>OW387133.1:46608373-49108373 GCA_936440205.1 Lepidonotus clava
TAACCATTGGTTCCTATGGGGAAAAGTTCAAAATGTAAGGTTTCATTTTTAGAAATTACAGGAGTAATCTGTCAATCAAATTACTTTTGTTAATTTAGTATTGCGCAACTTTCTTCAGGGAATAAGCATTTTAAGCAATTTTGATAATATTTCATGGTAAACTTTATTGTTGGTATAAACTGGGATTGGCTTATTGTTGAGGTGACCTCATAAATTCAAGGAATCAAGTGAACATCAGAAATGCTCCTTTCCCGTTACCAGGTTATAGAGTATCAAATGGACACTAATCAAGTGGCTTCTGGAATGGCTTCTTAAGAGATTTGATCGATGGCTCCCAAAATTTCTGTCAACGCGTTTACCAAATGGCTTCTCAGATGGCTTCACTAGGTACTCCCAGGGGGTCTCTTAAGTGGCCTCCCATTTGGGTTTCAAAGTGGCTAACTATCTTCCAAAATAATGTAACCACCTTGAGGCGAAATGTTATGGTTAATCTTTCCGTACACTAATTATTGGGTATAAAGTATCACTGAAACCTCCAGATCATGGATACGATTTACAGTGTTTCAGTGTGGGAAGGGAACAGAGAGATGTGTATAAAATGACCAGCCCATTCTTTTCAAAACCGTGCAGCTGGGCGACCCACGGTGTAGGTGTGAGGGTGGGACAGGCGCGTCTCGTCAGGCGGCTGGTCGTCATACGACCACCGCTGGGGGCGCCACCAGCAGTCGGCGGGCTGAGCACCACGTGGTCGGGCTGCAGGCCGCCATGTTGTATCTGTAAATACGTCTAGAACTCGTATCAGGTTTGTCTTTGTTGAATCATCTACAACGTGGGAAATATCAGCTTCTTATGTTAGACTAGCTCCAGGAAAAAAGCCTTTAGACAACAAGACCGAATGTCTTATCTGTCTGTCAACAGCTGAAGGATGCTATTACACCGGAGATGCTTTTTATGTCTTTGTCTGTGGAGATTATAATTGAAAATAACTATACTGGTTCTTTTGCGTACATATTAATATATTATGTTATATATTCCAACTCTAAGATGGCAGAGGTAGGTGGACCTTTCGACCTGTGCCCCCCTCCCCCCCCCCCTCCCCGGCCGCCTCCCGGGATATGCCCACGCCTAGTTTGGTTTCTTCTTCTTAGCTGACAAATCCAGTATCTGGGATTCCGGTTCCCACTGCAAATAACTTAAGTTCCCAAGGGTCTATGAGTAACAAATTGTATGATCCTGGGGTTTGGTTTACAATCTCTGGTGCGTGGCCATGTTGGTCACTATGTATACCTTTTTCTCGCCTTGAATTTACTACCTTCATTGCAGTAACCTATCACGAATTCATTAACTTCAGTTCTTGTTTGCTCATTTGAAAGAATATCTTATACAGAGCGTGCATTTGGAAAAGGTTTGATACTGAGAGCTTAAAACAAATCAGAATATTTCAAGATAAAGATTTTCTTCTGTCATCTGTCATTGATCTATTTGTTGCCTTGACGTACTTTTCTGATCTCATACAAGATTGGTTTTTGGACCGTATGGACCGTGTGTAACCAAAAGACAAAGACCTCAACGGCGAGGGTCTGATATGTTTCCTCTTTGAAATTGTATATTACATCTATGGAAGCGTACGACAAATGTATCACACCTTGGTCGTCAAACATGCGAAGCGAGCAGAAAGGCTGCTGTTAGAGGACATCACGTGACCCAGTGGTGGTGAGAGAGGCTCCACCTGTTGGCGTTATAGCGCACTAAAGCAAGGTAAGAGCGGCTACAGAGAAAAAGGGTCAATAAAGTTAGAGCTACGACTGGGCCTTAAGGAGGTTCTTAATGTAGCACCTTAATGGTACATCAGAGGTCATGGTGGCTGTACAAAAAGGTGTGCTAAAAGGTCTGAGATGGGAGGTTAATGAGGTGGCCACCTGAAGGTGACAGGTGAGGCAGGCCACAGGCTGACGTACAACCAGCGCCGACCTGCCTTCTATAGAAACTTTTCCCATCAACGATTTCCTGTCAGAAACATTACAGGACTAGAGAGGCATAGGCTCCCATAACAGAAACAAGTTAATCAATGGGGATTTACTAAAGGATCACAGTTATAGACATGGTTCGTTCAGTGATGAATGCCCATCGCTTTAGAAACATGGGGGTGCACATGTTCCCACAGTGGATAACGATCAGTATACAGGTGAATATGTGAAGAAACAGTGGCCTGCAAGCCAGGCCTGCAAGAAAGACAAAAGGGTGCATGTGCCCTTACCTCGGATTCCCTTCTTTCTTCTCTCTGATAAAACTCTTCATGGCATGTACATGTTCAAGGACAAGGCAACTTTCAGAGCCGCCAATCAGACTTTCAGTTTCTTCAGAAAACTGACATCATCAGAGAACGTTTCCAATTAACAACACGATAATGGCTACCGGGCCAGGAAAAAAACAACAAAAAGTGTGCATTGCCTACAAAATTAGGGTACATTGTATGAGAAAGTCTGCATCTATATAGGCCCCTATTAACTACAGATAATGGTCAACTTTTCCATCTTAACTTAAATACCTTACGCTGATTTGGAGTAAAGGTGCTAGAACATTGAGATGGCACGCGTCTGGGTTACCCTGGTTTAGCTGTCAACATCTTCATCCGCGCGGTGATGAGACCCAGCTGGGACCGCAGTACGCCGTCTGTTGACTCATCCGCCATCCTGAATCTATTGTCTGGAGTGGCCAAGGCTGGTCCCTAGTGGCAGAAAACCACAACAACCAGGATGTGGCCTGTAAAGGGCATGTTGTTGTATCAACCTGCATCGTCGGGTCGCTCCGCCCTGCCAAGATGATGGGATCGCAAGTTCTATCGTCGAATTTCAGTTTTGGTCGGGATGGGGGGGGGGGGGGGGGGGGGGGGTTCTGCGCATCAAATAGTTGTATCTAGTTTACAACCTGAATCAAATAGCAGCAAGCGATTATGCAAGCAGACACCTAACTTTATATTCCATCCGTGTTTATATTCTTTGAAAATATTCCTCCAGATGATCAGGGGCGTCAAAGAATAACCATTCTTCACGCAATTCATTGCGTTCTAGTGTGGCGCCCCATACTGCGCCAATCCTAGTGATCAACTTGGGTCTTGACTCCCCCCCCCCCCCCCCCCCCCCCCGGGTCGGGTAGGTGGCCCGGGGTGCGCTACAGTAGTCATACTAATGGAAATATGTACGTGTAACTGAATGTTGATGATATCTAAACATAATATATCATGTTCTTTTAGCACAGGGCCATTTGGTTAGGATAGGAGTAATAATAAATAATAATGTGTTCACCTGTACCGGTCACCTTGCCTTGTCTACACAAATTATTCCTTCCTTTTATCTGACTTCGCTGAAGGCGGTGCTTCCAAGCCCCTGTCAATTAGAAGACTTCAATTAGAGAAGGATTCATTAAATCCCAATTAGAGAATGTTAGTCTTGTAGCTTAGAGGTACTGTGGGCGGTTTTATCGTGCAGACCTTTCGGTATGTTGTGCAGACCTTTCGGTATGTTGTTCCGCCAATTACCAGGTTATTACACCAACTCTCTCTACCAAGGACCATGTCCGATCAGAAAACACCCACAGGTCGACGAGGGCCCTCCCCAGCCCTCGCCGTCCACAGAAGGCCTCGCCAACAAGCGGCCATCATAAAGCCCTGCCCTCGGTGGCCCAGACCAAAGCCTCTAATCGAACAAATCAATTGCAATAACACTTTTGCTTGGCCTCAGCCCCCGTCGCTATCCGTTACCGTGACAGCTGATCATACCACGCGGATCCTTTGAGAAGATCAAGATAAATCAGGTCCGGATTGACCCGGACGTCAATGGGGGCGGGAGGGGGGGGGGGGGTGTCGGAATGAGGGTGGAGTCCATATAAGAGGGCCGCCCTCCACAACCCTCGGGCTCAGCATCAAGTCGGTGTTGGTCGGGAAACTGACCTCTGAGCTCAATTTGTTCAGTTTGTTTATCCCAGCCAGCTGCTGTCACCACCATCCAACGGCCACCGACAGGAGAAAAAGGGAAACCCGGCGGACAAATCGGACAAGCCCGAGCTCTGACCCGATCTATAGGTAGATCAAACGTCGTCCCCGACCACATGAGTCTCTGTATAAATGTGATATTAGTAATGATTGGGGAGAGTCAGCTAGAGCTAGATACGACTAAAGTATCAGAGAACTAAGTACAACTATATATATATATATGTACACGTATATATAATATCCTCTTATATATATGTCGTCTGGACATAATTATAGAAGAAAACATACCCACACTTTGATGCTTATGTAACAATTAGTAAAGACTTAATTTTCGTGTGTAAAGTAATCCTAATCCCTCATTCCTTAGAAGGGATCCTAAGTACAGGTTTCAACTCCTTAAAGTGCATGTCGTGAAGACATGCCAGATTAACATGCCAAGATATTGAATTCTATTGCCGTTAGGATTAATCAAATTAACGGACCGAATACAATAAAATAACATTTGCTTGAAAAGTGATAATTGTTGCGTGGGAAATTGTTACCCGATAAAACATTTAAACCTGATAATGAAATAATGATTTTGTTCATTATCATTTCATGCCAAGCAAAACAAGGAAAACGTGTCGTTGCATTTAATCTACTATTTCTTTTTCGAACAAAACACGTTCTCAAAAATAATTTCTGGGAAAGCAATGTCAACTTGCTGTACAAAAAAGGTGCGCTTCAATTGGCCTCATTTAGTTTGTCACACCGACGTCTGGGGACTGCTGTCATTTGGGTGGTGCGGCTTGCTGGAGGTCGGCTGTACTCCTGTGGTTGGAGGACCGAGGGAATACGGCGCAGTAATCTCCTCACCTGCATGGCCCTCCAGTGACTGCAGCATCCGCCCGCTATTGAATACAGATACCTGCCTATATATAATCTCCAATCTCCCCAACACATCTACCCTATGGGGAGGAGGAGGGGTAAGAGGGGAGGGGGCAGGATGACTGGTTGTCGCAGGGCCGCCGGGAATTATCCGACCGGAGGATATAACATGAAGTCATCTAGCGTGGCATCTGTTAATTTCCTCCAGGGCGGAGCAGAAACTTATCACCTTGTGAAAGGCCGATCATGAAGCACAGGAAGCGGAGGAGACGATCGCTTTCTGACGGGCACGGCGCGCCGGGGCGGAAGGCAGCGGGCGGAATAGGAGGCGAATTGGATCTTTGATGGGTTATTAATGCCTACGGGCAGGGTCGTGTCACCAACCGTACATATAGAACAGCCCCCAACCGCTCCCCCCCCGGCCACACACACTACAGCTGAGGTTGATTTTTCCTATGCTCGGTTACTTTCAGAAAATATTACTACCTTTCTTGGGAACCTTGATGAAGAGATATATAAAGTATATATTATGGAAATATGTAAATAAATGTATAATTATAACTTTGTTTTAAATATCAGAATCAATGTTCAGGGTTTCACCTTGTCTTACAGAAAAAAATGCAGTAAACGTATAATATAAACACAAATCTGCCATTTATAATTTCATCAGTACACCCAAAATATTACAATATAATATCTTATATATTTGATATGATATTACGGTCGAATAAATGACCTAAGATTTTGAAAACAAAACCTGTGAGATGAAAAACACCTGTTTTTTCAACAGGTGTTTTTGCCACTGATACCCTATTATACAGCCCAGTCCCTCGCCTGGCCGGGCGGGGTTTAATGTGACTGGTGGTGGCTCCCTCCTCTTGGCCTCAGCCTCCCAGAGCAGCCACCATTGAGGCCCGACGCCCTGAGTTATGGCCATCAAAGTGGAAAGGCGTGTCGGCCTCACACGGGAGAGGGCCGGGGGTGGCGGGCGGGGCCCGGGGGGGACGGCTACCTGCCCTGATAAGGCCGGGGGTGGGGGCCGGGGGGCAGATGGACACCCTCAGCGCCTGGAGAAGGATTCCTACGTCTGTCTCTCCGGGGACAGTGGAGGCAGCGCTGGGTCCAAATACCCGGCTGCGTATGCTAAAATCGACGTCATACCGTTTTCTGGGTGACATTAAAAAGACTGATATACATGCATATGATATTCTCATGTGCTGGTTTATTTATGTTATCAAATGCAGATAGATGTTTGGTACAACCACAGCGTTAGATTAATCAGATATATCTATAGATATGCAGTGAGTATTGATCGTTGAACGCGCTGAGGCTCGTCACATTGCCAACCATGTCAAACTGTATAGACGAAAAGCATCAATGTATCTAAATTATAAAACCAGGTTTTGCTAATATATATCTCACCCTAAATAACACCGATTTATTCGAAAATCACAGAGAATCGGATTTCTTTCTTTCCCCCCAAAGATCTTTAGTTATTTACTTTCATAATTATAATTCGAAAGAATTCAATGAAAACAACGTCAAACTTCTTTCGATATCTCGGGGATCAGAAGATTGCTGACCCCTGCCGAATTTTTGAAAATATTCAATTTTCTGATTCTCAAATATTCTGATGAAACTATTCATCCCTAGTGTAACCCAGATGGGCACTACGTATTTGATATGAAATAAAGAGAAAATATCCATCTGGTCAACTTTACAGTATTCTAAACTACTGTATAAGAAAGACTGGAGCCAGTTTTTCTTACAGAAGCCGAGTTCAGTATGATGAATAGGGAAGGGTCCCACATGCCATACGTCAGGTTATAGAGGCGGGGAGCTGTCTTCCACCAGGTGTTGTGCTAAATACAATTTACGACAACTGATAAGGTGCCCACCTAAAGCACCGGCTGACTTTCCTGGTTTGCTCTGTGCCGGCTCAGGTTTCCCATAATGGTAGAGAAGGGGCTCGTTGTCCTACACACGCCCATATAGCTGTCAGGGTGGCGGCGCGGGTCGTGCACGGCTATATCAGCCCGCCCCGCACACCTCCACCTGAACCTGCTGGGCCGAGGTGTGGGTGACGGGCGTGGAAGTGATCTAGGAGGAGCAGCAGGAGATGAGAAGCCATGTGTGATCCTTCCATCCCCATACCTCCCTGGGTGGGGTGGGAGTAGAACCAGGTGTTCGTCCACCTTTACCTTTAGGTCCCTGTACCCACTGGTCAGTGGCTGGTGACCCCGACCCCCACAACGTACTCATTATTGGCTGGGTGGGACATGGACATTACCTTCTGGGTCTTGACCCCGTCCGTTGGGAGATTTATGTGAACAGGATTTGTTGAACCATTTAGAAGCCTAAACTAACCCAACACCTGCGACTTTTCAATGGCTTCAGTTTAATTAATTTTCATCAGACCTTTAAGTTATCTATGGTACGATATAATTTGTGGGTCATCTGTAAGCATTGTTGACAAGGGTTTAAGTCCTACGTGGATGAAACGCTTTTCTCAAACTACGGAATCAAAGTATTTAAGATGCATATGCAAATATTACGGATGGTAAGAATACAAAAGAATTCATATAAAAAAATGATAATGTTTTCAAATACATTATCTTTTTCATTGATCCGTCTAGAGCAATGTCTAACAGTAGACTATAACCTGAATAAATGTGAATTGAAACATGTAAATATAAGCACTATACGTCACAGAATGTTCAAATGAAGTCTTGACCTGCCAGCGAGATCCCTGTTGCGTTATTTTTCCAATTTAATTAATGTATTTGAAAGTATTCATATAGACAGCAAATAACCTCAAGACTGGGGATTTCGAAAGTATAGCAATGGCATAGATCTAAGTCATTAAAGAACAAAGGCGTCAATTTGGGGAAAAAAGCGTTCTAAAAACAATGTTCAAAAATGTAAATATTGGCAGCAAAAGAGCGCCGGGACTCGGGGGTCTGTCATTGTTCTCGGCAGGACGTATAGAATTCGTCTGAACTGCCACCTTGAGGGGACGTGCTTAACGCCTACCAGCTGGTATTTGTTTTTAATTTCCAGACAAACTCAGGCATGGTCCATGGGCATACAAGGTCGACCCTGTCTGTGTCACTCACTTCACTGTAGCACCCCTGGGTATTTACATCCATGTTAAGGGGTCTGGGCACAGTTCTAAAATCAGTATTAATTTATCTTTTGTAATAAAATGTATTCCACATTATATGATTTATATGCAATAACACTGTAAACAGCTGATTTGGTGAACTAATGCATTGTAGGTAGATATCCAAGAAGATCAATTTTATTCATGGCCATTTGTAAGTGTATTCATTTTTATGAGTAAATTTGTCAGTGGTTTAAGTGTGTAATGTGCACCAATTGACACCAACAAAACACTAGAGTTGTTCATTTTTTTTTTTTTTTATTTTTTTTTTTATTTGTCCACATCCTACGATTTACATAAGATCTTCCTGTGGTAGCAATCCAATCCTAATTAATTTTGGTGAAATAGAACATCAAGTTCAAGTAATAAAGTCATGTGATTCAAAACCGGGTATGAAACTTTAGAATGCCAATTGGTTTTAGATAAGTGTGCCCTCGATATCATATTACCTTATTTCAGTGGGTATCAAATCGCAGACACTTCTTTTTCGTCCCCGTCTCTTCACGCAGAAAGACGATAACCAGATTGCAACGCTTTGTTTGTATGAGACCTTTCTAAAGTTAATGAAAATTTCTGTACTTAAGCCTTATGATTTGTCGACATATTTTCATGAATGCACTTTGATCTAGGCTAGCATGCAAGACAAAGAGAGAAAACATGCTATCCGTGGTAGGGAGAATTTTAGTTTGGATATTTCTAATATTAGGGTTTATATTATTCCATTTGACTGCGCCTGAGTGAGAAAACTCTTTTTTTTAAGGTTTCACAGTTTGGTTTGAGTGTTTTGAAAATTGAAACATCATATAACCTTGTATTAATGATACAGAATCTCACATGGGTACTTAATTATCATGGAGAATAGTTGTCCCAGGAGTAGTTGACCCACAGTAGTTGCCGTCAGGCTAGTTGTTCCAGGAGTGCTTTTTCTAGAACCGTTTAGGCAATGCGTACAAGAAGGATGACCGTTCAGGAGTGGGGCTTCCTGTACAGGGACCACTGTATCTCTAATACGCGCCCTGGTGGTATATGATTGAGTGTTGCGGCACGTGGTTATCTCGACTTGTCCGGTCGGCGTGTCTCCCTGTCTGTATGTTAATCGCTGGTAGCCGTCTTCATCTATCACCGAGGTCCGACCTGTAGGTCGGGGCGGTCTCCACACTGACGGAACCAGCAGATCCCAGCCCCTGTCACAGCAGAGATCTCCCCTCTCAGGCCTAGACAAGAGAAGGCCACTTTTGTCCACCACCAGATAACAACAATAACTTACATGACGTTCAAAAAATATGCGTGGTTTATTTTCTTGATGTACAAGATATTGTCAGTATTTGTTTTTCATATGGGGGTTGCAATATTTTCTGCCCCGTCCATTTCGAGATAGCATCTTAAAATACTACGTTGTAGTCTGACGTTCTGTATATAGATGTATTGACTCGAAAGTAATCTTTCATATATGAAATATTTAGAGAGAGTATATATCTGATAGCGGGTGGGGTAATTTACTGTGTAGGCTTAATGCTGGGTCAAAATAGGTCCGCCCCTCCTATCCGCCCCATCTGAGTGGTGGGAGGCCCGTATGGAAATGGACGCAATCTTTTACGATAAATTACCTCGTATGCAATGTAAATGGCTGGAATGGGAGTAAGATCCCGGCTGTTTATGCTAACGTAAAGTTCATTTCGGTGATATACTGATGATATCTAATTAGACATGTGCCACATATGGGCCCCGGCGGAGTCCGCCGATGAGACTCAGATAGTAGGCCCAGAAAATGGAAAGTCATATTATCTACAGCAGCATTATGGTTTCTGTACAGGCATGAAATAATTTTAGATACTGGCGATAACAGTGTTCATAATGATGTTTAAGTGGAAAGAGAAAATGGGCAGCGATAAATTTGAATGTATTGTTACAGTGTCTGGATCTGGACCACTACCAGCTACCTCAACCCAGCAGTGTGAGATGCCAACAGAAGGGAAATCTATTGTCATTATGCCCCGCCAGAATGATAACGAGTTTCTGTTGTTTAAGAGACTCAACTCACTGAGTAGTCCATAGAGGCTGAGCATCTAGGAGCTGCTCGCCTCAATCCCATATAGAAGTGGGTCTAACAGGGCCCGAGCAGCTCTCAATATTTACACTGTGAGTAAGATTTGATGTATTTGCTCTAAAAGCCCTCCACTGGTGTCCCACTGCGGGGCGGCCCTTTTATCTGGACTGGTTTTAATCATAAACAGGGGATTAAATGGGACGAGCTGCTCATCAGTATTTTGTTGACACTTGTGGATCCCACGCATTGAGAGAGAGCCGGCAGGGTCCAGACCCATTACAATAGCATTATGCTTCCTGGGGAGCACGAAATAATGTCCACACGAGGACCGCAGAATGGACCCTGGCCCTCAGCGCCCCTTATGCAAATCCCGCGTATTATGGAGATAAAACAAGGAGGGTATGCAGATTAGATGATATCGATTGGTAGGCAGGGTTCTACTCGGACAATACCCGGACCGTGTGTTTACCTTGGTCCCAATAATGAATGGATGAAATTGTTGGGATATGAAACTCCTCCAGCAGGGGGTCGTGAGGGCCCTTTGTGTCGCCATGGCAACGGGGAGCAGCCCTGGAGGACAGCCCTATTGCCCCGGCCACTGCGATGCGCTGCCACGGCTTTCTGCGCCGGGCCGACCCATGGAGACGGATAAGGATCCAAAAGGGATTGGTTGACAGGGATCAGGATTTATGTAATCTGTGCAGGAGGGGTGCTCTCCCTGACCAGCCCAGACCAGACAAGGGGTGGGGTTCGAGGAGGTGGGCGACGAGGGCTGGTGAAGTGGTAAGCGTGGGGAGGGGGCAGCGGGAGAAGATGGCGTCTGGGGTTGTAAGGTTTGGTGACATTTATCCCAATTAGGAATAGATAGTATATAGGGACTAATACGGGGAGGGACATAGTGTAATTCTTTGCACAAGTATGCAGCATTAGTGTAACATGTGAAATACGTCACTTATGCAGATGAGGCCAGAATGTCCACAATCAGATTCTGAGGTTGTGAAAATAGTAATTTGATCTATAGGCCTAAAAAAGCATGCGGTATTGCCTTTTGCAAGCGTTTAGCATTATGGTTGATGAATTAGTAATATTTGGCCGGCTGTACATTACCAACATCTGCCCTGTGTGCAAGCTGAACGTGTTGAGGTATGACGACAGGCCTTTAACATACCCACGTGGCGTACTCACTCAACGAACTGCCCTCTCTGATCTCGACTATCAACGCCGACATAAACTACGCAGACGTCTTCTGAACGGTGTATATATGTGGTTCTTTTAAAAAGAATATTTTTAGAGATCAGCATAACAAGGAAAGGAGACATTTATCTTCTCAATAATACCAATCCCATTATAACCAATGAAACAAATAGACAGTGCTACTGTTATGGTTATTCGTATCATGCTGCTATTGTACAGTTTAACATATTTTCAGGCTAGGTCTCTGAAGGCCTTATTATCAGATTATAGGCCGCGTCTGTTCTTTTATATGGTCATGAGTAATATGCTACGTTTCTCTCTCGTATATTGGAATGTATCTGTCTGCGGACGTTTTTGGGCAGACCGGGCGAGAAGACACCAATCATGCACGTTTTTCCTACCACTGGTAAGGCTAGAGCCCATACTGCTCTGATAGTTTTCATCTTTATACTAGTTAGCAGATGTCTTATCTTCCCCTAGTGTATTGGATGTCGGGCCTCCGTGCTCCAGGCAGCCAGAGGCTCTGGGGTGGCCCGACACGCGAATCAACTGAAATGTCAAATTAAGATGGGCCGCCCAGATTGCAGTTGGGTTTTATCTAACGCCTTATGTTTCATTTCCATCGCCCAGAAAGAAAGTCCCAGGAGAGTGTATTCAAGTTATAACGTCTGCGCGCTTGTTCATTGCTCGTAGGCATAATGTCTGTGCGAATAATGTTCAGTTTGTGTATATTCTATTGTTAGACGCTGATTCGTAAGTAGTATAGGAATGTGGAGTTTTAACCCCAATGAGATCAATTCATGCCTATATTTCTTTTGTATCCATGTAACTCATGTTATCAAAGGTTCTATCTAACAATATTTGATGATATTATGAAAGTTCAAAGAAATTTCAGGTTATGAATGAAATACCCTCCGACATAACGCTATCATTGGAGATACAGAAAAATCAAATTCACATCATACACTTGGCTACATTGACATCAATTACACGGCAGAAACAGCCGAAGACACCCACCTGGGATAAACTGAAAACATTTGCAAAGAAGGAGTTGACGGTCCTGAGCCCATGTAAATTCTCGGTTACGGTTCTTGTACCTGTGTGATTTGCCGGGCCTGGCCTGCCCCCCTCACCTCGTGGGACACACTATCTGGCGAGACGTGCACGCCTCTCACCTGCCCGACACACCTGACGGACACACCTGGACAGGTGGGGTAACATCCATCTTACTGAGCTGTAGGCTTGGATCCCCCACCCCCGCCCTGCCCTGACAGCCCGCCGCCCGCCGCACCTGTCGCTGTCTGTGGGGCCCGGGCTCTCCAGGTGCTGGAGGAGCTGGCGTCAGAGGCAGAACGATATCAGATGGCCTCACCACAGCTTCATCACTGTTCGTCTATTCACAGAGTGATCGGCTAACAGCCGTGAAGTCGAAGTGGTAGTTTATGTCATAAGCACTTAGCATCGTAGAATATGCTGAGAGGCACGGGCCCGTAGGCCAGTATAATATTATGATCTATTGCCTGGTGGTCTGCAAGCTGGCATGAAGTTAGATTGCTTAGATAATCACGATGTGAGTGGTATACTATACATGTACTATAGTGCAGTTGCTGTCTACGCTATCATCATTTGGCATTATTTGATAAATTAACGGCATGAGCCATATTTATATGCCACTGTCCTGCTTCGTGATTATTAACATTACAACAGTACTGTTGTTTATCATAAAAATTTACACCTGCAAACCAACTCTGACGGTATAAGTTCCTTGTGAAAAAAGCAGAGTTCTTACATCATTCCGTGATATTTCAGAAGCCCTATACGCGTGCCCGTCTCCCGTTGGCCAACCACCTCCCGACACAGATGCCCACCGGCCCGCCCGACTGCCTCCCTGACACAGATGACATCACACCACCACCCGCCTCTCTGACACAGATGACATCACACCACCACCTGCCTCCCTGACGCAGATGACATCACACAACCACCTGCCTCCCTGATACAGATGACATCACACTGCTGCTTGCCTCCCTGACACAGATGACATCACATTGCTGCTTGCCTCCCTGACACAGATGACATCACACTGCTGCTTACCTCCCTGACACAGATGACATCACACTGCCGCCTGCCTCCCTTACACAGATGACATCACACCACCACCTGCCTCCCTGACACAGATGACATCACACTGCTGCTTGCCTCCCTGTCACAGATGACATCACATTGCCGCTTGCCTCCCTGACACAGATGACATCACACTGCCGCCTGCCTCCCTGACACAGATGACATCACATTGCCGCTTGCCTCCCTGACACAGATGACATCACACTGCCGCCTGCCTCCCTGACACAGATGACATCACACTGCCGCCTGCCTCCCTGACACAGATGACAACACACTGCTGCCTGCCTCCCTGTCACAGATGACATCACACTGCTGCCTGCCTGCTTGACACAGATGACATCATACCGCCGCCTGCCTCCCGGACACAGATGACATCACACTGCCGCCTGCCTCCCTGACACAGATGACATCACAACACTACCTGCCTCCCTGACACAGATGACATCACACTTCCGGCTGCCTTTGTGACATAGATGACATCACACTCATGCTTGCCTCCCTGACACAGATGACATCACATCACTTCCTGCCTCTCTGATACAGATGAATTCACACCACCCGACGCCCACCAGACACATCTAATGAGAATCAGTGGCGGATCCAGGTTTTTGAAAAGGGGGGGGGGGGGGGCGCGCTATTGAATTTTTTTTCATCTTAATTACCTTTAGGACGAGTTTTACATTAAAAAAAATGTAAAATTGGCCCCAAAAAGGGGGGGGGGCGTGCTAAATCCGCCACTGAGAATCATACCAACAAGTGGATCACTTTGTACCAGGAACTCTTTCCCTAATATGAAAAATTAGAACCGTCGTCTCTCTGGCGCCGCAAATAATGGATTTCCATTGATATCACTTTTTAGCCGTGAGTCTATTCGTTAGCTATGTTATTAACCTAGGCGTCACTATAATCTAATCCAGCATTCAAGTTGACAGGTTTATCGTCTGTATTATCGCCGGGTAATGGTTCTTTATTTACCTGGCTCTGTGTAGTAAACATCCCAAGAATGACTCATATCATAAGTGTTAGTCGCAAAACACTTGGATCCCATTTATCTTCGTTCCTCATAATAAACTGAATGCCTATCCGGTAAAAACGCGGGTCTCGGAGGGTGAAGGTGTGTGGTGGTGAAGGGTGGTGGTGCAGCATCGTTGGGGAGGAGGGTGGTTGGTAGAGACGAGGCCCCTTCACCTATGACGGCCTGCAGCGGAGCGTTCAGGCGTGACCCGGCCGGGCAGTCACGGGGTGTGGCTGGTGGCCACCCAAGCCCAGCCAGCCACATTCCCAGACTGCCTCCAGATCTACCCGCCCCAGGCTTGCTGAAGTATTCTTCCTGTAAGCTTGCTGTATGCGGCTCTCTACCTCACCCGCTTCCCTCTAGTTCCAGACACACTCAACTAGAGCTCCCAGAACTATAGAACTGTCAGCGCAACCTTCATATTTAGGTTGTATTATCCGACTTTAATAGAATCAAAATCTATCAGCAATGCATAAATATTAGCATGCTAGTTGACGCCACCCTTAGTGAACTCGGGTTTAAACAGCTTGAAGATGTGGTAAGAGAGAGGCCCAAGGAATATGCACATACCCATCTGTATACCATTCATCAGCCGTCCTGTCAGAGTTATGGACTCTACGTGTGAACATGCGTATCTGTTATCAAACCAGTGCACTTTTTACTTTTCAGATACGGACTGTGCAATAAAGATAAATGACCAAGATGACTAAAGTTTTTACGAGCAATATTATGAAGGATGATTCATAGCAATCATTTGCTTAAGTGGCATAGGTGGTTGTAAAGATGCATTTAGACAATTGTATCCTTGACACAAAATATTAAAGGAAGGGGCCGCAAAATAATATTGGAATACAAAGTTTCGATGTCATACAAATAACAACCAGTTCTGTACTACTCAGAGTTCATGAACGACGATAGTGGCCAGCTTAGGGCTGGGCCCAGTGGTACATGGGTGAAGATTAGGAGTGGGACTTCTAATTGGTTTAAGGGTCGCGGCCAGATTGTTTTGAACTGCGGTCTCTTTCTTCTGACTTTGGTCTGGAGGCCTCCAAGGGGTCGGTAAGATAAACACTCGTCTCAGCTTCGGACCCCATGGCTTGAGGGTGGTGTTGAGGGAGGGGGCAGTGGGTTAGTATGTTATAAGTCTGTCAGCAGGCTTCTCTGAAGGTCTGCAGAGTGTTGATCACCGCCCAAGGATTGTGTAATTCCTGCCGACGGTGGTCGCCCACATTATTTACAACCAACATCTTGTGTGAACCCCTTGAACTTTTTCAAACACCAACAACCCTGAACAACCAGACTTTGGACCTCTCCATTTTCATCATTTTCTTATGTTATCCTGTCTCATACTTCTATTCATGTCAGACGGCCATTGCTACAACTGTGTGCAAGCAAACGATATATTCTTGGGGAGCTACAGCTTTTAGGAGCTACATTTTATTAATTGGTCCATTAGGGCCTACACACCTACCTAACTGTGCAGGCGACAAATTGAAGAATGTTCCTGGCAGGCTTTGCTTTGAAACTGACACCCTATTGCACCGGCTTTATCACCGAATTTTCACCTCCTTCCTATAAAATGGGTACTTTGCAGAGTACGTTTCCATAGCAACACGTAGAGGCGTTGCCTGTGTACACAAATTAAATGTTAACATAAACAAGGCTGGAAATTAGGGTGTTCGGTGGGGAATTCCTCTTCTTTCACGAGCTTCCCTGTGCAAAATGAGGAGACTTCTGATCCAGGGAAAATGTTGTCGGGTTCATAATATTATGATCTGCTCAGGCAACACTTTAGACTACAATTCTAAATAATTATATTCCTTTCGCTAAAGACACTTCTCAGGTTTTATGCAGCTTCTCAGAAAGTGTCAGACTATCTGTTTCTATGAAATTGGTTATATTTTTCTGACAAAAATGCCCAGATACAAATCTTTAATGTATTGGCGTTCTGTCTTCCATGGAGCTGAAAATGTGTGTTGCATTGCCAATGCAGAATTCAGGCTTCAAAGACACCGCTGGTCATCTCACAGCTGTGTACTGGCTTAAAGTGTGGAGTCCCGTCTTTTCTCCATCATCACCGCCATTTTAACCACTTCCTGCACAACTAGAACTGGGGCGCTGACTGCGGGTCACACCGCCAGAAACGGAAAGAACATCAGGAGTCAACGAAGTCATTTTTTTTCGGGGAATTCTATCCACAATTTAACCCAGTCATTCCTGTTTCATTTCGTAGATAGCAATCAGTGCTCAGTTACGTAAACGATACGGCACAATTGCAATTAAGAGTAATGACATTTGTCTGAGATGAAAATGAATATCCCATGATATACCTATATTGCATAGGTATGCCGTGTTCGTTCAGAATAATGAGACAAAAGAACCCAGTCTTAAATTGGAAAGTCAGTGTTGTAAGGGCAGGTGAGTATGAAACACTGATACCTACCCGCCAAACCTCATTAAGACTCCTCATGAAGTGAATTAGGTTACAGGTCGGCCTTGAAATCGGATAGTGATAGGTAAGTTTTTCTTTTACTTGTCACATCAAGACATCATAACTTGGTACACCTATTTGAAATTCTTATCAAGCCAAATGATAAAGAATGCATGGTTTAGGCACACAAGTTAATGATCTGGAATAATTAAGTGATCTGGGTAGTGGATACTCCCCACGTGTTGAGCCCGTTTTTCGAGGTTCGCATTCATATGTTATGGAAGTAGTGTCCAGTTTGAGTGCCCCCTCCCTGCAGCCCACCCTTTAATATAGAGCCGTGACCGCCCATGATCATCCTCAAGTAGAGGCCTGCCTCGCCCCCTATACCCCAGAGGAGGACCTGTCCGACCATCCCGCCCCTCCCTCCGCCCCTCCTGTGTGACGCACGTGCTCTGGACATGCGCCGTTTGTCTTGATTAATAAGTCCCGTGTCCGCCCCTCGCCCCGTCCCACTGTCCTGCCTACTCCACCCTTTCCTGGTCGGGCTGAGTTGCTCTCGGTGTCGCCGTGAGTGGCTCACCTCTAATCACCTGGCGGCCCTCCCCTAACCTGCTCAGGCCCGTCTCCGTCCTGGTTAGGGCGCTCTGTGCACCACTCGGCCCTGTCAGCGTGCGGCGCGGCAGGAGAGGGGGACGAGGGGGTGTCATCGGTTCACGTTATGGACCCACCCCCGGGGGGCCGCCCACCTGTAGACGGGTGATAATATGTTCACCCCAAGTTACCGCGCGGGACTATGCCAATTTACTATAAGAAACGGGGACACCTTCGGTGAAAAACCAATAACAGCGATGGGGTCGAAAATAATGTTCCATTGGTGTTAAACAAGAAACCGTGGCCACAATCCTCAAGCCGATCCTGACATTTGCGGTTATAAAGATGTAGTTGTCTTAGTGATATTGAACATTGGTTCTGCTTAGAATAGTTGGGACATGCATCGGCGTTTTTCCATTGGGGTTTCCCGTACAACATGTACTTGTTGGTAATGTGCTGGGACTACTTCGTAGAGCTAGTGCCTGGCCAACCAACACCAGCAAAATATCTGTTTGTTGACCTGAGTCTATGTCGTGCCTTTAAATTTGAGGAATGATAGGAAACATTTTATCATTAATCATTGTATTTAATCATTAAGTCCATATTGGTAAAATATTATCTTTGGACTAATTTCTAGCCATGTATTGCTCATTTTGTTCTTCCATGAAAAGGTATGTTATTAAATCGTTTTATAGAAATGGGCCTGGTTAATTCCTATTATGACCGTGGGCATAAGTGACACATTAACCAGAATTGTAAAATGCGCACATATAACTGAACAGTCACTGGTGGTCCTGGACACTAACATAAGAGTAGCTATTTACATGTGGGTTGCAGCTAGCCATAGGGTAAAGTGGAAAAATCATTTTTCTGCTAGAACATTTAAGAGCATGCGAAGTCATCTCTGGTGGGTCCACACAGGATTAGTCCCGCCTATAACTAGGTAACCTGCATGCCCTACCTCCCCCCCCCCCCCCACACACACACACATCCCACCAAGTCGGGCCGATTCTGTAGACCTACCGACCGAGGGCCGAGCGGCTGGCGGGTCCTGCACGCCAAAGGCCAATCCATCAGGCCGGGGTGGCAGCAGCAAAGTGCGGCCAAAGCGTCAATAAACGCAGGGCTATACCGGACGGGCATGTCTTCATTAGCTCGTACAGCTCGCCCCGACAGAAAGCCATTGATTTTGTGTTCATCCTCCCTGAATCCGCTCGGTCCAGTCTCTAAGGCAGAGGGCGGCTTTCAGACAAGGGTGTGAACTGTGGGCTGCTGGGTGAGCAGCTCCGAGCAGGTGTCGAGCAGGGGAGAGGCCTTGAGATGCCCACCTTGAGCTGGTTCCCCATGATGACACGCAAACGTAAGGCTTGTGATCAGCTGACATTTGAGCTTGAGCGTTAGCGTGGTCGTAGTCTAACTGGACAGACGTCTCGAGTAGTGCTGCTCCTGGGTAGATTTTGCCTTATTTCCAATTGTGCACTTCTTTCCAAAATGAATTGAAATGGATATACACCGCAAACATGTATCAACTTTACCCTGTGGATTTGAGGCCGACTTTAGGTTCAAATCACACCTGACATCAATTCTAAATGATTTCTGTAGTGAAGGGAGAAAGTTACCTTTTATGGACATGAATAAGATTTGGAATGTTCTTCCTCATTTCTAAAAACTGGAAAAAGTACATTTTAATCTCTCTATACTATAATTATTAGTTTTAGAGTAAAGCTTTTTTTTCAACCATGGAGTACAGAGGATGCACCATGACCCTGTAGGGCGAGGGTTCACCCAGGACGCACTAATCTAACAAAGAGAGTATAAAGTGACCGTCAGTAAATGGGAAATCTAAACCGATCCTGACTTACAAACCGAGAAAGGTTTCCTGTGGCGGCGGTTTGTTTCAGTTGGCCGCTGGCGGGGCGGTGTGGGGCGGTCAGCCCGGCCTGCCCTGGAGGGGCTGTGCTGAGGTCTGCCCTTACTGACCTTTCTCCGGCTAAGGTCATCACCTGGTGCTACCTGTCGGCCCCAGGCGCCGTCTGCACTGCCCTGACCCAGCACGCCGCCCTTATGATCGGAGCCTGGGGCCAAATGATCGACTACGAATATAGGATACAGTATTGGTTCTTACATTGCATGGCTACATGTACGGTGTATACTATCAAGAGAGTCTGGGCATCATGACCAGAATAGGCGTTGACACAGAGAGGTGGGGATGTCTAGAATTCTGATTAAAAATGCTATATAAATAAACGATTTGGATGATACATGTAGTTTTAAATTGACGAGTATATAACCATGTATACATGGTATATGCAACATACTTTCAGAATGGTTAATATTGCACTAGCCCTCACACCTTGAAAATTAGATCTTGTGTTTTCATATTAAAATCTGATTGAATACAGGAATAAAAGATTGTTATTGCCTGATCGTTGTCTGATCTGGTTATGGGGATTGAGCGTCCTATTTTCGTCCTATCCTATACCTTGTGATAATGAAGGCTGCACCTCCGGCTTTATACATGCAGGACTAATTATCAATGTTCTGTAAGCATTACCTTGACGGATAAGGTGTACTATGCGAGCAATTAAGGCGGATTAGTGACTGTTTAATATGGACACAATGTCACTGTAAAGGTTACATAATACGTTTAATAATTGATATAGGCATACTCATAGATACATTAACATGTATAAAAAATTGATACATACGTTTCGTTATGTGAAATTTAGGCTGTGTCTCATACTGTTTATAGAAAGGGTCCGATATTGCCATTTTAACTAGTTTAATAATTTTCCATTTGGCTCATCCGTAAGATTGCCAGTTTCATTAAGCAGTTGACCGGTTTTGAGAAAAATACCAGGGAGGTTTAAAACGTTTGGCGCGTCAGAAGCAGCCACAATCACGCCCGGCTGCCGAAAATTGTGCACGTAACCATTACTAAAAGGTCAGCCGCCCCCTAAATACGCCAGGTGCCCTAGAAGACAGAGTGAAATCTGTTAATTTTAAAGTCAGGAGTAATAATGAGACCACAGTGATGAGTTAGGTGTCATTCGGACAAACAAGATAATTAGATTTTTTCTGCGTCTCTTTTTTCCCCTAGTATGACCTTTTTGGTGGCGGCCATGGGCACCGTATCCGGGAGTGTCATCAGGAGGACAGTGACAGGACGTAAAAACTGCACTGTTTGTTTCACACATTAACAACAGGTGGTGGGGTGCATTACCATAGCGGGAAGGAGTGGTGCGAAGCGAACATTAGCACTGTTTTCCTGGAGACGGCCTACTGTGTGAGATGTATCTATATATGGACCAATTTACATAAAATTGTATGCTGTGTGGTTGCCACCGATGCTTTATATGTTAGCTAGGTTACTATCTCGACAATATGCCCGGCGGTATGCGATGCGTGTATAGAGTGGCAATTGTATTTTGCTTTGCTCCAAAGCCACCATAAAGTATTAAGAAGATCTAAATTGCTCTAAATCTACCTTTTCTCACTATGAATTCATTATAATTAAGACCAAAATACCAAATACCAAATACTAAATACCAAAACCTGTTAACCCTTTTCCTGTAACGTAAATACAAGTGTACCTTTGGCTTTCTTGGGTACTTGGCCATGCATGCCTCTGGGTGTGACCAATCAGTATTTTGTTTGGCATATTGTATTTTGGGTATGTACCATTTAGTATTTACTATTTGCCATTTAGTATTTCCTATTTAGTATTTGGTATTTAGTATTTTGTTTTGGGGAGAGGTTATTAAAACAAATGCAAGTATGGCCACATTGAGTATTTTCAATATGATACTTATGTTTTGCCACTTTCATTAAAGGTCTGATTTTCACTAACTTGGTGTCACGTGACCACCTCTCGACCAATCAGATGGCTAGAAAAAATGGCCTGAACCTGCACTCTCTCACGCTGAGTCCCCTAGCTGAGAGAGAAGGGGCAGCAGCATAAAAGCTTTCCTGGGTAATTGGTCATGCCTCTGAGTGTGACCAATCAGTATTTTGTTTGGCATTATACTGTAAATGGTTCCAATGAATAATCGTTTAACCATGCACTACAAAAGGTGATATTGTATTTAGGTTTTAGGTTTCTGTAATATAAGTGATGAATAAAGGGAATTGCTTAATGTGAATTGAAGACTTGTGTATAATAGTATTTGGTATTTAGTATTTGGGTTTCGGCAATATGCTAATGTAAATATAATTATAGGAATTTGGAGCATTTGGTATTTGGTATTTAGGATGTAGTTTAATGGTGATAACTTTTATGAATGATATTAAGTATTTCATATCAAGTATGTTATATTTTGTATTTTGTATTTTGCATCTACATTATTAGAAAAACATATACAAAAAAGGGGTATTTACAGGTATTTGATATATGGGAATGCTATTAGATGAAAGCAAAAGTGCATATTTTGAGGTATTTGATATATGGGAATGCTATTAGATGAAAGGAAAATACAATTGCCGCTCTATACACTCATCGTATGCCTTACTTGTCCTTTGCTGTTTGTATAACATTTTAGCTTTTCTTAATAAGATTTTGTTTGTTCTCTTTAATAATGATCTTCCAGCCCAGCTTGAAGGGAGGCATGGTTCATGTTATCTGAGTGCTAGTGCTATTCACATTTCTAATTAACATTATTATGATGTGCTGTGTTCTCCCGTTCAGAACTCCCTGCTCATTAGAGTGTGCATGTGAGGCATGCAGGGTAACACTTCTTGTATGTTTTAAGTAAGAACTTGGTGAAGTTGGATAATTTTGGGTGAGGATTGCTTGGAGTGTTCAGTATTGTGAATGTTAGTATGAAGAGGGTCTATCACAATGTCATAAAAAGAATTGATCTATCTCTACCTTGGACTTTAACTTGGACATTGCAATATGTAAGAACTAATAAACTACAATTCTTTCATAAGTTATACTTAGTTACCACTGTTCTTGAATGCTGAACTACCTTAGGCTATATGACGAGTGGATGGAAGAAGATGAGAAGACATATGATTCCAGTTCAACAGTAACTTTAAAAGGACAAGGACAGTAACATGTAATTGGTGAGCTAGCTAATATCACACAAACACACAGAAGTTAAAGTCAAGCATAGTTGCAATTATGTCCGTTTAAACAACGAGCATTCTGTCTATACTCGTTGGTTTAAATAATATTATCTGTTGAATTTTGTTGTTGTTCAGAGTGGGGATTTGATTTAATTCGTATAGATGGAATCAAAATAGAATTATGTTTCTAAGACTGGCGACCACTGGGAGACTAGCTGGAGACAGAAACAAAGTGTTGTTATGATTTATAAACCTTATTAGAAAAAGAATGACATGAAAAAAGACTCATATGTCAACAATATTGAAGGGCCATGAAGAGTTGATCCCATGGAACATTAACTTCAAGTTTATTTATGAGTTCGACAGTACGAACTGTATTTAAAGTTATCCTTTACACCAAAGGCAAATGCTCAACTAGCTAGTGACCTCTCAGTCTCAGGAATGGGAACAATTGTTATTGTGGATTTGAGCTTCCTGAGACCAGAAATCTAATCGGTGGACGGGAAGCAGGGCCGGTTTCCATCTCTGTATGAATGTCAGTCCCTGCTGGTACCAGCGGTCTGTGCCTGCCGGGTATCAGGGGCGGTGTCTGCTGGTTCCCGGGCTGCTTGGTCTCAGTAGAGTGAGCTGTTCCCGGCGTGTTGACTCACGACGAACTGTCACAGCTCGGCTGGTACCAGGCTTGTCAGACCGTAACCATCTCCGTCACCCACATCAACAAGACCCTTATTTCCTTCATCACGTCCCCTTCACGCTATCTTCGTTTTTGCTTCGTTTTTTTTTTGTCATAAGGAAAAGTGACTTCTTCGCTCCACATTAAGTCCTTTTAGATTCTTTTTCTTTGATAACCGGTTGCTTCACGTGCATTTATTTACTGTAGCTCATCACTTACAGACGCTTCCTTTGGCCATGCGAATAGTATTACTGTTTTGGGTTAAAAGTATGTCGACTGTGAAATTGAATATGATAGAAAGCTTGCTTTGGGTAAAAAACGCAACGTACGCTGTGAAAAATCGAAATTTCTTTGGCAACAGGGATGTCAAAGAAAACAGGTCACGTCAGGGAGGAAGAGTATCAGCACTTCGTATAGGCCTAGTTCATAATAATGTTTAGGCTGACACCTACTGTGTTCTACATCAAATTTATGTTGAGTTTCTAATTTAACAAGTCTCTATTGTGTTTAAAGCCATGTTCACCAAATAAAAACATTAGCGATAAGGCCTACCTATATTATACCACTATGGTAAATAGCTAATTTGATCAATAGGTATGGGCAGAGAACGAATAGGTTCCTTTATCTTACAACTAGTGAAACATTCCCAGAAGTAAAGGTCTTTGTTCTCCTCTGTGTCTTCAAAGAACAGGTGTGACTGACATAAATAGTCTGAAATTCCCGACCTGCCTGCACTGATGAGAACCTGTCTAGGCTGCCACCGTCTGGGTTCGGAGAGGGCAGCTCAGCCCATAAATCTCTCAGATGACCAGTAATTATAAGTGGATCATCCGCATAATCTCCCACCCGAGGTAGGGGGCCGGGCCCAGCCGCATATCATCATGGTTAAAAGGGCCATGAGTGGCGGCATGAGTTAATGCTTAATGTCCTTATATGCTGCCCACTATGAACTCTGTATGAACAACCGTCCGAAAGCAATTTCATATGTTTACTATGGAAAGAACCTTCAACCTATATACTAACCTTAGTTAGTGATTAAGACCGCATAGATATGAAATGTTCTACAGTAAATTTTCCTGCACATACTAGCTATCGTTCCTGGACAAGAATATTAAGATCAATATTCAATTATAATTATGTATGCGTTATAAAATCCTACAATAGTGTTACCCTATCTACAAACTAAGCTCCCTATATGCAGATTGCTAGGACATTAAATTTCTAACCTCGGCGATACTTGAGTGGACCCAAATAAACATGTCACATGTATTGAAGGTAGGATATTAGCTTTCATGCACTAACAGTGTTGCCTAGTATCATTATAAGGTTATTATGTATACATGTATTGGTTTTACAGAGTGTTTGTCTGCCTTTAGCGAAACCAACTTTTACACTTACAGTAGCAATTGGTAATAACAGGTCCGGACAAAATTGATATGAAATACATTAGATTAAGATTCTAAGTCGGATGGGTTTACGTCCCATCTTGCAGTAATTTCCCTTTAGAGCATGAATAGATTACCGTTATTCTTAGAATTAGGAGGTTATCGGGCCAATCTTTCCCCCCTAATAACGTCACGCGGCCCTTTCTTGCGAGTTCAGACATGTCTGTGATCTGAAGGCGGTATTCTGACCTTGGATCCACATCAGAATACATCACAGGCTCCCCTCACCTATACATCACTTTAATTTAGCCAGGGATAGTTACCATCGACTTCCTGTAGAGGGCACGCTGGTCTCCCGCGGTCTGAGGGGCTAATCAGAGGTGCTAACATGGCGGAACATATGGCCGCCGGGAGACAGCGCAAAGATTCCCGCCATGCCAGAGATACCCAGGCCTATAGCATGCCGTCTCCCACACCCAATCTGCCCCCGGCCAGAGCTCTATATAGTACACCAACTAACATGGATGGTACGTTATCTCCCCACTAAGTATACATGTTTGTAGCTCAAAAACTAGTCACCCTTCAGAGATTTTCTTGCGACGGTCCTTCGCTCCAATAAAGAAGCATAGTTATTGCGTTTCCACGGTAACACTTTACTATCTATATCGACCAAACACGACTTGCTCTCATTTTGTAGCAACATTCTTTGAAAAAGTATTCTGCACTTTGCTCAGAGATAGCTGGCAATTTCAAATAACAATTTCCTGTCCCGTCCTTAATTATTGAAGTGCTCCTTATGTAAATAACTTACATCCGTCCTATTCTACGACTACAAATGCAAAAGTGGCAGTAGCATAGATCTATTTAGGAAAGGTAAGAGTATTCTATTCCACAGTAAAGCCTCACCTCGGCCAGGTAGCAGCGACATAATTACAGTTAGGAAACCCCCTGTAGTCTTTTGTCTCACCTTTGGTCACCTGAGAAGCCGCCATGAGTGGCACTGCTTCCCCATCTTACATTACACAGACAGCCCCCGTCAACAGGCAGGCGCCCCCACCCCCCACGTCCTCTCACTTCCTATCGACTCAGGTAAGGGGAAATCTCCATAAGACAGCTACAGAAAAAGGTAAAGCTCATATTTCTGAGATTGCTGCTTTGGTCTGTACGACGCCGCCACATCCCTCATATTACTTCTCTGAAATAATTTCCAGAAAGGTCACCTAATCCTTTCACCTGTCCCGCGTTGGCGACTCTCCTCTGACATTACTCTAATTCGATGCTGTAGTTCTGCCCCCGAACATTCTATTTGATGTGTTCAGACGAGAGATTTCAACTCCTCAAGCCACGAAAAAGAAAATACGTGTTGAACATATAATTTATTTGCAAAGGTATTTATAAGTAGGCCCACAGTGGTTGAAGAAGACTGGGCATAAAAAGGGTATATATAGTGGTTGTATACAACTCTGATCTAATGCTGGGGATATAAGATGTGTATGGACTAGATAGATATAATCATCCTATTTCCTAAAGCGAAGGCGAAAGTTAAAAAGTCCATCCATGCATTGATGAAATATTCGACAAGAAACCACTATATATATAGGAATGTAATCACCGCTCCAAGAAATCCCCAGATATTCCCCTACACCTCTGGGTGCACTCCCCCGTGGTTGGTTACCACACCTACAGACCCAAGCCTGGCAGTCCCGCGCCATACCCCTCACCTCTAACCCCGCTCATCATTAATTGCTAGGTAAGGCTTTCCGACTTCACAAGGTGATAATTTACTGCCCCTACCAGGTGCCGCAGGTAGGCCTGCTGATGGCCGCCCTAATCAGGCCCGACGTTTATGTGCGAGCAGCTCACCTCGCCCCGCCGGGGGGCTGAGCGCCTCGCCCCACCCGAAGGCCGCGCCACCATCTAACTCGTGCTGGGAGGCCAGAAATTATAGCAATTTGTACAAATCGCACGTTCGGGGGCTCCTTCTCGAGTATAGTTTTTGCACCATTCAGCACGCGTTACTAGAGTCGACCTAAGCGGGATTAACCCTGAAAGTTTACTGACTTGATGCTGTGAGATTGGGGGAATAAAACTATGTTTATGTCAGCTGTGTATTGTTTTTGACAAATCTTGACTTAAATTAGGCGAAGCCACATTATGAGGCATTGCTTGTTTCACGTACCATGAGCATGGTGTATTTTGATCAATATAGTGGAAATTAGGAGCAGCTGAGCCCAAAATAGCTTAATTAAACAAGTAGTCTTAAGGCACGCAAATGAGTGTAACTGGATAAACAATCAAGCGTTAGGCTGTAGTTGACAGTCCGGCTTAACAAAGACAAAGAAGATCTCGTGCTATCTTAACTGGCCTCATCTAAGGGAATCGATATAAGAAATCGTCATCACCAGTTTGACACGAATGCAACCCTCCCCGGCCTGCTAGGACGCCGTTAATGATGTTCCTTAAACACTATTCCCACTGCGAAGAAACTAGGCGGCAGGAAAAGCTATGACCACAGCAATCTGAAAAGAGTGAGCAGTAAACATCCCATTGTGTCCTTCAATGTCCTCCAAGATATGAACGAAGCATTTATTGTGTACTTGGGTAGACAGATTCTGTATGGAGGACTCCGTCATACTCAGGAAGGTAAAGTTGGGAAGGTGAATTATGATTCCAACCAGCCGTGCATTTATAACCCGTGGTTGTCGAGGTACTTGACATGCGACATTGCAACAGGCATTGACCAACACTGGCTACATAGAACAGAGTCACTGGTGTTTATCTCAATGTAAATATACCCCTCCTTTTGCCCAGGCCTTCTCAGACACCGAGAGTTACGGAATAATGGGCGAGCTACTCAGCTTCTGGCTGGGAGCGTCTCGGAGCTGCTCAGGGGACTGGCGGAGGAGGATTGACGCGGCCATCATTAAGGGTGCCGCCAGCCTCCCGCGAAAAGCGTCAACCCAAATGTCATCTCTGCATGCTATTTCACAATCCGATCGTTACTATTATCACAGGGACACTGCCATCGGCTCATTACGCTGAGACATGTCACGTGACAGCGACTCGACCGGCGGAGAGGGGCCGACTCCTGAACTAATTGGACGCCCACTGAGCCCACCAAGTCAGCGGGGAGCAGCTCGCTAAGACTTTACTCACTCACAGCGACTCGACGTATACTCTGCTACGTTATAGGGCGTTAGGGCGTCGGCCTGAAGCAACTCAGTCAGTCAGTCAGTCAGACAGTCAGTCAGTCAATTAGTCAGACAGTCAGTCAGTCAGTCTGTCAATTACTCATATGGTCAGTCAGTCACATCCGTTAGTCAGTCAGGCCTGTCAGTTCTCTATGTTAATTCATGCTGATAATATACGGCTGAGGCGGCCAACTCAACTGGTGTCTTCTGAGTAGGTAGATTTAATCAGATTGTACGCCTGGCCTGCCATCTTCATCTCATCCCAGCAATTAATTTGAACAACAGACATGATTATTAATGAAGACCGCTCAGGGAAACGGACAACATAGCGGGCTGCAGGGCTTTCATGGTGAGGGGTACGGCCGACCATGGCCAATTGATTTACATGTTTCATTAGCAGGGGGGTGCAGTAATCAGAGCCGTCTGTCTGAGGCCCGCCCGGCCGTATGTACAGAGTAGGCCCTGACGTGAGGCCTGGCCGAGCGGAAGGCCGCGCCGCAACCACTTCTCTCCTGTACGTCGCAAATTGTTTTTAATGCCACGGCAGTTTATGTTATAACGTGCTTCAGATGCAACATGATGTAGGTCAGAGGAGATGGTGATAGTTATAAGAGCCATGGGAATATAAAGGCATAATAATAATAATGGTGTCCCTCCTTTGGTGTATTATCTGGAATAGAAATTGATATAGAATGAGATTGTATAGACAGACGAATATAGACAACGAGTATAGACAGACTTCTATCTATAGTCGCTGCTTATATTGTATCACCATTTCAAGGAGCATCAACCGACTTTATCCTCAAGAACTGACAAATTAGCCAAGTTTTACCCCATTTTACATGCTACAAGTGGCTTTGCCAGGATTCGAATCCACAACCTTTGGGTTTGGAGGTGAGGGTCTTAACCACTACATTGTAAAAGTCACATGGAGGATGAGGCTGGAACTAAGGAATGGGGTCATGACCCAATTCGCTGGTTCCAACAGGTCCTTTTGAAAGCAGTTTAACAAAACAGCAACCAGATGGACAGTTTGGTTATGGCCCATTTCGCTGGTTCTTGGTAAGACCTGAAGAAAGTTCAGTATGGCAAGCATCATTTTAGAAGAAGTAGGGTAACAAGTTGGCTCCGCCACCTCGCACACACCAACCCACTGCACAGGCAGCCAGTCACCATGCGGTGCACACACTACTCGGTGCCAGGGCTTGGACTCTGCATCTTTTTTTTCAAACTTTTGTATGTACTTATCTTAATATTCATCAAAAGTACCTACAGTAAATGTGAAATGTTCCTAAGAACCTTGTGGAAATGATCAATATCTCAAATAAATTATTTCTTAAAGATTTCAACTTTTGCAATTTAATGAAGAATAAAAGTTAAACTGCAACCTATGGGACCCCATGAAACTGCCCAACATCTTACTATAGGAACCCATGTTGGGTCCCCACGAAACTCCCAAATCAAATATGGGTCAACCGGTGAAGGGCCTAGACCAATAAGGAGCCAGAATGAAGGAAAGCCATTTTGTATAAGGATGTAACAAGTGAGCTCCGCCGCCGGGAGGCGAACCTGGGCCGTCCACGCTGCAATGGGCTGCAGTCCAGCATCCTACCAAAAAGACCATCGCTGGTGTGGCCGTGGTCAAGGGCTGAGACTTGGGTGAACACTAAAGATTGGAAGCATTAAATTTTTCGTTTTAATATAAGGAAGGTAATCATTAAATTCAACAACATTGAAAATGTATTATGTTTGCAATCAAATTAGACCCACGAGTATGTCTTTGTTGGCGTCGAATTTACCCCTAATTATCTTTGACCATAACGCCATTGATTGATTTGGTTAACTGTAACTGTCATATTCAAGTCTTATGTGAGGAATAGAACTCTCTGATCGTTTAGTCAACGTATGTTATAGTCCCATCCATTTTGCGTCTTGATATTCAAACCGTTTTAAAGAACGGTAATCATGTATAACTGCGCAATCTACAGACATCAGCCACATGAGCCACAAACTGTGACACCAAACCCCTATATGTTTATAAACGATTGAAAAGACTAAAAGTTTACTTAGGGCTGGCCACCCGAGCATCTTCCAAGAAGTGAGCGATAATATATGGCCAGGTGTGGTCGCTCCAGTAGCATCAGGGGGAGGTCTGACGGCAGGCTGCTGGTTGGAGTTCTCTACTCCACGGTCCCTCAGCCTTCAATCCCTGTGAAGTGATGCGTGTAATGACCCTGCGCCCCTCGTTTGTTTCCCTCCCAGAGACTCGTTACCCCACACCCCGCCTGGGACCCCCGCCTCCCGGTGCCCCTCCGTGCCGGCCCTGCCCGCCCCCCTCCTCCAGGGTGTTGACGACGGCCAGGTGAGGCGATGAGGCACACCTGGACTCTCACCTGGCACCTACCTCACCTGTAAGTCGTCGTCCCCCCCCCCCCCCTTCAAAGAACCCCCTAAATAGTATTTCCGTTCGGAGGCGTTTCGTTCGGGGGCTACTTATGGGCGGATGTCGGGAAGATCTGTGAAGAGTTTGACCGTGTTTCCGACGAACAGCCCTGGGGATCAGAGTGTTGGCTGCTGTTTGTATTTCACAGCACACGCCTACGATAGCAATTCCACGTATTTTCCTAACCACACTGACACCTGATATTTTGTTTTCCCCGCATCAAGCCTTGCTATACCCTGTGAAAGTATTGACCTATGTGACTCTTTTTCTATCATATTCGTACAATGTTTTCTCAACGTTTTCATGTTCCAAACTACTGAAGCTGGATCGAAAATATTTGTACATCTATGACAATATTATGGTTATGATTGGTTACATCATAAAATGGTTTAGACCGTCTTTTTTTCTTTTCATATTTTGGAGTCCTCTACCTAACCATCCAAGAATGTTTTAGGTTTATTAAGTTAACCATCGTTAAAAAATTAATAATTTTGGTATGCTTTGATAATATGGTTGTAAGAGTATCCAACGTATGACATTAACCCTATGCTGCTGTAAGTGATAAAATGGTCATATGATCCAAACATCACTACTGTAATGGTTTGCAAACCAATATACAAACATTGGTTATATTTTGAAGATATAATTAAATATTCATTGGAGATGTACTGAAGCTTCTCCCGACAGCCCAGAATAAAATAATTCAAGAAGTATATAATATTATATCAGTGATTCATCCACAACTCAAAACTTCACTAACTATATGTACACCAACTCAAATATCGATTTCAGTAACAATATTGCTGACTGTTGTCTGTTCATGATTCAATGTGCTATTAGCAGAGATAGATATATCCCAGGCCCTAATACCCGTACTGTCATAAGGGTGATGAAGAAACGTAATTTGTTGGTTTTGTTATGATGATTAAGAAAGTGCTTAGTGAATTCAGCATCCCGACTAGACTATCCCGGAAACCGAAACTGGTTTAAGATGATGAAATGGTGAGGTTGGATGATGTTATATTATCTACTTATCTTATTAAGCCTGTGTTAGTTTAAGGATCACTGAAATAATATCCATCCCTGCTTAGATCTTTTGCTATATTGGGTATAAGAGGAAATAAGACGGATATGGTATAAGCGTATATTTGAGTAAACTTATAAAATTCCGTTTTCGGATAAAGTTTGTCATGATATTCATTCATTTAACATTCATATTTTTTTAAACCCTCAACATTTGTTACAAATGTATGTATAGTTTGATGAGATTCACCCATCCAACCTCGGAAGCGATATGTTACAAAACGAATTTGTGTCTTTTAAAGAAATACCAAAAAATGCTAACAAACGGCGAATCCAAAAAACCGTGCCCCATTTGTAAAGCATTCTTTTTCAATCCGAATGAAAATAATTGATAAAGGGAATAAGAACCTCTACACGTTGAGCCCGTCCCGCACCATTTAGTTCCACTTTAGTCCAACTCATAGAGTCTTTTCGGGTGAACTTTTATCAGTGATACCCCAACAGCAACCTCCCCTGGACAAAGGAGACTGGGGCCGAATTAGTGGCCGATGGAGGTCCTGGCCCTGAGTGTGACCTCACCTGAGCCCCGACCACCACCAGGCCAGTGGGCCCGCCCTGTGGACACCAGATAAGGCCGCTCCAGGATGTCCCCTCCACGCCCAGCACAGACCAAGGAAACCACAGATACACTCTCTTTTAGAAACTGTTGGAATTCCCATCATGCACTGATAATTTTATCGTAAAATGACTTTATGGACCTCTATAAGCAGTTCAATTGTAGACATCAAAATATCATGCAAAGTCCAGAGACCATATCTTCGTAACTGATTAGGCTAATCAGGAAAATTTTGATTAGGGCCTCAAGATCAGCAATTTTGTCTTTTACCAAAATTGATGGTATTATTGCATAAACGTATCAAAGGGGATACTCAGATGTAAAATTTATTCAAAATGATTAATTATTGGCCATTAATTCAATGTTTTTAATTTTTTCCTTTTTTCTTATTGTGATGAACGGCTATTCATCCAAATATGTAGAGATCAAAATAAGAGAAAATAAGGTAATATTATAAAAGGTATATATGTTCGAAAAGGAATGAAAGTGTAAAAGAACGAAATATGTAAGAATGAACGAAAGTGTAAAAAGCCCGAAAAAGAGGCACGAATATGTAAAGGAACGAAAGTATAAAGGAACGAAAAATGTAAAGGAACGAGACCCGGAAATATGTAAACCGGAAGTGAAATGTAAACCGGAAACGAGAATGTAAACCGGAAGTGACGTCAGTTGTAGATCACGTGACTGAAAGCAGCCAATCAGAGCTGACCTCTAGGGTATATAAAGGGGCGGTGAGGCCCGAATAAACAGAGTTCTTTAACAGTTCTCCTTGTGTCCAGACGTGTCTTCTTTCCTGAAACAACCGCTAAGATGAGCCGATCCGAGCAATTAACCAGAAGTTAGGATAAAATAGTCGAAGTTCGAGATAAATAGGAGGAACTTGGGGTAGGGGCCCGACGGCCCGAGGAACGAGGAACGAAGGACCGAAGTAAGGCACGAAGGCCCGAAACCGTCCCGGAAGCCGAGGCGCAGCATGGCACGAAGGTATGAAGGGCAAGACGAAGGAACGAAGTCCGCGGGGACGAGGGCGCGGCAGGCTCGGCCCCACGCTACCAAACAATAGGCGACCGTCGGCCCGACGGCCCCGCGGACCGGAACCACGGGGTGGACCGCCCGGTGGGGGTGAATGCTGGTCTGGGAGATAGAGCGAGACGAACCCCGGCCGACCCGTACCCCTACCATAATTTCCCTTCCCCGCAGTTCTCCGTTTGACATCGAGCGCCGATTCCCGACCGATTCGCTCAGCCCCCCCCCCCCTCGTGCACGAGGCACGACTCTAAAAACACATCTCGGTTCTTGGCCCGGATTCCCCGTCCGCCCCGAGACCCGAACAACCCCCACGTTCCTCTGTTGTAAGAATCGGCAACCCCGACTTACCAGAGAACGTCACATTATCATATAATAATCATCTTATTCGGCAGTTACGGACTTCTATTCTATCGTGTTTGTGATCTCTTATCAACACCATCCGTGGTGCCATTTCAATGTGTAGGTATGATCAACGGAACACTAGGTAATTCGACCAGATTCCTGGTACCAGGAATAAGTTGATTAATAATGCATTGTTATGCAGCATATGCCGAGAGTTCATTACGTGTTGGGTTGAGGTTGACACATCATGCTGCCCTGGTCTGAGCTGACCGGGCCCCGACATGTGAGGGGTCCCGGCTGATGTCGGCCCCTCTCACATGTTTCCGTGCTGGTTCCGCCATTCCTGTGGTGGGTACTCATGTGACTCCACTGCCATGAGGATGTTTGTGACTTCATATGTCAGGACAGACCAACCTTGGTCATTGTTTGTGTAGACATTGTGTAACAAATATCAAGTGCATATCCTGACAGCGTTGTTTTGTTGGTATATGAATGTGTCGTTCAAATGACCGCATTGGAAAGTGCAAGCACAATTTTTTAGATTAGGTTCAAGTTCATATAGTAAATGTTATGTTTGGCAAGAACTCAATTTATTTGTACTTACAGATGCCTAAGATTTTATCGATTTGGTAACCATTTTGAATTTGTTTTAATATTCCTTTATGTCACTTATTGCCTTGTTCATTATTATTCAGGACGTTCGCAGATAAACAGAGAGGAAAGCCAATGTCCGAATAGAATACGAAATCGTATTTTACTAAGTACGTCCTCGTATATCTATACGCTCTCTATGCCCGAGCGTTTCTTCCAATCTCTCTGTCTGTGTCAACAATATTTCCCATTCATGCCCTGACGAGATTCAGGTCCCAAAGTTCATAAGACTGTCCCTGGGGTAATAAAGTCAAAAAGTCGGGAGTATCACCAACTTGGAAGGCAGGGCGTGGATGCCCCGAGCAGCTCCGGGCGTGAGCAGATCCTGAGCAGCTCACCGAGCAGCTCATAGAGCGGCTCCCCACGCCCGTCTCGGGACAGCCTTCCCTAAGCCCGAGCACGTCCTTCATCCTTCTCCGGGACCGCTCACGAACAAAGCGCATCCCTCAGACACAAATTGAGTTCTATTCGGACGAGCATTGTCTACACAACCCATCAGCCGCCTCAAATAAGATTGCCTCGCGTTTTATTGCCGAAAATTAATTTTGTAATTTTGTTGGAGAGACGCACGCGCCCTCGACATTGCTGGGGCTTTTGTTGTCCCGCCTCTATACACGACGCATGAAAAGGCAATCAGAGGTTTTAACTGACTTTATGGGGGCCCTTTTTCACGGCCATTTCACAAGACTGACGCTCTCAAGTTGGAGCACGAACGTTCAGATGCTGAATAGAACTACCACCGTCGTCAGAGGTCTCTGAACGCAAGGGGCATACATTACATTATCCATTGGCAGAACAGGATTTCATATCAGTACTAACTAATTTAAATCAAATCTATTTTCTAACAACATATATGTACTATAGAAATGATTGATATGTACCTTAACAGATCAAATGATGCACAACTTATTGCAAATCTAGAAAGGTGTATCTTTCACCTGCAATCCGTAAAGATACGACTACCTATGTTCATTTATTGTACGTGAATACACATTATGTTTGGTCGAAAACTGGAATCCTGGTGTGGTAAAATTACCCTGCTACCGCAATGCATACAACCTTTTACTCGAATTGTATACTTATTTTATAGTGCATGTAACTTAAGGATTTGATGGACATTTTATTATGTTACTCGGAGGTGCTTTTTGTGGGTGTAGTTTTCTGGCGACATTCAACCGAGGAATCAACAGAACCACTCATGTGATATAGTAACTTTGCGGAATTGGGTGGGCATTTTCTTGTAAAGCTATTACTTAGAGAGTTATTGATAGAAATATGACGATAATGATATTTTCCTGAAAACGTTGACATTTGCAAACTTTTCTTTAGAATAAGATTGACCTGAAAAGCATCATATTTGTGTATGAAAATTGCATTATTGGTAATACGGCATTGAATGTCCTTTTTCAAAAAGTTGAAAGAAAACATAATGTTATCATGTTACTATGGTAACAGAAAAAAGAATGTTCAGAGTGCCTATAATATTTTTTTTATCAAATATTCTAGCAAAAGAATTTGTTTTTGCAAACAGCAACTACTGTTAATTGATAGAAGATATCGGTGAAAACTTATTTTGAAGAATTGTAATTGCAATAAAAAGTGATATCCTAAACTAATAGGGTTTGCTTTACAGAGCCATGATATGGAAAATAAAGCATGTAGGTAAAATCGGGGGTGTTCGGATGTGTGAAAAGCGGGACATTTCAAAATGGTTATTCTTACGTACTTGTCCCCATTAGGACACCATTTCCCTTGATTGGTCACTGATGTACACTATACTTATATGCACGTAATGAGGTGAGATGTTTAGTCTCACTGAAATATATGAAGTGATCATCTAACGGTGCCACACTTAATTCTCTGAATTTGCAGCAACAAATTATCATCATACTTCGGTTAAGAGATCTTTTCTCTGCAAACAAATCAGAAGCGCCTTTACTGACGAGGTGTATAGCATAACCGGGGGTTGAGCAGCTCGACCCCTCGAGCAGTTCCTGACACAGATCCAGCCTGAGCTGCTCGGGGGAGGCCGCAGCTGGCCCTCTCAGTTAGATAACGTTTGACAAACGGGGCCGGCCAGGGGATGGGTCACAGGCCAGTCAGGGGGCAGGAACCAACTCACAACAAGCATGATAAGTGATGCTGCCAGAAAAACGCGAGAGGAATGTAAAAAAGTGTCATCAAAGAAACTTCAAAAATTGTTAAAAGCCTACTTAGAAATGTCACAAGCTGATCCAACGTGCACGGCGATGTGAAACTATATTTTCTGAGTAATTTATTAACAGATAATACTTCCTTACTTTATAATTATTCTCTCTGATGGCGGTTTAAGCAGTCGGCCATTTCATTTACGATCTCTATATTTGGGCCACATTTGCTCCATATCTCTGCAAGAAACCAGTCTACCCGTATTCTGGTTTATACCGTTATTCTAGTTTTAAAGATCGGGGAAATAAAACAAGCTAATATCATTAAACAGTCTGTCTAGATCTAATTTCATCTCAACATGGCTTTCTTTAAGCATGGCAATTCGGTCTTAAATGATTTCTCAAACAACTCACTTCCCAGGAACAGAATGACGTCCGCTTGGTGAGAAAAATAAATAGTTTAGATAATTGTCAATAATAATTGTCGGAGACGTGTTTCATGCTCCTCTCGGTTCATTAAGTACTATCAGATGTCTCATTTGATCTCAAGGCGTGCGGAGCCTCAACAAATAATACTTGGCCTTGGCGTGGACAAAACCCCAACTAATCTAAGACGGGTTTTACCGCCATCTGATAGCCGTGCTCTATTACAACGACTAATTACCAGGCATTGTTTCTAAATAGATCAGAGTTTACACGATTCCGTGGGCAGAGTGTGTCCATTCCAGTGTGCATGACGTCTCAATAGTGTTGTATTTCTTGCAAAAAGAGAGGTAATATAATTAAAGCGTGCAGCATCATTCGCACGACGTTTGGCCCAGTTCGTGTTGTCGCCAGGATACATGGGGCCTTCGACATTAGGAGAGACAGCGTTCCTGCAACAGCAAGGATTTGTATGTAGCTAGTTCCTCCGCTGATACATGTATCAACAAAACTCCCAGTGGGTAAAATGCTAAATGGTTAAAATATTATTTACTCAAGACTGCATGGATGATATTGGGATGTTATCTTTCAGATCACCACGCCCCTTCTCCAAAGTGTGTCTGAAAGTTCCCACCACAATATAATATATCAAAATATATCCACATTGATATTTTTCTTTAGATAACTATTCGGTTCTGAAGTCTGTGAAAGAGAGAGAAACCTAGAAGTTAATTCAGTTGAACACTACAAAGCATTAGTACCGTCGCCAGCTGACACTACTCTACAACTAGCCTATCATTACTGCAGAGAAGTTGCCCCTATAGCCAGGACCTAACGGCCCTCTGAGATACATACAGACAGGGTTCAGGTTATAATCTATCAGAGTGAACACCTATCTGGCTTAAGGGGGGTTTACACAGGCCGATAAAATCCTTACGTTAGGTCTCTTAGGTAAGCCTTACGATAATCCCGATAGCCTTACGATAATCCCGATGGCCTTACGATAATCCCGACGACGTTATCGGCCTGTGTAAACCCATTTTAACCTAAGGATTTCATTGTCTTAAGGCTGTCGTAAGCCTTACGATAATTTATCGGGACAAATTCCTTAAGATGATCAAAATTTCAGACGTGTTTGAAATTTTTGGGGAAAAGCTTAGGTGAATGACCTTACGACAATGAATTTCAGCTAAGGATAATGATATCTCTTGTCTTAAGGACCTCTGTCGGCCTGTGTAAACCCCCTCTGTCTGAATATTCTTATACAAATCTATTAGATACTTTCCTCGTCGTAAGCCTCATGCTAATTATCATGGTTTTTTTATCCTAAGGATATTGACGGGTTGTGTAAACCCTTCATGACCACAGTCCTTACGACAATTATCACCGACAACCTACGATAATGACCTACATAATTAGTTTTTAGCCTACGATAACTCATTAACCTAAGGTTAACCTAAGCAAATTTTCGTAAGGACCCGTTGACGGCCTGTGTAAACCCGCCTTTAGCTGGCCGTCGTCAATTTGACGGAGTCCTCAGTTCAAAGCCGTGCTGCACACGTGGAGTTTACGGCAGCTGAACCTGAGTGCTACATCCGAGATTCAGCTGACGCCGACCGCCTGCCGGAGACGTTTTACTGCTTTTTAAAGATAACAATGACACATGGTTTCAAAGGCACAACTTTTTCTCATAATATCTATTATCCTTCACGAGACCGTCTTTCATGAATTTGATTTTGGATGAGCAGTTCATCATTTTGTTCGTATCTAAGCATTATTTTTCTGCAGTCTTCCTCCAACTGCAGGCCTGTTGAACACTACAAACAATTTAAAAGGTAATTCGAGCAGTTTATTTGAGATGCAAAGACCTAACCGACACTAACTATTAAGCTAATATTTCCTTTATCAATATACTACTAACCATATGAATAAAGGAGCAACCACACAGACACTTCTGATAGTATCCAAAGACTTCCTCCAAATGCAGGCCTATTGAACACTACAAACAATTTAAAAGGCAATTCGAGATGCAAAGACATTTAAAAACGGCAAGAACTATTAAGCTAATATTTCCTTTATCGATATACATGTACTACTAACCATAATAAAGGAGCAACCACACAGACACTTCTGATAGTATCCACAAAGGGTTTCAACCCCAAAGAGGGGTGCATGTTAGAAAACGGTGATTGAAGCTGGTCCTTCAGGGTTTTCTCTCCAGTTGTCAGTCTCACTCCATGCCTACCACTAGGGGGCGCCAGTGACACGCCCCCTCCGGATCCCAGGGGCAAGGGGCGGCCAACCTTATTACTGCCGCCAGCCCGGAATTCCAAACCCAAATAGGTTTAGAGACGGCCGGCGGTGAGGGGTGGATGTGGCTGGGTGTGGCCGTTGGGCTGGGGTGTGGGGCAAATGGCGCGGAACACCGGTCAATTGGTCCCGTCTACATGTATAGTGCAATGGCACCGGTGCCGCATCTAAATCAGGGCCTGACGCACGATCAATGGCTGCTTTATTGATCAGTAATGTTTCCGAATTGCCTCGGTCCATTTGTAGGGTCATTGGTCGTTCTCATTGGCAAATAAATGGCTCTTGATATATGGGGCTCGTCTATCTGCCCCGCCCTGCCGCCCCTCCATTACTATACACATGTACACAGGACCGTGCGTTTTAGTATAAAATTTGTATACAGTATCATCTCATTATTTTTCCAGCTTGGTTGAAGTAAGTTTTTGCTATTTTGTTTATGTCCATACACCGACTTAAGTGGGGACACATTTCCAAAATGCTGAGTGGTGTTTCAGGTATACAAAAAAGAAAGCTCTTTATCATAGCTTTCAATAAAACTCTCACAGAAATCTTATAAATTTCTCGTTCCTGGCGTCTGGGTTTTCAACGAGGTCTTTAAAGTCTCATAACCGGCCGGACATGGCTTCAAATCTCCCTAACACCTAACAGACCCCTTCCGCCTAGGTCGGTAGCCAGATGAATTGTAAGACGTATTGGCCATTATCTGTTTGGTTTGCATTAGAGCCTTGTCCCGCCCAGTTATCCCTGTCTGAAGGATGCATGATCCGCCTGGAGGAGACCCAGGAGGAGACCCTCCCGAAATCAGTGCCAACTGTGCCGGCTCACTGACTGAAGCCCGGACCTTTCCGGGGGGTGCTGACTGGGCCCGTCGTCAGGTGAGACTAAGGAGGGAGGGGGGAGCTGTGTCTGAGTGAGTTTAGTGGGCAGAGTATTGCTACATTGATTCAAAGATCCTGAGATCAAACCGTGGTGCGGACACGTCCAGGTTTATCACTGTAACCTTATAGCCCTACATGGTGGACTTCGGTTGTCAGGTGCCATGCATATGTAGGATTCCGTCTTCTATACATACGCGGGGTCTGAATTCTTTTTCCAGTGGAACGTATGGCAATCTCCAAAATACCCTCTGGTGTAATCAATCATTTTTAGCTGTTCTAGCTGAAAGATAAAAAATGCTGTTGGCATAATAATACTCAATGACAGGCATAAAACCACCCGCTCGTCTTGAATCGCTTAACAGTATTGGCATGTTTATTGTATATTTATGTATGCCTATTCGGGTAACTAGATCTCAACTAAATGCTGATTTCATTTTGCTGACGCACCAAGAAGAACCTCCAATGTGAAAAAATATGGTATAGATTAACAAACGTCAAACACTTCCTTTTCATCTAGAATGAGTTTAAGGTCTCAAGTACACTAAACATCAGTCAGATACTGAAGATACTGAAGAAAAAGAGTTCATGTGATCCCCCTGTCTGCCCTCTGGTAAAAAGGAGCAGCTCCCGCTGGGTGCAGCGTCTGGGAGTGACTCACTCAGAGACCAGTTGGCGGCAGCAGCAGCCATTACCTGCAGCATCCAGTGTCAACAGGTAGAGGCTATTAGCCCAGATAGACCTGTCCGCTCCACCCTTCTTCCTGTGTCTCTCCTCCTGGAGGCTACTGCTCCTCAATAACCTCCTGCCTTCTGGCTATCTGATACTTCAAAATGTTTTGATGTCGTTCTACAGCAAAATACCAATCGATTTTTTACCCTTTGTAAATATTGGCTTATTGATACTATCCCTATCAATCAAACTATACCATTCCAATTATACCCAGCCGATAGTTTTAATTGAAGGATGCTGCTTTTTGAAACTACATCTGAAAGGCATGTGTTAACATTTAAAGAACCGAAGTGGAATTTAAGCAGCCTTCAATGTATGTGGACGTGTTTCCTCCTTCCCTACGACAAGGAGGTATTGGGAAGAAGTGGGGTCAGATGACCCGTGGAAACCCATATTTATGAACTCTATGTGTGCATCCGTCATGTTTGTCACCTCTTGTTATGTTCCATGGGGCCGGGACATCTTTCTCGGCGCCGATAGAACAGGGTCAGCCGGCCGACGCCCGCCTCCTGACCCCTGACCAGGAGTGGGGGCTGGTGGCCGTCGTTTGGGCGTTGATGGCTGACGACATGGAGAAGGATACAGGAGTGTAGGAGGGATGTTCTAGACGAATGGCGGTGTAGGTAGGTCTATGTAGATTGGTGTTGATGGTAGGTGACAAGGGGAAAGGTTTTTGGATAGGGGTTAAAGCATGGGGTCGTGGGTAGAGGAAGAGGGCTTGGCAAAAGACGATGGTAGAAACTAGAATACTAGAGAATTTAAATAAATTCAGTGGCAATTGGTCTTAAAGAACAACTCCACGGTTGGAAATAAATGTTAAGCCCTCTGAATAGATTCAAGATTGCACTAATCCCCTTTGACGGCTGTACATGAACTTCAGTTTTATTAATCACGAATCAATCTACATGTATTTGGATAAGAACGGTGTCTTTCGACTTTGCATGAGAGGAAACAAAAATCATTTCATGAATTTTACAATACTAACAGTTTAGATTGGTATTTTCAACGCAAATACACGTTGTCAACTTCCAGTGCCACTTGCACTATAGTGACTACTCTCATGGGGGCCGCTACTCGGAAGGCATTTATTTCAGTCATACAGCACCAGTATAGTTTACCATCAAGAAAGACCTCTATTTTCCTGGAAAGTAAACAACTGTGGCTACTGACAATGTAATTCGAGATATTAGTTCATATTGAGACCTCTAAAATACTTCTTTCCCAATTAAACAATAACAATTGATTTCAACAAAATTATAGGTATGTGAATGTAAACAAATTACTGGAACGTATGTGTTTAGGCTATTGCATTCTGTTGAACTTGCCCTGATAAATTTTGTCAAACATGCTGAGACCATTGTCTTAGGGTACTTGGATACCAATATGCAGAGATAATGGTCCAAGTTGGTTAGTGGAGCATCACTGGAAATGAAATTCCCCTTAGATGTATAGTGGTTGCCTCGAGGGCCACCATGCAGCCTGAGGTCATGGAAAAGTACCAAGTCGAGCCGCAGAGAGCCCTCAGGCCGCAAGAGGGCTTGGGATGGTATAGAGCGGCCCCTTCCTCTGAGATCTGTGGGCTGTCTACGGCAGATGGGTCTAGTCCGCCCTCTCTAGAGGTCCCTCTGACGACACCCCCCAACGTTAGAGACCAGCCCTCTCCACGTTCTGCCCAATCCGGCCACCTCCAGGCCCCGGGCAGTGGGCGCCGCTCTGATCCAACCACAGCCCACTTTGAACTCAGCATGACCTTGGGCCAACCTGGGAATGGAGCCCTCCCGGCCAGATGGTTCTGTTTTGCACCGGAGACAAATGGAAATTCGCGAATTATGGCCACGGCGGATTGCCTGTCGGTGAGAGGAGAGGACGGGGTGGGGGCGGAATCCTCCATGTACTGGAGGAACCTGGTCGAACCGCAGCTGCCCCCCTCCCCCACCACCCTTACCCCTCCCAGCGCCCCTAACAAGACCACATTTCAAAGGGCCAGACCCGGCGAGCTAAAAAGGCGACATCAAATAGTCAGTTGAGCGCATTATAGAAAGACACATCTGCTTCTGATTGTTGTAAAGTGGCCGTCAATTGGACTCATGGCAATTGGCGGGATATTCATACAGCCTGGCCTCGGGGCTTAGGGATGAGGGGATGACGGGGGGGGGGGGGGGGACTCGTCCCAATGTGTTTCCACATAGGAGTGATGGGGTAGTTTCTGGAATGCAGGAAACGTTTTTGTCCATTTTCTAACGGTGTCTAATAGTTTCTTATGACGTCTTCTGATCGTACAGGTAATGGTGAGATCCCTCATGTGCATCTAATACAATAGCCTATGTTATGCGTGAACTGCTTATAAATAGGTAAAACTGTTGCTTGCAAATCTTCCATGGCATACAGCCCTATATAATCAGCCTTGTCGGATTTAGGGTAACCCTACTTTTAATATCGATTATAAATATTTTTAATGTACAATTCTCGGCCCGGAGGGTCCGGCGGAATTTTCTACAATTGGGTACCCTCTTTTCAAAAATCTAGGGATCCGCCTTGATCAGCTTCAGCGAAGTGAGTAGAAAAGGACCAGCAAAGCCCGACAGTAGACAGTGATGGGTAATGGGGCTAGGTGTGGCTCGGGATACTTTATGGTGACAGTGCGTGCTCCCATTAGGCTACTTTGTTGTATAAAGGATTATAAAGTTGTAGGAAATTTGTCGTATTACAATATAGTGGAATTAGTGGTATTCCTCATTACAACAATGAAAGCAAAAAACATCCGTGTAGAACAATAATCATATTTAGTTGGAAAACTCTTCGCGTCCCTCCACCACTTACAATACCTGCACCTTAATGTCTAAAATCATACATGCTTTACATAGCATATAACATATGATATTCAAAATGTACATAGTTACCAAAGAACTACATGATTTCATAACAGGTTCACGAAGGTTAAGATTCGGCGATGGCCTAGATCAACCTACGGGCTCCATCAACTCACCGACAAGTACCTAGTTGACATGATGTGAGCCACTCATAAACCCGTCTTTGTTGTATTGATCCTTGGATCCATGACCTGATTGGGGGGGGGGGGGGGTACCGCCTACCCCCTATTGTAGGCCGGCGTCTCCCAGGTCTGTAGGCCCTAAGGGTGACAACATCAAAGCCGACGAGCAGCTCCCCAGCCCGAGCTGCTCAAACACAACAACAGCTTAATGGCGGCTACCCTTTGTTGCTCCAGTGGACCACAAACTTCTGGGATTGTCGCCCGCGGAACCACCGCCGCCACCGCCGCTTGAGACTGCCATTGAGTCCTTTGTTTTATCTCCCCCCACGAGGTCAGTGGAATAACTGAGGGCAACTCCTATTCACGCGACATGGCGGCGGGGGAGGGCCGATTGGGGTTAGGGGGCGTGGGGAAGGGGCAGGACAGGCAAATAGGGTGTTAGGGGACAGGGCCGGGGGGAGGGTAAGGGGTTCGGATCGGGGTATCTAGAATGGAGATCACGTGACTAGCAGCCATGTTTTCCCAGATCAAGAAGGCTTTACGGGAAATCAGCTGCTGCCTCCAACATGAGGCAATCCGAATTGTGCTAAATGAAAAATCCGTGTCTGGGGACGCCGCCAGGAAGTGCGTTTATTCAAATGTATAAACACGCATGCGTCAGCGGTCAGCTGATGGTAAACACTGCAAATTGAATTTACACTCGGCCGACTGCGGGGTGCCAGCCCCCCGGCCGGCCGGTTCATCCCCACCCTGCTTGGTCCCCGTCCTGGCCATGAAAAATAACGAGTCTTGTCTGACGCCCATCTGAGAACATGGCCGACCGGTCTAATGCTAAGGGTGCTCCTTCTACATACCAAGAGCTTCTCGTATGTTACTGTCTACGTGATTAGCGAGGTGTAAATTGCCCAATACCTCTTGGTTGACACAATTGTTTTTTCTACTGCGCGAGACAGCCTCTTGAAACGGCAAGAGGTGAAAGATGATTGCTAAATATTTAAACGATATGATAAATAAATCATAGTTTGGAAAAAGATCAGCATTCCCGAGGAGAGTTTTTCGTACGTTGCAGGTTAGGATAAGTATGTAGCAGGTTGAAACACGTTTTCCACATGTCGCGGAAAGGTAATTTTTACACCATGCATAAAACAGGGGTAAAAATCCCCACTCTTAAGGATGTGGTCTGATAGACTATACCTTACCTTGAAATGCGCCCATCCTCTAAAGGACATTATCCATCCACATTTTCCAAGAGCTGACGTCTACTGTGGATGTCGAATATTATGTATATATGTGTTGTACGTATGTCCTGGCTTCAGTTGTGAATAGAAATACATATTTTACACAAATCTCGGCGATTATCAAGTCATAATTATCTTAATTATCCCTATAAAGTCTTACTCAAAAAGCAGCAAGACTGGCAGGGATCAAGCAATGATAAGGATAATAAGCCCATCCCAGTTTACATCAACATTTAGGTTTACTATGAAATACTTTCAAAATTGTTTCCACACTTGTTCCCTGAAGACGGTTGTATGATACAAAATTAACCAAAGTAATTTGGTTGACAGATTGCTCTTAAAATGTGTAAAATGCAGCTTTATAATTATTTTGGCCTTTTTCCCATAGGAACTAATGTTAAAGCCTGTCAGCCTAGCCTATAATGTTCAACCCTATTTGCACTGAAATACATCATTTTGATAGGCTGGAAAATGTGCAAATATGTCATTTGATGAAATTTGAGAAATCACAATGTTCAAATAGTATTTGAGGATATAGAAAAACATAATTTTTACTTATTTCAGTTACCCCAAATTTTGGGAACAAGGATGGCTTAAACAGGGGTTTTGTCCAACCTTTGTCCAACCCTAGCATTTATCCAATGTGGGATGGGCTTATTGAACGGACAAGATGCCAGTTGGATAAGCAATACTTTGCATAGGCTATGATTACGATAATCCTTTGTAATTGATAAAATGTATACATGGAAAATGCACCAGCCTTTAATATGTAGGTTCCAATAGTAGACTGCTAATATTCTCTTTTACCTAATACTGGCCTTATTATAATTTATATAATATGTGCAAGATTCTGAAGCTCATTGGGACAATATCACCTAAAGGATGCAGATGCATTTGGCTATTGCTACGTGTATACACAACATACGCGCTGGAAAGTCAAACCCCTCGACAGAATGTAAATCATAATACATGTATTGAAATTTACAGTGGTTTGAAAGAAACGCAGATGAACCGTTGGTCGGATTAGTAAAATAATGGGAAGAATGGTGGGTAACGTCTACTCCATTTTAATTAAATGTATATGAGGCAGGAGATCATCTAATATCGTTTTCTTTTGTTTCTCAAAGTTAAGTTGTCATTTTGTATCCAAATGTTCCTGAGTCCCTTGTCCGTTATACTCCTAGGGCATCTCCCCAGAAGCTAATAAGCTTAGGCTATTAGCTTGTCTATGCCTAGGAAGAAGCCATAAACTCTTTGCAAGTAACATAATAGGAGGAAGCCAGAGAGACGGTGGGCAGTGTTACCTGCCCCACAGACACCAGATCGGGAGGTGATTACAGCCACAGCCACCGGTTCCGTCTAAGGGCAAAACTAGGTCGACAGAAAGCAGGGTAGGCAGGAAATTAGACGAAGATTGAAATATGATTTTAAGAATACATATAATTAGATTTTAGTCGAATATGAGATAAGTAACCGAAGAATGTTGGATAAGCGAAGACTCTCAAGAGTTTGAGAAAAATATGATCGGTGATGCTTCAAATAAAGGACCAGAAGACCTACAAGATGGGAACAGGCAACACAGGAGTCTCAGTTGATGGAACATGGAATACAGATAACAGAATGTTAGAAAAGAATATTCAGTAAGGTTCGCATCAGTGGGCATGATAGTCATTTCCCTAATGGATAAAATGATAAACAGGCAAATATCTAGTCTCCTTAATTTAATTTTCTCATAATTGTTCTTATTTTTATTGTTTTTCTTAAATGGTAGAAGTTAAACTGTCTGACAGGGAAGGGAAAAAAACCAATTCGTCCTTGAAGTTGCTCATATCTAAAGAATCGTCCTGCTGATATCAAAACATGAACACTGAAACTGGCCGATCGTATTATCACAAGCACTATGATCATCCGATCTAGGATATGATTTAATCACCAAACCGTTTTTCTTCCTTGTGTTCTCTCTATCTGCACACCTTGGTCCAGTTACAGCTATTTGCACGCTGTATTGTCAGTGTATATATGAGAGTCGGAAGGCGGTGTTTGTAGGTGGGGATTGGTTCCCCCGTCCAAACAGGCTGTGACCGGGGCGACACGCGTGTCGGCGGCGGGAAGCTGGCCCTTCCTGCTCCAGGTGGTGACAGACCCGACCAGATCAGTCGACACGTCCTCCCTCCCCACCGGGCAGGAAATGAGTCGTCTGTGCAGAGGTCGTGAGCTGCTCGGAGCTGCTCGGCCCCGGGCCCCTTCCCCAAACACACTGATGCTTCCCGTGTTATGTCATAGACATGTATGTCAAATATAGTCATTTCCTGAGCATATAGGTGTTTACTTAGTGGCTCATTCAAGTCAGTGGGTGCAGAAAAACTAGGCGACTTTACTCAAGCATACTGAAATCAACAGCACGTCACCAGTATAATATAGTTATAATATATAGAGACCTGCCCACTAAGATGATTATAGCTATAATTATTTCTCCATTGCATCACATTTCATATCAATTATTATTTCAAAGTACGACAATCATATTATATAGAAGTTTCAACATCTCCAGTGATTAAGTTCAATTTCAACCTGAAGCCAAATATTTAAGTCTTCCCTTCGAAAACTTTAGATGAGTCTTACAGTCCGACATTTGAACATGAACGTGACCTTTACGTACATTATTGAGTCCATAAATGATTTCGTTTAAATGGAAAAAGCGGTACTCTTTTTTTTATATAGAATATTAAGCCACATCGATTATAGATCAACATTTACAGCTGCAGGCGTTATTCAAATCATTCAATAGATCAGATACCCTAGTACAAAATAGGTGTATGAATGGTAATAATTATTTATATATAATCATGAACAGTCAGTAATTCATATGATTACGGCTACTCGCTTGAGGGGACTCATTACTACAAAATAAAGCATGACATTGTTACAGGCCTTGGTGGCCCTTGGTCATCTGACTTGATTTACCCGCGGCCTCCCTCAGCATCAGTTTGTGTGGGTCTTATATATGAGGCCCCCTCCCCATTACACAGTCCTGCTGTAGGTATAGGCCCTGCTCCTCCAGTAGCGACCTGCTGGCCCCCACGGACGTCAACATTAGCCCCGTCAACCCCCATCCCCCATCACAGCCCACCGCCGCCCGGCCCATGTCCAATATAATGATCCCAGACCCCTCCTCTCTTCTGCTGCACTGCTTTCCCTCGCCGTCCTTTGTTAATTTGGACTTTCTTTTGCCGACAGACTTCCATCCTTATTATCTGATCGGCGTTAATCAAGTTAAAATAAGGCGAGTTTTAATGGCCTCCGTCCCTCGGTGCAGGCGCCTTTCAAAAATGTTCTGGATGAAAAGACTGATAGTATGCCAGGAGATTCAATGTGTCAGAAACGTCCACCTTTTTCTGAACTTTTTAACAAGGTCATTAACAAGGAATAATGAATTTGCAACGATGAGTGACAACCTGAATTCCAGGTCCTGCAGTATTTTTCTTAAGGTTTACTGAGAAGAAGAAATCTGTAAGCAGCGGCTGCCAATGTCTCAGGTTACTTGCTTGTGTGTGGTGTTGCGATCTTCAGATCACAGGGAGGTATTTCTCTTTTTATATGTAAACATGTATGTTTGCAGGTCTATGTTTGTTTATGTATGTATGTATACGTATGTATGTATGTATGTATGTATGTATGTATGTATGTATGTATGTATGTACGTACATGTATGTATGTATGTATGTATGACATTGTATGTATGTATGTATTAAATGCATACATGAATGTATATCTATGTATGCATATATTGTGTGTAAAAACGTTTGTAGTAAATTGTTTCATTTGTGCAAAAAACGTAATAATAATCTTCTTTTTTTTTGAAAAAAAACTTGTTCCTACTGTATCAATCACTTCACAGCCAAATGGCAACCGTTATACACGCTGCGAGATAGCACCAAAACAGTGGCAGAAGAGTAACTTTTGGTCGAGAGTCCTAACTCAGAAACAGCTGGTGATCATTTGGGGCAGGAGCCGGCGCAGCAAGTTCCAAATGGAATCACATTTAATGTATCACAAGTCGGATGGATCGCTCTCGGTGGGACTGGGGAAGGCCAGTCACCGACTTGTACGGCGTGAGCAGCTCGAGGAGCAGCTCACTGTGAGCAGATCCCCACCCTACAACACAGACTTTTGGTGATATGTAAGAACCTACTTGTAACTTTATGGGGGTATAATGTTTTCATTGGTCATTTCTTATTTTTACATTTATTTTTAAACTCATGCATGGTGAGTGCTGAACTTTTCTATTTGTATTTCATTAACTACCCGTAGTGCTCAAACCTCAAGTGGACCACCATACCATTACTCGACTGGGAGAACGCTTAAATTTATGGGAAGTTAAATGTTGATAGTGAGAAAAGATTGTACAGTAGTCCCTTTGATTAATAGCCTAGAGGTGGTACAAGTTTAGGTCTGCGGAGTTAAGGTAGATGAGGTTTGCAGGTATCGGCCCCCTTTGTTACATCACCCCGCCCGACTCGATGAGGGCTCAGGTTCCTCGGCCTGTTTTCATAGCTCACAGCCTGGGCCGTCTCCGTCATCCCTCCTCCTGCCCTGTTTGCCCACGCAGGTATCCTTTACGTCCGGCTCGGCAGAGTGGGTTAATGGGATGGTCTCCTAACTTATGCCTTAACCAAAGACTTGAATTAGCATCATATAGAATATTTGTTCCAAAGATAGGTTCAGGTTGGAAAAAGAGCTGAGCGAGGGAGCTGTTTTCTGTCGGCCAGTCTAAGGTTTTGGTGTCCTATTTTATTTATTTAAGCAGGTGTTCTGGTGCGAGATGAAAACTTAAACCATTGGGGGTAAAACATAAAAAGGTAATTTGAATATCTGTCCATACTCAATCGTTAAAATTTAATACCGTTTTTGAGAAGACTGTTACCACTAAACCCCTTCAAAGGATATACAAAAGATCAACCATAAAACAATCATCAGCTCTGCAACATTGATAACAGAATCAAAATAATTGAATATACCCAGATGCATTAGAATTTACACATTTCCTTTGTTATGTAACTTATCTCCGACAAATGAAAATACTTTGCGGTCGTTCTGTGAACGGCCATACAAATGAATTTGATCTTTTCAGATATAAAGTGTCTTGAAACTCGATACTGTAAGTATTTGAAATAAAAAGTCAACTTAAGGTGGATTCAAGTGATCTACCTCATTTACTGATCGCCTGTTCCCATTTTAATGTGGCTTGAACTGATGCACCTACACTGGAATTCATTGCCGAAGAGCCCCAAGATAAAGATTGATGATTTGCAATGGAAATGCAATTGAGCGAACCCATTTCTTCATTAACTAAGCTAATTATTCTATATAAAATCTCGTTTCTCCCAGATGGAATTCAGTCCGTCTGGATTAGTGTGGGATCCCGCATTGTATTGATTCGAAAGAGATAAATCAAACTAATGTGTCATTGCAACCAGATAAGAACTAGATTTTTTTTCTACGAAATGCGCATTTCTAAGACTAGGGACCTAGTGAACCCTATATATACAAATATATATATATATAAATAATTAGAAGTAGTATCATAGTATTATATAAAACTCAGTCATTGTTTCTCAATAGTTTATATATACATGATCCTCGTCAGTGTGTATGATCTATGTACGCCATGTTTAATCTATAACAATTTCTCTCATAGGCAACCCCCACGAGTCCTTATCATACCCTAATGGAAGGCTTGGAGGGAGCAGAAGGCAGTGTGCTTGTTATCCAGCCATCTGCAAAACTGAAACAAGCCCCATCTCGTCAGCAAAATCTAATTTAGGAGAAAATTGAGACAAGTTTGCTTAGAAACAAGGTTAGAGAGGGAGTAATGGAGGCGTGCTTCGGACGAAGTGGGCCCGGCCGTCCGATCATTAGGTAGTCAGTGGATCGCCATTGGAGATAAAATTGCTGTTGCTCGTACACCAGGCCAACATGTAAAGGGATGAACGGTAGGCCACTGTGTGCCTACAAAAGACCATTACTAAACAGTGACCAAAAGGCTGTTACTGAAGGAGTACAGTGACCGAGAAACAGTTACTGCAACAGCACAAACAGTGACCAAAAGGTAGTTACTGAAACAGTACACACAGTGACCACAAGGCTGTTACTGAAACAGTATAAACAATGAGTGAAATGCTGTTACTGAAACAGCACATACAGTGACCAAAAGGCTGTTACTGAAACAGTACACACAGTAACCAAATGGCAATCACTGAAACATTAAAACTTTGAACAAAAGGCCTTTACTGAAAAAATGAAATATGAAAGTCGTCCAAGAGCTAAAGCCAGCGGCCTAGGCAGTGTATGACGTTGTTGTGTCCATGAGTTACTATATCCTATGTATCTAGAGTAAGCATGTAGTACCATATACATGTCTTAGAATAGGGCCTATCTTGTGTTCTTCTTTATACATGTAAGTTGAGGGGGCCAGACTTCTGACCATGCACTAGAGGTCACTAAGTACAAACTCCCTGGTCAGAACCCTGTCAGAACTTTGGGGGTATATAATTCCCAGGACATTGGGGCAAGGGGTACTTGATTATTCTATATCAATTACACAAGAAATGTTGACAACTTTTTATTGACAACACAACATTTGGCATTGGCATACACTGACTACCATTATTGTCCTCTTGGGCAATAACACATCTTTTATTCACCGGTTTCTGAGAGGACAGGACAATGGTGAAGGTAGAGGGTTTGGAATCCTTTTTATTACCCTACTATTTCTAAAATGATGTCCTTTTGCATGCAAGAGTCTACACACTGAACTTACTTCGAGTCATACCAAGAACCAGCAAATAAGCTGCTACTGGCCTGTCTATCTGGTTGCTGTTTTGTTAAACTTCTTGTTAAAGGACCTGTAGGAAACAGCAAATTTGGTTGTGACCCCTTTATTTAGTTCCATTCTCACCCTCTATGTGGCTTCATGGTGTAGCGGTTACAACCCCTGCCTCCAAACCCAAAGGTTGTGGGTTTGAATTCTGTAAGAGTTTGTCATTGCTAGTGTTTTTGAGCCTGCATGGCGAAGCCACTTGTATAGAATAAAGAAGTGTTGCCTTCACGGAGGCGTTTCCCAGCGGAGTTTGGACACCATACACCCCAACAGTCTTAACTAGTGCGGCGAGGAGACAAGCAGTCCCCCCTGGTGACGGGTGGCGGGGTGGGGGTCAAACGACGATGGACGCAGCGGAAGCCGGAGCGGAAGTCGTCGGGCAGGGCGGGGGTCGGTCGCCTGTCGCGGCAGGCAAGGATAGGGGTAGACGATAAGGACTAGGTGTGGACGATCTTAAGGGGTAGGTGTGGACGATAGGGGGTATGTGTGGACGATAGGGGGTCAGTCACTTGTCGTGTCGCCCCATCACGGCCACTTTCACACTTTACCCTATCTCGGCTGGTTGCCGGTCGGCTTGATGGCCACTCTGACAATGACGGATGGAATCGGCGACTATTGATGGACGAGCAATGGCAGCAGGAGCCAATATCGGCCTCTTCCCACCTACACAGACCCCCTGCCCCCTACCCATACTCGTCCTGGACTACCCCCTGCCCCCTACCTCCCCTTCTTACCACGTCACCGGTCCACCCACGTACCTTGTCACAGTATCCCTACATCACCTCCCTCACGGCGTCTCCTTGTCCTCCTCCATGGTCCGTCAGTCACCCCTTCGTACCCACCAGTGCTCGTCCGGCAGAGCACAGCCTTTATGGGTCTTGGGTCATCAGGCGTCGAGGTAGGGTATACCGACAATGTTAATGTGGTATATTTGATATTTTTTTCCTAGATAAAGCATGATAAATCTTAATTGGAAATACTGTTTTTTCATCTTATTGAATAAATGGACATATCTTGTGAGCATCTACCGCGGGCATCCACGTAACGTCTGAAAATAAACGACTCCACCGAATTCCCCTGCCATCTTTTAACCGTTTCACCAACATCCCAAAAAGAGGTGTTAAAACGAACCTGTGAGACTATCCAGCCCGCTTCCCGTGACAGATGGAGGCCCTCAGACGCGGCACTCCTCCAGGTGAGCAGCTCACGCACCAGGTGGTGGGCCGAGCAGCTCGCTGACAGGTGGGGGCAGCGGGTCCCGCCGACACGTGCCACCCGGACCGTGGAGGCACCGTGGAGGGCCGCCATTACACGCTGTTGACGGATGAGATGTACGTAACGTGGCCGATCTCTCAAGGAACCTGGAGCTACGTCAAGCTGAGCATCACAATGTACAATTTAATTGTCTATTGCAATTACTCTGCTTACTATGCATGTCAAGTCATCGGATATTGTTCTGGCTTTCATATCGGCTATCCATGAGGTCCTGCGTAAAAAACAGAAGTCTTGAATTACAGTAAAAGCAGTCTGAAAACACTAGGATGAGGGGAAAGAGTGGAGGGGAGGGGGAGGGGGATCGAGTTGCCTTTTCGATAAACCTATCATGGGGAGCCGGTATTGATTAATAAATGACCTGCTGTCACCGACATGCATTTGGATTTTATGGAAAAGGCTTGCCCTCAAAAAGAGAGCGGCATTAAATACTGAAACCCGAAACAAAAAGATGCAACTATTAATCGCTCAAATTGAAACTTGCTCATCATAACAATGCAACTGTCACTCAACATTTGGGCGTCCAACTGACAGGCCGAGGTGGATTTATCATTCCGCCCCGTCATTCGGCCACTGCCCCACGTCCTTCTGCCAATTGCCATTTTACAATGGAACTGTAGTTTGGATTCAGATAACAAAACTCGGAGCTATCTTAAAGTAAAGTTTAAAAAAGAATTTACATCATTGACTTTGAACCAAAAAAGCTGTTATTACAGAGGTGTTGAATTATGGGATATGTAACCATACTCAGTACAATTGATTCACGATAAGATGACTTTCAGAAGTGTAATCAGGCCATTAATATCGGGCTTATATACTTGTCTAGACTGATATGAAATACTAGTTAACACTCTTTATGATATATATATTCTTCATTACATGTACTCATCTCATTACCATTGCATGTATCACCAGAGACCAAGGAAGAACTTATAACTGTAAGATTGGTTCATAATCAAAAAGTGTAAACAGTCATATGGACCTATTATAACAGGGTATTACTCCAAACAGCTTTGAATCTCTCAGTAGGGTTTCTCCCAAACCTACCCCTCAGTTCTCTCGTTAAAAGCCTCCTGTACTAGGAGTGACGTATGTCGGAGCAGCCAGCGGTGATCATCCATCACCCACACTTTGTTGGCGGCTCTAAATCGCCACGTACCAGGTAGTATAATGAAAAACAACAACGAAGGCATTGAGTGTAAGGTGGGCTTAGTGAGGTGCAGAGGCCGGCTAGCCTTTCAGAGCCCCTGCTTGCGCCCCTACCGATAGATTGCCAGCCGAGTACTTGTAGAAAGGTTAACAGCCATCGGCCGCCGATTCTTTCCGCCGTTCTTAAGTGGTGGGCTATCATTTCTGAGAGCTTGAGATCGGGGCTGAGTCGGTGCAGTGCCTGAGGGTAGGGGGAGCCTACTGTCGATGGGCGTTGATTTATGGACGTGTTATAATTGAAAGGTGGCTTTGAGTAGTGGGCGATATTGGGGGCGGTGACTGTGTATTGTGTCCACCAGTAATGACCAGTGGTATAGCCCCGTGTGACGGCTAATGCCATATAGGGGCTTATAAAAACTAACCGCTTTGGCCAAGCTCCTAATGGGTCGACACGGATTTACATCACAATACGGGCTCCTTTTTGAGGTGGGCTTTTTAGAGGCGGGTGGCTTCGGCACTGGGGGTCTCTCAGGTCTTTCATCATTGTCCCGTGGAGTTTTTACCTTCGGGTCTCATTAAGACTGCATAGCTTTTATAGAGTCCTATTAAAAGTCCCATCATTTTCTCCTGATTTATCTTCACGCCACAGTAATCTGCGTTTTTCTATCAATATTATGACATTATTATGACGGTAGTATGGGTAGACATTCACACTTGCGCACATTAAATCTGAATATCATAGGTCTATAAGGAACCATCGGGTGAAGTACCGTTCAAGGAGCATATAAACAGAAGCAACTTGTTTTTGCTCTATGTATAACTACCTAGGGGTTAGCTATGTGTCGTTACAACTAGTGATGCATGGTATATACATATATAATTATGTTAACACCATGTCTATCTGTAAATACGACGGTATAAAAGCATGTCGTATCTGCCTTCTACAGCTAGGTGTAGTGGTCTCGTGCCCCGGTCTCGTGCCTTTGGTGTTTCTATCGCGAGCCCCGAGTTGTGCGTCCAAATGAGACCCCCACAGGAGCAGTCCGCGCGTCATTTCCAAATCACCTCCAGTAGCTACATATATAATAGCAGCGGGCTACTTCTTTCAAAGTTCACATATCGAGAAATACGAAGCCTTCAAGTCTGGAAACTTTAGATGGCACTCTAGAAATGCAGCAGTGACAGTAGCTATACAGGCAATGCCAGATCCATGACTCCGTTACTAACTAAACAATGTTACAGTCCAGTCTCCACCGATCTGTACAGCTAACATGTGCAGCCAAAGAACTCTTTCTGCTAATTCCCATAAGGGATTCAAAATGCTTTTGATTTAATCATATTTTTTGTAAAGTGGTCTTGTAATCGTAGTTTTCTCTGTAATATTCTTGCTCTGATCACTATGTTACTCTTTGTTGGAACCACATAATAATAGACACACTTTTACAGTTATTTACACATAAAGTCTAAGTGCGATGGATAAGATATTCAGGGGGTCATCCTTTAACACAGCATCCATGGTCGGAACTGTGTGGATGGTGAAGACGGGGGAATCCCGTTGGCTATCTATACAACTGTTAGGCCACCTTCATTATTGGAGGATTTCAGAGCTGTAGACAAGTTGTGAACATCTCATTTTTTCAACCCCACCCATTTCCGAGAGACAAGCCAACCGGAGGACAATAAGTTGGTAACTAGGACAAGCACACGTGACATCTGTATTTAAGGCATGGCGTTCATATCCGCTGGGCTGAGGGGTGACTCCCGTTGTATTTACCTTGGCGGGGACACTGAGTGCCAATCACCGACAGGAGGGACGTGCTGCCAGCCCTGGTACCGTCTCCAGGGCCGGGCTGCATGCCCGGCGCGGCCAGGGTGGGCACGTTTGTGCTCAGCTTCAGAAAGATCAAGTTTCCCCGGGTCGCCATGGGCTGGGGGCTGTGAGCAGCTCGCCGGGCGGGCTGAGGGGCTCTGAGCACCAGGCCAACTGCTCCCCGCCCGGGACGTGGACAAGTTGGGGTGGGGGTGGGGAGAGGTGTAGTCTGACCATGTGGATGCCGTAGGTGGGAGGCGAAGTGAGACCAGCACCCAGGATGGCTGGAGGCAATGGAGACGGTGTGGTAAGGGTCCGGGGGAGGTTGTGCAGGGATCGGTTGCTGTAGGGTGGAGAGGTTGGATTAGGGTTATGTTAGCAGAGTCTGGGAACGAGTGGGCCCTGCATGCATATCGATGTCGGTTCAATATATGATTATATCGATGGATGAGAATGTAAGAATAAAAACAATTCTTGTAAATTGTACATTGGTTAAACACCTATATTACTACCTGTGTGTTCATTGTTGCTCCGAACACTGCAAGAACACCACAGAGGACAGAAACTTGGTAACTTTCAAAAAAATAATTATTCAAATAATTTATATGCAATTCATATTTCCTTAACCTACATTGCTGGCACGTTGAACCAGGTCAGGGAATACCAAGCCCCGACATCTGTAAATAGCATGGTAAATTGACAAAACCCTTATATTATATCACACAGAGGCATCTAACAGGGAGCTGCGGAATGCTTGTGCCAGTACTAGGGAGTTTTAGCAATCACGACGCATCTCGATACGTTGACGTATCTCAAAACGTTTGAACCACATTTCAGACTGCCAGTGTCAGATTTATGAAAAACAAACATCTGTTTATTGATATCATTGGCAAAGTAATGTGCCTCTAATGGCTAAATTTTGGTATGTGTCCTTACGGCAGAGATAAGAGATACGTTGCGTTTACGTTGCGGGATACGTTGGAGGTGCTAAAACTCCCTACTACTGTCTGCCTCTCTACCTTTTACCCCGAGGATGCTGATTTCATGAGGATGAGGTTGCTGTCGGGAAGGCGGGCGGGGAGGCAGGCGGGTTGATTGAGCCTGACGTGAACTTAGTATTGGTAACCGAACACGGGGATCCGCCATCCACTCATTACAGAACAAGTGCAAGGGCCTATCGCCTTACGGAGGGGGGAGGCGGATCATGAAATATACACAGGGGATAGGGAGGGCCGCCCTACGTGGGAAGACGACAGGCGGGTGGGGCGCGCCAGGCAGTCCACGAGACGGGGTGGGCGGGGGAGGGGGGAGCGTGTACATGGAGTAGGAGGGGAGAGGGACATTGTTGGTAGAGAGGAGGGAAATTCGGAGGAGGAGCCATGAGATATTTGGGGAGGATAGGAAAGTCATAGTGGAGAGGACTATGTTGACACACGTGGATACTACTTTTCCCGATCGCTGTCTGGTAACGTTTTACAGCAGAGCCCGCTTCCACTTTTTCATCTGAAACAGATCCTGAGCCTGTCCTATATTCCATGTAGATTTCCATTTCACGTATTATTTGTGTTGCATACATCGCCGTACAGTGCATACATACAAGGGGTATGTATCTATTGTACAGACTGTCCACAGATTCCTCAGTGTTGTTACGGATCCATATTCCCCGTGGAAACGGGGTTTTCCGTATTGTAACCCACAAAATTGTAAAATGCTGAAATATTTAAAGTGATTTCTAAAAGGAAAATTCAAACCAAAAAGTTCAACAAAATCTTCCGGACTCAAATAATCACATGCATGGAAGTACATTCCATGAACCTGCTTAAATCAATTAATGTGGATCTGCAAAAATGGCATTTGTGTACAAACAAAAGGAAATATCACCATCTCTCATGGAATTCTACTTTGGTTTGAGCTAGTTTTCACAGATAATACTTAAACACTGACCATAACTAGACTCATCTAACATGAGAACATATTTCTATAATTATCTAAGTTTTGAAAATGTTGTCAATTTTATTGGTTTTGGGTGCCTTTATGTGATGCACCAACCTGTAATTCACAATATGCAACTTCGGCATACAGATAACACCATTTCAGGGGTAAAAAGGCAGAGAACTGTGCACGCAGTGTCTAGGCAATCATAATTGTCGTCTGGTCCATGCACGCTTCATGTCGACTCCCGCGCAAAACAGACAGCGCCGTCTCCAGTTACTGCCAGGAATTACTACCCTTCGTCATATTATACTCACACAATAACAGTGTTCTAAAGGGAATCGATGGATCCTTCTTCATTTTCCCTGTTCTACGCATGCTCGAGACAAGTCCAAGTCAGAACGAATTCACAAGGAACGAGCCAATACCTCGCTCACACTCTGAATAATCAGGAGTAATCGGAAAATGCACCAGTATGTGACATAAAGTCGTCTGCCTTAATTGTTGGGTAGTAATGAAAATGATAGAGAGAATCCTATACACAAATAAGGAAATAAGGAAAACGGGATTGGAGTCTACATAATAATTATAAGATTAAAAATAACTTAACGTCATACAATTTTGTGCATTCTTAGTCTTAGAAAGGAGGGTAGTGGAGCCAGGTCCCCTGAAACCCCTCTGTACTAACCCTGAAAAGGTTAAGTGGATGACTAGTTTTTTAAAGATCTCTGAGAAAAGTGAAACACACTGATCAAAGCTTGTTGAGTGAATCAAACTAAAACAAAACAAGACACGAAGTGCCAATAGAAAACAGATGGAAAATATAAGTTTTTTACATGTGATAATGCTCATAGAATATAGGTTGGTTCAGATGATTGTTTTCTTTCTGGCCAGACACCATGATTTAGTTTATAGTATTATTATGCTATTCTACGGGTTTTGGTCACCCCCCTCTCTAAGCATAGCCAAGCAGATCGTTCTAGATCAGGCTTTTGATTGTCATTAATGCCTATTAGTAATACTGACCACGCGCCAATTGTTTGCCCATCTTAGTTGGATTTGGTCCATTAAACCCGCGCCTGCACTGGTCACAATAAAAGCTGTCCAAAGAGAAGACGCTGTAATGGATGGGCCTCATTTACCTTATCTGGGCAATACGCCGAGCACGTGTGGGGGATGAGTACACCCTGAGCACCTCAGCCCCGAGCAGCTCATGGGCCCAGCCAGACCGGTGTGAGTAACTCAGGGGTCTGCCGCTGGATTAGGTCATTGTGCAAACCATACCAGCCAGGCGTACGCTCGGTTAGGCAACACGAACATGTTGGCCCGACAATCTTTTCTCCTGGAATGCAAATCAGGCAAATTGACCCACATTGGGCGGGATGTACATTGGGGATACCTCCGTGAGGACCGGTAGACTTGGGCAGGTCCCTTGGTATACGGTAACACTGATATTTGTTGCGCTGTGTGTGGTATATTAATTCTGTCGTGAATGTTAATAGAGTATGTTATTTCAACTTTTGGAATTATATGGACATCCCTTTCAATACTACAAATTAGTATAATGGTATATCTAACTTATAGGCTCATATTCTTCATTTATCAAGTCAAGCTTGATTGGTATAAAAAAGGCCTTTTCTGACTGCACCAACAGGTGTCATAACATACGTGTAAATTAGAGGAAAATGAGGTTGGCCTGGAATGATTAGAGTTGTCCCAACCCTAACCCCTTGATCATGACTGCTAGCACGTCTAGCACTTGTATTTTCGGCGGGTCGTCGAGTGTGCATGTTTGGAAGGGCACAGCGTCTCATGATGACTGACAGCAACAGACAGTTTGACTTTGGATGACAACTGAAGCTGAAGATGCCCTCATTGTCCTGGTCTGAGTGAGCCTTCCTGGGCCTAACTGGGCCTGCCAAGACCGGTCTGGGCCGGGGTGACCTGGCTGAGCCTGGGTGACATGGCTGGGCCTGGGTTACATGGCTGGTATGTCTGACAGGTTGACACAGTCCCCACATAGGGCCCATAATATATTTAGAAGGGGGGGGGGGGCACGGTGGGGGTACATATCTGGGGGTAAACGTAGACTTGTTATATATAAGAAAGAAATATTTTGGAAACATAGGCATGTGTTCTTGGCTATATCTATATTATGGTGAGTTATATCTATTAAGAGTTTGCATTTCCTATTATCATATGAAGAATACTTAAGGGGGCATTGCGGCAGCCAACAGTTGGATATCATCATCGATATCGTTACCCCTCTTCCATTTCGCTCATCTTGAAAATCTTTCACTAAAATCAGCAAGAATGTGCATGACTGATGCCTTTAGTGTTCTGAATCGAATAGCTCCTTATGTTAGCCGTAGAAATCTTTAGAACTCCGCATGTCACCGTCCATATTTTTCATTGTTGTCAGATGTTGACCGGGACAGACGAGCCGATTTCCCATCAAATATTAGTAGGAACACTGGCTATTAATAGGGATGTCTCCTGTCACCCGGCAAACAGGGGCCTTGGCGGGCTGGTGGCGGGAGGCCGGCAACATGAGGTATAGTGTAGCACAATGTACGGATGCCCAGGGTGGGTGACGTGACAGCGGTGCTGACCACGCCCGGCCCGGCGCTGGATCTTTGTCACCCGTGGCGCCCACATCCTGCCCGCCGCAGATGATCGCGGGACGGCAGGAAATTGCTCGCTGGCATCTGATTGGCTGATATTGGGCCAATTTGGCCGGCGGGGAATGCTATTTGCGCCAAGGTAGCGCGCGGCACGGGGCCGTGGAATGGACCGCGGCCTGGCGCTGAATAGCTCCTTTTCGCCGCCAGAAATTGCAATTTCATGTTTTGGGCGGCGAATTGTCCAGGTATATGTGGCGGTCAGGAACACATGCTCCGCCGCCCATCCTCTGGATAGGGAGGGTCCATCGCGAGGCGCCCTGCACATCCCCTGTCCACAATGGGCGACCTTCCACACAATTAGATATCGATTAGCGGCTGGGGAAAGAGGGCCTGACGCCGGCTTACGTCCCTGCCCCTCATTGGGATGTAGCCTTCGGTCCGACTATAGTTGCTTGGACATGGCGCTGGACTCTCCCTTAAAACCCCATCACGAATGGACAGGTCACTCCCACTGCATTTGTTACCAACTTTATGTCTATAAGATCCTATTCCACACCGATGGGCATAAGAAGGCGTCCACGCGCATGAACATGCATCGATCGAGTGGGAGCGAACGTTTGGTAGTCGTCGTTAGATGAACAAATGTGTAGAGGAAATCAATTTCTATTTTCAAGGTCAGTGCATGGTAGATTAAAAGTAAGGATTTATTTCCTGATCCAGAGGGTGTTGGGCGTGTGTATCAAGAATATAGGAGAGGAAAGAAAATTCTATTACTATGATTAAGACTTGTAAATCGTATACTACTTGATGTAGGGGCCTAACAGGCACACCAGTAATTTACGTTGTTAAGTGTCCCCTAAGACAAATAAACACTGCGGCTCTTGGTATAAATTTGTATATAGTTGAACGCGTCTAGTAGGAATGTTATGCATATCTTATAATATAATATTCAGTCTATACAGAAGATAATAATTTTGTCCCGAGACAATTTCATTGTATGGTCTCCTTAATTGTCCTTCTCTGTCATATATTTTACCCAAATCTCTTTTAAACATTGATTAGTAGAAACTGATTCCAAATCTATTGTGGCCCAAGAGAAAGATATCAAACCAAATAAGCATACCAATACAGTTTATAGCTTATCTTTATACGAAATAGCTGAATCTCGACCTGTTCTGTGTGGTCTTTGTATAGAAACCATTTACTTAAAGAACAAGTCAGGTTGCACCCGATGTGACGTCGGGCACTGCTTTGTTTCTCCGCCAGGTGGACGTGTGTCACGTGACCTTCTAGCGGGGGCGGGGAGTGGCTGATTGGCAATACCAATCACCAGAAGCCTATCAGATGTAATGACTATCACGGCCAGGGGAAACCATGCAAAGCACAGCAACAGTAGACCTTTTTCCTGCCTAGTTTTCTTGTTTCCATGAGAACGAACAGTGAACAACCCTCCGTGTCTGCAAGACATGGAAAAGACGTCGCTTCGGCGGTTCTGAATACGCTGATATTTCCTCCAGCAATCCATTAGAGAATATTGTGGTGAAGGAGGATATTGCGCCGGAGATTTTGGCTGATGAGAATTTTTTTCCGCGGTACAAATATTCAAGAAAAGTGGAGTTACTGCTAGGCGTGCGAAAGTAATCCATCCACTAACACATTAGCCAACGTCGAAGATGTTGAACTTTGGTACTCGTGTTAGTAAGCAGATCATTAATCAAACGAATGTCAAAGATTTAACTAAATGTTGATAGGAAGTTAGTGGGGTTTTTCGTTCTACGGGGAAACAAAAAAAGGTTATAATAATTATATGGGCCAGTAATTTTGATTCAAGTTTCCGGGACAAAAAGGACAATACTATCTTAATTAGATTTTTCCTTTTGGTATTTCAGGGGTTTAAGACATATTGTTCTGTTTACAATCAGACAGAATGATCTGTCCATAACCATGAGTTTTTATGAATAACTTTAAGGTTAAACATTGTCTCTCCAGAATGCAGTACTTATATATTGTAAGTGTTGTCTAGGATTTTCTAAGGCTTTGTCTTTTTCATGTCTCAATCTCCATCCCTTTTTGCTTGAGTATAAGTTCAAGGATAACCAGTCGACATAGCAGTAGCCATTTTGCCCATACATACCTTGAGGGTAATAGTGTCGGTTTATCCCTTCCACACCCATATCTTAGGACCAACGTGTAAAAGGCCACAAACTAAATGCAAACAGCACATCGGCCACACAACTGAGGGCATTGTATCAAAGATACACAGCGTTTTTTTAATCTCATGTGTATCCATCAAAAACTATCTAATATTCTACATTCTCATCTAAAATCATTCGCAATGAGTTGTTGATATTCACTTAAATTCCAACATGTTGCACAGTTGACACAAGCAATGTTCTACCACATAACATTCCTAAATCCTACACAACCAATATCCCTCCTCTCAAACATTTATCTGAATGCCTATCGTCCCCAATCTTGAATGTCTTGATTGAAATAATCTGACTTTTTTGACATTAGATAGGAGATAATAGTCAGAATGTTAGTTTTTCACAATCACAGGCCTTAAAATATTTCCCCCCAATCGCCCATCCCTAGGTGCGGGTCTGTAATGAAGCCACTGCTCCCTTGGTGGCAGCAGCTGTGCGGGCAGGTCGTGTGGTAAAGGGCTGTCAGGTCGGGTCTCCAGGGTGGGGCGCCTGGAGGTGCTTAAACCGCTACAACCCAGGGGCTGCCGTGTGGCCAAGATAACGAGCGACGCCCGAGAGGTCTCTCCTCCCCTTAACTGCCGGTCTTATCGACCAGGGCGTGACAAGGGAGACGCCTATCAGACAGATAACAAATGGCAGAGTCCTCAAAACGCGTGGTGGATCCACAAACTTGGCAGGCCTGGGTGTAGGGTAGCGAACGTGGTATGAAATTAGCACAGCGAGAAATGCAATGGTCGTAATGCATTAAATTAATGTATAATTATGTCACTTACTGCCTTATAGTTGTATTGTTACATTTATATCCCTTGGAAAACATCTCTAAGATATAATGCTGAATTATCGAATAATTACAAAGTAAAGATTAAAAAAAAAGGCAACTGTGTAATCCCCCGTTTCTGTGTTTCCGAGAAAGTTGGGTGTTTTTAGCTCTGAGGGCAGTTCTAAACTCCCGAGAATAGTGTATTAAAAGTATTATAATTGTGAAAATCGTAACTTTACAACATGTATCATACGGCATGGCGCGATGGTGCGAAGGGTAACCAATAGGTCCAAGCATCCCCAGAGTTGGTCTCTTTAGTTTCCCGCCCATTTGTCTCTGCTGATTGGAAGTGACAGGAGGTGAGCATACAGTGGTTCTATTTAATTGGTCCTTTGACAAGGTTGCGGTCAAATCTGACCTGGGAATATCTTTTCAAATATTACCCAAGTATGAATCATTCTTGGAATTAGTTGGATAATTATATCTTGGTGTTTTCGCCCTGACGTAATCTCTGCAGACTCTAGGTATTAAAGGGGCGTGAGTCACAGGGCCTTTGGTGTGACAGTTGTAATTGTCACTTGTCAGTTAGCACTCCCTGTAATTGGAATATCTTCACATAGAACCACAAACGACAAAAAAACTCAGAGCCCCAATCATCGTCCTCCAATGACATGTTTGCTAAACCCTTCAAAAACTGTGTATTATTACCTCGATATTTGATGAACAAACACTTCTTGAGACAGGAATTATCCGGAAATGATTAAACTCCCCCAACCAAAATAAGAACAAGATGTGTCCAGGGATGCCGTGTATGTGAAAAGAAGGATTTGAGGTTCGATCAATCGTTTAAGTTGTCTCCCATGTGTAAGGAAAAAAGTAGGTATTTTGCATTGTTGTATGAGAATGGAAATGAAATGGGAGTCCTTTGAACGAGGCGTCCATGATTTTATGATTGCATGGAACCCATGTCACCCTTCCCAGGCAAGCAGCGACGTAACAAGAACGTTCTGCGACAAGACATTTTTGGTAAGTCTGTGACCTGCCCAATTTTCACATAACAGTTACGTTATTTTAGGTAAAGTTGGGACTTACTAAAAAGAATGTAATAACCAAATTATTTTAGTTGAGACCTTAATAATAAAGAATGTTATTATAATGTGAAATAATGTAACAAGAATGTCACAAGAACGTCATAGTGTGACGTTGCAACATTAGGTTCTAAAGACATTTTAAGTGCCATCAAAATCACATACACATGTACCAAGAACCAAAGCAGAACTAAACAGAACATTGCTGCTAGTGACATTTTGGTCCCTGGATTAAAGATGACCTCATTAGAGATAATGTAACTATTTCTGGAAGGCCTCTCCGATTAGACGCTATACCTTGCCTGCGCATCACGCACATTTTCCTATACTACTCATATATTAGACTTCGAGTCGCCTTAAATTTCCCCTCCTCCTCCCTAACGTGACCTACGCTTAACCACCCCCAAGATGGATCCCATGCAGTAACTCATCGGACCTCGGCCACACCAGGCTGCAAACCAAATTCATGGAAGCCTGTCCGAGGGGGCTATTAGCAGGGCCGTCTGAGCAGTTTATAGGCATTATGCCTTGGAGTTAGAGCATTGATTGGCCGGCCCGGGCAGGTGGGCCCCCTGCTGCGGGGAAAGACGTCATAAAGTGATATTGAATACTGGTTACCACGTGCTAAAGCTGGGGTCGGCGAGATTGCCCGGCGTGGGAAAATCAGGGTAATCGAATGACTGCTGTATTGCCTTATGGAGACCCGGGGTGGGCGGGGGTGAGAACCTGGGCAGCGTGAGGTGGGGGCTGGGTCGAACCGGGGGTCTGAGGAAAAGGGGTGTGGGATGGCAGTGGAGCTGGAGGTGTAAAGGGTACGCCCAAAAGGACGAGGGATGAAGGGAACGAAAGGGAAAGGGAAGGACACTGGTACGGAGATTGTCGAAAGCAGGAAGTTAATGCAATGATAGACATAATACATGTAGGTTTGTTTCAATATGCTACGAACAGCCAATGTAAATGGATCAAGCGATAGATACACATAGTGGAGAACCGGAAATACTTTAACTGTTGAATAAAATGGTAAGTTCGAAAGAAGCTGGAAGTCGAAAGAAAGAAGACACTGTTTTGAATCAAAGGAATCATCAGGAATTGTCAGGCAAAGGCTGTCAAAAAGGAAAGGTTGAGACTGGATCCTTTGGCGAGGTTCGGGAGCTGAATAATAGTGACTGTTTGCACATGGCCGATTGGCCTGAGGATGGGCGGTACGGGGACCTTGGTCAAATCAGCTGCATTATGATAAAACACATACGAACAGATCGTCTAGGCCGATGTGTATACGTCTTGACGTATTGTCCTTTTCAATACTGATTATAAACATAACATTTGCAAGGTAGAACTGGAGTTGCTAAATTGACACACTATGTAATATCTTATTGATTCTGACTCTAACAAGCTCGACATCATTCCATTCATTTTAGAGAATTAAAGCCAATATTCAATCTAATAATAAATTCAGGGCCTATTAACATACACTTTTATAGGTCTATATTCAATATTTACACAGAAAATGACCAAAAATGTTAAAATAAGCCAAATTTTGACTAAAAATCAAATTTTGTGTAGTTTCATATCAAACTTTGAAATTTCCTAAAAATTGTCATTCAGTTGCCATGGTAACCGGAATGTTTATCAAACGTCAAAACCCAGAATTACTGATATTATGAAGAATTTGGTTTCCATGGAAACCAGGTCATATGACATTTATTTTAGAATACATAAAACCTAAAAGTACACCTTTTAAGCTACATGGTGCAAAAAACAGATTGTAGCTATCTTCATTAGAAAAAAATTGGGAGTATTTTGTTTGCATCATAATTAATGTAGATAATATTTTACTCTATATCTAACGGTTTGTAATCCTATCGCTACTGTCTATATCGTAATTTTAATGGATTTAAGGTGTCTGACGTTATCATGTTCAGAAGCTCACAACTCAGCTTCTACTCAGAATATTTAAGAGAAGTTTACATTTCTAGAAAGCCTGAGCCTTGTTCTAAATTCATTATTCGTGTCAAGTAGCCCCAAAATCGCAGAGCAGGTCACCTATGTAGATAATAACTGGTGTTGTTTACCAGGTCCGAGTAGGCAAGGGTGCAAGGGTGTTAGGGAGAAAGGGCCGGGGTAAGGGCCGAGAGCAGAGGGTGTGAAGACCGAGGCTGGGAGCAGAAGGTTGAGAGGTGGACGGCTTTGTGACGTGTGCCAGCAACGACAACAGTTTCTATACTCAGATCAGCGCGCCCGGCCACTATACGGTTGGAAGCCACATGGCTTCTCTGCGGGAAGCCACTTGTGCAGATTGATTGTTGTTGGCGCCCAAAGTGACAATTCACAATGGCGGATGTCGAGCAGGACGCCCACCCGTTGTAAGGAGAGTGGCTACGGCTTGTCGAGTTTACTTGCCCGCCAGGTGGCTTCTTATAAACACCTAGCCAACTAGTAAAAGGGGACACACAGATATAAAACGAGAATAAACCAGGTCAGAAGTAGGAGAGAATTAGATGAGATGGGAGGAAGCCGTGGGGAACGAGAAGGAGGAGGTAGGCGTAGGACGTATTAACAGGCTGGGTGTAGGTGCACAGCCCGGGCGGAGATAGGCCCGGAGGAGGGCAATGTCATGGATCTAATGTGTCTGCGGGTCGTCACGCTGCCCGCCCCCGACACGGCCCCTCCATTGGCCACCAGCCGGCCGTGCACGCCCCACCCCCGCCTCAGGTCGATACACTGCCCCCTGGTGGGTCCTGATGACATGGTCTCTGTTACCCGCACGCCGAGGGGGAGGGGGCATCGTCACGTGACCAGCGTGAAGAGAACCTGACTGAAGGCCAGCCAACCTAGAAACGATCTGACGGGGGAAATGGGTTATGAAAATCACAAATACGACATTTATATAAATGTTTGTATTCATTATCATCAAAGGGGTAATTTGAAAGTTGCCTACGGTTCATGCTGAATCTGCCTTTGTGAAAAAAAATCATAAAAAGCTTCTGTAAGGTGCAGAAGAATGAGGAAACACATCAATAAGAATAGCATGAGCCACCAGAAATCCTGCCAGTACAAGTGATTTGAAATACAATCTATTTTCTTACAGGTCGCATCGTGATTTTCTACACTGTTCCAGTCAGTCTTGGTTCCTCGTCCTAGCGGTGAATAATATCTACTTCAGTGATTGGTCATGTCAGAACGTGATGAATTGGGAGCCAAAAATAATAATATCACACCAGAAATTGATCGATCACATCTCCGACATCAGCCAGCCCCTACTGGATCCAGACAGAATATATGCGCTACAGTGAACCAGAAGGTTGGATTAATATCCTGAACATTAATATTTCATCAGAACCGTTATTGAGCATTGCTATAGCTTAATCAAATTTGTAACCTTCATATCTGATATGGAAGTCTACAGCTGTATATCATGTATAAACCTCCAAGGTTTACTTGACATTTTAGTTTAGACATAAAGTCTTATTGGTCTCGCGGCGTGAAGCAGATTTGCAGTTGTTGGTCTGGCTACTATGCTACGTGCCTCATTCTCATGTATAATCGATGCTTGATGCTGTAAGGGGCACCATGTACTTTGCCAAAAGGCTGATTTGTCACATGTTGATGCAATATTGAAGTACATATTTATGGACAGGTCCTGGTACTTCCTCTCTAGGACTAGGTTATCTGATAAAATGACACGGTGCAGGTTTCCTAGGTTTGTTAGTGAAGCAAGCAAAGTCCTTGTGTTCTCTTATGTCTATATGTCCTATTATGATAATTGAAAAAATGGTTAAGACAACGTTTTGGGCCCCATAGTGTAGAACTTTCACGGAGAAGGATTGTGTCCCAAAATATAATTATAGCATTATATACGTGTATATATTTCCACGCAAAAATGGTGTTGTTTTGCATTAAAGGTAATGGGGTGCGTTCAGGGCGCCACCTGGGAGGTGTATTAAGAACTAGAAAAAAAATCTGATCTTAAGCCAACTTCAATGCTATCTTAGGTTTGTTGACACTTAAAAAAATACAATGCACAAATTTTTTCTTTGAATCAAGTAATGTTTCCTAGTATTATCCAAGCAAATAGTGCTCAAATACCCCCATTTTTAGGTTTATTCACTATAACTAATCTCACAAACGGTAAATGTTCTTTATTTTTTTCTAAAATTTGTATAATTGCCTATTCTTGTTGTACACTGAGTTTGGTGGGAATTGCACTGGTAGTTTTTGTATGATTTTACAAAAACCCATTTTCCCCATAGAAACCAATGGTAAAAGCAATTTTCTTAATTAGGCTGTAACTTCTTTCACAAACGGTAAAAGATCAAAATTTCAGTTTCAATTTACTCCTATAGATATAAGCTTTGATTAAAAAAATTATCTAAGAAATTTGACTGGTCAATAAAAATCAGGTTGAACACGCCCAATTACCTTTAATGTTAGTGAATGAGAGCAGTGCCAACAGGAGCAGATCAACAGGTGGCCACTGGTACTGAGATCTTCCTGTAGTCCAGGAGTCGGTGCCCTGTAGGTGACGACCATGGGCATCACGACCCTGTCCCTGCCAGCCTCCCCTGACCCCCGACCCAGGGCCCACAGTCCACGCTCATATCCATTTCTACACTGCCCATTTCCATGACAATTCCGACGACCACAATGAGACCTCTCGGCCAAGTGCAGATCAATATATCAATGTTTCGGACCAACACTCCGGGGCAAGCGTTCACTCTGCCTGCCAACACTTGGTTACTGTCACTCAGAGGCCCGGGACCGGTGGCCATTGTAAGGGCCGGTACGGACCTCTGTTTTATGGCAGTCTAACAAATAGTTGCTGCAGCAGGACGGAGGGGAACAAATTGTTTCCTGCCTGCCGCCCACTCTGAGTTCCACAAACAGTGCACGCCCCGCCCCTCCCCGGGCCGCTTAATAATCCATGAGATGATGTGTTATCACACCACCTATTGCTTCCACACAAAGGAGAACAAGTTGCTTTCCCTTATAAACTTGGCATGCTGCACTTTCCTCATCTCCCTCCCGGGAACCATTAGGCTATATTCCCTGCGCCAATGTACCGGTGTAAATCCGCACGCCAGTTGCCAAAACCAAAGCTAGACTTTGGGATTCAACAGTTTCCTAGGCTATGGGCAATGAAATTCTCGCACGTGCATTGGCCTGGTTCCACACCAAGACAAAAACAGGTCACACCGACTCCCTTGTGGCCTCATTGGTGTCGAATTGAGACTTTGTAAGTATATCCATTTTGCGTCCAGAATGGTATAGAAAATCACCATCCAATAAAGAACACTATTTATAAGATTACAGATTCCATTTGCAATTCAGTTTGTCACTGCGTCAACAAAGGATGACTGATTGCTAAATAACATCTTCAAATCTGCACCTATGATTTTGATCATTCATCTGTGCTAAATGATGAATCCCCTTCATTTTTCACATTCTTGGATCCTCCAACATTAAAGAAAGTAGGTATAGGCTATGTTTTGTGTGCACGGACATGTACAGGTGTATATGTCTACTGAAAGCGTTGGTTTGAACATACTTGTACATGCATGCAAAATATTTTGTTTGCCTAAAAACCATTTCAAACTAATCTATAACTATATATTTAGGAGGAGAATATGATTTATGGGATACGGTTGAAAAGGGAATGGCAGTGTGACATATCCATATCAGAGAAGACGTATTTAGGGTGCTTGAGAGGAATAGGGGATATTACTAGTTGGTTCCTTCTGATATCCGAGCCTGCAGCATTTCTTACTCAATTGAAACATGCGAGGAATGTTCCATCATGAAAGAGACTCGTCATAAGGGTATCACGAGCTGTCAGTATATCAGTAACGCCTCCCCGGCACCTCTCCACACGGCCCTACGGCTCAGTGGGAGCCCCCTGCACACAGTTATCTGCCTTTTTGATGCTACGTTTGATAATCGCGTAACGCCCCCAGTTCCCCAGTCATTCATCATCACACTTTCTCTTTTATTCTGTCAATCCATCCCAGAAATCCACTCTTTCAAACGACCCCTTCTGATTCATCGTTATTCCAACCCGTCCAATTTTCGTAAATTTCTAATTTTGAGTAATTACAACCGCTTGCGTTTAATTATTTTTCGCGGAGCGTCCTTTTCTCCTCCCGCGATAATGGAATCAAAATAATCCGGATTCAAATGGAGATCTGGGTAAACAGACCGGTGCCGGCAAAATAATCATATTGTGAAAACGGACGGCTGGGCGATTTTTGGTGGCTTACGTTGATCATTGTATTGTTATCAGTAGGCGGTGGGCCAGCCCCAATCGGCCACACCTCCCATCGGCCCAAAGAAAAGCGATACTAGTAATCTCCCGAGGAGAATTTGTCTGATTCCAGTTTCTGTGAGAGCGCCTTGGCGGCGGCCATCCATCAGGACGCCTGTCAATGCTGTGGATTTGGGTCTAAGTCCTAATGAAAGCCAACTGGCGCGGTGTGCTGGGCGGGGGGAGGGCGGGGGGAGGGCGGGGGCGCTGAGGGGCGGGACCCCAGAGGGATGGGAGGTGGGGGCTGGTGACCTTCACAGACGCCTCTATCTACTCAGGCCCTGATTGCTCCTGAATATTTCCAGATTGAATGCTAGCATTAGAGACGGAGAAAGGACCTTTCCAAATGCTCTATGGAAATGGTCTTGTCGGCCCCCTCAACGGAGCAGCTCCTTTCAGATATGTCCTTATATAGCAGATCTCTGGGGAGCTACTTCTCATATGAAGTTATAGACGGCTTTGGCAAAGGAACCTATTTTTACCCTTTTTCGCCCTTGCTTTCATCGCCGAGAGTATATATATTCTAAATGTCAGTCCATATAGGATTTGCTTGGAGATAGACTCTGCAAATATCTCGTTTCAAAGTTGCTGGATTATTACTAAAATAAAAGTATATGGGCCGCAGCGTTTTGGGTGTATGTTTGAACTCAACTGGTGCAGGGAGTAATTTCACCGCCCGTTTGCGCCTATTAGATAGACTGACCGTCTGTGCACTGACCCCCGTCCTCAGAGGGCTGACCGGTCCCCACGCTGTCACCATGGTCACCGCCTCCCGCCCTGACTGGACACAGGTGACCACGGCAACGGACCGCCGCCTCTGGATCCCATTATAAGCTCTCAATCTAAGCCCTTCCCTTGTGGGAACAGCACCAAATTCCGGCCGGAGAAATAAGACCAAAAAAAGACAACCGATATGGAAAATCTGCCCAACTGTGGCCCAACTCCAAAATATTGATTGGTCGACGTGGCAGAAGGAAATTACAAAATGAAGCTTAAGTTCTATTGACGCGGTATCGGCCCTGGAGGGACGTAGGTCACCAGGGTTGGAGGGGTTATAGCGGGCCGAGACGGCGCCCAAATCAGGCCTGGCCGGAGGAATTCAATCAGCGGGCGTTTACTGCGGGCCCGACCACACATGGACCCTTCTGGTTAATGTTAATTCACCTTGTACTCGCCGACGCCCAAGTAACGTCACATAGGATATCGGGTTAGCTAGATTAGGGAGGACGCGGGTGCAACTGTCACGACAAGGTCACCCCCAGGTTGACCCATAGGGACTAAAGTCTCAGGGACATGGAGTTTGGAAATACAAATGATCTATTCAATAGTCGACGTTTTCCCAAATATCAAAGTATATTTTCATCATGTATATATAAACAGTTTCACCTGAACTGTGTCAACTGAATTGAGACCGTAAGACAGGAAAGTAAAAGCTCAATGATATTCATAAGAGACGTACGTTATAACAGATTTCTTCATAACATACAACATACAACACCACATTGAAATGTGGTTATCTGGTTATAAGATTTGGGAGGTGTATTGTGTCATGGCTTGTATCATCAGAGAGTATCATGTATGCACAGCTCATTGCTATCTGAATGAAATGCACTGTTGCACTAAAAGCATTCGATCTACAAAGCCGACAAATTGTCACAGTAATATCGTTAGAATTGTGAAATTCCCGTCCCCTTTTTCTTCGTACTTCTATGTTATTACCTGTCTTTCAGGGCATCAGTTCCGACTGATCATGCCATTACCATTCCCTGATGAAGAGGGCGAGAGAAAAATAGTCTGGCATGAATAGGATTTCAGTAGATTTCAAGTAGTTATTGCAGCCTATATCCGCCGCGAATGGAATCAGCGTTCCCCTCTCATGCCAAGTGGTTTGTGTGAGGTTTAAAACGTAATTCAGTGGCGTTCCCTGAAAACCACTTGAGTTATCCGCCGATTGAGCATCGACATGGGCAGCAGGCAGGGCCTTTAATACTAACTTAATGGGAGCTTCCTACTGTCAGAGCAATGACAACGTAGCACACGGCGCTGTAATTTGCCGCCGATTGAATGGGAAGAAGAGGCCGTTTCAGATCGGTTTTCTGGTGTAGTTGACACGGGAGCCTGGCTGAGGCAATCCCATTATTGGCTGTGGTGGAGGTGGGAGGCGTGTGAGTAACGCCCCTATGGATCGGGCCGTGTCCTACCACGTGCAGGCTGCCATGGTATACCATGTCAGGGGCAGGCATGAGGGACAGGGAGGTGTCAGAGTGTGCGGGGGGGGGGGATCGCTGCCTCTATTTGTGACTCATAGCTATACTAAAGAGAGACATGCTATCAGCACGCTCTTGCATTCTCGTCCTGAACAGGACCCCGCTGATCATCGCTGCTAAATACCAACTGGAGTAACGTGTTTATGATTGTCCTACCACAGAGAGTTGTGCAGCATGAAATATGGAAATATAATTATTTTCCAAATACAAAATAGCTAACCACATGCATGATATAATTGTAAATGCAAAGACACAGTTCCTTTTTTTATCCATTCCATATTTCAGCAGTGACATCAAAAGTAAATGGTACAAAATATGTAATAGGCGATACAATGTCATATTATTGAGATATTGAGGGCCTATGGAAGTCGGTTGTAAGGAATAGACGTAGTATGATTATTCATTGTAACTGTAAAATGACAGAACCTATCGTTTATCGCTACTGGTTACAAAATATACATTAAAGTACATGCTTAAACCTCAGCCGAATAGGGATATGTAGGCCCAGCTGAGAATATCACAACCATTACAACATAAAGCAATACGTGCAATATCAAACCGAGAGACAACGTAAGTTGGTAGGAATTTGTAAACTATCATCAATAATATGATTTTAAAAAAACTCGGAGAGCCAGAAAGGAAGTACAAGCCATACATTTAGCTAATAGATATAGTAAATGAATCATATCTTTTCAGAAAATGAGGGGAAATATATAATTGAGACGGTATCCAAAATCCAAAGCAAAGTCTAGGATAAAAGAGAAAGTGAGACAGGCAATTCTTTCTTACACGTCTTGTTATATTACAGAGTGATTGTTATACTTCCTCTGCTTTTATTAATCGAAATATTGATTCTTCGCAATTTGAAGGGAATAACGTTGTACTGAAATAGTTTGTTCAATAAAGAAGATTTGACAATTTAATGGTGATGCATACCTGTATGAAACTGGCTGTGAGCGGCACAGGTGTGTTTAGGAAGTCTATGAAGTTCCTCCCTCCAGCTAGCTATAGGTTTCACAGTCCTCGATCATCTTTAGAATAAAAGCGCAGTCACATAAAAGACCTAAACCCAGCAGTGCTGATGGTTTGAGCAGGATATTCACAAACTAATCTGTTTCAATGAAAACTGACTACTGTATAATAATTATGATAAAGGCTGTGTTGATTGTAATGCTTACCCTATCTTACAATATTATAAAAAGGAAGGGTGTGCCTATAACTTGGACTGGTGGATCGACGACAGTCGAGTTGCCACATATAGGAAGATTCAAGACCCAAACGGTATATCTTAAGAAGACTAAAAAAAATGGTATTAAGGAGACAGCGTTATGACAGATCAAATTCAACTGAACTGTTTTGTTAAGTTTATAATATCTATGTGTCGCCAGGCCATTGCCTGCCTTTGTCATTCTAATATCTCATAATCAAGCTTTCCGATCACCAAGCCTCCCCCGCCCACCCCAGGTGGCTTCTAAGTGACCGTTGGCCAGACGAAGGACCCACTCAGACAAAGCACAAAGAGGTCAGCAAAGTCCCCCACTGGGCAATTGCTCGCTGCGTTGGCGCCACAGCTCCTCTGAGCAGCTCCGAGTGGCTCTGAGTAGCTGGGAGCACATTTCTGACCAGATGCTCAGACTTTGTAATTAAGAGGGGCGTTTGAATTGTCTTCCTGGTCAGGGAACACATGACCGCTCATTTCTGAGCCAGTGGTCAGGGGGCGTACGGGGTGATTGGTGGGGTCAGTCAAGCGGAACAGGCGGGATGGACGTCTCTAATGTCCCTTCATGCTCGGCTGACTGGGGTTAGGACCCTGGAGTTTGCCAACTGTGACTGGGACATAATGGAGGCACGCGCTGTGGGATTGTGTCAGCCCGACTCACTGGCTCTGCATATGGTGATGTGCATTATCAGTGTGGGCTTAGAAGGGGGCCATGTAGCTGACGTGATCCGAGTGTTGTCATGATTAATCATCGAGATTAAGATGATTAATATGTGTGTGCTGGACAGCACTTTAAGACACGTATCAGTTCAAAGACGTATTGTTATCTTAATATTGACTCAGGTCTGTACCCACGGGGGTGGGCGGGGGGGGCATCACTCAAAATTAGTTCCACCCAGGTAGAAATATTCTCTTTTCAAAATTCTTTATAGTCAAAAATAAGAGGAAAGTTCCACTGAAAGAGCTAACCTACTGTTCCTTTCCCTTTGAAAAACCTTTGAAATGTTAGGTACCTTATAATTCCCACATGGTTCAGCAGACAATAGGCCATATATCCTTACAATTAGGTCATCAACCTTCATAGATATATTGATTAAGTTAGATGTTCCAATACATGTATAAATGGAAACATTTGGAAAGTTTCAGGGGAAATATGTATTTATCTTCCAAATTGCTTGGGGTCTAAAGGTCTAATGGTTCTTATATTTGATATCAAGTTCACACAAAATATTATAATGTAAAATATTAAAATGACATTGTGTGCATCTGACCATGGAAATTTGAATGCCAGGTGCAGGATGCAGCTTTATTTTGGATAGTGAATATGTTGGTTACAATCGGACCTGGGAACTTGACATTGTTGATGAGTGTTCTTCAGGTTCTTCCAAAGAGAAATAGTCTCAGAATTTTGATAGAAGTCTTGTTTTGATGAAAAATGGAATAACCTTCCTCCGTGGGGTTGCCCCTCCGTTTCTACCATTTGTACTATAAGATTTTACATGGAACGTATAAAGGACTTTCCCAATATTACTGCCCAAACAACATATATGAAACTCACCACCATCCCACGGTCAACCCTGGGTACAGCCCTGCTTAATCATTGACTTACAGACCTCTATCCAAATTTACAAATATAGCACTGACCTGACATGGTTTCTGGTACTATAAGTGACAACCCCATCCCACTTTGATCTAATTAGATAAGAGTTCTTTCTAGCTGAAATTCATTTAAGTTATTGTGCTTTGCCTACCCTTGGCTCCATCTAAAGTTTTATGTCTGTTCGTACCTCAGGCTGATATTATCATACTGACCATGTAATGCAAGGATAGTGGTTGTAAGTTGTCATATCAGAATAGGAGACTGGGACTACAATACCACTACATGTATTGTATTTATTGATGATATCGTGAACAATTCTGTCTAGGTCTATTACACCATTTCCAATCAAGACGATTATACTTGGTGTTTAATTTGATCCAATCCCAAAAGATTTCAGGTTTTGCAGTAATTGCTGTCCGTGTGGTCTCGACTTAATCTCGAACAGACGGGTTTTTGTCTTCGTGGAGTTGAGTAATCGCTGTTGGTGCAATGATCTGTGTTGGCAGATCCTATGTTTTAAGTTTCCATTTAGCCCGATTACTCCTGGGACCCATAGTGGTGGGGCTTTTAGAGCCGTATCCATATAGTAATTATCCATCTCCGCCATTAGGACGTGCCGGGCCTGCCATATGAAGCCATCAGTCCTCCTCAGGTGCTCCCCCCACAGGGTGTCCGCAGTCTAATGTAATAACAAACCACAACTTGATCCCTACTCATCTGCCCGGATACTAGGGTTATACACGTACCAGTATGGTTCATTTCTGTGTCGGGCTTTTAACTTGAAACTTGAATATGATTGAATATGGTCTACATTGCCAAAACGTTGCCACAACATTGTAAATTTGTGCTACATTAACAAAAGAGATATCATCAATTGTCTACTTGATGTAAGCATTCGGGATGAACAAATAAATACTAAAAGAAAATCAACTCATCTTTAAACTTAGGTTGAACTCTCAAATTAGGTGTGTGTTGGAAACAATACAGCGTTGTTCACAACGAACGACATTATGCAAACGACCACAAACGACCATGAACGATTCACAAATCTTTTGTGGTCGTTAGTAAAATCGTTCAGTGGAAACACAAAATCGTTGGTTAAGACATTTGCTGAAGACTGAAACGACATTTGCTCAAGACAAAAGTCAAAGATTTTTCAAAGACAAAATATTAAATGTGTTATTATTTCTATTGATATTTCATTGCTGGGTCTTGATGTTCACAGAAATTGTCGTCCAAGACCTCCCTGTGTCGTCCATATGACTATATTTTAGTCGTTCAGTGGAAACAACAAATAATTCATTTACAAAAGATTTTTACACCCGACCATTTGCTGAGGATCACTTTAACTTTTGTCGTGACCCTGCACCATAGTCAAATCGTTCGGTGGAAACCCGGCTATAGATACATAAGTGTTGGCGAAGATTCGATATCCCGCGGGAGTTGGCGTTTGCAGAAAGCAGAACACTAATGAAGATGGCTGTCCTAGCTGTAGTTTATTCAACGGCTATGACGTAGTCCCTGCCCACTTGCACCTGGAGGAGGGTGGGGTGGGGTGGGGGGTTAGAGGGGCTCCGGGCCGTAGCTCTAGGAGTCTGGTACCAGCAGGAGGAAGGGCGAGGGCCGGCAGGTTCGTGCGTTTGTCACCGGAGGGCACATTAGGCGTCATTTCCCGGCCGACTGTCTGGTGATAACGAGGCCGCTACAGCCTCGTTATGAGGCGATTATGAGACGCGCGCGTCTCAAGATGTCGGCTGTGTCGCGCCGGTCTAGTTTCAAGGGCGGGGCCGGGCTTTAGATGTCTGGTTCATTAGAGCAGCTCCCGGCCCTTCTGCCGCCGCCACCAGGCGAGCTGCTCGCCCAGGGAGGGGGTGGCGGCGAGCAACTGTAGAGCAGGTCCCAACGAGCAAATGCCAACCTCCGCCACTGCTGTGACGAGGGCGAGGGCGAGGTAACCACCCACATGATACACGGCTGGTAGACAGGTGACAAGAAATGCTGGTCAGTGTACATAATGTTGGTAATGGTAATCTCACTTCTCACTTTGATATACGTTACCGCATTAACCTGGGAGGTTTAACATACCAGAGGTATTGACCTGTCCAGTCAGCTATTATTTCGACCTTGATTAACATTTGGACAGGTTGTTTTTACGCTAATTAAAGTTCAGGTGCCATAGAGTTCGATGGCTTGTATGAGGTCTGACCTTGATTGTACTTTGTATCATCGGATTGCAGCCAATTTGGGAACGCAGCCACTATTATGTCCCGACATCCCCCCCCTCACCAAACCCTCGTTGCCTACTTAATATAATTCTCCTTAAAATTGAAATTCCAAGTTATCTAGATGTCATTCTTCTGTGTGTTAATAAGCTATCCTAATTGTCAATTTCATTATTGCCCATAAGTATGAAATGCTGTCTAAAGTCCTTTTATGCTATACCAACATCTGCGACAAAGTCATCAAACGAATGGAAATGAGTAGTAGAGTGTTTCTTCGATCATTGTTCAAATGCCCGTAAAACATCTAAGCACGATTGCAGTGTTTGTTTCCTAGGATCCCGGTTTCAAAGGGCCATGAGAAAAGGGTATTGGGGGTTCCTGGTTATGTATGCATTGACACCGTTTTAACCAAATTGCGTCAGGGAGTTTGATAAATAGACCCAGGTCCCTTGATGACAAGGAAAGACCCTAAAGAACTGTTCCCAACTGTTACCAGTGCCCCACCAAATTTGAATAACCTAGATTCCCATTGACGCGGATAAGATTCTACTCCATTCACCTGATATGGGCATCAAATATGGAACAGTACAATACTCTATTATTAAAGGGGGTATTTGAACCAGTAACGTCTAGGGTTGTTACATTCTGAGTGGGGTTAATGCAAAGACTTGTCCATATGCATGAGCTGCCTCTTGTTTAGACCGGGAGTCACTCGTATCTAATTTCCGTATTTTCCATATAATAGTATGCTAAATGATTTATTAGGGTTCAACCAAGTTCACAGAATCATAAATGTCACCTGACAAACTGCTACGAAGAATATACATTTCTATTTCGTTGAGGGGACCATGAAGACCCATTTTTAAAAATGCAGATTTATCAATGAATAACATTCGTTCAGCTACTGTATTACTCTTTGGCTGAGGTTTCAATGAATAAAAACAAAAACTGCTGGGAACTAAGTAAACCAAAACATGGATTGGTAACGTATTAGTGACAAGACCTAGCCGTGAATCACCACGATACGACGTGATGGACCGCTCGGAGGCCCCGTTCGATTCTCTCCTAGAGGATGCGTTGACCATGCAATTTCATATTCCAATATGGATGGCAATCTCTGGTGACCACCGACAGTCCAATGATATATGCCCATCATCCCGGCCTAATCAGAGGTCCGTATCAGCATGTCGGCAGTGAAGGGGTGGGTGGATGAGGAGTGAGGCTGGTGTTGGTGAGGGGGTGAGAGGGCGAGGGGGTGGCGGTGGGGTGGGTGAGGGGCGGGGATGAGGGGTTGAGGTGGTGGTGAGGAGGTGAGGGGGTGAGGGGTGGTGGTGAGGGGGTGAGAGGGTGAGGGGGTGGCGGTGGGGGGTGGGGTGAGGGGTGGGGATGAGCGGTTGAGTTGGTGGTAGCGAGGGGGTGAGGGGTGGTGATGAGGGGGTGAGGTGGCGGTGGTTAGGGGGTGAGGGGGTGGGGGTGGTGAGGTGGTGAGGGGGTGAGGTGGGGGTGGTGAGGGGGTGAGGTGGTGAGGGGGTGAGGGGTGGTGGTCCGAGCCCACGTCACCCTAGGACGCAGTGTCAACAGGGCAGTGTGGACACTGCCACACAAGACGGACCCTGTCTGCTCCATACCACCTCTCCCATGTCTCCTTCGTCTCCCCAGCACACTGCCCCTTCCCCCAATGGCCTCCCCATTGCATCATGCATATACAGGGCCACGTAAGGGTTCGGGTAATCTCCGCTAGGGGCCGCTGCCAATAAGCTTTCCCGACATGCACCGGCAGACCCCATCTCCGTCGGCAAGCTGATCATCTTAGGAGTCTCGGTGTGAGGGTACAATCGTATAAGTAGGCAATGACACCACCGCCATATACATAACTCATAGCGAGTCAATTACATACATTTTTTGTCAATATTTTATATCATTTAGATATGTAGGTTGCATATTGGTCCACATATATAAGACATTTACATGATCAGAAATTATCCACCAAACGTTTCACATCAACAACTTTCATAGTCCACTATAGTAGCACTCTGCTTTGGTTACAACAAAAGTTCTTCCTACCAATTATATAAGCATGCATGATAGACAATAATTGACTTGTCTCGGTCACTCCTCTGAGAAAGAGCATGACTAACACAGTACCTATAGTGCATAAAACCTATTACCCAAAAAAAATGTATAATCAAAAGAATTATCCCGGGTTTAGACGTTTGACATAAAAGTTAGGATCACATCACGACTACTAAAAAGTGGTCCACGATGTGCAAGCTACGTTCCGAATATCTTTATTCCATACAAATCTTAGATAAAACAATGGTATCTGCGCTATGTATAATAACTTAAATTAATGTTCGCTGAATAATCTGATAGAAATGACCACAAGATTGCTGTATTTAAGTAGCGGCTGGTGCTTGCAGGGAGGATTGATTACAGTCATTCACTAAGTGGTATGAGTGGTGCCCATGAGCTGGCCACTAATCACCGGGGGATGAGAGGGCCAATCTTCACACTTAGTGGTCACCACCACCAGAACACGACAAACTAGAGATATGCACATGACTAAATGCTGGTCTGTCAGCCTACTGATACCATTGTCCATCCTGAAACTGTAAAGCCTTACAAAATAAACATTGATAACATTTGAATAGTTTTTGCACTTAGGAAAACACATTTCATGCATTTGCTGATCATTTCATACGCTTCGATTATGAAATTTTCACCATCACTTTGCATCATTGTATCGCTTAGAGACACACAATAATGGTGTCTATTTTCGATGAGGAAGAACTTTGATTTATACCTTTGCTCATTATTGTTCTAATCAGATTTGAACGCGCATGCCTAATATTTTCCCTGTGGCTCTGGGCGGTTTCGCACACCCTATCCACCATGCTCCTGCTTCAGTTATATATACGACAGCTGCCGAGTCCTCCAGTATCCCTCCCACCCACCCCCTCCCTATCCGAGCATGCAGCCACTGCCGAGAAGTGGATCCCGGATACGGCCGTCCATCCCTGACGGATCCAGAGTCCCAGTCCCCTTTTTTCACTCTCCAGCCAGATGTGACTCACCTCGGTGAGATATCTCTGCTTGGAGAGCGGGATTGGTGTCACGTGGGTGCAAATAGCGCGGGTTTCAAGCCTGTAACCCGAGAGGCGCGCAGGGACCGCTGAGCTGCTCACGGGGCGCCGGGGACGAGCTGCTCGTATCGACTGACCCCTCACTGTATGCTCAGACTGAAGGAATCTCAATAGGCCCCGACACACCGGCAACCTTCCCACGGACCGGGCAATACAAATGTTAATAGGCTGAACGTGGTCTGTTGCTGTGAATGGTGGGTATTTACAAGAGTGGCATATTCGGCAACAGAGGTTGAATAAAGATAAATATGGTGACAATTAAATTACATTGAGATGTACATCTTTTATTCTATACTGTCCTGTTAATGTGCCCTGATGGAGGGCCATTATTGGAATTGGACGTGATAGAGAATTTTTTTTTATTACATTTTGAAATGTAGGTACTCTGTACTACGAAGACAGTCTATGTGCAAAATAAATTCAGTGTGTACCTACTGGTGTTACCTGCTCATTGGACAGTCGCTCCCTCTGGTCGGTAGGGGCCTTGGCTGGTGAGGATGATACAACAACTGACCCTACATGGTTAACGCTTCCAGAAATGTATTGCATTTCACCATCATGAAAGTTCCACTTACGGAACAGCTTAAACTAAACTAAATTACCAAAAAGATATGACATTATGACATTTAGACTTCCAATAGCTTTTGTATCTCAGAACGGATAATGAGTGCCTATTTTCCCACCCATGTGTATTTCTGTTTTATAGCCCCTTTCCTGTGAAAAAGAACAGTTCATCAAATAATCTGAAACGTGGCGGCATCCAGCAGGTTACTTCCTGATTAACGACCGTTTCTTGGTGTACCTAAGCCTGGCAGGGACCCCGGCTGACCCCTGCAGGAGGTTGACGGCCGAGACGGCCCGGAGGTGCCGACAACGCCCCACGACCCGCCCACCCCCGCCCCGCCGACAGGACGCACTGACCAGAACACAGGTGGTCACACCATCGCCATGGCAACCATATATCACCAGTAATGGCCGGTGGTGGTCAGTTGGGGGTAGGTAATGGGGGTGGGGAGGACCGCTCAGTGTGTCCAGCGGGGCACAGGATGAGAGGGCCATGCAGAGCTGTGGTCACTACAGGGTGGTGACAGACTGGTCAGTTCCTGACCCATCCATCATGGGGCGACTGGTCAGTGCACAGGGCTGACCCAGTGGTCAGAGACAGGTTTAGATCGTCGCCACTTACCGCATGATATGTATACACCACAGAAAGTCATCAATCATATAAAGAAAGCCAGCCCCCCCCCTCCCAATGGTCATCTTTCCCTTAAAATAACGCACTATCTAGTTATTAGATAGATCACGCCCCTTTTTTTAATTAATAAAATGATGCTCAGTTTTAATGAAAATATTTAGAGGTTTTATTCACTAAATTTCTAGAGTGTGAGTCTACTAAATAGTGTGTATTATACAATGTACTCCTGTGGGGGTAGTATTGACGGTTGTTATCCTAAGAAGACAATTCCTGTGTATTGCATGAAGAGGTAGATATAGACAATTGACGGACGCTGTGTTCCCAAATAAAAGTGTGCTCAGGAATAAAATGACCAACGACCTTTCAACGGCCATTTGCGGGAAGGGTTAATTCAAGGCGTGCACCTCACTGAGGTGTCCGAGGGCCGGACTGCCCGCCTCGGACAGCAGCCTCCCGGGGAGACATACCCACTCCAGGTTGGCCTCTGATCTAATTAGACTCCGCCCCGGGCCAGGCCAACCCGCATTAAACATGTAACGTCAACCTTCGGCCTCCAAGAATCTAGGTTTTGTAGGAAGAAACATGCACATTTCTAACGACTTAAATCCGCAGACGTCACACGCTGATCCCCCAAGATGTAACATGAACCTTTGGGTCAGGGGACGGTGTGGGTCCGTCAAATAGGGTTGTAAGTCAATATGAGTGAATGCGAGTTGTTGAGGCGGTGTTTTAGCCTATGGGAAATATAATCTGATGATGAGCGCCCGCTGCAAACTGCCGTTTCCATGTGCTACTTACACCTGGGGAACTCGACACGGAGCCCGCCGACCTAGCCGGGGCGCGCGCCCGGACCTCGGGTTACTTAATACTCGTCGGGTTATCGCTGATAGATAGCGTGACCCTCATACGACCTCTGGCATGTTGACAAGGTCAAGGGGAGAGGGACCGCTGTCGTTTTAGTGGCACGGTGTGTACAACAGATGGGGCCGTACGGCCAACCGCTTTCGTTGGAAGATGGCAACGGTTTCTGTGCGCCACCGTCATAAATAGGTGAAAACAAAGCGTGTTCTTGAAATACTTGACCGGCTGTCAGCATGTTTCACAAAATAGCTTCTGAATAAAGGTACCTCTACACCTGCATTGTCTAGATCAAATTGTTCATATAAGCTTCTAAATTGAAGCAGTATCTGATACGACGGTTAGCCCTTTGTCAATTTCTTTTTGGGGTTCATTGTCAATGCAACATAGCCAGATCTAAAGTAGGCGGATTTATCCTTTAACTTTACGAGTCTGACTCGATCTATAAGACGACCATCTTTATTTTATGAAGATACACATGTTCAGTAAGGGACGTTAGAAAGAGGAGCTACATCATTTTGTCTTTATCAAATAACCAGATTACAATGGGTAGGAACACGCTCCACCAGTATGCAAATGTTGCAAACCCAAATTATCCCCACCCATCATTTATCACGTAAGCAATCAAGCTGCACCGATTGACCAACCCGCCCATTGCAGTGTGATGAGGTAAGCCGCCATCTCCCTCTAATATTTTACACGAGTTATGTGTATCGGTTTATTGCTGAGCAAGCACTCCATGCTAGGATTACCATAACGATATTTGTGCCTTTATTGCTTCTAGATGGGACTTGATATTAACTCATCTTGGCGGTTGTGCTTGAGGCCCTGATGGTATTGGCTCCTAATCTAACTGAGGCTCTCCTGAGCTGCTCAGGTCTGTCAATGTGTGCCCAGTGAGGGGCTCAGCCAGCAGCCCGAGACCAACCTCATTAATGATGTAATCTCTGTCGATAGGGACCACCCTGTGTGGCACGGTGGGAAGGGTAAGTCCGGAAAAGTGCGTGTTTCAGGATTTAAGGGACGTGTAGGCACCTGTATAGGTGTATATGATTTAACTGTCCACAACAACACCCTTTGCCCGACCTCATGGTCACGCCCCGCTCATTAGGGATTTGGGGTACACCTGCGCCGGGGTATTACATGTAGGGATATACCTCACGTTATGACTGTTCATCTACGGGATGGTCGGGTGCAAGGTTTGTACAGCTGGCCGTGTGTTGAAATGGTGTGTTGATGAGCCCGGCCTGGGGGTGTTTGTATGGGGAAGGCGGACGCCCGCAGACCCACCCTAATATTGGCCGTCTCTCTCCAGTCGCCGCCATCGCTTGAGCCAGCACAGATAGCGAGCAAGATAAGTTTAATTTTGGACAGCCAACCTCCTATCTTCTTCTCCTGAAATTACTCAACTTAGTTGCAGTCTTCCTTTTGAGCCACTTCTTTATGAAGTTCATCCGGATTTATTTCTCTCTAATTTCCCCTGCTGACACGTTTCCTTTTCTGCCAAAGGTCCGCTGAGACCAACCTGTCCCCTTTGCCGCCATTCTAGATTTTCAGCTTGATTTGATTAAACCCAATGATCAATTCGGCTGTCTGAAGTTTTTATGTCTCCAAGTTGCTCCAACTTTTGGCGGTGTGGATTAATCCGCCACTTTGTCCGGTGGCCGACTGCTGTCACTTCTAACCCTGGCCGCACCCACTCCACCACCCAGGAGGTGACATGCCGAGAACTGGTCATCTAAAATTAATGACCCAAAAATAGCCACGTCAGCACATGATGGAAATGGCGCGTGACCAACGCCCCCTGAACTCAATCTCAAGACCTCAAAGACTTTGATCCCTTTACAGAGTCGCGGGAATTGGAAACACGAATGGATTCCTCAGGACATTCATTAATGATTTTGCATTACCAGTATTTAAAATACAGCATGGTCGTTGTGGTTTCATTATCATTAGATTTGCTGGTACTTGAGAGAAAGCTTTTACAAATATTACTAGGTGTTGCATTGCATGAACTGTCTTCTTCCAATAATCGTCTTAAATTTTTCTGACATGGTTTCTTTTTGATTTAGCAAAAGAATCATATTTAGTTGCCGTTAGATTGTGTATGAACAGAAAATATTGTGTTTTGCAATTGCTCTACGCGTTTTAAAGTCGAAGTGTTACTTTACTGGACAAACAGAGCTGTATTTCTGCAAGGAACGTGGAGAAAGCTCTGAAAATACGATCAAATAACAGAAACGAGAACCTGAAGAGGTGAACTAGAAATATCATAGCAGTTCATAAATATTGCTTGTACAACCAGTCTGTATTGCAGAGAGCGTACCACAAGTACCGATGAAACAAAAGCAAACATTTCTACAAATAGGAGAAGGTAAACAGTAAATAAAGCATGTTATAACACCAAATACTTAGGCACAATGCGTCTGATTAGCACAAACAGATTACCTCAGTTCTTGGGGCAGTAGAAATTGGCCGGATGTTTGGACAGGGTCCGATGTCAATGTAGCCAGGACTGACTGGGCCTCCTTGCTTATTGACAGGCGGCCCGGGGCCCGCTGGGTTATGGCTCCAGGTCCTGACAACATGTAGTGCTAAGAGTCTTACCTACAGGAGGACGTCCCTCCACGTAAGTACTAACACAGGCTAAGAGCATGGCCCGCTGGCAGCTCTCCAAAGCCATGTTGCCTCTAATTCCTTCAACACATGTCTGCTAATGTCTATATTTCCTATACCACCATGCACCATTTTGAGATTCAAATCCAGTTTACTCCTCCTTCATGTTCTACCTGTATTTCTGCTTCCCTTTTATGTCAAATTAATCTCTTAAATTATATGTTTGTATCGCATGCACCGTTATGTAGCTTAGATAGAGGGCATTGCCCTTTTCTTTTGTGCCTTTCTAGTTATGTGTTACGATTTCCATTAGCGTCTACAGCTAGAACTGCACAAAAGAAAAGGGCAATGCCCTCTATCTAAGCTACATCATGGTGCATGTGATACAAACCTATAACATTTAATGTTACGCGAACACAATATTGTGTTCCGCGAATCAAATTACACCAACATCCTTTTTTCAGTGTTTATTGTAAGAAGAGTATTATACCTAGATGATATTAAATACACGTAAAAGGATTGCATTACCCACACTGTACTGAAGTAGGGAGTCATTTTGATCAGGTGCAACTTCGAGAATACTTATCTTTCCTTTTCCAATAAATAACAGTATATCAACCCTGGGTGTATGTGAAATATAAGCTTAATGAACTGTTAGTGCTTCTGTAAAATGTAAGATCACAACAAATTTCTTTTTATAAATTTAAAATATGGCCATGGCAATTGATATACATATTACAGGATAACGTATACATACAGATTGGAAGAATACAGCAGCTATATAGTCACTCTCTTTGAGATTAAGGCCGATAAGTCTGGAGCCACAATATGATCCTGCCATCCCACGAGGGCCATTGGTCTGAGATTACATTTTACCCTGAGAATGGATTTACCGCTCATACAGGTATCACCCCCGCCATCTTCTGTTGATCCGTCATTTTGGTCGGGCTGTGACACCTCCGGGGGCGGCGACCCGTGCGAGCCGCCCTCCTTAATCCACTCTCTGATCGCCGGCCCCCTCATTCAGCCCCTAATCCGCGCCCGCCCGCCCGCGCCCCGCGCCTTATCGCCGGCAGAATGTGTCCGCGCGGGAAGACGTGTCATTTGGAAATTGAGTCTGAACCATGTTCACGCTTGACTGACTACGGCAGGGTCAGGAGGTTATGGCCGCCGCCGACCTCCCTGGAGGAAAAGGGGGCCGCGCCACTTTGCCGATGGGAGATTATGCGGGCGGCGGGCGACTCCCTAAAACAACCACGTTACACGCCCGTTTATGGCCACTGCCAAAGAGGAGGTGGCCATTTGTCAGAGTGCCCCTGAGGAACGCGGCAAAAATTAGGCACAATTTGTGTGGGCCAATGGCATGTTTACACCACACTTGTGGGTGGGCGGGTGACCACTGCGGGGCCAGGGTTACTGGAGGGGAGGGGTGGGCCGATGAATGCTTTCATGAAGTAGGAGCGATCAATTATTCCTACTGAACTCTTGATGGCGATCTGCAGCCGAGGCTGATTGCTTGTCATTATAGGATGGGTCATGGTCAGGTTGTCAGAGGAGGGAGGCCTCCCTTGTCATACCGATTACTGCGCACTGCCATCTTCTCCGATCCCAATAACAGTTCTAATATCAGAACCAACCATTGACGAGGCTGACGTGGCTGCTCTGAAAGTCTTCTGTCTAGTGCCAGTCCATATTATAATGGAGGGGATGCTTGTTCATGTTTTATTGATTATCTTAGCTTGTTTTTAAATTTTGTTGGTAAGATGACATACTTTCATTACCAAGCAGTACAAAACGCAGGTGTAGGAGAAGTTCCAATTAATATTAACATTACGTACTCTATTATGCAAACAACTCCCACATACCTTACCCTCCCCTCCTCCCGGATACTGATGCAAACCCCAAACAGCCTTTTCAATGCCAAGCACACGGTATGGTAATTAGGTTACAGTGACGTTTTTTTCTTGTCTCTTGACATTTTGACGTTGCTGCAACATACTTTTGATAATACCCTATGGTGTTTCTGTGACCAAAAACAATGACGTTACACAGTGCTATTCTTTTTTCGGTGTGATTAGGTGACCTTACATTGTTTCATTGGAATAACCCTGCGACCTTTTAGTTTATGTTAGGTTTCAACCTCACCTGACAAGAACATCAAAATTACTTTTAGTTGAGATTCGGAATCTAATCTGTGTATCTAATGCACATTCTTTAAGGTTGTATTAAGACCTCCCATTATCAGTATATCACTTATGTTATTCTTGTGTAATGGTCTCAGTTTGACAATTGATTATCTAAAAAAGTGATTTCTGAGAATCATCAATAAATTATGTAAAAGTTAAGTGATACTGTTGTGCTAGTTCAAGTTGTAGGGGCTTTGGGCAAAAGTCACCAAACTAATGTCCAAAAGAGAGGTACTGTTATAGTCTTTATTCCTGTAGCAATAAGTGTAATCTCAGTAGTTACATGTAATATCCAGTAGAACACATACACAGCACTTCAACTAAACACCAAAACCCGAGGGCTTCATGCATGGCCCCTTATATATATATATATATATATATATATATATATATACTGCCCTAGAGACGGTGACCTTCATTAATATTTATTAGGCTCAGAGGGTAAGCCGTAGGAGGGGTGCTGGCTTTGGCTTCGATAGCGTACAGGGGATTTGGCTCCATGCCCATTGCTTCTTGCTCCTGGCTCCTGGCTCCTGGCTCCTGTCTTCAGGCTCCTGTCTTCAGGCTTTAGGCTTCAGGCTTCTGGCTTCTGGCTTCTGGCTTCTGGCTTCTGGCCTCTGGCCTCTGGCCTCTGGCCTCTGGCTTCTGGGCTTCTGGCTTCTGGCTTCTGGCTTCTGGCTTCTGGCTTCTGGCTTCAGGTGTTGTTTGTTATATCAATGTTGTTCTGTATGTATACTATACTTTAAAGGGGAAATGATTTATTCAGTGTGGGGTTTTTATATCAATTTGGCCTGTGTACAGACAAGGTCTAGTTTTGGAGCAAGTAGTCCTAGAAGGGATTATAAGGGACAGTGTGCCTAAGGGGGGGAGAGAGTGAGTCCTCCCTTAATGCAGACCCCACAGGTGTGGAAAAAGGCAAGTCCTCCTCTGCTGCAGAACCAACAGGCCTAGTAGGAGATAAATCCCCCTGAGCTGCAGAGCATGTAGAACTGTTCCAAATCTTCCTGAGTCTTGCTCCTGGCTCCTGGCTCCTGGCTCCTGGCTCCTGGCTCCTGGCTCCTGGCTTCAGGCTCCTGGCTTCAGGCTTCTGGCTTCTGGCTTCTGGCCTCTGGCCTCTGGCTTCTGGCTTCTGGCTTCTGGCTTCTGGCTTCTGGCTTCTGGCTTCTGGCTTCTGGCTTCAGGCTTCAGGCTTCAGGTGTTGTTTGTTATATCAATGTTGTTCTGTATGTATACTATACTTTAAAGGGGAAATGATTTATTCAGTGTGGGTTTTTTATATCAATTTGGCCTGTGTACAGACAAGGTCTAGTACACTGTAGTGAGGAACAGACAGATCAGAAGGTACAGTTGCAGAACATCCCCATTATAATTGGCGTCTTTGATTGGCTAGATTGTGTCTGATACATACCTGAGTACCCCCAAGGTAACCAGCCCATGGTAACGTGAACTGTATGTATTGTGGTTTACTATCATTGTCTGAATATTTAGCTTAGGATTGGGGAAACTTTAGCTCTACTATTATGACTATTGATAGGTATAGCTGTATTAACATATACAGTGTATCTTCCTCTTCATTTTCGGTCTTCTTGAGGATGTGTAGTCTTCTTCATACGTAAAGACCCAAATAAGCACAAAAGATCCGGTTGCTGTCCGAATTTTCGTAAGGACACGTTGACGGCCTGTGTAAACCCGGCTTAAGCCTGCTACCTGCCCAATTTTCATGAAACAGTTATATCTCTTCGTCTTAGGTTGAGATTCTCCAAGACAGAATATTGTCATAACGTTACATTCTGGTGAAGTTGACATCTTGTACAGGCAAAATTTTATAATAACATCATTTTTACATGAAATAACGTAATCAGAATGATAAAAACGTCACAGTGCAATATTAATGTTGCAATGTTAGGTTCTAAAGACGTTATTGGGTGCCATCAAAATAATGTAACAAGAACCAAACCAGAACCAAAAAGGATGTTACTGCAACATTATGATAACGTCACATTCTTGCCTGGCTAATCTGCTATATCATATGTAACTACAACTATTTTTGTCTGTTAGTACATGATTTGTAAAACTGGAAATTGCTGGATCTAAATCATGAAGATCAAAATGTGCAGCATTGACCTTGTCCAACGACCTTTTTTACTTGGACTGCACTGCACGGGTATTCAAGGGATCTTATTCATAGAATGTCTCGTAGGACCAACACATCAATATGCATCCATGGATGAAAACAATATTCAGACTGATTGAAGGAATCCTTTGCTGTTATTCATTACCAAAGATGACAAAGCGCGTCACTCCTGACTTTACGACCAGAACACACATTATACTCCTCCTCGGGCAAATGTCACATGTTGCACTCTGGCCTGCGCTCACTCATATTGGGTTACAGAGTAAATCCGAATTAAGACATTGTCTCTCTTGTCCGACCGCTCCGCCAAGCCTTTTTACGGGGGTCGTAATCTCATCTGGTGGACAGGTGAAGTCGGTAAATTCACTTCTGAGGACAGGCCTCTACCCTAACCCCACTCCGACCACCTTCCCGGGAGTCTAGAGTTACAGCAGGGATGAAGAAACAGCCATCAGTTGCTATGGCGTCTTCCAAGATGGAAGGAGAGAGTGGGGAGAAGGGTGGGTGTGGGGGCACTCGAACTACGCCCAGTAATGTGCTTAAACAGCTTTACTTGTACAAAGACATGCAGCCACCAGCGCGCGGCCCCGACTTGCATCCCCCTTTTAGTCTGCTAAGTTAATTACGACTGGCCCCGACAAATACTCGCCCGGCCCGGGCTAACAGTATTTAAGTCGGCACGGGCCCGCCGAGACGGGCGCCATGATTCATGGGAGCCCGTAATGCGTACTTTCAATCTGCAGACCCCCGCCCGGCCCCTGCCGACCTTACCACCTCCCACTTCCCGGCGCCGCCCCGCCCCTGCCGGACCTCTGTTATGGCTCCCCCAACTGGGGGGATTCCCTCTAAAAACCAATCAGGGCAGGCAACCCGGTGCCACATTGTGGCGTGACCACCCCCTTTTGGTGGACACAATACACCTTGGCCGGAGACAGGAGAGGCTGAGCAGTGCCGGGCGTCTTGGGGGAAGGGGGCTTGGCCGTGAAAGAGGGGTGGGGGTGGGTGGCTCCCCTGAGACAACACGGGGTTCTCGTCTAACATTATGCTTCCCCTAAGTAGATAATCCGCAATTGTCTGGTACGGCCGACTAGAGTCATCTCCTCCTGGGTGGTTTTCTATGGGCCACTGGCCCAGGAGACGTGGTGCGTGAGGACCTGGAGAAAGCAGGTGAAAGAAGGGCCTCCCGCACCCAGTGGGTCCACAACCTGTAGGTACTGGCTCATGGTACAGGAGGAGGGGTCACAGATACTGGGTCAACGTGCGCCCAAGGAATCGCATTCACCGACTAGTAGAGTGATAGTGGCGGTAGAAACCTTGACTTATGAACATGAAAGTTGGGGAAGATATAGAAAACCTTATTGTCTTTATTATATTAATGCATAAGCTATAGCACATTCTAGCCTATATCAAAATACCAGAGCTTGAGATCAAGTTCTAGCCAATATAATTCTGTAAACGCCTGTTTCGATGTTTGGATATGCACGAGAAATTCAGGGCGCAGATGATATTTGGCGCAGAATGTCTCGAACTGGAGTTTTCGCGTATGTCAGTCAGGGACCAGGCTGGACAGGTGTTTCACTATACTCAGAACGGAGCGTTGTGTCATAATCTGCTATATTCTTTTATCATAACTGTTACATATTTGCGAGCACAAAGAAGTCCCGGGTCATCTCATGGCTGCCCTGGAGGCACCTTCCAGAGGCCTCCCAGGTTCAGTCTAGGTTGTCCTTGGGTCAGCAGGTGCTCAAGTCTCTTATCATCCCTAAGGTTGCGTTGAGGTTCATCCTTGGGTGCTAGTATTGATCATTATGGTCTATTTCTCAAGCATAAGACAAAAAAGGGATCAGATGTTCACAGTTAAGTGCCTTCAAGGGCACTGGTTTATTCTTGGGTAAAGGTCTGCCTTTTTAGGCAACAAATACACACTGATTAGCTATTACATATCACCTGACATAACCCTGTAAATCTAGTGTTTACCCGATAAACCCAAAGTTTTGTGTTATCCTGACTATTTTTGTACATTTTGTGGTATCTAATATTTCGAGTTACTCTAAGCATTTCATGTGTTTCCACAGTTCAGATATTTTGATGGGCTTTACATAATATTTAATTACACAATTATTACAATCCATTAAAATGCCACAACTTTAGATCAAACGTGATGCCTCTCTATGATATGAGATTCTTTGACAAACTCGAATATTGCCTCACACCCGAGCAATTCTAACTTGGGCGATGCGTCGATCTTTATCATGCAATACACATGTTCCTTTTTGTATAAGAGCCTCCAATGACTTGCTCGTGTCCCAAAAACACAGGTTGTGAGCAGCTCCGGTCGGCGACATTCCCGCTCGTCACCTGAGGACGCCGGACCTAACCCCGTCCACCCCTGTCCATTATACCCCACAAATCACCGAAATATGCTTTCCATCACAAAGATCACGGGCGAGCAGGTCGCCGAGGGTGGCTGATAATATCTAGGTCAGTGAATATCTAATGCGCGCCGTTCTTCTTTTTAGCACCTGTATGCGCGGGCGACCAAATCCTATGGTTTGACATCCGCGACCGACGACGGGCGACGAACCCAACAAAAGAAAAGTCGTCCAATTAAGGATGCATAGAGTGGAGACGTCGGGGAATGACAGGTTTGTGGGATACGAGGAGGGGGTAGGGAAGAGGTCAGGTTGTCGAAGAGACGCTGCAGTCTACAGTCCTGTTCCACGTTTGGGTTCAGGAGACGATTGCTGCCCCGACGGCCAGGTCTATGTAATCTGACAGCTTTTGGGAAATCTCCCACCTTCCCCGTGAGAGGAAGATTTATGTCCCCTAGCTTGCTCAGATATTCAATCTGGAAATTAGAAAACCCAGAAGAACTATGGCCAACTCCCCTGAAGTCATGATTTCTGTAATGGAAAGATCTGCGCTGATCTGAAAATGCGCTAATGCAAAAAGCCTGTAAATCGAGGAAGTCGGTCTTATTCAATCTAGGATGAGGATACAGCTTATTAAAGTGAGTGCACGCGCTGACAAGGTGCGTGAGGGCTGCACGCGCTGGGTGGTGGGGAAACAAGGCGAGTGTGAGGCACGCCTGGCCAGAGCTTAGGGATCCATACAACAAACCCCCAATCAAAGGCCGGGCTGAAAGGGGTGGCTGGTGTGCGCGGCTCATCAGGGTATGAGCCGGGGGTAAAGATTGCGGCGGGCCCGGTGGTCAGTATTATCGGGGTGATCCCGGCCCCCGGGACACGCCCCTCTATCGCCGGCTTTATTTGGCTGCCATCGGGTCAACCTTGGGCCCGGATCGAAGCACGCCCGCAACCCCCTGCACACACACACACCCATCCCTCCAGGATGGGTGAGATGCACGAGCATGGTCATGCGTTTTAAACCTCTAGGCTTCCTCCGATGCCTGTTGCTTTCCCAGCTTTTAGTGGGTTGCCATTCCCACGTGGTACTACCCCTGGTTTCATGGCACGTTTTTGAGTATAAAGTTCACTTTATTCAATAACACTTTAACATTTCTGATTAAAAACAGTGATGTAATTGAACTATAGAGAGGTTAATTATCCAGTTAAAGTTAGTGCGTGTAAGTGGTATTTAGTTGTATAGATAATAGCTAGCTCCATTCGCAGTCTCCCTCCTTGTCGACTGTGGTCGTCCAATACATAATTATAGTTCCCTCATCATGTAAGACATGAACACTCGTTGTGAAAGGATTTGTTGTTTATTATCCAATGTATAGTCGTTCCGTGACAAGAACTCGATTGACCATGATCAGTCCCAAGGTTAGAGTCCCCTCAAACACATTCAGTCAACGCTCCACGCTCTAACACAATTTCTATATGCCTCTCTCCAGAACCTAGACTGCAGATTAAAGGTCCAACCTTCACAGGATGTTTACTCACACAGTGCGTGCAGCTACTCTGGCTAACTAAGAGCGGAACACATTATTATATGGTGGTACGTCACACGTGACTCCTCCCTCATTTCACTACTGTCAAAAGTGAAACATTGGCTTTATGCTGCCCAAACATGGACTGGCCACCCGCGTCAGTACATAATCAGTAATCAGGCAAAATGTACTTTGGAAGAGTAAACCGCTTAAAAGTCAATGAAACTCAAATGATATGGCTCTTGCTTTTGATTCATATTGCACATTAGCAGATAAACCCTATACATGTGTACTAGGAGATTAAGACAGATATTCCATTTTAGTTTCCCATATTGCCTTCTGCAATCTTATTTACGTAGGAAGAGCTATTTTCTCTCTTTCAAATCCCCTCTTCTATATGTACCCCGATATGTACACTATTCTTCACTTCCCTAAATTCCAATTCCAATTCTAACTAATCCTTACCGCTCTCGTTCAGACCCCCTCCCCTTTCCAGAGGCGCCCAGACCAGGGGTAAAAGACACCAGAATCAACTTAAGTCATAAAAACTGCAAGCGCTACATGGCATGCGTGAAATATGACAACCCTCCCGGTGCATGGATAATAAGACCGCCGACGAGGAAGACACTCTGGAATTATGGAGTCATTATCCTTATCGAGGGGGACGGTCAATCAGAGATAACAAAAGCTGAAATCCAAACCAACCATTGAAGTCCTCAATACGCAATTCCGAAAGTTTCAGTTTGAGCGCAAAAACCAACAATGACAATTTGATTTGAACTTCAAGTCTGAAAGCTCGTAAAGGAATTAATCCTGTGATGAGTCATAAAAAGGAATGGGTTATAATTTATAACGGGCCGACATAAAGAGATGACGGATGTGACAGGCCAGTGGTCTGTGACCTCACAGGGGGAAAGGGCCGAATATTTCAAGCGTGGAGATTTCCTGGGCTAATTCTAAGGCCCGGCGCCGCGCTCGTTGGGCGTCACTATAGAGGCGGCGCGGAAGTTGGCCGCCATTAAACGGGGGCTGGGTGAGGGGCGTGAGGCCGGGTAGGATGGGCAAGATGGCCTCTCTGGAGAATGGAGGCAGTCTACATAATATTATTGCACGCGCCTCTGTAAGACATTATGCTTTTTCTGTTTTCTCATGTTAGCCTTTCAGTTTCCTGAAAACGTTTGAATTTGTTGGGATAAAATTAATGTTGTGTATGTTGTTTCCTTGTGGAAACGACATGACTTGATGTCCCCATGTTCTCATTGGCATAATTCCCATTGGCGCATTTGTATGTCTCAAGTAAGTGTCAATTTCAGAACAGGTTTTGACAATCTGGCAATCAAAGACCATAGTAGCAATCCAGGTTGGCCCGCTTGGTGCATGGTAAATTGGGAACTCATAGACCAAGAGGAAGTTGACATCTGTATGGAAATTAGCGGGAGGTTTAATGGTATGGGGTCGTCGGTTCTGACATATATGACGCCAGAAGGGGGTGCTTTATAGAGCCTGCCCCCTAAACAGGCTCCTCACAGCCTTCTGGGTAGCAATATAGAGCGGCCCACGTGAGCCGCTGGAGGCTGCTGATACCCGGCGTGGCTAATACACATAGCATTAGACCTGCCGCTATATTACGCCCGACAATTACTCAAGCTGAGCTGCTCATAGCTGCTCGGCGGATTCTGGGGGTAATTAACGCTGGCAAAAGGAATCAGCCAAATGGACCTGAGACGGGAACCAAACTAAAAGGACAACCTTATATGCGACGCGCCTTGTGAGTAACAGCAGTGAATCTAGCTCTGTGCACCAGTGTGGTTGGTACGTTTATGAACCTGACAAGAATTGTGTACACCAGTTAACGGACAATTATGTTTTAGCATGGCGGCGTTAGGATTATGTAGATATATAGGCGCTAGGGAGGTTACACGTAATATTATTATTGCATTTAGGTTTTGATTGTTCAATAGCCAACAGCCTAAGTTATAACGAATAATATCGACGTCTTCTCGCGAGCTGCTCTTTTTTTTTTACAGATGTCCGAAACATTCCTGCTCCCTGAACAGCTTGTAACATAACCTTGACGGCCATATGTCTATATTGGGAAAGGCCTGTCATAGTTTAGGGGAAGTGAACGTCGCCCACCGGGAGCCCGCTCAGGTAGGTGTCGTGTCGTCGATGACGGCCTCCTGTAGGGGCCTCCTGTCGGGCGGCTCCTCTAGGTGACAGCCTGGGGCAGGGCGGTGGTAATGGGCACACCTGACTTGTGGGAGGACAGAACAAACACCATCCGTCTCTATCGGGCAGGTGGGACGACACAGGTGGATCCTCCATCATACCCCTGGGACTCCCGGTGACTCCTCAACTCCACTCTCCAATCAAGACAAGTAGCCCCTGAGAACCCGCCAGTTAATGAGGAATTAGGTGACTCGAATGGCTCCCGTGTCGCTTGGCCATTAACACATATATATGTATTCTATACTACTGTGTATCACATATGCAATCCAAAGGCTCTGGGGCGGCACCTGGTATGAGCTTTCTGTGACACAGGTATGGGAACATTGTGGAGGCTTCATGCTTCTGGTGTAGCTCAGATCTCTTGACCTTGAACACACCTTGGTTCATTTACACCTGAAAGGTAAAGGGGCGGTGTGACGGATGGCCCTCTTAACCATGGCCTCATCAATATTTGTGGAGTGTTCCTGCAACCTGCATACAGTATGAGGGTTACTGTGAATCTTGTCTCCGCCAAAGGGTCGCATGTTGTGAGGAATGGGCGTTATAACCTGTTCGGCGTCCAATGCCGAATAAGGCACATCATATATAACTGTTACATTCAGCGTGAAAAGAACTCGGTTAACGGACAAAACAAGGACGTTGAGAGAGATTCTAATGATATCGTGTTGTTTATCCAGAAAAGCAGTTTTCTTTGTTTAACATTTAATAAAAAAAAGGGATTTCGACACAATCCATTGCAATCTGAATTTCAGCTAGCTTAAGCCCGGTTTACACAGGCCGTCAACGTGTCCTTACGAAAATTTACTTACGTTAACCTTACGTTAATGAATTATCATAAGAAATAAATGTATTATATAGGTCACTATCGTAGGTTATCAGTATCAATTGTCGTAATGATTAAGGTGATGAAGGGTTTACACAGTCCGACAAAACCTTAAGATAATGGTCATCATAAAGCTCATCAAAATTCCTGACAATTGACGTAAGCTAATACTTTTGTATAGAAATAAATTCAAGGACATACCACAAGTTGGTTTACACAGGCCGACAGAGGTTCTTAGGACAAAAAATATCATTGTCGTATGCCCAATTTCATTGTCGTAAGGGCATTATCCTAAGGATTTTCACAAAAATTTCAAACACGTCTGAAATTTTCATTATCTTAAGGAATTGTTCCCGATAAATCATCGTAAGGCTTATGACAGCCTTACGACAATGCTTTCCTTAGGATGAAATGGGTTTACACAGGCCGATAACGTCGTCGGAATTATCGCAAGGCTATCGGGATTATTGTAAGGCTATCGGGATTATCGTAATGGTTATGATAGAGACCTATCGTAAGGATTTTGACGGCCTGTGTAAACCCCCCTTAACACACACAAAAGTTTACTCACACTTCATTAGTTGTCTTAGAATATAATAATTGTTTTCACGTAGTTGCGCAATGAAGTATTTACAGTTTAACACTTAGCTATGTATAAAGCTTCCATGCATCTTGTTGGTTGATAGCTGCCAGGGATAGTGGTTTAAGTGGTTGTAGGATGTTGGATGTTGGATCCATGTTACCGTTTAGGCCTATATATTCGAGTTTTGCTAATGTCGTTTCACATTTTCTGCAAAAGCTGTAACGACGGACATATTATTCCAAACATGATTGAATAGAAGAAATACAACACAGGAGTATTCCTTCACAACCCCACAGTTAGAAACATAGAGATTGCCTTCTGAGCACAACCGTATAGCAATATCAATTTATGGCGATGGCAATGTCTATGTCATACTTACACTAAAGGCTCACGTTGGGGTGCCCATATTACTTTACTATAGCTTTTCACGGAATCCTTAGGAACAAGACAAGTTTTTGGTAACAAAATTGGAAAAAAGTACATGCCGGAAAACATCGAGTCTGCAGGCCAGGTACCAGTCGATTCTCAAAGTACATATTCCCGCTTACGTGCAGGGACCCAGCGATCTGTCGGCAGGCAGCTGGTTCCCGCGGCGGGCGTTTACCGGCGGCAAATAAGGCCAGTTATTGTAACTACAGGTCACTCGGGTCTACAGACAAGAAGCACGCCCGTCCTTCCTGAATTAATTGAGTTTTTAGCAGGCGGACACCAGTGCCGACGGATTGATGTTTGCCGAGCCTGAGCTAAGCCCGCCTTCTTGTCACATCCCTGAAATCCGCCCAGGCTGACTTAATGAATTCCTGGCCTCAAATTGAGGGATTAATTTCAGTTGTGTTTAAGGCTCCGCTCCCCTTCCTCCCACTTTTTCTTCTCTCTATTAGGCAAGGAATGGAATTAGGACTTGGAATCATATGATGGACGCCTCGGCCGGGGTACAATGGGCGAAGACGGGAGATTTGTAGGAGAAATCAAGGACTATCGGATGAAGGTTGCTAGAAGCTTATTTCCAGGCCGAGACTAGATTGAGGGTTCCAGGTCTCTTTTGTATGATCATGATTGATTATTGTAATGTTAATGAAGATTTCCATGTTATTAGGTGGGAGATTGAAGCCCTGACCCAAATACTCGCATATTGGAAAATTCTCCACGCTTTCATAACTATAAAGATGTACTGATCAGGTCATCAATCATACCATTCCCTCCATTTTTTTCAATATACGTCTTTTTTTTAGCGCTCACGTATACTTATCATCATTAAAACATGTCTGGAACCACAGTAATTAGAGGAAATGAGTTGGATATTGCAATCTGCCCTGGGATATGTACGGCGCGAGTCGTAATCTGTTTTTGTGGTTTCATCCGCTGATCAGAAAAAAATACATCCTGAAGTGGTGTGTGATGTAAAACATGGTTCTTGTCGAGGAAACGGATTCTGCCCGCATGGAGACGGTTTGCTACGCTATATATACAGGGAATGAGGTCGGCTTGACACAATCAAACCTGATCTTCGAGCTCCACCAAAGAATGCCCTGCCCATACATCCCGCTAACAGGTTTTTGTCCCAGATGCCTGTGGTCATTGCTACATCTGGTAATGATAACTAAGTAGGGCCGCCCGGACAGCGCCAACAGGACCTGGAGCCTGGTGGTGCGTGTAATCGACCGATACGTGTTTACTTTACATTGTTACAAGGTCTATCATTCAAGGGATGTTTCCCTGTTTCCAGGATACGTCGTCTATATTTAATCTTTGTTTTGGTTCTTGAATATGAATTTTGCTTTACAGTATGTTTTAATGCTACGCGCGAAGTGATGAGGAAAGCAGTATTTTGTATCTTTAGAAGGCCTACTGCAAACATAGCCAACATCCACAGAATTCATAGCTAAATTCTCATTCATACAGGTAGGCAACTGTGATCATCTATGTTAAGCTCAAGCTAATAAAACAGAATATGACTGTTATTAATCGGATTAATCTTTAAGAACCTATCATTAGAGGACTGTCATACTGACTTTTCCGTGCTTACAGTAATGTTATTTGCATAAGAATACATGTTAGGTTGCAACTCAGCCTTTTACATTTTTCCTTTTGTTCAAGGAGAGCCATACTGAACGACACTTATGCATTTGAAACAGTCTATGCATAAATATACCCTTGAGAGATACCTGGTGCCGATGGACTCGAGCGGGATGAATCCCTACAGAGTATGCCCCTATCTCCACCCGGGTCACGTGACCAGCAGGCTTGACACTGCGCACACTCCTGGCGCATCTGCTCGCGCATGCGCATCAGTGCGTGACGAGGGGACGGGGATAGTGCATTAGGTGGGTTGTTGTGTGCGGCGGGCGAGCTGCTCCGTGTCACTCCGTGTCACTTACAGCCGGCCTGAGCTGCTCGGCAACAGGACGGGCCTCTCAGCTGTCAGACACACGCGCCCTCAGACTAAAACACTAGAAACACTGCCCCGAGTCATTAATAAAAGGATCTTGACATTTGTTTACTTCAGACGATACATTGTCCACAGGAGAGGGTCTGCTGATAAAAAGGAGATGGCATCGTAGGTCTACCCTTTCATTGATATTCAAGTTACCGGATATGTTACGGTAAACAATATAAATTTGAAATTTTACTTTCCATTGACGACAAGGAAAAAAGGAGTTATCACAAAAACATGTGTTATGCCCCACAGTTCGACAGTTAATTATATCCCGACCACCTAGACATCTTTTATACATAGATCCATGTTGTTCTGCATGTACAACATCATAGTTTTGCTTCAATATTTGACTAGGCATATGCTTAATTCATCAGGCTATGCTTCGTCTATAATCCCAACACGCGACGTAATTATTGAAAGGTAAATATTAGAACAAGACCTCGCGTGTCCCAATTACAATGCTGAGCCTACAGGGACTGCTGCCGTCGAGTTAAAAACAGCCGAGATTAATGGCCCCAGAATCCTGGGCGGGGTTCCAGTGACTGGAAACAACAATATGCGTCTAGGTCCATTTAGTAAATGATTTGCAAAAATGCTCGTGTTTCAAGTCCCAAAGTCCGCCGAAAAAGGCGTGGCTGTGAATCCCCATTGGGGCATGGACTATAGTTTTTTGGGGGACAGGAGAAAACCTGGATAAAATGCGGGTGGATTACGTGCAGCAGACAACGGGGAGCTGTCAGGGGGCTGCTAAAGGATCGAACCTGGACATGAAATTGTCAAGTCTCACACGATCTCCAGATCATACTCCGCGTAGACTTAATGCTAGTTGACGGGTTTTAGACTTTTGGGACGAGGCTTCGCATTCTATTCAGCCCCAAGCGTCTATCTGGATTTGGTGAGATTGAAAAGCCTAATAGGCAAAGTGTTGCAATGCTCAACTGTGTGTCTACCATGATTTGACTGTATACAATATGTCCAGTAGCAATAGACACGATGAGAATGTTAGAAATGAGCCACTAGACCATTTAAATACTTAGAATACCTCATTGCAATGGGTTACAAATCAACGATTTCCATCGTGACTGCAAGAATATTTGATATTGTTGTCGGCACAATAATGTTACCCAGCTTTTTAAACGTTGTCAGGCAGAGGATTTTGGATCCAATGTCAATGAACTACGCATTACATGGAATGTAATACGAGATGCATTAAACACCATTGGGCTCAGAGAATGAATTATTCATAGTAAAATCCTTATACGCGTATTTCAACAGGTAAAACTCGGCGCGGCCAGGAGCGCTACCTTAACGCGAGGGCCAGGCGGGCGCGGTAAGCGGCCAGCAGTGGTCTTCAGCGCCCCAGACTGGGAAGCGGCAGGCTCGGCCAGTGGCTTGTGGCCGATGAATCATTACCGCGCCGACCTAATCAGGTGTGAGGCGGCCGGATCGCGTTACCCCGCGCGTACTACGCGCCGCTCAACGCGCCGCACCGCGCGCGTCGCCAGCCGCGCCGCAGCCGTCTTTATGACGCGCTATTTTCCCGCGCGGCAAATCTTTGTGCCCGCGCAACAATGACCGCGCGTCAGGAGACACCCCCGCCCGTTACCCGCCGCCCGAAGTCAAGGACCACTGGTGGTTTGTGGTTAAAGAGACGGCCTAAAACCCGCCCTCGGCCCGAACAAAGGGCTTTTAGGTTTTACCATCCAACAGGAAATCAGGGTCTCATCAAGTCCACCCTCCCGCGTCTACAATTTTAATTTTCTAATGTGTACTTTTTGGTTGGCGCGAGTCAAGTATTAGCAGAGGGGGCTATTACTATAGAATGCCGGTGCTGAGAGTGTTCCGGTAATTAGACAGGCCACCTGCAGGTTGGCTCTGTCCCCTCGGCTCTGTCCCCTCGGCTCTGTCCCCTCGGCTCTGTCCCCTCGGCTCTGTCCCCTCGGCTCTGTCCCCTCGGCTCTGTCCCCTCGGCTCTGTCCCCTCGGCTCTGTCCCCTCGGCTCTGTCCCCTCGGCTCTGTCCCCTCGGCTTTGTCCCCTCGGCTCAGTCCCCTCGGCTCTGTCCCCTCGGCTCTGTCCCCTCGGCTCTGTCCCCTCGGCTCTGTCCCCTCAGCAGGTTACACGCACCACTTCCTCCACCCCTGGCCACACTTTTCTGATTAGATCTTCGACTTGAATACTGTTGTTGAAAACGTAAATTACCCGCTTTAGAATTCTTACTGAGGCTTACTTTCAAAATGCATTAACTATATCTAATGCACATTTAAGAAAATAAGATTCACAAATAAAGATTTGCAGCTACCACCAAATAAACACAAAAAAGGAAGAAAAGAAAAGAAAAACATACCGAGCAACGAATACCTGCTAAGTAGCTAATAATCAACTCAAATGTACTATTTTACTTTTTCACGGTACATGTATACCTCAGACAAGGTGATTCTTCTAATGGGAATATCATTTTTTGCTTGTGTGAAGCACAATATCTAAACATTCTGTGAACTGAATGTCAGATTAGCCTGGATTAAAAATCTTAATTTCCTGCATTAGGAAGACCGTCCGCGTGATGGAAAAACAACAACAATGCGCCCTTTCGAAGTGTCCGTAAGAAGTATGTGAAATGGGGAACCTTTTCAGGCCAAGTGAGGCGCGCCAAACTGGCCGAGTGAAGATTGTCAAGCAAGATGCCAAGTGAAGCGTGGCCACGTCGGCGGACGAGCTCCGGGAAGTGACTATAAACTAATGACTGTCATTACGCCCCTCGTGGTCCTCTAAGGCCTGTTTTTGCCCGATGATGAATCATCTTGTCTTGGTTTCTCCCCGGGACGGCAACGGGAGCCGCCGCGGGCAAGATTGTCATTCAACCCTGTCATGCTGTTATGGTGGGAAATGAAACACTCAGTGATAGGGACCCCCGCCTTTGAATGTCATCAAAGAAAACTATCTCAAGTTTTTTTATGGTTAGTGAAATACGCCCATTCTCTAGACCAAGTGAGAGTAACGGCGTGCACCAAAATCTTACAGTAAACGTATTAGATAACACTGAGATGGAGGAAGGTATTTGTAAGGTTCAAGTTGTCTTAGGGTATTGTGGATTTTATCATCGGTAGGGGAAGTGCGTTACAATTAGTTTGTCGTCATTTTTTCCCTTGGTCCTGCACGAAAGAAGAGAAAGTTGGGAGTGGCTCCTAGGCTTGGCGTGCAGTTCATTACAAACTTATTGAAATGAGACAGGAGAAAAAGTGGCCCTGACGAGACGCCTTCTGGGGGGAGAGTGTGTGAAGTGACGGCAGTTTTACACAGCATTAGGTCTTGTGTCCTCCCGCCCACCCTGATTGTCCCACCCCTACCCCAACACCCTTCTACCCCTACCCTTAACCCTACCTCGACACATCTATTTCCAACACCCCATCTCACCCTCCCCTCCCTTCACCCACCCTACATTCCCCCAGCACATTCCTGGGCGGTTTTTTAATCAATTACAAGGTGGAGCTGATGATCAGCCCCCCCTCCCCCCCCCCTCCCCCCCCCCCCCTCGTGTCCCCGCGCCGCTCGGGGGCGGGCAGACCCCGGGTAGGACGTGAAGAAAGGCCCGGGCATTACCCATATTAAAGTCAGGTGTTGTTTGGGGCCGCGGGGCCGCTCCCCACCGGCCCACCCTAAATAGGTGGCACCTTGATTGCTTGACGTTCATTAGGCCTCAAAGAAAAGGTAACCCATTAGTGATGAGCCATGCTGAAAAACTACCTGCGTGCTTGTGAATGGGTTCGGTGTTTTTGAGCTTTCACCAACATGACGATTAAAGCACTGGTCCCCCGATACAGTGTACTAGTTGGTTAAATGGTGGTCGTGAATTGTGTTGTATGAAGTGTGTAACTACCTTTTTTACTTTACTAAAATTTAATCTTGCTATAGCCCTATGCAATATTTAACACTGTTCTAGATCTATAGAGGTCACAGGTTTCGCCATTTTTTTAAATCTACCAAATTTTGCATTACATCTTCATTTACACCAAGGGCTTCAATGTTTATCGATGACCGCTGTCATTGTTAAAATTATGCATGGATACGCTATTTTCACTTTGATACGCTGAAACCCATTAAATTATCTTGTGTCTGCAAATATCAATTTATACTGTAATTATCAAGTCACCTGTTTAAACCAATTAACGAGAAATTTACCGAGCCTTTACATTTCAAAGGTTCCCATTAGGAGGGCATAATTATGAAACAGACCTCCGATCACGAAGTATAATATTATTTCACATACCTTAACTTTGATGGTCTTTCAATGTTATCAAAAAGTATACTTGACCGATTAGGGACACAATGCAACTCTCCCCTATTTTACCATAGAACTGTACGTAGTCTGCGTACAGTTCTATGCTTTTACAGGGCAAGGCTTTACGCACTAAGCTTGAGCAAAGCAAATTCATTTGGCGGGTCCCGTGACAGATCGAAGGGTCCCTAAAGCCGGGTTTCCACCGAACGACTTTGATGGAAAGTTTCTAATGACCATGAACGACGATTATAAAAGAAAATCTTTGCTCATTTTGGTCGTTCAAAAATGATTAATTTGTTGTTTCCACTGAACGACAATATTTGGACGATTCTAGGGCATTGTGGACGATTTTTTCCAACGACTAGAGTCAGAAAACCCAGGGAACAATAGATTTGATAGCCTTTAATTGCCCTTGGAAAAAATCGTGAGCAACTGTCGTCCAGAAATATTAAACAGGTTTAATATTTGGTCGTTGGTGAATCGTTCACTTTGGTCTTGAGCAAAAATCGTTTGCAGTCTTTAACAAAAGTCTTAACCAACGATTTTGTGTTTCCACTAAACGATTTCACTAATGACCACAAAAGATTTGTCAATCGTTCATGGTCGTTCATGGTCGTTAGCATAATGTCGTTCGGTGGAAACAGGCCTTAGGTTTGACTCCGCGGGTCATTCGTGGTCACGGTGTTGCTGGCCGCCACTATAGTCAATCTCCTGAAAAAGGAGGCGTTTCTGGAAATATGAGATGGTGCAGTCTGTGAAAGATAACATCCCCAAGTGGGTCGGGGTGGTCTATGATTAATCTTATTTAGTATACAGTCCTCTTTACTGAGACGGCCCAACGGTTTTAATACATGAGAATGGAATAAGGACGGGAGGCGCTTTGAGAGTTGGAAGCTTCTTGGAGGGGGGTAAGGGGAACGTGAGAGGGTGAATGGGAGAGGAGGGATGGCAGAACGGGTATGGGGAGTGAGTTTTAAAGGAATGATCCTCCGTTGTAGATGCGGGCCCGGCCCCCTGTGGTCGATTTATCCACTCCTGACGTCCTAATGGCCCCAATGCCCTAAGCCCAGTTGAAGTTGTTAGCCGCCTGACATCTTCTGGTCCGATATGGACGTCACAACTGTTTTGACAGCGACACCAAAATGACCGGCATTGACCAGCTCATCTCTGTGCAGGCAAATCCGATTAGCTGGCATAGCTTATATCTACAATCACTTTACCAAGACAGCCTTCTGCTGTACACTCTCAAGTAACGGGGGAAATACTTTACCCTCTCATATGCGACTTTGGACATACACTATAGCGTTCCATAGGGGAATGAAAAGGCTTTTAGATTTAGTTGAATAACTAGAAAAATGCAGTTATAAATTCCATTTGGGGTCAGCAGCAGCTAAATAGAACAGGCAGAGTTTGAGTATAGATCTTAGTTCAAGTTCTTTTATGAACGATCCAATTGAGGAGAAACGTCAATAGTGACTTGAATTGAATTCCTTTTGAAGTTGGTCGAAGCCGTCCATTCTCTTTACCTGAGACACGCAGAAAGAAAGAGAAACTTAAAACAGTCAAAGTAAAACCAGTTGAGTCTATTTAGGGGTTTATTGAATAACAAATGAATAATGAATTAAAGAAGCCTTCAGCTTTAGTATAAGTTTGACGCTTACGCTATAACTTGTCATTTTAATTATACTTATCCAACTCTAACGCCTCGCAATAAACGTCGGTCCGATTTCCCTATGGTCCAAGAAGGTGTTTCACTGTTGAGTAAACACTCGCCAAACACTTATGAAATTGCTGTTGATATTACGACGAAATAGCGAATTTCATTGTCGCAATTTACATGAGAGACGTCAGAGCTGTGCCGAGCCATGCGGGGAACCTTAGCCTGGACTTATTCATGGCCCGATTGGCTTGTTACTTTTGCCCACATTGGTCGTCACGTCCCTCCTCCCCACGCCCCGCCCGGCCACGTCCCGGACCGCGCATTGTTACACTGCGCGCCGCCTTCATCCGCCACCACCGCTTCCAGGCCTCAAGTAGTACATGCAAATTGACTTTGCCGGTGGCTCTTTTTTGCGGTCGAGTGGCTAAGGACTTGGTGACAGGCTCCTGAGTCTGGGCGCCTTTTCTGACAGGCAGCACATAAAAACTAATGAAACCGAATAGCGCCTAGTGTGTGGGCGAGCAATAGGCATATTGCTCACTCCGCGCATTGATTTTATTCCTGTTTTGTGATGAGTTTCTTGGGTGAGCTGCTCCGAGCCATAGGGTACGTTAGCAGTGGGCTGCTGGAGACGGGGATGGCCGTCAGAGGGTAATGAGCCAGATGGATATGGTGCTTTATTAATGGTCCGTCTCTAGCCGTGCAATGCACTCAGCCTCTATGTGGGCCCACACTCCCCCCGACTCCCCCCTACCACAAGGGGCATCCATCTTCAAGCCTATTGGGATGGAGTGCAGGTCAAAACCATGACAAGCAGAACGACGTCATGCACTCCATATAGACGCCGTCACCATCAAGCTGTAAATATGGGGCGTCAATCTTCTACTTGCCATTTTGTTTGTCCTTAAAAAACGTAATCTTGTTACAGATGGAGTTTGTGATTCAGATTGCACTTTGTACTAATGAAGGTGTTTAGCTGACGATATCCAAAGCATTTTCAAACCAGATTCTAGTGCACTGTGCATATGTTAACATTATGACATCTATTTCACCTTTTTTATGATCGATTTTCTATACTCTAGAAAATGCAGGTAAGACAAAGAATACCTTTATTGATATTGAAACATCCACTGTTTGAACTGTATCCTTCAATTCTGGTCAAAGAGTTATCAAACTTAATATTATTGTTTATTCACATAGGCCTACTTGCAGGAATCTATTTTTCCAGTTCTCTCTTAATGAAGTCACAAAAAGAACACAGTTGTATATTTCAATAAAAGTTAATCAACACTACCAATAGAACCACCAGCACCACCTTCTGCTGATATTCCTGATGAAGGTTCTGGCGATTGTAAAGTCCAATTTGTCGTCTGCTGCGACAAAAAGCGCGGGAGAAGACAGACACAGTGATTCTAGGCGCAGCCTGGTCTGGCCATCTTCCAATCAGGATTCCGGGGGTGTCGGTCACGTGGCTTGTGTCCATCAGTTCACTATAAGGTGGTCATTCGGTCCTTCCGCTGACCACTACCCCCCTGTCCCCCGGGGGCATCGCACCTCGTGCTCCGCAGCTGAGAGAGGGAATCAATACGACTGGGGCACGCTGCCGAATCAAAAATCAAGGTCCAATAAGGCAAGGGTGTGCCTTCTCCACAGGATGAACAAATTATGTTATTGTTTATTCACATCTTCCTTAAAGAGTATTTCTTGGCGATAATATAAAGTTGTGTAGATCTATGCTACCGCAGGTTCATATCTCCATTGCAACTGTGCTACAGTCAACCTGGAGCTCAAATGGAAATGGAAACGGAAATGCATAAAAATTATAATCTTCGCTTATTTGAGACAAAGGAATATTTATATAATTACTATGTATAGATATATTGTTTCCATATTAAATACATTGCCATTTCATAGAATGTAAAAATCAAAACAGAATCAGCTCTTCCTAAGGAAAAGATAATATAAAAAAATCTTCTATTATTAAAAACCCGTGCTAGCGACGTTCTCGCAAAAAATGTTACAAAGGGCATTAATCATTTAAGCATCAATTAAAGAGCAAGATTGTTGTTTTTCTGTTCTTGCACCGGCCTTAGTGTCTTGAGTTCTTTTAGACTGAAGTAAAGCCTTTTAAAACATACTGGATTAAAATTCGAGGGACCAACTAGTTCTGAGGTTGGTACTAGCAAGTTATACAGCGACAACCAATAGTGGCCAGTGAAATGTTGTTGAAATGTAAACTTAACCTATAAGCCAGTGAAGAATTAATTAATAAATCAGTAGATGTCCGTATGCATTACATGCATACAACATACAGAACGTTTGTTCGGGTGATTGATTAATACATTGAAAAGTAAAGGCGTAATGAAGATGAAACTTTCGTTTTGATTATGCTCTCACCAATAATCTCTATGTAGGGTATTTAAACGGATCAAATAAGAAAAATGACTGTGGGAATAAACTACATTAGAACTGTATCTCGGGAAATGAGACACCAATAATCTTTGGTGAAAAACTATTCATTTTTCATTTGAAATGTACGTGTAATTACGACAGAGTAGGATTGCTTGTGAAACATAATATGTATCGCCGTGGCATAGTAAATGAGCAATCTTTCAACATAAACAATTGAGACTAATTGCTGGTTTACTGTAAAGGTCTTTTGTTATTTATATAATATATAAACAGATAACGAAGTCATGTATTATATGCATGCATAACTTTCCAACCTCCATATATATGACTAGAACAAAACACGTCCCCTGTTGGAGTCGGTCGTGTTTTGTAGACAGAATGATCTATTCCTACCTAGATCCTTTTAGGTTACTTACACTTGGTGTGTCGACCCTGTTATTACTCCTACTTTTGATGTGGGGATGTCTTTGATGGCCCGGATACGGCCCTGTCTTACAGTACTGGGTGGGTCTGTCACTGTCTAAGGTCGGTGAATTAAATGGTACAAGATCCTCATTGATCAATTGCCGTCTTTGTTTCCAATGTCAGCTAGTCTCACCGTTTAGCGCCGAATATTTTACCTGTAAGGGAGCCGCAGAAATAGATTCACACTCTTCCTCTTATTCTCAGTCTGCAAAGATAAAAGTAAAGTTAAACATTACTTTCCCACCTCCAGACTGTCTGTTATACAGGGTGAAGTTAGTATGTTTCTCTTTGCTCCTTTGTAGGTGTACACGCAACATGTTTGGCACCAAGGATTTATTTGTATTTAGTAGGACCAGCGTATCCCTCTATCAACGTAGAGCACCTATAATGTCATTAAAAAGACAGGTAAGGTTTCATTCCGTAAGGGCGTGTCTCGAAATGACCCTACAAATCAATTAGCCTCCGTTCACGTTGCTCTACGTTTTTCTGGCAAAGGCTTTTTTTTGCACGAACCCACGGTTTTATAGGGATGGATCTAATGAATGATTGCAAATAATTACACGTTTTGCCCATGAAAGCATCAAATAAACATGTCGTTAGAAAAAGTATCACGTAAACCTTGGATTGCGAGTGTGTACACTCTATAGTGAAGATAGAGGTATACATCACAGTATTCAACATGCAATATTTCAGGCTTATCTTTATTCTTACGATCGTGTGATTGATATTATTTTCTGTACACTATCGGATAACGCATTTGTGTAATACAAGACATGAATGGAAATGGCAATGCTCTTCGTGTATATTTCTTTAAGGTCTGTCTAAGCTGACGACATGGTAAGTGTGACTTTTGACATTCACGCACTCCTCTAGACTGCATGATGTGAGACAGGGAGAGGTTATTCCGTCTGTGTGTTTCATACATAACCACAATATCAGCGTGGTAACAGAGTTATTATTAGCAATTTGTACCACTGTGATTGTGTAGATATCTTATATATGCAATCTGAGATGTGTAGCGGGTTATATTCACAGACACGTTGGTCGCCATACAGGGGATGCTTCAGCTATTTAGTGATATAAGATTACATGATAACCGAAACTTTGGTGAGCCTTAATGATTTAAATTACTCACGGATCTAAGCTGTTTGTCATTTGGAATTCCCTGAAAACAACCGAACAAAATTATTCAGGCGATAGAATAGGCACCATCAACGTACACGTACCGTTTTAAAAGAGAACAAAAGGAAGTGATGTAGTGTACCTATTATGATAATAACTATTTTCCAAGACAAGCAGATTGTAGTAAGAAACATCTATAAACAAATCATCCTTCTTGGTCAGCAATTATTGACAAAAATAACAAAAAATAAAGGTATTTTAATGAAAGTAACACTTATTTTTATTATTCATATTTTACCGAAGGCTCGAGTTAGTCCCATATCTATACACTGCTATAGTTATTTCAGTTTGTAAAAGTGTGATTATATACATAATTTTGGTTCCCTTAATATCAACTCTGGCTAATGATTGATAGGTTTATATTTAGTGTTAAAAGTTTTAAAAACGAGTAATTAACTGTTGTTATGTCTACGTATGATGATATAACATTTGTTTAATATCTACATGATATACCTTCTCGGGCCTGTATGTTATGCACATTCGGACATTCGCTTTTCAACATCTTATCTTAATTAGATCTTTTGGTCAATCTATTAATACAATGATTATAAGTGACCTATCCGTTTGCTTAGGGCCTATTTATACAAATAATCGTATACAACTTCAACAGCTATTGCAGCTTGAGGGAGAACATGGATTAGCTAAAAATGAAAAAATAAATGGTAAACACTAATCATAAACGTGGTTTTACCATTATATTTTGCTACATTTCTATTAAAACTATGAAATATTGATAATAACACTTTCTCAACCATGAAACACTGTTGTTAGGACGCATTGTTTTATACACCTTTAAATCTGTGTCTAATTTGTGGGATATCGTGTTGCTATTCTTGAAATATTAATGGTATAACTTTTCATAAAATAAAACAACGCCTTAGGCACCCTATTTTCCGAGAATTATGTTAGTTATGACGTCTGTCGGTGGGGGCGCACCAGTGCGGCGCGGTCGGGCGGCGGAGGACGGAGCCGACGAATCAGACGACGACCACTGAACCGCCTTCTGCCGCCGCGCTGCGGGTCCCGCCGCCCGGAGAGAGCCGCCTTAGTCTGCCGGGGAGACAGAGCTGGAGAGGCAGAGACACGCTCACAGGTTACAGGGTTGGCTGCAGCTACAGCCCCGACCCACCATCTCTACTACCCCGTACCTAGACACAAGGTACATAGGGATTTGGCGCCCACGTCAATCACCTAACACCAGCGCCTCTACCGGCCGGAGCTCTCTGTGCTCCTGCGTGGTCCGCCTGGAGGACCAGTGTCACACGGAGTGGCGACTGGTAAGCACTGGTCGCCTGCCTCCCGCGCCGCGTATTATTAGAAAGCAGCGCTCGTTGTCGTCGTGAATCTTTACCGCCGCGCACTAGTGGAGGGACGGAGGTGCCATTTTCATCTTAGCACCCCATAACACGGGAGTAGGGTACACGCGACGCTTCTCTGTGAAAAACACCTTCAAAGGACGCTTTTTTCTCCAGGTCTGGCTTTTCACATGCCAGCTGCTGCTGCTGAGGTCAGAACATCGCCGCCCGTCCCACCTCACTGTGGAGCGGATTAGCTAAAGAAGCTCGGGATTTTCTTCTCAACCCCAACTGAGCAGTTCTAGGGAGTGGTGAGTGACTCGGGGTGGACACACTGGAGAAACAGGACGCTGCCCATACACAGGAGGGAAGGGACACCTTCATCTACCCCGCTCCTACCCCGCTCCTACCTCAGTCCCCCGACCGACTTGGCAGGGAGAAGGAAACATTCTCTGAGATTGGAGAGGGCTGTGGGGCCAAAGGAGCAGCTCACGGGAGCAGCTCATGCCCCGCTGTTTTTTCTACCAAGCGCTCTAACGCCGCGGCGCCGTTTACTGGGTTGTCTGTCGCCTCCACTGTGGAGGAGGTCGTTTGTTTGATGCCAACTCGCAAATAGACTCAGAACCCTGAGCCACCCCTGCTAACCTAACGCCCACAGGAATCCACCACAATATACTCAGTTTAGGCCTATGTAGGTTGTCCCCCCCCTGTTTCAGCTGATTGTATTATATATTGTAGGCAGTGTTTCATCGTACACACAAAAGCCAGACGCTATAATATTGTCTCCGCCCCGACACGAGAGGAAACTGTCTCCGCCCACATCTAGAGCGGATCTGGCCGCGACTGGCGCCGCCCGATTCAATAGGATACGGATAGGATCATAGACGGTCTGTGCGACCAACAGCACCGAGTCAATACCGCCGAGAAGGGATCCACCCACCGCCACCATCACCAGCACAAGACGCTGCGCCAAGGGTCGCTGGGAATCGGCCAGTGCAATCTACCAGGGGTACGAAAAAAGCCCATGTAAATTACAAGTCAATTCAGCGGTGCGGCCCACTGCTGTAGACAAGCTGAGACATCAGTGGTTTTAGAGTGCTGGCTGTGTTGAGGGAACGGGGAATCATCCCCCAGCTATCACCCACGGATAAAAACACATTGGACTTACCCCAGTTATTATGTAACGATCAACATAGGATTTATTTAGACACCTGCGCCCTGGAGGATCCAGAGTCGCTGGAGGATTAGAGAAGACTCGTGTGGTATTTGGAGTGCACTCTGTGCGTGTAATAACATATAACGTGTGTGTTGTGCTTGGCCTAGAGACGACTCAAGACCCAGTCGCCTCAGAAGCCTGCTTTTATTTAGGATCACTTTGCTTGGAAGTGCTGGTGCGCACAGCAGGCACATACCTGTAGGAAGGAGTGAGAGGGACTATTGGAATATTCCAACTGTGGCCGCCACCGTGGCTACCTCTATACACCTGGCCGTTAAGGATACCCTGGATGTCTGCGGGAGGTACCTCCTGGACGCATTGTGAGGCCGAACACAAGCCTGGTGGAGCCAGTCAGTCAGAGGTAAGTCGGTGAGATGTTGACTGGAGGCTCAGGCCCTGTTTGCCTTGGGTATGAATGGGTCGGGGTGCACGTCAGGTGTTTATGTGTTCTGACAGAAGAGTGAGTTTGGCCTCTCAAGTTAAGGCTGCGGTTTGTTGGGCGCTGACCTGTGACCACGACACACCGTCTGAGTTGAGGCGACAAATGACAGGTTTTGGGGGTCAGGTGAGAAGACGACAGGCTGCGGGGGCGGCTGGGGCTGGGTAGGGTTTGGTCTGTCGGCGTCGGGTATTCTCTTAGATGAAACCAGGGCCTCAGCCTCGCGTGTTAAGGGGATCAAGCTAAGCCACAATAAAACACGTGTTACGTTCTCATAGATTATGGATCTCCACTGTCTATAGAATGGTCTATCAGGCTGTAAAACAAAACAAAAAAAAACATCAAACATTAAAGGTAAATACATCACAAGTGACAATAGTACGCTACATGAGGATTTTTCCGCACACAGCTGGTAGTTTTCTACAGACAAGAGATATGTGGCAGCAAATATATTTCATTTTAATCTTCAAGACATTTTTTAAAGTTGTGTATAATTCGTTCTGCGACTGTGATGTTATTTGTGCGTGTGGCCTCAAATATTTTGTTTTTGAGTATGTCTGGGCTTTTATCTATAAACCACGTTTGTCTGTCTCTCCAAATCCAATGAAGGCAAAACTGGCCGAACTGGCCTTTTAAAAAGAAGCAAAGCAACTGCAATATTCACGGCTATATTGACGTATCACAGCTGATAACCGTAGCAGACCTTCATTACTTTAGGGTCTGGCCCAGTATAATAGAGGAGAATAGAAGCAGTCAGGGCTGAAAACGGCCTCAATTCCCTGCTGCCTATTGCCCCATGGGAGTGGGAGAGTGGGAGAGTGGCCCAGGTATAACGCCCCAACACGCAGCCTCCCAACGGCCGCTGCAGTAGTAGCAGCAGGCGCGTTTTATCCAGGCGCTGGAGCTGCTCTCTCAGGGACTCAGTTCTGGTAGCCTTCCAAGTTTCTGCGCCGACTTTTTGGTCTACCGTGCATGGAATTGGGAAGTGCTCACGGCTGGCCATACGGCCCCTGCCACTTTCACCCTCGACGCCTACAAGAAAGGGACAGGGAGATGGATATGCCAGTCTGGGGTCTTGTGGGTATCATTGGCAGCTCTCTGGAATTGACAGATATTTCCCACTTTGCTGGGTGGCGGCCGGCCGTGTGCCCGGATATAGCTGGGTGGGTTGGAGGCTGGCTTTTCAATTCTTGGCTTTGTAGCGGGGCATGCGCAGTGGGAGGCAGGTAGCCCGATCTGCTGAGTTGAGCAACCCCTTTCAGACGAGCCAATGGTGTGGGTGTGGGCTAAGCGGTCGACCAGAGGTGTTATTGCTGGGGGAGGGCAGTCGTGAGGCGGGTTAAAAAGCTGGTGAGCCCAGGCTAATGCCCAGCCTAGGCAATACATCAGTATGGTTAGCCGTGGTTGAGTCGGACTGACGACGGGGCGGCCCAGCACGCCGGCGGGGGCTGTCAAGGCAGGCCGGCAAACAGCCCTGTCACCAGCCGCCTCCTGATAGATCTCCTATCGGTAATGGAAGGCAGGCACTGTGCCGCAAGAGTGTGTCCGTAATGCAATTGGTAAAAAGGGCCTCCGTATTGACTGGCATGGCAATATGGTCGGCCACAAGAGCCCCCACCCTGCTGCTGGGCCATAGTGAAAAGGGGTGGGAGGCTTGGGAAGGACATCGCTGACAAACCACAGATCTTGAACAAAATTGACATGGCCGCCCGCCGAAAACAAGGAGCTCTGAGCAGCTCGCCCTAAATTGCAGAGTCCTGCTCGTCGGGCCCATAACTCAGCATTACCGGCCGAGTGTGCCTGCAGGCTTTTTCTCGGGAACAATCGTAAAATTACATCTGTAGACGTTTGCTTTGAAATGGGGTTTAAGCAGAAAAAATGCCTCTATAGAATGTAATGCTTATTCCGCCGTGACCGATTGCTCTGTCAGGTATAAATACAACGTGTTCATGGCAATGGAATTGAGGCAGCTTTTCCAATAAGCGGAGGGGAAGAGCGGATTTTATAGGTGTTTCCACACAGGCGTTGTTCTACGTTATATCAGTCACGTTTGGGGCGCGTCCATTTTGTGGTCGAGTGCAGAAATGTCCACCAGAATTTTAGTTCATTCAGGTGAAATTGACATTAGCTACAACTTATCAGAATACATCTGAGTGATTTAGGGTACAGACAGCTATTATAGTATACTGCCATTGTGATCATAATATATCGGTCTCTCTTCAAAGACCACCCCCTATAATATTCGTGTACTCGTCTATGGAATATTACAGTAAAAAGGACAGCACTGTTGCTCGACAGTCTATCATGCGTCACAAAGAGAATAACGGCCTATATGAGTGTGATATTTTTTGTAAGCTGTAGTTCACAGCCTGTTGTATGCTGTGGCATTGTCCAACACCGACCCATGTTATAGATGGGCGCTGGCCACCGTGGCCTCAGGCTAACTTTTTCATGTTGCTGGCCCATAAGGCGGTCTCGGGCGACCATGGCGCTGCATGTAGAGGTCGTCGGCCGGTGGGTTATCCGGGCCGACATAACGGGCCGACGTCCAGACCCCTACATTACCTGATTGGCTGGTGAACAGGTTCCACGTGCACCTCATTACTCTTCCCAGTAGCCCAGCCCCGGCCTTTTCTACCTGCCCCTTTCAGTTTATTTCCTGCTTGTTCCGTATCCACCCGTGTGGTGATAGCTGGCACACATACTGCTCCGTAGGATACCACATTCCACCTCCCCGGATGGCCCCTTGATGTTATATTCCTTTCTTAATGGCTTCCTCTATAACCGTGTTGGTTATATCAGTCGAGGATATATACAAAAAGGTGATAATATTATTCATATCACTTATATCGGGTGGGAACAGGTCTTATCCACTATGAGCAGATGATTATGCAAACCATGATATACCGTTTGCTATCTGATACACTGCATTAGGACTGTCTTACTTTCGTATGCCATGTCAACAGCGGGTCTCTCCGCGGAATGCAAAATGGCAGTTGATGACAAGTCAGAATCATCTTTGGCCTTCCCCCGGCGATGCGGGGGCGACTGCCTCCTCCTTGCCGTCAGTAATCATGGTAATTCACAGCTATAAACACATTAGACCCAAAGTGGCGGTACTGTCGACAGGAAGCAAGGGTGCAGAAAGTGGAGGTCCGGAGAATATACACCCAAAGATTATAGAGTCTATTCCCTCAGTAGTTATTTGAAGACGGTCTACATGAGTGAGCGACGCAGCCTTCTATGGCAAATATACATCTTCCACTGAGCGAACACAAGCCACTGAGGGTCACACAAACCTCAAAGAGAGCTGCTATAGCCTGGATGGGTCAGTTAGCATACATACAGCCTTGGCCGTCGGACCTAAAAGGCCCTGGAAATTGGGTGCGGATGTAGAGATCGGGCCTTGGCAACTGGATCCTTGGTTGTTCCGAATGTAGGGTCGGCAAGGATGTAAAGTGAAATAGTACCTCCTACCCTATGATGCTGATTTACATACATAAGAACTTATGCTGCCCCTATATGCTAAAATGACAAATCTTTGGAACTTTTCTGTATATTTCATTCAGTTGTCGACATATAGATTCTTTCCAAATGAATGTATATTCAATTCAGACATTGTGTGCATCACACATTATGCTATAGGAAAACATTGAAATAGCATATAGGCGATAGAAATATGAAAAAAAACCTAGGTTGAGTAAACCTTTCATAAAAAGAACACCCCTAAGCCTAAGAGTATTTATTAGCTGTTAGGTATTCGCTACCGTCAGCTCACTACTTTGGTGAACTTCTGTCAAAACATGGCATGAATGTCGAGCTGGCGTTGGCCGTGTATCGTACACCCTACGTACATCGTGGTGGGAGGCTGTGCCGTACCCCTAGAGTACCCATATTTGTTCTTGAGATGAGTAATGGATGATGGTATCACTTGTTCCACTCAGGCTGGCAGGAAACACTGTAGCCAATGTAGACCCTAATGGACCCCAGTTTATTTGTGCGAGCTCTCAGAGAGCCAGGCCTGCCAGAATCCCGAGTGCGGCTCGAGCCCCGACATAAGGATAATATACACTACATCACTGGTTTATTGTACCATGATGGTAGGCAAGAAATAGGAACCCCAGTTATCTTGGTCAGCGTCGACGGATGTCTTTGTGAAACTGCGGCATGAGTTAAGGGAAATAAAGCAAGGCACCCCTATTTCAACATGCCTTCTGCAATGGTATTTCCTTCTAATGTAAACAAGAGGTATTTCGGTACACCCTGGCTCCTTTGCGGAGAGAAAAATGGTCTTTTCTAAGATATGAGTAGATTAGAGACTCCCACTATTGGTGGGTATTTACAAAATTGATTTTTGGTTCACCTTGTACAAGAACCTGGTAACTATAGCCGATACACTGATACATAGAGAATATAGAACTTATAGATATATAAGATAAATATAGAACAAGACATGATTAGCCTTGTTATGTGTACCGTACCTATACCCTGGCCTCATCACCGACAGGTGTTCATAATGGTTAACACAATTTGTTAGGGTAATCCTATCTTTACCATCTTTCCGACGTCCTTGGACCAAGACCAAGGAGACGTCGACCCACTTCACTCACTGACAGACCTCTGTCTGCTCCTACCCATACATTTCTTTATGCCATGGCTAATTTTTTCCTTCTTCCCCCATAAAGTATAGGTGGAGAGCCAAGCAATCTATCAGGACGTTCTCCAATACGTCCCTTTTCTTGTTAGCATGGCACTCTGCTTCTTTCTCCGATGCTCATACATACAAATGAAGTCGAGCTATGCGCCATTGTAATGAGTGGTCTGGCAGTGACGGACGACGTCGGGAATACAAACCTCATGGGGTATAAGCAGATACTTCTGTCTCCATGCTAAAGAAAATTCACAAAGCAGACAAAGGCCAAGTCTTTGTGGCTTCCCCTTGCTGAAAGCGAGATGAGGATAGGGTGATTCACGTTTGAATGCATCAGCCAATCTGTAAAGGTATTGTCTCTTTATATCCTGTCAGACTCCGAGGATTGGATTAAAATCTATTGTGGCGCTTTATAAGGAACGCTTTTTGTGTAACAGTATATATTACGTTTAGTTCTGTCTGTTTGGTAATACTGGCCCGTTATTGTTCAGATGTTCAGGTAATTTTCATATATATCATATTGCCTTTGAGTCTGACATAATAATTTGATTTCTACAGCAAAAAAAAACAAACTATTCGCTGATAGTGCTACCTTGAGCTTCTAATGTTCATGGAGCATTATCAACCTGTTTGTGGAATATAGCGAGATCAATATTGATGTGATTCTGCTGCCGTCAGCTCTCCTCTCAAAGACGCTCCTTTTGCCCCTCCAGGGCCGAGGCGGGTTGACCCTTGACGTGGCTTTGTGGCATGGTCGGAGCACTGCCCAGTGGGTGTATAGGGCGCCCATTGACCGGCCGGGCGGGCTGAAAAGGGGTCTGCCGTCTTATGTGGAGATCTATGGCCGGCCTGATGAGTACTATGGCCATCCAGGATAGGTCTGAAAGGACCGCTGGCTACTGGAGCCACTTGCGGCCGGTTTATGGAGAATCTGCGGAGGTTGGCCTGCCCTGGAGCGGACAAAGGATGGGCGGCCCGAAGCAGGGGTTATAGGACCTTTATGGACAAACAGACGGCACTGCCTCCGACAACCTCTCACGCATAAACCCTGGTGTAAATCAAACATCAGCGGTAATGCCAACCGGGCGAACCCTATCACTACTACTGGGGACGGCGGGAGAGTGTTTATTCAAACGGCAGGAGGTTCTTATGTCTAGAGAAGGATTGACTGCCCACAGATGATTGAGTAGAAAGGATGTAGTTTTCTGGGCTTATTGGATAGAAAAACCAACAACAAACAGATAAACAGAAAGGGCAGATATAGATGATACCTAAAAGGTTATGTCGACATGCAATAAGTCAGTTTTTGCCTTTTAATATGCAATGTAATAGAACTCAAGGCACAGCATATTCTTCAGTATTAAAGAAGCTTACTGTTACTCAATTGCTCTAGAACTATCGTGCATGAACTCCGTGACCCATATTACATCGTGTGGTTGCATGTTAGCATCCAGTGAATTTTAATTCCCCTTATTAGCTCGCTAGTAAAACGACTTCAACGTTGATTAAGAGCCACTGCCGGCATCGTAATGGTCTTACGTGTGCGTCTCTATATGTTGGAGTATGGCCTAATTGCCTAGAAATTACTCTTTTAGATTACAGAGCTGACCGAAAAGCTTCCCCTGTATTATCTGTCCTTATCATGTTCATTATTGTCACCCAAGACACTGAAATGAGGCCGAGCAATTGCCACATGAAGGTTCCAGGCTGCCCTAAGACGAAGCCTCCTCATTGGCCCTTCTTTGCTCTTGGTCATGCACTGGAATTAAGCAGAGTGATTTCTTTTAAATTTCATTAATAGCTGCAATTAGGGCAAGGTGTAATCTGAGCCCATTTATGGTTGGAATATTCCAACCTCATGGGGCCTGCAGCGCTTCTATGCCGGTATGGATTCTGGGTCATCAGGCCTGAATGGTATCTATTTTATCGAGGGCCGGGGCTGTGTATAAAAGATGATCATCAATACTGTCGCAGGAGGTAGGTGATTAAGAGGACCCCTTTCAATATAGAGGCCCGATTCAGGGAAGGAGCACTGCCATCAATAGCTGGCCTTACCACGCGCCGGGGTGACTAACTGCATCTAGGCCACCTGGATTCGCGATCACAACGCCAAAAAGGGCGGCCTGGAATAATGGAGTCGGAGGCTCAGGCATTCAATGAGTGGAGAACGCCACCCGCTGACTGATGTGCAATATCGTCCCCATCCACCTCCTCCAGGCGCGCCCGGCGCAGGCAGACCTCCAGCAGGCTCCACCATGGTGGGTACGATAGCAGGTAGGGATCTCCAGGGCGCCGCTGCTTGTTGGTGGGATGAGTGATAGGTGAGAGATAGGAGCTAAGACGGCCAGGGGGCGGAGATGCCAAGTACAGACCGCCTTCCCCCCAGACAGCCCGCTTAATAAGATGTTATCTACTAAGGCATGTAGGCCCCTCAGATGTAGTGGTGCTGGGCGCTTCATAAAGCTGGCCTCCATTCTCCGCCCCATCCAACCCCTCCTCCAGGCGCTGCCGCCTCCGCTGGGGGCTGGGCGTAGTCCCTATGTATAATACTCGCCGTCAGCGTTACTCCAGGAGGCGGCTGTCTCACCCGTGGGTCTGGGAGGCGCCCACAATGTATATTATTGGTAATGCGAAGTGGCATGCACGACTCCGGTTTCACTTGGTCCATGTCGGGCGCTGGCTGATGGCTTCATGCAGGCAGTTATAGTGGCGGCAGGACGGCCGGGGAGGGTCCATGGAGGCCGCATTAGCTTTCTGCATCCAGACAACTTCACAAGATGCCTCTTCCTGTGAAAAGCCGCCTAAATGCAGAATATATAGGTGAGGGGAGTTGGGACTCGCTTTAAAGCCTCTTTGCTTTTGCTGAATTATTTGTAGTAGTCTCCCAAAGCTGTAAAGCAGATAAGGAATTTCTTTTTTTTATTCTAACACAAGCCGTCTTCCTTGGGGCCAATCGTGTGAGTATGACGTGACAAAGGAGGCGTAAAGCCTGATGTTCTTGGCAGTCACCTCTTAAACCAGTTGCCTCAGGGCGCTAAGGAGGCCGAGGGACTCAGACTTCTAGATGTAAATTGCAGCATCAGGGAGAGGCGAAGGAGCTCACCAGCAGCAGCAGAGTGCGTTGCCCGTACGGTATCTGCCCGATAGCCGCTGATATGGACTGATAACAGCTCTCTGAAGAGGTGCACACTGTGGCATACCAGTCCGGTTTAACAAGCCCCTCTCTCCCAAGTCTCATGATAGCACTTCATGCCGTGTTTATGTCGCCATTACTCCCGTCGTCCAACAACGTTTTTGACCAATCACGGTTTCCTTTTTTGTTGTAGAATCTGACTATAGATCAATAGACTCCAGCCATCAGTGACACTTGTAAATGGTGAGGATTTATCGAATACACTATACAATGAAACTGATGTCCTTTCCTATTTATCATATTATTATTTTTCATAGATGCATGGTAAGTGAAATAATTTGGAATATAATTTATCATACGAAGGTCACAATTGCGAGTCATGTGCCATTCTTTATCGCCAATCACATTTCACATTCAATCATGTCTGCCTTCTGAACACTGCAGAAGCATAGTGAGCGTTCGTCAGTGGTGTTCTGCCTTTCTATACCCCGACTCTCACGAAGACTTCCCACCCACCTGCTCTATCCAATTAGACTCTAAAAAGCCTCCTCGTCCGCATAAATCAAGTGTCGTTCGAAGATTTTAGAGATTAAATTGTCGCTTTGAAGATGACTTTTTAACGAGAAGGCTTCGCCCCCCGTGCCTTAATCAAAGTTAGAGCGAATGGCGTGATAGGATAAATATGACGTGCGGGCTGGATATAAGAGTGATCGAATGTGGCAGGCACGCAATTGATCACATTGGAGTGAAGATCTAAATACAACCTACCTAATGCCTATCGTCTAATATAACTTGTGTTTTCTCAGCAATAGTGCGAGCAGTGCCATGTCTCATTTTCGTGTGCTTACCGGTCTCGTTTCATGGCGTTTGGGGAAACTTAATATCATCTATCAGTTATGATGTATCATACTGGCATTGAGTTTCCTGGCACCCACGTTATTGACTGCAAATAGGAAACCGATGGGATATAATTCAACGTTGAATGTAAATTTCAGTTTTGGCACACATGATACTCCAGTGGGAAGCACCAGTTTGTTTGCATTTCCATAAATATATGTCGCACATTATTGTATATTATTGTTATGACATAAACTGTAGTAAGGCAACCGTGGCACCATAGTATACGACGGGAAATGTATCCCCTCATGAGACCAGACACAGTCAGCAGGACCTCAATAATAACACAATATTATTCTCCACATGAACCGTGTAGGCACTTTATCACATCTGTCTGCCAACCCCTGTTGATAAAGGTCAGGGGGCTCGACGGCCAGGCAATATACGCACAATCATACCGAGCACGGAGAATTACACCAGCCTGTCAGGCCTAGTGGTGCAACAGTGGGAGTGGATTCTTTATGACATATCATTTCACTGCCGCCGACCACCCTGCGTGGCATTATGAGGCCACCGGGACGTCCCCTACAGTCGTGTACTTGGGGTTGGCCTTGTGTGTATAGCTCTGTAGTAACCCTCTTGCTACTGAACAATAGATGGGGACCAAGGCAGGGCCTTTTTGATATAAGATGGACAGGTCTGTGTTATTTCTCTGACGGAATAAAAACATTCAATCAAGCATTGTTATTACAAGTGCGTAATCATCATACTATAATGCCAGCTGAAACCATTGATAAAAAGAAAGAAAGAAGACAATCACTACTCTGTCATATCACCTCACTCTTTGAAATCATGACTTGAATGGGTCCATATGCCCACCATAATACTACCATTAAATAGTATCTCTCCGTTGAGTCTATAGGCAAGCACAGCCTATATGTACATACCCAGGGTATTGTAATACAGACCCGTTAGCCCGGCATACATGTACTTTACCCGTGATCTGTGTACCTGTTAACTGTCCCTTCTCTTTTGTCCATTTCCAAGTACCAGACCTCATGATGTGAGGCCTACCAAGCACCTCCCGCCCCACCCAGCACCCGTCTCACCCCTGTCAATGCGCCGCTATTTCCTGCCCAGACACCGCCATTGTCACCGCTTTTTGTTACCTGGCTACAGGAGCACAGGTGGGCCCTTTGAAGCGACCCGGTCACCCGAACCGCGGCCACAGGCGACCTCCAGGGTCTGTATGTATACACACGACGAGACTGGCTCACGATCATGTTGGTCTTGCATAATCAGGAATCTACGGAGCAGAGTTTTACTGTACCTGCTTTAAGGGCAGGGCTCAAACAGTACATTGTTTTTAATTTTAAATGTTTAGGAAACCAAAGCACAAAGGTTCATTCTGTAAACATCAACTGTTCTTTTATTGAGGAGAAGTTTTATTAAAAAGTTCTGCTTTGATGTGGCCAATTGGTAAACAAAAAGTATATATTTAGTAGCACAGAGGGTGTGTGTGGGAAAAGACATTGTACCAGATCAATAGTCCGATGCTCCTGGCATTTAAAGAGTGTTTTGAGCAGTAGGTGTAATCTGTTATATATACCTGTAGTGTGTGGAGTGACCTTGGGCACGTCTACTTGGCTGGCCTTGTTCATTGTGTGGGAGCAGGTGAGGCAGTCCTGAGCGGCTCCCCGTGTGTGAGCTGCTCTATGAGTTACTCCCCCCCTCACCACAGTCCCTCAGGTAGACTTGGGTGACCCCGGGCCACACCTTCTCAGGTAACACACCCCCACACCTGAGGGTAGGGAGAGGGGTAGGGGGGTGTTGCTGCCACCCTTACCAAGGTCCTAACTCATTGATGCCCCACTGATTATTATGAGCCCCACCTGTCTGTTGGCTTACACCTCCTCGTTGTTTGTCTGTTTATATCTGTGGTGTGCTTTGAAGCAGTCTAAAGATACAATAACGTCTACTCCTAGGGAAGTCTTGTGTGCCCTGTGAGATTCCTGACTTGTACAGTGCTCACAGTTTTCAATATTCTCGGCGATTTATATTACCTTATGGATATTACACTGCCTTGGACCTGGCTGATATTCTGTTGGCAGCCCGTCTGCAAAAAATATATATTGGATGTGAAACCTGTGCAGGCATGGCAACATAATACTAATATTTCATCGTTACCGTCCATATCATAAGCTAGCATATTCATATTCAATGAGCATGCAGATAACAACGATACGCCAACCTAAAAAATATAATGAAAAATGTGGACATGTACTTTTATTTATGAGAAACTGAACAGAACCCAGATTAGAACCTAGCTTAAAAAAGAGGCGCCCACAGCTGCTACGAATGTTTGCCTCCTCACCTTGCATGCTGAGGTGGCTGGAGGTAGTGGCGGGGTGAGACCTGCCTGTCACCCTGTCAGGGCATCTCCTGACCTGCCCCATGACGGTCCGACCCACGACGTAAGGCGACGTCAGGTCACACCATTACAGCCCCTCCCGACTACAGAAAAGTAGGGTAAGGGTCAAATACCAAGGTCAGTTCCATCAGCCCAGCGATTCGATATAGTCACATTTACAGTGTATTTATTCTATTCAAGTATGAATGGAATAAAGAGGTAATGTTTGTGACAAATGTGTATACAGTCTGAGACTGCATACTCCGGATCCTTCATATTAAGTCGATGCACTTAAGTCTATATACTGAAATGCAGGGAAAAAAACAGACTTCAGAGGGAAATTTCTTGATGGCAACATTGTGTAAAAAAAAAAAAAAAAAAAAAAAAGAGAAATATCTAGCAGTGCTGCGATAAGCAATGCAAGAGAGTGGCACGTTTTCTGGCATATCAGACACTCCCATTCATAATTCAGTCGGCATCGACGAATTCTAACCGAATGTCACGCTATCTGTTAATGGAAGCTGCTAGATGACAACAAGTAAAACGTCAACGAAAAAGTGGTCAGACAAGCTGAAAGCTGGATGAGAGGTGAAGCTTATGTTAATTATTGCCAGTCTGTTGATGATATGATGTATATATGCAGTACTCAGCAATAATCCTTTCCTCCTTCCGGTTTCTGTCTGTTGAAGGATACGCCATGTACACAGAAAAATAAAGCTCAGATAGTATCATTAATTTATACCTGACATCCGTGTACGGGTAACTCTAGATTGTATTTTGATAATGTGTTTTTCCTCCCATGGTGTATAGCAGTAGGGCCATTTACAGGCAGGTTTTACCTGTCTTGCGTGGGATAAGCTCTCATCACATTGGGAGGCAGGTGCAACCTACGTAACCGTCTCAAAAACTGCTGAATAGGTGCATAAAAAGTCAGGGATCGGTCGACACGCACAGAAGCCCTACGCCTTGCCGGGGATCATACAGGTGCACATCAGGGTACAAAAACAGGCGATACACGTCGGTTGATCCCAATAAATGTGACACAATTGCGCCTCCGAATTGCCAGGTTCCATGCAGGGTCGGGATCGTGACGAATTACAGGGCTTGTAATGAGATAGCAAGCAGCGAAGGTGCTTAGAACTTTAGTTTTTTTGGTGTCGATTTTTTGTGCTATAGAAGTATTCAGAGTTTGTACCGTCCCTTTATTTACTATTCGCCATTAACCGACATACTTATCTGAATGTTCTCACCAATTATGCGAACCTTTTGTCGAGTGCTGACATGGCTGCCTTTTCGTTGTAAGTAAGATGTCCTATAGGTAGGTCGTTATCATGGCGCAAACATAGAGTGACACTAACCATCTTCTAAAGCACAGTCACATTCCTTCACGTCTTACGTTAACTGCCTATATTAAGCTTTACGCCCTATATAAGATAGTACCCATCGCCCAAAAGTGAATTCTCTGGCAGAATTGATGTGTCGGAGAGGGTATATATCCCAGAGAAGGCAGGCTGAGGACCTCAGGGGACTCAAGTCATGGCTACGGGTCCAGAATGGCCGGACGTAGTAGGTCGTTCTATAAAACATCCCACTCTCAGTGGACTGACCAGCAGAGAGGTCCATCCATATATACCAGGTACACCTCCGACCAGGCTGTGCCGAGAAGTGAAAGGCCATTACCTGTTCCCGGTCCCCTGCCCACTGCCCACAGCGCGCCCACCGATAGGGTGTGGCGGGCTGATAAGAGGTCTATATGTCAGTGCTGCCCCGACCCTGACAAATGGCCGACCCGGCGTGGCCCTGGCCGCACCTCGGGGGTCTAGACGTATAGTAGAGAGGTCTAGGTGGCCGCTATCGTCCTCATCTATATTCATCAGCCGCCCAACTGCAGGGCTACCGGCCACCAGGGTTGACGAGCAGGAAGACCCTCATTTAACACGCCCCTGGCCCCTCCAGGCGGTTGGGGCCCGCCGACCCTGCACGCATGCCCCCGGTGTGTGGACCTGTCGTGTTGGGGCTGAGATTAATATTCAGGTCATCAGAATCATTTATACAACTCCCTGCCAGCCTACAGCGTTGCCTGCTTAGGGCCGGTTCCAACGACCAACCTTTAACGTTGCTGTGACATATCACCGGCATAGTTTGCCAGCAGGGCATTGTTGCTGCTCTAACGCCAAAAGGAAAGGGCTGTGTAAGTGAGGTTGTATATGTCAGCCAAGGGGAAATATTTCTTTTTGCCTTTTAGATTACCACCCCTGCTCTACCCCTGCCGTAGCGGGCCTGTATCCGTGGTTAAGATGGACTAGGCCGGGGGCCCGGGCCCGGCGGGGTAAGGGATGAGGGTGGGAGCTGGCCGTCTTCCCCTTCAGATCATCCGTCCTCCTGTCCACCTCTGACCCACATTGCTCAGGCTGATTTGGCAAATTGAGTGCAGTTTCAGGTCGTTTGCCCCGATACTGCTGCGCCGCCTCCTACAGGATTCACTCCAGGCCATCCCTAACCATTAAGCTGTCTTTCCTCCCTCAACTCCTCCACCCCTTCGGTCACCATCATCCAGGGCTTCCCCTCCTCCAGTGAACGGAGATCAAAGCTCATACATAGCACCCCCAGTGCTATCCCTCCCCAACGCCCAGCCTCCTACCGCCACCTCTATCACCAGCGCCGTCCCTAGGCCAAAAGCATGGCGTTTTAAGTCCGGGTTAGGAGGGCCAAGCCCAGGAGGGAAGTGCTCCTCCCTCCAGGGTGCTTATTGAAGATGCTGGTTGGGGCGCTGACCCACAAGCAGCGGGAGATTTAGGACTACAGGTGATAACGCGGTTAACGGGCGTGGGGCGCCACTCGGCCCGTCTCCTTCATCAGCAGCCAATGGCGCCATGGGCGCGCCAATCCCAGGCGCCATAGAGGGCCCCATCAGGCCTAAGTTAGGGTAAGGACCCAACGACGGGCTTTTGGGGAAACTCTTGCATCTTGCCAGGCGTGAGGAACGAAAAAAACGAGTTTGTCTTGCCTTAATGCTAGAAAGGTATAGATTGTGATCACGTACATCGTCGCTCTTTTTTCTTTCTAATGTCATTTTATGAATATATCATGTACGTCTGACTATATATAATAAAAACCTACCTCCTGTGAACAGCTGGGGTCCCACTGCTTTGCAGCATTCACAGACAATGCTATTTTAGCTTTGTAATATCAACCACCTGCCACTGAAAGCAAAGCAGAACTGATATCAGGATATTGCCGGAGAGCTTTCTAGAAAAAGGAGACGCAAGCGATGAGTTATTGCATTTTTACGAGGCAGGTAATTGTCCTAGTTCCCCGTTTCAGTATGTGAAAGCCTTGCCTCGTGTTCCTGCCAAAAACACTTGATCGTAGCGAGCATGCACAACCTATGAGCCGCCAGTACAGTACCAACATTCGACAGTGAATTCTGGGACACTCTTAAACAAAACCTAAACAAATTATTGTATTGTACCACTGTGTTTACTCATCTGTCTGTAATATTTTCTGCTCATCCCAGTACCAGTTTTCTGTATAAAAAGAACCGGACTATACAAACTTATAGTTAAAAAACAAAATTCATAATGAATTACAACCTACATCCACTGGTGTATACAGTGTACCTTCTTCCCTCAGTTTACGATGGTCACTACTGAGGTGATCAATCGTGAGGACAGAAGCTGGCTACCCTTTCAAAAAGTTCTCCGGGTGCCATGACAATAGCATAGTGAAGCGGACAGACAGACATTCTTGTGGACCGTGGAGGTGCATACCCAGGAGGAGGAGGGGCAGGGGGCTGCAGACCATCTCCGACAGCCACATAAACCCGCCACCCTCTATAGCGTCACTATTTGCTGGTCAATTGCAATACAGCCTCTTCTCACCTCCCTTATTCATCGGTCTCCAAGGGAACTCAGACGCACTTGGATCTTACGCTATTGTTACCATGGTGACAATTCGGCCATCTTTAGTTTGCGTTGTCAGGATACGTCTCCTTGGAAACGGTCGTCAAGGGACACTGTATTGCCCGTCGTATGGATGAGATCGTCAGATAAAGGAGAAACAGGTCCTCTCCTGAATAAACTAGAGCGTTAAAGAAGACGCGAAAGTGGGTCTATAAGATGTCGCTGCTCAGCCTTATTATTAGTGTATACTATAGTGCGGCAAAGTATTTCCTTTTTTTGAAAACGCAATGCATTCAATGCATTTTATGCATATCCGAATGGTTCATACTATAGTTATTTCGAGATACGCCCTAAAGAGTCAAAGACAGTAACATCTTATGTAGGGTGAAAGGGATGGCGTCTTTCCCATAGTTTTTTTCGCAAAGGATTAATTCTCTGTTAGATAGGAGGGTTGGATATTAATGGTGCACACGCCCATTTTATATCTCTGCATCATCAATCTACCGCCAACAGCCCATTTAAATCCCATGGTGAGTGTAAAACCAGTCTACAATATCGAGCTGCATATCACCATCAATTTGGTCGGTAATCAATTAATCAATAGCCGTGTATGGACAACAAGAGATGGTAAGACAAATACAGCCTTCGGAGAAACCAAAGTAGCGTCGTGGCATCGACACCTGCCACTATATTTCATTACATACACTATCAAGGAGTGCTGACGAGGCGCCATTGTTGCGGCTTGTATTTCTCTATTGATTGTACCATTGGGCCTGCCTAGGGCTAGCGTCTGTTTGATATTGCAAGTTTTCAAAAAGCGGTTGCAGGGGAGTAGTTGTCTAGCCCTCGCCGAATAATCAATAGTGCACCAAATACTCTTGTTTCCGCTAGGCCTGGGACGTGTCCGGGACCTAATGGTTATTATCAATGTAGGATTGAGAGCCTAGGGATTATTGGAAGCTTTGATGTATCGAAATAAGCACCAGTTAAGTCAAACTATAAATTTAGATCTCATTTACTCTACCAAAAAGTTTAAAACGAACCTAGATAAACTCCATTCTATTCCGGCGCACCAAATGGCATAGAACCGAATGCGGAAACTCCTGGCAGCAAATACTGGAACAATAAACAAATCTCCCCAACAGGTTTTGAATTAAACCCTGCTTTGTGTAGGTGATCCATATTAGGTGCAACTTGAGCCGTTTCTGTCATGCAGTTGGTGAAAGTTAAATGGGGAAATTCCATTTCACTCTCCAAATACAGTCTGGACTATAGAGGAGCAGAAGAAATTTCTCCCATTTTGCAAATAATCCCAGGAATAGCATTTTCATTCCATAGCGACCCACAGACTTTTAAGCAATTTGTAGAAATAATTTGAAAGAGGTTTTGAGCAGTGGCTAGTGATTTGCCTCATCATGAATTCCCCTTCATTCAGGATGAAGGGAAGTCTGGCCGGGCATTGTGTAGTCTGGCGGCGGAGGGGGACAGGCTGCGCCTTGCCTTCTTAGCAAACACAAAGTCGAAACCTGAGACCACAGGATCTTGTGAGGGGACTGGGTGAATAGACATTGGTGCTGGTGGGGAGGTGACAAAGTTCTCGTGTAATGAAGACGTCACCATCGGGTCTGGTCCCACACACGGCGACCAGTGGTTGTATGTTTGCCATTCATCCCACCTGTGATATCTAGACATGACTGTCGTCCAAAACAACGAGCACCGCCCCCGGGCCTGAGCAGGATCTCCACCCCCACAGCCTCCAATAGTAGACTAGCAGATTATATGGAAACGTATCATCTGATATATCGTCAATTTGTACGAGTAATATAAAGCGTATTAATTATGGCTAAGATAAGCTTCCATATCCTGAAGTACTCTATGCTGTACATGCATCCTTTAGCTCTTCCTTTCCTGACATGCCAAGTGGCCTGGGGAGTATAAATCAGGTTTGGAGCTGTATAGAATCAATGTACAATTGTTTTGGCTAACGACTAGCCCAGAATTACTCGCCAATAGGTAGGGTGCAGATTGAACGAAACGGTAGTCGGCACAGGTAAATGTGAGTGGGATTCAACTGCTTTGATGTCTCGCCAAACGGTGACAAAAAAAAAATTCTCGGGTGTAGCCAAATTCTCTCTGTAGTATTGAATGGAAGGAAGTACTTATAAAGGGGACTGGTTATCAGAGGTACTTATCGTTAATACATCGTCGTCTTTTTTTTCAAGGAAACCTCCATTTATGTGTATGTGTTTGTCGTGTATATTCAAGGTAATATAATTTTGCTGCTTTAGTAATATAATGTTCAGGAATGCAGCTAAAAGCACAGGTTCATGGTAGGGTGCTGGGATCCTCTTGAACTCGTGTTAACGGATGTGACCACTCAGCCGTATTTGTTTATCGTAAGCCAGAGCACAGATTTAACCACTTAATTGTACATACAAACTACGGTCTGAACATCTATCAGAGAGCCCTAGAACCCATCTACCCCTATACCTGAGACACTGCTATGCCCATCACGTTCCATACCTGCCCGACAATTGACAAATAAACACAGCTTGGCCTAGAATAAACTGAGTCACATTATAAACAAGCGCTGTACATAAGGGAGAAAAGCAGAGAGTGCTTTTTAGCATTTGATATGTGTCTGACATTAAGCAGACAATGTCAGTTCATATTCGCAAGCTCCTTCAGACTCAGCCTTATCATGAAGCAATTCTCTGTGGAAAGAACGCACCTTGCACAGTGGAGGAGGCGAAAGACAATCTGATTTATTCATCCTTTCATTCATTTGCTCAGTGTATGTAAAATAAAATCCTTTACAGATGTGACAATGATTGAGTAAGATGCTGAATCTTTCCAATCCGCAGACATTAGGTATTTGAGCGCATTACCTCTTACAAAGAAGTCTATATGGGCTTGCCGACATTAAAAGATTAAGATGAATGTGGGCGTCTGAATGGCTCTTTACATAATTCAACGGCCAGCAGTCTACGGCTTGGAGAGGAGGGGGTTGTGTGTGAAGTGGGATGCCGAGGGTACAACTACATCCAACCGACCTATACGATCATTTGGCACGTATTTACCAAAGGGTCTTCCTGGAACATGGCCCTGTGGGAAGGTAAAACGCGCTCTCCAATGAAATGTCCAGGCTTCGGTTTTTGGCCAGTGCAGCCAGTGAATGAATCTCTGCTGTGAGAGTGGAGAGAGCTGCTCGCCAACAGCTCGGCCGATAGGGGGCGGCACGTGGACGACGAAGGCACACGGGGTCATTGGTGATTGCACTCTGGCTATCTGGGGAAGGTAAACCTTGTCGAAGGCGGGGGGCCGACTTGAGGTGTTGTCTTTGTGGTGGGGGAGATCCCGGAGAACCCACATCAGCACGTGCTCCGTGTGACCAGGGGAGGGAGGCAGGAGGCGATGGGTCGGGGCTGTGGAAGGGACGAGTAGGCACTCACACATATGGGAAGGATAAAGCGCTTTGTCGCGGGCGTGCACTGAACGTATGGGTGTATTGTTACACCTGATTACCGTCGTTAGGCCACAGCCCCCCTGGCGCACCTTCTGATGCACGTGCACAAGGTCAACGCTCCCTCAGATGCCAAGAGAGTCAACTTTGAAGAGCGGACAAAGTAGAACAAGATGCCTATCAATAGCTGACTTTGTGAAAGGATATGTCCTTTTTCTAAAAGTAGACACACAGTGTAGAATCTCCAAGCGGCTCTATTGCAAAATCAGCCAGGTCATTGGTTTTGAATAGAAACCAGGTGTTACCGCTGGCCTACTGTAGCGCCACCTGGTAGGGGTCAGAACCTTAGGGTTGGATTCTTTCCCCGGCCCCAGGATCACGTGTGGTCTCATCACTCGCTCTCCTACAGCTGGAGGTGTAATTTTACAACGCCTCACATTACTCCGACGTCTTTAAGAAAAACAATATCCACGGTCAAATAAGCCGTGGTAGGTACGATTTCAAGTTGAAACAAAACCGCAAACAGATTGAGTGCAGATAGCTATCAGAAGGTGAACCATGCCTTCCACTACGGTTACGGCAAATCGCACGTTCAAAGAAAAGGATCTTCGATCCAGATGAAGTTCGTCAATAATAGATAGGCCTAAATGTTCCGCCTTGCTAATTGATAACGATTGCCAATAAGAGTTCACGCCGCATCTCAATTATGCCTCTCCGTCGCATTTGCACCCACTCTGATTACAATAAAAACAATAATTAGCATTCCTATCTATAACCGGAAATCCCGGAAATATGATATTAACCTACACACATTATTTGGAATTCGTTTGTTTTCAGTATTTTCTGTCTTGCTGATTTGAAATATTGACTCAAGCAAGAATTTGATAAAGAGCTTAACTACTTTACCATATCAACTGATAGTGTCATAGGGAAAATTGACGAGAATTGTTGAATTGTGAATGTATTTGCCTTCATCATAAAGAATGTATGAACTTAAATCATCCAATATCAACCCTGCTTATTCCTACTTAACTACGACAGGTACTCAATTAGTTACACATGGTATCGGCCTAATGTTAAATAAGGTTTATACAAAAAAGATCCACTAGACCTAGAGCCTCGAATAAATCAAACACCATGCAGCATGACCCTTGTGTCAACCCCATATTACCGTGCTAATCTTGCCGGACATTTCCAAATGAGAGCAATTTCTAGTTACTTTATGTCCTGTAGTCAGGCCACTCAAATGCAGATATCCGTATAGCTAGAGGTAGGCTACTCGCTTTACATTTGTTGGTATGGACTGAGACATATGTGACATTCCATGGGATTTTGGGGCTTAATGACATAGATGATGAATGTAGAAGAAGTCTCAAACTTTCTATCAATGAAAACAGCTTTTGAATATTCCAGGTAGAAGCTGAGATATTGGTTTCTGAATATGATAGGGTCGGACACCATAAATCCATCAAAAATAGATAACAAAGGGTACCAAGCGAGATACAAAGGGTTAAATATAGAGCAAAATGCAAGTAGTATAAACCAAAATTATAACAAAACGCTATATTTTCTTTTCTAATAAAGTTATCTTTAAGCTGTTTTTTGCACGATGTAGCTTGAAAATCTTTCTTTTCTGTTTTCCTAATTTTACAATTTTTATTCACCTGGTCTAGTTTCCATGGCAACCAATTACACCATCTTAGCAGCATTTGTATGTTTTGACGTTATTTCAATGTTCTGGTAACCATGGCAACAAAATCCAAAATTTGTGAAAATGTTACCTATCAAATAAAACTACACAAAATTTCATTTTTAGACTAATTCTAGCTTATTTTACTAGTTTTGGTCATTTTCTATGTAAATATTGACTGTAGACCTATCAAAGTGTATGTCAATAAGCTTGGAATTCGCATGGAATGTCACATATTCCTCCGGCCTATGATAAAGAACACACTGACAAGGAGTTGAAGCATTATATTTTCAATATATAATTGATGTGTATAAAGCAACTGTAGGGCTTAAGTGAGTAACTAAACAAAGTTTTACAGTAGGGTTATTGAAGAGAAAAACTTGAGAGGGAATGTGGAAGAGAAAAACCTGCATTCGCTTAAAATTCTTCCAAACGAGGTGGCTGTAGGGCTGTATTGATTCAAATTGTGTGGAGAATGAAAATAACTTTTAAATGCCATTACCATTTTAATTTCAATTGAAAACAACCTAGGGCGCTTTTCTTTCAGCTTCTCACGTGCCCATTAAAACTCGAGAATGATAATGAAAAATGGGATTGCAATGATTGATACTCAATATTGATCATACCTAATATGTCCCACGTCATGCCATGTGACGCCATTCATTATCGAGTGAAAGGTCTGTGGCCGGGCACCACTAGCGTCTGGCCCGGAAAACCTTTCCATATGGCTGGGGAGTGGCGCGTCGATGCCAGGCCCAACATACAGCGTGGGCAGGCACGGAAAGCCGCCATCAATTTTCACTTGAACGTCTGGCATATCATGGCGTATTGGTTATGGGTGCATAATTCATCGGCCACCGAGGGTTAATGCTGTAGGTGCTATGATCCGGCCCCTCCCTTTCACCTATGAATATGCGCCGGTAGTAGTGAACTCTACTGACGGTGGGGTACCAGACATGAAGCCAAACATAGTCCTTCCCACATGCTGGCTGATTTAGGAGAAATATTCTTGGCTTCCAGCTACATGCATAAGCAAGCAAAAACAGTCAATATTAGGAATGTCATGAGGAATGGGCCCTGTTTGTGAAACACTCCAACTGCCAGGCCATCGAGAGAAAACTGAGAAAATATTATGATATTACGGCGCCCAAGAAGCCATACTCGGCTCGGCGCAGTGTTTGCACTGTTTGGGGCGGCGTGGCCCTAAGCACTCAGAATATGTTTGTCTGAAGAAGGCCCGAGTAATACACTGTTTTAAAACACCACAAGCTGTCGCCAGGAAATTCGTCCCCACTTTACAAGTGCGTCGCCGAAGGGAGAACCTGGCCGAAGGGTAAGAAACAATAAAGATGAAAGCGGAAAAGGAGAACTAAAGACAGAAATTAGTTTTTGGTAGAGCATCTGTAGTGTGGAGTAGGCTGCGATCAAACAAGCGCCTCGCTCAGGGCTCTCGGCACTACAGCCGCCGCATGCTGGGAAAGGGGAGAGGGGTTGTGCTGTTGTTTTCATGTTTTGTCATAGCGCCATCCATTATAGTATAAGACTATCGGTGTACGACTGCTCCTATTGGGGCCTTTTCTATGCGGCCGAAGGACGGTCATAGAAGAGGTCTAATTGGACTAAAAGGATTGCGTGCAGGTCCTGTCGTTATCAAATGCTGAGTAATACTTGCACGCTGCAAACCCAACACTCAATCACCATTCACTACAGTTTACCCTTGCCGGCAATGCTGTACACCTTCCATGCAATGAACGCTGTCCTTTTACTGTCCTAGAAGCCTGTTTATGGCCCAACCGGATGTTCATTGCTGATGACCTTTGACCCCTGCTTCCCCTGGTCCTGCTGACCTTTCCGACTCACCTGCCCGCCCATGGGTGCACTTCCGTTTGAAGTAGCTAATACTCTATGTCCATCATCAATGGCCATCAGAGCTTATATGACAGGGCAGTGTCTACATACCCCAGGATCGGTAAGGAGTAATAGGATGGGGATGTTCAACATGGGCGATAATACCCCAACACACAGAGGGGGGAAATGGTTTCTCAACATGCAATAAATACGGCAATATGGCTGACCCCTGTCGGCCGTCAGGGCCGGACATACCTGCACTCCCCCGCCATAGGTCGACGCCGGGGCTAAAATAGGCCGGCCAGCATGTGGGGCACGACATGGCAAAACAAACGAGGAACATATAGGCTTGAGGTAGCGGACGAAGATGACGGGTTGGGGTGAGTGATGGGCCGAGGGGGGCTGTGAGATGACAGCACCCTACTCGTGTCACCTGTCTGACAGCACCATCAGGGCTGGCCCCTTCAGCCACACTAATAGTACCTCTACCTCCTCACCCTATAACATCCAGCACACAGCCATGTCTATTAATCTATATTGTCTATTATTTATCAAAAACTATATTGGACTCTAAATATTGTATACATATATTTGTATTAGAGCCGACCCCGCTAATCTCACCCACAGGCTACTTAACCAGTATTCTATAATGTATCCTGGTTTCCCCGATGGATCAATATTAATCCGCTCAATCGATCACCAGCACACAAGGTAATAATTCATCAGCCATCATTGGCAATCAATCACTCCCGGCCCTCTAAGAGTAACCACTTATTTACGTACTAAACACTACTCTCCAACAAAGAGGTGCATTTTTTCATTAACGACATGTACATAATTACATGTTAAAGCTATTGATCATTCTATTATTGACACTTTGCTCATGTATTCATTATCGGCCCTGAATTGAATATAACTATGGTCTATGCCGTATTCCATCCACCTAGTTCTTTCAGTTTAATGGTCTGTGTCTTTTTCCCTCTGTGTGTTCATTAAAAGCCGCTCGTCAATAATGGCCGTCGTTTAGAGCGTCTTGGGCCCCGCCTAATCCTCTCCCCCGGGCGTGCTCCTAACTTACGGTTTGCGTGTCCCGCCCCATCTTCTCCGCCACGGCCAGACGTCTGCCAGACCAACAGGAACTCTGCACACTTTAGCTAATGCTTCATTAGCTTCATTGTACAAACAGGTTTTTTTCTGACCGAGCTACATACTCTTGTTTGCCAATCGTGTCTGCTCCAGGATATACGTATACTGGAGTTGTGGCAGTGTACGATCCGGTATGTAAGTCCTGAATGTTAAGTAACGGTTATTGGACTGTTTTGCTATTGGCACAATTTATTGTTTGGATTATTCAATCTGAAGCGGGTTCATGATATAAACCTAATACGCATTGTAAGGCCCCAGTTTTAAGTGACGTTTTGTTATAATATAATTTATCGAATTCAAAATTTCAAAGCCCAACTTTATTTGCTTTGAAGTTTGTGAATATTTCTGTCAGAATGGGATCTTCTTTCAAGGTCATTTCTTAACTTTCAAATGTTGTGTTTGCCAATAAACTGCATATGTATTTCCCAGGGTATAGGATGTAGAAGGTTTAATGGATTGTATCTCTCGTTCCAACAACATAGTGGATGACCGGCTCCTTTTTACCATATGTGACCCCCCCACCACATAATGAGGCATAAGTCGCAGACATGAGTTTTTGAGCTTTTGGCAGATCCCTGGAGGAGATGACATTACCTTTATAATTGTGAAAGAATTATGTTTCTATCATTTATAGAACTCGAGTTATGATTGTTTGAAGTACATGGCATCACAAAAGGCTAATTAGGGAAAAATGGACTTAAAAAATTGGACTCAAACGCATGGCAATACAAATCCTTATAGGCCATAATTATAACAATCAGGAAACCCTGTGTAATTGGCATGTTAAATCATTTATTCCTATACATTTCTTAGTTTACTAAATTGTTGAGGTGTTTTTCAATTGATTTTTGGAGAAAACTCATTTTTTGACTTTTTGACATTTTTCTCTTGTTATCCTATTTTCTCAGAACCTTACACAGCGACTTATGCCTCATTTAGTGGTGTAGGGTCACATATGGTAGCATTCCAGTAGACGGGGGTAGTTTATATTTGGGTTAGAGCCACGTCGCAAGCCATGAAATCGCGTTTGGGTTGATGGAGCCAACAGGCATATTCGCACAATGCTCCACTGCGCAGGAGCGGGGGTCACGTGTGCAGCAGGGGCGGCGCTCATTGGTCAGGTAACATCGTCTCACGGGTGGGCGCGCGCACAGGCCGAGACGGCATCTGTAACCACCGAATATTGCCCCCTGCCCGCCCGAATACTGCCCCCTGCCCGCCCGACTACTGCCCCCTGGAGGGGGTTGCATAACATTCCGTTATATCTAACGGATGTTTAACGGAACCAAGCTGTTGCAAAACAGATAGCGGGGACCAAGGAGTTGCAAAATCCGTTAATAAATTTCCGCAAAAGCTGAAATTTAACGGATTTTCCGCTAAGTAAATCCGTTAATATAATGGAATATATAAGGTATATTATCTAACGGAATAGCTATTTAGCGGATCTCAAACTAACGAAATTTGCAACACCGTAGCAATTCGTTCACTACGCAATATTAGCGGAACTATGTAGCGAATATTTTCAGCGGAATGTTATGCAACTCCTGCCCCGCCACGCCTCTGCTCAAAGTGGTCGGCGACATTTGGTCACCCCGACCCGCCTGTACAGCATTCCTAGCCGCACCCAGGGGGTGTTGATCAAAGACCAGGCAGACAGTCGGAAACGGCCCCCGCTGTAGACAGGTGTGAAGATCGATAACAAAATACCTTCGTCTTGGCGTACCTAAAATGCTCGTTATCGGAAACTGATCGATAAGAAAAATAGATCGGAGGTGTGTTGGCGTGGGAGCTACATCCTGGCTGTCGGGGTTTCTTTGTGAGTGGCGCTAGGCCAGGATGTGAGGTGTTTTTATTGCTCCTGTGCAGATAAGCCGGGGTCATCGGTGTGCATAATGCGGGGACGGGTTTCCAGGCGAGCAGCTCACTGAAGTAATGATGTGTTACTGGAGAGTAGCACAGCAAACACAACGGTAACCTGAGCAAGAAGTAACCACCGTCTGCTTGAAAATGTCCATGACAAAGAATGAAGCAGTCGATATTCGGTTACTGTTGTACCTGTTGATAAACAGATAGAGCCACCCTAATATCCATAAATGCTCCAGGGTTGGGATCGCCACCTGGGAACACGTCAATCGACGGCTTCCTCCATGGCGCACATGGGTGAGCAGGTCGTACAAGGGGACACCCTACACCCCCTCCTCCTGTGTGCGGCGTACACAGGGCCCGCCGCCCTCCAGTTGGCCTTTCTCACCTGGTCGTATTAAATCACCTTAGGGTAAACACTGGAGACGCCCCTGATCTCTGCCCGCCCGCTCTCACACCTGGGGCCCACACAGTGCCCAGTGTTTACTGCTGTCACCTCACCGCAGTGTCCCCTAACTACGAACATTCGGAACAGTAGGCCGCTGCAAAAATAAAATGGATTGAACACTGGGAAAATATTTGAAGTTGAAACTTGAGCAAAAGCCACCAGATCAAGGGACGCGAATCCGTTAAATAACGGTAGGTGTTTTTTTTCTTCTGTAGTGCATTAGTGGAACTGAGTTCCATGGTAACCGCACGTCATAAAATCCTGGATTACGTACATAAGTACGCATATTGAATGTTGTTATATTACCGAGATAACTTTACATTCTCAGCAGTATAGCACATTATTCTGGTACAGTGCACAACAAATAGATTAAGATATACGGGAGACTCTGCGGCCGCAGTATCTGAGGCCCACAGGCCGTCTCTTCATTAGATCCGCTAATTGGAATCTTTGCTTTGGGGCATTCCCCATTTGGAAGCGCACATAAACGTATACCATCTACCCAGTAGATAATTATGTCCGGCCATCTATCTGTACCCAAAACGAGCGGTCAGACTCAATTAGGTCTGGGCTTTATCTTCTGCCTTCTTCCCTTCACTCACCAAGCACATCTGTGCTACCAAACGTTAGGTCGTCAGATATATGATATGACGTTAGAGATATTATAGGTGTGCTTGGAGAGTGAGGGCTTCTTTTCTCAACCATGCTACCGCCTACGGAAAGCTTTACTTACAGACCGGTTTCCATGGGAACTGATCCCCCTCTGTATCAGTCAGGTAATTGATTGATACAGTATTTTGCCTCCTTTTGATATCTGCCTTCAGCAGGTGGGGTTTGATGCCGGAGAAGGGGGGGGGGGGGAGGGGGCTGCCTCTGATCCCCGGCCCCGGGCGCCTCTGTGTTTCCGGGGCCTCAGATACTAAGGGAAGAGAGAGGATATCTTGCTGGGCATCCGAGCTTATTACGCTAAACTTAGGTTCTTTGAAATGGTTATCTTACTACTGGGTATTGAAACATAGAATTGCATAGGCCACCGTCTATTGGGACATGCAAAAAGGAAAAGTGGTTCATGTATGAGATAATTATAGTAGTTCATGTTTGAGATAATCATATTTTCAAAATGATCACATTCTGAGGGTTTCATTGAGACATGGTATGGGTATACACAATCTAATAGCCTCATTTACACACACTTCCGATTTATAAAAGCTTTTGTACCTGTATCATAATCTCTGTCAGACCAAATCTTAAAACTCGTGGTAGAATCCTAGGCAATTTGGGGTTAAAGACATGCAGCTACATACTACAAACTACAAAACCTACACCAAGTTTCACCACAATGCCCAACATATTGGATGCGCCCCTACATCACTGGCCGCACCCATTGAGCAGCTCCGATAGGCTGTGAGCAGCTCTCGGCCCCGACGAGTCGCTCCCCACCACGAGTCGCTCCCGACCACGAATCGCTCCCACCAACCAGTCCTTTGATCCAAACCATTGACCTTGCGTCCTAATGACCTCGACGGGAACCAGACAGCTTCCGCTGATGAGATCATATCCGGTTTTCAATTTCCTGAGCGCGGCACTTAGCCAATGCGCAGCCTCCGAGGCGGCAGGCAATGTAGTGGAAGGCCATGTTCGAAGGCCATGTTAGGAGAGGCCCACGACGTAGAAGCTGGCAGCCCCACACGCGGCCAGGTGACCCAGAAATCAGCCGTCTGTCCCTGGTAGGCCTATAAAGGTGCTGACCTTCTGCTGTAGGCCCTCAAAAGGTGGCCCAGCCGGCGGGCCTGTCTCTATAGTGCGGTAGGCAGCGCTATAGATGGACTAGAAGGCCTTGCTCACTCCTAACTCGGCCTCCGCTTGAGTTGCTCGCCAAAAGTAGCATGATGATCTAAATCTCCAACGCCATCGGGAATTATAACCAATGATGTTAAATCAAAATGGTTATTTCTTAAATAACAGGGAATTCAGATGATGGTATTAGACACCCATTTTGCTCCGTCTCTTTAAAGCACAGTTGAAAGCAGCTAAAGAGAATCAATATGGTAACTGGCTTAGCAATAGGATTATCTGAGATGATCCTGCGTAGGGAACATGCTTAGTGTTAATCCCTCTCAGATTTAGGGTTATAGGGTTGATATTAATGGTCTTATGTCATTAGGATTGCAGAGGCCTGAGGACTTAGAGTGGTATGTGAGGTTAGTGTTTGTCTGGTTAATGACCTGGTTACATAGCATGGGGTATCCTGTTCGACCCTGTTTACATCCAGGCTAGTTGAGCCTCGTGGTCCATCCTGGTTACTTAACCGACCACAGGCAACATGGTGAAGACGGAATGTTTATGGAGTATATATATCCGCTTAGTTGTAACGTTCCTGCGTCGTATTTTGCTATACGTGAGATGTACAGTTTATCTATCAATGTCAGATGATACCTATTAAATAGAGTGAAGCTATTCATCAATTTATTGGTCATGAGCGATGTGGATAATTTTGTAGGTGCATCATTTTACTATTTTCATGGAAGCTGATTATGAGTTTAATGCGTGTCCCCTGCCACCAATACTCTGCTGAAATAATATAGAAAGAATCCATTGATGCAAATATGTCTTTACCTTGCCTTGTCTTATAAAGAACAATGAATGATTCTGAATTGAGTAATAATGCTAGGAACCAGCAATTACGTGCAATAGCCTAGTTATACCTTACAAAACCATAGCTCTATTTTCTAGGTCAAATGCTTTACCAATGACCATTAGCTCTAATTTCTAGGTCAAATGCTTTACCAATTATTCTAGAAGTTGCCTCTCCAGTCAATAAGTCCTACTCGTCCTATCTTTGCAAACTGCTCAATACAGCTGTTGTAAAAACATCATAGTATGGAACATGTCAGACCCTCTTCTGAGATGATACCTGACTATCCACCTCGTGGGCAGGTGAGAGCGTGAATATCATATTACTGTAGGGTCATCTTCAAAGTGGACATCCTCCTCGGAGCCTCCTGTAGAAACACTATTTGACCAGTATGGATTAACTGCGTGAGGGCCATCCAGGGCGGGTAGAATGTCACACCTGTAGGCTCGGTATCACCGCCTCCCACATCGACCCAACTCCCCCAGGGATAATACAAGGCATCCACTGATCCCCGGGGGCACGATCCCATAATCCTTTGCCCATGCTTTTTAAGCCAAAGTAAATAATTTCTGTACTAGGAGATTCGGTTACTGTATACCATACTATTGATTATTAGGTTGGAGGGATATGCTATCATGTTTCTCCACATGCAGGTAGCATTTGTTTTGGCGTATATCCGTGCAGTGCTTAAGGGGGTCACTGGAGGACGTGGCTGTACACGGGCTTATTCTGTGTTTTAAAGGTTAAATATTCACTAGGACAATAGAAGCACCATATTGCATTCAGGCAACTCTGAGAAATAATGTCATCGCTTGTGGTGTATGCAAACCAAATGGCTTATCAGGTAAGACCATATAATTTAAGCCATATAGAGCCATTCCAATTCAATGTTTCAGATCGATCTGTTTGTTAAATGAATAAACTAAAACCACCAACAGTTATCATGATGTTAATTCCTGTATATTTTCCGGATAGAGTTAAGTGTTGGCAAAGCATTCTTAACCCACAAGGGGGCAGTGCTAGTGGGCTGCCTGGTGGCCGAGGCGGGCTGTGGTGCAGCAGGGTGAATATTGACTGAGCGTGTTCAGGCCGCCATGTAGGCCCAGGCCTCCTGCAGATCTCCGGGTTTATCCGGAGCCCGCCTCCTCCAGCACACCCCCTCCAGCGGCGGATCACCTGTAGCCACTGTAAGCACTGGATCCCCCCCCCCCACACACACACACACACTCACATCCCCTTCTGAACTTTCACCAGATCTGCCCCACCCACCACTAAACCTTTGCCATTGGATTGTATAAATCCGGCTGAAAGATCCTGTTCAAACATAACTTTGAAGGACATGAGTTTTTTTGTGTCAATATACACCGCCCAATGTTGTCATAAGACTGACCTGCGTTGGAGTAATTAGCCATGTCCTGGATAGCTTAGTTACAGGAGTCACTTAGACATACCATGCCACAGTCAGTATAGCTAAATAGCACATTCTCGGGCACACTGTTGTACATGTAGTTTGCCACAGCAGGACACGGTTGTGTAGAAATAGAACCAATAGAAAATCGGAAAACTTGTATGTCCCTTTCATGTCGGGCACATGTGCAAGGGGAACATTTAGGATAAACATAAAGAGGTATCCAATTATAGTACCGATGATATAAGATGTCAACATTTCAACAATAGTGTATAGGAAAACTATAATGATAGTATACGGGGAAAAACTTAATTCATTACTACTTAAACATTACAATAAAAATTGATGTTTTACCAATGATAACACCCTGATGCAAACAAAGCGCGATACATCTTAGTTTGTTTCATTCTTATACAGACTAAGAGTATCCCTCCCAGTTGCTACAATCCTTACGTTTATCGATTCTTTGCAAATGCTAATGGCTTTCCGTAGGAAATGATAGCATGTATTGTTCAGAATCTACCTGAGTCTACTCTCTCTCTTCGATTTTTATAAACCTGTAATGACACGGATCACGAAGATGTGTGTTTGAAGCATTTTAATGTGTTCTTCGCAAAAGTCAATCTTCTGTTGTAAAGTTACTTTAAAGGAATCTCAATCGATGTGCTATAGAATCATGTTGTACATTTTGTCATCAGAGATTGCCTCTGTCTCCTTTTTTATGATCAAGATTCAACATACTTTTCAATTTGCAACGTAAAACCTTGCGATTGTCAAGCCTAACATTGAAAATGGTGTGGATCAGAGAGCATTATGTTACACGAATAGGAGCGTGGGCATGTAGCTTGGCCGGTAAAGATTTAATGAGTAGAAAGCATGCGGTGTGAAGAGGTAGAGAGTGTTCACTCACTCAGGTCTGGGAGACAAAATGCCGTGAGCCACGCCATGCTCATTAGTGCTGACATGGGCCCCGATCCCCGCGAGTAGGCCATCGTTATGAACAGGGGCCTCACTGCCTGCCTCCCCACCTGGCCATGGCACCTAATTCCTATTACACTGTTCATTTCATGAGTTTGGCTGGGGTTTAGGAGCCGAGAGGTAGCGCTGCATGCAGTGAGGATTCCTTTTAGAGGTGTGTGAGTCAGGGAAGGCTGCAGAGGGATGATGGATCTGTTGTCAGCTGCAATCTTCTCCGACACAATGCATATGTAAACTTGTATGTCACATCACTGTCAACCGTTGCTCACAACAGCCTTCAAAACCACCCATGCTCATAAACAGATGCACACATACACAAGAAAGGCACACCATCCTTTGTCCCTAAATAATATGTTTAGTTACCCATACAAAGGCTATATGTACACTCGGTGTCCTATTCCCGCTGAAATAACCTTAAAACGGCAACTGCAAACATATTTAAGGCTGCTTAGAAAAACCAACATGGTTTTCAGCGGGACTCATTTGTGTCCTTGCCTGCTCATTTATCATTTTGTTTTAAGCCCCTTCAAACAAGGCTCTGGTTGTGACCCAGCGAGGCCGTGACAAATGCCTATACGGAGCTGACTGCGGTCAGGGGAGATGGATAGGGCGCTGCCAGAGGCCAGTCCCTGGTAGTAGGCGAGATTACAGTCACTGACACTTGAGCCTATGCATCATCTTTAGGAAGGACATGAAGTTAAAAAAAAGAACAAAGGTTAAGATCCTGGGTCAAATGTCCCCTACGTCGGTTGATGTAAGCACCTTGTGATTGGAGAGTGCAGAATAACAAATCCGTAAAGGAAAATGGGAGGGCCCAACATCCCTTTTGGACGGTTTGTTGTTGGCTCAGCTTTTCGTGAAGTAGGTCAGGCATATAAGTACACTATATTCGTTATTTGCACCCCAAAAGAAGAAGAATATTATATTGTTTTATAAAAAAAACATTAAAGACATTTAAAAGAACATAATAAGAAATAAAACATATCTAATTTCCCTTGAACGATAAATAATTGCAACTATATAATGATCTTGCCAGTGTTTACTTAAATCTAGAGCATAACAAAGAGTTTTGGCTACTTATGTACAAGTGACTCATCCTCATTTTGTCCAATTAATTATGTGGTGGAGTAATGTTGGCTAGACTATTTCCAGCCACCAGGATGAGCGATGGGGGGCAATATTATACAAACAATTTCTGGTGGCGTGTGTTTGCCCTATGATTATGATGGCTGCTATTTGAGTGTAGCTTAATGTATCATCCGTCTGTGTGGGCCCTCGCCAAGTGGACCGGGGATGCAGAAACCCACTGACCTGGTGGTGTGTGAGTGGCGGCATCGGGGTCCATTGTGCCGTTAGGATCATACAGCCGTCCATCACTCAGAGAAAGGCCTGCTCCGTCTGACACTTCATTCACACCTTACACTCTCAATACGACCTTTCATACGTCGGACATAAAAAGTAGTCCTCTCCTGACTCACTCCTCCCACTTAACCATTGAAATTGAGAATAGAAAAAAATGGTCGTTTCCATGAAAGGAAGTTTTTTTTTCACTTGGAGAAGGTTCCCGGTCAGCTAAAAAGCCCACTCAAGTCTGGCCGAGGTATGTTTTATCCTAGGTCTCACTGTGCTATTTCCCGTTTACATACGCCACTGAAGTCACACATTGCCCGGCGAGATCGCGGCAGGACAATACCTTGTAGTGAGACCTTGGGAGCGGCTGGCGCTACCAAGTGGATCTGGAGCTTAAAAAGTAATAGATCACTAACAGTGTGGGAGGCTGTGTTCCGAGAGAACGGCCGGGTGTGCCATGGGCACAGCTGGAGCATCCAATAGAGCCATTTGTTTGTCCGGGAAATATCAGTTTTTATATCAGAAATGACAAGGAAATGCAATGGAACGATGATATTTTTCGCATACCAGCTGGACGACGAATGTGTATGAAAAAAGGGCGTACCATCTGATGAAACTGGTTACAACTAAACCGAGATTGTTACATGTGATACATGTTGCACAACCATAAAATATCATGACCAATCACATACTTGTCCTTTAGAAATGTGAGACTTTAAAAGAATGTGTAAATCCGACACCCATTGATCTACAACCTCTGCACGGACAAGTATAGTACCATTTAATCAATAGAGCACGCAGCATATATATGAAATATGAAAGGCTTTTATTGATAATTGGTACCAAACGGATGTTTAGAACATTTCTTTCCTGTTGTAACACGCCCACGGCCCCCTCCCTACATGCATACAGTTTTTTTTGTATCGAGATTCGCACACCTGTGGGAGGATACGTGACAGCCGTGTTGTCTTGGGCGGCCTGTGGAATAGCATATTCCAAGTACACATACAACATAATTACCACATGACCATGGTGTCGTAGTCACAGAAGGTCGGCTGATATACACCGTGTACATAACCAGTAACAATATGTGGTATAGAGGAATTTCTTCTATGCAGTAATACATTGTTTGTCTGTTATGATACTCATCATTATCCAGATGTCAATGAAATGTCCTCTCGTAAGCTACTTAACAGTAAATCTTCGTGTGCATGTTTTGCAACGTGGCTAAATAAATTTTAGTTTTTGATATAGCACTCCTCTCACCCATCATGCAATGCAAATGATCTTACTTCCAAGTCCAAGTTTGAGGCTTAAACACTAACTATTGACTTTTCTTCCATCGTAAAAATTATGCATAAATATATGTAAGGGCTTATTATTATATAGGGCGAAAGAGTGATTCTCTGTCTTCAGCGGTACTTTTGGCGAGCTTTATCATTCTGCAACCACTAATATGCTGCCCATACATCTGCACAGATCAGGTCTCCCAACGTGGTAAGGTTGCCCTAAAGTATGTCCTCAATTGTCCTCGGCCGGTGACAGAATGTTATCCAACGAGTAGATTTCAATCGTGGCCCTGGCAACCTATACATCCGATATATAAAAAGCATATGTGGTTGTATATGCTGATTGTCCATTAGTTATTCGATGTATGAAACATAAATAAATTATACCTAGGTGACATCATTTATCGAGTTAGTTTTCGACTATTATCTTACTGAACTTGAGGACTTGTAGGAATAGACGAGAAATGAGATTAACCTTTCCCAGGCACAGTTTTGTTACACTAAATCTATTCATTCTATTCAATCTGAGGACACAGATTGGTAAAAAGATACCCCAAGCAGCGATGTCGGTGGATTTGAAATGCAACAATCATAATTAATTAATACCCCATAGGAATACAACTAGGCTTGAAAAGGGGGAAAGTCGTATCTCCGCTTCCCTTTTGAAGAGCTCTCCGCCCAGGAGTGCGCGCCTTAATTATGCCATGTCTTTATGGGGTCCTCCAGAGACAGTCGAGACGCGGGAAGGAAATAAAAATACGGCCCTGATTGTGCAGGCCAATGGTACTTGTTGGTTTAACACGAGGGGCGTGTCTCCGACAGGAAGCAGTCTGCATCTGAAGAAAACAATTAGAGGCCGTCCTGCAGCTGCCTACCGCCAGCCGCCCAACATATGCGGCCTCTTGTTTCATATTTAATTGAATCCCTGATCTTAGCCTCGAGGATGTTCCCAACGTAATTACCGCCTGATTAACAATGGCGTGCATCTTTAATTGGAGGGGGCTACTCCCACAGCATACTGAGGGGCACCAGGTACATGACGAACATCTGAGGGGGTATATCGCATTTGGAAATGGGCCTTAGCTCCGTATGCTTGCCATGATAAACGACACCAAATCTATTGAACTGATTAAATGGGTCCTGTGGAATTGTCTTCACACCGGCGCACCGAGCTTAACAAGAGAAATAAGGTCAAAAGTGACGGGTTAGTTTATTTTATATGTGCATACATATCACGAACCATCAGAAAGTTAAAAAAAGAAAGAAGGGTAAATGGATTTCTATACGTCTAGTAACGAGTAGCGAAAGACTAGAACATGTTGTTGTCGGGTAACACGAAGCTGAACCAGTCAAGGTTTTTTTCCTTTTCTCAGATCGCTTTCTACGTCAATGTTTAACCAAACAAGACCCACCGGGAACTCACTTTGAATTTCAGAGCTTCCCCTGGGTTTACCTTCCACCCTCAACGCACCTTGATAGCAAACACGTGTCAGCTCCATGGTCGGGGTCCGTGACAGAAGGGATCGGACCCTCCTCTCTGATACTATATTCACCCGGCTCCAGCATCTATTTGGCCGCCAGTTTCTCCCTCCTACTCCGACAGAACCAATATATTTCTCCGCCAGTCTAACAGATCCTTACGCACCCTCTGCCGCATGGAGCTGCTCACCAAGCCGCTGGAGCTGCTGCCACCATGAGCAGCTCCCACCAGTCCCCTTTTTAGCCGGACTCGTCCCTGGCAGGATCCGCTGGGAGGTTGCCATGGACGGGAAGGGGGTTGAGCAGCCACTCTGCTTGTGTTTACATGTCACAGTCACCATGTTCACATGTTAAAACCACATGCTCCTGGAATATGTCTCTTCACCGGGAGACGGAGTGCCACTGCCTGCCACTAACCCCTCCTGCTGAGTATACACCATGGGACCCTCATTCCATTAGCTCCTGAGCTTTCCTCCAAAGCACACTTCAGCAATAATTTTGCCATCGTTTCCGGGAGCGGAAGGGTGCCGTAACATCTGGGTAAATACACACATGTTTCCATAAGGCTATTGTGCACCCTGATCCATATGGCGCTTGAGTATTTCTGAAAGGTACAGATCGCCTAACTAATGGGATTTCCAGAGAAATCCGGTTTTCAGAGGAAAAAGGCCAAGTGATTCCAATTTCAATGATTAATGCTGAGTGTAACATTGATTCTCAAATTAATTTATGGCATTCCCGCGTGACTGCCGTTTTGTTTAGAAATGTCAATATAACAACAGTTCGTGTGTGCTGATTTTACAAGTACCTTTCGACAGAGCGAGTAGTTAATGACGTATTTACAAATCTGGTGAATTTATGAAATGCAAATCTTGTAAACTTATGAACGAAGACATAAACTGCCACTCATTATTGATAAAACTGTTTTCAAATACGAATCATATGTGATAAATGATTTATTCTTTATCTTTGCGATGGAAGGATTAAGACTTATTCAACGAATTCATTTAACAATAATACTTGTCATTCACATTGACCGCTGAGTAAATTTATACTAAAGGCCTTCTCTTAAAATGTCAGCCTATATTAGTTGATGCGACTTTCAGGAAATCTGAATTGTAAATACTCGTGAGGTATACTGATATTTCATTCTATCCTGTGTACACAATACACCGTCATGAATTAAAAGAGGTAAATTGCATCCTCATAATATTATCCAATCTGAAAACGTCATCACTTTTATATGGCATTTACCTTGCCCTTTTAATATCAATCACAAAAATCACCGCCTATCAAACCAATTGTCATTATAATGCAAGATCTCCCTACAAATAAAATCACTTTAAATATAAGAATGCAGCCAATATCCATCACCCCATCAACACGTTATATTCTCTCCATAACATGGTACATATCCCCGACTCCCCTTGGACCCTACCCATAACCATAAGCCATTGTCCCATGAGCTCACCACCCTCACTACACTGAGTGCACCGGCCGTCCCCTGTAAAGCCTCCACTATCAGCCCCACAACAACCGCCATTTCGACAGTTTAGCCCGTCACCACCATACAGGCGAATACTGAAGGGGCTGCAGCACTTGAGCAGACGATGCAAAATATAGACTGAGGTACTGTACTTTGGTCGGGAGGAAATCTTGGTGATTTCCCAGCGCATTATAGGAAGCAGAGAGGGGCAAACAAATGAAATTTCATACTTTATAGCGTTCATGGTGGAGATGATTGATAGGGTGTTGGGTGTGAGACAGGTGTATCAAACAGGTGCGGTGAGGCTGTGTCCTGTGCCGACCCCTGTTGACAGGCAGCAGAGGATGGGTCAGGCCACACACGTTCACCCCTACCTGCCCCACCGCCCAAAGATGAAATGACGTTCGGTGCGGCTTGAGCAGACAGCATCGCCTTCTGCGGAGCAAAAACACTTCAGAATTCATAGCTTTGTTTAAAAAAACGCCTGACGTTTCTGCTGACAAGGTGACGACAGGAGACACATAAAAGAAAACTCCGACAGAGTTGCGACTTCGGTATTTGCGCCTCGGGGCGCTCACATTTCGAGTTCCCTGTCCTTCTGAAGTAACACTCATCTTTGTCATATGTGCAGTTCCGTTGGATCTTGGTTTGTGAAGGAATGCTATCCCAGACAGACTTTGGCATTTGGACATAAGAAATGGTCTATGGGCATGTTAGTACATGAGAAAGAGTTGGTGGGTTGGTGGCCTGTCTGTAAATAAAGGAGGATGAAACATAATATGTTACCCCCATATGAGGCAAGCTGCTTCTCCATGTAGCTGATCAGTGGGCGGGTTGCCATGGTGATCCTCCCTAATCGAATTAATGTATCTTTGATGTTACTGTAGTGAAGACAACAGGTAATAGGATACTTAGTGGGTAATCACATTAAAATATATCTCCCCAGCCTGGTCTCTGGGCCACGAGTCTTTATGTGATTAGGGCCAATTACTCGGGGAGAGCTGCTCTATGAGTTTCATCTAGGAAATTAGGTCACTGCCACTCTATGAAGCTGCACTCTTCACGCTGATGTACGTCGGCTCACAGAGTCAGAGTAACGGACGGAACTAGGACATCTGTTTGGTGAGAGAAAAAAGGCGAAAAGGCTGACCTGGTCGGTGACCTTCACTGATAAAACCAGATGATGTACGGGCGTCAGCTGTGTCAGACAGCAAATGTCGTCATAACATCTAAAAATCAGAACAGCAGAAATTAATTGGCGTGACTTGCTAGTGCAGAAGGGTTTGAAAAAGCCTTTCAAATCTCTCGCGGGTTGCCGTGATTATGCTAATGTGTCACGTGAGGTGCAGCTCACGTTAGGTGTCTCCACAGACATGCGCAGTGCTACCGTCATCCGGGAGCTTAGTCTTTAAACCGCTGGAAAAACTTCCACTTCTGTTTTTCGTGCCTGAGTGTGTTTTTGTCGACAGCTGTTTCCAAACTGGCAAAAGTAAACATCGGGGGTGGTTAATTTAGGGCGGGGGGTGGGTGAGGGAGGCGGAAATTAGGAGTTCTTCATTATGGATGTACATTTTTAAACGTGTTTGGCAGCATGAATACCGTCATAACGAAACCGATTTTTAATATAATTTAAATCCGTGTTGCTTTCAATATTGTCCATATCCTGACATGTTTGTATACCACGTCCCTGTAAGCATGTAGTGCTTGATTGGTTTACTCAAACAAAGCTTGCGTTCTTGTGGCTACTGCACAGTGTTTCCACAGTTGCCTGATGTCTTTGTAATAAAGAAACACAAAGAATCATAAAATACGCAGAATTCTTGTAATTCCTGGTAATGGTAAATTGATACAAATAAGGAGCCTCCTGCCTGACCCATATAATCCAAACGGAGAGAAAGTACTGAGGCTTGACCCTATTAGATATCACTCTTTCCGGGGAACTAATGACGGTTTCTGACTTCCGTTAGGGGTATTTCTGGAGACTGCGACCGTATGATACCAGGGAGCGGAATGAGTTCGGTTCTAGCCTTACGTGCTCATTAATGGACATTTCGTTTCAGTTATCTTCTGAAAATCTCAACATATCCCCAGAACGAGTCGTAGTAATTGGACCTTAAAGGCCATTCCTTTATTGCTGACGTAATATGAATTTTCGTTCATTAAGTGCTGGCCAATTCATGTTTCCAATTTGTAATAAGAAACGTGTATAAATTTATGCATAAATCACTGTTGGTTACATGTTTTAATACTCTTTCTCTTTTTTTCTGTTGCAGGTAAGAATTATCCCGCGCACATTTCACGGTGTTTTGAATCACAAGGTCAGTTTTTTTAAACCAAGCAATGGTCTTAGTTAATCAAACATAAGCTATCTTACGCTAAATGTCAAAATATATCTCAATCATTCATTTAAACAGAACATTTATTGAGTTATTTCTCTTGATTTTCGACTTGTAACAACCGATGAGTGTGGATACCTATCTGCCTACTCTTTCTTGGTCAATTAGGATCTAAATATATCCTGGTAATGCATTCGTCTCCATGGTAATGACGCCGACTGTTGATGGATGGCGGCTCTTTGGCCGACAGGTAGGCCGCCATTATGTGGCATGAGGCAATAAGATATTAAGATACTGTCACTCGGAGATACAATCTGAACTTATCTAGGATATCAAGTCACAGGAGTTCATGACCCAACGTGTTCTTGCTCTACCTAAATCAAATTCTCTGCATAATTGTTCATTCGTAATGTAGGATATTTGCTACTTGGCCATCAGATATAATGCTGAAGACTATTCATTAGTTCATTTGAGCGAACGTTGAACGGCTCTCTCTGATGACCTTTTGACTTCGTATGTGTCATATGTGTGCCAACAGAACAGATTATAATAAGTGTTTGATTGTGTGTTGTTGTCTTTTTACAAAATGAAAAAAAAAACGAGTTACACACGAACTATGAAATGGTGCTACACACGTCTATTCATCATCCATCGAACATCAAAGGGGAATGAAAAAGCAGACTGGGTGCTATGATTTTCCAGTGGTGTAGTATATTTGCAAAGACACCTTTTTATGCTTCATTCAGAAAGAAGCATGGCGTGGGTGTGAACCCCATAAAGGTGCAAATCTTCACTGACTACGAACAAACTGGGTCATATTTACCCGGCTCCCCTGGCTTCTCCTCCTTTCAACTGCCCGTCGCGTCAAGAGAAGCTGGCGGCGGCCTGGGGCTAAAGTCGGACCAAAGACGGGCCGTGTATAAATAGGAGGCATTGGAGTATGCTTTATGCCGTGAGAGGTGTGAGAAGGGACACTCCGTTATAGGTGCCCCTCACGCACACGACGACAAGAGGTGTGCCCAGCGTCTGCCCAGGAGGAATACCAAGTATGCGTGTCACGTCAGCATCCAACACCTGGCCATTGGAGAAAGTTGGCTGTGCATATATAGTATTTCTTTAACTTGCGGTGTTTATATTAAGTGACACGTTATTCCACAGTACAGAGGTGTATCTTTCACATGGTGTATTATGAATTTACATATCTCATCACGATAACGAGGAAGACGTTGCAGAATTTGTTTGGGTGTATTCTTACTCTGACATATTGGCCCTTTGTAAGTCCAGGTGCCCTACTTTACTTTTCCCCCTCCATGGTTGGAGTGATGTGTACAGGCTTGGTGCATTTCGGTCCAAGTGCTGGGCGTGCACTAAGTAAGAGAGACGCCGCCTTGAAGGCTTGGCCTCAAGGGTCACTAAGTGGGGTCCCTGTCCGTGCCGACACAGCGCCGGCCGTCTTGGCATGCTGAGGCCACTAAGCCCTCCAGCCCGGCCATGTGGGTGCAGGAGGAGCCCGGGGGACATGGAGCTGGCAGGTGAGGCCGCCTGCTCACCTGTGATCAAGGTGTGATCAAGGTGTCCTGCCTGGCAGCGGACCCAGGATCGATGACACAAGTGAGGCCTGCTGTTTTTACCCTTGGCCTCTTGTAGCCCTCCACGGTCCTCTTATCCCCGGGGTGGATAGCTCATACACATCGCGCCCATTGGTGAACTGCTTATTTGTGTGCCTCCATGGAACGCTGTCTAAGCTCCAGAATTGAATATATTATTTTCTTATAATGCACAACAGTGAGCTTTAGTAATTTGAAGAACGCTTCGTACATTAGAATGTGTAGGAGGGGTGTCTCCGTATTTATTATAGCAGCTCTAGGGACAGTATATTTTGAAAAAGAGGACTACCAACAGCATTACGTATTTATTTTGATGGTAAAAGTGTAGTTCACGTTCACAAATGTACCTGGGTTAACTCCTAAAAGGGTTGAGCTCCCAGCGGGAGTAGAAGGGGCTTGAAAGGGCGTGCATGTTTAACGACAGCATGTGGAATTGACCTGGTGACCTTTAAGTCAGTACCATTTCTAACCGAGGTAAGCACCCCCTGTTTATATAGCCTCAGAGTGTATGCTGAGTGCATTTACCCTGAGATAAAACTCACATCCGACGGGATGACCCGGGAAATCACCAGTAAATACACGCCCTGTTCACTTGGGCGGGTCCCTGGTCGCCAGTTGGTAAGTGCAATCACCCCGCAGTGTATATATCTGAGGTGCGCTCCATGTTTTAGTGAACGGACTCAGTGGATCGGCGGCAGTAAGTGTCAGGAGGTGGTCCCTAAATAGGTTCTTTAGCCGGCGGCTACCTAGATACAGGTCGTTTAGGTGACGGCACATATACTGTCTAGCACTAGCAGTAGCGGCCGGCGGGCCCCGGCCCAGCTACAAGCTGCTCGGTAGAGAGGAGCAGCAGCTCGGCCTAAGTGAGTTATCACGATTCCATTAGTTGGTTTGACGTGCGCCATGTCCTGCCGGCCGCCATCAGCGTTAGCCGGGTCAGGGCCCCGGGGGCGGCCGGCCCGCACCACGGACAATGAAGCCGGGGTCAAGTGCGGCCCGAGCAGTTGGTGCCGGCCCTGGGGTGTGCGGCCCGATCCCCACTGTGTGGAGGGGGAGGGGGAGAGGAGCAGCTCAGGAGCAGCTCGATACCTGCTCCCGCCGCCCGCTTTGTGAGACGAAAATACCTTTGCGGGGTGGTTATAGGCGATCGATTGGAGCCCCATGCATCTGGGCATCTACCGGTATAAGCAGGAGTTAAGGGGACTATAAACTGATCCGCATGAAAGAAAACAAGTCTTGTGATCCGAAAACATGCTGTGCAGAACATGTGGAATAGGATGATGTGTTCAGATGTGCTCATTAAGGAAACAACTATGGTGCTATCTTTCATGAAAATTCAAATGCATTACAAATAATTTTCAGTGATTATTATTGTGCTATTTAATAGCAATCACTTGACCCGAGGCCTCAGAGCTCTTTCAAAACTGCTTGCTGCTAGGTCACATAAATTTTGTAAGAGTGGTTTGATGAATATGTTTTTCGAGAACTGTACTCTACATTTTCACTAGTCATTTATATGTCCAGTTACCAATTTTCTAGGTCACTATAAACATACTGCTGGTGAAATACCTTAAGAATCATTTGCCTTTTAAATGTTTGGAATGCTAACTCAATCGCATTTATTATGAAACGTGTTTTGTAACTTACATTGATGGGCCAACGAAAATATTCCTTTTGAAGCATGCTGGTGTTTTTATATAACATATTACGGAGGACACAAACCGGTCTCTATGTGCTGAAAGCATATTGTATACAAGTATATTAGTAAAAGTGCAAAGGAACATCTAATCATGTAGTAGTTCTAGATAAAGCATCGTTGAGGCATGAACGAGCTGGGGTGATTTGGACATACAGTCACAAAAGACGATGTCCATCTATTGTAGTTGTTTGAGAATGAAGGTAATTGCTACTGCTTTATATGCGTTTTCTTTTGTTAGCACTCTACTATTCTCTGTTTGTCTCGCATTGGAAGTGCTTATTCCGACAGTGGAGAGGCCGCATGCCCCCCATTACTGTGGGACTGTCTGAATGTTCTTTGCCAAATATACACAGTAAGATTATAGAAGCAGACAGAAGAATTGGTCCCAAATGGCAACTCTACTCCTCTTTCAACGTGTAGGATTCAATAGAACATCGTAAAATGAGCTTGACCCCTGCACTGTCATACAGCTAATGTTGTTTGCTTTGTGTGGTGAATGAGGGAAATGTATATACAGTATGTATAGCTAAAAGGTTAGAGGTTATTTTTTATCTTTGGTAGACTAGCTACAATGACGGAGGTTTCGTGCGTTAGAGTTTGTTATATGAAATATGAGACAGGAGTATATCGTATTGGATGTTTATGAGGTAGCCTGTGTTATCACTTTACTCACTCACTTCATGCATCTCGACGTGAATGGACAGCGTGAAAGTAATTTGTATTTCTAAGTTGATGATACTGAAACTATAATTATGTGATGAGATGTGAATATATGTATAATTATTATTGTAGGTTCAGCCAGTATTCCTTCTCTCCTTGTTTTGCTTTTCCATTTCACCTGCAAATTAACAGTGGAACGATACTATTTTCGCGTGGCTACGGGAGGAATTATTTGGCTGTTTCCTTTGTATAGTAGACGATGGGATTAGCCTTGTTCCCACTGCCGACGGCTGGGGTCCTGTCGGATGACGGCGGTGGTTACCAAATTGGCAACACCATGTGTCATAACGCACCCCTTCCACACGCCCGCCCAGAGTCGCCGGTCACCATGTAACGCCCGCCGCCCAAATCACTTCCAATTTGACAACGTCCTGCTCGCCAGGAAAAGCCGACACCTTTTTAACGGCTTGTAAAGCCGTGTCGGTGCGGAAAGGGTGGAGACACCCTGACGGAGGCGAGCGGAAAGGGCAGGGGAAGGGTAGGGAAACGGAAGGAATAAGGAAGGAGGAGGAAGGAGGGAAGGAAGGGGCCAACTGGGAAATGTCATTGTACGTAGGTTGAAGTCAAAGATGGTTCAGGGCAAATGGTAAAACAGGAGTGCAGACATGAATGATGCTATGTGTGGCCATAAAAGACAGTAGGGACCAGGAGAGGGGAAGAAGAGAGAGATAATAATCATGAAATTAACAATTATGACAGTTGGGCGGGAAGAGGTTATTGCTAAATAAGTACTATTGAAAAAAGGCATTACGAAGGAAAGCTAAGGGTTGTTTGATATGGAACCGATGTTGAGCAGCGATACGGAAAAGGAAGGAGTGAGGTAACATGTAGATAGACGTGTGTAAGTATGACTCCAGGCACCAAAGTGTTAGTGGCCGGTGGGGACGTGTTACACCACCAACAGGCCTCCAGGCCGTAGGTGCCGCGAGCAGATTGACTGCCCGCGTCCCGCCGACTGGTCGGGGCTGTGGACTGTAAATGTTGTCTCGGCGGTGCCACTGGACTCTTTCCTCTCTCTTATCGCCGCCAGAACGGCGAGGGAAAAAAGTCCATTTAGTCGGGAGGCCGAGGCAAGGTCCGCGCGGCTATCGGGCGAGGCGACACCAGTTGGCGCGTCCCCTGACACCAAACGCCAATGGGGGGCTGCTAACGTCCGCCTCCGCACCGCCACCTAGCGACGTGTGGCCGGGGGAGGCGGAGAGGGCTGCACACACCGGGCCCTGCTGCTTATCTCCCCTCGCTATACCTCTGGGGGATAATACAGAGTCGCCATCCAATAGAATAGAGTAATCTGTTCAGGTTTCCATGAGTATTTAATAAGTTATTATTACATATACACGCCAATATGAATAGAACACTTCTCAAGTGGCAATCATAATTTTCAATCATATCTAACGGCCGTGTTTTTGGGATGAATATATGTGTGAGTCTGCATATCTACAGTTATCAGATAATGACGATGAGATAGAAGATGAATGGATGAAACCCTCTATTCACTACTCGGTGTGGGAATGGTAAGGGAGATCGTGATTGGTCGAGCAAACAAGAGGCCGCAGCCGTCTTACGGAGATGGACAATCCTAGTAAGCTTTAGTAAAACAGGAAGGCTGGTGGGCGGCGTTTCTTCAGGCGCCTCACAATGTGCCCGCGGCAAACCGATGTTTTCCTAAACTACTAACAACGGCAAGGCCAGACTAAAAGGGCCGCATGGGACCACATTTCACCTTATGAAATCAGTAATGGCTGTTTTATGGCTGTTGTTATTGTATAGGTGTGACACTGACAAAAGGCTTTCAAGAGTTGTCATGAATTTGTATAAATGACAGATGATACATACATACTATACATTTATTTTTATTCATTTATGTATTGTCTGCATGTACATGTATATTGGATTATGGAGGGGAAACCTATGACTCATCTACATTTCATTATACCAGCTAGATAGCGACCGCATTACTGGCTACATTTCATTATACCAACTAGATAGCGACCGCATTATTGGTATTCTATAATATTTTGCCATATATACATATTGATATGTGACACGTTAAATGTTGTTCCAGATTGATGAACACTTGAAAATCAACTATAGAGCAACTAATACATATAACTCTGCCACTGTTGATCCCTTAGATTTAGCTCTTTGTATAAACAGGGCAGTTCACGTCCCATCAAAAATACCATTTGGTTTCTAGTAATTCATTTATTCCTCAGACAGCATACAATTAATCTTATTACACTTCTAGAATCGGCAGAATGTGGTTTTCTAGACAAGGTGAGCGGAGACATGTAGACTGTCAGACCGGTCCCCTGACGCAGACCTGTCGTTGTCCAGCCCACCTCCTGGCAGAGTGGCTGGGTAGGTGGACACCCCAAGGCCCCCCTTCGTATGCCCTTTATACCATTAGTATGGCAGCTCCCTCCAACAGGCCTCCCAAATTGGCAGCTTGAGCCTGTCATTTTCTGGTCGGCTTGGCGACCCAACTGAATTGATTGGTTTCCTTGAAGACAAAGACAAGAGGCCTGGCTATATAGCATAGAGGCTGCCTTCGCGGCCATAAAACTGTCAGACCTTATCCATGATTCAGGTTTGATGGATGGTATGTAGCACGTACACATATTATAGGATAAGCACGAGATAAAATGCCTCATCGCCATCTGTGCTGTTCTAAGAAAACAGCTATTTATAAAGATTCCATACATTTCAGATGATGTGATTGATCATACCCTTCCCCTTTGACAATTCAATTTCAAATAAACAAATACATATACATAATCACATTAATCCTAATTTATCAAAACTTCAAATACTGTCTTCACGCTCTACCTTAACAACGTTTTTAACGCAGACATTTAAGCCAAGATTGTCCATTGCAGACCTCCCGTTCTACAGCTAGAGCTTGTCAGATGAGGCGCTGTAGGTTGCCAATACAGACACTTCTCATGTCCCCCTCGTCCAGCCAGTCTCTATATCGACACGTTGGTGCAGGACCCAGGCCCTGGGTGGTACCAGTGGTAGTCGAGGGGGGGCCCCTTATGGGACGTTTCCCCAGTGACAGCGGGCCTACCCGACCCGCCGCCCGACGTCGCTGCCGTCGTCGGCCTGCGGAGACAGCTGGGTCTCAACTTACACACAGTGTTCTGGTAACCGTAGCCAGGGAAATACCGACAAATGGACGTGTTGCAGCACCATGCATGCCTTTATCAGATGGATGGCAAATGGGTTTATACTGGAGAGATCTAGATGCCGGACTCAGACGCCTGCCGATGGGTAGCATCCAAGGTTAGATCTCATACCCGAAGAACAGGGTCTTCAGCCTATCTTTTTAAGGTTGGGGTAGACTTAATGACATATTTCATGGTTTATTTGTGCTAGAGCTATCCAGCTATCCAGGAGCAATGCCGAGCAAAACAAATATTCACACGCCATTCATAAATGATGACCCAATTTTGCCAGGGAATAACGGTGTGGATCTAGACGGGACCGTGCTATTTAGATATTTTCAGCTGCGATAAAACTGGCTGGGCGCTACACGTCATCCAAAATAACAGGTCCCAATTCACCTGATCTCTCCCCTAATCCGCGGCGACAGGCGCGCCTTAAACATTGCAGCCCCGACTGGCGGCCCCGGCCGAGCACGCTTTAATTATTCACCATTTTATCAGCCGCCTCACCGACTTCCAAAAGGCAAACACGTCTGCATTCACTGCTAGCAATACATCGAGGTATTGTTCGATAACACTCCCCATCCATCTATATAAGCCGTGACGTCACGCCAAGCGCCCGTCACGTGACTTGGTCACGTGGCCCGGACCGGAAGTCACGTGGTCACCCGACGGGTCACGTGGTTTAAGGGAGCGCGTCGGCCGGAAGCCCTTTGCCCGCCGCCGTTGCCGCTAGGAGGCGTCGGTCGGCGGTGTACAGTTTCAGCGGCCTTATGAGTAGGTCGTGAGGCCGTTGACCCGCGCAGGGCTAGTATAATTAATTGTGATTAAATCGTGCTTCGAACAAATGCGTGAGAAAAACCGATGGCGTCTTACTTTTGTCTCTTTAGCTCTATGCTGAACCATTTTAGGTGAGAACGAAGGCGATATCTGCTGCGAGGTACTGAGCTTAAAATATATAGTGCCAACATTTTCTTGTCCAAACAAACAGCTCTCTAATGGTCTTCGTTAGATGACTTCTACATTTTTACTTCAATTCCAATATGCAGGTTTCACAAACTATGCAGCTGACTGTAAAACTGTACCACAGATAAGCAGACAAGGTAGCGATAATTTGTCGTAATGGGTTGCCCCTGAGGTGGATGTCTCTGGCATTATGTTTGCCTTGCCTTTAATGTTACTTCGAGAATGGATCACCGCACTCGATGGGAAAACAGAAAAAAGCGTGGTTTGACATTTTTGACAAGTGTCACAGAATGTCAGACTCTGTCTGGCCATTCAGGGTGACTGAGGGTGAAATGAGGCCAGAGAAATTCCCGCTGGTCCAGCCGTCTCAGTCTGTAATCAGGGTCAGTCCCACCTGGCCCCTCCCCCTCACTAAACCTCCGGGCCCTAACCACCCCTCTCTGCTCTAACGCACGCGCCGTGTGTCACGGGTCGGTGACATTTCACGACGGCATTAATTGGCATGAGATGATTCATATGATGATTTGGGGCTATTTTTATCTTTTTTTTCAACAAACAACAGCAAACACGGTCTAACCTAGTGTCATCCATTGAAAAAAAACTCAGTGAAATATGATGTGTTAGATGGGGTTCCGGGGGCCTGGGTCTGACTTAGTGACACCTGTTTTTTTCATTCTTGCCCCTCGGGCGGTATTTAGTAATCTACCCCCTGCAAACTGAGGCCCTGTTATCCTAATCCAAATGATAAGCGCAGAAGCCGAGAAGATGAATTAGTTTAACAATGGATAGACCTTCCCAACATCTAAACCGTGAAATTAAGAAGCTGTCGGCAATTTATAAAAAACAAACATGCAATAACCTCAGTCATAATATGACTGAGGTTATTGCATGTTTTGAACTATATGAACACAAGATATTATCATGTGTTCATATAGTGTACTGTCTACAGACGCCGTTGATGTTTAAGAGGTAAAGGGTATTCTTTGTGAGGCCTTTTATTGCGGTTCTGGTTTTAAGGTCATGCCAGCCACGCCCAAGCCATGTTATTTATTTTCAGACAATAAACTATGCCCTTTCAATTATTTTTCTCACTGTTCTCATTCTGTTGAGTAATTATCTCGAATATGCAGTTGCCCACTGTAGCGTGTCTGTCTCTCGGCTGAACACAATAGTTGATTAAAATTCTGACATTTAATTAAGTAATTTTCCCGGAAATGTGAATTTGAGCCCCAGGCGAAGAGGTTCAAGGGCACAGGCTGTGAAGGCCTAATTTCGGTGCGAAGCCGACAAAGTGGACCTCGCAACAGGGGCTGCTGAATCAGGTACTTGGATATGATTGCATCGCTACACGTAAATGGATATCAAATTGCGGTTGTTTCAAGTGAAGTGGCTCTAACACGCTGAGCTGTGGGGGATTGGGGGGAGAGGCAGGAGGTGGTAGGGCTGTTGGATGGCCTCAGGGAGTGGGGAGGGGCTTTAGGGGAGGGGCTGTGTAGGTCGGTGACTTATTGATAACTTGCTTTTGGCTGACTGATGAAGATGGTGTGGCATTGTCAGGAAATGCTGCCCGGGTGTCACCCGTCTGCCCCCAACCTCGCCCAGCATCCCCCACTACCACCACAACCCACCACCCCACCATTATCCCACTACCACCCGCCACCCCACCACCCCATCATCCCAAACTCCCATGCCTCGCCCCCAACCCCCACCCCTCTGCCCTCCGCCTGTAGCCGGCCGCACGAGCCACACTCAGCACGAACCACACACGGGAGACAGGGCCTGCGGCAACCAGCAGTCAGTTCATGTAACAATGGGCACATCTCCATAAAACGTCGGCATTGACCAGAAATAGACAGAACTGGGTCAGCTATATGACTCCCGTTTTTCCTGCTGTTTTCTCCATTTCATTTTACGCATGCATCCACGGACGAAATATGCAGACCTGTAATATGTGCGTCCTTATGCTCACCTCATCTCCCGCTTTCCCAACTCGCACAGCTGTTCGTTCCCACTGACAAAACGGAACAAAATCTTAAAACATTGACTTTTCCTAAGAGGAGAGTCGGAGAAAAACACCTGTGACATTTAATCAAAAACGTCAGGCGAGACGCGCGCGGAGAAGGAGAACTAAAGGTGACGCCTTCCACCGGGAGCAATAACTCGCCCTGCTCCTTCCTGCTCGACCTGCCTCCTGCCCTCTATTAATGCACGGAGGCCGCTCGTTTTTACCTTAATGAAATAATACGGGACAACTGTTGCTGCTGGCGACAGTTGCCTTGCCACATGGGGGCTGTCTGACCTCCTATGGCCGAGGGCAGGGTAAGTGAGGTCATTCTGGGGCTACTTTTAGAGGAAACAGCTCTTCCTCGTTGGCCTCCTCCAGGGCTGGACGGTAGACTCGTGCTCTGCCCTAAACAAGGCCGGGTGACAGGTGTGCGTCGTCCAAGGAACAGACAGGGTAATTGCACTGCTCGTGGTGGGGCGCCTTGCCTTCGACACGAGTTCACCAAAATTAGGCGATAATCGGAAACCAGCCTGATTGAAAACGTCGCCGCCAACAGCAGCTGATCAGCTTTGCACAGATTTGTTTTGAAGATTTGACGTCAATGAATGATAGATTCTACTAATTAGAGTTGGCCCGGCTGTGGTGGTCTAGCTGCCTCTGGTAATGTTCCAGCACGCTGAAGCTATTGTTGGAACGATTTGCTGCTATTATGTTGGCAAGCCCCTGCCTCCCTAAAGGGAGCATGTGTGCATGCTTACATGAGGATAAACCCAAACCACGAGCTCATAAACGCTTTCGTTTAATTGCTTTATTCAAGAGGGCAATACCAAACAGTGTATTGAGTGAAGCTGTGAGACATTAATTTAGCAATTACGCCTCAGGCTTGGGAAACCGTGGAGTCTGATAACATCTCACGTGTTGTTGGTGGGGCCAGCCTCCGCCAGATAATCGTCACGTGATGGTAGGGTGGCAGCCTATAGAAAAAACATCTTTTTTTGTACCTTCTGTTTGCACGATTGGCCGAGGCGGTTTGCTCACTGGATGAAAAGGAGACACACCAATATTACTTGAATAACATATGTAAAGCTAAAGTACCACCGTTATTGTTACGTTGTAGAAAGTTTTTTGTATTATTGAAGATGTCTCTGCTTTGGCGATATTCGTCAGGTATACCTTCCTGATTGTCTTTCAGGGATATTGATCTCACTTCAAGTTCGAGTTCTATCTCATAGGACTCTGTGCCTAGCCAGATAAATGTACGAGAGGCATAAACTTCATTCATTATCTCAATAGTCTAGGATACAGACGAGGAGGGGGGGGGGGGGTTCTGTCATGTAGTGCAAATTAAATAAGAATGTTAGTGGTATGTCTACCACAGGAATTTGCTTAAGGCTTTAACTGAGTCCATATGTACAGTGAATATTGTTCTTAATCATGTGTATATGTATGACGCAATTTGTGATAAACACTCATTCTGTAATATGCCTGAAAACAATGAGTAATCCCGCAGAGTCATAAGAAATGAAATCCTTAAAGGAAAATTCAATGAGAAGGACTGCTCAGCCATGAAACTGCCTCTTCTCGTCCCAAACCACTTCTATTTGTATTCTATTTGTGGCCCAAGTCAGTGGATGGCTAACAATACCACGTCGATACCGGATCAAGGTTTGATTGAAGGGCGGACAACAGAGGCATGCCAACAGTATACAGTGCTGGTATATTAATATTGACAGTGCTTCCCTTCTTCGTCGGGATGGCCTTCTCGGATATCTTTGCTGACATCGCGTGCTCGGTCTGTGTGGTCTGGCAGGGGCGGGTGGTCATTCTATATTACTACACACATTGTATGATAAGGTCGACAAAATATATGTTAATCTCAGTATATGCCCAAGATCCTTTTACTCTACACTTCGGACAGCAACCTGTGTACGTGTACTACAGCTGTTATTGCCTGGTCATATTACCTGATGTCTTTGTTGGAATACGTGCAGGGAGAGAATAAGGCGGATTGTTGGCGGTGATTGTATAGGGTGGTGCCTTGTTTTATTGGCAGTTAAGTGGAGGGTATTCTGTCGTATGTGTACTGAAAGTGTTCTCCCTGCCATGTGTAGGGATCCAAAATATACCACTTACACTTAATTATAATATGGACCTTTATGGAGTTATTCACTTATTAAAGTAGCAAACAATCGTTCCTAGGCTGGAACCATTACTCTGCTTACAGAAATAGCTGTGATAAAAGAATTGATAACCACTCATGAGTCCGGCAAACATAGTATGGTATTGACTTTTTGTTTAGGAACCAATACATTTGGAGGATGGGGACCAATTTGATCTACTCCCGGTCCGTCATTTGGCAAATGAAATAGCCTCGTCTACGGATCGTTGAGCCCACATTGTAGGTTTACCATACCCTGAGCGGCATCAGCACACGCACTGCCTAACGGCTACGACCAATAGTGTACTAAATCTCTCCGCCTTTAAGCTGTTCTTATTCCCGAGTAAGTTTCTTCCAACTCCATTTGCCTTGTCGCTGGGGAAAGGCAGGGCTAGCAGATAGGATTGTTCTTGGTCGATATTATCAGCGCCTGGTGATAAAGCGATGGAGTCTGGCACGTTTTCACGGTTCCATACACGGCTGCCTTCTTGCCCTCGGGGCACTTTTAGCGCCCTCTGCTTCTGCATTGGTGTCAGGCTCCACTGAGCCGATGACGTGTGTGTGACGTCATTGTGACGCAATGCCGTCCACGTTTAGCCCTTTATTGTCTCAGCCCATTTACTGGCCACTCCGGTTGATATTGTAATGGCCTAGAACTGAATCCCATTCAGGACTTCTGGCTGCTGATGGTATATCTTCTGCTAAATATGATCTAACTTATTCATGATTATACCCAACTGATCGCATCAATTTTACGATGAAGTGATAATCATAAAAAAGGAGTTGATCTTCGGTGCTGCTGTTGCCGTGTTGCTGTCTGAGTACCTGTCATTCAAAGGGTTTTGACTTTAGGGGTGTATGTAAAAAGGGTTAACAGCTCGAATCGGATTGTCAAGTCACCATGTGATTCCATGTGATCTAGTAATGGCAACTTAAAGCTAAGATTTCGCAGCTGCTTATATAACTTGCTGTCATCTCATTTACGTGATTGATTTAGACCAACCCCTGAAACCAAAGTCGCTCCCTAAACAGTGTGTTGCAGCAGCCGTAATTAATGAGACAACGTTTTAGGCACCAGAGCAGAGAAAATTACGACAGCAAATTTTCTTGTGTTAAAATAATGGGATTGGAGCCTGGTAAATTCCTGTGTGGAGATGACCCTAATATGCATACCTTATGTATGACTCAGCTACAATGACATTCCAATCAACTGAAAGAAGGGTGTGTTCCTAGATCACAATGAATGCACAGAAATGTATAAGCAAAATAACACATTAGACCAGGATAGGTTAGTAGACGTACAAGAAAAATCATTCGGTTTACTTGCTATTATATCTGCTGATTAAGCTGTATATTAAAGAACTACTGGAATATTTCTGAACACTATCAAAGAAGGTTTTACTGTGATTGTAGAGTTGTAGATCCCTTATGGAAACAAATGGGCTCTTTACACTTCACAGATCCACTTGATGGAGAACAGGGAGGAGAGTTTATTCTTTAATTAATTGGTTAAAAACTGGCCAAATTGGTGGATTCTGATAGGATTTGCCGTTTTTGTTTTCGTTCCATTTAATTTGTTTTAATAATTGTCTTCATCAAATGAAACTGGACGCCTATTAATGGCATATTGAATTAAATTGGAGTTGTTTCTAGGATGGTTCTTTAATTTGTCACGTTAGTGTAGACCTCATAATTATGGAAGTTCAGATGATAAGTCATGTTGTTAGAAGATACAAAATCAAAGTCAATATCGTCGTCGAAATAGTTGTTGACCTAGGCTTATACAGATCATGCTCAAAGTGCATGATATGACGACATGAAGTAAGCAAAGTGAGTACTCATGTGGATCGACAATACTAGCATTATAGCAGTGATTGTCTGAGATTTAGCAGTAGAATGGTCGGCGTAGACCTCCACTTTACTTCTTACAAACGTCCCTTCACCACTGCTGGTGGTACGCAGGTTTCCAAGGATCAATTTTCATCAAACATTCATCGAACCAGGATGTTTTCTTATTGAAACGTTGGACGGTTTTAGCAAGACACGCAAGACCCGTACCGTCTCATTACCGAGGGAAGAGCTCGGCGTTTTTACCATTTTAATTTTCATATTTTTTTAGAAGTAGAAGATGATGCGGGACGAGTTCAGAATAGCACTTTGTTCTCAGGGCGTCTCTAACCAGGCCTATAGCTGACACGTCTTCTTTGTTTATTGTTATTTCAAGTTATCAAAAGAACTGCAATCTATTTTGTGTCAGCATATTATATCATCAAATCTGTGAAACAGCTTTAGTGTTTACTCTTTCCCCTGGAATCAAACATAAGACGTACTGATAATGATCGAACGTCAAGGGTAATCTCCCTTTAGAAAAGCCTATGTTATCGTTAGGTGGTTCTTTCTGAATAGTCTTTCTACAAACATCATTAAATCTTTACACTATCTTAGCCTAATAAATAGTTCAATATAGCCGTTTCCACGGTACCTCGAGTTGTCTGGCTCATTAGAGTAATGTAATTATTTATTATCATTGGAAATATTGATAGTTAATTTCTAGACCATTCCTCTTTGTCATGTGTTAGACACATGGGCTAGCTCCGGCCATACAGTCGGACTTTGTAACTGTCCAATGTTGGCACTGGGCAGATCGTCCCCTCCCATCATAACCAGCGTAATTAAGCCATTACCCCCCCCCCTGACCCGCACCCAGGGCTTCATACGAGGCCGTGTATGACTCAATAATTACAGAACACTGTAATTGGTAGCATTTAGGTGGGGGTAGCGATCACGGATGTCTCGTGTTTACTAGCCTTATAACCGAAATAATTAGCTTAATTCTTGTTTCTCTCTTTTTTTCAGGATTTCAATATTGTCTGTTGTGGTGTGGAACCTACTATTTACTACATCAGCAGTCGGAGGGTTCAAAACAAAGGTAAGTTGGGCGTTTCTGTTTGTTTAAACCATTAGCCCTGTCGTTACATATTAATTGGCCAATTAATCGGGCAGTTGGAGCCTGATTGACGCAATTATCTACAATTGATGGTGTGGTGGTCTTATCACTGGGTTACCGGCATAAGCATTGTTATCCGAGTTATGTGAAGAGATGGGCTGTTGTTTTAATCCCTTCTATTAGTATCAGAGATTTCGTTTTGATTATCATGATCCATGCATCGATAAAAATAATGTAACGATAGTTTGATATGTAAATTTACTAAACCATATGGTTGTCTATTTGATAGAATTTATTTAGTAATCAATGCCTTTATCTAAGATATTACATAGCAGATTCATGATTATTGTTGCTTATAATCACCACTTTAGTTTCAAATGAATGAATCAGTATACCAAAGATAATGGATTTTCAAAAGCTCCTCCGCTGTTCCAGCCTTGAACCGTATTGCCATAGCAAATACCATTCATATAAAGTGTTGAGACGTATATGCCGACTTAGAACATCATCTTTTTTATTCTTCCTGATACAAAAAGAAAGATGTCTAGCCACATTTAACCATATTGTAGAGCTATGTATTACAATGAAAACAGACAAGTACTAAATTTTGATAAATCATGCTCTTCAGGCCAAAGTAAAACAATAGGAGATAGTTTCAAGGCTCTATAATACATCGTTCAAGTCCCCAGCAGTTAGCTTCTGGTGGACCCACCTAGTTCTTAGGATTATATCCACTGTTATAGGCTTCATCCAGCTAATTAATGCTCTGGTCAGGTGCGTGGTGGCGCCCTCTGACCACGACCAGGTCAATCAATCAGGGACGTGCTAAGCCCGGGCTCCACATCCGCGCATGCGCAGGAAACAGAGGTAAAGCACCGGAAATGGCAGCGTCCGCCGTTAGCAGGACGTACGCGCACAACGTCATCCGTCGGCCGGAGACTGACCGCAGCAGAGATGACCGCTTCCTGGGAAGCAGCTATTGATGGTTCCAAGCAGTCCAATGGGTTTTCTGTCAACACGTGTGTAGGTTTCCAAGGAATAAACGAAAGACAAACTAGGTCCTATATAACAGTCCAAATGTTCCGAAATAATTGGGATCCATGCCATCGATTGTTGCCAATCATGGGATCTTGCATTAGTACGCAGACATGATAATTATTACTGCAGTGCTACGTTGCTTTGCTGAATGAAGCTATTAATAGAGACCCTCAATCAAATCTTTATTTCAGATTCCCTTATCCTTGAGTCACATACGGAATTATACATATTGCAATTCTAAGTAATAATAGCTTCATACAAATGTAACCTACTGTAGCTTTTTGATGTCCCTACCGGAGGTAATAGACAATTGAGTCGTTTCTGTTTTTGTTCTGTTTTCTACATGCTCTGGAACTAGTTCCCACCTCGAACACCCGGCTCGAACACTAGTGACCTTCCTGCCCTGGTTGTCCCAGTCAGCCCCCACAGGTGTGTGGCGGTCAGTAGGTGGCGTGTCGTAGCCGTGTGCCTCTCCTTCCATACAGTCAGGGCCGTGCTGCAGGTGCCACATGCAAGAGACACTTTGTGTCCTCTGAGAGCAGGTGGGGGCCAGGTCGTCAGCCCCACCACCCGGACAGCACCACTTACACCACCACCACCCTACCATCTACAGTCACGTGGGCAATGCTGCTCCTACTATTTCGGGTGGTTTTCTATATATACTGAGCCAGCACCAAGATAAAAACATGAGCAGATGGCATTGCCTGTTATTGAAAAGGGACCAGTTAAAAACAATTGAACATAATATGTGCCTGTAACTGAGCACTTAATGTATGTTTTACTGTGGCCGGTTAATCTAATCAGAAAGAGGAGAAGAAATTTATTGTTCTCTCTGGAAAATTAATAAATGGAACAATACATGCCTGCAGCATTTCACCCAGTAGCTCACCTCGTATGGCGCGGCATATCAACAAAATCAATAAAGCAAGAATCTGTATCACAGTATTTGTATCACAATATGCTAGCTATAGAGATCATCACATTGTTTATAATTATAACTAAAGGTAGCATGACCAGTACAACATTATCCTGACGTGTTACTCCTACATTTATCTCGCTATCTGTAGAGTTAAAAAGACGCAGCACCATTGGTCACAAAGGGATTTCGTGCGCTCCTATTACTGACTCTTTCCAGGCTGACGGCCGCACAAAGGAAATGCAGGTATCGTTAGTATGCGGCCATTACAGAAGCAGGTTGCCAATTTGCCCGGACTCAGCCTCAGGCGATCACCCCATCAGTATATGGCCGTCTGTTTGTGACGTGGGCCGAGGGGAACCATCGCCGCCAGTGCCCTCCTCACAATGCCCCGCGCGCACTGCTCAAGTCCCCTGACACTCACTTACACACCGTCATACACGGTTAACGTTTTCCAGGACGTAACAAGTACATCGCCAAGGGAGCTATGCCATTTACACATAAATGGTGCTGAATATTAGATAGGATTTAAACTAATCGTGTGTTCAACCATAAGTGCAGACTTTAGTAAGAAAACATGCAATTGATGTTTTGCGTGCAGAATATCGAGTGCCATTCAAATCAATATGAAATGGATTTTGCTATTTCAATGTTTGAGATAGAGCTCTACGCGGTTGATATGTTAGTGTTGATGTAATAGGCCTACAGAAGGCGAAGATAATATTATTTCATTTTTGTAGTTGACTGATTTCAAAGACACCAAATAAAGAAGTAGGTATGTTTATGACACAACTCATAATGCCCCCTAATCAAATTTCTTCAGGGATAGGACCTTCGTATCGCGGTCGCTAGCATTCAATATTGACCTGATCACACCCATTAGGCTGGGCCTCTACATGAAAAATGCATGCTGAAACCAGCGAAACCCCAGGTTCCCCCGAGAGAGTGGGCCACCACAAAGGTGTGTCGATGCAGCTTTCATGTAGGGATCAGGGGGCCCGTACACCTGCCTTAGAGGGCGACATGTCAGCCATGTGAATGGGATCCAGTCTAATGCACCCTAATGGTGTCAGGGTATACATCTCCCCTCTGCCTCGGGTGCCCACCTCTAAGCCACACCTCTACATCTACAACCAAAGCACCCCTTCCGCCGAGCAGCTCCTTCGGGGGGCTCTATTAGATTTCTAGGTGGGTAAACAGCAAATAATGTTCCTTCATTGCTTTCAATTCGCCGATATTCGGGGAATATTCAGGTCACGCGGGGGAGAGCCTCGTTTGCATTCGTCTCCATGGCGACCTGATCCTTACCGACATCGCCATTACCATGGCATGATGGGAAGACAATCCCGGGGCCCGGGGGTCGAGACACGAGTAATTTGTTACTTTGTTACCTATTGATTGCCAATGGTTGCGCCGGGCCAGCACAGCCTGTTCCCGATGGCCGTGCACGTAGCCCCGCCGCCGCGCCCTGCTACCAAGTCTAATGAATCTAATTACTCCGAGCTGGTGGCCGACTTGTAGAGAAGCAGACTGCGGGGGTGGGCGGGTTGGAGGGGTGCTTGGCACAAGGGAGTTTGGTATGTCAGCGGTAACTGTGGTTGACCTGAGGGGTCAGTGGCCTTACTGTCTGTGCTGGACAGCAGGATGCCTGTTACATACGAGCAGCTCAGGAACCTGCTCTTTGGGCAGGTCTAGGAGTATAGGTCTTGTTTCAGAAACCTACTCCAATACCAAGTGCCTTCATGAATAATTTCCACTTATACCTTCTAGAATACATACTGATTGCCTAGAATCCTAGACCGGCTGGAGGTGCTCGGAGCCGCTTGGCGTGTTTGGGTGTGGTGACACAGGTGACAGGGGGCGGGGTGATGGGTGCCGTCCAACAGGTGCGCGTGAGAAACGGAGGGTATCACCGCTCCACGTCTATACCGACAAATGCAGGTCTTTGATGTCAAACAGGCAGACAGATCAGGGCTAGAGTGCTGCCTTCCTGCCTGATGGTACCATTGTTTTCTGATTCCCATCAATAATGCAGCAGCATGTCCTCAGGTGGGAGTCAAGTTTTCAAGGTCGGCTCTAGAAAGATTCCTGTATATAGAAATGACAAACATTTTGTGGATCACCGAGGAGTGTCTGTTGCTGCAAACATAGGTGACTATGAAGGGGCTTTCTTGAGAATTTAAAGGAAGTCTGCCATCACCTGTCTGTAGACGTACATTTATATAAGTAGGCCTCAAGGTTGTCAAAACTTCAAACATGCAAGTGTCTGCGATGAGCACAGCCAAAATATCGATTTTTCTACATTTTTTTAAAAATTCATGTAGCTATTACTCCTATGGAGGATTTAACAAATTCAGGTGGACACTTGATTTTGTGTACTGATCAGAATCATTCTAGAAGAAAGAGATGAAATCTTACGACGTATGATCATATCCATATTATTAAATGCGGATACTGTGGCAGGTCTCTATGTTCGATTATCAAAGGCTTAGCAGTACAGGTAAGGTAGGCAAAAATACCTGAAAACAAAGCATCCCAGGTGAATGGGACAGTTGGTCATGAGAGTGGTAGAATCGAAGTGTCACATCAAGGACTTTGACGGCGTCTACTTCGACTTCACACACCTACGCATGTTGACGTACTGTATTGATTTGTTGAGAGATAAATGAAATGGATTTCAGTGTCCTACAATGAAAGAATGTGGGGCATAACCTCTGTGTGTTTCTATTTTCCTTCTTATGTATAATATCACACAATCTCTGGTACATTCGATACAATTCATGTTGTTCTGCTTTCTGATAATTTTTTCAGGGGAAAGGGGAAAACATTTGCTTCTTGTATGTGATAAGATAAATATATTCTGTTATGGTATTTGATATTCATAACTATTTTTTAGAAAAATAACAAATAAGTATGGAATGTCTTCCAATGTAGTTCCAATAAACAAGACTGGGTCTGGCCACATTCATCGGCTGTAAATGTGGGCTGCACGATTTGAGGAGGTCTCAGGTTCTATCTAGACAGGAAAAGACGTCAGCATGGGGCTCTATAAGCTTTGATAAGTCACCGAGTGCAGTGCCCCCTAACGTTTACCTTCCTTATCTCTATTAGAGATGCAGGAGGAACACGGCCGGAACAGCCTTCAGCTGTGGTCAGGGGGCGGGGGCCCGCCCCGATCCCTCCCTGCCTTCTCCTCTGGCGTTACCTGGCTGCTAGTTAAGATAAAGTGGGCGGCTGTAATCGGGAAAGTGTGGCCACTGACCCCCAGTAATGGTGATAAGAGAGGGGGTTAATCTGCCGGGCTATCTGTTGATGCTGACTGCGGCCCACCGGTATGTACACGTACCACATCTTATCAAAGTAGGAAGGGGTGTAAGAGTTTCTATTTCTCTTCTACAATGTCTTTTTACGGAAGGATGCTCCTCCAATGTGTATTAGAGCCACCGATTTGTGGCATCAATCCAGAGAAAAAGAACGCTTTGGTTTATAGGCTATCACTGTATCTAAGAAGAAACAGTTTCCTGGTTTTTATACTGCATTCTCTCTACAAAAATACAACCTCTTAAACAAGCTCGGTGATCCAGAATGCGCCGAAAGGAGACACAGACATTTCCGCGTCCATTTCTTATAACATTTGCGTCCAGTTTTTCCCTGCAGCATCTTGTCTGGAACCACTTTCTTTCTGAAGCTGGGTAAGAAACGAGAACTGATTGTGGTGGTCTTGGTTTCCCATTATTCCTCCTCTTTTTCCCTGGATTTCCCATGCGGAGTCTGGGCGAACAAAAATCGGCCACGCGCGACGGTCGGTGGGCCCGTGCTTGTTAGGCGGCATTGTGGCGTGGTGGACATGGCCCCACCATCATTGTAGTTATCTCGTCTTCCTCCTTGTTGTCATTAGTGCGACTTAGTGCCTGGAAGAAAACGAACCGCGGCAGCTGAGTGTAACTGGCCGCGTTTTGTCCCCCGTTTTATCAGTTAATGTCACGTGGGATGAGGACGTTTTTCAGTAGGCTTGCGTTTGGCATCATCCGAAATCGCGGACACGATCAGAATATTTCTTCATCAACTGGAGGATGAGCAGGAAAGCTAATGCAGCAGTTAGTTAGTCTTTCTTCTATTTGTGAAACAGCCTTGATATCCATTCGATGTCAAAATGGTATCAAACGGGTACGCGCCAGTAGATTCTGACGGGCTGGAACCCTAAGGAATAGTGGGGTGAGAGATGGTCAAACTAGGGGGATGTGAGCGGCGTATTTGGCCACTGCGTTACTGGATTATCCCGGAGTTTTCTCATTGCTGTAAAACGCCATGGTACCCCGTTGTAAAGAGGTGGGATGTAGTTTGCCTCGCCCAAACGTGTGGACTGTTTGCCCACATTTGTAGGGCTGTAACTAGGTTTGCGCGCTGCCAACTTGTCACAGCGCCATTGTGGCCGAGTGGCCAGTGCTGTTTCTCTGTTTGCTTCCCACCCCGCCTCCACCTAACAAAATAAAGTGGACCATAGCACCTACAAGCCATGAAAATACTCCCTACCACCAAGACCACCGACCGGTTTAACACTTCTCCTACTCACATTATTTCAGTAAGGCTCTCTTTGCTTTTAACCACATGTATTCAATGGAATCGATGTTCTATTTGAAGACAGGTCTCGTTATGCCACAATGGATTTATGAAATCCAGTTTTCGACTCAATAGAGGCGGCTGGACTTTGAAGGCCTGGGGCGGGGCCTGTTGGATCACAGAGGTCCCCAGGGTTCAATCATCGCTGCATGTGTCGTCCTCAAAGGAAGCGACAAAAAGCAGTCGTGTATCGGTACATCTGGCCGTAAAACGCCCCCTCTGGAGGCCTCCCTGGCCCCTAGATTTGATTATGTCACCGACTAAAAGCTGACACTTTTCATTCATCACTTTTCTATCTAATCAGCCCGAGCGTCTGCCGGGCCACCTGATCACCACAAAACACTCGCCCAACCTTTATCCCCGCTCCTTTTTATCGTCGGCAAACTCCTCGCTAGGACCTTTCAGAAATGCAAGTCAACGTAGAAATGGGAGCCAATATTGACATTTCCAATTTAGCTTCTCTGCCAGAACCGTCACATGCCTCACAATTAATATGTTCAATGGTGCCAGTAGTGTTCACAGACTCAGTCGTCTAATGATTTGGAAAGGATGGCTACCCTGATATCATATGTACATATTTAAGGAAATGACTATGAAGCTTAGAGTGATTAATAAGTAATTCCTATAATTGCACATAATAAAAATTCATAGATCTCGTAATACAGATCAACAACGGAAATCTGTGTTATGTCCTTACTAATAGGACCATTAGAGAACTTATTAATGCACACGGATACAAGAATTAGACATATAATCTGGCCTTTGATTTTCTTATCAAACGACGTTCCGCGTAGTGAAGTGTTACCTGGCTTACTTGAGCGGGGCGTGGTCTGTAGAAATGGAGATAGTTATGACCAGAGTGAAGCATACCTTCCTACCCGGTGACAAGTAAATCACAGAGTGTATTCCGATAGCCTTCTCCATACATCAAATTGAAAAATCGAGTCTACTTTTAAAAATATTCAGATTTTCAATAGTGCAAGCCTCCAATATCTAATAACTACAGTAACTGGCAATATTATGTGCCACAAATTTGCTGTACAGCTTCCTCTAGAAGTTTTGTATTTTGCCAGGAAATGTAAAAAGATTAATTCAATCTTCTATGGCACAGCTCTGTGTACTGAATCTAAGCAATGCAATCCTGCAAGCATTTACAATGATAAATTGGCCTTTTTGTACATTGTGGTGGTAGGTCTGATAGTATCATATCGTTCTGGGATATTATAGATTCCCGATCTGTTGGAACTTTATGACCGCCCGCGGACTTGTTATTGGTCTCTCGCGAAAGCAACTTCGTCCATAAACAACATTTCACCGGTTTTATTCTTGGGTTACCAGCCCCGTCTGTATATAAAGTAGTCCCTGGCAGTAGATTTAGAAGTGAAGGCCGCGTGGTTTGGGCGAATTGGGAGGCAACGACTGAAAAGCTGACCGCTGGCCTACAACAAATTACGACTGGCGGGTTTTGTCAGTCTCCTGATGGCTTTTTACTGTATACGCCGAGCAGAGGGGGGACCCCCGGTGTGCTATATTGGCTTGTCAGCCGGCCGCCTCCCCACCTCCCGGTAGACTGGTACTTCATAACGCCAGGGTCACATAGGTCCCAGCACAGCCTCTCCCATCATTGACCCTATTATGAACCGCTTTTGGGGGGCATTCCCAGGAGGTCAAATTTGAGTTTGACCTTGGTTCAGGGTCGGGCTACCAGAGGAAATGGCGTAGGGGTGGAGACGGGAGGCTAGTGGTAGGAGTAGAGGGGGAGGGTGGTTTGTGGTGATGGGTGGTGACCTCCCTGAAAGCGGAATGTCACAGCCTCAATGGAAGCCACTCGCCGAAGCCACTGCGGAAGCCACAGTAAAAGTATGATATGTGATATCAGCGGCCCCGGTCGTCACTAACAGGACTCTAAAAAGGGCCCAATAGGCAACGGCCAAAAAGGCCCCAACACACACCGGGTCAAAAAGGCCCCTACATACGAAGCCCTTCCATAGTGCTATTTCCGATATGGCCCATTCCTCGCGGAAGTGGTGGAATTGCGCCTGGGGATATTCATGGATAAGGGATGGAAGCCATAGAAATATCATTTGTGCGTACCTTTTTGTGGGAAGTCATCAGGATATTATGACTGATTAGAAATGGCGTGTCTGACCGGAGAAGAAACCCATTTATAGGCTGTTGTGTTTGTATTGTCGAGGCTGGGTGCCATCCCCCAGGGGATTGTCGTAAGTAGGTTGATAGGCCAGCGTGCGTGACAGCGGCGGAGGCTGGCGGTAGGCAGTAACGGGCGGCAGACCTTAATAGAGCGGCGGAACCAGTGGGCCGGCCCCTTTACCCACACCCATCGCCACACCCTCAGTGCTGCCGCCGCCTCCGCCGAGTAATGTTCCAAATTGATATAAAGTCAGAAGGCAGAGGCTCCAGGGCCTGCCCTAATTCAGACTTTTATCTTCCTCCTCATGCATAATAAATGCAGCTTTGTCGGCCAAGCCGCCGACATGGGCGGAGAAGGAGGTGAGCGAAGTGAACAGGCTGGGATGGGGAAGTCCCGCCACCTGGCGGCTGGGGCCCGGGGTCTGGCCAATGTCAAAAGGCATCCAGGACATGGGCGTTATAACCCCGCTGTCCGTCCAGGTTCTCCGCTGACGTAGGCCCGGCCTTCTGTGTCATGAGAAGAGCAGTTCTACCCAACAGCTCTTTTATTGTTACAGATATTGCCATTTCAATGCGATATTTCGCTGAATGTCAAACATCCTTCTTTTCATGTATGCTTTTAAACCTCTGTAATAATGTGTCTCGAGCGGTAATCTTTATATCTTTGTATTTTAGATGTCTACCTTTATGACATTGGAAAGCATAGAATTTACCAGGGTCATAAGAGAAATTAAGGACGTCCGATTAAATTGTTGAAAGAGCCTACAAACGAGAACTAAATATCTTTATGAAATATTTGTATCTTTCCTAACACTGTTTCTGTGTTTTCCCTTGTGGGTCAATGCAATCTGAAACCAAAGTGTTCGTTGTCCACCTCGGCTGATCATGTTATGCCATTTTACTTAGATTTGCTTGCAAACGGATTAGAGGAAATATTAGCCCCTTGCAGAAATAAATACCCAGGACTGACAAAACGCAATATGCTTTCAAATGGCGCTCAGGCTAAATAAGGATATCTTAATCACGTAAATGTCTTCTACAATGTCGAATACAGGATGACATTACAATTTCAGGCATGCTATGGTTCAGGTTCCTGAGATTAAGAAACAGACACTTTATACAATTTAAATTGAAAACATGTTTGGGTGACTCGTTTGACTTCAAAGGCACGGTATAGTGGCACACACATTGTACATGTTAATAAAATGACTATAAAATAGTTAGTACAATGACACCAAATAGTCTATTATATCAAACGCTGCTCTCTAACCGACTATATAACCAAGACTAGCCTCCTTGGGAATGTCAGCTCCTTCACTGGTACCCGCTTGTTGCTGTTGTTTCCCTGCGCCGTCTTCACTGGTACCTGACATGTCGCATTAGTGGGACAGGAACTGTAGTGTCCCCCTGAGGTGAGGTCGTCCTCCAGGCGGCGTCCACGGAATACCAATGTCCACCTGCAGCCAGGGCCAAACAGGGGTGGGGGGGGGGGGGGGCAAACACTGGTCCGAGGAGGACCGTGGAGGAGGACGTGTCCCTGAGTGGAGGGGGTTACGGCTAGGGCCTCCAGGACGTCACTCCTGGGAGAGGGGCACCTCGGCCTCTCGTGTCGAAGCCTCGGATGACATCACATTCTCGCCATGTCTCGCGTCTTCACGCCTCCCGCGGGAACTGCAGACTGCATTATTAAATGGGCGGCGGGAGGGGGAGGGGGGCTGCGATGGGATCACACTAAAACGGGGACGCGGGTTTCCGTATCTCCGCCTTCAATGATAAGGAAATTAAAGAAAGCAGCCCTGGGATTACCAAAGGGCCGGTCCCCAGGACGTCGTTATTGATATGAAATGGGGGTATTATCGCCGAGTCAACGACTCCCGAGGAAAGGTATGATTGGGGCAGGCACTGCCTGGGGGAGCTGCTCGGGGTCTGAGCGGCCTCTGAACTGCTCCTCCGGGGCCTGGCTCCCCCTGGTGGCCAGGATTTGGGTCTTGTTGGTGGGAATGCCCTGGCCGAGAGGAAACCCCCAACGCCTTGGCAATATGGGCCGAGCCATTTGTTCTAAGGGGAACCCACCCAGCGGAGCTTGTTGGTGTCAGGTGGGAATTCATAATCAGCGTGTATGATGCATGGCACATGTTGTTTGAAGGCGGTTAATCCCCATAAGCCAAGACTAATGTAAACAGATCGGAGAATAGCTATAACTCATCTTGACCTTTGCCACCTCGTGCTCGTCATGATATTTCCTAAAAATCTAGTAGATATGAAAAACGAAGCAATACATTTGTATTTGCAATAATACGCCATGTTTGAAACCGTTGTAGTATTACCCGAATGATGGATGGTAGTTCGATATTGCAAAAAGGCCTCCTTAATATTCATCATTCTAAAGTTATATGAAGGCCTTGGTTCGCCGGCACAGCATGAATCAATTTAACGCAAAACGGTATACATTTTGTAGCACACTCCCGCACACACAACCAAGGGAATCGTCAATGGCCATGGGCCAAATTGTCCTTTTGTATTTTGCGTCTGAAAATAGCCAGCCTGCTTGTCCGACTGAGTTATGGATGTGCACGGTGCTGACTTGGGCGACACATCGCTATTGGCGCCCAATGCGTATTATTTGATGTATTGCCCCGGCCGGGCTATTTGCTGCTGGCCGTGGGGTGGTAATAACCACAACACTCGCCATTTGCATTGTATGCATCCACTCTACTCGCTAATTCCAGCATGTGTAAACTATAGCTGTCTCGGATAGCTGTGAGGGGCATGTCTCAAAGGCTCTATGTGCATTTCGTTGTTGGGGAACGTGCTTCTTAGGACTAAGATAGTCACAGCAAATCAAACCAAATCACCAAGTTACAGATTTATTGCTTTTTATGCAAGCGACTCTTGAGGGTTATGGGATGACGCGTGAGTATAGACAGAATAGGTAGTGTGAACTGGAACAAAGGGATGATTTACTGTGAGCTTAGCATAATGTATTTAAAAGAACGAGGTTTTAGGCGTGGAGGAATAGTACCTAAAGTATCAATGACTATAGGTAATGGGAGGACTTACTGGCCCTTCCATGAAATATTATAGTTGGTATGGAAATGCTACAGCTTGCTCAGTAATGATGCTAGACTGGAATTCACTCAATCTTTTGCTTTCGCCTTTAATGTCCAAATTGCCTAGGATCTTAATGGCCTTGTAAAGCTCATTTTGTAGGGCGTGGAGCTCCATCATTATAGAATTAGGTCAAACGTTCTATTTTTCCCGGGACCATACCACTTTCCTTTCCCGATTCTATCTGTCTGCTCCATATGCAGCCAGGGTGAACAGTGGAATTGAAGCTTGGCAAGACAGTGTTTGTTTTGCTGTGTGCAGCTCAAAGTGGGTCAGTAGCCCAGCCGGATCGGGCGCCAGGCTACTGGTACCCGGGTTTCCCATTGCGGCAGGGGAAGCTTGATGCCGATAGCGCCTCCCCTCGTCTTACCCCGGCTTACAGAGATGACTTATCTTGTGTCGGCAGACAAGCCAACCACCGGCGTAGATAGCCGTGGGTCGGCAATGCCCACTGGGTCGGGAAATATTGTATATACGACTGGGGACCAGGGGTATAGGGGTGTTTGTGCTGGTGCTGCCCCGTGGCGGCGGCCGTCAGAGGGCTGGCCGCGTCCTCCCGACCCTCTACGTATAGGTCCAGTTTTCATGGCCTGCCAAGCGCAATATAGCAGCAGAGTGTTCCCTCGGGAGCTACTTCTAAGGTACCCCTCCCCGTGTCAATCTACCAGTCAGATTACATTGAACTGGGAACCTGGGGCGGTACAACGCCCTAAAGTACCTGCACGCAGTCATGTATGGATTATACCACACTGTGGTTTATATATTGAATCGGTTTTCTGAATTGCATATTATAACCCTTTCATATTATGTGAATTCTGTGAAAGGAAGTGACACTTTTCTTTTGTACATGTTGTAACTTTGTAAGGCAAAGCCTGTCAGTTGGGTAATTCGGCCTGACGAGGAAGTCCACGAAGTAGATGTTCAGTTGACCCCTTCCTTTTTACTCCTTCAAGACTCAGGCCGCTCCCTCCGCCCTCCCCCTTTGTTCTCCGCAGACCACCCCGTATTGACTCCTACCGCACTCAATGGGAAATTGTCATGCGAGGTAATATGGATGAGGCGAACGAGATTCGCCCCAATTGACAAGTGTTTTCTCGACATGCCACGTTCTCGGACATATGAAGGAACGCCGTCTTTTTGAGACGCACCCCTTGTCACGTGATTGAATGACCAATCAAAAAGCGCCTTACATGTGCTGAAATCTGCGAACCGGCGGTGTGCGTGGTCCGTCCACTTGGCTGGATGAAGGGAGTCGGAGAAGGCTTTGATCTCCAACTTTGAAATACATGAGAAAGGCCCGACGCTCTCCCAGCATGAACCCGATAAGGCCTTTTCCCTCCAGTGATGATTCCAATAAGCTTGGTTGTATTTCACGGCGGCTTGACCAAATGGAAAGCCGTCCAGGCTGTGTGCTGCGCGGGGTGCTGCGTTACATGAGTTCTGTTTTAACACAGACATAACGCTGCGTTGCCAATAAAAGGTCATGCCTTTATTGTCCAGTGATGAATTATTCTACATTATTTTGAAAGATAAGACGTATACAATGGTTTTAAATAATAGAATGCGTCCTGTGTCCCCCTCTCTTTTTTTCAATAGGCCTATGCCCTTTTCATAACCTACGCCTGAGACCGGGTACACTTTCTATGTACTTCTCACGGTATAATCTGTTCGTCACATTAAAAGCCAGGCAAGCACAGTTGGCTTCCGTTCAACTTGGCATTTTCAATTTAAAAACGCGATTCAAAAGCTTTTGGATTACCATTTTTAGTTTCAATTGGCCACTGCCCATTGCCAAGTTGATTTTCTGCCAACCCGTCCTAAATGTAACGCCGCAGTGCTGCCCGACCTCCCCGCCACAGAGGAGTGGACTGTCGAGAGGCATAAGGGATTAGGAGGGTTCGCAGGCAGTTGGCCGTGGTGAGAGATTAGAAAACTTTGCACGCCGACATAGGTGAGCAAGGGGCCGTCCCAAGCCACCCCCAGCCGCCTGACCCGCCATTGATTTAGTCTTCACAGGGGACGTCCAATCTGCTAATGGGCCGTCTGCCTATACCTGACGGTGGGCTGGGACCCCGGGCCGGCCCAAGACGGCCCCACCGCCGGCCCCGGTCACCCCGGGCAGGCCGACCACGGACACTGCACCCCTGATAAATGACCACAACCTCCGCACAGGTCAGGGTGCACACTGGCCGGACGGCAGGGAGCACTGGTCCCCTTTTGTGTCATTGTACTTCAGGTTTCTCATTTGGATTACCAATACCGGTTTCCTCTGGGATATCCAGAATCAAACATGTAACATGGGTCACTGATAATTTGAGAATCAGCATACTTGTAATGTTTTTCATATTTTGCACTTATTCATAATTTTGAAAGCGTAAGTGAAGATGAGCTTGCGTGAATGCTTGATTATGGTGTAAATGTTTTACATAAAGCAATATAGCCTGCCCATCTCGGTACGAAGACTCCGTAACACTCTATAAATGTATGCAAAGCTGGGGCCCTAACAGAGTGCAATAAGCCTATCCCACATTGGGTATATCCCTGGGTTGGACGAGGGTTGGACAAAATAGACATATAAGCCATCCTTGTCATATAGAGTTGGAATTACTGGAATTACTATAAATTATGTTTTTCTTTATTCCCAAATACTGATAAAATGTTATGACTTTTTAAATTTAACTATTTGACAGATTTGCTGGTTTGCCAGCCAATCAAAATACTGTATTTTAGGAAAATGGTTGGACATTATAGGTTGGGTTGACAGGCTTTAACATTGGGTCCTATGGGAAAAGGCCAATATATAAAGCTGCATTTTACCAATTTTAAAAGCAATTTATCAACTAAACCACAATGGTTCATTTTGTTTTACACTTCTATCTGTGGGGAATAACTCAGAATGAAATGTCTATGTAATTTCATGGTAAAATGTGATGCTTATGTATACTGGGATGGGCTTATTAGGCCCTATGTTATTTTATTGTCGAACAGGAATAAGCGTGACTCTAAGCTGTGGAACTATTACCCTTAGTTAAGGTAGCTGTCGATATAGTTACACTGTACATACATGCCTTGAAGGCATGGGGCTGTACCAGATTAACCCCATGCAATCTCAGTACGTGGGCTTTATCGGACACACACAGCGAGCATGCTCGGGGACCATTTTATGTGTGCTTTTATTCTTATCAATGAACTGATTCAGCTGATAATATTATGACCTCAAATTTAGAATAATAGACAATTCTTAAACTGCATGATATGCAGTTATCATTATTATAATTACGTGTGTACAGCCAGAAATTGTTGTTTTATGCATAAAGTGCACTACACTTGCGTCAGATGATAGGCTGAGGAAGGGAGGAAACCCTGTGATTCTGATGCTACATACTCATGATTAGCAGAGTAAAGATAGAGCAGTTAGGATCGAGTCATTGCAATATAACACCTTGCCATTACAATGTAACTAAAACCAGGCTATATAGAGAATAGCATGATATGGTCTTTTACCTTGTATTAATCGTCTGGGATTTCACTGTACGAACAGGCCACCTGGCGGTACCGCGTTCTCTTACCAACCAAAGACCAGCCATGTTACATGTTGAAGCCGGAACCAAAGGTATGTAAAATCCAGATCATGTCCGGCTGGGTGGGCAGCTGTTGAATATGGGGGCTGCCAGTACAATGCGTTCCCATGGTGATATCAAAAGTGGGGCGTTAGCAGATTTTCTTATCTTACTATGCACGCTCGAAAGGAACAGGGGAAAAAATCCAGAATGTCTGCGATTTCACAATATCAATATGGTTATCACAGTCATGAAAGAATTGCACTGCCCCTGAGACAATGTAGTGAGGCAAATCAATAGAATCCTCGGGACTGGAAAATAAAATTGAATTTAATCTCAAAATCAATATAAGCGGCAGGGGGGAATAATCAGGAATTCAAGATTCAAATCCTGGAATCTGATTCATTTGACAATTAGATGGTAGAGTTGCCTTCTGTTGCAATTTTTCACTGGCGAGGATTAAATAATGCATCCGATCTTCCTGGTGGGCCTAATGAAAAGTCTTCCAATACCTTCTTATCCAACGAAAACAGAAATCTTTGAAAATAGCGTGAAAAAAAGTGCCGATGCCATGAACTGTTCGTCCGAACCGTTTGACTGTTTGATGTTGATCGCTCCGCGCTGCCATAAAAACACCTCATATTTGATTTCCGAATAAGCGGATGGTCTTCAAAGGAAGGCAATCGGATTCCGTTCCGGGCTATTTGATGAGTTGGAACCAGCTTTTTCAGTTTGACAATTTGGTATGCACAGTTGACCGTAGTAGTTATATCATGGTTGATCGGTTTAGGAAAACTTTCTTTCAAAGGATTGCCCTTACTCCCCAATATACTTTTTTCCGGCACTGAAATACTTTTTTCATTAGAAAATCAGTGTAGCATAGTCTCTTGAATTAGGACGCTGGGCACATTTGACTGTAATTGGATATGAAAAGTAAATCGATACTAGTCAAATATTTAGAGATCTAGCTTGCACTGGTGAGATAGGATGGATTTTTTTGTACTGTAGCCTTCATAGACAGTGTGCACAAATAGAGGCATTTGGAACGGAATCACAGTGATATCACAAGTGTTGCGTTAAAATAATTATTATGAGTTTCAATTTTTGGGAAGAATAGAAAACGATTAATACCTAAATAGACAAGACTGGGGCTGGGTGAGAGATGAGTTTGCGTGAGTTACTGGGTGACTCGCCCAGCGCTAGACCGTAAACAGGATCACTCATCTTAACCCCACCCACCCCGACCGTTCTGCTTAGAAATTGTTATAGGGCCTTACATAAAATGAGAGCCATTCGTTCTGACATTCCCAATAGACCTATACATTGACATACAGTTGTAGAAATCTAGACTGTAGTGTAGTGCTCATCCCTGCTGTACAGTCCTCCCCCTGCTTCATTAATCTGACAAATTGAATCTACGATTAATGCTGGAGCTAAGATTCACGGAGACGGTGCGTAGTATTCCGAACGAGGGGCCGTCATTAGGTATACAATAATTATTGCCTGCTTTTCTCATCTAATCTAGATATGCTCCTCCTGCTGCTCAGTGGGGTTTTCATCACGCTCTGTGCCCACTCCCTCGCCATCCAGGGCGGCCTAATTTGCTCTCCATCACACACCGAGTTGTCGGGAGCTGCTCACAGCCCCTCCTCCAGTGGCCTACAGTATCGCATTCACAATTCAATTATCAGGACAGGAAACTAAAACGTGCGGCGCCTAGGAGACCTCATTGTTTTGTCCGTGTTATCTGAAATGGATTGTGGCTTTACATCTCCCCATCCCATTAGTGGTGGCCGCTGTATATGTATATTAAGGATACCCCGGTGCATGGTTGGCACAGCTCATTCCCTACTATTTGTGAGTGGGTCCTCTATTTAGCCAGTCACATAATGCTGAGGTCTATTTTGGAGACAAGCCAGGCGTCCCTGTAGTTAGCTGTATCTGAGGGGCGGGGAGTCCGGGAGGAAAACATCCACTGGGAATTGAGGATTGTGAAGGAGAAAGTAACGGTTAAGAGATTGGGAAAGTTCAAGCGGGAAAGCGGTCATGGGAAATTACAGACTGACAAAATGCTGGAATAAGCAGAAAACTGAGTTTTGAGACTGTTGGACGTTAATGGAGGCACATCTGTGAGGCCCAGCGTCCGAGCAGCGCGAACTGATCCAACAATTGGATCCTCGGCGGTCACGCCTGATTACCCCCGTCCGGCCGGCAGAATGCGACCCTTCTTCTCCCGGCAAATAGCAATTATGGGTTATCACGGGACCCGCGGGGACCAGCTCAGGCCGGGTGACCAGCGGTGGGAGGCAGGACACTGGTTATTAATACTCTCCGATTCCGGATTTATTCCACGCATTAAACTGGACTAATTCAATTAATTAGCATCATGTTTCGTCACAATGAATGAATAAATTCAGAACCCATTATAATTCAGTGTAATACTGTACACGTTTGGGATTAGTACGGGACACCGATATCCAACGCCCACGATAACTCGGGGCATAATGTATGGATGAACCTTCTGCACGGGCTCTTCTATGGCACGGCTTGGGCAAACAGGTACTCCTCTGCCAAGGTTGTATGCGCTGTGGCCGCAAGCCATAGGTCTCATCTTTCTCAGCGTAATGCTTTGCCCCCTGCAGGGCCGACGTTGGGCCAGGAGCCGACTCGCCGACATACATGGGCAATGATGGAACCATTCCAATCAGAGATCCCCGCCGTAAACATGGGCGATGACAAGGAAGCCGTTCCAATCAGCCCGGCCCCAGCCAGAGGGCATACAGATAAGCCTCACCCCGAGGGCCAGAAACATATGAGCCGGTGGGTTTTGTGGGGCCGGGGGTGGGCTTGCGGCTGCAGACCCAAGTCAGTTGTTGATTTGTCCATGTTACATACACCCTCCAAGATGGGAATGCCCGGGGGAGGCCATGGTTAGGGATCCGTATTAGATGGAGGCTGGGGAGAGGTAATCAGACGTGGAGGCAGGCTGCTGGGCGGGGCGGGTGGCCATGTCACACTAACTCCTCCGTGTACGTCTACAGTGCGAGCTGCTCCTTGTCACTCGGCGAGCAGCTCAATTATTGGGAGACACTCCGTCATTCAGCATGGCATGCATCCATAATCTGCTTGAGCCACATCAATAGGAATATAGGGTAAGCCTATTCTTTGCTCTTCTTGTTTGTTTTTGCATTGTTTTCCTCCCAAACTTATAACCTGGGTTAAGCCCAACCCGATTCTCCTTCTGGTCCGCCCAAAGAGCTTTTATTCTGGGTCATGAAGGGCAATTTCGGGAATTAATATCTAAACGTGAACCTTTTTCAATTAACATAATACATGTTTAAGCCAGTTACAGCAGAATGTATAAATAACACGACGTGTTTTTTAATTGATGTAATTCAACTTATGTGCCACAACTTTATATAAGCCGATGATTTAATTGCCGATATTGTAAAAATGCAGAATATATTGAAGAACCAATATAATATGGAAGTTACTATAGGGACGAATACCTACCCTATTCCAGAATATAGGCCGTAGGTGAAGCCATAGTGTAGAAGCCACTATAGAAGCCACTCTTGAACTTTGAAGTCAACATACAAATTGAACTTATACTGGGACGTACACGTTTTCCTAAGCTCCTTTGGAGGGGTTGTTACTAACGGAATACTCCTCATGACGAAATTACTATGAGGACATCGAGAAGCCACATTTACTTACTCCATCCCAACGTTAGACCTATTCACCGCCACCCGCCTCCCCTAGCCCGTGGGTCTGTCAGGCCTGGAGGAGGTGGGGCTGTGAGGCGTCAAGCCGCCGCCGGCCGGGTTAGGCCTGGACAAAGCCGGGTCTGATAGCCCAGGCCCTCCGAGGACCATTTCCTGGTCGGGTTGCCGTCACCGAGGCACTGTTAATCAGCTCAGAGGATTAATTAAAAATCCGGGAATGTGCCGCCAGAATGGGCGGGGATCCGGTCCTCACAGTCCCCGACCAGCCGCTAAAGGCAAACGCTAAGCCCCGCCGGCAAAGGCAGTGTTTAATTAAGCTGAGGTGTAGCAGCGGGCTTATTTGTCCACTATTTTTAGTGTAAACTCTGATTAATTCATATTTTTTCACACTTGAAACCAGCAGATTAAGTCCTCCAATAAGCTGTGATTGGCAAACGGGTGCACGCATGAGTAGGTAGCTCCTATGGCTGGCTGTGCTATACAGAGTTGATTAAAACGTAATCCACCTGCGCTAATTAAATGATAGACTTATCATAAAGCATCACTGGTGCGCATTAAGGAGCTATCTCCAACGGCGAAAAAGATAGTGCGGCCATTTGTGTTTGCTAGGGAAATTGGAAGTTGTTTTTTCCCTCCTCTGTGTCCTCCCCGATATGGAATCAGCGCCGTAGCAGTGGTGATCTGTAGCGGATTGATAAGTGCTGGCTGAGACTGATTACAAAGCCCCAACCGCCCCCGAACAGCCAGACCACTCGCCCCAATACACTTAACACTGCCACCGCCAGGGGCAGACTCATGCACGGCCTAAATACCACATCAATAATCCTGTCGTCGGATAATCCACTAAGCCTGCCCCGGTATGCTATCCTCGGCCATTAATCTTAAGTGCTCTATAGCATAGGTATTATCTGGCCAGGACCCAGCTTCAGCTGCGCATGCCCGATGAGGCCTTCCGGTCACTACCCACGTGACCCCGTGTGAGGATGGCGCGACTTGTGGGAGTTAAGGATGCAAACAGGTGAAGGATAGATGGACGTTGTGACATGAGGTCACCGGCGGTGTAATGTGGAGGCATCTTCATGTCCCAAACCATGTCTTACGGCTCTTTGGGGCAAAGAGGGATCTCACGCCACCTTTGTTGTCAGTGTTATTCTTCTGCTCATGAGGCACGAGCAGGATACTACCGATAGCCTATTTAGAAGGGACGTCCTGAATATTACATACTCGTGCCTCCCATTTGTCTCCATCATGTTCATGCTTACACTCTATTCCAGCTGCACTGACTGTATTTAAATTGTGTTTATATAACAATATTGAATAACTAACATTTCAAGAGGTGTGTTTTGATTTCCTTTTGGCTGGTTAATCTCAGCCACTGTCTCGGAAGAAACACAATTACCGCACATTAAATGCGATTAAAATAAATGTCTTGCAAGCGGATACAAATACTCTGCAGCTTTCTGGAATGAATAATTGAACAAGAGACTAAACATGCACGAGTTCCCTTCTACTAGCAACAGTTGCTAAATCCAATTCTTCAATTTAAGGAATTTGATTAAATGTTCATTTGCTTTCCTGAACGGTTTTTAACACTAAAAGGATGTTCGGCTGTCCGACGTCATTTGATAAAAGTTATTGATATACCATCTGATTTAACTTAATGATAACATTGCATTGTATCTGTCCAGAAGGGGGCAAATATACAGTTGATCTCAGTTAGAATAATATGGTTATATTGAATCTGTTAATAGTCTCTGACAACATTCTAATTGGAAGGCAAGGTCACAGTTATGCTATTGGGTCCAGCAATACTTCTAGAAGGGTACGTAAAGGCAAACACAGCATATATGGCTCCCAGGCACTCTAACATAAGTTATGCCTCCATTAAATGAATTAAATATTTCATTATTGCCTCATCACGGCTCGTTATAAGAAAATGTTCATGGCATTTCAGCGCGCATCCTATTTAGAATTAGTGAGGGAAATTGAAATATATCTCAGAAGTGCTTCTCTGCACTAGTCATTAAAGAACGAGTAGGGCGTAACGATATAGCTTCCTAATGGGCAATCATCATTATATTACTCAGGGATGGAGAGAACCTCTAGTTTCAGGGCTGATAACTCTCATTTTCTGGGGCTTCGCAAATGCATTGTTTCTTACGAGTAAACGATCCTGCAGAACCCCAACCTGCCTGAAGAGGAGGTGTTTTTAGCTGCTGGGGCAAGTGGATCCCTCATTAGGCAGGAGGTGCAGGTAGTGGAGGAGGGCTTTAAGGATGGAGCTTGACATTAATGTGAAACTGATAGCTTAGCCTGTCCCGTAGGGTGGGGCAGGATGACAGGCCCCGCTAGGTGGGGCGCGTGAGGTGCCCACCGCCCGGCTAGCTTAGCTGCTAATGGTAGGTCAATCTGCCACCACTGGGGGCGCCACTGTCGCCTTATTATACGTCAGTGAAGGCGAGCGAGAGAAAAAATACAGAGGCAGAAAAAAAACGCAATCCGCCGTTGGCAGACACTATAAAGCTCCACACTCTATATATATAGAGAGGTTAAACATTCTGAGGATCTTGTTCTCAGTACATTACACTGGGAAAAAATACGGTGAGGGGGGCCGAAGGCTGTTTTGGGGAGATTATGGGTCTTAAAAATTATTTTCCTCTCCCTTTCCCTTCAAAATCCGCTGGATTTCAATGCAGGCCGTCCAGACATTTTCAGCGACCAGTGCATTTCTTTCCTTGGTGAACATATGTAACATCCAATGTGTAATAGGTGTTAATTCAAGGTGTTTTTTCCTTGGTACTGCTCTTTGAGCGAGGGGCAGGCAGTAGGTCAAGGTCGGGGGTGAGCAGGTGACCCACTTTGGCGAGGTGTGAGGGGAGTGAGGGGAGCGACACCCCGCCTGGACCCGGCCCGATCACACGTGCCGTCAGCCGCTGCCCCGGCCACACCACCAGCCTATTTCAATATGAATAGCTTCTGGGGACCAAGGGGGAATATAATGGCGCTGGTCTGTTCCTAAAGGACTCCTCCCCGGAAAGCCCACTGACCCCAGCCTCCTTTTGGCAGGTAGGCTGCCCCCATTTTTTCCGCCCAGTGGAATCAGTTCAGCATGAATTTTAGATCATGATTTTATCGCTGCGGTAATCGATGACCCCGCGCGCCCGTCCCCGCCCGTCGACTCTTTGAAACGGCCTGCATTCATTTCCATAACCACACGCCAGGCTACAAGGGAAACAATAGCAGCGCCGGCCTCGGCATTCTAAATCAAATCCGCACTTCTGATCAAATATAAAAATTCACCGTGGGTCTTACATCATTGATGGCCGCCCCTCCAAACCCTGAACAGAGTCGTTAGTGGCCGGTAGGACTCTTGTTTACCCCCACGTCGATATGACACGTCCGCTGTTTGCTCCGCCACCAGGGGCGCATCGATCGACACTCTAAATGCAAAATTTATATGGATTATTCGCCATATCCAACTGTTTCCATTTTGAATGCGCTTTGGAAATTTTGATAAACTAAGTTCGTATCGCCTCACGGTTTTATAAGCAGGTGCTCATGTTGTTATCGACCAGTGCTCCGTCAGCTAGGATTGAATTCGGAGTCTTAATTTGATTGTGAATATGCATAAGTGGTGTCTTTCAGTGGCGGATCCGCCATAGTATGTGTGTGTAATGTCAACATGAATGCTTACAATCGTGTCCTGAGTGTCACAGGAACTTCAAAGGACTTCCAGGTACTACCGAGTAATGTCACTTACGTGGGCCACCTCCGACCCCATTGTCCCCTACATATCAGGTACCTGGCCTCCCTCCTTGTGGCACTCAGGCTGGAATCAAAGCATTCACAGCAATGCCATATAATCATTAAGAACAATACTGCTCCATAAATGTCTGACATAACCATCTACTATTCAATAATGTAATGCTAAGTGCACTGGTTACACAATAACACAAAGCCTGGTCGCTCTTAGCTCGCCAGGCAGACGTACTTGGGGCACATGTACGTGCGCCTTTGGATACTCACATAGACACGCAATGCACAGCCAAAGGTTCAACGTCGCAGAACGTTATGAGACTGTCGCAGAACGTCACCCTTACGCTATTCCTTGGCAATGAGTATGAATGCAATAGTGCCCTATCATATCATGAAGTTATCATATCTTCCAAATATCAATACGGATGAATATGGTGATTTGGTTTAATGGTATGTATTTCACATGTATTGTTAATAGGAAGAAAACAAGAATCTTAAAATGGAAAAGTATAACATGCCATATTATATCTCCAGAAGTGAGGCAAATATTCATGCAAATCATCTGCATTGAATTAGCCCTACTAATTTTACAAATGCATATCCACGAGGCATAGGACATTATTACGAGTAACAAGATGCAAACCAATTCATGTATTTGAGGGTGGGTGGGAGAACGAATCCATATTATGATATAGCTCCCCTATCCCCTGGGTTTGTGGTCACCCTTAATGTTGCAATCATTCCATCGTCACCCCCAATGTGGGTCTGGAATCATGAGTGGTGGCGATAAAGCTAATGGCTACTATGTGTGTAAATAGACATCATAAAGCCCCCAATACCCGGGCCCACTGCTGCAGTTACTGGTGGCACGGTGAAAACCTATTATGCAAGGAGATTAACGCCGACCTGGGAGGGGTGGTGGGCCGGCCGTCGTCCACATTAAAACTGCTACCTGGGGAATATGACGGACATGAATATTGCCTGGTTGGTGGTGGGCTTTGGCTAGCTGCAGCCCGGTTAATAAGGGGCCATGTAAATTGGGTTCTGGCAGAGATCACCCTAGAATACAGCCTGGGAGAGGCAGCTGCTGGTAGCAGGTGTAGGGCCTCATAATATCTAGGGTGGTTGTATATTTCTATGAGTAGATATACATAGTCCTACTGGCTTTTTTAAAATAATGTTGTATATATTTATCTCAATAACAAAATAATCACTAAAAATTCCTGATCATGTCCCATTGAAGTTAGGTTGAAAATAATGCAGTGAGAGAAGAAATGTATATTGGTTGATGGACTGCATGTTTATTTTACAATCACAAACACCTGGTCTCAAAGTCCTGTCCGTATAAGCGGGATTTACGGGATAATTTCAGTTGACAATCTCTATGAGTTATCGCCTAAGCAGTCAAAGACGTGACCCCTACCCGATCCATTACCATCAGAGCGGCTTAAGCCTGGTCGTAAAAACAGCTGCTCGACTTAACCTCACGTAGAAGCAATTCCTTTAAGTTTCCACCTTGCAAACAAAACTTAATAGGCTTTCCCCTTGTGTGTTTCAGGTAGCGGAGAGTTAGATACGGAGGTGATTTGAGATTGCCTTGAGGGTGCTGCTCAGAGCTACTCGACCAGACCCCTCGACCCGCTCCTCCAGCCCGTCCGCGAGTGACTCACCCTGGAGGACCCTCAGGTAGGTGCTCGGAGAAAACTGCCAGAAACAGTAGCCGGGGGTGGCCGCCCCTTGTAGTCCGTTCACCTGTCATTAGGGGCGAATTAGGCGGCTGTCACCTGAGGTAACCCACCCCCAAGGGGAGGCCGCCCGCTAATGATATTGACTTTTGCATGTGAAATATGGATGAATTACACGCAGAAAAAACGTCCCCAGCGAGAGCTGCTCGGCCATGACGGATGGGAAGCTCAGGGGTTGACAAAGAAACGAACCTGACACCGCGGGTTCTTTTCTTGTAATGGACCTCCGAGACGAAAAGTGAAATTCAAAAGAATCTCAGGGGAACACCGGCGCAATTATTGGAAATGAATGAAAACCATTTCACAATGGAAACCTGTTGTTTGCGGTGATGCAATGCGCATGGGGAACGTGTGGTAATTTGAAAAAGGGATGCCCATCAAAAAGGGTCATTTATGATACACGATACTGGAGTCAAATGGCATATGAATGGTAGGACAAACAAGCCCCTGCAATCAGTTCTACACCGAAACAATGGCGGCGAATTGAGGACAATATCCCATCGATTATTCATTAAGAGGGGTGGGTGACGGTCGGATTCCACTACAGCTATCGCTATTCAATATTATATATGCACATCGGTGCTTTTGTTCTACTGAGGGTTTTTGAGGTATTTGCCCATTACGGCAGCGGTGACCTGAAAAGGAGGGTTGTGGGGTGGTGAAGGAGGGGCTGCTAATGGGTCTAAGGCATTGATAGCCGCGACCCGGGCCTACTTCCTTCCCACACTGGATCAATGACATACAGCCCCCGACCCTACTGGAGGAGGGCTGACTCACACTGTCGGCACCCTTTGATCTCCACATCCATGTAGGCAGCCCTAGCAATGTCTGCGGCAGGTTTTATTTCATCCCCAAACATGAAGTACTACATCGATTACTCCTGATTCCCTCTAACTGGCACCTGTCCCACCCTATACCCTGGATCTTCTCAGCGCCAATTACACATGCATATATGTGTAGGTTTCTAATTGGGGTGACTCATAGCGCCCAGTCGTCCCGCGGGTCGAAGATCCTTGTAACAGAAGTCATGGGACCCCGGACCTGAATCTGTCTCCGCGCAGTTGGTGGTTTCTTTGATCCCGAACACGTTTCCTCCTTCCGACACCTAGTGAGGCTCGTGTCCCTGACCCCCCTGATGGGGGACCTCCGTCTCCCACCTCGTTACATCTCCCACCATCCACACAGGTACTTCTCAGGCCATGCAATACGAATTAGCCTAAAATTCAAGTAGAAATCGGCGAAAATAATGCACAGGTGCATGTATTCTTTAATTGCGGATTAAATGTTAAATTTTACCGAGAAACCACTGAGGAGAATTTTTTAGGCTTGATCCGCTATTGTTATTCATATTGTTTTTCTCATGATTAATGTCTGCTTTAGAACATGATTAAATTTTTCTTCATATGGTGAGTTTACCATGAACAAAAATACGGCCGAGTAGCTCTTGCATCAAAGTATATAATAAGGTGAATGGTATACATATATGATGTGATACTTTTGATCACCTTCTGTAAAAAGGGAAGAAAAACCAGCAGTCTTACTCCCTTGGAAATTAGATTAGATAACCAGCATGGGTGAGTTGGCAACTTCTAAGTGATATCACTTACAACAGGTATACGCCATGCAAACGCGAGGATCACACGGTTCTTTCATTTTCTGTGTGCCTGTTTTTCCATGAGAAAACATGGCGCGCGTCCTCTCAGAAGAAAATGGGTTTACGCCATCTGCCATCTTGAAGCAGGCTGTATGACGGACGACCAAATCGCCGGCCAAACTCACGCACACACGCCACTCTGAAGTGTTTTTGGTGCCAGCCGCTTTTTGGTCGCGATAAAGCTGAATTAGTTCGTCAAGATGCGCTGATTTCTGCCGGGAAAGGCAGCCACGTGGAATGAAGAGAGACGGGTACCTTTGTTTTATGGCCGCTCCCCTCGGCTTGAATTATTTTGCCAATCAGTCTGCCTTCTCATTTAGAGCGCTTTGCCTAGGGTCCCTGTTTTTGTCTGAGAGTAATCAGCAAAATAAAGAGATATCGATGACAGATAAGTCGGTATAGGTTTTAACCTGTCGAGTACGTCTTCATTATAGCCGAGGAGTATCTCCATTCAAGTCGCCGCTCATCGTCCTCGGCAACCTACACCAGTGCTAAGCAGGGTTTCACGTGCGCTGCCTCCGTGAAAAAATGCCCTGGAACACGCTAAATTCAAATACGTTTTGAGAGATGGAGATGGGCCTCTTTACTTTGGCCTGGCCTTTTGCCCACTCACAAGCGACCGATGGGAAAATTGAAAACACCCAGTAGTTCTTTGTAGACGGTAAAGAGCTCATCCCAGCGGCCTTCCCTGGGGAAAGACATAATCTTACTGCAATCGAAGTGAAATGCATACATGTGGAGTGTACTTCTAGTTTTTATATGAGCTAGAGGAGCGCTCCTAATTATATAACTATACAAGTTACGCATACTTGTATTAGATATATTAATTTGGTCAGTGGCTCTAGATATGTGATGCTGTGTGTATCTGTACAATCCCATTCATCATCATACAGTATGGCAGTGGTCAGCGGATCCCCTCGGTCCGTGCCGGGTGACCGGGTCAGGTGGCCTGAGTCTGATGACATTCCCGGGACGACATGTCACGAGCCATGTCCTCAGATGACAAGTCACGGCGGATATTGCATCGGCGGACATTTGAGGAGAAAATCACACGTGTCCAGGTGGTCAGTTCTGTCGCAGGGAACTAGGTAAGGTACAGGTCAAAGGACCTCTCAGAAGGTCAAATCAAAGCCCGGGTCAGGGGCGATGTGGGCAGGTCTGAGTCATGTTACGCTAATACGGCAGGGCGTGAGGGTAATTGGCCTGAAAGGGAAGACGTGCAGGGTAAGTGACGGAGAGATGATGTTTCTGCCCACTGTCACCACTCCGTGTCTTTATCAGCAAACGGTCTGTAGATAAAGAGAGGACCCACCATGTAGAACCCTGACCAGGCCCTATATGGCAGGAGGTTGGCAGGTGTCTGTCGGCGTCAGGACTCCTCCAGGGTAAACAAGTGTCAGAGGTGCCTGGTACCTCCAGCTGTCGGTAGGCGGACACGTCCCGGGACCCATCCTGTCGGAAGGTCTCCACTCTACACAGTCTACGTCAAGTATAAACAGTTTTATCGTAGAGTTACGTGATGTGACAAAGCATATAATGGGCCCACAGTAGAGATGGATTTCACAATATATTCTATAAAATATCAGGCTACTAGTTTGATAAAAGATCTAACAAAATGGTAAGGCGCAATATTGCGCCAGAACCTGAACGGAAACGAAAATAAAAGGGAACACATAAGCTTACACGTGTTCCCTGGTGTCTATAATATAATGTCATACAGATACTTGTTCAGCCAAGAGCAGTATACACTACACGTAGTCCGCACGTAGAACTAACTGGCTTCCAAAAGGAATGAACAGTTTATGAAGTTGTGTATGACTTGCTTCTCATTCCTTGTGATGAATGTAACACCCGCCCCTTCACCTCCACCCCTCACACCCCAGGCGCCGACAAGGACAGACTACGGGATAAGCCCAGTGACGGGACATTACGTCATCGTCAAGGTGCTGCTCTGAGCTGCTCAATGCGTTATGAATACTTATATACTCATTATCCCCGCGGGCCCCGGGCGGGGTTATTGGACGTGTACTGCTAGTACCTCTCCCTAAACGGTGGCGGCGCAGTGTCACCTCATTAACCTGTAGTCTGTCCCGCACCAGCTGATTGTATTTGGCTCCACCATTAAATCATAGCCTTATGGTTATGGTTTTCCGGCTGAGCTGCTCGCGCTGCACTGACTCGCCGACTGTGATGTAGGAGAGGTATAGCGACCCTGCATGTAAATTACCCCTAATGCCGTCATTAGGCCAGTCAGCTCTGTATAAACAGCCCTAGCCATGGCCGGCGAGGCGGGCGGCGGCGGGAGGTGAGCGGTGACAGAGGGACTCAGTGACAGCAGTGTTGACAGTGACAGAGCAGGGCGCTCACTGGGGGAGGTGACACTGACAGGCACATTGACGCTACGGCCAAATCCACCAAGAATTGATGCCCGCCTCACTATTATTATGTCTACCCTGTTAAGAGAATAACACCTTGACAGATGAGGGACAATGGGGGACTTCGGCCCCGAGGGTAGAAAGGGTAATAAGCAGTGTTCAGATTTATTAACCGTTTTGACCAAGTGGCCATTATTATTATAGCTGGCAGGGGTTCCACTCTAGTCTAGACCGATCGATGCCTAGATGGGCAGCCCTTACATCACAACCGAGGATGTGAGATGACAATATAACTTAGAGGGAAATAGAACGGAACCGATAGAAACAATGCCATTTTCTGAAACGGATTGCCGAAGGTAGCTCTCCCTTTGAAGGAAAATCCTCCGAAGTCTATCATAATGCGGTAAATGCCGTTGAAAATAAATAAATCTCTGAACTTTTCTGGGACATATAATTGCTCTGTGCGTCTACGGCGAAAACGTCCTTTAAGTCAGGGGAGGTTTGCAAATCCAGCTCCTATGGACAAATTTATAAATGTATCATCGTGTGACAGGCATTGCGGGAGAATCCACGACTCAGACAGTAGTGCAGCAGGGCAGTCATCACATCCCGAAGAAGATGCCTGATGGACTGAGACAGAAAAGGCCATTTTCAATCAGCTGTAGACAGAGTTCTCCTTCCCGGCACACAACACCCATCTGGGAGAGGGCCCTTGGGCTAACATGGCTGTCGTAACGTTGGCCATGTCCCGGAAAGTGTTCTATTTTAGCACACCGCCAATGGCCCTTGCAGGCAATCCGAGTTCTGCTAATGTCTGCGAAAGGGCGCTGATAGAGCCAAATGATGTTGCCTATTACCCCAGATGCGCAGTGGAAACACAAATCAAGGAAGTGCAATTCTATCTGTGCACGCAGGACGGTAGTAGGTCGCGCCCTCTGCGCTCATTACCTAAATCCAATTAACGCCAATCTGGTCTGTATTCGGCTGTTTTCTGTGCACATGAAAACAGGCCATTTGTGGCTGACCGTGGTCAGTGCTGACTCAGTGGAGACATCAAGACCCAAACACATTCCACCCCCGCCTAATAGACCTCGGACACAGCTGTAACCAGGGAGAAGGAATTGGGACAACCAATCCAATGTCCTTGGATTGGCTGAATTAGCATCGAATTTAACAGAAATTGGCGCATGCAATCCCAATAATAGCACGGGGACTAAGAAAGTTCAACACGATGTGAACAAAAGGGTCGTCCTTGGTTATAGTAATCATAAATTCTGTTGCATTGGCGGATGAGTCGAACGCAATTTCGTTGCTTTTCAACCTGCTTATTCCAGCGGGAATTTTCAGCCAAAACACAGAAGATAAATGCGTGCAATGACTGCAACTGTAAATGTGTGTAGATATGACGATTTTAAGCAAATACCATGCTAGGATTCTAGAGAAACAACCCCCCTAGTCTGTTTTTGACAGGAGTGCCGTTTGCCCATTGTGTTAATGTCCGTTAGCCCCTCTCATTAATTAGTCCTGTGGCTGATGAGCACAGCAGTTATTGGGGCTGTCGGTCTGTGCCCATGTCAACCGCCATGACGCCATGCACGGCCCAAATCGGACCTGATTAGACTAACTCTGGGGGACGTGACCCGCAGACGGACACCAAAAACACACAATTAGCCGCGCGTCGCCCGGCGCTAAGAAGCTCACGTTGACAGGCCGGGGGTGGGCGGCCGAGCTGCTCACGGCTGGGAAATTGGATTACCGTCTAGTTTGATAACCCAGGTAAATCCGGGTTGGCGGCATGTGCACCCGCGACTTACCAATTGCTCGTGAACCAACCCACTATTGGGAGCTGTACTGAATCACCCACTGCCCTAATCCCCGCGTCCCCTAAAAAGTCCAATTACTTCTTTACCTCATTTTAGGATTTTTTAGCTGTTGTAAAATGACCAAATGTGACACGAGCAAATGAAAGATCCCCCCGTATTGCTGGCCTTGATTGATCACTGCCAAAAGGGGGGTATTTATCCGCGACTTAAAACTTGCGATCTGTCAAATGAAAGGGAAATTATGAATTTGACCTTGGCTAACCCTGGACGCTAACCGGGGATTTGATAGGGTTGCCTGGGTGTGAGACGCCGGATTCAAGATGGCGGCCGAGGTGGCATGACTCAGTCGTTGGCGGATCAAAGGATGGGTCAGTGGGGATTACGAGGGTTGATAAAAGGGGGCCATGTTGGGATTGGGTCGGACAATGCTGGAATGCGCAGGGATCATAGCAGAGGTCAGCAGGGGCCGAATAACCAGGGGTGGGAAGGGGAGCGGCGCCAACCGCTCATTTACACGGCTGCCCACGTGTATGGCTTGTCCGGAAACCAAGCAGTTATCTGATGTCGGCCACGTGGGGGCAGCACCTGCCTCTTCTGGTCTGTATCCACCACTTTTTATCGACTCCACCAGAACACATTATTCACAGAAGCCTATTATGTAATAGACGAAAAAAAGTAAAGGAAATCAGCTAACCTCATTCCCACAGACCTCATTTCCACCCTTAGTTTGATAATAAATACCGGAGATACATGTTTTTCTCAGACCTTAGGAATTTGTACTGTTGGCCGGGAACATAATTATAATTCTGCCGCATATGAACAGAGTGGGAAGACACTACAGAATAGTGACTCACTACGCATGTAGGCCTATGTATATATCATGTTACAAGTCATAATTCGCCTTATTATCCTGTGAATTGAAACAACGTTATGTGTTTTAGAACTACCGTCTTAACTCATAAACCAGTCTTTACTTCACTTTGTGTATATCAGTTCTATCGCTAAAAACTTTAACCACTCCCTGATCCCTGGGCTCTGGCCTCAGGCCCCTAACCCCTGTGTAGAAGCAGCAAGCAGTCCTATCTGGGGCCTGGGGTGCTGATCAACAGGCCGAGCATGCGCAGTGGCTCACAGGGTATAGCGGGGGAGGATCACAGCGGGGTGAATCATTGTCCAATCAATGTGAACCCACCATGATCCCAGACATGTGGGGCGAATAGGCGAGTTACTCACGAACCACTCACCACTAACTCACACACCCTGAGCGCCCCAGCAGCTGGCCACTCGGCGCTGCTACAATGCTGATCACTACACCAGATAAAGCCATAGATACGCGGGTTACTGCCTACACCTCGGCAATAACTCGTTATCCCCAGGGATAGCAGTCAATCCCCTCTTGGTCAAAAACGATCTGTACACACCTAATTCCTACACTGAGGGTTACATGATCTATCCCCAACTGGCACTAATCCCCATAGACCCATTATACTGACAAGACCAAAATTACCCTATTTAGAGGAGGTGTGAAATCAGTGAGAATACAGGTATTTACCTATTCCAACCGGAGGCATGGGCATCCTGCAAATATACGTCAGACAAGTTCTGCAGCCTATAGTATAACAGGCGTCTATTATGTGGTAGCATTACCCATATACATGTACATGTATTTGGCCTACGATGTGTCGTACACGGGTCGTACATTGGTCCACAAAGCTTTCAGTCCGTTTAAACCATAAATGGTAGCACATATAATTGTTATCCAGGCTCTTCATTTGGAAGCCCCACAAAGATGTGTCCATCAGTCTCCCATCTCCCCGCTTACCCACATTAAGCGGCACATCCAGGTAGGTACTGGAGGTAGATTAATTGCTACTGATACTTTTGTCGCCCTTTGAAATGCTTCAAAGCGGCCAGGGCCCTATCGATTGTGTAATTACATACCAGAGTGACGCATAGAAGGAGACCTGTATGGTTATTGAATTAGTCACGCAACGAGGAAACTTTTCCACAAACTCCTCTCTCGTGCCAAATGATATAAAAACCCTCGGTAAGCGGAGACACACATAATTACACCAAAGGCGCAGTGGTATGTGGCAGAACTTCTCATCGCATGAAGGTTATGTTGAGTCTGGGACCCGGGGTCTGGGGATCTGCTACACCTGACCTGGAAACACGTCTTTTAATCAATTACTCGGTGACCCCGATTGCTCACTAACCTGGAGGTACCCTTGTGTTTTCCTTATTTTATTGGCTTTTAACTTCTTCATTATTCATTTTTCAATTGAAGTAAGAGTGTGAAACGTCTGTGGGTCGACCGCTTTCAGGCCATTTTAAAATTAATCAACCGAAAATGAAGTTAAGTACGTGTGAAAATTCAACCAAACTTTGATCATTCAATATATATTATAAAGGAAAATATGCCCATTCAGAAACATCTCAGAAGAGTACTTGTCAGGAATCTACGTTTACCACAACAAACCAAGTGATCTGATTACTTAGTATGATCCCCTGTTCGTCTGATTAATTGCCATTTACAGTAGAACGTAATAATTATATTGTAACCGTGACATATCATTCGGTATGTACCTCGTCTTGAACCTTTCTCGTGCCCCCCTTTATCAAAGTAAGTCTTAAGTATCCGGACGGATCAGCGGATACCCGGGGCCATTATACATGCTTATATTTATCATTTAGGGGCAGTGGACGTTATTAGTTAGGGGGATGATTGGGAAATCATTTCGTAAAGGGAAGGATATTTGATCAAATATAGAATTTATTCTAGCATTTCGTTATCACAAAAGAGGAATTTTAACTGGATAATTATCACTCAAATACACGAAGAGAATATAGAAGAGAATCAAAATGTGATATGTATTGCATCATATATGGATCACTCGCTGGCTTAACGTATACGAACCCTCTTCCCCACCCTTGTCTCCTTACCGACAGCTGGCCTAGCAGACCTAAAACCGAGCACCGGGGAAATACTTTGAGCCCCTCGGCCACATGTTGGCAGCCCCCTCTCCTCCTGCGGGCACCCTGCCACCTACCCCTGTCGTCGGCCTCGGCCGAGAACACGAACACCTCCCCGCTGTGTGGGGGTGGGCCCCCAGCCTGCACTAAACAGCTAAATCGAGCGGCCAAAACAAGGCGCAGATCTCACCGCCGACTGTCGTCCAAATCACTGCCTCCTCCCCGGCCGTCACCTGATACATTCAGTATTTAATATAGATCGTTCGTACTTTTAGGCGCTCGATGAAATTAAATTATACGCAGCAAACGTCGTTACAGAATACAGCCGATTTGGTTCATATTGCGAAAACTGTTTTTGCAGTAGCCTATCAAAATACGATGTATAAATGCTGGGTGTAGATATTGGCCCTACGTTATTGCAACTCGATACCTGGAGAGTCGAGCAGAGGTTTGAATCGCTTGACACAAAATTCCCGTGTGTCCGAGACTCGGCGGGCGTGTCCTGACCGCCACCGGTGCTGCCGCCTAGTGTTCACTTGAGCACACAATGTCCCACTTCTCTATTGTTAGAAGGAAGCCGCCTGCTGGTCCCTAGATCTACGGGCAGTAGGGTGCCGGAGGAGGGCCTTTCAGGGGTAGGAGCAGGAGGAGCCTTTAGGGGCAGGAGTGGTGGGTGTGGTGGGACAGGAGGGAGTGGGCAGGAGGAGTAGGCTCTGATGGGGGCTGTAAGGAAGGTAGTAGTTGGCTGAGGGTAGCCCGGGCTGGCAGCGACACTGAGTGATTGTAAAGAGTGAGTAGGGTAGGATGTGAAGCAGGCTGCTGCCCCCCCCCCCCCCCCCCCACCACCACCACACGGCCCCTCCTCCTTCATCCCACCTTGCCTCCCCTACCCCCGCCATGACGTACAGCCCTGATCTACAGCATGATGGTGCCGTCCCCCGACTGAATGAGTGCTCCACTGCCTTGTTAGCCCATGGGTTAATAGCCGGCCAGATTGATAGATATCGAACCGCGCCGCCGCCACCCGCGCCACCAAGCTAAATGCTATAGTAAGTAGGCTATGGAATTGGACTTGGGACTCGGGCGCATTAAATGCCGATGTATATAGCACGGCGCCGCTCCCAGCTGCCCACCAATAAAGGTTTTCATTATGGAAGCTATGATAGAGAGTTATTCCGCGGATCTCAATGGGCCGTAGAGGCGGACGTCGGGTCGGGTTTGTGAGTAGGAAGCTATTCTCTCACCCGCCTTAGGGTAAACCCGGCTGGGGATCCGGCCCACTCTGATCTCCCTCCATACAGTCGCTCACAGTACCCCCAACACCACCACCCCACCAAGCTGATTTGATTCATCCAATCCTCCTCCCTCCAACGTAATCAATCAGAGTCAGATTTACATTGTGCAGTGTGTTGCATCTTTTTTTTTCATTTTCTGCCTCACTCTCCTGACTTGGATTGTTTTGGCATATGTGGGGGACCGATCGTGTGTCACAATGATATCAGGGGCCGCGTGGATAAAGCCCTTCCTGAATTATAGATGAAAACTTTGTGCGACTGGACACAAACTGCGATATCTGTTTCGCATTGATCTACAACGGTGTGAAACTTGAATAGGATGCAGAATATCAAATATAGGGGATAACAGGTAGGAAGATACAATCTCAAAGCAGATATGCGAATGCAAAGTGAAGTGAAATTGAAACGCTAATTGAAACCTTCTCCTAAATCATAATATTATTTCAATTAGAATATTGCATTGGTCGAACGCTGGAAAATGTGCTGGCGGATAAAAGTAATCTTAAATGCGGCCCATGAATCAGTTTACGCAAAGTCGCCGATAAATAATTTTCTTCCAGCTGCATATTAATAAAGGTATTGCAGTAAAACTTGAGTGACTCATGATCATGTCTGTGGCCGCGAGAAAAACGTCTGAAGGAAGGCCCATAAACTGGCCCTCTGCTCAGTAACGCCACATCGTGGATTCTTTGCGGTCCACACGGCAGAGATAAAAGTCCCGACTAGGTACCTTTGTCCCAGACCGTATCGACGAAAGGAGCAGTTCCAGACGAACTACAGGTCACGGCTAGTGACTATAGCAGTGGTGGGAGCGGCTATAGGTCACGCACATCCCGGGCTTTGTGGGCGCGTGCCGGCCGGCCCGGAGCGCCGACAAAGGTACTTTTATGATGTTTACAACTATCTCTGTGATTCATCAGAGAAATAAAAAGAAATCAGTGATGTTGGCCGACTCTTAGCCCTGCGTCTTACTTCGGTTTGCCAGATAAATGCAGCGGTTATAGATCTCCCACATGCCTGGTCGATTGCGGCGCCTGTGAGGTGGTGATTGGACGATACCCGGCTGTATGTATTTGGCACCAGGGCCGCCTTATCCTGTATTACAATTCTATGATATATAGAGAGGTATTGATCCGAATTCCCCAGCATATGTCCACTATCTCATGTGTTGTTCTGGTTGTCCCAGCCTCCAACATACTCTGCACGACTCTTCCCAATACTTTCCTTAGTAGATAATCTCAGCGGGCACACTCCGCCCTCCTGCACCAAGCCCCTGTTGACTTCTCCATAGCACAGCTTCCTGGGGGTGACTTTACAACAAGGACAAAGTGTTCTTTTATTGGCCCGGGGGCTACCGCCGACACCCACCCCCAATTCTCGGGAGGGTGCCGGAAAGCGCTAACAGAGCACGGCCCGACCGGTCGCGTGCCGAGACCAATACACTGGGCCTGATAAGGGTGGTGGGGGTCTCTGACCGGCTGGTCAGCTCCAACGTGGTCAGCGCTGCCACTGTGGGGAGCCACCGTCATGTCCGAGAAGGAGTGGTCAAACACTGCTCGTGTACTGTGATAGGACATTATTGCACATGCCAATGGATATCTACTTATAAAGAATTTGTAGATAACGTGAAGCCAAAATCGTGTCAGATATCAGCAATGGAAGCTTTCTCTGTTAATTATCGTCTGATTTGGCTCATCAGAAGTAAACGTCAGAATCCCGATGTTGCTCTATTGTGTGTTTTATACTACTGCTGCTGCTGCTGTTTGTGAAATGAGTAGGTAAATGTTCTCTTTAATCATCGAGTGTCTGTGGTTACGCCGTATCTGTCTACAGGTAATAGCCTTGAACACTAGGTTAAGCAGCTGAATATCCTGTTCACATCGGATATATGCGAGATCAAAGTTTCTATATTTAACAAAATGCCAACCGTGGTCACGATAAAGCCGGAGCGCCTAATCAAGAAGAATCAGATACTATTTCGTCATTGGCTTCGAGGAAGTGATCATGGAAACATTGAGCCTGGCCTCAGGCCAGTGTAACTTCTGTTCGCCCGCAGCTAGAGATCCCCTTCCCCTTCCCTTTAGCTTTAATCAGACTCTTTTGTTTCTCCATTTCCCCCAGGTCGGCGCTGCCTTTGATGTTCTCTGATTTACTAATCCCAGGTAGCCAGGGGAATCTGATTTATGGACTTAGCTGCTTCTGACACAGCTAACGGACTCGCGAGCAGCTCGAGAGGGGGCGGGATGAACGGTGTGTGTGTCCAAAAAAAAACTTATGTATTGCTGAATATGCCAAATGTTGCATATTACTTCATAGTCTCAGTGAAATTCAGTTCCAGTAGAGTCGTAAGAATATCCGCATTATTTTGAAATTATCAATTGCTATGGTTTATCTTGCCTCGAATAACTAATAACCCCAAATGCGTCTAATGTTTTACACTAACACAACCCTGCAATGCTTGGCAACTCGATACGCCTGTGTACGGCGGTTTTAATTACATTCATTTTAATCCTTGAGAAATGCAAAAAGGCGTCTCTTTCTACAGAATTTGTCTTACAAACACACTGGGAATAGGTTGCAGCTCTCATTTCCAAGAAATAAGAGAGAACGTGCAGCGATAGACATCTTTATATAGGTACTATCGCGGGGATGGGGACAAAATGAATAAACATAGCCATATTATCGGCCAAATTTACAGCACGTCGAACGAGTCGGGGCTCATTTGCATGATCCCAATGATTATGCAATTCAGATATTCTGTATTCCACATAATTCCGTGTGGAATCTGAGGTCGGATGCACATATTCAGGCGATGAATGGGGCAGGAAGGCTATCTTAGTGTGGCCGATGATAAAGGAGGCTATAAGCACCCGGCCCTCCACGGTAAAGATTCCATCTATCTTCATACTTCTGTAGATCAGGTGATCGATTTGACCAAACACATCGGGGACTCCCAGTCCCGCACCTCCGCTACTCTTGCAGGCCAGAAATTGCTTACTCTAAATCTATATCTTGCACCCAGAGGAAACATCCTGAATTTATGGTTCCTCCCTCACGGAAATAAAGATGAGATTTTGTTTTAAATAATTGATGAGGGACTCGTCGTATTCGTTGGATTCATGTGAAGTAAACCATTGATGATGTAGATGTAAAGGAATATAAGAAAGTGAAGTATGGGACCTTGTAGGGTAAAGGATGGTCCCCTTGCCTCAGTGGGCCCCCGTGGACTGGTGCTGCTACAAAGGGCGTGCTAACTCGGCACGCGGCTACACAGGCTACCATGGCCCACGAGGGGCGGCGTTTTTTAGGGGTCGTCTAGAGAAGGACCGCCCCGAGAGGCGGGGGGCGGCATTGTCCGCCGTGTCCGTGCTGGGATTGTGTAAGATTCATGGCTGATGTCACCCCCGGGGTATGCTCCTCGCCCGCTACCCGCCCAACCTTGGCTTCTAGATAAGTTTCCTACGTCATAATCCCATGAGCAAGTCAGCGACGTGCTCTATCCCAGTAAGAATTATGTTCTTGTGTTTTTGTCTTGGTTTTCTTATCTAAAATTACTTAGAATTGTATGCTGCTACGCCTTTCTATGAATATTATTCCGTATCTACTATCTATATGGTAATGCAACAATTCAGATGAGAGAAAGCGTGCTTAATTTTATTCACCATTGACCTAGGATACGTTTTACTATGGAAATAATCTGCTTAAATCAAAACACATCAATTCAATGAAGCATTAGTTTAATGAGTCTTGGGCAAGTCGCGTTGCCGTGTGTGGCATTTGGGAGCTTTACTTGTGTCCTGGCACATCACTGACCTCGTGAGACCTCGCGAGAAGAGACGAGAAGGGACGAGAAGAGACGCGGTCCTCGCGCCTCTGGCCAAATGCCATCCACCTCTCCACCTCCAGCAGAGGAGAGGGTGACTCAGACGGCGACCCAAGACCACGCCAAGAACGCCCAAGACGCCGCCTCTGTTGGCCCCAGAAAAATGAAGACATTTAATTTTGCTGATGGAAAACTAATCTAACGCGTTAAAGAAACGATAATGACAACGCTGGAACCCGCGGAAAAGGAACATAAGAAATTGGAAAGGGATGATGCAACTAATTAAAGTGAGACCGTCGTTTTGGATAAGATGAAATATCGGTGCAAACTCAGATAAAATATTTCACCTACTGTTTCTCTAAACACTAATGCCCTGTGTTAACGATATGGTATCATAAGTAAAATATCAAGCAGGGTTTCAACTGTATTCATGCATTATCAAGTGTTCCGGCTTATTTCATGCAAAGATATTATATGCTTAGCATCTTATATTAATCTAGTAATCATGCATAAATAATCATTTGATGTTTGCAAATATATCAGATTACTTTTCTCATGCTTGGCTGGCACCCCTGAATTCGGGCCACTGCAGATATAACGGGGGAGGGGGTTGGCAGAGGATTAACTGGCTTATATGGTATGTCCTTCGAGCTGGGTTATAGGTCAAATAGCACTTGGTGAGATACCAGAAAAGTCCCTTTGAAGTAACATTACCTGGAGGGTATTTATAGGTATATATATATATGCAATATGGTAGAAGGGGAACACCGAATTAGAATAATGATGGTATTGGGAATTGGCTGGCAATGCAATTCAGAATGCAGGTCTCCAAGAAGGATGCCTGCCACGGAGGCCTGCGGGGACTGAAGGGACCTGGAGTGGTGCTTCAGACTGTCAATGACTTCAAAGGCGTCCACAAGTGCCTGGCATAATGGGCCTGACCGGGGCCGTGCGCGCGCTCCTCACCCGAACCCTTATCTCTGACGTGCCCGACCCGGGGCCAGCAGCAGCCAGCAGGGGGATACAATACGCCGTCGATGGGTCCAGAAGATGGCGACAAGATAAAGCTTTTAACATTGTACATGTAGCCGGCAGTGCGCGGAGGGCCGACCTGGGCGCTGTGCCAGTGACACCGTGAGCATGTGATACAATTACTGTAGGGCCAGCCTGAGCTGCTCTCACCTGCTCAACCTGCTCCACACATAGCTCAGGTGTCTCATTGCTCCCCGTCGTTCCGTGTCATCTCCGAAGTCCTTGGTAGATCTCATCAGCTTTCCCCACGTTGTATGTATTCAGCAGGATATGAGAATTATGCCTCTCTCTTTTTATCTTGTAGATTTTAACTAATGATGGTCATTAAGTTGATGGTTGCTTTGAATATTGATCAACCCCATCAATGCATGTTCTTTAGAATATTGATTTGAGTAGCTGGATGTAATCCAAGCCCTGTAGAAAGATACGAAGCCTTTGTCAGGGGTTGCCTTATTACATTTAGGTTTAATCATTATGAGACGTAAATATACGTTTTACTTAAGCTACTAAATTCCAGATTTTGCTGTCTTTGATAAAAGTATTATACTGTGGAGATTTTCACAAATATATCCTTGAGATAATTATGGACTAGAAGAAACCAAAGTAACCGTATGGGTTGAATAATATGAGAAGGTGATTGCAAAGTGTAGGGTAGGATATACTAATCAGTCGATATTTACGTCTCTACTCTAACGTTGAAAAAACACTTTCCCTCGTGGCCATTGTTTGAAACATCAGTACTAGTCCCTGCCAAGCCTCTTACACCCGGTCACCAACTGACTTGTCATTCCTAGTCTTCTTTGTTCTTTGACGGAGATAATGCTTAAGGATAAAATCTTGGATTTTTTCCTAAGCAATATTGCTGCTGGGATTAAATCGGATGCTGCCGATTTTTTATCATCGACCCTGTTAAACCGGCTACGGTGAAGGTGACAGTGATGGCGGCGCGCAAGTGAAAATCTGTGGGACTTGACGCGGGAAGGCCCGAGGTGTATTTGATCTGGGCTTAGCGTTGCTTAGCCTGGCCTTGGGTGAAATGACTGCGGCGTGCGGCACTGGCTCCATCCCTGTAAGGGGCAGACTATATAATCTCCGCAGGGAGCCACCCTGGAGGGGGCGTGAAGGGCGCGCCGACCGGGGATCAGGCGAGGAATCCGTCTTCGAGGATTCATTTTGCCCCGCGCGCCCGCTGCAGCACCCCAATCTGAATTCACCACCTATCTTCATTTTGATGGTAGCAGTGATGGGGACTTGATGGTAAAGAAACTGCTGCCCCAAAGAATAGCGCGCGGCAGAAGCCCAGCGCGGCCGTCTGCAGCGCCGCGTGATATTGGCCGCGCGGTATAAGAAAGTTGGAAGAGGCGCGGCAGGAGTGAGCGTACAGGAGGCATTGTCTGTCTCAACCCCTACTAGGTACTCGTATTGGGGACGATCCCGCACAGGGCTTCCTCGGGGGGAAGACCCTGGAGAATAGCAGCTCATTATGACGGGTTGTTCTCCGCCCGGGAGCCGTCACCCTGGAGGATTTGCCCAAGCCAGGGGAGCTCACACTGCGACGCGTACGTCTAATTTTATCAGGGGCGGCGCGTACAATGCGCCATGCTGCGACCCGCCAGGAGCTGGAGAAGAAGGTCCTCACAGTGTGGACTGATCTAGTCAGATGCTACTACCACTTCCCTGGGCGCCGCCACCTTGTATCTCATTAAATGAATATCACCCTAGAAACTCTCACTTATACTTAATACACATCTCCTGGTTCCCCCGTTATTATCCCAAACAATGATATTGGATTCCCTTGCAATAAGCTGTAATTTGCCCTCGACCGCCATTCTCGGATTCGGGACCCCCTCGTTGCTATGTACCATGCCTTACCTCCGCCATTTTCATTGGTGACAACAACTCCCTGGATACTGCTGATAAGGCTATGGGGAGGGGAGGCGGGAAATGATTGTACAGTGAAAAGATATACTTTAACAAATCACTTAAATCTCAAATTTTCAGGGGCTATTCCTGAATGTGAATTGAAGAACATATGTAAAATTTGGACTACCAGTGCATATATATCTATCCAAAAACTTGAAATATCAGATTCTTAAGCACTGAGTCAATGGGGTTGTATTCACCAACTTTCACACTTCACTGCAGCGCCACCTACACTAAATACCCGGATTACCGAATCCGAGAATGAACATGCTTCTACCTTTGCGCCGTCTGTGCTGCATGTACCGTCACCGTTCCGCTCATGTTCATTAGAGATACACGAGACACTAATCCAATGTTCTAGTGCTAAATGATTGAATTCACTAAAAGATTTTAAAGAAAATATCAAATCTGTCGCCGCTATGATTGAATTATTCATAGTGACTCTTCTATCGTCGGTTTACCAGACTCCATTAACACAGCCCTGTTACACAGCTCTCTGAGCAGAACTTGTCGTTGGTTTAGGATTACTTCCAGGGAGACCAGGGCTGTGGTACACAGTAGCACACCATTAGTTCATTCAATAAGACGCCCCCCAGGCCTATGTATGTAGCCTCACTTTATTACCACTCCATTCTGTACAACAGCTTTAGAATCATAAAACACAATTCAATTTAGATAAAAGCCTCTTGGTGATAGCGTGCTAAAAAGATGTTATCTCACATTCTTGCACTCAACGAATGTTTTAAAGTATAGGCCTACACGTGCTTGGACATGGAAAAAACATTTTATGTCCCAGTTGTTTGTTCATTCAGTTATTTGCTGTAAAAAGGTTTCTCTAAAACTTCTTTAAGTAAGATAAGCGTCTTGTCTGATCCATAATAGGTGTGCACTGGTGTGGAAGAGAACATTCTTGTCCTTATGTTTTTATCAAAGAGGTATCTGATAGTGGACAGGGAAGTGTTTAAGCTGCTGCATAATTGTTAGATTTGAGAAGTAGATTTTTAGAAAGTAGAAATTTATTCTTCTGTGAATAAGTGCTTCTCTTTGTTGATGAAACGAGGGTTGATCTTGGTCATGTTCTCTCAATACGGGGTCTACTAGGTCACCAATATTTTGGACTCTGGGATTCAACCATAGTACACCGTGAATATTATCAACCTGTGTAATGTATGGTCAAGACACATGATCTATAAAATTGATATTTATACATTTGTTAATACCTCAACGGAACCATGTTAAAAGAAAAAAGGTTGCATTCACAAGGGGATATCCAAGCTCGTTATAGTGACAAGGAATGTTGAAGCATTAAACAAAATGAAACCTTTAAAGCTTTATTTGACAATATCTTTGAAGGAGACTCATAGACCATTTATATTCAGATGATTGTTGATGGCCGTTGACATCCAGACATGTATAGCCTATACCTGTACACGGGGTGACCCCAAGTGGAGGTTAAGACTAGTGGTGGGAGGACCGGGCGGGTGTGAGGGGTGCTGGTGAATCAGGTGTCAGGCCCGAGATGAGGGTGACAGTCCCTGTCCGGGCCGCGCCGCCCCCTGACACTGCCCACATTGTGGGGCTTCTTGTCGAGCTCCTTTTACAACACGGGGCATACCTGAGACGACCTGCCAGCCGCCGCTCATCCTGAGCGATATTAGAGTGACTCCCCGTAATCCCCAATAGCCTCCGGTCCGGGCCTCCGGTCCACTGTTAATCTTAACATGAGATGGTTTGAGTATGTTTTTTAATTCAAACATGAATGGCTTCGGGTATTCACCGCTTAAATTCAATATTTCATAAATATCCATATCGTCCCCTTGATTTTAGTTTTATCAAATATCATCAGGTAGATGCGGCGAAATGCATTGCATTTAACGTCCCTTTTCGGTAAAATGTCTTTTTTTTTTTTACATAAGGAGCAGTTTGCAATGATGATGTGTAAAATGTACTTGATGTTGATTGACAAGGATCTATTTTAGATATTGTCATTATCATAGACTGAATGCTACTTGAAAAATGAGCCATATTGTAATGAATTAATGTGATCCTGTTTATATTTTTCACATTTGTAAGTGTAATGATACTGAAAACTCAGGGAAATCTTAATGATTATTGCTAATAAAAACCTTTAAAAAGGACATCAGGTTCTCGTAAATACAAGAGTAACAATATAAGACATCTTTGTTTATGGGTTGTAAAACAAAAGAAGGACTTTAACGTGCTTATGTTTGAGGATACAAATCTTTCTTTACTTGAAGAGAGGATAAGTCAGAAGCATCACATTTTGTGGTTCACAAGTAAAAGGGTTTCCTTTTAAATGATAATTATTGAGAAAGTTTCCATTTGTATTAAGGGTAATAAACGTATATTTTTCATCGGTGCAATGTATTTCATAGCAAATAATCGACACAATTATATTTCCTTTATTGCAGGCGTGACACTGGCAACGCGTCGGAGTAGGAATCAAGTAATAAGGTAAATTACCCTGTAATGTTGCCTTCCCTGCAAAATTAAATCAAGTTTTATGGATGGGTTCGGATAAATGCAGTGTTTTCCTTTCCTTTTGGTTCAAGCTACCTTCTTTTTTCGTTTTAATAACCATATTCAAGAGACCGAATCTGCTTTTAGGCCTCTTAAATTGTTTCTTTTCTAAGAACATTCTGTGTTTGTCAAAGCAGACCTGTTTAAATACAAAGTTATTTTCGTCAAGACCGGATCGTACAAAGGAAAAAGGGGGCTAGTATTCCATTGCAGAAAAACTGGAACAATAAATAAAATAGGCTTATCTACAGAGTTCGAATATTAAAGAACAGATTCCTTGCCACTACTTCGGAGAAAGGGAAACAATATTGCACTACGATTCAGGGGCAATGGCAACATTGTCATTTTGAAAACTACTGCAACTGTGTTTATCAGTAATAGTATTAGCTACAAATGTCGGTAAATGAGGAAGAGGGACAAACAGTCTCACTTGATGCCTATGTCAGGCAGGTAGGTCTGAACAAATAGACGATGTTCTTCCTACATGCCGATCTTGTATGTATCAGCTAGTGCTTAGAAAGTAGAGACATCCAACGGCCTTTTCCATTCCTTGGGTATCAACAGATCAATGTCTGGTATTTTATTTGTACAAGCGTCATTATTACATGCCTTGACTAGCCATTCTAAATCTTGCACATTCTCAAGTATTGTTAAAGAACCACGAGCCAGTGTATTCCGCTTGTCATACGGAATAAGAGAAAGGACATCAAAGTCAATATTGAGAGAGAAGCTCGTTATTCGGCGGGTCCTTTATTTGTTCACTCGCAGCGCTCACTGGTGGCGATCCACAACGATGACAAATGGGTAGTAAAAGGTCAAAGGTCGTCGGGGGGCGGGTCGGGTGCATCCTGGTTAGCATCGATAACTATAATTGAAGGAAACGGGTCAGATGCTTTCCTTAATTACTGCGACACTGAAGGCTAATGATTATTACCGATGTATCATGCGGCGCTGACCTGCAAACTACTGATTGGAGTCGCGCCAGTGGACAGCCCGGCCACAGCCCGGTGATAGATCATGTGCCGGACCCGTAATCACCAAACACATTTCACTCGTTTGTCTGACGCAGACTGCTGGGTCAGCCTCACCAGACCACCGGTCAGTTGGCTATTTACTATCTATGTTTTTGTTGAATGGCAATGTATTAGGTTGCTCATGGAACATGGACATGTAACGTACACCTATGTTGACTGTCAGTATCTGACACATACGTTTGTAATGACTTCTTTGTTGTCAATAAAATACTTACTATTTTTAGTATTAGTACCAAGGAAGCTGGAAGTAATGGAAGCCCTTTGAAGTGGCCCACATGGGTCAGTTTGGCTGGGGGGCAGTTGTTGGGGGATGGGCGGACGGTAACCTTGGGCGTCCGACCAGCAGCCGTGTTTGCAAATGCCTTGTAGCTATCTGAACTCCCCATGCCCCTCATCATCGCCCACGTCGAGAACGGATCCTTTTTCGTCTTCATCGTTTTCTACCCCCAAAAATGTTAATTTCAGTGCGTTCTTCTTTAAGCCTGCAGAATTTAAAACAAGAATTTATGTTAAATATCCCTCAGTTTGGTGGCCGGTTTGGTGAGGGTCATTTTGCTGCATGTCTGATGAAAAGTGAACACGATGTTGTGGGGAGAGGGGCTGGGGCTGGGGTATCCCGGGGCACTGAAAGGTTAATTTCCTGTCGTCAGATCCCGACCGCTAGAACCAGTGGAGCTTATACCAATCCCTTCAGGAGTCAATTTCGCAAACAGCTGCAAATCCCCTGACCCTGAAGCGTTCTCGGTATAAGTCAGGGGGCAAATCCTCCTGGAGGCTGCAGTGGAAATATTCCTACTCCTAAACTGACCGATTCCCAAATGAAGGGAAGCTACAAATTGGGAAACACCGAATCAACTAAAGTTTAATAGTTACGAATGTTACGAATGGAGCTAAAAGTAACTATCTGATTGCCCACGTGGTTTGACTGTCTGAAACGTCCCCCTGGTGCCCTCAGCCCCATTCATTCCCGATTCCAGCACCCCCAATCCCTTCCTCCTGTATCTCCTCCTGTCTCTCCTTCGTTCGCAAAGCTGACCACCTGACCAGACAGGTTGACGCCTATCACTGTCCTGTCGGCATAAAACTACTCGACGGCAGATCCTAAATCAATACTTAACACAGCCGAGTAGTTAGGGTAGGGGCATTTGGGAGCCAGAGTTCGTCCCCAGAGGCTATCAGCAGCAGGCCCCCAGCGGGTCACCTGAGGTCTATTCCTGGTAAAACCCTTAGTTTCCACCCCAACCTCTTATGGCATAACCCTTCCCAAACCAGTTTAGGTCCCATCTCCCCTACCGTGCAAACCCCAAACATCCTAAAGGGTTAATGGCTGGGTGGTGACTTTGAGGTAAAATGTGAGGCGGTTACCATCAATTACTAGCGCGGAAAGTCGGCCCCCACCTTTGGTGTCCATTGATCGATGTGACAGGGGGAGAAGTGGTCAGTTTAGGGGGTCACTGGCACAGGCTCCTTGTCCTTGTGTCCTCTTACAAGAAGGGCCAGGGAGGGAAACTGCTGGGAGCATTTCCTAAATCGATAAGAACACGTACCATGTCCCTTAACCCTGACATTTGGGAGCCTTTGTATCCCACTACCTTTGCAAAGATCGAAATGTCTATAGCTAGTTGAGAATGTTAACTAACATTTTATGTTTAAGTTAATATAATCCAGTGATATCATTTTGAATTAAATAATCTTACCTTAACCCACAAGGAACGATATGTATATTTAAAAGGGGGTATTTAAAATCATTTTACGTCAGTCAAGATTTCTTAGGATGGTTCCCATCATGAACAACCTTAAGCTGCAGCTATAAGGCTATCACGTCTCATCGAAAAACATATCCCTTCTGGATCATACATTTTGCGTAATGAGATTTAGGCATTTAGAGATAAAGCTTTTGTTTACCCCTAGGCCTCCTTGAATTCGGAAAAATATTAAAGAAAAACATCTGGATTCCATTGTGTTGTGGTAACACACACACACACACACACACACACACATATATATATATATATATATATATATATATATATATATATATGAGTGAGTCCGGATATTTTTAATAATTGCTCTTTATTTTCTGTCAAACTATTACATGGACGATGATCGAATAGAGCCATACCATGGTAGTCCTTTATGGTTTATAGGAAATACTTATATATAGTGAACTTCCGCCTGGAGGCCTTCAACTTACAATAATATTAAACAGTAATCCCTCACTTCCCACTCACCCTCCAGTTGTAATCTCAGGGCCCTCTGTCATTTCCAGGAGATCAGGCTGTATTATACTCCTCTGATTTATGACACGGTTTCTTATATTCATTATGGTATATGTGAAAGTGATTTAGTTCCCTTAAGAGAAAAGTGGATTCAAGGCATAGTTCTTTTTAAGTGAATTGGCTCCTGCTCTCGGCAATGAGTACAAAAAGTCTATGCAGCACTTTGGGCTCTGTCAGTGTTTTTATGATATAGGCTACAGTATTTCATTTGCTTTTAGAAAATGTATCCCTATAGAACCCAGTTTAAATAAGGATTTATCTACACAGAAATTGTAATATTCACTAGCTATCTGAAAATGATATAGTAAATGAACAAATACGTACATTTATCTTGATAAAATATGACTTATCAAATTCCAAACTGTTTGTATGTCCAATGAGTATTATCTGAAAGTGATGTTATAAAACAGGCTATAATAAGATTTCTTCCGCCACATGTCAATAGATATTGTACATTTTTTAAAGATTGGTAGGTCATAAAATTGACCTTATTTCATTGTTATTGCGTGTACTTTTCTCCTTCATATCGTTATTAATACCAGTCCTTCGCTAAATATTCCAATACGATGTAGCAGGGTGGCACTTATAAAAAGTTGGGGAATTATGATGGGTATTGTAGTGACGTCATGACAAGACGGCCTTGCGGTCATTTCCCAATAAGGAGTCTTTGGAGCCAGGTTTAATTAAAGATCAGCAGAACCAACAACGGAAAGACCCCCTCCTCTTTATGTCTCATTAATTATCTCACCTCGGTTTTGTGCCCCATATCAGTGATGGCACACCTTTACCGAGTCATGAATTTTCAGCAAATCAATCAAGCCTGTAATCTTTAAATGGTATTTAGGCACAATTTTAACGTCTAGAAAAACTCAAGAATTCTAAGAGTAATTAATCCTAGTGGCATTACAGCCAAGAGAAAATCTATCATCCGTGAGATGTTCTTAAGTTTTATTGAAACTTTTTTAATGACATCTCTTTCCAAAACCTTAAAGGGCTTTATTCTTAATTGAAAATAGCAACTTTGGAAGAAGCAATAAGAATTGTCAACATCCTAAATGGTAACCAAGGATAGGAGAGTTACATATTTTTATATATGAACATGCATTCAATACCACAGGAACTTCCAAAGGCTATAATATTCTTCTCCAGAATAAGAACGAACAAAAATATGGTTTTGATGGTACACTTGGCGTCATGTTTCATGCTACGCCAGAGGTTAGTAGTTGCTTTTTCATGCTAAGTAACATCTTTTTGCTCTGGTCACATCCTGACGGACAACTGTTACAGACCGGCCAAATGTGGCCTGCTGGAGGCGTGAACCGCGTGTAGTGCCCCCTATAGGGCTCCTCCCGCGGCCCTCAACAAAACACAACTGTCAGAATGATTTGGAAATGCCCTTGGGGAAATATTCTGGCTATAAATTGGGTGCCTTGACCCTTAGTATATTTAATTTTGCAGAAAAAAAACACATCCTCTCAACTCTGTAAAATCCTTTAGAAATTAAAAGGCTGATTATGCAGCTCTTCCGGTCTTTGAATGTTGTAGAAAATGGATGAATGTCGATGTGTGATTTCCACTCAGATGTTGTTCGTATTCCTATGTGAAAGGAACCCATCGCCGTGAGTTGCTACGTATTTTTGATAATTTTGAATGTACATTATTGATCTATTTAACTATACTGGTGTAGCGGAATACGGTGAAGCGTGTGCCATTCGACTTGTTTAGTGATCTCTCGATGTGCAGCCCTTTTCTCTCAGGATTATATCGAGAGTACATGGACATGTACGTGCGTCATCGTAACGCCTGCAATTTGTATATCAATATTATAAATGAATGAAGAATGTGAATGGATGAAGGGAGATCTTAATGGTTGAAAAGAAACGTAGCAATATATCTTATAGACTACAAGAATAGAATTAATGATGCCAAGGTGTGTTATAAGGCCTGTTACCGGCATGGTCGGCAGGACCTGAGGGCAGTGGGAGTGGTGGGGACATATCTCAGCGGTGAGGGCGGAGGCAGTGAGTGGCTGCTGGGTGTTGACAGATGGCAACACCTGGGCCGCACTACGCCACACACAGCGGCCCACTACTCCAGGCACAGGACTGGTCACAGTCGTAACCACTCCTCCTGTGCGTAGGTGGGCTGACACGCTGCTATAACTCACCTGCATATCCGCGGCAAATAGGACAATACACGGCAAATACACTGATCTATAATTATATATGATATACCTGATTATGGATTCATTTAAGCAGGTAAGTTATCTGATGTTTATGTTGTAATATTGTATATAAGAGACTTCATTTTTGGATCAGTGTAACCCTGTGTACAGCTATTGTCCAAACTCCAATAAACTGGCTGTCGGATTCAGACATTAAAATGCCAGTTATTTGGAACGATTCCAGTTGATATTCTTGGACAAGTTTCAAAATCACTGGGCTTGATGGACGCTGGAACCATTCCTTCTGTCAGTTTCGTGAGCCATGCCAGAAAAAATTAAAGTGCACTGACCTGGACAAACGTTCATTTGTGTTTCATTGTCATACACAGAGCATAGTTGTACTGCCTAGTCTGCATGGTATGTTTTGTAAATGCAGAATTTATCTGGAACAGGGCCACTTGTGTGTCGATCGATTTGCTCTGCCTACTGAATTTGCAATGGACCATGACTGTTTACTCCCATACACATGAAGCTACCACCGCAGTTTTTTAACAGTAGGGCACCTCTTCCCTTCACTTAGTGTGGAGCAGAGCTCACAACCTATATAGAAACATAGAGAAGCGTTGTTGCACAAGGATTGAACAATTGATTTCAAACTGTTTCGACAATTCGACAATTCTATATAGATCTATGACTTTATAGAGATGAAGAATATATATAAACATGTATAGGAATAATGGATACATAATAATCTATTCATAGCGACTACTGCAGTATAATGTACTGCAGTAGCACAGTGTAGTCGCTATAAATATATGAAGAACTATACTTACAATTGTGTGTATGCATATATATAAATGTGTATGAATGTATGTTTGTGTGTTTGTGTGTTTGTATGTTAGTATATTTGTATAAATGTGTCTGTTGAAATGTGTATTTTTTTGTATTGCAAATATGTTAACCTCTTAGCACGATACTATTGAACCAGTGTACTTTAGTGGGAACTAGTAAAAATTTAACATTCATAATGTAGTATCTTGATAGTTATTTTAATGTTCCCGGGGGCTAGGCAGATTAGTGACTATATATAGTGTTTGTCTAAAGACCTAAAGGTAGAAAGGAAGTGAAACCAGGTAAACTAGTGCAATCCTAACGAGCTTGGTACATGTTTATCATATAACCTAAGCAATTGTTCCATTCGTTCTGACATACCTTATCATCATTGTTGCCATGCCAAGAGGGCCCCCACCCACGTCCTATGAATGGCCAGGACGCCCAAACTTGGTCAGAATGCCATTAAAACCACAGCCAGCCTCGACGCCATTGTACAACAAACCAAGCAAGTCGTGCTTAGCGCCATGTCAATAGCCAGCCCCAGTTTTTCCCTGCGTTTTATACATGCAGTCTATACTAGAAGGCCTCTGAAAAGTGCTTTGTCATCTCCCATCTAAAAAACGGTTTGGTGGAACAGTTCTATAATGGATAGTGACTATGCCACAATAGCTGTATGCCATAATAAATACATGACCATTAATTATAATCAGCGAGACAAATAGCATACCTAATTTGTGTACACGATACTTTCTAGCACAGCACGGCGAACTGAACTTGGTACATAGTGTGTCACACCAAAGAAACATAACGGTTGCGATTCAAACATAAGTAAAGAAATGAATCTTTATATAACTTCTTTTTTTTACCATAATTGGATCCTCCCTAAAGCAGAGTCTAGCAGGTATTACGTCCTAGTGCCCGTAATCTCGTTACCTAGTGCGTTATCCCCTCCGTCAATAGGTACGTCGGGGTCGGACCGAGTGCTTTGTTCCCAGCAGACATATAGGTCCAGAGGCATCCATCTTGGGCCAGTCCGTTATTCCAGGTCGTTATCGGCCCTTTTAATGGCCAGGCCCCGTGCCTTTATGGTTGTGTCGGGAGCATTCCGGTAAAACATCAAACAAACCTTCGGGGATGGTCGGCCCCGTGGGGACGGTATGCTCCTGGTACGTGAGCAATGCCCGGTAACGTATAGACCACCGATATACGTATACGTACACTGTATACATGGGCACACCGCATGTAGCATGTATGCAGGGTCACCCTTTATTATGATTGCTGATTTATATGAGTGCATCCGGTATGTACATTTATACAGGTATATTATGAACGCAGGATCCTTCATATAACGGTGATTTATCACTGCATGGCCCTTTATTAAATTTTGCCGGCGATATGGTGAATAATAGTTCGTTCACATACGTGTCTTCATTGATGAGGCAGTAGGAAATGCAGCCATGAATATGGGAGAATCTGACTAGCATTGAACCTTACTAAACGAGAGTTGCTGTCAATTGAGTCAGTTGTTCTTTAGGTGATTGATCATGAGTTCTAATTATCAGGTGATTAAAATGGTTAAATACAATGTAAGCATTCTCAAATAGAGGTACGTAAATGTCGACCTAACCCAACTATGTCCTCTGTGGCTGTGTAGACACGGCAGTGGTGTATAGACTAGCTCAAGGCGTTTCTCTTGTGTTGAAAGACATTGAGTAATATAGTTACATTACCTTAAGTATATAGACCTTGAATAAAGTACAGTGAGATCAGGAACTACACGATTTACTTCCCAGTAGCGCCGCCATTGAATAAAAATTACCAGAGGTGAATGTCAAGAGAAAAGACTAAGTGTGCTTTAGTAAGAATGATTTCTTTATGTTTTTACCTGGCAACAAATGGTTTGACACCTTTAGACGTAAATAATGTGCGCCACCTGTCGTCGGTAATTATAAGGGTCATTGACTCTGAACCAGGATCCTTACTCTCCCTCTTACAGTTAGAAGGATAAAAAAATATAATTATGTGCCGCCAACGCAGGATCAGTGAGTCATCTTATTATACTAACTTGGATAAATCTGTCTGATTCCAACAATGTTCGCTTATTACCCGTATGTAGTCCCGTGAAGTGTGGTCAGGGGTTGGGTGAATAGCCACAATTATATGACAAATGACAAAATAATCCCATATCAGATGATGCAACTCTTAGTAAATGTATCTACTAGTAGTACCTTGAAAATGAGTTTAGGATCACAACATAACTTAGTGCAGTGGTAAAAACCGAGCTAAGTTTGGTAATTTGTCTAATAAACATTGTTCTAAGTACACAGGAACCAAGAATTATGTGGCAGACGAGGACCATGACGTGAGATAAACATGTATATAACCATTTGGGGCTAGAAATCGCTGCTGTTTATTGTGTCAGGATGCCAGGAAGGTTACAAAAAGGAATAGTTGATGCAAGGCACTAGCCGAGTTTGGAGGCGTCCTCCTTCAGTAGACTTTGCACAGAGGGTAAAAAGCGTTTGGTGTGTTTAATCTCCTGGTTTGCCATCCGCCTACGTGGGTATAAACCCTGCACAAATTAAACTATGGTAGACTTTACCTGAGATGTTTGTTAAAGGAAGGCCGGAGTAAATAAAGTACCATGTCCGTTCTCATACATGTAAAACACTTCACTGAATGTGTGCTGAGTTGAGATCCGGTAGTGGCCTTATAGAGGTATCTAAGCCAAATACTTCAATAGCATAGATTTCCTTGTGAATGTACAGCACAGTTCACTTCACACTGGTATATATATACTTATGGTAATACATACTTGAGAAATCACAAAATGTAACGAGGATGGCAAAGCTTTATAGATAAGTTGATTTGAGAAGCACCAAAGCAATGAGTGCCCTCTGCTAGATACCCGACGCCAACTCTTTCGACTCTAACAGATTTTGAACCCATTACTCATTTATAATTGCCTATGATAGTGTTTAAACTAGTCACCTCAAGTCTTGACCTGCATGGCTGCATACCATATAAATATATAATGACACATATTCTATGAAAACTGGCGTACATTTTACCTCAGGGGTTTAGCTGTGGTCGTATAAGGACACTGCACCATACACTAGAGTGGATGGCAGCTACTTTGTTCCACCTTATTCATACCTGTGTATGTTCAGGTATTCGGGTTCCTCTCGTTATACCCTGAGACCTCGGAGACCCCACACCTGTCTGCCTCCCCCACCTGTAACACCCTCCTCCTGTAACTGGACATTTGGGGGCGTCCTGACAGCGTTGTCAGGTCAAAGGCTTCAGCATTGAAGCGTCAAAGGGCATCCATCGTGAGAGGAGTCTAATCGACCTGGCCCAAAAACAAGATTTCATATGGCTTTTCATGCGAAGAACATAAATATAGGAACCACTCCCTTTTCACACCTTAATGTGTGGCTGTCACCTGAAAAGCCCCCATTTGGTGCGGTGTCTGTGTAGATGAGAGTGGTGATTCATGACTAGTTTCTTGTCAAAGGTCGTTGGTCTGACTTGGAAGATGGTCGTGTTTTCTGATAATGAAGGGCTCCGGTTCGTTAAATTCCTGCCCATTCGATTCTATCTTTCCACCATCTGTATGTACAGTCTCATTCGCCTTGCACAATTAAACCGTTTAAGTGTGTGGTTACTGTGGTGCCCCTGTACGTATTGAAGTAACCTTTGGACAGAAATGTTAACTATATTTAGGTGTATATTTCATTCTAGATCTAGATATTTACAGAAGACATTTTATTTGGACCGTGCGTCATAAATAGCAAGAATCATTCAAAGTACTTAACATAATACATTGGTAGGCCTATTGTTTGCTTAAATAACCGGGACATGTCTTTTACACCATGGGAACTGTTATTTACATTCACCTAATTTCGAAGTATTCTACTTTCACTTTTATATACAAGAAATCCGATATATCATAGGTACAACTTGTTACCTCCGCAATTGCAACTGAATGTACAGTCATGGCTGTAGGTGAAACAAAGAATTACCTGCATATTTTTAACGACCATAAGTAGGGTTACTCTACACATTCCTATGTGTTTCATCTCGCATTTTTAACCATTGATGTGTTGAAATGCCGTTAGCTTATCGAACATAAAGACAAATTACTCTCAGTGAATGTGGCCCAGCTGACACAGGGGCAGACCAATGGATGTAAACAGAGCTCCCCTACGTGCCTGTCTTCTGTCTGCGGCCCTCCTGCAATACGTGTACTCAGATGATAAACATAATACCGTAAAAAGTCTCATTGAAGCTGCAGACTTTGCGTGCTCGTGCATCCCAACATGTTCGGTTGAGCTCCCACCCCGCTGCAATTGTCGTGTGAAGCTTTTAAAACAAGCCTAGTGTGAGTCTAATAATGGCCTAGCAAGTCGAGTGTTATTGTGGAGTTCGCTCAAAAGTGGTTAGATTAGCCACTTACTTTGGTCGATTGAAAGATCAGTCTGGGTTGGTTTCCATTGAAAACTGCCAAGTAGAGTGGTTGAACAAGGGAAACACTTAATGGATAATCCCAACCACAGGACGATGTGAGTAGTCTCTCCAAAACCACGGTTTGTTGATCGATTTTGAGGTGTGTTTTTTTTTAACTCTCAATCGAAAGTCATGCTAGAGCTGTCTAGTCTTCATCAATTTATTAGATTATCTGGAATGGATTGCTCTTCTCTGGTCCAGGTGAGCTGTTTTAAACGACGATCAAAGGTTTGAAAAACCTAAATGTTGTAATGAATGGATATTAGAACCAGTCTTCTCGAAAAAAGGTTTTCATTGTCAACCAATGTTAGCATCAGCATTTGGTATCAGGAGAAATATCACCATTTAATTTTACGTTCAACATGAAAATTGGGCCGAATGAACCCCACAATTAGCTTTCACATCGAAAAGAGTAATTAATCAAAATTTATATTGACAATTAGTTTCGCATACTCCCGTTGAATTATAGCCTTGCCAGCTTCCTCGTAAATCATTCACCTTTAAATACCATAATTCTGACAGCGTTAGACGTACCAGAGAGTTTACGACTGGAGAGGAGACCCAGGTTGTGTTTGGCCTGTCACGGTCCACTGCGTTTCCTACAATAAAAGAACTCTGTGTGTGTATGTGGTTTGGGGGGGGGGGGGGGTGCCGTAGGGAGGTGGGTGGGGGAGCTAAGTGGGGGAGTACCCAGTGTTCTAGATCGGGAGGGAGCAAGGGGGGCGAGAGAGGGGCGGTGGAAGGGGGAGGCAGGTGAGTCTAGCCAACCAGCGGGCCGCAGTCTCCACCAGAACAGGTGAGGTGAGGCACTGCACGCCCGGAATTAGCACAAGACGCCGGTCCAACCTGCTGGTCTGGTTAACCTGCCCGGCTTAACCTTACAGGACGGACTTAAGACGACGAGAATAGGACTGTTGGATTATCAAAACATATGGAAAGCTCATATTCATTTTCTCCGTACTAGGAGGAGAGAAGAAAACTAAGCAGGGAATTGGTTTCTCTCTGAAAGTTCGTCTGTGGCTTGGAGTACGTGGTTGTTGACGGAAAGTACTAAGACCGGCCGTGTCGGGAGTGTACCGGGCGACTGTGGTGGTGGCGGTTAGTGGTCGTCGTCCGTCACCGTAGACCCAACTAACCCACCGTCAACGGTGGAATAACAAAAACCGTCATCACACCTTACCAAACTCCACTCCCAGGTAAGCAACAAATGTTTGACATTCTCCAATTTCAATTGACAAGAATGTCAAACACACAAACCAACATCCTGACATAAGGAAATGAGTCTACTGATTAGTATTTTCACGTCAAATAAGTGTTGCTTATTTATAGCTTGGGGCTGAGAGGTGAACAAACAGACTCTCTGGGCACTTTTCATTACCCAACTCTGGGGCGGAGTTAGTGACCTCGGGGCGTGTACATGTGATATAAGAGCAGGTAAGGCCTTGTATGGGAACTGGTGAGGGGAGTTTAGGTACGGGAATAGGATCCAGTGGTGCGGGCAGCGGTCATGTCCCCAGGCCACAGGTATATCAAGGTAGCAGGAGCCCAGACCCCAGTGACCCAGTGAGAGCCCGACCCGTCCACCGGCCACTCTCTCCCCTCACACCACACACTCCCCGCCGACCACCAAACGGCCTCCTTACCTGGTCGATAATAATCAGGTCCGGGCGGTATATCACAAGAGGCCGAGTGCCTATTGTGTGCCTAATGAGGCCTGGTGTCACCTCCGACAGATACCACCCCAATATTTGCCGGCCACGTTTATGTAACCTGTGTAAACGAGGTTATTTTTACACCCACCCACCACAAAGCCTCGACCGACCGCAGCGAGTAAACCCTAAATACCCCCTTTCCAGGGGTGCAATAGTGTTGAGCACAGATTTAGGATTGGGATCCAGGTGTGCTGGACAATGGGTCTGGTGATCCAGGTTAGGTAAGGTGACATTTGAGGCGTGTAGTTAGTGTGAAGGATTGGGAGGGGGGATGAATGACCTACACACCCATTAATGTTTCACCGAGTAAAACTTAATAATGTTAATGGCTACGTTAATGCCTCCAGGGTACACCCCGCTCTCTCGTCTGTAACCAGTTCTAATAGTCGTATTTGGGACATGACTGAATGTCAGAGGGGAGGCTTGAAGGCAATAGATCAAAGTGCACATTTTATGATTATTCAATTGTCTAGGTAAATCGTTCAAGTAACCCTTCAAAGTATGATAAAAACCGATTAATGACTAACATCGATCACGAAGGATCAGGATAATCAATGGGTCATGAAACCGTAAAACTAGACCCTGCAGGCTTTACCTTGCAGTTACAGTATTTAAGCCATCCAGGAGAAATTATATGAGCAATAACGCCACTGAAAGAAACGGTTTGCTCCAATATTGAATTATCGTTTAGATTATTCAATTGTACGCATCCAGGGCAATGTTACCTATATGACATTTGATTAATGAAAACTCCAGAAACATTTATTCGTATCACGATCATTTGACTTATAGAGTATAAAACATAGTAATAACCTTCATTAGTGGCATCCTTTTCATTCAATATTTTCTTTCTCATGCAATAATTATGATGGCTCTGTCACTGTTGATAATATTCAACAATCTCAGGGTACTGTCTTTAGCCAAGGTAGTGGGAGCGGCCGGTCTCAGGTAGAGTTGGAGTAAAGGGTGGGTGACAGGCGCCGGGGGCCGGGCCGGCTGATCATGATGGTCATACGGCCTCCAAACCCGACACCAGAGATCCCCTGCACCAACCACCACACTAGGCGGGCAGGCCACCGACATATTACTACCAGAATGAAATGTCGACAGCTTTTGTTCACCTGACAATCACATGGGAAAATGGCCGCCAAAGGCAAAGGCTTGTGTATGTGCGGAGGGGGCGTGGAAAGTAACCAAATAGGAAAATCACTGCTGGTGTCGCATATGAATTTAGACGTGTCGGGATTCTCCCCGAGAAGATGATAATGGCCTTTCTTTCCGTCTTTTGCCCTCTTGGTCGTGGTCAGTGATTTATCTCGTGTTTATGGGTATACATTTAATACCCCGTGTAGTTATGTCAATGTGGGTCGTTAGTGTGCAGCAGAGGAGGCTTGTTACGAAAGGCAGGCCCTGAGGAGAATGGAATGTGCAAATAATTGCACATTCCACGGATGCCCTTTGGAGGCTTTGCTGGTCAGTCGAGTGGTCAGGGTAACAATGAGGTGGTCAGTGTTGTCGCCGAGTGGCGTACTCCCCACGCCCTACAGACCCTTTGTTGTCCCCCCTTAATCCGTCTTTGCCCGAGGTCTGGGTCGTAGAGGACACTGCAGCCATGTTATTTTTACACCTTGAGTATAGGGGCCGTTTGTTAATGCTCACTTAGGGCTGTTACATGGGAACATTGGATGTTGGCTCACCAGAAAACCACTTCGCTGCTTTCCTGGACGTATCACAAAGCAATATTAGGTCGATGGGAAGCTATTGATTGTTACTGGGCCTTTCAATTGGAAATAGATGTATGACCATTGGTCCGGGTTTTTTATTTCAAGACACGCTAAAAGAATGACCAATATTACTCGTTGCCCTAGGCATGTTTCTTGCCCTAATCCTCCCAAGTTGTAAAAACCCATGTACATGTTCATTCAGGCTCTAAGCGGACAAGGCAGACCAACCCCAGCTGCTTGGCTATTGTTTGCATTACTTGCATCTCAGTGCCTTTGAGAAAAGGAAAAACGCACAAAAGAGTAGCCTTTTTGAGTGCATGTACCTAAAACAATGCCTTTTTAGTTCTCCCTTTTATTCCATCACCAGACAGATAGTTATTGTTTGTGGAATTGAATATGAATCATATCGGTATCCCCTTTCCAAATTTACATTAGCAATTTACATTTCCTTTTGACGGACAAATATGGAATACACATTTCCAATATCATCCGTCTCAAAAACAAACTGCGGACCATTTCTATTTGTTGTTGTCTTTTTTTCGGTCTTAGCCCGTCGGTCTTAAGATGGTGATAGGTGAGGAGTAAATCCAAGTTGTTTGAGTCGTATTTCATTGGTATTTTATTGGTCCTCTCTCTAGGGAGACGGCTTGATAGGGGTTGTGTGTTGGGTTAACATCCACCTGTCAAGATGAACAGATAGGGCCTGCGTTTTGCCCTTCTTCAAGAGAGCCTCCATGAGATTCAATATCCGGTGTTGACTTTCCTATCCCCACTTCACCTTGCCATTATAAACACCCCCGCCACAAAGTACTCCCCAATGTGCTTGTCATAATAAATTTAAATTTGGACAGATTGAGTTGAGTCCTTGCCAAAGTATCTGATTCTTGTTTGATATCATCGTTGATCATCAGTGGATAGGCTTATTCATGCAATTTGCCATGCGATTTGCCAAGTTGTTTCTATTTTGGGCCAGCGCTCACTGGAGAGATTCACTCAAGCTTGTGTATGGTGGTGATTATATGGAGATAGAATCGGTTTGACCTATTAAGGATAAAGTAGGTGCACACTGGATTAGCCCCAAAAGCTGGAGGAACCGGTTAAGAGAAAGACAAGAATGTGAGTAGTTGGCACGTGGGGAAAGGCTGGAAAACCACCAGAGCGTGACCAGGACGTCCCCAAGGAGACTGCATTCTTTGCTCGTCTTCCCTGCTTGTTATAGTGAGGCAATGCAGACTGGGGATTTGCCAAGCTTTAAGCAAGAACTATTTTTGTAATCCATCAATCCATGTTCTACCGTCACTTTTCCATATGGAAGTTATCATGTGGAACGGTATCATGGTATGTTTCGAAAATTAGGTCGAAACTTCAAAGAATTTCCAAAAGATGAATGAAAAGCGCCTGGCATAAGAGAAATGTCATTTTTTAAAGAACGTCTCCTCAGAATAAATGCATTTTGAAATATATAAGTTTAATTCCTAAGTAAACGTTTTCCGTTGACTCATATCATAATGTTTGCTGTTGGTCTATATGTACAGACCTGTGTGTGGCCCACTGGTCTGGGTGTGTTCAGCTGGGATAGGGGGTGGGGGTTAGGACTTTTGGTTGTGCATCGATTGGTAGATTGTGTTATTTGCGAACCAAAACGAGTCGTCCTGGTTCACCAACCCCCACCTGCCCCCGCTCTGACCGCATTTTGCCGGCCAAATACTCAGGCTTTCATCAGATTTCATGCTGGATTGGAAAGATAAATTGTTCTAATTAGAGCTAATACGGAACGGACGCGCTCCGGTGAACGCCCCCACTTTCATCCCTGACCCGACATATTCATCAAATGGAGCTGACTGAACGGTCCCGATGAATATAAAATGTACCTTCCCAGTCGGCAGACCGTGAGATGGGGCCCTGGGCCCAGGCCCCAGGGGCTGGTGTGTACCCAGTCCGTATTTTTCCTGCATTCCTCCTGCCTTTCAAACTGCTATGGGCAGGTTTTCGGTTGCATGTCAACGCCTCCATGTCTGTCCTGTTCAATCGCACACAGAGGCGTCTACCGAGATATGCCCTGCCATGCGACCTAATGTGAGACAGGCTGAAAAAACAAATTAAATTGAAAATAGAAATGCCAGCGTCGTGCCCTGAGTTCATTTAATTTTCTTTGTGTTGCTTAAGAGCAGAACCATGACAATGGACAGGCAACATAAAACTCAGTTTATGTTGCGTAAACTTGGAAAACAGTTTGCGGATCATTTTTTGACTTACTTAACACATTGCAGAAACAAAGAAATGCCGCCTTTTGCTAATTCTTTCCTCATCAAACTGGGAATGTTGTTTGTTATATATGTGCATATTCATACTCAGTGAGAGCAGATTAAATCTGTTGCACGGTGACATTTCTGAAACTGTCTACTAGAGCTTGATATTTGATAAAGCATTCACCCTAACGCCCCAGTAGGCAAGAACGGTGCTTACAATGCATGTATACAGTTACATACAGTTACATGACACGTCAGATGACATGATGAAAGTGCATGTAAGGCTGCACGAATATACAACAAAAGCACTGCAAGCTGGTTACATGGCGCATTAAATGTCGTTTGTCTGTTTTTCACGAATCACTCAACTGGATGCATTATTAACTCCGTATGACAACTGGTTGTTTGGCAGCATTTTGGTGTTATTTTTGTTGTGGCTGGGCCAACGTTTTCTCCTTACTCTGTCATCAGTAACCGGCATTAAAGAGCCCCGTCGTATTCTGCCCGCTGCCCGCCTGGGTGGGGGATGCAGCAGGGTGACGTTATTGATGATGATTCCATGAAATTCCAATTTATGAGACGTCGTTTCAGACCGCCATCTTTCTACATTACCATCATTATTGGACAAAGCACGGCGAAGCTGTTTGAAATAGAATGGAATTCCGAGACTAAAACGGTCTGTGTAACGCGACTAGGGCATGCTGTAACTGTTAGAAGCCACGCAGTATCGGAATATGTCGTATAAAATTATAACTTTATAAAATGTCACCAGTGTAATATAGTGTTCATTGGCAAATATATGTATTCTTTGTGCTCAGTATCTTATTTGAGTTGTTTTTCCTTTGTGATTAATTATTAGTATCAATAGTATAAAAAGACTGATTTATCTGCTGAAGATACAGTGACAGGTGTCAGTGGGAGCCTGCTATGGCCGGTTGTACCCAGGTGACCCCTCCTCGAGGCCGATGGAAGGTCTGCCCCTACCCCTTTGGTCGACGACAAACGACCGTCGTGAGGCACTCCAGGGTCGCCCTGTCCCGGCATCGGCCATTTCCCGACCCCTCCACGAATTATGGTCACTTGGTGCTGTCACAATCCCGAGGGCCACCTCCTGCCGCCTCCACGGTCGGCAAATGGGACCAGCATGGGTCGGGGCAGGCCTCCAGTATAGTAACATGCAGCAATTTACCAACCACCCCCTCCTCCTATGTCCCCGGCCATAGCTAATGGCTCTATGTGCACATACTTTATACCTGCCCCATTATGCAGAAGGACGAAGGTTTTTAGATGATTGTACATGTGAGTGCTTGTTTTTGTGAAGTTCTTCAGTGCCGTTCACTATTTTTCTACATAAGTGGCATTTCATGCGGGTTCATTGTTTGCTGTGACATAGTTGGATTTCACTGTATATGGAAATTGCCGAAAGAAAATATTATGCTCTATGGGAATCATCATGAGTATTACAAATTAGTATGCTGTCTTCTGTGAGTTTATCTGACATTCATAATTTGGAATTCTAAACATCACATGCAGAAGTATATTATAGATTTCTCTAAAGAAGTAGCGCTTGCTCGAAATAGAAGAAGCCTTGAAGGAAAACCGTAATGAGTGGGACAAATCGAATGGGACCAAGGCTGACCCAGGCTGACCCAATAACCCCGACCAGTGTTATCCGGGTGTTGCATTGATTATCGCTCAGACGCTGCACTTGGGCTATAACCCCAGGCTTTTTGTCAAGAACAGGCCGCAACCCTTTCAATCGGACACTTAAAACTTTATCAAGGCTTTCATGTCAGCCCTTCATAGGCTCGAGGGTTAAAAAGGGGGTCAGAGGCAGTCTTTCCGGTAATCCACAAGACACCCAATAGGACAGATAAGAAGGAGGAGGAACTGTGTCAAAAGGGGCCAGAGGGTTAGGCAGGAAAATTAAAGTGCGTTCTGATTGATAAGAAGGAGGCTAGCTGCTGCAGTGCTCTGATGAAGAAGAAACAGCTTAAAGATATTGTTGACAGGGCTGATTCAGATAAACAGGCACTCGTCTGTCATAACGTTAGGGGTGCATGGGAAAGGCTGTAATGGAAATTTGGCAGGTGCGACGCAAAAAGGACCACGAAACACGAGAATCAATGCTGCTCTCCGGCGAGCCTAACCCCAATTTGATTTGTGAAGTATCCAAAAATGACTCCCATGTCTCTTCCTCTGAGGGTTTCCCTTTGTGGAGATGGCGGGGGATGTTGAGCAGTCACGATATACTTTACTCTTTCATGGCAGAGGGGTGGTTGGCTGCCTACTTGCAACCCAGACACACTGGGAATTTTATCAAAGCGATTTAGATTGAGATGGTTTCCACATCTCAGACATTGACTAATGTGCCATGCAATACCTCCACGCTTGCCAGGTGCGGTTAGCCTCTGAACCAACGTCACGAAGATTGAGTTCTGACGGTATGAGAAAAAAGACCACGGTATTCCCACACTATAGTCAACGCATACCTGTATGTAATACGTCTTTGGTTTGTATAGCCAGGCTTAGGTGTGATTCGGACTACTCTTTATTCGGCGTCAGGTACAAATTTATGCATTTGCCATGCGCCATAGAAAAAGGCGTGTCACTCCTTCATTCAGTCAGCAAGACGAATAAGTGGGTGGGGATTGTGAAGAGGCCATTCGGCTTATTTATGGGCCGGCCATTCAAGTCGTAAGAATGTTCCCCATCTGTAGTGAGACATGTTAAACGAGAAGGTATGCTTCTCTTTCAGTTTGGTCACGCCCTTTGGGGGGGACCTGCCTACAATGTAGTGGACCCTTTTATCTTCAACGGACTCTCCTTGTGCTGTTATTGCTACTCGGTGAGAGCCATTACATAAACTGACAATGTGGTTAGAGATCGATCAATCAATGCGCCGACCAATCAGTAAAACGGCGGCCGAGTCGTATTTCAGGTGTTGTTGTCCAACGGGCAGCTGGTTGCATATTCAGCCCGAATTAGTCTTTCCCACTAAATTCCGCCTGGGCCGAGGTGAGGGCGGCGGTAAGCGGTAGCGCCAAGAACTGACGGACTGGCTTCAGTTACAGGTGAGCTATTCATTATTCATCAAAGGGCCGCTTAGCCGCCGTGAGCTGCTCACGATTGCCACTCACCGCCCCTTCAGAGTGACTGTGGTATTAGTACCAGCCACGTCCGTGGATTTTCTCCTGACAAAACATTATACGTATACCGTTGGAAATTATTGCAACACACAAAATATATATGTCATGCACTGGTAAACATTTTGGCTTTTGTTCAGTCTCTTACACAAGACTTAGAGCAGCCTGAAAAGGTTTGTCAGTAAATTGAAAGCAATAAGAAGTAAATCTGGATAGGGTTAGTTCATGATTAGGTTATGCTTATATTTCTGATTAGAGGGAAGCCAAAGAAATGCCTTGACATGTTCTGCGCAGTTGAACTTGAAGTCCGCACAAGAGCAACTCAGAGCAATTAGTCTGAGCCGTGACAAGGAGGTGGCAGCCAGAAGTTACCTTCCCACGGAAGCCGTTGGTGTGACAGGTTGCTGTTGGGTGTCGCATTCCCCTCACGTCAATGCTGACCGAATACATTGCAAGGGCCTCCAACCACCCGCCATCCTCCCCTCCCACCACCACCACTACCACCATGATACCCCCCTACGCCGTTTACCCAGGTCACTGCCTACATGCCGGGGGTGAGCCGGAGTTCAGGCCTGTCATCTGGACGTTTGAAGGTCCCCGTTTTCTGGCTTCTTTGCCCTGCCTGCACAAGACCCCTGAAGGCTCACCCCACCCCCGGCAGACTGCGGGGAGCCGCTACCTGAGCGTGAGCTTTGTGGTCCGCACTGAGCTGCTCGGCAGTGTCCTAGTAAGCCAAGAGCTGCTCACAGAGCGGGTCGCCCATACCTTGTGGTTAAGGGTAGTTATAGATGGCCGCCGTGTGCCCACCCGAATACCCTGCCACGAATCTTTGGTTCTCATTTCAATGGGAAACATTTATCACGCAATCCAATATGGTGATTCTGAATACAGAGTAGGCCCGTCGAACTAGCACCGAATACCAGACAGACTTAAGTTTTATCATAAATGTTGCACATGAAATGCAGCTAAAATAGTATTATTTGGATGTTATTCATTGATTGGTAATTCTTCAATGTATTTTCGTCGCATTTATTCTACGCGTGTCGTCGTAAATCCCCACCCACCAGCCTGCCTGCTGCCGTGTACTCAACCTCGTGGCGTGGCGGCCGAGCCACAGCTGGCCGCCATTGGCCGGGATCTCTATGGGCCCAGGAGGATCCTCCGGGCGTCCGGCCGCTGATATTAACAGCTGGATGCCCTTCCCTCCCACACATATACCGAGTACTCCATCTCTGGTGGAAATAGATATTTGTTTTTATCTCAATTGAGATATTTTAAATCCATCTTTGTTTTCACACTTGTTTCAAAGCTGTAGCATAAAACATTATTATCAGTTGTGAAAATATTTTCTGAAAATACGTTATAAGTATGGCTATAGTTGTGGAGAAAAATGGTTAGATAAAAAGATGAGCGAAGGGACGATGGTAATATTACAGTGGCATGAGTTTAGTCTCCAAGGTGAGCCCGAAAATGTATGAGACTTCTATCCCCAGAGAGGTGGTCGGCACGACGACCGAGCAAACCTAGTCGTCGTGGTAACTGTATAGAAGGGACTGAGCCCTCCCAGTTAAGGTAACCAGTCATCATGACTGAGCCCTCTAGTCGTCATGATAGCCGGTCATGACGACCCAACCCTTCCACACTTCGCTAATTATAAGTTGATGATGGAAAAAAAACTTCCAATTAAAGGGTAACCAGTTATAATGACCTGTCTCTCCCAGTCAACATGACAAGCAGTCATGATGACCAGTCCCTCCCAGTCATCAAGGAAACCGATTACAACGACTGAACTGTCCCAGTCATCAAGGAAACCAGTCCCAACAACTGAAGTATCCCAGTCATCATTGAAACCAGTTCCAACAACTAAACTATCCCAGTAATCATGAACACCAGTCACAACGACTGAACTATCCTAGTCATCAAGGAAACAAGTCACAATGACTAAACTGTCCCAGTCATCATGGAAACCAGTCACAGCGACTGAACTGTCCCAGTCATCAAGGAAACCAGTTACCACGACTGATCTACCCCACTCATCCAGCCAATCCCACAAGTAACCACAAGTCCTGCAGACCAGTGCCCATGAGAAGGGCACGGAGCCATGAAAGCCCTCACGGAGCACTCACTCCATTAATGCATTTGCCCCGAAAAGCGAAGAGCTAATAGCCATGAAGTGGCAATTCTTATGACCCTATCTCTGACCGAATTGCCCCATGGAATCTAAATCAGGCCTCTCTGATAATGGTCTTGTGGAAAAAAAAGGAAGGTTGATAGTTGGAGTTGACAGTAATCGTCTTTGGTTGTATTCAGTTTATGCTTGACGTGGACGGACGTTGAGGTTGTCTCCGGGAAATTGTTCGGAAAACGGCGGGGCTGCGTGCGGCGTGATATGACCCAAAGCGGCTTAACGCCGTCTCAGCAGAACTCGCCCTGCCCAGGCCCCATTTAAGTCCTGCAGGAACCGCTGCACCAGCCAGCCGGACGTTTCAGTTAAATCAGCACTTTTCTCCGGTCAGCCAATAAGCAAGACGCCATTGTGCACGTTTTACCACTGATGTTTTGTCGAAAAGTTTCATTCTTTCCAACAAAAATCCAATGAGACAACCTTCGAGGTGCATGCAATTATTGAGGTCGAGTCATTTTGTGAGATTGGAAACTGCCGCGAATGCCTTCCATGAGGGTCTGACCGTCATACAAGTTTTAAATTTTCCGTGTCTTTTTCTATAGAAATAGGGCGAGGCTAATTCATCTTTCTCTATTGACAATTATTCATGAGACAGGTTCGTCTTTCTCTATTTACAATTATTCATATATGATGATGTTCGGTGAAATCTACTCCAAAAAAGATAATTATATTTCAGTATAGCAATACAGCTTTTAGTGTATTGCCAACGCAATTGAAATTTTGCCTCACAAACTCCATCAATGTTGTACAAGTGTTAAGTCACCTGAGGACAGGTTAACACATCCTATACCTATAGGGTATAGAGTAAATGGAGTGGAGCTACATGCTGGGCCCTTGTGACAGGACAACAGCAGTATACGAGAATTGTGTGGAAAAGTCTGATTGACCTAGATGTACATGATATCTACGCACTGTAGTAGTATAACCATATAGAACCAATACTGGTGGCTATCCAATAAAACAAAATGCTGTGAATGCCCTCATACAATAGAATATCAAATTACAATTAGTCCTAGGGATATGGTCTATTCATGGCCTAGCCTACTCGCGTGGGCTGTGACATAGTTTATGACATACAGGTTGGTCCGTGCAGGTGCCCCGGGACACACTGACCCTTCCTCCTGTATGATCAGAGAGTGGCCAGCGCTCGAGGCTCGCGTGAGTCAGCAGGTTAATGCCCGTCACCACCCTCACTTTGTGCACCTGACAACCACCACTTGTTGTCCAGGTGACAAGTGCACCCCCGATTTACTGTCAGAGTCCACAAAGAGGTGGTTACCCCCGAAGTTGGCCCAATTAGCGCCCCATTCGGCCGTCCAGGGCCCAAAGGCCACATGCTATTTACCCCGGCCAGGTGGAAGTCGTTACCTGCAGGGGGGACACCTGGAGGTTCTGTATGTTGATCCCAGCTAGATAACATGGGATGATTTGACTTGAACGTCGTGAACTCTTAATGCTATATAGATACACAGAGTCGTCAGTTTATAATGAGGGTCTCCGTGAACTCCATGCGGCCTCTATATAGTTATTTCTGATACTCAGAATGAAAAGGCAATGGTTGAGGCCTGCTTCCTCAGTTCTCCTTATTACACCCAAGTCTACGCTATGATCAAGTAATCAAGTGAAATGATCAGATATTCCTGGCCGGGTGCTGACCTTTGCCTTCAAAGAACTGCCTGACTAAGCGATAGCGCTTTGATGGCTCAGAGGTGATCAGCTGCCTATAGATAGAGATAGCGGGCAGGGGGGAGAATGCCCGCATGTAAAAAGGCCAACATCTAGTAGTACTGAGGACAGCCAGCGGATGGGAGAAAAAGGTCAGTGTGGCGTGTGCTAATGAGGCCATGTCGGGCCGTCTCCGGAGGCCGGTGTTAACCGAGGTGCGGCCCATTATAGACCCCTCTAACCCACCACTCGGGGTCTGCACATTCCAACAGGTGCGCCCTGTGTGAACACAGGTAGACCAGCTGGTTGTGGTCGCCGTCATCAAAGCAGCCACCATTCTGTGGTATTTTTAGGTGTTTTTTAAAAGCCGAAATACCTTCTGAGGAAGAGAGCATTGAACACTTTGAGGTTTATGTGAGGTTGTTTTTTCAATGATATTTCAAAGCGGTTTTCAAAATGATAGCGATGCTTTTTTTGTGGATCAGGGCATTGATGCCTGACCTTTACAATGGAATGTCCGTGGGGTTATTGCTTTGAAATTCTTTATCAGACAGGAATGGAGGAGTGACAGGGAGGAGGGGACATTTATCATTCACCACCCGCCATTTACCTTAAAGCTTCACAGCATTTGTATCGATTGGTGTCACCGTTACGACACGGCCAGTCGGTGACTTACATGTCTGACTATTAATCAAATTGTGTATGTCCCGGTGGCGCATCTAGTGAGGATATTTATCAGGTCATTCAACTGTACCAACTCCCTCCAGGGCTGAAGTATTCACTCCAGCCCCACGCACCTCCCGGCCGGCGCTGGCCCTGATTATATGTGGCCGGCGGGCGTTCTGTGCATGACTTGCCCTATCTCCTCCCAGAGGATCCACAAACGGTTTCATTGTTTCACTCGCAGACATTATTCGGCCATGTTTATGACATGTCTCTCTGCCAAGATGCCCCATCCCCTGCAGCCAAATACAGGACCCTCCAGGGACTGCCAACGACGGCAGTGGACTGAGGGGGGACTCCGGTTTGAATAGCAGGCAGGCTGGCTGCACCACTTCCACTGCATACACTGGCCCCGCGCGTTGCCCTATGCAAATACCCTCGGCGTGCACCATGCATTATGAATACGCTCTTCCATTATACACATCTCGGGGCGCGGCGGGGCAGGTGCTCTGCCAGTGCCGGCTCGGGTTGCACGGCGCGGCAACATGCAGTGCTCAGATTCCGTTTGATCCCAGCCAACTGAAGGCGTCCGGGTGGGAGGGGGACCGTGGAGGTAAAACAAAGAGTTGGGGCTACATTAAACATGGCCCCACCAACACAGGTGTCGTGGGGGGCCTACAAAGTGAGCTGCTCCCTGTCATTAGCCCCTCCGTGCGCGAGCTGCTCCCACCACGGCCCGCAAGATGTATCGAGTTCTCAGACGGGCTGTGGACTGAGGCACGATTGACATAACAATGCGTGCCTGCAAGAAAAAGTCTCAGCTCCGTCCTAAAAAGTCGATCTGACTCTCATAGAAATGATTGTAGCGGCTGAATTGTAATGTAGATGAGTCCTAGGGTAATGGCAAGTTGTTTGGGGATGGTGGTAAAAAATGAGGTGTTTGCGTCACATGATTATATTATACATGTATGCAGCGGAGAGGAGTGAGTCATCGCTCGTTTATCTACATTAACATTCATACTGTATCCGGAACCAACACCACAGGAACTGGTTTTACCTACAGCAGTAAAGTCAACACTTCCGTCAACATCATCGGACGCGGACAGTCATCACAGACCCCTGCTGGCCGGGAACATGGTTTCCGTGGCCAGCTGCCAGACCTACTAACATTGACCTCCAGGGTCAGCCCTGGAGACAGCCACCCCCTCCCACCCGACTCAACTCCACCTCACAGTTTCGATCCCACCTCGCATCGCTGTCGCCAGAAAATCCTTCTCCCCCGTCTCCCCTGTCACTTCGGATCTGACCCTGTCTCTGGGATTTACTAGTTCACACATCGTTTTTACGACCGCTATCCCATATGGTGCGGTTTTTTACTGTGAAAATGATAAAAATGTGGTGGTTTATGTTAGTGACAGAAGGTTTATGCAGCATCTGGCAATATCCTGCCGACTTTGGGGTCACTCTCTGGGTGCGATGGGGGGCTTACTGTAATGGCAGTTTAAACGCAGTGCTAAATGACAGGACGTATATCGACCAGTTTTTGACTAGACAGGACAGAAAATAGTGCCGTTTACCATTGCATTTACATTTACAGTAAGTTTCTAGTGACTAATCCATTAATTATTCAACATAGAGCGACATTGACATCCTATTGTTGTAGGACGTGTAGTCCCTGTAGGCCGCCTACATATGTTAAATATGATTTCCTTTATGCCGGGATTATTCAAATATGCGGGACAACTGTTTATTACATGTAAATGTCGATGTTATGTATATTTCTAACGACCCTTTCTTCTTTTGCTTTGCAGGTAAGCAATCCAGAGGATCTGAAATACCGACCAGTATAACGTACGGTAGGTGATTTGGTAGATGTTTTAAACAAAGTTGCAAGTAATTTTGTTAGAAAACACCAGTAAGGCCCATATATTGTTCACCAATTAAAATATGAACATGTTTGAAAAGCTAAACCCATAACTTCCTGTAAATTCATATGAGTTGTTATTCATATTCCGTCAGAGACATGCATGAGTTAGAACAGGCGTCAGCGACATAACCACATCCAGATGACTGTGGCTGAGATGACAGTGGGAATGAGCAGCTCTAGCCGCCTTCTGACTAGCCGCTTAGTGCCGCGAGGAGCTGCTCATTGGCGGCTGTCTTTGTACGGCTTATCACCTGAGACCTGCTCACCTGCAAATGTCAGCCACAATGTAGACTCTTCCCAGAAACACCCCTGTAGCGCTTTGGTGTCTCTCCTCGCTGAGGTAGGCTTCAGGCTTGACTTAAAGTGAACACCGAACCCGGTGACATTTAAAAAGTGCGCGGAAATTAGATGTAAAGAGGAAGCCAATCTCCACAGTCTGTGCTGACGTCGGGCCAGCAGCAGGGTGCAGCACTGTGATATATCAACACTAATTCTACTTAACCGCTATCGGGAATCATTACCGGAACACACTCCCTGCAGTCTTCTTAGTTAACCTCTATTTGTTGCCATTTATTCTAGGAATAGCTTGGCCAAAAGCTCAGGGAATTGGGTCGTTAGATGGATAGTCAATAGGGTGCTGCTAGTGGTCGCGGGAGGTGGACAGGGCTCGACCCCCTGTAGCGTTTTAATAGGGACCCAGGGGCATTTTACTCGCGGTGCTTCATTTTCCTCTGAAATTTGGCGACTTCTATCTCCGTTTTAACCCGGATCCTCACCCCCACACACGGTTAGGGCGCAATCATCGCTGGTAATAAACAGGGCTATTATTTGTCAGGATCAACTTAGACCTTGGCACTGCCTCCTACCGCCTGATCGTGGACATTGATCACCATCATGAAATGGCGGTATTGGGGGTGGATGGGTTTAGCTCCTGCCGCCTATTCGCGAAAAAGATCAGTAGAAATGGGCAGAAATAACATGGAATGACCAGCAGCGAAGGGACATGGAATGGGCGTGTTGGGGGCGGGGTGTGTGGGTAGGGGACTGGGGGTGGAGGTGGGGGTGGGGGGTAATGAGGGACTGGCCCCAAGGACGGTAGGGGGAGTTTGCCCCCATGACGGTAAGGTGGGTGGATAGGGGGATGGGGGCGTTCTGTCCCACAGTAATTGTCTTGGGCCGAGGTGGCGCTCCGCAGCAAATCATTACAAGCGCTCTTATTGGTTAGTTAGGATTGGCCCCCCTTCGGTTTGGGATTGTGCCACTAAATGCGCGCTCAATCTACAGAAATAACGAGAATCGGGCGTGACGCTTTTCTCCTATATACCCAGCCAAATGTGCAGATCATGCAAATAACTGTCACGGCGTAGGGGGTACGTGTGCCGCGCTACGGACAGACCTGGCAATAACGAGCTGTGAATGTGGCGAGCCGCTGCAGCGTCAAATCACGGCGGGCCCGAACCGACTCCAACGGCTGGAGGTGGCGTGTGGAACTGTCTCGGGGATGGAGTTGATCATCTGGCGTCTAATCCGCGAGACGTCAGCTCGGGCCCCGGGTGACTGGGCCCAATCTCCGGGCGCCACCTGATTAAAATTGGAGGGACCAACGAGCTACTGCGAGCAACTCTGGAGCCACTTGGGTAGGGAGCCAGTGTCTACCGTTTACTGTAAGCTGTATCTGAAGTTGGCTTATGCCAGTCGTCGCGACGTTCTCGGAAATTGTCACGGCTTACTTATATATGTGAAATATATGAATACATAGGAGCAGTTTCGACTCCATATGAGCTAGTTATGATGGACTCACACTAATGTATTTCTGGGGCAATCTTCCCGCCCTCACACCCCGGAGGCCCCGTTGTAATGATCACGTTGTCTCCTGCTCGGCGGAGGACCTGCAGGCCCGACCTGATGAGTGTCATCTGTGATCAGCGTGTCGGGGTCTAATTGGATGTTTCCCGGCACATTAGCAGGCAGGCAAAACATCACAGGCCCTTGGTCGGTCTTAATTACCCCTCCGGTCGCCACATGGCATATCGGAGCTACTCAGAACTGCTCCTCCTTGCTCATTGCCAAATTTCAAGCCCTCGGCAAAATTCAGCGCCCTGGGTTGACAATCACAGGGCCCATCAGAAGACTTACATTGCTGCAAACTTCCTCCATATTTTCCGGGATTTCCTTTTGTCTTTTTTAACACCCAAGCGACTAATTAAATAAACACCACGGGCATTTGTTTTACAAACCAAGCGTGTTGATCGATTTGCCTGGCAAATATTTGGAACTGAAATTGAATTTCCTCTCAATGTTTGAAGTTTTGCTACCATATTGTTGGGGGATTTAATTTCATCTGGGCGCCAGTCGCCTTCCATCCCCATCTCCCTCCCAGTCCTCGACAAGACCTTCCCGCCGAGCGCCTTGTTCGTAATTGCGCCGTTAATCCCGTTCATTACTTGGAAATATCAGAAATATTAAAGTGATTTATTGATGCACATTTAATCCAGTTGGAGAATGGGGAGTAATGCATTGGTCCCTAGCTGAAGCCTCGTGCCCGGTCGGCGCACGACAAGTGACTCCCTGGGGGGTTCTTATGACCCTTCTAGGACGACAGCGGCCCAGAGACCTTCCTCTTCACCATTCCATATCACCCACATATTATTAAAACAAAATGTACATAAATTCAACACATTAATCCAAACGTAATTGAATGTCAACAAAACGACTACTGTAGGTTTAAGTACCGTACAGGCTCTACTATATCTTTGCACAGACTTCGGTATAATTGTATCATAGTCACATGATCATATATGGTGGAAATGAATGGTAGCATTATGTTGCAGCTGCACATTTAAATCCCCACACACAAATATCAATCGTGTCGTTGGCGATCGAAAGTAGTGCGTGACGCGTCCAGTTTCGCGTGAGATTTTCTCTCAAATCGCACCTTGCATAACGCCCTGAAATGTGCTCGAAGCCAAGCCATGATTATTGTGTGAGGCGTGCAAAATTACACTTTGAAATAATATAAATGGACCATGTCTGTCCTGTTCGAGCCCAGTATTTCTCCCCAATACTGATATCAACAAACATATATCAATTCGTATGATATGATAAGTAAGTTAATATACCCAAATATTACAGCAATTCAAGTCTTTCGTGAAACTGAAATACAAGCGTATTCACGAGTAGTAGGTTAATTACCTTCAAATGTTGGGCTATATTTCAAAATCCAATGTGTGTCCTAACAACAATGATGGACTTTCGCAGATTCTGTTACTTAGAGTTCTTAGGGGTAATTCCGGACGTAATTCAAAATTTAAGAGCACCACTCAGTGCATGATGTATTGCGTTAAGTGAGTGAAACTGTTAAGTGGAACGTAACTGGTTACAGACCATTTTGAAACAATATTTCAGCCGTTCTTTGAAGGGGAAGTAATTTTCCATGTTAGCTGATGGAAGATTGAAAAATGATGTGTAAAGGGGGGCGGTGCCTCCAGGGTGAGTGAGGGCCCCATCTCGGGCTGTGTTTGCCCAGACACTCATTAGGTGGCGCTGCGACGGGCTGACAGTGGCGAACTAGGGTAAAGGGAGGAGGGACGCCTCGGTCTGCGGGGAACGAGGTAGGACCACAGCCCGGGGTGGGGTTCTGATGGAAGCGCCGGAAACGGGCCGACTGCAGGAGCGGGGTCACTGGGCGGGGTCAGGGGTTAAGTTGTGACCGTGAAGCGCTGTCGGGAGGGATCAGGCGTTATTTGTTGTTGCAGGCTAGGCCAGGCAAGTGATGAAAGCTGATAGGACGCCTGATTGTCATGGAGACTAATGGAAGGCATGATCTATGCCATGTAACCATGGATACAATCACAGGGGTGCCAAGGGCGTCATAGGGCACATCCACTTTTCGGCTACTGTCAGATGTTTAACATCAAGGGCTGACCACAAGCTTCAAAATGAGACTTTTTATAGTCAGTGAAAAACACAATTCTGTATATTTGCTTTGATATCAAGTTCAAAGGGGTTAATCGTGTACCTAAACTTCTTTTAATGAGTGCAGTTCAATACAATCATAGAAATCACTGTGCTGGGGATACGGGAGATGCAGATAGAATATGTTGGATAGCTGTACAAGGGTCAAACTTCAAGTTGGCTGATGGTGATAGTATTTCTTACCGCATGCATGTATCATACCAATATAGGACAGTCTTCTAGGCATATAATTTTAGTTTAGAATGTTTTACCATACAGGAAGCTTACGTTTTCCCGTTTTTAGTAGAGGCCTAACATAATATCAAAAAATAATGTTTAATACCTTAGGAGAATAGCGTTCTCTTCTCTCTGGTCCGAGTTAAAATCTTTGAAACCAGTTTCATGTTTACTACTAGCAGTTATCTCCACAACTATCGCATTCTATGGAAGGGCCAACATGCACATGTCTACAAATTGCTGCTTATATCAAATTCTGGGCAAACCTGACCCAGTTCTCTGGAGGGATTTGCCCGGCAGTAGGGCAAGCCGACAGAGGGCAATTAAAGTCTCATTCCAGCACGCCTTTGATATTTCTTGTTATCCCCTTGAGGGAGAGGAGGGGTGTGAGGGAGTGTTGTGGCTTGTGGCTACCTGCCCTGCCTCTCGGTGGGAGGTGGGCGGGGGCAGCTTTCAAACAAGGCCAGCGCTGGGCTACCTTGAAGGTCGGGGAGGTCGGGGAGGTCATCACGGGGTTAAAGGACGCTGTGGGGTCGGCGTCTCCCATTAGGGTGTTGCATACATCAGCATGGTTGGCCCGCGGAGAAGGAGTTCACTTCGCCTCGGAGAAGGTTGCTAGGTAACCTCCAATTGCTATGTTACCTACCTAAGTTGAGAGTTTGAATAAGTTGCAAAAGTTGCGCTTTTCATGGAGGTTGCAGTGGGTGGCCTAAATGGTATATGGGTTCGTATTTCTATTGGGATGATGAGAAATTGGTTGCTCAGTCATGTGTAAGTGGGATTTGGGCCCATATAGGCTGCGCCGGGTAATCTTTCCCTGTATGGCATTTTACTCTCGTTTGCTATTTCTGTGGGGGCCTCTCACGTCCCTCCTGGCCATATAAGAATGGCAGGCGCTATTGGGCAATGTCCTTGCTCAGTGCCGGACACATTTGTCTTATCAGATGTCCAATGACTGCGTATACAGTTCCCAGTGTCAAGTAATAGCCAGGGGGCAGAGGCCACAAGTAATCTACAAACCTAATCGAGCCTGCCCCTCTAAGACGCCGTCCTCAGCCAAACAAAGCCGCGCCATCGCCAATCTATCAATCTTAGGGATACTTTTAAAATAAGATTTGGCCCATCTTTTCTCGTTGTCCTGCCGGCCGATAGCTCTCTGTACAGGCTACAATTGGCCCATCAATCCCGGCCGCGCGCCACCACAATGGAATCCCCCACTGGATGGCGAATCGAGTTTGCTTTCCTCCATCGGGGGAGGGAGCTCGAGGAAGAAGCCTAGAGGCCGACGTTCCGTCAAGGAGGACGTCAGATAACATCTCCCCTGGATGGCGCTGGGGCGGGGCGTGATGTAATAATAGAACAATACATGGGCCCGCTATGTCCTCCCATTTTGTCTCGGTAGATTGGGCGACTCCGGTGACAGTAGGGAGGAGCAGGCCGGTCGGCCACAGATGTCATAAATGTAGCCATGGCCAGCCACGTCTCCCCCGGGAAAGGTGTAACGAGATAGACCCATCAGTAACGCAATTAGGGCTCCAGGGATTGGCCGCCATTCACTGGGCGCAACCCCTATTCGCCAGACGGTTATGGCAATATCTAGATGGGATATGAAATATAATAAACCCTACCCAAGTGTACCCATAGGTAATAGATTTAGTGTGAACCCTTGACATGCACATGGCAGACATTTTGTTCATTGTAACCATGGGTTGAGAGTTTCGTACATTTACTTTTGTCTAATATTTCCTGTATTCTTAGATACATAATACATGGATTGCTTTTCTCAGTCTGTAATGCCAGATCAGCTGACCCATAGTCTATTGGTGATGTCTAAAACGTATGTCGTATAATATATGGGAACCAAGAGCCTCGTCGTAGTATAAGAAGTAGGCCATACCACGACCAGTCCGACTCTGGGCAGCCGTAAGCTGCTGTCTCTCCTGGGTGATCCGCAGAAATACCCAATCCGGTCCCACTTTAGACCCTGTCCAGATGCTCTCAATAGTGCGGCGAGGAAAGGGCCGAAAAAAGTCAGTGAACTGACCAAGACAGCGAATCCTTTATGTGGATATTGGTTTCTGGCCGATTGCATTAAAGGATGAGTGATAGGAGAGGGCCTGGTGGGGAGCGTCTTAGGGTGGGGGTGGACGGACGTGGGGATTGCTTGATGTATGGTGATGTTGATACACAATACGTATTCCCAACGTGCTGCTTGGCTGCTTGGCTGCTTGGACACCCACCACCGCCTCTCACCATCCTACACAGCCCACACGTCAAGGTCCCTGCCCTACTCTAACCTAGGGGTATAGCAAACAGGAATAGTATCGATGGGGGGAGAGGAGAGCTTTCAAGGAAAGTGTTTTTGTGGCTAGCAGGGGGACGCTATGCCCATCGCGGTGGTTGACCGCGCCTACCCGCCCGTTGTCTCGGCCATCTCCCCTACACAGGGCCGCGGGCCCACTACTGCTACTTGAAATGGGAGTTTGATCCAGGCCCCGTTGTGCCGAGGCCTATCGCCTCCTCCTATCGCCGGACGCTATCTGCGGCAGGCGGGGTGACGGATTCATCTTTAGCAATCTGACAGCACTATGGAGCCCTGCACCGTAGGCAGCCACCTTAAAAACATGACAGCGTCGGGTAGACAATCGCGCTCGGTGGTAGCTACTGCTAGGATGGAGGAAAAAGGGGGTATAGACCTCTGAGACGGGCTGCTTCAAGATGTGTTTAGATAGAGGGGACAGCGATACATACATCAAGTCTCGAAGCCCATGCATTCTTTGGTCACAGAATATGATACTTGATCACAAGAAGAAGATGAAATGGCAGTCGACCTACCCCGGCGCTTGCCCCTCTGATGCGAACGAACAATTCACTTGGTGTCTCGCCACTACCCCTTTATCTCTCCGTATAAGGAAGTCGGGCGGTCGGCCGCTGACTTGTAGTTAATCCCCAAGTTCCTCAGTCCCCCTATAGTCCCCGGCCGACCCCCTTTATGTCTTTGATCCAGGGGTAATAGGACTGGACACCGCTGGACCCAACACGGGAAGGGCGGGGATCAATTCTCCTGCCGCCCGTAGTCACTTACACTGCCGGGTAAAAAGCTGTTAGTTTTCGCGGCCACCTAGACCCAACACCTGCAATATCCCAGAGACAATCAATCAGCACTGTGTAACACTGGTAGGGCCTACTCCACTCATTCCGACATCCACGCGCACGCCTTCAATTGTAAAATCCTTTTATTTCGATATTTAACGTACTGTTTAGTGACATCGTATCAGGGCATCATTACATTTTGTTACAATTGAATTTGGCATACATATATGACGTGTTACACCTATAATTATTTTTATATTATAGATATGTTTATCAATTGCAAAAAAAAATGGTATACTATTTTTTTGTTGCACATTGAAAACTCCTGCTTTTCATGATCATGAATATTTACGTTCATATAAGGAAAAAAGTAATGAACGGTCGGCTACATATGCTACAAGATGTCTGCTTTACAAACGGCCTGGTTCTGGACGCCACATTGGGGAGCAGCTCCTTTAATGGACCCGGGAGTGGATTGTCGGCGGGGCCGCTCGCCGACGAGCAGCTCCTTTAGGGTTAGAGTTACAATTTCGGTTTAGACCATCGACGTCCCCGTGGGAGACACGGGCGTATTGACCGCTGCTGAGGAGGCCGGTCGGCGGGGGGCCTCCCGCCAGTCAGCCCCGGTGTACAGAGTGGTTTACTCGAGTGGTATTGAACACGGACGTACGCGAGCATGACAGCTGAGGCACTGGCCTGGAGGGGGAGCAGCTCGCCGCCACCACGGCCTCTGCTACTGCCACCACGAGTAGCTCTACTCACCCCCTCCCCCCTCCCACGGTGTTACTAACACGGCACACGCCGCACTCCCAGTCCCTGCCTCTTGTGGACTTTTTAATTACTTAGCTCGGACTGCCCCGTGCTCCGCTCAATAGAGGCTCGGGTGGGTGACAAACACGCCTCTCCAGCTGGACAATGACCAGCGTCCTTAAGGCCCGGGCGGCCTTAGTCCCTGTAACCCTCTCTACCCCCACGATACACAGGAGGGACTGCCCACCTGAGTGAAGGACACACCTGGTGGTAGGAGAGTCCTCCCTCCGGGCACGTGTGGTCCCATCGGGGTATTGAGTTACATCATGTACGGCCATTGTGAGTAGAAGGATTTCACTGTAGTGATGTATACGGTGAATTCATATGCATTCAACTTGCCCATGCATTTATTAATAACCATATTTCAAGCATTGTGGAGCAATATTGATTAATTATGATGCATTTATGAATTATATTATTGAATGCCCTATAATGTGTATATTAAATCGGACATTGAATTTGCAGGTTATGCAGATGAATTAAAATTTGGTACATGGTGATCATATATATGATAGCCACAACTCTATCAAACGGACATACATATACCCAAAGCTGTATGCATGGTGCTGATGCATGATGCACAGAGATATGTAATATATTACAGGGTCTGTGTAAGATATTCGTCCTTGATACATATACGAAAATCATTAGTTAACTTATCAATTGTCACTGGTTGTTCGCTTTAGTGGGCTGAGTACACGTTAAGGGCAGTTAGAGGACCAATGTGTATATTAAATCCGACATTGAATTTGCAGGTTATGCAGATGAATTAAAATTTGGTACATGGTGATCATATATATGATAGCCACAACTCTATCAGACGGACATACATATACCCATTGCTGTATGCATGGTGCTGATGCATGATGCACAGAGATATGTAATATATTACAGGGTCTGTGTAAGATATTCGTCCTTGATACATATACGAAAATCATTAGTTAACTTATCAATTGTCGCTGGTTGTTCGCTTTAGTGGGCTGAGTACACGTTAAGGGCAGTTAGAGGACCAATCGAAAAATAAAAGGTGAATACTTGGTTGGTAAGTGATTCAAAGAGCTGACTGGAAGAAAACTATATATTAATACTATACCTAGACCTATTTTTAAGAAGATGCTCAGCAGCCATACCTACAATCGCATAATTAGTGCAGAAAAACTTAATTCACTCCTGTAGCTTTGATTCCGTTGCATGGTCAATAATAGAACATCAATAGATTGGGTAATTGCCATACAACGAGGTGGAACATGTATACGTATTCAAAACCCCGTTATTCATAGGCCTACTCCCGCTTAGGGTGATGGCGTTCACCGTCTGCCCGCATCACCTGGATAACTCCTCTCATATTTTGCCCCGTCTTGTCGAGTCTCATCCCGGTGAATCTTGTCGTGTTCAATCCCGTCTTGCATTCGATCATGTCTCCTCCACCAACTTCCATCCCCTCCCTCCTCTCGCTCCCCTCCCGTCACGTCCTGTCCCACAGACACCCGTCGTCGTGGGATCACACGCCCAGATCGCCCCTGCCCGTCGTGTGGGGATGACGGACGACCGTCGTCAGTCGTGTGCGGGTGACGGACGACCGTCGTCAGTCGTCGTGACGACGGTCGACTGGCGGGGTTGGTCGAGCTGGGCGCTTGGTTTGGGGCCTGTCTGATACGGTTTGATTCGGGCCCAGCGTCCATACAGCCGGCCATGATTTAGTATGCCGGCCGCGCGGCCCACGGCTCTCTGGGGTGGCATAACAAACGACGGCCACGGCCTATACTAATGATGGCCGGCCGGCGCCCACCGGACCATATTGTTTTATCGGGCCTGCTACAGTCGCCAGGCGTAATTAGCGTGAGCAGAACGGGCGTCAAAAGCGCATCCCTCAACCGGACGGGTCTAGTGTCCGGCCGACGGGCAGACGTCTGGGGGGAGGGGTTTAGGGGATTTATTGGTTGACTTATAATAGACATTGAGTTCTGGTCAGGGAGAGCCAGGTATACTAATATTGCTATAATGCGTTGTGAACGTGTCAAGCGTTTTTTTTAGATCTATGATAAATATTCATAATATATGCTACATACATTACACTCCTACTTCAGACTAAGTCCAGCTGTGGTCTGGTTTGAACTCGTTGTGACACCTTCTGGAGGCATTTAATGGGTGCTTTTCTGTGGGTCAGCAGCTGTTAATATTAGGCGCTTGACTAGGAACACCGTGTGACTTTTTCAATCATATAGTCTAGTTTCTTAACAAAAAGGGTTACGCCATACTTTATCTAAATACATTGATGCGCAAAAAGTCGGGCAATGTGATCAGGTCGACGACCCGAATGTGCGCCATGTGACCGCGCTGATTCAAAGTCGTCTGCCCAGCGGTTCACACTCCATTAACCAGGTGGCGCTTCGGACGCCCACTGTAAATGTGCAGGGAGAGTGAATCACTTGAGGGACACATCCTTATTCAGTGCGGCCAAGGCGGCATAAGGTTAGGGAGGAGTTAGTATTTAGAATCACAATGGCAGGAAATCAGCCTTTGAGAAGTGGGCGGGACGGGAAAATATTGATGGCCCATCTGAAGTGTTTGTGGCTTTGGCGCGGTTTTGTTAGAGCACAAAGGGCTTCTAGCGACGAGTAAAGATTAGACCACAATGATCCCTCTCTTCATTGGCCAATCACCGACGGGCCGTGCCGAGCAGGCAGGATTGCCTTTTGGCCACAGAGAATAGGACGGCCCTACTAAATCTACGAATAGGTCTACTCGGCATTGTCACTCATTCGTCATACTTCAACTCTCCAGTGAAATCTAAAAGGGCCCATTCAGATTCAGGAAATAATTGTGGATTGGCCAGATATTCAATGCTTATGAATAAATCATCATTATCTCTTGTCAAAATGGCCACTTTGTCATTTCACAGTTAAGTGCTTCATCATTAGTTTCTTCATCATCATTAGTCCCCCAGCTCTGGGCCTTTGGTAATAAGTCCCTACACCACCCCAAAACCGATCCTATTACCTCTTGGCAGTCCCTTCTCAATAGGCATATCTTCCTTCTGCAACCTAAACCCTTTTTGTTAGTTATTCTTCAGCCTTTCCGTTTCGTTTGGGAACCTTGACGTATTACCCCTTCGTCTGTATCCGACGTCGCTTAAGCAGTTTAACATTGGACTTAATTTTTGCATAGTACATTTGTATGGTATTGAAAAGCAGAACAACCATTGAATAGTATTTGATGTCATATATTGTATAGCACTTACTAGCTTATGAATTGCGTTCGTATAAAGATTAACTTAATTCAGAAGACGTTTCCTGTTTTAATTCTCTTTCATCTAAAACAATGGAAACAATTCTCCAGTGCTGTGTGTTTTATTAGTAAACATTTAGAGTTTCTAAAGTCGACTTGAATTGATTTTGTTTCGAATTATTTGCACACAGTTCCCATTGGATGCTTGCTCTTTAATTGAAATGATACTTGAATGATTCTTCCAATTTATTCTGCTGTAACACCATTATGCCACAGGCCGAGGATGAAATCCTCTGAATAAAGAATGTTGCCATGTTGAATGTTCCTGTAATAAGAAAAACTAGAGATACAGTATTGACGTTTTTCGGTATATTGTATTAATGGAATTTTGGATTCTACCAAGAAAAAGGCCAGCACCTTTCAGTGTGTGCGAAGTCCTAACGACAAGCGAGAAATGTATAGGAAATGATGGCGGATTTCGTCGAAGATCTGAGCCATGGAGCTCCAATGGCCTCTCAGCACACGAGATGTGATTGCATGACATGGCCAGATATTTTCATTGAAACTGTTACCATGTAGCCCCTCCAGGGAGGCCGCAGGAAAAGCCCCAGGAGGCACAGGGAGACCCGCCCCCAACAGGACCACTCCCTCAGGAGAAGTGCTCCGACTGCAAACACAAACTAACCAGATCATGTCCTTTTGTTTGGGCCTTGATGGCTGCTCGATTTGACGTTATCCCCCCCGAACCAGAGGCTCGGCGGCACGCGATAGGCCAATTAAAGCGCCGTTTCACTTTTCACACAGCACTGCAGCAAATTAGGTGTGACGCAAATTTGATGTAAATAGTTTCATATGGAGGAGGTTTTATGAGCATCAGAATTCCATCAGTCAAATAAAGTAAAGGTCAGAGAAAGTTATAACAAGTCATCCTATGATGTCGAGGTTCCTAGTAACTGCATCGTTCTTTTATTAGAGATAACATTCGATTATTGAGGAATATAGCTGTACATCGAACTGGATTGCTAGATATTCAGTTCAAGCCGCATATCTCATTTCCATACATAACGTTCGAATGACAGATCCCTATGTGGTATTTGACAACAAGGGTTTTTATTTACAAACCTTCTTGCATGGGCCATTTTTGTTATAGCCATTAAGCTGTTCCTACGTATACAGTGCCCTGTCCTGCCCTGTCCACATAGATGTAGCTAGCCGTAAGTGGGGGACTCAGGCGCCGACTCAGGTTGTCTTCTCTGTAATTTAACCCATCAGTCCGGCCTAAAAGGCCACTGCACTTCACAGTCTCACACCTGGCAAATACGAAATGACAGTGTGGCTTTGTGTGAAATCCCAAATTTCAAAACTCCCCTCCCTCAGTGTACACCGTTATCGAGTTTCCACAACCCTCCCCTCACGTGGCCAACCCCTGTCTCTGCAAACCCCGAATCCCATAGTTCTAGTCCTATCCCTGCCTGCTACCAGCATAATGGCAATTTTTCACGTGCTAAACCAGCAAGGCATTCTTTCCCCTTCGCATTAACTCGTCGACAATATAATAACGGTGTCTGCGGCCCAATTGTGGCGTTTTATCTGATGAATGGGCGCGCCAGGAGCACGAGGGGTGCTATTATATTCAGGGCCTCATCGATCGAGCACCGCCCGCCGAGCAAAGTGGGCCGCCACTGGGTGGAAATGCCATAGTATGACATTTGGGATGGTCAGTGTTTATCCACTGTGCAGTGGACGGACACAGGCACAATCAATCCTTTAGTATCTGGACATGCAGGCAGTTAGTGCCAGCCCCCGCATCCAGTAGGGTTTAACATTAAACGGAGTCTGTTTCTATTGTCTTCAGTTTGATACATGGGACTAAAATATTATAAGTTATTCTATGACCTTTTATAGCCGGGTATTCTAAATAATTACGATGACATGATAATTATGATGATAGATAGCAATCAACGTAATTCACATAACTTACTACCCTCATTGCATATACAAGTATTTTCTATTTAGTGAGTTTGCTCAAATTTATCACAAGGCTGTTGATTAATCAATGTATTTCCGTTCGATGATGTATACATATACATTATACCTCACGTGCAACATGTATTCATGACAGTCACACAATAAGAAGAGTAACGTTCATTTTGGGGTCTGTCTAAAAATGAGTGATGTCAAAGTTCGGGGGATTGTTCTGTCCTTATGTTAAAGCACGGGCGTGAGTTGCATTGTCTGGAACTAGACACGAGCATGTAAAATGAATGAAGTTGCGGCCATACAGTCCATTTAGGGATACAGTTTCATATGTGTGGTCCATGGTGGAATGGGCATCAATCAGCCCTCCTGACACCTTGGGTAAACATACAGCGGCCCGCGTTTGGCAGTTGGCTGTGGGGCTTTTTAGTGGCTGGTAGGGACACCTTTTGATATATCGATGTGGCCGTCACACAGGCAATGCGGGACGGTGGAGCCTGCATGTGGAGTTGAATAAAATGTAAACACAACCTTGACAGGGGACAAATAAAGCCGTCATCAGGGGCACTCACCGGCCGAGGGAGGCTGGGTAGGTAACTGTGGGATGGTTATATAGTACCCCGGCGGTACTTTAATCATGGAAACTAAACCTCGGTATGCTCAATAGACGTTAGTCAATATGCATGAGCAGCTGACGAGTTAGCAGGTTGGAAATAGCCACAGTGCTCAGTGTTCCAGGTGGGCGGGGAACTACATACGTCATGCCATGTATGTAAATAGCTTTAATGGGTGTTATCACAGACCGGGATGAGCCGGTGTAATGCCGGCTTGTGCTAATGCTGAAATTGCCCGTAATGAGTGGAGCGGCCCGGTCTGCGGGGCGATAAGCCGGGCTGAACGCCTGGCCGATGAGCATTGTTTACAAACGAAGGCCGATTGTACATCTCACAATACCCTGGAGTGGCGTGACGCGCGGCCCTGATTGAATGCCCACTGCCTCCTGCATTGTGGGCGGCTACCAGAGCTGACCACTCGGGCCCTGCTGGCCGCCTCCGTCTGTGTGTTGTCTCCAGTGCCAGCCCAGCGGGTGGCTTCCCCCTGGAGGATGGCCGCCCCGTAATCCCTGTGGTGGGCAGCAGGAGGAGGCAGGGCGCGTGTCCGGCCGCTGGCAGCAGGAGGTGGTCGGACCATGACGGCGGTAACCAGGGCTATTGTCTACGGCCCGGCCAGACAAAGCCTAGTCAAGCCAGCGGGGGATGAGCCTAATATAGCCCCCAGGGAAGGCCCTCAGACCCCCGCTAATCCACAGACACGCCGCCACCTGGCCGCTGCAGGCCGGCAGAATGGGGCGCTGACAGGTCGGGGCCACTATCGCAGCCTTGATCTAGCGCTAAACACCAATATGATCAATTGGCGTGTGGGTTATCGGGGGCCTGCTCAATAGAGTCAATAAAGGAGGGGTTTAGCAGCGGCCTTAACGCCTTCAGAATTAGCCGTGAATAATGGCCTGTACACATGGAAATAAGGAGGAGCATGTCAGCCATCCATCTCCTTGCAGCTTTGTGTGAGAAAACTATTTTTAAATACCCATTTAAAGGGAACAAATCAACCGTTGCATGCCACCTGGCATAACCCAATATTGTCATGTGAATGGAATCTTTGCTTGTCTTTTATTCCAGAAAAGTATGCAGAGTGCTGGGGCTGTGATATGCAGTTGATAAATCAATTAACCACTCAACGACAACGCACTTTGATAACCAAACTCACACTCCTCTTTTTATACTTTACAGTGAACCGCGAAAGCTGGACCGTCAGCAGGGGCACTGGATCGCATGAATGGTGAGTACTTGGGCCCTCTCTATCGAACCCAGGAAGCAAGACTAGGACAATTCCTCCTCGTTCTCGCTGGCACACCAGTTTGCACATTTGAGTGGCCGAGCAACCAAATGGTGCATTTGCATGTGAATGTGTACTCAAAGGAAAATTGAAAATTGTTGCCTGGAGCGTAGCGGAGAGAGCGGGGAAGGTTTTTTAGGAGGCCGACTTTGCTATTGACTTCAGTGGGCTTCCCTCGGGGGGATGGGGGCCTGGGAAGCTGGTGGCCCTCTCCATCCGACCATGGTATCAGGGGTGTATGCAGATTACCGAGTTTGGGGATTAACATGAATGGCAAGGCCCCGGGGATCGGAAAATAATCACAGTTATGACATCATCCCGAGGATTAATGACTCCTAAATACCCCTATTCCACATACCCCTCGTTATAAAAAAGACAGGAGAAGGGGAGTAGTATTAGAAAGTTACTTTTAATCCCTGATGAAGATGTGATAGGCCTGCTTGGATCATTTGTTACGTGATGGGATGCATCATTTACATATTGACAGAGCGGATCACCGTCGGCTTGGTAGTGTAAGCGGCGTTTTTGTCAGCTCCGATTATAAAGTTGATTTTCTGACTGTTGTTGGTGGCTGAAGGTCCGCAGGGATGTACAGTGTAATGGCTGGCGGATAAAACAATCATTTATCTGGGTTTTTAGGCGCAGCTATATTGTTTTTACAAACGCAGGAGGGAACAATATGGAAATGATACTCTACATTCATTGCCTCTTTCTATTAGGTCTCGAATGTTTTAACCGAGGGTAATTGATAACCACGTCTGCGTACGAACAGTATACAGCCCAGTCTCAACGTGCATGGCTTGTAAGTTTTTTTTAGCTGTGCTCATTCATTATTCATTATACATGAACGTGGTTTTACCATATCATGGAACTGTATATACACATCCAGATATTTCTTTTAAACAGAATGATGCTTAACCACTAGATAAAAATTACATGTTCCCAAATACTTGTAGATGCATTGTAAGAATGTAACTTACATATTTGCTTAGAACTAACTTATGAAGATGTTTAAACTTATTTTTAAACAATTCGCATCTTTGTTTAAGCTAGCTGTCATTATTTATGCTGTGCTGTTGACATCCTAATCCAGGTCCATAATCATCTCAAAAAATCCTCCCAAAAAAAAAGAGAAACGAGGGTCCCTCTGTTCGGGGCTCTCCGGTTTTCCTTCATTTTTGCAGTCAATGTTCAAATGTCGTCTGCAAGGACATGAGACGCAGACGACAAGTCTGTGAACACCACTTCCCGCGTCCTGCCTGTGATAATTACACGGTGACGGGTCTACCCAGTAACACAGGCCTGTCTGCCCCCACCGCCCCCGGGCCGCCTCCAGATGCATTTCAACTTGTCATTCCACCCACGGCTTGGGTTTCAGCAAAATGGCAATTTCAGTGGTTCCATTGGATAATTGCTACATTTTGCCGCTCATCGGGCGGGCCAATAAAGGGCGTGTCACGGGTAGGATTCAATTTGGCGGGTGCTCCTTGGTGGATACCTCTGCCCTGGATGATCAGGGTCTGACACGGGGGAGGGGCGGCCCCCATTCATACAGGGGGCATGTGGCACTGAGTCAGATGCCCCGATCACCGCCAGGCCCAATAACCAATACCCGCTGACTGCCCCGCGCTGCCGGGCAACCACCGACTCAGTCGTCACTCAGCAGATACTCAGCGACTCAACGAAATGCCACCTAGCCCCGATTTAATCTCTATCTCCAGCCATTTCTGTTTGGAAGGCACCCCGCAATATGAGGGCATTTGGTGCAATATGCCGCATTGGGACTCGTCAACTGTAAGCATGATAAAGTTTTATTGGTGAGTGAAAATCACATAAAGTTTCTTCCCCGCTTTGTTGGCAAAACCCAATACAATCAGCTTTGTCCAAAATGAGGATGGTATGGATTTTTCAGTTAGTTTTAAGCGCGGATTTAGTAAAACTATCCCATTTGTTTTGACCCGAGTTCTGGGCGCCCTGGCTGTGGATCATATAACGCGCCGATCCCCCGCCCATAATCACTCATCTTATGACTATTATCCAACATTATATCTCCTTGCACTAAAAGCTGGAGGACTTATGGAGGCGGTGTCTTTTTACACGTTCTGCCCCAAGACAGCGGCACCCTCCTTCTATTACAGGAGAGGTGTTGCTGGCAAATGGATTTTTCTGCCAGGAGGCACCGGATATTGTGTCCACTGGTGAGGCAATAAACTGCACGTGAAGCCTTTAATGTCGCTCGCCGATAAGCCGTGTACATCACCACATATTACCCCAGCATGCAGCCGCCCCCCTCACGTGCCTCACACAAGGAAACCTCCTGCCACAAATCCACATCAAAGAGGTGCTTTTTGTCCGCCAAGGTGGAAGAATGGAAGCAAAAATTCAAATGATCCTTATTTTATTTTGGTCTGCACGACGAGGACTTGTCCTGCTTGTGAAGGGTAATAGGCCTGTAGATTATCTGAAAATCGGGCACACGGAGGGCGGCGGGGATTGGGGTTTGTAGGCTGGTCGGCGCACGGGCGATAATATCCATATTGACTTCTACCTGAAACAGCGGGGAAAGTTACGGCCTGAGGAGGCGAAGGCAAATATGGATCCAGTCCGTGGGGTGCTCTGATGTATGGGGTTTGTTTGCGACCTTTCAACTCCATCACACCTCCCGCCGAAGGTCGTCGTTATCGGCCCGCGGGCCGAGACGCCTTTTACGGGCAGACCGCGCGTTTGTCTGCCCGGGCAAGATAGGGTGCGAGGTCTTTGTATTAGCGCTGCCAGTTGGGGGCAGCCGACCTTGACAGCACGCTCCACTGACCACCAAAATTGAGATCCCGCCACCTTAAAGGTCAGTGAGCCTCTGTCAACGTTCCCCTCACCCCGAGGTCGGCCCTGTCTGAATCGGCCATACGCTCGCTAATGCCCTCTTGAGCTCCCTGGTACCTGCAGTCCCAATGACGTAGTCATCCAGCGGAAAATGAAGTGAATGAGCCTGTGACGAATCGCAAACAATAAGATGGATATCGAAATTTAAAAAATCTAATCATGAATGAAAATGAAAGGGAAAAGAGCATGGGGAGTCGTTCATTGTAACCGTGTGCCCCTTACAAGTCCCTTGTCTGTAGGGACAATGGAGGGATCTCTGACGTTGAATATGACACTAGGACCGTTCACGAGTCCTTGCTTCTCTTCGTTTTTTACTGCGGCGGTAGTACTGTAATTAACCCACAAGAATTACACCTCTCACTTTTTCAATGAGACCGAAAAAGCAATTAGCGCTGGCTCAAAGTGTTGTTAGTGGATTTATTTTTCGGGTCATTCATTTCTGGTCACCGGGGAGCCATAGGACGTCAGATTATCAATCCGTTTTGTCATTCCCGCTGAGAAAGAAGCCCATTTTGTGAGTGAAGCATAACCATTGTGACCCCTTCTAATGATGGTCTATGGACCTGCTTATCGAAGACGGAATGGGTCGAAAATTGCAAGAGAGGATAAAACCCCAAAGGGTTACGGGCAAAAACCTGCCAGAACCTATTCTGAATGAAGAAAAAGGTAAATTGGCCCTAAATGGCCTTATTGTGATCGGCTATGGAGCAAAGTGGCACCGGGAAGGCTGAGCGCTGCAACAACTAGACGAGATTAATGGATCACATAATTCAGTCTGACAGAAATGTTCATTAGCGAGGTGAGTGATATTCTGGAAAAGATTTAATAAACTGGGCCGTGATTACGGTGGGTGCTGCGGCGAGCGCCGACATGGCTTTAGTTAAGGAAGCGGACAGAGGCAGATGACAAATGAGCTGGTCCCTATACCCCGTGCTCATTATGACAGGTGCTCGTTATCTACACATCTGACTCAGTTCGTCAAAATTGAATTAAAGCCGACGCAAAATGCAGCTCGCGGTCTGGGATTGCTCCTAATGCGTGTCATTTGTGGGATGAAATACGGAGTGTGAGGGCTGATGGTGGAGCGAAGGCCAGTGCATCCAAACTGTGTCGCTCCGCCTGACCCATATCGCCCGTATGACGCGAGCGCGATTAAATTTTGATTTAATGAAACTCGGGCTTGGTTTGAGAAGAGCCGCTCCAAATGGGAAGTTGCTGTTCATTTGATGTCATTAGGCTGCCTTGGGCCGAACACTAAAAGTAAGCTTAATGCGTTTAAGGAAGGCTGCATAATATCAACGTCGGGAGCTTTTAGGCCTGGCGCCACAGCTTCTACATTTCTCTTGTCATCGATTTCAGCCCTATTATAGATGTAGTATCAAATAACCTTAAGCAAATACAGGGAGTTTCCAAGTGTTTCGTTTAATTACAATCACGTTTGGTTGAGGCTCATCGTGCCAGTTGGTCATAAATTGGATCTCATTCTCTATGTGTATGCTTTACGGGGGTCGAGGACGAACTGGGCATACGGGAATAGGAGGACAGGGGCTTTGGGGACGCACCCTGCCCCCGGCCCCCACCGCCCTATTGTGACAACATTTGGCCGCGGAAATTTGAATAAAGTGGACGAAGGGTAGAGGTGTTAACGTTAATCATCTCATTTGGAAACACTTTCCGGTACATTAGCACGCTTGTAAAGAAGAAGACAATAGGATCCGGGGCGACATGTCACGTGAAAAATGTCTCTGATCAGCAGAGCCTGGCCTTGGGTGTCAGAACACGAGCACCGCAGTCATCCGGGGAAAACTTAACTGTCATAGACCAAAATTGATTGTTATTTATGGGCCTCTGTCTCATTTAGTTCAGTAATGATGGTTAGAGTAGTGGGGATCAAGTATAATAAGCGAGGGCCTTCTCGGTTTTGAATTCCTTAGTGCTTTGCAAGCTCATAGGGTTATAAGTGGACGTATTTTCAATGGGTTGCATGCAATTGAGATCCATGCCTATACAACAGCCCAAATATTTCGCTGAATAAGCGTTGTTAGATATGCCATCGGCCAGACAGCCATGGGAAGCCATGCAAAAGCCCGCGCTGCTGCAGGTTGGATTCCCATGTCTCATTGACATGCCGGGCATATGGCGCTAAAGTGCCATCCCCGACTCTTTGAACTGTGAAGACCATTAACCATACCGAGAGGCGCGCCCACCACCACTGGCCGGCCACCGCTGACCGCCCAACGACCGTCATTGGGGGGTACTTGGCCGGATGACCGTGGGTATCAAATACCGGGATAAATCCAAGGTAAACTGTCACTAAAACGCCGGTGGGTACTGCTGGCAGGGAGTGTGACGGGAACCCTATCAACATGAACCTATTCCGGCGGGGGTGTCAGTAATACCGGTATCTACTATGACGGGTCGCAGTGACAGAGGGCTGTGGGGACCGGACATCCCGCAATACAGGTCATCTCACCGACCCAGCCGTGTGGCAGGCGTGGGGGCGGGAGGTCGACAAATTCAGCCCTGTGTTCGATTTCCAAATGATCGGAATAGGGCTGGCAACACAATTTGGACTGCATTTTCATTTGTCCAAATCTGGTTGGCCCCCCGGCCTCATTTGGGGTGTGGCCGCGCCCTGGTCAGATGATTGTATAAAGAAGGGGGCCAAGGCCAGGGCGCATCAGAAGTGGAAATGTCGATAAGTCTTGATATTGGTGCGGCTGGAGAAAATCCTGCGTCCAAACTAGGGCCATCGGGGGAATCGAATTGGTGCCGTGACCAGGATATGGTTAGGCATTGAACTGATTGTGCAATGGCAGGTCATTACTCTACAGCCAGAGAACTAAGCACAGATCTCATTGGCCCACGGTCACCTGACCACCACTGACCACTCATTCCCTGCAGCACAAAGGCATTCCCGCCACTTCTGCCTTACTTGCCGCCACTTACACACGGACATGAACTTTTCTCCTATATCCTAAACATGTGTAGTGAACGCACCGGCAGAAGGATTTACAATTAGCCCCAACAGAACATGGTAGATGCCTCGGCACGCCCGAAGAAACCGGTAAGGAACGCGAAGGCCATTGCTAACTTTAGACTTACGGGACGTCTGGACACACACGACATACCCCCGAACGCCGCCATATTGGCAAGTGCCCATACTGATCACTACCCCCCTGTACAACACGCTCGGAAAAACGCTAGTAATACAGGCGAGGTGGTGAACATAGTATTGGACAGGTCTACCGAAAGCATGGCTTCCCAACCGGCAACGACAGGCGAAATACCCACTCAGACGGATCCACCTAGGGAAGATACGACCGGACAACCTCCGAAGTCACCCCCGAAGGCACAGGAGCCGCCAGCCCCGACGCTGCAGTCACTACAGTCAATGATACTTGACCTCAACGACAAGGTGGCAAAAGCGGTATCTACCAGGTCTGTGTCCCGATCTTCGAGTCGTCCCTCACGCTCAAGACGTCGATCCTCTAGAGATAGGGGATACTCACCAAGGAGTAATAGAAGCGGTAGTCGCAGGAGACGGTCTAAGTCGAGACGCAGAAGGAGATCGTCATCAAGATCAAGGCGTCACTCCTCCAGACGCTCCACTAGGCGCAGGACACGATCGCCTTCGTCCACCTCTCCCAGGGCACACAGGGCCAGGTCACACTCCTCACCCCGCAGATACGTGTCGCCGAGACGACTCCGCCACGACCCCGCAACACACCGAGAGGCTACAAGGGCCCTGGACACACAATATACCGGGCATCACACAGCGCAAGGTAAAAGGCTTCGTTCTCGAGACATTACCTTACAACCATATAAATGTTTGCCCCCTCAGCTAAAGAAAATAGCGGCTGAGAGGCGCTCGAGAAGGGATCTGTCCCTCCCCGAGTACGTGTGCGGAGGATTGCGTATGGTACTCCCCTTTATTGACCCAATGTCCGAGGCACACGCCGTACTTACCCATTTCTCTGAACTTGCACAAGACGCGGCTACTCTCCCATGGCAGGCGGTCAAGGACTGGTCACAGGCGTGCATGGCCCACATCGAGGATGGCCATGCCGCCTGGACCGACTACGAACTATTCCAGAGCGAACGAACACGGCTCTCCTGGATCCCTGGACGCCAGGATCTTGACAGGAATAAGCACCCCTGCCCGGAGTTCAATCAGGACAGGTGTAAACACAAGAATACCCATGTGGAGAACGGCGTGACATGGAGTCACATATGCGCAGTGTGCCTATACGGCCTGGGCGAAGAACGCCCCTCACACAATGCTAAGACCTGTAGAACGAAGGGCAACTTACGATCGACAGACGATAACAAGTACGACGCGAAGTCCAAGCAGTCCACGGCTAAGCCCCGGCGGGAGAAACCAGACAACCGCCCAAAAAACTAGGTGAGGGGCAGGCCCGCAGTGTTACTTCGGAGAGGCGGGCCCGCCCCAACAACGATCGTTGCCCTGACCGTCATGACGAGAAGGAGTTAGCGAGCGTAAGGACTGACAACTGCAGTCAACCGCACGACAACAATGCCACACCTAGTACCAACGAGCCACGTGGACTGGATCGCCACGTGCGACACTGTTTACAAACAAACCACCACAGTGACGTCAACAGTCGGCCGCTCCGCCAATCGGAGCTGCCCTTACAGCAGCCCTCCGCGAAGCTCGCTTCACAAGATGGCCGACATGGGACGAAAGAAGAAAGGACAAAACAAGCTCGCCGGGCAGACTGCCCACCACGACCCTCAGGGGCCTCAAGAAGATGGAAAGACGGAAACGGAGCTGCAACTACACAACCTACACCCGGAGACGGAATCTACGAACCCTTGGGATCGGCAGCCGAACGTGATGAACCCCCCGGGCCACGCCGCAACCAACGACTACCTGCCGCTTACGCACGTGCCTCCAACTACGCTGATGCCGTGCCAGCCGCGAGCCGGGTACACCTACGCTTCACAACTCCAGACGGACCATCAGGGCAAGTACACGCCAGTCAGGCCACACCCATACGGGCGTGTTCTGGCGCCAGTAACTCCCCCCATGGTCCTACCCCTGCCGCCGATCCCGCTGCGGCAACCCGATGTCGCCCCGGCTCCCGAGCCGCATCCACGCTTCAGACCCCTCATCCTACCGGCATATCCACGATGGACAGTCGCTCCGCCTCGACCCATAGCCCCGATGATAACGCTGCCCGGGCCCTTCTACCCACCGGGGACTCACCTGGGGCCCCCCTTCACGACGCCAGCCCTCCAGCTGCCGCAGTCACCCTGCTGGGCCCCGACCCAGACCCTCCCCCACCAGATGTTCTCCTCGCCCCCGGCTACCCCTCATTCATGGCTACCATTCAATACCCTGCCATCCCAACTGATGACCAGCATCGTACGGCCTACGACGACATCGACACAATCGACGATACCGGCCTCCCACATACCGAGCCCGGAGGGGACGCCTCCTTCACACCAGTAGCAGACTACTCGTCATGGCCCTTCCCCACGCTCCAGATGTCAACCGAGGAGGCCCGCCTCTACGACATGGCACGGAAATCACTTCCACCAGGTGGCAGGGGTAGTGACGTATTCATAGCTACTGACTTGGTCGTCTCTGAGTGGGAAGCTAGGGTGACGGGACACAAGGATGACGCATGGATTATACACTCCATAAAACATGGTTTCCCCCTTCAATACATAGGCCCGCCGCGCTTCGGCCCTGTCAGTATATATAACCACTCCTCAGCAACCAACTTCACAGAGGATATAACAAAATATATCAAAAAGGAATCAGCTATGGGAGCCCTCCACGGGCCATTTACCTCTCCACCGTTCACTCCCTGGTTCTACGTGAGCCCCCTCATGTCTCGCCCGAAGACCGACTCCACAGACAGGCGAGTAATAGTGGATCTGTCTTACCCTGACGGGGGAGTGAACAAGTATATTAGACCTCACGTGTTCAATGGCGATGTGGCTGTACACAACCTTCCCACCGTAGAACACGCTGTTACAGCTCTGGCACGGGCCCCTCCGGGTGACGTTCACATGGCGGTGATTGATCTCGCCCGCGCCTACAGACAGTTTCCCGTACCCCCCACGGACTGGCCCCTACTGGGCATAGCTCATCAAGGCAAGTTCTATTTCGATGGTAGGCTGCCGTTCGGCGCAAGACTGTCATCTTTCGCTATGCAGTCTATAGCCAGGTTCCTGGCCAGGGCCCTGGGAGCGGAGGGAATCACGGTCTACATATACCTCGACGACATATTCCTCATCTCCAACTCCGCACAGCTAGCGGAAAAGCACTTCGCCCACACCATTCAGCTTCTGGCGGCACTCGGCCTCCAGGTCTCCCAGAGTAAACTACAGCCACCATCCCGCAGGGTCACTTGGCTGGGTATCGTATTAGATCTGGACAAGAACACCATGCACATACCCACGCAGAAACTTGAACAGATACGAAAATGTTTGGCTGCCGCGGCTCGACAGAGGAGGATTACAAAACGGCACCTACAATCGATCCTCGGCCACATCAACCACATCTCCAAGGTCGTGAGGGCGGCGAGGGTCTTCGTCGCCCGACTCCTCGCCGCCCTCCGCTCCGCAGAAGGGGATGTGGTCGAGGTCACCCACCACGTCAAGGCCGACCTTGCCTGGTTTTCTCGTTACTTGCAGAACCAAAACGCCAGGTCTATCATACCGCACTACAGAACGGTGCTCAGGATTTGGGCTGACTCCTGCCTCCAGGGAGGAGGCGCTACGGATGGAGCCAGATACTACTCTTACCGCTACCCCTCTACCATGGCCGCGAAGCATCACATATCCCAACTCGAGGCCATCAACCTGCTGGGCGCGGTGAGGGCCATGGTCAGCGACGCCCACGCGGGAGGGAACGTTGAGGTGTTTTGTGACAATTCGGCCAGCGTCTCCACATACTCCTCCGGTCGGGCACGAGACCCCGTACTCGCCGCGTGTGCTAGGGCAATGTGGTATAAGGCCGCCGAGACAGCAACTTCCCTCGTCTTCGCACATGTGCCTGGGGAGGGAATGATCCTCCCGGACGCTCTCAGCCGCACCCACATCGACCCTACTCTCAGTAGAACAGCCTCTCGTATTATAACTGAGATGTCCCTTGTTGAGGTACATGTTAGCCCGCAGATGTTTGCTTACGCTTCGTTTCTTTGAATTCAGATCCCTTCACTCACACCCTGGAGCAGGCGGCCACGCACAGACAGCGCTCGGCACACAGACCGGGCACCATCAAGGGCAGAGACTCAGCTGTAAGGCTCTTCCTGGCCTTCTGCACCCGCACTGGAATACACTACAAATCGGTGAAATATTACCAAGTTTGCTGGTACCTAGAATATCTAGCTAGATCCACCGGCAACCCGGCATCGATATCCAACGCCCTTTCACATATCAGAACGTTCTATGCATCGGCCTGCCTGGATTCTTCCCCGCTATTTCACTCCAGGGTCGTATCCGCCATGAGGGCGTTTTATATAACTCTTCGGCATGTCCCTACTCCTAGGGCCCCTGTCACTCCGGCCCTCCTACGGAAAGTCCTGGCCGGCCTTAGTCATCTGCCCCACTACCAGCTGACTCACCTCGCCGTACTTCTTATGTACGTAGGATTCCTCAGACAAAGCTCCATCGCCCCACAGGCGGTATCGGCTTTTGACTCAACAAGGCACCCCACGGTCGAGGACGTACGAGTTACTCAACAAGGCCTCCGATACAGGGTAAAATGGACTAAGACAATTCAGTCCTCAGCCGACGCTACGCACCTCCTTCTCCCGCCGACATCGGACCCTCTTCTCTGCCCAGTCAAGGCACTCCGTGCGTACAACCTCTCGGTTCCCCCTCCGGACTCCCAGCTGTCTCCCCTCCTAAGGCACGCGGATGGCAACCCCGCTACAGTCCCGTATCTTAGGAAGCAGTGGGCTAAGCTTCTAGCCCTGGCCGGAGAATCTACGGCCTCTTACTCCCTCCACAGCTTACGTAGAGGGGCGGCACAGCATGTATTTAATGAAGGGGCTGCAGACATTAACCATGTAATGCACCATGGAACCTGGCGATCCCAGGCAGTACGGGCCTACATACGCCCGGACCAGTCCGCTTATAACTCCGTCCACCATGCCCTTCGTCGCATGTGATACCGTTGGTTTGGCCTTACGGACTTATACGTACGCGGGAGATGGATAATTTTACAAGTTATGTTATCTTGTTCGAGTTATGTTCATCAAAGACTTACTATCTTACCACACAGTGATTAAAACAAATCGTCTTATATTTATCTGTTCTGTCTTATTTAAAGTAATGTGGTTAGGCATTGAACTGATTGTGCAATGGCAGGTCATTACTCTACAGCCAGAGAACTAAGCACAGATCTCATTGGCCCACGGTCACCTGACCACCACTGACCACTCATTCCCTGCAGCACAAAGGCATTCCCGCCACTTCTGCCTTACTTGCCGCCACTTACACACGGACATGAACTTTTCTCCCCGCCCACCACGCCCTATATTTACTTACTCTTAACTTCAAAGGGCCTTACGGACTTATACGTACGCGGGAGATGGATAATTTTACAAGTTATGTTATCTTGTTCGAGTTATGTTCATCAAAGACTTACTATCTTACCACACAGTGATTAAAACAAATCGTCTTATATTTATCTGTTCTGTCTTATTTAAAGTAATGGCTACATCATAACTTGTGGGCATACGGATTGGGCCCACTGCAGGGGCCAGGCCACCTTATTGTATCACCGATACAGCTGGAAGCTACGTTTCGACCAATCAACCGCGCCTGGTGGCCAAAGTACAGCCTGAAACTGATATATCCTTCTCTGGAATCAACTAAAGGCTACGTGAGAGACAGGCAAAGGGCTTATATAACATTGAGTGTCCTCGCCCTTCTTTGGCAGTCAATAGTTGCCAGGCGTAGCAAAGAATGAATGGCCAATATTTTTCCATATCCATTCATGGTTTGCATCGAATGGGACAAAAAAAAGCGACCAGTGAGTCATTTGAAGCCGGTGCAGAATTTATAGTCGATCCAGAGGGAGATTGTTACATATAGGTACACTAATTTGTTCACTAATCTTTTTAATATGCCACATCACAAATTCATGTGACGTAGATTAGGGGTGCCATTTCAAAGTTAGAAAAGGGCCATCAATCACCGGGAGCACCTCTTGGTCCCTGCCATACGTGCAGGCCACCATCTTTTTCATTTATCCTCAATATACTGCGGCCCGTGCTGGGGCCGGCAGTGTTGATTCCGATCAGACACTTTGATAGAGTTATCGTGCACGCCATCTTAATTGTGCTCCTGAAATGGTCTCTCTCGGGAATATTCGACAATCGGGTGATTCTGTCATATTGTCCCGACGTGAAGTGATAAATGGCGCCGCTCCCTAGGAGGGAACAAAGGACTCGGGCCAACCCGGGATTTGACTGGGGGACGATAGGGCGGGGCGGGAGTGGTCGTTGCGTTCGATGCTGTAATGTTTGTTTGTTAGCCATCAGGGGAGTCGGGGGACTTAGAGACTGTAGGTAGAGTCGGGCGCCACCGGTCTGGGAGCTGGAAAAGCCGCAGCTGGCAGTGATTGATACTGCTGATGTTTAACCTACCGTGAGAGAGAAATGTTTACCATGCCCCCACCTCTCCCCCACTGGCCGCTCTCCGATGTCAACTGATACAGGGCTCCCGCCAGGCCCGGTCACGTGACCCTTCCCGCGGGTCACATGATATATTCCGGCTGGTTCCCGGCGCGGGGTATAAGGAGCGGCGGGCTTTAGGAGCGGGCCGTGTGCAGATTGTGGGTCTTGATGTACGGACACAGGCCCCCCAACCGACCACTAATGTTATCGGGCCGCCGTCGGTGTCGGGGGACTCTGCTGGGCGCGAGCTGCTCTTGTCTATGGCGCCTTGGGGACGCCTCGCCCCTGAACCACTCACACTCGATGATAAACCCACATTATGTGCGCTGAACCTCAACTGTACCCCCAGATGAAGTGCCCGATGCGCCACAGGCCGATCTCATCGTGTAGATCTCGTGTAATGCAATGTTTTGTATCAATCGTTTGTGAAAAGTGCATGGATGCCAAGTGGCCCTGTCGGGTTTAGGAGTTTAGGCCTTCGTTGAAAAATAGCTGGGCGAAAAGGATGCAGCATAGCCACAATGTTTACATTTGGGATTGGACTGCTGATGTGTGAGTAGTACAGGAAAATGGGGCGTGGACGAAGGCGACCGCGTCTGAATTTTATCTATAATTGGACAGATGGCCTGGAATGATTGGGAAGATACTAACAGAGAACACCGTGCGCCAGGATGTCCGATCCATTTTTTAACTTCTGAAATAAGTATTCCTTTATAGAAGGGCCACTGACACTGTTACCTCTACACCTAGATCTGTTGCGGCTGCCCACCAATTGAGGGCCGAATTCCAAGTACAAATCTAATGTAAATAAGGTACGTGTTACCTTTGTGGCCGCTCCACTGCTGCAGGCTCCAATTTGCAGCTCTGGCCGACCCATGCGCCCAGTAAAAAGACCGCTAATTGGTGGAGTTATTCTCTGTTGTGGCTTCCTATAGGCTGCTTCGGCGGCGCTCAAATCCGATTGGCCACTTCTTGGCACCATCAAAAGGGGACTTGGTAAAGGTTGCCGTCCTCAAGGGGCCACCAATTAGAGGGACAGGGCCGGGTCAGCCGTGGTCAGCGGGCGCGCCGGCCAGTTAGCACGGCCAGCCGCCTGGCCCCGGTCCAGGTCGGTCATCAAAGCAAGGCCGGAAAAGCAGTTATCCTGCCACTTTATGACTGCCGCTGTCTACAAGTGTTGTTCCGAGAGCTTACAGAACTAGGTGGATGGCGTTTCTAACGGCGATGCTGTTCCTACCACTGTACCAGGTGCGCTTTATATGGTGGCAGTAATGGCGAAAATGTGGGATTTATTATATACCTTTTAAGGATGCCTCCAATATACATGTTGCCATCTACTGCCACCTTAGAATATGCACCTGGAGCCAACAGCATCCCCGTTAAAACACTATACTTTATTATGGAGATGTTGAATGTATTATGGAGTTAATTTGTATAATTATGTTCATAATTGATAATATACATTCTCTCATTCGACATGATGTAGCACATGTTATTCATCTAGTAAAACCAAAGATCTCAAATTCTACTGCTGACAGCAAGCCGCCCTATTTCTAGGTCTAACTCGGAGAACCGCCACGTCTATTAGCACGGAGGTCAGTTCCACAGCAATGTCTATTTTGTTTCTTTTTGTTATTTCCACTGGGTGATGAGATGACTAGGCCAGTAGATGTGGGTGTGTCTCTTGCGGCTCCAAGCCAGCAGGCTGGCCGCCCACAACTAAGTGGAACTCCAATTAGCCGAGTGCCGAGTAGAGGAGGTAGAATACTGATGGTCATCCTCACCTCCGGCATCGGAGAGCTAGAAAAAAATCGGATTTGTCCCGAAGGCCATGGGTCAAGAAGAGCTTGGCGCTGGGCGACCTCCGGGGGCTTTAGGGGACCACCTGGGGCAGAGATCCCCGGTTCATGAGGTGTAATTGGACGACCCCTGAGCACGGGGGTTCGTATCCTCTGAGATCTCCCCCACCTCCCCGAAGGTACAGACCTGAAGGTGATTAACACGAACCCCTCGTGTTTATTTTAGGCCACCCGCAGCTGTTACTGAGCCACCTGTGATGCCACATCCACAGGATTTATTCTGAGAGAGGGAGGCAAAGATCCTGATAAATATTCAATATCCTTCACACTGGTGTTTGCTTTTGTAGCCATAAAATGTGTTATTTCTTGAGCAAAAGACGATCTAGGTGGACCAGCAATGCACCTGCACCAAAACATAATACCATCAATTCAATAAGGACGGATTTCATGGGGGAGAGAAGACCTGGTGAATTAATCTCCTGGAGTAATTCAGGAGGGAACGGTCCTTTCCAGTGTACCTAATGTAGCCACATGCCGGGAGGGGAGTAGCCCGACAAGGGCCTCTTGGAAAGGCCCCTTCAAGGGCCATGATGCATTGGGGCCGGCTGCCGGTCTTTGGGAGAGGCAGGACTAAGAAGTGGGTCCGTCAGCTTCAAAGTGGGGCGCCTCTGAATTGGACGTCACATTTCAGCGGCGTCGGCGAGCGGTGTGTGAGTGACAAGCTCCCAATAGCCGTCACTGATAGATGGGTGTAATTGGTGGGCTCCTTATGTAACGGGTTGGCCAGGCCTTTTAAGCGGGAGTCCTCCAATCACCAGGCACCAGGCTGGGAAGCCACTTGCACGGACTCTGTACGCAGGCCTGCCCCCCCTGCAGGCTATCCCTGCCTCCGACGGCTAAATAACCCAAAGATCGGTAGCAAGCCAGCTGCAGACTTGCCGCAATTGCAGACAGCTGCTTCTGGTGGATATAACGAGGGAGCCAGGCACTCAATTGGTTTCATTCACTGCATTTATTCTAAAAAAGCCGTGCTGTATGGAAGTAGTGCCGTTTCGGTCCAAATAACCATTTTGAGTTGCACAGTGCCGTAACATGATAGAAATCCATTTCCCTTCAAGCACGTATCATCTTACTTCGTAGAATACTGTTTAATAGCCTACATTTTTTGGAAATCTATTTTGAGATGATAAAATGGACATCCGTGCATAAGTCTTGCCGCGGAGAAACAGATAAGCAGGAAGACCATATTCAGCTTTTAATAGATAAGAACCAAGCATGTATGCCAGCTCAAACTCTGTGATGTCATTATAGCCTTCCTTGCGGAATAGTTCATGGAAATAATAGCCCTATGCTATTCAAGATGATAAGGCTTGTAGGTAGCAATTCATTTACGATGTTTTCCAGAGTATGTAATATCCAATACATACCTTTATGAATGTTATATTCTAGTACATACCTTTATGAAAGTCAATATGGGTATCACTAGTCTAATTTGGAAAAGGTCTGTTAACCTTAGAATTCTAGACTGTTATTCTATGCCTGTGCTTCCCCTAGTTAGGCTGTCAACCGTTTGGTCCGACCAGAATGAGGTGGGGGAGGGATAGTGGGGTTCCAGACAGGACATGTGGCGGGGGAGGGCCTGTCCGGGGCAACCATGTAATGTCATTGTGACACTCCGGGCTGACCTTGGGCCCCGTGTCGTGCAGTGTGGGTAATGGACTGGGCTCTTTTAGGCCGCTTCAGGCCTCACCACATGACGACCTGGGTCCACCGTCACCCCCTGCCACCGCCCACCTACCCCAGGGGCACAGAGCTACCTTTGTCCTGCCTTAATTGGCACGTGTGTGATCCCACTCTCTTTGTTCTACCGGGTAATATCTCAATTCATGCCATGCAAGGATCAGTAATACAACGTCTAATGTGGACGTCGTGGTCTTCATTTTAAACATATTTCTCATATTATGTTGGCTCGCATAAACACGTTTAAACTATATCAACAAACAAAAGATGTTGTTAGGTTTATATTCTATAAACTAGAATCAAATTACATCAAATATTACACCTCTTAATATTATCAAAACACATCATGTGTCAAAGGGAAATTATTCATAATATAAATATAAATAAGTCGTGTTGAGGCCATAATATGCCCCAGTGGTCATACTGAAGGCCAGTGACCAATGTGACACATCAGTGACCGGTAGGGTCTATGTAGTAAGATTATCCCCAGCTCTAATCCCACCAAGCTCTCCCCAGCCGTACACCTGAGCACCATCAAGTTATCTCTCCGCTCGTGGGACCGATGCAGTATCGACAGGCTCGGCAACAAGCAACAGTTTCCCAGGCCCTCCTTGGGGTCGATACGGGGGGCGCTGTGATAGAGTGAGGCCACAAGCTGGTGGGGCGCCACTGGAGGATACTGGAGGATACTGGAGCACGTGGGCCAGCCGCCAGGAGAAGTGTGGCTACCAAGACACACAATCAATGCCTGGTGTGGTGGGTGCCCTGTCGGGGGGAGGCCCCCGCCTGGTTCACACTGTTCTCTGCCGGGCAACAACATCATCAACACTCCCACCGATACTACAGGCCTGCCAACTCATCAAATAGGAAAGGCCTGGTGGTTGTTGTTGTTGTTGTTGTTGTTGTTCAGAATTGGAATCTTTTTTCATCTTAAAGTATCACATTGACCGCATATCGTTCCAACAGTGCTGACCTGTGGAGAATTAAAGGGAATGTGTTACCTTTTACACGGGGATAGTTGTTTTGTCAAGTGTACCTGCATCACATTGCATTTACTCGGACGACAATTTATCCTGTCTAAAGCGGTACTGGTGACGTATCGTCTATAATTACTTGTAGATGGTGTATATTAAACAGAGTTATAGTGTAAACATTCACACAGGGACTGTTACATTTAAATGTAAATGCTGTTCACTTCTGTAAACAGAAAAGAGGGACGCTTCGGAATGAGTTTCTCCATTGGCACACGAATTAGATAATCTAAGTAATTTCCATTAATTACACTCTGTTTATGTCTCCTGGAGAAAATCGATGCCGGCCTGCTCCTGTAGGGCAGACGATACGTTTATGGGGTATACGAGTATATAGGCAGCCCATTACTCAGGCAGATAAGGCTGATGTACTCTGCTGCCGCGTCCAAGTGCCTTGCGTCGCGAGCCATGCAAGATTATTTACCATTTGACGTCATCTTGCCTGCAGGTGACGTAATAAAGTTACTCTCAACCTACGTAAGACAGCGGCCATCAAGTGCAGTAAGAGGGCCTTTCCCTGGCCGTTAGCCGCTGGGGGAGGCGCCGGGAGGCTGGGCCGGAACAATAGTTGTACGACGTGGCATCGATTCCTGTTCAGAGAAGGGTGCCCCACAAAGGACACCCATCGATTAAGGCCCTCTCTAGAAACATTGAATTTGTGGTCGTCAACCCACAAGACGTACCCTTAAACTCAATTTGCGGCAACTCTGTGCGGTTTGCCTCTTTGACTCGGCCTTGGATGTAACAGGGGACAGGGGGGACCTTTAGCCCCCAGGGCCACAGGCACCTGGGGAAGATGAAGGGAAAATTAAAAGGGACCTCGACTGCATATGTTGCCCTTTGTGCTCCCCTTTTTTTGGTCCATTTTTTCATAGTAGCACTAGCAGGCATGGCCTAGGGTTGGGGCTTTTTAGGGCGGGTGCTAACAATGAAAGGGACCGGTCCCGTGGGTGAGGGGTACTTTTGGGGTGTGTTGACGTTATGTTACAAAGAGACCTTTAGCATTGGATGTATGGCTTCTTCGCCTTGGTATAACACATAATTATTATGATCGTAGCTAGATCTCTAGAGGGAACTTTAACCATGCTATAAAAGTGACTTTCATGTAGGGCTATATGTCGGTGTATTTATCGGGGCATCTGGCAGTGTGGGACCAATAGGCCTCACAAATACTCTGAATATCGCCCGGCTGTTCTCTCCTGCTATCATTCACAGAATCAGGTCAGATCATGCTGAGTTGAAAAGAAGACCCATTTTCCCTGATATGACCGACATTGGCTCCCATATATTTTCTTGATTCCTGTGTATGCCTGAACCCCAAATGGCGACGGGTGAAGGAGCAGAGCTTAACCACTGTCAGCAAATAGGAGAACAGGGAAACAGCGGCGGTAAGGTAGCAATTTCAGAGAAAGAGGACCAGCTTTGCAGCCATGCCACCACTGATTGCGCCCACGACCACGGCCAGAGACCAGCCGACTCTTTTACCCCGCAGACTCGTACCAAGTTCCATCTGACTGTCAGGCTTAATTTCGCCTCCACTGCCGTGACGGCAATTTTCATGGCGCGCCAAAGTAGGGGTGGCTGTACATAGCCTTTGCTTGTGAACTCCCTTGAATTAGGGCCCATAGAGCGGACGCCTATTAATCAATCTGGCAATCGCCTCAAATTATTCGCCGCGACGCAGCAAGAGCCAATCGGAGGGAGCGCTCGTCGCCGGCCGGGCCTGTGATTGGAGTCGGCCCGGTAAGGTTTGAAACAGTCACCGTTGCTCGGTGTATTTTTTATGGCCGCTCGCAGGAGGAAAACTGGGTCCAGCTTGGCGACAAGACGTCGGCTTCAATGGCGAGATGGATTAGGGAAAGGCTCATTATTAACCAATCACTTCTCGCCGGCAAAGTCGCTGCGAGCCGCCGAGCCCAAGTGGTTCTTTGGGCGGCTATGTTTGTGCTAATACTCCACTATATCTAGTCACAAAGCCGGCGTGACGTGGGGGCTGGACGCTGGTGACAGGAGAATCAATCACGTCCACAGCATGCTGCCAGCCCGGCCCCAGCAGCGTAATCCTATCAAAAGAGGACATCCCCTAAAGTCTAAGGGATGATGCCATACGTGTTAAAAACAACCAGCCTGTTGTGTGTTTTTTTTTAGATAAAAAAGAATATTTGCTGTCGGACGTAAATTGACTACACAAATACGATGATCCCAGGATTAGCATAATATTATATTTGAATACACGTGCACCAGCACGTATGTGTTTATGACAATTACACATTGTCATATGTATGATAAACAGCTCGACGCTAAACGTTTTATTAGGACATTTATAGAAGTTGGGTCTTATCTAAGTATTGATCTGCATGCATGTACCCGTATACATGCACATGTGGACGTGTCCGCAGGCGGTCTTTGTGCCCGGTCTTACCTACGCTGGGTATTGTACCTATGTGAGTGGCGATAACAAGCCCCATTGGACGACCCCTCAATAGGGTCATCTGTACCCCGCTGTCAGGACGACCCCGGGAGCAGTAGCATTGTCCAGGCCTAAATGACCAACCCCTATCATTTGCACGTGATATTTTGTGTGTACACATCTAAATCAAGCGCCCGGGGTGGAACTAGGCCGCAGGGCATGTGTATCTCTCCTGTTTTAACGTTAACCCCTGACCGCCCCTTTTCACGGGCGTCGGGGGCGGCGCGGACCGTGGGAGAAAGGAGTGCCCCGACCCCCGGCCTCCCCTGCTGTTCTCCTGATAGGCACCCCGCCAATAGCGTTGCCCTAGCAACCATTGTTTCTATTGGTAACCATTGTTGGCCGCGCTGACCAGGGCGGCTGTTCCCGGAATTGACACGCTCACCGAACGCTACCTTTGTGTCCGAAAAGAAGCTATTTTTAGCGCAGAGCTAATAGGAGATTCATTTGGGCCCAAGTGAGCAGAACTAATGATTATGATGCTGGTGATGTTCTCCTAATCCCAGAGCGAGGGGAATTTCGTGACGCCATACAGATAAGCAAATGCACTGATCTAGACAGAAAGCATGGAAAATCGAAGATACTTTTACTATCCGGGTGCATGTTAACCAGATATTACAAATACAATACAAGTTATCTTTGTATGACGTCACCAGAGGAAACATAACTTTTTTTTAAAGGATAGGAATTGGTTAAGTAAATACAATTATATCGAACACGGTATATAATAATGGTCCCGCATGGAGTGAGGTGTCAGCTGTAACCTCTGTCCTGGTTGGCTGTGGTCTGGCAACGTTCTGCGCTGGAGGCTGGGGTCGTGCACTGGTCGGGCTGAGTGTGGGCTAACCCCAGCCTGATCATATGTCACCCCCGCCGGCCCACGCTCCTGGCCGCTGGGACGGCGAGACGGGAGCGCCGAGTGTACACCCCCTGCCACCGCCCCACCCCGGCCCGTCACCCCAGCGCTGCTGCCACTACTGCATCCAGTAGTACTTTGGTACTACTACTACAGGGACGGGAGGACGCGTCGGAGGCAGTCAGCTGACGGGCACGGGAGTAAGCGGCCGCGCTGTGCACGCGGGGGTAGAGCTGGAGCAGCCACTGGAGCAGCAGCAGCACCACCACTCCCACACACTACCACTAGTACCAGTCACAGGAGGCGGCAGCTGGCCAGTGTTCCAGGAGAGAGCGTGGAGGATACACGTTACTGGAGGAGTGCGCCGAGGAGAGGGAACGCCAGCATGTGTTTGGGGAGGCGGTGCATGTGGAGTGTGTACGCTTGGCCTGCCAGCCTCCTGGAGGCACCATGGAGTTAATGAGCGGTCTGGAGACGGCCGGGGCAGTGGCCTCTGACGGCGAAGGTACGAGCAGGAGCGGACGGCTCAGGTGACGGCCTGCTGGAGCTGCTCACACCCTGGAGGATTCTCTTATACCTTACCGGAGACGCTCATCGTGTGTGTAAAAGGTGTTCTGCTGTGACCTGTAAAATTACCAAGGTGTGTTTACAACGCAGAATCAATATATCATATCAATATTCAATATCAGAATAGTTTCACAGTTATTGGGATATCATAAAGTAGTTGTATTTAATGATCCGCGGATAACCTATATAAAAGTGATGGCTGCAGTAGCATGAATTGGATACAGTATTTCAGAAGACACGTTTTTGTGAGTGGTTTTAGTTCTAGGATACGAACCTGAAGCGGCATCTGTGGTAGATCCAAGGAGCGGGGGTGGCGGGTTTCGACAAGAAAGGTAGATGAGACAAACGGTAGATGAGGAGAGCACGTGCCAACACGTAATGAATATGGCAACACGGAACGTGCAGCCTGCCACATGATACGGCTTACCGTGCCGCCGTACACGGTGGGAAATGGCCGTGTGACATGCACGTGCACTATCATGGTGTAGGTAGATACATATAATAATACGTGTATACGGATATTACCGCACCATTAACCGCGTGGAAACAATATCTCCATCGGTGGTGTTGTATTCATTATCCCGTGGATGGATGTTATTCACCACATCAAACACGTAAGTACAAGTATAAGTGATACATAGAGATTGTGGAATGGGTTCAGATTCGAATCGGAAACATTGTTGACGCCTGACATGCCTAGGTCACACTTCCGACTGGAAGAGGTTTGGGAGGGAACATGTTATCCTCATAGTAGTGATACTGTTACGCCAAGAATTCCACCTCAGGTATTTACCCAAATACAGGTTTTTAGATGGACAACATGAGGCAGGTGAATCATGGGGCAGGTATGATAACAGGACCCTTATGTCAACATCCTGCGGACGACAGGAGGTCCTGAGGACACGACCCGCGTCCCGCGCCGGGGCGCTGCGGTCGGCAGACGCCGTCATGATGCACCCAGGGCAGGTTTCCCGTCGGGTTACCCCTATCCCCGAGTTCCGTGCTCCTGGTGCGCCCACCAGCTGCTACCAAAGCATCCAGCCCCTCCAGCCGCCATGCTTGTTGATACAAGACAACATATACCTGGGGCCGGCCATGCACGGGTTTGGGTTTCATACATATAGATACTGAGACCGGGGTGGATCTGATTACTGGGTTTACACCGGGGGAGGGAGGCTGGAATGGTATCATAATAAATCATCAGGCCAGATGGGTGAGCGACGCCAGGCCCCTAACGCGCATGCCAAAGTAGAGTTCCTGCTCCAGTGTTGGGATCGGCCGAGTACAAACAACATTACTCGTCTAATGTTTCTGAGTCAGGCTCACAATAGGAACGTGACAGGCGCTTCCTCGTGGTACGGTACTGCAGCCAATATGGATTTCGGGGAATGCATTAATAATGAGCCCAGCCCAGACTATTGGCCAGGCGTGGGGGGCATATCGTGACGGCCATCGAGATGCGCATCACACGGCCTGCCGTAACGAGCCCGATGTGAGGGGTCAGATTGACCGACCATGATTTATTTGCACCAGCTGGTAGTCCAACTGAAAACATATGGATCTCTGCCTTTGCATATTTCATGTTTCTTAGATGTAGGATATGTGATATGTTATCTATCGCTGAAGTGGGCACTGCTGGGTCAGCATGAGCTGATATATGGGTAAATAAGACCGTGATCCGTAGAAATAGGTCTACTTTGTATTTTATGTCATGTAATAAGCCATACGTCCCTTTATTACATTTAGTATGCTTTCGATGGCACCGCTTCCAATTTTCCGAGCCCACTAACAAAGCAATACTTCATGCACGATTCATAATGCCTTTGAAAACAAATGGTTAAAATTTAAATTGGGTCAAATGATCCTTGCAACAAGCAGTCAGAAATGAGAAAATGACGCCGCAAAAAGTGGCACCGGACCAATTCATGAGGCAAAAACGTTGTTTTAAATTAAAATATTATTGCAGCATGCCTGCCCCCTCGCATTCAAGGTCCGTCAATGAAAGAAGCAACAAGACGATGGGTTTGTCAACCACCAGAGACTGTTGCTGGCTCTACTGTCTAACCACGCGGAAGGCTCCTTCTTTGTGCCACTAATTGTGAAATTGGATTTACATGCAACCAAAACGACAAGTTCACCAAAGAAAGAGCCGCCGAGGACTAGAAAAGACTGCCTCCTCAGGAAAAGTTTCATTTAATCACTGAATGTAATCGTTCATGAAAAGAGCCTAAAACACGCACTGGTGATCCAATTTCGCCGCCCAGAAGAAGGGAAGACCATTTGTGATCAAACCTTTGTAAATATTCCTCTTGTTTTGGGACATTCCAGGAATTCGCCTAAGATAAGGGGTTGTCTGACCCGAGGTCTGGAGGCCGGGGGAGCCCCCTCACCCCCTGCAATCATCCAATCATTTCAGTTCATTTCATCTCAAAGGTTCGATCTGGGAGTAATCAGAGAATAATCAGAAGTTATTGGGTCTCACAAGAACACTTTGGATCTGTAGGGATTCGGTTCCAATTATTGCGTTGTCACCGTTTTAATGAGTAGTATTAGGGGCGTGGATGGCATAGCGACAGGTCCCCATGACAGCCAGTTGACTTCTCGGCGCTTCTTGGTATTTAAAAATCATCCCAACAACAACTAAAAAAATAAGACAACATGACGAGCCTCGCCTGACCTGTCATGCATGTCAGTTAAGTCAGCCGCGCGTGCGTCGGTCGGTAATAGAGCACAAAAGCTACTTTCCTAGTTGATAATTTGTGTTTTAAACCCCAACTTTGCTGAACAATTCGTGACAGCCGACTGCTGATTATTCGTCAAATCTTTGCAAACACGGATAATGTTTCATGCAATTGTAAGGCTTTTCGGTTCACTCCTATTGAACTAAGCATTGTATAGTGTGTCATTACATTGCTCTAAAGACCTCTATTTTCTGTGATTATGTTCCACATAGATGGGCGAGTTTGTGAAAGGGTCGAGGCATTACACAATGGGATCATGGGGTGTAATTACTGTCAAAACTATGCCTCAATAAATAGAGTGGTATATCTATCACCATCAATGTCAGATCCAGTAGGACTTAAACACATCAATGCCCCCCTCTTCCTACACCCTCCTTCTAGAGCTAAACTTTGTACACCTGTACATTACCTGCACGTTTCTAGATCTGGGCAGAGGGCTCGGAGGGGGTCACAGGGAATTTGAAATGAGTTTTATGGTGTAGGGGGGAAGTTGAAGCAAAGTGTGCTTTAGCTAGAATGGGGGTGGGGGAGGGAGGTGGCAGCCCGGACAGGACTGGCAGGCCTGTTTGACTGGCAGTTATTGTCATGTTAACGTCACCCACCCCACCCCTACCATAAGCCAGAGGGGCCCGCAGACCACGGCCCAGCATAATTTGTTAAATCAACCATGTGACGTACAGGGCATGGGTTTCTATACCACGATGTTATCAGGGCCAATAGAGCCGTCCGTGGATTATCCGATAAGATCGGAGAGTGCCAAGGGGGATTTTTTCCATTATTATAATGAAAGGCTGGGTTGATAGAAATGGTAAGTTTCCATGTTGCATTTATCCCTGTTGACGGTCATTGCGAGGTCACCAAAATATGATACTTTTTGGGGCTCCAATAATGCAATAATCAAAAGTAAAAATAAACTAAACCTATAAAATGTACACAGGGAACAACCATCATAACCCGCGGTCTTTTCCAAATAGTAATCACATTTATGCACGGGGGAAATGAGGTACTTTGAATTTGCCATTATTAAGAATAATGCACGTTTGTTTATATCTAATTAAGAAGAGGCCGTTTGGTGCTTAGTTCACAAAAGATCATGTCTTTATAATTTCGACTGATGCTGTTGAAGAAAAACACCGAAGAATGAATTAGTGCAATTAGGACAGATGTAGTTTAGTTGACAAACAAGCCCTTTTTGTCCAAAGTGTGTTTTGCGCCTTTTTATCACATTATGGTTGACACCTTGGCCACGTAACGTGCTTTGTCGCGAATTAAAAATTTGTCGGCAAGGTAATAAAAGCCATCAGGACAAAGTGCTGAAACGGGAAGCTATGAATATTCATGAGACTGCTTTCCATCAGAAACCCTCCAACCAATTCCCTTAACGACAACCGATGTATTTTGTTCAGATTGTTTTTGTGGGCGTCCCGGGTGACCTCTTATTGTTTTTAACCCTCTCTTACCATAAACTTTCAATCAGATAGCCTGGTCCTGATTCAGTGGGTATACATATAAAGACCTGTGGCCAGTGAGCAGGTGGGGAGCAGCTCGTGGTGAGCGCCTCCCCGGGAGGAAAGGGTTATTGCCCACGTAACACCGAATCCTTGTTTAATGCGCGCGGCGCCAGGCGAAGTGCGGGGCCAGCGATGGAACTATATTAATCATTGGTGCGCTTGTGTCATGAGAGAATTGATGGCAATCAATTAAGGTGATTCACACCTGGAACGCCGTGGATCTGGGCTCGGCTTTCAGGCGCTGACCGGTAGGCTTCCCCTGGCAAGCACTGCATGCAAATGACAGGTTTTAGTGCGCCTACATGTCCTTTTTTAAGCATAATCATGATAATGTGAAACCCGTTCATTAAAGCGTCAACTGCTGCGTTATTTAGGCAATGTTGCTAGTTCTGTTCAATCACATTTCATTAGAGAGGGAGCCTTCTGTATGATAAATGGGTATTGTCTTTACCATTGTCAATTTTGATAGTGATTGTAGTGTTATTAGACGGCGGAAGACTGGATGTTGTCAGCTGATCTCTACATAAAAATAATTGCAAAGTACGGACGACCTATTGCATTATCAAATTTAGAGGGAAATCGAAGTATGAATGCGACAGCCTTTAGAGCCAATAAGATCTATACTGTTACACGGGGGTCACCGGATCGGGGCATAGTGTTCATTTTAGAAAGGCTGAAAGCTCCGTTTAAATGTCGTTTCCACGTTTCATATGTTTTACATTAACAGATTCAGAATCCTATCTCCCGACCAAGGACACTGATGAAAAGGACTTTTATAAATCACTTTCATTGTCGTTAAACATGTTTCGTTGAACCTGTTGAACTTGGTTTTCAAGGAGACAAGTGACTTTGAAGGGATTAACACACTAACATATCACGTGAGGGGTGACAGGATCTACACTTAATGAATGCTGTAAGCCTTTATATAAAGTCTAAAATTAGAGTATCACCAGTTTGAATGTATCCCCCGACAGACCATGCATAATATCTATATATGTACTTCATCGATTGGATAAGAAAAATCGGAACAGTGCTTTTCCTGCGGCATAAACACATTTTATGCCAAACCTAAATAAATGCTGGATGGTGCAAATCCAGGGATTATGCGGAGTACTGGAGATGTTTATGGCTAATTGAAACACATCAAAAGGTACGGTTACCCATGAGATCGTTATGTGTGCGGTGTGTGCGCGCGGCTTGTTGGACGTATAGGGCCTACCCCGGGCTGATCGCCCCACGCCTTGTTAGCCCCCTGAACACGGCCAGCAGCCCCCACCTTTGTGTCCTGTTGACACAGATCGCACGGCTAAGTCCCGTCGATAAGTAACCACCATTTACGGCTCTCAGATCACAGCCCCACTGCAGCCATCCAAACAGGCCTAAACCAGAGCCTAAACTGACATTGATTGACGCGACTGTCGCCCATTGTTGGCCGCACGTCGCGTGTAATAGGCTGGAAATTACAGCGACGCTTGGGTCGGCCAGATACCCGAGCTGGCCGCCGTTTCAGTGTGGGTCGAAGATAAAATGAGAGCTTTCCCAAGGCCTGAGCATCTCGAGTGGCACAAAGACTAGATTATATCCTTGATGGAGTCGGCTGGCTGTTGCTCCAGGGGGACCGACCACCCCAGGCAGATGTGTGCATGCACGGACGGTCCTCACTCATCTACGTCCGGGTTGATGCTTTAAAGCTCTATGTAACCCGCCTCCTGTGCCAGTATATATAATTCATTTTTAATTTTCCGCGTTGCCCAAATGTAATGAATAGCATATCAACCCCAACCGTGTGGTAAAAAGAAAATATCATTTATTCAAATAAGTCAGGTGGATCTTCTGCATGAGAAGCACGGCGACTTGGGAGCATCATTTTTTTAAGAGCGGGCGAGGCGACCCGCTTGTTCCCTGAGGGAGGCATTAGTGCCTATATAGGGGCGAGTGACGAGTACCGTGACACCGGCCGGAGCCCAGCACAGTGTCTGCTGGAGGGAGGGGGGTACAGGAGGAGGAACAGGAGGAGGGGTGGGTGTGGAGGGGGCTATGAGGGCGCCGAGAGCCCCGCCTCAACCTGTCAACCTGCCGCCGTATAAATCTCCGGCTGGCCGCAGCCAATCTTGGACCCGCAGAAAAGATGGTCGGAGGTCGTTGTATGGCGGGTGCGGCGCCGCCGTCGGCGCATCCATTCCCACCGCCGAGGGGATTAGGGGGACCTGGAGGGGTGTCGGGGGGAGGGGTCCTGGAGGTCGGGTATGCTGCTGACACGGGGGGCTTACCACCCCCACTTCCTACCCCCAGCTCGCACTAACAAGCCGGGGTCTGCGCACCCCGGCAGAACTGACCACCTTGGTCACCTTCCTACCTCACAGCTCACCGTTCCCCGGGTGCTCAGTTTATTAGTTGTGACCAGGACTGGTGTCGCCCGGGGCGGAGGGCCTTTTCCATGTACTACTTACAGCATTAGACCAATACGTATGAGCCGCGTCATGGGGCGCCGTGCTATTGGTTGACCGAACAACTCCTGGCTGAAACTTTAGATGTAAATGGGTGTAATTGAGAGATTTTATTTGAGCTAGACTATCGTTATCTATTCGACTTATCTAATGAGGAACACGTAGTTTTAGAATAGTCAGGCTCGATGGGAACTACATGTAGCACTAATAGCAGTGAAGCAAAACATCTAGTCCAACCAAGACGGTGTTACAGATCTAGGGTTATAGGCGGGCTGCCGTGGTCTGGGGAGGTGATACCTGCATTCTTAGAAGCGCCAAGGCATCTGAGTCACGACCCCGCCCGACCGCCAGATGAACGATTTTATGTTGCCATGGTGATGATTAGGGTACCCCTGCACGTGGTTGGGTTGTTGGATGACAACAAAAATTCTCACGGGTGGGGGATCGGGGGGACCGGGCTTGGTGACATCATGACACAGGTAGGGCTTCTTTCGTGACCGCCATCTGCCGACGATCTCTTTAAAAATAACTAGAAAGTAGAATGAAACAAGAGTCACTGTGACTAGCTTTGATCCTTGACATTAACCCTTGTGTGCCCGCCCGACGTTTACCCCCTAATGATGTCTCCTCTTTGCTCTAATTAGTCCCCCGACATCTCTAATCGCAGCTTATTATCAGAAACAATGTGGCGCCATTAAGAAAAGGAATTCCTGCCCAGGCCACAGTGTATACAGACACATCCTGGTGAATAACGGTAGACTCAGAGGATGCACGACTGTAAGGGGTCGCCTTGTAGTCGTAATGTCTATGGCAGTGTAGCGGCAACAAGAGTTAATCCTAATTGTGCAGCGAACAGTGCCAGCTAGCCTTATTTAAGTCGGCAGTCGTGATGGCATGAGCGCCTGCTCTATAGGCCCTTTTTGTGCTCATCAGAGGCACCTGAGACTAATGACATACTCGGGCGGGTCACCTGTGCTTGCCAGCTCTCCCTTTTTATGCTCCTTTACATCCGAACCTTCGTTTAGGGACTTAATTACCGACCAGCCTTACCGCGTGTATGTCGTCAATTATCCCAACAGAAAAATTATTATGTAAGGTTGTTTTTATTAGTGTCATTCTGAATAAGCAGTAGATGTACAAAGGAAACCTAGTGCCTTATTTTAACACGGATTTGTTCATACAGTGAACTACATTACCTCTATGTTCTGTCTTTTCAGAATGCCGCAAATGAGGGGAAAGTCTTCAACGGTAAGGACACCTTACTATTCATTAAATCTTAAAAAGAAGATGTCGTGTTCTGTTCTCGGCTCTGTCAACCTATCAGGTTGTAGACACGTGTAACAAGAGACAAAAGCAATTACATCATAGCCTGCAGGTGTTAGGGCTAATCTAATTTCCATTTCACTTTGCCTTCTACTTTTTCAGAATATCATTTCACAATTCCCTTTTTAGCAAAAAGAACATTTCATTACAACATCCCGTATGATTAATCAGCCCTTCATGACATTAACTGCCATACTGAGAAAAATAAGATTGTGTTATTAATACAAGTGTGCAGTTTTCAATACTTTCATGTACAACACCAAGTTAAGAAACTTGAATAGGAAATTCATGATTTATGTATTCACGTGGATAGAACATACAAACAATTACCAAATACAAAATAATCTATATTCTCCCTCCTTGCAATTACTCTTTACATACCACTTTTCAATAGCTGCCCATAAGTAGAACAGTGGTGCCATCTTAAGTTTCTACACGAAAGCTTTGATGTAGAATCTTCGGTGCACTTCTAAATGCTGCACTACTAGCCTGGAACAGATCTACTCTTCTACTTGGTGCTAGCATGAATCTGTGATTTAGCCTGGGCTTAGTAGAAAATAAAAGAAACTCTAAAAAGACGACCTCCAATTAGCTGGGGGTGTCCCTGGCCTGTCTGGCACCACCCCACCTGTGCCTGTAATTCCCGCCATTGTCACCTGAGCAGGTCGCTGCCGGCGACACGTGACGGCGTCCCCCGTCACCAGAGCCCCTCCCCCGGCCAACACACGCCCTCTTTCATTGCGTAATTGACTTTTCGATGCGTCACCTAGTGGCCGTGACACGAACAAAGCAGAGATCAAGTCCCGCACACCCTGGCGTAAGGACCAGCACAAATGGTGTCAGTCGAGTCGGTGGTTTTGAAGTTTTCATTAGAATTCTCGAAAAGGATGGGTTAATTTGTGAGCTGTACTTTGTTGAGTGCTCAAAGGCCGGGGGTAAAGTGAGCGGTTCTGGTCGGTGCACTGCGCACGCGCCGACAGGTCACTGCCAGCCTCGCTCTGACTCAGAAGGTCGCGTGTGGTGTTCCGGAGCGGTGGTAACCCGACCTATAAAATTAGGGTGAACATTATTCACTTCCATAACACTTAGGCTATTGCATTTCTGGCTTTAAATGCTTGCCATATCTACTTATTTCATGAGCTCCTCACAAATACTTGCTGCATTTAAAAACAAACAAAAAATACTACAACTTACAAAACTGCTGGTGCCTCCATGCTCACCAATTTAAGGTGACATGAGGAGTGTTCTGATATGAATTAACATGAGTAAAAGTTTTGTGACTGATCCTAATGGTTAAAGTCCTGTCTGGGTTGCAGCTACAGGTGGGGAGGTCGAGGGGCAAGGGTTTGATGAGTGACAGTTAATTCTGACAGCTCACAGGTAAAACAGGCCCCAGACAAGGGACTGTCTTAATTAGTGCACCCCATTAAAGGAAGGAACCCACCTGGTCCGCTAAACAAAGGGGGGCACCTGATCATCTGATCCCTCACCTGTCAGCTTAAGATTTGCACGAGAAGCCGCTTCTTTTCACCACAGGGTACAGATGGCAGGTTGTTTGCCAATCAGACACGAAACATGAAAGGCACCGTTTCGGTTAGCCTCAGACCCCACAGCATTTAACGTCCCAGCGAGGTCTGTTATGCTCACCGATAATGATCTCCGAGCTCTGAAATACAGCCGTTGGTCTTTATCGTATATTATATATTTTGAGTTACCCCCTTTAATAGAATAGGAGCCCAGTAAAAGACTTGTGTACATTAGGTATAAAACAACAGGATGTTTTGGTGAAGAAAGAAAGCGATTGCATGTCGAAGCCATCATGTTGATGGACGAATACATCGGGTTTCATGAAGGTTTCTTGCATGTCATTGTGTCTTTGTATAGAGGAGTACCATATCTGTTGTTGAAAGGTCATAGCAATTGAACAAAAAGTATTCATAAAAAGAAAGTACTGATGGATGACACCAAAACTCCAAAAATAAGGGGAAAATGCCACGCGTGTGCTCGCGACATATCACACCTAGACTTCATTTTCGCAATCCTGGGTCCTCCTTCATTCTCCTTCATCCACCGGAGAAACCATTCCAAAGTTATATTCAAGATTTTGTTTTTGTGAACTTACATCTCACCTCAGTTTGAAGGCGCCAGATACCTGTCAAGGATAAAACTGAGTTTTAGTCAAAGATTTTTTTAAATCCATTCAAATTTAAAAGTTCATGGACTGAGGATCGTCAACTGCACTACCCTGATTAACTTTGGGGTACTTTCTGAGCACCCGAAATGTCAGCCTTTCCCATCCAATCAGGGTTGGAGGGTATTTAATTTTCGGGCCGCAGCTCCTGAGGCTACAGGTGATGGCCCCGAGGCCTAGTTGATGGGGATCCATCTCGAATGGGGATTTAATTACCCGTTGTTCTATTATCTACGGGGCTCACGCCGCCCCCGGGCACCTTTCGGGGTATCCCTGTCACCCACCGTTCGTCCCCGGGGCAGTGGCCGCCCCGGCCTGTCTCGTCAGCCGTATCGCCCGTCTCTCAGTGCCCGATCCCCGGCTGCCCCGCCCCCGGGGGCACGCCCCTCTGTCCCCACCCCCGCCCACCGCCCGCCCCTACCCTGCCCAGCCCGCCCGGAGCACGCCCTAACCCTTAGTCTGCACGCGAGTCGCCTTTGGACCTTCATTTCCCTTTTTGTCATCTTCAATCAGAAATTCAGAGGGGTTTTTGCCCTCTTAGTTTTTGTGAGTAAAGGAAGGGCTTTTTGGGTAGGATGAAATAAGTTGCCTCGGCTGAGGCCAATGTTCTAATTTTTAGGCCGGCTTAAAAGGCGCTTGGAGGAACTCTCTTTTTTAAAAAAAACAGAGCAATCTCATGTGTAACTGTGGCGTGTTACTCCGCGTCTCTTTAATGCCTTTAAGAGGCATATTCCCAAATGTCCATTCAGTAGGGAGAAAACGTGTGACACGCACGTTACAACCTTGAGAGAAGCCTCCAAAGAAGGCCTCCCCAACAAAAGTAAACTGGGGAGTTGTTATCGCGTGAACTTACCGGTGCTGGACCTAAGGGTCAAGTGAGAGCAAATTAGTCGTCTGTGTAAAGGATACCTCTGTGTGGAAGCTCTGATTAAAACTTATTGATCAGTGTAATCCGACCACGTCTTCAATTAAAGGATGATCTATCTGGGCAGGCACCTTTCTCACACCTTCTTAAGGTGCTTATTTATCATGTGAACGCACACTACTACTCAAAGTATCCAACGAACATGTGTTTTAGCCATTTACTCACAACATAGTAATTAGGTCAACACTAAGGGAAATGTAATCTCGATGTACTTTTTGTATGAGTGCCTTACATTATATTTTTTTTAAAGCAATTGCTCCGAGGTCCGGTTCTTTATTTTTACACGGTCCCTTGAATTCTAAGGTATTTCTAATTGATTTTAGTCATGTTTAGCTGTCATTCGGAAACATCGCACTGTTTTACTCTAGGTCTGTTATGGCATACACAAGCTGCGTCCATGTCTATAAGCAGAGTGCTGTGAGAGTGAGATGGGGTGTTTGGGTTGAATATAGAGTGCTAAATGAATCTATCTTCTCCGATGTCCCAGTTGTTCAGTGATACGCAAGGAGCCTTCGATCAATAAGAGTTTTCCATGTCCGCGGACTGTTTGCGGGAAATAAGTGTCAATCACAGGCCTGCGGGGATAGCTGTGTCAATGGGAGACGTAATGAAAGCGTACCACCGTGAGCGCTGCTCACCCAGCCGTCATGTGGGCTATGTTTGGGGAGGACCGGGCCCTCCGAATGGCCCGATCCACAGGGAAGAAAGATCACTGCCGTCAAACAGTACAAAGAGAAAGCATTCAATCAGCAGAATCAAATCAGCCCTCACGTAGCCAATATTTGTGTAGAAAGTGGCGTATGTGATTTGCAGAGGAAGAACGAGAGGACGGACATTTATTATACTTTTTCGGAATTGCTGAATAGGCATACAGTGACGACCTCGACTGTGGTAATATTTTTTCTGTATTACCACAGTGTGGTAATACAGGAAAGTAGTGCGACCTAGTTACAGAACCAATGAAAAACGCCGTAACTAGGTCGCGAGGGCGTCGCGACCTAGTTAAATCCACTAGCGACCTAGTTAAATTTATACCAAAACAAACCCTTTACCAGATCACTTTTATCCATTTCCTGGCAAATTAGACATTCCTTTAATGTAAAAATGATATATAGACCTCCAAAACACAATTTTAGACCAAAAAAAACCTTTCCCGACGGCCCCGAGGCCCTTTAAACCAATGAAAATGCATCTAGGACCCCACGTGACGTCAACAAACGCTGACGGCCGCCCTTTACAAATTCACGGACGTCTAAAAATTGCAGAAAACCGTCTGAAAAGTCTACAAAACCCGGTAAAGGTGATGTAAAAACATCATGGATAGCTTTTTCATCGACCTCACAGACTGTGACATTCGTGCTATGCTCATGTTTGATTCAGACAGCTCAGAGACAGACCTCACTACTGCTTTGGACACTTTTGAAGTTTGTCAACTTTTTGATCATCCAGACACAGAGCCTACCTTTCCCATAACTGACCAGCAAAGGGATGAAAATCAACAGCAAAGGTATGAAAATCATCAGGAAAGGGCTGAAAATCATCAGGAAAGGGATGAAAATCATCAGGAAAGGGCTGAAAATCATCAGGAAAGGGACGAAAACGTGCCGCGGACGCCAGAAAACGTGCCGCGGACGTCAGAAAACCTGCCGCGGACACCCGTGAATGTGCCGCCGACCTACGACACCATCTCCGAAGATGGAGGGAACATTTCAGGAATGGATTGTATGGATTTTGAGGACCCCCCCTACATTCCAGAGGATACTGACAGTGAAGATGGGTATGAGGAGGACCTGGAGGAGGAGGAGGGCCCTGAGGATGATCAACAGGATCAGGAACACCAGGACATCACTGAGGACGACATAGACAATTACATAAAATCAGGAAAAAACAAGAACACCACAAAGAAGACCCAACAAGTTGTGAAAAGGTTCACAGACTACTGTAAAGGTCAAGGATCAGAGGAGTTTGTTAAGTTGCCCCCTGGGAACTTGAATGTGCTGGTAAGTGCCTTCATCATGACAGTGAAAAAAAAAGATGGGGGTGAATATGAGCCAGACACACTCACAGGGATGTTTGGGGCCATAGACAGGCACCTCAAGGGCAACAAGTATGGCTACAGCATGAAGGAAAGCCCTGAATTTGAGTCCAGCAGGGATGTTCTGGCCACAAAAAGGAAGGAACTGAAAGGGAAAGGGTATGGGAACAAGTCCAACAGGTCAGACCCCCTTACAGCAGAACATGTCAACCTTTTCTGGGAAAAAGGGGCAATTTCCATGGACCAACCAGAACCATTACAAAGGGGCCTATTCCTGTACATGGTTGAATGCTTTGGCCTCAGAGGTATCCATGAGGGAAGGCAACTCTGCTGGGATGACATAGTAAAGGTCTCTGACGAAAATGGGTACGTGTACCTGACCTTTAATGAGCGTTTCTCTAAGACACGCCAGGATGGGGGGGATTGTCGCAAGTTTGTGCCGAAACTGTTCGCAAATGAAAGGCACCCAGAGCGGTGTGCCATCAAGATGTACGACATCTTCAAGGCACACAGGCCCCCCAAGATGGCCAACCCCAATGACCCTTTCTTCTTGGCCATTAACAAGTCAAAAAGGGCAACTACGTGGTATAAGGCCCAACCCCTGGGAATACACAACCTCAGCCAAATTGTCAAGAAAATGGCGAAGCAGTGCAACATCACCGGTGTGAAGCTGACAAATCACAGCATCCGCAAGAAAACCTGCACGGATCTCCTTCACAGCGGGGTGAATCCCACTGTGATCTGTCAGCTCACAGGACACAACAACACAGCATCTCTAAACAACTATGCAACTGCAGACATGGCCATGCAGTACGAGATGTTTGACCTTCTCACCAGTGATGAGGAGAGGGCCAGACTCTCCAAGAAAAGGGCCCTACCTTCTGCCCTCCATCGCAGTGGCATCTCCATGGCCCTCCAGCATCCAGGGTTCGAGTCCGGTGCCCCAAAGAGAAGGCATGTGTCCTGTGCTCTTGGTGCCCCTCCTCCTGCCCCCAACCAAGGTGAACAATGCGCAACTCCTCCAGGAGGGCCAGCAATTGAAGCACCAAGGCCTACCACCTCTCCTATGAGGCAGGGTGCCACGCCCCCTCCCCCACAACACAGTATAAATCCTCCAAGGCAGGCAGTCACTCCTCCAGGGCAGGCGGCCACTCCTCCAGGGCAGGCGGCCACTCCTCCAGGGCAGGCGGCCATCACCCAAGGTCCGGCGACCATAGGCCAAGGTCCAGCAACTCCTCCAGGGTGGGCACAGGTCACTCCAGGTCCGGCGGCGGTCACTGCAGGTCCGGCAGGGATCACTCCAGGTCAGGCGGGGGTTCCTCCAGGTCCGGCTGCACCATCCATGAACATCGTCCCAGCTGCAGCTGGATCAGCTGCCTTGTTCCAGTCCTCATCGTCCAGCCTATCTCAGGCCTCTGCACTGCTCAGCGGGGCAATATTCCACGGATCTGTGAACATAAACTTTAATTATTACGGTGCAAACCATCAGCCTAAGTAAAATACGGGCAATGTCTGAAAAAGATCAAAATAAGAGAAATCCGGGCGAAATCCGGGTGAAATCCGGGCGAAATATGAAACATTCTGTTAATTCTCCACGTAGATTAGGAAATATTCAAAGTTGAATAATATTTATAAAATTCTTGGAGCTCCTGTCCTTGTTGAAGATGTAAAAAGCAATCTAAATTATAAGCTGCAAGTTGTACTTATCTTTGAGAGGTACTGCCACTGTTGCAGGGAAGAGCTGCGTCGTTGCAGGACTCAGGCGCGCCGTTGCAGGTGCTGGAATGAAATAATAGTAAAAATAATTCAAAGTGATTTTTTCAAACTTGTAAAATATTCTAAGGTAAAACAGACAATTGCAGGTTGTCCGCGATGTACATATCTTACGTAGTTCATCAAAATAATGTACTTTATCAGATTATTTAGTACGTTTTCTCCGAGTTGAAGTTGTAAAATTCAATCTATATAAGAATACTGAAAGTTGTACTGACCTTTGACCCGACCCGACCTGACCCGAGGAGGTCGCTTGTACTTGCACTGTTGCCGGGCGCCTGTTGCAGGGCCCTGTTGCCGGGAGGCTGGAAGTTAATAAATCCTGAATGTCAAGATCTCACTTGCACACACGTTGTTCTCCACGTACTTCTCCACGTAAATAATCCATTCTCCACGTAAATATGTAATATTTTGAAGCAATTCTGGCGGGTGGAAGAAGTGGCTTCTCGGCGTAAGCACCGGCAAGCATGGCGGGGCGGGCGCGTGGGTTGGCGAGTAAAATACCCAATCTTCTTGGTCGAATAAATCCAAATTCAGGCTATGACACGTAGATTTCACACGTCCTCGTACATCCCGGGTATGTTATTCACGTGCAGCAACCAGGAATTGCTCGTAGATTGCCGAATTCCAGCGTAAAATGAAGAAATCCCGGAGATCAAATTCGCCTCTTCGCGCCATAACCGCCGGCTTGTTCAAACGGAAAGTAGGTCATTCAGCCGCATCACTCCGGTAAATTGTAGTCCCCCGCGAACATAGTTCCAAATGAATCTGGCCGGTCGAATAATTTTAAAGGCTAATAATTAAAAATAATTATGGAATATCTTTCACTGAGCCTGTATAATGGCGATGAACTATAGAAATCTCCAAATTGTTCAATAATTTCCAAAGACAGAGCCTTTTCACCAGCGGGAACACGCGTAAGAATACCAGCGAGACTGAAGTCGCCGCGAAGTCGGTCAAATCGCCTCTGCGCCTTCATCAAACGTAGTCCGCCGCGCATATAGTTCCAAATGAATTATGGTGATCGAATAAATCCACCGGATAGAATGGATCATATGTTGCCAAATGTCCTTCTATATATGTCATTTAAGCTTCTCAATTCCGAAAAAGTATAATAAATACACAACCCTACTCGTATGTGTGTCCGGTTAGCAGGATTGGACTCGGCGGAAGAATTTCTGGACTCAGCCTTCGGCTTCGTCCAGAAATCCTTCCCGCCGAGTCCAATCCTGCTAACCGGACACACATACGAGTAGGGTTTTGTCTATGTATCCTGCCGAGTCAATGTTTGTGCTCGCTGGCTGCACCAAGCGCCCAAATCATGTGTGCCGCCCCGCCTTTGCTGATTTGTTCCTCACAAAGTCCCCTGCTGATACACAGATTGCTGGCGCCTCCCGGCAGGCGTCTTCAGCCCTGGAGGCGGGCCCTGCCTGCCCAGCCTTACGCGGCTTTTCCCTAGAATAATAACAAGATAAAGAGATAGGAATCATTCGAGATGTTGCCCCTTTAATTGTATGGCCTCTTCCTACAGTCACTTATCATTCCCAATCCACCATATTCACTTATCATGTTCTTCACATACAGCGGAAAGATGATTAAGGGCTGTATGCGTTCTGTTCTTTTTCTTCTTAAATCAAGATCGCTAACAAGATAAACATGATAACACCATATCAGTGCTATATGATATTATTGCTTTCAGGTCTCATTTCTTAAAATCAAATCTCGTTACATTAATCTCTTACCACTATTCTAATGGAGATATTGGATAAATAATTGGATGATATTTCACTACAGACTGCATGATATTTATTATATGTATTGGGAGTTAAATATGTTTTAACTTACTGTTATTGTGAAAAATTAGATCTTAAGTAAAAATGAGATGTCACTTGCCTTTAATCCTGATCTGTCCTGTTTCATTATGTCCACATGTTACCTATACTTACCTTCTTTCTTCTGCATTCAGATCGATCATGTCTGCTGATCAAGTGGGCCGCAAGACGACCACTTTAACCCAGCCCTCCGATCGTCAGGCCAGGTGTCTTGTCTGACCCCCCTCACCTGGGGACTTGTGCATGCTTCGTCAGAGGACTGCACAGGTGGAACATGGCGGAAGGGGCCATATCCCGGAGGTGGAACATGGCGGGAGGGGCGGTATCCCGGAGGGGGCTGCCCGTCCCCAGTTGGGTGCTGGTGTTCACTACAGTGCTGGTCACAGTTGTACAGCACCAGTCAAGGGCTGAGGCTGGCCTCATCCGAAACATCACCGGGCTCAACGATCTGAACCACATGGTCGTCGACGGCACGGGCCATGTGTACCTGGGCGCCGTGAACGCCCTGTACAAACTTAGTCCCGATCTCAGGAACTTACAGACGGTGGACACAGGGCCCATCCGAGATAACCCCAAGTGTGTGGCGCCCTTTAGTGAGGCAGGCACGACGTGTGGCAATGAGCCCAAAATGTCAACACGCAACTACAACAAGGTGCTGGTGGTGGACATGGATAATGCCCGTCTACTCACCTGTGGCAGTGTACAACAAGGGACGTGTCAGTTCCGACTGCTGACTGACATCAGTAACAAGAGGGATTTCAACAAGCTACGTGAGCAGAATCTAGCTGCCAACGACGCCACATCATCCACTATTGCTTTTATAGCCCCAGGTCCACCCGACCCCACACAGACTAAAGTGATCTACTCAGCCACAACACTCACTGCCCCATTTGATATCCGAATGCGCGTGCCCATCATCGCGAGTCGGAAGCTCAATGGAAATGAATACGAAGCACTGACGTACGTTCACGAGGATACGTTTACGTTTAGAGGGTCTTTCCTGAAGATGGAGGACGAGCCTCACTTTGAGAGGTTCAACATTACTTATGTGGCCGGCTTCAATGTGGGCAAGTTCAACTACTTCCTCAGTGTGCAACAAAAGGTGTTAGATGCCAACTCAGGCACTTTGGGTGAATACATAACCAAAATCATTCGGATCTGTGAGGATGACAATAAGCTGGTGTCCTATGTGGAGATTCCTCTTGAGTGTGGAAAGTACAGTCTCCTGCAAGCAGCCTCTGTGAGCAGTCCAGGTAATACACTGGCCACCCAGATGGGAATAACCACCAACGGCAAAATCCTTGTGGCTGCCTTTGCTGAGGCCGAGTCGTCCACAAGCTCTGCACCCAAGAAACCTTATTCTACGGGAATCTGTGTCTACTCATTCAAGGAAATCAATGAACGTTTTGTTGAGAACATCCAGAACTGCTTCAGAGGCCCCAACAGGGGAAGTACCCTTGTAAAACACATCAAGACAGAAGGCGAAATGTGTATCACCAGTCCTGTGAGTACATGCATTGACTTTGTCAATAATTTAGTTAATTTCCATACTATCTTTTTAACATTTGTTACTTCGCATTGTTCTGACAAAAAGCATTTTCTTGCATAAGTAAGTGAATAGCACGGTGAATGGAACGGTTTTTATGTTAGTTTTAGTCAATCATAGTGACGATGATTACTTTTTGGCAAAGGGCCGAAAATATAATATGTTCTACATAGATAACACAGGTAATAGTCTTAAAATGCTAGTTTTTTTTTTAAAACCGAGGTATTGGTAAATGAATAGCTACTTCATTGACATTTGCAAACAGCTAACATGAGACTTGATGGTGCTGTGGCCCTGTGCTAAGACTGTATCCGTCCATTTCTTTCAGCAAACCATTGATGAAGACTTCTGTGGAGTGAGGGGACTTGAAGATCCAATAAATGCGGTCATAGATGGCGGTACCCCAATGTTTGCGTCAACGGTCATCAAATACCAGAAGCTTATCACAGCTGTAGCTGTCTCCAAGATAGAGGAGCACACCATAGCCTTCTTAGGCACAAATGATGGGAAACTGAAAAAGGTAATCGTATGAAAAACACTCATCCATCCTAAAAAGCTTGATGAGCTTCTTTAGATAGGCCCTATGTATCCAAAATAGTCGAATGTAGGCTACTATATTGAGTTTCAGGTCAAGCAGTATACATGGAGAGTCTAACCTCAATCCATAATCTTGAAAGCAATCCAATTATAACGCTTTATTTGACAATTCAGGGGTGGTAACACCCAATTTCAAAACTATTTCAAGTTCTGTTAACTAAGCATTTATATGTTATATTTCAGTTGGTTGTGCAGAGAGATGGGGCTGGTATGAGTGAATACGAGGAAATGTCGATCGATCCCGACCAGCCCATACTGGCCGACATGAAGTTTGATCCAGAGAAAGCCCACCTCTACGTCATGACTAAAAACAAGGTAACCAATGCTTCCCCCCATCTATTGCATGCCTCCGCCTGCTATTTTCCACGATGGACGAATTTCCAATAACGCTCGAGATGAATCGGTGTTTTAAGTGAAATCCAAGGAATTCCACTGTCCTTCATACATCGAATTGTTGAGTGCTTGAAAGCAGTTTTCCACTTCCTATACTATGAACATTGAGAACAATAAAGGCACTCATGTTATGAATTCTGCTCTTTGTAGGTTTTCAAGGTGCAGGTGTCGAACTGCGAGCGGCACACAAGCTGTAAAGACTGCGCATTTGTCTCTTCTGATCCCTACTGTGGCTGGTGCTCACTTGAACGCAAGTAAGTAAAACGTCTTTCAATAGTCTGAACTGTAACTGTTATGTCCCACCGTGCCATCGTTTGAAGGCATTGAAGTGAATAGAAGTTTCACAAGACCTTTTTTCCCGTACATTCATTACGGACAGGTGCAGGGTGGTTCTCACAGTCATCCACAGTCCTCGCATTTAGAGCAATATCAGTTGTGGTACAAAACTGGCACCCGGAGATATTATATCAAAACCCATTGATTCACTAATGCCAACTCCCCCTTTTAAATTTCATAGACTGCTTAACATCTTCACATAACTCTGTGTTACTTTTCAGATGCAACCAGAAACGTCAGTGTGCCAACTCGGACCAGACCAACTTCTGGCTGTCGCAGAAGTCGTGGGGTTGTGTGCAGATCAGTAAAGTAGAACCAGACCGGGCGTCTATCGCCACACAAGTTCAAGTAAGTATGCGCTAACATTCACGACGAATACACCTATTCTGTACTGCAGACGGACGTGCACTTAAAGTACTGTTGGTTCTATGAATGAAGAATTATTAGGTCACCGCGATAATGCATCTATAGCGGCTAGATGTTATGTATACTAGTCACCTACATTGTAAAATACTGGCTGTTTGTCAACTTTCAAATCGAATTTTCTTTAGTTATTCCCTCGCTATTCAAATTTCAGAAGGTAAAACTATATCCATCTAAACTCACAAACAACTCTATGCTCATAGCTCAAGGCTAGTTTATACTAGTATATTAGCAGGTAATCAACCTTAAGCTTAATAAAACTTATCAAAATAAATGTTTCTTTGTTGACCAGGTGACTCTGACAGTAGACCAGCTGCCATACGGCACTAAGAACGACTACGCGTGTATGTTTGACGGGGTGGAGGTGGACGTGGACAGCTCGGACAACACGCGCATACAGTGCACCACCCCGCCCTCGGGGGCCGACCTGCCGCAGATACCAAGGGACGACCAAGGTAGGAATTATAATATTATGGAGGCTCAAATAATCATATGTATAACAAGAAAAGCTACGGATCTTAGAAGTTAATATGGCACGCAGTTCCTATCCAATACGTAGTAAAGGTCCGAAATTGATAAGTTCATGAACAGTTATAGGACCATACAGGTGTAACATAGGGAACGTTGGTGGGAGTGTTTTATGATAAATTATTACCTATTGTTTTAACGATAATAACTTGCTCATCACCAGCTTTCTGGTATATTCCATCAATGCTCTGAAGTCAGAGTGTTAGTAACCGTTTAGTTAAGGTTTGTCCTTACATCTTTTGTATGTCTATGGTCCTTAAAAACATCAAATGATTGTTTTCAGATCACGTCAACATTACGTTAGGGGTCAAGTCTGTCAACTCTGGAATAATCTTTGTAGAGAAATCTTTTAGCTTCTACAATTGCAGTATCCACGCTTCGTAAGTACCAGAAATTCTATATTCATAATCCAATGATGTTTGTCTGTCTACATGTATTTATCATATGGATAACAACTAAGGCAATCCGTGAGAATCAACTATACATCTTATTATACATTTAATGGTGCCTTGATTTTCCATTACCTTTTAAATTGATCTGAATTAGCAATAAAAGCTTAAGAAGTACAATGCCCGCTCCTACAGGAGAGTTGATTTACCCTAATTTATACCTTGATTGTTTGACAGGTGTACGATGTGTACCATGGCCAAGTGGGGATGTAACTGGTGTGTCTACGACAACAAATGTATCTCTCAGATGGAGACGTGTCCCAACCAGAGACGTGTTGTCTCCGACACACAGGTAAGACCATTTACACTCTGGAATTACCTAGGCCTAATATTTTTAAATTGATGATACGTCTTGAATGTTTTATGGCGTTCTTTGAGTAATTATGAATATTTTTATCACTGACAAAACAAATGAAGCCACCCAAAATATCTAATAGTATTGGCTTTCTGTCCCTGAAAACATTGATTAATATTGCAATATGGCATAATAATGCATATATTGCCAATACAATAATTATCATGTTTTCTTCTTTCTTGTTGCAGCTGTGCCCCCAGCTGCTCGTGCCCTCGCAGCCCATCCTGGTGCCGGTGGGCATGAAGTGGGAGATCAAGCTGCAGGGCCGTAACCTGCCGCAGCCCCTGCCCGGCCAGTCGGGCTACAAGTGTTTCTTCCACCACCGGTCACCGCCCGACATGGTGGACGCCCGCCTCGTCACCAACAGCACCATCGTCTGCGAGGCCAAGGAGGTACGGCCAATACTTATGATAGTAACTGGTCAAGTACATAAGAGTTAAGACATCAACGTACAAGAGTACATGTATACACTTTGCAGCATTATAGACCTAAAAATAATGGCAATATCATAACATCATAATTTTGACGCTTGGAAGGGTTCTACTTGTATTGGGATACTGTGAAATACATCTCATTATCAGGGAAGATTACTACACAGCTTATGCTGGCATGCTTTGTCATATAGAACCCCGGTACAATCAAATAAAACCCTCTGACAAAGATCAAGTGAACGAAAAAACATATTATATATGATTGAAAGATGTTGGGCTTTCATCATTGTTATAAGTTCTGTATAGCAAGGACTTGGAAACGTTTGTTTTATTCCATGATACGTCTATACATTTCAGTATGCATACATACCCCGAGAGAGTGAGAAGATGGCTAAAGTAGACGTAGTGTGGAACAATAACTTTTACATCGACGATGAAAACGACGTCCAAGGTAAGTAGAAGATGTTCTTTATACTGGAAACAGCAATGCCCAGCAAAAAGGATTATGTACCCTTAATGGTGTCCTGATGATTTGTCCTGACATTTCTAAGTTTGCCCTTTGCAGATATGATTACTGCGAGTACTCCGATACAAATCACATGGCCAGACTGATTATTAAACGGCAAAGCTCTGTCGACCGAACCCAACATATAAAAAGCAAAGCAATCATTGCAATAAGGATTGCAGTTTTGCGGTACATATTGGCAAGTGCATGTATTTAATAATATTCCGACCAGATCTAACTTGAAAAAGAAACCAATATTCATAGTCATTATGTTACAAGGTCGATCCTTATGGCCGAAACGATAACTTGATTGTACAGGCAGTTACAAGTTTCCCATCCCCTCCCTCTGTTGGCAGTGACCTTCTACAAGTGCGATGTGATGGGCGAGGACTGCAGTCTGTGCATCTCTCTGGCCGACACCAAGCCCCACTACATGTGTCGCTGGTGTGGCATGGAGGGCTGTGTCTACAAGGACGCCTGCAAGTCGGGACAGTCCACTCTAAGCAGCTGTCCCAGGCCAAGGCTCCACGGGGTGAGCCATTCTGATATTTGAAAAGAAGTTCTTATCTATTGAGCCACATTCTACCAGCAATAATCTTCCATGTTGGTATTAGTATGCATTTAGTAGGCCTACATTACGAAGTTATATGTCTAACCTTATGTTATGTGTACAAACCCAAATGATATTTACAGAATTGTCAATATAATTCTGCCATTGTATTAGAATCTTTTATCAAACATGGCATCAGTATCATCATTTCTATCATACATTGCATATGAACAACATAAACAAGTATTCATTTAAACAGATTATGTCCTTGAATAGAAATACTATTTAGTTAACAAACAAAGACATTATAGGTGGAACTAGTATCACTATCACAATTGTTAACCATAATCACGTCGTTTACCTTTTTCACAATTGTTAACCATAATCATGTCGTTTACCTTTTTCAAACAGGTGATGCCCCTGACCGGTCCACTCGGTGGGAACACCCCAGTCACCATATCAGGGTCAAACCTCGGCACCACCTTCGAGCATATTGATGGCGGAGTGACGGTGGCAGGCAGACCATGCAGACCGCTACGTTCAGAGTATAAAGTTGCACGGCAGTACGTATACTATTATTCTTAACCTCAAGGGCAGCTTATCCCCCGGCTTTCAGTTGAAAAATGTATGAATAATAATCATAAGCATAGAACTAACTGTTGCAGAACACCTTTGAATTTCATATTTAATGGGTATCGAGTGAAGGTTAAAAGTTTGTATTCTATTCTTCATCCATTTCTAAACGTGTACATTGTTAAGGTATAGCCTACCTGAGAAATAATGAGGGAGAAGCTTTCCTTTATAGAACATCTAATAAAAATCAGGTACAGGAGATCAGATAGTAAACTGTGACCGTTATCACCACCTCATTATTGGTTGTCTCTGTATCAGGATCGTGTGTCGGACGTCTCCTGTGCCAGCCCCAACGTCGGGTCCAGTCGTGGTGAAGATCAGTGACGCTAATGCAACCTGGATGTCAGAATTTGTTTACCAGGTATGTATCACAGACTATTATTATACGTCTCAACAATTAAAAGAATACTACATGTTAGATGTTGAATAGCAACTGTAAACTGAACACTTGTTGATAAACCAAAAAGTGTATGTTTTGAGATATCAATTGGTTTTCACTTATTCATAACGATGGTACTGAATCTTGTAGAGGATAAGGAATAGCAAATATAATTATAATCAGATAATGGTTATCTCCACTTATTGATAAATAGCCCTGAGAACAATGGTAATGTACGTAATATTTTATGCATTATTAATGCGATAATGATGTCCTTTTCACAGACAAAAATAAGTTGATATTCATTAAGAGAGAATGAATGTTATTGATTAATTTTGATATCTTCTTCTAAGGATCCTGAATTAGAAAAGCTGTCCCCGAACATTGGGCCTATGGCAGGCGGCACAGAGGTGACTATCACTGGGAAGGCACTCAACACAGGAGTACAGATCCGAGTCAGACTCGACTCCCTTGACTGTGAACTGAACAAGTAAGCATTTTTACAGATTTACAACTTTCTTCAATATCTATCCTACACTTATCATATCAAATCAGTGATTGTCATCTTCAACTTAACAAAGTTTCCCTTAAAATTAATAAGCTTATAATGCCTGTCCCCCACTCAACCTAAAACTACCTTTCTCTTGAATAACACCACAAGATCCAACAAAACTTATATTGGTCAAACTTTGTGTATTACAGGGAGGTCTCAGAGTCTCAGATCACGTGCTTAACTGCGAGAGTCGCGAAGCCTCGGACCACCAGAGCGGTTCGGGTGATCTTCGACGGCCACCAAAAGAAGCTCAACACCGTGAAGTCAACCTACAATTACACCATCAATCCAAACATCACAAACATCTACCCAACGGCTTCATACATTAGGTAAGACTAAAAGCTTCATTAAAGGGAGCCAAAACCAATATAATTGACGAAATTTTCAAAACTGAGATAAGTATAGAAATATGTTAGATGAGTCTAGTTAAGGTCAGTGCTAAAGTATTAGCTGTGAAAACTACCTCAAACTGAAGTAGAATACCACAAGAGATGGTAATATTTGCATTCGTTTGTAAACAAACCCTATTTTTGTGGATCCACATTAATTGATTTGAGCAAGAAAAATGTGTTTTTAATTATTTCTTTTACCATATTTTATGGTTTACATTTTGACATAGGTCAGGAAGAGGCTCAAGGAATGGATTTCCATGATTATTTGAGTTTGGAAAATTTCATTGAATTTATTGGTTTTGGCTCCCTTTAAGATTAACTTTAAGCTTTTTAATGTTTTTATGCACTCATTTTAAGAAAAAGCTTATTTGTGAATAAATTCTCATATAACTGTGTTTCATAGATATGTTATCTAAGAAGGCTGACATATTTGTTATAACGATGAATATAATTTTAAATAGTGTTATATTTCTGTATTAAACCATGTTCTTTACATTTCTTCCACAGTGGTGGCCGTACACTGACAGTTGAAGGGAAAATGTTTGATGTCATACAGAAACCGCAGATTTTCCTAAAGAGTGGCATGACTAACTCAAGTGAAGAAGTAAGTTCTTATCTATCATTCAAACATCAAAAAATACCATAACCGTGGCATGTACGAAAAATACATTTTTTAGATCTTGATATCTGAGAGTAAATCGTAGCACCTTTCCAAGGTCCATTATAGATTTTCTAGTGTACATTAATTATCTGCATAGGATTTACTGAATAGCGGCTGATTCAAAATGATATTCTATAAGCAATATCTAAGATCTTCCCTCCATTCCCTTCACAGGATTGTCAAAAGGTCAACGACACCCAAATGCTGTGTCCAACGCCTAACGTCAAGACTTTCCTCCAGTCGAACCGCCGCCGACGTGCCGTGCAGGAGTACCCCCTTAGGATAGGCTTTAAGATGGACGGGGTGACGGAGGTGACCGACCTGGCCATGTACATGCCCTGGGTCGACTCCACCATCAAAGTCTACACTAACCCAGTTCTCTACACCTTCTCTGGTGGGAAGCAGGTCTACTCAGGTGGTGCCCTCGTTCTCCAGGTGAGGCAATCTCCTTGAACTTACCTGCTGAGGTTTATCTATAAACATGAAAGCTGACTGGAGTATCATTATAAAGTTGCATCTTACGTTTGAGAAAAATAGTTGATATCATTGGTATAGTTGCCATTCTAGGCCCGTACACAGGGTTTACTGTGGGGTGGGGAGAATCCCTAAGTGGAATTTTTTCTTATAATATCAATAATCTAAACCTAAAAATGGGGGTGGCGAGGTCGCCCCCCCCCCCCCCCGGGTACGGGCCTGCGTTCTAACAGTTAAAGTGACCTGAACTAGGTTGTCATCATCAGTTTACTTAGTGAACAATGTGAAATAGATCTGAGATGTTTGGCAAGTAAGGCACATATTGATTGCCAAAGATCCTTCAAAAGCTATTATTGTTTCAGATAATGAAACAATTTATGATAGACAAAAAGATTAATCATTGTTCTTTTAATGCTTACAGCATCATGGTAATAGAGCCGAATTTATTCCTTTCAGGGGGAAGGTCTGACTTTAGCCAGTACGATGTCGGAAATCAAAGTAAGCGTTGGAAACAAGGAATGTGAAGTTGAGACGTTGTCACCGACCAAGCTTGTCTGCAAGCCTCCCACTGAGAAGCCTTCCTCCAATGATCCTCCACCCAAAGTAGTTGTAAGTGTTAAAAGACCTTGTTGTCATTCTTTTTGAATGCGTAGGATGAAAGAAATCTTGATTAATGCCATGTTTGTAATATTTTTCGGGCCTTTGGTAACTGTTGAATCTAGCTATCACTATCAGTTTTCACACAGACATGGTAATTCTATCTTTAAAGTATTTGAACAAAAGAGACTTTAAATCGCGATTCAAGTCATTACCGTTGGCTTTTAATCTTGATATAATAATCATACTACTAAGCATTTTGCTTATAAACATACTATTGAGCAGAGGCGACAGAATAGTAAGGAGTCGATTTGTATAATTTTAAGATCGAATCGGTTATTGTGCTTACCTATAAAAGTGACATTAAGAATATTTGGTTTCGTCTTTTTTCAGGTATCCGTTGGGAATGAGGAATATCCTCTTGGTCTCCTGGAGTACCAGTCTACGTCGGAAAACAGCCCTCTGCCACAGCATATCACAATCGCAATTGCAATTACAGGAAGCATTCTGGTATTGATTATAATCATAATTCTCATCATTTACCGTCGTAAGAGCACGGAGGCAGAGAGGCAGTTCAAGAAAATGCAAATTCAGTTGGATTCACTGGAGAGCAACGTTAGAAATGAGTGCAAGCAAGGTAAGGACACATATCAGGAATTAGGAACATCATTTTTCTTTAGGTACAGCAATATTTAACCAATAATGATCGAAGAAAAGTATGCATGTTTCCACCAAATCCATTCTTTAAATATCTATTATTGGATTATAATGTCTAATTATTTATGGACTTTTACCAAAGAAATGTGTTTAGCAAAATTTACCTTACAACTTTCCCCAAGATTTGTTTTAATATCATTACTTTCTTATTCTGCAGCATTTGCTGAACTACAAACTGAGGTTACTGACCTGACAAGTGATCTGAACGTCACTGGTATTCCTTTCTGGGACTACAAGACCTACACCTTCAAGGTTCTATTTCCGAGCCACACTGACCACCCCGTCCTACATAATAAACTGGATGTAAGTACTATCCTTTACAAGTAATTTAAAACAATGTAATATTTAAATACACTGTATATATATATATATATATCATATCTTCTCTCTCACTCAAAATTTGCAGTATCAAGATCATGATATTTGACTTCAGTAATATCATACAGTATATTATCAATCTTGAAGCAAATAATGATGATAATCAGCAAGTTAAATTACTCTTAAGGAAGTCGATGTTAACTAGGCTTGTGTGTGTTTGATCTTGAGCCCTCATATCAAAAACCTTATGATTTGAAGTACTGTTTCTGTTTAATCAACATTATGCTTTTTAATTTCACCTGGTGTTTCCTGGAAGTTGCATTTAACTTGATGTTCTGTTTTCCCTGCTTGTTGTCTTTCTATCTTTATCCTCTTTAATCAACAACTTTCAATGTCACCTTCATGTTGGTTTGAACTTGTTTTGTTTTGTTGCTTTTGTTGAGCTTTGGTTTCACCCGCATGTTCACGTCCGAATCCTTTTCTACACAAAGTTTCTATGGAAACCTTGTGATGATCCCTTTCAGCAAATGCACAACAGCACGATGAAGAGGCCTGCTGGTCAGGAGCTGGGGTTGCAGCAGTTCAACCAGCTTCTCAACAGCAGGCAGTTCCTGATTACATTCATCAGGACACTCGAATCACAGAAGAACTTCAGCATCAGAGACAAGTGAGTGATTATATTTTTACTGGTATACCCCTCATATAAAGTAAAAGCCTATGTATTACATATTACAGCCTTTATTTTCCTCTCCGGTTGGAGTTTCAGATATGTTCATTTCCTGCATTAAGCCCTACATACAACTGTGCGCAAAGAGTACACTGATTATGCAGATATTGTACGATTTACATAACCTCGAAGGTCGAATTTACTCATGAGATATTTCAATAGAAAGAGTTACCTTTCTTGAAGTCACTGATCAAGTTTCCTACATTTGTTCTTTTTCATAGGGCTGTAGTTGCTTCTTTACTGATGATCGTTCTACAAGACAAAATGGAGTACGCCACAGAGTACGTATCTATAAATAATGTTCGTGTAGTTGACATTCACAATCATACAGGATCAGTTCATGCCTATTTCTATCATTCAGATAATATATGAATGGGGGACTAATAAAAAGTGACGATGAATAGTGTGTGCTTATAACAGTCATATGGCATGAAATTTAAAGGATGTAAGAACTGAAAAGATTTGACAATGATAAATAAGAGCCATAACAAGTGTATGGGGGAAAGAAAGATAATTGTGTGATTTTGAAATAAACTTGGTTATCCATACACTATGCAGTCGGAAAATCTGAAATACATAGCTTGTTAACATTACAATTGTGTTCCCTTTACAGAATCCTGAAGGCGCTACTGAATGAACTTATAGACAAATCAGTAGAGAAGAAACACCCTAAACTTATGTTGAGAAGGTAAGTCGTAAATCTACATTAACCGTAAGATGATTGCAACGACGACTGTTAGACTATTGAGTACACAATTCACGAAAAAAAACTTGTTAATGTAAGAATAATATTACAATGGAATTTTCGTCTTCATTGATGTATATTAATTTTTCTATAACTATCTGTGAATGTCTCATAGAAACATATTATTAGAACACAAAAATAATTGAAATGAATATTTTCTAACAACAATTATTTTATCCATTAAATACTTATGCCTTATCGATTTTCATTTGTAGAACCGAATCAGTAGTGGAAAAGTTCCTGACAAACTGGTTATCAATTTGTATGTACTCATACTTAAAGGTAAGTTATCTTGAACGACTATTATCTTAAGTGCACGCGTAGGAAACAAAAATTCTATTCTATTCAATGTAATGGGATGAATATGACATTTTAGCATTGCATTGGACATTATTTCAGTCTCCGAAATAAGACAAATATATCCATTCTATGCGTTGGTTTACATTGTGTATCATTGAGTGCCATTTCTGACCTAGGTTTATATTTTCACAGAAACATGCAGGAAAGTCCATGTTCCTGCTGTACAAGGCCATCAAACACCAGACCGAGAAGGGTCCGGTGGATGCCATCACGTCGGAGGCGCGATACTCCCTGTCGGAAGACAGGCTCCTGCGGGAGAAGATAGAACCCAAGACTCTGGTAGGTTTTTATCATTGTGATGAAATTCTTGATATGGAAAGATGTGAGGGATAATCCTTTTACCGAAGAAATGCTTAAATACGAAAGAAATGCCTGAAATAGCTCATGATGACCGAAATTCCCGAAATTCTATATTTCTTTATGTGTTGAGGTGTGGTTTTAATAACAGTGTTCTATTCTTCTCGTTTATAGACACTCAATCTTGTCGTTGAGCATGAAGCTGAAATGGTAACATGCAAGGTGCTAGACTGTGACACTATTACACAAGCCAAGGAAAAATGTCTGGATGCGATATACATGAACACCCCATGTTCCAGGCGACCCGCTGTCTATGACGTAGATCTCGGTAAGAAGTTCCTGATAGTCATACTACCACATGTTTCTACCAATACTCATTTAGCAGCACAAGTGTAACTAGACATGGGTATTTTGTTACAGTTCAGAAGTAGTAGGTTTGTTAACAAGTTGATGCCATACAGTAGCTAGTGGGCACCTTGGTAACCTCTATATCGTATGTCAATGCCCTTATGACTAATCCAGTGATTGCCACGGCAGAATGGCGTTCAGGAAGGAGTGGCCACCTGCCATTGCAAGATGAGGACGTCACAACACAGATGGTTAATGGATGGAAACGCATCAACACGTTGGCACATTACCATGTGCCCGATATGGCAATCATGGCGATATCTCCAACACGCAACAAGAACGATCTGATCAGACATCAACATGGTGAGTGACTATTTACATTTCCTGTCAATATCTTGTTTGTGTTTTCACCTTTGTACATTAAAAGGATCGGGGTATAAATGAAAATAACTCTTTTTACCCAGATTTGGCATTGAAAGCAGAATTTGGTAAAGAGGAAATTTTGACTTATCAATGTTAAAAAAAACATTCTGACATTCTGTTTTGAATTTTCATTTATGTTCACTAATTCTTCAGGAGAGAACAATCACAAGAATTGTTTGATGCCACAAGGGAAGTTTTAAAAACCTTTTCGGTACTATAATTCAAACTGTTCTCGCCACCCTCCTTTTTTATAAAGTGGATCACCCTCTCGGACAAGTCCGACAATGGCTAAACAGCGTCTCATCTTGGTGCAATCGACATTCAGGTTCAAATCTCATCTCTTCCCCTTAGCCAAGCCCTGATTGTCTGCACTTTGTTACTCCCAGGGCATAAACGTCTCCATACACTGAAAAAAAGAAACACTTGAGCAATATATTCCCCCTTGGAATGCTTGTGCATTTGAGTGATGCGCTTTTTCGAATTTTCTTTCCTTAGCCTTATAGAACGAATCCTTATTATTGAAATAGCCTTACCCAATTTTGTAATGCATCATGCAACTTGTTCTGGATATTCATCAATCAATTACCAACCGTTTTTCCCTTTATGTTCGAAATACTAATTTCTTTCACCAGCTGTGTCCGCGTCTGTATCACTTGCCTTTAGCATGAATTATAAAAAGATGGACATAGACCATTGGTTGCAATAGTGATTGATTCTACCAAAGTAAATATACGAGAGACTAAAAATATTGGAGACATGCCCCGTGCGTAACAAAGTAAAGGAAACTGATATAATACCATATTGCCATCTAGTAACAGCATGTAAATTTAAGCTTGTAGGACCGGGATGAAAGTGTTTGGTTGTAAACCACTGAATTTCTGCCTAGGTTACATGCTTGAGAGCATGATATATTGCTATAATATTGCAATGATCAATTACTATTTGATAGTTTTAGTTAACACCAGATTCTTCCAAAAGCTGACGCGTTAGAGAATGAGTTTTTGCCAGCATGTCCAAAGAACGCATAAAGTACATAACTCATTAGAAACAGAGCGAGATAGCATAGATCCCTAGAATAGAAATAGATTACCTTATAGTTTAACTCAAAAGGAAACTACCATCTTTCAGTTCAAAACTCTGCATGGTGCATCTTGATATATGCAACAGTATTGGTCAAATCAAACATTTTCTGGTTGATAGGTTGGCGGTGGCTAGTAAGGTCATGCTGTTATTTAAGGCAATATGGTATATCTATACATAGTGTGTAAGTTTTCCTGGCAAACAGGTGTTCCAGTTGACAGTTGAAATTGCATGACTGAATCCAGCCAAGTTAAAGATGAGTCTTCTGTGTGGGCAGTTTGATTGTTCTTTCCAAGGGCTGAGTTATTCTCTACTAACCTCTACTTTGACGTGTTGTTTTATGCATAGGACGCTTTTTTCTCGAATATACATAAACTTTCAGTAACACAATTCTTGTAGAATAACTTAGAGTTCTCTTCTTGAAATCTAAATTACATTTCTATCTGCAGGTCTTTCTCTCAAACCATGAGTAAATATGATAACAGACTGTTATGCTTTCAAATCAATTCAGATTAACCATTTTAGGAAAGACTGTAACACTTTTCATTGCAGATTTAAGTTGCGTGGTTCTTCACTGTGTATCTATAGACATGCAAACATATAGATGGACATAGTGAGGTTGATTAAAATTCTAAACTAGAGTTCTTCAATATTTCTAGGTATGGTAGAAATAACGCCAGGATCTCCATTCAGTGGAATCAAGCCCATTGTCACTGTGGAAGAGGGGCACAAAGTCTGGCACCTTGTCAAGCATGATGACTTGCAGAACCAGTCCCGCGCGCAGAAAGTGATCTCAGAAATATTTTTAACCAGACTGCTCTCAACAAAGGTAATTGTATTTCTCTGCACTTTCGAGCCAAAACGTTTGTTTAATGAAGGAATAATTGTGAGAACCTCTTCGAATTTCCCAGTCGCAGAGCTCATACATTTTCATGGTGTTATCTAATACTCAAAATGTATACCTATCTTCTATTTTCATACATTATTTTATATATTATATAGGCCTACCTAGTGAAAGGCTTTAGATTTCAGTTTCTCACCTGGATTGAAGAGTCTGAGAGCTGTATAATTCAATCGTACCCGTTACTGGGTCCCACGTTCATACACGTTATAGTTAACTGTTACAATATAACGTATAAGCCTGTTTGGTATACAGGAATTAGCCAGTGACCAATGTTGCCCTATTCTTCCACCTCTTCATGTTATATCTTATATGTTTTCAGGGAACCCTGCAACAGTTCATCGATGACCTGTTCCTCATGATCTTGAAGGTCGACAACTCTGTGCCACCTGCAATCAAATATCTCTTTGACTTCCTTGATCAAGCTGCAAGAAGACACAACATTGTCGACCAAGAGGTTGTACACACGTGGAAAAGCAACAGGTGAATACAGTTATAGATAAACCGACCAATTATGGGATCCAAAACTAGTTTTTCTGGTTCGTTTCATAATTCAAATACCTTAGATGATAATAACTATATTTTGGTGATTGTCATATTGTTAGATGCATTATTGTTTAGCTAATGATAATCCACGGATGTTATTTTTTGTCCTAAAAAATGATAGAACTTTTAATTATAAATACTAAAGCTGTATTTGACTTCCTTTGGATTTTCTAAATATTTCCCTTGATATTGATTGCTTATCACAGTGATAGCATAATAATGGACACCTATGAAAGCCAATGTAACAATTTGTGCAACTCTAATGAATTCTCTGCTCAATATGTGATACTTAATGCCTAACAATGAGTATAGTTATTGACTGTGTTTATATTTGTTTACAGCTTACCTCTACGCTTCTGGGTGAACTTGATAAAAAATCCAGAATTCGTCTTCGACATTAGGAAGTCAAATATTGTTGATTCATGTCTATCTGTGATTGCGCAAACCTTCATGGACAGTTGTTCTACCATGGAGCATCGACTGGGAAAGGTGCGAATGAGTATTCACATAATTGCTTTCAAGATCAGTTAACTTCACTTATGATATAAATTTTAAAAACTAAACATTAAATTTTGTCTACAGTAAAGATTTCACGAAATCAACAAATTGTTCCCTACCGTCCTCTGTCTCTTCCTGCATAATCCATGAGATAATTATGCCCATGTTTTATTTTCTGAGTGCAAAAAATCACGTACTGCAATATCCCTTGACTACCGTGTTTGCTTTACACGTTATTCATCTCTATTTTATCTTTTCTGAAACACAGGATTCTCCCTCAAACAAGTTGTTGTTTGCCAGAGACATCCCCAAGTACAGAAAGTGGGTGGAGAAGTTCTACAAAGATGTGCAGGAAATGCCGCCAGTCTCTGACCACGAAATGAATGAGGCAATGATTGAACTTTCCACGGTAATTACATAATCATTCTTATACATTCAATTACCATTGCTGTTGTCTTTTGGATTTCAGCATGTCCTGGTATTTTATGCATTCTAACATGACGCATTTGGATAATATCCAGAATAGTGTCTTGCATTGAAACATTACTAGCCAGTGTGGCATGTAAACATGAACCATGTGTACACAATCTATTGGAATCACCATGCATGCAGATACCAACACCGCCATTTAAGTATATCACTAGCTTTTGTGATTCTTTTATTTGTTTGTTTATTTAAGTAGACTGATTACCTGTTGATAAATCAACATGGCGATTTTGTGTTTTTTGATGATCAATGTTTATAATTTACTTTTCATTCCACTTACTGGGTCCTTGTCAAATTAGAGTTGGAAGAAAATGTTTGCTATTTTTCGCACTAATGATTTATAATAAAAAAAGTAAAAGATGTATTCGTGCAATGTGATACATCTTTACATCTGGCCTGCCATCCTGTTGGTAGATGCTGTCTGTGTCGGAAACGGACGTCAACTTGCTATTGCCAGATACTCCCGTGGTAAACAAATTAGTTAACTGTAGGCATGAACACAATATATCTACCAGCGATGGGTCCGTTTGCTAATCTACTAAAATGATAATTCTTGACACAAAAGCAATATATTTTCCCTTTTGTTTTCCTGATCTCACGATATTTTGACCGTTTTTGACATTAAATGAAAATCTTGTTTCATAGCAGATGCATTCTCATAGTTAAATTGTGTTCAATCCTTCATCGGTTTTGTTTGTGAATAGGACCCACATTGATGGAATAAGATTTTTGGTATCCAGTGAATGAACAGCACATTCAATTTTATGCCAATATAACATACGATGGATTGTTTTACAAATTTCCTTTTACTTTTCTGCACCTTAACTATGTGTGGCATGAACCCTGACTCATTCATTTCAATAAGGATTGCTTTGTTGGGGTTTTATTTGATCTAGGTGAATTTACATATCAGTAAAATTAATAACCAATAGGGGCCTACCTTTAAAATTACACTTTCTAAAGCTAACATTGGCTTCCTTCATGTGACATAATCCTTACGTTTTGGGAAATAACCTGCATTTCTTTGTTGTACTCTTGAATGATACATTCCTGCTAAATCTACATTCAGAAAATATAAATGATATCTATTAGTTATGTAAGTGTTTGCATGATGGACAACTAGATACTGGCACTTTGCTTTTTGCATGAACAATTTAAGAATCTATATTATTTCAAAATAAGTTTTTTAGTGAGAAGAAACATTATGACCTTTTCAAGCATATAACCAGGTTTGCCATCCGAAGCGCCTGTGAGTTACTAGAAATGAAATTTCGTAATCTATTTATTAATCTTTCCTGCACAATTTTCTGTGTGCAAGTCATCACCTCGAGTTACTTTTGTTTCTATGTTGCTGCAGCTTCTAGGGCGGATTGTTTCTTGTACCATAGATGTAGGATATCGAAGAGTTTCTCGGTTATGATCTAATCTTGACATTTTCTCTTTCCAGCAAAACGTGGTGGACTTCAACGTTCCTTGTGCCTTGAAAGAGCTGTACCGCTACGCCCTGCAATATAACATAGAGGTATGTATCGTCACAACTAAAATGATACTAAAGTCTGTTTCTCCGGCCACATATTGTCATGTAGCTTTAAGTTAGTTTACTGTGCATAACCTGATTATTCAGGGTTGTTAATGTCACTGTCTAAAAATGAATTCTGCCATGAATTATTTGTAACAAAATGTACTCTGCATTTGCAAAGAATATGAATTCATTCAATTCTCGCCAGGTCATTCTGTTCATTTACAATTTTAATCGGGTAAATCCATGCATGTATTTCGTTTATTCAAAATATTTGTATAATTGTGTACTAATTCAAACTGCTTATGATAACAAAATAAAATATATCAATAATTGCTTGCAGCTACTTGAAGCACTAGACGAAGATCCGTCAGCTCGGAAATTGCACCTGGCAAACAAATTTGAGCAGGTGGTGTCGGTGATGGACGGCACCCCGTTGTACTAAGGGCTCACCTGACAACCTGCTCACTCTGCTATGGACGTCACCAACACGCCGAGATTCATGGCAAGGTCTTCTACGTGACGGAATAGGGGCAACCAACCCCTGGGCCACTGAATCTGAACATTGGCGTGTTACCGGGCCCGTTTTCGCCGGTATTATTAGACTGACGCCCATAGATGGCCAATGTGCAATACTGTCCAAAAGCATTTGGGACGAGTTGTGGACAGCTCTCTCTGTTACTGTGCATCAAGCGGGATCTTAAGCATAGACTGAGTGTGATTAAGGGAGCCCCCTCCTTAGCACCCGGAGTGTAACGACGTGGACATAGGGAGGCAGGGAGCACGGTCAGACCTGGCGAGCTAAGTGGAATTTGGGAGTTGAATAAATCAAGTGATCCCGGGTTGTTTCTGAACATGGCACTTGCAGCGGAGACATCCGTCTCCTGCTGACTGAGTGTTAGGGTCTGGACCCCAGCACCCGGCACCAGGGTGTCAGTGCTGCAGACCTGACGTCCACCACAGCCCACTGTGTCACGGACCTCTGAAGGAGAACTGCCCTCTTCTGAACTAACGACGAAAAACGTGTGATCGATTTATAAGGATTGTGCTGCCAAAACCAGTGTAGAGACTTTAGGAAAGATTGTGATCATTCCTTACTTACGATTCCGTAGCTGCGACCTATATTACGTAAACCCTCCTGAGCCGTTTGAAACCAGACGTTGTTCCCAAGGAAGATGCTTAATAGCCAAAAGGGCCCCCTGCTGAGAAACTATGTCCACTCCTAATGTAAATGTTCTCAATCAGTGTAAATGTGCATGTAAATATATATAAATATATGTTCAAATTTGCTTGCATCATAACCAGACAAGTAAAGCTTTGGTACAGCCGAATGTGATGTATACATATGTTTGTCAAACATGGTGCCCACAGGACCATGATACGTCTTAGGTCAAGATAACTAGTTTGGTTTGTGGCAACTGTTGGCAGATCTAATTTATAAAGTATTATATATCCAAAGTGAACGGTCCCTGTTTCCAGAGTGAAATAAGGTGCTGCTAGTTGAAAGGCAGTGTAGACATTTGATGAGCCCCGTCCCCGTGTTCGTTGAGAGGGAACCTTCTGTAAAGGCCACCTCTCAGTATGTCCAAAACATATAAGGTAATCTCAAGCCGTGTAATTATGTTGGTCCGTAGAAAGATTGCTTTGGTTTCCTGAAAATAGCATAGGACTATGGCTGTTTAACAAGGCATAAAATGCCTGTACGCTTTCACTATATTTCTCTAAATGTCAAGTGTTCATATTGTTGCGCAAATGTAAGCATAAGTTATCAAATATCGACTCGACTTTCTCAATGGTTTTTATATCAGTTTCCTTTTCTTAATTTCCCGAGCAAGTAAGTGGTCCAATATGAAGGATTGATCTTCATGAATTCGCACCAACATAAAATCCCTCCATTATGTCGTTCGTTTGATATTTAGTGTGTAAATGGGACATATATGTTTTGTGGCATGAGAGGGAGCGAGTAGAGAAGCCCACGTGTCCTGGTGACATAAGTACTGCAGTCTTTTGCAGTGCACTTCTGTATATATCCAGGAGAATCAATAGACTTGACCTACCAATTACAGCAATTTCTCATAAATATCATAAAACATTTGTGTAAACAAACCAAAGGTAATCATTCTGAGTAGTCTTAATATCCATGCTGTTCTCTTTTTGAAAATTGACCATCGGAGTATGGATTGTTTTTTAACATATCCGAGTAATCATTTTTCATGCAATTGCTATTGAAATCTAAACCAATTTACACCATAAACAAAATTAATCTGCTTTCTTCAATGAATATATTATAGGTTTAAATAATAAAATACTTTTTTTTTTGCTTTTGCTGCAAGATAAGGTGTTTGTCACTGTAGATGAGTAAGAATGCTAATTATTGTTATTGCTATTGAACAATGAACTACGAAGATTTATTTCAAATGTTATGAATACAATATTCACCGACTCTGTTGAATGAGTGTACAAGGCCTTGGATTCGTTGACCTGGTTAGAAAACGTGTCAATAGCCTGGTCTTAGTAGCCTAGAGGCTTGCTCCTACGAAGTGACACACCCCGTTTTGTAAATACGTTGTGCATAATACTGCCAGATATGTTTAATACAATTGACAAGAGCTGATAGACGTGTGATAAGTGGGTGGTTTGTGTGAAGAGTCTATATTAAATCAGTATTGCTCTGGCTGGTGTGCGAATGGAATACTTGGGACTCGTAGGTAGACCATCAGTTTATTCCTAGGTAACAGTCATTATTTGGAAGCCTCATTCGACAGAACATTAGTCATGTATGTGCAGGTTCATATATATATATCTCACCATAAAGGTGGGTATTTCGTTTAAAAATGATATATCACGTAACCAACGATGTGAATAGAGTTACCTCTTTAGATATGACAGTGATAGGTTATTCCAAATTTCACCCTTGTGTGATATACGTATTACCAAAACTCATTATCATTGTATTTCGTGTTAAAATATAGCACCCTCTCTTTGGAGGTACTCCACAATCTTGAGCTGTAGAGGAAGGGATAAGAGGTGATCACTGCTCAACGTATCAAATAAACGCAATGACAAATGAGAGAAGAAAGACGTTTTTTGGCCTTTGGAATAGACTATAAAGTCCACGTGCATGCATTGTATATCTTTCAATACCTGTGGGAAGGTGTCCCGCGGTTCTAAGGTGCGTCTGTCAGTTCAGAGTAGCGATCAGGGCTCGATGAAGTCTTGACTGTGTAACAATGTTGTCTACATTGTCTTTGTTATATGATAGGATTATGTGCCAAGAGAAAATGTTGAAGAAGCATTAAATTACTTTGTTGCAGGGTGTCACGAGTGGAGTGGCACGGATACGTGCTATTAGTCAGAGATGGCGGCCTATAGTTGTGTAACAGATGTTCAGTTAGGTTTGTTACCCACAAGAGAAGCCTGTAAACGTTCTTTTCACGATTCAGGGATGTGTAATCCTGGATAGCAACGAAAACACTTGCTGGTGCTGAATGTGTCCTATAATTATTGTATTGTCTCAGCAAAGGCTCTAGGATTGGCGTCCTTTTTTTAGACGTGAACGCCTCTCATAGCTATTGGTTCCTTGCTTGAAACAAAAGTGTATCTAAATATGCTAAGTGACCATGCACACGACCTTGTTGATTTGTCCAATATTGAATAGTGGCAGAAATGATAATATTATTATGGAATGAATGGGAACAGAAAACAGTTGAGCGAATGTTGTGTAGTCTTTCAGTGAAAGCATTATGGTATGAATTCTCGTCAGACAACGTATAAGTGTTTTATCCTGTAGGTTATTGTAAACTTATTTATAACATATTAAAAGATAAACACAGGATCATTTATACTATGTATCATGCCAAGATGGCATTTAAAGCATCTCTGGTATAGAATTTATATTGATAGGTTCATTAGTCAAAAGCATCCCAGCCAACTGTACTGTAAGACTATTGTTTTATATAAAGGACCTATCAAAAAGGAAGTTAATTAATGATGACGAAGACAAACGATGAAAAGTTTGTATTTTTGTATAATAAAGAATATGTACAAATGATTTAAAATTACCGAGTTGTTATTCTTTCTCATTGACAGGCACAGTGGGGATGGATTATGTCTTTCCATTCTACGTGTCTTTCTTTAAGTATACTTGTAAACCTTTTTACGAACACAAACATTTGCTCTCATAGTCTATTAGCGATACCGGTCGGTTATATCTCGTATACATCAGTATATTTTATAAACTAAACAGAAACTCATTAATTCTTTGAATTATTAATGTCATTTCAAATTTCATAGAGCCATACTGATTAAAGATATCTCAATTTAGCTCCTGAAATGAAGAAATGTACTCTCTTCTTGCAAAAGAACCATTTCAATGTAGCTAAAGGGAGCCAGAACCAACAAATTCAACAACATTTTTCAAACTCAAATAATCTTGGAAATCCATGAGTCTATTTCTGGCCTATGTTAAAATCTAAACCATGAAATATGGCAGAAAATCATTAAAAGAATGTTTTCCTTGCATGACTCAATTAATGTACATAGATCTGCAAAAATTGGGTATGTTTACAAACAGAAATATTTATCACCATCTCTCATGAAATTCTACTTCAGTTTGAGCTAGTTTTCACAGCTAATACTTTACCACTGACCTTAACTAGACTCATCTAACATTTCTATAATTATCTGAGTCTTGAAAATCTTGTCAATTATAATAATTAGTTTTGGGTTCTTTAACAAGCATCCATTTGAGAATACCAACATAATTATTAGTTTGTATATCAATTACTCATGTTTGGCAACATACATTTGATGATTTGTGTGGTAAATGTTGGTTTAAACGATATGTCAATTACTTGAAATGATTTTTAGTATTTGAATGGAACTCAGAACAAAAACATTATTCAAACCGAAAAGTGGGCCAAAATGCATGTGGTCTTTAAAATCAATAGGATGTTGCTGAATCAAATAACTAGATGACAATTTAAACATTTTAAGAGTATAATCGGTAGCCTAACCATGAAAACTAGCATGCAACTAGGAATAATAATACTTTTTTTCCAAATCCACAACAATAATATTTATACACGTTTTAACACTCGAAAAGGTTCAACAACTTATAGAATTATCAATTCTTGGCTAGTCGAGCTTGTAAAAAGCCGTTGACTTTAAGCACGAGATGGCACCACATCATAACGCCGTTTTCGACTAGGCATATAGAGAGTTGGCGCTGGAGTGTCCCGGTGTCACAATGGCGCAGTGCTGCCACCTAGTGTATTCTGGTGAACCAGTTCGTGTGATATCACATTGGTGCAAAATTCTCTGAAATCGTCACCTCAAAATAGCTGTCATTTTTCATCTTGATTTTCTCTACTTTATAAGGGGAAAACAAGAACATTCCACTATGCGGTAGGGTACCATTTTCAGAACTCAATTTTTCCACCTCAACCCATTTTGCGGTGGTGGATACCAACATGTTGGTGGTGGATACCAACATGTTGGTATCCACCACCGCAAGCATTCCTTAAATTTTTTTTTATAAAATTATGTGCGGTATGACCCACCGCAAGCTAATAGGCCTACCGCAAGCATTTTCCTATATTCCATGTTGAGTCACCAAGTTTTCGGCATTTTACTTGTGGCACTGCAGGGTACTAGAAGCAAGTGACGGATAGTGGAACATAGCATTTAGTATGGAAACCTAAGATCGAATTTTAACTCTAATGTCGGGTAAGGTTTTGCGCTACTCTTTGTTAACGAGAAATTCAATTGTAGGCCTTATAGACCATGCCTGCAATAGTTGGTTTATTGCCCTAAATTGTACCCAGAGATTCTACAGAATTACATATTTACAATGATGATCAAATGCCTATGAAGGGTTATTATAATGTATTTTATCGACAAAAAAATGAGTGTTTTGCATCAAAAAGGGAGTTAAATCAGCTGGAAAACGAATAATGTAAGGCGGCGACAGACGGATCAAAGGGATCGCCAACGTGTGTATTTATCCGGCCCGAGTGGGACTGCTAACTGGTAAAACATACAATCTAAAAGCAAGTAACCTGACTTTGCAAAATGCTCTCATTTTGAGTACTACATCGCTTTAAAAGTATCAGTGATTGTCTTGTTATGTTTGCATGCAAAATATCATTGTAGACATTAAAGGTATTTAGTCACAGAATGGATAGCGTGGACTATTTTTGGCAGAGATTTTATTTATCTATTTTTTTTATATAATATAGAATAATGAGGCATTCGATAAACTAAAAATTGACTATCCTACTTGATATGCAGTAACCTATAGTTGGTTATCCTGGAACTTCCGTTAACTCAGGGTTGAAGACAGTTGGTCATCATGTCTCATGTTGTATCTAAACAGTTGCAGAACCCTTCTTTTCATAACCTCAATATTACAAACTAAAAGTCTAAACAACGTAGTGTTATATCATTGCCAAAAAAGTATCGGAGAAAAGCTAGTCAATTTACTGTACTTGTGTCCTGGTATGAACCCTTTAGAACAAGTAATGTTAAATCACTCCACCGGCGGCTTCCTTTCTCCATGTCGTACGTCATACACTCTAGGTTAACCCATAGAAAGGTTGGTGATTATCATCTTTCGACTTATCAATAAGATTGTGCTCACATTTTAAGTCTTCCTTGTCGTTCTTATGCGTTTCACATTCTTGAGTGTCACAATCCTTGAGTCAACATGTACATGTAGACATTGAGAATGGGACCTCTATGGTGAAATGAGGCCATGCAAACACACAAGCTGGGTAATTTGTCTGCAAACGCTGTAGGCAGAATATTAGAATAGTGCGTGTACAGTACATGAATTAAGAAGTGCGCCTATCTAGACACATAATTATAAATGTATGTGTCATGTATATCTGCCTCTCTTGGACTGTTGCTTTGCTTAGAGTTTGCTTCTAGTTTTTTGGAATGAATGGGGGGCGATCCATTAATTATGAACGCAAGGGGGGGGTCTGAGATTTTTGAAAATGTGAGTATGTACTAAATGGAAGGCCCTTGGGCATTCACTGAACTAAAGGAAGGCTATCTTACGTCGTACAGAGTCAGGGACGGATTTAGAGGGGGGCATGCCCCCCCCCTTTTTTTTTTCTTTAACCAAACTATTTATTCTGTTTAATGGAAAGCTAAAGGTCCCGGATGAGGTGCGACTAAAGATATATCCGTACCACCTTTGGAAATGTCTGACAGTCATCTATAGATGTTTTCTATGGAACTTCAGTTACATTGGGCTGTACATCGATGGTCCTCATGTCTTATGGTGAATTTGAGAAATGATGGTACTATATCCAGACCACCATTTTGCATGTCCACTTTTATAAGGGATGTCCTGTTTCATATTACTTTGTTCTGTCCTCATGATACCAAGCTCCATTTTGCACGTTGGTTTTGAGGGTCTACAATACAAAAAGTTCCTTCGCCTATTCACACGTATCATAGTTCTTAATCTCATGATATTGATTAAGGCTAAGTGTATCTGCGCAATAAACTATATTTATGTAAAACTTACAATCGGTTGGTAGATTGTGAAGGAAACACTGTTCTTTGTTGCTTTGCAGTCTTTAGGAGCCTACCAATTATCATTTGCTTTAAATTGTAAGAGAACGTGGACTTAATTCTGATTAACAAAGTCAGGTGATCTGGTATGTGCAAAAAAACAATGTTTATAAAAAGAGATACACTGACATCAGCATGTTAATTATTGCAATTTGATAATAGATATGATCTAACTATAGGTACATGTAAGTTTATCGTCATCAATTAACATAACTATAGACATAATTTTCATGTATTTCTACGATTAACCATATCAGGACTACCCTTTTAACTCTGGGGCTGCCTCCGCGCCTGTACGAGGATTTAACAATAGATTCATTATTAGACTATCTATATTTCTTCTATATAAGTATAAGCGTTTTTAATTCCGAACTAATTATAATTCTTACATATCTAGCTTTGCCCCGCTAAAGGAGACGAAAATAACACTGCTTTAAGGAAGTGTCCGTGTCACACTGTCGCGGTCCAGTGGTTTCCTACTCTCAAAAAGAAGATCGTGCTTGCCGAGAGGTGGCCGGCTGCGACTGAACGCAAAGTGGGGCAGGGGTGCGGAACAACATAATAGGTGCGAGGAGGAGGGGGTTAAGAAGACCTGTGGGACTAGCTGAGGCCACCTGAGGGCTGTGGACTGCTTCTCCCGGAACACAGGTAACAGAGGACGGTGAGGGGAGAGGCGGACAGAACCTACAGGAGTAAGGTCAAACTTCCCACAGTCTGGTCACACATATTCTACACATATATATTCCATACACCTGGTTCCTGGATACCCTTAAGGATTACCTGGCCCAGAGTACTAACGATAGGACGTTATTCTGGCGTGGCCTGGTTGTGGGGAGTATGTTGGGCTTGGCCTGCCCGGCTTACAGTCCACACACTTACGAGACGTCGGGTATGTACCGTGTGGGTGTATGAGCCCAGCCAGGCGTGACGGGGGCGCCGCAGTACAACGACAACACCACAAGGTGAGGAGACCAGGTAGGGGGGAACAGAAAGTTTAACACTGTCACGATAGTATTAACGGACATTTTGGTGAGTCTAACATAAAGCCAGGTCAAATAAATCGGTCGTAGATTGCTGCTTAAAGACTGTATTCCACTACCCGATTTCACTCCCGATTTCACAAATCGCCTCTGGGCATAGAGATACATAAGCTCGTACATATGTCTATGCTCTAGATAATTAAGCCGTGGTCTGTTATAGATAATATACCATTGAAAATGGTTTAATTATGTCTCAAATTATAATGATTTTAGGATGTATGGTCTTCTTTCATATTATCCGTTAACAATTGTAAATTGTATGATTGCCGGCAGTCTAAATGGCTTTAACAACAGTAAAGGTATTACGGGGTCCTTGTATGAGGGACTGTCAAGCCAAAACTAGGGCAATTCTGGAGGCTGTTATTTCCCACCTGTCGACAGGTGATTTCTGGGATACACGTAAGCAGTGAGACTCTCGCTTTAAAACATTGTTTCTGAATGCTAATTAGGTCATGCAGTTAGTTAGACCAAGTTACTATATGGCCAGGGACAAAAATGAAATCAGTCAAAGGACAGAGAACACATGGGGGCAGGTCCTCAGCAGTAACAGGAGAACTTGGGCCGCAGGAGATCTCGGGCCGGGTGAACTGGGACCACAGAAGAACTCAGGCCAGGTGAACTTAGGCCACAGGAGAACTTGGGCCAGGTGAACTTGGGAAGCAGGAAATCTCAGGCCAGATGAACCTGTGCCTCAGGAGACCTCAGGTCGGGTGAACTTAGGCTGCAGGAGAATTTGGGCCGGGTGAACTTGGGATGCAGGAGATCTCGGCTTGGACTTGGACCTCAGGATACCTCAGGCCAGGTGAACTTGGGATGCAAGAGATCTTCGGCCAGATGAACTTGGGCCACAGGAGACCTAGGGTTGGGTGAATTTGGGCCACATTAATTGATTAAACCTCGGGCCAGGTGAACTAGGGATGCAGGAGATCTTTGGCCAGGTGAACTTGGGCCACAGGAAACCTTAGGCCAGGTGAACTTGGGCCGCATTAGACATCTGGCTAGGTGAACTTGGGCCAGGTGAACTTGGGCTGCAGGAGACCTCGGGCAGGATAACTTGGTTTAGTAATATAGATACTGACTTTTTTTTAGGTTCACGGTCATCTGAACGCATGGCTTCTTTATCAACATTTAAATAAGGTCTTTTTTCAAAAGCATATTTCTTTAAGATGTCAACCCCCATCATAAAACTTTCCATAGCAGATAGGTCATCGTTGCTCAGATACACAATGACTTTAAAATAGCCTTTTTCCCTTTTGGAATTTGAAACATTGACCAAATTGATTCCTATAGGGGTATAAATTTTGCCTCTTGAAAACCTTGAAAATGTCACTCTAGGATTCGGCAATCCGAGCACTTTCTTTAGGTGGCGCTATAGTCAGGTGTGAACGTTGGTGAATGCAAGCCTGTTGGGCTATTGACACAATGTTTTAGAATCTGAATTTTCTACACTGTGATTGATCTAAGGGGCAACCATCCCAATTGTAACATATGTTCAATCTTATTCAAGTGTATGATACGAAAATTTTGGATTTTGACTAATTGTTTAAGTATATGTTTTCATTGCATAATCATTTCCGACCCTCCCAGCACAATACCTTATCAGTTGTAACTCTGGAGGAGATATAATCATAAGGCCCAGTACATGGCAACATTGGGGTTCAGTAATCCGAGAATTGTCATAACACTTAGGCCTATATTGTACAGGGGCCCGAGTTCTCCAGTGGCCCGAGTTCTTAAGTATTAGATTCCAGTTACGGGGCCACCTCCATTTATTAGAAATAGTTTCAAGTTAGCCTTTTGGATTTAAATCCTAGAGATTGTTTAGCAGAGAAGGATAATAATCATAGTGAGACCTTGAGTGCATGCGCATCTGTTGCCTGCTCATTGAATTGGTAAAAAAGCAAACCCCAAGAGTCTAAATTTGCTTGTTCAAATCACCTTTTATTTTATCCTTTTTGGTTTAAATGGCATTTCTTTTTCTGCCCAAATTGTAATCGACATTAAAAATTTTCCTTATTTCAGCAAAATCGAGCCAAACCTATCTAATCTAAATTTCATTTCCTGTTGCTACTTATATGCCATTTTCTTTTTCTAATTGACAAATAATATACGTACCTTCGTTCTCATTCCAGAAAAATGGAGTCAAAAGTGACATCAACACTTCTCCTTGTAACCAGGGCGATTGCCCTGGTTCTAGTCACATGTATACAGCTAAGGGGAGGGAGTGAGGCCAAGAAAATCGAAACAGTCACCAACCTGAACACTCTAAACCACATGGTTGTGGACAGCAGTACAGGCTCCGAATTCGTCTACATTGGGGCAATGAATAAACTATACAAATTGGATTCCAATCTCAATATCGTAGAGATGGTATCGACAGGTCCCATACACGACAATCCTTACTGTGAAGCACCATTTGGTACCACGCCCAGCACTTGTGGGGGTAAAAGTAAAATGCCAACACAAAATTATAACAAGGTTTTAGTGGTGGACTCGGACAACAGAAGGTTGTTGACTTGTGGTAGTGTACAGCAAGGAACCTGTCAGTTGCGTCCTTTGACAAACATTAGTGATGAAACAAAATACAACACTCTGCCCGTGCACAACCTGGCTGCTAATGATCAAACATCTTCCACGGTAGCCTTTATTGCCCCAGGACCGAATCAAGGTAAGGTGGTCGTTTCAGGGACAACACTCACCTCACCCTTCATTATTAGAAGATCTGTGCCCATCATCGCCTATAGGAAGCTTGGCGGGAATGAAAATGAGGTACTGACATTAGCTTACTATGATGATTTTGATGTCGTCGGGTCACTCCTCAAAATAAAAGATAACGGAAAATTTGAAAATTACAACATTACTTTTGTGGAGGGCTTCAATGTTGATGCATTCAACTTCTTTCTCACCGTGCAACGGAATGTGCTAAATGAGATGGGGTCACTTGGGGATATTGTTACTAAGATCATTCGAATCTGTGAAGATGATGACAATTTGGACTCTTATGTTGAAGTCCCTCTTATGTGTGGAAAATACAAACTCCTACAGGCGGCCTCGATCAGCAAGCCAGGAAGCAAACTTGCAATGCAATATGGAATAACTAGAAACGACTACATTCTTGTGGGGGCCTTTGCCGAGAGTGAAAGTTCTACCAGCACTGTGCCTAAATCTCCATATTCCTCAGCTATCTGTATTTATTCATTCAAGCAAATCAATCAAAATATACAAGAAAATGTTCAGAATTGTAACCAAGGATCAGGAAGGGGAAGTACGATCGTAAAGCACATCCTCAGCGATAACGACGAATGTATTTCTGTGAGTATCTCTACAATTCTCAAAACCATAGATAGCAAATTTCTTGAGTTTTACCTGCAGGTTATCCTAGATCAGGATGCATGCTAGGTAATATGTAAACAAATCATAAGGTTTTAGTATAGGGATTTTTATAAATCATATCAGTATTAGTGGCTTAACAATAATGTGACCAAAAGGAAAGGATGCCCCGAGGGGGCTAGCCTATGTTTTAAGTTCTAAGGCTGATATTTATTGAGATATGGGTAGATTGTGAAAAATACAGATAGAAATGTCTTAAATCAACTTTTCGTGTAGGATTAAGGTAACCCACTCCAAACAGTCCATGTTATTTGAAAAAGATTTTATTTGAAATTTCAGTGGAACGTTTTCCCCCATAATATCACAAAACATTATATATTTGGTTACCATGATAACAACATTTTGTGGATTTTGTCAAAAATTTTAACAAATTTGGAAAAGCATGACTTGAGGATATTATCAGTCCAAACTAAAATAGATTATCTTTTCTATCATAAAGTATACACATACGTATGTAAGTATGCTAGTGGTGTAGGGAGAATTATATGATGAATGGCTTCCAAATAATTATATGCAAAATAAAAGACACATTTCACAAAGCTACATAATTTATTATCATTATCAGATGAATTTATGTCTAATTCAACCACCGCAAATATAGCAAATAATTATATAGAAATCAAATGATAAGGACATCAAAAGTATATATACGAAGTCCGCTCTAACAAATAACTTCTTTTCCCTGTATCAAATTAAAATAATGTTTGTTTTGTAAAAGGCCGTTGGTCCGTCATACACAAACCATATCTGTTACAGACACGTATGGATGGGAATACAATGTCATGTGGATCCCAGAGTCAAACTAATGCTTTCATAGATGGCGGAACAAGTATAGATGACCAAACTGTCAAGACATATGCTGGCCTACTAATCACATCCATAGCGATCACACGAATTGAAGAGCATACCATAGCTTTCTTGGGTACACACGATGGTAAACTTAAAACGGTAAGAAACAAAGTAAAAAACTTATGTTGGCGCTTCTCTTAAGCCTGATAAATAGGTGTCAAGACAGTACAGGTGTGGTTTGCAGGTAAACCTCTGGTAATAATCTGATAATCCATTTCTAATGACACTTTTCTGTTTAATGACAAGTTGAAATCGTTTCTCTTGAAGAATATGTATATGAACACTAAGACGGATAATGAGGAGAATTGTATGCTCAGTATGACATCCATGTATAGGAAGTCATTTGCATAATAATTATTCATATCATACTAGAGGTAGATCTATATATCTAAATTAAACTTTTAGTTAAACATAAGATAGAAATAGAACGAAATCCTATCATAATTTGCCCATTCTCTCTTTTCTTGACTTGACGAATCAAAGAGTAAATTGTATTATTTAATCACATGTGCGTGTCTGAACAATCAAATAGCAGTTGTAAACTACAGCTAAGATTACTTCACAAGCTGCCCTATTATGCTTGATAGTAGATTGACTTGGCTTCATAGACGATTGGTGTTTGTCCTATAGTGAGCCATTCGTCACGTTTAAGAGAATGACATTCGATCAATCACTTCCCTTCGTATATTCTTCTACTGTTGCAGTTGGTTATTCAGAGGAGAGGATTTGTCACAAGGGAATATAAAGAGATGACCATTGATCCTCAACAACCTATATTAAAGGACATGAAGTTCGACCTTAAAGAAGAAAACCTTTACCTTATGACCACGAACAAGGTTTGCTAATCAGATCATGACTTCGTTTTAATATTTAAAACTTAACTCGTCTCGACTGTCAAAGTTATCAAAGACATGCTATTACTTGGAAAAAGTCTTTCCACAAGACAAAAGACGAAACAAAACGAGTAAGGTCGTTTCCATAAAGACGCACCAAATGGACAGTTGTTAACGTGCAACCTTCAATGTCTAAATTGTGTTTGGTGCCTTTGTATATAGAAAGGGGCTTTCATAGGCAAATTGCTAGATTTCCGTAATGTCCCGTGTCCCGTATTGATATATTCTATTTCAAACTGCTGTCCAAACCATACGTCTTATGTATCTCTATGGTTCATGTATCGAATGCCCAAGGTATATAATATACTCCCGATGCACTGTTTTGTAGGCTTTCAAAGTGCAGGTATCAGAGTGTGGACGTCATTCCACCTGCGAAAGTTGTGTGCCTGACTCCGATTCTAGGGATCCGTACTGCGGCTGGTGTGCTCTGGAAAGCAGGTACGTTTCTCAATACACCTTGTGACTAGATACATGTGATTATTACAATTATTACAACTGGAATTTATAATTACACGTTTTCAAAACAATTTCATATGCCTAAGAATCAAGTAGTGATTATTAGGTATCTATAGGCGCTCCCTAAGACATGAACACGTCTCTATTACAGGTGTAAAAAGAAAAGTCAATGTGACAACTCAGGCCAGCGAACTTTCTGGCTTCCTGATAACCCCACAAACTGTGTGAAGATTACAGCTGTTGATCCTCCGCGTGCCTCTACGTCGACGCGAACACCAGTATGTGTATTTAACAAAATAGAAAATAGCCTTCATATAATATTTTGTCCAGTATACATTATTTACAATAATGCAGCGTACTAACATCATAAAGCTCTTTTGAAAATAACCCGAATGAGAGAGAAACATGACTGGAACTCACGAATCTCCGCGATTCTCACGGTTGATATTCGCAATCTTTGCTAGGGGAATAAATTAGTTTTTTTGTGAGCCCTTAATTATAGTTTTTAGTATTGTAGCTTATGGGAAGGGCTCACTCAATCAGTCATGTCTTTTGTAGGTATTTGGGCTTTGATCTGATTGCCCGGTTACACAATCTTACATACAAGTAGCTACAGGCCTTTGTCCACCGGCATGCATTTGTAAGCAGGACAATTAGTGTGCATCAAGTGTAATTTAGTGGGCAGGCCTCTCCCTTGCACCCCACTCCTTGAACTCAGTTCAAGGAGTGGGGGTGGGGCAGGGTGCAGTTTGAGAAGCCAGAAGTGGGTTACATAACCAGTACTTGAGCCACAGTCACCTGCAGGTGGGTGGGTGCAGGGGACCGGGGCATTGACAGTCCACTCAACATAGTGGGGGGGGGGGGGGGTGAGGCAGTCAGGGTCTAGGCAGTCAGTGTATGGAAGGCCTGGTAGGGGGAGGAGGAGAGCGGGGGGGGGGGGGGGGGGGGTCATGGTTGCTTGGGCGCATGGACAGTGATATAGGAGGGAGTCCTATTGGTCAATCAGGTTGACCAATGAGTGTACAGCTGCCCGGGACAGCTGCACTGCCCAATGGACACTACTGGGACCCCCCCACCTCTATGATGAGATTTCTGATTTCTAGTTTAGGGCGAACATCGATAGTTCCAACGATCGGAACTTTGATAGTCATTTGCTTCTTGTTAATAAATTGAAATGGGGGAAATGTGTACGTTTAAAATAAGTATGCAAGCTTTTTATCAAGCTCATACAGAAATGTGTTGATAAATAACGTTTGTCTATACAGGTGACGGTAAACGTGAGAAATTTTCCCTCCGGTACAACGAGTGACTACTACTGTTTGTTCGGACGTGAGCGGGTGGATGTAGATAACATAGATAGTGGACGGTTACGCTGTGCGATGACGCCGTCTGCAGACCAACTGCCCACGATATCCAGGGACCAAGGTAATATGAAATGTTGTGTCTGTTAAGGGAATAGACCCTCCTAGCAGCTGCAGGACGTAGGTTAGCACTGAGTAAATGTGAGAACCCATTGAGCGATGCGACTGAAATTCTAGTAGAATTAGAGATCACCAATGACCAATATATAACAATCTTTATATATCTTCGAGCAATTGAGCATTTTCTGTTAGCTTTCTGGTCGAATCGCTCAATGAGAACACAGTTTAGCGTCGTTCTCGACCAGTTGGTTGTTCTCGGTCAGTTCTGGTCGTTTCGACCAAAAATAAGTGATCAGAACTTGTCAAAACGACCAGAAAAAAAGCGCAGCTCTATTGCTGTGCAACAATATTCTAAAAAGAAATTTAAAAGCTAGATTCTAAAAACATAAATTCTTTTAATACTGCCTAGAGCTTACATCTAAAAAGACAAATCATATTAACAGCATTCGGTTTTCTAGAGAGAACAATGCACCTGAGCTTTTATTTCTACGTAACAAAGAGATATGGAAGACATACAGGCTTCAGAGTTTAGAAATAAGGTTGCATTTGCATGCATAAAGAAACGAGATATTCACACGTCGCATCCTCAAACACCTGTTTTGCAGACCACGTGAGCGTTACCCTCGAGGTTGTGTCCGTTAGGACTAATAGAACCTTCATTGAGAAGCCGTTTATTTTCTACAACTGCAGTAAACATTCTTCGTGAGTATCACAAATTATGGTCTATCAAAGGCTGTCAAACATTACCCAATCAGAAAGCATATATCTACAGTCTAAAAGGCAAATCAACACATAGTATAACAAAGATGAATTATGATTATGAAGAAAAACAGTGTAGAAATGAAAATTATATAGAAAAATATCAATAATAAGGAAAATTGAACTGATAATTAGGGAAAATTGTACTGAAATCAGAATCCATAAGATAAGTAAAAATAAAACAAAAACTTAAAATACTTAGAAAGCGGGCACTTAGATTCAAGAATTAGAATTAGATTCAAGAAGAGAAAATTATATGATGACATTACTTCAAAAGATAAATCGGACCAGAAAAAAAGACAATTAGGGCTAATTGATAGAATTCCAATTTCGAGTTACTGATTGCTGTCGTTGATTTCAGTTGTATGGAATGTACCGCAGCGCAATGGGAGTGTAAATGGTGTCTGTATGACAACAAATGTGTCTCGGGAATGGAAACGTGCTCCACACGCCATGTCAGCACACAGCCGGTAGGAACACAAATCACTTTTACAATGAAACTTATATATCTGTGTGCGTTAGATATGACAGATAAGTTTAGATAACTGATATTGTTTAGTCTATATCATTATAAAATATAGACTAAACGATATCGATTATTTAAGTCGTACATGAAGTGCTGATTAATCTATCAGAAGGAATATAGTTGTAATAATAAGGAGGTTAAGCAACCCGTCACATTGTAAATATCTCGTTGTGTGTGCTGCTATTATGATAAAATCCCGCCATACATAACAACTTATCAAACTGTCTTACAGACTTGTTGCCTTGTCTAAATTAATTTTACTTCTGGAAGATCATGAATTCTGTGAAGTGGTTGTTTTTTTAATAAAAGAAAACTTACGTAAACGTAATGGATCGCCTTCCTCCGCTATTATTACGCTATTAAGTGTTATCACCACTTTATCATTATGGATTTGTAATAATTGGATATCAATGCACTTTATCGACTAGAAATTATTTACATGTAGTTGCGATCATCGTTTAAGCTTGAAGGTTTAGAGATACGTTGACGTATTGAGATTCGTTCGTGTTGCTTAAACTTCCATAATATTCTAAACACTACGTAGAAACAATTCATGACTAATTTATTATTCCTCAGGACTGTCCCCAGTTGGACGCACCTTCCAGTCCTATTCTTGTCCCAGTTGGTGTAAGTAAGGACATCACCCTGACCGGTTCCAACCTGCCCGAGCCAAGACCGGGCCATGAAGGCTACAGCTGTATCGTTAGCATCACCTCTCCACCTCAAAGAGTACCTGCAAGACGTATCGATGGCGCCACCATCATCTGCGAACCAACGAAGGTAGGCCTTTAACTTTTGTCAAAGGTGAAAGGTATTAGCCTTCTCAATGATTATGCGGATTGTTTTTCAAAGCAAGATTTGAAAGTGATTCGTTTTTTTACATTAAATGTCAAAGGATTTCTTGCGAGCTGTAATTGCCAATTGAGAGCAATCTCTTTCTTATAAAAGAGAATTGAACAACAATGAGTTATTGTATGTTATTAGAATAGCACTCTGTCTTCATTCAAATCAGAGCAGTAGCATTCCTAGAGTGTTTGCTGAATAGAGCTCAAGAATGAAAAGAGTTTAATCTAAAAGACATTTTGCTTTACCGGTATATGTTTGTGTCGGTTTTCAATTTAAAGATCTTAATGAGGGTACTGTTTAAAGAATCAAATGTAAACTCAATGTTTTAAAGGTGAGAATTACTACCATACAACGATAGAATTCTAGAAACCTACACAGCCACGTGTGATCCAATTTCAGTATACCTACATGTCCGAAGAAGGCGAAAGGATAGCTAAAGTTGAATTAGTTTGGAACAACAACTTCTATATCGACTATTCGAATGATGTAACAGGTATGCTATTTCGATACCTTACTTATTATGTTAATGTCAATGTAATTGATTATTACAATCACATTATTTTAAGATTTTATTGATAATAATTATATCATGATAAGACTACAAAGAATTAAATGTTGTTTGATATGTTTGTAATTGTAAAAGTAAATACCTATATTATGATGTCACAATTTCACATACCTATATTATTTATAACCCCCAAATGGCATTTTCATTTACAGTTGCATTCTACAAGTGTGCTGTCATGGGAACGGACTGCAGCCTGTGCATCTCTGTGAGAGACACAAGGCCCCAGTATGGCTGTAGGTGGTGTGGTGACACTGGGTGTCAGTATAACACGGCATGTTCCTCGACGCCCTTCACACTGGCCAGCTGCCCCAAACCAAGCCTGAGTATGGTGAGTATTACGCTACTTTGAGCATATCCATGCAGTTCTATCAGCCATTTACTTTTAATCAACATGCAGTGCGATATGTTTGTATGAATATGTAGTCTTTACCTAGATTGATAATTAATCTAAATCCAATTGTGTAATTCTTTTGTACTTTTCATGCAATGAATCAAGTCGGCTAACGTGTAAAACTGGCAGATCCTCGAAGAACGGCATATATTGCCAAAGGGCTGTATGATGTTTTTAAAGTTCAATAAAAAAAAAAGTATGAAAAGAGGTGTAGAATTATAGTTAAAATGATAGCAATAAGCCACAAACTTGTCCTCTCCGTGATCCAAGTAGACGTGGCAATAAACGCCAACAACCACCCCACTCTAATTATATCAATACAAAGTGTCCCTAGGGACCTATTGAAAGGCCTGTCTTGCTGTTTTCCTAGGTTACGCCTCTCACAGGCCCACTCGAGGGAAACACACGAGTTAACATCTCAGGGTCCAACTTGGGAACAACGTATGAACAGATTAAAGACGGAGTGACAGTGGCTGGTGAACTGTGCCGGCCAATCGGGAAAGAATATCGAGTTGCCAGACAGTACGTGTGATAATAATATGTTAACCATTTTGATGCCAAAGATCTGTTCTTGTAAAATGATTATCATTTTCAATTATTTTCGACTGATTTGCCTTATTCAAATAATTATCTCAGTAACAAATATTTTCAATACTTTAACTATAACGAATCAGTCAATGCCATTGGGAAAAGCATGGTGTCTTGACATTAGAGTTATGTCTGAATTCCAACTTGATTCGTTTTACACTGATTTTAAATCATTTATCTATTTTTAGGATCATTTGTGAAACGTCATCGGTCACCACTGCCAAGTCTGGACCAGTGGTTGTTAAAGTCAACAATGCAAATGCAACGTGGATTTCAGACTTTGTTTACCAGGTTTGTATATTGTTACACAGCTTGACCAATGTCTACAGGGCAAATTAATCAGTGTGTGATGACCAAAGTATTGTCAATCCTTTTACACGATAAAGAATCAGCCTTGTCCTGTCTTATCCGCCCCTAGGATTTTTCCCAAAGTCCAAATATCGATTTTTCTATATCATAAGAGTAATCAAATAATACATATTTTAGATGACAGCTTTCTTATAAGCGTAGACTATTGAGTGCGGTTTAGGATTCAGTAGGATCTTCTCATATAAAAGCAAACCCTGTTGAGCACTGTTTGAAAAATTGACTTCAACAACAGGACCCTGTACTAGAGAGACTCACACCAAATACTGGGCCGATTGCCGGTGGAACAGAGATCACTATTGAAGGGAAGGCATTAGATACAGGACGGGATATCTCTGCTCAACTCGACTCGCTTGACTGCACGGTGATAGAGTAAGAAAGTTGACCAGTTGTAACTTATTGCAATTGAATTGTTCGCACATGATATCAGGCTTTCGCTAGTTGCAATTTTCACGAAGGGAAATAATACTTTCAAAGGCTAGCATAGAAACTCAATGCATAATGTTACCTTCCACATTAACCACTATCACTCCGCCTCTAATTTGCTCTAACGTTGTTCCCTGCAATTATATGCATTTTATAGAAGATTGTTTGGGAAGTACACGTATCCAAACAAATACAGTGTAGTTCGATAATTATATCTGTCTTTGCATCAAAGTCTATCTTATTGAACACATGAATATTGCTCTTTTTTCGAACCCTCGAAGGTATAATTGTCTATCAATTTTCACATAATAAACATTCTATTATTGTATTATTGCACGTTAATATTTGAGAGTAATTTCCCATTAAAGGAAATCCGCGTCCAGAATCACGTGTCTGACGGCCAGAGTCCCCAAACCGGTGTCTACTACGACGGTCAGGGTGTCATTTGACGGAAACAAAAAGATGTTCTCTGATGATTACGCCTATGTAGATAACCCGAACATTACGGACATCTTCCCTACAGCTTCATTCTTAAGGTACGTTTAACCTTAGGAGGCGGTAACATTGTGTTCATATATTGTGTACAGTATACATTTTAAGATCATCGGCATCGGAAGAACATTGTGCATACGAAGATATGTTCTAATTATAAATATATATAAATACCCAACACTTTGGTTTAATATACAGATGTTTCTATATGCGCAATGACCTTGTCATTAGTTATTTACACGTTATTTAAAAAAAACTAGCAAACATTGTGTCGCCAGGTCGCCTTGAAAGTTATTCATCGTCCATGTTAATGGATACTACATCAAGTTTTGGGAAATGCCCTGTTTATATATTGTGTTCAATTGTATACAATGTCAAATAAAGCATTCAGCACAAAGGAAAATTCAATCATAAATAATCATTATTTATTGTAGACGAACAAAAAACATGATTATTTTAGAATGTTCATTGATATGTTTACCCGGGATGTGTACAGACACAACCAAGACGAAAGTATAACCTGTTGGCTTAATTATTTACCTTTTCAGTGGGGGACGTAATCTCACAGTCATAGGAACGGCGTTTGATATCATACAGAAACCTAAGATCTTCCTATTTAACAACGTATCAAGTTCAGAAGAAGTGGTGAGTTGTTTTGTCTCTATTCCGTTAATGTTAAAAAAGATCCTTTGAATGTTTAGTTCCTTATGTAAAGATAAGGATTACACAAGATTTCCACTATGGGTTTATGTGGCTTTGAAGCTGTGAAATAACGCTCCTTTTCTTTCCAAAATAGGATTGCCAAAAACTCAATGTCACGAAGCTGCTATGTCCAACACCGAATGTGACCGGTGTGTTGAGTTCCGCCCGGCGCCGTAGGGCCGTAGGGGATTCTTCACTACAGATAGGCTTTAAGATGGATGGGGTGACGGAGGTGACAGATGTCAACGAGTACATGCCGTGGGTGGAGGCCTCCTCCGTGAGGATCTACCGTAATCCGGTCCTGCGACCCTTCCCTGATGGCAAGATGGCCTACACGGGCGGTGCTCTTGTCATTGAGGTAAATTAGATTTATATTAGGGTGGGTTTCAGACCCTAACTAGTAAGGCAATAGGTTACTTCTAATATACAATTTTACATTTTTTCGGGTTCTCACTAGTAACCGCGTATAGTATATTACTTACACTTTCCAAAGTTGTGACGTCATGTGCATATAATTTTCTATTCTGCAGAAAACGAAGTATTACACTTTTGATCAGTATGATCATAATACATATTTACTACTGTTATCTTGTGATCCTGTGGTTTTAACTATTCTTCCTTCCTTGACAGAATTGGTTTCCTCTTTGCAGGGAGATGGTTTGGATTTAGCAAGCACGCCTTCGGAGGCGGACGTAAAAATTGGGAAGGAGGATTGTGAAGTAGAAACACTCTCCTCCACTAGGCTGGTCTGCAACCCTCCTAGTGAGAGGCCAGCGTCTGGGGACCCTCCTCCTCTTGTAGTTGTAAGTACGCATATAAGTACTCCTGGTCATACCAGTCTGAAGGTTTCCCATGTTTTAAAAGTTATCCTAGGATATGAAGAGTGTTTCCTATCCCATTCAAAAGATACTTCATTTCCCTTGAAAATATTAACTTTTTGTTTAAATTTTGGTCTAATTTTAAATGCTTTCCAGATTAAACTATGACCATACAGGATTGATTCCAATTTCTTTTTTATTGAATAAAACCACTTCCATTTAACAATGGTCTTCCAAGTAGGTATACAGATAAATAATCACACTTTCAACACCATATCTTATACATAATACATAAAACACAACAAATAATCTGCAAGAGGTGAGATCATCACAGCAACGATAATAAGATGGTTTGAGACGGTTGACTAAAGGCCAGATTCCACTATGCGGTGGGCTGGTACTTGTGGTGGGATAAGTTGCCACCGCAAGCATTAAAGGGATTAAGAGGTGTTTGATCAAAAGTAGAAATCCATTACAGTTCTCTGAATCAAGTTTAGATGGGTAAAATAGACCAAGGAGAATATAATAAAACAAAAAAAACATGTCACCATGCATTTGAGTAAATGCTTGGGGAAGTGAGTGGCCTTAACTTAAAAGTCTATGGGACTTTGTCATATTTGCCATACTTACATATCTCTGTGAGACTCAATATCCATTAGAGCCCAACCAAAACTGGTTAGGATTTGCCTTGGGACCTCCTTGACATTTAGAGATCAGAAAAAATATAGGTTACTGATGAAATAAAACAACCAAAGCGTTTTGAATATTTATGACTGGGTAATTTCAGTGCATTCAAGTATAAATCATTTCTTTCTGGCCTTGTTAATTTTTCATCCAGAGGAGTGATGTTTCATACTCCGAGTGCACTTAGACCCCTACCAATGCCTGATAGTCAGTTTTTAAATTTTGAGAATTTTTATTTTTCCAACCAGGTGGCACTAGTGGGCATAGACCAAAATACCTTTAATTATGATGTTTCACTGCTACATATGTTTGTTTTCACATTGACATTAGTTATAATCTAACCAATGCTCATGCATGAAAAAATTATTTTGAAAATTTACGGAATTAAAATTTTCACACTAGGGGGCACTTGTGCAGACACCTCTTAATCCCTTTAAAAAGAAAACAATATAAAATAATTACGAGCTGTAGATACAAAATCATAAAAAATCATAATAAAATTATTAAAAAAAAAGTTTAAAAAAAAGTTTAAGTCTATAAAAGAATATAAATTCATTTGCGGCATTACTTGTGTTGACTCAATGCAAGAACCACCGCAATTACCACCGCAAGCAATTTCTATAGTCCACCTTGCGGTGCCTTCATTTACTAGCGGTGATGACAAACACCACTAGCAAATGCGAGCAGAACGCCTCATAGTGGAATATGGCCTTTAGTTAAGTCCAAACGCAATGTTCTTTTATATTTCATACATGTCAATTATATTCTTATATGCAGACTGGAAAGATCTTTTATCGGGGCTTATCTGTACCTCATTTGGAGTGGCAGACCATAAGTTTGTGCCAATATAGTAGTGCTGCATTTGTATATATTCAAGATAGGAGTATTTACTTTAATTATCACTTTACTGGAGCTCCTTGCTATACGTTCAGGTACAGCTATCCAATCCAGAATGTCCTTAAATGTATTATTCGATCTTCTTTTCATTTGCCATTCAAGGTAACTCTTGGAAACGAAAGGTATGAGCTGGGCCTTCTGGAATATCAAGCTGAAGCTGGTCCACTTCCACTGTACGTTATAGTAATCATTGGTGTTACGGGTGGTATTTTGGTGCTGATCATCATCATCATTTTAATTATATATCAACGGAAAAGGACTCAAGCTGAAAGACAGTTCAAGAGACTACAGGCTCAACTTGATACTTTGGAGAGCAATGTCAGAAATGAATGCAAACAAGGTAAGTAAAACAGAATAATGATGCCTGTGTGATGAAAGTTATATTTTTGGTTTTTGTTCTTACCATTGCTGTCACTTAATCTTCAGTTGAAGTTATCACATTATTTGACACAATATTATGGAAAGAATTTTATGGTTTGAACCAAGTAATATATCTCAGGGTTTCTTCTCTTCCATCAGCTTTTGCTGAACTACAAACTGAGGTTACTGACCTGACAAGTGATCTGAATGTCACTGGTATTCCTTTCTGGGACTACAAGACCTACACCTTCAAGGTTCTATTTCCGAGCCACACTGACCACCCTATCCTACATAGTAAAAATGATGTAAGTATCAAGATTCACATGTTTAAGCACATTTGGGTTATGTTAAACTCAACTATGTTTTACCAAATCAGACATTTTTTCCAAAGTGGTCTTGATTTTCTAGAGCTCCTAATGTAGAACACATACCACATTGACCATAATTCTGAGATAGTTCCCTTGACAAATCATGTCATCTCTATATATTATATGGGTGTTTCTATCCTCAAAACGTTAAAAGCTTAAAGAGCCGCAACTGCAAACAGCCTTTGAATACAACACAATTGAAACTGTTAATGTCTCTGAATATAACAAAATTCTTAGATATCTTTGAATACAATTAAATGTAGATGATCATGATAATTTAAATGTGCATATTATAACCAAAACTTCAATTGCCTAATCTAATTTTGCTAACAATCATGGTCAAAACCTGAAATGGGTAACCTCTGTTCTAGAGCTAGCTACACACCTGACACGGTCATTAAAATGATAATATAAGCAGTTTGTACTCTCCCCAGGGTTGCATATATCCACGCTAATTGCTCTTTACTCCTTCAGGTCCCGAAAAAGAGTGCCAAGGTGGGATTAGAACGCTTCAACCAGCTTCTCAACAGCAAGCAATTCATGGTCACATTTATTCGGACCCTTGAGTTACAGAAAAACTTTAACGTCAGAGATAAGTAAGTTACTACATTTTCGCTTTATTCCATAATCATTTTTATTGGCATTTTATTGTATATTACACATACAGCACCTGATAACTGACTAAATTACGGTAACTTATGTGAAATTCTACCCGAAATCGTTTGAAGGAAAAAACGCATACATCCATCTTTAGGAAAAAATTTTTTCATGTTTTCACTTGTTTAAAAAAAAGAAGGGAAAAAACACTTTATTTTCCGTTTTCAGAGCTGTGGTTGCATCTTTGGTGATGATTGTTATCCAGGACAAGATGGAATATGCCACAGAGTAAGTATGACAATTCGTGAAGTAATGTCTTTCCTTACAATTGATTTCAATTCAGCTAGAGAGAAAAAATATATGAATATATCACTGTACTTGTATGGCATGATGATTGAAAGCAAAATGCAATCATTTCTTAGACTGAAAACTATTGTTTGACAAAAGAAATTATTCAATCATAGCATTGATTATAATGATTATTAACCGAGGTTGCTCTGTTTCAACAATAATGTAATCATAGTTTCTGTTCTCTGTTTTTTTTCACGTGAATTAAGAATTCTGAAAGCGCTACTAAATGACCTGGTAGATAGGTCAGTGGAAAAGAGGACTCCCAAGTTGATGCTACGGAGGTAAAAGAAACTTTGTATTCGCTATTACTGTGTGTAGTATTTAGATATCACTGTGATAATTTTTACAATAAGACCAACACTACTCAATAATACGATTTTCAAACTTTTATTTTCTTCCCAAGTTCCAAGACTGTAATTGATATACACGTATTGTTCTATCGCATATATCGATATGTTTTTGTAATCTATTTCAGGACTGAATCTGTAGTTGAAAAATTCTTGACAAACTGGCTATCGATATGCATGTATTCATTCTTAAAGGTAAGTGATTTGAGTTAATTCTACTTTGGCATATTGTGACTATTTTTGTCATTTAAAATGGTAAACCACCTCAATTTTTGGTAATTGCATGTTCAGAAAAAGATCAAAATTAACTTTAAGGGTCCCAACAGAAATGTAGTGCTCACAAGCGACAACATATTGTAGAAGCCCTGACCTTTAGTATTTCTGAAAGCCTTTCTGCTTGTTGTCAATTGACAAGATTCCCCTGGTATGTGTTAATTTGAAGTAAACAAACAATATGTTTGTAAGACTTTTTCAATGGTCATAATAGTGAAAATAATTTTCTCTTTGATATCTAACGTGTAATTATTCCTTATCCAGAAACATGCTGCTGGCCCCATGTTCTTATTGTACAAAGCAATCAAAACCCAGAGTGAAAAGGGTCTTGTAGATGCCATCACGTCAGACGCCCGCTACTCCCTGTCAGAGGAAAAGCTTCTGCGCAAGAAAATAGAACCAAATATGCTGGTTAGTATAGACCTTGAAAACAAGAGCTACCAAGCTCCTACTCATACCAAATGAAAAGAAAGAAAATATTTTGCTCCTGTTCCTTCAGTTTACGTCGTTTTTCTTGGTTCTGTTCTTTTACCCTTAACCGCTTTGGAGGGGAACTTCGCTATCCAACCATAATCAAACATGACAATTCCTCTTTCTTTACAGACCTTGAATCTTGATGTTGACCATGAGGCAGAAATGGTAACGTGCAGAGTCTTAGACTGTGATACTATTACACAAGCCAAGGAAAAGTGTTTGGATGCCATATACAAGAACACTCCATGTTCCAAAAGACCAGCTGCCTATGATGTCGATCTTCGTAAGAGCATTTGACATAATTATTTGCAATAACAATCTGTTGTCTTAATGTATAGCAATGAATTCTTCACGTGAAAAAGAAGCTATGCAGTTTTGATCATACAATTTTATTTTTTGTTGGTTGTTAGATATAAATAATTCTGAATTAATACGAAAAACCAAGGGAAACCCTGAAGACTATTACTTACTAAAACACTTGAAAATAGTTTCAATGGTTCATAGCATTAGTAAAAATGAGTATATAACTAATCAAGTAGGCCTATATGAAAGAAACTGAATGACGTCTTATTCTACCAGGATGGCACTCGGGGCGAAGTGGCTTCCTGCCACTGCAAGATGAAGACGTCACCACAGAGCTTGATGGTGGGTGGAAGCGTATCAACACGCTGGCCCACTACAACGTGCCTGACGGGGCCAGCATGACCATCTCCCCGGCACGCGACAAGAGCGACATGATAAGACATCAACATGGTTAGTATTGCAAAGAACAGAGATAAGGCGTTTTATCAGGTTGTATTCATGTTTACTCTGATCAGTATCGTTTAGGCCTATATCAAGGTCCTGTTCTAAATTGACACCATATTATTGTGAGCCCTCAAACCTTGTTGAGGAAATTTAAAATTTAGATTATCTTGAGCATTCTAAAGTTCTAACGTATATATGTGTCCTTGCTATTCGATTTCTTTATCGTAATCCGTTACCCTAATGTTTCATTTAACTCAATATTATAGGTATGGTCGAGATAACATCAGGATCTCCATATGGTGGAATAAAGCCTATCGTAACTGTCGAAGGTGGTCACCAAGTTTGGCATCTTGTGAAACCCGACGACTTGCACAACCAGTCGCGCACTCAGAAAGTAATCTCGGAAATCTTCTTGACAAGATTGCTCCTCACAAAGGTAAGTAATGCCATGCTCAAGTTCTCCGTCTGAAGATTGATATTCAAGATAGAGCAGTGGTCTTTAATTAAGGAACACCAAACAGTCAATAAAGGTACCGTACATGAATGAGAAGCCCTGGGTAAACAAAAGAAGACGCTAAAAGGCGAGAACAGATAGTTCGACGGTTATAAACTTCCACAATTAAAAGCGTTCCTAAAACCCAAAGGAGTATTTATTGCTGCAACATTATAATTTTCAAATATTTTCCAGGGAACAGTTCAGCAATACATCGACGACCTGTTCCTCATGATTATGAAGGTTGATCATGTGTTGCCTCCTGCCATCAAGTACCTCTTTGATCTGTTAGACAAAGCTGCACGGCGACACAACATCGTCGACCAAGATGTAGTGCACACATGGAAAAGCAACAGGTTAATATTTGTTACAAGATTAACACATTCTTCCCATCTATGCAACATAACATTGTCTGGCGATTGTGTCTAAAGCAAAATTTGATAGTAATCTTAGGCTTTTACATGCAGATAAGTATCGATGTTAATGTCTTTAAATTTACATCAGTAGGCCTAAGGCAACATAAAAGTGACCTTAAAGTATAATCAAATAAGTCTAAGTCAAAGTAAGATGAAGGTCTGAAGTCATTCAAAATCATTTCTGCGGCGTAAACCCCAAACCCAACTAAATCCATACGTAAAAGATGCTAAGAACCTAGAAAGAATAAAGAATAATTCTAAGAAGAAGTTGAAAATGGTTGATATGATTATTACTTTTTTACAGCCTGCCATTGCGGTTTTGGGTCAACTTGATTAAAAATCCTGAATTCGTCTTTGACATCAGGAAGTCGGATATTGTTGATTCTTGTTTATCCGTCATTGCCCAGACATTCATGGATAGTTGCTCATCTTCAGAAAACCGGCTAGGAAAGGTAAACACTGACATTCTAACCAACAGTAATGTTATGTAATTATAATAATGTATGAAACTAAACTAGAGAAAGACACGAAATTACATGATCGATATTGTATTTGGGAAAGGATGACAATTGCTTAAGGCAGTTTAATTCTGTTGTTCAATTATGTAATAGATATAGTGTACACTTATTTACTTAAGGGAAGTAGGGGCCTACATGAACTTTAGAAATCATCTACTTACACTAAATATAACATTGTTTTAACTTACAGGATTCTCCATCAAACAAGTTGCTATTTGCAAGAGATATTCCCAAGTATAAGAGATGGGTAGAGAATTTCTACAAAGATGTCAAGGAAAAGCCACCAATATCCGATAAGGAAATGCAAGAAGCAATGATCGAGCTTTCAATGGTTAGTGTATAAAAGCAACACCACCTTTTATCCATTTCCATAAAACTTCATTTTGATCTAGCCTAATGTTTTATTTTCATCATATTGATGATTTACGAAAGAGAAAAATAGATTTCAGTAAGGAAGGTATATGAATCAGACCAAAAATAACAAGAATAACTACATGAAGACTTAATCAATATTCCAAAGGTGTTTCAATTATTTCTGTACGTGCGATATAATATTATATATATACACAGTAGTAATCAGCATTTTGTGCCACTGGCTAGTAGCGGCCACCTAGCAGTTAGGGTTAGCTATGGTACTCTCCCCAATAAAGCAGCCATTTAGTTAAAAGTAGCAGGACTATCAGCTTTTTTAAAGGTCTTTTATTACATAATATCCATCAGGGTTTCCCCTGGTTTTCAAGAGTATTGCATGTTGATACTGTACAGTAATGAAGAGTGATATAAATTATGATATTAAATCTAGAAAACACAGTCACAAGTAAAATCAGGAATGTTATGTCCTGTTCTTACAGTTCACAGTAAATTCACATAGGTATTATGGAGCTGTTTGGCCAAATTTGTATATGTACTTAAATCATTACAATATTGAGTTCTAATGTCCAAGTCATTCCATAACAAAGTACCTTTATAGAACGGACTATTGAGATATTTGGTGTCAATTTTGGATGGTACCTTAAATACCCTTTTTAAGGACATTCTTGTTATTCTAGTAGGAATCACAATATTATTTATATTCTTACTAACCAGAAACATCAAATACAGTAATTGTCTGATTCGCCGTTGTTCAAGACTAATGAGCTTCATAGTAGTATGTAGGCTCTCAATGCTTATTCTGTCATTCAAAAATACAAACAGATCCTTAATGCATTGTTCACAAGGATTTGTAACTCTCGTTTCTGGCTCAAATTACAAGTGTATAGGATAAATCCTGCATAATTAAAAAGAGGAAGGATTGTCTGTTTATATATCAAAATTGCAGTATTCTTATCAATCAAATTTCGCCATTTTGACAGTTGAAATGTTTTGTTGTTAACCTTTGATTTTGCAGAACGATATACGCGATTAGGGGATAAAGTAGTATCAATATCAGTGCCGAGAGAGGTATAGTGCATAGTGCATATAGGTATCAGCTTCATATCACATGCAATTCTGTTGGAAAACCCTACGTTCATAGATTCATTTCATCTATTATTTCTAGCAAAATACAACAGACTTCAATGTTCCGTATGCAGTGAAAGAACTGTATCGCTATGCCTTGCAGTATAACGTAGAGGTAAGGTTGAAAGAGTTTCTACATTGTCCATTGTCGTTCTTACACCATTATGCAATGAAATCGGTTCTAGGACATATACCCCCCGGACACTTACCCCCTAGGACACTTACCCCCTAGGAAACTTACCCCCTAGGACACCTAACCCCTAGGACACTTACCCCCTAGGACTCCAAGGTTGGGGGGTAAGTGTCCAGGGGGTAAGTGTCCTTGGGGGTAAGTGTCCGGGAGGTAAGTGTCCTGTCACCAATGAGATCATTTTCTTGATGATGATAGAGAAGAAAGAGCACGGTGTATCTCTATGGGTTTGATCCTCTACTATGATAGCTTTTATGATACAATGTAAAATGTAATCGGTAACATTATACATGATCAATGATAAATTTGAATTTCACTCATTTGCCGTTTCCACAGTTACTGGAAGCACTTGATGAAGATTCCTCGGCTCGAAAACTTCATCTGGCTGACAAATTCGAGGAAATCACTGACATGATGGATGAAACACCAATCTTCTAAACATAAATCATGTAAATATTCTGCTATCATGAGAGTGCTTCAGCAGAGAGACTCGAACATTTAGATGTGTTTAAAATAACACGGCCTTATATTGACTTTGTGATAAAGAATATGCAGTGATATCAAAACAGTAAGCATTGGAATTCCTAATCATGATAATGGTATGGATATTTATTTGGTATTTAAACACGTTCGCGTAAGAGTCTTATGGTACTCATTAATATGCTTCATTATATCTACCGACATACTAGATGTGATATTTTGATGATTAACCATTTTTCCGTGACCTTACATTTTGCTGGACTGTGTATTTAAGATAAGGTTTTTCAAAGATGTCGTCCGGTTATTAAATCTTTGAATATGTAATCTTTTAAAAGTTTATTAATTATTCAACTAAAAACAACTGTATGAAGAGGTGGATGACAAAATAAATCAGAGTTGTGGGCATAGATAAGTGAATGATAGCTAAAGCCAGCTATCATATCAATTTGTTACTTTTTGATTACTTGCTGTTTATAAGTTTACTTAATTTGTTTAACTGCATTTTGTCTTTTGGGGCAAGTTTATGAGATATTGCAGGATAAATAGAATTAATCTTATTATGCATTTTTGCTGTTGCCACTTAATGAGATATTCAATGAGTATTACAAGCAGGTTCATAAATCACACTTGTCCCAGCTTACATTTAATTACATGCATCTGGTAACCCGTTATTGTTGAAGAATTATTATAATGTCTTCCTGTCTCTAAGAAGGATTTCTACATACTAGAAACTTGGTTTTACCTTAAAATAAGGAAGTCATTGCGTTATTAACCCTTTCACTGCCAGATATATCACAATATAACTGATATTTACTGAAATATTGCCCAAAATATAAAAATTAGTGCATAAATTCCCCAAAACTCAAATTTAGTTTAGATTCTTCAGATGAAAAGCTTTTTTTCAATAATTTTGATAAAAACATTCCAAATGTTGGCACTGTGCCAATAAGGCAAATTTCTCACGAGGAGTAATTGTTCTTACTATCGTACTTTGTAGGTTACCATGGTAACCAATAATTCACAAAATAACTACCACACTCTTTATAAAAGTAACATGAAAACATTATCTTCTTTGTGCAAAAGACAGTTTTTGATTATCATAAATGAAAGAAAAGTTAGAGCAAATTGAAAATCATGTCATTTACATATATTCACCCATTTTTCATGATTTTTTAATTAGTATGGCAAATTCAAATGTAAATATATTGTTTAGGGTTTCTTGAATCACAATTCTAACATTTTTGGGTGACTTGATAGTCTGATATTCAAATACCCGTATCTCTGGTTCTAAATGGAATATCTGAAAAATTCTTTCAGGTTCTGAAAGCATAATTTGCATTCTCTCAATGGTGTTCCTATGGGATTTTACTATAGGGCCCCATATGAGGCCTCTGGCAGTGAAAAGGTTAAGGTAGGAGTATCTGACATTTTAGAAGCGTTTTATTGGAACCCATGTACCCAGAAATATTTATATTCGTTGGATCTTATACGGCGCATCATTTACTGAAAGTGACACGCGACATTGAAACATATCTTACAGATGATTATTTCCATGTGTTGATTTATACTGTAATTATTGCATTTGATATTGTTTTACAATAATTTGTACCAAAATACATGCATTGATCAACAAAATATCTACCTGAGATAAGGTCAATACCCTTAAGTGTAATTCGAAGTGTTTATTTCGCATCATGAATTCTACAATTTTTTACGCAAGTGTAATAATAATGATGATACGTCCACTTCATTCCATAGGCAGGCCTATGTATCATAATAAGCGTTCAGTGGCAGTGAAAGATGGTTATGTTGAGGTGCTTTTGAAACAACATAAGGAATGGATGTCTAAGAGAGCCGCACTCAGCGTTCCTAATAATCATATAATATTATTGTTCTTATAATGTTCTTTCAAATAAAAACATTTCACAAAACGCTTCCTCGTCTATTTTGGTGAAAAGTGAAGAAAACAATCAAAGGTTTCTGAATGGTCAACATAGTATTGATATTCTATAAAAGGAATTAGGATCTAAAATCATGTTTTAACTCCTGTCTTTACAAACCTATCTCTGAAATATAGCAAATAATTTGTCATCCTACTTTCCTAACATCTGCTCTTTTTTTTAATCGTTGAGGAATGCCCTTTTGTTAAATTCATCATTAATTTTCGCTATTCACCTTCAGCCAAGCCTCAGATGTTCTCAGACAAATATTCGAACAATGAATTTTTATAAAAGAGTTTCACAAAGAATCTTGGGTGTAAGAATTGGTATGATTTAAAATAGAACTGAAATGCCTCTCTTTATAATGCATTTTTGGCAATTTAAATATATTTACCTAGATTAAAAAACGTATAACCAATTCAAATTCCGTTATCACAGATCACATTTGTTCATCTTAAGGATAGAGAGTGGTGATTAATGGGCATTTCAGTAAAATTGCAACAGTTTTGCCAATATTGCCAACTGATTGATGTATTATACATCAAATGAAAGGGCAGAATTTTCTCTATCTAATGGTGTAGACAGATTTTTAATGAAATGGGGATTAGAAAAAAAATATATGAAAAAGTGAATTTTTAACTTTTATTTTTTGAATGTCGATATCTTCATTAACAGCTTCTCTGGAATTCTAAGACTTTACAGATAATGCAAAAACATTACTCTGGAGGGAACTGTGTCTCAGATTTTTGTTTTAGGTCCTACTTTTTATTTTATTGAAAAAAACGGGTAACTTTTTAATAATTTTTTCACATTTATTTTCAATATTTTCTCAAAATTCAACTAGGACGTACATAAAAAATCTGAGACACAGTTCCCTGCATAAGAATGTTTTAAATATATGTCCAAAGTGTCCAATAAGTAACTTCAATATTAAGTCAGATATTGACCTTCAAAAAATAAAAGTTAAAAATCAAATTTTCGTTTTCATTGTTCATTTACTCAGTCAATTTTCATTGAACAATCTTATTTCATATAACTTTATGTAGAGGACATATTCAAATGTAGATATGAGAAATATTTAGCAGATATTTCAAAAATTGAATCATTGATAATTCAAAGATGCAGCTAATGAAAAAAATGCCAAAATCACCACTCTCTATCCTTAAGAGTAGCAATACAGCATTTCTATGTGAAGAGGAATGATTATATCTATGAAAGAGTTTTACGTATAATTCTTAACGTTTTTAAAAAGAAATTCATAAATCAAAGAAATAGATATGAGCATACAATTCTTGATATAAGATATCTCCTAAAATCAGCCCCAGCGCTAGCGTTACAAATCAGTTAATCAACAGCTAGTGTTCACTTACGTGCATATATTATTTATTTTATTCATCACTGCAAGTAACAATTAAATGAAAACGTATATGTACAATAAGTTCTTTGACTGATATATACAGTATGTCATGATGGCCTGTATAATATGTGATAATGTGTTACACTTTAAATTAAAAAGGCATGTAGAATCGGGCACCGTCTACCCCCCCCCCCCCCCCCCCCCGGTACTTAGATGATGGTGCATGAACTGAACGCTAGATGTCAGTCATGTGATGGGTATGTGAAATACGCGCCTGATATTTAGAAGCTTAATGATAGGAAAACCATGATAAATCGACATCGGAGTGACTATTACACGTCTGTTTTTTTCTGATGTGTTTTAATCGTTCTAAAATATGTTGTCGTCTACTAATTTCTTTATCTAATTGATGAAGGTAAACATACTTTATAATGAGTGTTAAGTGCATGTCTTCAACACCAGGTGGCGACTTTGTCTGAACATTGAAAGGGCCTTAGTTGAGAACATGGTTGGACGGGCCTATACTAGTTTTGTTCATGTTAAAGCAATTTATCATTTCTTTAATTTCATTCTTTAAGATATATGTGACCAGCCGAGGGGAAAGGGTACTCTGAGATTTCTATATTTTGCTATCCTAAACCTGATATTTAAGGAGATATGAGTAGATTTATGAAATATAGTGAAAATTTTGTCTTATACCAACACTTTGTGTAGAATTCATTAAATTTTATCTTACCCAAAACATTCCATCTTGATGGAATATTCCTGTATTTGGAATGTCAATGGAATGTTTTAATACATAAAATTCACATATTTCATTCTATTTGGTTGCCATGTAAACTTAAGATTTTGAGATTTTCTTTAAAAAAAAACCTGTAAACTATCAGATACTATCATTTTCTGTAATCCAGATTGAAAACAGAATAGATATATCATTTCTAGTTCGAAAATAATGAATAAAGTTGTGTTTTTGAATATTTACATACAGTTATCTTAATTTATGATAATTCATGCAAAAGGAAATTAAGCTTTTCTTCATTTTCCGGTATCCTAACAGTGTCGTGTATCCTAACAGTGGAGCTCGTAACTTGCTTCATAATTATTGGATATAGACATGCTTGATATCATTTTAAAGCTTAGAACATGCTGTACACTATTGGTCTCATGGTAAATCCCCCACGGAGTACCGTTTCTGGTCACATATCTGGTCACATATGGAAAAGATTACAATGACGCTTATCACTGTGAGGTCATGTAAAATCTATATGAAGTGGGAACATAGTGTCGGTCTCCTCAATGTCATGATACAAATATTTTGATAGGAAACATAAAGAGTTGAGGTGTTTAGAGTCATGTATTGTAAGCACTCGGTGATAAGAAAGGTCGTTCACACATCGCACATGTGAAATAGGCCCTATACTTCATTTTTTCATGCATGTATCAGTTAACCTCTGTGTTTATGGGGACTATGCAGAGTGGCAGGTACACTTTACCAACCTCATATATATCTGATAAAAAAAAACCTGTTGGACCAAGATTAAAATGGAGTCAAAGACAATGTAACCGTCTAAATCGACATAAAGCCGGTAAGTTAGATTATTAAAACAAATGAGTTACACAAAACTTTTTCTTGATTATGATAAAATATAAACTATGAAAACCAGTTTAAATGTCATTAAAATACCTTTGTAAATGCAGAACCGCAAAAGAAACTGCATTGTCTGCAACAAATATAAATGACATCACTTTTAAAAGTGAGAGGATTCTAGTGTCCGTGCCACATGTGTTACCCTTATTATTATCTCGTACTTATGGAACGAGTTTTGTTCCTCATTCGAATTTGCAAAGTTGTGTAACGTTTGGTCAGTGCATTAAATTGTTCTTTGTTTCCTTGCATTACAGGTTTTCTTGTTTTAATTTCCTCCATGGCAGACACTTCGGCAGGTTAAAGGGGTGCAGGACGTGCAGAGTAGTAGAAGCTAGGGGGCAGGGAGAGGTCCAACAGGAGACAGGTGTCCCCATTGTCATGGAGGTAAACATCAGACCCCACCCCCTACCCCTTCCCGCCCCACCCCCAGCATACAGGTTGCCCCAGGTACTGCCCCACTATTGTCAAGCAGACCCACCCAACCCCCTTTTTTTCTTTTCCAGTACCACATGGACTATCCACTATACCTTCCCTACTCTCAAACTATCCCTATCACCGCCCAGTCCATCACAGACTATTTCATTTTTTCCCTCGCTCCTCTTCCGGCCTTTTTAGGCCTAGAGCACCATGGAAATGTGAGTGGGCAAATATGTAACGTTGGGCTTAGCCTCCTTTGTATGGCCACACAGAGGCCTCACTGGGAACGGCCCCAAGTAATGAGATTCCAAACAAGTAGGCTACATTTTCATGATTGGTTTGAAATTCTATTCTTTCCCCGGCTGTATAGAATAGAAGAGAGATCCGTGCCTTCATCCCAGCTGCTGGTCAATGAGATATTGTTGTCGATATTGATGTTACTGGGGTAGTGGAGGCGTCGGCAACGGACGAGGTCGCGCTGCCAAAACATCGCCATATTATTATTGTATTATTCTGTTGGAATAAGCAGAGAAAAAACAAGCACTACGCAGGTCCAGCTTAATCTAGGGGTGCAAATATTATTATTGGCATGTCAAGAGGACCGACAGTAATGCCGCCATGGTTTGGCGATGTTCCCTCATTTCGAGGGACATGAAGGTGTCGTGATTTATCTAAATTGGACAGTCCGCGGGTGAGGTTTGGTGCCCCCATGCAATAATAGATTATAGCCATCTTTTTGGGTTTTGTGCATCTTGAAATCACCTTAAATTTGGTTCAATGTTTTAATAATTTGAAATGATAACTTCATAATTCTGAAATAGGGAATCCTATATTTATATGAGTGGCTTTGGCTCCTCAGTAATACATGCACATGGGGGCTTTCCTATAGTTACAAAAGTTTTTCTATTTTCTTTTCCTGTCACACACACATACACAGCCACACACACGCACACACACACACACACACACACACACACACACACACACACGCGCGCACACACACACACACACACCTCCCCAATTAATCCCTATGTAATTGCAAGCAAAGGAAGGCAGTGTACGAGGTTCCACTGCATGTCTAAAGAAAGACACTGCAGCAGCCAAGTAAGCATCTATGCTTCTTATACTGTGATATTAAATAAACCATACTCTCAGAGCAGTGCATGATTGACTTCCCTGTTGCGTGCTTGATTAGTGTGATTGTTTACATTCTAAGTAATTGAAACAATTCGACTCATATGCATGTGCTATAGGTACACATATACAGGTACAGCTACAATATTTAAGAAATATTCATTTGGCCTTATAGCATACCTTAGAAAATTACATAGCTTTTCTTTATTACCCTTCTTCTCAATGAGAGTAATGTATGGGCTCATCTGAAGGTATGAGCAAAGCCTTTTTAAATTCTATATAATATTATTGAACACCTGAAATTACTCGTTTTCTCTTATTCCATTATAATAGACACATTCTGTTTCCAGCATAGTTCGAGAAAATTAGCGATTTGCCAACTTTACAGTGAACCGAACACATCGATAAAACAGTTAATCGCCGAGAGTTCTCCAGGCTCCCCCGTTAGCAGTAGACCCTGGAGGTGGCGCGAGCAGCTCATCATTAATTCATCGGGCCCCGGGACGCAGGGTAGGGCCGTGACATGGCTGTAGCGGCGGGCATCGTTGTGTTACATAAGGCCGACAAACGGGCTCATTAAGTGATCGATACGGACCACTTGACGACCTGCCGCCCCCTGCCCCCGCCACCCCCGGGCCAGCCTCCCAGGCACCTTCTCCGGCCATATGAGAACATGGGGTATGCCTCGTGGTAATCGTGGTTGAGAATCAGTGTTTAAAACACCACTTAGTAGCTATTATTGGTATTGTTTTAAATTCTAAGGGATATCAGGCGTGCTTCTGTGCTGTTGCAAGTCAAGATATTCTATTTGTAATGTTTGAAATTGTTATGAGAACATTCGGCAATTTCTCATGATAGATCATAATTATATCTATTCTAAGATGGGCATTATGTTGCTTAATTTTATGAGTTGTTTCTGCAGATGATTTGACATAATAATGATTATATTATACAGTCATGCATGAAGAACAGCCTGGGTCGAAAGTCTGGATGTAAATGTAACTATAGGCCTACTCTCTGCCATATCATCTCGTTTCACAAGAAGAAATAGAAAGCATTCTCTCATGGACATAGAAATCTGCACCAAAGCTATTCAGCGCCATTGTTCATGAGGGTCATTCTGTGTGTGGTATATTCCCTATGCATTACCTCCTTCTAGTCCTATAGTCACTGTGAGAATGCTAAAACCTGCAGGTGCAGATAAGTGGCCGAGGACTCGGCGGATTAGTATCACTCTCCCCCGGTATCCGAGGGAATGCATTGTCCGTCCCAGACAAAAACACCTCCCCCCTCCCTACTCTCCATACCCCTAAAGTCCAGTTCCAATGTGCAGCGGGCCGTGTCGGACCCCGCTAAATGGCTTTATCCTTGGAGATGTAAGGGAGGACAGGTAGGGAGGCTCCACGGGGACTCCCTGCCACGTGCTTGACTCCATATTGTGGCCTGAAGACGACCCCCTCAGCACAACAGGGGTAGGATCATTGGACCGTGAAGTGTACCCACTGAAGCGGAACCGCCGGTCTGCAGCCCCTCCCGCCGCCAGGGGGGTGCGGCCGGGCGTGAAATCCTGCACAAACCTCGGTAAATGCGGACAAATTGTGGCACGGCGGCGGAGCAGTGAAACGTGAAAAGTGCTCGGATGAGGAGAATGGATTGGGAGTGGAGGAGCAGGGAGAGGGAGGGGCTGAGTGGGTGGGGTGGGGGATACGTGCACAATGTGCAGGGCCCACAGGTTGGCTTAATGAGTGGTAATAACAGCTTGGTGGGCAGTGCTCGGGAAATACCGAATACCGACCTCATGCAACGGTACAAGCACCACCTTCAGAGTTATTGTTACATAAATATTGAACTTTGAATTGTGTCTGTGTAGTCGTATTTACTGAACCGGCCTACAGGTCATGTTGGTGCCGTGGTCACCATGCTACAGGGGTTAGAATTTTATTTCTCCCACAAAAGCTGACAACACACTACATGAAAAGCTCATTCTATATTTGCACTGACTGCTGGAATCAGTTAGTATTCAGGAACCGCGATCCTTGAAGCAATTTGAATTAACTGTTAGAAGGTCCTACATGAAACTAACCCCTAATGCATATTATAGCAATGTATAGATATGTTTATATGGTACTGATCACACTTGTTCTAGGACTAGTATTTGTTCATTGATATCTGCCATTTATTCCTTAATCAAGGTATATAAATGTTATAGGTATTGATCGTTCTAGTCATCTGGTTATCACTTTAGTCTGCTTGTATCTACCATTTGTTATGTATTGAATTGGAATGTCTACTTACCTACTGGTTACTTCAATTTGGTTCTAAACATGTACAGTAATTATCCCTCATTATAATTTGTTGTTCTGGTGACCTATTGGATCATGTGTTATCTCTACTTTGTAAACAACCCCTCAACACTAGAATTTTCACACATTTCCTATGTTCCATTGTAATACTATGAAAACCAGTGGTAACCCTAAAGTTTATTACTGATAAAAGTTCAAAAAAACTAAACATAAATACACTTGGACATTTTGTGTAACCGCACCATAAACTCAGGAAGTACCATGGTGTGTCTTATACAAGTAGGGTGTGCATGAGATAAATGTGTACTTTTTAGAACAATTCGATTACAATACTCAAAGTGTTAATAATATTCATGAATTCATAGATTGAATTAGACGTATTCCCAGACTATTCAAACACTACCTGCAGTTACAAATTTCATTGTAACATCAACTTTAAAAGGGACCACATCATTAGACTCAAAGCATCGGTTAATGGCAGTGGAGTTATCCCACGTTACAATTACATGAGAATAACACTGAGCTCCACAATTTACAAAATGAAGAAAATTGTCATGTATTCTTCAGAAACTATTATAAAACCACAGAGGTTACGCTAACACACCAGAAGGGAGGATTTTCTGGAGAGTTAAGTGCAAGTATTGTTTTCTCCTGCCCCGTCTTGTTCTTTGTCAATGTCCGTCTTTGTTTTGTCTGTTATGTTCTTATATACCAAAGATGGTGCTAGCAGTAGATCATAGATGAAGATTGTCAACAACAAAATACCTTAAGAAATAGCATTGAAAAATACAACATGTATAGCCTATGAATTTCAGAGATAAAGTGGGCCCTGCTCTTTAAAAAAAGAAAATTGGCATTACTGTAATTTGGTTTGACACTGTGACAAACATCTATAAATGAAGCTACTAGGTTATTGGCTTGTGTGTACTGATAGATTTTGGCGTTGCCCAGAGGTATTTTAATAGCCATATAACCTGAGATTCCTGCAGAAGGTTTTTAGGATTGTTTTATGACTGTGTGGGAGAAGGTCAAAGAATCAGTTCTTCTATTATATAATCTATAGGGGGCCTGGCTGATAACACTGGAATGGGTTACATTCTGGGAAGACCTATAATTCTATAATCATTGTAGGGTGATGAAAATCTCATGAGGTCTACGTTAATTTTCTACTTTCTGTATTTCAAGATTATAACGTAAAAAAACGGGTTCATTATCTCGGTAAAATCCGTTGTCTGTCCTGACACACGTGATCGCCAGGAGAAGATCCCCGTTTTCTTATACTTCTCACACGTTGGCGAGTGCACTGCATCCGTCAGTTTTGACTGAGGTAATTTCAGCGATTGGAAGACGAGCTGGAGTAGGTCTTATTTTACTCTCCATGGTATAGTGATTCTAGTTAGGTGCAATGTAATAATATAGTTTTAAGGGCTCAAATTACATCTGTATCCTGCATTTACTACCAAGCTTACTTTTATTTCATTGTATTATTGTATCAAGCTTTTTTCAAAATCTATCAACCAACACCAATAAAGGGACATGATCATCCGCGAAAGTTAGATTACAGAAAAGATATTTACTTGTGGAACAAGTATCGATGAGGAAATCATCTGAGAAGAAGCATATAAACATTGATTCAACAATCGATGTATCAGTAGGAAATACATGTATACATGTATACCATTTATCATCTAGGAATAGATACATGTATATTATCAATAGCCCTACGGTAGATCTATGTATACAATAATAAAGTAAAAGGCCCTTTTAGATTAAAGTTCGTGACATGTCATGTAAGCTTATGTACATGTATCAAATAGATGAGGTGATACATGCAAACGATACCATAAAGCGGTATCACTTGGTACATTGGAGGTCTCTACCTGCGTAATGTGACAGGTGAGCTTCACTTTGAAAGACGAGAAGTAAATTTGTTGAAATTGCATTGACGCTCTTCAAACACCATCGTCTTGGGCCTGCTTCAGGCCGATATCTAGTCGAATATGTTAGATGGGAAAGGGAGCAAGTATGATAGTATCATGTAAAATGATATTTTGTAGCGATGGACCACTAAAATACAATTTGTATTTCAAAATGGCCCCCAGCCAGGCACCTCCCCACCTCCGTACGAACAATGCCTCCTTTAGGTGCCCTCCGTTGTCAAGACACTTGTTTGCCGACACCACTATAAACCAGCTAAGCCCCCATTCTGCTGGCCGCGGGTGAAGCCTATCTCCCCCGGCCGTCTGCTCCAAGAGGCCCGCCATGAATTATTAACGCCTCGCCTGATTTACATATGACAAGCCGACCAGTCAGACCTGTCCGCCCGCTTATCACCGGCAACCAGCGGGTCACAAGTGCCGCCAGGGGGCGTCAATCATATCAGCGTTCCCCAATATCGCCCAGGTCCTAACGCCCTTCTCATATCGCCCCCACGATAGGGCCTAGTTCTCCCGGCTGACACAGGTGGCGCCCCTCTGTTTCGCCGATCGCCCTTTCACCGTGTTCTGTGTGCTTTGTGAGTTTAAATGACAATTAATCTTTCCCCTATCAGAAGTGTTTGACTCACATGGTGCATGCCAGCAACGGAAAAGGGGCTTGGTTTTTGACATGCACCACTCACTAACAATCAACCCTAAACTGAAATCAGCCTTGAGCAGAATCCTTGAGGCGTCAGTTATTCCTACTGAGCAGAAGCATAACGAGTAGCACTTGAATGTAGCGTACATGTCTGACTTGAAATACACTTAACATTTTCTCTCTCGATATTTTACTCAATTTAGTCGATAACTTTGCCTTAGAGACATTTGCCTAGTTAGTCTACAGCGCCTTTCCATTTTTCTTTCTTTTTTGGAAAGGGGGGGGGGGGGACGAGTCGAAACCAGGAACCCCATATACAACAAATCATTATCAACAACCTACAGCAAAATTGACCTGAGCCGTTTTCAGTGTATCAGTGCGAACATACATGTATGTAGAGGACAAATCTGTAACCCGATCATACCTTGCATTAATTAGATATTACCTATAGAGTGTCAAATTAAGAAAAGGCTTCGGGCTTTGTGCATCCAGGGAATTTCGGAATTTTTCTTTTTCTTTTTTTTTGTTAGTAGGATTCGGCCGAAATCGAAATAATTATTCCAGTAGCGCCCCCCCCCCCCCGACTTCCACTTACCAAAATCCTAGATCCGCTACTGACGCACTAGAATTCCCTCTAGACAAAGTAAAATGGTTTTCGTGGCTGCATAAATTATGAAATTTAGGTAATTTACCAATGCTATAAACATTTGAGTTCGGTCAATTTTATTACTTGGTATCTTATGAGTGGTAATTACTGAACTTCCATTTAGTACGTACGCACATTTTCAAAAATCTCAGACCCCGTCCCCACTGCCCATCCCCCTCAGTCAAAAATATGCATTGAATATGTACTAAAATGTACGCACATTTTCAAAAATCTCGGACGCCCCCTTCCCCCTTCGTGCGTATGTTCTAAATGGAAGGCCCCTATACATTTCAATTAGACTACGTTCAATATGAATTATGCAAAGACCCTTCTTTCTGTGACTCGATATGTATTTTGATACTCCGTGAAAGAACCGGTAGGTGTTCTTTCTATTAACTGAGAAAAAACAGTGCTCAATAGCAGAACAAAACCTCCCGTAAAATCCCAAGATCTGTCCAAGGTGTCTCATGGAGGAAACAAACTTTAAATAATCCAGCTGGGACAGCCACAATTTATCCATGGGGACACCGCCAAATGCCGTGACCCATTGGGTCTGGTGGTCTGGTACTCCATCCGAGGGCACAGCGGTATGATCCAATAACCCGTCTAATAAGGACCTTAGTCCTCTATCTACCTCGCCGTGGTAAATCCTACCCAGGAGGGGCCCGCAGACATCCTTCCCCTTGCTGTTCGCGCCCACCACTAACGTTATGGAACCCGCCGACCCGCCTATTTATACCTGTATCGCCAATACTGTTTGCCCTCCAAATACAATTTACGCCAGATACCTCTCGTCAAATGCGTTATTTGCGTGCATGAGCACTGGTCGTCTATGTACTTTGCATTGACGGCCTCTGTGTGCTTTGGGCGCCGCCATGTTTGCGCTCGGGGACGCTGGCTGCGCCAATTTGGGTGCGCAGGGGCCGGCGCTGGTACATCCCAGCTCAATGGGCGCATCAATCATGGAGGCAGGGAACCAGCTCGAATTGAAAGGATCCGGTGGGCAGCGACTAAGCTGATTGCCTTCTGACTTACGGCAGGAGGGACGTGACCAGCAAAGTCCGAGTGACCAGTCACTGACCGCAGGCTGACCACCTACTGACCACCTCCTGAGCACCTGACCACAAAAAGGCTGCAGGCATGAGATGAGGGACCAAGGGCAGAAAAATGGAGTAACGGAGAAGGGTTGACGGAAAAACTATATACTGCTTTTAGCTGTTTTATCTTTGTTCCATTCTTTCTCGGTAATTCCTTCTCTATCCTAATCTTATGGGGTTATATCTTTATCATAGATCCCTCCCTTGGATACTACAAAGTACAAGTGCATGCATTCTCAGTATAGAAATAACAACCCCCTATTGTGCAAGACTTATCCTTCAAAACTTTATCTCCAAGAGAGAACATGCATGTATATGGGATAGCAAAATGGAAATAAGATAAAATAGCAAAATGGAAATAAGATAAAATCAACAAATCAGGAGGTAGCTCTAGGAGATCTGTAAATATGAAGATTGTACAAGTATTCCAAAGCCATTGGCTTCCTCTCAGTAACCTCAGGGATAGAATGTTGGATTCCCGGGAAAGAGTTTTTTTGCAACCACTCTATTTACTAATCTTGGACTCAAAGCTTTCTTCTGTCAATATTTTATACATGCATACATCGGGTGTCAGTCTGTATTCAAGCAGCCATTTTATCCAGCGATTATGAAGTGTAGCTCTACGAATGTAAATATTTAATATTGTGTTTGGTCATAGATTAGGTAACTCTTGACCATCTTGAAGTGATTGATTTGAAGTTCTCAATATATTCTTGTTTGAGGTTAGTTTAGGCAATGTTTGATGTTTGCATTTCCCCCCTGAAAGGTGGTCCCATGTAAACCTTTTTAAGTCTTATAGCTCTTCTTCAGCATATTGGGTCATAAAATCTTTAAGCAAAGCAATCTATGGTATCGATACCTCTATAAATGTACAAAGAATAGTAAATACTCGATTTAAGGGGTGCGAGCAACATATTGCAATCAAAAGCAGATTACCGAGCTAGGATTTAAATACTTAATATTCCTTTTGTAAAGGTGGCCTCAATCACACTGTTGCTAAGTTCTCTTTTGTGTCTACCTTTACGGCCTGAGTCAAATTACACCTCATGCCCTTTTGATGGGTATATTTTTAGACCAGCCAGCGCAATTTGCCTATATTGGTTGGCCTGCTTTGGGCCTTGCCTGTGAGAGGCCAGGGGTTTAATGGTAGTGGTTGGCTCCTAATGGATTGGCCAGATTTACCGTTGTCCGTTTGGGCTATCTCCACCCAGCCGGTGTGTTGGTACAATGGATTACAGAGGGACATCAGCTGAAGTATCTTCTAATGCCAGTGTCCCCAAGCCTCCCACTGTCCCCAATCCCCGACTGCCAACCCCTCTGTGCTGGGGACGGGCATTCAGGCCAATCTGGGCCCAACAAACGGCCAGCCTCCGTCAACGAGGGGAGGAGTACCTCCCAGCAAAAGGGGTGAGTTTGAAATGGTCATTGTCACGGACGACTTGGTGCATGGCTGAACGGTCAGTCGCGGACTAATCTCATTGTGACTGGCTGCACTGATATGCTATGTCCAGGTTGTTTACAAGTTGGGTTTAGTGCGAGGACGATGGATATGAACTGATGATGCATTCCGATTATACCAGTAGTGCCAATAGAAATGCTGTAAGTTCCGAATTATGTTTTTTGGTAAAAGCTGTGCTAGGCTTAATAATATGAGTTCATAGCAGTATGTGAATAGTGTGAGCTTTAGGTGTCAAACATGTCCATATTTGACCGTGTTTTTATTAACTGATTTTGTTTTTCAGGCCTACTAGGAATAGCGTCTCTCATTAGCGATTCTCTATCACAAAAGTGGTGACTTCATTCCATTTTAAGCCAAAGAGGGAGTGTTCGTTGTCAATACTTTTTGTGATAAATGGAATCATCGACCATAAAATCAATGCCTAGTCAGCAGAATGAATCATGAAAATATGGAATTATAAACATAGGTCAAAGAAGTAAACACTGGGAATACCTATAGCTGCATCATTTAGAATTCTCTCAGCTCCCGTGATTATTTGCTTTTCAATGATAAGTTATAAGCAAAGCTGAAAAGCTTCTGCGTTGATTGTTCAATAAGCGACACGGGTTTTGATTCTCTGTAAAGCTCAATTGTTTTTCATCAACAAGAGAGCCCCAGAATGGTAGTTTTAATTGAATTGCCAGTGTACCTGTGGGTAGAACAGATACATGATGGTGTTCTCCTGTATTATTTTGAAATAGGCCTAAACTGGACATTTTGGTCGCGTCGGATTTCAAGTGGAGCAGCGACCGCTCGGAAACTTACATACATATACATATTTGACTATGTAATGTCTTAGTTTATTTTGATTTAAAATATGGGCACCTAGAAGTTTGGTTAATGTATTTAAGATTATCTCTTCCCTGGGAAAAGGATTAGGCAATGTTTTTGTTTCTATAACCGCTCTTGCTGTGGAAGTATACCATTGACGTCTGTTTGAAACTAAAACGCACCATTTCTAACTGCACTGATAGGCCTAAATCATATCAAGAATAACCATAAGGTCTTCTGAGTTGATACCCCGAGCTTAGAAACATGTTCTTTTATGAAGAAAAGACAAATCATAACTATATCATAACAAGACATTGCGAATCCTCATACCAATCATGGGTTTCTATGAAAACCAATTTCGGCTCCATAGAGGCTGTCTTTTTTATCTATAAAACTACACATTCTGATTCATTCCCATCCAGCAAGGGACTACCCCTCGTTTAGTTGGTTTTATAATTGGATTCTCTTAAGACCGTCTAGTCCACCACAATTAAGACGTTGATGCGCCCTAAATCTCTACTAAGTAGCTTAACCCCGACTGTCAGCTGGGGCGAAAAGCCGACTTTTTATCCCCTTTGATGTTAGAGTGCCTCCCGCCCTCCGTGTTTTACGTCATACACCGCCAGGCCCCGGATGAGGAAGTCCACTCAGCGCCTGACGTCCGGCCACTTCGGACCAAAATGGCGGCGACGTCGCGTCACCGCACGTCGCCAGGCAACGACGACAAGCATGCGTATAGGGAGTGTCGGCGGTCGTAGAGACTCAATGTAGAGGGCGGGGAGCAAGGCGGGGCGGGTGAGGCTTTGTCGGCGTTTTTAACTCGACAAATTGGCGGAATACGGACACGATTCATCAGAGGGCTAACGAGAGGCGCCCCTTGTGGGGCGGGGGCGGGCGGGGGCGGGGAGGGCGGGGTGGGCGCACATTCCTCCGTCTGACCCGCCGACGGCCCGGGAAACGGGCTGGAGGAGGGACCTGGGCAAGGAATGAAACCTGCTCGGGGCTGTTAGGGCGAATAATTGAAATGTCGATGCGGTTGGAGAACAAATATTGGCTGTGTTTACCCACTATTAGCTCACGCTCCGATGGTCAGGTGTCAAAGAGTGTGCTGGTCCGCCTCCCCGCCGCCTCCTCATCCTGGGACCGTCCGAAGAAAAGGGGGCTCCTAGCAGCCTGCAGCTATTTTAAGTAACCTTTTACAATTTTAGATGTCTTGAAACTGGAATTAGCCTAATAGCATTTTACAGTGGCTGTACTTTTTAGATATTTGTTTTGAAATATCCTTAAGAAGAAGCAGTAGGCCTAAATATAGATCTAATGAAACAATCACCCGACACCATTCATTAAGCCCTCTGCTGTTCTCCAATGTAAATTTCTGACGTATGATTAAATTTTATGAATCTGCATCTCTAAGTAATTCTTTGACTGTAACCTCATGCTCAAGGTCTGCTTTACATGCACAGACAACTTTTTTTGTCACTGCTGTGAAAATATCATAGCAGTGACAAAAAAGTAATAATCTTTATCGTAAAAAGCTATTTCTTGAAGTTCATTATTGAAGTTCATTATTCAATAATATTACTCATATAGCTAGGGTTAACGTTGCCCGTTCAGTATGAAGTTTAATGCAATTATATTTGATGACATGAAGTGGACATTGTTGTCAGTATTTAGAAAAAATTAGAAGAAAACCCTATATCTATGACAACTGTTATACACACAAGTATATGAAGAGCCAGCATACTGACGCTTAGCATAATAATTAGGTACATTATTGTGTAAAATGCTCAAAAGTGTAAATAAAACGAAGAGTAATTGGTATTTGAGAATATTCAAATTATGTAAAATAATCAAATTATGTAAACACTTAAAAAATAACTTGAAAATGCACCCGAATGGTGAGGTTGCCCCCAGCAACTTAAAACACAATGTTTATGGAGTAGCATCACATGATATTCTTAGCCAGTCACCAACAGATTACATCTCTGCAGCCTATAAAGGCAATTTGTTATCCCAAAATTAATCGGTGTCCTCTTTGGCACTCAACTGTTCACATCTACCTGTTACTGACTTATGCTTGAGGAAATATAGCATGATGATAATTAATTCCCGAGGAAGAATCTTAGACAGGGACCCAAGGATCCTAGGCAACTAGAGCGCCCGTTGACCTGGATGTAGCCCTGACTGAACGCGGGACTCGGGAAGGTGCGTTGAGGGCAGCCCCAAAGTAGATCAAGTCCCCCCCCCCCGATCATAACTATGTAACATTGAATTACTGACTAAGCTATGGGGCAATCCCCAACACCTCCCTTATGTCTTTACAGGTAATCTTCTCAAGTCCCAAATAAAACGACCCCAACACCCCACAAAAACCCTCCAGACCCCGAAATATCCCAAGGCCCCTGAATCTTATCCATCCCCTTTACACGGAAGAACCTAGACAGCAGACTAAGCGTTTACAATAGTTTTGATAACACTGTGCGTTTAGTATTTAGACAGTGTTATATCTGTATACAAGTATGATTAACTACTTTTCTTTTCTGTGTTTTCAAATCCTGCTCTTCTTCAGCCTTGATTTGTGAAAATTACCACAGATTTGTTTGGCCAATAAGAAACTGTTGGAGAAGAACTTGACTTTAGTTAGCAATTACCGGGTTGATCAAATTCTCTTTCAAACACCCCTGAGCATCAAATCACTCCTTGTATAGAAAAATATGGTTATCAACAAGTTCAGATGACACACAGCACCCCTAACTCTTTCTTGAATCAGTCACGGTATATTTGCGATTCCAGGAATTGTTTTCAAATAAAAAGTCGCCTTCCTGGCACAACCCTCTGCTTAAAGAAGACGCGAAAAAGACATTTTTATGCTCGTCATGTATTCCTCTTGGTTGAATTTAGCCAGATTCAGGACAAGCTCAGGTGACGTCATAGGAGCCATAGACTCACCATTCATACCAATAGAAAAAAAATAATGTAAATGCTTCATACTCAAAAGATAAAATTTTAAAACACACTAAACTTTTAGCATGTGACGATATACACATATATCACCCCTTTGGTCTTCCCACTCTAATTTATAAAGCAATGGTTTAAATTTTACATTTTTTTATGAATAACTCACAGCCATGTAACAGCCAGGGCTGATAGCTCCTATGACGTCATAGGCTATTGTTTACATTGCCTCACAAAAGGGATAGCCTGTATTAGCCCGAACAAACTTGCACACTACAATTAACCCCATTATCATAATAAAACTTATTACTTAGTGCAAACCTTTCTTGACAGCTAAATTCAAGTCTTTCATTAGAAAAACCAAAGATTATACCAATAACAGATAATTATCACGGTTTCACTTTTTTTAGGTCCAAATATCTGGCTTGTGATGATAATTTAAAAGTTTCCAAATCCGTTTGGTGCAGGAAAAGGTGCTTGTAGTCCAATGATTAATAAGCTATATGTTGTATTTCTTAATTTTATTACGTCTTAATTTCCAGTGTTTGTCCACGTCCAACCAGAAATCCCTCGCCCAGAAAAAAACAAGTTGGGCATTCGTATAATGATCTATATTTACGGATGCCATATATATACAGGAGTAGAGAGTGGAGGCCAGATTTATGGTGCATAAATAACCCCAAACAAGGCCCTTTTTGATATGAAATATTTCATATTGCATTAAGGTTAGCACCTTTGGTGAAGTGGAAGAGATTCTTTCTAATTGGATTAATCTCCTCCCCCCCCCCCCCCCTTTCATTGCACATATATTTGTCAACTTGCTCTTTAACCAATTAAGACCCGTCCTCGACGTCAACCACGCCATAATATTAAGAAGGAAGTGTCAGATATTGGAAGATTTGCGGGAAAGTGGTTTCCCACCATTTTGTAAGTGAAACTGTGCCTTCAGCCTCACTAAGGTACACCTAATACCCGCCCATCTCCGGGCCGTTCACACGGGGCCGTGTAGACCAATTAGCACCCCCTGAGGTAGGACTACCTGTGGTCGTCAGCCAGGTGACAACGCTCATTAACTCATTCATCACCCGCTAGGTGGCCGTACGACGTCATGTTTGCCATGTGACAAAAGCCCCCAGCGCGCCCTTTGAGGCCCCACGGTGGGCGCAGGGCCCCTACACAGGCCCCCACATTCCCACCACGTCCCCCCGCGTTGCCCGGTTACCGTCACGACTCTACTCCGACCACGTCGCGCCAAGACCTCGTCGTCAAATATTTGAAAATGGCGGCGATGAAGTCGGCTGAAAGAAGCGACATGGCCGGCCATTGGGACCGACATATTGACACTCTGTATCAAAATATTGGCCGATCCTCCAGGTATGAACTGACTGGGGAGTCGGCAGCGGGCCCGGCACGTGGCGAGTTCGACTGGCAGTGTCGGCACGCACCGCGGGGCAGGAGGGGAGAGGATCCGGATCAGGGGGTGTTCTATATCAAATACAACTTTTTTATTAATCGTGTATACAACAGAGTAATGGTCCTACTGTTAGTGTTAACAATTTTCCAATTGTAGGTTTTTCAGTTAGAAATCAACTCTGCTTGATCGCTTTATGTTCAATGTGACTATTAACTCATGGTTTTTATGTCGACCTTTTGTCAGTATAGGACTAACGATTATTTCTTGAAATGCTGTTACTTTTTCGCGCCTGTTTGGGAGGTGTATAAGAAATTGCAGGTAGGGTCTACCTGGAAGCTTTTAAATACATATTGATGTGAAGTGATCTTATGTCGTAGGGAGTTTACAATAGAGCCAATGTAATTCTTAAGATAAGGAATGGATCCACAAAGTTTTTCTCTTTTGGTAGATATTAACCCTAGTTACCGTGCTGGACATCAGGGGAAATATTATGACCAGAAATTTAATTCTAGCGTCCTTATCAACGCATGTAGATGGGTCGATATATGAGATGAACCATGGCATGAGGCGTGTTCTTATTCTATCTGACTAATAATTTGAGGCATAGGCCTGCTTGCAACGTTACAATTGAGTTTTATTGAAGTTAGCTACGTTTGGTTTTATTGAAGCAAACACTGCAACAAATCCCTGCACTTACCACCAACACCACCACAACTACGACCCTCCCGGCCTATTTCCCATTGTGACCGCCTCTACACCAAACCGCACGTCCTCCGCGCGCGGCCCAAATTAGCCGCACCGCCGCGAAATTAAAGCTGAATTATTGCGCCAGATCAGCACAACTCACATTAGCCATTACCGCGCGGCGAGCCGGCCGCCCCGGGCACCCGGCCGCCCCTCAATAGCCGCCCTCCGCCGCCCTCAATGGCAGCCCTCCGCCGCTTTGTCCTCGACAAATTGAGGGAGAATGAGGCGGGACAGGACCACCACAAAGACCAGGCTTTGGACACCTTTGTGGCCTGCCCCGACCCTTCTACTGGTAGGACTATTGGCCTATATATAGTCGTTAGGGCTGATGTTGCCTGTCGGTGAAATATGGGAGGAAGGTTCGGGGTGTGGGTGGGTATGGTTGTAGGGGGTGTCGTGGGGAGGGAGGTGAGTGGAGAGGTCACGGGGATGGTGTAGTTTTGGAGATAGGGAGATGTAGAGGTCAGTGGCACAGTCACATGGTGTCATCGTTATACTTACTGTTGTCACATGGTATCATCATCATGTTAACTCCTGATTAAGTCATCACAGGTACTGAGGGAGTGTTCATCGTTACGTCGGTCGTGACTTCTAAGTGACAGCTTGGATTTGATAAATGAGCAAAATTCTATTGTTAGAAAGGCAACTGCAGAATATACATATAGTTAAAGGGAACCGAAACCAAAAAAAAACCATAAAACTTTTTCTGGCCCAAGTCAACCATAAAATATGGCAGATTTTGCTCTTTGCTCAACTCAATTAATGCGGATCAACAAAAATGGGGTTTGTTTACAAACAAATGGAAATATCACCATCTCTCCTTTAATTCTACTTCAGTTTGAGATAGTTTTCATAGCTAATACTTTACCTCTGATATGAACTATACTTGTCTAACATACTTCTTTAATTAACTGACTTTTGAAAATATTGTCAATTATATTGGTTTTGGGTCCTTTTAAATACCCTCAATTAATGATGGATAATCAGCCTGTTGTTAAGAAGGGCAATGAAAGAGAGCATGAGAATGAAGTATTATTTGGTCAGATAATATTACATTGTGTATTGACTCCTGATATCTATATTGGCTCTTGTGAGACCTGAAGGATGACTCAGCTATGTTCTTTCTGGATAAACATGCAGATGTTCTAAAAAAAATACTCCCGGATATGTTCCTGATATTTCAGCGTAGAATTAAAGCCTAAGGTCAAATAGCTTTCTTGACCTTAGAGCAGTTTACATTGGTAATGTTTATTTTTGATCGATAAATGTTCACTTTTCTATATGAGAGAGAGCAAAGACAAATATCAACACACGTGTTTGTACTCTTGTTGTTTTGCTTTAGTTCCTTAGAATCCCATTCTATCAATGAATAATCGTGTGAACCAAGACTACATTAGCAGAGCAATACAGTTGACCTATAGTGAACAAAGGGCGTCATTATAACAGTTTAATCCCCAACTATTGATTATGACACTCCGCGCATGCTCAGCGCCTACTTGATCCCGGCATGCACAACCGGAAGTCAGCCGACCTAGAGGTCCATTTCCGGTTGGGGGTGACAGTTTTGCCAGAGGCGAGTGTTATGAATTCTTTATCGATCTGCAAAAGTCGGCATCAATGGGAAGCCAAAGTAGCGGCTTTCAGATTGAATGGTGAAAATGGCAGGATGTTTTCCTCTGTAGGAGAAAATTTTAATTCGGCAATATAGATTAAGATTGGACATTGTTCTGCAAAGTTACAATCTTTTTTTATTATGAAAAGAGTAGCCTTTAAGGTTTAAAGATTTAAGATTATGAAGTATCCAAACTATATTTTGTTCAGGTTCAAACGTAATCAGGTGCTTGGTTGATAAGTTCAGCGAATACAGAAGTATGTCACATTGAAACTTGTTTGCCAGCTGGTCCTTGTCAAATGTATGTACTTTTCTTTAAGTAATGGTCATTTTAACATGATTCCCTCATGGTTATTCATCTTTTAATTTTCGCTTAATCATAACGTCATTACACAATCTGTAGATATGTCTTTATATATTTTGCACATAACGAACAACATCATGCAATACATGTCCTGCGTGCAGCAAAGACTGGGTGTGGGGATTATCTCCTTTTAAACTCATTCTCGACCCAAACCATTTTAAAGAATATTGAAGTATTCCATGCAAATTGTTATTACACCTTACATTTCAAATTAAACCTTCAACAATACCAAGTGCGCACCACACCCAACACGTGCACCTCCGGGGAACCCCCGCCCTTCACGTGGTTCCCAGCCCCAGTCTGAGCCCTCCACTTCCTGCGCCCCCAGCCATAAGACCACATTAGTTTTTAAGGCCCCTAGACGTACACGTGACCGCCAATCCCAAGCACCACACTCCACTCAGCTCGCACAGAAACAGAGGGAAAGTGGGGATTCTGATGAAATTTGGACACCCTGCCAGCCCTGCCGCCAGCCCTCCCCCACCGGAGTCGGCCTGTTTTTGATAAATAATGCACACCCCGTTACCGCACGTGTCTCCAGCCCCAGCCCTCCTTTTTAATGGTAAAGTTTGCCCTCGTCGGGAATCACTTTTCCGGGTGGTTGCCTCCCGACCACGGTTAGAGCTAATGTGTGCTTATTGGTGAGATGGCTTTGTCAAACGGACACGGATTGCCTAGTGGACTGTGAGAATGGCTGCCATGATGATGCCACACGTGCCAAGTGCCTAGATGGTGATTTGTGATCACACACCATTCGCCAGTGTCTGTATACACATGCTATTTGTTGTGTACTCAGGCGGGTTTGAAGTGTCCATTTTCTCCTGTTGGTGCTTGATGGCCTTGATAAATACGTCGTTTTGGTTGGATATGCAAACATATCTGTTGGTTTATTGTGTCTATATTCTCTCTGTGTTTACGGATTACATTGAGGTTAGTTCCTCATTCTGATACATGTAACTAATGTTACCCAACCAACTAAGGACTAATCATTTACAATATATTAAATATTTGTGCATGTAATACACAACGTTTGTTACAGCCTTGCTTGTGGTTAGAAACACCTGTTTGCAATCCATGACCGATATCATTCGAAAATAATGGGCATAGTAATGATACTATCGTATTAACCCTTCCTGCTGCAGAGGTGGGGGATAATTATACTCCCTTAGATACCATACTACCACCGTATGCTGGAAACTTGGTTTGTTGTTAAAGACTTGAACAATTGTGTCTGGGTGAATATCCTGGAGCTATATACTTTTATATTGGCCTAATTATTACAAAGGACATGGACAATTCAACCGTGACCGTATCCAGGTGTGCCTTTTCACTCAACCATGTCCTACTTATAGCCTCTAATTCAGACTCCACAAAGAAGGGGAGATTAGACCATGATTGATATATCATACCTCCAGACGCCTCAAGCGGGGTACTGTCATATTCCAAGTAATAATAAAACATCTCAATATCCATCTGATAAGCCCCACTTCTCCTGACTTGCACAAGTGACCTGTGAAAAAAGCCCCACAGAGTGTTTGGGTTTGATAGTTTGACCCCTCGCCGACAGAGGGCGGTAGGGGGGCAGTTGAGGGCCCGTATGTTGGAGGTTTCCCGCCGTTCTCCACTCAGCGCTTTGGCGGGAGTACTCACATCAAAGGCTGCTGAGTGTCGTCTGCTGCTTGACTCAGGTAAGTGGCGGTTCTCACCTGGATGAAGGGCCCCTCCCCCTCTCCCCGGACCCTCCTATACCGCGCACCTTTAACTCGCACCTGCTGCAGCGCTAAGAGGCTATGGTGGTTACACTTACAGCTATGGCTTCAAAGTCATATGCTTAAATAAATAAAGTGTTTGAAAAATCATCATTACATATTATGATGAATAAATAAATTGAATGTGATGATTAAAAGTTGGGTGATTCGGTGATGACGTGTGAGATATAGCATAATAAACCAAACTGTACGCTCTATAGGTAAAGAGTTAAACCGACCGATCAGGCGGTCCCTTTGATGTGGGGTCCTCAATTGATACGTTATTCGGAGCATCCTCGTGGGCTTAGTGCTGTTCAGGTGTAACAGAACGGACCGGTACGAGCCCGGGCCCTATACAGCCCACCACTTAATGGGGCAGTAAAGCACTGCTAAACACAGGAAAAGCTACTCCACCGCCCACACAATACCCACTGCACGCCCTTTGTTGTGGTATGATGAGGTCTTTTTGATGGTCGCCAAGGCCCGCCCAATGATAGCCGTATCATAACATTACCAAACCGTCGCTGGCCGTTTGTTACTGAAACCATGTGGTTGCAAACAACTGCGAGAATGCCCATCAATTAAAAATGTGTTCATGGTAATGTTTGATTTAGGTTGCGCGCGGCTGTTTCCAGTTCAAAAGCAAAGCTAATGTGGCCCTGATTGTTAAAAGTGTTGTGATATACAATGAGCAGCGAAGCCAATTTAAAGTGAATGGTAATTTGCAAATGATTCCGTGTACAAATATAACGGCTTTGGTCTAATGCTAATTGGTCGTGAGCACACAAATCTTTAAGTGGACCAGATCAAATTTCTAATTCACTCATTATCTAACAAAACAACTCTACACTTTCACATTTAATTGATAAACTAAGACGGAATCAAAAGTCATAAATGTGCAAAAAGGGGTCAATTATTACATCTATGTTAATTGAAACGAGTGTAGTTTAAGATAATTGTTTAGTGTTATTTTGTAGATCTGGAATTCAATGATCTTCATACTTGTAAGCGTGTTCCTGAAGTTGAAAGGGTAGCCTTAACTTTATTAAATCAATATCTTAATACATAAAATAGACCAAAGAGTACTTAACACTACACTTTTTACAAAGTTGCGACAACAGTTTGTTTTACCCTCACTAGGTGTCTCCACTGGGCTCTGTAGTGAGCGTGCATGTCCTCAGAGAGATGGTCCCACAGCCAACCTAATACAATGTAAAGTAGTTCTCTATATCAGCTATACTTATACCTGTATGTCCATAACATAAGACCTGACCATTCTGCAATGACATTATCTATGGGTTTTGAAATTATATTCACAAATTGTGTTCTCTCAAATGAATCCAATATCAGCGGAAGATAACAATGGACAGATTACTTGAATTAGTGAACAGAGGTTGTGTATCAGCTTAGTTAGTTATGTTTCCCCCGAATCATGATGTTTCATATTCTTAGCTATTCTACCATGGTTCGGGAAAACAGCATAGCCCCCTTTAATATCTTTATTCACAAGGGCTTTGTTATAGGTCTACTGCATGTTCTTTGTTCTGTCCAGCGTACAGCCAAACATTGTCCTTACGCGCATTACATCAAAAATATTTAACATACATTTGAATGAAGTGAATCACACCAAACCCAACGCCAGCAATTTTGTTTGACGATGTTGTTTTTATTTGAGAGTTATTGGGCAATATCATGCATTTGTTGGGCATCCACGGCGATCCTAATCACTTATAATATGTGTCGTGTTGCAAACGTCTGACAAGTTAAGAGCTACATTTCTGTACATGTCACACCACAAATTATTTCCATTTTTTATATACTGACTTAGAGTACGTAGATTACAAAGTTATATGTTACACATTAACCACTTTTACCAAACATAGAGTTTAGCAATATAAGCAGCAGGGTCTTTTAAGTTCAAGGAGGTCTACCACATCCAGATTTATTCCGTAGGGTAGCCTAATACGTCTAAATCACTAAAATTCAATTGATATTCTAGGAGAGGCTTAAACCCAAGTAAACAAGTCGATTCCCCTACTTTTGAAGTGTCAAATATTGGTTTTAAGACAATCACCTCATGCGAACGGGGCGTCGACTGCCTAAATTGTTCGCTGAGTTTTGATAGTTGTCTAAATATGAACAGACGCCAGACTGGGGCGATTTACTTCGTGGTTTAACCGCTGGCAAGCCCAAGAAAAACACACATCTCGAAAATGATGATACAGTCAACACGCCGCGTGCTGTGGCTTGGAGTAGCCCGTCTGTTTACAAACACAGCCTCAAACAGCGAGACAAACGCCTGAGAGAATAGCTGGGTGGGCGGACTTTGAAACCTGGATTAGTTTGTGTATCAGGTTCTTTGAACATTGCCCCCGTGTAGCCTGGATTGCGGCAGAGGGCAGTTTTGTGGGCCAGGATCTGGAGTCAGTGTACCTTTGGGGGAGGCCCTCGTCAGAGGTGTTTTCTTTGTAGTAGGTCTGTATTGTTTTCTCGGCTCTGTGATCTTATAGACGTTATTTGTGAGTAAATAGTGACAGACGCGCATGGGAGTAAGTTAAAGGGGTCGGGTCCCACACCAACTTTCACCTACATGTACGTATACCTACATTATAATCTCAACCCATGGGGGTCAGGTGGAAGCTAATCAGATCAGCCACACCTGTGATTGGGCCGGGGTGTCGGGGTTATGTGGGGTTAAACATGGGTGTTTTCTTATCATTACTTTGAGTGTGAGAGGGTCAGGCTGACGTAAGGGGCCGATACTTCTCACCTGGTGAGGTGATGTTGTTGTATCCCGTCACCTATAATGACCACTGTGACCAACTACCGGTCACTGTTGTCTCAATACTGACCACCTCCAGGCTGACCTTTAAGCAGTGCCGTCTTTCATTAATCACCGAATGAGTCATTCAATTCCAACGAATCATTGTAAACGTCATGGTTGTCAAAGTAGAAAGAAAAATGAGGTCATCTTTTTTACACATTTATTACATGTATAACCTACAGGGACGGATCCAGACATTTTCAAAAGGGGGGGGGGCTATTGTGAAAATTTCCGCTGGACCTCCAGGTCCGAGAATTTTACATTAAAAAATCTAAATTTTGCCAAAATTAGGGGGGGGGGGCGCCTCAGGCGCCCCCTCCCCCTAAATCCAACGCTGACCTAGTACGGTACTTAACATGTCATTACGTTCTCTGAAACCATAATTATTATCCTATGACCATCGACTTGTAGAAATGAATCTTTAATGTACAGTAATCGCTACAACATTACTATTGATAAAGAGGTTGGGTAATTCTTTATAATTATAGACGCTGGTTTGCTTGTTTCAATGAATGTGTGTTCGTATAAATCGGTATACTTTTATGACACCCCTCGTACTAGATACTTATTATTACATCTTCCGGTGGTATGCGGCTTGTACTGGTATTATTAAGTTAGAAGAACTCAAACGCATGTATGATAACATCATCTTGATTGTACAGCATACATGTACGTGTAGAAGGGGTTTGCAGTGAGACATAGGAACCAATACATACATAGGAACTAAACTTGATCAAAACCATCGGCTTTATTTCAACATGGTTCCATAACAGATTAAATCTAACGAAAATATGATTTGGTGCATTTTACGTTTTCCACTTGTTGGTTTGCAAACCTTGTTACACTGGATCTGAGCGCCAGTCATGTATATCGCCTGTTGGCTGTACGCATTTCTGTATACTACTAACAAAGCTAAACACAGCGGGAATGGTCGTTTTTAGCGGGCGTTTGTTTGAGTTCAGATCTGCTCCAATACACCTTTCTTTCTTCTGCTTTGGTCCATGAGTTCTAAAACGGACAATGAGAAGTCATACCAGACATTGGTAGTTTTTAATCATACACTGGGTGAGGTTTCTGGATTGGCATCACATGATCCTACCTTGCAAGTGGAATATGGACATTACCATTGTACCCTACCTAAGTGGCAATGTTAATGTCGATTCACGTTATAGTAATCACATGCGTCGAGTAGGAAATATGGGCGCATTATGATGACGTAACGGGTGTCCGGAGGGTGCAACCTGCCGACCCAATGACTGACCACTCACTGACCGCTCACTGGTCAAGGTGGTAAGCAAGGACGACCTGCATACAGGGAACGTCAATGGGTCTAAAGCAGTCGCGGGTGGTGGCAAGTCGCGACATGACGTTGGCGAACCTTTTACCCTCATTACTTTTACAACAACACGTCCGGTGGACGTCATGCCCTCCCCTCTGGCCGGCCGCCCCCTCCCACTCCTCCAGAGGCCGAGGGGCGCGGGCCCCGACGTCCGGTCGCGACTCGGCGCTAATTGAAGTGGACAAAGCCTGGCCCGGGCCGGGGGTGTGCGGGCCGGCGGGGCATGCCTCGGCCCCGGCCGGCCGTATTACAGCGCCCTGCCCCGACCCGTGCCTGAACCCGTCTCCAACACTGACCCCTGTGTGTGGCCGCAATAGAAATGAGTCAATCTAAGTAAACCTCCAATGTGCCTGCCTAACTGCCTACCTTCTTACTGATAAGCATTTTCTTCCAGAACTACTGCGAGAAAAATGTATCAATTAATAGTAACTGCTTATAAACGTACTGTCAAAAAGACGTATGCCTTAATTCTTGCACTCATGGCTACTATCACTTGGCGTGCACGCGTCAAGGTGAATGATTGTTAACTCATTATGACATTGTTAATATTTGTTTCACGAGAATCCTTCAAAAGTTGTATGCCACTACCACGAATGACCAACCTAAGCGGGGGGTCAGGGACAGGTGCTCAGTAGGGCGCCAATATCCAATAATACCAACATCTAAGTGCATAAATAATGTCAGACGTCTTGAGGAACAACCCACATTCAGCCTCTAATGTAACCTCCACACCCTCCGTATAATGTCCCATACAACCAGAAACCAGCCCGAACACTACCTACACACCTCACAGTATACACAATCCGCAAAGTCTATACAAGTCTCCTTATAGCAGCGTGGCGCCCTTTTCTTATAGCACTGATTGACAATTCATGTTTGCTGATTCTTTAGTTTACCCGTAAACTGCTTGGGCAAGCGCGAGTCGCTGGATGTTTGCGCGGTCAAACAGGGGACCTGTTAGGGCGAGACAATAACTGGCCAGAGTGGACTCGGTCAAGATGTGATGAGATGTATGGCACTGCATCAAATGCTTTCTTCCAACAGACTAAGGCCATCTAACCAATGGTCGCCTCTGTTGTGGCTGTGTGTTGGTAGTAAGAGCACGACTTCGTTACCGGCCTAACTCGAATAATAACATGTACTCCCACTGTTTGTCTTCTAGTAAAACGTATTTGCTCCCATTTGTACTTTTAGTAGCCTAGAGCCATTGGACCAATCTATTGAGAAAACTGTGACGACGAATAGAAAAACTGTGATTTCATGTTCAATCTCCTCTCTCTATGTGTATATGTGGCTTCAAATTGTTAGCTGAATTGCCCGATAAAAATCGTATTACTCGTTCCTATTTGTCCAGGCGATATGAATGCATATTTGCAAGAGCTTTTTGTGCTTTCTCTCCGTCAGCATTGTGTCAACAACATGAACCTTGAATTGATAGTGAGATAGACCAAGCACACGTTTACCGTATAGTGGTAATGTCGATGGGACTTTGTGGGATATCTCAAGACATTCTCCTTTCCCTAATCATACTTAAACTTAAAAGCTAAGCAGCAGGTTTGAAATACTTTCCAATTAAAAATGATATACTGATTATCATTCAAGTGGTTCTGTTTAAAATTGGACTATAATAGTTGTACACAGATGTAGGATCATAGAAGCACACTGTGGTTACTGTCAATCATTGCCTAAAATTTCAACCATCCATTATTACCTATTCATGTAGCCCTATATATAGGAACCTTTTATTGGCTTTAAAGCTACATTTTCATTGATACATATTATAAACAAGTATGATATAAAGTATGACGATGAGAGAATCAAGCAACAGTACAATGGTTTTACTCAACAAAATTAATATAATTGATATCAGTGAGATTTAGAAAATGAATTTTACAAACGCAGTCACTGATCAAGTCGCCCTTAAGAAAGTGACTCAGCAAGCTTTGGTGGCCAGGCCACTCCCCCTGTGAGACGCTGTGCTCCTATATTCATACCCCAACCTGGTCGAGTTGTATCACTTACAGAGGGCCTTAAGATCCCTGCCCTCTCCCCCCGGGCTGCCCCACCACACCTTGGCCGAGAGCCGTGGGGCCATTGACACCTTAAGGAAAGCAGCCTTTGTGTCCGTGGTGCAAAGTAAACCAAAACACACATTGGGCCTATTTGTTTGGACAAAGGCTTTTGGCACCTGGGCCTAATGGCCGGGCCGGGTACATTATGGGGGAGGGCGGGGAGTTATGTCACGGCTCTTTGATGTGGGGCCGTGCAGGTGGGGCCCTTCACACCTGCAGCCGGCCCCCTTCACCCGGCCCCCTTCACTCGGCCCCCTTCACCCGGCCCCCTTCAGCCGTGGGCCTTTTACCTGCCCAGCCCACTGGTGGTGGTATATGGAGGTATGGTTGGGAATGGAAAACGTAGATCGTGAACAACCCATTCCTTCTTGATTCATTGCATACGCGTTAGTGCCTAGTACCACTCTTGCAAAGTTGAGCCCAACCTTGAAATATTGAATTCAGAAAGGAAGGTTCATATCGAGAACCGTTCCCCAGGATGGGCACACACGTGCAATTCTTGTTAGAATGCGTACAACAAGAACGAACCTGAAAGCAAACCCATAATCAAGGTGCTTCCAACACGGCAATGCCTATGGCGCAGTGTCATTCCAAAACAGTTGAAACTAGCAGGCTTGTAGGTATGGTTCTCTCTCTGCCTGCCTCACGTCCGACCGGACGCGCCTCCTGGCCCTACCTGGCAGCAGCGAGGGGCGTTCAGCGGACCCCTCACCCCCGGCCCCGCCCGTTAAGGGGGCCGGGCCTGCCCCAGCTGTCACTCACCTGCTCACTAAGCGTGACGGCCGGGGCAGGGCGACACGTGTAGGTGCCGCCCCCTGTGGGTGAAACCCGTCACCAGGGGTCGGACTAACTGGCCGTTTAGGGGCCCCGGGGGGTAATGAGGCGTTAACAGTCGGGACCACCGCTACAGGTGTCGGCCTGGGTGTAAAACAAGGGGTAAAATAGGGGGTAATTTGGGATTGGGGTGTGAAACAAGGGGTGAAATAAGGTGGAATTTTGGACTGATTACCAGGATCCATATTGAGAGCGGCAACAAACAATAAATGTAACCCATTAGCCTTGGGTAGGAAAATCAACCTGTTATATGATGAGGTCTGTACTTCTCACATTAACCCATGGATTATCAAAGCCATATAAACTCGATGTCATTTGAAGGTGTTACTTTGAAGATCAAACCCCATTAGAAAGCTTATAAAAACCAGAATCTTATTACTGAAGGGTAATCAACTCTATAACGTCTGTCATGCAATGATAAATGTTTATCCTGGTTTATGTTGAAACTCACAATGGGAAGGAAATCTTCGTAACATAAATTATACATGAACCAACAGGTTCTCTATAAACTCGTTGCTTTTTAAAAAGACACATTTCATTCAACAATCCTTCGCAGTTGGAAAGGGATTACAGTGTAAAGTAACAGGTTTCACTTTGTGTGTAGATGACCTGTTCTGATCTAGTGGCACACAAAGGTATCTGAGTAGTATATGTGAGAGATAAAGAAGAGATGACCATATCTGCCCCAGTAAGGCTGACCCTGCCTACTCCGGCCACACACACGGCCCACCTCCTCCTCCTTTGTCCTATCTCCTGTTCACCATTGTACCGTTTGGCGGGAGATAATGTTTTAATGATCGTCCTTCCCACCAGGGGGCACCAGAGGCGGTCCGTTCCCACCGTGGAGCGAGCGTCCCTCCTGTTTGTTTGCTCCAATCGGACGGTAGGCCGGGTGTATAATAGACGGCGAGGGGCGGGGCTTAAGGCGCCGCCAGCCAACCGCCCTCGCCTGGGGCGCTCTCATTTGCATAAAAGCAGGGGAGGGGCGGGGCCACGGGAGGTGATATTTACTGTGGGTCAACCCGAGTCCGATTGTATTTGGCGCTCGACAGTGGATCGAGAGTGTCCATATTTTGGCTGTGTTTACGACCGCCTATAGCGAGCGTGGACTTTGAATGTGTGCACAGGAGGGGAGAGAAACGCTAGGAAAACGCCGCGCCAGCTCTGTTCCTCCACCATCGACGCGGGCCGGCCCGACCTACTGCATGTAACGGGCGGGGAATGGTGGAAGGGCGGCGACCGACGTCTCCTCTCTGTTGTTGTGGACCCGGGGCTCGCCGATAACAGCATAAGGCAGTCAGCAAGCAAGAAAGCAAGCAGCGCTGAGGGCATATTGCCGCTTTGCCCACACTACAACTACGACTACATGGGACTACTATAGGGACAACTCCTGCAGCCACCACCCGACACACAACCACACAGCCCGAGGCCATTCACAGCAACAGGAGGCCAATTCCTCCTGTGTCTTCTCCAGTACAGACTGAGTGAGTGACAGAGGGCGGTCTGAGCCTCTACGACCACCACCCGCCGCGCGTCAACCATCGCCACCACCACACACCACGGGGGGCTGCTGTGATATACCAATATTGGCGGCCATATCGTGTTTTCACCGGCCTATTGAACCCGCCAGGCACGCCCGGAGGGCTGTAAGAGACAAAACACACGGAGCGACCGGAGAAGGAGAGTATACACAGGGCAGGTAAGGAGTGGGGGAAGAAACCCAGCGACCAGTAGACGATACCCTACACCAACAACACAGCCGCAGATACCACCCTCTACAATAATAAGACAATACTTGGCTTTTATTAATCTGGGCCCTCCACTCCCCACCCACTGGCCAACACGACTCTCCCCGCCTCTATCAGTAGTTGGATGTTTTTCTTTTAAGTCGTCAAAATAACCACCAAGACGGAATCGGAGTGGGCAGCCACGGCCACCGTGGCCGCCACCCAGTCGTCGCTGGCGCCGTCCGTGTGGTCGCCCTACCTCCAGGACACCACGGGCGGCGGCGGCGCCGAACGTACCAAGATGCTGGCTACGTCCAAGTCACCGTACGACTCCTCATGCACCACGTCCGGCTACAGCATGCCCAGCATGTCGTCCATGGGCAGCATGGCCGGCATGAACATGAACTCCACCATGTCCACCATGTCGGCCATGGGCACCATGAGCTCCATGACCAGCGGCCAGTCGGCGCTGGGCAGCTACAGCCCGCAAACACTCGGCATGGGCAGTATGCAGGCCATGGGAGCCTCGGGCATGGGCAGCATGGGCATGCCGCCGGGCATGGGAATGTCCGGAGTGACAGGCATGAGTAGTATGAACTCGATGGGGGCCTCCCCTATGGCCGGGACGATGAACGGAATGACCGGGACCCAGATGATGGGCGGCGGCATGGGCTCCATGAACGGCATGGCAGGCCCCGTGTCGCCGATGGGCATGGCCAACTCTATGGCGGCGATGCGCGGCGCGCGGCCCCAGGACACCAAGACGTACCGGCGCTCCTACACGCACGCCAAGCCTCCCTACTCGTATATCTCGCTCATCACCATGGCCATCCAGCAGTCCCCCAACAAGATGTGTACTCTGGCCGAGATCTACCAGTTCATCATGGATCTGTTCCCCTTCTATCGCCAGAACCAGCAGCGCTGGCAGAACTCGATCCGGCACTCGCTCTCCTTCAATGACTGCTTCGTCAAGGTGCCGCGTTCGCCCGACAAGCCGGGCAAGGGGTCCTACTGGACGCTGCACCCCGACTCGGGCAATATGTTCGAGAACGGCTGCTACCTGCGCCGCCAAAAGCGTTTCAAATGCCAAAAGAAGGAGGTCTTGAGGCAGACGCAGCGGCAGCAGGCGGCGCAGGCGCAGCCGGGGGGAGCTCCAGGCTCTGTGTCTTCGGACACTAGCAATCCTCACGACGGTCATCCCCACGACGGCCACGGCCACCATGGTGACGGCGCCGACGAGGAGGACTCCTTGACCGGCCGGACGGGCGGCGGCGGCGCGGGCGGAGGAGGCGGCGGGACAGGCGGCAGTGACGGGGGGCAGCACAGCGCGGGCCAGCAGCAGGCTCACGGCGGGCACACGCCCCCACCGGTCAGCAGCCTGCAGGCCGCCTCCAGCCCCGGTATGTCTTCTCACGCCACGGCGCACAGCACGCACAGCACGCACAGCACGCACGGAACGCACGGAACGCACGGCACGGCGCACAGTACCAACCACAGTACCAACCACGGCACGCACGGCGCACACAACACAACGCACGGCGCACACCACGGCGGGCACGGGGGACACGGTAACAACACGAACGTGGGCAACGGCAACCACACGCCGCACCACCACCAGACGCACGGCGGCCACACCCCTCCCATGCCGCCGCTGGGCCTGCAGCCCAAGGCCGAGCCCATGTCCACGGCGCCGGTCAGCTCGCACAGCACGGCGTCCAACGTGCTGAGCAGCTCGGCGGCCGACATGCTGGCGCTGGCCTCCCGCCCCCTGGTGCACGACGCGGCCACGGCCCACCACGTGGCCATGATGTCGGCGGGCGGGCTGACGGGCCCCCACTTTAACCACCCGTTCAGCATCACCAACCTCATGTCCGACGGCTCCAAGATGGACATGAAGATGTACGAGACGATGCAGAACGCCTACCCGACCTACGGCCAGATGTCACCCGTGCCCCACCTGCCCAAAGACTCGAGTCCGCCGATGGCCGCTGCCGACGGCGGTTACTACAAGACCTACAACACGCACACGGCCGCCTTGTGACAGCCGGAAGCGCCTACCTGGAGCAGCGGCTGAGGACCCACCCCTCTGCGGCCCCCTCCCTGCTCCGGTCGGCCACCTCTCTCCATCTCCTCCAGCAGGTAGCGGTCGGCGACCTTCTCAGCACTCCGCCGTGCCCGCCGCCCGCCCCGCCTGACCCTCCTCCTCCGTCGGCGCCAAGCCCGCCTTCCTGCCTCCTCCAGGGGCCACTCGCCGCCGCCCGCCCGGTCCGACAGACTCCGGACAGATCCTCAGCACACTGGTAGCACAATCAAATATGAAAAGCACAATCAGTAGAAACACCACCTGGCCAAGAACACATCGACCTACACTGAGCATTCCACTCAAAAAACAACGAACATTCCCCAATATTATGGTGAACGGTGAAACAACTACAGAAAGACTGAAACCCCTGAGAAAAACAGCACCTTATCCACTGAGATGGGAAGAAAACATCCTTATCAAAAATTGGGGATTATGTGCATAAACCAAGCTGGCGACCAGCCTGAATAGAATATTGCTCCATGCTGCTGGACGCGTCCGCGTTGATAAAACAGACTGACCGACGTATAAAAGACATGCTGTGCATTGTTCAGGTGTCGACAGGGTGTGAGTAGGCTAGAGAGTGAAGAGGAGGAGTGGAAGCGGTGGGTGAATTCAAATCTGCATGTATGGTATTTGAATGCCTCTTTACTCTGTTGTTGTGTGAGTGAACGAAAGGTATACTGAGGTAAAATTAATTCTAGAATGGAAGAGGGCTAGCTTCTCCCGCGGTGCGGGATATAGCTAAGCCTGTCATTCCTATATTTACAGACAAGACAATCATTATGCGTATAGATGGACTGCTAGGGTACGACAATACAATGCGATTAATATATAACTTTGTCTCGGAATTTGTCACCGCAAAGGTTAAAAATCTCTGTCACTTTCAACGGTATGGTGGCTCTAATGTCTCCTCTTATACCAAACAATCTGCCTTGGCCGCATGAACTGAACATTTAAACCAGATAGCTATGTCATTCTTTTCTTGAGGAGATGGACTGTGGTTTTCACGAACAACCCGCGATAGAAATGAATTTGTAACCAATGTCCATTTTCAGTTATAGTTGACTCAGAGTATATGTGTTCTTTAGACTATATAATATATAACTATATAATATTAAACAGAGACACTTTTTACAGAGGTGCCACTATATTATAATGAACTGTACATAATGTAAAAAATGTCAAGGAGGAACGATCAAAAACGTGAACTAGTATGAATGTAGGTATAACCCATGTCGACCTGTGTACACACGCCATGCCCTGGTTGTGGGGACCATCGGCGTGTGTTTTGTTATCATTGTAATATCCAAACAATCTACACGTGTTATAAAACAAACAAACCGAACAATCACTGCTATTCGACGATGAGATTTCCAAATGATAGCACTTACTTAATTCTTCAGATCAAGTTTTTCTATATTAGATTTTAAAATTTGACTTACTAACATGTTTAATCGACAAAGACTTTGCGGTTATCAATACATCTTTCAAGACCATTTGTAGTTATTTTTCTGAGGTATAGTCTCACAAACACGTGTAAAAAATTTTTATCAATGTAGGCCTTGTTTTTTAGTTTGTTCATCCTTTAATTATGTTATATTATTGAACAACCATTACGTGTATGAATGACAAATGTGGGCGTCATGTGGTACACACAGAACTGTCCTGGGTGAGAAACTCGCCCTATGATAGGTTACAGAACTGTTATGTTTTTAACCAAACATAAAGGTATCATACTGAAGGAAAATTGTTCTTTTACCGACCTATTGTCTTATGATAAATATTTGATGTGTGGATCTGAACTTCAAGCAGAGTTGAAGGCCTCTGCGATGCTGAATGTGTAAATATACCCTATAATTAACCGGAGGTCTGCGGCTCTCTCCTTATGTATATCAATGACATGATGTGAATATGTGCGTTTGGGGTTTACATTACGTATGAGGGTAATGATACTGATGTACGCCCTTTTGTATCAAAAGATGGGGTTTATTTTGTCTAGAAAACTACAAGAATCTATGAAATGATGACTATTACAAGGTCTATACCATTGTCATGTACAGTCAGTGCCCATCGTGACATAACTATATAAAACTTCATTTTCATAAGAAAAACTCTTGCCTTGTTGTCATTTGACCATTGATTAACTGCTTTAAAATGAAGGTTTAACGTGTTCGCACTCTGCTATTTATTGATCGCATTTTATTTCCATTCGCCGATCAAACATGTTTACACTTATACAAGCGGAACATCAAATATCGCTTCAAGTGTCATCGTCCTAGAGATAAGGCATTCAAGTGCCCTATATGACAATAACTGTGAGAATGAGGACAGGATAGTGGGCTATCTCTATATCGTGGTTGGGATGGTATTCAAATTTGAATGTAAGATATCAGTTAAGCTTTTACAACACAGGAAATAACCTTTGTGGGACCATAAAACTTTAGATATATGCCCTATTTCATGAGCATGCTTCCAGTGTGTCTGCCGAATATTGTCCACGTACAGTTTGGAAGTCCACTTGGTTCCTCTCAAACATATCTTTGCGATACATGAGGTATATAATTATCACTCAAAATTAACATAAACGAACACACTCTTAGAAACATTAGTTGTACAAAAATAATATATTTTCATGTGCCACGTCAAAGCTTTGCTTTTATCAATCAGGGGACCATAATATAGTTTTTTAAATCTACATTATAAAAGGTACAATATAATGGTCTACAAGGAGGGTGGAGCAAGAACATGAGGACAAATATGAAGACATAATATGTCTATATTATAGAGCCTGATCGTGCCTGTAAAGTCATGCAGTCCGTAGGTATATCGTCTCGAGTCTGGCACCTCGCGCCATGGCTAGACCCGGCGGTCATATTCTCCACTCTCTCCGAGCTCGGGTCAGCTGACCTGAATTCCCAATGTCAACATGGCGCTTAGTGGTAAGCCATACCTCTATTGCATTATTCACACCTCGGGTCGGGCCGGCCTCCCCCATAGAGCCCGGCCGTTTGTTTTGGGGCTCCATTCACTGACCAAGAACTACAAACCATAGTAAGACCTTGAATTAATTCAGGTGCGTGCAAGATTAGACCCGGAATCGATTAAACCCAAGCAAAATGTTGGGGGGATTGATTGTGTAGAATCAACACGGACTGAATGGCGGTGTCATAAACAGTCATCATGGCGATAGCCCAGACATAAATCCCCGTTTGTGTAGGCTTCGGGCAACATGGCGCTCACTATAAGGGTGGCGACCTGTGGTCAGCACAGAGCATATGGAACGTGAGGATCAGTGACCAATCTATAGGTACCTGGTTAATAACAACAAAACATCAAAACACGTAACAAAAGACGAAAGAATCAACCAGTCACAATTTAATCAATCCCTATAATTTATAAAAGTTAAGTTAGACACGCACACATATCTATGCAATTGTCTTCATTCCAATAAAAAAACAATGTCATAACTAGACAGACGTACTTTCACGTTAATTGTGATACAGCTTTGTTATGCCATTGTAATTAATTTTATGAACGTCTAGAAATTTTGACTTCAACGGAAGGTTAGCTTCGCATCAGTAGACTTGCACCGGGTGAAGTCGTGTATGGTCATGTCCACCCTTGGAGTTACTACAAAACCAACAAGCAGGTACACACCACAACACTAAACAAACCAATGTGTATGGGACTCGGTTAGACGTTTTATTGGTAGATTCAGTAGCTTTGGAACTGCAAAAATGAATATTATTATTGATAAGATAACACTCTTACGTTTAAGACATAAGGCATATATATAAACATAGAAATAAGATTTATCTTTTTACGTTTTGATACATGAATAAACCTCTTCCCTCAATCACGAAAAAAGAAGATTTGGACTTTTGTGCTGGTTCATTTTGCATGCAACTAGCAAAGCGTACATTTTACAATTCTTTATACGTTTATGTATTTGCCTATTTTGATTATTATTCAATGCTGCATGAATGTTGTATGCAAACTATATTCCCAATTCAGTTCCCATGCTTGGTTATAATTGGCATTTACTATAGTACTTATCCTTTATTTTCATATAATTATATTCAATGCATTCAATCATGCTTTTGAAATGCCAAGGCTTTGGAAGAAAAAGTGTTTATAAAACCATTACATACCTGGGTAGGGCAAACCCCCTCCTCCTCCTCCCCCCCACTTCCTCCTCCCGACTCCAGTTAAAATGGCCCTAGCTGCCCGAGCCCTCTACCACTCAAATATAGGATAAATTTAGACTCCTATTTAGTATAGTATTGCTTCAACTTATGATCCAACAGAAGAGTTCTGTTAAAAAACATCAATCTGCCTCAAATTTACATAATTATGATGATGTAATTCTTCTAGATCTATTGTTCTCAATTATTGCCTTTATACCAATACCATTCTACATGAAATTAGCCCATCCAAGCCATGCCTGTGCCGACACTGGCCTCGGTAGGTCGTAATGATAAACCAACAAAGCCGGTGCTCTGGGCCCACCACCTGGCCGCGGGGCCCGATAAGCCGCCGTCAGTATGTCAGTAATTAACGTCCACAGCTGATAAGGGCCTTTTACCAGTCGGGGCCCAGATAGCCGCCAGGTGGGGCGACGCGCCACCACCGCCAATGACTGGGCTTTACCGCTTTATTGCCCGCAATCAGCCACAAACCCGGGTAATCGACCCATGTAGGCTAGCTTTATGAGAGAAACTAACAGTATCTGCTCAGGAAGTGTCGCATTTCTTTGGTACATTATGGTATTATTTCTTAAGATAGGTTTGTTATGAGATAAACCTGAAAGTTAATGTGACTTGCTTGGAGATGAATGACTATACCTTTTCAACATTTCTTATGTTGACGATTGTCATATACATGTATCACAAAATTGTACTCAATTATATACAAGATATAAGTAGCATTATTAATTGAATCATTATTTTTCATATCCAACCTTATAGTACACCTGGAGAGAAGATCTAACAATTTGTAAACACATTATTGGACAATTTGCGTTCTCGATCCATTTCCTCATCCATTGCGTGCACCTAACAAAAGAAAAGGAAAGGTGACGTCCGCCAAGTGGTGATAATCACCTTATCAAAACTTATCTAGGCCATGGTCCTGACTCACCCCGTATTTCTAAAAAAAAATCGCATTTACATTCCTTGAGAATACAAAGCACACCCCATCTTAATATCTATAGACGTGCAATTTCACTGGCATGTCCTTCTCCAAAATCTGGCTCCCTAAAACCTTCATGTTAAAAGACGATATTGCAATTTTCCCGATGAAGCAGGTGGGATATGACGGAGAGACCTGCGGGGATTACAGTGGGCGATAAAGGGCCAGGTAACCTAGCCCTGATTCATCGCCTGTTCCCGGTCTGCATGGTGACGCTGGTCAGGACTGATAAGGCTCCTCGATGGTTGAGATAACGCAAAACCAGGTGGGTCCAAGGTAGAGCACGAGGGTAACCATGGTTACCGAGCATGTGTCCTGCCATAGAAATGAACATGACTTGGTCGAGTCGGTAGAGACCGTTCCGGAGGCCGTTGCTAGGTATGTAGCCTGATAAGGTCGCTATATGCTTTGAATAATATTATAAAGAAAGTTTCCCATAGCATGTCTCAATGCATAATATGGAACCCATTTTATTCTAAGGCTACTTCCATTAAATCTGTAAATTTGTACATTACCCAATACTTCACCAGTTCACAATTGTTTACTTTACATGCAATATATAATCTCCGGTTCCGGTTGATTTTCCCGCGGTTATTCTCAGCAGACGACAGCAGTACGGGGAACTTGACTTGTCACGTGATCCGACATTCCCCTCCCATCGCCCCCTGCGCCCATCAGGGGTTGCCGAGCACGCCGGATGTGCAGGGCGCCCGGGAGCCCTGGGAGAGATCCATATTGTGTTCTGCAGCCAATGGGGGCTCTGGAAGAGGGGAAGAAAGCGTCATGTCATTTTTACCAAATGTCCTCTCTTATCAGCAATTGTAAAAGGAAACCACTTGTGATGTATGTAAAACTGATGGCTAGATATTACCCGGACGGGAAGGGTTAAGACTGTGGTACTTTCTACGCCCGTGTTTAGAATTCATATCTGAATGCATGCTACCAAAACAATAATGTGACGGCGCAGAACAGTATTGTAACGTCACAGAACATCACAGAACGTGAGTAGAATGTTACAAAACGTCAGCCTTACGTCGAAGATAGGCTGAGTAAGTTAGTAACCAGTATACCCTTTATTCTTCGTATGTGCAGAGAAAAATCTCCACATGTCGACCTATGCTGATACCACATATACTTGTGTCAAGTACATATATACGCACGTTAGGTAGGGGAGGGGTGATGTCGCCATGTTGAATGCAAAAAAATATCCCCATGTCGCCGTGTCGCCTTTAGGAGTCCAGGGCCGTCCACTGCAGTGTCTATCCGTGAGGTGGTGGGGAGGGATCCTCCCATTTACACCCCCTCTCCCCACCCTGTGGCCCTGCCGTAAGTGATGAACATAATCTATCGCGTTCTGGAGACAGACTGAATCAACACATGCGCCATTATGCCCGCGCCCCACATTCTTTGGCGCCATGCGAGTCCGCGCAGACGACAAATTCTGGTGGACGAGGGGGTCGGGGGAATGTGAGACGCCAGTCGACGCTAACGGAGCGGGGTGATAGTGGACCCTAGATTACTGATTGCGAATACCAGTAGTAATTAACTGATCAAGAATTACAATTATAGGTTATATGTAACTGATATGTCCAACTTATTTAGAGGAAAAATAATTGTTGCAAATTCATGCAATGAGCATAGAATGACAATCGACAATGGCGTGATATTAGGTTGATTTTCAGCTTTAATATGAAGGGTAATTTTTTTTTTAAATTGTTTATTATGTAACTCACTTCAGGGTTGCCCCTGGTTTTCAGTGATATTACAATGAGTGTAAATTGTAGTACTGAACATTTTATGTGTAAATTATATACATCAAGATCAATATATCAATACAATGTATTTCTTTGATATGTACTTTTTCTCTGGTCTCTCCTTCTTAGTATTATTTCACACAGATTGGACCTAATGAAGTAGATCAACATAGACACAGTATCTATGTTTGAATTGATAAGATTCATAAATAATTCATTGACAGATTATAGGGGACATTTAAACTTCTAAAAATACCAAAACTAGGGGAAATATGACCAATTCCATCTAAGTATGGGATAACTTTTATGATAGATACACTTCTTGGTGGTAACACTATTTGGTTTTGGTGACCCCTTTTACAACCTTTTCAAATAATTAACCGTACTTAACGCGCCATCTCAATGTACTACTACCATTGGCCATCGATGCACGGAGCAAGCAGTACAGTGCTCTTTTCTTCATGCAGTAAAGAGACATACCGGTTTGTCTGATGTAATATTATATGAAGAGAATGCACACTGTATAATATGATGAGGCGGTATACCCTCAAAGGCCGACCCTCCGCCGCCTTAGTCATCCGGGTACGGCGCTGTTCCGACCGGAAGCTGCGTGGGCGGAAGCGGAAATAGATGTGGAACAAAGGCGAAAAGGTAAAAGACCAAGTATTCTTTGTATATAAACTAAGAACAAATAAAACTAAACGGTTTCCACTTCATAATCAAGATCTTATAAGTACTTTGCAATTGATTGACATTCTCCTATGTGGGATTTTGTCTTATTCCATTGTCTTTTTAATATTCTTATTACCAAAGCTGTCGCTATTGTAATACCGTTTTTTTAAGTGAAGTGTTCAACTTTATTGGCTGCCACCGAAATCCTGATACCCTCATTTGGAAATCATACTAAATGCTAAATCAATAAGGCTCCCTTAGATAAATATATATTGTCATGTTTGTCGTAAGTTTGACCTCATTTGTTATTGTCAACTGGGTGATATTTATTCACTGATTGCAATCAAGTGAAGATAAAAAGGTCGTGACGGTCAACATGGCCCGTGCTGCTGTTCTGGTCGCCGTGTATATATTGGGAGCCTCCTATCTGCTGTTTGTACACTGTGTCCACAACCTGTGTTAACCAGGTTGTAACCACTTGTACAACAATGTCTATTATCGGCATGTAAACAATTTGTTTGGTGTCGGGCTGATTGTAAAGTATATATATCAGGTACAGGAGGGCCCTAGTCTTCAGGTGACAATCGGCCCTGGAGTGGATCGTCTCCACATGAAAGCCGGGGACGTGATAGCTACAATAACACAGCCAAGGTGTCCAACACAGACTGAGGGATCTTTGAAGTATTCACTACTATTGAAGGCCTTTGAAATGGGGAACCTTTTCAGTTTTCTAATGGACTTTATTCAGTGCGGCTTGGCGGTCGACAAAGGCAGTGTTTGCTGAGTTGTTTGTAAACAAATCATTCACCAGCAGGTAAGAATTGCAAGCGGACGTCTCTTTTTGCCTACACATTTCTTTTCACATGTCTACATTAGAGTCTTTTGTCTGTTATAATTTTTCCTTGTTTTCTTTCAGAGGCTTTGTCTTCAAATCTCAACAGCATCAAGTTCAATGCCTTTGTTCCCCAGCTGTTATTCTTCTACCTTTCTCCTCTATTGTGTGCGGCACTGCATCGTATCTATTTTTGGGTGATTTGCCATTTCTGTAGGACAGTAATCCCGTGAAAATTTCTATAAAAATATCCACTTCACATTCCCTACTCATACCCGCCGCTGCTTTCTCTTGGGTAATCCCTTTAGTGCCGGGAATAAGCAGCCCATGATCTACATGAGCTTTTTCATTGTCGGCCCACCCGGATACCCTCGCCCCACACCCTGACACAGGTGCAGGTCTCCATTGATGTCTGTTATTATTACATACAGGCTCGGTGCTGTGAAGTCTGCCGCCCAGCCCTAACCCCCGTAACCCACACCACCCACGCCAAAACAAGACTCCCCACCGACGGCCTAACGCCGGGACCGCCATGCTCCTGGTCCATGTTTTCATTTCTCTCGGCTCGTCAGGTGTACAATGTTAATCCAGGTAGCTGCGGATGAACACGTGTGTCATAAGAAAGGATGGTCTGTGGTCTGTGGTCAGTAAGGGGTCAGGGGTGGGCGGGGTACATCGGGGTCACAGTGATAAGGGCTGGACGAGCTGTGGTTGTCGGAGAGGGGAGGTGAGAGTGGATGTGGCTGTGCGTGGGAATAGGTATTGTGTAGCTACAATAGGAATATTCTACATGTCGCAGGTGAAGTGGTGGTTAGGTTGTAAGTTTATTTTGTAAATAATCATTTACCAAATGCAGTTCAATTGAGGATAGACTTCAGTGTGTTGAATCTATGTTTGGCGGATGTATTACAAAGCATAACTTGTATGTGCAATAATTTTGTCGCATGGAACTTCAATTGTACAATTATCATATATCTATATTATTAGAATTAATATTATGCTAAACTGTAATAAGAAGATCGATGTTATAGGGAAGCTAAGTTATCCCAACCCCGGTCTCATTGCGCCAAGGAATCTAATAACCTCAAATGGCCGATCGAGGATTTTAAGAAGGGTATGCATGTACTAGGAAATATTTGTTCTTGTCACATTCTGACCATAATGTTTCATCACAAAAAGATTGAATTTGGGAAAGAAAGCACGGCCTGGTGCGCTCCTGCTCCTCCCCGCCTCCCCTCCAAACCGCTAGAAACAGCGTATTATGAGGTACCTTTCAGTAATGATATTTTATATACCAGAATCTAATAACAATAATCAATTTGTTAATGGCTTTATATTCCATTCTATCTTTTCCATGGGTTCTCATGTTGTGAGGTTGGTGGCTAGAGGTATATAATAGACGGACAGGGCGCTGGGCGGCCAGTCCTGTGTCAACACGGCGCGCATACGACGGCACAAGGCTTTGCTGACACTTGGCGGGCTGTGCCGAGCGGTCTGAACAAACACGGGCGGCGGGCATCTCAAACACGTCCCTCCACCTCCCTCCGCCTCCCTCCTCACCGCCCCGGGCCGCCTGCCGCTGCCGCCCACCGCTCAGGGCCCAAATTGGCCCAAATAAGTCCTAAATATGCCAGCTAACGAATATAGCCGCGGTTTATATTGGAAGTGTTGTTTTGGATCGGTTAGTGCCGAGGAGAAGGGGTCCGGTGGTGGTGGGGAGGCAGGCCGGGGATGGGGCGGGTGGAGGCCGGTGGCCGCGGGGCGCCCCTCCCTCCCCTCCCTCCCTGCACACCCACCGCGAGAGGCGATCGATATCTCAAGCACTCGGGCAAATACGCCCGCTTTGGTGCATTTTATTTTCCTACTGCCTCCTAAGTCAACACGGAGAAATTCAAATAAAAATCTCATATATTACTGGTCAGAGGCGGAGAGCGCCGTTTGCCCAAAGTATCAGCAGCAGGCGGCGGGCGGTGCCCAGGGCCGCTGCGACGGGCGCAGTTTCTTTGGTGAGCGGGCGCGGCCGGCGACGGTCGGGCCGCGCGGCCGGGACCCGACGTGACGCCCCGCCCGGCAGGAGGACGGCCGGACGCCGCCTACAGACCTTCGGGAACCGGGACGAAATTGTGTGGTCGCGACGGCGGCGAAAATCCGCCGGTTGAGATGCAAATTGTGGACGTCGGGGACGCCCAGGAGGAGCCAGGAGGACGGCGTGGGAGGCCGGCACCGGAAGAGACATGGCGGCCCCGTCCGCCCAGCACCCAGCGACCCTTCAACAAAAAGGGGCGGCCGTGTCGTCGGTAAGTCTGCACCGCCCGCCTTCTAGCCTAGATTATGATCCCGTCCGTATATATACAGTCAAGCTGTCGTTGTATAATATACAGTTTGGTATACTGCTCCATATAGCATTTATAAAGTACCATGGGAACCCCCCTTTCTTTTCCCTGATTGGCGATGATGTGACCAGGGATGGTGAATGGTTAGATTGAGTGGTGGTCAGCAACATCCATCCCCCACTCTACTCCACGCTTTTCTCTTTTTTTTGTTATCTCTTTCTGCCTCTTGTGGCCCTATGAGAAAGTGAGTATCCGAAAATACAAGTACAGCCGGGCCTGCATGCTCTTGTGTCTATCTCTCCCGTTTTTGACCTTCCTCACTTCCCAAACCCACAATTCCTACATCAACATTCCCTTTTATTTTGTACATACATATACCTCCGCGGAGCTTCGCTGTGCCCTCCTTAGTAGGCAAATCCAATAATTATACTTTCGTATGATTAATATTGACCGATTCTTTCCCCTTGGAAGTTGATTCCGCGCCGTGCATGTATCACTGGGTTGATATCTGTTATCAGAGTTATCGTCATACGCGACAAAACCGTTTCCTGACATTTTCGTTCCGAGAATTCTTAAGTGGTTTTAGGCTACAATGAGTCTCCTACTTGTGTTCGAGTGTTAGTTATTGATTCTTACAGGGAAGTATACCAATGAAACATTTATCATAAGTATGATTATCCAAAATAACCTTATCTGGAGCCAGTGTCAAATGTTAGGGGAGAATTATTTGACACGCGTAATGTTTTTATATGCATGATACATAAATACTATACAAATTCCATATGTGAATATTAGGTATAGTGTTCGTTACGTTTCTAATTTAGATAATTAGCTAACAATAGATCTCAATGCACGCACTGACCTTCTTAATAATACAATCATAAAATCACATTTTTCTCTTATGCGAAGTGATGAAAGAGCGTAGTCAATATGTATGCCATAGTGAAATTACCATTTTAAATTGATAGTAATAAGATAATTGCAAATTGTCCATGGCAGAAAAGCTAACCTACATATATTATTAATTATTATTTTGCCATGGACAGCCACATCTCATACACAATACCCTATAATTTATACCCCTTATATTACCAACTCCCTCCCTTTCCCGGACCCGCTCCCTCCCTACTCCCCTCCATCAGGAGCAGCTCAGATAAGACCAACATGGCGGCGGCCTGCCTTCCCTGAGCGACTCGCCGAGAATCCAATTTAGCGCGAGCTGCTCGGACAAAACGGACGAGCTGCTCGGCGTCTGTCGGTAGGCGGGGCGCTCAATCGGCAACACGACCAGCGCCCGCCCCTAATTACATTTAAAGTCGCCGACACGATCGGCTAATTCTCACTAATCCGATCGCCGGATATTGGAGGCCCCTGCCGCCCAGGGTGGCCGTCCGCTGGGGGCGCTACTGACGAGTTTCGGGAGGGGGCGCTGACTAAAGTGGGCGGGAGGGGAGGGGGAGAGGTGTAGGGGTGGGGGTCGGACTGACCGTCCAGCTTCGGTCAGAATGTAGAAGGCTTTAACAGTAATAAGGCGCCTTGGGGTAGAAGCTGCATTGTCTATAGCTCCTTATTATTCTTATTCGGCATCCACTCCTATTTTCCTTCGCATGTAGTGATGAAATGTTTTACTTCTCGGACAGTGAAGTCTTATATGATAATTTATGGTTTTTGGAGATACATTTTTGTGTGTGGAATGAGGTCACTTTCGAAAAACTGCCAATAAAATAAATTTGATAAAGTACAATGTATCGAGATATACCCACCTATCAATTACTTTCTTTCACAATTTCTGCCGACAGGAACAAACTATTTCAGCCGAAAAATTGTTCAATAAGAATTTTCATTATTTGAAAAGGCACCAGCGTAGTTATACATATATAGTGTTGTATATTATCTGCTTTACCTCGAAAAATGTTGGGCTCAATGATCAAAGTATCGCCGGTTACCAATGTACATGTCATTACAAAGTAATAACGAAGTCGTATCAAATTATGCTTGATGTGATTATGTCTACTTCTCAGCATTATTAATATTGAGGTAAAAGTTGAACTCGCCCCATTTTCCAAGGTAAGTCGACCGCTAAAGTGTATTGTTGAAAAGCACTTATAAAAAAAGAGAAAACTCACTCGATATTATATAATATCGTACGTACAACACTCAAAACAATTATAACTGAATATTCCATTTTCGTACGAATCCATCTGTAGCCCCGCCATCACAATTATTCTGGACATCAATCTATAACTTCTGAAATTAAGTCGGGTCTAAGGCTTCATTTATTCTGATCGATAGGTAACTGTGTGTACAGACTGCCGGCCGCAGGTTTCAGCACCAAAACGCTGCTCGAGGCCGACGCGACACTGTCCCTCTTCTCGGCGGCCATTTTGATGTTGGTTCAGCTGAAGTCGGTCAATACCCAGCCTAGCACGCTGACCCACAACGCATCATCTCCGCAATAACGCCGTGTGTGTTGGGCCAGTTTACAAGGTGGCCTCTTTTCTGCTATTGCTACTTGACTTTTATGTTTCAATAAGAGAGAGAGCTAGGTGGATATTGCAATAAATGGGTGAACCTTATCTGGCGGAGCACAGTTACTGGAATAATATGTGAATTTATTTTTAATCAGTAATATAAGATCCATTCTATGACTTGTGTATCAATGGGCGTTCAGCTAGATACTGTAGACTGGTAGATACAAAGAAGAAAATTAGTTTTATAATATCTGTACAGCATGTAGTATTGCTGATACGTCTATTTTATACATGGACACTTATATTATGTGCATGAAAGAGATGAATATTCGGTTAAAATAGTATATCATTGCTATCAAAAGACACGTACTTAATTTATTTAATAGTGAACATTGTCAAATGAAAGGTTATAAATATCTGCAGACTATGTTAAGATTTCAAGCCATGCAGGATTTCAAGGCTACGTTACAGCCATGATTATACAAAAGACCATGTAGAGCCTTCAGCCGTTTGCTGTCATCCCCCAAGTGGTGTTTTATCAGTGGAGTTGGCCATGCCCCCATGCTGTCGTCTTATCTGCCCGGCCCACATCGTCTATTATCAGACCAGGGGGGTCGGGGTTCAGCAGGGGATCTACACTGATCCCACAGAGACAGGGATCAAAGGCTATCGGCACTGGCCACAGGTAGTGGGGGGAGGGTGGGAGGGAGGGAGTGGGGGAGCTGTCTGTAGCTCTCCACTGACGCCAGGTTCACACGACAAAGAAGTGGGTCAAGGACTGATAAGGGCCGAGAGGGAGCTTTGTACAGCAAAGGCCGGATGATCTTCATCTACCTCAGAGGATCCTCTCATAGTATTATAGCGTGGCTATATAACTGGCAGATTGATTCCGTTCATTTTCAAAATCTATGGGCTTCCTGGTTTTGACATACAGTACACAGAATATTAAATGTGCAGCCCACCTTTCATTGTTTGATGAAACCAGAACCATTGTCGAAAGAACATACGATGTTACATAATTATACAGTCCTATTTAAATGTATCATGTCCATGTGAATGTTTATAACACGACCAGGGCAAGTGGTATAGCGCTATTGCAGCCCAAAAACTACACGTACATGCACGTATGAGCCTGATGAGAGTGATTCCCTCATATGATTGTACCATATGCCCTATGCATACATACATACATACATACATACATACATACATACATACATAGAACACGGTGACAATATGTGTATTGGTCTCTATATGAATAAAGCGGGCAAGCCTATGGTGTGTGAGACTGTACCCGTCCAGGACATGGCCGCTCACGTCCCCGACTAAGACGTTTAATCACCAGCAGGCCAGGAAGCTAATTGCGTATTTTATCTCGACAGTGGGCCGCCATGGGCGGGCGCCTTCATCTCCTGTCAGCGCGGCGTCAGGAGGCGGCTGCCATGTCACTTGAGCAGGGACGATGTGGGGAGAGTATAGGGAACTGGGGAAGGGCAGAGGAAAGAGTGGCGGACAGAAAGAAAGAGAACTATTATGAGGCGGGGATTGGGCGGGGGATTGGGGAAGGAGCGGGAAGGAGAAACAATAATTATGTAGTTGGTTATCAGCCATGATGGGTCAATTGGTATTCAACTGGAAATGGTACTGCTGTATATGAGTTTAATACAGGGGAAGGAATGTGGGAAAATGGGCGTGGTAGGCCAAAACTGAGCCTGGCGTCCCCAGGAGTCAGACAGCCCTGAATCATACCACGTCCTCTTCTCACGGCCGGTGTCAATCCCCAGAAACGTGCACTGCAGTCGTAGAAAGGGCTGTCTCTGCCAGCAGCCCCCATCTCCCGTCTCCCATCCCTTCATGCCGTATTCCCCTCCCCTCCCCAAACCCCTCCCCGCCTGAAAACAATAGGCCGTCGGGGAGGGGCGGGAGGAGGGGTTCTCCTGTTGGTTCGGCGCGCATTACTCGGCTGTGTCAACACGGCCGTAATTTCCCATTACCCGCCTCTGTCGCTGCTGCACTAATTAGAATCAGTAAAATTAAAAGCAATACTCAAGAGAAGGGGGAGAAGGTACAAAACAGGGGGAGAAGATAGTCTCAGTCGTGTGGTCGTGTGGTCGTGTATAGGGACTGCATGCGCTACTGCCAAAGACGGACTATGGCTCGCTATTCTATAGAATTGGATGGGTGTGCGTGTGCATGCATATGTAGGGAATAAGCGTGGAGGGGGTGGGGGGAAAGGCAGTCCCATCCAACGGCTAATATCATTACTCCAGATGCAAATGAATGCCAAGAAAAACAGTCCTTCAGACAGTCATCCCCAGTTTTGATACTCTCTTCATAACAGGGCATTTTGAAATTAACCCATTTACTTTGAAACAGAACACAAAATCCTTCTTAAATTCCAACTACGTCGTTGAACTGAAACTTCTCACACATAATTAAACCGTATACTCATGAGTGGGGCATTGGGGTATCGTAAAAATGGTGGAAATTTGCTTGAAGAATGAACAATAAACGTTTGGGCGTTTATAGGACCTGACTTCCGGCGGGATCCAGGCTCTATTATCGCCCATTGAGCTGATTGGGGGTGTGACTAAGGGCGATTAACACATGACTTGATGACGGGCATCAATTATTGTTGTTCCGGATTTCCCCACCTCAACCCTGTCATTATAACACCGGGGACGGAGAAATAACAATCAGCGCCAGGCGGTGACAGGTATATGGGGATAATACCCCTCCCATTGTGGATTGTGTCAACAGGATTTTAGTTCCCATTGAATCTAAGCAGAGTAATCATGAAAATGAAAATCAAAGAGCATTACGATGAAATTATGAAATTTCTTTTACGATCATCCTGTTTCAAATTATCTAAAAATGTTATGAAAATATCATCAGTTTATGTATATATTCATTGAAACATCTGTGTGTAAAATAATGAATTAAAAGGAAAAAAACACATGTCTTCTTTATCAATTGTAATTCGGGCCGTTATCAGGATCAACCTATAAACCTAGATATATTATAATAATATTAATACTTATTCTAGGGAGGTCAGGTGCAGTGGAAAGTATAGGGAAAGTAGGTCCGACCAACGTGTCAATATGTTTTAAAAGAAAAAGTGTTGCAGCGATACAAATATACATTATATCAACATGGCCCTGTGTGAGGGGACGGTAGGGGCACGGAAGTATCGGTCATGTTAATATTTATGTTGACATACACTCAGATTAACCGGAATAACCAAATAGACAACACTCGGCCCAATAGCTTCCACCGACGATAAGACACTTGGCACAACAAACAATGGCTAGATCACAACCTAAACGGTGAGGATGTGTGCATATAGACGTACGGCTCAGCAGGAGCAGCCAGTATTTGTTCTGTTATACACCGCCTCTGATATAAATATACCTATAGATGTGAGAGTGTGTGAGTGTATGGAGCACCGATACAGCTCTGACTGATAAAAATGGCCTGTCGATGATGTTATCGTATCGCACCTCTTTAGTATGTTTCCTATGTGGTTATCGAGGTAATATATGTGCACACATATTATGTGTGCATGTATATATAGAGTTGTTGATCTTGGCATTACAAGGTGAGTGAGTTAGGATGGCAGGTTTATGTAGATAGTTGTGTTATGTTGAGAGTCTTGTCTCACCTTAAAATAATTACAAGAAGAAAATGTAATATAATAATATCATTATGTTTACTGAACTAATTAGAGGGGCAGCAATTGATGCTTGATTATGATAGGCCATGGCTTTCTTATAATACCTTTACTCTCAAGATACCCAAGGTTGCCTTTTGATATGATGTATCCTGTCATGTCATTAGATACTTTCATAGAAAGGGAGAAAATGATAATCAAATTTTTATTTTTATTTCATATCATGATAATCATCATGAATTTATTATGACTTATTCTGTTTCAATTTCAATAGAGAATTATATTGCAAATGGACGTATATATATGCAAAGGAATAATACTTTCAAAGAATGCTATCGTCACCCTGTTACAGAGTCAGACGTTGTGCCGACACAGGTTCACCGCCGTCCGCCCATCTCTTCCTGTCTCCCCCATCACATAACCAACCAACCAGTTACCACCCCACCCCCTCCATGGTTGTCAGACGGCCGGCACATAGCCGTGGGCCCTCCTGGGTCCGCTACCCAATTCGGCACAATTAAATTCTCCGACTATTTGCCGTTTTAATCTATTCCATTCGCACGCGACTGATTTTCCTCCTGAGTGGGCCGAAACTGGCGTCGGGCGGCCTCCTGGCGGGAGATGTGAGGGACTACTGGGGGCTGGAGGACGGGGAAAGGGGGTAGGGATCAGGGCCACCCAGGAGGAAACAAAGACAGGAGGGGCTGTTAGGGCCCCAGTCTGCCGCGGGCATCAGACAGATTAATGGGGCCCGATGCCAGCTATAAAACCTTACTCAAGGTGGCTTTGATTAACCAGCATAAGCCTGGCGAATGGGAAATGGTAAGGAATGGCGGATATGACATTTGATACGCTACACGGCAGTAAACTGGGATTATTAATCAGGCATAGATATCTAAAGAACCACTTATTTATGATATGAGTTGTATTTTATCACCGGATATGCATGACGCTGAACTTTCACTTGAATGACCAAATTATGCAAGCGTGGGCGGGAATATATCTTATGTGCAACGATTCAACCTACAATTTTGCAGCCCTCCATTCAAATCAAAACCAGACCCATGCCCTTACCTAATTCGTCCCCGCCACCAAGGAATCCGTTGGGATATACCAAGGAGATGCATGATAAACACGGCACGGAAGAACACCGAAAATCCCCATGGAAACATGAACAAAGAGGCTAAGTCCTGGGCCCGCCGGCCGCCTACACAGGACCTATACCCGGCCGAGGCCCTGGGCCCTGGGTCTAACCCACACGGCTCTATAGAGCGGTGGGCAAACTTGGCCGAGTGGCAGTCACAGCCTCAAGAAGAGGACAAACACGCAGCGCGCGGCACTGACCTACTTCTCGCCGCCTGCTACATCACCCCCAACTCTGCCTACTACTCACAGTCAGCCGGTGGGCGGGCCGAGCTGGGTCCGGGGTGTTGGGAGTATGTAGTCCGGGATGTAGTCGTACTGTCAGCATGTAACGTAGAATGTCGTAAGTCTAGGAATCTATGCCGACAGTTACTAGTATCTTAAACTCTATTATTAAGGTGGTATATGATATAAATTCCATAGGGTTTTGTGAAATGTAAATAAGTTAATATCTATATTATTTAGGAGGGGTAAACGGGGTAAACGATAGGCACATTCCCACACTGAATAATAAAATGTCTTAGTCTATATTTTGTTCTGAAAAAATCATTGGAATTATAGAGTAGGATATTATTATGCCATTTTTCTAGGAGCATCTACATACTTTAACATGTCATAGGATCAGTCCAATTATCTCTCATTATAGAAGAGTAGAGATTAGGAGCTGAATACGATTATGAATATATTTATGCTCTATTCAGATAGTGGAGAAACCATGTTCAGAAAATACAAATTATAATTTTTATCTAAATATAAAATATCATTGTTATTTTCTGCGTTGGATACATTTCTTATGCCTTAAGCAACATACCTAGTTGGAAATATCAAAGACAGTCAAAAAAAATTTACGTAAGATGGAGTGACCAAGATGTACACTGAAAACTCAGAGTTGTCTGGGTGACAACTTTAATTGTGTCAAAAACCACAACCCTCTGACAGCCATATTACTACCTTTTTTTGAGATAGTGACAAGACTATGACCACTGTATGTAAGATAGTTAAAGGTCTCCCTGACTACCTTGGATTGTCATTGGATGATGCAAAAAACAACAACCCTAGGCTGTCCAACACCACTAAAAGAGATCCAAGGGTTGTCAGGAGAGTCTTTCTCTCTATGACCACCCATGGGTTGTCAGACATTTAAATGTCAATTTCTCTGCCCGTGATAAATGGTCATCCTAACTTGGGGATTTATCTCACCTGGAAAGCACAAATAAGAGGAAATAAAATTACAAAGATAGCTAGGACAACAAAGGATTCGTCACATTCTGACATACTACAACCCTTTGACAATTTTTGGGAGTCCCTCTGACAACTTTGTGTTTTCAGTGTATGTTTATTTCCATTCGACCCTCTTCTCGTATTCATGACGGTATACACTGTGTTTATATATTGCTGTTTTAGATGCAATCAGGTATTTCTCTTGATTGTCCGAAGAGCGTCAGATAAAAATATCTGCGATGTCAACATTAGTCGATCAGGTAGCCTAACACTGATTTGGTCCGATATTTTAGAATGACTACCTAAATGGCTTCCTCGTCAACACTGGATCCGGAATGCCAATGCACAAAACCGTAAAATAGTACTAGTGAACCGACTCACCCCTTTCCCACTCCCACCCCCATCCGCTCCGCAGGCATGGTGTTGACACATACAAGTAGACTATCACAGCCATGTATATAAACAGTTTAGGTCATCAAGAAGCCGGTCGCCGCGTGTTATCTTAGCGCTGAATCGCGCCGCCTCTGCTTGTACAGAGGCTGAGGGTTATAGCAGGGGTGGGAGGGGTAATCTGCTCGGCCAACACTGCCCCTCCCCGCCCCCGCCCCGCCCGACCCCCATGCCCGCCGGCCGCCCGTCGGCCCGCCCACAGCTCCACGCCTGATGAGGTCTCAACGTCAATGAGCAAAAGCGCGGCCCGAGGAGCCCGGGACGGTGCTAATCGGGGCCGGGCTGGTGTTATTTTAGCTGTTGTGCATGTAGGCCTCGGGCATCAGAGACAGGTCAGGTGCGCTTCTACATGAGCTAAGGCCAAGGAATTGACATTTATTTGAATGGACTGAAAGTAAGAACATAATATTATTAGCATATCTATAGCATGCATGTCCCATTGGAGCAAAACTGTTTGCCCCCCAAAAATAGATAGAAAATAGATTTTAAAATTAAGTGCAAAATTTTCACACACAAAAATACAAAAAATACCAAAGAAAACAGAGTATAGTGTCCTTGAGTAAAGTGCTGGAGAATGTTTTTTCTTGTTCCATGTGTCCCTTTATCTTATTCGCAGAGAAAATATTTATAGTGATAGGTAGCATGGGCCAATATCTGCAACATGAAAATAAACTTATAATTATGGGAAAAATCCAATTTGACTGATGCCCTCAGTGCCGGGTGATCGACGGGAAGTCTTACGTAGGCCCACAGTAAAAGCTGTTGTGCAAGTCCACTATAATTATCTGTTTAGTACTCCACATTAAGGTATTATACATTATATTATACATTTAACCCCCTGGACCCCCCACCCCCCTTCCGGTCCCCCCTGGCAATACCATCAGTTACAACGTATGAAATCTCTAAAGGCAAAAATTTCGACAATGTTTACATATCATATATAGCTTAAAAATCAATAAAGCATAAGGAGACGGTTTAAAGTGTGTTCCTATGCTGATTCCTTTTTTGTATTCAGAGAATGTACTATGTTGACTCATGCCAGATTTTCATAAATGCTCGTGACCTGAGATCACGAGGCAAGTAGTATAGGAAGTGGATTTGAATAATTATGCTTTTCATATAATATTGTCATATACATGTACAAACAGGATTCGTGCGGTTATATGCATGGGCTCAAGACCGGTCTGGGTTAAAAACATGAGTATATATGTTAGCATTTTGTTCTGAGATTTTCAGGAAAAAAAACATGCATTCATGGTGACGGGGTATAGGCCTACATTCAGCAATAGAGCAGCATTATAAGTAGTTCATACTTTAGAGAATGAATATAAAGATTGATCAACATAAGGGCAATTGAAATGGAAATTAAATTAAAAGCATCATTTAAAAGTAACGAACCTAGGGATACTGGAGGAACATGACACATTGGGAAATGAGGGGGCGGAGTGTAGATTCAAAGTATTGAACAGGCGGTGAGCGAGGGAGGTATTATGGTAGTGGAGATGAGGAGGTTACTGCATGTTGGGTGAGGTTGGGCGTGGTGAGGGATGCTGACCGTTTAATCAGGGCTGCAAGACAAACACTCATTTCACGGTCCGTGAGCCGTGTCTGCCGTCAGCCCCCCGTCTGCCAGCCGTCTGCCGTGATGCAGTCCCTGGTCCGTGTACCACCACCCAAACGGGCCTGCACCCAGCCCCAGCCCTGCTGCACTGCTACCTCTGATCCCTCCTCCCGACCGCCTTCCTCATCTAACCCCCCGCACGCGCAGCTTCTAAGGCGAACACAAATTATAAATTTCATTTGGTCGGGGCCTAAGTTCATTTCGTTGTTAAGTTTTGAAAGCATCGCCCGCCGAGCAAATGAAGTTGGCCGAGCGCCGGTGGAGGCGGGCAGAGACAAAGAATATTGCTGGCAGCGGGGATTGGACGCAGCAATTAAGCATTGCTGTGTAAACACCGGCTAAGTACTCGCCCGCCCGCCATTTAATTACTTGCCCGGGTCAGGAGCAGATGGGAGCTGCTCGGCCCAGCTCTCAGCCCGCCGCCCGCCCGCCGTCTAATATCCTGCCGCCAGAGATGGCCGACGCCCGCCTCGGCCAAGACGTCAATTTCCGGTTGTGCGCGCGCAGACGACTGCATCCGCATGGATAGCTTCCGGTGCGGCCGCGCTGGCTCCCGGCGGCCGGCTGTAGTCTGCCAGGCAACACGCCGGGTGCCGACTGGGCGTCCCAGCGGCCATTTTGACCGGTCCGCATGTGTACAAATGTATACCGAGGACCAAACAGATGGGAACCGATGTTAGCGGCTTTTAGCGGTTGAAAAGGGGAGAAAATAAGGTGACTACTGCAGCTTTATAACCCACTTCATCCCATCATATCCGAAGCTCAACCACTATATCATTTCTTTTTCCGCAGACACTTCTTATGCGTACAAGCCATTATTTCTATTTGCATATAAATTGGAGATTCTTACATCAGAAAATGTGCATAATTTAAATTCCAAATTTCCTGTCGATTGCATATTGATCAACTATTATGTTTCGTGCAGGGACCGCTTTGACGTCAGAAACGACACTTCCAATTGTTGTATATACATGTAAATAATATCTATGTATATTCTTTTTTTTAAAAACATACCAAAAACATGAAACCATGCACTTGTGAAAACAACGTTTTTATTGGTTCCTCACAACTGCTGTCCATGCAGTGTAACTGTTATTAAAGTCCAACCTTCCTTCTCTTCTCGGTAGCCAGTAGAGTAGGTGTTTGGAGAAGGCCCCTAATGGGGCTTTAGTCGGTTTAAAATGGAGGTCGGCACTCCAGCGTTCGCAGACGACTTTCACCCAGAGCCGATCACGTGACCCAGCTATGTGGGCGCCATTCCATAATTCCACTCGATGGGCGGATAAAAATTCCGTGCCCCGTTGAGAGTGGCCTGACCCTTTTTTCCCTGGACGAGGGAAATATTTTAGCCATGGCGCTGTCGGCCAGTCGAGGGGCCATGGCATTGTCGCCGTCCTTGACTGCGTCCTTGGAGCCTGTTGAAATACGCGCCGAGAAAATCCCCTCTCTACTAGGTGCGTGACGACGCCTGCAGAGTCCTTGTTTCTATTGTACGTCACTTGTTACGTCGCGTTTGTCCGGCGGAAACAATGACAAATCGCTGCGAGTGATCTCTTATTTCAAAAGTCTATTTGCCAGAGAAATAACGGCTCTGTTTGTCTATATGATGATCAAAAATATCTGCAAGGAGGGCAAATTTGAACGGGGAGACATACAAACATCATGGCGAGGGGAGTCAACAGTCTCCTCCTCCTCCTCCTCCTCCTCCCGGACTGTGGGCTGCTGGCAGTACATGAATCTAGGCCTCTACTATAGAAGGTGTCGGGGGATGTGAGGGGGACGTCGGCTGGGGTCATGACTGCATGTGGGCAGTGGTCATCTGGCCAGAGGACCGCGGGTTCGGGGTATACAGAAATCATTTGTCGCGGGAGGTTAACAAGCTCGGCGACATGGCCATCTTCACTTACCCGGCCGTGAGGGGAGTGTGGGGAGTGTGGACATACACGACGTCAGATGATGACACTGAGGGGGTGGGGGATGCAGATGGTGTATATCCATCCCTCCAGGGCGGGCCTGGAGGGGGAGCGGCAGGAGGAGGGAGGACGGCGAGCAGGGCGGGCGGGACTCGGCTTGCCTGCCTCCCGCTGAGCTTTAAGTGGAACATTCAATATTATTCGAGCACAAACAGTTGTCATTTGCCCAGTGTGTTTTATGGCCAATAGCCGCGATATGGTCGCATACAGCGCCATGTCTACTCAGTGCTACATGCATGGCGGGCTGGAGGAGGGGAGGGGGAGGCCCGCCGCCCCTGTTTGCCCGTCTTAAGTCCGTTACCTCAGCAAATTAGGTGATCCCTCGAAAAATAAGCTCCGCTTTCACAGCTGGAGCGTTCAAATTTGCCGAGCGGTGGGCGCCGAGGGGGTCCGGCGGGCAGTGTACTCACGGCCGCCGCCGGCGCCTCCAGGGCCCGGGCGGGGCGGCGGGCAGCGCCGGGCGTCAGTCGGCAGGGGCCGGCCGCAGCGTCAGGACATACTCAGTCAGACTCCCACCGCCGTCTCATCGCCGCCATCACTTCCCTGTTTTCTGCAGGTACCTAGCTATACTCATTATGAATCCGTCCAGTAAGTACCGATTGTATACAGATGAGGCAGACATTAGTGCATGATGTTTAGGTGCATGTTAAACTCGAGTGCGGATGGGCGCGGCGCGAGGTGATAACGGTGCGATGGAGGGTGATGGTCCTCATGTGCTTCAATTTCAGTTTTTTCTCAGTTGTGACATACCCTCTTCGTCGGTTAACTTTGGCGGAGAAATTCTGTGACTCGATATAATACAAAAATATGCGTATGTTAGATTTGTTTTGAACCTGGAAGGATGAAATGTCACTTTTTATACGCGCGCGCTCTAGTCAAAATGGTCCGATATACTTACATTCTCTTATTTTGTTGTATCTTTGCAGATTTCTATGTGCACTTCCATGACACAGCCTGGAAAACGGAAGCGTGTCGTAAAATTTACAGAGGGACAGCACCGGAGTACTTGTAAATGCCGACAAGACGACCGTATACCAAGAGATGGAGACCTTCAATCAAAGGAGGGTTGGTCAAATTGCATGGTTGAGTGCAGAATAACTTTATCAGTAATTGATTATGTTCAGGTCTGGATAATCATATGCGTATAATATTATTTTGTTATACGACCGTCTGGTCGTTATTATTCTTCGTTATGTAATTTCCGTCAGGGTTACTCCTACATACATAGTTTCCAGAAGACGGTTTGGTTCAGGCCAGGTTCCGCCATTTTGTTTGCCGTTTTCTGCTGTATAGTTCATGCATGGTCCCAACGAGAATAACCGTCGTCACACAAAGTCACCTATGCTTGTCTTATTTCATGAATATGATGTAACTAATACGCATAAAATCGTTCTTCTATATAAATTTTGTACATTATTACAGCAATTTTAACAGGACTGTGTATAGTTCTCGCAATTTTCCGACTACTTTATGGTTGTAAAATTGACTGACTCTATTTGAATGCGGTCTATTGGGGTGTATTATAAACTGTAGTTGTATATTTGGATTTCATAATACCTTCGAAATGTCTACCGACAAGATACCCGGATAAGACACAAATCCGCAGATATGCCCCATGAAAAGTAATTTCTAGGGAGAATGTGAGCCTGTTCAAAAAGGGGGACATTTGAAAAGAAAATGGCCGGGCGCTGAGTTTAGTGTGCCCTTTGGGGGAGGGGGGTAGACTTAGGTGTTAATGTGTATTACGTAACGCCCTAACCCCACCTGACTGACAAAACGAGTATTACGAAGCATTATGAAAATGTTGTGGGTACCTGGCCTCTGGCATTCAGCTAAATAACCAGTTAGTTATATTAATGGGTTAACCTTTACGAACAACTATAGGCCTATGGTTGTCGAATTATGCCCTTTAAATGCATGTTTTGATTAATGAAACTTTCATAAAACACTGTGTCCTTTCCCTGCGTTTAGTCGCACCTAAGAACAAAATAGGGAAGGTTGGAAAGGCGTGGTGCATGAAATATGATTGTAAAGAATAATCTGAATTCCTTTAAAAAAGTTATTCAAGTCCATTTATAGGATGAGCAAAAATGCCAGGTCTGAAAATCATATAAAGGAGTGCCCATGATGGAGGGGATGTCCTACAAAGATGTAAATGATAAACCCACTCCGACATAATTATACAAACTGGGTCCAATGTTGATAACAGTAATACAGTCAATGTATTCTCAGTCTGTAGCATTCAGCTCAGGGGGCATTGCAATAAACAGGTTGGGGCTACGATGGGGAAATCAGGACGTCCTGTTTTTTTCAGGACACACCCCTTTAAATCATTCTCAAACATTCCATCATAATTTTTGTAATTTTAAAAATATGACCCTATATGACAATTGATTATTTGGTTAAATTTAAATCAAAATCCATCATTACAATAATGGTTTTAAAAAGCCTGCCTGAAAAAACAGGACGTCCTGTTATAACAGATCACAAAAGTGTCCTGTTATTTCAGGACAGACCATTTTCTCGGGATGTTTTTTGTAACTTTTAAAAATTAAAAATCAATAGAAAAAAATGTAATGATAGAAAGTGAATATGCAACGATCATTTTAATGAAAAAAATGTATCCTTTAAGTACAAAGCATTTTTGAAGTGAGCAAATTTCTCATTTTCTGAGCATTTTTATTTATGTAAAAATATTAATTGTGAAATTCTTATTTATAAAATCGCTTAATGGGAACACCTTTTTGGGTGTTTTGCGACCAGTTCTAGTCAAAAACGACAGAACTGACCGACCAAGACTTGTAGAAACGACCAAAATTTAGTTTAGTCGCTCAATGGGTTCCCGCCTTTAGATGAAATGTAATATAAACTAGCTCCACTGCACTGAAATAGGCAGCGAATCCATTAAATGGTAGGGAAATACAATCAATCTACCTAATTCCATATTCCATAAGAAGTGTGTAAACAAGCATAGTAAACTGCTTTCAGCATTTCTATAACTGGGCACAAAGAGATGTTCTACTCAAATTAACGAAAACTGAGTCAACTAAATAATACAATGGCCTGAGAAGTTTCAAAAACCGAAAAGTTTTGGACTTGAATGATTTAGGGATGACTAATTTTCAAAACCTGATATTCATGTCGAAATTGAATGAAGCAATAGCGTATGCAACTTGATTAACAGTACATTTACAAATGATACTGACTGAATATGGTTTCATAAAAATTGGATATTCATGTTAATGTGACTCAACACAGAGAAAGGATGCTCCGAGGGGAAGATATGAATGATTTAATGAAAAATAGTTTTAAAATTGTCATAGACTAACTTTTTGTGTACAATTCAGCTAACCTACTCAAAAGACTCTATTTCATTTGAAAATTTCCTTATTTGGAATGTCAATGGAACATTTCATCCCCAAAATTTACCAAACAATAGTGATTTGATTGCTATGGAGAAAATAACTTGTGTGATTCCTTTTTTTAAATTGTGACATCATGTTGCAAAAATATCCCTGCTTCAAACAGCTGAACAATACCATTTTTAGATCAAGAGTTATGATAACATAGATGTGATTATTCCCACAAGTGAAAATCATAATGTTTTAGTAACCAGTTCATAAGCCAGACATATAGAGGTGGACACAATAATATTCTATAAATAGCCATTTATGTTTTTCAAGAATTATGTTTTGTTATTGAATACTTCAGTAAATTACTAAATAATTCATGTCATTGTCATTCCCAGGAACATTGACGTTTCTATGTTCTATAACATGTAACTTCTTGGATAATTGACACAATTTCACATTTTTGGTATCATTTGAAAGCTAATTCCATCGTCTAAAGTGTTGAATTCCCGCCTGGAGCATCCTTTCCCCATGGTGGGCCACGTATCATGATACCATTCGATGATAACATGAATATGCAATTTGTATTAAATTATTTCATATATTTTGTGAAAATTATAAAATGCAAGTAAATTTACAATAGTTAATCCTACCCTTTCTCTACACTGATGTGATTATTGCCACAAGTGAAAATCATAATGTTTTAGTAACCAGTTCATAAGCCAGACATATATAGAGGTAGACAAAATAGCAAATCTTTTATAATAATATGAAGGTCATGTGTAAAGCAGACTTATCCCGCTATTAGTGTGGAGTGGTCAAGGCAAAGAGGACTGGTGAGTGGACTTCTTATCAACACTCCACTGTGGGTTTTGGTAAACATTTGTGCATATTACTAATCTTAGTCAAAGGTACCCCTTGTCAACATTTCTTATATTTAGCCATATTTTGTTATTTTGTCTACATTTATCCAAAATCACAAATGACAGATAGAAAACTAGTGGTCTTTAGGTGTAGTTCATGAAGATAGTCCATTTATTTATTTATCAATATAATATACTGATAAATGTAGGGCCTACATTTATTGGGATCCCGGAAACTTACTAAATTCATACATCTATGAGTTAGAAATGGCTTTTGAGCTTTTAGCGAAGCCCATAAGGATAATCTACTAAATTTAGTGAACTCTTTTTTGTTAATTAAGTAAAAGTCACTAATGCAAATCAACCAAAGAATGAACAAATTATCTGTTTATACTTACTACCCAGGAACGAGCAACAAGGAAAAACTTTAAGATCAGCCTAATACAAAAAGCTCTCAAACACAAATTCTTAACAAACACGTTGATGAAAATAGAACCAACTGTAAACAGACAATTTGTACAGTTGTGATCCTACAGACAGGATAGGAATAATCAAGTCGGGTGAAAATGTATTTTCCCACCTGTTTAATGTGGGTAGTGAAATTCAAGTGTGTGCAAGGAAGCATGCATTTGTGACTCCATCACATGATTATATGGAAGACAACCTGATCACTTGTGAAAATTAAGGAAATCAGTCAGTCCTGAAAGAGTTTTATCCGGGACCAGGACATATAATACGGACATTGCAAAGAGCCCAGGACAATGCGTCTCTCTTACCCGACGGAGAAAAAGGAGAAATCAGCTGGGTATTCTCTAGCACAGGTTCTCTGCTGTGTATAAGACGAGGAAGTTTTTTTTACGAATGCTATTAGACAGACAGCCAGCCTTCTCAGACAGGTTTTAGAAGATCTCAAATACGATAAAAACGTTCACAGTCAGCAATGTTCTCGTCACGACTCCCAACGGTCGCAATTGAGATTCGTTTCTAGAGATCCCCATAGGTGGTGCGCTGGACGGTTGACGCTGACCCGAACCAGAAATAACCAGGTTGAGACCCTTGAAAACTTATCTCACCCATTTGATTAGTTATATATTGGATAGGGGAGCGCTCCATATGAAGGAAGTTAGCCATGAGGTTATGATATCTTTCGTAGTGCAATAATAAGAAAAACCATCAGTGCGTTGCACGAGGAAGGCCTATAGGGAACTGAGAGATTTTTTGTATAGATGTATTATTTGACTAGAGAGAAAGAGAGCGAAAAAAGAGTTAAGATGGCGTCGTGTTTGCGTCAAAGTCGACGTGGACTTGTGGGCAAGACAAACTTTGGTGGTGACCCCAAGGTGAGCCCTGCGTCCATCCATCAGGGGAGTAGGTGTAGTGGTCAGCCCGGGTGGTGGTCCGCCCCGCGCCCGGCCTGGGGCGGGGGTGGGTTGGTCACTCAGACCTCACCCTCTCAGAGTCTAACCCTGGAGACCCACCTCACCCACACCCCACTCACTGAAACTAGTTTCCAGCCACTGAAATCTGCCTCCGCCCCAAAGTTGGCGGTGTCCGGCCGCCTCCCGGGCGTCGGCAGAGGTCAGCTCGTGTCGCCGACTCATTTCCTGTCGCCGTCCGAAGACGCCGAACCCGACCTGGTGGTCGGGCGGCGCTGACCGGGCCGGACCCGGGGCGGGGCGGCCGGGTGGCGGCCAGCAGGACGCCGCCCCCCGCCCCCGACACCGCCGCCGGAGATGCCCAATTTCCCGGGCCGCGGGGCAGGTGTAGCGGCGGGCGGATGTCGGGGGTGTAGCGGGGTGTGGGGCGGGCCGTCGGCACCGGGCCTGTACTAGACGTCCAGTGCATATAACCGTATCCACCGGGGTATAAGGCTGGGCTATAGTTCTGGCTGAAAGTTTACTTACAAAGTGGTTTAACAACCCAGCACTCTTCTAGTCTATATTCGCCAATGTAGGGGCTCTTGATCAGGGAGGGGGGGGGGGGGGGGGGCGTCGCAATGTTTCATGTCACATTTAAGAAATGGGGAAGTCGCCCTGTCGAATATAAGAAAAAACCTTGTCCGGGGCCTTGTCACCCTGTCGAATATAAGAAAAGGACATGTCCCATATCACTATCTTTAAAAAAAACACCTAACAACTGCCATGTCGCCCTGTTGAAGTTAAGGGTCTAGGGCCATATTGTAGTCTACTAGATATCATAATTTTCGAAGGCTTGACATCGCGCCGTGTTACAGGTTACAAGATATATGAAACCATGAAGTCGTCTGCTACTTGTGATAAAAAGTTTCTACAGACTTCCCATTTTGACGTAAAACTGTTTAAAGTCAATGTAAAGCAAAAACGTTGAAACTATAAGTTATGCATGCAAAATTAATAACACCATATAGACCCTGCAGGGCAAGTGATAAATCTCATTGGATGAGTGCAATTTAATTTCAGCTCTTAGAGGACACCCTCAAAGTTAAATTATTGATTTCCTTCTTTTCAAATTCACGAGAACTCTAGAGACTGAAAAGCCATCAGTGACCCTCCACTGTCAAAGTAGGTCAGGAGCAATGTACAAACAAATTTTGCATTTAATCAGATCCCATGGACCAACATGTCCCCGCCCCTAATCAGTTTACTTATCCCGGCTTTCGTGAACTAAATCTGCTTTTAGGATTGCACTCACTCCATCTCTATAGATATCATATTTTATTTCCAAGTTGCTGTTTCACTTTCTTTTTCTGTTCTCTTCTGGCCCTATTCCAATGCGTTTCTGAGCTTTTAGATAAATCTTCATTACTATATAGAACAGGACACAAAAGTACTTTAAGATAATTTTAATTGAACGTTTGGAGGTATAAGATAGCGATAATTATAAGTTGAAATAATGGTGATAACATCAACGCATTAAAACTGTTCAAGTAATAGTCTTCCAGGACGCTTGTATAGTCAGTTCACTGTAATAAGGCCCTATGTTCTTATAAACATTATAATAAAGGGCGTGGCGGGCGGGGAAATTTGTGAGTTCGTATAGATCCACCGCCAATGTCCAAGTGGCGGGAGAACATGTAGTAAGGTAGGCTGTGATTGGTCACTAGTGGTCATGTGATATTCAGCCAATTAGATTTAGTCTCACTTTGTCCTTTAGTAATGCGTCGCAATTATACAGTGGTGTAATTCCTGTCTACATTACTATATAGAACAGGACACAAAAGTACTTTAAGATAATTTTAATTGAACGTTTGGAGGTATAAGATAGCGATAATTATAAGTTGAAATAATGGTGATAACATCAACGCATTAAAACTGTTCAAGTAATAGTCTTCCAGGACGCTTGTATAGTCAGTTCACTGTAATAAGGCCAAACCGTAGGTTACAATCGGCTAAGGGCCTTGTGGACCGAGTTGGTAGGGTCCTGTTGTGGCCGAATGTAGGAGCGGACGGCCTGGGACCTCCATGTCCCGTGGGTCATTACGTCGTTTAAGTCAGCGCCCCCCGAGTTGTAGGCGTATTGAGCTGCTCCTCTACGCAGACTGTGTAGGGAGTAGGTTGCGCTCGAGAGTCCTGCTAGTGCAAGTAGATGGGCCCACCGCCGCCTGAGATGGGGAACTGTTACTGGGTTCCCGTCTGGGAAAGTGAGGAGGGGGGTTCGGGCGGTTTGTAGGGGAGGGCGAGCCTGAACATACGACTCGTACGCCCTAACTGGGCATAGTTCCAGGTCCGTTGTACGCGGAAGGAGGATGTGGGTAGCGTCGGCTGACGACTGTAGCGTCTTAGTCCATTTAATATTCACTCGTAGTCCCATCGGCGTCACAGAGATGTCCTGAAGTGTTAGGTGCCTAGTGGGATCATACATGGCGACCGTCTGCGGAGCCAGGGTGCTCTGACGCAGAAATCCCATGAACATGAGGAGGACGGCTAGCCTCAACATGCGGTGATGGGACAGTAGAGGGAGGTTAAGAAGGACACGCCTGAGGAGGTCCGGGGTGAGCGGAGCCTTGGGAGCCGGAACGTGCCTTAGTGTTAGATGGATTGCCCGAAGGGCCATTAGGACCCTAGTGTGGTAAAAGGGGGCCGTTGAAAGGCCTGAAAGTGAATAAAATGTCCTGAGGGACGAAATATGATTGGAGATAGTCGCTGGGTTGTGTGTGGACCTTGCCAGGTATTCCACATACCAGCATACGTGGTTGTAAGTCACTTTCTTGTGGTGGATCCGGGCGTCCTGGCAGAAACGTAGGAAGGCAGCGGCCGCTGAGTGCCTAGCCTTAACCGTTCCTGGCCTATGTGCTTGTCGCTGGCGAGTGGAGGCAGCGGCCGCCAGGTCTTGCTGGAGGTGACCTGGAATCAGACAAAAGGTGCGTATGTAAACGCTTGCGGAGATACCGGGACCGAGGTGAGGGAGAGACGCTGCACGAGGCGGGTGGCCGCGTGGCGATGTTTTGGGGCCAGTGCGACTCGGCTGAGAGCGTCGGGTACGAGCATCCCTTCCCCTGGCATGTGGGCAAACACTATATCTACGTCGTTAGCGGCGGCGTGAAACCACATCGCCCTACAGCACGCCGCAAGGGCTCGGTCCTTGGCCCTTCCTGATGAGTAGGCGGCGACTGCAGACGAATTATCGCAGTTAACCTCAATCGTTCCTGCCGCGTGGGTTTTGTCTACGAGGGTCCTGACTGCTCCAAGGACGTTGATGGCCTCCAGCTGAGTTATATGGTGGGTTTCTGTCATCCTCTTAGGGTAGGTATAGGCGTAGTAGCGGGACCCATCCGTGGCCCCGCCCCCCACCATAGACGAGTCCGCCCAGATCCTGAGCACTGTCCTGTTATTTGGGATGATGGCACGCGCATTGTTGGATGCCAAGTAGCGAGAGAACCACGCTAAGTCAGCCCTGACGTGAGGTGTGACATTAATGTCACTGTCGCCGTGGGCTGCCCTAAGCGCGGCCAGAATTCTGGCTATGAAAACTCTCGCTGCCCTTACCACTTTTGCTAAGTGATTAACGTAGCCTATGATTGACTGCATGTGCTTCTTCTTTATGGTTTTCTGCTTCACTGCCGCGGCCGCTGCCGCGGCCAAACACTTGCTTCAACTTGACATCGAACAGCCTCTCCATCCCCACTAGCAAGCTTCAGCAAATCCCCAGCCAGGTCACATTAGGTGACGGAGGCTGGAGCTTCTTGCTTGCGACCTGGAGTCCGAGTGAGGCGAGCAGGTCGATGGTCTGTTGGAACTGGCGATTAGCCACTTCTCCCGTTGGGGCTATGATGACGATGTTGTCCAGGTACATATGGGCTGTGATCTTAAGCTTGGCCAGGGCGCGGACGATGAAGTCCGCGACCGATTGCATAGCATAGGACGACATCCTTGCCCCGAACGGGAGACGGGCGTCAAAATAGTACTTGTGGTTGAAGTGGATCACCAGTAGGGGCCAGTCCGTCGGAGAGACAGCAAACTGTCTATATGCCCTTGACAAGTCTATAACTGCGAGGCGGATGTCGCCTGGGCACATTTTTGTGATGGAGACGACGGCCCTGTCTATAGTGGGGAGGTTGTGGACCGCTTGTTCTCCATTAAACATGTGGGGCTGGATCCATTTGTTAATGCCTCCCTCCGGGTACGACAGGTCCACTATCACTCTCCTGTCGCTCGAGTCAGGCTTTTCCCTGGTCATCAGGGGGCTTACTGCCGCCCATGGGGTGAACGGAGGAGAATCGTATGGGCCGTATATGGCTCCCATCTCCGTTTCTTTGGTAATGTAATCCTTAATGTCCTGTGAGTACCTGTCCGCTGACGAGTGGTTATAGCCAGCGGCGTCACTGTACACAGGTGGGCCAGTGTACTGGATGGGGAAACCATATTTAACTCAGTCGAGAACCATCCCATCCCTTTCGTGGCCTGTGGCGAGGTGCTCCCAGCGCTGGACGACCAGGTCAGTACGCATGGGAATCCTAGCGCCTGCGTGGTTTGGTCTGTTTGCCGACCTAACGGTGTCGTAGATATAGGCTGTTTCCGGGTTCATTTGCCATGTTGGATATGGCCAGCTTGTGAAGTCATCCTGGTTGGCGTTACGCGCTGAGGTGGCGTGTAATTCCGGGGAGGCGTGCCCGGAGAACACCTCGTCAGGCACGCTGCTGTCGTGGTTGTAGTAGCGCCTATTGGGGGAGGCCGGCTGGTCATCTCTGTGGGGGTAACCCACCTGCTGGAGGAACTGTGGTACGTAGGTGTCGCCTGGTTGACTACCGTTGCTGTCCCTGGGGGTTTGGTCGCCTGGTGACCTGGGGTGGTCAGCGGGGCCGCCAATGGCCCTCTGCTGAGCTTGGTGGTTGACGTAGAGGTTGTCGCCTAGTTGACTAACCTCGGGAACTTGAGCCTGATTGACCACTTGTGGGTCAGTGTGTCGACCAGCAGGCCGATATGGGTCAATGTAAGTATGGGGCTTGTAGACCTTCATGTTAGTGACGCGAGGGCTGTCATCTTGGGCGTCGTTACTGTGATCGAGGGCCGCGTCGGTACTAATTTCAGGGCCCATTATGGTACTGGGTTTATGGGGGGGAGCCATGTGTTGACCCCCGCCCGACAGCGTGTCGACCGCATGGGGTTTGCCCTTTACGAGGCCCGACTTGGAATAGACCCTTACTGTATTTGTGTTTGAGACTAGGCCACTTTGGTTAGTGCTTACGTCTCTAGAAGTGCACGCTATGTTATTATCACTAAGGCGTGCGCAAAGGTAACTGGTACTCACGTTATCGACTATTTTGGTGCGAGGAGGGCTGGGCGGGGTGTGAGTAGTCCCTGACCTGCCCGTGTCTAGTTTTTTGGTCGTAAGTCCTGCTTATCCTTCTTGTTATTGTTACCGAATGACTTGCCTTTGTTGTCATTGCGCGATGTGTCCGCATACTTGATGGTCTTCTTGTAGCGACACTTTTCTGCGATGTGAGATGTGACTTCGACGTCGGTGCCGTAAAAGCACAGAGCACAGACATGAAGCCACTCCCTTCCTTCGGATGAGTGGGTATTGCGTTCCGTGCAGGTGTCCTTGTTGTGGTCGGGGCACGGAATCCGGGCTGCCGATGCCTTGTTATTACCGGTAATCCAGGATAAGCGAGTCCTCTCACTTGCAAACAAATCGGCATCGTGCCATGTCGCTTGGCCCTCCTCTATGTGGGCCATGCATGCCTGGGTCCATTCCCTCACTGCCCACCACGGGGTGACAGCCGCATCCTGTGCCACCTGTGATGCGTGGGTAGTGATTGCGTGGGCGTCTGAGAGTGGATCGAGGACGGTAGATAACATTCGTAGGGTGCCACACATATGCTCGGGGAAGGTGAGATCGCGCCTCGACTTTCTCGCCCGAGCCACCTTCTTTATATCAGGAGGTAGTGCTCTATAGGGCTCAAGAGTGAGGTTTCTTGTAGAAATGCGTTTACCTTTAGGGTTTCCTGCTGCCGAGTATTGGGCGTCGAGTGCTCGTGCTATATCCTTGCGAGCCCCGGCGTCCGTTTGGTGTGGTCTAGGAGTACGGGCCCTGGATCGGGACCTTGAGTGGGACCTGCGGCGGCGATGCCTGCGCTGCGAGGCGTCCCTTGATCTGGACCGGGTCCGTGAGCGGGTGGCGTGGCGTCTAGATGACCGTCGCCGGCTGGAATGGGGCGATCTTGATCTGCTACAACGTGATGATCGTCGCTTTCCACGGCTCCTACTCCTCACACTAGCTGGTGAGTAGCGGCTTCTCGATGAGTAGCGGGAGCGGTGTGTACGTCTGCTAGAGGTAGACCTGGAGCGTGATTTCTTGTCAATAACCTTCGTCACCTTGTCGGTAAGGTCTTTGATCAGGGTGTGAAGACCGTCGATGCGCAGGCTGTTCGCCGCTGGGTCCGGTTGTGGTGGAGGCGGTGGCGGAGGTGCCGAGTCCTTCTCCTGGGACTGTGGCTGGCTGTCCTCCTCCTCCTCGGACTCTATAATGACGTCCTTCACGGGTGGATCTGCTTTATTCGAAGCCATTTGTTCGGGTATAGTACTTGTACTAACTTTGCTACAACAGTTTTCAGTTTGACTGTCTTTACTCACTGTGTTACCGTTTCTTGCGTGTGTGGTGGCGACCGCCCGGGTGGTGGTATGGGTACGTCTATCGGCGCTCGTCAGTAATCTGATGTTTGCCAAGATTTTAGCATTCCTTTGTTTCCTAGGAAGCCCCACGTTATCCACCATGTCTCGTAACGACTCCGGGAGGTATTATGCTCCACTTTGCGGTATAAATCGGGCATCCATTGCCCAGCACGAAATTTGTGAGTTCGTATAGATCCACCGCCAATGTCCAAGTGGCGGGAGAACATGTAGTAAGGTAGGCTGTGATTGGTCACTAGTGGTCATGTGATATTCAGCCAATTAGATTTAGTCTCACTTTGTCCTTTAGTAATGCGTCGCAATTATACAGTGGTGTAATTCCTGTCTAAAGGCGTTATCCTTATTTCTGTCTGAACGCTTTGGCTTCTTGTTCCGTTTCTTAGAATTTGATGTTGTATCTACTGGAACTTCTCTTTTTTCCCTCTGTGCTCTTCCGTCTTCATATACACTCGCTATCTCTACATTGTTTACGTTTACTTTATGTAGGTCGTGTTCTTTTTTAACATTACTTCCACGTCTTGAATACAACAAATTCCCGTGAGATTCTCTCTGTCGTCTCATTGCCTTCTCATTCATTCTTCCTCACTTTATGTCGCCTCACTCCATGTTACCTGCATGGTGTCTATAATTTCCCCCATTGAGTTGCTATTTTCTTCACTTCTCTCTCATTCCATCCCCCCCCCCCCCCCACCCATTCTCACCTATATCGACCCTCCTTCCCAGCTGTCATAGTTACTGCAGAAACAGCGTCCTGTGACGTCACAATGGGAACATGGAGGCTGTGCCCACCTGAGTCAGGTAACCGGACCTGGAGCCTCGTTAAGGGGGCTGGGTATAGGGCGCGCTAAATGCGAGAGGGGTGGACCTGGTTCCCATACCAACTATAGCTAGGCCTATGTTAATTGGTAAATGATATTCTACACATTGATGCAGAACCCGGCGGAGCTTCAGCGCTGACAATTGTATTTAAGTGATACCAGGGATAGTGATAATACTACGATATTTTACTCATTGGCGCACATTATCAAACCAAAACTATGGTATATTTAACCATTAAACGATTGTCTTCCCTCGTAAGAAACAATCACTGTGCACTGTAGTCCCGGGACTGTCGCGAGCTATGTATACATATATAGTATACATACAAGCTATATAATTCATCTGTTTGTTGAAGTTCCTTGGCGGGGGAGGCACTAAGATGAGAGCTACAAATACCCATGACACCATTTTCAGTACCAATTGCTGGATGGTGATAATATAATATGCTGAGATATGAGATCTGAAGTGGCCCAGTCCATAAGCACCTATGATAATTCTCAGGATGTATCATATCCTCAAGATTGTGACAAAAACCACAACACCTCCAGCACTGGAGATGAACGACTCGTATTGCAATACAAAGAGACGTATAGTTTAATCATAGCTTTTAATCTTTGTAAAAAGTTAAACTTGCACACTCGTATAGGTTTTTGAGAAAAAAACGTAAGTAGTATACAGAAATGGAGATTTGGTGAAGGTTAAAAAAGGGACATGGATATGGATTTCGCAGAATTGCCAGTGTTGAATACTATATATGTCTTATCAAAGGCGTAAAGCTAGCCTGTGAATTTATCTAGAAAAATTACATTTTGTTTTCATAATTATTGATATCCTATCTACAATTCTCACATATCTTGAGATGATGAAATGATGTAAGCTTTTTTCCTCGTCTGCATTCTTTGCCTGAAAGAACTCATATGCTTTAGGCCTGTGTTTAATGGTTTGGAAGCTAATTACTCCACAAATCAGATGGAAAAATAAACGATGATCATTACGTCCTTATCGCAGCTACCTTATCAGTCTCACCTATAACATACAACTACTAGACACTCTCTACACATGTGGACAGAGCTGCAGTAGACTAGACCAAATTACACACTTCTCTTTTCATTCAATATTGAGTCGGCGCTGAGTGTGTCAGGACGGTGCGCCCTGAGGCCGGGGAGATAGGCGGTCGGAGGACAAATACTGCTGATCATCACACTATATACTGGAGCAGGGTGGTGGGCGTGCCCCCTGCAGGCCGCCCGTTACGGCCACGGCCCGCCAACACCACTCTGGTCACTTAGCTCGGCCATTGATCGCATTCTTTACAAGAAGACACTTGTAAGTAAACTGTGGCTGGGGGGAGGCCCGCCGTCATAGCGGCGGCTGTGTCTATAGACAAGGCAGATATCAGCAAATGTTTGACGGGCTATGGTGTAAGCAGAGGCCGGCCCGGCCCGGCTGTGTTTAGCACGTCGTCCCCCGCCGCTCGGCACACATCCTCCCGGGCCTCGCTGGTCCACGCCCGGCTAGGGTTTCCACGACCAGCTCCCGGGCCCCAGCCCCACGCCACCAGCCGTGCCTACTGCCCAGTTAACCCCCTGGATGGGCAGACCTCCCGCCCTGGAGGAGGGTTTAAATCCTGTTCGCTCTGCTAGTATCCCAAGTGGAGGGAACTGATGCCACCGCCATCCAGGAGCAAATGTTTGACGAAGAATTTTAAGATACGACGGAGAAGCACGATGGACAGGGTTATAGCATAACTCCCGACGACCGAAGTCGCCTGCTCAAAGACATACTAAAAGGGATAGGAGGCTATCCAATATATATAAGGGCGCTGAGCCATTTTCATTCATGGAAATCTGTGTGACACGTTTATGCAGAGTGACTACATATGAAATAACTGGACGGTGGTGAGATATTGGGCGCGCATGCAGCCAACCAATCGCATTGGATTCTACTGCAAGTTGTATATTGTTCTTATACACAGTGAGTGTACCGTTTGAGGAAAGCAAGGTGCTCTGAGGACATATATACACACGTGTATCGCACAATTATCATAACATTCATAGTTTACTTTTCATAATTTTTCAAAGCTTTTTATAAGCACTAGTTATTGTCTGTTATCATGAGGTAATTTACAGATTTTGAAAATTTAGCACTAGACAGTCGGAGTGGTTCTATAGTATACGTGTGTCAATCGTAGAAACCACACATGGTCATTTTGTATAGATCGGGAATGCTCCGCCACCAACAGAAATAAGCATAACGGTAGAGTACATTTCCTATTTCAAGTTGGGGATTTCGATTTTACCGTTCGATATACATAGGTATACGTATAGACCTGTATATGCCCATTCATCCGCACATAAACTGATATGATCTAGCACATAAATCCCAGGACAGTCCAAAAAGACCCAGGCTGACGGGAGTAGGCCATTTCAAAATAATAATTATGGTGAACGCCACTTTGACATAGAACGTACAGGAGAAGGGTGAAAAATACAGGGACACATACATATATGTACATAATAATTGCAAGTGAACGTCAAATGTCAAAACCAAAAGAAATTTCTAATTAACACCCTTTTGTTCGGTTGTTATTTTGGCTCAGGGAAAAATAAATATGTTCTGTTTGTTATATACTTTGAAATGACAGCTTTATTATAACAAAGAAATCTTTGACCCCCATTATACACCATGTCATTGGGACTCCTGACATAGCACTCCCTCCGAATACACTAACACCTAGGCTCTAATCTCATCCCCAAAACAAAGGCAGCCTCCACAACAACAGGTGTGGGAGGCCTGTCCCTCCTTCCCCATCCCCTGTCCCAGATAACACAGCCTGGAGTCAGCCTGGTCGCGTCGGGCGGCGACATTAATCTGCAGGTTATCAGCCCACGCCCCGATAAAGGCGATACGCTGATAGGCCACGTCCGGAGGCGTCGGGGCGGCCCGTGTCCCCGCCTGACACCTGCCAGCGCCACCCTGTTTGTTCTAAACCTGGTTATTTATTGAAGGAAATCGCTTACTTAGCCAGGAAATGAACTCTGTCGACGGGCATGTCAGGCGCTTTGTTGGTTCCAAATCTAGGGTTTAACTGTCCGGGATTAGAGAGGATAGAGCCCGCCAAACTTCAGAGCTCAGATGTTCTTTTTGTTTTATATCAGTCAGATATTTTCAAGTTTATTTCTTGTTATGTTGATTACAAGTATGAATGTTTATTTATCAAAATTATATTGCGTTTTAATATACGGTCAAGGGTATAAGTATCTTAGATTTATTCTGAATCAGCGTAGTGAATTTCAGCATAAGGAATATGAAACAGATTTAGGACGTCCACTATGATAAGCAAATCAAAATATACCCGCACAATTGTACTAAACGTACAATCCATATTGTTCCATGTGAGAACTTTTGTTGTCCTCGGGCTACAGTAACGCCAATGCTAAAGTCCCTATAGCCGTTTAGCGGCAGCCGATACCCACGATTTTCCGGGTGAGCCAGCGAGATGTTGACCGTGCCCGAAGCGGTAGGTCCCGTCGGGAGAGGACGGCCCGGGGCGGTGTCCAGGAGAAAGCCGCCCACTCCCCACTATGTGTATGTAGTAACCCCTACCTCTCCATTCTTACCTCATTAGCTGCAAGTCATAGCAAATAAACAACACATATGGCAGGCCGCTATACACTTGGCCAGGCCCGGCTCAGGGGTAGTTTCCCGCGCCCGTCGGCGGCAGGCAGCAGCCAGCAAGGACAATATTTATCCGGTAGAATTTGCTGAACCAATATTTTCTCAGAAGCAGGGCGACGGGGATTGCGATGGTAAAACAAAAGCGGGACGAGAAAAGTGTTATGATTTGTGTGCTCACGTTGGGTCGAGCAGTGATAACTGGAGGACCAGCTTCCCCACTGCCTGTATGTATACACCCATCAGGTGCTGCTTTTAGAATCCATGCCGTGGAGGAGAGCCTATCTTCCATTTTTTAACCGTCATAACAAGATTACCACAAGTGGCATTCTCACACATACATACGTAGTTTTACAAATCATGCAACTGTAAGGCAGGAAAGCCGAGATTGGCTTCGCCCAGTTGTAGGCCAACTCTGCGAGTGTGAAATAAACTGCACATGATGTATCCTGCTTTATAGATAATACCTGATTTTATAATTACGTTAGAATCTACAGATATAGTTATGGGTAATGACGAAAGACATGCACGGTTAAATGAAGTAACAGTCTGTGTACAGTCACCCTATTATATGGTAGAATAGTCATGGTCACAGTGTAAGCATTATACACCATGCAGAGGAAATGTGTTTTCCACGACCTTTTAAAATAATTATTGTTTATTTATATATAATATATTGTAGTTAATTAATTGTTATGCAGGTAAATGACATGTAGTTTGATAGCTGGTGATAATGAAGTGGAGGCACTTTGACGTTCATGGACTTTATTGTTTGTTCTAAAATGTACCAAGAGTTTATTGCAAAGTGATCTATAAAACTATGTTTCATCTATCGCTCAAACTCAAGAATCTATGAATATCAATCATATAGTCAACATAAATCTCAGCTAGGATTATATATTGAATTGGTAGAGCTATATATTATTTGTACATGAATGCATATAAACAACGTTCAAGTTGTAGTTCAGTTGCTTTGGTGATTCAATAAGAAAAGTTTAGAGATAATAACTTCAAACTGTATCAAAGGCAATAATGTAAATTATATCAAGACTAGAAAGTGACACCATGCCGCTCACAATATTATATAGGCCTACACGAGGAGTTTAGACCGCTATATACATGTAGTATATTCCTTTGTGACTTTCCCATGCAATTAGTGACCCTACGTAAGCAATGATCCTCATTCTGAGTGCTGCAACATTTCCCGTGAACTAAAAGGTTTTAGTGCATGAACTCTATCATGTAGATACGCCCATTTCGGGTTAGGAATGGAGACACCTATAATGATATAATGGTACTTATTTGTTCCATTATCCATGCAGATAACCGAGATAAGACAGGGAGTATCCCCATTTTTAGGTCTTTATCATATTTCGGACATTTTTCCGCGGATATACTGACACAATGGGGTGAGTACTGTATGTGTGTGGCCCACATTAGATATCTAGACTGATATCACCACTCTCCTGGTATAATCTGGGTCTGAACGCCGCTGACCAGTGCCAGCAGCGACGCCATTGTTTGGTGACGTCACTTCCGCTCTCGATAGAAAATTGTCTCGTAAATCATATCGACTGTATGTCGCTGCGCCCTGGCGTACGCCGTGCAGCAGGCACTTATGGTATATAAAATCTATGGCAGGCTGGGTGCCCACCTGCCTGTAAATTGCCTGTGCCAATCCCCAGTTGTTAGTTACCGTGACGCAGCATGGACATGGTGCATGGTGATGTTGGGACACTGGCAAAGGCTCAACTGGAAAAACACAAAAACCTGTCTGTATATGAAGTAATGAAAACGGGCATAATCTACCCGAAAAAGACAACAGGTTACAGGCAAATAACAGCTCTCTTCATTTGAACGCTTCCATAAAAGAGCATGAAATTATATCAATTAATGCATGGTAAATATAGTAGCAACGCGAGGAATCAATCTATTTTGAGATCAATTTAAGTGAATGTTGTTATTCATTTCTCATGCTCACGAACGATTCTTATAAATTTACTAGGCACGCGAGGTGTATTTAGGCGAAGGGTATTATAATAAATCTTTATCAAATAGATAGTGCAGTGTAGATTGATATACAGATAATCTGCAGAACCATACAGGCCGGTTAACCCTCCCACTCCCATGTACCCATCATGGCGGCAGCCTACTGTCGGGACTGACGCAACTCCGCCCTCCTCTGTCCCTCCTCCTCCCCTCCAGGAGACATGCTGGAGGGAGAGATAAGTGGATCACTTCGCCTGGAGAGGGATCCGCACCCCATCTGGGTCAAGGATCCAGGGCTGGCCGGGAGGTAGGAGGCGCCTGGAGACGGGTACTGTGCAGTTGGTCCACCCTGGAGTGAGGAGAGGGAGCCGGGAGGAGAGGGCGACTGGCGCCGACCGCCCGAGGCCTCCCTCCCGGCCAGGGTCTGCCGGGCCCATCTGGTAGGTCCCCGGTAAGAAAGGCAGTCGGAGATTGAGAATGCCCGCTCGTCGTGAGTCGTAGTTCTGTATTTGTATATTTATTTTTTCTAATGGGGATAAGAATAATATAGGCCTATGTACACTGCCGCGACTGAATAATTCAGATTATACTGACGTCCTACAATGAAATACTGAACCATAATGTACCATGGATTTAGCAACCTCAAATAAAATTGGTCTGTATTGAGATAAACATAAAATTGGAGCAAAACAATGCTATTCACTCTCTCCCATTTCTTTTCTCAAAAGCAGATTCTCAGATTCATATATGCATGGGTATTGATCATTTGTGCAACAAGAATAGGCCCTATATATTCCCAAACGTAGACATTTTCATCATTCATCCAGCAGATTTGGAGATACTTAAACACGGACCAATTTTGCGAAGTATAGGACCTATAATGCCTTATACCATACGTATACAAACTGCAATACATTTATACTAAAATACGATTCATGTCTTTTAATTCTTTCAATCTGTCAGGACAGTAATATTCAACTACAATTAATAAAATAATATTATAATGTGTACATAGCAAAAGCAAAAGCTTTTAGAGTACAACAGTACAGCCGCTAACAATAGTGATTGCCTTCTATTTCTGGCAATTATGAAGAGAGATATGAACATTATAATCAAAGAATTGGGTGACCCGGATTTCGTGGTGCAGGCTTTATTACCCCATTGAAATACGACAGGGTGAACATGGAAAAAGATGGAAAGTAATCTATTTTTGAATGGGAACTTAAAATAATGAACACCCTTCAGATGTATATATATTTAATTATATATGGAGAATATATATTTACCGTGAAGCACAAGGCCCCTGGTGAATATTTTGTCTTTTCCAATATACTCGTCCTATAGTATTTATTCTTTTGATAATATTCGGAACCAGGCGCATGTATATGGGCAGTTTGGGTGACAGGACGTGACGCCTTCTCTCCCCGAGACACTGAACACCCTTCTCTCGGTCCCTGCACCGCTCTCCGTTTCGGCAGCCTCCAGGCAATTAACCTGACATGGTACTTTTCCTTCCTATACTAATCAAGAGCCTTTATTTGTGAAAGTCCACTGAAATTTTAGCAAATGATAAAACGATTATTTATAGAATTACACTATACAGAGGGGATTTCATGCGAATGCATGTTCTTTGGCATAACCCTGTCGATCACGCAGTTGAGGAATTGATGTGCATCAAAGTTAAACTATAATTTCGAATTTGGTTGGCTAGACGTCGGATCATAATTCTTGTTATGAAATGTGGGAATATTTTCATTTCCGATTCCTGTAGTCCAAATTCTTACATCAGAAAAAAAAATCAGTTATTTCAACACATCGACACTCAATGATTATGAAACAACATTCAATCATACATACGACAATAGATCTTACAAAAAATACATACTGTCTAATAACATTATTGGATTTATCTTTATCATCCTCATTTTGTAGTTCGTTAAGCAGTGTTTCCCCCTAATTCTACCCCTCTAACATAGGGGCTTCGCTGTACTTTAGTATACTCTGTAAATTTCTTTTTCATTTTGACTTTTTTCAATTCTGAATTATATTTTAATTTATTCTTACTCCGCCACCATATGATATGCATTATTGTCAGTTACAATTCCCTAGGCTTTGTGACTCATTACCTACCGAGATTATTCAAGTTAGTGATTAAGTGTTTCATGAGTTTGCGATAAACTAAACTAATAAGACCACCCCCTTTCACTGTCATTACTTGTATACCTATTATGTCTGAAGTTTGTTTATAGTTACAGTCGTCAAAACGTGTAATTATTGATAAGAATCATATCAATCCCCCAAGAAGGAGGTGATATGTCACTCCTATGGTTCATTATCGTGGTTCTTACATATTGATCTTAACCTGTTTATATACCTTACAAGGGAAATGTCTATTGTCACTCATTATGACATGCCGACATAGACCAATACACTATGTGTGGTTTAAGATGTGTAAAAATCCGAGGTATGACCATTGATGCACAAAAAAACCACATTGCATTCATCAGTGTATATATATTTAGTAATTTAGTACAGTGCAACTGTGTTCATTGCAATAATTATTATACATACAATAGTTTTATCGTTATAGATACATACATGTGCAGGCATGGTCACATCGATAAGATTGACGCATCCGTGTGTATATAGTAATAATGATTAAAATTATTGTATTACTTATATATATATATTTCTGTATACATACTCTTTCCATGTGAGTGTGACTTATATTTTCCCACTTTTTAATGTGTTGATACCCAGATCGCTATGTATTTTAACCCATAAAGAAATGCGAGTAGTATAGTAAAGCAGCACAGGATTTTCCCCCTCGAATTAATAACATATCCAGTGAGTGCGTTATGTTTGAATGTTTGACAGCAGTAATTAGCACGATGATGTTCTTATGTGCGAATGTGATGGGCTTTAAAGCCCCTCCGAAACCATGACCTACTTTGTACGGTGAATAACCATATATGTACAGACTGTGTATGTGAATAAAGTTGGTTGTATTGAGGACGTTTACCTTGGGCCGGCCGTGTTTGCGCCTGCCACATTCCTCACATTGCCGGTGGTGTTTAGGCTGTACTAATACGCTCCCACTCCATTTAGTAACCCTAGCAAAGATGTAAATGTAATAACCTCAAAACACACACGACCTTTTAAATACTTGTGTTGTAAATGTACGCCCAGGACCAATTTCCTTACCTGTGGTTCTAAGTGTGGTGGTATATGGTTCAGCAATTGAGACGGAAAGCTGTGATATTCCAATGTTTTTCCAATTTGATTACGAAAACAACTGCATCATTAAGGTGCGCGTGTCTTTTTGATGCTGTTTTCTCAGTCTATTAGAGCAGTTTATTTAATTCATCAAGCCATGGATGCTTACACATGTATAGAAGGTAAGTAATGTAAAATATTTATATTGTCCCTTAATGTACAGGCCTATATATATTATATAATTATAGAGAGAGCACGTTAATTATCAACTGGCTGCCCGTTATTCCACTGAATTGTTTCTTGATCATGAGGATGTTTTGTATCAGATTATGTTATCGTTTTGCCTAATAAAGCATCTTATATTTTATTCTGTTGAAGCGTTCTATCTTGCAAGGTTGATAAAAGTGATGTAAATCACATAATACGCATCTAAACTTTATTTTTGTGAATAAACACCTGACCTTTTTACATATAAGTATATACTCGTACAAAAATAAACAAAATTGTAGAATAAAACTGTTCATTTCGAAATGATGATATCGAATGTTTATTACAATTTAAAAGTTACCGAAGTATATTAAAAATCATATATATACGTCTTCCAATTAAAAGTATAATATCATTAAAGAATCTTATCTAATTACCTTCACTGTTCCATCATTGTCCTGCACACATGGTACAATACAATGATACAGTAGTGCATAAATAATTCTGTATTGAATCTATAGATATTGTCATATTTTCTATTAGCTGTATATGTATATCCATAGCCCTAAGCTATATAGGGACACGAATTAGAGTAATCTGCAGCCGTCGACACAACCTCCACGCGCATATATATACACACACCACAATATACCCACTTCTCTCCATACACAGAGGCTGCGGAAAACAAAGTGATTTTATTGACTATCAACAAGGGGAGGGCCAACCTATGCCCCGTAGGCAAGCACGTCGTGGGCCGGGGACAAATTTGAAGAACCCATAATATGTGATAGAGTCTATATGAACACAGGGGTTACAGCGCTGTTCGTTTTTGCTCATCTGCAAACTTTGTCATGTGCCTTGCAGCACACGGCCTGTGTTTGGATGCAGGGGCCGACTAAGCTGAGCTCATAACCGTCACTTGATAGAGAAGTGGGGCGGCCGAGAGAGACAGGGCTGGCGTGACCGACTTATTAGCAGGGGGATTATGTAAAACAATATGAAGGGAACTCCCACATACAGAATCTATCTTTATGTAGATTATACCGGTACAGCCTGGAATGTAATCTATTGTGGTCGGCTTTGTTGGCTTACAACCTAGAGTGCTCAGAAAGGTCTTTGATAAGAAAAATAGTGAAAAAGTAAACGAAGAAGAACGTTGGACGTTTGAAATGGCAATTTGGGCCTATGCGTAAAAAAGAATTCGGATAAGAAAAACAATAAACACGTAGAAATTATCCAGCCAAGGATATATGACGTCGCAGAACGTTCGAATAACGCTGCAGAACGTTACTACATAAAACGTCACAGAATGCTACCATTGTGTCTTCCCTTGGCTGGGTAGGGTATTATTACAGATAGATGAATAAAGGAATAATACGTTGTTTGTGTTTTTTTGTGTGTTTTTTTGCAAGTACCTGAATAGCCACCTCTGCAGCTAATATCGTATAAAGTTACAGCTTATTGCAATCTCATAAACGAGCATTTACCCATCTACCTTAGTATATCCTTTCATCTCTCAACCTAATAATAAGGATCTTGAATTTCCCCACATATCCTTTTATGAGTTCTCGCAGAACACCAATCTATGGGAATTACTTTTCCAGATGTATGTGAGTTCTAACGGGGATATTGAAGTGCCATGTATGGCCGGTCGCAAACACGCCCCAGCAACAACAAAGTTAGCCTAAAAGTACAAGATGAAATGCCCTGCAATGGGCGCCTCATACAGCCAGGCGGCGGGGAGGGGAGACTGCCTGGGTTGGCTTGGTGCTCGCCTTGCATTGATCTTGTCCCTGTGAGCGCCGACAGATAAGAGCTGCTCATGCAGTAGGACGCCCTGATAGGGGGAGTAGCTGTGAGCAGCTCGCGGAGAGGCGGGGAGCCGCTCAGCCCGCCCGGGCGGGGTGTAAGATACATCTGAAGGGCTGTAATCGTTTGATCTGGCCGCCTTTTGATGTGGCGGGATGAGGACGCGGCCACAGAGGGATCATCCATTATTGCGCCAGGCTAAGCAGCAGCGCCGACTGGCGGCGGGCGGGGCGGGACGGGGGGAGAGGGAGGTGGGCGTCTTGATGGAGGCACGAGGAGGAGACGGCCCCATCTAGGACGGCCATCAAACCATGCTTTATTGAGATGAAACCCACCGGCGTTGCTAATGAAGCAGTCGGCCGCCTACATCTCTTTTCCAACCCCTTTCCTTCCTGGCGTCTTCAGCAGAAAGACGCGCGCGTCTTTGTAGGCTGCATCTCGGGCGTCGCCGCGCACGGCCCACTACCCCCACTGCCGCCTACCGCAGACGCCGACTAATCAACGGTCCTCACCGAAAAACCGGCGTCGTAAAAGCCCGGCCCATTTTCATTTGCTGCCGCACGCGGATGTTGCTGCCGCCCGCCGCGCCCGGCCGCGCCGCGCAGCCCGCTGTATGCATTGTACGCGCAGCAATTGGCCGCTTTTCGGGCGGCGCGTGTTTGCGCCGACCGCGGGTAATTTCACGGCGCGTTCCTGTCCATATTTCTCGGAAAATGGCGCGCGCCAAACGCGGCCATTAACTCGTTTTATGTCGATTCGGCCGCTTGTCCCCGGCGGGCAGTGCTAAACAAGGTTTACAGCCGGCCATAGAAGGAGGCAGGCCGGGTACTGACCACCGGCTGTCTATAAACCAGGAAAATATGGCTCCCCAATGTGCCACCCCAAAATATGACCCCTCAGTGCGGTCGGCGTGGAGTATTATATTTTACGTTGGCCGTGTCCGCACGAACAGCCGATCTAGTTAGGATCGAGTGAGGCATGACCACCTCTTCGGTCGGAGGAAAAGGAGAAATAGAGGCGGGGTATTGTTTTATTGTGCGGGTCCTACATCAGTTTGTCTCTGGTTTATCAGATAGTTTTGTACAAGCGTACACGGGACTCTCTAGGTTGCACATGTGAATATGAAAGAGAATATGTTTATATTCAGACAAATCTTTTACGAATATGTCATGAAAGTCTTATATAGTTGTTATCATTCGGTAAACATGAAAACGTATAAAGCGCGGACAATGATCCTTGTGAATTCTTATAAAGATTGAGAAATTCGGATTCTGTGCCTGAAAATGTTAAAGAGTGGATGAGGAAGTGCCTATAATATATGGGTTGAAGTCTATCCTGCTATGTAAATTTGCACTTATTTGTTCACCACGCGGTCGCTGGGTAAACAGCGCTGCTACATATATTTCTGGAGCATCCACTTGTTCAGTATAGGTGTTTTTTTTAATTTTCTATATCATCCGCAGAATTTCAAAGATGAACAATCTGTTAGAAAGAAAAAACAAAGCCAATGCAACATATCTTCCGTAATAACATGTTGTTTACTTGCGATTAGTATAATTATGCAGTGCCAGTTGAATAGTCTGCAGTCTTTTAGAAACATTGCATATCTCTATAAAATACAATGCGCATACATGAGATGATTTGTACATAACCATGTGCTCTCGATCCTAATTGAAATCATCAAGCATCAGGGATCCGTTCAAATGCAACACGTTTCTATTTCAATTGAAAATGTTTTTCAAGTTATAATATATGAATATAAATTTAGTCCCAAACTCCCCAGACAAACATTCCTTTTATGTCCCCATTCAAAAAGCACCTCGTAGTAAAAACGCACCATGAAACATCCTCTGCCACACGAAAATTATCATACTGGTTTTACTACCTTCAAACACAGGTAACTTTATTCTTCATATTGACCTAGGAATATTCAATGTGTTTGTTCACTACATAATGTCGGTATACCGTCCTATAACATTACATGCACAAACCAATGCAGCGCCATGGATAAGAACCACGCAGGGAAATGGAATAGCACGAAGAGAAAAAAAAAGAAATTATGATTGAATATCAGTTGTAATATTTGTTATCGTTCGTCCTTCCTGCAAATCTATATAGGCCTCACAAGTGAAAATCTACTTTCAACTAGTATAATAATTAAAATAAGCTGCATTTGTTACATTTACTGCAGAGATTGGTAAACTACTTTATGTTGGGCTCGGAGGCGAATACATTAAACTTTATTACCATGAAATCATCCCTAAAATATATCATCCTCTATTGTAAAGATAAAACCTAATGCATCAATTCCCTTTCAAAATCCTGCCTCTGGCACTGGTATGCCTACCATTAACTAAGCAATCATAGTCATTTGAATATTTTTGGTCCAACATAATATCTACTCCTTACTAACATTGTTTTATTTGGCTTATGATCCATTGTGTTGGTTGTCATGTAAAGGGCAGATTATAATATAGAAGAGAATCTCAAACTTTCATCTATGTCGAATAATATTGATGTAACGTGTTAGGACAGCTTGTAAGTATAATCCCAAGGTACTATTGCTGTCAGGAGATGCAAAAGCATTTATTCCTCTAAACCTGAGTATCCTCCATATAAATGTATGTGTACTGTGCAATCAGGTTAAAGCTATTTTATTCATTGTCGTGTTATATGTTGTAGAAACAAACTAATTAATCTGATATATTTGATTCTCCGGAGCCTGCTGATTTATAACAAGAATAATCACTATATCAACGAGGTATTGTCCACAATGCAGTGTTGCAATCCCTTCAGATTTTGAAAACGAATGACTCTTTTAATTGAATACTGAATGGATACAAACCCTTTGCCAAATTGCTGCAGAAATATTTGTTTTGAGCTGCCAGAATGGAGCTGCTCAGCACGGTAATATTACATGCCAATCTGACATTGTTTGAAACAGGCCGGAGACAGGATTTGCCAACAGGAGTTAAATGAAGCACGGTGAAGTGGGAGTGTGGTAGGTGCTGGAGGAGCGGCCTCTGCTCCAGGGTCCCACCTTCGCGGGGCTGGTCTGGAGGTCTCCTGACCGCCGCTCCCCACTTGGCATTCTGGTCAGCGCGACACCGGCGTTACCAACGACCCCAGATAGGCATCAAATGACATCACAGCTTAATGTTGTTGACTCCCCCAGCTCGCTCGATTCGAATAGTGACTCGGGATAAAATTTTAAAGGCAGCCCCCCTTCTTGCTTTCTTGCCACCCTAGCACCCCCCAGACGTTTACCCCAGCCCTCAGGCCGGAGGGGGAGCCGACCAGGCCGCATGGCGGTCACGTCGCCTGCCCTTCCTGTCGGAGATTTAGCTTACACGACTGTGGCGGGGACAGAAGGCGTGCCTTTGTTCTGCGCCGTGGGGATAAGTCAGGGAGCAGTGGAGGCCCCCAGCAGGCCGGTCTGTGGAGGCCAGGGGAGCGCGGGGCTGGCAGTAGGCAGGGCAGGTCGGGCCCTGCTCTCTCCCCCCTTGGGCCGGACCCCCACCGCCTCGGCCAATATTTGAGTTGTGTGACCGCCATGCCAATGAGAGCACCAATCATCTAGCGGCCGACCAAAGATGCAGGCATTAAATTCTTATTTCTTATTTGCCGTGGAGTTGAGCGTGAAAACCAAGCTGGCGCGTACAGATCGGGGGTTGCGGGTCCGGGCCCGCCCGGGGCACAGACTAGGGGGGGCCAGGACCAGTAAAAAAAGTGACTCTTGAGTTATCGAACAAACTTCCCAGGAAAGGCGAACCTCCCCCGACCCCTTAATTTACCGCTCTACCAAAAGCGTCAGGAGGGGAAGGGCCTAAACTTTTAAGTACATTATTACAAACTGAGATCATATTTCTAAGTATAAGCACTGGAAAGCGATCACTTCTTGATCATAGGAAGAGGGGAAAGAAATTATTATATCAACCTACACATTTCCCCGTGTTTTACCAATTCAAAGTTTCCCATGCTGTGCCAGTGAGTCAGCTATAATGGAAAGCAATTCCCATATCCGTCCAATATTTCTTGGTGGAGTGTGCGCGCGCATAGGGTAGCGGCCATGATGAACACAATAAGTCCCTGTCCGATATGAGGCGTCGGCGGTGCGGCCGTGGGACCAGGACAGCGCCCCTCCAGACCCACCCCCGCCATTTTGTCATGCCGCGCCCCCATCCCGCTGACAGCGCCCCCACCGGACGTTGCCCGCGACACGGCGGCCATGTTTGAAGGTCACACAAGCGGGAGATCGCTACAAGGCGCGCGACGGAAGCGGCGCGTCATGAGGGGACAGCCTTGTCGCTCACGCGCCCGTCGCTAACAGAGTTAGTCCATCAGCGACCGCCTCCCCTTCCCGTGACCCAAACGACCTCCCAATATCGACCTGACATTGCCATTGGAATCTACATGTATCATATCATAGTATAAAAGAGTAGACATAGGGCCTAAAGATTGTGTTTTTCCACGTCACATAAAATTGTCATAAAAATAATTATATAAATAAAGTGTATCGATTTGTTTTTACTTCAAACATTTGATTCCCTGAATGTACATACATCAAAGATATATCATATAAAGACACACAGTTATGGGTTTGGTTAAGGACGAAGAAAGAAAAAGCGAGGCAGTTTTTCCTCTTCTCCAAGGTTCGACGAGGTGGTGGTCCCCTTCACCAAGGTTCGACCGTTTATATATACATCAGGTTACAGTTAGAACCTGCTTAGTAAGCGTCTGCAATGTGATCTTAATAATTTAGTTTCTTGGGGTGAAGATAATGCATTATTTCTCAATGTGAACAAGACTAAGGCAATGATTATTGCATGTAGGGCAAAGCGGAGCAAGCTGGGTACTACTCCCCCCTTCCATGCAGGCAACAACACAATACAGTTTGTTGAGCACTACTCATACCTAGGTATTACAATAGATCATGATTTATCTGTATGTCCAACCTTTAATAATGTTAAACGCATTGTAACTAATAAGGTATTTCAGTTGTCCAAAATTAGAAAATCAATTGATTGTTCAACCAGCATAGCAATTTATAAGCAAACTATTTTGCTGTATTTCGATTACTGTGGATTTATATTGATGTCGTGTACACTTGAACAGAAAATCAGCTTCAGATACTGCAAAATAATGCAGCCAGAACTTGTCTTTGTGTCTCCCTGTGACCATGTTACTATTGAATATCTACATTCTAAACTAAAATTGAGTAGTTTAGAGCAGAGAAGGCAAAAACTACTCCTTGGTCTGATGTTCTTACACAGTGTTAAAGATGATGTGCTAATTGTTCCAGTAAGAGAAACTAGATCAGTTAATAAGAAAAAGTTTATTGTTCCAGCAAAAATGAACACAAAGTATCAGAATAGTGCATTTTACAAAGGGACAATTATTTGGGATGAACTATGCCATGATGTACAATTTGCAACCTCTGTCAATGAATTTATTAATCTGATCAAACACAGATACTGTGTCTATATTGATCTGCTTCACTAGTTTCAATCTGTGTGACATAGTATAAGAAGGAGTGAATAGCGGAGTATTGTATTGATCATGATGTATATGGTTATAATTTACACATAAAATGTTTTTGTACTACAATCTATACTAAATGTAATATCACCAAAAACCAGGGGCAACCCTGAAGTAAATTACTCAATAAATAATTTTTAAAAAATAAAAAATTATGGAACTTCCGGTTTTAGTGTCACTTATGCGATGTTCTTTAAACCAGATTGAGCCATGCAGGTTCTTTTGGAATAGCATAACAGATTCATATGGATTAATGGGGTTAATAATATTAGTTCAGCCATCTTAAAATTTGTGGTATTGCATGGGATGGAGATTTTATCTACTGAGCCTTTCAAGTCATAATTGATTGACATTGAAACTATTTCAACTCGTCTAGACGCTTTAACAGCTGAAAACCATGCTATTTTTCAAAATAAGTCAGCCATCCTGGACTTTGGTTTTCCACATTTCCGGTCACATATAAAGACTGACATAAACTCAACAGTTGAGTTGATTTGAGTCTCTGATAGTCTTCATATGTGGCATAGCGTTAAAACTGGAGTTTTAAGTTTTCTCAAGACTGATCAGTCTGGTCTCAAATCTTGAGATGTTGAAGATTTAAAACTGGATAGTCTTGAGTCTTTAGCAGTCTTAACACCCAGTCTTAATATGTGACCAGCCTTAAGACTGGATAGTCTTCAGTCTCAGGCAGTTTTAAGGCCCAGTCTCTATATGTGACATAGTTTAAGACTCAACTCAACTGTCTTGAGTCCATTATCCAATCACATAAATGCAAATAGACACATGATATGTGACTATGTCACATATCAAGACTGTCAGAGACCCAATTTGCAATTCGACTCAATTGCTGAGTTCAGTTCAGTCTCTATGTGTGACTGGGCCTTAATATTTATGAGCTTGCTGTATCCAGTGTATCCACAGTGGTGAGGCGCCCTCACCATAATAATCCTTTTGTCAAATTTGGAAATAACATGATGTGAACCTAGAATTAAGCAGTACACAATTCTGTACTACGAAACTCTACTAAACATTGGATTTAAAAGTTTTGCAAGTGAAACTGCCTGAAAATGTTGTTGCTCTAAAATATGGAATTCTGTGCATTCTATGGGATAATGTGATATCTTCCTGATCTAGAAAAGAATTAAGGAATTTTGTACAAAAATAGAGGGAAATAAAGGAATTTTCGCCATTTTCACAAAAATAAAGTTATTTAAGGAAAATTCCTTGAAAATAAAGGAATTCTATGATGCTTGAACGATTAAGTAGGCCTACACATTGATGATCAGTACCTTCAATGGACATTAAAATAACTATGTAAGCATGTGAACCAATGAACATATTTGACAAGTATAAATTCAAATAAACCATGACAAACCACATTTATCGCTTTTATTGTCTTTATTAGCAAATGCAGTACTCATAATGCAATAATTCTTGATACACATATAGATCACTAGATAAGAATATTGGTAAGTAAAGTGTGTATTATCAGATACACAAGAGTATACACCAACAGAGTCTCCTGGAGTAGAGACTTGAGAACAACTTACAACTTTTATCTATATGGTCTCTCCATAAGGTTTTCGACTGGCGGACGGTTTCAATTTTATCATGGAGAAGATTCATACAGATGTATACCGTAGGATGTGATATCGTCACCTTTCCGAATTCATATAACATGTTTACATGAATTTACCACCAACTTTATAAAGCATTGGTCAAAGGGTAAACAGACTAGACGTTACATTGGATGAGTACATAGATCGCGTTGGTTTCAAAACAAAGTGGTTAACGGTATTACTCAAGATTAAGTGTTTCATGTACCTAATCCCAACAGGGTGCCATTGAGGGAATGGCAGAAAATACTAGTACATGCATTTCATAGCACATGATTATACACAGGTATATGTTGGTAGATAAGAGGATTGTTAGTCCTACATACTAAATTATTAACATTATGGGCTTGGCGTAGATCTGCCTATCATTTGAAGCTAGACCCCGACATACCATGTGCACTGTTATACATGCATAGCCAAATACAGTGCATTTCATGTAATTGGGATGTAACATTCAACGCAATTAATACATGCATCACAGATTTAGACAACGCGATGATTGGATTTTTGGATCCGGTAAAACTTGGACGGTAACTCTGCTTGGCTTCTCCCAAACAACGTGTATATATACTAATTGCACATTTCATTTAGCAATCACTCTCATTACAAAATCTCACTAGAATAGCAGGCTATAATGATTTATTGAAGACTAGTATTGTTTGTATTCTGTCAAGTTTTAAAAGCACACGATCTATCGCATTAAATTTACTTGTACAGTATAATAATATCAATATCAAATCTATATACGCCACCGTGGCATATACAAGTACAATAAATCTAAATGTATATTCATTTCAATACAATACAAGAGTTCATATTAAATAAGTGAACGACACTGCCCTATTACGTCCGATCATGAACTATAACACACCCAGGGGGCACTCCAGAGTCTGGAAATGCCCTTTTGGCATGCTGGAGGTATACTTCACGGCAGGTGTGAATACAGTGACCAATAGATGACCAAGGGGTTAATAATGGCGGTGACCGGCCCTTGATCCCTCCTTGACCACTGCCTCGGGCAGAATTGCCGGACATTACCCAGTGAGAAGGACTCTCCAGCCCCAAACTGACAGAGAGTAAAAGGGGAGAGAGCGCCGACCCCTGAGGTACTCCTCTCGAGGCCAGGAGCCTCCCCCCTTTGCACAACAGTAGCCCCACTTCAACTGGATACCACATCGAGATGGCAGTGGTCACTTTGGGGCCACGGCCGCACATTGTGTATAGGTCAGGCTACACTATATAGGGCCCTGGGGATGTTGTTACAAAACCTTTATTGTGGTCCCCGTTCAACATTAACACGCTTTCTTCAATATAAAGCCTACTCAATCAAAACAAGCTGCTTGCCATTTACAAACCGGAGCAAAATCTAGTGGCAAGAGACTGACACGACTAGAGAAGGGACGGTCAAGTAACATGAGTAATACATTACTGTAAACATAATTCGTATGTTTAAAAACAAAATAATAATAAATAAAAAGATTTTTGATTAAAACCTGATACATCAAGAAGACCAAGAGGCCATAATCATCTTATTGAAACAATCTTTAGCCAATTGTTAGATAGACCATAAAAGCAGTGCAACGCATTAAGACGAAACGTTCTTTATAACCCAATACAATACCATAAGGAAACTCGCAATAAAACATTACCATTTGTTTAATTCCCGGTAAAATGCAAATGTCGAACAATTAATCGTTCTTCTCATAATATTATGAATTTGATCGATGCAAATAAAACCCATGAATGGACAATAGTTTCGAGAATGGGCTCACAGTGATCTACCGTCACTGATATGACTAAATATGATTGGGTATATCATGGATTCGTCATAAATTAAACCACCGACATAAATAATTATATTGGCATTTCGTGCTTTCCCTAACTTCCAAAAACCATCAATGTTATTCATTGCAAAGCCCCAATGAAATTTTCCTTGACGTAATTCCTTACGTCAACTGGCCACGTAAGGTGAGAACCCGTACGTCATGAGACGTAGGGGCCTTTTTAACAGGCGCGTCCACGAGTGGGGGCTTCCATACCTGGCCGTCTTAACGCAGAACAAGCATAATATTGACTCTCCGTTTCTTTCTGCGGCCACAAGTACTAGCGCAACATGGGCCCCGATCAATGGGCGAGGTGTAATGCCTTGGGTCCACCCTCCCCAACACCATCTACTCATACCTCAGCAACCCCGCCAGGCAGACATTCAAGATGGCCTGTGCCAAGGGATCTCCTCTTTAAGAAAGTGTGGTAGCAATAGAAAACCAGCCTTTTGCTCCATAAAGTTATCACAAAGGCTTCATTAGAGGAGGGGTTCTAGCATGTGTTACTACTCTAGTTAAACTGTTGTTAGAGATATTACTAGGCTATGGTAGAGTCCCATGGTAATAACAATACATGGGCTGCTACAGGAGCACGGGTACGTAATAAACCCTGGACGTTGGTCTTGCCATTTGGCTGAGCATGACATTTGGCATGTTTGGATAAAGCTGCTGCTATGAGACTGCGCTAGCCTTACTAGAACGATTCTAAAATACTTCCAGGCAGTCCTGTTTAGAGACCTCCTATTTCTGAACAAACTTCCACGCGGAGCCTGTGAGCGCAGCCCTCAGTGCTTACTGTCACCTCACGCTATTTACTCTGTAGTATTTTCAGTTTAACGTAGAAAGTATACCTTTACATCACAACACACGTGGCTGCAATGGTAAAATGGAATTACCTTTGGTTCTTGTCACAAACTTTGGCCGTAGGTTAGGTTATCCCAACAATAAATAATAACTCCAGAAAACTGTAACCGTAAATGGTTGATAACACACTATTTCCAAAATGTATTGATATTGTCTTGTTTATAAGCGATTGTACGTTGAATAGAAATATGACAAGAATCTGTTTGCGCAAGGTGGGGAATTTTGATAAACCCATTAGGTGACAACGAGCATACATAAGGTGGACCATAAGGAATACCGACAAGTTTGATTAAGCCTGAAGAGGCTGTGTCAGGGGAAAGCAGCGCACACCTTGTGGTCTTGGGGTATGTGGGATGGAGGTTGTGGGTCGTTGAGCGGTAGGAGACCGGACGTGCAGCCCGTGGTGTGGGGAGGGGACGTGCCCAGTAAACCCCCTCACCTGTTGACAGATAGCATCATTAGTAACCAGGATCCACCTTGGGCAGGGAGGAGATTTGGGGGGGGGGGTCTGGGATCAAAATGTAGGTTGAGAAAGTTTCCAGGGTTTCTGTTGGATTTCGAGTGTTTCCTGAGCTGGTTTTTTTTGTCATTAAATGTATCATTTTGAAGTGCGGAGTTTCAGGGGGCATCGGTTCAGGCGTCGGTTCAGGCATCGGTTTGGGATGCTGTTCATGGTAGAGAGGTTTGGAAAGGTGGCAGATTGGGTCGGCCTGAAGGGTGAGAGTGGGATGAAGGTGGGGGATGGGGAGGGGTGTCTCACCTGTGTCCGACAAGAAAGGCGCGGAGGTCTGGGCCGCCTCCAGAGGGTGAATAGGGACACTGTGTACACAGGAGGGCCGGCCTTGTCACAACACCTGTACCCATTGTCGCCCTCACGTCCGCCGACACCGCGCCGCCGACGACGCGACGACGATGGCCGACAGGGGGGAGGGCGGTGTCACCCGACGCGCGCGGCCGGTGACCTTCAGACCCCGCCAAGGTCGGCCAGCCTCTCACTTCCGGTGCAGTGGGAGTGGACGGTGCGCAGGGGCCGATGGGAAGGTGTGCAGGAAGTGATGGGGGAAAAGTTGGGACAATGAGAACGTCATTGAAAGTCCCACCCCCCTGCCCCGGCTCCCCTGAGAGTCGCAGTCACCCCTGCCCACCCCTGGAGGTGGGTATTTGCGCAGGCCCGTTCAGAAAGCAGCGGGCGTGTCGGCCCCGGCCATCGAGCTGCTCCTGACCATGAACTCGATACCGCTCGCTATTTGCTCACACATTTGAGGGGGGCACGGGCTGCGAGTCACTCACCGACATTTTTAGCCGGGGGCTAATGGATTACCTGTATTCTCCATTCGGACGCATTACGCCCGGGTCTCAGGTATGATGCCCCCCTCCCACCTGCCTTTACCCCATCCCCAGCGACTCATAATTGCGCCTACCTCCGGGCGGGCCCCCACCTCCTCCTGTTGACTCGGGGGCCTCATTAATACTGAACGAATAGTATTAAAGCCTCAGGTTACATATGACTCCCGGCGGCCCCAATCAATGGTGGAGGCGGCCAGGTGGGCTCAGGTGTCCCCGGCCCGGGCCGGGTAACGATCCACCACACCTGGACGCCGCCTCCACGGTGTACGCTGAGCCGGCAGAAATCATTTGGGCCCCGAAACGCGCCCACTCGCCATCCATTACCCCGATGAGCTGGGACGCGCCGACAAAGTGCATTGAACTTTAAATCAACACGGCCGAGTTAAATCTAATGTCACATTAATGAAAATTGGCACTTTTTGCCCCTGCCGAGGACCCTGTTTATGCGGGGCGCTTATTGATTGTAATCCGCACGCTCCTATCAATAGTTCCTGCCCCATATGCTGATGGCCGGCCCGGGCCCAGTCTCTTAGCGCGTCAATGTGCCCCCTGTCCCACCGCAGGGCCCGCCACCTCCAACTTTGATGTAGGAAACCATTAGGTGGAGAAGAATGACTCCCTCATCTAGTTCATGCAATAAACATCAGCGCCCACAAAACCAGGTAGGCTAATGCAGTGGTGCTGCTATCGACCCCTTTACCGATAGAATTAATAAGCAGTTTACGCGCATGGCTCAATGACGGATCACAATCATGAAATGGTTGGTTCAACTTCCTTCACTTCTGTCACTCTCACACTTTCAGGTTATTTGATGGAAAGGCAGTGTATAGCACCTGTTGTGTCAAGGTTTTTGCTTTTTGAACTTGGATCAATTTTGCAATTGCGCGTTACTCGTAGTATAGTAAATGTTGTAGATAATCTGATCAAAACGTGGATACACCAAATACAGGTGTCACTCATTTTTCGCTGGTCACAAGGGAAAATAGAATTTAGAACCACCACCGATATAAAATGATGTTGAATACTCAATGTATAAAAATGTAAATGGTTTTGGAGTATAAATTCTATAGGGATTACTATAAGATACTCTCGTCATGACTTATGCGGTATGGACATCAATTAAAATCAATTCAGATCATGAGATCCCATGTACAAATTATGATTTACGGCCCAAAGTGACGATAACTTTCATTCTTGTAACACTCAATCAACTAACATAACAGTTACGTTTTCTTCTGATAACGTGGGGCTTTAGAATAAAGCAGCACCCTAGGTGCATTATATCAAAAGCCAAAGGTATTACTACTACAATTCATCAGTACTCTGATAAAAGGTAAAATGAAAAAAATAGCAAGGTCGTATGAAAATACAGTTCGCAAGGAAGTCCTATTGGCTTCACATGTGGCTTCCCAAGTGGCTTCCAACAAAAGTTTTGGTCATATGAAGATAATAGTTTACATGAGTTCTGTTTTGGCATATCTGACACCAACCTCACATAAATAACTTGTCAAAAGGGACTTTTTGTGATAAGATACATAAGCATACTACTATGGGTCATGAGATAGATAGTATCTCTAACATAACAGCTATATCCAATATAACCTTCACTCGCGGTGTTCAGCAGCAATCGTCCATCTTGGTACCAAGACCGTTGATCTTACGTCGGAGTACGTTCACCAGTCTCTCCAGCCTGAAAGGGGAAAAGGGAAGGTTCGTTACTACGAGCTGAGATCAGAAATGAACTGATAACGTTATTGCTGTAACACTCAGGCTAGTTTGAACCTCCTATACTTTCGACAGGCAGTAACTTGGAAATAAAAATGTCAAACGAGAAAATGTTGGCACCCTAAACTCACGACACAGGAAAGGCATGCAGCCATAAAAGAAGAAGAGAATAGTATAACATTTCTGATGATGTGGTGTCAAAAACCTAGTACATGTCTTCGAAATAATATTTCCATGCAAACAAAGTTGATGTAACCTAGTGTAACTTTGCTGTAACTAGTTTGTATATTGTAAAATCCAAATAAAACAAAAACTATATTATGCTTATAGTAAGTAACTATTTCAACATTAATAACTTCATCTATCAATTATCTTAATCTCTTTCGCGCCCGTATGGTACAACAATACTACAGAGCACACTGAAACGTGGAGAGCACCATGTTGAACACGCACTATTAGGGTGGGCTGTTTTCTAGTTAGACTGCTAACAGATAAACACTGGGACAATTTGCTGGTTGCTTAACGCTAACAGCGCTTCATGTTCCGGCCGGGCCTGACTGGTTATGTTGCTGGTCAACACTGGGCCACACAAAACACTGGTCGTGTTGGGCCCGGCCCGGGAGTGGGGCCGAGTATTTACCGACATTGACGAGGTGAAGAAAACGGGGCCGACGGGGGATGTTGTGGGGGTTGTTTGACCACCACTCAGAAGGGGTTTAGTGAACCGGGTCTACAGCACGATGACCGTCTTGGCTGGTCGGCAAGGAGCAATGGCCCTGAACTATGGGGCTTGGCCAAACCAAACGGCTTGTGCATAAGGCAGACACTCACTTTGAAAAATGAAATCTTGAAGTCACAGATTGTTTATGATTGCATAGAAGAAAATGTATCTGCCTATATTTGGCTGTACAAAATTTGTTAGAATCTTTATGGGAAGTTCTGTATTCATGTAAGACATGCCCTTGGTGGAAGGGTGGGCAGCGTGGCGAGTGGAAGGGGAGGGGGGAGGGGGCACCAGAGACACGGTCAAGTTGGCTTCGCTCTATGGCAATGCCAAACAGGGCGCACCATTATACAGCATTAAGCCGGGCCCGGGCAGGGGCGTTGAGGAGCGGCTGGAGTATTTGCCGGGGCCGTGCTCGCCGACCGGGCCCACCCCTCCGACCGGGCCCTCCACGGACCGGGCCCCGGCCCCGCCGTAAGCCTAAGACACACACACGGCCCGGCTATCGCATTCAGGCTTTGTTTGACGAGGTCAGATGGGTCTAGGCCGGTCCACACGGGACTGTGGGAAAGTGAGGCCTGTCTCAGCCTAAACCTCAGGTAGCCGGGATGGATAGCCAGCCGCCTAGACCAATCTCGGCAATATATACCGCCCGGCGACTGACGTCTTTAAATATTCATAGAAACCTATCATTGTAAGATGAGCGCACAGTATTTGAATATAGAAATGAAATAAAAACACACTGTATTTAATCATAAATGGATATCACACTCGCCATCAAAAAAATATGGCGGGTAAAATATTTCTCAAATTCTCTTTGCTAAATGTGCTTTACTTTGTCGTGCAAGGCGCGTAGTGTACATCCGTTATTATTTGGAGCGTTTCCTTTCATTTGGCATACATGACCCCCTAATCTGGTCCTGATGACTGACATGTATAGGGTGCTGAAGTTTACCTGCGCCGACTGTCAATGATTTGCAGTTACCTGTATAAATATAGACCGATGATAAACACTTCCACCATGGATAGCCTCAGTGAAGTTTATGAGTCGAAGTCCTCTATATCTTTTTTTAATCAATGATCAAATATTAGTGTTTACTACACTAGAGCCCCCAAGTTTATCAATCCAATGAACGTGTAGATGTTCGTACGTCCTTTTTGGGAAACCGATTCCCGCTATATCAATGTATACATTTAATTGTACGCGCATACAACACGATTTGATCTATATAGCAGAACACCGTACCATTCATTATTACGCTCATAGTGAAAGCACGAAACTCCCCACTCTATGTATATATACTCCTCTCTTTATCATCAACGTCAACTTGATATACAAGGACAGATATCGCGGTCTAAATCTTCATAGATTTTCCTATAGAGTAATAACGACCAAATATATTATCCTGGAATATTTATCTGTTTTCTTTGGAGCGGGGTTCAGAACGAAACTTCAATATACAAGAACCAAATATTATTGCAAATAATGTCTACTACACATATCGTCAGCAGCTGAATCCCATGTACAAGCACATACCAACAGCCGCGCCTCCTATGGGCTACATGTACTTATATTATAATGCTCTTGTCCCAGGTGAATCCATCCATTGGGGCATGTAGAGTCCCCGACAATCCCAACCCACGCCCCCTGTCAAACCGCCCCCCGCTCACTCCATCTTGTCGCCCGACGTCCCCCTGGCGGAGACAAAGGCCGCTCCCCGCCCGCCCGACGTCGGCCCTCCTTGACAGTCACCTGGAGGTGCACCCACTGACCCCGCCCCGCTTTGATCCACTGACACAGCCAGGTAGGGAGGGGATCGGGTCAAGAGGCCCGGGACAACCTTATCGTAGATGTAGGGGGACGGGAGACAGGGAGAGATCTCGAGGACAGGTCAAAATCTGTAGGTCACCCTTTTCATCTACCATACATCAGTGGTAGTTATCGAAACGCCCTATTCTTATAGGTGAGAAACAGAAAGAGGACCCTTTGAGTATATTCTTTATCAGATCGTGGAAGAATCTGACAAGCATTCTTGGGTGTTTTCTTTTTATATTGTTCTTAGTTTTACGGTGTTTTTTTTTACCAATTTTCCTGTGATGTCTACCAGTCTATTAATTTATAGGCTACATATAATAAACCGTAAAGTAAAACATTTGTATTCGAAATACCTTGACTTGCTGCAAAATGTAAATTGGCCGTATTTTCAAATTGTCTGTTAATTGTCAAATAGATTATTATGCGCCCATTATTATCAAGTCCCCATTATTATGGTGATGATCCAATGTCTTCCATGTAATACTTGATTATCATTACATTATATTGATTGTATGTATATATTTACTGTTACTGTAATAACTCTGAAAACCAAGGGAAACCTTGAAGATTATTACCAATAAAAACCTTTAAAAAAAATAATAATATAGTTACGTTTGTTCTATTTGCATTGCATATACTATCCTATTCTGTCCCCTACCAGTTGTACATTATCAAAGGCCCAATGCACCTGTGTATTGCGGGTTTTATGGAAAGTACATATATATTGTATAGCCTGGAGCGGCGGGAGCGGCGGGAGCGAGATGCCCTTTTGGGTACCAGTCTACCCTGGAGAGGCACTTATTCCAACCGCGTTGTCTGCTACAGCCTAAGACCCTGGAGGGTCTTCCATGCCAGATCCACTGGAGGAGACGCTGTCCTCCATACCCAATATCCCTCATTCTCCTCTATCAATCTATATCCGATCAACAACTGTCATTAAAACGGTAAATTTCCCTGCAATGCAGTCTCCTCTCCATGCCATTTCTCTTTCCTATATCTTTGGGTCGGACGTGCCGCTCTGGGATTATAGAAGGGGACAATTCTTCATAACAAGATCCACTGCTCTCCCGGCCTGTCGTGGAGGCACTGAGGATTATCCCCTGCCCCCTTGATGGGATGGAATATGACAATCGATCACCAGGAGACGGTAAGTGGAGGAGCAACTTTCCCAGGCACTTTGTTCCAAGCCCTCATCCTTCATTATTGATGATAAGTCAACGGAATGACGACAAAAATATAGAAAGTAGAAATGGAAACACATGAGGACAATGGGAAAAAATAAAGTGACAAAATATGTAGCAAGAGGATAATACCCAACCCACAGGATACATGTTTATTATTGGGGGTTGACGGTGCGAGCTGTGACGCTAATCATCAATTAATGGGATGATAATGCCCTTTTGTTTGCGTCAGCGCGGAAGTTGGAGATAAAAGTGTCCAGTGGGTGTTTAGGCTGATCCGGCCGGCCCCGGGTTATCGGGTCCTTATCGGCCGATGATTTAGGCCGTGCTGGTGGTGCTTCCCCGCCCTGCTCGGCCCACGGCCCGCCAATAACAGGATCATCAGCTTACTCGGCTAATTGATCATTGTCTCTGACAGCCGGCTAGTTGAGCCGCTAAGTCCCCGCAGCCCGTCGGCCTCACCCCGCCCGCCCCTCCTCCAGGGCTGTCAGCCGGGTCAGGCCCGTCCCCGCCTATCTCCACCACCTCCTCCCACGTCCTCCGGCCGGCCGGTCGCGGTTAGCCAGCCCGCCAAAAACACGGCCGACGCTAATTCCAGCAAATCCGGATGACTGGAGATAAGAAATGTCAACCAGCGGGGGAGGGCGGAAAGAAGGATGGGGGTAGGTGGCAAGGATCCAGGCTGACGGGTGTCATGGACGCTGATACGGCTCGGCCCGTTATCTCTATGACCCCCCCTTCCCCCCTCCTCATTACCCCCCTCCCCCTCAGTATATGGCGGACGTGCTTGGCGGCCGGCGGCCCCTCCATGGACTTTACCCCCACCCCCACCCAACTGGAGGACCTCTTGTCTGCGGTCCTCGGAGATTAGGCCCGCGTGGGACAGGGGGACATCCGGCCGACCTCTAGTGGAGGGGATCGGCCGGCGTGAACCTGACTTAGTGAGGCTTGTGGCTGCACACTATACAGCTAATGCATCATCATAAGGAAAGAATTAAAGCAAATAAATCACCGGGTCTGTCATAAAATATTAGAAATACTCGACTCTAGTACCCATGGAACTACCTCTGGTTTGATTTCAGAGGAATTTCCAATTTGAATGTGATTATTATCGTATGAGACACACATGTAAGTAACTTCCGCCACGGTTTATTGCCAGCATGGAACAATTGAAACGCTCCCAAACGTAAATAGTCATATTCACAAACGTAAATTATGATGTGGACCACAACTGGGAACATATAATTATGAAGAAGCCACAGACCGAAGCCACTTGGGAAGCCACATTGAAAGGAGTGAAAGTTTGAGTTCTAATAAAAACCCAGAATGCTCCCTTTCTCAGATTCAGGGATACGAGCATATTACTTTGGTGTTCAATGTCATCTATCATGACAAACTATTCATCTCTTAAGGTGGTGATTCGTGATATGATCATAATCTGTTTCTGAACTGACTTCGAAAAATCCGAAAATCGGATTGAAAAAAGAAAAATAATGATGCAGCTTATGAAAGACATAACTCATTAGAGTCAATTAAATACACATATAACCTTCGAACCGACAAAAATTTCTAAATATATCAAACTGTATAAACCTTAATATAACTGTTCTAATTTGGGAGATTAATACGTTTTAGTCCCTATCAACAACTGTTTTATTTAGATATGTATCTTATCCTCGTAGAGGCCCAATAAAAATACACTTTCTCTTTCTTTCTCTATCATCACACACCTATCGCAATCCACATCAGTCAGTCGTGTGCCGAGGCAGTGCATGGTAGATTGTATAGTTAGCAGAGAGGGGCCCCAAGTAGCTCCGACGAGTGTGGCAAACAATTATATCGCTCATCAGGCCGCTCTGCCAATACCTTGAGAGCCAGTGTCAATAATCTGTTTGAAATTCGCACCTGCTCTGCTCGATTCGTGGCGGCAAAAAGTTGGCCGGTCTGAGGGGAGTCTTGTCTATCTGCCCATCCCTATCGGCCTCGGTCATCGATCGACTATCACTGACCGCCCCTCAATGACCTTTCCCATCACGATAAACACAGAGGGGCGGGCGGTTTGGGGGGATGGCGGACGGTGTGCTACTCCTATCTACACACTGTAGTATGTTACGAGATAGTTATTGTAAATAAAGTTGCGGAGTCAACAAGGTTGTCTCCTCGAGGCGACCAAGGTTTTGTTTGCCCGCTTACGGCAGGGACGAGCGGCTAAAACAATAGCGCGCGCCGGGCGCGAGGCAGGCCTGCCGCCGTGGAGGAGTGAGGGTGGGGGTGGGTGGGGGGGGGCGAGATAGGAAAGGGATGAGCCCAACACCCAGCCCCTCCTAACCCCCGCCAATGGATCATCAATACCCAAGGACCCTCCAGTTCACTAACAACCAAATATTTGGACGTGATCAACTAGCAAGAGCTTGACTGGTAGACTGATAGAGCGTGGAGCAAACTAGATGAGCATGTAAGCACACGTCTATAGCTGTGTGTGTCTATAGACCTATGGGTATCTTGGAGTAATCACTACTGACCGACTTAAGTGCGACTAAGGGCGTTGTTCTTTAAAACTGCCTAATTCCTGGAATTTCAATATTTAGAATCATAAATATATATGTGCAGTCAATATCAAATTCATCGGACTGCCCTTTACACACTTGCTGTAACACTTGCAACACATCCTTAGATGTTGCTATTCTTATACTTATGATGTTACTTTTACTTGTGTCACATTATGGCTGGGGGCTACGAAATGATTGTATGATATAATGGTGATGAAAGCATTAAAAAGGTACTTTTTAAACAGGTGGTGTCCGCGTAGTTTCGTGATATTGTATTAACTATGCACTAAACTCCCTTTTGAATATTTCTATTATAAAAATGTATGTAGGCACTCTTCGCGACACCGAATATTTCCTGATAGTGAATTATTGCATGAGTTTTCCCTGGAACCACACATGATAAGGTTGTGTGTATAAGTGCTTTATACAAAAAAAATGCATATTTGAAACAACGAAGATATACATGATACTCTTACACTATTACTCACATGTTTGTATATTTTCAAGCCTCGAGAGGTCGTTCAGAAATTGTATTTGTTTTCATTATTCTTTTTTTTCTATGCATTAGACAAATTACTAAGTTCGGTGAAATTACATCCTCAGACATATGACTGGTCCTGTGGAAAATGGCTATGCTCAATTTGCCCCCCCCCCCCTTTCCATCTCCGATGACTAACAGGGCCGTGTGCCGGTTCAGCCCTAAACATACATGATTATTAATATCGAAACGGTAAACATGTGTTCTTTGTAGGTTGCGATTTGTCAATGCCATTCAAACAGCATTGTAGGAACTGCACATGGAGCCTAGACGTCCATTTAACTGAGGTTCGGAGGGGCAGAATTGGACCGCAGATGGACGTCACAACCATTTTCTTTGAGATTCTCATTGTGCAATTTACATCAGGTAGCACGGGAAAACTCCAATATAGATTTGACGCCTGGCAAACACAGGTGTTTTCTCTCAAAAGAAAGCCAGAGGACGCAGAAGGGAAAAAGTGCCTCGCCAATTAAAAGTGCCTCTCCCATCCAGGTGGACCACACTGCAGTCTGAGTGGCTTGTGTCTCGTTGGCAATGGCGCAATGGTCGTTTCCGTGTTTAAACTTTTTCCTACTAAACAAGTGAATAATATGAGGCTTTGTCAGTTAGCCAGAAAAGAGGCAAGGTATTTCCAAGCTCATAAGAACAGGTAGGCATCGCAATATTTGGATTTTCTTTCCTTTTGGCTTTTATTGCACTTTTATTTCTCCCTCTCTCTTTTGGTTCGGTGATATTTTGAAAGGAGCGCCATCTGGCAGCAAAAAGTGGCATCCTGGAGGAGGGGTTGGGTGGTGTCTTTTTGGGGGTTCAAAATCCATGGGAGGTTGACCGCTGCGGGCCTATGGGGTTTAAATGCTGCCAAACACGTCTGAACAGCCCCTGGTCACCGGGACGACGTTGACCACTGACTGACCGTCTCCGGTGTAAGGGCTGAAAGCTTAGAAGGGTCAAGGTGCCAAGTGCCGACAGCCCTGGGAATGAGGGGGGGAGGGGGGTGGGGTGGAGAAGGGGGTGGAGAAGGGAGTGGGGTGGAAGGGGTAAGGCTGGGGGAGGGGGGCAGAAAACGGAGCGGTCCCGGCGGCGTCGGGCACGGGTTACATGAATGATGCATGCCCGGATTTGCCGAGCGCACAATAAGACTGCCTGTTGACATACAAGATGGTTTGAATTTCATCCCAAGAGCAAACTCCGCTTTCCACCGGCGCTCCACAGCGGCGAATTTTATTTTTCATCCAATCAGCAAACTGGCCGGGCATTGTGTGCAGGCCTACATTCCTGCCGTGAAACCAGATCTAGCGGGCGGGCAGGGGACTCCGGAGAACACCCCCTGCCGCCCGCCGCCCACCCCTACCACCCTGCCGTCTTTTTACAATCGTTTCTTCTCGTCTGCCCGCCGATGAACACCCTCGCTTTGCAGGAGAACCTTTGATAAATATTCTCAAGTGGCCGGCCGCGGAATGCCGTCTAAATCCCTCCTTCAGCCGGGCCTGGCGGGCCCCGACAGGCCGGGATGTAATAGTGTCCGCACCCCAACCACCCACCCCGCTCCCCTCGCCTCCTCCTCTTCCCCTTCTTCTCATCAATTCTTGATCGCCGACGACGAGAGCGGAGAAGCCTAAAATACAACTAAGATGGGGGCGTTACAGGACACCCACTGCAGACTGGGGCATTGCGGGCTGCAGGCGGCTACTTAGGACGATTGAAGGCAGACTAAAAGTATGAGTTGAATTGCAGATAGCAGCTAGACTTGGAAAAACACGGCATCAAGTTCTATTTTCTATCAGACGATCGAGATCTGGGTGGTATTCTTATTGCTTTGATGACAAAGTCAATCTAACTTAACACGCAGTAGTTTACAATTTCCATTCTCTACTTCCCTCCACATGGCACTTCCAGTTAGAAACTGTTAATGTATTTAACTTTATATGCATGCAATTGTACTTAGTTGAAAGTGGCTTCCTCTAAAATAAATATTGGCTTCAGGTATCTTCTCTGCAATCAAACCTTACAATCAGCACTGCAGCCATGGAGAATTAACAAAAAATAAACATGTTTTATTGAGCAGTGAGCATTAACTTCGCAAAAGGGTCTTGGGGTCAGTTTAAGAATCAATGTGGTAATTGCATACCCTTTGAGCAGTTCAGCAGTTAACACGATTGCATGGAATAAATGACACAAAACGTATAAGAACATGCTAAAGGCAATCTGCCTTGAATTTACATGGGCCATTGAAGGAACCTTTGTACGAAAAGAGATGCAGCAGTATCAATAAATGGAATGAAGAATAAATAAACAATTAATTAATAGACTGCTATACTTACTTTTCGCAGTTGGCCTGGGCCTCCTTGTGCGCCCCCTGCGCCTTCTCCGCCTGCTCCTGCATGGCGTTGCGCTCGGCCATCAGAGACTTGATCTGGGCCAGCAGTGTGTAGTTCTCCGACTGGGCCACCTCGATGGTCGAGTCCCTCTCCTTCACGGCACCCTCGATGTTCTTGAGCGTGTTGTTGAACTGGTCGCGAAGGTTAGCCTCCTGTGAGAGCGACTTGTGGAGGCTGTAGGGAAAGAGAAACGAAGAGAAGTTGTTACACAAGTGTATGGTCTGACAGGGGGTGAAAAGTAGTACACGTGAATCAGGAGGTTAGGAAGATGGGTGGATATGGCCTAAACTTATTAGATACATTGTCTGACGATCGTGAGGCTCCTAAAATAACTCAACCTAGAAAGAAAAACTACACCCGGATTATGAACGTTTTATAACCTTCCTGATTGGGGTCGTGGACGAGGCCTAAAGAAAGTACTAGAGAATATAGTACATCAAAACACAATCTTGTTGATAAGCAGATTTTATTGAGAAGATTTGATCCATCGTTTCGAATAGAGGTCCTTCGTGAAAGATCTAAAGAAATCAGTTGGCTATGGTGCAAGACAATGAGCTAAGAGGACAGTTAATGTTGGTAACTTGAAAAGCGATCGGAAATTTGAAAAGGTACATGAAATTTACAAAGGGTCTACATGATAAATGGGTATCCATAAGATAGAAAGATACAATGGACACTTTTCAAGGTGTATGATATCTAGTAAAGGTAGGTCATTGTTACTGGAGGACATATGAATGGGTTGACACCACGTTATCTATTTTACACTAACACTGGCATCGCTCCCACTGCCAGAGAGGGCCGTATCATATAACGAGTATCACTCCAGATAAAAGCTGACACTCTGGATTAGGTCTATTTGCACATCCTCCACTGCACTTTCGAGACTCCTTCGTCCTAGGATTTCACACTATTTCATATCACTGATATCTGAGAAATCGATTCTGCAAATAACATAGTACTTTGAAAGATGTAGTCATAAACTGACGTATGTCTCTCGATTCATACTCTCTATGATTCAGAGATTATCAATAAATGTCAGTCATAATGAACAATACAGTACTCCTATCGCAAGTTTCAATTTTGGAGGACATAAGCACAAAGCAGCATTGGTGTATGTTCTTTCTGACCGCCTTAATAACACATATTAGCAAATTATCCTACATGTCTTTTTCAAAACGACATTTACCGAATCAGACTATTTGCCTGAATCTCAGTCGCCTTTCCAAATGCTGCATTGAAGGGTTACGCCTTCTCTGAAGAAGCCATCGGTGAGGCATGCCCCTGGGGTCGACTCACATGACAGGAGCTACACATACGTCCCTGTGTCCACCGCCCCATCACCCCCCATTCCCACCCCTGCCCACCCCCTTAACTCCGTACCTTCCTGACGTACGTGGCGGCGGGCCACGCTGACAGTGGCGGTGACAGAGTGCACCGTTTAAACAGAATATCCATTTCCTGAAACAAGGCCTGCTAATTATCGCTGGTGCCGTGCTGTGCGCGGCTGACAGGCGACCGTCGTCAGGGGACGGTCCTCAAACACGCCGGGCACATTCGTCAGCCTGCCGTCAGGCCCCGTGGCTCGGCCTATAGGCCAATAACTCGCGCCTAAATGAGACAAAGCTCGAGACACGTCGGCGGCTGTTTGTCCAACTCGTGGAGCAGCTCGGCCCCGTGGACCTTATCAGTGACGGGAGCTGCTCGCCCCGTATCCGCTGCTGGGGCGGCGGCCTCTACCCAGGGAAATGGGCTGGTTCGGTCGAGTAGAGGACCACATAGTGTACCTCAATGCCTGAACCCTCTATATTCCAGCAGACATAGGCACGGTGTCTTTTATTAGCTGAAGTCTTTCTGGAGAACACTCCTCTGCTAGGCTATATAAATTCGACTAAAATAGTATATTGTTTTGGAATTCATACTACAGAGGCCCATATCACATGAACACAAATGTCAAGTTGTCTTAATGGCTTCACTGGTAAAATGTAACATACGTGCTTTCTTGAATATTTGACAAAGAGTTGATTTTGTCCCTAAATACCTTCCTCCTGGGGCTTCCCTTAAATGGCTTATTACTATTATCCATTCAACCCTCCCATATCCTCTCTCATAAGTACTAACATAACATTTATTTTCTTGACTTGAAGGCTTCTTATTGTCCTTCATAAAAAAGATAAATGGCTTCCCATATGGTCTCCTGGCATGGCTTCTATTTCGAAACCTTTTCTGAAAAGACTTTCTATTGTAAACCCTTTTCCAGATATTGCCCGGCCTGGCTTCGTATACGAACAGCTTTCTTACATGGCTTCTTTCAGATGACATACAATGACCATTTCTACTGATGTTGCTTCCAGTTAGATAACCTTTCTCTTAAGGTTGCTTCTCTTGCAGCGTTCCAACAAACGGATTTCATGACATTGCTTTCCACGAAAACGTTTCTCACTTAAAGTGGCTTCCCTTAGAAGCCATCGAGAACCCATTATTCGATAACGGCTTCTTTTAATGGCTTCTAGTGAGAAGCCTTCTTGATCTTGCACTAAATATATGCTTCTCGCAACACATCCCTATGCTCTGCCTGATTAGATATCCCTACGTTTCTCTCCATTGTATGCATTCTAACTATTTGTGTGTGTGTGTAACCTGTTGAAATGATTTATTACAAGAATCATGTGCCTTTATCGGCATGATATATGTATTTCAATTTCACAGAAAGAATAGTTGTTTGTAGTTTCCCCGACATAGATCGCTTATTTTCATTGAGCAACAGCATGGAGACGTTGGACACATTTAAGGAACCACACATAGATTTCAGAGCTCTTGCTGCGAAACAACTTCACTGTTCTATAAAGAGAACAAGGCTATACCATTAAGTTCTTCTGTAAAAGCTGACGCCAGTCTCCTAAACTGGGCCTGTCGTCCATGGGCGTCGCCCTTTACCTCCCTCTCCAATATGGCCCCGAGTGTAAATTAATTCATGTGTCTCTCATATTGAGAAAATTAATTCGGGCCACTCGACGACCGTTTCCAATTTAGCCCGAGTGCGTCCCGGCTGGCAGTCGGTACCGTGCAGGATTAATTGACTACCAGCAACACCCGCCGGTAACAGGCTGCGTGCTCAGAGCCGCCAAAGTGACTGGGCCAAAAAGTGGAGCAAAAACATGGCAGCCTGGAGAATGGGTGCCCGATGCGCATTGTCATCTTTATAGTTTTTCTTACAGCCAAGACATAAATACAAACCCATGCCTTTCACGGTCGCCTCCATCCGAGGAAGAGCGTTTTCCGCGATCGCAAGAAAAATAGTATGGCAAGAAAAAAGGAGAAAGTGGTCTTGTGAAACTGTTTTATGACTATAATTGTGATGAGTGTGATAAAAGCGGCTGGGGTTGGCTGCTATATCAAAGTTGCCAAGTTGTGACTAGTGGCTATGGCAAATTGAAATGTTCACAGCAGCGTGATGGAAACTTTATACAACCGAACAGAACAATGTGGATGCGAATGATAAAAAGTCACACTAAAAACGGACGTTGGTTGTAATTACTGGCGGTGATGATGGTCGGGCGGTGAGGGGAGGAGGGGGGTAGCCGCTGGGGCTACTAACGTTAAGGGACGGGTGACAAGTTTGTTGATGCTGGGATCAAGTCACACTTTCTGACCCAAACCAAGCGGCCATAAACAGGACTCTAATGATGCTGTTATCACCCAGGGTGGTGCGGGGATGGACGCAGGGAGGCCGCGACCTTTTAGCGACGTCGGCGGACAAATGGACCAGAATTGATGCACATGGAGAAGGATGAGGCGTGGAAATAAGGATACGACTGTCGTAATGGGTGGTGAGAGGGCTGAGTGTGGGTGGTGGCTGCACTATGGGTGTATGGGGGTGAGGGTGAGGGCTTGGTGGTGACCGTTCCCAGCCGGTCTCCACGGCATGCCATCCATCATAGAGGCCCGGGTAACGGCCCACCATCACACTTTTACATCATAATTTATTTCCCTCTTCCCCTCTCTGAGGAGCAATTCGGCGCGCGGGCAATTCTGGCAACGAGAGCACCAAATGACTCAGTGGCCGGGCCCCCGCCGCGCCGGGACCGCTACTCTAATGTACTGGTGTGTACACCACTGTTTGCTCGCATTTCATTTTTCATCCTTGTCGTTCAAACAGAGAGGGCAGCAAAAGGATACGCTGGGAGGTTGGGGGTGCGCGGGCGGACCACCAAATATTTGGGCACACACCTTTTGCTGTGTCAATGCACGGACCTCTCGCCGAAACCTGAGCGCCGCTGGCTGGCCATTTCGCGCGCGGCCGCCGACCCAAAAAATCGTCATGTTTCACCCCCATTTGCGTGGAACGCGGCGCGCCGACCGTCGAGAATAACGCGGCCGGTTCTCTGATGGGGGCGGCGGGCAGAAAGAACACACGGCCACCGAGTCCAAATTGGACGGACGAGGAGGTGGCGCTAGGACTCCGCAAACAGGCGTAAGGGGCCGCTGCTGCATGCACCACCCAAAGAATGTCTACTCCCTTCACGCATGCGCAATGCGCCTATTTCGATTGAGTCTGGAGGCGACGCGGTGCGGGCGCCGACTACGGTGTGGGGCCGCGCGCCGGATGTGCATCAGGCGCGTACGTGACAAGTAGGGCGTCTTGTCGGCGTCCGTCCCGTCCTCTCCCCTCCTCCAACCCCCACCTCCACCCATTAGGCCCCGGCCGCTGTCGTCGCCTCTGGAAATCGGCAAATTACCAGCGGCCGACGCCATTAGCAGCAGAACGAGGGCCTATCTCGTTTCTTTCGTTCCATCTCGGGCGGTGGCCCGGCGCACTGTTTGCCCATGCATTAATTTTCCATCGGAGGCAGAGTTTGGAAATAAAGAACCCCCTCCTTCTGAAACGTCCGCGCCTCACAACTTCCGCTTGTGAGCGGCTACTTCCGGTTCCGGCTGGGCCTGCGGTCTGGCCGTGGAGCGCCTCCTGGCGGGCTGTCGGCAGTGTAAGGTAATAGGACTGGCGTCAACCGCCTCCTCTGGCCACTCCCTCAAACAAAAGGCAGACGACAATTCGATGGCGATTTCCCGCCAGTTCTCTGCCCCTAACATCCGGTATACCATCGGGCGGGCGTGACGCCGTCCTTCGCTTCCCTTTCCGCTCGGGTGAAAGGAGGGAGTCGTATGGGGCTATGCACACAAACAAGGCTCGTCCTCTTGTCTAACCCCCACATACCGTTCTAACACCCCCGACCCCTCATACTGCCCCCCCCCCTTTATCCGCCCTGTCGGCCCCTATGCCCCTCTATCACATGGCATGGCGTGACGACGGAAATCCCCGTGAGGCGGAAGTGGTTCCAGTCGGGATAACGTTCTTACCAATCCGACGTTTTTGACGAGAGGGGTCGTGTTGGGACGAATGGCAGAGGAACCATGCGTCCTGGGAACCTCCATCTCGGAGGCTAGACCGCTGTAGCTTCATGATAGCTTTGTGAAAGCTATAATTATGGTGGTTGCCGCCGTACACCAGATTCTTGCATGTAAACTGTTATCGGTATGTAGAGCTCAGCTGATGTCCGTCTTCTGCCATTAATCCGATATTTTTTCCATGAAGCGATTGGCATAAATATAAAATTGAGAGATTTCATCACACTTGGTCCATATAAAGGCCTTTTTGATGGTGTCTTGGTATTTTAGAGATTACCTGAGCTGTCCATGTCCATGTAGCCTATAACCATTAATAGAACCCACAAATTCAAATCCAACGTTGTTATCAGTATTATGACTCCAAATGAACACGTAATCCAACCAACAAGCGTTGAAATCCCTTCAGCGAAAGGTGTCGGAGGTGGCTGGAGGTGGTCGGGCGGAGGCTGGCCTGTCGACTGGCATCAATGCCCGGCCTACACGCCCATTCCCCTCGCCTCCTCATTCCTATTCCACGTGGAGAAAACGTCTTCGCCTTCAGGCGTTTGTCCTGTGTCATCACAGCCATATTTATACTTAAATACCGGCAAATTTACCTAAGATTGCTTCAGCACACACTTCAATATAAACAGGCCATGTTTTCAATATTTGCCACAAGTAATCCCGCCGGCAAATTCGGCCGCCGCCGTTAGGTTACAAGTCGCCAAATAAACACGTGTGGACGGCGACGGGAAAAAATGTATTTTTCTAGCAGTTATGTAAGCTGTGGATGTCGTCTGAGTCGCTCATGTTGTCCGTCCGCCGGGAATCCAACCATAGGCGGCCAGTGTTTGCTACTTCTCTCAGACAGGTGGTCAATAAAAAGTTGAGGCCGCAAATATTGGCCAGCGTGTGTGTATTGTAAACTACTGGGAAGTCTAGTCAAATTTGAACGCGCACACTATTCTAGCCAGAACAAGCAGAGGCGATTCCTCCACAGTGGCAATCGTCATAGGGAATGTATTGAGGCAATTAGGGGACAGAGGAGAGGTGGTTAGGGACATGGATATATAGAGTAGAAAGAGTATATAGTCATACACACACTGAAGTATACCCTCGTCTTCAAGAGTGGTAGATGCTTAGCTCCCCAACAACATGTGCAACAGGTCCGGTTTTGTAACACAAACTATAACCTCAATTTGCTACATGTTCCCTATAAATGTTTGTATGTATGCCACTTTGTTGACGCTTTTCTAAACCATGTCATTTTATATATATATGGTCATATGTAATTGAGTAGTACAAAAAGGATAGGACTCATAATTAGAAAAAGGCACATGCAAAACAGATAACTATAACTTATGATTCCCAGGAAGAGGTAGAGCTCACCTGTAGTAGACCCGGAGTGTCTGTAACTCGTCCTCCAGCTTCTTCACCCGGGTCAGGGCCAGGTCCCGCTCCTGCTGGGTGGCCAGCAGCTTAGCCTGCAAAGAACCATACAGAAATTGTACCGTCTATTTCAGAATGCTTAGGCATCGCAGATGGTTACCCGTACTATCAATTTTATGCCCAGTCGTCTTTTTATAGCTTATTCTGATGATATTTTTGAAAGATGAGAAATTCTTCGACTTGCCGGGTGTTTTGCATGAAAGCCGATGACAAGTACATACAGTTGCATGGACTTTGTATTGTATTAATTTGTAATGCATCAATATTTACAAAGTTACTAATTCAACATGGTGCTGTCAATGCATATTGTATCTGAAAACCGATTCACTGTGAAATTGTATGATGACAGAACATATTTTCGCTTGAGAGTACCTTAGAGGGTATACTGTGCATGCATGTTGCGTCTAAAACCTGACATTGGTAGATCAAGATGGATTGAGCGTGTAACACTTTATGATCATAATAGTAAGGGGTGTTGTATTTACATAGTTTACACGCTACATATTTGCGCAATGTGATGATGATTATAGTTTGGAGAATAGTAACATTCAGTGGGTAAACGTACTCAAGTGGAACTTATGAAGTTACGAGCGTATATAGATGCATGCAAAGGTGATTGCATTCTGGAAATTTAAATTGATAACGTGTTCAGCAGCAAGTATAGAGTGATGAACAGAAAAAGGATGAGGTGACTACAACAGCAGGGAGGACTTTGCCATGGTTGAGGTGTACCATGTGTCTTATAATGTGATACATGTGAAAGGTATTGTTGGTGCTGAGGACTCGTGCCCCACTTACTTGGAGAGGCCTCGATAACTGTCTGTCCTGTTGGGTGTTAGATAAAGACGAATGGGGCGACAGGTTAGTGACTCGTTAAATTCAAAGCGTGAATAACATGAATTATATGCATCTCCAACCGGCGATTGCTTTGCGTGCCGCACCAGGAATTACCACGGGCCGAATTAGGGAGGGGCAGGGGGACTTTATTTCCATTTCCATTAGGCCCGAGGGGACGAGGGTTTGAGGGGGTCGGAGGAGTTTTCTAATTTAATTTGAAGGCTGTGGGTTAATTTATACTAATCCAATATTCGGTTAATCTGTCGCGGGCACAATGCTCGGCGTTTCACGGCTGCCTCCTGCGCATGCCCAGAGCAGGGGGCGCACCTCGGTGGCCACAATGCGCATGCGCCGCGAGACAAATGAGAGCTCTTCTGCTCGGGAGGGCAGGATGTGACCCGGGGTCGTAGTGCTCGTGGTGGCCACATGGTGTCGCTAACGTTGGTGGGCGATAATAAAAGGTTTGGAGCTAATCGCGCGGCGGGGGGCGAACAAAGGGCGGCAGGGCCCACGCGCGTTGTGGGCGTGGCCGCCACTTGCCCTGCTTGTAATTATGTTGTTATCATAACAAGGCCTGTCAAGATGGTTTAGATATTACCGATAAGGCGCCCAATACAGTAACACAAACTTACAGACCAATAAAAGTAGTACAGAATAAAAAGTATCCGGGGCCCGCTGCACAGCCGGCAAACACTTGTACATATCAAACTGGGACGTGGACTCAATTAATAAACCCACTCTGACAGAAAACTGTACAATAGAGATATAATCAGCGGCCCACCAATACGTCCTACCCGCGCCTGCCCTATCTTATCGGCCCCTCTCGTCACCCCGGGGCTGGCGATTAGGGATGGTGTGGGGTATAATCTGGTATAATAATGGTGTGATATTTCAAGTGACATCTTGCTGGCGAGTTCATCGGTTGACTTGTTCTCTTATTGTCTGTTCAACGACACAGATGGTTATGATATAGGCAGAGGCGTGACTTCTTGACAACAGGCACGTCGAAATGGTTTGCCATAAAAGGACAACCGAAATCATAAAAGCCAGTTATGTCCAGCCGGTACATATAATGTGCGGCCCTTTCTTATAACCAACTGTTCCACTGGACATGCTAAAGAATGCCTACATAAGTTTTCATTGATCGCTTGCAAAAGGTATTAGGGCCTATGTTATGTCATTGTTTCTCAAGCATGCCTAGACGTACATAAGAAATTATGTTATCGTAAAGTAACCTGTCCTGAGAACCATCGTAGAAGCCTGAAATGATGTCTTGGCAATTACCATCTACGGTATAGAAAAATCGCCATACGCTAACCGCCAACTCCGTATACTACTAGTCTAACTCGGACTTGTAGGACCGGTCTCACGTTCTTTCCTCCCGCGTTTCTCCACGACCGGGTATCGGTACCGCGCCCAGATGATGTATTATCTAAGGCAGGGCCTCGAGGGCATAACCCCTCTCCACCCCCTCCCCTCTGTAGCCCAGTGGTCGCCGCCAGCCTTCACCCCCTCCGGGCGCCGGGTGATGCATCACCGGGCGGGCGCGGCTGGCCGAGTGACAGGCGGCGCGGCCCGATACGTCTCGGGGCCCGGCGCGGGGCGCCCCCCTCCCGGCCCGGCCCCTCCCGGCCCGCCCGCCCGCCATCCGTCTTAGACCCATCCATCTCCCGGCGCCCATTCATCTTGCTCCCGCTGACAGGCAATATTGGTCCGCGCCGCGCAATTGTGTAAAACAATTCCCATTAAGGCGAGCGTGACGGTGGTGGGCGCCGGGCACGGAGGGATACACGAGCCCGGGTGGTGGGGTATAGGGGTATAGGGCGGGGAGGGACGGCCGGGTGGTGGGGTAGGTAGGAGGGGAGACGGGCGTCGCCAACCCTCGTCTCCGAACTTCTCGATGCAGGTGTACATGGTTCTAATGTTATACCACACAATTTAAAACAAAACTGTGATTCACCAGTTCTATCACTTCATGATCAATACTAGTATATATACACTGGAAAACGACCAATACTCAGTCCTTCTATATAGTAATGCACTGTATTAGGGGTTTGATGTCTCAGGGTTATACTTCACGGCACTAAGAACATGACGCAATCAAATAACTAAACCACAATCTCAAGTCTAAGCTGGTGAATTCGTCCCCAAACATAGATTGGATTTGCGGCCATCCCACTGCTATTTGATGTGGCATGATAAAACAAATGTAGAGCTAGATATGTTACTAGAAAACGCGTGTTAAATTATGAGAACGGAGGACATTTTCTAAGCTGTAGTCCTTAAAGTTACGCTAGCGCAGAAGTACCAATACCTGATGATAAGACTATCAGTGACGAATTCTATCGGAATATGGAATGTCTAATGCTTGAACGGGTAGGCATTAAAGAAACCAACACATGAATTAACAATATCATAGTAAACTTAACGTATGTTAGATAAACTTTCCAGCGTGGTTGGAAATTCCACACATAGAAAGGGTGAATCAAGAAGCCACAGAAACAAAAAACAGAAAAAAGTCGCCATCCAATGCGTTTGGGAGGCCAGCTGGTTTAAACAGTTGGCGGTGGGAATAGGTTGTGAAATGTTGACACAAAAGCCCAAAGTAGGTTGGAGACTGCGTGTTGTACGAGGCGTCGGAATCAGGCCACTTGACGCCAATCAGGTCTGTCTATATACAGACGCCGGCTTTTTGGGCCCGATGACAATGTTTGGGGCATTTTCTTATCGCCCTCCCTCCCCTCCCCCTCCCCCTCCCCCTCGGCTCTCCGCCCCTCCAGTAGCCCAGGCCCATCGTCCTCCAGTAAGCGCGTCCTCCACACACCACGCTACATCTTCCATTCCCATCCCTTTAGCTTCCCTGGTGGTCTCTAGTTCGGATTTTTACCACAGAGGGCGCGACGTGACAGAGGCGCTGTGCGTACGTACGGCGCCATGCGAGAAGCCACAGTGGAAGCCACATGGCGAGCGACGGGAGGGAAAGGCGCAATATGCAGTTATTAGCCTTTATGGTTTGTCATTAGAGGAGGTAGGTGTTTTGTTGAATATTCAGCAATTTGCCATTCTATATAAGGCTACTCCTCCGACGTCAATGAAAACATGAGCCAACTTTATGGACCATCAACTTAGCGATATACCTTGAAATGTATTTAGTATCAATATAGTAACTGAAATCAATTGTCAATAATTCTTGAAATGAACTGTTTCAAGTATTTACTTTCTCTGACAAATAATATTAAAAGGTATCGTCAACTTGATAAAATAATACAAGATCTGGCTTTACATCAAATAAGAAATTGTTTGGCTTATTTCAAGACCAGGTCTGAACCAACCTCGACAATTGCACGGATACTAATTGTTAACGATTTTCTTATAAAGGGAACAGCTCTATATTTTAAAGAATTCTTGGTAACGTCTTTCGGGGCCTCTCGTCGTGACTTGATCAACTAGTTGTCTATAAGTGATAATTCAAAGATTCGGAAACATATAGCGACAAAACATGAAAACCCCTGAAAATGTCCCTTTTCGAGTAATTGTGAGTTGAAATTTAATGTGCTTTATTTTAGCACTTGTCCAAACTTAATGACCATCCTACATCAACATGTCTCCAAGCATTTTCTGGCAATCTTTCCTGTTGCTTTCTAGAATTCTTGGTAACGTCTTTCAGGGCCTCTCATCATGACTTGTTCAACTTCTCATCTTTAAGCGATTACTAAAAGATCCGGAAACAAATAGCGACAAAACATGAAAACCCATAAAAATTTCCCTTTTCGAGTAATTGTGAGTTTAATTTAATGCGCTTTATTTTAGTACTTGTCCAAACTTAATAATCATCCACCTTACATCAACACGTCTCTCAGAGTTTTATGACAAGTCATCATGTTGCTTTCTAGACGTTTCCTTGACTATAATAAATAAAAGCAGTGGACAGAGGTATACTTGGATATATTCCAGGTAAAAGACTTAACCTACTTCAAACACAAATCACACATGGAATTTCCAACGGAATTTTCAGTTTCTCATATATTCTATTTTTAATCAGAGTATCATTAAATAATCAATTACATGCGGAAATGTTATTCTCTCAAAACTTCCCTCCCTGCATTCAAAACGCTAAACGTTGGCCAGAGGAGTGGTATTTTTGCCTGTGTGCTGGCTGGGTGTCTTTGTCAGCTGCCGGCCTCAGACTCGGCCGGCCAGTCATGTCATGTTTCACAAATATACTCGACCTACATGGCATTGGCCCGCCCGCCTTCTACCTGAGGCGTAGTTTTCGGTCCTTCTTCTCCCCCTCCTTATTTGTGTCAATCCCACGACTCTTCCATAAAGGTTTTTCTTCCTATTTTCCCCTGCCAGGAGGTGGGGCCCGTTTATCTAGGTCCTCCGGTGTCGCCTCAACGCGGTTTGTTTTTTTGTAAGCGTCGCATAACTTATTGAGATTATTTGGAAATCATGACTGTCATTTTGCGCGATATATATTGCGCGAGTCTCACAAACGATTCTTAAAATATGCCTCTCGGGAAATTTGGTTGTACATGTACAGACACTATTGATATTTATCTGTATGAACTACACTGTTCGTGCTTTATATTGTATCATATTCAGATTATACATGACGAAATGGATAGGGCTTGATAATAATTCTGTACTATACATTCATATTGTTAGTCTTTGCAGTTCATATACTATAGTAGGAATTGAACCAGGTGCTACGTAAAGAATATGTATACCACTCTCCCCCGCACAGCATTTCCAGCCGTTCTCGAAGTTTATAAGACAAACATTCAATATCACAAAAATGTATTTATGTTTACTAAGATGATCTAAAATGCCAAAATAATATAATAAAACACTTAATAGTATGTATAAATTGGGGAATATACAACTTAACCTTATACAACACATACTGTCCCTTTCCCAGCCGCACACACAAAACATCCTTCCTCTCCCATCCCCTACACGGAAGCCACTTCATCAGCCGCAGTATAAACTCATAATGACACAAACGTCCTTTTATGTGTATGTTCACATTAAACACGGCCCCAAAGGCCACTATTTAACCCCTCACCCCGTGTACACATACGGCTATGACCATATGGGCAGTTATGGGAGTCTGAGCCTGAGAACAGCAGTGGGCTGGGACTATACCCCAGTCCCTGCTTGAGGCATGCTTCTATTGGCAACACCCGCGCATGTTGTCCTCCATCCTTGTCCAAATTTACCTCAATTGTGGCCTGTGTATAGACCCAGCGCGGCCGGGCTGACGCGCGCCGTTTGAACACTGGGTAATGAGGCGGCGCACCGTTTAGCCTGTTTAATCGGACTACCGCAGTAGTGGGGGCAGGCCTGCGGGGTTCACAATCTGTATACGCTGTATAACGTGTCGATATGTCAGCCCATCCCGCCGGCTGCTTCTAATAATGTTGGTTTATGCCCGTGAGTGGCGGCTGACAGCACCTGATGGATGACCGCCCCGACGACTGGCTTTGTTGATTATTTTGTTGCGCAGCTTGTCTTGAGAGTGCATTAAAATTCCAAATATAGAACGTACTATCTTATTTTATTCTCTTTTCTAGATAATTTGTCATTGTTTTTGGAGGGTAGGGGAATAAACCAATCTTATTGTATTTTATACACGCATAATATGTGTGAAAACATGGATCAAAATCATAGAATATAGCTAGTTCATCTGTGTGACGTTAATGTCATATCACTGCTACATCCTCTAGCAAGGGACAGAAGCATTGACACTGCATAGTTTCAGAAAGGAGAATCAAGCCACGTACATAAACGGGCATATACATCTATTCCCACCCTCCGCCCATACCCCCTCCCACGCTCCTCCAGTAGCCCCGGGCCATCCTGGTGGGGGTCGGCCGATCACCGGAGGATCAAGATCACGTCCTCCATTGATTGGGCCCCATCGCCCTCGCCCAGACACGTGTCGTTGCCATGGAGAGCCGCCGTGCTACCTAGCAACAAGAGGCCGGGGGAGGACGCAGGAGGAGCGGGCAGCGCCTGGAGGACGCGGCTCAATCAGCCTCAATTAGGCCGGGTCGATGTGGGGCGGACAAGAAAAGACAGACGCTCTACCCTGGAGGGACGCACGGCGGTGGCGTTATAGACGATTATTTTTCATCTGTTTTTTAATCTTATAAATTTGTACATGCCTTAAAATGTAATAGGTCTACATTGATTAAAAGCGATTTCCGCCCAATTTTTGTATGGCGTCATCAGTTCGAAAACAGAATTTCCAATTGATTCAATTGAAACGCTATGTTATTTAGAAACCATGTAGCCAATAGGTTCAATTTACCACCTTCTTTGATAATAATGTTTCCCCAAATTTTCTGGATAAGGAGGGAAACTATTTCTACTTAAAACACGAATTCTTAAGCCTATAAATCTATATATGAAAATCCCATATTAAAGAAATATAATTATAATATATTGACTGCACAAACTGGTTTCGGTGTTAAACAATGTGGTTTCCGTTCGCTTCCGATTATATTCTTGTTCTATTATTATCTTTATTGGAAAAGTACGAACGTTCTTGCATACATGTATGTACACCATACGCAGACGCACAACTCTATGTACATATATGTCATAATGGTCCATGTGTGCGTGTTTTCATTTGTTTATATACATGCTTAAAGCTATGTATGTGCATACATGCCATGACATTCCATGCTTTAATGTCTGTGCACACGGAGACGGCTGTCTGGGGCGTTCTCTCCAATACAGGATATGTATTCACTGGGACGGACGCAGCGGCAAATGTAGAAGACGTGAAGGGGCATAACTTTGGGTGTATACTGTATCATATATACCATATGAGGCTTTTGTACAATGGGAAGATGAGGCGCGAGTTATACACATGGATAGAACTTTGTCTAGAATGTTTCACTGATGAGAGGTGTGTTTAATCAACCTCAATACAAACATTTCTCTTTTAATGGTCAATAACCGAGTAGCCTCATAAAGTGTTCGCAGTGATCTTCGTTATACCTGGTTCACTAACAGCTTTGCTACAGCAGCAGTGGCTACATATATACATATATACATATATACAACAGGCTGCCACACTATATACACACATGTATATAGACTGTCTGGAGTGACTCTGGTTTGTGAATCAACGTTACAATGTTGAGTATGGATTATCATCACGACGAGCCCAATGTCTATAGACGGTTTACCTGAGCAGCAGATTCCGATTGCTCTAGCATCGCGGGCTCAGCCCCGTAAAAACACTGCCTGTTTGTCCACGTCTTGCCGGCCCTAAGTAGCCTTCCCTCGGCCCAGCTAGACACGAAGCAAATATCATTTCTGGTCGTCCGTCAATGACGGCCATTGACACTCTACTAACTCCCGCCCTCAACCCTCGGGCCTCTAGCCCGACGGGCAGACAAACCTATGTCAATTTGTCAATCAAAACATACACAAGCCATTGCAAATTTACCATGTAAAATATCAGTTTCTTTTCGCCGCCCTCCACGCTGAAGCATTCCGAAACAACATCATCGGGATTCAATGTAAATTTGCCCGGTGAAAACATAAACAGGGCGGCGCGGCTGGCGGGCTGGGTGTGAGATAACGTCAACAGCGGGCAAAGCATGTAAATTGGCAGAGGCTTCAATGAGATGAGAGTTGAGGGTAAATTTGCAATGCGCAGCAAATCACATAGGGCGGTGTTTGTTACAACCCTCTCTGGGTCGGGAAGTAGCGTTAGTCAAAGTGATCTTTGACGTGAGTGACAGTGCCTGGAAGGAGGAGGCAATTCTACCGAGAAGGGGCGTGGCTTATGTTAATATACATGTAATTATGTAGTAACTAAGTAAGATACATCGGAATGGGCACGACAGATGGAAAAACAGACATCTGATATACTCTACCCTTATTGTGATCGTTCTCCTTAAGCAGAGCCTAGATCATTTCACCATTCTTTTTCTCATGACAGCTATATACTTGCAACTTCGAGAACTTTGATAAGCTTTTGGAAACTTCATGGTTACATTTCAACTTCTGTTACCAACAGCAGCGCGCATCTCCCACCATTTCAAAATAAACATCAAGCGCAGTACTCAATCCACAGTATCTACACAGTGATTAAGACCAAAATAGACGCATTATCTATACTTAGAATGTTTGTATTCTGCGGACATGAACAGTGATAGGACATGCTTCAATATGGAGGGATTGTTATTTCGTAAGGTCCTTTGAACACTGGATTCAGACGCCCGTTAGTAAAACCCCATTTACTGTATGCGATTTTTCAGTGTTATCTGAGATTATCAGATATCATAAATTTGTTATTCTTTCCCAGGGGATTATCAATGTATGTTGTTACAATCTCTCCGGCAAAAATAATGTTTTATGCTTATGATGTCAAGATCGCAAGGGAAATCGCATACATGCAGTATACACTGATGATAGAAGAAGGCTGTAGTTTGGGCATGCCGTGTGGGGCCGACCAGCCGCATACACCGCCGCAGGCAGTGGCGGCCCGGCCAGGATTCACCCAGCAAGTCCCCAGTCCCACCTCCACATCACCGCCAATACAGAGCAAGAATGACTTCATTAGCCAAAGTGCCATGGGAAAAATTACATTACGTATGCATTGGGCAAGAAATGTTAGGAGCAGGCGAGATGGGGCGAAGCTGCTGATTCTTCTCATCCTTCTCTTTTCTCTGCGGGAAGGCGGGGAGAGGGAGTTGGGAGTTCTAACCTGATTATCTGTTTTGCATGTTGATTTACCATGTTGTCTCCAAGCGATATGAATAATCTTCTTGACTAGTTCTGTTCGCTATGAATAATGGAAACGCCAGACGGCAGGTACCATAGCGACCGAAGTCAGGAATTGGAAGACTTTTTAACCACAAAGGAGAGGCAGCCAACTAAGTTAACTTACAAGAATTGCCATATTGATTAGTTAGCGTCGGAAGAATGCGACACGTGAAACGTGAGAAGATGTTTATACAGTATTGAGTCTCGCTGATGAAACAAAGACTAGATGGACATTTTTCGTTTCTCTTTTCATTTCATCTATTGCGACGTGGCGTCTCGGGCACTGGTGAATATATCAATGCAAATGGGAAATTATTTTTCGTCGGGCTGCATTTCATTTTCAGGACTTGGGCTGCTAAGACTCATACCTTTTTCATCTTAGGTGCTAATGAGAGTGGATTCGGGGGAATTGAGCAGGTTGTTTACTATCATCTTTTGTGTTGGCCTAAAGTGGCGGCTGGTAATTAGGGAGGTAATTAGGCAGTCTCGTGGCAGGTTAATACTGCCTGACACGTCCTGCTAGAGCAGTCAGCTCATTTCCCCGGGCCCGGACCCAAGTTTACCCCCGGCCCCAGTCTCTATTTGACCTGGCTTCCAAAGATCTTCGCCAAACGCAGGAACCACAGACTTTACAGGTGCATGTATGGACGGGACTTGGGGGGAAGATTGGTAGTTAGCTGGTTAGGGTACTGGCACTGGGGGAGTTAACCAGGAGCTTTGGCAGTAACTGTTTTTACTACAACGGGTTAATAACTGGCTAATGAGCTATACAGCCCTGGGAGTTGTGAGAGGCAGGGAGAGTGGAGTGTAGGGAGAGTAGCGTGCACGGATGAATGGAAGCAGGAGGGTAAGGTGTGTGGGGGTGAGGCTGAGTGTGCGTTATGGTCCACCCCTCCTCGGCCCCATTGTCCACAAGGTAAACACGTCGGCCGGCCACGGGCTGATTAAAGGGCCGAAAGACAAACACGGAGATGTGTATGCTTTCTGCTCATTATGGGCCGGGCGGTGATGTAACGACGACAGTTACCGGGCCGCCCGCCCGCCGCTACCAGAATGCCATGGAGCCGCCCTTTGTGAAGACAGCGCACTTTTGTCGGGGCCGCGTCGCCCGTTACCATGGAAACGGCAAGTGCCAAGGTGTCTGTAGTAGGACAATGGCCGCGGGGAGATGTGAGGTACTGTAGGGGGCAGAATTGTATTGGTGGTGGTAGTAGTGGAGGTGGTGAAAGTTGGGTCCACCCTCCCCTCCCCCACAGACGGCCGTGTGACAGGCCTCATTTCCCATGGAGTTGATGGTGACTGTTTACCGAGGGGTTGTGTGGCGGGGCCGGGGCGGGCGGCGGGCCGGGGCAGGCCGGGGCCGGGGACGGGGCCGGCAGGTGTGAGCAAACACAGGTGGTGAAGTAGGCAGGGCCGCGGCTACCTGGGCGACGGGCCGGCCGCTCTGACATGGAGCACGCACACAGACACGTCACCCCAACCACAGCCGCCTCCCCTTCTCCTTCTCCTCCAGGCCGCTTCTCTCCACTCCACTCCCCCTGTTCTCAGGGACAGGGCCACATTGCACCAAAAGGTCATTGCTTAATCCGCCCCAGTGTCCCACTCTTCCGGTGGGCGTTGGCGGAGGGACCTGACCCTAAATCCCCCAGTCCGTCCGTCCTCGCCAGACCTCCAGGGTGAACCGCCACCTCCTCTTTTCGTCTAGAGAACAATATTAATGTCACCTCCAGACCTAGAATCCCTCGTGTGCCTCAATTATAGAGATATAATGGAGTTATGTGTATCGATATTTCAAAAGGGCCTTAAAACAGTACGGAAGGGAGTGCAAAATAGACCGAGGGAAAGAAAGTGTGAAACCTGATCTCCAACGATAGTTCACACACAAATACCCTCTATCCTAGGTAAGACTCAATGTAGAATATTCCCTTAGAATCCAGCCTTGCCTACATAACAGACTGCTATATTCCTCATGCCCTCATTTCCAAGTCCCCCTAACCCCCGCGTCACGTCCTGCCCGGCGACATCTCCGGCAACTATTTCCGACTCCTGACTTGCGCCTCAACAGGCTTCCTCACATTATGCATGTCCCAAGACATTCTCTACTCGCCACGGTATGGGAGGCGACAGCGGCGGTCAGCTTTTCCACTATACTTAAGTCGTCCACTCTCCTCAGCCTCCTCCTCCTTCTCTAGTTCCTTGTCTTCTAGGACCGCTCGCCCGGCCCCCAGAGAGGCACTGCGGGCCGATGCTTAGCAGGCTTATTCTTTATAGACCTCCCCCTTGACCATCTTTATCTGGGGCTAATATTTTGTGAGCACTCATGACTTGTTGGCCGTCGGGGGGCACGGAGGCGGGCCCGCGGTGCGGGGCCGGGGGTGGGTTTGACCAGGCGGCCTGTGCACACCTCGCCCACCGGTCACCGGGCCCGTAATAAGTCTAATATCGCAGCACAAATATTTCTCCGTTTGTGGCCGGCTGTTATGAGAACACACAGCCCCAGTCGGCCGCTGAATAAGAGCTGCTCGGCCAATATGAGAGAAGACAATCCCCTTACCCACTGCCGACGGCCCGCCGCGGGATGTTTGAGGGAAGCCACTGCGGAAGCCACACGGAAGCCACTTCAATTGACATGGCCCCACGGCCGTCCGCGCCCTTTCCAAAGAGGTCTTCAGATAAACCCGATTAGACGACCCCAATGTCTACAACCTCCATCAACTTTCATTACCGATGCCTATTACATGATGTGCTTTTAATTGAAGCACCCTTGTCATCATTTTATAACACGACAGGATATGACCAAGCAGAAATTAAAGCCTGTTGGGAAAAGGATTTTTCTCATATCAAATTCAGTTTTTGCACTTTATTGCAGGAAAGATGACAAATAAACATTGAATAGGTTGTTAGCTAGAATTCAGCCAGACAAAAGCTGACACTCTGAGCATATAATGCCACAAACCACAAGCGTTCTCTCTTTTACCTAGGCATATGAGAATAAAGAATGGCGTTATGAGCCGGGTACATAGAGACCTGCCTAGTCTGCCAGTGAAATACAACACCGTTTGATCGAGGGGAGATTTATATTCAGTGAAGAATAAAGGAGCGGAAGTGGGTAAGGACACCCCATGAGGCTGGGCCTATGGAGCGAGCAGTGGATCCCATTTGTCTGTCAGATTATACAAGAAGTGTACACTAAATGACGTCTTTATTAACACGCAAACGACATACACAAACTCGGGTGCTCATTCAAAGTGGTTGGTACCTTTTTTTGTCCCCTTGCCGTCCCTTCATCGCCCTCTTGCGGGACCTCCATCATAAATCTCCGAGCATGATCAATCTTTTAGACACACATTTCCGATTGACATAGAACAATTTCTTTCTGCCTCGCCACCACCTCCGCCCGGCCGCTTCACTGGAGCCTTGTTTGTGGCGCAAATGTTGACGGATCAGACGGCAATATTTTCATATTACACACGTAATATTACGACCGCTGGGGCCTACCGCTCTCACTCTCTCCCCTTTCCCTGTCTATCTACTCAGAGGGAACAAACTTCAAATAGCTTCTCTCTAACGTGCTATCAAACAGGTCGCTAATAACATGCATTTTCTCCCAAAGGGAGAAGTCGCTGATTTGTGACACCAACGAGAAAGCACTAGTTATTTCTAATCTTTTCACATGGGAGAGTAAACTAAGGAGTGTTGTTGATTATTACCAAGTCCCTGCACTGTTGTTAGTCATTACAATAGCCAATGCACTGTTGTGGGTTATTACCAACTGTCCACCCATTGTTGTTGGTTATTACCAACAACTCAGGCACTGTTTGCAACCCTTATGTCACGTATTCACCCATTCGCGTCCGACACTTTGAGGACTGTAGGATCCAGAGACGGCGGGGTGAAACAAGTGATGAAAAATGGCCCAGTCTCTTCAGGGTGCTGGAGTTCTTTGGCGCGGCCCCTCGGCCGTGTTTGGACGGCTGTTTAAGACGACAGGTGACTGGAGTGAGTCGCCGCGCCTGTTGACCAGGGCGGCAAACAGGCCTGAGGGGCCCGCACCTGAGTGGTCATCGACAATAATACTGCAGGCACATACGTCCACGGCCGACAGCCTAATCTTTGGGTTGATTGTAATGAAACGGGCAAATAACTCATCATTGTGACTGTGTGTCAAGCTCGGCAAATAATTGGATAAACGCGCGCGCCATGTATACTTTCTCGTCACCTATATTGGGGTGGGCAAGAAGAGTATAATGATGCAAATGGTAACATTCAAATATGTGTAAGTGATACACAATATACGAAAATTGAATACAAGAAATTCAACAGATCTTAACATAATATTTAAGCTTTAAAGGTTTAAAAACAAAGATATCTTATTGAGGTGTTTTCCTTTTAACACAATGGGCTAATGCTGCTACTTGGGGACTGGGCGGTGATGGTCATCAAGCGGCATGTTATCTGCAGGTCATCGTGGCCGGAGTGAGACCTGAGGCTGAGGGCGGAGTGGGCAGGTCGGCCGTGGTGGGCGGGGGACAGGGCAGGTCCTGCCGTCCCTAAAGCCTCTCCAGGCCCTGACATAACCGGGCGAGGCGGCATTCAATCGCGCCACGGCCCAAGCACCCTCATTGCACAGATATGATTTACCCCGAGATCCACGGGTTGCAGTTCTTAATTGAAACGAGCTCTCCAACCGGTGGGTTATTAGTTTGCCGAGCGCTCCACTGTTTATCTGGACTGGGCCGTGCAGATTGCCTGCGTGCGGTGCCGGCTACTGGAGGGGCCTTTGTCGGATATTGGGGGAGGGGGAGGCTGATGCCAGCCGAGAGGGGAGAGGAGGGAAGCGCCCACCAACAATGCGACAATCGCAACACCCGCCGCCCCGACAATAGTAATACCCGCGCGCCCACGTGGGCTTGTTTTCACATGGGCACAGAGAGGATAAAAATCCCTTTCTTGTTTCACAAGCGCCGCGTTTGCTCAATCGGAATTCAAAGCGACTCCAGGCCGACGAGCCCCTCAATGCAGGGCGCTGATTATTGCGTCTTGAAGCCATCGGGAAAAATCTAATCATGACATCAAATAATCTCGCCTGGCTTTTGAATATTGGGCCCGGCGCTGGAAATCCAGCCGTCAATGATGGCCCATTCAGAGAGAAGATGCCGCGAATGAAAATCTGCGTAAATGAAAAGAAAATAGCCGGCTGCTTTCCTGCGACTGGCGATGTTGGCCCAGCGGTGTGTGGCCAATATTCATTATGCTGATGTTACAATAATTGCCGATCACTGAGGGACTATCGACAGCGGGAGGCCTCCACCAACATGGCTTTATTCCGGTATCTCGCCACGACTGGGTTCAGGAGCACTATTATGAACCACTCATTGGGATATAGCCTATAGTGTAGTAGCTGATAGAGATGCGTCAATGTTGATAATCGGGAACAGTACAATTAACTTCCATTCGCGAGGCTAGTAAAATGTATGTTAGGCGTTATGGGATTTTGATTTAAAAACAAAAAAAACAAATAATTATATGTGCAAAATGGGGAGAACATTTCCGAGTTGAACACTGACGCGTTACTCCTATGATCAAATATACATGTTTGAATAAATATACGTCAGGGTACTATGCCTAAACATTAAGAAAAGAATGACGAGCGTCACAAAGCTCAGTACGCCACCCCTCATACATCCAAATGACCCCACAGAAAGGGACTGAGCGGGTTTTTGTTCAAAACACTTATGCATACAGGGCTATACCGATGACCTCTACATTCCATAAAGGTTCTACATTACGTCTCAGGTTTGTCGCTGAGGCTCTCCTTAAGCCAACCCTGTCCCCATTCCGTACGGCCTTTTCTGGCGGTGGGTAGGGGTGACGCTTATAGCCCAGATGACGCTAAGAGGGGGACGCCCGACGCTACAGGTGGAGTCCCACGTTGAAGGGTGGGGTGAATCATGACCACTTCTCTGACGTCTGGCGCCAGCAGAGTGAGTAGGAAGAGGACTGGATTAAAAAAGGGACGGGCAAGATTATGATTCATTATTGCGAGACGCCTTAGTCATTAGAACCATGGGACGAGATCTCGTTATTGTCCTGTTTTCGAATCATTTCAAGATGGACGAGATATTCGGAAAACATGTCAGTCAAGTCTGAGAATGAACATGTGTCAAATTTGTGTGTGTGGATAATTTATAGTATATGTCTAATGCTTACACAGTCTATGTGAAGCGTATATATAGGGAGTAACATGAAGAAGAAATTGCCGTAGGTCGTGATGGAGATCCATGACACATCCGACCAATTATAGCCCCAGAAGGAGTGGCGCTCTTAGATTCGGCCACATCCGACAGTCCCATCACACAGCGCCAGAGATTCGAAACAAATAAACACAAACTTGAAAGTGAAAGAATGAGATCAAAAGAAAAGCAGTGGAGTTTGCAAGATGTTATCAATGTGGGAAGAACGAGTACGCTATGGGTGCTGGCATAATTACTTGGAAGTATGAAATAGCACAGAATGATATGAATTGATAAATCAACAGAACACCGTGGTTAGTCCCTAATGTATGAGATGTACATATTCACAATATAACCCTTGTTCTGCAACAACAGGAAATCAATTCTTGGCAATAACCGTTTTGAATAAAATTTGTTAAACAAACACGAATATGATCTATCATTGAGCAAGATGAAACATAAACAAAATAGTTTGAGTAACTATCATCCTAAGCTTGAACACATAAGCAAACATATTTGCAAAGATGAAACACGCGGGATACATATAAACATTCACTTAAAGCCAAATTACACTTGTTGGATAAGGGAGAATGTGCTTACATGAGATAACACTAAACGTAGAGAAGTGGGAGAATGCTAATGACTAATCCTCCCTCTCTCTGTTCACATCTCGGTTCCCATTTTCTAGTGCAGTAGGCAGTGTTTATAAGAAATCAATTCCACTTTATTCAATTTGCCAGGCGCGGTACTCCACGTAAACTGTGGCAGGCAGCGGCACCGACCTGCCCCCTGGCGAGAAAATCGGGCAACAGCTTAAAGCCGACTAATACTTTGAGCGTCAATATGTTAGCGTCAACCTAATTTAAGTTCCTCCACATATGTAATAGCTTCATAAAAAGCTATAGAATATGATGGAAGATATTTTCAATGTTTACCTTGTTTTTGGACGAGGTCATTTATGTTAATGTTGGTGGTGGTGTTTGAAGGAAGACGAGGATGCTACGCATAATTTAGGCACAGTGTCAGAAGAATTTAATATTTGTAAATAAATTGAAAAAAATATATTATCACACCTTCATTCACTTTATTGCTGTAGTATGAAACCATAGGCTGTGAAAGTGGATGCGTTGAAAAGTATTGTTACAATTTCGCTTTTTGGGACCATGTAAAGTTCTAAACTGGTGTAGTGTGCCGTGGCCCGCGTCGATCATTTGGATGCTGCACACACCTGTACCGACCACACCTGCGGCCCACCTGGACCACTGGATCCACACAGGGTAGCCTCCAGTACATCTATAGTGTCAGCCGCAGTATTATATAGGTGGTCGGAATCGTCATGTGAAAATTACATAACATGACATACACATATTAATTCTAGTTTAACTTTAGGTATTCAAAACGTTTGTGTTATAATTTGAACACGGTATGCATGCTCTTGTGTGAACTCTAATCCTTTCGTATAGTGAATAAGTTATGGTTTTTAGAATATCTACACGAATGCTTTTTTCTGGGTTTCTATGGGTGATGGCCATTTCTTTAAGTTCTCAAACTGCAAATAAATATGCTCATAATAAAAAGGGAAGGTTTGTCAAGATTGCCTCTCCTCCAAAAAGGATTGGGTGCCTGAAATGCCACTTCAAGTTTGATCCTATCTTCACATTTCTCTAAACCCATTTCAATGACGTCTCATGCAGAAAATAAGAAATGTGCATTAAACAATGAATATCTTGAAGTGGCCTTGCATAGGGGAGTCGGGCGTCCAGGATAGATTCAACCTATTCTATAATTTACACTTTCTGCATCAGCGACTGGGTGCATTTTCCCATGTCCTATACGGACTCCCGTAGCTGGGCCGTGGCGGCACAGTTCATTTCTCATGTAGCTGAAGCCTTAAGTTTAAAGCCCGGTTTTAGGGCTGGGTGTCGGGCGGGCGGGTCGACAAGCAGGCTGGATTATGCGTTATGTCTCACTCGGTGCCGGGCTGGGGCCCATTAGGGCCGGCCGGGACTGAGGCTGCATACACGGCCCGGCCTTTTAGGCCGCCCGCCACCTGTGCCCTGCATCCCAACACGAGGATTGGCGCCGTCCCCGACGCCCCCGCCAGCAACGACATTCTAAGCTCTAGCCAAAGGGCGCGGGCCGACGCCCACCCCACGCCCTCCTCCCATGCAGGCCCAGGCTCCTGGGGTCACCAACGTGCCCGACCCTGGAGAACCCGAGAGCACCAGGGGAAGAGAGACGCTAATGGAGACATCGGGGTATCGTCCACAGCAAGACCTTTTTCTTCCGTCGTCTGAAACTGGGTCGCGTTGCGCCGAAACTATGAAAAATTTAAGAGGCGTTGCGACTTGGATTCATGAGAAACCTGGCTACCCCTCCTTTGCTTATTCCGACTCACGTCCTTGATTCCGCCCATCCGATATTGCAACGAGAAGGGAATTTATGATTGAAATGCCAGTAAAAATCGATAAAGCATGTGGCGTTCACTGCAACACACCGCATAAGACCAACGCACCTAACCCCAAGACCAGTACACTTCCTAATACATTGCAGCTAATATTGTGTAACTTCCTGCATAAAGACTGAAACTATCAGATGAAGTAAAGAACTAACACAATAGATACACACATCAAATCATATATGGGAATTTAAATTGAGCATCGCACATTATAATTATAGGGAAAATAACTCCAGTCTGGATTTATTGCATTCTGTCCTCTTGAAATACATTGGACGCGTCCCCTACCTAGCACCATCCAGCCCCATATCTGTTCCCTTATCCTTCTCCAACTCTGCCCTTGCAGCCTGCTCGTAATCGTTTGGACGGCAATCAACATAAAGTTTATTACCACCTGCGGTCTTATAAAACGGTAAACCACCTCGACCACCTGTTGGAAGACCCCATATGGAGGAGTCTAAAATAAGAAATTCTATTGTAGAATTATAATTTTCTTACATGTTACAAAAGATCCATATACTTAATTATGTTTAACATGAAGCACAATTACCTATTACCTATTACAATGAACGTGCATCTTTTAGAATAGATGTAATGAACGGTCAGCTTCAGAATCGGGCGATTTCGAATATAGAGGTTCCTCACTTTGCTTTTCTCATGCAGGCATACAGCTTCACTCTCCTTTGAAAAAAGGCGATAGGCAAGTTATAAGAAAGGGGAGAAAATGCAGGCGATGCGCATACACCTTTTCTTGAAAGCTTGTCCCAATCAACAATACGTTCGCCAAAATCATAAAGATTAGCCAATTAATCCAACACGTTGTATCAGCAATTTGAGTGCCACACACACGTACAGGGCGGCCACTCTGTCCCATTCAAGTCCCCTTATTAGCGCCATCACTACCTATTCATTTTGTCCATAATATTTAGGTTCTATCTACAATCCTAAACAAGCACACCCGGGCCCAGTGTTCCCCATGTGTCCCCAAGTTAGAATGTTTTTCTTTTCTTTATCCATATTGGTTTCTCACAGCGGGCCGGTTGTTCTCAGTGTAGGCTGTAAACCCTGGGGTTGTGATTGACACCTGCTGGAGGAGGGATCACCAGGAGGACCCCCCACCACCAGGTGAGCAGTACCCCACCTGTCGCGGCCTCTTTGATGATATCAGTATTATCAGTTGGGCGTGAGGCACTGGGGGTGGTGGGCCAGAGGGACTCGATCATCTCTGAACAAGGGAGCCAGGGGCCAGGTGTGCCACGTTTATGGGGACCAAATATTGCCGTTTCCCTTTTAATATTCTGGGAACAGCTATGGTTTGCTTTAATTTTTATACAATCAAAATTCTCTGACTTCTTGCTTAACAAAGAACCCTAGCATCGCACTTCTCTAACTTTGATCCTGCCGAGACTACCAATGTCGTTTATTCATCAATAAACAACACTTTTGTCGTCCACCAGTTGATCTCGTTGAGTTTGGCATTACACTATACATCTTTGATTTCTCTTACTTTGATACAAGTATGATATGGGAGGAACAGATATATGCATGGGAACGCGTACAAGTACATGTGCTCGATCATGTATATTCAATACAACATGGCAAAACATTTGTCGTATCTTTACGCTGAGACGATAGAGATTTCCTGAAACTACACGATAGCAAACAAAGCGTACAAACAACGCACAACAGGATATAACCGTGACCTATAATGAGCGGCGCAAATATAGTATTATCACATATTTTGATAAAATATGAACATGACATTATGTCATATCACCTTATTTAAATACGATGCAATAACAAAGCTCTAAAAGAGTGACATGAGCACAATTGTCTGCAAATCAGCTGCCCAAATGTTCATTGTGCTACAGAACCGTGCATTGATATAACTTTTCTCGTGTGAAGGGGATCGTGTTGCGGAGCTGTTTTGTCCTCTGTGTCTGTAACATAGACGTCCTTAACCTGTACACCTGGATACAACCTGAGGTGCTATAACCCACGCGACCAGCCCTTATCGGGCACCGATTACAGGCAATAGTCATAATAACACTGATTGCCCTCAGATAAGTTCACACCTGGCCGCCCGGGACCCTGCCTTTGATGGCCGGGTGTGGTGGGGACGGTCGTAAAGGTGTGGAGGGGGCCCGGGCCGCATATGGCCGATCTAATCACCGGTAATGAGACATGAGTGGTTGAAGCTGTCAAACGTGTTAAGCCTATTTCCTTTGTCATGTCTGTCTTTTATTCTTACTGTTTGGTAGAACCAAAGAGAGCAATTTCAAGGGTATTTGATCGTGTTTATATTATCTAATAATGATGGGTTAAGTGGTAAATTAGTTTCCTTTGACAACATCAAAAGGCAACATGTCATAATATTTCACTCTCCTTCGTGTGAGTGTTTCAAATTGGTATTTATTAACTCAGATCAATGTTATTCTAGCGGCGATCAATCATTAAACTTGTTTTGTAATTTTCTCTGATGGTCGAAAGTACTATACTATACTGGTAATCACTATGAATACTAATATATTCACCTTTATGGCATTTTAGCAATTCTGGATCTTAATCGTATCAATATTTGATGTTCCTTGGATTTTCTTACAATATTAACAGGTTGCACGTTCTACTTGCAAAATATACACGTGCATTCCACTTTTACAACACTTATGGAACAAGTTTGTCTATGTTAAATTTCATTATGGTTCAATGGGAAACAGGAGCTTTTCTATCCTTAGACTAAACTCTTCCAATAACTCGTCCACCCACATCCCCACCCCTATATCAGCCTCCTGCCCCTTCTGCAGGGCGGCCCGCACCTGGAGGATCGATGGCCGACACACAGGCCCAGGAGGGCCCCTCCAGCCCCTACCAATCAGGCAGGGATCATCCGGCCTCCCAGAGATCACACACTTAGCCCGTGCGGGCACAAGGGTGGGGCCAACCTGAAAAAATAGTTCCCCTGCTGCCTACACCTCAGCTGTGAAGAGTGGCGTCCCCGTGAGTCCACAGCCCAAATGGCACGCCCAACACGGGCCCGCGCGTCCCCATTGTCGCCGCTTCCGGCCCGCGGACGCGCGATCAATCGGCAACAAGAAGTTTCCAATGCCATGTCGATATGTAACGGGGCGGGGGGCTGCCCCCTGTTTGCCTTTGTAATGAATTGGATCTCTCGTCCAGAAGAATTGGGACCGGCCGTGCATGCGTGGTCAATACCAGATCGGGGCCGGCCACTTCCGGTGCTAGAGCAGCCGACATTTTTAATGGAAGCACTTCAGAAGTTCTGCTACATGTTTTTCCCGCGCTTTCCACCCCTGGTCTCGGCCACTTGATTTGGGAGGCCATTCAACAGATGGCCTGTCGTCTGCCATATTGGAACAATAGGAGCTAAGGGAGATCTGTCTTCTCGTCCTCATGATTATACATTGTAGCATAACAAAGGGGACTTTTTCCATACAGACAGGAAAACAGTTCAAACAGGACAGTCAAATAGATTTCTATTATCACTGAAATAACGATATCTCGAGGCTATAGTTAAGATCAACTGAAACAAATAACCTGTTTTAGTGAACGTCTTTACTTCTGACAGGTTGATGTATTGCAAACTGATTGGCGTCTGGTAACTATATTATCAGATGAATAATACATGTTAAAACAACCAAGTTACACCGAATTTATGTTATTGTTATCCCATAAACCGTCATCTTCTGTTGACAGTTCTGCAGCTTCCTATTCAGATGAGTAAACACATAAAGTGACCATAACTTTATCGACCTTCCGTAAAAACTGTCTACAATAGATGTGATAGATCTGTTCACTTTAAAATCTCTTCATTTTGCCCTCTGCAAATAACGAAGTTTTTCCTGTCTGGTCATGGCCATCTGTCATCAGGGTAAAGCCTACTTTTAGGACATAGTATTTGGTGGTACTGCCGTGTGGGTCAAATCCAAGTTATTTTGTGCTGGTTTCAGTGCAAAGCTGCATTAATGTAATATATAGCGAAGTCTACCTAGGGTGCACTGCCTTAGATCCCCGACAATTGAGTGTGTAACGCTTTCTTCCCTCTGAGGGCTAGGGGGTCAAGCCGGGCGGTATGGGACTTCAATAAGGGCCTATGTTGACCTTCGGAGGGCCTTAATTGAGGGCGTGTTGGTGCACCGACCTGGGCCAAAGGCATCATAGGCACCGCGCGTCCGGTGGCCGCCGATTGTTGGCCGCCCGACGACTGCTTCCTGTCCCCTCTCTGATGTCCTTTCACCGCCCGCGCCCGGCCCGCCGTCTTTCTCTTATAATCCACCGTTAAATGGCGGCTGAAATTGGCAATTGGCGGCCGCGCGGCGCGGACAATGGAACATGCGGCGCGGCGCGGCGAGCGGCAGAGCACGCGGCGCGATAATGTACGGAAGCGCGACTCAATGGTGTCTACTTTCTGGGGATGAGGGCACAGGATGGCCAGTCATAGTATAGGGAGGGTGGAGGAGGAACTCTATTATTATCACAACCCTACATGGGCTCCGGGATGGGAACACGTAACATCCATCTTTAATGGTATAGAGGCAAACATACAGGCTTGGGCACAATCAGCAAAAAAGATGGGGGTGGAATAAAAACGTGGTAGGGGCATCTGTATTGGTCCTTTATGGATAGCTGAATGGCACCAAGGAAATGAAGAATTGAGAGCCCAAGTTATGAGTCCGGTGCCATTCCTCAAACATAGATCTCAGAATTCCCTTGTACAGGGACTAAGTCCGTCCCACTAACTCGGGCCTTTATACCTGTATATGTGAGGCCGGCACGGACGTCCCCTCCCTGGCCCCACTCCTTACAGGCCCCTGATGGCAGGCATGCTGGGTGAGGGCCCACCGTCGTTTTACCATGTTTGCTTTCACTTAGTAAGGAGGCGACAGTTGTCAATCAGGACATATCAGACATAGTCCTAGGACACCCATACATACATGTATATGGAGATCATATGCCTAAAAAATCAAGACCCTTTCCTTTAAAATATTTTCAGAAAGGCATTTCATTTCGGATTATTGCTTTGGGAAACATGTTTTTGTTTGGTATTCTTTTATGATTTGTGATCCACCATATCACTTTTTTCAACCATCCCGGAATGTTTTTCAGGAATCGTCTCTGCATGGGGGTATTCATTATGTAAGAAGCATAGCAATAGTCACTTTAATACATTGATTATAGTATTCAATCTTTTTCACACCAATATATATAGCTCTTCCAAGATGTAGACAAACAAATTTATTGAAATCTGTCATGAAATCCATATACAGCTCCCTCAAACATACATTACTACTGGATCATCTACATAATCACGACTATTTTTCTCTAATGTTACCCATAGATCCAACTCCTTCAAATGAACCCCTAAGAACAGCCCCTATACGAACAGGAGTCCCTGTCCCCTGGGTGCTATCACTTTTCCACCTGTACAAACACCTGTAGAGTGAGGCCGGTCCTACCTGTGTCCCTGGTCTCCCGCTGACCAAGGCCCCTTTCACCCCGCACCCATTACACTGCTGCCCACACCTCCTATCACTCGTCCCTTTAATCGCGCCCCCTACCCACCTCCACAATACCACCCAGCAGCCCGTCTTTGTCGCCAAAGGTGGCGGTGTTTGTTTAGAAAACAGCCGCCGAAATCTAGATGCTACGAGTGGGGTTTGCTGGATGCTGGGTTCTGAGATCTGAGGGTGTTGATGGCTGCATGGCTTGATTCAGAGACAAGTCTTTTATATCCATGTACCGAAAGATGCATTCTTTTTAATTACAAACTATTTTGGCACCTGGGGAGAATTTGTGAAAATATAGGCAGTTCAAATTTGCTCAAAATTCATCGTTTAACGTGCCACAGACACAATTTTGATAAATTAAGTTCGTGAATTGCTACAAAGGAAAGATCTTTTTTCGGTCGTCGCCAAAGCAGGGATAGATCTGGTGTAGAGATCCATTTTCACACACGAACCGCTAATGGTGGGAATATATTGATTAATACAAAAGGAATGAAAAGGAAAATTATTTTAGAACATAACTCGCTGTATTTGACGATTTATACTTCCTTTTCATAATGAAACATAGTAATATGTTCCAGCATGTGAGCTAATTGCAAGATTAACCATATGCCTTGTATGAAATAAACTTTCTTTTAAATTGCAGTTTCAAAAAAATGAAAATCTCTTTCAGGGCACCTAATCTTGGGCGGCGCACCTCTCTTCCATTTTTGCATAACCTTAATGGATCCCCAAAATGTAGAGGCCATGCTAAAACGCCGCCTTTCATCCCGTCCCCCGCCCCAACCCTGCGGCCGCCTTGGAGACGGGACCCCTCTTTGGGGCAGCCTTATAATGACCCCACCGCCTGTTTGTGTTTCAAAAGATCTCAATGAAATTCATGCGGGCGGCGAACAAGTCGCGGATTAGGAGACCATGAGGTTGTAATTTTTCGCGCAGGTGAGCCAAAGCAAACGTGTCGGTGTGATGCCACTGGAGAGGTCCGGGTTGGATCCTTAAGTTGGCTAAATGGGGATCAAACACGGATCGAAGCCGGCTCATTGACTGTCGGCACACACGGCCCCCCGGCCCCGGGCCCGGCCCGGCCGTCGGGCCGCAATCATCTGCCATTTACAAAAACAAATATTGGTCAAACTAATGAAGCCTGCTTGAAATTCAAACGGCGGGCGGCAGGAGATTGGGCCCTACTCTCTGGAGGGGAGCGCGACAGGGGAGGGGAGGACTTCTGGAGGGGCTAGGACCGTGGAGGTCCCGCGGCCTCCTGCCTGGAGACGTGAGGCGGGTTTGGTATGTGAGTGTATGGCCGCCCCCTCGCCCCTAATCCCTCTGCCACTCAGGACCTGGAGGAGGGGAGGGGGTGCAGGGGGAGAGACCTCAGGTCTAAGATCCTAACCCTGCCCCCTGACCAGCTATGGCCTGTGGATCAAACAAGGGACACAAGGCTCGTTTACACAGTTCAAAAGGGGGATTTCCAGTAGAGTCTTACATCTGGTGTATAATTAAACTCTGATTTATAAAGTATGTCTGTAAGATCTACTCATTCATGTCATATTAGTGTGAGGTAATGATAACAATTAGGATGGCCCAAAAAAGCATGATTCCTAGCGCTTGTTTGATGCCACTATGAAATATGAACAAGGAACCTTGTGTAACCTGATTACCTCTGATTTACCAACATGCATTATTCCTACCAGAATAAAAGTGCATATAGAGCCTTTTAGTGCACTTATATCAGGATCACCATGGGAAAATTGGGTAGAATAGCTCTATTTGTAAAGGCTTAGCCGGTCCTTGTCTCTGTTTGCTTGTCTCCGGTAAGATCCTGCATCTAAGGGAAGTTCAGGCATTATTAGGCCAGAACCCAGCGAGTCGCGACAGGTCGGACAGAAACGCGATCAAAGATATCCTAAAGCACACAACTTCTAATAAGATCCCTTGTTGGCTGTTGTAATTCTAGCAAACAATCATTTAAAGTGCAAAGTGTTTCCAATTTCATGCATTACTATTACTAAATTCGAGACAAAATTCAGTTCTTGCAGTAACCTAAGTTATAGTAAACAGTGAAATTAAAACTTTAAATTTCGGTAGATAAATGAGCTGTTGTTATATGGAATGCTTCTATATGCAAAGTGTGAATAGATTTGGTATACTTTATCTAAAAGCAACAAATGCAACATTTTAATACGTTCAGCCTAACAGCTCTCCAGTTATAATTACCCCAACAATGAATCCTATGAAGTATTTGAAAATAAATTTGTTATAGAAACCAACACTTTGTTGATGCACAAACACTAGCAGGGAAGTCAACAGATCCATCGCTCCCGTCCATGACTATCAATAAACATTTGTTTTGTCAACGCCACATAGCTGTATGCTTTTTAGAGAAAAACGCGTCTTCCAAAAAGACCCTCTCAGAGAAAAATCTGAGGAGTAAAATCTCTAATGCCATATCTGAGTGGTGGTGATGTAAAAGATGGATTCTTGTGTTGCCCGATGGTAACCAGATCCCGGTGGATTATCACAGTAATTCGCACCCCTTTTACCGGGCGAATTTCACCACATGAAGCATAAAGCATGGTAAGTCTATTGGGCGTGAAGGAGTGGAGGCAGGCCCGGGTTTTTGCTCCTTTATTGTGGGGAGTGAGATGGAGTAATCTGGTGGATCTCGGGGGCGAGGCGCAGAGTGTCCGGGCTATATTGGCGCGGGACCCTTGGGGCAGTGTAACATTAGGCTAAAACCACTCCAGGTCTGCCTGGCCCAATAACCAAGTTTTTATTGCGCGGACAAAGAGAAAGTACCCAGTAGCTCGTTATCAGCGTCCTGTCCCGCGTCTCACAATTAACGCGGAGATCGATGATGTTTGCCGCTGTTGTTTCCTGCACTAGTTTCTCTTTTATCAGGGCCCAGCGCAAACCCATGTTAGATAGTGAGATTCTAAATGCAGTAGATTCGAGAAAAAAAGCTAATAGTACTGGTAGGTGTTTCTCCCATTACGCATCATAATTCATCTGTACAACTACGTAATAACTCAGGGGAACTTCTCAATCCGCTTGAGTTATGTGTGATGGGTGAGCGTACGGGCAGTGGTATGGATGCAACAAATAGTACATTTCTAGGATTGATTAGAACTTATTTACCTCGTTATTTCAATTAGGTTAAATACACATGACTACCAATGCCATTCACTGAAGCGGTAAGACAACTTGGCAAACCTTAAAGTGGGATTTTCATTATCTGTCGCTATCGTTGGTCATTGGTTATGTATTATTTAAAGCTTGTTGCTCACTTTTTAAAATTTTCTAAATATTTTGACAACGATCACTTTGCCTAATGTCCAGAGATCTGGTATAGATGAAGGGAAAGGGGCTGAAGGTGGTCAGTAGGGGTCGGTCAGTAATCTCCCACCTGTTCCCAAACCAGCTTAACCATGGGACTTTAACGTCGTGATAACCCCAGTATTAACCCCAATGAGTGTATGGCGAAGGGCTGAAGGTGGATTAACTGGTCTTTTCCCATGGAAAGAATCGCCATGGATACATGTGCGTCTAAGTCGGGCCGCGCCCCGCCCGGACCTGCCCGGCCCGATAGTGTTTCATCTCTGTGAACTGATCTTGGCAGCAAACAGGGGAGAAGTCCCACAAACAGGCCTAACTAGGCGGGCCTGGCAGAGACAATGAGCCTATGTAGGCTGGACACACATAGGACCAGGCCTAAACGGTAATGAGCTCCCTGATTGCAATTGGGTGAGATGGTTGACGGGGCTGGGGAAGGTGTCGATGGCTTGGTTCACAGTGTAATCCTAGATAGGTAGACGAGTGGTAGGCTGGGGGACGCGGGTACAGAAATACTGATTGGTCTTTGTTTAAAGGCCAACATTCAGACATTACATGCTTTCTTTTGACTGTATATTTTCGTGTTGAGACGAGATCGCGTCCCAATTGAAAACCTTGTTTTGATACAGATAGGTTTTATATTTTGTAACACTTTTGGTGTAAAACTGAAAGTATATATATGTATGTGTATGTGAAATGGTCTTTTTTTTAATTGTTTTATTGCAATAATCTTCGGGGTTGCACCAAGTTTTCAGATATTTGCCCAATGTCTTGCAATACATGATTATGTCTATAGTATTGTATGTTGACTGCTTAATGTTAAACTGAATTTATCTATATGCAACCGAATATCGTTTGACAGTGGCATCAAACATTTTTTGTCTTTGAAGGTTTGTCACAATAAATTGGATCATGTACTTTGCAATTGTGTTTTAATCGAGCTAGAAAAAATATGTTGCTCCATTTGAAGTATTACCATTCTGTATAACCATCATTGTGTCAATAAACATTTCGTTCTATATAATATTGGAAAGCTGGGCGGGTTTTGAGCGCGCTGACAAAATAACAGAATAAAGCTACATTAATTTTTAATTTGAGATGGACAAATAACAGTCCTTCAATCGCCATAGATCCCTAATTTCCCCATCTTGGGTCTTTAAACTGAAATGATGAACATTATGTTGATATCTATACTTGTATCTTGTCTCTCGATCTCGGCCCCATCCCAAGTGAAGAGCACGACCCAAGGACCCACGGGGTGTGTGAGGCAAGTCATCCTTTTTTATTCAAAGAAACATCTCGTGAATAGCACCTCGTGAGGTGCACCGTGCATGGCCGTGACGTCAGGGAGGAGGGGGGGGGGTATGAATGGCCAGTCTATCTGTTGGGTCCGAGTGACCACGCCTGACTGAGGGCGGCAGGAGGCGTGACGGGCCCGACGACACGCCCGACGGCCCAAAAAACGGGGCTCACTCGCCGACCCCTCAGCGACCCGGCAACAGCGGCCGTCTGTGCACACACCTCCAGGGGGGCGGCCGGCCAATTGTGCTAAGCTCTTTATATGAATATACTTGAGTCCTGCCCTAGTGTCATAACTGGTGTAAAGTCTGTTTGTGGATGTGATCGGGCCGGCGGTGACCGGGGCAGGCCGGGCGGGTCCCGGGCCGGGCGGGGAGGACGGCCTCCTGGGCCGGCCCACCTGGAGGAGGAAAGGACACCTGACAGTGGTAGGGTGCATGGGGGGTTCCCGTTCAGATCCGCCTATCAATCCTGATACCACATTAGACAATGTTTCTATTGTTCATTTGTCATTTGCTATGACAATCATGTATAGAGCTTATTGCAAAGGATCTCAAACTATCAACGTTGGAACTGTTCTTTCCTAGCAGATGAACTTTTCAGTTTCATGTAGATATTAAACATTGCCAAACACGATGAAGGTACTGCAGCTACAATGTATAAGAGTTGATTACATTCATGCGAGAAAATATTTCCGGCACTATAGTATAAGTGACCAAATTAATAAGCAAAATTGAAACCTATAGAATTAATTATTTCTGGCACACGTCGTTTTCATTTCCATCATCAAAATTATTTAAACAGTCCATCGCATAATGTTATATACTATTTACAACTGCAACATATCTCTATATTCTGGGAACCTGTCAATATTTCTTGATAGTCCTTGTGTCTATAAACCGGGTCACATCTCGTCTTAAGGGTACAACTCATATAGGAAAAGAAATATGTGCATGTTTCGGCCCTTATGAGTCTTCAAGTGGGGTGGTATAAGGCCAGGGTCCAAGGTATTACATCCCACACTCATTTCACACACGCAATTGTGTCAAAACTTACAAATCCCAAACAGAAATATTGGTCCGTTAGAGAAGAGGCCGACCCAGGTAAGCTAACACACAGTTAGTGCATAGTCACTGCATGGTTTCTGATGACCGTAGGTACCAGGTCAAGGTGGGGTTTGCTTAGCAGTCAATTGTTCTAGTTTTCGGAAATGGTAGAATACAACCTTTTAACCATTTAGAACAAGGAAATAAGGGCATACTGATTTAGTTTTTCTCTCTCCAGAATCATTGCCTTATAAGATACATATCTTTTTTTAACTACAGTGAGTTCTTTGATATGAAAAGAGCTTCAGTAAACTTTCTGTCTCGATTTTTAATGAAAGCCTGACCAAAGACTTGACATTTGGCAATTTTTTAAGATTTGGATTACAAATATTGCAATGTTATGATTAAATTACAAAATTAAATCGTGACTAAATAGCTCATTTCAACAATCATCCATCAATGCAAAACAAAAACTGGGAACATAAAGTCCCAGTGTACGGTAAAGGTGTATGCATCGCAAACTTAAAGCGCCCACTTCAAAATTTCCCATTTTACTGTATCTACTTCGTTGGAGCTCACTGGGGGTGCACCAGGAGGGGAGGGGGTGAGTGAGATGTGAGCACGAACTGAGTAGATCGATCCATAGGGCCGGGCTGACTCTCAAAGTGATCAATACTCCATAGATCACCGATACCCGGGGCCGGCGGGGAGGGGCGGGGGAGGGGCCGGGGCCTGACCTCACAAACACAGCTGATGGTCCTGCAGGGGGCAGGGGTGGGGCCACAAACATGACCTTACCCCGGGGAACCAACGATACTGAACCCACCCCGCCACGACACCAAACATATCCCATAACCCATGTTTCTAGTACAGCCTACAAAAACTAGGCGGAGAAGTTTCCAGGGGGCCTGAGGAAATAATCCTACATTTGCACACACAACATGTGCATGAGTTCATAAAGATTTATGACTAGATCTGAACCGAGGGAAGGAAATCCCCAACTTTCATAACTTTTTTAACTGTACAAGGAAAAGCCATACTTTTAGAGGATGATTCCTATATTTTTACGCAGCTTTAATCGTCTCTACCCGATCAGATTTCAGTCCACATGACGAGCCTGTTAGGTCAACCTTCAAGGTGCTGGCTCCAGTTTTTACCTATCGCTAAGTCTTACGAGTCAACACGTTAAACTTCCGCGTCAGGCCTGCCACCTAGTGTACAAACAAGGAACCAATCCCAACCCTTATAATCCGCTCCATCTGTAGTATATATTACCTAGCCAAGCCCTATCAGATCTCTGATATCATGCTTTTACCTTTTTCAAATTCATACTTCCTCAGTCGATTGCGAAATCTTTAGCAATTCATAAAAAATGTGTGCTCAATTAAACATGCTTGTACTCCTGTATTTTTGGGATCAAATGTCGCATTACTGGAAAAGTTAATTCAATTCGTCACACATGTATCAGCGACGTCAGAAGCATCAAAGTGTTTCTACGGTCCTACCACCAAGTGATAAGAGTCGGAGTTATAGCAACAGCGTCAAGAAGAATTCCTTTACGTCAGACCCGTATGGTAGAGGCCATAGGCCTTTATATAATATTTATCTATGAACCACTGGTCAGAGACAATATGCAGCGTTATATTTATAAACGCCTTCAATGCAAGACTATTACAATAAGTTGCCATTAGCTTTATGTACAATTTTCCTATATTCGATCTTGTTAAGCCATCAACTTTTCCTGTCTTTTCAATGTACGATGGTCTTTGTGGATTCCGGGTGAGTAGATCAGTTTATGAAGAAATTTGCGGGAATGCTGTTTTAGTATATGTTACGCGCGCAAGATATAGCTCTCCAAGAACATACCTTTACTGATATTCATACTTTATATTCATAGTCATAATTACGACCTCAGCCAAGAAGTATTAGGTACGTGAGCACCTACCTGTTGGGTGGCGAACAGCTGCTTGTCCGACCCCCGGACCCGGCTCAGTCTCTGGAGTTTGACCACCTCTGCCTCCAGCTGACGGCACTGCAACAGGGACAACTTGACTATGATAAATCTAACAAATTAACAAAGAAACTTACGATGATTTAAGTATTTCAATCGCACATAACGATGGTTTTTCCCCCAATTACTGGCCCTTGATTTTCCCCCATGTACATTGAATTAAATAATTTTAGGCATAATTCTTTCAAATATTTATTTAACTTTCTCATTTACACTATATATTTACAATGTTCCGACGTTATGACGCAACTAAACGTTTCCGTAGCCAATCAATTTAAAAACCAAGAGGGTACACTTCTCAGGTTAGAGGTGAGTATACCAGTGAAAGTAAATGGGACATGCAGCAATGTGCCAAAAAAAGAGTCAAGAAGTGTTTATTGAGGTCAATGGTCCAAGTCTTCCGATGAAGGTGGCCGTTATAAAATGTTATAATACATATTACTTATTTAATCTTTATCTGAGGTTACCTTGGCGACTGTGGCGTCCCTGTCCTGCAGGACGGCCCTCATCTCCTCCGTACTGATCTCCTGGTGGCGCTGACGGCGGGAGCGGATCTTGTCGACCAGACTGCCGCCCACCTGCCCGAGCTGCTCGTGAGGCGACAGGTCCAGCCCGTCCTGCTCAGGGGTAGAAACACAAGGTTAAGGAGGGTCACAACAGGTTAAAATCTGTCCTTAAACCAATCATATAATGTTTAAAAAATGACCATGGCATTGACTATCAGTCACAATGTAGGGCATACAATCGTCTGGGTATGATATGCAAGTATCAAAAACTGTTATGGATATATAACTGATATAATTTCTTTACAGAATATGTACTTATGGTCGGGAATAAGTCACTTATTTGTTATTTTTAACGCAAAAAGAAGATCAGGCTTCTAACGTTAAACCCCTAGATCTGGGACACAAGAAACAACTCAAAAACCTTAATATATTTTCTGTCACCTCCTGTTAGTTCCTCTTTTCCTATATTCTTGTAAATTCATCAAATTGGAACTCTAATGGCACACTCAAAGTGTAATGACAATATGTGTTCTGTTAATGTACATCACTTCATATAAAATATCATTTATAATATCTAGCCATAACTCTTTACTATCGCTTCGTCATAATAAAAGAAACACAAAACGAGCTGTTTCTTGCTGACAAGATCTTATAGTTTCTGAACGGCCTATATTTCAATCTCCATAAATTTGGGGATATAACATTAGACTGAGGGGTAGCTAATTCTGTAACTAAGGTTTCCGTAATTTCAATGGCAGCAACATTTTAGGCACTGCATATAATATTAATCCAAATGGCATGATGCAAATATATAAATTTGAGTAAATAATTTTACATGGTACATACAATGAGTGCAGATAGGGTACATTCTGAGGCAGCCACTACAGATAAGAACATAATTTCATGTGAATCTTCATTTTGTTTCTCAGAAATATTGGCCTTAATCAATTAACAAATGACAAGAGTGCTTGACTGTCAACAGGCCATGTCATTATGATTTATCAAATCCCCAAATTAAGGGACTCCATACGAGTAGGCAGCAAGTTAATTAAAATCGCCACATTTCAAGTATTCTCTACAGCGGGCGCGCAGGGAAAACAATACTCCCCGAGTGCTCTTGTGAATACATGGAGTGGTATTTTTGAACGACCTTATTTGTAGCCGGGTAGGCGGTTAGTGTTTGAACATGGCTAGAATTTCTGGAAACTGAATAATCACCAGACAGTAAAGTACGACTAAAAAAGGTTACCCGTCGACGAAATCTATGAAGTAATGGCAGGCGAGGATCGCCATTTTATGTTATTTAGTGCTTGATTGTAAAACGAAGGCAGGCAGCTCGGTTTTTCCATCATAGGAGTAGACCGAATGTTGGATTATTTGCCTCTGGTACCAAGAACCAATCTTTTTTTTCTAATCATGCGCAGTCATACCAGGAAGTCGTTGGGAATCTCAAAAATAAAGTCTATGACAAAAAAACGATGGGCCCACAACCCCAACATGTACCAGGAAGAACCTATACAGACTGTACGGTCTGTGCGTGTACACATAGAGTAGGTTTAGATTATCCTTAGTAGCTATAAAAGTGGATATCAATATACACTGAGAAAATCTTTTTTTCATAGTAGGGTTATTTACTCTCATTGACCTTGCCTGGCTTTATGGCGGGAGAGTTATTAACAAGAAGTATTACACTAAGCCTTGGTCCGTTAATCTCCCAGGACAGGGATAACTGACCGGTGTAATACGTCTGACCATTTTCTGATCAATTGAACGTCAGGGGAGGCTGGGCCATCCACTCGATATGCCGTGAGAGGGCAGCACCTGTGTGCCGTGACGTCACAGAAGTCGGGGGACAGTGGCTGTTGTCCTGGTGCACTGTGGGAAGTCAACAGGAGCCTACAACCTACCACCCCCCGACACCAACCCCACCCACACATCCCGACCCAGGGCCCCGGCCGGTCGTCGCCCTCATCCCAAACCCCTGCCCCCCTCACTGGACAGTAGCATCCGCGTGGCCGCCATCTTGTTTACCCCTCCGGATTGATGTCAGTACATATTATCGTTCACAACACCTGTTATAAGCCCCCCCCCCCCTTTCCCTCCTTCACTCGACCCACCCTGCCACCCACACCTGGTTATGAAGTCAATCACACCTGGAGGCAGCGAAATCAACACCCGGGGACAAAGCAGTGGCCGGCCGCCCAAAACCCACACTCATTTGGCAAATGGGTCTCCTCCTGGAGTGGACGCTTGAATATTTGATGGCAGTCATTTGTGCTGGGTGTTTGGAGAAGAGGGAAGTTGTTTGGGGCAATATTGGACTTGGGTTAGACTGTCTAGATGCAAGTTGTATGTGCGCATGCGTTCTTCAATAGATCATGATCAGGTTCGATATGTTGCAAGGTGCATGAAATATGAGAGTTCTGTGACAACCCTGGGGCTTTCCCGTCTGCTGATTTAGCCGAGAAGGTAAACTACCCACACGTCGTGGACTGTATAACAATAAAGACTACCTACTGTTTTAGTCCACTTCAATCATCACTCTTACTAAAAGTGGTCAATGGGAATGAAAATCAACAGTAAAGTTTGATGCGATTTGTTGGATGAGCTGTCGATTGCATATCGGGATAGGAGGGTACCTATAAAGGGTCTTCTTAGGGATGATGTGGAATTGGGCACTTTTTTGAGTAAATAAAACTGGAGTTATATAGCCTACTTATTTAAAACATTGACGTTATTCATGTAGTGTGCCATTATACACCAATGTACCTGAGAGAGTTAGTATTTTCTTTACATAAATGGGCTGAATTTAGAATTGATCTTAGATTATGAAGAGTTCAATGTGAACATACACTATGATGGCATATGCATTCCCATTCACTTTAGTCTTAACCTAGGACCAAATCAATCCCCATCTTATCTTTTTTTTTTAATCCTATATCCGACCCTGATCTACAGATACCCTGCTTTGACTTGACCCCTGCCATATAGGTCCAGTCATAACAGGAAGGTTATGCGAGGTGGGCATTGGGCTGGACCCGGGGTAATGAAGATGTTCCCTGTTTTCGGCCCGTGTCAACACAACTCGTTAGGCCGCTGTCGGGGGTAGTGGGGACGGGGCATTGTATAGGGGGCGCTTTCAGGGCCACAATACGGGGAGTGGGGAGGGGGGCAGGGGGATCAGGGACCGGGTGCCCCCGGACCTGGAGGGTCGTTGGGGCAGGGTCGGGGACGTGCTGGACACAATACGGCCCTTACCCCGCCCACAAAGCCCCCCGTCCGCCCTGCCCCGCTCCAATCTGGACCTGACGGTGGGCCGGCCGTGTCCAGATGGGGTACACCGACGGGTGGGGTGAGGTGGGAGGGGCGGAGAGGTCGGTGAGGGAGGGAGGCGATGAAGGAGGGGAGGCTGAAGGGTCCTCATACGGCACCGCGCCATGGCCGCGTGCGTCGCGCTGAATGCCGCGCCCCTCCTTGCCGCGTCACCGCGTCGCGACCATGATGTCACCGCGGCGGTTGTAATCGCGTCGCCCGGGCGCTGGGCCGTCAAGTGGGCGGCTCAGGGCGCTGAGCACCAGGACATGGTCCGCTAAGCCCCTCTTTGGCCCCGGGCGAAACGCGCGTCATTTTACCGCCCCGCCCTGTCTTTTCAGCGCGTCACGCGGAAGGAAAGCAGGCGAAATGGCGACGCCAGATCCTCTTCTGTATCATGAAAACTGTGTCGCGCTCTGCCGCTCGCGGCGCCCGCAGATGGCTCCCCCAGCTGCCCGCAGCCAGCGGCACAGCTTTGTCAACCGTGTTTAACGACAAAGTTACCCAATGCCCAGCATGTAGATTGGAGGATGCCTTTGGTTACACACAAAAAGCTTAAAAAACGTAAACGTACTGAAATACAGCTGAGGCTCTTGATGTTGCACTAATAGTTGTATGTCAACAGCATGCATTACAAGGAGTGTCGTGTTTATTAGGAAGTAATAACTCTCGCTCTTTACGTATTTGCCCTCATCATGTGATGCGGCTGAGTCTGACTGCTACCATCAAGACGCTGGGCGCTGGTGTTAAAGGTGCTTGTACCTAATCCCAGCACTGCCACCTGGTGCACATCAGTGGAACCCTCTATGTGCTATTGTTATACTGCTGGTGCACACAAACAGTGTGTCAGTTTTTACTATAGGCATGATAAGGCAAGTCTATTATCAAAACGGTAAAACCTTTTAATTTTTTTTCAGGGTATCAATAAGATCAAGACTGAAAACCTGTAGAAGTTTCAAGAAAAAAACACTGAATCATTTTTTTCAGTGATTTTTTAAATTTGAAAACTATGTATTTGCCATAGAAACCTATAGTAAATACCCCAAATGTTTGCAATTCCCCAACTAAAAAACAAAACGGTAAATCTTAATTTCCTTCTGGCTATGTATTCCTGATGTATTAAAGAAAATTCTGAGGAAGTATAAAGAAAATATCACTGGAATTTAAAATCCTGCCGAATAGGTACAAGTACCTTTAATACATCGGCGGTCAATGCATTCTGTAGGACAACTGTCAACAGTTTGTCTGTAATCGCATTCCTCGGGCAAACACCTCATCGCCAGCGCACACTTCTTCACTTGAATGTACCCCTCCCCCGCCTAAACCAACATTTGTCAAAAAGACTGTTCTTCTAAGCACGCTTGATGACAACTGTAGCCAAACGTTTAGGGGATTTGAATGTTTGTTTTTGAGGCCATCGCTATCTTATGGTGATCCTTTATGTTCATTGAATGGGTTCCTATGGATGGGGCTTACTTAAGAAGTGAGCGATTGCTCTTTATTGAAAAGAAAGATTGTCTTCAAAAAGGAATTGTCAAAATTTGAGAAACAATAAAGATCCGATTTCTTTCCTTTCTTATTAATTATAAATATCGCATTAAAACCATTACCATGAAGATGTTTTTGGTGTCATTGGGAGGAAAGCAACAGAGAAAACAGCTTTCTTCAAGGAAGGGAAAGAGGGTTTTGAAATCGAAATTCAAAAACACATACTGTGGATTATCTGTATGGTCAACTCATCTTGACTGTCCCAAACGTTTCTGTTATCTTTCATCATATAGGTCACTCCTGCTTCTTTTCATTCAGCTAATAAAGGCGACGTTATTCACACAGCAATCATCTCTACACTGGTATAGAGAAAATACCCATGTTGGAAGAAGGCTATGCGCCGTGTCATCAAGGAAGGGAAAGAGGGTTTTGAAATCGAAATTCAAAAACACATACAGTGGATTATCTGTATGGTCAACTCATCTTGACTGTCCCTAACGCTTCTGTTATCAGTAATTCATGGTACGCGTTATGTGACCTCAAATATTTTGAGGTGAGTGGCAGACTGCTCTTTACTCCGCCTTTATGCTATAGACCACAGCCTGGTTAACTCCACACAATAACTCTAACTGCGACTGACAGAACTCAAGAGGCCAGTAATCGCTGCGGCTTTTTCACCCGGCATCTGTGGGCCGGGCCCCAGTGCCCAGATGCCGTACTACACGGCCCAATATTGGCCGCACACCTTTATCCCATTCCCGCCGACAGCTTGGACTTTGTCCGTCACCTGCGAGATCAAGGTTTTAGCGGCCGCCGGGCTCGACAACGGCCCCGGCCGGCCGTCTAAGCCCCCGCCCCGTTACACCCACTTGACCCTTTATATAAAGTGAATTAGACGCGATTACCTCGGAGTGCAGACCCCCGCGCCCCCTGCGGCGTCTGCCTCCCGAGGTCAGCACAAAAACGAGGCTGCAGCCTTCGTCACGCCCTCTGGCGCCCGCCACCTGCGACACATTACCCGCCAATTCAGCGGCGCTAATGAAATCCGCGCGCGATTGAAACTTATCAAACTTAAAAATCATATCCGTGACCACTCACTGCACGGGCGCGCGGTCAAAGAGAAGGATTTTTACCCGCTATTAATCAATTAAGTGATGACACAACGTGGCGCCGTGAGCAGGCCGACAGGGGACGGCCCGCGTTTATTATTACCAGCCAATTGGATGTTATTGAGGCGGTACCACATGCAACTTAATCCCACCCTCGACCCTGTGGGCTGGGCGGACACTTTAATTAGGCCTAGCTCAGGCCTAGGCTAGGCCAACAATAGGCCGACAACTGGTGCCCATTTGTAGGGGTGGCCATCACAGGGAGGACTTAACGTGGGGACATTCAGGAGGTCTAGTAGGACAATCTGGGAGGGCGTTAGCACAGTGTAGGTTACGTAGGGCACCAGATGGATTTCAGATTTATCAATCAGTTCTGGTGGTGATACGACTAATTTAACGGTCAGTGGTCCACTGGAGACACCTCACCGTCACGGCCACGGTTTTGACTAAGTGACGGGTCAATTCGTACATCCCAGGTCAAATCCACAATCTCAAATAGATATATATGTTTTCAAAGCTGAGCCGCGTGAGAAGTATAAGGAAATGTTGCCTTTTATCGGGGGCAATCTGAAACATTCAGCTAATGTTTATATCGGGTTGTGTTTAGGGATGCCCACGCCTTTTATTTTTGAAAATATATGAACACCTGTTTATTTAGAATTTAATATAAAGACGTATGGCTATAAAGGTTTTGATACGAAACCTTATATATTTATATAACATCTTGCTAGAATACATGTAAATTAAAAACACTTTTTGACGCAAATCATTTAATGCATTTTAAGAACATTTGACCTTTCGATTGATACTGCTTTCTCTTTATTCCATCTTTTACTGGTCACTGTTTGACCCTGGCTAGACCTATTGAAGCCTATTCATACTACCTTGATCATCTCTACCATAGATCTACTATCCGCAAACCGGTCTACCCCCTGGTCCCTGCCTACCGATCCTCGTCGCACACTACCTCTTGCTGATACAGCCATAAAGCATCCCCCTCAATCACCGAGATGGATGCAGTGTCACGTTTCTAGACATAATCACCAGATGGCGCCTCGTGTTGATTCATGGCGAATCACAGAAACGAGGGGCTTACCATCCATTACCGTAATAGTATGTGTCAGGGAGCGAGGAGAAGCAGGACCAAATGAGAGAAAATATAGTGACCACAGTATGTAGGTTATGTATAACATAAATCAAATTCCCATTATGTTCTGTGCACGTAATTAGTGAGCAGCACATGTACGAGATCACTGTTTTAAAATACTCAAATTGAGTGTATTTACTCACCCCTATCAAATCTTGTTTCTCGTTGTCGAACCTGCAAGATAAAGAATTAAAATTGTAATATGGTAAACTAGAAAAGGATCAAATGTTGACACGTTAATTGTTACAGTTAGATAGGATAAGCTGCTGTACATATATTCATTATATTCTTTTTTGTCACATAATCCGTATTTTTAACAAAACAAGTATATCCTGTGTTATCACATTGAACCTGGCTTCCAGTATATACAGATCTCCGACAGGATTTAGCCACTGTCCAAACCCTCCTACAAATTCAGCGTGTGTAAATCCCGTGTCCTCTGGTATCTTACCCGAGGCGCGCCTTCTGCAGTCTCTTCAGTTTGAGCAGGGCCTCGTCGCGGTCCTCGTTGGCCACCCTCAGCCGACCCATCATCGACTCGTCCCGCACCTTCTGGGCCCGGTAGATCTCCTCCACCAGCTCTGGAGACGAGAGGGGTAGGGAGGAGCATTACAGGCGGGGTTTGGCACATAGTGTTTTGACTGTGGAGTTCTTAGGAAGATCATTTTATGTGACGTTGAAATAGCAAATTTTAATATTGTCAATGTACTATTGTTTATTTATCAAAATAGATTTCGTTATACTCGCAGTAAGACAAGAGCTATAGACGTCCTACTCTGTCTTTTTTACATGGGTACTATTATCAAGTGGCAACTTAACATGCCTGTACATAATCAATTTCGTAGTTAGATACTTCATATGTAATACACAAAAACCGGAATCTGAGCCTTTTCTTGCACAACTTTGTCATTTCATTCCTTGTGTTTTGAATGGAGTCTTCGTATCCAGGATCGTCAACGTTATTTCTGTCGTATTTCTACTTTCCTTCTAGCAACTTTCCTTACCTGCTATTTTGCTTGTTTTTCCAGCCTCTAATGAAACTTCTTGTGTTTTGGCGACAATTCGGAGAGATTCCAGCTCCCTCTCACTTGTCGTCAGTTTGGTCTGCAGCTGCAGATGAAAAGGATCTTTTGTTTGTATATGTGACACACAAACGTATCGAATAGAGGGTGAAAGTATTCATCTCAACGACCACTTAGTAGAAATCATGCTTATTATTAGGCATACAATTTAGCGAATATAAAAGTAATGATTGAGAGAAATGCCCTACCCTTTGATATTTCCAGGTATATAAGTCAAATAAACGTTTTTTTTTGTATTTAGAATTGTAACTCTGATTATTTGCATATATAGATATGTGACAGAGAGCTTACCTCCTTATTGAGGTTTTTAGAGGCGTCGAGCTCCATCAATAACATGGAGATCTGTCTTTGTTGTTCCCTGTTCACAGCGGCCACTCGGATGCTGTTGGCTCCTCCCGCTGGGCTGTCAATCACCGTCGTAGCTCCACCCTCTATTACAGTGGTCACGCCCACTCCACTATCTCTGGTCACGGACGACGTCGTGGTCACGCCCACCTGCTGAGGATGGCTAACAACTGGCTGTGGGATTGGCGTGGACGTCACTGGTTGGCTGACCACGTGGTGGGCGGGGCTTGGGGTGGGCGTGGCGGGCATGGTGGGCGTGGCTACTGGCACGTAGATGTGGGCGGGGGTGGAGTGAGCCACGGGCTGTGCCACCATCGTGGGCGTGCCGGGGTACATCATGGGGGCGGGGTAGGGGTACATGGGGGGCGGGTAGAAGTGGGGTGGGTAGGGCCCCTGGGGGTAGGACGGGTACCCCCCTCCTCCTCCCCTCTGGTCTCCTCCTCCACCTCCTCCAGGGTAGCCGTTGTAGTCACGAAACCTGTCGGGAGGGCTGTGACTTCGGTTACGTCGACTACGTCCTGTGACGTCATCACGGTCCAGACTGCTGCCTCCACGTCGTAGGGAGTCTTAAAGATGAGAGAACATGTATAACTTAAAAGTTTGATTGATTTTTTTTATGAAACGATCCTTGCTTGTCACATAGTCACGTTCCCATCAACTTTAAAGTATGATTGACAGGACGTTATTAAGAAGAAAACAGTATAAAAGCTGTACTAAACCAACTTCAATTTTTTCGTTTCATAGATTTAGTTATCTGTTATTTCCAGTCTCTTCAGCATTCGCAAATGGTGTAAGACATAATGTTCTTCTCAGCTACCGAAAATGGGAAAGCTAGAAAACAAGGTTATGTACATAATTCATTCTGGACATCAACATTGAAATGCAAATGCTAAATTTCATGTGCTTGATTATGGATTATTTCCAAAATCTCAAATCATCCCCTTTGTTTATAAAAACGTCATTTTTTGCGTCCAATAACAAAGCTGACCCCGGCCTACCACCCTTCACACGTCCATCCTGTATGCGGCCCACACAGCAACCCCCCAACCCCCACCTCACCTCACCCCTCACCCAATCCCTTACCCTTTCAGCATCCCACACCCTGCGCGCTCCCAGACCCGTCCGCGTGGCGGTAAACACCGACTCATTTATTAACTGTTAAACTTTCATTAGGTATAATGGAATTTTTGCGTAGCCGCTCCCCTTTGTCATACTTTGTCAACGTCCGAGTGGGAGGCCGGCGACATCTCGCGCCATCTGTTGGCCGAGGGTGCAAACAGCGCCTGCTATTTGATACTGGCCGCGCTGCTAGTCTATCTGGGCCGGGGCAGGGCTACGGGGGTGGGGCAGAAAGGCTGGGGCTGAATAGTCAACAAGAACAGGCTCTCGTCAAACACGATTAAATTCAACCCGAATCCTCGCGCCCCCTTTCCACTCGATTCATCATTTCCGCCGCTCCAGCGTTTACTGAGGTCACATGCTCACCGGCCGCAAAGCATGGCGGGAGTGGATAGGGCTAATGATGTCGGGTCGGCGAGTCATTAGGGTGAGAGTGGAGGTGGACGGATTTGGTGTTTATTAATTCGGTTGGTTTGGTAGGACATGGGGGAAGTGGATGAGGATTGGGCCAGCAGAAGTCTGAGTAGAGATGGTCCTCTCAGTCTCCATGGTCCATTGCTTAGGAATTGCAATACATTGTACTTTAGTATTTCCATTTGAGCACATGGGGATCTACTTTCTAGAGGTTACTGAAAAACACATCCCAAGTTTAATGGGAGACTGCATCCCAAGTTTAATGGGGAGAGTGCTGATTTAGACTATTGGAAAGTGTTAACATGAATGATTCAATGTGTATAGGGTCACACAACCCGTGTATAGGTTATTCAAACCTATGAGAACGGCTTGCTATATACTCCACTGCTTTTGGCCAGGTCTATAGCTATGCTACCAGTCTAGATAATTATCATATTGTATGAGATCAACCTTTAATGTGAAACCATGCAATCCGTTCTATCATTCAAATCTTGAGTCTTTTCCCGGATGGGGACGGCAGATAAATAGAAACGTAACCTTTTCCCGGAATTGTCCCTGTCCCATGGCAAATTTCCATAGTCTTATGTCTTAGTTAACTTTATTATTCAGTGTGTTTTGCCTATTTCCTTGTTTCCTTGTGTATTGGTCACAACTTTATTCTATGTTAAATATACAAGGCATATTATCCAGATTATGGAAAGAAAGGGGAAGTCATGGTTCATAGGTTTACTGGATAATGTTTTCAAAGCATATCTCTAATTTCAATCAAAAATATCATTATTTAAAAAAGGGATTAATACGCCATAAAAGATGACTGGTAAAATAATATTGTCTTTCACGGAAGTTTAACAACAGATTTAATTTCGTCACGGAAGTGAAACGTCCAAACAAAACCAAATATATTCAAATAGAAAAGACAAATATCTTTTCATTGCGAGATGGGTATTGCAGAGAGAGAAGCACCGTTAAGATGAAAATTGACTAAACTAAATTGAAATAGGAAACGGATGGGGACGGCAGATAAATACAAACGTAACCAAAATACTTGTTAAGACGGGACCGGGAGGTAGGTTACCAAAAATGGGAAACATGAAGAAAGTGGATTCAATGAAAGCCGAGCCCAGAACAAGAACGAATGAAAAATGAAGTGTTTGTTTACCTTCAGAAAATTCTGATTCTGAAAAGTATGCCTTAGACAATCAGGATTCTGACCAAAAGCGTCAACCTTAGCCTTCATAGATCTTTAAAATATGGATGTCTTTTCTCAATTAAGGGAATTACAATGTTCAGGGAATCTATAAAAACTTTCTAATTTTGCTGATGATTATTATTTTTACAAAAGCTTATTTCAGGCTTTTTTGATATCACCCATTAGAAATGCATGGTCGTTCAATATCACCTATAGGTTTAATAACTGTTATTTGCCATGTCAGAACCACGCGTTAAAAATTACTTACATATATACAACAAACATTTGATTAAATATCACATACTGACAGACATAACACAACCCGTCAATGTTTAGATGTTTATGAAATTTCACGACACAGTATTAAAAGGAAACTTCTAGAAAGAATTCAAATATTTAATTTTTGGATAAAATCTTAAAGGAACTTACCAGCGCTGAGACTGCGACTCTTGTGCCCCCTGTCGATGATCTGGTCCTCCAGGTCGGCGGCCAGGTTCCGACGGGCCTTGGATCCCTCAGGGCCCCTACAAGAACGTTTGTAATAATAAGGACGGAATGCTCGCCCCAAGGCATAAGGCATATATCCGCGAAAACGCGCATATGAACTACTCTCTTGCTGTATTAGACTGTTTTTAATTTGGAAAGATTTATATTTAGAATGTTTAATTCAAGCCTAAGATAGTACCATCTGGTAATTTGAACCCATGACAGTCATTGACAAACCTGATTGCCTTTTAAAATGAGAGTCTGGTGACAGACAGGGAGGAGAAGGCAGTGCTCCAGTCCTGACTAAAACAGAAAGGCCAGTACTTGAACTCGACCAAAAGATGGGCCGTTCTGCCTGCCTCTCACACCTCAGTGGTAAAGTGGGCAGACAAGGTTCTCACATTAGCGTTGCCAGCCACAACCAGTAAACTCTTACCAGGCAACAATGAATCTTTAATACACTCTGCTTCAATTTTCTACTCACTGCTTCTCTCGGTACTGTGTATCCTATATATGGATTATGCAAGTAGAATTCAATAACTGTACAACGAATGAAAAGAAATTGTATTCGTGTTTTGAAAGCTTCACTGTAGTACTTCTCATCATTTGAAAACATGGTGTGTAAGTCTTACTATCGACATGCTACCGACATGTTAATATGCTTAGGCAAGAATGACACATCAGAATATGATGCATGCAACAAGTCTTTAGAACGGCAAGAAACCAGCCCACACATGCTTTGAATTGGCAGAAGCCATGACATGCACCGAGGCACATACTGTTGTTCCCGAAGGTGCCAAACATCCTAGCCCATTACGTTTTTCTTAAACTACAACATTTAAATGACTTTTAAACGGATATCCATAATCGTCAGCATCAGACAAAGAGATGAATATAAGATTTCATATATCTTCAAGTTATTGGCAAAGCAGCTCCTCTAAAATGCTAATATGGCTTCTAATGTGGCTTCCTTGCCCTTGGTCATGAGGATAAACAGAGAACCTATAACACCCTGAATAAAATTAATAATAGTTTTTTTCCAATTTGTTTAAATCCACATGTGCAATATATATGGAGCCATTTGTTTATGTTTAGTTGCTGTATTCGCACGTTTAAACCATCTTTTTTCTGGTTCCTGATACAATATTGTCTCTATACGGTATATAACGGTATATAAGAACAAGTGTTCAGCTGGTTGATGCATCAAAACTTAAAAAGTAGAAGTGATGATATAACATCAAATATTGATAGACTAGAACAACCAAACTTTTGATGGTAGAACTTTTGATTAAGCATTAATAATAATGTAGCAAAATAACTAGTATTATCCCCTTATTAAAGAAAAGTGTGTATACAGTTCAAAACAACTTTGTATTTCATCGGAAGGAAGACATTTTTACTTCGAAAGCTGGTCATTTACATATAGAAAACTCATGAGTATTGTGATGAATGCCTATTCATCCAAATACGTAAAGAGACCAAATAAGAGAAAATAAGGTAATATGATAAAAAGTATATATGTTCGTAAAAGGAACGAAAGTGTAAAGGAACGAATATGTAAAGGAACGAAAGTGTAAAAAGCCCGAAAAAGAGGCCCGAATATGTAAAGGAACGAAAGTATAAAGGAACGAATATGTAAAGGAACGAAACCCGGAAAGATGTAAACCGGAAGTGATATGTAAACCGGAAACGAGAATGTAAAGTGACGTCAGTTGTAGATCACGTGACCGAAAGCAGCCAATCAGAGCTGACCTCTAGGGTATATAAAGGGGCGGTGAGGCCCGAATAAACAGAGTTCTTTAACAGTTCTCCTTGTGTCCAGACGTGTCTTCTTCCCTTAAACAACCGCTGAGATGAGCCGATACGAGTTAATTAACCAGAAGTTAGAGTAAAACAGTAGAAGTTCGAGATAAATAGGCGAAATTTAGGACGGGGGCCCGACGGCCCGAGGAACGGGAACGAGGAACGGAGGACCGAGGTAGGGCGCGAAGGCCCGAAACTGTCCCGGATGGGGTCCCGGAAGTGTAGGCACGGAATGGCGCGAAGGCCCGGAACACGGAGCGGAGACCCGAAGTCCGCGGGGACGACGGCGCGGCTGGCTCGGCCCCACGCTACCAAACAATAGGCGACTGTCGGCCCGACGGCCCCGCGGACCGGAATCCGGGGTGGACCGCCCTGTCGAGGTGAATACCGGCCTGGGAGATATAGCGAGACGAACCACGACCTCCCCTTACCCCTACCATAATTTCCCTTCCCCGCAGTCCTCCGTCTGACATCGAGCACCGATTCCCGACCGATTCGCTCAGCCCCCCCCCTCGTGCGCGAGGCACGACTCTAAAAACACATCTCGGATCTTGGCCCGGATTCCCCGTCCGCCCGAGACCCGAACAATCCCCACGTTCCTCTGCTGTAGGAATCGGCAACCCCGACTTACCAGAGAACGTCACAGTATCATATCTAGAGCTCTCAGCGATTTCTGGCGTTACCTTTTGATCATTTCTTTATATTTTGTTGAAAATTAAAACTCTTGGGGTGACATATTCTACGTGAATACATTCTTCATTCTCAATTCCGCCGATAAGGAAATGGAACTAGAGGAAATAAGGTACAGAAGAGGTATAAAACTGAAGGAACTGAAGAGTAGGAACAGGTCGGGGTTATAAGACGTGGACGGAATGAATAGCAGTAAAAGGGGTGACTGGACGGGGAGACCAGGAGAAATGGGACTGGGTGTAGGGACGACAGAGAAGGTTGGCAGTGGGACCGAGTCGGAATAGGAGTGGGTGGGCGCTGAGAGAGGGCTATTGTGGGTCGGCCACTGCGCCCCATTCTTCGCCGTCCGTCGGGAGATGGGCCGTGCCCGCCGTCGTCGTCGGGCCCGTCACCGCCGCCAAGTCCCCATTTATCAGTCTCTGACACGCATTGCAATTTGTTCAAATTTGCTGATGGAATACGCCAAGTCAAAGGCTATGTCAACACGCTGGGTTTGGGGCGCGGCCGGGCCGACAATGCGCGCTGGGGGCCCGTCGGGCTTTCCGGCGCGGGGCCCCCCACCGCCGGCAGGGCCCAGGTCCGCCGCTGTAAGTGAAATGAATGGAGACTCGGCCCTGCATCTCCTGATCTGATTTCTCCCAGTCCCGGCCGACGCTCATCCTTTTGTGACAGTCACAAAATGTGCCCGATATCGAATAACCTTCCCCACAGCGGCCCTGTTTAAATTCGCCGGCCATGACTTAAAACGTTATTAATTCTACCATTTCCTTCACCTCGCTGGACAAATATTTGTCGCCGCCTGCACCTTTATTACACTCCCATTCTGTTTTTCCCCGACCTCCCCTTCCCCTGCTCCCCGCCCCCAACCCCACCTCCCCATCCTTTGGTCGCGGCCCCCCATCCGCCCGGACCAATTGCCGGCGTCCTCCTGCCCACAATTGCCTGTCCCTCTCCTGCCCGCCGCTGGCCGCTCAAATTTTCCCTCCCCATCTGAGCGGTGTGCAGCTGAATTTGTCGCACAGCATTACGCGCTCCCAACTCGACCCGCGTGATCATCAAACTTTTTAACCTGCCTCATTGCCTATTTATGATGCAGGCCGCTTTGATCGCGACTCTTGTCGCCGCCCACCCCACTCGATATATTCTATCCGAGCCCCTCGACCCATTGCTGCCAGCCGCCCAGACCCACGCACCAAAATACTGCCTACCATCGCCCCTCACGCCCCAAACTCCATCAGCGATGACTAAGTATTTGACAGACATTATCCAGCATATTTTTTCTCTGTTGACAAGGTCCCTGCGTCTTCAAACGACGTAGAGAGCACCTCGATATCCGTCGTGAATGGAAGCACCTCGCTGTAATTTTCTGCTAAAAGGGGCATCCGATGTACTCAGTAATCAGACTCTGTTTGGGGAGACTGGCCTAGCTCATAACCCGGAATGTACAGACAACATCCGGTGTACAAATGGTGGAAATATGATGGCAATCTTATTTTGAAATGAAACCATCAAAAAATCGTAAACCTGTTGCGTTTTATGATCAGAGGGATTATTTCATCGACTTGCCCGATAAAAAGGCGAAGTGGCAACGTTGGTATTACAAAGGTTATTTCTATGTTGCTTACACTTTAGAACTACGCCTGCCAGTCGCTTGAAGTAATTGCATGGGGATGTGAGATATTCTGAACACATTTAAGTTTGTGAAGAAAAAATAGAATATTTATTAGGTAACGTAAAGAATTTTGAATTTCTCTTAAAATACTTTTATTTTCCTTTGACATCAGGTTCTCATATCTCTATAGAAAACCTATATTTCCTTGAATTTAGATGAATATCAAGACTCATGGGCCATGTTGGCCTTCATAATGATGATTATCTAAGGCTGGTCTGGAGCCACTAGTGAAATCTTGAGGTAACCGCATTCCAAATTGTTTGAGCAATTGATTCTACTTTCTAATACACTATTAGAATACAGAATACTTGACATTGTAAGAGAAATCCAAATGGCTCAAATGGACAACAATGGTATACTTTGATCGCTTGGCTTTTTGATGAATGGAAACCGTTGCCAGAAACATAAACATTAATCATTTCAGAAACAAACCATTCATGTGCGGCAGTACAAGTGGGCCAGGAGGTCGTAAATAAGGCACCTTGCACACAGGAGAGTGATAAAATGTTACGGCAATACAAACGAGTAGACCTATTTCTGGAGAGTGCCCCCGGGAACCTACTTGGTATAAATCGATCTCCTGACTGGGAGCTTTATATCCGGGACTGAGCCCTGGAAAAGTTGGCAAAGGAGGGCATCAAAAGAAACTCATGCTTTTGGGTGGGGCAGGAAAAAAGCAATTAATCATGGGCTCAGAAGAAAAGTCTTGTCGAGTCGCCATCAGATAAGCTATCAGCGCCGGTGGGGGATGAGGGAGTCGGGTGGAGAGATACCAACAATCTTATTGTTATCAGAGGGGCCCTGTGCTATTTGCTCAAGTCATCAAATTGATCATAATGTAAAACCCCTATTGTGGGCGAGGCGAAAGCCTCGGCCCTGCCGCACCTCCTTTGACAGACCGCCGATTATCAAAATAATCACGGTTGACCCCTGACCCCGGGCGCCGACGGTGGCGCCGTGCGACGGGCCGATAAGGGACCAGGCCGACCTCTGCACGTCGACTCCCGCACGGCCCAAGACAATGAGCAGCTCCCAGAGACCTGCTCACGGCTTGCGAGCTGCTCGCACCTATACCTGCGGGCTCGGGGCTGAGCAGGGTTCTTTACTAAGTACTTCTGAGGAGATCAGAACTTTGTTGTGATACCTGCGTGGGTTGTAAGTAGGCGTGCCGAAATCGGCTTCGAGTTTCATTGGTAGAAAAGTAAAAATTCCTTTGAGAATAGATGCTTATGGGGCGCTAGGGAAAATACAGGACGCCAGTCATTGTGGTACATTTTTGTCTTACAGTCCTGAGAACATGATACCAAAACTGCTTCGCTCTCCCAAAATACAAACCATATTCACCAAGTTACAAAGAGACCATAATTATTCTTATGACTCTAGATACTGTGGAAGGGGGAGGGGTCGTGCGATGACCTGTCAACATTGTTATATATGACAATATTTCCTTCATATACATGACAATGTATACTCAGTCGATGAAATCAACCAGAGATCAAACGCAAAAAAAAAACTCCCTGAAACAATAAAGTTATATATATCATGTAAGCAATTTGATTTACAAATGGATAAGGCAAAAAACTGAACGTTAACCATAAGTGTCTAAACGATCTCCAAGAAAAAGCAAAAGATGTTAGTATTTGCAGATCATGTATATAACATTGTAGGTATGTTTTCTTTGTCTGCATGGCCTCCAACCATAAAGATAAATGTAAAATTATACATCAGTAAATAAATCTTCAATCTTTGAACTACTGAGCTGACATGAGGGTCATATTTCTATTTGCTCATTTGTCCTTATAATACATCTACAAAAAAACACAAAAGGAATGCGAAATACAGGTAGAAATGCCCAGAAGTAGGATCACAGGAAAGGAACTAAGGTATAATTATCAGCTTATTGCTTCAAACTTTTAACCTTTCTCACATCTAAATGATCGGGGGTAAACTAAAATTAATTGATTTTAAAAAAAATAAGAAACACTAGACGTGAACCTTGTGCTTAAACAAACTGAATTTGTAGTGAAAAAGGGTATTTCGATATACACAGACCTAGTCTATAAACATCTCCTGGCAAAATTAAGGAGCGAAAATTGTTAAAATTTGGACGAAGAAAATGTGCTCTAGTTTATCTATTAATCCCTAGGTGGCAGCATGGTACTACTTCTACTACCTGTGCAGTGCAGTCTGCTGTGTGCTAGGGTGACGCCTCCTATTTACCCTCCTTGGTTATGCCATAAAATGTGACCAAACTTGCAAATAGATGAATTTATTCATTAACGGTCATGTTCTCTGTCATCATCAAACAAATCATTGTCATGCACGACATGCAGGTAGGGGTTTAAAACCAAGCGCAAACAAGAGAACGTGTGGGGAAAAGCCGCACGGAGCTACAATCAACGGACAGCCAGGCTTCCCCCGACTCCGTAACATCTGTTAGCTGCAACCCTGGCTTTTTACTGTTAACATGCTTAAACGTTTTATTAAACCCTCACATTTCAGTAACCGTATTCAAATTCAAATGGGTATGTCTTAACTTGTTGATCTTGGCTAGGCAATGAGGGTAAATTGGGGATGTGAGTAAAATCAAAATATTGAATAAGAAAGGTAATGAGGTGACATAATGTAGAGGCCCTAGAGCTTGTACTACATTTTACATGTTCATTGTTTTACTCAGAAAACTCTGCCGCAAAGAAGCCCCTCGAAACAAGTGACATGTAAACATGTATGAGGAAATTAACTTGTATGAATGTACTCACACCATTCTAATCCAAGTATTTTTGCTTCTGAAATCAAAACTACACATCCTAACAAATAAATGCTATTCTCAAATAAGTAATGTGTTATTAGAGCCCCAATGGATACTAAAGGGCTGTGGGGATAAAACAACAACATGATCAAACCACTCCAGTCTATGGGCCAGGAGCAAGCATGGCCAAGACAGGGCTGGTCACACCGTGCTAAGAAGGTGAAGTTCCTACCACTTGCGCCTCCTCCACGTCCTTATGAGAGAGCGTTTGAGTTGGGAGAGCACAGAATTGACGGGTAAACATGTGCACTTGTGGGAGCAAGTAGCCGAGCATACTTTCCACCGGCCGCGCCGCCGGCACCCCGGCCTGAAAACGGGCCAGTCATATCAGAAGGTGTTCTTGTGATAGGGATAAGAGGGCCGTTTATCCGTGTGATGCACCGATATATATACATAATACTTATTAATATATACACTGTAAAGTAACATCATAACATCGCAAATAAAGAAGTACTGCACATATGAGTTAGAACCCAATCGTTAATTCTAGAACTACATGTACATCATATCCATCCTTATCATCAAGTGTAACTGTTGATTTCGTAGCCAAGTTTTCTACTTAATTTTACAATGTAACGGAATCGATTTGATTGAACTGAATCACGAATATAGGATGATAACATTTCCCATCTTTGAATTTTAGATATTTGTGTAACTTCGGAAGAAAACTGAATCAAGAGTTTGTGTTTATCGGCATCCCCAGATTCCTAGCAATATCCTCAGTATACTTGAATTGGCCTATGAAAATAGTACATGTAGGCCTACCAAAATCGAGAGAGGGGGTTGAGGACATACACAGCGAGTTCTTATGAAAGCTATGTTGATTTTTGTTACGTAAGAGGGAAGTGGTTGGACAGGTGGGTAAGAAAGTAGTATGGTACCGTGACGATGTCCTGGATACTTTTATGACACCAAACTCAAAATGAAAGAAGGGAAAGGCATAATGAATTCAATGAAGGGGCCATGTGGATAGGCTGTGGTTGCAGAAAGGTGACGAAACGGTGGGAGATATTTCTAAGATTGTGTGGAGAGCCCAAAGAAAAGGTTGCAGCTTTCTGTTGAAGGTCCAAGATGGAAGACAAAGGGCATTGGAAGGTGGCAATTCGGAATACCGGTGCCAAAATCAGGACTGTGCATAAAGACGTTGCGGGTCGGTCGGTTGGGTAGGGAGGAGGCCCCAACCCCTGGGTGGGTGACGGCGGGTGGGAGGGGTCCCACGGGGAGACAGCGCGCTGGGAACACGGAGCGTGACACTGACAGCTAAGAAGTATATCCATTGATCGGGCCGGTAACCCGACCCCCCGGGCGGGCGGCGCCCCCCGTCCCCCCGGCCGTCCTCCGGGCGTGGCCCCCGCCGCCCGCCCCATCCATCAGCCCGCAGGACGCCGCCCCACGCCCGCCCCATGCGGCCCACGTAGCCGGGGGTAAACTGGCCGCCGCCCGCTAATTACCAACTATATGAATAATCAGGGGGGCGCCGGGGAGAACGTGTGTGCTGAGACAACAGGCGGCTGGGGTGGGACTGACAGCGTCCTTAAACATCATCAGAACATCATTAACGGGGCGGGGAGCACCCTTCACGGCGCTGATCTATGGCCCGCGCCGCGCCCCGTTCCCACACCACTCACTCCGGGACGGTCGTCTACCATCCCATCCCCAGCCGTCCTCCAGGGGGGCCTCCAGCCCCATCCAGAGTTTCGCTTTACTTTGGCAGCACGCCTGGACTGTCACACGAAGACGACTTGTAATTTACTGCTTCTCGCCACTCTGTGAGGTTGGACCAGCTGAATCAGTCCACTTTTCCCGAGTTTTTTTTCATGATCGTATTTGTTCACATTTAGACATTTGTCTCCCCCTCCCCCCACACACGCACCTTTAATAAGAGGTATAACCCTCTATTGCGGATGCTTAAGTCGTATAATTTCACCAACTTTTAACGTCATCAGGAATGACCATCAGGGTACGCCCTTTCTTTATCCTACTTTCATATACTACTCACGGCCATTTCTGTGTAGTTTGCAATGTGTTTCAGGTAACTGTTTTTTTTTCCAAAACATAATAGTATAACATGAACCAATTACATGAAAACATGTCATCAATATCAATGTTTAGATGTATTTATACTATCTGATATTGCAGTTATTTAACAATTTGTCTCATCCTCAAACTTATTTTCCAATTGTGGGTATAGTTCAGTAACTTTCCACTAGAGGTCAGCAGCGTGCATCTTCCAGCTAGTGTGGGATGCGTCGGAAAGAGGGCGCCAGGGAGCAATGCCAATGAAGCACCCATTAACTGCTTAAAAGTGTTATTGTGTATTACGTGAACATTAAGAGTAGAAAGGGGAGTAATGAAACTATGAATTGTATTGATATATATTGAGAAAAAAACATGATGAAAAGGATTATGCATGGATAATTTTCCACTAGATTTCTTTGATATGGGAGGGATTGAATAGAAGAATAACGATTTACTCCCACAGTCACTACGAGCACAGATGTGGCCTCGGGTAAGTGGCTAAAATTATTTATATTGGTATAAACATGGACCTCTAGTGCGTTCAGCTTTAACCAGCGATGAAGAGCCTAAAAGAAGATACTTCTCCATCAGTGAGATTCAGAAACACATTCCCCCATACTACAATGTGAGCCTAAAGCAAAGGCGAACGGAATTCATGTGTGGTGAAACAGTAACAAGACCAGCCCGGTGCTGACTTAACAACTGCTAAAAGAAAAACTTTAATATCAAGGCCGAACCTTTTAATAATTACAATTCAAATTTTCTGTAATGGATAGACGTGACAATAACTGATAAAGTGTTTGTCACTCAAAAATACATCCTTGTGCATGTGTTCTGGGACATACAGCATAACTATATATGCAAAAACACCGACATATCCTTGATAACACAATTAATTGCGTGACTCACGTGGAGGTGAGTGAGGAGGTCTCCCTCAGACTCAGCTCGTCCAGCTCCCTCCGGAGGCGGGCCTTGGGGTCGCTCCTCCCGGCGCGCGGTAGGCGGCGCCTGAGTTCCTCCGTCACGGCCGGGTCGCCGTACATGTCCACCATCTGCTCCAGCCGCGCCTCGGCTGCCTTCCGCAGGGCCGTCTCCCGGCTGATGTCACGGTCCCTGTTGGAGGAAAAACGTGAGATTTTATTCAACGATAAAATGTATGTTTTTATGCTGTTAATCCTTCGTTTATAATATTTTACGACGCTAGATTTTTTTAGAACCCCAAGCAGAGAACACCTATAGGTCATCAAACACAAGAAATATACAGGAAGAAATTAGACTTTTTGTCTGGTTCTTTATAAAGAAGAATCTCGAGAATCCATCCATCGGTCAACTACCGGATATTCTCTTAAAAGAAGTTGTAAACTATTATATTAGAGTTAGCTTTTGGCAGGTTAACGCCCAGAGATGCCACTCATAAATATCATTCATTACTGACGAGAAAGTAGGAAAGGCATTTCCAACTTTTACATTAGAAGCAACAAGAAGGAGACAAGTTCTAGAAGTGCTGGCTTTCAATTTCAAATGTAATGGCTTAAGACTAATGCATGAACAATCTAATATAGATACTGAGGTAATACAAGAAACATTTCCGGTGTTCTCTAACGTGACTGAAAAGTAGGAATCCTTTAAAAGGAAAAGGAAATCTGGCATCTCCTGAACCAAATCTTCCATTCTTTATAATCATTAATGAGAAGTCAAATCATATAAAAAACAAAAACATGGACGGCACGATGTGTGAATAGTATCCACAAATATGTATATCCCTATTAAGTATTTTTTTCCAACTGGTGATATACATTAAGAAGACTAAGAAGAACAACAGCTTATTCCAAATGGCGTTTGTATAAAACCATAGACATACATAAGAGTTTTATGTACCTCTATGATAAAATCCGTCTTTCATACTTGGGGAGAACCCCCCATATATGACAACTTGGGGTATACACCCAGACCAAGGCTCCAAGGCGGAGCTACTTCAGGCGTCACCTCTATGATCACCTTCAGGGAGCCCATTTTACGGTATCCTCAACTCTCAGGTAAACTGATAACATTCAAAATATTGAAGAGATTATACATAAAATGAGAACGTCCACTAAAAGACACTTCAGTAACCTAATGATACCTGTAATTACGGGTAAGTCCACTTGAAGTTGAGGTTATCTCTATTCAGGTCGAAAGGTAAGTGAAGGGAAAGTAACGGGAAACACATTTCCCGAGAAGAATGTGTATTTTCTAACAGAGGCAACAGTGTATATACATCTGTGGGCTACATACTCAGACGACTGGTGTGTCTGAGAAGGGTATTTATACGTCAGATAAGCAAACACCTGTGAGCACTTATCTCCTGAAGAGGGTTTCGTTATATGTTTATTCTATCTGAAATAGCTCACCACTGTTTAACACATGCAATTAATGGTTATACCAAGTATACATTAACATCCATTTATCAAAAGTTCCAATGCAACAACGTACAATATTCAGATTATAAAATGTATATATGTGTTCTCATTGAAGTCTCCTGGCCACATACATATACTATAGGTAATAAAGCTACACATGTGGCGTTTATGAGCGTTATTTCTACTGAGTTAGATATTGATACAAAACAGCTGGAAAGTAGATAAATACCGCTTGGGGCAAGTCAACAAGAGGAGCAACCAATCGCAACGGTCTGTTTTACTCTGAACAAGTTACTTCGGAGATCGATGAGGTTTAATGCGAAAAAAAGAGCACCCCAAAAGTAATGCTTGTTTACGTCATTATTTATGTCAAGTATTTGAGATCATTATCAAAGAAAGATAGTAACAAAAATAAAACATAATAGTATAATTATACCATTCTATAGATCCGATGACGCTTCCTTCTAGGCTATCGTCGTACATAGCCATTTTCTTATCCACCTTTTTTCAACATTAAACTATAGTAAAAATCCCGAACCTATGGCTACTCCCCATGCTGACGAAACAATAAGGGTAGTGTCCCATACTGGTCGGGGATACGGTGCATCAAACTGTACAGCTACACCCTGCACCTGTCACAGGTTTTTACTAGCTGTAGACCCTGGGACATATAATTGATCTATTTTAGTACCAAAATCAATATTCATGATGTTTGAGTCACGGAGTATTCAATAGAGTCGGTCTACAACTAGCTGGTATTAGCCGCGTTACATAATATCTACATTTTTACTACCGGTATATGACAGCATAGAGACCACGGCTTCTGAGCCATGCATAGTCTGAGTGTATACTAACGTCTATAATTGGATATTATGCATTTTTACGTTCCTTATTCTCTAAGATTAGTACAACATTTGTGAATTGAAAAACTCATTATTGCAACCAATTTTATGTTTTTATGTCCGTTTTGTTTTGTTTTTTATTGCTTAAACCAATTTCATTACAGGTTATATTCTATGTATTGCATACTTGTATACAATAATAGTGACTACATGTGAAGCAGTAGTTGTACTCTGAGTCATGTTTAAGGCAAATTTGGACACAAGTTTTCTACACAATACTTCTCTTTAACTCGAAATCCACGAACCTTTCTACTTTACATCAATAGTACCATAACGATAAAACCAAGACATAACGTTGTAAATACAATTATCTTTATTCTTATGATTGTATAACCAGCAAACTAAACTGACACGGGCAACACGCTAACCTATAGACACGTGGATTCTAACTTCATGCAAACTGTGACCATTGACCGAGGGGTGGGAGCGGGCCTCCTGGGGTCACGTAGGAGTATACCTGACCCCCCGCAGAGCTAATGATTGGCACTCTGCCAGCAGCATGCACCCCCACCCTAACCCCTTAGCTGGCCCTCACAGCAGGGGGCATCCCCAGGTCCGGTCAAGTGGTCCTTGGTATTTGGGAGTTTTCTGGTCACTGGGTGAATTGACTTTGGTTGGGAAAGGGACTGCAGATTCCTGTTTACTAAAAATAAACCACCCCAGTGACTCAGCGTCCTAGAATTGGTACCGACTCCGCTCCTACTTCTTTTCTGATCTATTCTTCAGGTTCATGCTATTTAAAACAACCAAACAGGAGATGTTCGTGATACTATGCAATGGGATCTTTGTTTCCCAACGTGTTTTCTAGCAGCAAAAAAAATTATGTATGATCCAGCATACGCAATATTTTCTTCTACTCAAATCATACTTATATACTATTCTTAATCTAGAGCAAGTTATACACAGAGGAATAGACCAACTGCAAGTTGATTTACTGCAACCCGAATCCCTATCCCAGGTAGCTGACGGGGGTATAGAAACAAGGCCAGCTATTATAGGCCGCTGGGGGAGACGGGATGGATGTATCTCGGGCAGCCCTAGTCGGGGCGACGACATGAGCAGATAAGCGGAGCTGGATGAGCAGGTGTGAGTTACTGGGAGCACGTCTGAGCAGCTCATGACCTGCTCACTGGTCGCCGAGCACAGAATCAGGCTACCGAATTACCTGAAACCTGAATACCGCCCTGAATGCTGAGTGTCTGGGTCGGGACTCTCCAAAGGCAGGAGGCCGGACACTGAGCCTTCACTGAGAATTGATTCAAATGAAATTTGCGATTGGTTATTAGCTTGTGAGGGAGGCAGATATAGTTACAGCGCGGCGAAACTCTCTATAATTTTCAGTGTAATAAGGATCTAAGTTCATTTGGTACCAAATAAACAGACTCTTTTCCCCATAAAGAACATCAAGTGTTCAGTGTTATAAGGATCTAAGTTCATTTGCTACCAAATAAACAGACTCCTTTCCCCATAAAGCACCAAAAGTACCCCAAGTGTTTAGTGTAATAAGGATCTAAGTTCATTTGGTACCGAATGAACAGACTCCTTTCCCCATAGAGGATCATAATTGTTTTGCGTTATAAGGTACTACCATCAGTTAGAGCATTACAGTACAAGATAATGATGTTTGTATCATTAGCCTTAAGTGTTTTAAGGGCTATAAGGTCCCAAACAGGTTTAGTACCTTCTTACACTGTGCATTCCATTCATTGGTCCCAGAATGCTCAATTCTTATAAGACACTAAGCCATATTAGGGCTTTGGTGCACTTAAATTATAGTCTGTCAATAGGTGCTAAGTTGTTGTTTTTTTTTATTGGATTTTTATCCAGGCTGAGTTCACTTTATTAAATGTTCTTCCACTGCAGTCCTGTGGACCATTTGGGTCCTGTGGACCATTTGGGCACAATTCCGTGCAGGGGTCATCCAAATGACCTTTTACCAGGCTGCACCCCATGGGACTCGAACCCATGGGGTGTCAATATTCTTTATACCAAATATAAAGCCATGGTCTTGGATATTTTTAGAGGGACCAATAGAAACATGTAGTTTTCATTCTAAGGGCTTTTTCTCAAATCATGGTCTCACTGGGGAAAGTGGAGTTAGTTTTAATTCTAGAGCAACGGTATAAGCGTTCAAAATTAGGAATTGGAATTTGTCTCAAACACATATTCAAACACACACTTTTAGTCCAGGAATCAGGCACAAAAAAATCTACCCTTTTGCATATATCTGTCCCTTCTGCCCATGCGCACATACTATAAAGTATATGCGAAAAACGCATACACAATGGAAATGTGCAATCCGGCCGGGTTCAGGATGCACAGTTAATTTCGAGCACTCCCGCCAGTGTATTTGCTTATAGGAAATCAAAACTATGCTTGATATATCCTATAAAGCACGCTATGTACTTATCATTCGCTCAACAACACAAGTAATGCCTGCAGATGTTTGCTAACTAGGTCATAACTCTCGGTTTTTATTAGTTACGCGCACCTTCCAACTGCCTTGTGTTAGGCTCTCTACTAACTTGCACGTACACCTCAGTGAAGTCAACTCTTACATGGTTGCTTCTAAGTGAGAAAACAAAAGTCTGATGAGAACAATCCAATTTGAGTTAAAATCAAGGTGAAAAAAAATCGGCGATGAGAAAAAACTTACCCAATTATGTCATGGATAAACCTACCTTGCTGGACAGAGAACGACTTGAAATAGCTCAGCTATTTGGCCCACAATAAAATTATACTAGGTATACATGTAAATATGTTTAGGTAGAAATATGAATGACGGCCATTTACATTTGCTACGTTCTTATGACCGCTTCATAGATGGTGCTAACATTTTATGTCAACTCTTTTACTGTTGGGATATCAGCTTATCCTCTTCTCCTGTACATTTATTAAAGCACCTGATCCACTTTAGATCGACTAATGTACTTCGATTAGAGAAGTGCTTCCGGGGAAGACGTAATACAGAAATATTTACTATACTAATGGGTGCCTTTTATAAGGAAGAGGGCTGAATAGTTCTAGCTATTTCATTGCATTTAGAACCCCTTGGTGTATACTACTGTTACTACATGCCCGGCAAGCCGAAATCGTTGCAAATCGTTTTTCTCTTGAATCCAGAACACTTGAACTACCGTTAAATATTTATGTGTAGGTCATTTCTATGCTTCATCTGTAAGTGCCAGATACGTTTGACTATTTTTTTCCAAAGGGCATATTCACTTCACTCACCAATCTGATGACACTCAAACAAAAAGAGTTTACATGAACAAAGAGGCTAACAAAAAGGGGGTAGTCTACTTGCTGTTGAGTATATCTCATAAAGCTTGTCAAACTAGTCTAAAATAACGTCTTTATGGCATCTACATGTTAGAGCAAGCACAACAGCATGTAGTAATAAGTATCTTATGGCGGCAGCCTATGATTCTATTAGTATTACCAATAACTAGTGAGTTAAACACTCAATACTTTCTTACGTAAATCGACCAAGTTTCGGCAGAGGACTTGAATACATCTTTCATAATTACTTGTAGCTCTGCAGGATCCTGCTGATCGATTGAAGACCAACACTAAATAGGGTCAACCCGAATTGCCATGGTCTGATCGCGGCGGAGGGGGGAGGGTATTTTTTCTATTCAGCCGGGACCATTCAATGGCTTACGCTTCAGTAGCGTGGTCTTAGAATACAAAATCTACGCTCAGCGATCATTGGATCACTCTGAATGACGGGTTCAGAACATGCCCGAGCCAGTTCTCCATGAGGACCTGAATCATTGTTCGCCTCTCCTGAACGGGGCGTTGAATTTCAGATCCGCAAAAACCCTAACCTCACTTGTCCCCAAAGGTATTTTTGTTGAATAATTTCATTTTCGGGAATGATTTGTTATGATGCATATATGTAGACTCGCTTTGTCCTCTCGTCTATGTTATAAATAATCGTTTTTTTTTCTGTTATAAGCAAGGGAATAAATCCTTTTAACCACACCCTATCCAGTGCAATGAAAATTGGGTACATAGTCTGTATAAACTCCTTTTAAATAGGACCTTAGGTTATATCTTAGGAAACCACATAAAAAGAGATATCCCGGATGCATATTCTTATAACCTGTTACAATTTGTAATTGTTCCAATATAGGGAAAACTACTATCCGTATCAAATATACTACTATACTCCTTATGGTCTTTCTCGTAACAAGTACAGATCTAATGGTAATTTTCTGTAGTTCAGCGCCTAAATTGTTAATCGGCAAATGTGGGCACTTGCTACCGACCACACCCTCTATGGGGTTGAGAGTGTATCGTCACGCTCAATGAACATGACCTAGATAATTCCCCAGCATCAGGTAGGGCGGTCAATACAGCATTCACGGTCTGTGTCGGTTACCATGGTAACAGGCGTCAGCTGGGCATCTACTATCCTACTATAGTAGGTACCCTACTATAGTTAGTATAGAGTACTAAATTAATAAAAGCTACACGTGGGTATTTCCCGTCATCTGAGGAGGAACTTGAGCTGACATCTGTATTACATTTTTTTCTGTATTATGATACATCTGTATTATGTATAGTTCTATCTGTATGTCTGTAGATATGCCATCTGTATTATAATAGATCTATCCTAGTACAAATCATATCTACCTGGCATTGACAACAATTTTGGCTAAAAATCTGCTAACCACTGTGTTGATGATAGATGATGACAATTAGGTCTAGTTCACAGTGACATGTCGAGAGCTTCTGTGATCGACAACATAAGACCCTATAGCATCTTACTTTTATCCTTGACTATATAAGACTCTGAATCATGTACCGAGACCAATCAAATAAAAGGTAATTTTGGTTCTTAATCTATATAGACCCCTATATAGGCATATAATTATATCTAAATAACAGGATTCCAACAAATGAGGAACCTTTTTACAATATCAAATCTGTTGAATTCTTGAACTTTTAGGTCTATTTCCCCTAAATTGCCTGAGTTAAGAGTTTGTACTTTTTGCAAGTGGTTCTAGCGGCAGTTACTGCTAGGAAACACAATGATATATGGTTGAATCTATTGAATCTATTGTAGATCTATTGAGTCTGAACTGCTCAATTAGACTCCATTTCCTTTCCTTCTAGATCTAGATATATTTCTAACAGGCCTAGGAGTAGGAGTAGGTGTCTACGCCTCTGTAGACTGAGTCTGATATAACTTTATAAGGCCTTTTCAAACGGACAACCTCGCATTTTATATGTCCTTCTATTCTATGACTATGTTATTCTAGCTAGATGACAGATCTAGTCTCTAGACTCTAGATCTAAATTTATGGCAACCTTGACTCTATGGCTATTGTATGCACTATGTCTAACCGACAACTGCAGACTCCGGTCAGGATGTGACGTTAAGTTCTCATTCAAATGAAAGATAGTTCGAGACAACTACGGCTGAACACTGACTGAAGTCACTGTAGATCTAGATCTACTTGTCAACATAGACATTTTAAATGCCTGGCAGGTGCCCGCCCAACTTGGCCTTGGAATGCTGGCGAGTACTTACTTGTCTTCCACATCATCGCGTAATTGTGTAACTTTTTCCCTTGCAGAACCGATAGCAGACCTCAACTGACAAATGAGCTGCTTGTCTTCTTGGGGTAATTTGCAAAAACCAGCCTTTTCTGGCGCCCTGTCGCCCCTCCGACAGTAAAAGTCCTCCCCTGTCGCCGCCATGTTAGTCACTGTAAACAAAAGAATGCACCACGGGAAACCCGACCGGCCTGGGGAATGACGTCATAATTGCTGGGGATTCCCTCTTGGGGGTTTCCTGCACGCTTTTTGGGCTGTCAGCTGAGATTTTGACCTCACGAGGAAATCTTGCAGGTTTTAGCCAGGAAAGATACGGAAAATGAAGCATCAAACGTCAATATTGATTGGTAAGAAGTCATGTTATCTCTACCTGTCATTCTAAATATAAGACCTTCCATTGAATCAATGATTGTGAGTTTGACTTCTCACTGCACGCACCTGCAGCTGTGGCTCACTGCTGTGGCCGTGCCCTCTACTCTACTAGTCACTATAGTCTAGAGTAGACTAGAGGTAGACAATGGTAGAGGGACCGACCGATCCTGACTGAGTGGATACCAATGTAATTATGTTAGTCATATAGGGCTTAGATTGTGAGATTTTAAGCAAGCATTTCACACCTTTTAATTCTCAATTTCATTCACAATGTCAAATTTCCAATGCAGTGGAATAGATCTATGACTGAAGCCAGCCTTTTGACAAAAGTTTTGTAGGGCTATGAATTTAATTCACTATCAAAAGGAAACCTAGCTGCCTTATGCCATGATTATTAGATCTATATGATATGATATGTATTTGATTATATTTTATCTAAATCAATTAATTGCTAAGCCATGGGGTAAGTTCTTCTTCCTCACGACCTCGTGACTCTCCCTTGTTGTCGAGGTCCAATTCATTAAACTTAAAGTCAGGCACAGATTGGGAGCACACCCCCATCACCCCCATCACCACAACTCTCCCCCTTAGATCTACTTAAATTTCTGGATAGGCGCCTGACATAGCATGTTTTAGAAAAGAACTTTTTTCACAAAATATGCCACCAGAAATATCTACCAGGGCCCTCACCTTCGTTTTTGACTATTGTCTCAAAATCCCTGATTCTGTCTATCAGCAAAAGAAGTGATGTAATCTCAAAATATCATAAAAAAGTGTTTGTTGTAATTGCAAATACTTTGAGTGACAGACAAAATAAATATGAATGAGACACTAATCAAATTTCACCTGAATAACCTAATCACTGAAATCAGTTAGACCAAAATGTGGCCACAGGAACATTATGACTTAGAAAAAAGTTTGAAATAAACTAAAAATGAAAAAAATAAATAAAATATAATAAAAATAAATAACTTTGAAATAATGTTGACAGAGTTTCCCTAATGAAGTCTTATCTATGACATCCATCTTCGATATTCAGGTCTATTTGCAGGCCCAAGTTTGGAAGGATCAAAGGGTTTTACTTTTAGAATACGTATGGTTTGTCTTTTTCCTTCGGAATATTGTTGCTTTGACGATGTAAACATGTTGACAAAAATATGTAAATATTCATTTTAGTGGTTTATATTTTCTACCAGGTGCTATGTCATATCTGCTGAAAGTGTAACAGGCGATCTCCAAACAACGTGGGAGTGACAACCAACCAGGATGGCCATTCTTGTAACACTGTTATGGGCAGTATTTTGGACGTCTGCTTTTCTCCTGGGTTTAGTGCTTCTTTTCTCCGTGTATTTGATTCATATTCGGAAGAAGTATGCACAAATTCCAGGACCCCCAATTGACAAGTAAGTTCATTTACTTAAACACATGGATGATTAAGAAGAAAAGTTGGGCCAATATTGTTAGTGTCCATAGACACCACACACACACACACACACACACACACACACACACACACACACACACACACACACACACACACATATATATATATATTTATTTATATATATATAATATTTATATATTTATATATATATATATATTTATATATACTTCTCAATTCACTTTATGAAATACTGTCGTTTTTGGTGTTGTCTAATTGTTGAAATGACATTATATAATATTGTTGATTTAAATATAACTTTTAATTTGCTCAAATCCTTATAACTGCATTATAAAATCTTAGTTTGGCTGCAGTCGTTTGCGTCCTCGGGTGCTCCACTAATATGACGGTTCACTCCGTTCAAGATTAAAAGCTTTCTGTTATCGTTATCACATATTGACAATGGTTTATTTCCTCGATCATTTTCTGATAACAGTTGTTTCTGCTTTTGTCTGAACTACCTACTTGGTCCACATGACCTTGGATTAGATAACCTATTCAGAAATAACTGATATAAGAGATTAATGTCGCTTATCAAAGTGTCCTTACCGGGCTTGGAATCTGACTATAACCAATATCTGTGTCTCCCCACACAGAAAGGATGCTCCAGGCGGAAATTAGGCATTAAAGAGGATGTTTTAAGCTTTCAAATGATACCAAGCACAACAAAATTGGATAATTTTCAAGGAATTCACGGGCTATTGCACACAGGATGGTCAATATTCCTGAAAATGGCGAAAAGCCCAGATATTGAATATTTACCTAAATATTCAATAATGAAATAAAATTTTCTCCATAAATTAACAAAAAGTCATAAAAGCTATTAAGCTTATAACTTTTGTTCTACAACAGATAAGCTCTTTTAGTTTGGACGAGTAATATAATCAAGTCATGCTTTTCCAAATGAGTAACAGTTTTTGACAGAATTGGCAAAATTTTGTTGTTTCTATGGTAACCAAACATCTGATGTTTGGTAATATTTGGGGAAAAAACATTCTATTAACATTCCAAATAGAATGTTTTTCAAACAAAATGGAATGTTTAGAGTAAGATGACTGAATTCTACACAAAAAGTTGGTTTAAGACATTTTTATCCCCATTTTTCACAAATCTACCCATATCTCCCTTAATATAACCTGTAGAGCTTAAGATATATCCCCCTCGGAGCATCCTTTCTGTGTGGGGAGACACAATTCTGATAATATGACAAGTGTCATTTTATTTTTAAAAAGCACTTTACAGTAACAATTTCAAGTGATATCAAATGCACAATATTGTTACTTTGTACTCTAGAAGTTACACTTTAGGTTTTCAGTCCTTTATCATTCACATTTTATGCGGCAGATATGATGACTTGATTAGTTGTACTCGTAGTCGGTGTCATATGATACTATGGGTTATTTTGTACTTTGACCTGTATGACCTGTTCTACATTTCCTGGTCCAGAATTCAAAGCCCTAAAGAATTGATCTTATTGATCAAACTACATCCACACGTTGATCTGATTTAACGCGTCATAGTACCCATAGTAGTTACGCCACTTCAAGCGCAATAGTTCAAGTATACAATATGACCAGGGCTTAGTCCTGGCCATAGACATAAACATTATATTTCTCATGCTTCTCTAAACCAGAGTGATCCACATTTTATAAATTTCGTAACCTATCACCTAAGAAGAGTACGTGTATAGTGTTCATGGCGCAGGCAGAGCTTTTCATAAATACAACCATACATAGACGAAATCCATGTCTTCGCATGATATAATTATACTTCTGAAATATCTCCATCCTGTAATTCCATCCTTTCATTTCAGTTTCTTTCTTGGGCACATTCCATCACTAAAGCGCTGTTATGATAGAGATGAATATGCACACAACCTATTTCTTGAATGGTAACTTTCCTCACATATTTTAGCCCCAATTAAACCATTATATATCTCTTCGCCTCAATTTACAGCTTTAAGAATATATATTACATAGGCCTATATATGGAAGTAGAATCAGTTACCCCAGTCTGATATAATAGAATTCACATATATGTTCCATATTAGGCTATTTTCATTTTTTTCTACAGTAACCATTGCCTATTCCCAGTGCAGTCATGGATACGTTTATGTATTAACCATTTTCTACATCTAGGGCAGAGCAGTATGGACCCATCTTCAAAGTTTTTACATTGCACCAGGTCATGCTTATCCCAACAAGTGAACTTCTACTGAAGGTAAATTGATTGGGGGGAAAACGTTTTTAAACAATGTTAAAGTCAGGAATGTAAGACTATCGGTTGGCCAATTCTGAGCTATGAAGATACGAATAAATACAATTAAGTCAATGTCAGAGGGATATCTCTGATACATTTACAAGATTATGCATTTATCATAACTACACTTTTGTAATATATAATCAATTTTCCAATTCTAATAGGAGCTCCTCACAAAAAGTAAATATCCCAAATCTAAAATGGCGTACGAGAGATTCGCGTCAATTTGTGGTGTCAGGTAAGTAGCTTTTTAAAATTTGTTGACAAACAACATATATAACTTTTTTTGTCGAAGTGTCATGTTTAATGTCTAGAAAAGGGATAACCTAGAATAATATCGTTATGGAAAATATATTAGTAAACGGTGCTAATATAAAAGGATGAACGATTAGAGTACAGTATATCTTTTTGGGGGGCCAGATACTTTTGGATGGTGTATACTCGTGCACAATTATTATGAAAATAACCAATGTAAAAGGGAATTTTGTCACAACACTCAGTAAACCAAAATATGTCACTACACTTAGTAAGCCACATTCTACAGGTTGAGTATTGGAAGTTGAAGGCGGGCACTGGTCATATCTTTAATAATTTCAGATTTTTAGGGAACGGTCTCGTCAGTAACACAGACCACGCATCCTGGAGAAAACGGCGGAGTGCCATTGACCCAGCTTTTCATCGAAAGTAAGTTTTCGGTTTTAGATATAGCCTTGGTGTTCGTGGTCCTACTTATAGTTTATCCATCTAATTGATAAAGAATCACCCCTCACAAAGTTAGTTTCTTGAACAACGTTGTAGGACATCCTGGTTTGTTCTTCCATACTTTGCCGTTTCCACAACTATACCATTCTCCCGAATTCTTTCTTTTAAAACATTCATTCCAAATGATCATTCCTAAGCCGTTGTTATACATTTTAGGGGAGAACTGTGATGGGGAGCCAAGAGATAGGCCCAGTGCCAAACTGATAAAGTAGAATTTAATCAAGCCTATATACGTCGCTCGGGAGAAGAGAGGGTCAGTAAGGCGGGTTTAGGGGGTGGGGGCCCCCCCCCCCCTATTTTTGGCATATTTTTAAAATGTAAAATTCCCGAAAAATTTTACAATAGGGCGCCCCCCCCCCTTTTGAAAATCTCTGGATCCGCCCCTGAGGGTTAGTCAATTAGTTCAAGTTGCTAAAACTTTATTGCCATTTTTGAAAAGAAACATATGTATATAAAAAGTTTTTCTTAAGAAAAAGAAATAATATAAGATAAAACAAAATGCCACAAACTTGTTTTTTATAGGAAGGTCTACGTGTATTTTCAGACATCTACAGGGTATGATAGACCGGTTTAACGAGGTGGGAGATGAGTGGATCGAGACACTTAGAGCAGTCGCCGACGGTCATACCCCGATTAAACTGGCCGAGTCGCTCTGCAGGGTCACCGTGGACGTCATAGGCAAGGTGAGCTTTGCTGAATGTCAAGTGCCTTAGTATTCAACTATTGTGATACCTTCGCACTAAGATTTAGATGTATCCAATTTTTCAAACATAATGTTTGTCGCACGCCCCCAACCCCTCCCCCCCCCCCAATATTATTTTTCTTAATATGAAATTATTGCGCATGAAAAAGTTTTGCTATAACACGCCCCCCCCCCCCCCCCTTTGCAAATTCCTGGATCTGCCCCTGGATCTAGATTATACTTAACAAAGGAGAATTGTTGGGATTGATGTGTTAACTTATTAAAACATCGGGATGTCGTCTTGGTTTAAGTATTGAGTGGCAACTGAATACCTTAGTAGTCCAGTTGGCAACCGCAGTAGTTTCATATTCCAAGGGAAGTTTAATGGCCATCCAAATTGATCCACCTTCACTGGCGGATTCAGGATTTTGAAAAGGATGGGGGGGGGGGCGTTATTGGAAAAATATTTCTTTAATTGCTTTAATTGCTTTTAGGCCGAGTTTCAAAAAAATGTTAAATTTTCCTAGAAAAGAGAGGGGCGCCCCCGCCCGCCCCCCCTCTGGATCCGCCACTGACCTTAGATAACACTGCGTAACCATACATCTGGGTTGGGCAACAATTTATTATTATAATGGTTGCCCAATAGACAACCAAATCTGAAGATCATTTTCCTTAAAGGTACTGGGGTGCGTTCAGGGCGCCACCTGGGAGGTGTATTAAGAACTAGAAAAGAAATCTGATTTTAAGCCAACTTCAATGCTATCTTAGGTATGTTGACACTTAAAAAAATACAATGCACATAATCTTTCTTTGAATCAAGTAATGTTTCCTAGTATTATCCAAGCAAATAGTGCTCAAATACTCACATTTTTAGGTTTATTCACTATAACTAATCTCACAAACGGTAAATTTTCCCTATTTTTTTCTAAAATTTGTATAATTGCCTATTCTTGTTGTACACTGAGTTTGGTGGGAATTGCACTGGTAGTTTTTTTGTGATTTTACAAAAACCCATTTTTCCCATAGAAACCAATGGTAAAGGCAATTTTCTTAATTAGGCTGTAACTTCTTTCACAAACGGTAAAAGATCAAAATTTCAGTTTCTATTTACTCCTATAGATATAAGCTTTGATTAAAAAAATTATCCAAGAAATTTGACAGGTCAATAAAAATCAGGTTAAACACGCCCAAGTACCTTTAACTCTAAATGTTATACATACCGGGATGGCAAATTGGTGTCATATCACACAACTAAAAGGAAAGAGACACGTGAATGAACTGGAAATATGATAGTAAACTTACTAGTATTTAATTCAGTGGGGTCTTACTCAAATCTCTCCTAATATCGTAATCCTGATCCGTCCGTAGTAATCCAAGTGGTAGTCAATCAGTGTCAGATATGAGCTGTAATTTACTCCCTTGAGAAATCTTGATATATTTCCAAACAAATCTTGGCACCGATCTAATATAACGCAGCTACCTCCAACAAGACCATGTCAAATAGTAAGAGTGAATGACCAAGTAACCCACTCCGGGGAGACCCACTCGAGTCAGGCATCCTCCACTTGCCAACTCTGGCTGTAAGTCAGTATAAATAACGGTAAATGTAAACAGGGATTATTGTATAATTGTATTGTCGCCCATGTTTAGCTTATGGCCGGATTATAGAAGAGGGGAATGCTGGTCGGGAGTAACCGCAGGGTATCCATTGACTAAACAAATCCCCTCTTACCTAATGGTCGCTTTTTGTTACTGGCTAATGCTCCAAGAAAACGTAATTACATATTGGTTTGGGTTAAACTGAAATAGAAAAAACCTCATAGAATATATCTAGAGATAAACATTTAGTACCTATAAACACTGATTTTATTTGCCACGTACGCTTAGTTTTGGTGTGAATGCAGCCGTTATTCGAGCCCGTAAATAGACAAAAGTCCTATAACCCTGGGATTATTACACGTCAACTCTTAATTCATAATGAGTGACTTAAAAGTTCAGGGTTTTTTTTCAAGGACTCACGTCGCAGATTGTAAGTATCAGAATTTTATCAAGGTGTTTTATGTAATTACAACATGGACAGTGGCGGATTTAGAGGGGGCGCATGGGGGGGGGGGGGGGGTCTCCCCTATTTTTGGCCAAATATAAACTTTTTTTTATTGTAAAATTCTCAACCTTGAAGGATGCTGCAGAAATGTTTATAACATTGCGCCCCCACTTTTGGAAATATCAAAAAGTCAGTGATTATTTTTGTCTGAATTGAGTACATTTACTTTTAAGTCTACTGAAGTGATAATACTTCGTAGTTGATCTTTGTCCTCTAGGTGGCCTTTGACTCGGACCTGGGGTCGCTGCGGGCGACCGACAGTCCGTTCCCGGCCGCCATCAATAAGATCCTGGAGGTGATGTGTATCATTGCCCGGGACCCGCTCTACATGGTAAGCCTATAAGTGCCCTATTATAACATTCCATAAACGTATAACGAAATATGTATTTCAACTGAATTTCCTTCGTAACGTATATTTTGGATTTATTAGGACAACAATAGTTAAACAATTACGCCGATATGTCGTTTGTCATTTTAATTAATTAAAACAAGTATTGTTGGCAACCAAAGTAGGAATCAATATGTTATTTCTTTTTGGATATAATTGTCCTCCTAAAAGGAAGCCGTCAGCAGCAACATTTTCTAAATGGTAGACTCGAATCATACTTGTCAAAAGACATAAAAATCATTTAATATTTAAATTACAATGAATTATATGAGCCTGTTGGTTCTCAGTTGAAGCCGTGGTACCGCGAATTGCGGGCCGAGGGGCGGGCGGCCGTCGGCTTCCTGCGCACCTTCGGCCGGCGGCGCCTGGAGGCCCGCCGGGAGGAGCTGCTCGCCGGGAAGGACGTGCCCGACGACCTGCTCACACACCTGCTCAGGAGCGCCAGTAAGTCACAGATTGGTTGATCAGATTGTTTTAACAACTAACTGCCGTATAATGATAATGTCTAATCATTCAGTAAGGACAAATAAGCACTAGTTCAAAACATGCTCAAAGATGTGACATAAAATTGCTTCATTGTCTATATAATAGATCTATATTGAGGCACATTATTTCCTCTTTTGTTTCAGATGCAGTTGATGATTTGACGATAGAAGATCTGCTCGATGATTTTGATACTCTTTTTATAGCAGGTGAGTTGTTAATATTTTATCCATGTGGTACTTAAATACAAGTGTAAGTGAATTATTGTAGAGTATGCAACTGCCGCCTGATTATTATTCAATGGTGATTTAAAACCATTTCATTGACACGTTTCAATTTGATCCGTACAGGACAGGAAACTACCTCAAACATACTATCCTTTTTGTTTGGAGAAATTGGTCGGAGACCCGAAATCTTACAAAGGTAAGTTTAAGGAGAAAACATTATCCAACATGCAAATAATTGTACGTCACTTATCCCTTATAATAATGAGGTATAAGTATAACAAGATATTATATTTTAATAAACAACTTCTTTGGCATTGTTAATATTTTTTTCGCTAGTAAACTGAAATTATGCTTGTTGCATGGTATAATCTTAAGTGTGTGGCTTCAACTGAACCCTATACGTCCCACTGCCTAGGTTACGGGAGGAGGTGGGAGAGGTGCTCGGGGGCCGTACGGAGGTGACCATGGCCGACCTGTCCCGCCTCACCTACCTGCACCAGGTGTGGCAGGAGACGCTGCGTCTGTACCCGCCCGCCCCCGGCACGGCGCGCGACGTCACCGCCACCACCACCGTCGGCGGGGTCACCATCCCCGCCAACAGCATGATCGTAGTAGGTTTACCCACAACGGCATTTTCCCCGTAAAATAATGTTGTCATTGGTTGGTTGGTTATTGGGGTTTAACACCGTAGAAACATGGTCATATCACGGTAAGACCAAGGTTTGACAACTCTGTCTTTGATAATTGAATCTATGAAATGATCGAATCTATGAGAAGATAGAGACCATACCCCGACATATATATACTGAGGAAGGTGATCTTTAATGTGCAGGGTTCCATAGAGAGGGCCCAACACACAACAGGCGGTAGTATTCAATGAAGCAGATGCTCATTCGTAACGTATCAACAACAACAAACGTTCCTAACGTTGTCAATTAAGGTCGTGTTTATAATCATAAATTTATGATAATGGGTCAGATTAAAAGTTTTACTACAATTACATTGTGTTAATCTGGAAGTCACTTGAGCAGATGGAAGAGAAGATGTGTTTTGATCTAAAAAGAGTTTTTCAATACACATTTGCTTTTGCTCCTTAGATCTCCATTTATGTTGTTCAAAGAATGGATGAGCATTTCAAAGATGCTGCAGAATTTCGACCTGAAAGGTTCGCACCGGGGGTCGAAAGGTACGTCGTGTGGGCTCATCATGGCTTATACTTGTTCTCTATGATTCACAATGTTTTAATAGCATAGAATGAAGTAATATATTTTCAGTATAGTTTTGTAATTAGTATTAGTTGAAAAAAGGAAATACGATCCTCGAAAATATGTTCCTTTCAAAATTAATTGGCCCTGCGTAATATCATAATAGATCAAAGTACAATACATTTTTACAACTGATTTGTAGCTGATTTGTATTTAAACATCTAATTATAACGATTTTACATTTGAAAATAAAAATAGTTGGGAATTGCTTAAAAATAACCATGCCTAATCTCTAGAAATAGCGGACCATGCCTCCTATTCTCTTTCAGACCTCTGTTTGCTTACCTGCCCTTCTCATTAGGGCAGCGGTCATGTGCCGGGAGACAGTTTGCTCAGGTAACAGTCTAGCTACATTTATCCATATTTGTCTTCTCTACTTATATTTTAGAATAAATTCGAATCATGAGACTCTTGCTATGAAATTGATAAATCGTTTTACATATCAATACTCTCAAACAAATCTAACTGTATTCGTCTTTTTTTTCCCTCCAGATTGAATCAAAAGTTTTGATATGCAAGTTTCTCCAAAACTTCGACTACATACTTGATCCGGATCAGTCCTTTGAGGTGTTAGAAACGACGTCGTTAAAACCGAGGGGTGGCACGTGCCTGACACTGACGAAGAGAATGTGATGTGCATCTGTTCCTACGTGAATGAACATTAGGTTTTGAATCTGCCTAATATACTTTTACAATTGAACCCAGTGAATTCTCAGGCATTCTTTTGATCTTGCAATGATTAATGATTTGCACATCTGAAAGGTAGTCTAATACGGGTATTGCATATTCTAATCATGCGTTTGTGATAATCGAAAAAAACTGAACACTTTGTAAAATTAGATACTTTGAATATTTTTATATTCATACCTAATATGATTATTTGATGTATAAAATATACTCGAGTATTTATTCATGTATCAGCGCGTCTACATAATTATACAAAATACAAACACTTAAAACCAATATTTGTTCATGATTTATTCCCTAATCGGACTTGTCAAAGTACTTCATGTATCTTTAACAAATGAAGTTTCCAACAATGATTCGTTTTTCAAATCCAATAACTGATCCAATCTGAAAACGACTTAGTCACAAATCACAGTAAAATTCTTACAGTTTATGTAATAAATTAATCACAATTTAAGTTAGCACCAGAATTTGTAATCTGCATAGTCTATAAAGCTAAACATTCATAGCTCTAATAATTTAACAACTTGCATGCTATCTCATGTGGTAAATCACTTCTAGGTTTGAGCGTTCATTAGAAATTTAAACAGTTTACGACTTTTATTTTACGACATCTATACCCAACACCAAATGTATTTAGCAAAACCTTATCAATTTTCAAACACTTCTAAAGTTGTATCCTGCACCCCATGAATTACAAGAATTCCACGTGTTCAATGGCACTACGGTGAGAAATCACACATGTTTCTACTACTAAGTGCATGATATAGACACCCTGGCGGTCAGTGAGAGCGGTCAGCCGCTGTTAAAGGCGTGCTGCAGTGACTTGTAGCGGGCTAACTCGGCCATGGACACTGAGGGGACCAGAGTGACCAGCGCGTCCCTGAAGTCGTCCACGTCCACCTCCACCCGGCTCTGGTCCACCTCCTCTCCTGGGTAACGGAGATATAATCAGTCACAACGTCGCACACGAGATAAATGAGTCAAGTTATTTCTCAAATTTCAGTGCTCATGATAATTTTTGTTTTCTGTTATCAACAGCGATGTAAGTCAGGACTAATGAAATAATCTGAGATGGCATTCAATGATTGGAAAAACATGGATTTATCCTAAAATACTGTAAAACGAGATTCAAACATTAATTGTATACGTTAACTTTGTATAGGTTGAGACAAAAATCCGAAATCAGATGAAAACTTGGTATCCCTGTAATAATCAACCAATCCTAGCTCTTTTTCACATACAATCTGTATATTATGAGGTATCGATACCAGAAAAAAAAATTGGACGCCTTCATTGTCTCAGTTTTTACGTTACACAGAAGAGTTTCTCTAGATCTTCGAATGAACACTTTTACAATTCTAGAAAAACAAATATCTTACCCTTTTCTAGCAGGGCTATTTTCCTCTTGAGGGCATTGAGCATGGCGTCGGAGCAGAGGGCGTAGAAGTCGGCGCCCGTCATGTTGAGTGGGCACTGCTCCACCACCTGGTCCAGGCTCCAGCCGGGGGTCAGGATAAACCTGGAGGGGGGTAATACAGAAATAATGGTTTTAGTTTATGCTAGAATTTTCAACTCTAAAACGTAACTATACACAAGTTTCAGATGGATTTTTCTTTAATATTTTAGACACGCATTATCTGTAAGAAATGAAATTTCTGTTCAGAAATTACTTGCAAGGTTCTACAAAACTATGAATTAAATCGGGTGTCTATTGCCTTCCTAAAATCTCTCAATAGACCTGGGTATAATATCTGCTAACTCATATAAATGCTGAGTGCTCCCCGCCCTACTCACTTCCTGGTGAGGGCCCTGAGGATGTGCAGCTGGCCCCGCCTGTCGTCCGACACCCCCAGGTACAGCAGTTTGTCGAAGCGGCCAGGGCGGAGCAGGGCCGGGTCCAGCAGGTCAGGCCGGTTGGTCGCACCGATGACGAACACATCGGCAGACTTGGTCATACCGTCCAGCTCAGCCAACAGCTGGGACACCACCCTGTGACAGAGGAGAAGGACAGATAAAAACTAAAATACTGCTGGGTCTAAGGAAAATTCATTTTAGATTTATTAAAAGGTAAAATAATGTCTTCAATTCAAGAGCTATAAGAAAATTATTTTTAAGAACAAAAGCCCAATATCAGCTCATTTCTGATTACAAAACAATTTCAAGCGTTCATCTTAATATCACGACTCCTAAGATAACTTCAATTTTGAGAAGTGAGTCTTAATATGAGGGGACAATCTGCTAGGCAAGGTTACGATTACTTTATTCGAATCTAAAAAGGCAAGTCGATAAAGATATTCAGGCCCTGACCTTTGGGTACTGAAATCAATTTCAAGAAAATTTTAATGATGAAATCTATTACATTTGGAAATCTAAAGAAACGGGATATATTGTAAAGTAACATGAAAATACTGAGTATCAACGTTACAAAAGATTATTCACACACAATGAAATCTAAACAGAAAATTGATTTGTTTTAAGAACGAACCTATCCATAACGCCTCCCGAGTCCCCGGAGCGACCCCTGTTGGGAGCTAGAGAATCTAACTCGTCGAAGAATATGACACACGGGGCGGCGCTGCGAGCCCTCTGAAAGACTGCGAAGGATGGCAGCTATTTTATTTCATATTTCTATACGCAAAGGTAACATAATAGCAAAAATATAAGGAGACAGATGAAATTATTTCTAACACGTTAGCGGACTGCATCAACTCAACTCCCAAACTTTGATGGACTGTTGTTTTTATTAATGAGGTGTACACGGTTAAATCAACATGTTTCGATCAGTAATGATCTTATACATGATGTATTGGGCAGATGCAAAGAGTAACCACTTTTTAATATTAATCTAATTTTCTTCTTGGGACAGTAATAGTAATTGTGTTTCATTTTACCTTCGCGGATATTTTCCTCGCTCTGTCCGACGTACATGTTTATAAGCTCTGGTCCTTTCACACTGCAAATAACAAGAAAAAGCTCATGCTATACGCTCCTCAAGAAAATGCAGGTATCCAGCTATAATGCAATATCAGCACAGCTTTGATGTTATTAATTAAACCTTTTTCTGTTGCGCAAGCATGCAATTTACAGTGCAACCATAAAAGGCTGTAAAGACAACTTGCAATTCTATTTCAAGACCTTTCATACTTCTCGCACTTGTTTATGAAGTTTACCTTAGGAAATTCAAGGAACATTCGGTGGCTACAGCCTTGGCGAGAAGCGTCTTCCCCGTACCGGGAGGTCCATACAGTAACACTCCTATAATGAAAATTCACATATTGATTGAAATATTCAGGCTTCTGAACTAGAAGAAAAGACGCATAAAAGAAGCGTCCCTTTATCAATAACACAAAACCAATAAGCAATCATCCTAGAAATGTTTTCAAACTGGAAGTCATTTCAAAAAGCAAGTTATATTATCTTATATTTTTCCATGGATAATATTGTTTGATTTGGTCTAAGTCTAAAGCAAATACCCAACATCTTCAGCTTAATTTGGGCCCTTAGTACATTCGTCACCTCAGTACGGACCCTGACTGACCTGAGCGCCTGAGGCCGGCGGCGAGCAGCTCGGGGTGCTGCAGGGGGAGCTGGATGGTGTCCAGGATCTCAGCCTTCACCGACACCAGCCCGCCCACGTCAGACCACGACACCTTGGGGATCTGGGACCAACGCATGATTACATGAATTAGTGGATATATTATACAAGTTTCAAAGGATGGTTATCCCGGGAATCATCTTCAGATTTCTCGTTTGTTTTCCCGACAACAAACATACATAAAAATTGTACAAGTGGTAAAAATCCGAACAACTTTGGCCCGTAGTACATCCATTACATAAGACTTGGAAATACATGTAGGTAGGCTCCCATGTAATTATCTTTCTTGTGATACTGAACTCATTGTATTTCTACGCCAATTGATGTCTCAAAACTTTCACCAGGAGGAGGGCACTTACAAAATTACCAAACAAATAAAATTTAATGTTCATTGTTTACTATGAAACGTTTTCATTTTAGATGTGTCAATCAACTTTCTACGGAGATGTTTACACTGTTATCAGTCAATGACAGGTAAAAATGAGTGAAATATAAAGGGACTTACTTTGGGTGCGCCAATGGAGTCGGAGTGTGCTGACTGAAGGTTATCTAACGCCGCCTCAAAGTCGGTTTGTGTGACGGAGACCCCGGCCAAGACTAGGTCCTCCTCCTCCTGCAGGGACAGCCCTCCGTCACGACCCACCGAACTGCCAGGGATAACAGCGATAGGTCACAGAGGATTCTGATATGGTCAATGCCACTAGATGATATTTACAAATCACTCAGTTAACAGTCATGATAGGCTGCCAGTTTATAACTCCAGTTATCACGCTCGTGTGTCTTCAAAATTATGTTATTATGAAAAACACGATGCTGCATTTATCCATGGTCTTTAATCAAAAACTGCCTTTAGGATTTAGTTGGGAATCTTATCAAGATCCATAAACTTATGTGTGCATATTTGCTAAAATGGTCATATGAGCTGTATATGATACATGTAATTAGGTTATTTTGTAAGTACCAATGCATTTGGTCATAAAGGTGCTTGCTAACGTACCAGTGTTTGATGAGTCGTGAGTGCGCATGTCTGTGAGCCTGGCCTATAAGGGCATAAAGGTCACCAAGAACAAAGCCCTAAGAAGAAAAACAGTTTGATGATATCAGTGTGGCGATACAGTGTACGATTTCTTCAGGTATCAATAACGTACTAATGATCAAGTAATCTGTATTCTCCAAACTTATCTGCAATTAACTTTAAATCGATACATGCGCCATGAAAATGCCACAGATAATAAGATATGGGAGCTATTTTATTTTGTCAAAAATACGCACAGCTGTTCTCTGTGCGACGCGTGGAATGTTGACTTGGCCAATACATAGGAGCGGCTTCAGCATTTCAGTCAGCATCTCTTGCCGCTCCAACTCACTAGGAACCTGGGAATAAAGGAATGAAAAATGGATTTGAGAAAGTCGATTACTTTTTGTGTTAAAAATTTAGTGTCACTAGAAATTGGAATCTATATGAAAGCATATTGATTGAGAGACATTCTAAGGGTTTTTGAGTGGTTTTGGTCTGATCTATTCTTCTTGGACATTTGGACAATGGAGATACACTAATGGAACAAACAAACCAGTAATTGTGGAGAGTAAAATGTTTGGGTCAATTAATAATCATAAAATGTTCCATAATGCTACGATTCGAAGATATATGGAGATTCATGGATTCCTCACCTCGACTATGTGCTGGTGTAAGAACCCCTCGTAGAGGTCGAGGTTGACGTGTTTGGGTCGCGCCGTGCTGGCCACCACCACCACCGGCCACTTGGCGTGCTCGGCCAGACTGCGCCGCACGATCTCATGGAAGGCACTAGCAGACCTGGGTTCTAAGACAAGGATAGAACTTTTAAAATATCAGATACTTCTAGACTTTTTTTTGTATGAAACCGCTTTACTTTGAGACATTGTGCCATGAAATACAAGCAAGCCAAATCGTAAGTATATTTTTAATCCATACTTACCTTCGGTATTTCCATCTGCAGCCTTCCCAAAACTGTGAATGTTCCTTATGTGGAGGATGCAGGGGGCGTATGTAGTTGCTGAATGAAGATAACAAATGTTAAGATTTTTAAGTACGTAGACTACGCGTTTCTTCCCCTGCAAATATTGTTTTTAATATACTGAAATCATTCGTAAGATAATAGTATTCGATGTTACTTAACGCCAGCTATAGTTCCCTCACTAGGGCAAAAATAGTCGGGCTAGTTATCCTTATAAAAAGCTTGACAACTGGGGTCATAATTATGTTCTTTACAGCAATGCATGATTTTATTGCAAAAAAGTCTTAAAGAGGAATCATTAGGTGCGAAATGTATTCATGGTAGATGGAATTTCTAATGAGAACCTAATCAAAATCTCTCTGATTAGCCTAATTAGTTACGATGATATGGGCATTGATTATCTAACCTGAGCTGATTACGTATTACGAGATGCACAACAGTAGGATCGAGAGGTTGTAAGAGAACAAAAGAGAAGTCCATATGACAGGAATATACCTGTGACTGAGTGCATGTTTTACTTATGCAAAATAGCTTTACCTCTTGACATCATAGCTTTGACGCGGGCTTCGGTGGAGGCAGGCGTATCTCCACACAGCTCCAAGGCATTGACCTCATTTGGAAAGAAATCATAACCGTTATTGAAATGTTAATTAACTTTTGCTTCTATTCGGTGACAACCTGTTTGTGTACCGTTATTCAGATACAATAATAATAATGGCCATCGTCATGGCAATGATGGTCAATTTGTTCTATGTCGCATGGCCATCTAAATGGTTATGATCTTCAACCTAGTATATAAGGTAAACATTATTAAATGGCATCTGATCTGTCAAGGTGCGGTTTATTTCGAAAAAAAATACTATTGTCTTATACATGATCCTACTTAGAAGTACTACCAAATCCCATTTAACTCTTTTCCCCTCCGCTGTCTCAGTCCCACTGCCCCCTCACCTGGTGGAGGTGGAGGTTGAGCGCGGCGCTCGCGGCCCGAGTGAGCAGCCTCTTCCCGCAGCCCGCCGGACCCTCCAGCAGTAACGAGGGCACTGGGTCATCCGGCCTCCTCCTGGTGAAAAAAGTATGAAAAACCTATTCAACCACGACAGTCTAAATGAAATGATTCACAGATTGTTTAACTGAGACGGTAATTAATAGGGAATATCAATGTTTGAACTTGCACGTGTTCAATGGGTTTATTTTACTTCGCTCCCTGCAAACTTCGGCAATGTCTTCGTTATAGTTCTTTTTTTACAGCACAACCAGTTATCTAGCCAGGGAGAGTTTATAGACTGTTCTATTGACTCCTTGAACCAACAAGCCTTTTTGTTATAGAGTCTAATTAAGGAAAATAATATCTACTTTTAAATAGTAATACATATCACGAAACAAAATGCAAGAATAAATCTAGTATAAGATACTACGTTGTAATAACTAGCCAATAAGTGAACAGCCTCAATACCTGTGGTAGAGGTGGGGACGTATGACGTCCACCAACTCGTGGTAGATGCGGGTCATGCCGGGAGGGGGCAGCACCCCGCGGTCTCCGTGTAGCATCATGGGCATGGCCCCCGGGATGAAACTGTTTACAGCCCCGTCCTGAAATAGGGTACAGACTTTGGTAGGGCACCAGATGAAACTGTGACAGTAAGGCAGAGTCAAGGAGATGTAATATTGTCAAAAATGATAAACCTATGCAATTAGGCATGAGATAGCACGAAGGTGGAGGGTTACCTGAAACAGTACGCTGTGTCTGGTGTCCACCCAGTAGGTGTGGAAGGCGGGCAGCGCAGGGTGAATTCGGACCACGCGGAAGTAGAGGATGGGGTGACGAGACCCGCTCCCGTCAGACAGCTCCATACCACAGAAGTCTGCATCAACTGCAGAACAAAAAGTCCCGTTGAACAATTGTTCATTACCAGCATGATTTGCAGCTGCATTTGAACTTCGACTTATGATTAAAAGTCATTTTGGGTGTATATCATTCTGCCTTATCAAGGATGGGAAGGGCGGTTAGCATTATCATGTCACCTCACTAACTTAATAACTTTAAACCGGCAGGTAGAGTGAGATATTATGCATAAAATAAAAGGTACAGGTTTCATATCATTTGACGTTTGATCCAGACTGACTTTTCTCTAAGCGTTAAAATCGATGCCCTAAAAACTCTGTGACAGACATTAGGTCCAGGCCATAATTTTGACGTGTTTTAAATATGTGTTTTCAGATTTAGTGAGCGGAGTTCTTACTGCAAATTGCCTATTATAAAACCTGCAGTAACCCGAAAATGGCAATCATATATACGTTATACATGTACTTACGTCGTGAAGAAATTGCAAGGACATCTCCCTTTTTCACCAATCTGTCAATGAAACACAATGACAACATTACACTAATTTACAGTCGGTTTCTGAGATAAATTATGTTTTTTTTTCAATCTGATATATGTATAATTAGTTCTTGCTAGATAAATTGGCGACAAAATATTGTTCATAAATTAGTTCTCAATATTACATATAACTCTGTCTGTGAAATACCCTTAACAGTTATTAACCGCTGCCCTTAATGTTCTCACCTGGGGACACTGAAGAACTGCTTTAGGATTTCACTGGTGTTCGTTGATAAGGCGTAGCTGGGTGAGTTCACTATGGAGATGTGGACCTCACCCGCATAGGGAACACTGCCCCTCCAAGACCAGCTACTCGACAGGTCATGCCCGGCACCAGCAGACACCATCTCACTGGATAGAGGTGATTTCTGAAAATGTCAAGTGTATGGATAGTTCGATACCTCTACGTTTGAGTCATAATCCACAGCACCAAAGTTTTGGCTTAAATAGAAACGAATATCCTAGATTCATTGAAAATAGTGTAGGGGGCAGAGGGTGTGGTCGAAAGACAGACAGACACTTGTTTCTTGTGACTTATGGATCAAAGGGAAATTCTGTGAAAAGATAAAACAGTGTCATCTAATATGGCTCAAGATATTCACGTGTCACTCATAAATTTATCTAAAATTATTGATTCAATGAGACATTCTTATATTGATAATGATTTCACCTATTTTTGACAGAACATGAATTCAAATACAGATTGGCGTTTGGTAAATGTCTTATTTCATATCTTCCGAGCCTTACCTTGATCAATATTTGGATGGACGGATAGGAAGTATGTTTGAAAGCTTTCTGGCAAATGTTAAAGCTAAGGCCTGGATTCATATATCCGATGCCATCTCTGATAGTTTTTCCTTCAACGACATGAACTTTTACTATCCGTATTGCCCGAGATTTAGGTTTATTCTTACAACCATCGTCACTGATCTTTTGTTCCTCTTTGGTTTTCTCCATTCCAGAGCTGGTATCAATCTCAACTTCAGCAAGACTTCCATCAAAAAGTCCTAGCTTGCACGCAGTCGTTTCAGACAAACCCACAGTATCGAGAATTTCATCCCCACATTCATCATTTTTCAACTTTAAAATTGAACGCATCTGATATGAATCATCAATGATTGCCGTTTCTAAGACGATACCTGAAGTATTTGGATTCATTCCACATTCTTTATCACTGTCCAGGATCGAATTCGCACCCAAACTTGAAACATTTGTCGTCGTAGAATGTATGTCATCTTGGTTGGTCCCAATGGCAAAGTCAGACAGAACAAATGGCTTAGTATCCACGGTCTGTGGATATTGGGATTTTTCACTGGTTTCAGTGTGACTGCTATCGATATCATTTTGTTCCGACTTCTGATAGTGTGCATGCGTTTGATTGATAATGACAATTTCTGTGTTGACTGTCAACCGCCCTTGTTGAACAGGTTCGCATGCAATGACTTTCATATCGAAGAAATAACTCATGTCGAAATTTTCTCCATGCGCAAATAAGGTATTGTTTGGAGCTAGGAATACATCGTTTTCTCGTACAAGGACTTTCTGTTGGCAGACAGAGAGCAACAATCCAGTGCTGAAGAACTTGTTCTGTGCCCATGCTAGAGCCTGGTCAGAGGTTACACCAACAACAATTTTTTGCAAAGGAAATAAATGCACAGGTCTTAGAGCAACACGATCGTCGGCACCAAAACTGTAGTGGGTCAAAAACTGCTGAGTGCAATATACAACAGTATTGGAGGGGTCACTTTCAGGAGTCGTATGTGTGTTCTGTTCATGGTTTTCAGGTGATGTGGGCGTGGTCTGTCGGTCCGATCCAAACTCCAGTTCTGTCTTCTCCACCACGGCAAACAGACGAGTGCGCCCGGTGATGGTTTCCTCGGCCTGGATGCGGTCAATGGCTACAACGGTACTTACATCATCATTTTTACCCAACAATGCGTGAAAAGAGTCATGGTGCATCTGTAAATGAAGTGGATGTCGGTCTTTTTGGTCACTAACTACTTGAAATTCACACGTGAAGTCGGAACATGACATGGGCGCTGCCATTTTGATTTCTATGCTGGTTGCCCGCGCGACGAATTGACCTACTTATGGACTGCCGGGCACCTGCCGAGAATCAGCTTCAGTCGTCAGCTTGTTTCCGTCGGCATCGAATAGTTTTCAATTGTTGCACGTTAGTGACAAGTTTTGTCGATGTGGATGTGGCTGCCAAAGGAGATCGGCAAGCGCTTTGGAAAGAATAATTTAAATAACCATGCATCACTTCAACAATAAGGAAGCACACTGAGTTACATTGAAGTTCAGGAGCATGGTTTCTACTCTCTTGAGGTTATTTGGTCCCAGGTAAGTAGAGTATTGGCAATTTCACAAGTCCTCAACTCAAGCCAAGGCTCAAGCCTCAACAAAACATCTAGATCTACTAGGTTCGGTGCGCCAATCCTGATTACTATGCCAAGGCAAGGTCTTATATAATAGTAGGGATTGAGTAATCAGGAATAATAGAATAGGGTAACCAACCCCGTACCCTTAAGTTAATATGGGCCAAGTACTAAGTAAAGGCACATGACATCACATATTAGAAACTCGGGGCTTGACAAATCGGGATGCAGGACCACCAAAAAGTTGTAGATCTACTGCCAGTACTGGGCCACTGAAATAAGTAGATCTAGCCGAGTTGCCCAGTGAGCAACCAGGGCCAAAGTCCAAAATATGAATATTATGAACCTTGAATTATTTGTCATCTGTTTTATCTTGTTGAAGTTGTTCTCTTCAAACATCACCGGGCAACCACATTTTCTAGCTGGGAAACCATATTCAGGAGTCTAGTTGCCCAGTGGGCAACCAGGTTTCCATTTGATTTGTCAAGCCCTGGATATTGTAAAAAAAAAAAATTCTTAATCATTTGACCAATTCTGACAATGTCTGTTCTTCCATGCAATGGTAAGTGTAGTTTTAGATCTAATAGGTGTTATCAAACAATAGTAACGCAGTGTCTATGTCTTATTGCTAATGAGATGAGACGAGTTAAGGTGAGCATTATAAGATAGATCTACCCATATGGACAACATTAGATTTCAACAGCGTTCATTGAAATTTAAACCATATGATATATTCTGAAATTTTTCTTAGCGCGCGGTCGATGGGTATTATTTTTTCGAAATTTGGTCCTACTTTGGTCTTAAAAAAAGTCTTAAATTGATTCTTCACCAATCGTTGCATTTTCCCACACACTAGAGAATTAATTCAAATGTAAAATCCGATTTATTCATCCTCTTCGGTAACTCTATTGTCATGTGTTTGGCATAGATATTTATGTATAGATTCAGATCAGAGGGGAACGATATTTATCCTGTGCCATGTTCTTCTTCTTACAGACAAATTAGAAATGTGCAGCGAATGCCATCAGAGTTGACCTTTGTAGATCCACATCTCTGACCATGGAGGCCGGACGTCAGGTGAACGACTGTTTCAGATAGCACCAAGTCAAAGAGAACTTCCAAACAAATACAACATGGGGTGACAGATTGAAACTGAACTAACCAGAATACATTCAACAGCACAGGTTATACATAGGCCTTACCTTCATTAAGTTTAATTAACAATAACGCGGAGGGTTTTGCAAGCTTTAACATGGGTTGCTGCAGATCTAACGCAGTGCTTGCCGTGCTGGACACAGCGCTCTGCCTGTTCGTCTTCTTCCCACTGTCCGTCCTCCACTGGCGGGGCACCTGGGACCTTCTCGACTATTACGTCATCCCGGACGACCTCTTCTACAGCAGCTGGGTGACGCTGATCGCCGGCAGCGGGGCCTGTTTCCTTATGTACCTCCTCCAGACCCAGCTCTCCCGCTGCGTCTCCCACGGGGGCTCCTCCAGTGTCCTGGGCCCTATTCTCACCCGCCTCTACATGTATCTGTTCTCCTGGGCCGTGCTGTGCTACTGGAGGGGCGCCTGGAACCTGATGGACCTGTACATGGGCTCGGGGCTGGCCAACTCGCTCTTCTTCTACGTGCTGTCCCTGGTGCTGGCCGCCATGTTCAGGTCGCTGCGGACCATCGCCGGCATCCCCATGCAGGTACAGATTGACACCGACCCCGAGCTGATGATTGAGCCCGACACCAGGTTTAAAATACAGGTACGTTATCTTATATGGAGTTTAATCGACCAATTAGAAAATTGTCACGGAGGTTAAGAGAGATCGCAAGGATATGTATGGAAAGTGGCAATTAGAATAGAAATAAAAAAAAACCGGAAATTGTTATTCCTTCTAATCCTTTTTTTTTTTAATTTTTTTTTATTAATTTAAACCACTTTCACATAAATGTGTTCTTCCAAGTAGGTACATAATAATCATAATGAAACAGATAATATTATTTACACGTGCTACATAGTTGCAATGGCTTTCCCGAGACCAGTACTCACCATAAATATGAATATAGTTCTAAAAGTTAGTTCAACAGTCACATTAATTCCTGTTTGTACATATATAATGGTTTTCCGTGATCAGTACTGGCCATAAGTATAACTTTTTGGACAATCATTGCAAACATTAGAGTAATGTAATACATTAGATGTTCTCAAACAGCGATTTCTTAACACCAGTATATAATAGTTTGGTTTTCTTACGGAATTCAATTATGAACTCAGATTTTTGGATATCAGTTGGCAACAGGTCCCATAAAGCTGAACCTCTCCACAGTGGCGATCTTTTATAGGTCTCAGTCCGTGGGATCTTTAGATTAAATACAACCTTCTGATCCCTACGAGTTCGGTTTATAAGAGGGGTAAAGATGTAACGATCATCAAGACTTCGTTTGAACATAAGCTGCAACAACATGATCTCACCTCGCTTTGTCATATAATCAATATTACATTCAGTGTGTAGTTCATCACAACTTATGTCAATCCTTTCTATATCATCACTTGCAAAAAAATTATTACAGCGATTCTAAAGTAAGCCATCATAACTTATCCCACTTTAGCTGGAAATCAAATGATTAAATGTGTCTAACTCATGTTTTACATTTTGCCCCTCAGCCGACAGACATGGGATGTTTCATCGTCGACATCTGCTTCTCGCAGTTTGTGCTTGTCACTCTGGCCATCTTCGTCTGGCGCGGCATCTGGAACGTGCTCGACGACACGCTCTTCCCGGACAACCTCCTCCTGTCTGACCTCACCTCACTCGTCCTAGGCTACGTCATCGTCATCCTCCTCTTCCTCCTGGAGTACCCCGCGTCGCGCGTCTCCTCCTGCCTGGAGAAGAGGCTGCCCCTGGCGGCCAAGATTGTGTTTGAAGACTTGATCATGGCGGTGGCCACCTGGGGGGTGCTGATGATCTGGAGAGGGGCCTGGGACCTGCTGCACGAGTACTTCCTCCCCGACCCGCTGGTGGGCGGCTGGGTGAGCCACGTTCTAGGTGTGGTGGGCCTCCTCGCCCTCCAGGGCTTTGGCAACGTGGGCACCAACGGCATCGACGTGGACGGGTCCTACCCTGGAGGGGCGGGCATCTTCCAGACGCGCTACTTGAGGTTCATATTCGGGAAAGAAAACAAGGAGAATAAGGTATGGTTCACTGATTAATCTTTTTACAAAAATACACGAGGTCATCGCGTAGTCTCATATAATCGATTTAGCGTGTACATTAAAGTTGATATAGTTTTGATTCTTGTTCATGGATTTCAAAAGCCACTTGACCGGATGGTCTGTCTTACCTTAAGCATAGAGATACATAATGGTATGTATGTCTATGCCTCAAGCAACAGTGAGTTACATTCGCAGATGGCCGGTTTCCCCTCTGTTATTTTCCATATACAAGAATTCAAGAATAGCCAGACATATCCATGGTAATTCTCATTAATTCCCAGTAGCCAAAAGCTTGATTTCATGTTGACACTGAAGCTATTAATGGTGATGTTTGCTCTATTCCAAATTTCTAAATACATGTAATAACAATTGGAATATTGATTGTAGGAGGAACACGAGGGAACATCGGAAGACAAAGAACACCTTTTGTCAGAAGAAGGCGACGAAGAGGAGGGTAATGTTGAAAGTTCAACAAATGTTGAACTCCACCGATTAGAAAAAATGAATCTCCGAGAATTTGTATGACTTATATATCCTTGATTGTATGTTCTAACTTCCAGCAATTCGCGTAATAGTCATGGCCTATGCATGGGGTGCCGTTTGAAATGTGAATATTGCGATTTTGCATAATGCGTCTAGCAAACTTATACTCGATACGGTGATATTACTGGTCAACTTTTCGTCCCAGGGTTGTGAATTTTTCTTTGTATATAGAAAGGGATGAATTAGAAAGCATGGTTTTATACAATGGTGATATTGAATTTTGTTAGGAAAATGTACGATTGTCAGATACAAACACCTATGACAAAAAAACAAAGGTTGTAAGCCATTTAACTCACTCAAGAAATCACATTCAGGATTCCTATGGAGACTTGTGAAAATTTTGAAAATAAAAGTTGTTATGGAAAGGTCATGGAATTTAAAAAAGGTACAAAAAGTCAGGGAACTTAATATTTATGTCTCCAGAAATTGAGCAACTTTGTCTCTTTCCATTAAGATTTAGAATTGATGCGTCAGCTGAAAATGTACCTGACGGATTGTCATGGGGGGGAATTGGAAAAGTTTGTGAACACTCTGTCTTCGTTTTAAAAGTTTCCAATAATGTACTGACCGGATAGTGCTATGTTTCGATGTGTCTATATACAGTAGTTATATTTGTGCAATTGGTGTTAAAATCGGTGGCCAAATTTGGTTGAGGGTGTACGGAATAGTTGATTAACGGTCTATTCAAAACGGGTCAATTCTCATTTTAGCTAATACTGATGATTACTGAATTTAGTACTCATCCCTTGTTAACCTAATGAAGGTTGGAGGAAGACTTACGTATCTGTACTTCTTTTTCTAAAGGACATTACTTTGTTTGTATTGATTCGAATGTGTCCTAGATATGTGACTTATGCTAGAAATAAGTTTACAGTGTTCAAATGTTTATCGGGATAATATACCACTAGGTTGTCTTGCATCGAGGTGTATTTGAAACGCAGAGGAAAATGAATAACCGCAAAACGGAAGACCTCTATATTATTGCAGACCTAGTTTTACATGAACAACTTATATCATGCAAAAGAGTTGGACGTTTCCTGATACTATTGGTCCTGTCAGACTAAATTTACTCTAACATATGAAGCTTTAATTCAAATCTATGTCAGGTTTTATATATATTGAAGGTCAGTTTATCCGTGCTGTTTTTGTTTTTTGATAAATCTAGCTCTATTGGTGCTCCCAAGATTATGCATTCTCAAGCATTAGAAGCCCACGTGATATTACTATGGGGGAAGCTGCAGGTGGACAGACGTTAAGCGTTCTCGGCTTCAAGCAACCAACTTCTTTTTTGAATCCATAAGATAACCAATAATTAACCTATTTTCTATGAAATAAGCTGAGTGACCGTTGTACGGAAAAAGGGCTGTACTGTGATTCTCAAACGAGCGTTTAGCGCTCAGGATCGATGATGATGGTTTAGGGACTTTTGCTTCTCTAGAATTACAATGACATAGATCTGTGGTGGCTACTTTTGTGGTCATTATTACAGATTGCACTTGTATTATTTAACGGAATTACAACTCGAGTCACTCAAATATGCGTGTCTTATGTATTTGAAATCAAATGTTTCCTTCCCTGAGTATTCTGAGCTGTCATTTTGAGTATTTGAAAGTCCAGAAACCAAAATGTGCATGTCTTACATATTTAAAGTCAAATTTTTCCTTCCCTTAGTATTCTGAGCTGTCAATTGAGTATGTTAAAGTCCAAAAACCAAAATGTACATGTTATATGTATTTGAAATCAAATGTTTCCTTCCCTGAGTATTCTGAGATGTCATTTTAAGTATTTGAAAATCCAAAAAGAAATGAAAGGCGACTTACGTTACTGCTTTTTAATTTACATGTTTGTTGTTAGGTTTTTAAACAAAATGAAAAAATGGGCAACGTAGAGAGAATTCTATTTCTTTTTCACTAAAGGCAATTTCGGGTAGGTGAAAAGTATTATCATGTATCGAGGTATCACATCGATTACAACCCTTACTACCCGTAAGTGTTTTAGATACATAAAAAAATAATTGTTCTATTAGGTACGACCCTCGCGTGTCTTTCATGAAAAGAACTTTGTTAATAGGTTTCCCTGTGGTGAATGGAATAAGATCTGATAAGACATTCGTATTGATCCTAATCAACTAGTGATAATTGTCATAGCATTATATGTATTATGAATTGTTGTAATGATAGCAGAGAAAGGAAATAAATAGTTCTTTTACCATTCCTATAACCTTAAATCGATCAGTATTTTAGCAGAGACTTTACTACGACCAAACCCTTTTTAATTTGAAACAATGAAATGATGAAACTTTTATAAGATACTTATATTTATGTATAGAATTGTCATCACTGACTCTTTCTTGCCAAAAATAGCCCTGGCGCTTTAGTTACCCTGACGTTCAATACATTAGTCGCCACCTGTTTAGTAACGAATCGATTGGATGTATCAGCCTAACCATAAAACTACAATAGAAACGCGCGGGTGTCTATTGAGTCCGTTATATCTACAGTGTAAGCCGGTGAGGTTTAATGTATTTGTGACCCATGCAGCTGGTCACATCAATACAATGTTATGAATGTCAAGTGTAATGGTATGTTAGTGACCAAGAATAATTCATGTAGACCAAATTGTTATAACCCTTGAATACAGATGTATTTCATAGTCTGTTCATTGTTCTTATTCTCATAAACAGAATGTCCATATCATGATGATACTGATGAGAATCTCATAAAAATTGATCTGCAACGAAATCCGTTTTTATTGTTTGTTTTTTAAATGTTACTGCTTGCCGCCTTAAGAACTTAGTCAGGTCATGTCACAGTATTTTGTAGTAAACCAACAAATTATGTAGGGGTCTGGGGAAAAAATGCAATGTAAGTTCACAAATATGATAAGGATCATCCTAATTTGAATGGTCTTGTTGTACTGAATAGGATTTTTATTCCTATTTTTGCACGAAACGTTTCTCTTTGAATTTCCATCATATGCATTGATTTAGTACCGCGTGCCCTAAACTAGCTAAAAATTATGGATAGACTGTTATAGGTAAAGTGAACCCCACACCTGTCTTTCTTATCTATCCTTAAACGTTGACAATGCGAACAACATTCTTGGATATATTCCAGTATGAGAGTGTTCATGTGATTGCTGCTTATATATGCTTGAGGAGTATACAGTACATAATCGCGGGCATCGCCAGTAAAATGGTTGGTAACGATTTCCTGGCGATTTTCTACCAGTAGGCACATTTAGCAATATATGACATGATAGTGATAGCAAATGGTTCCAATATCACAAATGGACAATACTGATACGTGGAATATTGCATTGAGAAGCAAATATGTAGCCCTTTCTCGTGATTATGGTGTCTGCGGACATCTCTTTCTTTTTCAGTTCACTGGTTCAATGCACAATGTACAGCAATACCATTGCTTGAAGATAGATGATAAATGGACCACAGTAGGGTGTTTTTTGTAGTTCCAACATGAGCCACATGGAGCAGCACTGATCCAATACCCGCGATGACTGAAAGAATTGCGTTTAGTATTGGCGTCTGAAACAAATATAATATTTCCCCGTTCATCTCCCATTCTGAAATAATGTTTCGAAGTATATCGACGAGCCCTCAGTTATACGTAGAGAGTGTCGCTGCCAAAGTATAAAATGGTTAAGTAAGAGCGACCGATCGGGGTCACATAGAAAAGGTCAGACCACCTTGTGCTATATATTATCCTGTTGATTATAGGGGGCCCGCATACTGTTCTATTGTGTGCATCACTCATAATTGTCATGGAGAACAGAGTGTGCCAGAGTAATTCTGTTCCATGATTATGGATCATATTCATACCAGTAGGTTGGTATAGCACCAAAGACCGCCACAGCTACTTCGGTTGTGTCTGAATAATCCATTTTAGTTTGATAGGTCTGCATATTGTAACAAATTTACCTAGGAGGCGCTGCATCAAAATGCATAGAGAGCTAGAGTTTTTTTTAAACATGCTGAATATTTTGGGCATATAACCCTATATCCTTTGGCTGACGTTCTGTACATATACAGGAACAATGTATTGAAGGGGAGATACTTATTTGCATAATTTTATATTAGTTTCTAAATTTTTGGTTACCATGGAAACCCCCATTCTATATTTGCGACCGTGCCAAATAAACCAAAGATTTTAGCATAATGTCTATTTTGAGATGTGCATCAAAAAGTAGCACGTTTCTCCGCTTGGTCGCCCCGATAGGTATAACTATGACAGGACGGACTGGGCCTTCTTGGGATACCAATAGACCAAGAATTATTGTGAATTACTGTTATCGTACTTGAAATTTTACTTTTTAACATTGGGGTAATAACAAAAAATAGCTATAGGTTAATTTCATTAGCAGAAACCTCATCATTATTCGTATGACTTTTAACAAGAAAGATTAGATCTAGATATATTGTGCACAAATCCACCCATTCGAATTTTCTTACTAAGGAAGTAGCATATATATTTTAGTTGGAGAATATCTCGGTAAATGCTTAAAGAATTATCTAGTTAAAAATCTTCTGATTTAACTACAATATTATTTTAAATTGTTTCTATAAAGTTACTATAGGCCTAAAGCTCAAAGCATAATAAGAATGTTTTATCTGCTATATCTTTTGTTTTAGATTCACACTGCATGGTTCTATTACTCTTGGCCATTTTATAGCTGGTTGGTAACGTTGGAGATCTCCGTTGATTTGCTACCGGTTTATCTCCCGTTCAAAGTAACATTGTTTATCCGCAATAATATTATTATGACTCCAGTGATAACAAAACTTAGCTTGGAATAAAATGTGTACTAAGGGGTGGCAAATGTTGGCTAACGATGAGTTTGGCTTTCTCATTAAAACTTCAATCATTCCTCAAATATCTTCGGATGTCATATCATGGTTGAAAACACCTTTCAAAACCGGCAATTCCAAGCTAATTTGCATGTCATATCCGGCAGGGATCCAGGGTCCGTGATTGACAACCATTCACGTTTTGCATCATTAAACAGTTACTTTGTCATCCTTTTCTTCCAAAACGCCGGCATTCCCGTGCATTTTTTTTCACCATTTTCCCAAAGAAAAACAACAGGAGAGTCGGCAACATGGCATGTTCTTTCCCTTTTCCTTTCGATTTGCTCTCTCCAGGCATTTTGAGAATATCCAAAATAACGTGTGCTTATGCAAAAGTAGGATACAATCCATATTGCCCTGTAACCATAAACCTTTCGGTCTTTCCTCGACTTTGCGGATAATTTCCCACTCACATTCGACCAGCACACAGGGATCTTGAAGAACCTACGTTCCGTTTCCATGGACCAATATATTCCCTTGAATTTAAACCCTTGCCTTCCCTTATAATCATGATGCTTTGCTTTTTTTACAGTCACATTTTTTTTTTACACCCCCAACAGCACCCCCTATTCCCAACCATATATCCCCTTTTGCGTACATAAACAAATTTAGATTTGCTTCATAATAAACCATAACTGTCAGATTATGCATACGGAATAATGTGTCTATTTAATGATACCGGTAAAGTCGCCGGGCGATTGGATTATCAGAATATAACCAGGCGACTCCCCATGGGTATGGTGCACATTCTGGGCGACGGGCAATGGGCAACAGTATCGGTGGTAAAATTAGCAGTAAGATCAGCTGTAAGATATCAAACTTGCTTGATATTACAGTCGCCCGCCGTGTTTACCGGTGTCTCTGGATGCCGGTGGCCAGATGCCGTTGGGATCGCCTTGTGGATATGCCGCTTTAGATCCTATGGAGGCTTGCTGATAATTTTAAGCAAATCCTGAGTAAGTCGGCATAACATTTTAAACAATGCTTCATAGATACACACCATTTGAATGAATACATTCAAAGCAAGAATACTAAGATTAGGCCCCGTTGAACAATCTGATATCAACGCCATAATTAGTTAAGTTATTTACGACTAATCTATTATAATATTCTGTAATATCAACAAGCGATATCCCCTTGCTGAATGTCTATCAGAATGCGTTAATGTTGGGTCATTCTTCAATACTAAATATCAATTATTTTTATCCGCCACATTCCTAGATCATTAGCGTACATGTAATTCATCCGGTCTAGGTTTACATTTTTCACTCAGTTGTTGTAACATTCTGGATTTATAAACCATTCGGCAGTGATATACGATTTCTGGTTTTATCTTTGTCGGCAGCCCTGGCCTACATATTGAACATTGGATGATGGGGTTTCAGCTTTGATTAGAGGTCTAATTGTATAAGAAATGATTGATAACGGGTGCCTGGAGAGGACCTATTACAGTTAGAATGTGGAAAGACCGGCGAGTAAGCGCACCTCGAGAGACAAACGACTGAGTCCGGTCGTCCATCAACGATGGCGGAAGTGAGGTAAAGTGAGCTTTTCCCCAGCAACCGCCACCACCAATATTAATGATACACACTCCATGCAAATGACCAATTTGTAAGGCCGGTTATTACAGTTTCCTGGTTCTCCTCTTTTTATTGATAAATGTAAAATAAAGGTGGACATGCATTATTATAGGAGACCCATTGATATAATTATAATAGTGATCAAGTTTCTGAATAATGATGCGCAACATTTAGGCCTAATATTTGGCCGCCTTATAATTTCATGAGTATGGGATTAATCATAATCTTTCATTGATATTAACCCTCGCTTTAGGGTGACTATGACTGGGGTTACATTGCATTCTAGTCTAGTTGTTCTTGTAACCTTAATTCATCTAGGTCCAAGCAGAATCTTTATCTATGTATTTATTCAATTATATATATATTAATTTTCTATATTTGTGTATCTAAATTTCTGTCTTTTGTTAATTTATTCCTAATGAACTTGTTGATATCAGGTGCCACCTAAACTTACTATAATGCTACCAAAAATATATAGTGTAGCCTAGGCTTGTTTTGCTTTAGTTCTTACATTAATCAGGGGGCAAAAGTCCAGGGGGCAAAAGTCCAGGGGGCAAAAGACCGGGGGGCAAATGACCAGGGGGCAAAAGTCCAGGGGGCAAAGGTCTGGGGGGCAAAGGTCTGGGGGCAAAGGTCTGGGGGGCAAAGGGTAAATTGGCATGGCATATATAAGTACATTTATGTTAAAAGTATAGTTATATGATACCCCTTCTAATTGCTGATGTTGGAACTCGGAGCTTCGTGCGTTGAAATTGGGAGAATTTACAGGTGACGATAACAAGATATAAATATAATATGCTTTGATAATTATGCTTAATGGCAAAGTGCCTTTCATTACAGCCTTCCGCTCATACGGTTTATACACAATATAGCCATAATGTGGAAACATCACAGATTTTGGAATTATTGATTATTACCACCGTAAAATCAGTGTCTGGCATCGATCACGATGATGGCTCTGAATTTCAAACACATCCACATCGACTAGGCCTCTAACGTTTTCAATATCATTTACAGTAATGACGCATTGCACCAAAGGTCTGCGTTACATTTAATGACTGATGTATAGCCATGGAGAACAGATACACATTGTACAACACCTGAAGAAACAGCTGTTTCGTACAGCTTTTTCCCAGTGGTCAGGTTGTCGCACATCCAAGTAAAATGTCTGCATAACATGCATGGGTCGCGTGCTGTCACGCTCCTGGGGCAGAACCTTTTGTTTTGCTGCTACCCCATCTGTAGAATAGGACATAGACTAGGCCACCCCATGGACGTAGACTATAGGCAAGTCGCATGACCACGTGTATTGATCATGAAGAGAGCTTTTCCCTGTTTGAGCTCAAGCCTCAGTATTATAGCGCCGGGGTGATTGCGGGCGTGCATTGTAAGCACTACTTTTTTGGAATAGGTGGTAACCTAGTTCAGAGAAGAGGCATGCAGTGTTCCCAATTGTCGGACAAGCCTGGTCGGGTGTGAAATTACCCATCTCGTGTCCATGCACCCCTAGGTTTTGTTGCTATATACCAGATATACATTGTATTATTTTCATGGTTGGTATAGACGTTCAATTCCGCATGCCTAATATGCATTTTTATTACCTTGCGTCCTAAGCACCTTCTACTGTTTTATTGTATTGTCGGCCAACATGGAACGATATTCATGTCTTTTTACGCAAAATGAAAGCAAATATAAACAAATTACATCTTCTTTTTGAACTAGTGATGAATATGCAGGATTCATTAAATCACAATAGCTCACAAACGTAATGGATCTCCTGTAATAATTATGGTCACGGAAACTTACCATGCAGTTACACATGAATATATATACATCCTGATCAACAAACCAATTTCCATATACTACTTAGACACGCTAAAGCCAAAATCACACTGTAGAGACTAAAACCGAATATACTAAACAGTTGAGTTATGTTTTAGTGGTCAGTCTCAATTTGTCGGAAACAGGATGAGCCACCTACGACTGCCCAGTCCTTCCATGCGACATGGCCTTAAATTAGTCCATCGCATGTTGCTTTAAGTGATCATGGTCTGATGACCATGCTACACGGGTACATGTTTTCCTCCAATTTTCCTGTGTTATCCCCACACCGAGCCTGTAATATTAATGTACGGGTGTGAATCAGACAACGTGGATGGCCCTCCATGTAGTATGCGTCTACCCGACATCTCCTCGGTACGCCGACACTGTGAATAATACATCCATCCGGCCGGCCGGCCTGCAGCTCCCACCTTTGTCACCGGTGCGGGAAGCTGGAAGTACGGGGAAGAGTGCTATACAAGCGGCTGGAAGAGGGGGAGAAACCAGGATCTTAAGTGGACGAGGGAGGGGCTAAATAACACGAAGTAGTGTTAAAAGGACAAAAAACATAGACGAGAGATGAGAGACATGCAGTGAGCGGAATAATGGAGGGTGCTATGGATATCAAGGATGAGCAATACCTCTAAGCGGAGATACCGCCGCGCTCCCCTTGTTTAAGAATTGATCATAGGGTGTCTGTCTAATGTGTCTGTGTCCGATCTATGTTACTTAAAACCGAGGAACTATTGATATAGGTTTCAAGAGAAATTCTGAAAAAGGGCCCTTTTAGATAGACTGGGAAGTGAAAAATACATTTATGGCTTTGAGTTCTGAGTACTATTATGCGAGCTCATCACACAAACCAACTCTGTTTTCTTTTGACATGAAATACTGATAATGATCAACAGGTAGGAATTTACTATCAGATTCTTATAAGTCTGAGTGCATGACTCATTCGATAACATTCTACTCATTAATCCAATATCCCCTCGAACTTTGGGATGAAATTGGACTTGGATATCTGTAATTAAACCATAAAACTATTAATCATTCTGATTAGATGTGGAATGTCATATCTCAACATACATGTCAGTCGCCGAGGCGGAATTAATTATACAAACGTCCTGTAAAGCAGGAGAGCCAGTATAGTTTGATTACCCAGACACATAAAAGTAATTGAATTGCAGATGTCTCAAGTTATCTATTAGTGTCTTGTTTTGTATAGGCCTATTCAACTGGCGCGCTCATTCACTTTTTAACCGTTCGTACAACAAATTCGACTGCTTAATTAGATAATGATGAGGCAAAGAAATGAATCTGGACATTAAATAGATACGATAGGGGAAAATAATAAAACACAGAAGGTCACTTCTTAGGAGACAAAGAATAGGAAGAAAACAGAAATATGTATTTGGCCTTTGAGACAAGTGTATGGAGGATGTTAAGCCCTGATGAGGTTGTTATATTGTATTGCGAGCCTGTTTTATTCCGGGTTAGGACTCGCCACATTTGTCTCTTTAATTATGGTGATCCAAGCTTTCAAACTGCTCTCTTCAGATGAGGGTGGATGAGGGCAGGTGAGTCCGGGTGGGGCCACGTGGGGTCGGGTGAGGGCAGCTTTGATTGTGAGGACACGTATACGAGCTGAATGCCCTGCCTTAGCTGGAACTCCTGTTCCTGTTCCCGTTCCTGGAAAGATCTGTCAGGGCTATAGATTAAATTAATGCTGTCTGGTTTCGATGTCCGAATCACGATATTTCTAGGAACTACTAGAGTAGGCCTATGATATTATTCACTCTGCTACATGACCTGATATAAGTTACAATGTACATGATTACTGTCCTTGTTTATAGTCGCAGATGGTCGCGGCTAAGGATTTCTTCCAACACAGCCACTATAACTAGACGCTTGTTTTTTTTACTTCCGAATTTGATAATTTGCAACTTTTATCTTATCAGCATCAGTGCCCGCTCTGATGCTTAAGCAAAGAGGTTTCCGCAAAACATAATACATGGAGATAAAGTGCTGAATGTTTATGGAGTGGAACTTGGCATCTCCATTCCAAAGTTATTCGACGCTATCGATTTTATGTAACGAAAATTGCTGAATGAACATATTGAGTGTATGTATACCTGCATAAGTATTTCTATAGTTATAATTGTTGTAGAACATATTGAATGCTTTTCCCTGTAATGGCGGCAAACGAGGAGCTACAATATACCTAAAAAAAACATCTCGAATTCATGTACATACATCCTGCTGTTTCCTGCTGAGTATGGCAATTTTCCTATACTACTTACAATTTAACAGCCTTTGGAGAAGTACGTACGCAGCACTTTGCAAAATTTTTCCACATCGGCTCATCAAAACGAATAATTATGAATAAGAAGACCGAGACCCGGATGCTTTAAATATCAAAATATTGTCGGACATCCGGATAAGGAAGCGGATATGGAATGTCGATAGGCTTCCACGAATTGAAACACGTTTCAGCAATGAAAGATTTATCTTTATTCAGGTTATCATCAGACATCATCAATCATTTTCAAAATTTTCAAAATTCATATAGCTATATAACCTCTCATAGACTCTTCACTTCAGGGCTTCCTGCAGCAAGAATAATAAGATAGATGATGTAATTGTTTTTAAATTTCTAGATAGATGACCGCTATGTATCGACAAATTGTCCGACATAGGTGCGTACTTTTACTACACCGTTAGGTTAAGGTCCCTTAGTGTTGACAGATAGGAGGAGGTAATGTTTCAGTCCGTGGTCAGTGTATAGTCAGAGCAAGCAATCGGTCAAACTGACCAGTAATAGTCCGAGTGGCGTGCCCGCACTGACCAGCCGGGTAATCCGGCCCGACGGCTCCCGCGATGTCCGTCGGGGGGTGGGCAGGGGGACGGACGGGTCCATAAAGGGACTGACGTTACTGGGGGAGTGGGGTCGCCGGGAGGACGGAAGAAATCAAAGCTGTCCGCGGGTTCATTAGCGTGTGGTTGGCGGTGCCTACGGGCATCTGGCTGGGATTAGGACACGACTGGAGAGATAAGAGCAAGCCTTTGATTGTGAGTTGGACGAACACATAGCGAGTAAATAACACATTTATGTACTTGGTTTGGCCGGGGGAGATGTTCTGCATAATCCTTAAAACAACAATGATGAAATGAACGATAACAGTATCATCATGCTATAGGAAATATTGTAGGAGTAGGCCTATTCTAATATCCGTGAATACACTAAAACAATCGACATGAACTGAAAACAAGACATCAATTGGCGACCAAAAAAGCAGGGGCAATGAGAAAAAACGACTCGTTAAGAAAAGTAGATCAATAAAGACAGGTGTGATAAAAAGAAGGAGGTGCGGTCTTGTACATACAACCCCATGCAGTTTGAGTTCTGCTCCCCTTGACATCGTATACCGCCCGCACCCAGCATCATTATACCAGCCGAGGGCCTGGGTCTATAAGATAGAGGTGTGCGGGAACCAGAGACACATATCAGGGCGTGGCGTGGGTTGCGGCTATCCATCAGACCGATATGACCGCCTCATTTGTCGCGCGGCCATTTCCCGCATGGTCAGCGCTCTCCACTGGCCACCGCATGGCATGTACATTCGTCGCACCGGGAGCTAGGAGAGCGGGGGGAGTGAGTATAAATGCGCCCTAATCTGATGCCGCCGTTCGTTATCGGCGCTTGTGCTGAGCCAAGCATCAGCAGCAGTGTGGGGAGGAGGGAAGGAGGGAGGGGCGGCGTGCAGCATCAGACCGGTGGCCGCGACGTGGGAGGGAGCAGGGGAATGGCAGCAGCAGTGCCAACAACAACAACATCGGCCGTAGGCAGGTGGAGGCGTCCAGACACAGACATAGGGCAGGCCGCGGCTGGCAGCTGCTGAGCCAGGCGGGGTGCCCAATGAGCAGTGGTCAATACGGACGCTGTGGTCGTGGTGGGTCAATTCGGGTACGAGTCGGGAGTACACGATAACATGCCCCGTGCGGATACCACCCTATACCAGTGGCGTTCCTCCAGCACCTCCAATCTTTGACGCCCGGTCCCACGGCCACGGCACCGACGGGACGCAAGGCTCGGTGACCTTGAACTTTGTGACGCCCTTAATCGACAGGTGAGATAGCTCTCCTCCAGTACCCTCTCAATCTCTGCTTTTCCTCCAGCACGCCCCCTCCTGGAGAGGTGACAGACGCTGCCTGCGGGGTGTGGGCGTGTGTACAGGAGGGAGGCGGCGGTGGCCGCTCTCTGTTGTCTCCGTGCACGGGGAAGCTGCATTCATGAGCCTTGCCAAGGAAGGTCTACATTCTATCGATTTGCACCAGCTCGGGGGTTCAGGCCAAAATAGACTGCTGTGGAGCAAATGCTCGTCGCGATGCGGCGGCTGCAGGCGGCTGTGGCTCGGCGGCTCGCGCTGGAGGAGATTCCTCCAGGTGTGGACGGACGGCAGGTGACCGGGGATATACTTCTCATGCAGTCCAGAAGGGTTCAAGAAAACCAAGGATTCGGTCTGTGTGGAATGTAAGTGCTGAAAAGGGAGAGCGACTAAGTCTTTGATCAGATATAATGGCCGTCGGGAGAAACGTGAATCAATATGCGCCGTATTCCACACACCTGAGCCTTACAAAGACGACACCTTGTCTACGTGTTCCAGAAGCAAGACCAGATCAATATCATAAAAGGAAAATTCATACAGTGATCGCTAATATAATTTCCTGTCGACATCGGACACGTTAAAGCCTTATCCATACAACCCCTGAGTTTACTCTCTTTGTCAGAAATGCCTTCGATTGTGGTGGACGCTGTTTTGTGGGTGTGCCTTACCTGCCAGACGATGCTCCTCCTGGGCGTGCCCGGAGGCTGCAGGGCTTTGCCCATCTCACAGCCCCAACTCCACGACCTGGACCTGAGGATGGTGGAGTTCGGGGAGGCCGAGGGCGAGCCCATTCTGGGTGACGACCTGATACTGGAGTTTAAGTCGGAGAACCTATCCGGGATTGTCCGCTTAAATCGCGTGGAGGAGAGCAACCCCAGCGAGCTGAGTTGGAAGGAGAAGAAGCATAAGCCGGAGAAGGGCGGCACGAGCAAGAGTTACGACCAGAAGGGCGCCATGTACTTCGCCGTGTCGGTGGTGTCCCTGTACGGGCTGTCCATCGGCGTGCTGGTCGCCTTCAGTCTCAGGAAGGACTGGGACGAGGACGAGGTGAAGAACTTCCAGAGGAGCTGGGTGAAGATGGACCACCAGATGGAGAAGCAGGAGAAGCAGCGGGCCAAGAGGATGATGACCAGGGCCATCATCGCCATCCACCAGCCGCGCCGGACCAGCGTGTGCGCCGCCGTCACGCGGGACGCCGTCTACATGGCCCTTGCGCCCGTGGCCCTGGCGGCGCCCGCGGCCGGCGGCGGTACGGACCGACGCCCCAGCCGGGAAATCCCCATCTGGAACAACCTGCCCCCACCTATGGTCACTATAGAGGAGGGCTCGGGCACCCCGGGGGGTGGGGCCGTCGGCGGGGCCGAGGGAGGGGAGGGGGACGAGGTGGACAGGGGTAACGAGTGTCCCAATGAGAGGGGCTCCAGGTCATCGGCTTATGGCCCAGACCTAGACAGAAACCGGAACCAGAATTCCGCAGACACTGACGACGACCCGGAGGTGGACGTGGACGGCAGCTTTGAGGTGGACGACGCCTCCCCGCTGTCGGAGCGGCCGGCCGGGGAGGTGGACGACGACGAGGAGGAGGCCCAGCTGGTGGAGGAGGAGCACCTACTGGAGGGACAACTGGAGGACGACCTGGACCTGGGCAGTGAGGCCATCGGGTCTGAAGACGACGTCTTCGTGCACGTCGGGGATGACGTGGCCGGCGGGGGGATTCCCGTCACACGTCGGTCACGGGGCAGCCCCCCGTCCTTAGCCTCGCCGGAAGTGGACGACGACCTAGACGACGACGTCTTCCTCGTCTCGCCCACCACGTCATCGTACCCTGGAGACAGCAGCATCGACCTCCCGGAGCAGCAGAGGGTGCACCCTGGGGGTGTGGCCTCCCCGGTGCTGCCCTTCATGGACGAGGACCCCAGCCCCTCCTGGGCCGACCCCCAACCGCCGCTCGGCTGGTCGGCCGCCTCCGAGCGCTACTGAGCAATACAGAGCGACTCTTAAAGGGGCAGTGGGTGGTAGCGCTGAGCGGATGTGAGCGGTCCTGGACAATGTGAGCTGTATGGTTTTCATTCTTATTACCTTCACTTACAGAGCGTTCTATTCATTTCATAACTGCTATGCACAACTTTAATTTTATTGATGTACAACTATCATCACACACTACATATTTTTATCATTTATACTGGTAAAAAATATTCTATGTGAAAATAGTAAAGTGTTGATATATGAACATTACTACCATGCCTTGATATAATTGAGTTTATATTGTACTCTTCACTTTAACAAACTGTGTGATCCAAATGAATTACCTATTCACTTCTTTGCATTTGTCTTTCGTAAGCATTTGTACAATCTCTCTACGCACAATACCTATCGTCATGGTACCTGTTCAACAACTCCAATTATATGGGGCCTTTTGCTTAGGTCATGCATTATGTAAGAGAAAGGCAGGTCAAGCGGGGACTTCTGCAGGCGTCACACAATGAATATTCCAGCCAAACACATCCAATATGTCTGTGGGGTGCACCAAAGTATCACCCAACATTCAGTCAGACAAACCGCTCTCTGGACCTTCCCAGCCGTTTGACCGTTTGACCTTATCAGTCAAGCCACCGAGACAAACGTTCAAGAAGTGGCAGTTTGCCTAATGGAGAAGCTGTGTTCGTGTTACTCTGCCTCACTGGTCACATCCCACCGTTGATCCACGGTAGGGCTGGGAAACCAACCTTGCCGGTGTCAGCCGGTGGCATCAATGTACTCAGAAACCTCTTATCAGTATAGTCTGCTACCTCCATACGTGTTTATTTCGATAGCGGGAAAGGTTTAGGTTGTCGATATTGATCTTTGATAGCATATCAATGAAGTCTTTCAACATTGATTTTCCGTGGGAAAAAAAACGGACCACATTATTACCAAATATTTTTTAGAATCTGAGAAGAGAAACTCCAACAAAAGGACATCAAATAAATTGTATAAAAGTCAAGAGGAGCTAATGATAGGTATTCCTATCATATTTTTATCAAATGTTGGAATGAACATTGTCGACACGTCATTTGTAATAGCTTGGCTATTATAGCAACAACCATTTCAGACACGTTCAATTACCTTTTACTGACATTAGGAATGACACTAGTGAATTTCATAACTCCCATTACCGAAAGAAGTAGTTTGTAGCCCAACCCAGCATTGTCGGGGCCTGTTCAGCGCCTCCGGTCGTTTGCCAATGAGAAGCCAGGCATGCACTGTGGTCTGTAATTTGCCTTAAATTATTGAAAAGCTTGTCTCCCGCGGGAGAGACAACCGCTGCCTCAGCATTGTCAAAGCGAATTGGACTTGATCACAAAGACCAATGACCTTCAAACAACTGCACCAGACAAATTGATAAGTGAGGGATGTAGTGTACGGTGAGATATGAGGTTCAAGTCGGCAGTCTTCGAAACACTAGGAAACAATTAACATTCCACTTCAGATAATGTGCAACTGTAGAAAACGTTCCCTGCACACCGGTGATGGTTATGGATTATTTCTTTTGTAACAAATACCTAACAAGGCAATAGGGAAAGGACTGCCTAGTTTCCCTAATGGCCCTTATCGTTGGCAGACAATTTAGATCGATCATAATCGGCGAGATCTGAAGTTCCGAAACAGCTTTGAGTAGAATGGGGAAACTAAAAAAACCTGGGTTAATGCTTAACAAAGGGGATAAATACAGCCTTGTTGTAAATGTGAGACACGGATGTTTGCTAGAAAAATTAGTACGACGTTGTAAACGGCAAGGACAAATGAGACAGAAAAACACCACATCTAAACGAACAGACGTACCAGTATGCTTTTGATGTGGATGGAATCCATCCAAGCACCTCTATATAAAACCATCCCCTAGAGCTCTTGATATCCTGGAGACTGTGTATCCCTAATCCATGTATATTATATAAGCCTCCTTCTCAACCACACCCAACCCATTCAGCCACCCAATCTGCGCGAGCGATGTCACAATGTATCATATCAACCTTGAGAGAGTCCTTACAATCAGAGAATAAATACGAGAAGTCTATATGCCTCCACGCTGAAGTCCGATCTGACTGAGCTGTACATCGCCCGCTCAGATCGTGTGTATACGGCCAAGCCTGTTTGTTGGCCGGACTAAAATGTCGTCTGCCGAGAGAATGATAGATGGAATCAGAGCTGGCGAGGCTTCTGACGGAGAGCCCCGCTCTATTCTGTTAGGGATGAGGCTACGCAAGGCTCGGGGATTGTAGCTTTTGGCTGGTCCCCATGTCCCTGAGCTGCCGACTGCACAAAGAAGCCAGGGAATTACTGACAGAAGCAATGGAGACTCATACGAAGCCATACCAAAGGTCAGTGGACCTCTGGCGGCTGAGAGGTCCCTGGATGGCGGCTGCTTCTTCGTGGAAAGAAGGAAGTCCTTTCAGTCATTCGTGTCGGCCATGCTAGAACAACTAGGTTAATTCGGATTCCCAGACTGCCAGCATTGCTGTGGTGAACATAATATTGGAGCAGGCAGTTTCAGGTTTGAGGCAGGTAGAGCCTTCAATATTGGTACCAGTAATTATTCGGGTATACTTGTTCCATGATGATCTGACATGCGGAATAAAAAAAACCAATAAAACTAATGTAGTAGGTATTGTAATCTGAAGGGTTTCTGTGATTATGAATCAAAATGTGGTTCTGTCAGTTCGGGATGATGAACGAAAAAAACAAGTGAACACGCAAATTGTTTTTCATATGTTTGACATTGTATACGTAATTTCCTCAACATATATCTTTATCGTGGTTGTTACTTGAGCTTTGTTTATTCCAATTCCATATAAGGGATCATCGACATGTGATGTGTATAGTACAACAGCTACTCAAACATATCAATGTTTATTTTGTATCATGAAATACTCTACATAGACTGCAGGAAAATACGGTGATTAATTTTGTGGTGCTTTTGCTTAAGTTAATGTTGTGATTACAAGTGATACAAGTACATGTATAAAATCCATCTAGAATATCTTTTGCAACATAACATGATAATACAGATGTTTTAATCTAATTTTCCATGATATTTTTATTCAAACTACAACTAATTCTCCCCTGAGTGGGAATGGAACGGGTTTTACAATAACTACAATGTACGTGCTTTGACAGTGGCTTCCACGTACATGTGTGTCCATGTGCAAAGATTCATGTGTATATCATTATGTACAAAATGAAACTAGTAGTGGACCTGTATTAAAAGAGCAAGATCTAGCCCTAGGCCCCTGGAACAAAATGTTATCCCATTGATACTGTTGCGTCCCAGGTTCTGATAAACGAAGTAGAGAATAGATAAAGATATATAGGATCCCATTAATTTTCTTACCACTCACGGAAGATATAATATTATTAGCAGACAATCTAACCACAAAACGGCATACGACATATATCCATTTAAAATTAGTCCCTGTTTATGGGTTGCTGGCATTCAAACTATTGTCTTAGATTACAATTTGATATTGCGTGCTCAGTCGCTGGGACGGATCCAGTGATTTCGTTAAGGGGTGCTCTAAAGCGTAAATTCTTTCATGGATTCTGCATGAGAAAACGGGTTTTGTCAAAAGTATGATTGAAGGGAAGCAGGGCCCATGTCTTCGTAAGTGTTTTTCATGATTGGGCTAATCAGCTAAAATTTGATAAGTGTCTCATAATGTCTGAATCTGTCTGGTGCCAAGTAGGGATATTATTCCAAAATAACATTGAAAAGGGGTCGTTAGGTGTAGTTACTTTGATTGACAGACAAAATAGATATGGATGAGACACCAATCAAAATTCACCTGATTAGCTTAATCACTATAATCAGTTATGAAAATATGGCCCCAGGACAGCACACCTGGGGTCCCCAAAGTGTAAAAAACATTATATGCATACATCGATCAGATTCTATCAATAGTCTTTTTTTACCATTATTATACATTATACTCATCGTACATTGATGATCTTCCCTATAATTAAGAAACAACTTAAAATTATGAAAACTGGGATAACAGTCATCATTAAAGGTTCATAGTTCTTGCTAATATTAAAGTTAATGCGGATCCACAAAAACTGGTTTACAAACAAATGCAAATAATTATTACAAAATTGTATGGGAATCTACTAGAGATTTTTTTTTAGCTAGTTTCCATTGCTAATACTTTACCATGCAATAACCATAGCTAAACTCTTTGAAAATATTTATACAGTAACATCAGTTTCCATAATGTTGGCCTCGAGTCACTTTAAACAGTTATATTCCACAACAATTGTAAATCTTCAATACTAAGACATTAGTTTTATTTGGGAATAACCACAACCATTTATTTGAATGGGTCCGTGAGATATCACAAGTAAATTAAAAAAATTATTACGGACTCTTTCTGCAAGAGAGACTGTTATCTCCCAATCTATCCAATGAACGGGCGATGATGGTCTCACAGTCTGCAATGTCATATGCCGTCTCATTTTTCCAGCTGAAACATATCACTTTGTTGTGATTAATGTTGTTAATTATAAAACTTAATACTCATAGGTAACTCCATAACTAACACAAAAACGAATACGATTTTATCCATAAATTCATAAATCCATATCATCAATGCGTTTTCAAATGTATAGATCAAGAACCATAAGTAATCTCTTGTCTTCTAGGTATCCTTCTTGGGGCATAGATTTACAGCATTTCCTTGAGTTGATTGCTTTTGGTTCATTTAGTGTACACTTGTTATGTATTAGGCCTAGTATCAATTGATTGAACTTAAAAATGGAACCTATGCTCTAAAGCCTTACCACAGTTCTTGCAAAGATTCGCGTATTTTCTTAGCTGCGAGTCCAGTGTACATAACGGTGTCATAATAACAGATTAGTTTCACAATATAATCAAATTATTTCATAATGTTTATTGTTAACATTTCTATATCATTGTTGGTACAAGGCACATTTTGAAACAATTTATTTTTGTGGCCTTGCAATGAAAATATTCAATATTTCCTTTTCTCTGGTTGCTTCACGTGAGAAATGATAAAATGAATAAAGACATGGAAACATTCAAGTGTTTATCGTGATAATTATTTCCTAGATCTACTCGTATTTAGGCTGGCTGTAGAATGGTTGGAGGGTATTCCCTACACGTCCATGGATGCAGGAAGCTCGTCAGGTCCGTACAGTCAGTCGGCAGTGCTAAGGATACATAATAAACTATGCCAGGTGTGGTCCTCCCTCCTCCCTCTTGTCCCCAGACGTGGGCGGGGGACTCGCTGTCTCTCCACCCACTGTCCTCACTAAGCTAGGTGAAAGTGCTTACATAGCATTACTTCGGGCATGCGTGTTTTATGTCTACCTAACATTTAAATGGATCCAAATTCCATGGTACATTAAGTTATAATGTCTACAAGTTTTATCGCTTTAATATGGAATGAAACTCCATGAAATGCTTATAAAAACATACTGTTCAAGCATTTTCGACTGTTTTTCTTACAATCAGTATTATTGGATTTAATGTCCTATACTCAAATATCCATTGTGTTATCTGGCAATATGAGGCTGTCAACATGAACATGAGCTGAGGGAATCGCCTTTTTAGGCCTGGTGACACAGAGAGACTAAATTTGACAGTTTAGTTGAGTTGGGCCTCTAATAGTCTTTCTTTGTGATCAAGGGTTAAAATCTGAGTTTGGGGTTTTCTTGATACTGATTGATCAAAACAATTCATACATCAGTTGTATGTTCTTCCACTGCAGTATAGATCTTAATACATAATACATAATAGACTTATTAGTCTGGTCTCTGATCCCGAGAAAATTTGTACGTAGGATTGGAGAGTCTTGAATAAACAGTCCTAAGGCCCTGTCTACGTGCGTATGATTGCCTATGAGACTGGCTAGTCTTGAGTCTTCAATAAGCAGTTTGAATCCCAGTCTCTCTCTGTGTACATGATTATGTACACAGAGAGAGACTGTGCCTTAAACGTTGATGAATGAATCGTTATGTGAAGCATACATTGTATGCTTCACATAACGACTTTGATGCTGACAAGTTTTGTTTGTTTGATTTTTTCTGATAATATGATATTACACAATGCATTCCCTACACCACAAGAAAGATAGTTGTATAACCTTTGTAGTGATCCATGAAAGTTGTATATCTAACTTTTTTCTCTGAAAACCGAGAGGAAAGTTTGGATGTGGAATAATAGGCTTAAGACTCAACCCATCTCTCCTGAGTAAATTAGTCAAGCAGATACAGACATATTGACACACCCTTTTGCCTTAACATCATTGTCTTCATATCCAGAGACAAGAAGGCTTTTGACTTTTCAGTCACTGTAAGTGACCACCAGTTCGTTTTTCATTGAGACCAGTAAGTTTTCAACTATCCAGTTGAATCCCGTTGACTAGAGAGACCGGACATTTAATGATATGGTATGTATTATCCTAATGCCTGTTTATTTGCCCATACTCTTGGTACAGATAGCTGCGTGCTTCTTCAAATTCTACACTTATACCAAGGTAATCTGAACATACTTGTACCATCTCCGTACACCCTATAGACCTATAGTGTTTCAATGTGTGTCATATTGCACCTGCGCCACATCAAGGAGGCAATAAATTATGAATAGCCACAATCCTGAACAACATACAATAATGTATTATGTCACCTGCTACCTATGAAGTCGTATGTAGAGCTGAAAGATGCAAGTATGAAAATAACACTGCATGAAATTGACTAGCTACCTGTAGTTAATGTAAACAGACTGAAGACAGCCAAATTCAAATTTTATATTACTATTACTTAAAGAGAGGGGCCAGTGAAATTACAATATTGTTAAATTCTCATGCCATACCGTAGATATAGGGTCAAATCATAATTATGTAACATTATTATAACTTTGAAGTGATCCCTCATATAGAAAACTGTGCCCCTTTATTAGCTCACACACTAAAGCCCCTGTCGACCTGTCATAGGACATCTGTTTGTGACGTCACATAAAATGACAGTTACATTTAAATTTCAAAATTATAGATTCCATAATAAAATTTCTTTTTTCTTTTTTCTTTCATAAATCATTTTTTTGGGTAATTTTGAATATTTTTTGGCTCAGAAAGATCACTTAAATAAATTAAATATTGTTATTTTTCCAGTTTTATGATTTTTCAACTGTTCTGCTTGTGACTCACATACAGATAAATCCTCCTTGTAGGCTGTCCCAGAAGCAGGCAGGGAAACTCAGTCTGATACAGAGAAAGGAGTATAAAAAATAAGACTATTAGAGATAGCAGTATAAAATTTGGTATGGTTATTGCCTGGATGGTAAAGATCAAGGCAGTATAGTAATTTATGGTCACCGGCCCCTCCCTTTAAACATATAGGGTCCAACCACTGTCTTTTGTATAGTAATTTAAAGAAGGCCCTTTAGACCTACTATTATACCCTTCGCCATGTTTATGAAATATGTTTCAATAAACAACCAAAACCAAACATACAAACTCAAAGTATTCATTGACTGACTGCTAAAATGAGCAGTATCAAACCTCAAGCCTCAAACCATGGTATTATTCTCTCTGGTAAAATACATTAGTTAATGAATCTGACGGACATAGGTCTGTCTTATTATAAGAGAGATTCTGGTTTTCGCAGAAAACGTCACACATATACACGTATGTATATAAATCAGCTAATCTATGAGAGCATTGAGCCGCCTGTTCCCCCACGGTGTCAACATACTGCTTTCTCATTGACAATTTGTCATTCTCCTTTCACAGAGGGCCCTTGGGAGGATCATACCATTGACATATAAAGGGACATTTACATAATTGGAAACCTATCACTTGGGGCAGACGGGAACGCATTCCAAGAAAATCCAAAGAGCAATCTTGACAAAACGTCAGCTAGAAAAATGGATGAAAGGCATTCAATTCCTCATTTGTATCGCATAATTCATAAACAAATTAGCAAATCGTATATCAATGTTCTGAAGTGTATATGATCTGTATGCTTCTTGGGGAACTTCATTTGCACATTAGAACTGTGAATAAATGGGCTTATTTAAGTTACCTTGCAGTTGTAACGATTCTCAATAGTACACATGCACCTTTAAATGGTCATTAAAATCTGTTTGATCTAAAGTTCAAACATGGAATAACTAATACCTATATCTATAGCTATTCATGAAATCTAAGAGTTCTTCCTGGAGAGAATTTATTTCCTGATGCAACGGGTGAATTGGAGGTGGAGTATTTTTTTTTTCTGTGAAATGTTTAAACAAAAAGCCTCATCATGTCATATAATTTCTTTCAGACTATCATGGATGCATATTCATTTTCAATCAAAGGATTATAATATGCAGGAAGGAGGTTTGGGAACTGCTGAAGCCCCCAACAGCTGTAGGGGCTCTTTTCTGCATTCTTTCTAACATGGGACACTAATTTCCTACTAAAATAAGTCTTTTCTCAATCTCAGTCTTCTCAACTCAGTATGATTCTCCTGAAGACTATAAAGGGCTATACCCACTAAGCAACTTCAGCAGCGACTGGTGACGGCAACCATCAGGATTGCCAGTAAAGTTGCCAGGCGACTGGGATATTAAGCAAGTTTAATGTTTGTCCAGTGATTTTACTGGCGATTCTCTTGTCTGCTGCCTAAAACACACACACCTGCCATTTCGGAATCACCTGCCAACTGTGATTACCTGGTGACTGTGCCGGGTAAATTTAGGTCATTTGACGCCTGTGCTGTTGCCGGTAAAATCGCCTAGTGGATATGGCCCTTAAGTATCTCATATTTTCTGTAGAACATTTTAATGCAAAGCCCCCTTCCCATAAAACATCAATCATTTTTGATAACCACGCAGGCAGAAGCTCATGTTTACGCAGATTTAAAAAAAAAGATCAAAGCATAATATGGCAGGGGGTTTGGGGGACCACTAGCCTGTTGAACTAGTGGAGGAAAATGTTAAGGAAACCCCTTGCTGATACATATGTTACTATTTCAAAATATAGTTTCTCCCATGTAAAAGTTCACAGCCACAACAGAAAGCAACCTAAACACATCATTTTGCCAAATTTGAATAGAAAATGATGATGTGAGCCCAGAAGTAAGCAATACAGAAGACTGTTCTGAGAACATTACTAAAGATTGCAATAAAACTTTTTGTAAGCGCTGGAAATTATTAAAACTTTATTTTACTAAAATATGGAATTCTGTGCATTCTATGGAATTCTGTGATATCTTCTTACTCCAGAAAAAATGTAAAGAAATTTTTCACAAAAATAAAGGAAAATAAAGGAACTTTCACATATAAATGAATTTAAAGGAAATTCCTTTAAAATAAAGGAATATTATGATGCCTGTTAAAATATTAAAGGTAAATACTAATGCAATTACTGTAACCAGTCGTGCCTGAGACATAGACCTACAAGGTGAAAAATACAGACATTGGGTGACTTCTCCTATTTACGAATTTATCCGACAGCAAACAATATGTACAACTTAGCAATATTTGTTATATGAGGAGTTGGTATTTTATGGTATCTGATTTGTACCTTTTACAAATCATCGTACAGCAGGGCCCAAGGTCGTCCACACTTACCTCCCTGATTAAATCTGGGCGCGTCTCGGCGGAAAGTAATCGATAGATTGAAGGTTACTGGATGTTGGCTTAGAGTGCTTGCCTACCTCGAGGTCCATTGCAGTAGAGTTGTGTGACTCTGGGTTGTATATATAGGCCTATATAGAGTTCTACGCAGCTTAGTAATTGAAAGGCACGACGGCCCCTTTATGTGGTCGTCCCCGCGTGAGTAACCACGGGGAAGGAACGTGAGGTGGAAAGGGAATGGGAAGATGAGTCGTGGTTTTTGTCACTAAGCTGCACTCACTACAAGGAAGATACTAGATACGTGCATGTCTTTGTCAGATGTGATCTTCAATGTTGAAACACCGTGTGAGGTGCACACAAACATATGTGTGTCATTGCGATAATCTTGGGTAATACTACAATATTATTTCGATATGTTCGATGTTTTCTATTTTAAAAACCAACAACAAAAAACTATGGATACTCCAAGATCGTGAACATGAAAGATGGACATTTTGCTATGGCTGGAGTTATTACATAAGTGAAAATTGCCTCATCGCATGGACAGTTCTAGAATAAACACCGCCCTTGCTGTATGGGCGTTATGTATATATGATATTACCATTCTGAATGGGATTTTCTTACATAACGGACAGACGCGTCATAAATGGATTCATGACCAATGCATAGAGTATTTTTTGCCTTTGATGCAATGATCTCAGAAAGATCGAATATTCATATTAGTCAACTGCTTATTGCCACTTCTGTTTTAAGCTCTGAAATTTTCCTAAAAATGAGGTCATGTTTATAAATATTATTGTAGAAAATTTCAGTGAACACAAAAGGCTATGATGAATCGCATTTTGATGAAGTTATTAGGTTTCACAATTCCACGAGAAAACGTTCCTTTTTCATCGAAGAGCACGAAGCAATGTATTAGGGCACGCTCTCTACCAAAATGAATTGAATTGACACACTTGCGAGTTTACGGAATTTCATTTAGGGGCGGATTCTTGCAAAAGAAAAAAAACGTGCAAGTATACACACAATTTATTTTGCACTGTATTAGTACTTAGCCTATATGTAGATCCCTATTTCTGAAATCCTGTATCTGCCCCTATCATTTATGGATATATGACTCAACATGATGAAAGGATATTCATCAGAGGTACCTATAAGGATTGGCAGTCACAACAAATGAGAACAGGGGTGCCCTGCCTATATGACACTGCATATAAAAAAACACCTGCCTCGGTAAAATTGTAGGGGTGTGGTCTCTTCCTGCTCATAGATTCGATCATCCAAGACCAAGGGTGAAATATCCTAGTGTTTCAGAACCACTGGGTCTTGTGGTTCAAACCAACAAACAAGTGAGGACAGGGGATACAGATGGCTTATTGCGAACACATCCATATATTATAATCATGAAGTTCAGAACACATGCATCCAACCAGTAGCCACCAGTACCTAAGCAACGTCTCCCTCTTAGAAGTATTGGGTTATGGAATGAAGGGGGGGAGGGGGGCTAAAGAGGAGAGGAGTACTTGTTACAAATGAGAAATATGGGCCAACACAAAACAAATTACATAACTAATTACATAATCAAATTATATGCAATTGACTAAACATATAGGCAACTGATGATAATACTTGGGGGCAAACTTACCCATCATCAGTTTTAGATAAGGCAAAAACTCGCAGGACCTGTATTCAAACTATTTAGGATGAAATTATTGTTTTGGCGTCAAGAGGGATAACTTAACCAATCTATCTTTATTTCCTCGTTAAATTACCCATAGTGTTTTTAAACATTTTGGTTCACGTATGTTCCAAACATTACAATGAAACATAATAAATGAAAAAATGAGCAATTGAAAATAGTCTAGGAACCCTTTAGACTATGTTTGAAGTGAGTGAGTGATGGGAGGTTTAACGCCATGTCGGCAACCGGGACCATATTCATGGCGAAAGACTTCTGTGATATTATCATTTAAGGACTGATTTGGTGGGCACGCACCTCGAATTGTCTGGAGAATTCATGTTGTACAGATCAGACCAAAAATCACCAGGGAGAAACTTCCCCCACACTTTTCATATCATAGATCCACCACTGCTACAACATAGGCGCCATTTTTGTCGTTGTGGGCATGCTGTGTTTGACATATTCGGTTAAAATTCTTAGCGTGGACTATTTCATGCATCACCCCGCCTGTCGATATCAGATTTACTGCTTTCGCAGTTTTATTCAGAATACACAGTGGCACGCATGGGGAAGTTGGCACCAGTTGTGGTGGTGGTTTTTTTCAGTTCTCTGCCAAATGGAGCCACCTTGTGGACAGTATAGGATTCCTTGCACATAAATTCATGAAGTGCTATTTTGTGTGTAATTAACTTCACTCAACTATTCTAAAAGTATTTCAAAAGGAAAAACGTTAAAGTGTTGAGGTCTTAGGGAATTATACAGAAAATAAATTCAATTTTGGGAATTCCCTGAATTATGGGGCTTCTCATTACTCCCCTTGCTACGTCACAGCTATGGGAATTCCCTCTAAAGTTCATTTGGCATTATCTTATTAATGAATGGCTGTAAATAGATATATATTTGAGCTTATTATGGGGTGCGAGGAGCCAAATATATATATAACTTGGGTTAGAAATGATAACCCTTATTACAGATTCTACAGGGATGGGGATTCCCTTCTAAAGGCAGATGGGATTCCCAATTAACTCCCCGTGTGACGTAATAAATTAGGGGATTTCCCTTAAAAAAATGAAATGAAGTTTGTTAATGTCCCATAATTGTGTATAAACTAGGAATTTTCATTCGATTTTGCTCATATTAATAGTATAAGCTTTGAATAACATGCCCAATTGATTTCATTGAAAAATAACAATAATGAAATTATGTAAAGGCTAACCGTACCTGTTTAACAATAACTGAGAAAATTTCACTTACGTGTCAAATTGAAGCGTACATAAATTTTTTTTTTTTATTTGGCCATGGATGTTTTTATCAATGGGATGCTTGTTGTGCTTCGTATTTTTCGTTTCCAGAGGTATATGTATCTTAATGTTATTATTCATAATATATAATTGAAATGCCCCAAAATTCTTGGTGAAGCAGTGACCGAAAAAATTGGTACAGGGTTCCCACGGACTTGGAAGAATCAAATTCCATGACTTTTCCATGACCAATTCTGATTTTCCAGGTTGACTTTCCAAGGTTTAAACAATTAGAACCATTATAAAAATGATACAATTAATGGTCTCCAATCACCCCTACCATAATATCCAAACCAGTATATGTGACAATTCAATGAGTGCAAGTGCTTTCCAGTAAAGATCCAAATACCTATGGAAGTAAGGCAAGTAAAACTTGTTATCTCTTCTAATATTAAGAAAATTGGTGTGCTTTTGCCTGATAAATATCAAATGAATTCATGATCAGTGTTGGAATTTCAATCCCCCCCAATTACACAGGAAAGTATTGATTAACGTAAAACCCCATTTATAAAACAGGTCTTATAACCGGAACTAGGGTAGGGTTTGTAACCTAAAAGAAGGGGTACATCTTAAAATCAGGGTCAGTTAAAATGTTAGGGGCGCGCCATGCGTCCTGGGCACATTGAAATGTTAAATGTCACATTAACCCTTTAGACCCCACAGATTGCGCATATGAATTGCCGTATTTCCCCAGGATTTCCATGGATTTCCCTTGGGATTTCCTTGATCCTTCACCAATTGAGGAACTTTAAAGGCTCACCGACCAATATCAATCATTATTTTAGACATCTGGTTTGAAGCATTGGATAGAGATTTAAATAAGCTTTTAGACGATATATTTGCCATTTTTGTACATTGAAGACATATTAAAGTATTGTAATTAGAAAAATATGGAAAAATGATCATTTTTCCAGGCGGCTATGGCCGGGTTGGGGTTTAAAGGGTTAATTTTGAGATCAATGCGCCCATGGATAATTAGGAATTTTAATCTGATGAAAATGTACCAAAAATGGCGCATTAGAGTGAAAATATGTCTCCGTAAATTTGATAGGGAGGGCACCATTGTCGCATGCCAAGTTTTTCTAACATTATAACTGCAGGGTAATCTTTGAAAAATTCTGAATTTTATATAAACTGTAATATCATGTATTATTGAGTGATGCTTAATATTTAAGACCAGAAAGTCTTGAATACAAGACCCTGTGATCTTTTGATATTTTTCTACAAAGTGATGACGGAAAAACTAAATTTACTGGTAAAAAAAACCACATCATTTCCTCCTTTTGAGACCTGAAAAATCTTATAAATGGGGTTTTCCTGGGACCAATTGGAGGGACAAAATTAAGCCAAAAGATAATTGGGGTTTTTCTTATAAATGGGATTTTATGGTAATCAAAAACGATCACATTTATGGTCCAAAGACATGTTCAAATATTTTACAACATTATAGTTACAGACCTGGACTTTCTAATCATATATTCTTCTCATTACTATAAGACTCCTAGTCCCTCCTTATTCTACTGCATTTTAATGTGGCCGAAAACCCTGCTCCTAAAGTGCACATTGCCCAGCACAAAATCAGCCTAAAATCAATCATGCCAGTGGCCAGATCCCATCCTGGAGAAGTATAACTGGAACCCTCATTAGGCTGAGTTAGGCGCAGATTTAGGGGGGGGGGGCGTGCCAGGCTCACAGCCCCCAACCCTATTTTGGATCAAATATTAATTTTTTTAATGTAAAATTCAAGCACCCAGAGGGCGTGATAAAAAAAAAATTCTATAGCATGCCCCCCTTTTTCAAATTCCTGGATCTGCCCATTAGCAGATGCTAAGTAGTTCACATTCCTATAATACATTTGAATATTTTTATCACTTGATCTGATTTTGCATGACTCAGGTCAAAATTCCATGACTCTTGGTCAAATTTTCAAATTCCATGACTTTTCCATGACTTTCCATTCTGTTGGTAGGTTCGACGAACACTTCGTCTTAGAAATAATGGGGGAGAAGAAGGACAAATCAGTATTTTACATTCTTATATCTGAACAACAGTTTATTTATACTGTTTACATACCTTCCATACCAAATCATCAATTATTGTGAAATTTATACTACATGTATTTCCCAACATTCATCACAAATCTTTCAGCTTAGTGTCAAAAACTATAAGCTTTCTTTGTTCTGTTCCACCTCCTCTCATCTATTCCTATTCATGAAAACAAAGCCGGCTTCAGTTCGCTGGTAGTTCTTTTTGAAGGAAAGCTTCAGAATAAAAACTTAAGCTGCAAAGTATACTGTACTCATTTATCACCACTCATACTTCAACACAAGTTTTTCCTTAGGAAAATCTGGACAAATGTGTGTTTCTGCAACACCTAACATGATCAGAACGACTGGTTTATCCAGAGTGATCTATAATTCATAAAGTATATTACTAGAGAGTAAGATTCTGGAGGAAAAGGACAATATTCTCTTGACACCAAGTTTAGGAATAAAATCGTATGCAGGCCCATCTGCCATCTAGAATTTGAAATCCTTGTATTTCTTCGCTGCTTTCCCACTGTCTTGTTGTTGCTTCTTTCGTTTCTGAAAAAGAAAAGAAAAGTGGGTGAAACTTCATACAAAACATAGATAGTTGTCACCAGAACAAGAATAAATCTACTTTCAGTCGAGCTCTTTCTACAGAAAAAGAAAACATGTAGCCACTGTATTTTGCAAAATTAAACCTAATCAACCAAATCAGTTTTACAAACGAAGACGCAAGGCACATCCTAATAATCGTGGTTTACCTATCAATTCCCAAAGTAATTTACCATTTCTTTTTACTGATCTTATTTCAACTGGTGAATTACAATCGGCCTCAGGCCAAACCAAAATACTCGTGGTTCACAAGTCATAAAAATTTAAAAGTAACAATTTCTTTTTGAAAATATTTTCACCCTTGTATAGGAAAAACTGAGGAAAAGAATGTCTTACTTTGTGTTGTTTGGCGGCGTGCTCGGCCACCATGTCGGAGAGGTCCTCCTTCTCCAGCTGAGACTGCTGCTGTTCCCGCATGGTCTGCTCGTACTTGGCCTGCATGGCCGCCGTGTCCAGGTCCAGCTCCTCCGGGTTGAGGGCCACGTCCACGCCCTCCACGGGCACCGTCCCCCCCGGGCCCGGCCGGCTGCGGGCCCCACCCGCCACCTGCACCGACAATGAATATAAGTTTAACAAGGTCTCGGTATGACATGGGGAACCTTTTTCATTACGGATCATGCTGATATTCTAGATATTGCAAAATGACATAGGGAACCTTTCTCTCAATGTTATTTAATTTTCATGCGATTTTGTATTTTTTAAAGTCTTTATGTTTCGGAAGACAGTGCTGGGGTAAGTTAAAACTTAATTCTTAAGCCATATACTTGGGGATCATAAAGGTTAGAATTGACACTAATGCAACATCCCAGGACAATGTTTTTTCGGATAAATAGTTACTGATGTCTTCCAAATCTCATCAAATACAAATGAAGAGGCAATGATGTCTAAATGCAAGTTAAGTGCAAATTGCGTGAGGTTTTTTTCTCTGCTCCTACTGACCACGGCGCTGATGTCGTAGACGTGGGCCGACCCCATCATGGCGCCGCCCACGGCCGCCTTCTTCTCCGGCAGGATGGTGTACAGGGCCGGCGTGTCCCCGCCCTGGTCGATGGCGTCCTCGATACGCTGCTTCCTCAGCTCGATCATATCGGGCGTCTCCACCCCGATGGGCACGGACGTCACGCCGCTCGGCGTCACCAGGCCGCTGCAGGGAAGGGGAAGGGCAGAGGTCAGTTAATGTCAGGGTGGGGAATCAAAATAATACCAGTGGGTTTGCCTGAAAATTTCGTTTCTTTATAGTTTAGGCAGTTCTTCAACTGAATTAAGAAGCCGAAAACGTAATGGTTATTAAATGTTTGAAAAGTGAAAAATTAGTTTCAACTCATGCCACAGGAAAATACTGATTTTGTTTATTCACTTAGAAGATCATTTGCTAGGACATTTTCTCATTCTTTTTTCAAGAAATTGCTACTTTGGAGGAAAACACTGCAACTCGGAAGATTTCCACCTTGGAGAGAAGTCTGTAATAATTCCTTATCTGTCACGAGTGTTAAGAGTGCAGGTTGTACTCACGTCTCTCCGGGAGTGACGAGACCCGTCATGTCGGCCTCTATACCGTCCTCGTCAGACTCCTCCTCGGACTCCTCCTCAGACTCGGACTCCGACTCCAGCTCACCCCAGTGACTCTTGTCTATCTCCTCCTCCGCTACAGGGGCCTGGGAAGAGAAATGAAAGGTCTTTATTAACTTTGTTTAGATATACGTACAAAAAATATTTTTAACTCAAGGAAATGGCATACGACGTTACGGAGTGAACATTACATGTACAATGATTTATCAGAAGGGCTAAGGTACACTGCTACCTTTCATAGATACTCTGTAGTGTAAAGACCAAATATTTATCCAGGCGGAATTCAAACATACTTTTTATTCTTTTTTCCGTAATCATTATTTGACATCACTTATTCAACTTGATTTCACTTTCAATTGTTGCAACAGCTCTCCTGAACATAGTATAAATGCTATTTGAAATGTGGTTCAACTTACGACGATTTCTGCACCTTGTACACCGAACACATCTCCGTATAGTGGTTTCCCGTTCTCGTCGACTGGAGGTTTACCCCAGCCCCCAGCGTGGTAACCGAACGAACATCCCTGAAGAATGATATCAGTCAAATCAGAACAATGCCGACATTATCACACGGGTCAATTTAATAGTTACAACCAAACCTTACGTAAATTCAAGTATATTGAATTATTTATAAAATAACAAGTCTATCTCGTAAGATAGACCAAAACGAAGCTTACTTACTCGACAAGGTAGATTTGTTATTTTGATATCAATCTCCCTATAATTGTATCCATCTTATTATATGAAATTATCATTCCTCTTTGCTTGAGGTATACGATTGATATATGTCTTTCTTTGAACAACATTATTTTATGAGTGCTATGATCTTGCAGCTGGTGTGCGAGTTGAGTAACGCCAACTGACCTCGGGGATGGGTGCGTTCAGGCCGGGGATCTTCAGGTTGGGGTAGGAGGGGGGCGGGCCGTACCGCTGCATGGCGATCAACCACGGTGGGGGAACCTTGTCAGCGTTCTGAGGGCAAAGTTTACACGAGTCAGATTAGTGTCAATCATCGTTGCAATAAATGGAAGCGTATCCAACAAGATACAATGGTATACGGCTGCAGCATTATTGAATTAATTACAGGATAATTTAATTAATTATCTTCAATACACTACGCATAGCGAACTATCGTTTCGAAAAAATAATGCCAGACCAGAAATTGGTGGTACTAAGTATATTACATCGCATTCAGAAATTATCATATTTGAAATAACTTTAACCCATCAGATACTTATTACAAGCGGCAATGGCATTTCTAAGACATTCTAAAATATACTCACTGCTCCGATGGGCATTCCCAACGCTGTCCGTAAGTCGTCTGATAGGTTTCCAGGTTTCTTCTCTTTTAACCGAGTCTCAAATTCTTTTCCCTTGAAAAGAAATGACAAATTTGTGTTATATAATTGATTAATCGACATGTTTCACCTTGATACTTAATTGATACGGTTTTTAAAATTTTGCCATCTGTTAATATTCCGCTTTCTTATATCGTTCCAAACTGAAGAGGGAAACGGCAACACATTTCATAGAACTTGGTCATCATAACTTTTGCAATCAACAATTATCTCTAAAGTCAGAGATTTAATATGAGGCATAAGAGTAACATAGGGTTGTAGGTTCCAATCTCAAAACGATAGTTACCGACCATTCAGAAACCATGAATATAAAACCTACAATGAATCAAAAACTCACTTCATAATAGAGGTCCCCATGTATTGTCATTTTAGGCTTGGTTTGCCACTTGAAGAAGGCGTCATGCAACTTTTGGTAGTCGATGTCGATCTTTCCCATCTTGGGCCTGACACGTTCCCGCATTTTCTGTTTCATGGACTTCTGGTCCTCCTTCTCGGCGAGAGCAGCTCGCATCTCCATGATGCCCGTCTGTTTGATGTACTCGGGCAGCTCGAAGGGCGGCTTCTCTATACCCCTCTTACCCTGCAGGTACTTACGTTTAAAGCACCAATGTCGGGGTACTGATACTGTGTTTCTTGTAGCCTAGAAACGGAGAAATCAGTCTCAACTACGTTTCTTACAAGTTTGAAACAAGTAAAGACAATCGCTCCATTATAGTTCTAACATTGATATTTACTTTAAATTTTGGGAAATACAAGTTTAGGGTCTATTAATTCCAAAAATGAAAAAAAAAAAGGGGGTCACCATGCTAACTTTTGAACTAAAAGCATCACAAAATTAGCAAAAAACGAAAATTTCAGTATTTTCCCAAATTAAAATAACTTTAAGAGATTTCTCAATCACATGAATGAAAATCATTGATTATGTTTTTAACTCATTTGGATATGAAGTAGATATGTTAATCTTTATAAATAATGCTTTATTTGCCAAAAGTATGAAAATAAAATTATTTTGGTGAAATTTAGTTGGATGGATTTGCTGATAAAAAAGCAAAAATTCTTATTAAATTGGTCACAAAATAATTATCAACATTGAAAATTTCTTGAAATACCTACATCTGATTGGGATAAGTGTTGGCTAACATTTAGTGAAAATAAATCAGGGGGTCACCGTTCTAACTTTTTCAGAAATTCACATATCTATTGATAGCTTTACACATAAATTTATGAAAATTAGAAACATTAATCAATTATGCTTTATGCTTATCCATTATTTCCAAAACACATGGAACCTACAAATATGTACCTAAACATATAATTCTTCATATGCATTAGTCTGTTTCATGATGTTCAGTGCAGAACACATGCCACAGGAGCTCAAGGAGAAGCATTGTAATTGCCAAAATGGGAGGGTAGGGTCGAAAATAACACTTTTATTACAAATAAATTTATAATTAATTCAAAAATGAATACCTATCAAATTTAAGAAAATATATGGATTACTGAGGTTCTGGGCTACAACTTTGTCACTTACTGTATAACAATTGGTTGACAAGTTACAGAGCTATGAGCAAAAACGCGTTTTCCCTCCATAGGCTTCTATAGTTAAGCATTTCCCCTTGGTCATGGTCCACTGCACACCCATACAGTTAGGCTGCGCATTGTGCATGCGCAATAACAAATGGCGCGATTGCCCTTAAATAATACAACTCTTTGAAATCTAAAAATTCTGTGGCCAATACATCTACCAACCTTTAGTAAGACCAGTAGTTTAGGATCTCTTGCCGTGACGTCATGCATCTCGACCACATCAGGACGAGTAACGAGCTGGAGAATGAATAACAATAGTTATTAGGGACATTACTGGAGGACGTGGTTGTGGGTGCTGCCTTGATGCGACTGACTACAACAATATTATGGATAGGCATTAGGAAGGTATTCATAAGAAATTAGAAATCGAAGAGTCTCACCAAAACGTGATAGGATTTTGTATTTACTAAATGTATAGTATTCAGTATCTTAGTGAAAGGTTCTTACCTGTTTCAATTCTGCAACACTTAACCTATTCAACTTCTTCATCTTTTTCTTGGACATTTTCGGTTTGTCGTCATCGTCTTTAATTCTTTCCTATGAATAGAAATGAAATTCATTATTGAAAAATGACACACGAAGCTACAAGAAAAACTATATATGAAAGGTCATGGAACAGTCTAACTTTATTGATTTTTTTAAACTAACTTTTTCAGTCTAACTTTATTGGAATTGAATACCTTTCAAGAATAAGAACAGGCCGGTGAAAGTAAGCATTTGCGAAATCATCTGCAACAACAATGTAAACATATCAATAGCTTTTTTGATATGGTACCTGAATCGACATCAATTGATACACGGGTTGCGTGGGTCCTGGACTTCAAAAACGTATCCATAGTAGACGTTTTATACGAATTTGGATTAGTGCAACACTTACGTTTTCGTCATCTTCGTCATCGTCATCACTGTCTAAGATCCCGCGCGCTTTGATGGGTACCTCCTTCTTGGGCTCCTCCTTGGGGGCTTCCTCCTTCTCTTTGGGCCTCTCTGGCTCGGCAATCTGAGAAACGGCAAGAGTCATGAGCAAATGTTACCAGTATCTCCATTCTTCATTTACAGACTTATAATTCTATTTTGATTCATCATATACATGAATTAAGAACAAGAACTTTCCATTATTTTCTATTTCTTTACAATATACAACTCAAAATAATCATACCTTGAATTTCTCAAAGATCTTGTTGAACTGGTGATACATCGGGTCAGTCACGTCAAATCCTGGGGCTTCCTGTACATACCTATTGAAAGACATATTTACCTTTAATTTTCTTTGAAACTCCCGATATTCTGAGATTATCCTTAGCATTTGTTACCCATAACTACATACCAAAGAAATGCATGCAAAAAGAAAGTTGACAAGAAGCACGCTGCTGGTCATATAATAGCATAGCTACCCATCGGCGATCCCTGTATGGCTCTTTGTGTTGTCTGAATTAATTATTTTGTAGCAATTTAATTGAATTACCTGGACAAGAATCATGTTGGCCTGAGAGCATATATTGCATACATGCTCCCCATTGTGGACCCCGGTTTTAATATTTCTCAAGTATTTTGGTAGTAGGTAGGGAAAACTGACACTATAGTGACATGTATACCTAAAAGAATAAATAAAGTGACATGTATACCTAAAAGAATAAACCTTTTAAAGCTATTTCTTTTCCACAGTCCTCAGCCTGCAAAAACAATTAACACCCTACTCAGGTTACAGGTCCCCCCCCCCCCCCCCCCCCCCGTCTGTCACAGTCCTCAGCCTGCAAAAACAATTATCACCCTACTCAGGTTGAAATGCCCCGTGGGGAGAAGGGCGCTGAAGGGAGGAAGTGTTGACAGAGTAATGGAATGCCGGCCACATCAAAGTAAAACGGTCAACTTCAAAGAAAGAACCTAGGTTAAGAATACAAAGAAATCCCGTACAAACATGCAACAAATAACAGAATTTCCCAAATTTTGATTATTTCAATATGCTAAACGGGACGCATTCAAGTATTCTGGAAGAACCTTGTGAAAATAAAAATGCAATTGAAATGTAAACTTAACCTCCGAAATTGTTGACAAAATTAGCTCTCAAACAAGGCTTAGTACAGGAAAAACACCCTGAAAATGGTGTTTTGCAGCATCATAACTGATGTTAGTCCCTCAAGGGCCAGAAAGAGGCTCCCGGGGGATCGCCTCTTAATAAGTCAAATGAATTAAACGTTATCATTGCTCTTTTATTAAAGAGATAAACAGCTTTAAAAAGAATTAGTGTCCGTGCTTTTATGTATGATTTTGTGCGTTCTTAGAAAACACGTTAACTCACTCTATTTCTATGTCGTCATCTGGCTTTGCCTCTAGCGGTGCATTCAGAGGAACTAACTTTCGCTGCCTTGCCCGCTTCTTCTTCTTTTTGCGTTTTTTATTCTTTGACTGCAACAGTAACATATATCATGGCACTAATTTATAAAAGCCATATATATAACTACCTAAATTAACTAAATGGATAATGTTTTAAGTATTACCTTGGAGTTACATGTGGTTAATAACAGGTGCTTGGACGAAACACTTCTTTTCTGTATTCTATTATCAAAACAAACGTACGTAGTTAGTCAATGTATACAGGATGAAAACAAATAGGATACATTTAGAACTTGTATAATTACCCTAAAATTTACTGGGAAAAAGGTGTGCATCACTCACCTCCTTCTTTGAGGTTTCGGGTTTGACCTCGACCTCCTCCTCCTCGTCGTCCTCCCCGTAGTCCTCGCCGAGGGCCATTTCGGCCATCACTGACCGCATCACCGGCTCCTCCTCCAGGGTCACCTCTCCTACAGGGTTAGGGTGAATGTTTAATGTATACCAGTAAGGTTTGTGACTTGTCGAGATTAATATCAAACTAGTCTTTCGCATACTACTATTGCATAAGTTTAAAAAAACGTCAGCATGGAAAAATATTTTTGGATACTTTAATTTCATACACAAGTCGTTTTACTTGAGAACAATGTGTTTATGTTCTACAATTTGTATGATCGTATCATTGGGATCTGGGTTTAAGAACATCATATCACGCTGAGGTCAAGAAATACTTTTCCAGATCTACCAAATTACGATACAAAGCCAAACGGGAGACACGTTAGAGGAGCTGATATTCTATTAGACTGTTAAAGTGTTGAAGTTGTTTACCTTTCTCGACCTTCTCAATGTCTTCGGGTGCCACCCCGACCTGGGAGGCTCGGATCCCTTTAAAGGCCAACACCTTCTCCAGGGCCTGAGGTAACTTCACCTCCCGGGGCTTGTCCGGGTCAGACTGGACCGAGCTCTGAAAATCATTCAATACCAACATGAGACCCATGAAATTTGATAACGTCGATTTGACACCATTAACCCTGGAATAATGTGGGATCCTACCCTCTCATCAAGTGAAATGAATGGGACAATTTTATATCAGGCATTTATATTCAAATGGGAGTATGTTTCTAAACTATGTTATTCTATTGAAACTCGTTTTCAAGTACACAATCAACATACCATATGTTGAGAATGTGTAAAAACTAACTTTGCATTTGTAAAACTAATATAAAAAAATAAATCGTACCTGGGAGCTGGTATCCATGGGCTGGGCTGGCGGGGCGGGGGGCTGTGGCTGTGATCGGGGGACGTCGGATTGTCCAGACGGTGGTGGCTGGGTCTGGAAACCAGGCGGTGGCTGAGACATGTTTGGTGGTGGTCCCGACATGTTGGGGCGGGGCGGTGGTGGCATCCGGGGAGGACCCTGGTCGCCCTGGAAACCAGGCGGTGGGCCTTGGTGATCTGAAGACAGGCCTGGGGGGCCGGGCTGACTGCTGGGGGAGGACCTTATGGGCAACATGCGGCCTGGGGGAGGCATGGAGGGTGGAGGCTGCATCGGGGGCGGGCCTGGTTTGGTGGAGGGTGGGGCGGGGGGCGGCTGGTTGAACTGCTGGGAGGACAGGGCAGGGGGCTGGGTACCTGGTGGGCCGGGCGGGGGAGGGGCCATGCGCTGAGGGGGCGGGGGCTGGGAGGTGGGCGGGCCCGGGGGTGGCAGGTTCATGGACTGAGTCACGGGAGGCGGTGGGCCCAGGTGCTGGGACATGCCTGGAGGGGGAGGAGGCATGTGCATGGGAGACTGTGCCATCAGGTGAGGAGGGGGAGGGGGCGGGGCTGGCGACTGGAGGCTCGGGGGTGCGGGGGTGGGCGCCGAGGGCATGCCTGGTGCCGAGAGGCCTGGAGGGGCGGGTGGAGCCTGCATCGGTGCTGAAATAACACAAGAGCATGAAATACATTATTAGGTATCAATGATGAATTCTTCATTCATGAAAATAGCCTAAGTTCAATAGGGCAGAATGACAAGATCTAAGAAAAATCTTTTATTGAACGCTGATCCACTAAGCAAGTCACATTCATCCTTCTAGGATTATTTGTAGGAGTTCTCAAGAAGTCAATAGTAGAGCATAATATTTTCTCTTATGCAATACTTTAAAACCTGATATCTTCATGAAAAGCCTATAATCTATCAATCGGCGCAAAAGAGCTTAACCAAAATTCTTGTTCAATGTCAATGTTTATATACGCAAAAGAACAGTGCTTACGTGGTGCTTGTGGGTGCTTGTGGGAGGACTGAGGTGGCTGGGGCGGCGGCTGCTGGCCTGTTGGTGGAGGCCCCATCATCATGACCATCTGCTGCCGGTGCTCCTTCTCCGCCATGGCCGCCGCCTGCATCTGCATCTGTTAGACAACAAGCAAGGGCAATCAGTACCGGAATCATTTCCGCTTAGAATATGTGAGAATTTTTTTTAGTATCGCAGTACACTTTTTGCTTTTAATTGAAAGTGATTTTCAGAAGCAATCAGTTGATTTCTTGGAATCTCAAGAACCTTTACTTCTGAGGTATTTTTGCGAATCCTGTGTTTTTTTTTTTGCTTTTCAAACAAGTCATTAATTTTTCTTATGAATATGAGGTGATGACTCTCTCAGAAGGTATACACATGAAACAAATGTCCTTCATATATTTCATGATATAGTTATCTTCTATTTCTTTACCGTAAAATCATCTATAGCAGCTGCCGCTTCCTCGCGAGAACGAAGCTGTAATAGATAAGTTAATACTTGTGTAACTTAAAATTCCACTACATTTAACAAAATCTTACCAAATAGCAAACTGGCTTGCTTTATTTTTCACCTCGCGAATTGAAAATACTTAACCCATCTAAGCATGTATCGCGAACTGTGTGACTGGTTAGGGACCTTGGGATAAGATCCTTGTTGGAATTATTGTCCACTAAAAAAATTCCAATACATGATATAGTAAGAAAGAGGCTAATCCAACAGATTCAAGCCCTGGAGAATGATAGTGCGTAGACTATGCTTCCATCTAAGTCCGTGTAATACCTTTCAAATTTTTCCTTAAATCAACTAATTTATCAAATTTCAATCTATGCGGCTTTTATTTTAATCTATGGTTAAATGACGAAGGTGTGCCTAAATTGCCTGGTTTAATCTTACCATAGTCTGCTCCTGACTGTGGGAATCCTGCCCCATCAATGGACGTTGAGGCGGAGGCGGATGCATCACATCGGACATTTCCTGCTGTCGACGGACATTTTCCACTTCCTTTATTGCATAAAAATAATAAACAGCCTTAATTTGGATAAAGAAAACTTTAGAACTTTAAAGAAAACTTTAGAACGTCTTGTTATGCAAATGATATTTTTCATAGCTGAGATTGAATAGCGTGGTTTCCAGTTTATAAAGGATTGGTTTATAGTGCATGTATATGCATTACCTGTAATATAGATAATCACCTTAGAACCCTAGATATTGGTAAATCAGCAAATAATTGAGTCTGCTATTTAATAAACCTGTATAGGTTTCTTACCTGGAGGTGGATCATAGCAGCCTGCTGCGCCCCGAGCCGCATACGGTCATCTTCCGTCAGGCCGGGGTCGGATAGGTTTGGGTTGTCCATGGCTGCTTCACCCTTACAGTTCCTATTTGAAAACGATGATTGACACTTTAGTGATAATCATAGATTTCTTTTTTTTAAAACAAAAGCTATGCTGATGGAAGGACTGTGTTCTGGCGGAAGGGTTGACATGGTTGTCTGACCCCAGTTTATTGAAAACAACTCAGCCCACTAGGTACCGCTGGAGGGAATTGTCCAACGATAGGCTCCGCCCATGCCTTTCGCGATGAAGGCATGGCTCATGTTCACTTTCCCGGCCTAGATAAGCATGTCTGAGGACGAGGACCTGTGACTTATGTTACAGTGACAGGGATGAAAGTGGCCTGTGACCAAAAAAACTGGAAAATCTATAACAAGTCAATCTTGTATATTCCTTATGTAAAGGATCCCCCCCAACCCCCCATCAAACCTCCACCCCCTCCTCCAGTGGTCAGCAGTGCTGGTCTTGTAACCTGATACAGGGACACCCACTAGGGGACACTTGGCACTCAAGTTGCTTAATGATCAACACTAGACACTGAATACCCTCACTCCCAGTAAAAACTGGAAACATCAAAACAGGGCAGAGTAGGCTAAAGGGTTCCAGTGAAAACTGGAAATGGCCAAGAAGAAGTGGAGTGGTTTTGGTCTTTCTGGATACACTTAAAGGGACTTTCTCGTCTGTGAGGACGTGGTAATTGGATACGTTGTAACTCCCGTAGCGCGGCGCCAAATTCGTGACGTGACCAATGACATCGAAGGATTACGTTCTAACGTCACAAAACACGTCGCCGGCCGTCATGTCGTTAGGCTAACGTCGGCGGACGTTAGCCTAACAACCATAGGACGAGAACGTCCCTTTAAGCTATCTGCCCCTAGTAGGCAGTGCCATGCTGCTCGCACACACCGCTGGCATGCCATTGGCCAGTGACAGACCGCCTCGACAGGTGCCCCCTCCACAAATTGTGGAATAGGGACAAGTTAGCCTTTTAGGTATGAATCCCAAATATGTAAAAGATGAGAGGGATATATATTTTTATTATACCTTAGTGTGATACAAGTTTAGTAGTTAAGAGTTTAACACAGGGTGATACAAACCTGGGTGATAACCAGCCTTGTATCACACTGCAGTGTGATACAGAAACTTTTTATTTTCTAAAATTCATGAAAAAATGAAATAATTAAGAAATAAAAAAATCTAACATATGCATTATCTGTACAACGCTCCTAGCTACATTTTACTGCTTACTATTTGTGGATTTGATGGATATCAAAAGAGTTATATGAAAAAACATAGAAAAATGTGCAGCATCACAGTCCCACCATCACTGATTGCTGTGCATCCTTCCTTGGGAGCTCAGATCTAACAGAAAAGGTATTTAAATCCATAACCAACCTCGAAGGGAGTACTCGGGCAGTTATCACCCCGAGCCGGGACCCCGATATCAGCCCTCGGCCGGCCCTCCGGGCCCTGGCCTCGGGCTGATATCGGGGTCCCGGCTCAGGGTGATAACCTCCCTCGTACTCCCTTCTTGGTTGGTTATATGTATAGATTACTACCCATTACAACTTGATACCAGTTAAAACATGCTACCCGTTACAACTCAGACGATACGGTGCGAGAGTACATGAATGGGGTGGGCTCTAGCGCCTCCCATCACTAGCCAATGGCATGCCAGCAGGTGCCAGCGGCAGTGGATTGCATGGACAGAGTGGCTTCTTGCACTGCCCATTTGGGGATGCCATCGGTCTGCAATGCCAAATGTATAGGAATCGCCAAAATGTGGTTTCTTGATAATTGAGAGAAGCTAGCACGTAGATTGTTCATTTGTTGGGGAAGTTTAATGTCCGGCCAACCCCCATGGGTTCTTTCCAGACTGCACAAGGTAATGCTTTTCAGTTTAAGGGTGATTGTATCTATGATATAATTTCAAAGAAAACTGCCACCAGGTGCAATACCCTACTTGTTGCGAAGAGTGGCAAGGGGTCTTTCATGTACAATGTCCCATAGAAAGGACACCACACACCCGACCTTTGATGACCCTGTTAGGAGCACAGGGTGGCCCCTGGATCCCAGACTCTTGGATCCTTTCTTAGATTTTATCTATCAGTTTGCATTCTTGAAGGAATTGCAAAATCTTTTTACTTTCAGTGTTGTCCTTCATCGATGTTCTATTTTTTGTGATGCCTTTTGCGACTATCATCCATCTTCTTACACTTCAATATGGTGTGCTCCACCGTTAGTGGCACAAAGATCTCCATTACACAATATAAATTATGTAACGACAGTTTTTCAAGTTACAGTAGATCTTAACATTTGTTCGCACTAGCTATGACTATGGGACTAGTAGGTGTAAAGTTGCACTAGTCCGATGGAAACCCCACTACTAGTACCCACTAAAATGCTTAAAATGATAAAATCTGTTTTATAGACTTGCCCTGTCATGTGATATGGAACGTCAGTTTTTATATTTTCACTAGCCCATCAGTCTAGTTGACCAGAAAATGCACTAGTCCACCATGATTTGCACTAGTGATTTCACTAGTGGACTAGTGCTAAGATCGACCCCTGATCTAACTACACGATTTTGACGTGATAAGGCTCCAAATATCGCTCAACTGCGACACAGTAAGTTAGTCTCTCTGCAAAATATCGATCTTACAACTCCAAATGTATATTCAGAATTGAATGATTGAAAATTCTCTTTCTCAAATTCACGTATGTACTAATAGAAAAATTGAGGTTCTCGTATCTAGCTGGGTAATCAAAAAAATGATGGCAAAATCTGTAAACAACGCGTGTAACAAGTCAAGTTGGGAGAGGTTTCGTTTTCCCACCGGCGAGTGTTTCGTCCCGATATGACGTTCAACTACTTTAATCCATCACGGTCACTGGTTATCATGCATTTCAAACTCATGAACAATTACTACAAAATAAGAATATTTTGTACTTACCCGATCTAAGGGTGAAACAACTGTTTATAGAGATGTTTTTGTCCGGCGTACTAAATGCGTTTGGCCTCACGCCGCACAACGCGAAGATTTCTACATCCGGTGCGTGAAGCACGGGATTCTGGGAAATTCGGTGTGCTGTCTGCTGTCGCCCACAAAGTACAAGACGTTTGTTTGCCAAAAGGTAATTTCTTTTCGTCAAAATCTGTTTTCCAAAGTGTACACATTAATTCTAACAATGGACATGTCTCAGGAGCAGGCTACAATCCACGACGTACATCCATTTGTACACCGAGACAGCATGGGCTGGGCGATAATAGATGAAATTCACCTCAGGTCCAAGTCAAACTCAGCCGGACTGTCAAAACTCAAGGTCTTTTAACGTGTTAATGCCCACAGTATCTGTAATACTTATGATAAGCAGTAACGTTAACTGTTTTGTTCAAGTTTTAGGTGGAAATAAGAACTATATCCCTATATTATAGTTTAAGTCAAAGGCTAAGCCTAGCCTAAGGGTCCTGGCTCAGATAGAAGGCTAAGATGTAGATCTCTACTCCTGTCACGCTGATGGATTAGATCTTGGAAGTTAGATCATCTACTGATCCTGGCCGTCGACTAGGGCTAGACTAAAGCAATTGCACGGTTCTCATGTCTTAAAAAGTCTTCAATTGATTTTCTCCAATTTAAGTCTTAAAAAGGTCTTAAATTTGACAGTTTTGTAGCTAGAGGTCTTAAAAGGTTTTAAATTGAATATTTTGAGAAGTTGAAGTGAAGTAACCACGAAACCCCCAAATCCAGTTCAAACAAGTACACTTCCTTCAAGTTTAAATCATATGATATATTTTGACAAATTTCCCTGATTAGCCTAATCATTTACGAAAATATGGCCCTGGACACCCAGTCATGACATCCAAGATTTCCACTAGATCTTTAAAGATTAAAGTAGACCACAATCACCACAATAGTCAACTTTTGAGTTACTCAGAAACCACTAAAACAGGAGTCCCTCGGACGGTCCAATTTACGGACAAGGACTGTTGAAGGAGTTTCTTTTTACATTATGCAATTTTACCACATGTTTTCAAAAGTTTGTATCTAAAATCTAACATTGATTTTTCTATCCAAAGCCTCTTCCAACTATTCTAAACCATATTCTATAAAATCCATAAAAAATATCATTGATAAACCGTTTCATATTTCAATTCCAGTATGCGTGACAAAAGAGAACAAGCCAAACATGGGGCGCCTAATGGACAGTGTCATGGCAGCTGTTGGTCTGAAGCCGTCTGATCGTGTTTCTATTGTGACAGGCCCGGTGGATACACAAACTTTACTGGCACCACAGACTTTAGCGAATGATAAACCTATCGAGCATCAAACAAAATCACCAAACAAAGTTGGTGAAAGTATCAAGAACCAGTCTGCAGTGCCCCTAAATATTGCACATAACGGTGATCAGTCTGACGTTGCTAAGCAAGGAGAAGAGATAAAAGACTGCTTTGGCTGTAGGCTGACCGGAGGTGGTGTGGGACTGGCAGGAGCAAGCTTCACCACATATACTGTGTACAAAAGGAACCACCTGTACACGGGGAAACAACGAGCGGCCTTTATTGTACAGGGAATGGTGCTGGCGTCAGGTACGTCTGTGTAGAATTAGGTAATGTTGATTTATGGTTATTACATAATTTATGTAGCAACCATAAATAAATATGGTAACTTTAATATGGTAACTTTAAAAGACGAGGTTCCCTTTGACTTTTTCAAAAAGCCAAAGGGAACCTCGTATATATTCAAGTATCTCTACGCTCTTACATAGAGTGGAGTATAAAATATGTTTGAAGCGGTCGGCCGATTAAGTAAGGGTACTACATGTAATTCTGGTCATTGAAATTTGAATATTAAACCATCGGGTGGATTATTTTTAGTATTACATTTCCGATGCATGTTATATAGAGTTGACCTATTCTTGAGATTGATAATAGCTTGGTTACAACGATTGTTTACAGGTATTGAATTTGAATCAAGAAGAGAATTATGATTCACGAATTTCTAAACATTAAAAAAACCCAACTACCTGAAAGGTAATGTGTTAACGGTTCTATCATTTTTCCTTCAGTATTTGTGGCTTTGGGATCAGCTCGCCTCTTCCAGCTCAGCATATTTGACCCATCTAAGAAAGACTTGACCATACAAGATCATTTTAAAGAAGAATTGAAGTACATGAATATAAAGGTAAGTGGCAGGATTAAAATATTAACAGCACCTCGTCAGGCACGGTTTCATTAGTCCAAACTTGGGCTTGCCAATAAAATCGGGCCTAGGCCGCCCTTAAAAGAAATTTGTTTCATGTGTACGGCCGACTGAGTATTTTAGGGCAACGACTTTATACATTTATATCTTGTTACCGAGTAATATCGATCCTTTGTCATCTTGTTCTCACCCTGTTTCATTAATTCAAATATTTCCGTAAACGTCATTGATATTATCTGCAACTGTAAACTAGATTTTCGGGTACTGCCGTACCGAAGGAGGCGGGCGGTGGATTGCGCAATCATTATAACAAGTTACCATTTTAGTACTAAACATGTGCCTGGAGAGTGTGAGGAATTTGACAGTGAAACATTCTTTGTCAATCTCCATGTATCCCTATGGGAAAAAGATTTGCTGTGCGTGGAGAGTGATGACCTACTTTCTTTACTATAGGAAATTCCTATTTCAATTTTGTAACAAAGAACTTATGGATTGTCTCCTAAATTACAAGAAAACAACCAAATATTTCTGAATTTTAGAACCAAACCACCATATACTAGAAACAGAAGTAGAGAAATACATATAGTTTGAAGATTCTAATGCTGGCATTACTGCGAAAAGTGGAACGAAAAATTTGTCACAAAATCGTAACAACTGTTTTGACCCCCATTGAAATGCATTGAGACAACCTGATGTAGAAGGAGTGTAGAGAAGGTCGGCGGCCTAAGGCCCGCCTCCCAATAAATACGATCCACATTATACATTATGTTTTGATCTTATTTCAGACAAACAAGTAAACCAATGCATCTGTAACACGTGACTCGTCAATGACCAAAATGATCCGACCACAGACTTATTACACTACTCTGGGCATGCTACAGAAGTTGACTAGAGGCAGGCTTTGGCTTTCAGTGAACAACTGTTGGCAAGCTGTCCACAACAAACCTTCCGGATTGCGGGCATACTCCATCAATTTGCTCTGCAGTAGTTTAAAGTGTAAAGATGTATGCCTCCAAACGAGTATTCGTAGAGCAGTCAATTGGAACCCTGGTTGTTCGAGGTATATGTCGGCAAAGGCCCCAACACATTGTGCCGAGGCCGAGAGTCAACCTGACCTTGAGACTAAAAAGATTTCTCGAGCTGACCATATGAACCAGATTGTTGACGAACTATTTCATTTACCAAAACCAACTGAAGACAAGTGGATAGAGGTGGGAGAAAAGTTTTCCAAATGTATTCCTAATGCAAAGCAATGGCCGTCGGTGGTAATGAAAATGATCGCAGGAAGAATGAAACACTTCCCGGAGCGATCCGACCAAAGTATGAGCTTAGCCACATCTTTACTGGCCTTCGCCCGGCAGCGGGAAGTGGAGTCACCAAACCAGAGGAGTGCGCGTGTGAGTGTCGCCCTACTCGTCAGTTGCATGAACATATGTGGTCATTACTTGATGGTCTCAGAGACGCAGGACAAAAAAGTAGAGGCATTTTTAGTGGATCTGTATTCAGAGGTCCAGATTAAGGCGCCACTCATGGACATGGACAGCAGCAGTGCTGTTATCGAGGCTCTCTGCTCCACCAAAGGCCTGTGGCGACAGAGTCTGGACGTCTTTACTACAATAAAAGAGGTCTTCCCCCCGGCCTCTGGCCAAGTGGTCCCCATCATTGCGGCCGCCTACCGTTATGACTGCCCCGAGGTGGCCGAAGACCTGTTCAATGATCTAGGTCTGATTCTCCGCGGTCAGGACTATAGCTTCACCCGCACGGTCGACGACTGTATAGTGTGCGCGGTGGTCGACAAGGCACGGCGGGATAGAGACTCGGAGCACGTCACCAAACTACTCACCACCATGCATCAGCACCATTGGTTTTTGACCAAGGCTGCGGCTGGGCAGTTGATTCAATATTTTGAAAGGTACGTCACATATTTACTAATGTTGGTATAATTCCAGGTACAATGCGACCTTCTCGAATATTGTTTCATAGTTGCACACATTTTTAGGCATAAGAATTTCTCAACTATATTCTCCAACATCTAATTCTTGCTTATTGAGACTATAGGTGATGTATTGAAGTAACTGTTAATGCATTTGTCAAATCTTCGAATATCACGCATTATCCGTGGCAACTAAATCCGTTAACGCCAATTCTCAAAATCATAGTTATTGTCTGATGACACTTGTAAATCACAGTATTCCAGGGGAAGAGTGGTCTGGTAGAATAAGCAGCGTTACCCGTCAAGGAGTGTGCAGAACCTGCCGCGAGCAGCTCGCCTCAGAGGGACTGACCGAGGAGCAGTTCGAGCAGCTCAGGAACGGCTTCCTACAGAAATGTGTGCGGCGCGAGGACGTTTTCCTCAACACATCGCCCAAAGAGCTGGAAACATTTCAGAAATTCCTGAAGAGTCAACAACCCTTCGACGTTGTCCTGGACGGTTTAAATATCAGTCTCCAGTTGAGTAAGAGAAACAGGCACCAACGTCCTGCAAAGGTGAGTTTAATGATAGCTGTGTTCAAAGAACAGATAGATGTGGTTGGCGCGTGAAACGCTGTATTCATTCTAAATGCCTTACTGTTGCTGTATCACATAATTTTTGATTGTTAGTGTTACTGGGGTCAAAAAGTATCGTATATTTTTTTTTAGCTATCTTTTATCACCTGGTATTTTATGAACAAACTTCACATACATGTACTGTTAAAATGCAGTTTTCTCGAAAGATTGATATAAATATTTACTATGGCATGGAGTATAGAAGGTTGAATGGAAACATTCACAAAATATATCAATTGTTTTACTGAAACTAGTATTTTGCCTTCGATTATTTAGGATTGATGAAATATGATTTAACTTAATAGTTTTCCTCGTGTTAACAAGAGAGAAAATAAAATGAGTTAACAGCAATTTAGGATTTGAAAATAAGTATTCTTATGATACGTAAGTAAAACCTGCAACTTTTTTCCACATTATAGCTCTTGAAAGTAGTGCAGGACTTATCTAGACGAGGCCGCCTTCTTATATTGGGCCGGAAACACATGCAGCGATGGTCAGCAACTCATATGACGAAAATCGAGGAATTGGCCACCATCTTCTACGCCGACAACATGTAATAATGAATTATCAACCTAGCGATAAATGGCTTATTTCGCCATATATTTCTGGAATGGATGACCATGTCAATGTTTGATGGAAATGATAGTAAAACCGCGTTAGTTTACATGTTTTTGTTATTTTTGCATTTAAGTGCAGTATCAAATGTCTAATATCAATTTTAATTTTTTCTAAATGGAAACGTTCAAAAAATCTCTGTAGAATGTATGTATAATATTTTATATCGGTCAGAATACCCTATGTAATTTCTTCTCAAGCATAGCTTGCTCTTGACACGTTATGTATTATTTCACATTTCCGTATTCCTTATTCTCTCAATATTGTGGATAGGGGGGCCGACAAGGATTATTTCCTTACCCCTACCAGGATAAATAAAACGTTTCAAAAAAAAATTGTGTCTGTAAATGATATTCTGGTTGTTGACTGCAGCTCGAGTGACGACCCTTTCATGCTGTACGCGGCCCTTCACAGCGGCCCTGAGACCCTGATCGTGACTGACGACATGCTCCGTAACCACCGCATCCTGCTGCCCCCTCACCTGAGGGACCACTTCAACGTGTGGCAGAGGACCCACCAGGTCACCTTCTCCACTGACGGCAGCCCGCCCCGCTACAGTGTAAGTCTCGACCACTGAAACTATAGAAAGCTAGTCATGGTGAAGTGTGCCATATCATACTTGTGATGTGGATCTAACACTGCACAGATATCAAAGTGGATGAACTGACGAGGGCTTCACGAATGATACTTTTAGGGATCCAGTTTTTTTTTTTTTTTTTTTTCCACTTCAGGACCTTTGACAATAACATTGAAATATAAATGTATACAACACATTTTATGTAACATTTCAAGATCATTTAAGATTTTAGCTACGTTGTTTCAGATTTTTTCATTAACCCTGACTTACATCCCTGTCTTACCAATGGACGAATGGTTCTTTCTTATATACAATTTTGAAAATATTTTATATCTGAATGGTAATATTTTCTAAATTCGATGCCGAGTATATTTCTCAACATATTTTGAAATGCTGTAGGTAGAGGCTCCATACGGAATGTTCAAAGATAGTCATGCGCATCCAAATCTAACCACCACACTTCGGGAGATGGGTGTAAAAGACAAATTTCAAATTACATTAAAGGCCAATAGCTAAGTCATTTTACATGAATGTATTAAATTTGATATTTCAGTGGCCCTCCCGTCATGATACCCGTGCACAGTGGACACAGTCAGGTTGTCACGTGCCCTTTGACGACCAATCGGAACGCGCGTCTCACGAGCTGCCCAACTCGTGGGTTTGTCTTCAGAGGGGGCAGCAACCAAAAGATCCAGGCTAACCGTATCATGTTTAAATCGTCTCCTTAAAGTCCATCACTTATAGTTCTACTGATCTTGGCTCAGACATATAAGAATAAGTATCCCATTTGGATATCAGTAGCTTATGTTTATGTGCGACAGAATATTCAGTGGCCAATGCTACACTTCTTGGATTACGCGTCAGAGTACACGAGAACATATTAAAGATTATTGACTTGTAGAAATGTGATATATTCAAATACAGATATAATGGTGTAGAATTACTGATAATCTGACACAGATCATTCTTGTGGAACGTGAAAATATTGTTGGTAATAAAAATATATATCAACCATTATGGTCAGGACTGCTCGTTTCATAAAAACTATGTTTTTCATCCGTATAAGTAAGCTTTTTATAACATCTATCCCATTCCTAAATAGCTGAAATGACCTTATATGATAAGAACTGAGCTTCTTTTTATATATACAGTATCATATTTGGCTCTTTTCTGTTGAAAACAATGACCGAACATTCTTTTGATATTACCTACTTTTATTTTACTCGTCACTATTATATTTAAACAATCATGATTGAAAAGTAGCTAACTGTGTTGTTGAAACAAAAAAAGACAATCACTACTGGCAGAGTAGCACCTTGTTACACGAGACAAATATAGCTTGTAAAAAGGAAATTGTAGCAACCGCTACAAGCGACTATGTATGAGACTAGATACTGCAAACCTTGTAAATGTCTAAGATTTTCTTTCGTATACCATTATCACCAATGTGGCCCCGCAACGCAAACATCACCACTCCCTATCGGTGGCCAGGGTGGGACAAGGGCTTCTGCCCCCCTCCAGATACCCATAGGGTTCTATAGTAAACCATTTTTCATGTCTGCCCTTATTGTGACTGGTAATAATGAGAGTATGAAAATGCTTGTTACTTACAAAGCAACTAAACATATTTTTCTCTGCTCATTAAATCATAAATTTGAATTCATCTCAGAATTGACAAAAATAAAGTAGGAAAAGTTTGTCATTCAGTTTTCATTTCACTCAGTTGCAAGCCACTGTCATTGAGATTAATGGGCTGTTAATCATTATTTGATGACATACACCCTACTCTTCAGGGGGATGTCCCTAAAGCTTCAGAGATCTGGAGGTAAGGACATGTGGTGTTATGTCCATCAGCACCCTTATATCCCTGGACGCACCGACTTGACCTGACCATAATCTCATAACCATGGTAACCAGGGGTGACAGGTCAGTGCATATCAGACACTTTTAAGAAAACTAACCAAAAAAAGATTACTATTAAACGAAACTTGTTATTTGAAAGATCATCCCGACAGACATGTATCATATCAGAGCATATTTTAAAAGGCCTGAATCAAAATTGTAAAAAGTATTATGGAATTACCATGGGGAAAACTTGACATGAAGGTAGGGGCATCAGTGAAAGTCCCAGAGGGTTCTGTAGTAAAGGGCCATGTAGAGTGTCCGACCCTGGCAGGACAGTGGAGGGTCGGACCTCTTCGTGAGTTAATTATAGGAGCAGCGCGGAGGGCTATTGAATGTTTTTCCTGACAATAATTCACTAAGCGACGTCATGAATTCAGAATATATTCAAGTGAGGAAATGATTTCCACTATAACAGATGTACGTGACTAATAGCATTTCATTGCTCATCAATCATGTTAAATTAAATTTATATTACTATATCATAATATTGCAGTACTTATCCTACCTCTGGAAGAGCATGTGTGAAGGAGTTAATAAAATTTAAAAATTAACTTATACATGTGGCGTCAAAGCGGCGCTGAGGTAGCGTGCCCGACTATAAATTAGAAGATTTGTGACTTGATCCACAGTGCTGCCCTCGTGATGCTGGACGTTTTGAGGCAGATGTATTTCAATGGTCTCAGATACGTTCCCCGTAGATATGATATCATCACAAGGCAATAATTCAAAACAATGTTCTCGCTGTGATATTATTTTGTAAGTTACTATTTCCGGATTTGGGACCCCCTTGTTGCTAGGTACTTGGCCTTATCTCAGTCATTTGGTTTGGTGCAAACAATTCCATAGATACCACAGATGAGAATAGGGCAGGGGAGGAGGGAAAAAGCTATACATTGAAAAAAGTACTTAAATAGTTCATTAAATTCCAGAAACTTCACAAGATATCTGCACTTGTCATATAAACAACATATATATGCATGTTAAAATTGGGGAGCTGGATTCTTAGATTTCAGTACACTTAGAATAATCGTTTTCTTAAGCATTGTGTCTGTGCGGTTGTATTCACCAACCTTCACACCTTACAGCAGCGCCACCTACAGCAAATGCCCAAATTACCGAATCCTAGAGTGGCTCCTTACCCCACCACGACCGAGATTAGATGTTTATTGCAAATCTGAACAATTCTTCAAAAGCTATTAAAATTGTATAACAGTTAACGGCATTTTACAGAAATAATGGGATTTTGACTTCTATGTGCAAGATATCTGCTGAAATAAAAAGGTACACTGGTTTTTTTTTGTAACAAATTTATTTTTCTTGTACCGGGAGGTGGATTTCTCAAGTTTGCATCCTTGGCTTACACGCTTATATACTTTAAAGAAATCTCTCTACGTATGTTTTATTTACAAGTGTGTATATATAGAATAACTAAATAACACTGTTTTTTCTTCAGACAATGAGTAGGCGCTCATCCTGGACAGGGAAACTTTCTCAATGGTACATCCCTATTGGTGATAGTAGTAGACATGATCTATCCTGTGAAAAATGTTCATTTATTGCAGGTTTACCTAAGTGTATACACAGGGATATGAAATAAATAAAGGCATGAATATAGATCGAACTAAAACAACTTTTCGCTTCCTACAACTATAAGATGTTAGATATGAAAACCCACCATACATTTAAAAAAAATCGTGACCCATGTTAAGGAACCAATATATCAATAACAAATACCAATGAAACAAATATGTATCAACCAACGTTATGGTTATCATATGCACACATCCAGAAAATCAACCATACGGCACTCTCATAAATCTCCATCTCCACACACCTGACATAATTAGATGTAATACATACTTTGCTTCTGCAACACTAAGGTATAACTAACACAAAACAATAGGCAAGACCCTATGGGTTTAGACCATTATCAATTATATAATCAGTTACATATTGAAAGGTTTAAAAACTATCTTCCAGAGATTCAGAGAAATTGTGTTTTTATAAAATATTATTGCATATAGCTATAGCAGGACTACCAGTACCTGTGACCAACTGATTATATATATGTGAACCAACTAGAAAAATAGAAAATATTTCTTGCAGGTGATTTGGGTGAAAGTTAACACACAGTGTATAGAAATGTCCTTTGAATTCTCTTTTTCATAGCTTCAGGAGTAGCGCCGGGCTGTTTTTCTCTACAGAAAACGGGGAAAATAGATCACAGTACATGCTGAATTATATCTTTCACGTATGTGATAAATTTGTCTGACTCTACATGTTAATATATTTTGGGAATTAATCAATAAATCTTTCTAAATATCAAAACAATCACATTTTCAGGACTCTGCTGAGATGCACAAAAAAACATAATATCATTGTAATATACTGAGAAACTTGACCCGCAGTAATATGTAATAACGTTATGATAAATACACGTGCACCCACAATAAGGCGACGCGACTGACTCTGATGAGCATTGGTGCACCAAAATAACCTTTAGTCCTTTTAAGCGGACAGCTTTTATAAAAATATTGATCAAAATTAAACAAGCGGAGTTAGTGCACCCAGACCATGGCATGAGGGTGCAGTCCCCCCTTAGTGCATTATGTGAGAAACAGTCCAACGTACAGCAGTCACCTTCCACGGGCCTCTGGTCCTTGGGTCGGAGGGAAGCCACCCACTGCCCATCACAAGGCTGGCATCAGTTTGTGTATTTCACCCCCTGCCCCGATCACGCCTTGCCGTTGCCGGGCGGTAAGGATATGGACACCCCTTTGTCCGTGACGGGCGGCCCCCCGACCCCCCGCACCGGGCCCTTCTTCCGCTTCATGTAGTTCAGGTAGGTGCGGCTGAAGATGGCCACAAAAATGATGACGATGCCGAAACCGCCGGTGACGGTGACGGGGTGACTGTAGATGATGCAGGAGAGCAGGATGGCCAGGCCCTGGCGGATGGTCATGATGATGGTGAAGGTGACCGCGCCGAACACCTCGATGGTGTGGAAGATGAACAGCTGGCCCGTGGCCGAGCAGATGGACAGCAGCACCACGTGGTACATGAAGGTCGGGTAGGTGGTCATGAAGGTGAACGACTCGAGGAAGGAGCTCTGCTCCAGCAGCGTGGTGGAGGTGAAGAGCACCGAGAAGAGGTTCACGCCCAGCATCATCTGGATGGGCGACATGGAGTAGCTCTTGTAGAGCTCGCCCTGCCAGTTGGACGTGAAGGCGTCGAAGAAGAGGTATCCGGCGAGCAGCACCACCCCGGAGACGGTGGTCACCGAGCCCTGGCTGTGCAGCGAGTCCTTACTGGTCAGCACGAACATGCTCACCCCGGCCGAGATCATCAGAGCCGTGGCGTACTCGTGGTACTCGAACGTCTTACGCGACACCAGCTTCCCCATCAGCATCACCGGGATCACCTTGGACGCCTTGGCCAACACCTGCGTGGGGAAACTGACGAACTTGAGCGCCTCGTACTGACACCAGCTCGACATGATGTTGGAGAAGGAGCTGTACGAGTACTTGTACACGGGCGCCTTGTGTTTGGGCTGGGGACGCAGCAGAACCACCACCGTACCGATCACCAGCGCCAGGATGCGGTTCATGAAGACCAAAAACTGCGAGTTCTTGAAGTGCACTCCAGGGCTGTCGTCGGTGGCGCCGTACTTGAAGGCCATGATGCGCTCCTGGAGGAGGCCCCAGACGAGGTAGGAGCCGAGCAGGCCGCCCGAGCAGAAGAGAAGCTTGCCCAGCTTGGCGGTGAAGGGCACCTCGGGCGGGTCGGGCTCCACCGTGGGCGGGCCCTGCTCTAGGGATACCTTCTCCGTCTCCGTCGACCCGTGGATACAGAGTCGTAACGCCGACGGCACGCACCCGGTACCTGTATAGATTTCAGAGATGTCGGTATTGGTTATGGCTACAAACAAGCTAAAAGATGTTTCGTGTGTACAATAACAATTCACTTCCCTTTCGCATTTGTTAACTGAATTAGCAAAGAAAACCATCCAGTTTATCTTTATGAACCACTTACATGTACTTCTATGCAAGTCAATAACGGGTACACAGGGATTGTCTCCACGCAATTTTGCAATGTAAAGGTCAGGCAGCTTAAAATATACCAGGTATATTTCAAATTGTAATACGATCGGATTTACTTAAAGTCGGAATATCCATCTATGTTGTCCAACTAAATATAAGGCTAGGGAAATATGCGTGTCCTTTGCGACAAGAAAATAAATGTAGGCCCCTATAAAATTATTTCTGGTCTTGCTCCTGAAGACAAAATATTTATATTGTAGCAGCTATTTCAATTACCACCCAATAGAAATCTACTGTACGCTTATATTCTTTGTTTTGAATAAGTCTCAATAATGTTGACAACCTATGAATGGGATTCTGAGATTCAATGAAAAAATGCACATTTTGGGAACACTTTATTCCCGGAACAAATGAAATATTTAGAGAAATACAAAACCAACTTTTCAATATTGATCGTCCTCTGAAGACCAGTAAATTGAGAGCATTTTCCTAGCCTGCCAAGATAATGTAATAACCCCAACGGTTTGACCTTGCCTGATCTGCTTTCTCAAAGTATACCCACCAGCATTGTTGAGATATTTGGTCTTCTTGACGAAGCGTATGATGAGGTAGCCGGGCACGACGATGGTTGCGTAGCCGAGCAGGTTAAGCAGGAGGCGCACCACCCAGAAGTCCATCCACGACGTGCCGCCGCTGAGGGCGGAGGGCGCCCCGACCTGGCCGACGATCAGCGACGGCATGGCCAGAAAGAGCACGGCGGCCACCACGAGCACCATCAGCCTGTGGGAGGAAGGACAACAAGGGAATTAGTTTTTTTTCGTTGTTGTTGTAGGTTTGTTGTTGTTGTTGTTGTTGTTGTTGTTGTTGTTGTTTTATTTGTTTTATTTGTTGTTCAGGTAGGTGCTGTTGTTTTATTTGTTTATCTATCTATTTATTAGAAATTCATACAATTAAGGTTGCATTATTGGTATTGGAAAATAGCATCGATCCGCCATGTAAATTGTTAATCGTACTTTGAGGTTATCAATATCATTGGTTTGTTAAGTGAAAACAAAGATGACTTATATGTTTACATCATGTAATCCCACGAACACACAACAAGTATAACGTAATATTATAATGAAAACTTCGCCCCATTTTGTCCTTTGTTTGTTGAATCACCTTTTAAACCCCAAGTTTTATTGACAGTCTCCAAAACGTGTTTGATCTCGTTTGTCACGTGTCAATTCACCGACGGTGACCCCGACCTCACCTGTTGCACTGTACCCGCTGTGCTGTATGCTATAAAAAGAACTGCCCCATCACATACCTACACAGCGCCGTTACACACCACTGAGGGGGGTCTCGGATAAACCACATGCAACCTTCAGTCAGTTTCGACTTCTTGCGTAAAATTCATTCTTGCAAAATAGGTAACGGACGATACAAAACGATATCATGGATAATTTTCGTCAGAAATATAGTTCGAAAAACAGGCACTCGTTCTTGAATGAATGAATATAGCCAATCTCATAAACCTATCATGTTTTCCCTCGAATATAGAGCTTTATACTCATTTCTAGTGCCGCACTCTGTCATGGGTTTGGACAGGTTTAATTTGATGAATTTACAATGTTATGCATATTCTAATAGATGGAAAAAATATTGAAAATTACGACTAAAGGCATTATTCATAGTACCCGTTTTGTTTTTTTCTGTATGCACAATAACAGTTTAATGATCTTACGGATATATTCGCCCCCCCCCCCCCCAACACACACAGGAGCCAGACCTCTTATAGTTGGGGGGGGGGGGGGGGGGGGTTCTGGCAACGGCAACTACTACTGCACAACAACAATTGCTCGACATTACCTGGATTTTGTGTAAGGTGGCGGCCGCAGAGCCACGCTGTCAAATAGTCAGTGTTAATAGCCTACTATAGGATACGTTCTGGGGAATTTTCACGTTTTTAAGTATAACATCACTTACCGGTATGAAGACACAGGTCGACAAAGATCCCGCTTCATATGTTGTAAGGAGTTATACAAACATGTATAGATTAGAATGCCTGTACACGTACGTTTTGGGATGAACTGTGCTAGCCTCTACGTCCCCACTTTTGCACTGAACGCCCGTGTTACGGTCAATGGTCACACTGTTGTAAATACACTTGTTTTCGACACACCTGACCAGCAGGTCCCTTTATAACACGCTAAACATAGCCCTACCTTGGGCATACGGGTGGGGGTGGGAGGGGGGTGGGGGGGTTTCCTGGCGGCGGCTCATCGCTCAACTCCAAATAAACCTATTTTACTCCCAATTTAGATCCGATATAGTGTAGTACGGGAGCGCAAATAGAAATACGCGTCTTCGTGCTTTTTCACACGCCGATTTCCCTACCCCCGGAAAACTCAAAACCGACGATAATCCCTCCCCCCCCCCCCCCCCAAAAAAAAAATAAAAAAATCTTGAACATCATTTCCACGATACGTTTTACTATGGAAATGGACTGTGATGTCGTTCAATTAAAAATATATTAAAATAATAGATAATCAGCATAGATTACCATATCATGTTGACTGCATGTCAACAGATGATCTCCATAAAAAAAAATAATATTTTTCGACTGCATCACCGAAGATCCTTGCATCAATAGTCTTATGCCTTTGGTATAGATATGATGACCTTATGGACAACAGGAAAATACAAACTCGAAGACGTATGGGCCCTTTATCTAAAATATCAAAATCATTCCACTATAAGTTTCTAAAAGACCCTTTAACTCGAGCTTGTGTTGCTTGGAACAAACTACAAGTGAAATTAGCAAAAATATCAGAACTACAAAACTTTAAATCAAGTGCGAAACGTTCTACACGAGAACCTTATAAAAAAGAATAATAAAATAGTGGAATGATTGAAATTGAATGTTAAAATTTGCCCCATTATCTAGTTCTGAATGTCAAAAAGTGGGAGTTGGCGGAAGATCGGCCATGCCAAGCCTATTGGACCCAATAAAGCAATTGAATTAAAAACTTATACATGTATTTCCTCTTAACTCTCATTATTTTATAGACCACAGTTTCTAGATGTCGGAAGTTTAGGCGTAGTCTTATAGGTCACGGGCAGTAAATGGTTTATGATAAGATGTTCAACATGCAGCACTTATTTACCAGAAACACACGATAAGTCGCTCACAATATAATCTTTTGAGCATTTTCTTTGCAATCGGATAGGCCGACACTTGGACAGTGTAGTGTGTCCAGGGCAAATTATATTCCAAAATAACTTCACAGCTGCTACGAGGCAGCTTGGCTGTTCAAACCAAGGTTCACCACGAATCACTTCCACTTGAATCAACGTGCAAATAAGTTAAAAAGCCAGGGTGAGGTCATCCAAAAGAATTTGGATACTAATAGACCCTTGGAACGTTACATGGTATACAATGTTTCAAGATTTTAAATAACTAAATTACTTTATCTTGAGGCCTCACTTAAATACTTTAGGGCAATGTTTTAAAAAACAAGCTTCACGGATTGACAGAATACGAAACAAACAGGCCTTTGCTAGCCAGCTATATCCTCTACAGTTAGATGACTGGTGTACCACAAATGGCTATATAGTGGTGTCCCTTGACGCCCTTTTAGGACTCATCGCGCCTACAACTTTCCCCCCAAACCAAATATTAGTTATTTTCTCCGAAAAGTTGGATCTATATTATTTCACTGATTGTTTGGTTAATACCATACCGAGTGAAAAAGAGGTTAATGCCTTTCCGAGTGAAAAAAAAAGCTCGATGAATGCTGAGATTTAGATACCTGATCTTAAGGTACCATTTAGTCAACATGCGATTATACCTCTAAGATCCATAAGAGGTAAATGCGACATTATCGTAAATTAAGTCATTCCTATATTACTATAGATATCGCTTTATCTAATGAAAATATCGACTAGTTCGCTGCATGTGGGGGAAGTACGTGGAAACAGATTGCTGGTCAAGAAATCCCCTCGCCCTGCAGACCAAATTAAACCTCCGAGGTAAACAGAAATGCTCAATGCCTCACAAATAATACCCCTAAGCACCCCGAATCTATAACAGGCTGATTGGTTACCAAATGGAAACGGCGGAGGGCACAGTGGTCGCGCTGTAAACGCATTCCATTGGCCCGTCTGGCCCTAAAGCCCTGCGCCGGTCGATCTAATCTGGGGCCCTGCTAATAGGGGGCGACCAGCGGACCAGCCTGCCGCCACCCAGCGAGGCCCTCAGGTCACGTGACCTTACTGGTGAGTAAAGCCCTGTTGGGGCTGGGGCCTAATGACCTGGGGTGGAGATTGGAGGGTGTGAGTGGCGGGGTGTGGTCCGGGTGTGACCTGAATGAGCTGCTCACCCAGAAGGACCCGAAGGTACAGCAGGGCTCTGGGGGTCTCTGGTCTCCGATTACTCGGAGCTGCTCACGGCTCCTGCCTCTATATGGATACGTGAGTGGTTCACCATTGGGTATCTTGTTGGCCGATTATAGTGAAAAATACACAGTGTGAAAACAAGGCTCCAGTCCCTTATAATCTCTATAGACTCGCCTCAAAATACCCATATATTCACATTTCAAAATATGGATAATGCGCATTCTGAACCAGACTTTAGAGGGTCTAAGAGTATGGTACTGTTCCGAATGAATTAATGCCTGATTATCAAATATGATTCAAAGCTATCTCATGTTTTTGGAAGTGCTTGTCCTATAGTTACGTACGAAGTACTGGTAGACTGGTGGCATCTAATTCTCCCTAACACGGATAGCTGATTTCTAGCATTTTAAGTACCTGCAGGCTAATTTGCACTGATTTTGTCAACAAATCCCCTGGAAAACCTATAAATTTTTTTTAGCAAATAATTGTTATAAATCCATCTATAATGAATTAATTTTCATTTGACTCAGGAAATATTAATGGATATGGATACTTATTTAGAAAATAATGATGGTTAGTTTTTATCAATTTCCATCCACAAACAATGATAAAATTTGAGAAAATTTCTATGCTAAAGCATTGGTTTTTGTCAACATATTACCCAGCATGCACCTTGTTTTAGGTTAACCTGCAGGTAGAACTCATGAAAATGGCTATCCGTGGTAGGGAGAATTGGTTGTGGCTAATAAAACGTGTGTCGGTTGGCTATGAAAAGAAATGATGGGACTCTTATTTACTAGCTTGGGGGTATGGATGGGGGGGGGGGGGGGTCCGACGTCGCGTGTCGAATTTAAAAACTAGCCATGTCGCATGTCACTATATCTCCTTTTAGACCCATGTCACATGTCGATTTTAAGAAAAAGCCATGTCCCATGTCGTTAACTTTTTTTTAGGCCTCTGTCACTTTTCGAATTTAAGAATAGGGCCATGTCAGTTGTCACTTAATTGCCATGTCTCCTGTCGAATTTAAACAAGAAGCAAATGACTATCAAAGTTCCGATCGTTGGAACGATCAATGTTCGCCCTTAACACAACAATGGACATTTCATTGTGTTTAGTAGTGATCACCACCAGTAGACTACCACCACCACTACTCCTGTCACACACAACTCAGGGAGGGGCTTAGGAAAGGGGCTAGGTCCCTGCACCCACCCACCCAGAGGGTGGCTCAAGTACTGGTTATGTAACCCACTTCTGGCTTCTCAAACTGCACCCTCCCCCACCCCCACTCCTTGAACTGAGTTCAAGGAGTGGGGGTGGGGGAGGTGCAGGGGAGAGGCCTGCCCACTCAATTACACTTGATGCACACTAATTGTCCTTGCTTACAAATGCATGCCAGTGGACAAAGGCCTGTAGCTACTTGTATGTAAGATTGTGTAACCGGGCAATCAGATCAAAGCCCAAATACCTACAAAAGACATGACTGATTGAGTGAGCCCTTCCCATAAGCTACAATACTAAAAACTATAATTAAGGGCTCACAAAAACGGCCATGTCGCCCTGTCGAATTTAAGAATTGGCCTTGTCGACCTGTCAATTTTAGCTGTCAATTTTAGGGGTCTTTACCCCTTAGCTTTACACCTGCCTTTGACCTTGATGGACTTTCCTTAAGTAAGATCTCTCCGTATTATATCAAACAAACTAAAACAAGAAGTAAAATAGCTACAACGTTTCGCTCGTGCATGAGCGATGGTCGTCCCTCAAGAAACTGAAGCATATATGTATCAAAAACTTGACCCCTTCCCCTAAACACCCTTCCTAATACCAGTAAGCTGTATGGGCTATGAGCACTGACCACCAGTACTACAGTACTTTGCCAACCACTCACCCACTTCAACCTGCCCATCTACAGGTGAGAGTGAGGGTCCTAAAATGGAGGAGTGAGAGCTGTTTGGCTCAAGTATTGGTTATGTAACCCACTTCGGGCATCTCACACTACTTGACTCCAACAAATGGAGGACAATTCATTTCAACTGGGAAACATGACATCGTGTAACCTGTCATGAAGAATAAAAAGAATTAAATGACTGAAGACATGACTTATTGAGGGAGTCCCCACCAACAGCTACAAGGAAACTAAAAAAGACTATAAATCACCCATTTCCTACAGTCTTAGATACTGTGAATATCATTTATTTTCTTTAAAGGAAATAAATACTTCATATATATATACTTCCTATATTGCTATAACCTGCAAGGCTGTGAACATAGTGTGTACTTCTGCAGTGAAGTGGAATGCCCCCACACAGTCATGGCCCCTCTATAGATCTATTTCAACAGAGTGGCGCCCTGTTTGCGGGATAGGCCTGAACATTCGATTGGGATATGAGTTTCAACGGGAATCATTGGCAACAAGGCTTATATGGAGGGTTCACTGCGCAGGTTTGTGGGAAAGGTGTATCATATATCATACCGACGGCCGTGCAGACTGCCGTGGGATCACTCGAAGAGAGGAAAATTCTGTATGAATGTCTGCATGATAGTCTTTGTGTGGACCACCTCTTTTTCTAAATCCCGGATCGTTATGTAATTAAGGTATGAGCATGGGCCTGTGAGGGGGTGGGGGTACCAGAACCTCAAACACTTATTTTGGGGAAGGTACTTATGCTTAACCTATGCTGAGATTTTTTTCATATCAATACCTAGGGCTAGGAATTGGCTATTTGATGATATGCAATCGGTCTGGGCGATTTGAAAGGATAACAATGCTAAATTCACTGCAACTATAGGACCAAACAGGCTTGTTTCAGATCATCACCTGGGAAAATACAGAATATCATGTTCAATGGTGATTAAAACGGAGACACGTCCCCTCCCTGGTTGTCTTTCTAATGACAAAATTAAAAGTAAGATTGAAACTTTTATATCTCATCTTTTATACTTTACAGGCCATGGTGAAATATGCGTGGCCACTTAATTGACACAGTGTTCAGCCAAAGGGTCGATCCTGCCATTTAGTTTTAAGAACATGTGCTCCATATAATACCGGTACTAGATTCGTATTATATTTGTACTTCGATTTTTTCTTTCGCTCAATGCACAGTTAATGCTCTTTTCATAGATTAGCGTTAGTTTTAGATACGACATATGTTTAAATAGATCCACCTGTCTCGCGTCAATGCCGTTGCTATGGTGACGTATCTGACGATCTCCCCTTCAGATGTGATGCTGTAGTCGGCTTGTCACCTGTCACGCCTGATTACACACCATTGACCACCTCAATACCAATAAGTGCCACCTGTCTCTAATATGTGGGAATGTGGGGACATGGAGATGCGCGCTATGATACTGTTATCGCACATGTCGTTCTGTTTATAGTGTCTACGTTATGTTCCTTTTTTTTGTTAAAAGCCTTCCTTTATTGCGCTATTATATTACAAGGGGATGGAGAAACTTTCTGTGTTAAGAGAAGCGTGGGTGGCTGCAACATGTTTTCCCACAAGGCACTAACTCAAGTGTTCTCCAACACAATAGGTTACACATTCACTCATATTCTGTTGTTAGAGCATTTGTTTAACCATGTAAGTCGGGGTCTTAAAAACATCGAGAATATCTATTAAGTTATTTATCTATATCCAAGAAATCTTGAAGATTTTATTTACCAGCTGGTTAATGAAATCCTTGCCACGGTTTGAAAAGAATCGCAGGCAATTTGCTTTTCTATATGCCCTCTATAGAAAATCGTATCTCAAACAAAACTCTTAAACTTATATTTCTGTTTATCGCAGTTTGCATTCTCAAATACTATTTTGGATGTCACTTTAAAGGAAAACAAGTTTAAATAATAAACTCTCTCATGACCAGAGAACCATGGAGTAGTTGTCTCTCACGCCATTGGCGATGGCATATCTTGTTGCTATAACAACAAGCACTGACCATCCGTTCAGTTCAGGCCGATGTGGCCATGGTAAGGTCATATATAAAGACTTTCGTCCGAAAAGCCTACTGCAATACAGAATAGTCTATCACGAAAAATAATCATGCAGATATACATTACATTTAAATTGAAAGCAAGCAACGAAAATGACGAAGAAAGTAAAAACACACCCAACAGGGTGGTAGTCCCGCCTTAGAGTGCAGACCGGGGGGGTGGGGGGGTGGGGTGGGGGGGTGGGGGGTGGGCTAATAATGCAAAATGGAAACATGGTTCCCATTTCTCAGCAATAGTCGACAGTGTGACCTACATTGCATCATGAACACTATACTAGGTTATTGAACACTATACTAGGTTATGTGATCTTATCTGCGCGTGGTCAGAACAACATGTTAGAAAACAAATATTTTCTACATTCCCAGAGACCCCGTTTATACCCTCAATATGAAAGTCATTCGGACGGAAGGCCTTAAGCCAAAGGTTCAACTCAAACCTATGTATGCAATTTCCGTGTTATTTGGAGTACGCCCCGTATACAGGAGAGCAGACTTACTGGTAACCTTCCAGACATGGTCTAATTTCTCCGAATGAATAGTGGCCTATATGGCTGGATGGCTGCACCAGTCTAACTTTGAAACCTACCTGAGGTGCACTGTCCGTAGAAGCAGTGTTAGTTGTTCAGCTTTTGTTCATACAGTTAGCGTGGTACCGTTACAGGAAGACCTCCCATTAGCACTACTACCTACTTTACTTAGTGTTCAACCATAATGGTTAAACCAACTAAGTCCGAACTAATACCATAAAAGGTAAAGTTCTAATGAAGAGACCCTCATTACAGACCTTAATCCCAAGAACCTTCATAACAGATGTGAGGCAAAGTGGCCATGCAGCCTTTCTCTCCTGCATGTCTACTTGAGTTGTCCATGGTATATCTCTCTCTGATGCTATTTTTCCGAATGTTATTTTACGGCTCAAACCAGTGCACATTTTATCAAACATAGGTACTATTTCTAAAGGGAATACACATTGGGTACATTCGAAGATAGCTTTTGGTGTAAACCACTGCACATTTATGTCATGCCAAACGCCCAACCGTGAATGTATACACTATTGGATATTTGTAAGTGTTATTAAAATATGTATAAGCCCTTCAGAGCCATTAACTTCCTATAAATAAACTAATGGTCTAACACAGTAAACTAAAAAGTGTTTAAGCCATTGAACAAAGAGGAGGAGGCACATGCATACAGACAGAGATGTGATACGACTGGCGGAAACAGGACCACTTACTGACTTAGGCCCAGGTCAGATTAAGGTCATGTGCGACCGACCTTTTCCCACTACTCTAACCTCACCGGCCCACCCAGTACTTTCTTCCAGTGCATGTAGCCGCCAGTCCCCATCTCCTTTCAACAAAGGTTACTGGTGGAGCGGAATACTCCAGTGTTGGCATGGGAAGAATAGTGTGAACGAAGCATACAGTTATGGCAGCGCTATGTTGCACTATGGAGAGCATTGTTCATAGAATATGGTCCGCGCTGTAAACGACGTTTTAAAATGACAGCTTAATGCGTTAAGTAAATACAATAGACATATTAATAAATTCAGTCTTATTGCAACTACCAATACAAGATTCGGCAAGGATGCCACGCTTGAAATACTACCAAGGACACTGTGTGTGTAACTGCTGTCAATATAAAAACAGAAGTATATGCAACAAATCTTATATGGTAACATATGGTCTTTTCTTCAGTTAACTCACTTAATTAGTGCATTCCAGATTTAAGATTATGGAGATCAATATCAACTATCTTGTCATTTGTTATTTGCATATATTTATCATTCATTTATCAAATTCATTCATTACACGTTGATATAAAGCAAATGTTCATATATTTTCTATAAGTTTTGCTGTGTTCTTGTCGACAAAATCAGTCCAAGTTAACCTGCAGGTGACTAAAATACTGTAAATCAGCTATCCGTGGTGGGGAGAATTGCCAATAAATCAGAGCAGGCTAGGAAAATTCGTCCAATTTTCTGGTCGCCAGAGGACGACCAAAATTGAAAATCTGGTCGTCCACATCTACTTATAGATCGTTCCCATTAATGGTACAAATTATGATTTTTAAACAGCTATTGAAATAAGCCAAGGGTTGATTATTTCATTGAAGATCAATCAATAGTTGCTTTGAAATATCTGGTCGTCAGGAGGACGACCAGAAATAATTTTCTGGTCGTCCACACCAATTTTCTGGTGGTCGACAACACGCGGACACACAGATTTTCCTAGTCTGCAGAGATTTTAAGACAGCGTCACTTCTGATAAGTTATTGAATCAATTTAATACATTAATCAATGGGATTAAACAAAGCTATACAAATCATTACAAATTATATAAAGTCGTTTCCAAACTGTTGTAATGATCCATTATCATATCTCCATAGGTTAAGGCTCGGCAAAAACCTATATCAGCGATATTAAGGCTGCATTCCGGTTCCTTGTATACTATTTTTCCATTAGTATTAATTCATGGCCTAAACATGCATGAGGTTAAACTGTACTACTTGGACCGATAAATGCCTCAAGTGAGGTCAATAGGCGTGTCTGCTGAGATCCACATAACAGTGCTCAATAATTATGTATACGTAATGCCCTTTGCCAATTACATGTACATTTGTATTAGATAATATCACACGTATACTCTCAATCTTACCTTAATCAATTACACACAGAGAAATACGCCTGTATACGCTGCTTCCCATGCCTTATCCGAAGGGGGTGTAATAAGTACCTCCGTGTTGTGTGCCCATGTGCAACAGTGCAAGGCAAGCAGGTCAGTAGGGTATTGCTGTGTAATTGTGTTTGTGCCTTGGGTGGAGCTCAGGGCGAGAACTTGCCAAGTAGCAGTACATCCTCAAAATTTTGATGACCCGACACCTGTTTCTGTGTTACAGTGCTGCATTTACTTATTTCAAAACCTTTCCTGGTAAAGTAGAAACTATTACGTCTATGATTGCAGATAACACACATTTACATGTATATATGTTTTATCAAATGATTAATATAAGGCCTAACAACCTTGGGGCTTGGTTGGGCCCCAGACCCTGATATCTAGAGGCCGTATCCAAACCTAAGGGGCCCATAATTATTTCATTACACCATTAAGCGGAGAACATATAATTATAGCATGTTAATAGTAGAAAGATAGGCCGAAAAGTTCCTTCTTCAAATAATTTTTTTCCTTTTAACGGGATGCAACAATTATTTGCATCACATTCTCACGAGTATTTCCTCTCTTCTAATTAGGAGAGGAAACGTCCGTCTCAAAACCCATGGAAGGTGGGCAAGACATTTTCTTGGATCGTTAATTATTCAAGGTCGTTTCGTTCCGCCTCCCATATCTTGGGCGCACTTCGATTCTCCAAACGGGAAATCAATAAACTCATCAATGGGTATTTTCACATCTTAGGAGCTGCCTAAATCAGAGTGGAGCTGCTGTAAGGTGCCAGGGCGTTATCGACAGCCTCGGCAATAGATGGCCGAATAACTAGCAATATTTCCTACACATTCGATTACAAGTAAATTGGATCCAATATCTGGCATCTATTTCAAGAATGTTCAAGGCAATTGACTTTCACACCAAAGAGGTCTGAGGTAAAAACGATGAAGAGTCAAAACGTATGTTTTACATGGAACGTATTTTCAAAATTGATATGATAATAAACGGAACTCAGAAGCCCTAAGGCAATTAGAGATCTAATGATCTGTCAGGTTGTTTTAGATTGAAGATTTCTTCACACCACTTCACATCAATGATGCACTTACTTTTAGCTGTTCACTACAGGTGGTTGATCCAGGAAAACATCTCTCTACTCTTCCCAGTAAAGTATGAAACACTGACTCTATCATACTATGCATGTATCTGGGCCATGGTGGTTCCTTCGAGGCTCATAATAAACGTGCTACACATTTCAATGTATCTAGGCCATGGAGATTCTTAATGACAAACGTGCTACGTATGCATTTCTATTCTGACTCATTTGAATTCATGAAACCACTGCAGAGATCAAAGATTATACTCTAAAGGGTCCCTCAACACTTAAAAACATGGCCTACATATGCTGTGATTGATCGAGACATTCTTAGTTTCTACTACTAAGTATGGTATATATAAAAAAAAAATCTCTATCGTACTCTCCACTCACAGCGAGTAGGACTCACCTTGTGTGCTGGGATCAGTGCAAAGTGCTCACAGGGGGCAGCAAGCTGGTGCACGATACAGTGAAGGTGTTAGACCACTGTGGTGTAGGCGAGGGGTTTAGGGTGGGGTGGGAGGCCCAGAAAGTCGATGGTGCGGTGGTGGTGATCAGTATATAGGCAGCTGATTCTACTTCCCATTCATCGGAGGAGCCTAGCAACGACAGGCTGGTGCCACGTGGCCGGCCCCCGGTGCGGGCCTCTCCACCCGCCATCAGCCGCCGACTGACTGAGGCACGGCCGCCGCATGGGGGCCTCATTAATAGGAACCTCTTATCATACTGGCCAACATGTAGGAGCCCGCCGTGCTCACTGAGCGGTGACGGATGGGTCGGAAACGGCTTCGTCAGGGTTAATGATAACTATAGGCCTAATAGTGTGGCTGGATGATGGGGGGATGGAGGAATGGAAGGACAAAGGGGAGAGAGATGAGGGAATGAGGGATGAGATGAGGGAGGGGTCGATGGAGGGAGGGAGGGAATATGGTAAAGGGGAAGGGAATGAGTTGGTTGGACGGAATCAGTAGTTGGTTGTGTCGTTAATGAAGGGGGACTAATGAATCTCCTAATCAGGATAATTAGATAACATTTCAATCATAGCCAGTGGCTGCCTCAGGTTTTTGACGTCGACCTAGATCTACGCACTAAAATGAGCATGGATTATAAAGATCAATAGATAGCTTATAAAATCCGTTAAGAAACACTCCCATGTCACGCAGACCGATTCGTTCCCTGGTATATTACCTAAGTGGAGGCTGCGGTTTGGTTGTCCATGGAATTGAATACTGGGCGTGGGGCTCAAAACTGCTAGTTTCAGTGGTCGGTAAGTTCGTACCGTCACATGGCATCTGTGTTTAAGGCCTATATATATAAACATAAGTAGAACCTAGGGTTCAGAACCAGGACCAAGCCTCAGGACCAAAAGAACTGAATATGGTCGGCTCATATGATTAAATCATATAGATAATCATTTACAAAAATCCCAAATATAAACTACGTATAATTCATATTTAAGTTCAAACTAAAAATTTGAGGTTTAAATACTAAAAATACTCTTTGGATGTATATTATCATATTTTATATGAAATACGGTGAACTCTGATGTAAATGTACATTTGAAAAATTCAAAATTAACATGTTAACTTTCTTAGAATTTAATGTTAGATTTAAGGTTACAAGGTCATGAATTCGTTGTATTGTTTATATAGCAGAATGATATTACAAAATTAAGCATTCATGTACGCCCACTGGTGCAGCAACGAAAACCGGAATAAATCCGAGCGTTGACCAGTTTAATCAAAGTTAATAAAAAAAAAACAAAAAAAAACGAGTGTACACCCATTCCAAGACGTGCAAAAGATAAGGAGTATATGACATCGGGCTGGCAGGGGCGTAGCCAGCCCTAAAGTCAATGGGGGTTCCAGGTAAATCTAAGGGGGTTCCGACATACATTTTTGGCAAGATTTCTTATATCTTACTTATATTTCTGGAAATGTAAGGGGGTTTCAGACACCCAGGAATCCCCCTGGCTATGCCACTGGGCCGGTAATAAGGTTTCCACATTTTTCAATAATGTGTGTAATGAATTAAACAAGTTGGCCGATTGAGGGGATTGAAGAGATTGATCATTTGAAAAAATGAGAATTTCGCCCGATTGGAATTAAACGTAGGACGCTAAAGAGAGATATTAATGAATAAAATATTTTGATGGTAGGTCCGAAAAAATGACACTATAGTGACAATTTAACAAATAATTTAATCTTTGAATCATAGATAAGTGCTTTCGGAGCCTCCATAATACATTGACAGTGTTGGAGGGGGCTTAGGCCTAGCCATTTTTTCATACCATCTGTAAAATATTCTTGCAAGCGTTTCCAGGCCTAAAATATCAATCTATATTATGATATATAGGACCCTGAGATATATGGAAACATAGATATCAACATCACTTTAGTTTTGGTAGGGGTAATAGGCCTAGGGCCTAAAATAATTATTTTTCAGATTGTCAGTGTCCGACCAATGGCAATGCGCGTTAGGCCTCTCGCCGAGTTTAGGCCTAGATTTCAACGGTATCATTTCAAATGCTGGAAAAAAGATATTAACCCACCTTTAATGCCTGGAGTCCTGAATGAATGTGTATATCCTCCACAATTGATCCAGTTTTCCTGAGTTCACTGTATCGGTGCAGGCGTGCGGGGAGAGAACCCGACAAAGGGTTGACGCCATGTTAGGTCCGACAGTGACAGTGTCCCCATGTCCGATCGATCCATTGTTTCCCCTTCGATACGAATGCATGGATCACGCATAAGTTTTCAATGCGTTGTATGCGTTTAAGGGTATCCAGTCGTCCAAAATATATATATTGAAAGCATCATATTGCGCGGTAATCCAGGTATCCAGGCGGAGAAGGCGCAGCCCCCGGTAACAACCAGCCCTCAGACCTCAGACGGCTGGGTGTAGTCGTCCCAGCCGTCTGAGGTCTGAGCCTTGTCACCGGGCGGAGACCGAAGGATTCAGAGAAAATAGCACGATGCATTTACGCGTTTAGATGCGGTATTTCGCATTATTTTTGATTCTGGGACAGTGGGATGCTTTTTTTTTTTTTTTTTTTTTTTTTTTTTTCTATTTATTTATTTATTCAGGTAACAAATCAAACTTGACGTCTGTTCTCCCCTTGTCTCCTGATTACATTATAATAATACAAGACCTTTGCAAATGGGCTTGTTCATGCTTATTTCTCTCTTTTACAAGATGATTTAATGAGATGAGATGAAGTAGGATGAATCTTATGTATGGGTCGAAATCTATATGTGCATACCAATAACTAAGGTTAGATCGACTGATTTCATGGTGAAATAGGCCTGCAAAGTTGATGAATATTCAGAGTTTGACCTAGATCCCTTCTTCTCGGATCGAAAGCGAGGCTGGTGGGCGTAACTTGACCCGGTTAACACGGCGTCGGGTGACGATCGGATTTCTGGTTTTATTTGGTCAGATATCGATATAAATGATCAATTGATGGTCTTATGGGACCTCAAACATCATGTACGATCCATATCAGATAGGAAATCGATCAATTCTATCGGATTATATATGTTTTCTGAGGTGAGTACGGCCATCACCTGTCACGTGACGAGCGCGACTGTGGGTTTTGCCAGGTTTTGCCAGGTTTTGCACACGGATTTTGCCAATGGCGGATTGTACCACGACCGCTTTACCGGAAGAATTGGTAAATAAGGCATGGGGAGCTGGTTCCCGCAATCATAGATATATAGAGGAAAATGTATGCAAGGTAAGGGTCCACCAGCATTTGGGGGTTGTTATCGGCGAGTGGGCAAAATCCAATACATTCTAGTTTACTGCTGATCATTGTACACGAAAGTCCGAGCGCTGTCCTTCAGACAATTTCGCCTGATACGCTTTGGTTTGCTTTCGTACTCATTTGATCCCTTTGGTTTCGCTTGGGCGAAAAATAAGGACTCAGTGGTGTTGCATTATAGCATTCATGTCTGATCAAGGCGACCGTCTATTAGAGACAACAACATGTTATCAATGTTTATCCCATCAATGCCTGCGTAACAGTCAATATAGAAACCTCTTAGGGCTCTCCTTTCCTTTTGATGTGACGATCACCAGGAAGCTCTATGTTTATATTGACTAGGCTTGGTATGCCGTGCTGGGAGACAGTCATCTCAAGAAAAACCTTCGTTCTACAGATATATAAATGATGTTATAACCTGACTTTCGTCGCTGCAATATATTATTTATATTTACTAATATAAATACGATCAATGAATTTAATTTGTATAGGGCATGTGTCGTCATTTCCTATTTGTGTTGTCGTCATTTCCTATTGTGTCGAATAGATTATCCGCACCGTTATTTTTGAGTATCGTTATTTCTAAACGTAACTGGTTTAATATGTTCCACAGATATCAACAATGAAGTACCTGCGCATACTTGAGGCCTGGAATGTATTATATATAATGTTACTTTTCTGATTATACATTGTATAATTTTTTATTTTACGTATGCAAGACAAAGCAGGATAACCTGATCACAACGTCTGTACAATCATACACTTGCCAGTTCCAATTATCACTGAATACCTCATAAACATACTATCGGTGTTGCACCTGAATGTAATACCCAAATATTTCGATCGTTGACATACCATATTACACTGGTGGTCTTATATCGTTAAAGAAGAAGCTTTAAAAAACCTTCAAGCATTTCCATTAAACTGAATTGATAAAGTAAAATTGTGTTACGTTCGAGATTAACCTTAATGATATATTAAAAAGCGGGATACAAAGCAACACAAGGAATACAATGACAATCTTATACAAATTTATATAAGTAAAGACCTTGTTTTGACATAATCACATGGCCATTTTCGTGATCATCATGTGTGCATATTTACCACGTGGCCATTTAAACCCCACAAACTTTTAATATCTAAATAACAATAATTGTTCATTATATTTTCATGAGTTTATTTTAGGTAAATTTGGCATAAACACGAAATTCTACTAAAATTTTCCAGTAAGAGACCAAGCCCATTCATGGAGACGTCGTCTGCCAACGTCTATAATAATAAAAGGCATGTTGTTATACACCATGTAATCTTACTAGGACGTTACATGAAGTACATACATAGACATTTCCCCGAATTTGAGACCCAGCAATTCCACTTTTTAGAAATACCTTTTTGTACTAGACATAAGGTTTTCTGTAGAAAAAAGGAATTAAAGGGAAAAAAGGAAAGAAAGGCAAACATGTCAACACACCACCTTAACCAACAGCTTGCTTGATACTAAAGGGAAAAGTGGCAACACACTATAAACATTTTTGTGGATCAGAAATTGAAAGAATAAAATATAGGATACAAGTACAAAGAATCAATACATGGTCGCTCCACCACCATGGTCGCTCCACCATATATCATAATTTGGATTACTTGCTAGTTCACTTAGATGTATTTCACTTAGAAACCAAAACCAGGGGTAAAGCTGAGACAGGAATAAGGAGAGAAACCAGGTAACCAAAGGCCACTCAGTATATTAGAACCCATGGTTACATACCTTATGATATTCCTTCTTAAAAATTAGAGAATAGAAGAAAAAATAGATGAATTAACACAAACTGGTGTTTTGTCACAATTAATTAAAGAGAACTAAGGCTACAAAAAATTTGAATTCTTATATTGATTTAATACTATCCGTATATATATGTCAACATTACTAATACACTCGATGCAAACCTCTACTGCTGGGACAAGAGAGTCAAATTTCCATTCTGATATGAATAACTTAACAGTATACATCGGTAAACATTTGTTGGCCTCCATTTGATAACAAAGTAGGAGGGTATTTTATCCAGGCATTATCCGGCATACATTCATTTCCTAACACCATTTACGCAACTCAATTGCAAATTGGTTAGTAGGCTAATAATGTTAGTTTTCCTCATTGACACCTTCAAGCGTTCCCATAGGATGTAACAAAATATCGTTTATTTCGATTAACATACTCACTAAAAGATGTCTGCAATGTTATTAAGACTTCATTACGTAAGAAACGGAGACTTCAGATATCTTCAACTTCCAGATTAGAAATCTACATTCATCCATAAACTAGTTTATCATGGCATTCAAATGAATATCTTATGAACGATGACTTTTGTTAGTACAACAGAAAAAATATAATATCATTCTCCGAAGAAAAGAGGCCAAAAGTTTTACGAGTATACGACAATAAAGGCGAAATAATTCAGTCTGCTGTACAATATGAATTATATGTGGGTAATAATTTGGTTTGTACTTGTCTGCCTTCTGAAAGCCAAAAAAAAGGAAAGAAATGAACTCAACAGTTCAACTCAAATTTCCTTGTGACTTCTTTTTTTTGTATAATATAAAAAAGCAGCAAAAATTAAAAATTAACTTCTCAGAATGCTTTCCAAAATATTCGTTGATATAGCAGTGTTAGTAATATTAGAAGCGACGACTTCGCCTTTTGAAAACAAAGGGATTGGGGGTGTTTTTGTTATTATAGATTAGTAATACGGTGTAATACCACAGTACTTGAAATGTTCTATTCTTTGTTGAAATTAAGAAAAAGATGGTGCATTCAGAAAAATATTTCTTTCTCTTCTGCAGAATTCTAAACGCTACATGATCATAAAACGATAACTGTCAGGATCTTAACGCAGTATGATACATACATAAACATTATCAACGCTCTATTCCAAATAATATTACATAAGAATCAGAATAAGAACAGGACAAAACATCCTTTTTCACGTTTCACTTTCAATTTGTTGTTAAACTATCAATTCCGTAAGTAATAATTTCTTGAAAAAAAATTACGAACAAAATGTGAAACTTTAACTTTTACAAATCTAAGTGATTTTTCAGATATTACGGTACGTATTTTGCGGCGATAGCCCTATCACCCTGAGTTGTATAAAGTCGAAGACATTTTTGTTTACAAAGGAGAGCGAACGTGGCATCTTTAAAAGCATATTGGGAAAAAGCAGAAAGTATACTGCATAAAGCTTTACTGGGATGACCAGCAAGAGATTGAAATATTCCAAGGCACGTCTAAAGTGATTATAGCCAACTTATTCTGAGTCATACCTTTTGCTTAGAAACCTCCGAGTATATATAATTGCCAATATGCGGAGGTCCCTGGAAGTGCAAGGAAAATAACCAACAATCTAATGTGTACGTCAATTAAAACAAAGAAATTACTTCTTCTGTTAGACTAAATTGCTAGATATCATTTATATCAAACTGTGACCTAATTAAATAACGAACAGAATACCAAGAACCTCAGTGAACACTTTTTTTTAAACGTAGTTGCTCACTTTGGACAAAAATATTAAATTGCAATATTTTTTAATGTACATGTACTCGAATTGAAAAACTTGCCCTGCAGCATCACCCGACTTCGTTCCGTAAACCATAGACATATACTTTTCTGGGCCGACAGTTATAGCTTGCGAATATACATGTGTCAGCGCAACTGTGCACAAAAAAGAACTCAGCTAGAATAAGAATCAAATCAGTAATAGCAGGGGCAATCAGAGTCAATGAAATAATGACCTGTACTGCCTTGGAATAGGTAGCACAACACACAAGGCATTTTAACCACAGACTTAACGGTCAACCCAACTATAAACCAATCATGGCCATGGGGGCGCACCTGCAGTGAATAAAAGTTTTTTTGGTAGCTTAATTCTCAGTCTCGATATGACATTGAAGGTCTGCGACGTTATGTTACCCTTTACTTAAGCATTGTTCCTTAACGCCTTCTAGAGAAACCTAATAATGATTTTATGTTTTTTTTAATCACTCAACTCAAGTATCTGGTAGATAGTTATGTTTATAAATGGATTTGCATTAAGATCGTCAACATGTTTCGAGTGATTAAGCTGGCCTAGTGAGATCACGAGGGAGAAAGATAGCCGTGATCTATGATGATAGATCATCCAAGTTATCATAAACCCTTTTATTGCAATTAACATTCTAAATCTTAGCTTTTTAAAGCAAGAAAAGAGGGAGAGCTATTTGCCACATTTTCTTAGCTGATTAATTTCAGTGTTCGAAATTGAATATTCATTTCGGTGCACCATCCGGGCGCATAGGCTTCAAAAGTGTGCACCTAGGACCTCGTCAATTAATGCACACCCCTAATACATAGATATGAAAATCAACTGAAAAAAACATGTACACACAGGGTGCACACTGTGGAAAATCGTGCATCCGGTCTGGAAATGTGCGTGCCGGGCGCACCCTAAATTTCGAACACTGAATTTTGATCAGTGGCTTGTGACTAGGGATTTCATTCATCACAAAAGGTAGTAACGCAAAGCCATCCCTCTTTAAAGTTATTTTGCAATGACATCACTCCATTATGTGACCGGTCCAATTGATAATCATGTGGACCAAGAATTCCACACAAAGTTTGTCCATGACGCAGAGCCAGACTTTTAAGCCAAAAAAACAACAAAGTTTTAGGCATTATTATCATCAGAACCAAGAATGCAGCACAACAATGAAATATACTATAAAAAGAATTAGGAGACACTTTTTCTGACATTGAATTATCAAATAAATTATTTAAATTTCTAGATCTAATTCAGACATTGCAATTTGCAGTGGTGTAGGAAATCTGCAGGGGAATCAAGAATTACGGTGTGACAGGAGTAACGTTAATTGCTAATCATAAGACATTAGTTGAAGACAGACTTACAGATGTCAGTTTCACACATGCAGACTCAGGGTGCCCATGCTTCTCCAGCAATCAAAATAATACCTAATTGAGACCTTTATAATACCCTGCTGGACACCAAAATGAGACCTTTTCAAGACATTTTTAAGAACTTTTTTAAAACATTTTTACACTTTTACCAAAAAAGAGGCAAAGGATGGTGCACGATGTTTCACCCTTTTAAATAGGTTCCACCTTAAATTCCTTGAGATTTCCCTGTCCCATGGCAATTTTTCCCTTTGTCATATCCAGCAAGTTGTTTAAATTTAAAGCCTCTGTGTGCAGAAAAATTTGGACAACCCAACAACAACAAAATGAATCCCTAATATCTTGAGAGTCAGGAATTTCAGAACCTGGCCAAATGAAATTCCCTGTGTTTTGGCAAAATTTGCAAATCCCCTGTGTTTTCCCTGTCAGGGAGTTTTTGTTATTGCCATTTTCCTTTTTTCTCTATGTGGTTGCTACCCTGTACAGGGTCTCATCACAAAATCCATTTTCAAATTCCCTGTGTTTTCCCTGTCCTGAAGCTAATTTTCCCTGCAGTTATTCAAATTCAAAAGCCTCTGCATGCAGAAAAAATGTTGGACAACAAAAAAAAGTCAAATCCCTTATATTTTGAGAATCAGGAATTTCCGAACCTGACCAAATGAAGTCCCTGCATTTTGGCAAAATTTGCAAATTCCCTGGCTGTGTTTTCCCTGTCAGGGATTTGCTTTTTCCCATTTTTCCTGTGTTGTTGGGACCCAGAAAATAAGACATTTTAAGAAATTTGGATTCAAAATAAGACCTTTCTAATCAATAGCCTAAGCCCTTATAAGTTAGATCTAACATTACAAGTAACAGTAGATCTAAGACTAAATGGCAAAACAAGAGAGAGTGCACAGCTGGTGCCCAATTTCTGTTAACCCCATTAATATATAGGGAAGGTAGGCCTACCGGGACTTTAACAGTTTAAATGCGAACCTCTTTCCAACTTTGGAGTGACTCTTCCCATGGTAGGAGCAACTCCCTAGTAATGACAGGCGATCTATCCATTAACTTAGTGTACCTACATTCTCAAGTCAACTCAAGTCTCAAGAAGTGAACAACTGGTACTGAGTCGGGGAACAGAGTCAGAGAGGCCACCTTTGACACAATATTACACTCACGGGCATTGTATCACTTACCTAAATGTTGAGGCACGCTTCTCCATGCTCGAGTCACACAATGTTTTACTTGAACAGGACACCTGCTGTTTGTACTGTTCAAGAAGAAGTCATGATGAGCCTTCACATCACAACAAGTGCAGTCGTGTGTGGTCGCACAACACAGCCAAGTGTTTGAACAGGATAAGCTAACACTGAAAAATAGTTCTTTAGATTAGGTGGATCAAGATCACATTATCATTATGTTATTTTAAACTTGTTTGCCTTTTGAATTTATAGTTTGTCTTTTCCGATTATTTTCGTGGCATTTATTATATAGGTGTAGTTTTGATACCCTTTTTGGACTTTAGAAATTAATGCGCCAGTGCTTCCGGTGTTTTAGTTACAAATTTTGACACCAGACGGCTTTCGTCGCGACACTCTCACATCAGATCTTTAGTAGCGCGATTGTAGCTATTTTGTACCAAGAATCGGAAGGCGATTTCAAAAACCAAGATGTCGCGGGGTAGCAGTGCCGGTTTTGACAGGCATATTACAATCTTTTCTCCTGAGGGTAGATTGTATCAAGTCGGTAAGTTAATAAGACAAATAGTTTACTAACTTCACTTACACCTGCGTGATATAGCTTTGCTAGTATCGAACTAGATAAGAAGACAATCCAATCCAGTTGGAGTGTGGGTTGGAGTGTTGGGTTTGTGAGGATGACAAAGCATGTCAGAAAACAGCAAAGGAATCGGCCGGTTTTAGCGGTTTTTGTGGCATTGTCATTGGGAAATTGTCCTTTTCTCCTAAAGTGCAAGATTGTGTAAAAACTTATGTCAAGGTCTCCAATGCTTATACAGATAATTAGGAGGTAATTCGACATATTAGCGTCTTAAAGACTTGATCAAAAGTTCTGAGCTATGGGCGATAAAACAGGCAGATCTAAGGTTATTTAGTGTCTTCCTCCATGCATAGACGAGCATAGACATAACGGCAATACAGTTTGTGCAGGATGATTTAACTTTGGTCATAAAGACATCGTTGGAAAGGCCCTGGCACCACAGTCAGGAGTTACTTAAGTTTAGTCTCAGTAAATAAGCCTGAAGTTTAATATTAAGTCCAAGAATAGATTGAGAAGCAGTAAATTGAGTCCTAATGATTTTTTTTCCTATTCTTACAATGACAAGTTCCATGGTACAGTAAACATAATAACGATACATATCAAAATCGTATTTCTTTTGGCAATTGCTGCCAAAGACGTTCTCCTCAACACAGACCCATCATGGGGTAACAGTTAGTATTAGGATCATATCCTAAATCAGTGCTAGGTTGTTCAAGTCCACTACTGAACTTCTGAAGAGGCACACGTAGTTCTGTTTGGGATACAAATGGTAGTTTATCAAGTCATATCCTCACACGAGTACATTTCACAACATCCCTCTTTACTCCGTTAGAATTACATTTAACTAAGCTGCGAGTAGCTCTGGCTATCTCCCTATCGAGTATTACATGACACTTAAATTTATCACCAGTGGCATGGGTCAAATGTTATTACTTGTAGTAGCTTTACGTGTTCACTACAGGCTTCAGCTTCTAACTAACTTGTTTGCAGCACTATGCTGTATCATAATATAAGGCCAAAAAATAGGTTGTGTTCAGATTTCATGCCTCTTAAAAAGTAGGGTCAGTAGGGCGGGATTGTTTTGATAGACTCATATATACTGTTGAAACTTAAGAACTTCCTCAGTTTACCCTAAAGAAACAATTTACAACATGTGTAATACTTATTTACATTATGGATAGACGATTTAGGCTTCATTTACTTCTTTTAGTCTAATTTTGATTATTTCAAAAAATATTTTCTTTGAAAAAGACCTTAGGGTCGGGGCAAAATGATAGGGTCGGCCGGGAAACCTGAATACAACATTTTTTGTCTCTGTGTGTCCTAACCTGCGGTGGGAGGGAAAGTCCTCTGAGCAGGGTCTCTCTTACACTCAACCGGGGGTTATCCCTTCATGTACATAAGTACACAGGTGCTGTAGGTTTGCATCACAAATAATCCTAGCTAAACTTTAGTAGTAGCAACGTCAGGCCCCCTCAAACTGGATAAATACTAGGCCTAGGTCAACTAGTCACTACTCTAACTAAAAAGTATGAAGAAAAATGTCTCCGTTATTTAAATTAGAATCAGGCAAGACATCTAGTCCACCAGACTGGCGGAACTGGTTGTTTTGTTTCCAACAGGATAAACTAATAATGCTGAAGTCACTCCGTCCGCGAGAAATATACATGTATACTCCTACATTTTAGCCACATGGACCTATTCCGTTCTTCCTTTTTTCTTGCAGAATATGCATTCAAGGCAATTAATCAGGGTGGACTCACCTCTGTGGCGGTGAGAGGCAAAGATTCTGCGGTTGTTGTCACACAAAAGAAAGTTCCAGTAAGTAAAATAATCATATTCGTCAATTCCAACGTTCGCCCAAAGATGTACCACAGAGACAGTATCTGTAGATTCACATCTTCTGTTCAAACGGGGTGCCCAGTCCCGTGATTGCCCTTACTATACATTACAGTTGCACATAACAAGTAACATAACTTGAAACAAAATGGAAAATGCCACTTTTCTTCAATTATATTTAGAAATGTAATTTTTTCCGCTCCTCACGGTTTCCTAATTTTTGATAACGAGTTCCAACTTTTTAACTATTTCGGATGACCCAGAGGATTTTTTGTATGTCACTCAAATATCCATATGAGAGAATTATTCTCAAGTTTTAAGCCGTTCAATTTCAAATTCAACATCAGGAGCATTCCTATAGGTTATTTCCCTCTATTTTCGTTTTCATCGGTTCCAAGTGGCATCCACGCATTTACAGGGTTCCCAAGCAAGTCTTAAAAGGTCTTAAATATCATAAATTGACTATCATATTTAAAGCCTTAGAAAGGTATCAAATTAGACATTTATTGGAGGTCATAAAAAGGTATGGGTCTTTATTAAACATAGATCTATATTTATTCATTGTCAAGTACAAAAATAGGTCACAGCTGTGGGAACCAGAAAATTAGGTCATGACACCATTATTTTGAACTCTCGTCCTCCATGTGGCTTCACTATGTAAGAGTTAGCAACCTTGCCTCCAAACTCATTATGTTGTGGGTTCAAATCCTGGAGGTTTTATTCTGCTTGGCAAAGCCCCTTGTCCTATATAAATGGGAATAGCCATATACTTCTTCTTATGACACTAACTATTATAGCTGAGCTAAAATTGTGGATGCATTTTATTTTAGGTCATGTAATGATTGGGACTTGCTAACAAAAATGTAAGTCACTAAAATCTCATTTCGTAATCAGAGTAATTTTCTTGATCGTAGGATAAACTGCTAGACCCAACCACTGTGACACACTTGTTCTCCATCACCGACAACATTGGATGTGTCATGACCGGAATGCTTGGTAAGTTTTCTTTAAAATAAAGTCAGTGTCTTGGACTGTACACAACGGGAATATGCAATTCACATCTATTTCTGTGATACATAACTAAGATATGTTTAGGTAAACTGTAGATATGTTTTGGTAGATACATACATCCTTTTATATAATGCATAATTAAGACATGTTTAGGTAAACTTTACATTTGTTTAGGTAAATACATACATCCTTTTATTCTCCGTCTTCGATGAGTGGATAACGTCGATAGTCCGATATATCGGAGTAATAGGTTGTCCCAACTCTCATAGAGATCAGTGTTAAAAATGGGGGGGGACACATCGTGCTATTTCTGATAGGAAGGATCTGTTTGGAGATTGAAAGTCGTTCCATAGAAAATGCCTTGAGAGTGTACTAATTAGCATAAATAAGTCTGTGTTCGGAGATTGACGAGATGATGTCATAATGATATTCTAAAAATAGAACGAAAGTAGGTCGGGAATACCCCTTTCCTCCACTGGGGGCGGCCATATTGAAAATCTGCTAGTTCCTCGGTCTCTCGCTAGGGGGATAACGTTGATAGTCCGATATATCGGAGTCTTAACTTGGTCCAAGTCCCATAGGAATCAGTGTTAAAAATTTGGAGGGGGACACTGTGCTATTTCTGGAGTAAAGAATCTGCTTGGAGATTGAAGCTGTCCTCATAGAAAATGCCTTGAGAGTAGTAATTAGCATAAATAAGTCTGTGTCCGGAGATTGACGAGGTGATGTCATAATAATATTCTAAAAATAGAATGAAAGTAGGTCGGGAATGCCCCCATCACCCACTGGAGGCGGCCATATTGAAAATATGCTGGTTTCCTGTTTCTCCGTTTTCGTCCAGTCGATAACATCGATAGTCCGATACATTGGAGTCTGAGGTCGTTGAGAAGTGGTCAGAGATGGGTCAGGAGAGGTTCAGGAAGTGTTCAGGAGTGGTTCAGGAGGGATTGTGAAGGTGTCAAGAGGGGTTCAGAAGGGTTTCAGGAAAGGTTCAGAAGGGGTTCAGGTTCGGGGAATGCAAAACTTCAAGTACATTTCATTTCGTTTTATAAACCAAAGAATGGATAAGACAGAGATTTTGGTTTACTAAACCACATCAAGAATCTATAAAGTCGATCAAACCAGAACTTGTATAATGCATAACTAAGATATGTTTAGGTAAACTTTACATATGTTTAGGTAAACTTTACATATGTTTAAGTAAATACATACATCCTTTTTTTATATGTGTAAATAACTTAATCCATCCCTTTGCAGCCGACAGTCGGTCCCAGGTGCAGAGGGCCCGGTATGAAGCGGCCAACTGGAGGTACAACTACGGATACGACATCCCCATGGACATGTTGTGCCGACGGATCGCCGACGTCTCTCAGGTGTACACTCAGAGCGCAGAGATGAGGCCCCTAGGTTGCAGTAAGTATTATTCTTTGGCAGTCCCCACTTTTACGATGCATAGACTGCAAAAATAGAATACGAAAATTGTTCTGCACGTTGCAACACTGCAATTGTGTTGTGCATACCTGGTTTCTAGGTTCTCGAAAACACTCCCTAGTAAATTATTTGAAGTTTATTGCATTTGTTTTCTTTTAACTTTTTTTTTTATATGTATTGCGGTAACATCAGCAGAGATAACTAGCCAGGTTGACCCAATCGATTATAGTGTATATATATTTATTAATTCAAATTGTAGAAATGGACTGTTCTCTTAAGTGTTCTTTATTTTGTTTTCAGGTATGATCCTGGTGGCGTGTGACGACGAGACGGGCCCCCAGGTGTACAAGGCTGACCCGGCCGGTTACTTCTGCGGCTACAAGGCCACCAGTGCCGGCGTCAAACAACTCGAGGCCAACAGCTTCCTCGAGAAGAAGATAAAAAAGAAGCAAGATTTCACACTGGAAGAGACACTTGAGGTAAGGGGTTGTCTTGGGTGTGTGAAGCCAACTATTTGGTAAATGTGGTTTAAAAAAAAGATTGAATGAAAATAGAATTATCTGAGACATTTAGCACTGGTCTTTTGCAAGCGAAGAGAAAGTCTAGATACGTCTTTTTTATGAAGACCAAAAATGAATTTACCTATAACTAGATAAGTGATTTACCGCAACATGTTTGAAAAGTTTCTATTAACAAGAATGCCAGTCTTCAAGAAATCTAAAAATTGTCTAGCCCTGTCTCACATGCTGTTACCAGCTTCAGAGAAAACCCGGCATACAGACTGCAATACACAGAGTGTCAGGAATCGTTTTTAGGGAGGCCTTCTTCAACAAAGCATCGAATGAAGATGCTAACCATCAGATTTGTGGGGGAGGGGGGGGGGGAAATTGCAAAGCCTTAGGGTGGATATTGGGTCTGTTAAACGTATTTTCAATTTCAGGTAATGTTTTCCTGATTCAATGGCATCACTTTATCTAGGAGATGATTGTACGTGGACCACTGTATTTATTTGGTTGGAGGCAGGGGGGTCAGAAAGACTAGAACGATTTAGTGTTTGCTGTACATAAAAATGTTAATTTCAAAAATGATGTATAAATGCAACTCCTTTTGCTCTTTTTTCCAGGTGGCCATCACCTGCCTGTCTTCAGTGCTGTCCGCTGACTTCAAACCCTCAGAAATCGAAGTAGGAGTCGTCACAGCAGACACCGGCAAATTCAAGTGAGTTACTACTATCTAGGAATTTAATTCAACTATTGCTCAATATTTGTGAGAAAAGAATGTTATAATGATACAGGCCATAGCCAAGATGAGGGGGGACTGAAGAATATGAACGCCCCAACCTTAAGTAGGAAGAAAAAATGAGAATATAACATTAAACATCTAAAAAATTACAACTATTGAGGTACGGTTTGATGGTATGATAATGCTCTTCTAACTTTTTTTTTTCATATTAATTACATCATATAAAACATGAGTTTGATCCCCTTCTCATATCGAGGCCCCCTCTGAGAAAAGCCATGGGCTTTTTGTTACACTTTATCTACCAAATAAAATTGTTAGATAGACGAATAATTTGTTCAAATATTCTCGAGCAAGGAAATGTAAGAATTATTTTTTGAGTGACTTACAATTGTATTAGTCAAAATGACATTAGTCCATTATTTTTGTTTTTGCTGTGTTTGCAGGAGACTGACAGAGCCAGAGATAGACGTCCATCTTACACGTATAGCCGAAAAAGATTAAACACCTTTACCCCTCTCCAATTAAACAGTTGAATCAACACACGCTTAGCAGTATACTAAGATTTACGCTTATACATTCTATGAGAGAGAACGAAATCTGATTTGTAACACACGTACTTGTATGCTTAAAATGCCTTTTTGATAGGCTATAATGATATGTACAAATATTTGAAAACCGAGAAAATAAAGCTGTCAAACTACTACATTTTTCTGTTCTCGAAAACGTTTGTCTTTAGACCCGACATATTGCGTTCATAAAATTAGGGATTTCCCTCCGGAATTCCTTGTTATGAGGAAATTCAAAGACTTGCCAACGCCTGTCAATATTAAATGATTGAAATATGGCTTGTTTCATGAATTTTCTGTACGTGTCTTACTTGCAAAATTATGAGGGAAGTACCGTTTTTCCGGCCGCCTATGGCAGCACTGGGAATATACCAGTACGCTGACTGAAAAAACTTCATTGAAGAGAAGTTGAAAAAAAAACATTTTTTGAGGTGACTTTGTCTAGCCTTAAAGGGATTGCCCACTGGTTATAGCGCCACCTATGAGTAAAAGTGTGTAACTTTAAGAATCAACATATTGGGTAAACTTGATTTCTGATTAAGACCAAGGTAAGTTTGAGAAAATCCACCTGCCAAAATAAAATATACAAGATATTTTAAAAGTCACACAATATCGCCCCCTGGTGTGAAAAATTAAATCCCTTAAAATAAAAAAAAAAAGGTTTTGGGGTAATAATATATGCTAGATTTCAATCATGAGTAAGCAGTTTCAATTGTCTAGACAGATTTAAATTGCCCAGGAAGAAAAGACTTAATATGGAATGTGCTGAAAACTTCATTCTTCAAGGTTACACATTGATTCCAGTAATTCTGTTTCATTGGTGACCTTCACTGTTTTTTGCTATTAAAATTTTGATATAAGTCTAAGGAAAATTATTATGAGTTTGGTGAGGCTGTAATGGGTTTTCAGTGCTCTAGAAACACTTGAATAGGGCAAAGTTTTGATGTTCATATAGGCTCTTATAGTTAAGGCCTTTCTCTTCATCACTTAGGGCCTACATCAAAACTGAGCATGGTGACCTATACCTTTTTTTTGTTTTATTATGTTCTGGCGGTCCAGGGCTGATGAATAAAATCTATTTCAGAGGTATGTAATGGATTTTGAATTTCAGGTAACCAGTCCCTCCAACTGTAAATTCATCCTCATGTTCTGGAGCCTCCCATGAATTGTTGATATAAAGACAGGTAAATTAATAGATGAGGCATGTTGAAAAGAAAAGGCAGTTTATTTCAACTCCAGACTCAGTCCTGAAAGTTAATTCGAGCCGACGGTTAAATATGGTAGTTAAACAAGGTAAATAAGCTAGTTAACCAAGGGCAAGCATGTGCACTGCAATGCGTTCCGCTGCTATGAGTTTATGCTTACTGTTTACTGATAATTTATAGGTGCAATAAGGCTCAGAGTGACACTATTATATGCATGCAGTTCCTTAATGAGGGGCAACCATCGTTTATACACAAGTGTAATATGTATTTGCTTCTAGTTAAATAACATTCTGTTAAAGGGAGTTCATCATATCATTTACGTCATTATTGAGCAAAGAAACCACAAAATTACATATATGTTGTTTATGCCATACAAAAGCACAAAGTGTTGTGATAGATATTGCCCCTATGAGTGGCAAGCAGAACTCGATGGTATTGCTTGATTTGAGTAACAATATGTTTCAACTCAAGATTAGTCAACATTAAACTAACTATTCTGCTCACATAAATACAGTTATCTGAAAGGTGCTTTTGTCATTAAGTATGACGTTACCACCTCGAGATTCATCGTCTTTTGTCGAATGTGTCAAACGTCTTAGAAAAGAGTACATGTGATATTTATAACTCGTGAACCCTGATCCATGAGAGCATAATGCAGTAGCTCTCGCCATCGCGATCCTAAAGATGTCGTTTTGATGAATGTTTGCAACGCAGTCATCAACCTTGCTACTCAATTCAATATAAAATTCAAATTTAGACTTTGTATATGAAATAACCTAAATTAATCTTGTTTTCTTTAAAAATACTGTTAAGCCGTCAAATAGTGTCTTATGAATTGAAGTTTCATATAATTCCTAAAAGGAAGTTTATTTGTCTTAAATAAATCGATCATTTGCGCATGTGGACTTCGCTAAATGTAGCTTAGCTGTTCATTCATATTAGTTTTAGGATATTCCTTGTACATTAGCTTCAGCCGTTACAGTGGCCTTAAGCCCTCCGAAAATCTTCTTAATCATGAGGTCAGCAAGTTTGTAGTCGTCATAATGAAACTGCTTGGCCTCGTGGTAGGACGCCTTGGACTCCATGAGGATGGTGGTCAGAATATTCAGCAGCATGATGTTCATGACAAACATATAGACACAGAAGATAAACCAGGAACAGACTGGGTCGGACTGGACGAACTTCTCGGAGCTAAAGTCGCCCAGGGCGATGGACACTAAGGCGGCCATGGTGTTAAGGGGACTCCTCATCTCGTAGATGTCCTCTCTGTACCAGTAGTGCATGAGGGACGTGAAGGCCATCAGCAGCACGGCGGCCACCACGAAGAAGGACGACAGGGGCATCACCGACGAGCTGAGGAAGCCGATCAGCTCCCCTATTCTCTGGTTTAGTTTGAGCAGGAGGATAAACTTGAGGATACATAGCGTGGCCACGAAGGCCACGAGCGTTTTGTAAGTGAAGTCATAAAGTGCCACCCGCCGAAATAGGACGTATTCATTGAGGTCCTCATTCATTTTCTTGAGCACCGCCGTCATTGTCACCATCTGTATGACGAACATAGTCTCCATGGCGATCACGAGTAAGGCTTGAATGATCGTGATCACGTTTTTGGCACTTTTGAAATATTGCGATCTTTGTTTCACGATGTCCCTTATACCGTCAACCAGTGATACCAGACTGAACACGCCAACCACGAAGAGACAAAAGTAGCTGAAGAGAGTAAAGAACCCGAGAGAGTACGCCCTCATGATCTGAATGTCGACGTACTTGGCCACTCCTCCAGTGTCGGGCACCTCCAGGGCGGCGGTGACGAAGGTGAAGAGCTGCACGTTGGGGTTGTAGACGCTGAACTCCAGTAGCACGCTGCGCGTCTGCCGGTCCAGCCACAGGTTGTCCTTGAGTTCGTTTATGATCTGTGTGGATACGCCGCGGTTGATGTCCATCTTGGCCAGGTAGCCTCCTCCAGGGTATGTGGTGAGTCGGGCCCAGAGCGGCTCGCCCATCACCTGCTCGCTGGGCGTGTAGCTCCAGGCCTTGGTCGTCAGGTAGGTCGTACCCTTGGTGTCGTTGCGGATTACCTCCGGGCCGAAGGGCGCGCGTTCCTCCATGGTCGAGAGGTACTCGCCGTAACACGTCTGGTTGACTAACCAATCAATATTACATAGCTCTGAAAAAAAGGATATAGAAACCAATGAAAGCATAATGAGGACAATGCATTAATACTTGCACTTTGACTTTTTTGAAAAAGTAGTGTTGCCTTTATGAATTGGTGAACTGCAATCAAACTTTGGAGAAAATCAATGTATAGAGTTAAAGTTCATTTTGATTAGATCTTAGTATCCATTTCTTACATTTCGAATAGCAAAAAGGTTTGAATAGCATAGCATTTGTGGTATTATGATGCTCCCATAACTCACCACATCAAAATGAAAAAATAAATCTTTCAATACGGACACCATGCTTCTTGATGTCTGTAATTCAATTCTGAAAGTACAGTCATGAAAAAAACTTGTCTTTTTTCCAAACATACGGACCATTTTATGAGACTCATGAGACGCTTTCATTAAGGGCATACCTGGTTTGACTCGGTGCTGTCTGAGCCTGGCCGGACCCACCCTAAAGGACGCCCGGTCCGACATGAACTTCCGCTCCCGCCAGTGTAACTGCTTTCCATTGATATCATCCACTACGAAGTAGTTAGGGATAAACCGGTCTGTCAGCCACCAGAAGAAGTCATCGAAGTCGTTTACCTGTTTTATTAAAGAAGAAAATCATACTGTGTCAACCGCAGTAATGTGAAAAAGTGAATATTGTGCTGAAAAAGGCACGTTGATTTAGAATCTGACGCTGGATAAAAAATCACGCGGGTTTATGTCCGTCTATCCTTATAGGGAATAGATTAATGGCAAAATGGCAGCAAATTGTGAGGTTCAATGAAGTTTTTATTGTAGAAAGAAGTAAATTCAAGTGCATACGAGGATGATAACGAGTTATTGACCTGCATCAAATGCTCATTTTCGTATACTACTTCGTTGCTGCCATTTGAGTGAAATGGACATTGCTATAGGTATATAAAAAGGAGACACCTGGAAGCGGGAGAATCAGCAGATGGCACCATAAACAATAGTTCTATGTGTACCTATATATCTTTCCAATTTGCCATGTACCACGAATTTGATCTGAGAGGGCGTTCACATAATTATATCACAATGTTGTTATATCAAGATACTCACTTTGTTCACGAAGCTATCAGTGATGGTATCGGAGATGGTGCGATGCACGTAGAAGCCCTGGGAGTCGGTGGCGCTGTAGGTGATGCACACGACGAGCACCATGAAGACGGTGTGGACGATGAGCTCTTTGAGAGCTGCTCGGGCCCTCGTCTCCAGCTCGGCCCGGGCCCGCGCCGCAGCCAGCTCCTCGGGGGTCATGTCCTCCTCCGCTGTAAGGGCAATAAGACAAAGGTCATTGCCTCAGGTCACAGACAAAATGTTACAAAAATTGAGTGTCTGAAATCGAGTGCAGGAACTTCTTGTTCTTGAACCTCAATTATAGTACATTGAGCTAATGAGTATTATGTCAACACAACTACACTTTTGGTTATGTTTTGCAATATGATTTTGTATAATTATTGATTTGAGTTTTTGTGTCATGAGTGATAGTTGCACAACTAAAGGCGTAATACAAGTACTAGGGGTACTAGTATACTGGAATTCAAGTTCCAAAGGCTCTAGATATACGGATCAGAAGAGGATACGTTACACTTTACAACTTCGTTCTTGCCATCATACTCTTTTTCTTCTTTACTGGCCTTGTATAAAATTATCGTCGCAAAGAAGGCTACTATCACCACCTGTAAAAATCAAGGGGAGATACGAGTTTATTGTTTACATACACATAATGATGTTGAACCAGAACATATAATTATTCTGAAGATTGTATTGCAATACATGTGTTGTTGTCAGTTGATATCATGTCTCCAAACATAATGGTTCTCTAAAATATTTGACTTTACTATTTTATGATGAGACTGTATCATTCAAATTTATATGACTACCAGATTAGTGGTGCAAGGAAATGTAGACATACTAATACAATTTACCTTAGTAGGGTCTGAAACAAAGATATTCTCAAACGCGGACATAAGGTATGCCGTCAGCCATTGGTTGGCCTTCTCTGCACCCCACTCCATGCTGTAGAGTATGATGAAGAAGCCGGGGACTAGAATAGCCAGAATGGCTACTACCCAGCCGATGTACAGCATGAACCTAATTAGGAAAGAAAGGATTTGGATCCGTATGAGAACAACTTGTAGATTTGTCACAATGACTATAGTTCTGTTTCTACTTGGTGCTTGGAAAGGACACTGCAAGTTAACTTTTACGGTTACTATCCCTCGCCCCTATAAACATCATTTAGGCCTACCACAAAAGAACCATGAAAAGGAATCGTATACTTGAGGTCTATGACGACTAGGAAGACTGAAAATGTGATAACACTATTGAAATGAAATATACAATATGAATTCTAAGGAAAGAAACATAAGGAGCAATCGCTCACCCTGGAAGTTCTTTTATCTCCGTTGCCTTTGTTGATTCTGGATTCGCATTTTCCGGCTCTATCTTTCTGTGGTATCTCCTCGAGAACATACTTGCATGCTGTTTTTCTCTGAAAGCAAAGTATTTTGATATCGATTATTAGCTGCAACTGCAATGAAAAAATACAGTGCAAGTTTTGTGAACAATATGACGTCACGGCAGGCCACTACAAACGTGTTACTGCCCAGATTTTCTTTGATTATTCCGTCAGTGTTAAATAATAGGGGACTTAGTGTCGCGGGTGAAATAACATATAATATACCTTCACGACAAACTGTTATGTAAGTACGTTTAGATGTACATACATTTTGTACGATTTGTCCTTAGAGAAAAAAAAAGTGAATTCCTATTACCCAAATGGCCGATCAGGTTCCATATGGGCGGTTTCCTGGTCCTCTTCCTTTCTCAAGACTGGGTTATCTGAGTCTATATCCGGGGAGATAAGATTAGCCAAACGTCTTTTGTTAGACCAGCGGAAGATCTGAACGATGAAGAGACTTGGTGGCAGGCATATTAGTACCGTTATCTGTAGATTAAATACACAGTTGGAGTAAGACGTTAATGCAATTCATTTGAAAGAACAATGATTAATTATTGTGCCATCGTAGAGAAAACAGATTTTAGATTATTCATTGTATCTAAATGAGTTTTAATATTCTAAAGGAATGGGACGCAATCCAGGGTGTAGGCTTATGTAAAAATAGGGTAAGGCTGTTTCCACTATCCGATTTCAAAAATCGACATAGGAAATTATTTGCTAATTATATCATTGTCATAATTATGATCATATATCATTAAAACAGGTGTTAAACTCTCTTTCTCAAGATATGTACGGTGCATGGTCCTTTGTCATATTACTGGTGAAAAATGATTAATTACCAAGATTTTGACAGTCAGAATCGGCTGGTGGAATTAACAACATTTTCAGATTCAACCGTTCCCATGAATAAGCAACATAAATTTGATCTAAAATATTCCAATGTTTAACAACATTCGTATTCACAGTACTAGTAACTATTCTTTCTGAATTATGATAAAAACTCAAGACATGTTTCACTTGATATAATTATACATATAGTTTATAAAACTCCATCTTCTCGTTACTGTAATTGTATCTTTATAGCAATGTTTCGTTTATCCACAATGGCAATGTGTAAAGAGTGGCTATTATTACCGAAGCATCCTGTCTACTGAACAGACACATTAATGCTTACTGCATGCCTCAATAGGTATAAAAAGGGTATGAGGAAATCGCCATCTCGATTTCATCTTTAAAAAAATATTTCATGTCCAACGGCCCTGAGTAAATCATATTACGAGCTCACATGATGAGTTAGAGTATGCTAGAAAGATTTGGGTTTTTCTAGGTGGAGCCAACAAAAATAGCTAGGAGGATATGCGCAAAACAATGCCTCATTATGACATGCGACTTAGAATACTGAGAAGTGTTAAATGAAAATTAATGCAAAATGTTAAAATAATGAAATATTGACACATTGTAACACATTCAGTGTTCAAACACATGCATTAGGAATTCGATAAAAAAAATGAGTCCATCTCAGAACTCGATATGTACATAACCAGGGCAGACCCTGATAAACAGCACATGTGCACACGTCTGCGCGTAACCGAAGACAGTAAAGGCTTAAGCCCCACCCACCACGCTGACAAAAAGCTCCTGGGTGGAGAAGGAGATGGGGCCCAGTTTGAGCTGCATGGGCCTCTCCACGTTGTCCTCCGTCTTGTAGAACATGGCGCTCGTCACCATGGACAGGAAGAGCAGAGCCACGAAACAGGTGAGGCGCTGGGCCCGGTTAAAGTTACTGGGCAGGGGCCGCAGGAAGACGGACAGCAGCAGGTGACTGTCGGTCAGCTTGTTGTGGGCCTCCTGCTTGTAGAGGAAGAGGAACTTGGTCTTCTCCTCCTGGGTGGTCACGGGGAAGGTGCGGCACAGACGACCGTCCCCCTTAGTCGTCGACAGCCACGTGTTGCACATGAAGATAGAGCTGAAGGATGAAGAGGCGGGGATAAACCAAAAGAATGGTATCATTTTGTGAATGTGTATGTAGGCTATTTGTGCATTTTTGTTACCCAGAACGCCGAATGTCTTTTCAGAGCCATACTAATAAGTCTTCTTATATAGGCCTATTATTAACCTTTTCCTGATGGCTGATGCATTAATGAACACCACGCTCTGCCACCGGATGCATCACCATAGTAAAGGCGCCTGATGCAATAATCAATTCACCAACTGTAAAAACTGCAAAATCAGCAGTTGAGGAAGATGCATAACTATATCGATTTGCTTCATGGTAACCCATGATCTATGTTGATTTTGGCAGGATTTCTTCTGTAACAGGCTACAGGAAGTGTTTATATGCATTTTATAAATGCAACTAGCGCGACATAAGACATGCATTGGGGAAAGAATCAGCCGCCAAATGATACAATTCACCAATGTGCATGGCGTCAGGCTAGGGTTGATACAGGTGTAATGGGTGATTACGAATGAATCATTAACTAATTGAATATTGGTCATTTAAAGATAAAACTACAAATTTTCGGTTTAGTACCTGAGTATGTAGCATGTCACCTATAACATTAAATATGCCACATTAAAGCCTATCCTGTTGCTGATCAATTAAATTTAATAGCCGGTATTAATGGGTAGATTATTAACGGTTGACATCTATGTAATGTAATAGGTAACATTAAATTGACTGATATACTGTACATAGTGTACTCTATACCTATCATCATGAAAAGCACATTTCTGTATGTGATGGTGACTCAATTAAAAAAACAAAAAAAAACAAAAAAAAACAACAGATAATATAAATAATGGTGACTAACCTGATGCCCTCGTACTTGTCGTCGACGACCACCCGGTGCACGTACCAGGAGGCGGCGCCCCCCTTACCGGAGTTGTCGTGCCACAGCTTCAGGTGGTAGAGTCGGCCCAGGTGGACGGGCGTCCGCATCGAGAAGTTCATCACCGACCCCGCGCAGAACCGCTGTGTGAGCAGTAGAGAGAGGGTACAGAATACCGAATGCTCCTCTAACCAAAGAGGGCGTGGCACCATGCAACAATTTAAACACTTGATAAGGGGCCCTCCATTAAAGCACGCACAACCAATGTATCCTCTTAGTGTGACAAACTATTGTAACTTCCATTAACTGTTGAAATACATTGAAAGGGTATAGTTGAAGTCTTTGGAAAAGTATAAAGTGAGAAATCTAGCTCAAACTTCATTAAAACAATTACTGTTATTGTCTTCCTTCTATTATTGTGGGTCCAAACAACTTCTCAGTTGTTAACAACAAAAAGTGATGACATCACAATGATAGGATTCCCCCCACCAACCATTCTAACCCAGTTCACACTATACACACTTTGTATTTATCTCAAACAGGGTTTTCTCTAAGTTTTCTAGTAGATTAATACCATAAGATTACTAATTAATGCGTCTATATTGTCAATACAGTTGTGGGAGAAATTTTCTCATAAGGTATGTTATTAGAATGAGAAGCATCTTTAATATGCCAGCAGTTCATCTGGTGTGAGTGTGGCCATAAGTTCAGGCTCCACCAGTGAAATGTAGATGGCACTGTTGTCAACCATGTACATTTCACTTGAACTTTAAATAATTTGTATAATCCGAATAGACAAGCGAGAAGCTAACTAAAAGTCAAATTGAAAACAACCCTGATCTGATTTCATGGCGATTTAAAAAAAAACAACCTGCGGCTTCGGCCATTGGTGAGACCCTACACGATCTCTCACACCTACCGCTTTGCCGTTCCCGATGAGCCTCCTCGAGCCGCTGTCCCCGTATCGGCCTAGCATGTCGAAGAAGATGTTGGACTTGGTGCCTGCCCCCCGGCCCAGGCCCGTCTCCACACTGACCAGGTACTGGAAGGGGTCCTGGGGGCTGTCGTCCGCCAGCGGGTCGACACGCCACTGGGGGTGAGGGTGGTGGTGGATGTTATTTAATTAAGGTTTTATATTGGAATGATGCTATAGAAACAGACATGTATTTTGTCTTTAAAAGCAACAAAACATGTAGCACCCCATTTATTATGTCATTTATATGATTATAGATAGATTAGCTCAATTATGTATCAGCCATAACAAAAATTATTTTAGAGAATGTCTTTGAATACTGTTTCCTATTCAAATGCTTGTCCAAATAAGGTTATCTGATTCCTTTATATTACATAATGGTCTTGAAATGTATTGAAATTATGAGGGGTTAATGTCATTATTACCTACATCGCATTATGCTTCTAACTGATTGATATAGTATGTTCAATCGTGATCTACATTGCTGCATGTAGAATAACAGCAATGTTATCAGCATTGTGATTTACACAATGTTCCACACAAACGTTAAACTTTCATTGAAGCTATACACATTACCCATTGACAATGTCGTTCCAAAGTATCCTAATTAGGAATTAACCACTGCTATTACCAGTAAGGCCCATATCATACCTTCCTGAGGTCCTTCCTGTCCTCCACGGCGGCCCAGATAAGCAGGAGGAAGTAGAGGCAGATGATGGCGATGACGACGGAGAAGACGACGGCGTTGTCCTGGAGGTTGTTAAACTTGGCCCACACGGTGCTGAAGTCGATCATGTTGGGGGGCGCGATCACCGACGCCCCGAAGGCCGAGGCCGTGGGCGAGGGCTCCACCTCACACGACGTCTTGGCCAACGACGTTTTGCTAGGATCCTGTGGGGTATGGAGCACAGTTCATTGCGACTAATCATTAGACACAACGCAGACAAACTATAGAATAACTATTTATCTGTAAGTGTTATGAATAGAATACATTGTCAGACCAGCTTAAAAGATATTCGATCAGGCCACGGGGGGGGGGGGGGGCCCAGGGGAACTTTCAAACATTTCCCCCCAATACTTAAAGGCCTATATCTATTTTTTTCGCATGAAATTTTGAAGGAGAGGCGGAACTTTTTGAAAAATGTCCTCTGTTGGGGGTGGGGGTGGGGGTGGCGCCCCCCCGTATATGGGCCTGTAATCAACATATTATGCCAATAAAAAAAGAAAAGAGGCAACGATAGTTCTCCACCATGTGTACCGCACAATTCTACCGACCACGGATAGCTGATTTAAAGTATTTTAAGGACCTGCAGGCTAATTATGACTCATTCTGTCGACAAAACAGCAGGAAAAACTATAGAAAATTATCAAATAATTGTTCTAGATCCATCTAAAATGAATGAATTTTGAAACAACTCAGGAATAATAATTATATATCGATATTAATTTGAAAAATAATGACTGTTAGTTTTTCACAAGGTTAATCTACAAATAATGATAAAATTCATGAAAATGTCTGTACTAATGCATTGGTTTTTGTCGACATATTAGGCCTACCCAGAATGCATCCTGTTTTAGGCTAACCTGCAGGTAAAAGTCAAATAACTGGCTATCTGTGGTTGGGAGAATTAATAACATTAATATATAAACTATGATATACAAATTATATGCTTAAGCCATGTGGCTCGTCTACAAATTTCCCTGAGTTAGGTTGATCTGCAGGTAAAACACATGTACAGAAAATGAGCTCTCCTTAGCCTACAATTATTGTAGACATAATTGCCGTCACATCATTATTTTGGTACAAACGAGCCCATTGGGGATTTCCGAATGGAGAAGTTGCATGGATAAAACTAGCGTCGGCACCGAGTGACGGTAATCTAAATCGAGAATGTTATTTGCTATAGGTTAAGAGCAACTGTTCACGTTTTACATACTGATGGAATTATTGTTTTTTTTGACGAGACAATGAACTCTGCGACTTGACAACCTGCGCTGAACAACTGTATTACGAAACTGATTACTGCTTTAAACTGTTTTGTGACCTGTAAGCTCAATCTCGTACTCATTTCATACCTTCATACAATGTAAATACATCTAAAAACCAATATGCTACTGGAAGAACATGTATTTACATGAAGTTACAAAATAAAACTTTTTAAAAAAAGTGAAGAAAAAAGCATTCTGGGACTAGTCTGCAAGGGGTGTAAAATATACAAGCCGTCGACTCACAATGTTGCCGGAAGCTACCCAGTCGTTCTGGTTGGGGTCCCATTTTCTACATTGAGTAGTCGCCATTTTAATAGAATAACTCTCGTCTGCGGCAGAGTTAGAAGCCGACCTCTTTTTCCGGGAGGCTGCAAATAGAATGTTGTCTAGCAATCTGGGAGCCTTGGCTGTACATAGCTGCCAGGGCCCATATTACCTTCGTAACTATTTTGGCTGATCAGGGAAAATTTGATCAGGGTGTCATGATCAGTGATTTTGCCTTTTACCAAAGTTTATTGTGTTATTGCAAAATAGTGTCAAAGAGGAATAATTATTTGTAAAATTAATTCATGATAGACAGAATTTCTGATCATGGGACCCTGATCAAATTTTCCCTGATCAGCCAAATTAGTTACGAAGATAGGTGTAACGAGTGTCAGATTGCATTTTTAGGGATTAGGCATTCCATTAGGCCTAATTCTATTTGCAAAGTAGTAAAATGTATAATTGATACGAGGTAAATTATTTCATATAGGACATTTGAACCATGTATTGCATCGGTTTTAGCAAAAAACTTTTGAATACCCAGGGAAACCAATTGGTTTAATGATAAACCTAAAGAGTAGGATCTTGATTTTGAACAATTTAAAATATGCACGTCTCGAAAGAAAGTTACCTTCAGTTTCTCTGGACTTGAGTCCCAGATAGTAGATGCCCTTTACAGTGGTCACACTGCCCGGTATAATGATGGTCATCTCCTTGACCCCGGGGTCACCGGCTGGGATGAGCTTGTGGTGGGTGAAGGTGGTGGAGTTCGGACGCTGTTTGGGTAGGACGTATACGTCGTAGGCGACAGTCTCATCGGGCCGGGACAGCTGCACGACGAAGGCCGAGTTAGTGACAGTGACGTTGATCTTATGGTAAACCATACCTGTCACATTGTCCTTCATTGCTGTCACATTAACCTGGAAAAGAAACTTTTATGTACAAAGGAAACCACTTACAGTGAACTCACATGAAGTCCCTCTTATCTTGGTATCAAAGCATTAGGAGGAATATATATTACATTGTATGGTAGTTAGTCCCCAAACGTTTTATGGGGTCTTGAGTTATGATTGCAATTCATTTGACTAAAATTCAGTTTACGCGCTTGCATTTTTTGTGATATTTCATTGCAGAGTTTATTACTAAGAATGGAGTGTACCCACTTGCATGTTTACCTCCCGTTTGCTACGCCAATGATCGATAGATCTTCTTCCAAAACAATTTGGTGGTTTATATTATTTGTATCTGCAGCACAGATTACATGGAATTGATAAGACATGTATACCTTCTGTTCCGTTGGCTGGGTTGTACTGGCAAATTCTATAGATATGGACGAGTTGGGAGTGAGTTCATTACCAGAATCGTCTGCAAATGAAATGTTGGTAACACCAGAACCCATCTCATCTGCAGAGTCTCCCCACGAAAAGGGGTTTTCTTTGAAGGACGCAACCTGTGATAACAATGAGAAAATTCAACGTAACCCTTCAATGACCAGTATAACCAAATGTCTTGCCCTACTTTTTTCTCTCAGCACGAAAGTATTTTAGTCAGATACTGTCATCCTGATATCCGTAAAATACACAGAATCACAATCAACTTTCATTCAAATTAAAGCGGCAGATTACCTTAAATATTCTTGCACTTAGTATGATATCTTATCTGCATGAATCTTATCGACGCGTCATTTCTAGAAGGCTAGCAGATTGAAATTGCCCTTTCACCTGTTGGCTGACGACCGTGTCCCCGTCGACAGGCAGGCTGAAGTCGGCCGGTAAGGTGATGTCGGCCGACAAGGGCCGACTGACCAGGTCCGAGGCCTTCTGCTTGGTGACGGCCACGGAGCCCTTGTCTGAGGTGACGACCACGGGGTCCTCTCCCGGCACCAGGTTCTCCAGCAGGGCAGAGACCAGGGCCGCCTGCACCTTGATCAGCTGCTCTGTGGCAGCCTTGGCCTTTTACAGAAAGAGTGCAGGTGTCAGAATATGTGGCTGTACTTATCTAAATCATTCACCTGGACGTATGGTTACTTTAGTTCATTTCCCTAAAGCTGCCGCAGGCAACCGAAGTAAGCATGTCACTAATTCATTATTTTTGGTTAGGAGTCTTCTATGAAGTAGCTACAAATGTAGGGGTTGGGGAATCCTTTTTCTTTTTGAATGTGCTTGCGAGTGTACTCAGGGCGCCAAAACGAGATTGATGGGGGTCTGAGAAATCCATGTCCGTAAAAAATGGAAGATCTCTTTCATATAACTGTCTTCCATAATTGTTATTCGTATGTGGTATATTTGCCTTACCTGCCGCTTCTCCTCCTCTCTCCTGGCCCTATCTTGGGCCTTCCCCTGCTGCTCGTAGAAGGCCTTCTCCTCCGGGGACATGGGGCTGTTCTCCAGGGCCTCGGCCGCCTCCTCGGCTGACTGGAGGACGGGAGGCGTGTCCACAGGGGCCGTCTTGGGCTTGGTGGCGTACAACACATTCCAGTTGGCTGACAGAACGGCTGGTTTACAAGGACACATTTAGTAGTTTACGTTAAACGTATAATTTGGCTGGGGATGATCCTTCAAAGTCTTGTGGATAATTATGCTCTGACTGCATGCAGCATGGCATTCACTACGCCCATGAAGACATTTATTACATTATGATATTATGTAGAATTATAGGCATCATTATTATTTGAAAGGTAAACTGACTTTTGATCCATTCTTAATAAATCTATATTACGACGTAAGGCTAAATTCTGTTCGATTTATTTTATTTCTATTTAGCTTTAAATTTTTTTAAATCAGATCTACATGTAAGATGATGATGATGATGACCGTTGAGTTTAAAGTCTATCACCAATTTTTCAGCTATGTTATCACCAACTCATGAATTTTAGCTTGTGCAAATTGCTGTGATCGAACATATGGGGGTGAGAATGACGGCACGGCAAGGCAGTGTAGCAAGGACATCCCCCACTGCGGACTCGAACCCGGTCCGGCCACGCGAAAGACGAGGAGTTACCCACTACACTCTTCCGCACCCCTCTCTACATGCAAGATCTTTAAAAGTTGGTGAAAAGTTAGTAAGGTGACAATATATACTGCATACGTTTGTATATGTATGTAAATATATATTTTTCCTGCAGGAGAGAGGATTGGGTTATGTGACGAGAAGTTGAGCAGTTGTGGGTTACTCTCGATGAGGAAGGCTGGGTAGAACAGTAGCTTCCCTGGGCGCCAGCCAAGTGATACCCTGCTTTACCGTTATCCGCCTCCAATTTCAATTTTCCAGAACAAAACCTATTTTTCTATATACTACTATAATTACAAAATCTCTCCTTTGCGGCCACTTCAGTTGAATGTTACAGTTCTTTGATATTATGTAACACTTGTCATTTCTTTTGGCATGTTGTATAAATGTATTATGTTTAGATGCATAGAGCAATGATCAACATATCCATGAGAGGAAAGCATTACCGTACAATATATATTATTTTAGAGAAGAAACAATATAAATACTTGAATATCATTTGAAAATATCTAACGTTCAAGTTGTGAGTCCACCTGGGGTGCCAACCATAAAACATCCACTATACATAAGAATTCATCGTGGTGGGTATTTTAAGGTCCACAATACAAAAGTCCTATCTAGAAAACATCCATAGTAATATTGTGGATGTGAAAGTTATGTGATAAATCTTAATAAAATCATTCACAATATATGTTAATTCACATAAAATACTTTTGAATGCGTTTTTGAAGGACATTGGAACAATGTGGCATTAGAAAAGATTGAAAAAAATATATTCAAAGACAAATCCTTGAAATACTGTGGGTCACCAAAATCCCACGATCACAAATTTAGCAATCGTGGGTATTTTAATGTATCATGGGGATGAATAATCATAGATGTTTTTTGGTTGGCGCTCCAGGGTTTTTTCTACTACGTGTGTTCATTTCCATCTTTCTACCCACCTCCAGCCACTCTTTCTGTAGATTCCGGATCACGCTTTATCATGTCTATGGTGTTATCCAATACCTTTCCCATAATCCTTGAGGCAGTGGCCTAGACAGAAAAAACACAATTATCAAGACACATTTCTGCATTATCCCATTGAATCACACATTGTTACATTATTATTTTTAAAGGTTTTATTGGTAATAATCTTCAAGGTTTCCCTTGGTTTTCAGAGTTATTACATTAACAGTAAATATATACATACAATCAATATAATGTTATGAAAATCAAGCATTGCGTTTTTAAACACTTAGAAATAAGAGGGTTATTAGTTTAGATTACTCTATAGAACCCCAGGATGAACAAGTCTCATAGAATGAAATAAAGAAGTCAGGAAAGTGATACCCCCCTTGATAGGACAATTACCCCTTTTAGTAGGAAGGGCCGACGGAAAAATAAAATAGATGGTAAAAAAATTAAAAAAGGGGCTAGGTTTATATAGGGCTTACATCTATTGCTAGATTACACTTAATTGAGGCAGTAACATCGTTTACTGCACTGACGATATGTGCAACGTCTCTTGAATAATTTCTACTATATACGACAATATAGCTTGGATTGCTTTGATGTATGTACACATGGCAAGATAAAGATATACTTATAAAATGAGAATTTGGTGCCTGTTGTGAACATTATACGTCTTTTTGAATAGCACGAAGCCTACATTTATTCTACAGGCTCGATGTAAGTAGTATATTGAAACTGGAATTTGAGACGGTTGCATACATGTGTGCGACATCATTTTTTGAATAACTCTGATATGCACGATCTTGCCCATGCATGATCTGCCATAATTATATATGATTCGTCTCAAATGATGTATAATGTATTTTATTGTAAATATTGTTGGGTATATATTGCATGAAATCCCTATATCAATGCGAATGGCTGTTTCGGGAGGATGCGAAAATAGCATCTTCGGTAATAATACCTACCATTGTGTCGGTGCCTATCTCATCCCTTAATTCAGCGGTCGACATAAGGGACTCGGAGACTAATATGGCATCTTCAACATCTTCGAAGCTTTCGGACATTTTTTCAATTGTATTAACCATGTTCTTTCTCAACTGGAATAAATCATAGAGTAGTTTAAAACGATATGTATAGAAAAGCATTCAATTAGCCGATTTAGGCCAACAAGGATTAATAATTATATAAAAATTGTATCTGTTATATCATTAGAATGGTTTTTAATTCAAATTAACACTGTTTAAGTAGCATGCATTTGTTCCAATCATATTACGGATGAGAACTTTGAAATAACCGAATTCCCAGTATTCAGAATCGCTCAGTGTAATAGAGGCTTATATATAACTAGATACCATGCAAGCCTTGCAAATTGGATATGCGACGTACAGTATTTGCTTATTCTATAAGCAAAAGACCATTCACTGGTACTTACTTTGGTGGCATCGGCTACCGTTACTCCACCATCCTGGAATAGAAAATAATGGTACATATTTTCATTGTAATTTGTAAATTAACAGGAAAACCACATTTACGTTCTTGCAATAGTTTGTCCACATTCTTTTCTTCAAATTTGATAGCAATCCACTAATATCCCCGATTAAATTGTTTGCATGCATATCATAAGACACCAAACATACAACTATATAGTAGAAGATTCATACATGGGTATATTCTACCTAAAGTAAAATAACCAAATATCTAAGAAGTGATATAAATGTTCATGTACAACACTTGTATAGCTCATCCCGCACCCCCACTCAGAAACAATGTTTTGCTATGGTTCTGGTATTTAAAAATTCAGTATTTTTTATGAAACAACAAACACATCCGATTCTACGGTTTCCCTTTTTGGCTATTGTCGCGTCATTTCTATAAGAATTACCAAAGACATGTCATGTGTAGGGGAGGGTGGTCATAGCATAATCACCTACCTTAGTGTTCAGCATGGACCCTATGGATTGGATGTACTGGGAGGTCATCGTAGTGTCAGCAGGGTCCAGGGTTGACACGATATCTCCCAACATATCTGACTGACCCCCACCTGTCTCTGCGACTGACATGGGGCGTACCTGGCAATGATAAAGATAACACTATAACAAAGTAGACATGACATCATCCAACTTAACTGATTGACATCCACCTGTCTCAGTAACTGACATGGGGTGTGTCTAGCAATGATAAAGATAACACTATAACAAAGTAGGCAGGACATCACCCAACATATCTGACTGTCCTCCGCCTGTCACAGTGACTAACATGTTATATCTGATGCAATGAAAAAGATAACAATATAACAAAGTGGTAGGCATTTCCAGGTTAATACAACAGGAAAAACCGTTTTCTGTTATTCAGTTTGGAAATAAAGAATGTTGCCCCGGGAACCATCGTACATACCTGTACCTTCACTGTCGTTGTTGCCTTAGCTCCATAAGTATCAATCACCACTATTGAAATAGTTCTTTTATAATCCTGTGAAGCTTTTCCTGCCTTCAGGGGAAGTTTGGGTGTAGTAGGTAATGATCCGAAGTAGAGAAGCTAAAGTAAAATGTATGAACTGTACTAAACCAAAATCATTCGCGTCCAATTACAACCAAAAAATTTCTAGTTATCTATGAACTGCAGGCCAACTCATGTTAGCACTAAAGAAGCAATAGCAAGTCGTTTCCAATATCCAAAGTGGTTATTCAAATTCTGAGACAATTTTAATTACACTTGGGATGTTACACCTAATTTTGATTACACTTGGGAGATTACACCTTTACATAGCGGTATTATAATATTATGTTTATTTCCACATTGACAAAATTGATAGAGTGTAGGCGCACCTGTTTCTTCTTTACTGATCTAGCCTGAAACCTGTACTTCAGAGGCGAAGGCCCGATCGAAGGATCCAAGGAGCCCCCAGACTGCCATCCAGAGCATTCAACCACGAACTTCGTTTTTAATGCTTCACCTTTGAAATATATATCATTCTTTGTAAGTCGAATTTATTGAATAACTCGCGAATGTTACTCACTAATTCCATTCTTTATTTTCTTCAAAGCTAGATGGCCACAATGATATGGCAATAAGTAATGTTTTGTCGAAATAACGGCCGTCGGTGGCTTTGATGATATAACATACCTGTAGACGGGTTGACTTGGCAGGTGCCCCCAAAGGGTGGTGTATCGGTGTAGAAGGAGTACTCGAGGACACTGTCAGCACACCCGGCACACGACACCTTCACCCGGGCCCGGTAGGGGCGCGACTCCTCCAGGGTGTGTGGCCTCAGCACCAAGGCCTTGGAGCGGCTCCCTGCCAACAGAACACACATTTATCTGACTTTCCCCTTAATTGTCAGCATTCTTTGCTCAGGTTCCCCCCTCCTGCTAGTACCAATTAAAATTGTTCTCTGATATGCAACATAATATTGGGTGATATAGGCCAATAGCTTATTTCAGTATAGCTGGACCTTTTGACTCAGTCCTGCCATCTGCCAGTGGACTTGGCTGGTCACAATAACACCAGGGGGCATCAGTGGTTGGACTGTAAATATCCCAGCCTGACTGAGATCTGTCTCACTTCTCCATACTCACACCAGCCATGCGGTTGCTGTGGGATCAGTTCTTAGTTAATCTATACAACATAATATTACGTTATATTGTACTGCTTAAGGTTCATTTGGCAATAACATATATACAATTGTGAGTTCCCCATATAAATATATAACAGTAAGTAACATCACGATTGGTCTTCTAAATCTTAATTTACTTATAATTGTATTTAATTAATGATCTTAAACATGGATTTAACGCAGATTAAACGTTATAAAAAATAACGAACAGGATACCTGGTTAAACTTTAACTTGACTTCCTTACCAGTCTTTGATAATGTATCCGTTATCGAAACGGATTTGTAATCAGATCCATTCCGAATGTCCAGAGACCACTGGTATTTTAGCTTGAGCTTAGCGCAGCCTGAACATTTAACCACGATTGCAAATTTGGATGTTGGAACAACGATGGTCCTGCAATTCCTACGGCATCTGCAGTTCGTAGAAGTGAATAAGGTGTGGGAGAACTTATAAAATATTATTTCTCACAAATTGAATATGAAAAATGAGACAGGCATGATTGTTTTCAAGATAACTATATTGTTACAACGATTTAGAGTTATTGTATATGTTATAGTGTTCTTCCTTTGGGATATTTCAAACAGAATATGTTTTTCTAATACAAATCGCTGTTCTTTATTTAAGTTTTACTGATAGGAAACATAATAATTTATGGAACATTTATGATTCATTTTTTGTGATACAAAAGAATTGTGTTCCCTGACGTGGTCTTTAAACTTAACCTTCTTGGCACCCATAATTATCTTGTATAGCCTATTGTATACTTTTGTATGTGATGCAGCTTGAAGCTATTGCATTATTTTTTTTATGCTTGCTCTTGTTTTTTCTGTCCATTATATTTCCCATAGTGGAGAGCAATTTGTATTATTTAAAAAATTCTTGTTCAGCATGCCGTGTTCTCCTTCTTTTAGAATAAATCCTGTTCACAGTTAAGTGTAATAATAACTATGTAATCTTATAAGGATCAAAATTAATGCAGGTGACATTACGGCACAGGGGTATATTACGATGATCTGCACAAATTCATGAATATAACTATTTGGCACTTGACAAGTGAATATCTTTTAGTCTAATATGAACCTACCGGATAGTCAAGGTTGGGACAAATTGATCAACGACGTTGATAACCTGGTCGTAAAAGGTAGACCTGGCGCCGACAGATACTCCTAGTCTCACCGTCACCGTCCCTATGTACCCCGTTGTATGTAGAATGACCGTTCCGTTTTTCTCGGTGGTCAGTGAACGTAGAAGAGGAGGGCAATCTCCCAGACTGAAGTGGCTCGTGGTCTCCATCATATTACTATGTCTCCCAGACTTACATGACCAGGAAAAGGTTAAAGAACCTTCTCGGTCATCAGGATCGTAGCTCTTTGTTGCCCCATCTAGTTGGACAGGGTTAGAGGAGGTGACTGTTCTTAGTGTGCCTCCATCGATAATGGCAACCACGTCGGCCGCCTTAGCTGTAACATAGATAATCTCACTGATGTCCTTTTGGTTGACTTTAGCCCTGATAGCATAGGTGCCAGGCTGGACCCAACCCGGTTTGATTTTCAGGGTGGCAGCTGCGCCAATTCCCTGAAATTCTTTGGGCAGTTCAGAAAATGTGAGCTCAGTGTCTTCGCTGACCTGAGCAGATGACCAGCTGTAGGAGGAGGGAGGCACACACGTATCCTGAACCACCGCCTCTATCAACAGCCGGGAGGACAGTGACACCAACATGGGCTTAGCCACCGTTCTGTACTCTTCTGGCAGTGTCAGACTGACACAGGAATCTAGACAGTGCAAATAAAATTCAGAATTTGGTAAGATTAAAGACACTTTTAAAATATATATATCAACAACAGCTCAAAATTAAACAAGGCTCTAGTTGCTTAACCCAGATAGAACGAAAGTGGTTTTCAGTGTTTTTTGACCTCTGAGAGATGACCTGGGCTATCCAAAACTGAAAGAATTTTCTCAATATTCTAATTAGAGCATGAGTTATGTAAATTTTTGGACATTGTTATGAAAGGAAATTTGGAAACCATGGAAATGGAAAAACACATTATTTAAAAAGCTATGATGTCATAAATATGACCTCCCAACATTCAAACTGCTTCCATATGTCAGTTTTGAAATTGATATATCTCAATTCCTAATTGATCAAATTGGATGAAATAAACTTTATCTGATAAATATGTTTTATGTATATTATGCTTTTTTCATTTCGACATTTTGCAAAAATGTTCTTTTTCTGTTGCCATGGCAACGAAAATCAACAAATTTGTTTATTTGTTGAAATTCCGTAGCCATGGAAACAGACATTTCCATATAAAATGCCTTAAATATCACTTTTTTTGTTTGAACCATCTTTCTTAGCATGAAAAAATTCATAAATGCATTTTTTCTCAAAAAAATGGTATTATCTCGTATTTTTGTCTATTTTTAGCCATAAATATAGGATTTAATAGGCCTAAACTTTCATAAAATATTTTTCATTTTGATAAGCCCCCCATTTATAGGAGGGGTAGGCCAAAAGAAAAATAATCTGATTTTCCTTTTCCAGGGCTATCAGAGATTAACTTTTGAAAAAATCAACCATTTCCCTCAAAAATTGAATAAATGACAATGGAATTAAGACACTATGAAAAACGTCCTACCAGTAGGACGTCAGTATAATCTGGGTTTGGTAATGGATGTAAAAGGGAGTTGAGAACAGTGTGTTAATCTATATTGATGCTATTAACACATGGACAGACTAACATCACTCTTACAGATCTCAAATTTTGTTTAGTCAAGATAGACAATGTCCTAATCAAGAAATCAAGGTATGTCTAGTAGATTTCATTATTTGAAGAAGAATTTCTAGCTTAATTATGATGCTTTTCATTCAAAGGAAGAGTCACACGATTATAAGATAAGAAACACTGGTTTATGTGTTTTGTCTATGTGCTGTAAAGGAAATCCAGGAAGGATAATGTTGTGAATGTTATAATACAACATTCTTATATCATAAGCCGATTATTGAAAGAGATGTGTTGCGTCAATAAAAGATTGACATGCATGCCTGTTACAAAACCCATGGTTGTATAACTTATCCATAATATTATATTGATCCCAAAAGTCTGTAAAAGATGATAGTGTACAAGGAGTACCGCAAAATGGCCCATGCATTACTTGATACAAATTGGAAATCGTTAAAACAGAAGATGATCAATGGATCATCAAATGAGTAAAAAGGTGGCTTATGACTATATTGATTCTTAAAACAGCTGTCTAATGGTCCAGTGGCCGAATGTGTAAATCATGATTTACCCTACATGGTGAGCCCCCTATATTTTCTTGATTTTTTCTCATCTTATGGTATCCCAAGGGCCCTGAATCAAGATGATTCCAAAGACTTTGGGTAAACAAAAACTGTCTACTTAACGATTTGTCCTTAATTACTAACAATTGAAAAACATGTTCTCGGGAACTGTGCAAGGTATGATATCATGCTATGGCACATTGTTCGATATTGTCACTAATAAACTGTTTGAGCAATTACAGAACAACTGCCATTTTGGTCAAAATCATTGGACCCTTAAGCCGGGTTTCCACCGAATGATTCAGGTTGAGAAAAGATGACTACAAATGACTGGAAAAATTGTAATTGTCAGCAAATTGTCTGGTGAAAAGATCGTTCATAAATGAACAACTGGTGTTTCCACTAAACGACTGAAATAATTATGGGTGTCTGGATGACAAAGGTAGTTCCTGGATGATTATTTCTGTGTATATTAATTGGCTTGGCAGGAAATCATTGTTTTTTTTTTGTTTTTTTTTGGTTCATTTTATTTATACAGGATTCAATTCAAACATTGTGTCTGGTCTCCCATTGTGGTCCTGTGGAGCATTTGGGCACAATTCCGTGCAGGGGTCATCCAAATGCTCTTTTCTGCATGCTGCACCTATGGGACTCGAACCCATGGTGTGCCAATGCCAACGAGTGGTACCAACGCCTCAAGGACGTTGGCCACCCCGACCCCTCAGGTTTTGTCCTGAGAAGAATCTAACACGTTTAATATTTTGTCTTTAGTAAATCTTTACTTTTGTCTTGAGCAAATGTCGTTTACAGTCATTTACAAATGTCTTACGCACTTATTTTGTGTTTCCAATGAACATTTATGCCAACGACCACAAAGGATTAGTGAATCTTTCACTGTCATTCATGGTCGTTAGCATAATGTTGTTTGGTGGGAACCCAGCTTATGGATTAAAGACGTAACGTGGGAATTGATAGACCAAGTTGTAGGTATACATTCTAGGGATCTTTAGGCAGTTTTTGAAAGAGGTTTTATCTCATTTAGGTACATGGAAATGTAATGTAGAAATCAATTTTTGCCGATTTAATCCTAACTGATTACTGGCTCATTTTGTCCTTCATTTCTCAAATGAGAGATGATATTATGAAAATAACATAAGACATCCTAGAAATGCAATATATTTATCATTATCATCTGTATCAGTTTTTTCTAAGACATTAAATTTAATAGTGTATACAAAATGGGAGATGTAAGGTAAGGATACCTCATCATGAAACATTGTATGTACTTACATGGTGACTCAGTGAAACAACTTCCAATTCAAAAGGGCATTCATGCAGGGCTCCATAATTTGTTTTGCCAAACATTCATAAATCTGTTTCATGCTGATCACCTGTTGAATTTTTATGGTCTAAACTTTTTCTGTTATGACCTTATAATTAAACCATTCCCCTGCCTCACTACACTCCGTATGCCAGCCAAGTCTTGTTACAGGCACTAGAAAATGGAATCATTGCCAATGGTAGCAATGGTCAATCAATTAGCCCTTTCAGGACGCCAGTATCTCTCAGGCATCACCATCTATTGACACCTGTATCTCTCAGGCATCACCAGGCCTAGACGACAGATGCCTGAGAGATACATAGCACATATGTCAGAATTGTCAATTTGAAGCTTGATATACATCAACAACTTTTTTTTCTATTTAAAAAGACTAAAATGGACCATATTATTATTTATCTAACATTTGCCATTTGGGAAATAATTATTTATATTAATGTTTTTCCTTCTTATTGGACTAATTTTAAACTTTATGGTATCAGTGGCGTCCTTTGGACATATTCCCTCAGTTATTTGGTGTACATTTTGCACTATTTGAAAATTTTGTGGAGTCTTGAAAGGGTTAGATATGACTTATAGTATACAGGGGGAGGCAACAGAAAAGGATAGAAGGGAACACCATGAGTATCCATTTTTCTGATGGTGGCTTATTCTGTTGTAAGTGGATGAAAAGCAATTCAACCAGGTATGGAATTTGGTGGTCCTTTCTTTTGTGCCAGGTATGTTCTTAATTTGAAACAAATTTGTGACAGTTATGTCTTGAAACTGGTGCTGACCTGGGGTCTTGACACCTGTCAATCACAGCTACTAATAGGAAATTGGTCACCTGCCCTCTCATTGGTTGTATACCATTGGTGGTGAGTAGCACCAGGGCCTGTAGGCAGGGCTGATGTATTCTGGTTGACTTGTATCCCTTGCCAATCCTACTTGTTTATCTATGGTTCTTTAGCAGTATCAGTATGCTATGGGGATGGGGATGGGATACTCAGGTTTCCTTATTTCCTAAAGGTCTAATGGTTTTGACCGAAATGGAATATTTTCTGTAATTGCTCAAAGACGTTACTAATGACACTATCAAACAGTATGCCAAAAGATCAAGAAGAAAATTACCTTCAGATTGTTATAAAGCATGTTATCATACCTTACATGGTTCCTGAGAAAGAACCTGTGTTTTTCTATTTTTAGTGATTAAGCAAAAGCCCAGTCATTAGACAGTGTTTGCATACCCAAATTCTTCAGGACAATCTTGATTCATAGTCCCTAGGATGCCATAAGATGAAAAATAAGAAAATAAAGGGGGCTCACCATGTAGCATAAATCCTTACTTTGATTGAGTTCAGGATTTGGCTCCTGGACTATTAGCACAAATGCATATTTAAAAAAATGAAATGTATTGACCCTAGTTAAGTCTGGTTAGAGGGTTAGCTCTCAATATACAAAGTGGTCAATATTCCCCAGCCATTAAATTTCTAGAATTTCTCATGTACAGTACAGTGTGGTATATGAGAAATTATCAATGAAGGAAACATTGATAATAGATCACAACACAGTGCATTTCATAGAACTGGAGAAAATAAATATTGAGTAACCAGCATATAATTTAATATCTAATCGATTTTAATCTGAAAAATTATATTATGCGACTTTCCTTTTAGGAGGTTTAGTACTTAAAAAAATAGTGAAGATAAAAAACTCGATATGCTATATGCTTTGGCTTAACCCATTAGATACCAAATTACTATCAATGTTTTGGATTTTGCTAAATGAGAACATCGTCTTTCACCCCATTAAGGGTAAGCAATACCTTGCATAGACATTCGTGGGGGGTCAACCTTCAACAACAATATCTGAAATCATTGGGCCTACTTGTTTCTTGACAGGTCGTTCCTCTTCTGTCAGAAGAACATTGACAGCTGAAGATACTCTCTTGGTTGGTACATGTGCCGTCATACATACAAGGGTTGCTTTCACATGGAGATGTCGGAGAAACAACTATAGGGTGGAAAGGGAAACAGATGATCATTGGGTGTCAGCACTATGATGCAACAACACAGACAATCCAGCTGATGGTGAACCTTATTTCTAAGGACCTGTAGCATAATGATATATACTTTATTTTAACCCTTTAGATACCAAGTTTCTATCAAGGTTGTGGATTTTGCTGAATGAGAACATCAGCTTTCACCCCATTAAGGGCAAGCAATACCTTGTGGTAGACATTCAAGTGGGGTCAACCTTCAACAGCAATAATTATTTGAAATCATTAGGCCTACTTGTCTCTTGACAGGTTGATCCATTTCTGTCAGAAGAACATTGGCAGCTGAAGATACTCTCTTGGTTGGTACAAGTGCCGTCAAACATACAAGGGTTGCTTTCACATGGAGATGTCGGAGAAACAACTATAGGTTGGAAAGGGAAACAGATGATCATTGGGTGTCAGCACTATGATGCAACAACACAGACAATCCAGCTGATGGTGAACCTTATTTCTAAGGACCTGTAGCATAATGATATATACTTTATTTTAACCCTTTAGATACCAAGTTTCTATCAAGGTTTTGGATTTTGCTGAATGAGAACATCAGCTTTCACCCCATTAAGGGCAAGCAATACCTTGTGGTAGACATTCAAGTGGGGTCAACCTTCAACAGCAATAATTATTTGAAATCATTAGGCCTACTTGTCTCTTGACAGGTTGTTCCGTTTCTGTCAGAAGAACATTGGCAGCTGAAGATACTCTCTTGGTTGGTACAAGTGCCGTCAAACATACAAGGGTTGCTTTCACATGGAGATGTCGGAGAAACAACTATAGGGTGGAAAGGGAAACAGATGATCATTGGGTGTCAGCACTATGTTGCAACAACACAGACAATCCAGCTGATAGTGAACCTTATTTCTAAGGACCTGTAGCATAATGATATATACTTTATTTTAACCCTTTAGATACCAAGTTTCTATCAAGGTTGTGGATTTTGCTGAATGAGAACATCAGCTTTCACCCCATTAAGGGCAAGCAATACCTTGTGGTAGACATTCAAGTGGGGTCAACCTTCAACAGCAATAATTATTTGAAATCATTAGGCCTACTTGTCTCTTGACAGGTTGTTCCGTTTCTGTCAGAAGAACATTGGCAGCTGAAGATACTCTCTTGGTTGGTACAAGTGCCGTCAAACATACAAGGGTTGCTTTCACATGGAGATGTTGGAGAAACAACTATAGGTTAAAAAGGCAAATGGACCATCATTGGGGGTCAGCACTCAGATGCCACAACACAGACAATACAACTAATAGTGAATCTTATTTCTCATGAACTGTAGCATAATGCTGTATTTACTCTGTTTTAATCCTTTAGATACCAAGTTTCTATCAAAGTTTTGAACTTTGCTAAATGAGAATATCGTCTTTCACCCCAATAAGGGCAAGCAATACCTTTGGCCCATTGCACAATACCTTGCATAACAATGCAAGGTAGCAAATTAATGACACCTTTCGTAGCAACTTTCCCGATAATAATGCAAGTTTTGGCACATTTTGGCACTCAAAAAAAACTATTTAGAATACTGTTAATGAGCTGTATTTTTTGGGATTTATAATCCTAAAGAGACTCTTTTTACATCAATTTACAGAACTCAATTTCATTCAGTAGAAACAAAGATATAAGGGTTTGAAAATAACACGAGCTTTATAACGCGCATGTTGTTACAACACCACTCTTAAAGTTATCTTAAAGTTGTCATTGTTACCCAAAGTCATTGTGCAAGAGGCCAATTGTGGCAGACATTCATGTGCAGTCAACCTACAACAACAATATTTGAAATCATTAGGCCTACTTGTCTCTTGACAGGTTGTTCCTTTTCTGTCAGAAGAACACTGGCAGCTGAAGATACTCCCTTGCTCGGTACATGTGCCGTCATACATACAAGGGTTGCTTTCACATGGAGGCCTATTTGACTCTTGACAGGTCATTCCTTTTCTGTCAGAAGGACATTGGCAGTCAAAGATACTCCCTTGGTTGGTGCATGTGCCGTTATACATACAAGGGTTGCTTTCACATGGAGGCGTCGGGGGAACAACTAGGTTAAAAAGGCAAACAGACCATCATTGGATGTCAGCACTAACATGCCACAACATAGACAATCCAGCTAATAATGACTCTTATTTCTAATAACTGTAGCATAAATCAATGCATCTTGATTATATACAATGAACTAATATCATGAAGTCGAATTCTCCCTTAATGACGTTTTGGCCGAATTTTACGTTAAAAATGTATATTTCCTGGCAAAACGGAGGGGCTCTTGCTCACACAAGCACTCTGATTCAGCCAATGCTTTTGGAATCGAAAATAATTACGAGAAGGCCAATATATTGGTGATAATATATATGCGTACATTGTAAAAGAGCATATGAGAATAGCCTTCACTTCACGCACGTACACACGTACATGCACAGACATACTCTATATATATACCTACATATTATGATATATATGTATAACGAAATGGTTAAAAGGGAACAAACCTGTTTCACAGCGGTCTCCTGTTGTTGTGGAGAGACATGCACAACTGAATCCAGTATCGTCAGTCTTCGCGCATGTACCTGAGTTTTGGCAAGGTCGTGCATACTCACATTCTTCGTAATCAGCTGAAATGAGGAAAACATGTTGAGAACCTCATCTCAGCTACTGTTCAATTTAGGTAAGATAAAATAAACAATTCGATTAACAATTTAAACAGTCCTTATATTGCAATTCTTTCTTTTCTGTTGAAAGATTTGATTTTTTTTACAACATAGGCCGACACTCAATCAAAGAGATTCACAATAGACCTAACCATGCACAGTCGGATCTTACTATTTGAAATACTGTTGGTTGCCAGAAAAATGTCTCAATTCATGAGGTGTCTCGGGTTATGAAGGTTCATCATATGAATATAATAGAATGTCAAACCTCTCAAGTATGTGATTTTCTTTTTAACTTTTGGTACACCTATTTATCAACCCTCAATCAAAATCTAATGCACTACCCAGTATTTAGAAGTTTAGATTGATAGTTATTACCTTAATTTAAAAAGTGACGTGCCACGTGCATATGGAAGTGTAACTGAGTCACTTTGCATGTATGAGCAAGGTATGCAGTGGGAAATTTAGAGGGCTCTGAGTGGTACCTCCCACATAAGAGAGTCAAAATATACTGTTGGGTATGACTGACAAACTGGAATCATAATATAGGAGCTTTTTTGAGAAGGGACCTATTGGCAATTCATCATGTCATAAAAATATGACATGATTTTAGAGGAACAACTCTTTTAAATGCCGCAAACCATTTTGAGTTATTCCCGATAGAGGCCAAGATAATTATGTTTGTGTGAACCTTGGTACCTCTTGTACATTAAGAACAAACTATTCTCTATAACTGTATGGGGCCTTCCATATAGTACGTACGCAAATCTTCAAAATTTTCAGACCCCCCCACCCCCCCTGGGTCCAAATACGCATTGGATTTATACAGGAACATACGCAAATTTTCAAAAATTCCAGACCCCCCTTGGTGCGTATGTACTATATGGAAGGCCCCTATTTATTTCCATGTAATGGCACTTTAAATGTGAATAAGTTCAATCAAAACGACTAAATTTTCTCATTATCAAAAATACCAAACATGCAATTACTTTTGATAGGAGTGCTTGTTCCACTCACTGTTTGCAATATTGATAAGAGTAAAAAGATTTCTACATTACCCATGTACCCATAATTATTGATATTCTTTTTCCTGTAACCGTGGTAACTTGCTAACCTACATTATGCTTAGATGGTAAAATAAATTCCATTTAGAATTTCCCATGATGCATTGGTCATACAAATTCTAAAATTGTCATATCTGTCATGAGAACCTCTACAAAATTTCGTGTAAGTCAAAATTTTGCCAGATTTAGGCTTGATTTGGACATAATGGGCTGTAATGTACATACAGTTGTAACATAACTAGATATTGAAAAATGATGAAATAAATACTGGAAGAATGGTTATGACTTCCGAAACAATATTCAAATCTTTTTTAATTAGAACACAACCCCACAATATTTGGACATGAAGTGGCTCAAAATGCCATAGATACCCTTTCCCAAATAATATTATGCTCCCACATGCCTATATCACTTCCTTCCTTCAATGTGTTAAGAGACGGTTGTAGTGTGCATCCATTCCAAGTTGTGAATGTGATTTTAGTATCATAATTATTTTATACTTTTTTTCCAGAAAACATGTTTGATGTTGAGGTTGTGAGGTTTTTGAAGTAGTGAATAGCAATATTGATATAGTGTCAAATAAACTGCAGTCACTGCTTATGTCGCAACTCAGGCCCGTACCCAGGCTCTGATGTAGGGGGTGGCAAGGTTCCACAATTAAGTTGAACTTTTGCCAATATTTTCAATAATTTGAACTTGATAATGGGGGTGGCAACTAGAAAAAGTGCAACTTTTCAATATTTTGCTACTAATTTTAGGGATATTCACATAAACTTTTGGAAAGGAAGGTGGAACTTTTGGAAAAAAAACGTTGGGGGGGGGGGGGGGCCCCCCCACTACCCCCCCCCCCTAGTTAGGCCTGTAGGCCTATTCAGTTATTTGAAAAATCCCTGCCGCCATTCATAAATAGATAACCCTATAAAACTAACTGGGAACATCTCGTATTTAAACTAATGAAAAACTATGTATAAGTAGTGGACGGTTTCATTTATAACAATATGAGGGGGTACCCTTTTGCCATACCGACCGTTCTTGAAATCGAACCTCTCTCACTTTATAGAGGATCCGGACTTTATCTTCTTTTTCAACTCACGGTTAGTAACAATTGGTCTTAAAGGCAAGACGTAATCATCCGTCCCCTTTTCTGTCACCTCAATCTGTTGATCAATGGTGGCGGGCCCCGGGCTATATTTGTATATTTTAGTCAGGTAATTTCCTCCAATGCGTGAAGCAGTGTAGTAGGCTATGACAGAATTCTTGGCGTCCGTCGGGTACATGAGGCCGATGACCCAGCCCTTCTGTACACTAAGCCGACTCTCCCGACTCAGTGCTATCTTGTGTTGACCCGAGAGTGTCTCGATGGTTTCGGCACGCTTCAGTTTGTAGGTGTCGTCGCCCAGCGGCTCAAACACGCATGCCTGGAATGTGCCGTCATATTTGGCGTAATACTCCCAACCCAGGAGGACCTGAGAGTCGTACCAAAACGCCAGGTCAGGCAAAATCACTGTTTCCATCGTCTGTCTATTCGAGTCGGCCTTTTCCCCGTGGGCTTCGCTGACATCCATGCGGGGGAAGTACACGTCCATTTTCCCTGAATACAGCAATCAAATTATGTTTATGAACAAAGGAAACCAATATCCCAGGTTATTAGTTTAGATAATAGATTGTTTTTAAAATCTGGAATAGTGTATTGTAAGTATTATTCAATCTTCTGTTATCATCATATCCTTGTGCGATTTGATCGAAGAAAAACTCTCATGTCAAGTTATTTTAAATTAGCGTTATGATACATAAATATACGATCATACTTAAGATTGTAGAATAGAACGAAATTGATCAATCTGATTTCATTGAGTGCCTTCAGAATGCATCTGATCTTCCAAACAGTTCAGTGAATATGTATGGAAAACATTTGAATACACACTGTAATGAACACAATGAAGTACCTGCATCACAATCTATACATAAATATTTATATTATACATACATGTATGTAATGAGTGACTATAGTGATAAGAGTTACAATTGAATTTCTGTTGGTATGAAGTTACAAAAAATGATGTGCTCATCAAACAATCAAATCCGGATAAAACTTCTAACAACAAAATGTTGAATTCAAATTGATAGATGGATATAAAGTTCAGTTACGTCGTTCTTATATAACGTATCATTTACAACGGTGTTATTGGCGTCGACCGTATCTTATATACTAAAGTATTTTGCTTAAAGAAAATCACTTGCGGAACTACTGATTATAGGAAATCTGAACAGCATTGCTTCATATTGGTCTCTTGTTAGAAATTTAGGAAATGTCAACCAACAAAATAAAAGAAACAATTTTGTGATTCTTACATGTCTATGAGAATCCTTATGCTTCTCAGATATAACTCTCATGGTATCTTTTCATTATGAAAGCTAGCGTACTCACTCTTTAGGATCAAGTCCTCGGTGTCAATTAAAGCATAAGTGGTCAACTCAGATGAATCGGGGATCAGTTTTAAGTCACCGTCCGAGCAATATAGACCGTTACAATTTCGATCTCTGGAAAGAGGCATATTTAACCCTGTCAGTATACCAAAGGTCTTGAGTAGCTGTACATGTAACAATCTATCCACAAATACTTTCCTTTTCCAAATCGATAACTTATTTCCCTGCCTTTATATATCATTTTCAAAATGATTGCATAACAGATTTGCTGTCATTAACATTTAATATGGTATTATCATTGAAGAATAGAAAATGGTCGTTTTTTTTTTAGAAATTATAGAATTTGTGAAAATTAGGGCGACCTTACACCAATATTTAGTAATAACTATAAAAGAGATAATACATACATCGAAAGAAGTCGAAAGTTCTCAGTGATTCTATATATCTGACATGCAGAGGAGTACAAAAGGAACGTTTTTGGAACGTTTTCAGATGGACAACCAATTAAGGTATACAAAAAGAATCAGAATCTCATAGAAAACAGGGAAACTGACAATATTGTGTCACTGTCAATGTGGAAAATTAATTGCCTTTACTTTACTTCTTTAAAAAATGAGAATTTATATAGAAAAAAAACTACTTCCCAGCAAAGAAGAGACCTAACGGGAACATTTCACTACGCTCTAATAATGGTCTGTAGTGTTCTGTGACGTTATACGAATTTTCCGCAACGTCACATCCTTGGCTAGGATACTTACAACATTTTTTTCACAGTTTTAGTTTTAGTTGCAATAGCGACACCTAGACAATCAAACCGCTAGACTTTGAAGGCTAGGGTCTGGGAAAGACTCTACCGATCATATTTTGTAACTTATAGGAATAATTAAGCTATCTTAATCAAATCTGATATAAGTATTTCAAATGGCCATAACCTTTAATGACTCTCTTTGGGAAACTCCTTCACCAATGTTAATCCCTTGTCTATAAAACGATTGTCAACTAATGTTTGACGAATTTCTAAAATTTTTCCCGCTCCTGTGGTGTCCAAACTTGAATCGTTGTTAATGTTGCCACAAAACTGAAATATTTGTTTTTGATAAATAAGGTGTGAATCATTTATGAAAACTAATGTGGTGAACATAGGAGTTCAAATATTTGAAGACTGATTATTCTCAGGGAACGAGTTTTTGGGGATCAAAATTTCAATAATGAAGTTACAGGATGTTATATTCGAATGCAAGTTGTCTTGCTTTTCACCAATGAGTGTATATTTGTGATTTCCTGAGTAATTCTATAAAGTCATTAAGGTTCTCTTTTGGAATGAGTGTTTGTGACGGGACACGAGAGTAATTGACCATGCATGAGATTATGAGTATTGGGTACAAGAAATAATATAATGATACTGGAAGTTACACAACAGGGCATTAGGATGAGTATGAGTACGAGTCTTGGGGGTATGAAAGCCCAAGTGTGTTAACAAATAAACAGATGTCAGCGTGTCAACACCAATTCCTTCTTGTGTCTCACTCTTTCAAGGGGTTAGGGAATGAAGAAATAGATAGTTATAAAGAACGATGCAGCACGCAATACACTTTGGCCATTAAAGGGGGGGAACCCACTGAGCGACTAGAATAAATTCTGGTCCTTTCGACCGGTTCTGCTCATTAGTGTTTTTTCAACCAGAACTGATCAAAAATGACCAGAAATGGTGTTCCCATTATGCGATTCGACCAGAAATCCACTTGAAATTTTTAAATCGCTTGGAAAATATCTAACAATGTTAGATATTGGTCGCGAGCAATCTCTGTTTCAACCAGAATTTAGATTGCATCGCACAGTGGGTACCCCCCCTATAGGATCCCTGATAGGGGAAACACTGGGGCATTGCACAGTGGTTATCCTTTTTTGAGGGGGGAACCCATTGTGTGATTAAAAACGTTCTGGTCGTTTCGACCAGTTCTGGTCGTTTCCGACCAGAATAAGTGTTCCCATTGAGCGATTTGACCAGAAATCCACTTGAAAACTTCAAATCGCTTGCAAAATATCTAACAAGGTTAGATATTTGTTTGCTGGCGATCTGTGTTTCGACTGAAATTTATATCCCATCGCTAAATGGGTACCCCCGCTAAATGGGTACCCCCCTTTAGTTTGGCCATTAAAGGGGGGAACCCACTGAGCAACTAAAATAAATTCTGGTCCTTTCGACCAGTTCTGGTCGTTAGTGTTTTTTGACCAGAACTGAACGAAAACGACCCGAAATGGTGTTCCCATTCTGCGATTCAACCAGCAATCCACTTGAAATCACTAAATCGCTTGGAAAATATCTAACAATGTTAGATATTGGTCGCTAGCAATCTCTGTTTCAACCAGAATTTAGATCGCATCGCACAGTGGGTACCCCCCTATAGGATCCCTGATAGGGGAAACACTGGGGTACCCACCGTACCCTACGGTATATTAGTTAATACTACTAATACCGTTAAGGCGGTGATCCACGTTGCGACAAAATTGGACCGATAGTGGACCGATTCAAAATCGGCTGAAAATCGGCTGGAAATTGGCTGGAAATTGGCTGGAAATCGGCTGGAAATCGGTTCACTTTGGAAAATATCGCAACGTGGATCATGTCAATTGATATTTTCCAGCCGATTTCCAACCGACACAAGTCAGACTAAATTATTCCAGCCGATTTCCAGCCGACGATGGTCCGACGAAATTATTAAGCCTGTTTAATAATTCTGGACCGATTCTGGACCGATTTGGACTGATTCTGGACCGATTTTATTATGTCTACGTATTATCAGTGTTATTTCATTTATTTTTCCACAAGGGAGTTATAGAACAATAATGTTATCAAAATATATCAAAATGAATTATCTTTCGCATGATATATTTTTTAATGCTTTTTGAAAAGTATTTTACTATTTTGCTATTTATCAATCAAACAGATTAAATAATAATTATATATTCGTGGTCCTACTGACCATATTTAGACATAAAATATGAAAATATTTCCAAAATTATGATAATTTAGTCAACCGATTTTTTTTCACTGTTTTCCTATTAATTTGTGGTCCAGGATGCAAGAAAATAATCTGTTTTCATCTTCACAATGGATCATAGGTAGAGGACCGATTGTGGACCGATTGTGGACCGGTTTTAGGATCAATAGGCTTAATTACCAAACTGATTCTCAACCGACAAAAATCCGTCGTTCCTGAAATCGGTTCAGTGATCCTATGTTCGTCGGTCTGGGAAATGTCGCAACGTGGATCACTAGCTTTACTACTTCTACTACTACTATTATTAGTTTATTGGTAGACTACCGTTTGACCTGTCAATCAGTTTCGGTCGCTTAAACGTCCAGAATGTACGTTGATTCAGTCAATGTGTACCCCTTTTACTTACTTGTAAGTAATCACGTTTGGTATCACGTTTGATAGCGTACTTCCATCTTGAAATACTTTTTTTCTGCAAGAACCAAGCTTATGTACCGATTTACTGACTATCTCCGTACAGTTGGACGTGACGCCACTTGAAGACTTGAAACTTGTTACATAAACTGGTTCAAAGTCTGGCGCTGCTTCTGTCCATGAGTTCATGAAATCCTTAAAATCCTTTTCATCCGTGACCTCTTCTAGACTAGAATATATTGAAGGCTCTATAAAAGGAATTTAGAGCTTATCATGTATTCATTTCAACTATCTGAATCGGACAAAACACATGCAACAGTCATGATTTAAAAAGGCAGACAAGATATTATATGTACTAACTGCGAAGCATCTAAACTTGTTGATTGAGGAGACAACCTGTAGCTTTGTGGTCCCGAGCGGTTCCAATACACGTAATGCGTAGGAAAAGATTGTTAAGGACAACTTGTAGCTATGTTCAATATTTCAATGATTTTTAACGTTCTCATTTAAAGTTAGCAATTTCGCAATATACGTTATCGGTGTTACATTGTGAACCCATATAGGATCAGATAGATTTAGTGAAAGTTATACTACTCCCAGGCCGTACCTCTATTGTTTTCAGGTTTGTCGGTGAATCCTAGTTTTGCCTTAAAGGGGGTACCCATTGAGCGACTGGAATCGTCTCTACTAGTTATGGTTGCTTGATTCTGGTCGAAAACGACTAGAACCGGTCGAAAAAGAACAGAATGTGTGCTCCCATTGAGCGATTTTGACCAGTTCTGGTCATTTTTGACCAGAATCAAGCAACCCTAACTAGTAGAGACGACCAGAATTTAGTTAAATGGGTATCCCCCTTTAGATACAACCTAGCTAAACTTCCGGCGGATGTTTATTTGATAAACCTCCGCCTGAGCTAATTTAAGAATTATACAGGCCACATGTGCAAATGAAATACATAATTTCAAGTTTATGAAAAGATTTTTTTTAAACTATTTTGAACAGCCCAGAATTGAACCATAGACCTTTCAGTTTATAGAGCAAGATGCTACCCACTAGGCCTATACTAATGAGGCCGCTGTTGGGCAGTTGGCCAACACGTTCTTGTTAGGACGAAAGGAAGTAAGGTGAGGGTGGGACGGGTGGGTGTCTGATTGTTATAATGGTTTAGATATTGGTACCGTGAACACCAACCTGTACGTGTGACGTCATTGGATCCCTAAAAAACCTAAACCTGGTGGACCCCTCTCAGGTAGAACGCCCCTCAAGTAAGGCACATCAAACTATACTTTAGGCCCCAATACAAAGTACCCCAACAAACGGCTGACACTTTGCCAAGCTAAAATGACTGAGTTGAATCACCACAGAAGGGGCGAATACAGGGGGTTTAGTGAGAGGAATTGTTCTAAATACTTTGAATAGCTATACATTGGTGCCAGTGAATTATTTCAGGCCTTTCTCAAAATTAATAAAGTCCCCAGTATGTTATTTACACAAGGTCCTGGTGATCTGAAGACTCAGATATAATATACTTTGTGGACATACATGGGATGGCTCAGAATCAAAAGACTTAGTGTCCCTTGTAGGCGTCATTGGGCAGTAAAGGAATAACTTCTGATCAATGGGAAATATAAAAATTAATCATTCTCATGTAAATGAATGAATCATAGGAGCCTTGAATGATGATCTGTACAATGTGTACTTGATGTTGATTGACAAGGATGTATTTTAGATATTGTCATTGTCATAGACTGAACGTTACTTGAAATTTCCATAAAAATGAGCCATATTGTATTGAATTAATGTGATCCTGTATATAAGTTTAGTAATTCTGAAAACCAATAAACCAGCTTAAACAATTCAAAGCACTTTTGGTTGAACCCTGCAGGTGGTTCTCTCACCTGTTGGACTTACCTGAACTTAAGCCATTTGGGAAAGACGCCAGAGGAACCATGTCGAAACGCTTACTTCTGTACACATCATAACCACCTACACTATCATTTAGTTTGAGGTCAGTCAGATCGTCACAATGCTGTAGGTTACAGTAATAACGATTGTAATTAAACACGTTGGCGTCAAATCTGTGAGCCAAATCCAGACACTGACTGACATCGGAGACCACATCAGCTGCTATTATATCAGAACACCCTGCTGCTAAGCTTGCCTCCGCATGGAGGATTAGCTCGAACTCCTTCGTTCCATTTTCTGTAGTGAAAATAATATGTAATATAGTGCACAATCAAAGTTTGAAGAGAAAGGTTTACTATGAAATATAATTGAAACTGCCTGCTGTCTTATTCCCCTGAGACAGTTGGTTAATACTACAAAATCAGCCATAACAATTTGGTTGATAAACTGCTACTTTAATTTGTAAAATGCAGCCCAATATAATATTTATTTTAACATAGGAATCAATGCTTAAGCTTGTCAGCCCAGCCCATAATGTCCAACCCTATTTTGCCATGAAATACAGTATTTGGTTGACTTGCAAACCTGTAGGTCTGTCAATTGATCAAATATAAGAAATCATAATGTTTCTCAGTACACGGGGATATATCAAGACATAATTCTTGTTTATTCCAGTGACCCAACTTGCTAAGGGATGGCTTATTTGATGTGATTTGTCCAACCAGTGTCTGACCCCAGGCCATACACAATGTGGGATATCTATGAGTATTATGGTTTCCATGGCACCCGTACACATTGCTCACGAAAAGGAATGTTGTCTATTTTATAAAGAATAAAGTGTTGGCTCTATTAAAAATTTGCTATTTTTGTATTGCACACATATTTACTCCAGTTGGTCGTACCTCGATAAGGCGTATCCTCAAATGTGTACTGACAATTTGGACCAAAATTCCATGGGGCACAAGAGCAATAATATGTAGTGCCCGCTCCAGTACAAACTCCGTTTATGCATGGGTCACTCGAACATGGGTCTGAAAAATAGATGAAATGTGTATGAATATCTTTCATTTTATTGTCAACATAGGTCCATAGGGAAAGTTTTAACACTGAATACTATCTTTAATCTTAGGACAGAGAAACATGTGAGGAAAGTAATATAATTATATTCCATCAAGACTTTGAAACACTTGTAATGTCTGGAAGAACAGATTGTGTCTAAAGGTATTCAATAAACATATCCCCCCAAAAAGTTAAACACAAAACTGCATGTTATATTGTCAACAATGTCAAAAATGGATAATGCAAGAAAGGTAATATAATACTGTAGTAGTTTAATCCATAATGGCCCAATAGATAAGGCCAATATTCTTATTCCTTTCTATAAATTACCCTATGAAAGAGTGACTGTAATAGTACTAAGTTCTGCTGGCGACAAGGGAAGAATGGAGTAATCCAACTTGTCCCAGGATAATAAAATGTTCAAAAAAAACAAAACAAACATAATATATACCTATAATAAATAGGATAAAAGATAAACATCACGATGACCCATACACACCTTCGTATACCTCAATTTCACAGAGAACCAAAGCGATCTCTGTAGCACGCAGGTACTTCAGACCCACGAAGCGACCTGTGACAGGTTTTGGGACGCAGGCAAGGTCGATGGCCGTGGAGGTTGGCAATCTATGGTGATAGCGTCGGCACGATGTTGACAAAGTCGCATTTACATCATCCCAAACTAGAACTTCAACGTTTTGGGGGGACTGCCCTGTGGAACAGGCAAGTGTTTTATTAGAAAGTGTAATGTCTGTATTTAACCAGTAATAGAATCATGTGAATTATGCTTTGGGGAACAACGGTACAGAACGATATGTAAATATACGTGGCAGTATCACAGAAATTTTGTAAAAAAAACAACACAAAAAAACATTGCCAGTGTTCCTTACCGATAGGACCCCATAAAATGATTATATATCTATTTCAACATAATGAGATTAATAATATTATGAATTATATTATAATACAGATATTCAAATTGCCTAATGTCGCGTAATCCCATTAAGAAATGCAAAATGTTCCAAGTATATTGCAACTTATGTATTCCATACTAAGACGACTTGATTTGTTTCGGATTTTTACAGTAACCCTGTTTCAAATACGAGACATGATCTTCATACAATACATTAACAAAGAAATAACGTTATAACATTAATGGGATGAAATAAAACATCTACATTTTGAATATTATTCAGATCAAGGGTCAAGTTGAAAAAGATTACCAGAATCGACCCTGCTGTTTATATAAGATGAAGACAGGTATATCATTTGTCATATACAAAATAGCATGTGGGCAGTATTTGCTGAGAGGACCAACCTGATTTCGCCATTAACCTTACAAGCGAGATGTTCTTTTCTGCTCCCAGATCTACCATTATCCAGGGGTACGCCAAAGTATCGCCTGTGGCCGCACAGTTAGTGCGGTCGTGGTCCACAATGTAGTCTGTGCTTCCCCATCCAGGGGAACTCATGGACACATTCATTCTCATTGCCAGGTTTGGGTGGGCTGGAAATTTCATAAGACCGGTGCATGCTTCTTCACACGAGCAAGGAAAAAGCTCACTCGTTATCATCGGTTTAAAACGTTTGAACTAGTTAGATATTGATTGAATTGCAATCGGTGTCCCGCTTGTATTAATACATTTTCCTCAAAGGAATGAAGTACATGTATAATTATGGTTTCTAATGCTAACTACAAGCTTTTGTACTTCATACGGCCATCAGCTAATGTTACCTGTAATTACAGCTTTGAAGGGCGGTACCATTGTACAATTCAACTAATAATATTCTTGTCGTTTGAGTGATCAGAATTGGTCAAAATGATAAGAACTAATTGAAAAGACCAGAAAATATTTAATGTTTCCATTCAGCGATGCGACAAGAAATATATCAATAATGAGTGACTGCTTTAAAACATGTAACAATGTTAGATATTAGTCGCTAGCTAACTCTAAGTCGTCCAGTATTCTGTTTGCATGGCTTAACCCCCTAGACTTGTTTAGTCTCAAACATTACCATTTTAAAGTCAAATATATGATTTAGTGATATAATCTTTGAGTTATGGCCAGTGCGAAACACCCCCTTATACTTGTTTACAAATCACGTTCGGGAAAATTAGAAATGTAAAACTTTAACAGTATCCTGATTAATACCCCCTGGACAACGTGTTGACCTCCTGGACAATGTATTGCCAACGTTAACGCCCACAAAATGTGTATTTGTAATCAGAAGCGGCTTTATAGTTGTCATTACTTACATTGTTCACAGTGTGTTCCAATATAATTCGGGAGACAAAGACATTTGTACCAGACCTTAGGCGAAGGATAGTGCTTGCAAGTGGAGCCGAATTGACAGGGGTTGCTATCACACGGATTAACTGAAAAACAAACCAGTAAGTGACATAAACATTTCCAGTTAAAATTCAACCACAGGTGCAGGGAAAATATGGAAGCTATTCCCATGCTATAACTTATGCTCAAAAGTACAGTCCTGATGAGTGAAGAGACCGTCATTTCAAGACACGTAATACGTGGTTTACACATTGAAATAGTAAAGTTTATGACAATATAGCGTCGACCCTAAATAGGTTAACAGACACATAATGCAGTGTTAAGGGGGGAACCCACTGAGCGACTTTACTATATATAATCTGGTATCTTTTATCTATGCTGTCATAAAACTGTCGGAATCCTAACTAGGAGAACAAAACGGTATCAAGGTCGGATCAAAATGTATGGAAGATTCAAGATTCTGTTAAGTTTAATAATAACTGGACGTGGCCATTAAGGTTAAGAATGTATTTCTGTTAATGCAACTCGCCATTTAATCAAACTGTGGTTCCTGTTGCGATTTTTGTAGACTTTCCGATACGTTTAGTAGGTTCTATTTATATAAAATTTACTGAACATCATGAAAACGTCATATGATTGTAAGAGATAAGCAGCCCACTTAAATCCGTGTATAAGCTATATTGTTTAGGCTCTAGAGTCATTATTATTTAATCATGATTATAATTCTTTATTCAATGAGTAGCTCGCTACATTCTGTCTGTGCCTAAAAGAAGAAGGCATTTGCACGCTCCAATAAAGCAGGAGGATGAGGTTCAATAAGTAAACATTTGCGGATCTTTACTTACAAAACGAACATTTCGCTCCAAGTCTACCACTGGGACATGAACACTTTGGCCATCGGTATTTATGCATGCGGCATGTACCGCCATTCTCACAATAACCTATGCAGAGATTTTCTGAAAAGGTGACAAAACAATCTTATTATAGCACAAACGTTTCCAATCATTCACTTATTCGTACTAGATCTGTCCAATGGGAAAAAACCTTGGTCACATGACCCAAGCATCCCAACACGTGGGTTTGTAACCTAGAAATAGCTTTTCTGTAATCATTAGATTAATTATCCAAGTAACAACTCAAAATGTGACATTGAAGTAAAAAATAAATACGACACCACGAAAATAGGTAATAGTTGAAATATGACCATAAAGGTGTGTAAGCTGGAGTGCCTGGAATTGCCAATTGCCTTGAATAACACAAACTATTGTTTTCCATGACTATTCTAGTATTTTGGTCAAGTGATCCACTTCAGCCAATCAGCTGCTACGTACCTAGCTCTTGAAATGCCAAAAAAGGCGACTTGTTTCATGAAATTAAACCTGGCCTATTGGCTTCTTTGGCACTCAACGGTTAACACCCATCTGTTGTTCACTTATGCTTGGGGAAATAACATTATAATGGTGAACCATACCCGAGAACAGAGCCAGGGACAAGGGGTCTTAGTTGCGACCACCTACTGACCTGAGAACGACACCATCTGAAAGAGGGTTCGGACAGGTGTTCCAGCAAGGCTTATATATTACAGAGAATTATACTATATGTTAGTATACAACTCTCTCTGCTAACATATTAGATCAGATACTCGATACACTGATCATGAATATGATTGTAGCGATTTGACAGTCATCAACACAGGCTTACGTTTGACCCCCCCCCCCCCCCCCCCCCCCCAATCTCTTTTTATCACTTATACTGGAGCATCAAGCTATGCGGTCCCCAAAACTCATGAAACCCTCAACAACCCTGAAATATCTCGAAGACCCTGAGCCCCATCCACCTTTCAACATTTCAAAATTGTTACTTACCATATTCACAGTGTATTCCAACATAACTTGGATCACAATGACATACGTAGTGGACGTCTGGCGAAGAAACTGCCTCGCAAGTAGAGTTCGATTGACAGGGGTTACTTTCACATGGAGGAGCTGAAAGTTCCTCTGCAGGGGCTGAAAGTTCCTCTGAAGGGTCTGAAAGTTCCTCTGCAGGGGCTGAAAGTTCCTCTGGAAAAAGTGACAAAACAATTTCATTGTGACACAAACATTTCATTTTATCTCCCTTATTCATATTGAATGTATCCGATAGGAAACAGGGATACATAGAATTATTTCATGATTGTAAATATCCCGTTACATAATGTCCCCTTATGCCAATGCTCTTGCATCCCTTGTAAAAATATCGTATGGCGAGTTTCACCCTCTTCATATTAAGCCCTGTTTCCACCGAACGACATTTTCCTAAAGACAGCCTAAGACTTGTAAAGATTTGTAAATCTTTCATAGTCGTTCATAAAATCGTTCAGTGGAAACACAAAATCCTTGGTAAAGACATTTGTGAACGAATGTAAACAACAGTTCCTTAAGACAAAAGTAAAAGATTTGCCAAGGACAAAATATTAAACGTGTTAGATTTTCCTCAAGACAAAAGCCAACGATTTCCTCCAAAGCCCACTACAGGCAATTATTTCTATTGATATTCCAGTGCTGGGTCTTCAAAAATAGTCGTGCAGGACCTTCCTGTGTCGTCCAGGTACCTATATTTTAGTCGTTCAGTGGAAACAAATTGTTCATTTATAAAAGATTTTTACACCCGACCATTTGCTGACGATCACAATTTCTCACAATTGTTTGTAGTCGTCACCTTTTCTCTGCCACAATCGTTTGGTGGAAACCCGGCTTTAGAGTCTCGAATGGACTTATGATCTTAGCTAAACTTTGAAAAAATATCCATGTAGCTATTTTTTCTTACAGGGTTAATTGTTTGCTTATGGGAAAGTAGAATACAATAACACCACCATCCACATTTATAAGGCCAACAACAAAGACTTGGGGGAATGAGCTGTCTGAGAATTCCTAATAATCATGAGATTTGCCGGATGTATATACGGTGGGAAAATACTCACCGTTAGCCTTGACTGTATTCTGAAATGAAAAATGGAATGCAAGTTTACAAAGAGGCATACAATCTTCCTAAAGATATAATATTAGAAGAGCGGGATATACATTAAGCTCCCCTCTCATTACTGTAACTTTGGAATAGGGACGAGCAAGTCATTTACAGCCTGATTTAAGAATTAATAATAAAGATCTCTTGGAAGAGAGGGTCGATATATTTAGTTTTCTTCCTGGTACATCTTTCTTCCAAGAGATCTCTGTTATTAATTCTCAAATGACTTGCTTGTCCCTATTATAACCAACCAAGAAGGGAGTATGAGGGAGGTTATCACCCTGAGCCGGGACCCCGATATCAGCCTGAGGCCAGGGCCTGAAGGGCCGGCCGAGGGCTGATATCATGGTTCTGGCGAGGGGTGATAACCACCCGAGTACTCCCTCCGAGGTTGGTTATGGATTTATTATACCTTTTCTCTCAGACATTTTGATATCCATCAAATCCGCGAATAGTAAGCAAGTAAAATGTAGCTAGGAAAGTTGTGCAGGTAATGCATATGTTAGATTTTTTATTTCTTAAGGGTTTCATTTTTTTTTATGAATTTTAGAAAAATAAAAGGTTTCTGTATCATCCTGCAGGGCGATACAAGGCTGGTTATCACCCAGGTTTATATCGCCCTGTCTTAAACTCTTAACTACTAAACTTGTATCACCCTAAGGTACAATACAAAGTGAGGCCCACATCTTCATAAGGCAAGACCAGATTTACTTATTGAGTGTACACAAAGGGGGGGGGGGGGGGGGGGCTGGCAGTAATCCCTATCTTTATTTACTCCCAATAGGTCTTTTTCCAAATAGGTGGCAAATCTTCAATACATACTTAAACCATAATCATTACAATCCAGAGATCAAACACACTGGCCCCTTGATTTAATTATGTTCTGTCAACCGACTTGGAATCAGATAGTGCACCGTTGTACAATTCCCATTTTGCCTAACCCACTTGACCGGCTTTAATATTATCACTTTAAGATTAAAGATTACCTTACATGGTGCTTATAACTATGGCATTGACCTTGTTGATCTAAATCAAATGCAAAAAAAAATCTATTTGAAGAGAATACAAGCCGGAATATTTCTACACAAATTAATGCAGCATTGGTCACGTTATTAAATGATTTAAATTTCCAACAGCGACTTCTCGCCTAACACGCAATTGCCACATTGTATACTTGACAAGGAGATCGACCTCCTGCGATCTAATTCCCAACTATCAAGTGTGAATATACCACTTACCATACGTTTAAGTTCCCCAAACCCTGACCTGAACCAGAGATTAATAATTAATCCTTCAGTTAAGACATTCACTTCTCACGTGGCGTTTGTCATCAGTATGTTTATCTTCAGATTGTATATTTATCAGGATAGTGAAAATGATTTAAACGTATAATATAGATTAGACTAATCAGTAGTAACTGTGCGGGGTCGGCAATGATGATACCAAGAACTGTACCATGTATTTATAAATGAAAAAGAAACGCCATCGTATGCGTTTGGATTTGTTCTGGATTACGGCCCAGGCCAAATCCCACTGTCCAGTTTTGAGTGCATATAAGCAGCCGGTAAGAAAGTTTTCCTCACGCATGTAACTAATCTGATACATTTGGATCGTTTGATATTCACAAAAAGTACCTTTTCGCGTCTCTTTTAGGTGTATTCAAAGCGCACATTAGGGGCCGTTTAAAGTATATAGCCCCCCCCCCGTCTTACGTTTGATTAATTACCTGTATAGCGAATCAGTAACATATGAGATTCTTTAGCTGATAATGTCACTATCATAAAATTCACTTTAAAAGCATAGAAATTCCATACTCCCTCCCCCCCCACGGATTTGGACGTGTCCCCAATACACACAATGGAATGGCACTGTAATATTTAACTTAAAGAAAAATGTATTTATTAATTACGAAATATGATTTCCAATTCTATAAATTTAGTCCTCGGTATTGAATGTTTTAAATAAATTCAGTACAGATACACCAAAAAACAGGACAAGTAAAATTACTGAAAACTCGGACACGGTTTAAGAGTTCACATTTTCGTTTTTTATACAAGATTGGAGCCCTTTCACTAGGCCTACAGTAATGTGGTCGACTTGTCCAACACAGTCAATAACTATTGCATCGTTTGTTCAAACACGTGAACTTTGCTCATAAAACCTTCAATTGGAAAAAAATATGTAATAACTTACTATTTCAGAAAGGAGGATTAACCAAAGGCCAAAGAGGAGAAGATTAAAGAGATGGGGTATTATCCTGACGTTCGCCATCATCCGTCTGCTTCCGGATTGGTCCTAACCCCGACGCGCCACCTGACTAGGAAAGTCCATTACAACCTGCTCGTCCAATCCACGGATAATAACTGTCGACTTTCCATTCCCTTCTACATACTCTCCTTACGTATTTCTTCATTTTATATTGGCAAACACCTAACCTCTCGACCCCCTGGGACGCTTATGAAATCATAGGCCTCTGTACAGAAAAAGTATAGGCCACTGTACTTAACAGCTGGTAGGCCTATATAATGCTGCACGAGCACTCTGAATTTGTAACTACAGCCGATTCCGAGAAAACAATATAATATTATTAGAGGAATAGAGAAATTATTGTATAAAACATCGCAAGGAAAACTGTCATGCCTGGCCGAAGGTACTTGATCCTATTTGCAGGATTTGAAATACTAGGGACATTTCTTTCTATATCCTCCCAGAATTTTCTTCAATATGTCAATAAAGCATAGGCAAAAGGATTTTTTTCCCTTTTCGCTTGCACTGAAAAAAGTGACGAAATTAGAAGGTTAGTTAAATCAGGCTTTGACCAGTGAAATTCTGGGTTAGTCAGTGGGAGTCTAACTTTCGAACCTTTCTCTAGGTACATCTTATTTATTATCTTTTTGTGAATTCTGCATGGATTTGCATGATTACTTTTTATAGTCAGGTCGAATAACTGTATAAGTATAATTAAATGGAGACTGTAATAGAGTATCTATTAAAGATCTATCAGAAGTTAGGGATATATATTTACTTTATTCTCCATTATTAAAAACTGTGGAAGTGGGACCTGGCGGGACCCACCCTTCATGGCCCCAAATAAGACCGAGGGCGGTGACCCTAAATCCCTACGTAATCTACTGGGGGGTCAGTTGGCAGGCACGTAAAATTACAGCACTCAGCCTTAAGCCATGTCCCCATGGGGAGAAGTTGTTGGCCGATTAAAGATTATCGTCAGTAAATTCCACCGACAACGACAGAAAACTCATCGTTGACGAGAAAATTCATCGTCAACGAGGGAAGATTCATCGTCAATGAAAAAGTATGTTGTTTTTTTCGTTGGGACACAATGGACGATGAACCTTTGGATGATAAACAGGTGCTTGTTTGTAGATCGGAGCAGCAAATTTGGAACTTTGGCCTAGCCAGATTCAAAGCCATCTTAAACTAAATACAAACATATTTTTTAACACAAATAGATTTCAAAAGGAAATAATAGTCATTATATCTGATACCATACAATACAAATCTAATTCAAAGATGTTTCTTAGGTCAAATTATCACTATAATAGCAAATACCTATGTCTATAACCCAAAAAGCTGATCCTTTCCAACACTATGATTTAGTAAATGTCTTCTGTGGGATTTATAATGGTAGGGCTTGTAAACAATAATAGTTCTGAATAAGAGTTTTAGCAGTATGTTTGAATTCATAGAAATATAAAAGACAGAATTAATTTATGTGTCAAGCCATTACCTGGAACAAAAAGCAGTGGAAATACAGTGTGTACCAAGTACAGGATCAGTGTGAGCTTACAGTATGTTTTTAGTGGAAAATCAGTGGAAATCAGTGGGATGACAGTGTCTGAAGAGTGGTAAATCAGTATGTCCGAAATATTTAAATGAGCTAGAGTGTGTATTCAGTACAATTTAGTAGCTCATTTAAATATTCCGGACATACTGATTAGGGGAGTATCCACTGCCATTTGGTTTGGGTAAGTTTACCTTTCCTGATCAGACTGTACTACCAATCTGTCATGACCAGGCCATGACTCAGAAAATCGGGTCATGACCTTGACCTCTATTTCTTAATTCTTAACCATAAAAACATGACAACATGTCATGACATCAAATATTTTTTAATATGGACCTGCAAACATGTTTGTAGTTGACAGATTTGCTTCAAGTTGTTTGATTAATTAAATTATCTTCAAATTTAACATGAAATGCATTGAAAAGTTGTACATGCAATTAATGACATCATAGTCAAAGGGTATCAAAATGGCAACGTTTTGGGAAAACGTAATTTCTAAACAAATCTTGATAAATCATCCAAATTTATACAAGGTGCAACATAAAAAGAAAGACATTAATGGAAACTGTGTGAGACATTTGATCATTTAAGATGTAAAAAATTGAGATCATAGGAATTAATTATGAATTATGATGCTTTAAGGGTTTTAAGGTTTGAAAAGGTACCTTTTAGTTCCCTCAGGAGCATGCTCAGGGACCAAAATGATTTTGAAGTAGAAATAAATACTGTGAAAATAAATCAGTGTAACTCTTACTGCTACTTGGGTGACACCCTTGATGGAAGTATGACACTGAATCAGCATTTTTCAAATTTATGTAAAAAATTTGCATGGTGATCTACAAGCAAACCATACTTCCTGTTACTGAGTATGCAGACTTGTGTTGTACCTGACCAGGAAACATGACTTATTGAACTGCAGAATCGCGCTCTTCATATCTGTCTTGATGTTGTGATGAATTATAGTAATCAATTCAATGTCACAACACGAGTTCGTGCAAATAATTATAGAGGTATAAGGACAAGTGAATGTTCTCTGGTAAAGTTATGGTTAAACTTATGTTTTGGACATGATCACGAAGTACATGAGATCGTGTGGTACGAGCGGCAAGAAAATGTATGCACAAGTAAGGAAACACGAAGACGTAATGGACGATATATCATTGACCGGAAGTGACCCCGGCAAAAAGTCAAAGTGACCATGTGATGTTATGTAACCAATCAGGAGCCAGGTTATGGCTACATAAGAGAGTGACGTTCTCAATTTTCTCAAAAGTCCTCCACATTTTCTCCCTCATCTAGCTTATACGTAGGTTCGGCTACTTTCCTCTTAAGCTTCCTTTCCTTTTTTTCTCTTCATTTTTCTTTCTTTTGCTATACTTAATTGAAAAGCCTTTAATCTTAAATTCTGTGTAATCCTATAAATTGTTTGGGTCTAAATCCTTAACAAACATAATTTCTTGTAATATATTTTTTATTTCATCTGTGTAATCTTTATCTCTTTGCAAATTATTATTAAACTTCTACCAACCAGGACCTCTAGCTACATCTCCCATGCAGATTTCCAATGTTATGATACTATGATCAGAGAAAAAGCAGCGAGTATAAGCATTATACGGATATAACTGCAGCAGAGTCGCAGCACGCCTTGGTTACTTGCTTGGCACCGGTCTCCTAGCAACGGGGCCGTGTGACGTCACTGCACGCGAGGAACGTACGGCGCTTCCGCCGGCCCACCGAAAAACTTTTGACGTTTCTTCCGTGTCTCCGTTATTAAGAGCCATAATACCTGGATTAGTCGACATGTCGTCAGGCAAAAAGGAGAAGAAGTGTAAGAAATGTGGCTTGACACACAGGGCGCCTTTCGACGAGAAATGTGATTTGTCGGACCACCAGGGCCTGTTGGACGAAGCAGTTTTACATGACGAGGACGACGAAGGGGCGGCAGGAGGCTCGCAACTATCTGTCACCGCTCTTGAACACTGCATGAAACTCATGGAGGAGCAAATGAGGGCGAATAAGAAAAACTGTGGAGGCAAGAGGAAGAACAGGGGCAGTCCCAAAGACGTTGTGGACACTTCATCGTCATCAGAGTCCGAAAGTGCAACGGACTCGGACATATAGTCAGGCGCTGTCAAGTCCTCCTCGTCTGACTCTCCATGGGATGCCATTCACTCCGGGCGCCGCAGGGGCAAGGGATGTAACCACCACAAGAGCTCAAAGGCTTCCAGGAGGAAGCACAAGTATAGCCAGAGGAGATAAGGTGAGAAGATTGCTACGTTCAAAAGGTTAATGGTGGTGTCTCTGCGCCAGCTGCAAGACCTCCATCGTCGACGCTGTGACATTGAGGGCCTGATGTCACACATGTTGACACTCACTGAGAAGTCAGAGACCCTGTTTTACCGTAACGAGTCTGTCATCAGCTACGACGAGGCCGTCAGGGAGGCGGCTTGAGGGTGGCCTTCAAAAGTTTGGGGAGGTCGAGCACCTGAGCTTCGATGCAAGCAAAGCCGAGAATTGAAGGGGTCACCCAGTGCGTCGGGCAAGCAGTCTAAGCCAAAGAAGCCAGGTGACTGGATCTGCTATGCCTACAACAGCCCTGGTGCCAAGCAAGTAACCAAGGCGTGCTGCGACTCTGCTGCAGTTATATCTGTATAATGCTTATACTTGCTAAAACCCCCTCCTAAGAAAATAGTATCTTGGTCTCTCTGCACAAGGATTTCCTCTACCAGGTTCAAGTTCAAAATCTGTTCTGATTCATCTTGTTGTGTCGGGGCATAAATATTTCCTATCCAGAAACACTGATCATCTAAAGATATATTCATAATAAGATATCTCCCCCCAGGGTCACACAGAGTTTCTTGAACGTCAAAACTTAAACCTCGTTTGAATAGAAATTTTGCAACCCCTCTAGAAGCAGAATTACCATGTACAAAAAATGCCTCACCACCCCACTCTGATCTCCATAGAGAAAAACAACTATCATCACTGTGAGTTTTCTGTAGCAAAATGACATCCCACAGACCCTCTCTGATTTTGATGAAAATAGACTTTCTTTTAACTCTGCTACGGAGACCATTCACATTAAAAGAACACATTTCTAGTATCTCACTAGTCATAGCTTATGCAAAGAATCTCTTTCCCTTAAATGCTGATGTGATTCTGTATCGCCAACACAAGAATGTGTTGTACTGACGCGGGTGGCCAGTCCATGTTTGTAGGCACTACGGCGTGAGCTTTAGAAGTACACGTGCAAGCCATGTTTCACTTTGTCAAATAGTGGAATGGGGGAGGAGTCACGGTGTGTCGTACTACTCTAAAAGAGAGTGTTCCGCTCTCAGTCAGTCAGAGTTTGCTGTAACGCTGTGTGAGTAACATCCTGGAAAGGTTGGACCTTTAACCTGCAGTCTTGGTTCTGGATAGAGGCATAGAAATCGTGTAAGAGCGCGGAGCGTTGACTGAATGTGTTTGAGGGGATTCCTACCTCAGGACTGATCATGGTCAATCGAGTTCTTGTCACAAAACGACTATACACTGGATAATAAACAACAATATCCTTTCACGCGAGTGTTCACGTCTTACATGATGTTAGAACTATAATTATGTATTGGACGACAGTAGTCAATGAGGCGGAGACTGCATACAGAGCTAGTTATTATCTATAAACTAATTGCGACATTAACGTACACCACATATAACAGATAATTAACCTCTATAGTTCAGTGTATGAAAAAATAGAAAAACGAACCATAAAACAACAATAAGCTACCTCAGGACTGATCATGGTCAATCGAGTTCTTGTCACAAAACGACTATACACTGGATAATAAACAACAATATCCTTTCACGCGAGTGTTCACGTCTTACATGATGTTAGAACTATAATTATGTATTGGACGACAGTAGTCAATGAGGCGGAGACTGCATACAGAGCTAGTTATTATCTATAAACTAATTGCGACATTAACGTACACCACATATAACATAATAAGCCATAAATGAATAGTAAGTAGGAGCAAATGAATTGTATTAACAGACATCAAAATATACAAATTTTCAATTATCATGTAACATTTTACCTTCCCGAATGAAGCACCAAGAGTGTCTCTAATCAGCCTAATACTATGAGAGACATTTTGTTCCACCATCCCAAAATGAAAAAAAAAAACGTGGCTTCATTTAAAAAAAAAATTAAATTGAGGAAAATGAGAGATAGTAACTAAATTATATTGAAGAGAAGATAGATGCCCTAAGCCAACCACTAAATACTATTAAATGCCAGATACAATAGCTTTCCAATAAGGAAACCATTACAATCAAATAGCACAAGTGACAAATAGCACAGCTTAACAAAGCCTACATAATGAACATGCATAAACTCATATCAAATACAATGAAAGTATCTTAGCTGTCATCTTTTTTGAAATGGTCTCTTACTTTAGTTAACATCTTCCCCATCAAATTCTAACCTGTCCACATCTGAACATTCAGAGTATCTTTCTTCCCTAGGGCAATCCTGGTACCCCAGAACTTTGATGGAGAGGCCTGCCCCAATGTCCTGTCACCAGTGTCCAAGAGGGCCTTGCAGAGTAGAGGATGTTGTCTAAACTTTTCCACTAGTGCTGGAAGGACCACCCCCTCGACGCTTTTTTCCCATCTTGATTCCATATCAGCTGTCGACATATTGTGTAGCAGTCCTTTCAGCCCAGGTGGATGATGTGTCTTCCAAGTACGTGCTTCCATCTCTTGATTCTTTGCAAGCTTTGCCCTGGCAACAGTGATGAATTTTCCCATAAAGTTATACCGTTCTCGATGGAAGGAGAAAGGAGTGATCCTGTGGTTCGAGAAATGGCTGAATCAGGTAAAGAAGACCAGGGTGAAAGCATCATTGTTTGTAGCAAGTGTAGAAGGTCGGATTTGCTGAGGGAGGGATTCGAGGTCCTCAGGTTTGCAAGCAGAGCCATCCAGTACAAGCTTCCCTCCAGTAATCATGACTGACTTGTAAAGTTTGGATTGCTCTGCAGTATATCTACACCTGTATAACAGGTTCGCAGTTTCCCTAATAGTTTTCAGGAGGTCCTTCTGTATAATGAGCTCCTAACACATCTTCCTCGCACTCCAGACCCTGTCTCTATCTTTGAAGCATTCAAACAAACAAGCACAAGGTTTGGATCAGGCAGACAATGTGCTTTGTCAATGTTCAGCGAGCTAACACCCAATTTGTACAGGCAATACTGTTCAAAATGAGATTGAATATCACTGTTAGTGTCATTTACTTTCCTAGGAATGCCTTTGACCACAAGGTTGAAACATCTGGTATATGCCTGTTGTTTCTGCAGTTCCTCTCTAAGCTTTTCAATTTCCTCATTTCCACCAGGTTCTCCGGAAAACCCAGATCTAATGTTAGATTCTAACTCGGTCAACCTTTTCTCTTGCTCATCCACTCATAAGTTTTTCAGCTTTCTTTTCTACACTGTTAATCCTACCCTCCAGTTTCTTTTCCACTCTCCCAAACTCTACCTTCAAAGCCAGAATCTCCCTATAGATATCAGACAAAGTTGGTTCTTCTGCACTCTTCACAGCTCCTGGCACCGCGTGTTTACCTGAGCGTTCCTCATCGAACTCTGACCTTTTCCTCTTATCTACAGTCTCTATACCATCCATGATGTTGTCGACTAGGCATACAACCAAGTGCTTAAAAACTTCACACTAGATCACAATAGTACTGGACTCTCACTTGAACTGGATAATGTAGCACCAAGCTGTCTCACATAGAAAGTCCAAGAATATTTCAATATACCCCCTCCTCAAGCATAGTATCTATATCCTCTGATTACTAGCATTAGGAAAGCCCCAAATGCTCTAACATGCTGACATCAACTCGTTGGAACTGTTGTGAGAATACATTTGAAAGTCACATGATGAAAATGGAGAATCAGAACTGCAACTCCAGTAGGGTCTCTTGTCAGTTCAGTCAGAGGATTGCATGCACCAAGAGTGAAATGTCGAAGTGAGGCTGTAAATTCCCACAATATAATAATTGACAGCTTCTTTAATTATCACTCAGGACTTGACAAAAATATGGCCTCTCTTTTACACCAAATTTCTTAAAAAGTATGAAGAACTCACTCATAAAATTTGGTATAATGGTTCCCAAGGTTCTTATCGTGAATTGTGACAAGTTTGGTGTCACAAGATTCCGAGGTTCCTGAGAAAATTGCAGTCAAAGCAGGAAATTCAGAAATACGTTTTCCACTCGTCCAACCTCGTTGTCATCTCCAAGCTACCACCTTTTTAATTTTTTGGGCATGCTCCCCGCCATGAGTTAAGGATTGTCGGTCCAAAGCGGTTGTTAGACGCTCTGCACAAGACTCCAACCCCGGGCCCGGTTTGACCACTGCTATCCGTTGAATCCTGCCTTTCTGCTGGATCGAAGGCCTAGATGCCCTCATTGCGAACATCACAGACCATATCACACACACCTTCGACCCCCGTGTGCGGGAACGTTTCTTAGGACTACACGACCCCTCACCCGTTGGTTGCTCCACAGCGAGCCTGGATGAGTGCTCGCGTGATTTCGTCCCGCTCATGCTTCGAAAGATCAAGCATGACTTGGATGAGAACCGTCAAGAGTACGAAGCAGGGAAACCCCTAGTTCTTCCTGAGAACATCACACTGGTGGCAGTGGTGGGATCATCACAATGTCAACAGTGTACGATCTCATTAGACATGTGATCTGCATATTATGTCAAATATTGACCTATTAGAACCGAAAGGCAACTACATCTTGTTTCACATATGTATAAGAATAGACGTAACAGTGATTGGATAAAACAACCAAATGTGAATACATGGGAGTCGATGAAACTTTTTTTTGGGGCATAAAGTTTTATTCAGTAATAACCATCAGAGTTACCTCTGTTTTTCAATTCATTACAAACATGAAAAATGAAAAAAGGTGACCAATATAATGAACAATAAATAATACTAGTGGTCAATAAATTTTACACAAAAATATCAAATACAGTCACATTGGAATACATCGGAGTCGATGAAACTTAACTTTGATATTAAGACCATCCACCTTGAAATTAAATTTCAAGGTGGATGGTCTTAATATCAACCAATTCTACTAACTCTACCAACTCTAAGACGTTGAAAACTTATCTGATAGTGACGTCATGTGGTTCAATTTTATTGTAGATAATTATTTATATCGAGCGAGAACTACTGGAGATTAATAACAGGACAAAAACAAGGTAAGTTGATTTGGACATTAATAAATTACATTTATTTTAATCCTTCCTGCATACATCAAATCTAAAGTTTAAAATTCTGCTGCGATGTGGTCAATGTGGTGGTTGGAACGAGAATGAGGGAGGGTTCAAGACGTTGAAAACTTATCTGATAGTGACGTCATGTGGTTCATGTGAATCTTCTCAGTCGTGTCCATGCTTGAAATTTATCGTAGATGTTTAAGCCAACTGTCATGATATCATATTTTGTATAGTGATACCTGTGAGTGGAACTCTTCTATGCTGGAGTATGGAATAAAACAGATTTACAAGATGCCTTCTACTACCTAGTCAGACTTCATATTTGTCCATGTTTGATCCCAAGATTTCTTGTCTAAATGATCACATATGACACCAATGCTATATTTTGGGCAAAGCTTCCTGAAGCTGTGCAAATAATTGACAATAAAAAACATTTTCAAAGAACATATCACTCAATACAAATCAACACTGTACAAGTCGTCTGAGCTAGCGCTTAACTTAGTTAACCTAGATGGCAAGATGACAAAATGACTAGATCTTTTATGATGTGAGGACTAGACTATTAGAGGACAAGATACTGGGAGGTTGAACTGATGACTATAAACTGTTTATAACTTGTCGCCTATTGTACAAACCTTATTATGTTTTCAACTATTGCTCATTTGTGATACTTATACTCTTTACACATACGTACAAGGAAGAACATTAATTTGTAATGATTGTGGTTTAATAAAGAAAAAAATGAAAAAATCTATTATGGTTTGGTCTTAACCTCGCCAAAAACAATGTTATAATAACGTTCAGATTTGGTGAGGTTTCAACCTCACCATCAATAACGTAACTGTTACATGCCATCTTATTAAGTAACAGACTGCCCTAAAAAGTATGGTTGCAGAACAGTTCTTTTACGTCGCAACTTGGCTGGGAATCTCTGTTTGTTTTCCTATAACCCCTCCTCCCCTTCTTACTCAACATTTCCTTATATCTTATTCAATATTCAGGTGATATTAAGTGTATATGAGAATGATGTTTGCTAAATATGCCACATTCACTTCCAATCTCAATTTCAATGGGATAAGAAATAATGTGTAAATATACGAGAACATTGAATCGGTTGTCTGCTATCAGTATTCAACACTTCATCATTATAATATGTAACTTCCTTTCATCACCATATCAACATGTGGAAGATCGGATCTGTCTTAGGGAAGTCAATATATTATATATATATATATATATATATATTAAATCTAATTATTTGATTCCACTCTTGTCCGTCTTTCAATATTTGTTTTCAAGAGTGCAGAAAATAATTGGTCGTGTTCATAACCGGAAAAAATAAATTCATGAGGCCAATGAAATTGATTATTATCAAAGGTAAGTCTTTCTTTTTTTGTCATCGAAGTATGGTATTAGTTAACTAATTAGAATGGCTTCATAAACTGTCTTCGTGAACAGTGTAGTTCCAGTTTCTCTGATTTGAGGCATTACACTATAAGTCTGCAGTATGAATGAGGTGTTTGGGGTTGTTTTAATTTCTTGAAAATGGGAGGGCCCCTTCATTGAATTGTGATCCTCATACCTAGGCATATAAAAAGGCCATTACTCGGGTTCCACCCCCGAGTTCCGCATACATCTTTGATACATCATATTTGAGGAGGTAGGCTTTATTTTCACTTTTGACATAAATAATATATTTAAACATTTTGATTTATTTCATCTACAACCAACAGTATCAATATTCTAGAGTGGCATCACAAACTGGTCCAGGTCTTGAACAATATAGGGTATAATAAAGTCCCGGTTTCTCTGATTGGCAGAATTGGAAGCCTTATGGGGTGGGGTGGGGTGTCTAGGAGGGAATGCTGAATGGGTCACAGGTGGGTATAGACTGCTACACGCATCTGCTCGCCGCGCCCCCAAGCAGTCCTCCATCGATCCGAAGGCTTTGGCATGCCTCGTCGTTGCCGGTGCACGCATCACTCGCTCTCCAAGCGGAGCCCGGCCACACTATCCCCTGCACCAAAACATGTATGCAGAGCGCCACCAGGAATCCGCTTGGGGAGTATCACAACAACAGCATCAGCATCCAGAATGTCGTTCGTGGCCAGAAAGGAGGAGGAGGAACATGAGGCGAGGGACGCGGGCAATCTAACTCTATAGAAGCATACAACTAGACAATGAGAGAAACTGAGTCTAAGGAACGATAAGATCAAATGGGCTCCAGTACGAGTGGCTTAATGCTGGGGTAGAACAACCACCAAAAAGAACAACATCAAAGGAGTAGCGGCACTATATTGTTACTGCAGCGTTCAGGTCGTCTGCTGCAGCCGACGCCGGGTCTCGGAGGCGAGCGGACGCCGGGTTCGGCCCTGAGACGATGGCACATAAATAATGAAGCCAAGCGTGGGTTAATGCGGGTCTTAGTCAGGGAGGAGGGAAGAGCGGGAGGGGCACGAACGGGGGAGAAAGGTGGCGAGACGGGTCTGCCGCAGACGACATTTCGACTAGGCGATTGAGAGGACAATGTGTGACGAGAAAGCGGCTTGGAACGCCTGCTGCTTTAGTACGGACTGTCAGCGGCGGCCCCCACACCTTCGGTCAGCGGGCACACACACCCCGCAGCACCCGCTCTAAGCCTTTGGCTTGGTCAGCTACAAACGGCTTGGTAAGTTAGCATTAAACCCTGGCTCAGGATTGAGGCGGCATCAGAGGACAAAGACATGTAGCAAGAACACGTACGTTTAAAGGCCGGTTCCGGGTAAATAACCTTTGTATTCACACTCCAAATCTACCGCTTTGCTCGCAGGTCATATTCACCTATTCCTATAAGCAATAGCGCTATTCTGTGCAGTAATATGACTCTCGAGGGTACTGTCTATAACACAGTTATAAATACACAAGATTACGCCGTAACTCACTTTATGAGGGCATCCAGTTGCAAAGTACCTTAACCCCTAGGACCCATCTAACTGTAAATCTACTGTAATAGTGCACAGTGACAAACTAGTTGGCAGCCGGCCAGGCTGTCAGTTGGTGTAACTGACTGACCGACAGCGGGCCGTGCAGTATGGGCAGTACCGGGGGGCTCTGACAGCAGCATCAATCGATACACACTGACCCAGTGGACCACTGGAGGAGGTTATCATTTTGGTGGTTTTAAGCGTGCAGCATTCCACTCCATGCATTTTACCCACCCCCAAAAAACACAAAGCGTATTATATTTTGGTTCTAAATATAGCCATACCCCATGTGTTGCCACTATTCATGTTTCTATGTGTATCGTTGAAGAAAGCATCAGCTTAGTCAGCATTTACAGTTCGATTGATGAGTCTGCTGCTAAAATGCAAGGGTGGGTACCGCTGCGATCATAATTGTGTTCGATGAATGGATAATACAATCTATATGATCAATATCATGCGATTATACAGAGATAAGGAATGTTGCAGCTTCATTTTTTTGAGAGCCACATTTGTTGTCGACTATAGTGTTGATAGGATATAACTGTTGTCCAGAGAATCGAATTCCCACTTTTGGCATAAAGTAAAAATTGTCAAACAACTATGTATTTTATGATTATAATTATAATTATATGCGCATATCATGATTATGCAAAATATTCCTTTCATAGACTCAGCCCCTGAGCCGACGACAATGAAATACACGGTGTACCTAAAATTGAATGGGATTGTTATACTCACAGAAAGGTTTCTCCATAACACAAGTTATTAAGATTATTAATAACAATCTCAAAGATTAGATGACTATTATTCTAACTAAACAAACAAGATGTCCTTTCATATAGCACTTTCCAATTGCTCAATGTCTAAATGTGACAATATGATTTTCATGTACTCAATAGATATTACCTATAAACTATAAATATAAATTTCCATACAGCATACGAATAGATTACCTCATGGGGCCACATGACCCCGATGGGCCACATGGACCAATCACAGCAGGCATAAGTATAAAGTACTATAGCCTCCTACTATGGACCCAGGTTCTTCAAGAGCCCGGGGGGGGGCACTCTGCCTGAGTTTGGGTAGCAACTGTGAAACTGACTCCAGGAGCGGTGGCGGTGCACTTGCTCTCAAAGCTTAAAAGGAGGGGCGGTCCCACATCCTGTTTAGGATTTTCTATCTGTTTATGCACCAATTTGGGGGCCTAACAGTGTAATTGAGTAGCATAGGTGCTAATTGAGGAGTTTGTCCTGCTTTTGTCTAGAGTCTAGACTCTAAAGGAATAAAAACAATGGGCGGTGGGCTACTTTCAGCTATCTGAGCAGCGGTCAGCTTCACTGAAACCCCCAAAATGGTGGGCGGGAAGTCCCACAGTTGTTACCCAACCCCAAAGAGTGAGTGCCCCCCCCGGGTTCAAGAGCCTGGGTTCACGAGAGAAGACCTATATGTATAGAAACAAGAACAAGTCCTTTGTTAAACACTTATAAGATTAAGGCAACTATATTTGTGAACAGAGACCACCCCTTGGCTAAAGTACGCATTAGATGTGTACAAGAACATACGCACTTTAAAAAGAAATCATGACCCCCCCCCCACAATGAAAGGCCCCTAAAAGCTCTACCACTTGCCTATTTGCTAGCTCTACCAATGGTCATTATGACCAAACTTTAGTTATGGATAGTTACCAGTTACTTTTGCAAACATCAAAAGAAAGTTTCCACAAAAATATCCTATCGATAAAGCACCACTCATAAACTTACCGGATTCTATATAGAGAAATGGGCACTATTGATTTATGTCATCGGTCCATGAGTCAACGCAATTTAGTACCAATATTCTAGCTGACCACCCGGCTGTTACAGTTTAAATGCCTCTATAAGTATGACATGATAGACTAATATCCGGAGTTACGGAGCGGACGTCGTGTAAAGTTATATATGGGAGGTTGTTACAGATCCCAGAAATTTGTTCATATTATATTTGAATAAAATGATTTCCATATTAATATTATATGGTTGGTCTGAAAAGGTATAGAAACTGGTTTTTATTTTCAAACATTATTATATCCAGCACATATTGGTGCCTAATTTACACCTCAGATTTATGTTTCATAGTCTGATAAAGTATCTGATTCATATTTCTTGCTTTTTCACTGTACTAGGGAATTATTTGGTTGAGTGAGACCTAAAGCTCTCAGGTGCATATGTACTCTTTGCCACCTCAAAGGACCTTGACCTTACCAATTGAAACTGCACTAACACCTCAACCACTTCACCTCACTTGAGTGGACTCCTTTAGGTCGCCCTCAACGACCACCCTCAACGACCCCAGGGGCTGGCTGGGTATAAAAGGCCGGCTGTGGGAGGCTCCAGTCAGAATTCATTCTCCCTGTGAGGTGTGTAGGAGAGGACTACAGCTCACAGGTACCCTCTCCGCCGGAGGCTCTGCTCCAGACCCACACCGGGCGCCGGAGGCTCTACTCCAGACCACACCAGGGCACCATCTCCACCTCCTACAGGGCTACAGAGTTCCACTGCCTGAGCACCATTTTGCTGAAGGTATAAACTTTGCCAGTTTTTCTTTGGTATAAGTGGGATAGTAAAGGGATAGTTTTGGATAACTTTATGTTCAGTCTTCCTTGATACATAAAACTGAGGTATAGATTGTTATAAAATAGTAGTTCTTTTCTCAGTACCAAAGCTGAGAGTTGTTTCATTTTACTAATATTATTCCTTTATTTTTTCAGCATAAACTTGGCTGATTTATCCCTCCTGGACCAGTTTGCAGTGAACCTTGGAAAGACCAACCATACCAGATACCAGTTTTCTTTTCTGAAAAGGCACACCTAGTGCTCTGTATGTGTTCTGTTTAGAAAGTCGGTAGGTATCTGCTAAATCAGTTAGCTGTTTCACTGTCTCTGGCTGCTGTTGTCTAAGCCATGTCTGCAGTTCAGGTGTTGTATTAGTCAAGAGCTGTTCCATAAGAAATAGTTCTTCTAACTTTACTGCATTCCCACGATCACCTCGAACCCATTTTTCAAAGAACCCTCTTGTCCTTATACCCCATTCTTTGAAAGTCTCTTCTGGGGCTTTTCTTGACTCTCTAAACTTTCTTCTGTAGTGTTCAGGGTTCTTGTCATATCTATCAAGCACAGCGTCTCTCACTTTATCAAACTCTTTTGAATCTTCTAAATCCATTCTGATATAAGCCTCTCTAGCTTTGCCTGTCAACACTGCTGCTAATCTTGCTGCCCATTTGTCTCTTGACCAACCATTGGCCTCAGCCAACCTTTCAAAAGTTGTCAAGTAGATCTCAATATCATCCCCTTCAACATAAAGAGGGATCCTAGGACCTTTCACTGAAGTAGGGCTATCATTCTCCCTGCCCTGTCTATTGGCAACATCTAGCTCTCTCAATCTGAGTTCATGCTCCCTTTCTTTTTCCTTCTCTTCCCTTTGCCTCTCATTTTCTCTTTCTTCAAAAGCTCTCTGCCTTTCCTTCTCTTCCATTTCTAATCTCTTCAATTCAAGTTTGAGTCTAAGACCTTCTGCACTCTCTTCTACTTTTGGACTTTCATAATCCTTGATAAGTTCTCTCAACTCATCTCGAGTTTTATCTGTGGGATCAATATCCCTTGAGAGACATTCTTCTCTCAAAGTCTCCACATTCATTTGCCAGAAACCCTTTGGCAAAGCCATCTTTCCTAACAATTCCTATGTCACAATGTATAATAGGGCTGACAAAATAGTCTCTGACACCTATCCAAGTACACCTGTGACAGTCAAATAGTCAACAACCTCCATAACTATCTACCTAAACCTGACTGTATACATTAAACTCATTTCTACCCCCACTGTCAAGCACTGTCACACACCTAATGTCTACCTGACACCTGTGACTAAATTAACATTCTAACTTAGATTCTTTCCTAAGTCTGAGGTATGAGTTACAATTCAAGGTCAAATCTCACCAAACTCTCCAAGTCCTACTTCTGGGCTGCACCACCACTCTGAAACAGTGAAAAACACAGAAAATGTAAGTTACAAATCAAATACAAAAAAAACAGTTGTTGTCACAGAATTACTATCCTGCCGACTGCGCCATGTTATCAAATAAAGTTCTTTTATAGTAAAAAGAGTGACAACAGCATAAAAGATTGAGAATGTTTTTAATGATTTAAGAGAAAAATTTCCCTTTAGATATCCCTTTAGATATCCGCTTGGCGCAGCATTCTGCATTATAGGCTATATAAACATGTGCAGGACGTTCAATGATCAAAGTTCTGAGGGCCCTCTCATTAAGTAGGCCTATGAACGCATAAAGTTTGACTCTTTTTTTTTTTTTTTTTTTTTAGAAAGTGTTGTATATCGCATCTGCTGCATATACAATAGGGGTCTAAAATCTTGCGTGAAGATATGTGTACTCACTTCATGAAAGTCCGGTAACTCATAAAATGCAGATGTGTTATACAAAAAGTCGTTAAGTTATACAGGTGTCGACTTGGTACCGTATCTTGGCAACTTTTATCAATACTTGTTAATATAATTATAAGAATTCTGTTATAGTATGATGAACTATAAGGAGGTTAATTATCCATTTAATGTTGGTGCGTGTAAGTGGTATTTAATTCGATAGATAATAGCTAGCTCCATTCGCAGTCTCCTCCTCTTCGACTGCAGTCGTCCAATACATAATTATAGTTCCCTCATCATGTAAGACGTGAACACTCGTGTGAAAGGATTTGTTGTTTTATTATCCAATGTATAGTCATTCCATGACAAGAACTCGATTGACCATGATCAGTCCCAAGGTAAGAGTCCCCTCAAACACATTCAATCAACGCTCCGCGCTCTAACACAATTTCTATATGCCTCACTCCAGAACCTAGACTACAGGTTAAAGGTCCAACCTTCACAGGATGTTTACTCACAGTGCTTGCAGCTACTCTGGCTAGCTAAGAGCGGAACACATTATTATATGGTGGTACGTCACACCGTGACTCCTCCCTCATTTCACTACTGTCAAAGTGAAACATTGGCTTACACGTGCGCTTCAGAGCTCACGTTATGCTGCCCAAACATGGACTGGCCACCCGCGTCAGTACAATGAAATGGCCAGTCCCCAACAATTCCGGAGTATCCCGTACAGTCTCCTTATTAAGTAACAAATCTGAATAAGGTCCAAGTATCTAATACAGACATAGTTCACATGTCTGCTGTAATTAAAGGACAGTGGTCAGTTCTTACTTTTGCCTCATAGTATTAGAGCTCAAAAGAGCTTAACTCGGCTGACTCGGACCTAATCCTGTAAGTGTAACGTGTGATGGCATGTCTACAGAGGCCTCCCTCTCCTGCCTCCAGACACTCACCCCAGGGGGCGCGTGATTCAGAGCATGACGCATGCGCCCCACGTCCCGGGCCGCCCTGGATGGGAAATGAGCAAAAGATCAATCGATAATGACCTGTGATGTTGGCAATCTCCTACCCAACCTCTTAAGGAACCTTATTTTCACTTTGTACGAACCTTTTCAGCGAATTCGAAAGGGACATCAAAGCATTCCCATGCATCTTCTTAACCCCATTTTGTAATACCACCACGTTGCATTATACATCATAATTATAATCGTCATTATAATCGTCATCATTATAGTTGACTATATAGCTATCTGCGCATGCAAAATGCTCACTTGTATAGAATAACTTGTCTTTATTTTGCGGAGGTAGTTCTTTTTTCTGTTTTTAAATGGCCAACTAATGTGCTAACCGTTTATCATATGTATAGTAAGCCATGTTTTTTTTATTGGACCATACTCAGTTACATTAATTGATATTCCATATAGAGGAAGATGTTATAACTCCATTCATTGTATGTTTTGTAAATGTATTTCGATTCTCCTGTATTATACTAACTTAACACGACCTGTGGAGAACGGTATGCGCAGACTTCGAGATAATTTCCTGCGGTAAAATTGGCTGTACTTTTAGTTCACATCAGTACAAAAGTGATTCCCAGGGCAATATCCGTTGTCCTGAATGCCGACCTCTGGAGCAAACTGAGAACACTGGCACAATGAGGGTTGTCTAGTGGTTGGTGTGTGGATCTACCAGCGGGCTGGAGTGTCGGACGGGGCCCCAGTCCCTTTGGTATTTGCCATGGACTAATAGAGACACCATATATCTGCCATCCGCTGACAGCCTTTGTGAGATAACAAGGGATAAGAACAAAATGAATCGCACAATTATGTGCTCTTCCCAGGCATGCGTGGTTAGTCGCTGGTTATTGCTTAAACTAAACCAATACCCGCTTAAACGGTTAGATGGAAAAACTAACTCTCGTTATAGATACAGAGTGTCTTCAATCTGATGGTCCTCAGGGCCAAAAGATGGTTGCTACACAAACCACGGTTGTTAAGCAGGTTAATGTTGGCAACTACAATTGCCTCTTGTTGTGGTTGTGCCGGGAAACATAGACCTACAAATTCCTCTCTTGCAGAATGCGCAGGCATCAATTTTGGTTTTTGTTATACCGTCGTTTTAGGTCTATACATAAAGACAACCAAAAGTATAACATTTTGATAATTATGATAACTATAAAATTGTGAAGTGAAGTTTTATTGTACAATGTTCGCTACCTTCTCAGAGAACACAGTAACCAGTGAGCTACTACCTTAATATTAGTAACATGGTAATCAAAACCTGTTAATGAAGGTACCCATTATGCGATCAACATATGGATAGATTTCGATGGCGCCGTCAAAATCCGTCGATATGTTCAATAGAAATACATGATTTACTATTACAGTTTAATCAAATGGCAGCAATGCCAAGTGGTTGTAAAAAACCTCTGAAATGAAAACAATGGCTTATAACTAGTATGTCAGATACATTAGTTTTGGATCAGAAAACAAATTTTTGGTCGTCATGATAAATTCAAACAACTTTTGGTGATTATCTTAAACCAAAATTATACAGTTATATCGCCGCAAATTTGGTACAATCATAGGAAATAGTGGCAAGCGAGTTTTACGAACTATGGGGATCGATATCAGGAAGGATGTTTGAGCAATGAAAGTAGACCAGACCAGACAGTCGCATCGCTAATGCTCCATTGCATGGTAACACTCTTTAGGCTCGTCACCATTTGCTTTATTTGCACCAAGTGACCTCTACTGTCACGGCAACAAAAGATCCTCGTCATAATGGTCTGACCCAGTGACCTCTGACCAACCAACGACTGCATTCACTGTGTAGGTGTTGCATTTGACTGACTAAGTACAGGCACCACGTCAGTTTAATTTTGGGGAAATTTGAATCAGAATTATACGTATGAGTTGCGATTTGAAATTGTGTTTGATTTCCTTAAACCTAGGGATCATGGTTGTCTTTTTAAAGTGAAGACTACAGGTATATTCCAGGTGTGATAACAAACGGCTGGATGCTCCTTGATATGAGGTTTTACGATATAACTGTAAATGATTCATATAATTATATGCATCAACATTATCAACATTCATGTGTATATAGCTACTAGTATATGAAACCACCAAAATATAGTCCTACTCAGACTTTTTCAGTAGGGCTTTGCCTGTACCATAATAGTCTCGAACGTTTGGGCATCACTTTGAGAGACAGCGTGTTTGTGGGCTTACATATAGGTATTTTGCTCTTGATTTAAATGTGGGTGATTATATGCAAGACATCAATGCATTGCTTTGTATCACAAAATATCTTTTTTGTGACAATATATTCAAAATGGCATAGCATTTTTGTGACCAAAAAGGCAAATTGTGATATTTTTTTTTAGGAAGTTTGATTGTGTGAGGTCTTGGAATGTTGGACATGTAATATTTATTTATTCAATGCATCTATATAATATGTCAATTATCAAATGATGTCATAATCAAAATAAGCTCCATCATGTGCATGTTTGAAATTTGTTGCTGATGTGATGAAATCAGTTATCAACAATTAAGTGATTTACCCTTATAATTTGTATAAATTTCACAGTAACCATGGAAACGGGGTGAAAACCTCAAAATCCAGCTTGGAGACAAGCATATTCAGATTCGACAGGTCCAAATTGTCTAAAATAGCTTTGTTCCCAACTTTTACTCAAAAATGCCGCTTAAACTTAATTTTCATAGAAATCCGACCAGACTATTAAGTGTAAAAGTAAGTTTTATGAGGGTTCAGGATCAAATATTGAAATTGAATACATCGTTTTTCCAGATTAAGTCCTTGGGACGCTGGACCTCGGGCACTAAGCTGCAGATGGCCCCCAAGATGGCCGCCCCGGGCGTACTGATGGTGCCGCTCCTCCTGTGGGTGCTCTACCTCTCCACGGTGGACGCCGCCTGCCGCTTCCCCAAAGATATCTACCGGGACGAGGCCAGGTGGCGCTTTCTGTCGCCGGACTACTCCATGGTGGACCAGACGCCGCACGCCTGGAGGAAGGTGACGGTGGAGGCGGAGCGGCTTCACATTGACTACGTGCTGGAGTCGGGCAAGGCGGCGCCCGGCAAGACGCTCACCTACCACTGCATCGACACGGAGGGCAAGGACGAGTACATCCTCATGTGGGAGGGCACCAGCGGGGTCAAGTTCATGTGTGTGCGTTTTCTGGTGCGGGGTCCCGATGTGATACAGTGGGTCGTGTCGCAGAGCGGTCCGAGGAGGCCGGGCATGTGTGATATGGGCAGGATGGGCATGGTGAACTCGCCCATGGTGTACTACGACCAGATAGGAGGGGTGGATCTCAGTGGGGGCGGCCAACCTAAGGCTAGGTGTCCGCTGAGTGGGGGGTACGTTGTCAGACAGTGGTACACGGAGGACGGGGACGAGGGCTGTAAGGAGGACTCCATCCCGCCCCTAAAGGTGGAGAACGCCTGTGAGCAGGGCGAGGGCTTGTACTTTCTCGGGGGTAGCGACACCTGCCCCGCGCCGCACGAGAAGGTGCTCATCGGGCGGCAGTACCAGTGCATAGCCAGCTGGACGACGGGCCAGTACACGTTTATGTTGATCGAACAGAGCCAGCCCAACGGGCTGCTGCCCTGTCTGCGCTACCGCACCGACCACGGCCAGAAGTTCACCATGCACTTGTTCCTTGATGGAGTCTGCGACAGCTCGGAAGCCGTCGACCACAGCCGCATCTACCGCCAGATGGTGATGGCCATGTTCCCGGCCATCGGCATCTGTTCAGACGACACCCCGGCGTGCGGGGTGAAAGACACCAGTCACTGCGTCCACGACATGGCCAAGAGCTGCCGTCAGAGCTGCCGGTCGTGCGCCCCGGACGCCTCCTGGCTGGACCTCACCTTCCCCGAGCAGTACCACGGGGTGTGGCTCAAAGACTCCAACCACCTGGGGCGGGAGAACGTCACCATAGACAAACTGCATATCACTATTCCCTCGCTGGGCACGTACCGCACCATGGGGGAGACGGACTGTAGTCGGAAGAAGCCCATCCAGGCGCCCTACGGCCTGACGGCCGAGGCCAAGGAGTACTCCCTGATACAGACCTTCATGAACGGCTGCAGCCACCGCATGAGCGTGCTGCAGATCGTCAACAGGAGCGACTCGGTGCTGAGTTTCCGGGTGAGCAAGCCGGGCGTGGTGGACTGGGACCTGGAGGTGAACGAGGCCACCATGCTGTGGCAGATGATGCGGGGGTGGGAGAAGTGGTGTCGGAAGGTCACCTACGTGCAGCCGCAGGTGACGCCCACCGCCTCGGCGCGCACCGAGATCACGGGCTGGTTCAACCTGGTGCTGGAGGACGCCGACGCCGGCACCGTCAACTGCACCCTGCCGGACAAGATCCCCGAGGAGTTCAGCATGACGCTGCCCACCGGTCAGCAGTGTAACGGGGTCATCGCCCAGGACGGACCCGACTCGCTGCAGGTCAGCTACAAGGACTGCAAGAGCTCCGGACCTCTGCAGTCGGGCTCGCACGCCATCGAGCAGCTCGCCAAGTTTGAGTGCCTGGCGGCGTACGCCGGCGACAGCGGTCGAACCTTCCTGGTGACGCGCACCCCGAAGGAGTTCCCGAACGCCGTGAACGAGACGCACATCTGCTGGGTGTTCTCCACCGGGCGGGACCTGGGCAGCGTCTACTGGTTCCGCGTCAGTGACTGTGATTCCAGCAGTGATGTCTATGCAGAGAGAGGCTTTAGGCAGGAGCTGGCCAAGTTCGATTTCCACGTCGAACCTCCGCCCGCCAACGAAGTCTTGGTTGCTGCTGTAGAGAATGTGACCCCAAGATTGTCCCTTCTGGTGGCGACCTTGTTCCTTGTGATCCCGGTCGTCCGTCGTATATTCAGTCCATAGATACTGTGGTATTCTCGCCCTTGTTCCTTAGATTGAGAGAAACTGTTGGTGGATGAAGCAATGGGATTCCAACTGCATTACTTAATTCTAGGAGAGAAGCATTTGGTATCCTTTCGTGATCACTGTTGTTATTGAATACCTCTTCATCCCAAATATCAGAATGGTATTTAAATAACATCAGAGTGATATTTATAAAGTGCGTTTACCATCCTCTATGTCGTAAAGTGTCAGTATTATGTTCTCATATCGGGGGTATAGACGGGGGTCCCGATGTCGCCGTGTCGAATTTAAGAAAGGCCTATGTTGAATGTCGTTGTCGCTAGGCAATAAGAATTCCCATGTAACATGTCGATTTTAAGAAATGCCCATGTCCCATGTCACTATCTTCTTAAGGTCCTGTCGCAGGTCACTAGGCCCCATATCGCCCTGTCGAATTTAAGAAACAACCATGTCTCCCTGTCGATTTTAGGGGTCTTTACCCATCATATCACCCACTGCGAAAGGATTGTACGTGATAAAAATGTATCTATAATTCTCATTTGGGAATGAACACCTTGAAGAACCAGGAAAGCATTTTGATGGAAGAATGAAAACAGAATGAGAGCATAAAGAATAGAGACTAGTCGATGAATAAAAGCTTTGCTTATAAGGGAATAAACAATGAAGGAAAATGAATCCCTTGATTAAGAACACAAAGATCAGGTAGGATCTTATTTTCAAACCTATTTGGTTTGTGAGTACATCTATGATGATTGGAAAGCTGCCCGGACTAAAGCCCACGTCAATGTTAGCACAAACTCTACTGATCACTGCCACACAGTACTTTGGACGCTTTTGTCCCTTATAACCATACAGTTCATATAATCTTTGAATACAAATGACTGCAAGTAATGGATTCTTTAAGAAAACTTACAAATGTACCGTCTGTGTAGAGCTATCTAATGAAATTCATACTATTTAGAATTATATGTGAGTTCCAAGTTAGCCTGCTTGCGTAGGACTATAGAACATCTTTATGTATTGTCTTTAGAGTGAGTACCATAAGCAAACAGGCAGTAGAACTGCAGCATGTAGGCATATGGAAATCCACAATATGAAGCTAGTGACCTAAGGTATAATGTGAAAATGCCAATGAAAGTATAATATTATGTCGCAATGATTGATACATTGAAATGACTTATAGTATCACGAAGCACGGACAATGGATTTGATGATCTCAGTAGCCATTTTGAAATAGGGAGTGGTACACATATTAATTTGCACATAATGACATGAGGTATGATTTTAGGGATACTTTTAACGCCATGAATAGCTATCCCCTTGCCTTGATCGACACGGAAAGGGTGTAACTATTGTTACAATAAATTCCTGTTGTTCATTGCTTGAAACATATTTGCAACACTTTAAAAAGCGATTCCATTCAATCCTTGAGCTGCTATCGGTCATTTATGACCTAGATCAACGGGTAGATAACATGGTAAATTGGTATGAACATGAATCATGAAGCAGACTGCGAAGGATCAGCAAATCGTTTCCGTGTTGTTAAAGAAAAACATTTGTTGCTGTCATGATATCACCCATCCATATTTTCTGTTTTGACATACCTGCCCTATGTCCCTTCCTGGTTGGGCCATACCCGATTTTAGCCTATTTGTCTCAATCCCCAATCAGGACATTTTTTGGCAACCTGATTCGTTATTCTATCTTTCTTCAATATTCAATGTTATTCCATCTCAAAATACTTATTTCCCTTAAACAGGCCTAGTGTAAGTGCTCCTTTGAAGATAAAGATTATACCAGTTTGAATGTTCCGAGGTACAGCGATAGAATGTTGCATGATAATGAACCATCATCATTGGCTTCTCGGAAAATATCTATATTATAGATATTTTCCGAGAAGCCAATCTTTCTTTTGAGGCGTGAACGGGAAAGGATTGTGCCGATGTTTGGTCACTTGGATATGGCAGGTTTGTTGTGAGGTATTTTTTGTGAACACATTGTGGTTGTAATTCATAAATTACCCAAAGAATAAACATAAAGAAATATGCGTTGAGTTTCAGTTATTTGCACGGAACATAAGCGTACGTGTTATGATACGACAGTGGACTATTTAGAGTAGGGAGCAGGCGTGAAAGTAACCTTTTATGACGTAAAATTCTGCCAAAAGTGCACTCCCTGTTTTACAAGAAACTTGGATCCACAACAGGATTATTCAATTAATCATCAATCTTATTTGATGTAAGTAAACATTTCATTCAAATACAAGTAGAACAGAAAAACAGCACTTCCAGACAAATTCCAAAACATACCACTGACAAAGAATCAGTTTGATTTGTTAACGTCTGAAGGAACCTTGTAATATCGTTTTGATGATACTAATAATTGACTTACGTGAAGAAGTGTTACCTTATTACTTCCCTTTATATCTGTACATAAGAAGAACACATCAAGGGCTCGGTGAATAGTGTAATGCAACAGTAAACTTCCCTTTATTTTTGTTTGGAATTATGATTTTAGAGAGATAAAGGAGTTTTTTTTTCTAATTTCAAGACACCAAGGTCAGCATAAACTTTTGCAGGTTGGTCTTTGTTACACTGAATGTTTGGCACCACCCACAAAATGCAGCAACCTGGCTGATGTGCCACTTCACTTCACCTTACTCAACGTTTATCCACTAGGTGGTGCCACCAGTGGTAGCTATCTGATTGCCTAATGCACCGCTGCACTCCTCCATATATATGCTGACCTGCTAGGTGGCGCCACCAGTAGTGATGGAAAAGAGCCAGCAGATGATGTGGGAGTCATTGATGGCCTTATGTTATACACTAAAATTGACATACTGAAACTTCAATATTTTACCATAATATTCCAATTTCTCATTTGGAACATGTTGATGATAACCAAGGAGGCAAATCTGAAAATCATGATCTCCCCAACATTGTGAACCCCCTGGATTTACTTGATTTTTTTTTCATATAGGGGCATCCTAGGGACCACGAATTACGACAGTTGTGAAGAATTTACATAAGCAAACATTGACTAATTATGTGATTTGTGCTCGATTAGCAAAGATTGAAAAATAATGTTATTCCTTTCTTTTTCAAGAATTATGTAAGGTATGATTACATGCCATAGGTCATCTGAAAAGTAATTTCTTCCCTTATATTTTGGCATATTGTTTGCTATAGTCATTACTAAAGGTTATGAGAGATTACAGTAAAAATGCCATTTTGGTCAAAATCATTGGACCTTAGTGATCAAAGGCTTAACCCAGGAATCAGTAGACCGAGTTGTAGGTATACATTCTGGGTATCCTTAGACAGTATTTGAAAGAGATTGCTTCTCATTTGATTGGAAATGTAGTCTAGAAAATGATTTCAGCTGATTCCATTCTAATTGACTACTGCTTCACTTTATAATTAGTTTCTTAAAAGAGAGATGATATCTTGAAAATAGCATAAGATTTCATGGTCTCTAGGAAGCTCTTCATTTTTGCCGATTCAGCACGATTTTTACCACATCCTAAAGCAACTGTTTATCATGTATGCTCTAAAGAAAAGAACCTATGTTTAACTTGAATTTAAATTATGTAATTTTATATATCGAGAAATATATATATATATATATATTACAGCAAATAATGCGTATTGTCATTTCTTGCAGCGGCGCACAATTGTGCACCATTGCAGAAATAATTTCACATCACTAACCTGGTAATGTGTTTTTCAATCTCCCGTAATTCTCTCAATTTTGGGCCAGTGTAATGAATTACGATAAAAAGGCAATGGACAACTGATCAAATTTGAAAGAAATAAAACGCATTTCTTAAGAAGATCCCAGTAGAAGGCAGGAGCTTGACCAAGGTGGCAGAAATAGTTAGTGACTGAGAAAGGGGTCCAGGATAATAAATACAAGTCTCACTTTTGGAGATATTATTGTATATTGGAGGTTCTGTATATATGTAGATTGGTGTAAGCTTCTCGTGGTCACCATGGATTTAAAAATAATTCCTTCTTTAAGAAATAACATAACACCAGATGAATGACCCTTTCTTATCAACTTATTCACATTTTTTGAACATCAGATGACAGATTGTTCCAATCTGTGCCTCCTGAAAATTCATTAACAATTTTAAATGTCTCAATATTCAGTTTATATAACGTATACGCCTCCACCGAACCGGCTATATACACGACTTCGTGTATGCGATGTCGTGTATACTAAAGCCCCGGCCACACTGCACGACTGAACTCAACTCGACGGTCGAGTTGAGTTGAGTTGGTCTCAGTCTTACAGTGTGGCCGGGAAAGTTGCAGAATAACCTACGACAGTTGAGTTGAGTCCTACATGTTGAGAAGATGAAGATGTACGACTGGATCGTCGGGTCGTAGGGGTGTGTGCTGTAGATTAGTATATATAACATATGACCTTCCAGCTGTGACAGTCCAGTCGTAATCTATGGCATGGTAGAGTTTCTTTGCTAAGACTAGACAATCGTGGGTACAGGCGCCACCAAGAGCTATGACAGTCGAGTTGAGTTGAGTTGGTGAGTGTGGCCGGGGCCTAAATAGAGTGTGTACACGACGTCGCCTGAATAAGATCAACAATATACGCGACAACAATAAACCATCCATAGATTCCCATTTGGGTATACTACTCACATGTTGCGCGAATAAGGGAAGCAAAACAGGCGACAATTTCTAAACGTCATTATTACAGCGTTTCTACATTATAACAGTCATACATTTGAATATTTTGGTAATTCCTCAATTACTGGTACATAGTTATGATTGTGCGATGTTGTGTAAATTTATAGACAGTGCTTTACACATGATATTGCCAGTATATTGCCTATTGCCTATATGCAACGTCGCGTGTATATGCAAAGTTCACATGTCTGTGTGCTACTTACACCTTTATATTGTCGGGTTTACAATGAAATCAATTCACGTCATATTGTCGCCTAGGTAGTGGAGGTTGTTGACACGACGTCGTGTGTATAGACAGTGCTGATGGGTCGGGCAGTACACACGACATACTGTATGCGAAGTTGTTTATACTAGAGACAGTGTATACAAGACGTCACCTGTATGAAACAAGTTATACGTGACAATGATCATACCATATGGAAGTTCCCATTTCCATATACTACTTACGCATGTCGCGTGTTTAATAGATCATTTAATACACGCGACAATGTTGCTTCAATATTGGAGCTTATTGAGGCGACGTCGCGCATTATATAAGCACTGCCATGGTTACTGATCTTGTTTGTTAAGCATTTGCTTCTAGTTCTACATAAAATTTAGCTGCTTATACCTTCTCCGCTTCGGTTTGCAATTCTATCATCTAGGCAGTCGTATACACTACTAAAAAAGTGGTTATCGAATATTTATACAGATATTCGATAACCAGGATAGATCCTCTAATCTAATGGTGAGGTCACAATTCTATCCAGGTGTAAGGATACCGCTGTCCTGGGAGGTAGTAATTAACAAACCTTGATGTCCCTGTCCAATTCCCAAAGTAAACTACCTCCCCTCCAGTGAGGTACCCCATCCACCAGCCAAACGTCCCGATGGACATGATGGTGTGGTTGCATTGTAAAGCAATGGCGAAGTCTTGATCATACCCCATTTGGCCAAGGTCACCGGTGAAAACCACGTCCTCTGCCTCCAGGTTTGTCCTCGACCACTCCAGGTCGGCAGTGGCCACTACAAACAGCGTACTGGGCCCGTACTTGTGGCGGAAGTAGCCCATAGCCTTGGAGAAGTAGGGCAGTTCCGGCGTGACGACGCCCTTTTCCCGGGACATGTCTCCGCGTCTGACGTGCACCATGACGTACGTCATTGTCGTCTGGTTCAAGGTCAGCTGACCCCGGGCGTCCGACCCCAGATCGAGGCTACGTTTCTCGGCGTTCTTCTTGGTCAAGACCCGCAGTTGTTTCTGCGCGTTCTGCGTGTAATCATCGGCAAGTCTCAACTGTTGCTTTATCGAGTCTTCATAGGCGAGGAAGAAGCCGAGATTCTGGAGGTAGCAGCAGACGTAGACGTGGCGCTGGCAGTCGCGTATCTTGGAGATTAGAGGGATGTCAAAGTAGAGGGCGCTGTAGTACTGCATGAGGACGACCGAGGTGTTGGGCCTGGTCTGGGTGACGCCTTCACACTCCGGGCCCGGCAGGACACGGGTGGCCAGGTGCGGGAACATGGCATTCACCGTGTCGTTGATGTCAGAACAGATATAGACTGGTCGGTTTGTCATCTGACCGAGGCCGTAAATCGCCGCGTAAATCCATAATTGGTTCCCTAGACCTCCGACCATCTTTCCTATGAGACGTAACCGCTCCCTTACCTCATGTTTTGCGAGGATATCACTGGCGGTCGTGCTCCCGGAGATTACTTCTGATACAGTACGTTTTTCCTGAGGTTGGTGATTTGCTGCGTATATGATTAATACAAATATAGCAATAAACAAGGGAAACGTGAGGTATCTGACTGATCGCTTCATCCTGACCTAAAGGTTGCCTCCAGTGTGTTCCTGTATGGATGCTCCTGCCATAGTCAAATGCAATCAAATACATTCAAAAGGTCAAAGGCTCAACACCTGCCAACAGATCGGTCAGACGAAACACACGTGTGTTCAAATGATAATAGACCTTTTATTGTCAAAGAAATGTTAATTCAATAACGCTCGCTCCAGCTGTTTCGATACCCTGTGTATGTGTGTTACATTTGACTGGTCATTCCCGGTAGTTGTCCATTTTGATGGAAAACTACCCCTATGAAATTGAATTAATAACAGGACAGAAAAACTGTACACGTATACTGTAAACGTAGACATTTTCGCGGTGACGAACTTTCGCGCATCAAACGTTTAGGGACGTTTCTGCACAATCATAAATCAATGCATCTGTTTTATCAAAAATATAATATGTTTTAACTCATACAGCATTTTCGTGCCAGCAGGTTATAGTAAAAGATTAGTCACATCCACTTATTTTGAGAATGCTATTTTACTGTATTCAATTTAGATAATATGCAAAAACGTGGACTAGACGTCTTTCGTTTACTGGGTTGGATTTGTATTCCTTTCTCGCCCCCATCCTCCTATTCATCTTCCTAAGTAGTTCAGCTTAGAGAAATGATAGCACACACTCATAAGAGATTTGATGTTTATTTGATCCAACATTGTTTGTCACATTGTTATCCGAGCGATCAATACAAGATAATGTCATAGTCCACTTGACACCAGTAATGATGACCTTCTTTTACAATCACTTATACAACTATGCATTGTACATGTCATTCATCCGAGGCTTACAACCACACCAATTTCTTTAAAAAAAAGTTTTTTTAATTGTAACACAAGTGCAGTCCGTGGTGAGTGGTGGCATGTAGGTGACTGACCACTGTCCAGGCAGGTATCAGCCACCTAGGCATGTAGGAAGGTGGCAGCACCTGGCAGTTCATTACTCCATCAAGTAGTAACCAGTGTAGCTGCAGTCTGTCTTTATAATCAAATAACTGTAATCCTTATTGTGCCTATAATAACACATGTGCCCTACCAAGTGATTGCGATCATGTCTTTAATTTGCAGTAGGAAACCATCTTTATACCCGTGCTTTAGTACAACAGTAATATTCTGATGACTCGCCAATTGCAGTGGTAGTGAAACATTTTGCAGTAGAGCACTCATTATCAGGTTGGGGATACTACTGAAAAACGGGACGTCCTGGAAAAACGGGACGTCCTGAAAAAACAGGCAATTATGGAAAAATGTTTTATCTAATTATCTTAGATGAAAATATACTTCAATGATACGCAAGACAAACAAGATATAATAATTCTACATATGCCAGCTGCAAAAATTATGAAATTCTGCATTTTAACATGAATTTAATAATACTTTTGATTTTGAAAATTACATAACTAATAATTACATAATTAATATTTTTACATAACTAAAAATGCTCAGAAAATGAGGAGTTTGCTAAATTAAAAAATTATTTATAATAAAAGAACACATCTTTTGCATCAAAATGATCGTTGCATTTTCAAATTCTATCGTTGCATTTTTTTTCTATGAATTTTTATTTTTTAAAAGTTACAAAAATCATACCAAGAAAACGGACCGTCCTGAAAAAACAGGATGGTTTTGTGATCCGTTTTTACAGGACGTCCCATTTTTTCAGGCAGACTTTTAAAAACCATTTAAACCATTATTTTAAAGATAAATTTCGATTTTAATTCAACCAAATAACCATTTGCTCTAAAGGGTCATATTTCAAAATTGAAAAAATAATAATGGAATATTTTTAAAGGATTTACAGGGTTGCGTCCTGAAAAAACGGGACGTCCCGTTTTTCCCGTCGTAGCCCTAACCTGATTATGATCAATTTTATCTGTTACCAAATTAATGTAAAAGTGAAGGGCCTTAATCATATTACCAGAACCCAACCACTTAAAATATAGTCGAGGGTTTACAAATTATATTTTACATATCTACAAACCAAACTACTACCGGCAGGAAAGGTACTTTGGTTTGTAAATATATAAGTAAGGCTCTTTCATAATGTCCAGGTCTGCACTCCCGGAACAGAGATGAGAAGAAAATTCTGACAGCCACAGAATGAAGGTAAGAAGTAGAGAAAGACCACACCAGGGGGCAGCAGAGATAATGGCCTGACACGAAACGTCTGTGGCTTGTCTTTAGTTAGGTTCACAAACACCAGACGTCAGTACAAATTAGGACACAGACAATGGAAACAAAATGCATGTAGAAAGTAGAATGAGACTTATTGAAAATGGGCGTTGTTCACTGGACGGTTTTATAAAATAAATACTCAACAATTGAAAACGACCTCCTTGTGTTAGTTGCACAGTTCTTCCACTTTTTGATATTACACATATATGTATACACACCCTTGTACTAGAGTGCAGTAGGAAACCACCAATAATGGCAGGAACATTATCATCAAACAAGAAACAGGTAATGACATTTTGGCACAATTAACGTACAATGTCTATTTAAAATTACCTACATACATCGACTCTAGTTAAACTTAAAATTGGAGTGTGAGAGTTCGAGATCAGGCGCAGGTGGGCAAGCATTTCGAAACCATTGATCTGCTGCTTTATAAGTTATCGTCTCATGACAACAAGCTGTGGTTGCCATGGATGAAACATGCTACGCGTAGTTGGTTATAATCTCGTATCTCCTGGTTACCTACACAAACATCATATTTATGATATTTTGGGAACAGCCACACCTTGATACCATGCATATGGAGGTTGGGATGTTTCTATTGTTGACTACAAGGCGGCAGCACCGGGGGGGGGGGGGGGGATTGCTTTTTGCTGATATGGGTGACTGTACAGCTTTTTCAATAAGGTGGTGCCGCCCTAGTGTGAAAAGTTGAAACAATTCTTAGGGAGTATTCCTATAGCTGTGTAGTTAATCTATATGGAGAGAAGTGACCAAGTTACCAAAAGTCCCAAAGGTTGGTAAAGTGGCAGAATGCGCAGGCTCTTAGGTGTATAGAAAAAAGGGATATGTCGATTAATTATTTTATAAGTTCTATTTGATAGAAATAACAGCTTGAATTGTCATAATTTTCTATGATATTTCAAATAAATAATTTACAAAGAAATTTGGTAGGGATCTCCAATGATCTATTTCCCATAAAAAAAGGGTTTCGAGTCAGTTAAACTCATGTACTCGAATATAGAAATATCAATGTTTATTCTACTTTTATACGACTTTTGGACAGGAATTTCCAACGCATAAACATATTAGCGTTTACCTACATATAGGCCTATGTATTTGGGCAGCCCCTAAGTATAACCCGATTAACATTGGCAAAGATCTGGATTTCCCTAACAGAAATTGAAATTAATCATATATACCGTTCGCTTGCTATTTAATTAATTAAAATTAATCAATTTGGACATAGATATATAGGGAATTTTGTACTTAGGCTAGCTCATGCATTATTCATAAAAAAATATGTTTTACAGTTAATGTCATTAGATGTTATAGTTCATGATGGCTAAGAGTAAAGGCAACCAGAAACAGGAGCAGAGACATAAATAACTGAATAAGCTGTAAGAAAAGTAATGGGTTTTTAACAAAAGATGTGAAGAAAGAACGATATGTTTCATACATAGGACAACAACTGGTAATAGTCTTAGTGTCACCTGACTGTCACCAGAATAGGTAAACTGCCAAAGTATAAAATAAATGGGCAATTCAAATGAGCAAACAGAGTTTAAGTAATCTATAATGTACTTTTGATTTGATATAGTTTGATTCTGAATCTGACGTGAATCCAATCACAAACACATTTTGTTACGAACATGTGATCACCCACAACATTAGTGAATAGTGATCAATGGTTATACGTAGCAGACATCTTATTAAGAAGCTACCATTAATATTGTATATGGGAGTTGCAGAGATAGAAGAAACTTGAATAAGTTAGGATAGTAGTGGAAGACGTGATAGGTGACAAGTACAGTCAGCTTGACGAACCTTAGTTAGGGAAAGTCACATCTGAGGGGCTATGAGTACAAGGAGGAGTAATGATTGAATGGGATATAGCTGTCTGGGACATGGGTGCCCATTTTGTATCCCAGGTATGGTTGAATAGCATGCACGTGACTGTGGGAACAATCTGAGAGTGCTTGAGCCACGATACCATGTAGAGGACAACGTCAGAGAATGTGGTACCTTACTTGCAATAACTATGTGTTTATCCAATAAACATTATCTTTGCCTCTGCAAACAAGTGATCATTCGGACTTGAACTACCAACACTGGCGGATCCAGAGGGGGCATGGGGAACGCGCCCCTCCATTTTTTGGATTTTTTTTGGAGTATTTTAATTGTAAAATTCGGCAGAAAAGTCATTAAGGAAACTTTTTTCCAATAGCGCCCCCCCCCCCCCCTTTTCAAAACCCTGGATCCGCCAGTGACTGAGATGATGATAACTCTACCTCAAATGATATAGATAAAGACAACTGGTTCATTTGAATATGTTTATTAAACCAACTGAACGGATATGTAACATCACCATACATGAGCATATAGCATGCCCAAATATACCCTTTATCATTATCATTCATATACACATAAAAGCATATCATAGTTAAATATTTATTAACTCCTTGCTTATTACATGAACTCTAAAGTTTACAATTGACTATGCGACAGCTTGGCAACTGAAAAATAACTGATAATCATGCAAATCATAGTGAAGCGTCAACAAATTCATGGAACTATGGTTACAGAACAGTTCCATCACCCGCCACTCTTTAGAAATATTTGTTTTAAGGTATCGGACCCCAAAATATAACATTCTTATCTTCTATTCACAAAGATTTGAAATTACAAACTTCCTATCATATCTTTTTCAAGAAACCTCAGATTATATGCCCTTGATATAGATCAGAAATGAAAAAAAATGTGCAGGGTTTCTATGTCAGAAACAATAAATTGTATAATTTAGCACTATTCATGTGCAGACCCAGGATTTCAAAAAGAGGAAAGTCATAAGATAAGCTAAGCGGTGAAACACCGTCTGTTCATGCGCAAACACTCTTTCTGTAGTTCAAATCCCCTCCTCCCTGGGTGACCCCAACTTTTTGAAGCACCCAAGTGACTCGATGTCACCTCAGATTATATGCCCTTGATATAGATCAGAAATGAAAAAAAATGTGCAGGGTTTCTATGTCAGAAACAATAAATTGTATAATTTAGCACTATTCATGTGCAGACCCAGGATTTCAAAAAGAGGAAAGTCATAAGATAAGCTAAGCGATGAAACACCATCTGTTCACGCGCAAACACTCTTTCTGTAGTTCAAATCCCCTCCTCCCTGGGTGACCCCAACTTTTTGAAGCACCCAAGTGACTCGATGTGATTTTGTTGGGACCACTAAGAAATTCACCTGCAATATGGTTAATATACATATGTATCTAGATTGTGTGTGCGATGAAGGAATGAACAGCAGGGGGACACATTAAATGTCATCAGATTGTTTTGTTAGAATTGTGAGTCAAGTTTTGGAAGACATCTTAGGCACGCTTTAAATATAGACTTTTATGTTGTTAATTAATTTTGCAATAGCCTCACACGCACATATTGCCCTCATTCTATGATGATCAATATCTTCCAAAACATAAGACTATTACACGGGAAGAATTTGAACTCATACATTCGACAGGCTCGGGCTTGTCTGAAACCACTTCCTCTAAAACGTGTCAAGGAGTCTAACTCTTACTCCACTCCTAACCCTCCAACAGCAAACTATCATTATACTCTTGCTCGGTTTAAAACGACTATCCTAAACTTTTACAACGGGCGTGGAAGTTCTACCCCACCAATTTATGCTTTGATGTGCGTTCATGTTACAGGCCCCCATGCAGGAATAGTATTATACACACCTTCCTACCCCATAGTAGAGTTTCACACTATTGCATTGCAGTAGGTGCGGCTTTAACAAAACAATCTCCCTTTCCAGCTTCAACGTGTTAATTCCATTAATGCACCTACCTCTAATCTGACAACCTGTATCCAAAGGTATGCTACCCCGGTACCCAGGTACCCCAGGTACCCTAACTAGCGATTTTTTTTTTAAACGTGTTTATTTAGCTGGATGAGTTTCTGTTTAAGCCACTTGTTTCCGGCCCCGCCCAGCGTGTTGGTTTTTACATTGCGGCGGTATACAGGAAAACAATGGAGATATATACATAAATAACTGATCATACCGTTTGTCAGCATTTGTCCTATGTGCGTTTTGAACAGATCTTTAGACTCAATTTGTCTAATTATAAGATTTAGGGGAAGTCCTCCACCCCAAACCATATTTGTCAGAAAAGAGAAAGAACAAGACTGATTCATCTCCTTTCCTTCACTTAAGGCCAGTTCGAGAGGTATCCTGGTTAGCATAATCGGGTAATAAAAAACAAGTTGTCAAGATTAACACACAGCCCTATCAACGTCACAGGTGTTGACAGCCCTTATGCGGGGGTGCTACATAATAACCGTAACCAATTCTCTTTAACACGCTGAGAAACTTATATCACATATAACAAGGCTGCTCTAGTATGATGTAAATGGTTTAGAAGTAGCCCTATCAACGACACAAGTAACATCAATCCCTGTGCGGAGGTGCTGTATGGAGCCATCCGCAGACAAAGAGTTTACCTTATCAGGCTGGGAATTTAAGTATCACGTGAAAAATGTTTAGAAATGATATCAGAGGTGTTGTACGGAACCATCCGCAGACAAAGAGCTCTCCTTATCAGGCTGAAAATCTAAAATTTCACGTGAAAGAAGAAATGCTTAGAAATGGTATCAATGACTAAAGCATAGCCCTGTGGCACCGGTAACATCAGTTTCTTATTGAACGATATCAAGCAACTTTTCCCTATGGGATATGCGATATATATAATTATTCATTAAACCAAATTGATTCCTGTCAATTTCAATCTACACACAAATCTTGGCAGTTTTGGGACCCCCCCCCCCCCCCCCCGGCCAGCGACACATGTAGGCTACATGATTACAGAAATGCCACCATTCTGTAAGTGTAATTAATGGAGGAAAGCGGGGGGGGGGGGGGATATTAGAGAGTTTTTGCAACACACCCCGATCTCAGTCCCCGTTCCCTATACGGATCTGCTGGGTTCTAGATGAATAGCCCCTATGTAAAATGACAGTTAAAGTGAAAATGATTATGAATTACATTTTCCTGCAATCTTATCCATCAGAAATGTGGATTTCATTAATAAGGATTTTTTCATAGGTAAATCTGAAAATAAATAGCAGTATCACAAGTTGAAGCTGTGTATGTATATTTTGATTAAAGATGATTTAGTCAGTGAGGGTAGACCTGACTAGCCCTGGGTCACGGTCTGCTGCTCCCACCTGTGTTCTCACTGGTCAGGGACACACAGGCAAACAGTGTATGAGGGTCTGCGAGGGGGGGGGGGGAGCAGAGTTAGATCCGTAGGGGCACTGTGGTCAGCAGGGCCAGTGCTGAGGCCTCCCCTATCATATGAATGTACTTTTCCAATGAATCCTTTATGTTAGTTTCTTAATCAACTTTCTTGCACCCATCATGAATATAGACATGTTCATTACAAATAAATATGAGATTAGTTTTCTTCTTATTTGAGACATTATCTACTGGTAAGTAATGGGTAGGAGATCCGTGTTCCTGTGTGTCCCTGATCAGACGGCCCACAGCTGGGAGCAGCAGACCATGACCAAGGGCCAGTCAGGTCTGCACTCAGACACATTTATATTTATCAAAATATACAAACACAAAATCAACCTGACCGAGCCCTTTCTTTTCAGATTTATATCATAACTCATTATTCTAAAATAAGTTACATTTCTGACATATTTGATAAAGGCAGAATTCAAATAAATAATATTGTTTCCCTTATTAATAACATTATCCATGGGGACCATTCATCTATAGCCCCAAGATCCGTTTCGGGATCGGGGGAATGAGATACGTGTGGTTTGCAAAAACTCTCTATTGACATGTTTTGAATCGTACAGATTTATGTCTCAAACTTATCAACGTATATATATATCTGGTTTCAATACATATTATAGTAAAAACTCACAAAAGTGGTGAGTGTCATGTTGACGCTGGGGAAGGACAATCGTTTTGTTAGGCCGGGCCTAACGAATCTAGTGGGGATCGAACCCACGAGGGGCTCGAATAATTCATTAGTCGCCGAGCGTCACGGCTCACCGGACGGGTGTGGCCGATAGAGGCCTTTTATATCAGAACCACAGGACTGATGCAATACACGGCGTCCTACTTCTAGTATAGTGTAGACAATCTGCGGCGAATAACCCCTCCGCGCCAGAATCGACATCCATGATTCGCAGTTAGCGAGCGTCGAGGTGGCAGAGTGATAGTGTAGACTGATCTTTCCTCCAGCGACACCTGGTGGAATAAATTGAAACAAGGACGACCATGAACGAAAAAAATGTACTCAAATGGGGATTCGAACACGGGCAGGCCACCATCCAAATACCAACCGGTCTCAATGTTGCTTAACTTACCCGGGCTAGGGACCATCCAAGCAGAAACCGGTATGAACGGGGCTTAACTATGCGGTTAAATATATATATGAAATGGGTCGAGTGATTCCCCCATCGTGATCAGATCATAACTTATAGATTAGTGTTCACTGTAATTGACTGTATGGATTTAAACATATCAACCAAGAGCCATCAAGAGATAAGGGGCCGTGCATAAATGATGTCACACTTTTTCAGGGTATTTGTAGGACCCACCCACCCCCCTGTCACGCTAAATTCTCTGATCTAAACATGAAAATAAGGCCTGTTTCAGGCAGTGTCACACTTTTCACCCTACCCAACCACCCCCTAGTGTGTGACATCATTTATGGACGGCCCTTAAAGTCTAGTATTGATAGACTTGGATACCTGCCAAACTGAATTAAACCTTCTGCATACCGAGGATGATTATATTAAGCAGTTTGGGGTATTTAGGCATATTTCCTGGTACTGACATGTACAGAACCGTCAACGGTCAACCAGTTTTTTTTTTTTTTTGGGGGGGGGGGGGGGCGGTTATGTGAGTCTTCCCTGACAAACAAGGGGTGCACGTGGTCAACCCTGACCCTGAGACATACCACCCGTGGTTTATGGCTTATCAAAGGGCCGCCTGGAGGCATCCTCGCACACCAGTCCCCCAGCCGCTCCCGCGATCAGTAGGCCCTGGTCTCAAAGGCTCCAAAACTGGGGGACCTCATGAATATTTAATTTATTTCCCTGTAATCAGAACACCCTTCTCAGGTTTCCCTATCTCCCCCAGATTGGGCGCCCTTGAGGTCAAGGCACTGATAGAGCGGTAGCGGCGACTGGGGCCTTGACTTGAGAAGATGCCTGGAGGAGGCAGGGACGGATTTAGGGGGGTGCGCCCCGGGCGCGCGCCCCCCCTATTTTTGGCCAAATTTAGATTTTTTTAATGTAAAACTCTTGCCCCCAGCTGGGGCGCTGGGACATTTTTAATATGGGCGCCCCCCCCCCCCCCCCCCTTTCTTGAACTCCTGGATCCGCCTCTGGGAGGGGTGTGTGTAACGGTCAGTGGAGGCCCTCAGACACCAGCCACACAGGGAAAATGAATGAAGATTTCCTCAGATACACGCTATTTTTGAATGGTTCTCCTGCTTTTATTTCTGGAGACCTACGGGGACCTTTGTAACAAGGGGTGCACGTGGTCAACTAGAATTCAGGAGGGATCGGTGAGAAAAAGAAGGGGCGGGCGGTAGTTTGGCAGTGGGTAGTAACCTTGAAAGAGCCCCCTTCCCAGTATAAATTGGAAACGGAGAAAGACAGTTTAAGTGGAGGATCGGATTCATATGGGGAGTCCCATTGGTATTGCAAATATAAATTTATACAACATTTTGTTCACACTTTAATGTCAGAAACAAATTTCACATCACAATGTACTGAGCATTTGTATATATTTTTCATTCTTAGTCTTAACACCAAGGAAAATGTACTTATTATGTGTTTTTTCCATATGAAATATTTATAGTTTTACATTCTGAAATTGTAGTCTTATCCCCGTCATGGGTAGCGCTGTGGTCAGGGGTGTCTGGTGACCAGCTGCAGATGGTTATGTGATATGGGGGAAGAACGGGGGTTGGGCGTGTGGTCTCTCTTCTTGTGGAGCATTAAATTATTCCGACAGTGATGATAGAAAAGTCTTGAAATGATAAATGAAAGTTGGATTTTTTCTAAGGAAAACATTCTTTAACATAATTGTGAACAAATTGATATGTTAAAAGTCAAAAATGAGCAATAATTATGATAAATACAAAATTCGGAGAATTAAACAAATAATAATATTTTAGTACTCGACCCTCCCTTTATGCATGCAATTCTTCGCGCATGAATTTACTGGGTTTTTTTCTCATGGACCACTTTCATCTCTGGAAATCCCCTTAGCTTATTACCGGGGTGCTAAACACTGGCTTTCCCTACCAAGACATATTCGTGAATTACATAATATTGATATAAAATAGTACTGACGATGACAATTAAAAATTATGGCTTATTGCCGTATGACGGACGATACGTCAAGTTTACCAAGGCATTTACAGGATTCGAACCCACGGAGAGAAAACACATCAGGTCGTCAATGAAATGACTTATCCATTTCACCGCCGACCTGATGCTGCAGGTGATAGATTTTCAGACGGGTAGGTTCCTCCACGGGCCTTACAATGGGGTCAAACATTGCCATTTCTCCACGTATTCACAAATCAAGGCTCCTGCGCCGGTAAAACTAGTTATCTGTCAGGATAGACTGGGAGGGAGGGAGGGAGCGAGACAGCCCTGCGTGATGGAGGATTAATCTCTAGGGCCCGACCCGGGGGCCCGACCCAGAGACCGCCGGATGGTGGAACCCTTACCGGGCCAAGCCCCACCACGCCCCGTTGCACTGCGTAAGTTATCCCCGGTCTCAACCGATGATTGGGACGGAATCTGAGGTGTGTTGCAGTTTGCCCCATGAATTTGCCCCAGTCTGAGAGGCGGTCTCTGTGGGTCGTTACAGGGGTGACAGGGCGGATCCAGAACTTCGTATAGGGGGGGGGGGGCACAAACATGAATGTACAGGGGGAGGTGGGCCCCCCTAAACATGATTTAATAGGGCAAGGGGAGGGGGGGGGGGGGGGGGGCCGCCCCCCCCCCTTGAATCCGCCACAGATTGGTAACTATAAACAAATAAAGGCTCCCCCCCCCCCCGCGAGGGTGGTCCCTTCCAGCCATTATATAATTTAGGGTCATGACTTACCGCTCCTGAATTTTAGGCGACCGCCACCTATTTTTGGACACCAAAAATCACCGCCCTCCCAAATAAGAGTGTGTCAATGGAGGGGGGTAGACTGACCCGGTCCAGGGGCGGATCCAGGGGGGGGGGGGGCGGACGGGCCTTGCCCCCCCCCCCTTGCCCTGTTTAATCATGTTTGATTGGGGGGGAGGGCCCACCCCCCTGTACATTCATGTTTTTGGGCCCCCCCCCCCCTCTACAAATTCCTGGGTCCGCCCCTCTCACCCCGAACGTTTCTAACGGCTATCATAGAACAGACCAGTATGGTGATTCCCCGCCAATTATTTTGTAACATGAAGTCGATAAGATGGCAGTTTAAGTAGTTATGCCTTTTAACTTATCTCGAGCTCTTTGGTCTGTGAACATAATCTTTGAACAAGAGATTATATAAAACCAGTGTATCTTTGCTGATTCCTTATTGTGTTTCGATAATATGTTTTTTAATTGCGCTATTTATCGCGTGTGAACGTAAGTGTGTGAGATAAAGAGTGTTGATTTCCGCTAATTAACTAAGTTCTCACGCTCGCATCGCGCTAGCTTCTACCTGACGTCGTACGTCATGACGTCAGATATCAGAATAAGTCGACGTCTTGGACAAACAGATAAGCGGAATTTCAACCGGGGCGCAGAAGGCTCCAGACCCCAGACAAGGAAACACCTTGATTTTGAGTGTCTAGGATTACGGTTCAGGATTACCACACAATATGGCACATAGACCCGCGGCCGGGCATCAACAGTAAGTCTTTATTTGTTAGTTATGTTCCCTATTTTCCCAAGAACAAGGGTCTATAATATATAGCAACCCGTTGTGTTTTCGATGGTTTTTAGTTGGCCGTTTGGGCAAAGAGATGATCTGGCGGAGGCAGTGGCTGATTTAGAGGGGGTTGCGCGGGGGCCTTTTTGGGACCAATTTTACATTTTTTTAAATTTAAAACTCGTCCAAAAGGTAATTAAGAAGCAAACACTTCCAATAGCGCGCACCCCCCTCTTTTCGCACTTATTACAGACATGTCCACTCTAGATCCCGTGAGTCTCCTGACCTCCCCTAGCGCAAAATCGACCCCCCACCCCCCCCCCCCCTCCTCAACTGGATCCGCCCCTGGACAACGCAGGGACGGGAAGGTGGGAGAATGCCCGGGGAGAATGTCTTATGCCCACCCCCAGCTACCGCCAGGCTGAATGGCCGGCCTAGGTGGCCCTGCCCCTTATTTACCCCTCCTTGCATGGTTTAATGACCCTTAAAGCATTGGCGGATCCAGGGGGGGGGGGGCAGACGGGCCTTGGCCCCCCCCCCCCCTCCAAAAAAAAAAAAAAAAAAGAGAGAGAGAGAAAGAAAGGGAGAGAGGGAAGAGAAAGGAAAAGAAGAGAAAAACGGAGGGGGCCGTTCCGGGGTAGGTTAGATCTAAAATAATTGTTGTGTTCAGGCAACCCGACCTACCTTATTTTATTTTTGCTCTACCCTAATTATTTTCATAATTCTTTTTCTAAAAGATACTAAAATTCAATAGAAATGACCTAAATGACAGGGAAGAGCATATATTTTACCAAAAGATGTATTTAAAACTAAAGATAAAGTAATTTTTTCAACCTAAGTTGCACAACTATTTTTTTTTTGCCTTAGAGGGAGGGGGACTGACATGTGAGGGCTGGTAGACCTTGGATGGGTTCAAGGGAGGGGGCCGACCTATAAGGCTGGGAGACCTTGATTATGTATTAGAGGGAGGGGGCCGACCTGTAAGGGCTGGTGGACCTTGGATTTATGTTAGAGGGAGGGGACCAACCTGTTAGGGCCGGGAGACCTTGATTATGTGTTAGAGGGAGGGGGGCCGACCTGTGAGGGCTGGTAGACCTTAGATGTGTTAGAGGGAGGGGGCCAACCTGTCAGAGCTGGTGGACCTTGGACAGGGGCGGACCCAGGAATTTTCAAAAGGGGGGCGTGCTATAGTAAAATTTTCCCCCGGGCCCTCCGGGCTTAGGAATTTTACATTAAAAAAAAATCAATATTTTGGCCAAAAAAAAATGGGGGGGGGGGGGGGGGGGGGGGGGGGGCATGTGCCCTGCATGCCCATCCCTTAAATCTGCGCCTGTTGGATATATATGTTAGAGGGAGGGGGGCCGAACTGTGAAGGCTGGTAGACATATGCTTCCCCTGCCAGTCCTTTGGTTCCCCTCCTGATCCTGTGCCTCCTCTGTTGGCCCTGAGGATCCCCTGTCAACCCTCTGCTGTCCCTGTCGACCCTGTACCACCCCTGCAGAGTGAGACCTTGTGCCTCCCCTGTCCAAAATGCCCCAGAATGCCTCAGATTACATGAATGATAGGTTATCTTTTCCAAAAGTTCCTGAGAGTTTAGGGGCATTGGATTTGTATAGGAACGTACGCAAAATTCTTAAAATATCAGACCCCCCCACCCCCCCTTGGTGCGTACGTACTTAATGGAAGGCCCCTTATCCTCCTGGGGTTATCATCATGTACACAAAAATTCCCTTGAAAAATTGGTATTCAAATTAAAATAATTATTAGGAAAAAAAATTATCCCTTAAGGTTACCAAAGTACCTCAGAATGGCTCAGATTGCATGAATGAAGGGTAATCTTTTTAAAAATTTCCTGGGGGAGGCCCCCCATACCCCCCCAATGGGAGGGGGGACCCCTCCCATACCCTCCCCGTGAACGGCTACGCCGTCCACTAATTAAGCCTTCATATACTACTAGGAAAATTGCAAATCTTGGCCCCCCCCCCCCCTAAACAATTCCTGGATCCGCCCCTGTAAAGTACCATTTTAAATAATTTACACGATAAAATTAATGTTTTGTCATTTAGCATCTCTTTGTAGTTCAGCATCATAAGAAGTCGCTAAGTGACAAAATTAATGTTTTGTCACTTACATTAGCAAAAATTTTGCGGCTTAGCAGCTTGTACATGTGCAACCGCTATCCCATAAAATATGGTTCTAAGTGACAAAGTTTTGTTGGATAGTGTCTGTTTGTAGGATAGCGTCTTCGGCTGGAGCTGATTACTATTGATAGACATGAAATGACCTTAAGCTTCACTATTGAATTTTCAGAGGCCTTGTGTACACCCAGCAGGTGGGGCCGGGGATTGTGTTTCTTGTCCTCAGCGGTCCAGCCCCACGCATACAGTGAGTCTAATAATATATAGTTATAACACTCCATTATTTATCTAAATATAACTTCGAATTCCATAAATTAGTATTAGAATCAATTCTGATCCATTCATTTCATTTGTAACTTTTTTCCCTTGTAACAAGGTAACGCCATGCTACCTCACCCTTATTATACATACTCTGCATACTTAAAAGTCAGTGGACATGCATGTGCATATGTAAATATCTTCGTCCAAATTTCCCATGAATAACTTTCACTTTACGAGCTTACATCCTTATTTAGAAAGCAAAGGCAATATTTGTTAATTTTGTAAATTTGTATTTTTTCTCTTAGGGTGGTACGACCGCCCGCAGGGGCCGAGGTGGTCATGCTGATGCTACCAGGTCCACCCCAGCTGCCACCGCCGCCCAGCCCCAGGGACCGTCCCCGGTACCAGCACCGTCGCCCCCGCCGCCGCCGCCACCCGCCCACCCCCAGCTGCCACCGCCGTCTCAGCCCCATGGCCAGGCACCATCACCACCTTCACCACGTCCATCACCACCACCACCACCACCGCCACCACCGCCAAGCCCTGCCTCTGTTTACTCTCTCTCGTCCGACTCAGGGTCTGACTCAAATAGCTAGACCAGAGAGTCGGACGAGAGAGAGTAAATTTTTTTGGTTTTTTTTAACCACACTCTTAACAAAGTTCTCGATGTTAATGAGTAAGGGATATTGTGTATGTTAAGAATTTATCCCGGTTTATATTATTATAATAATTAAATATATTATGTCACTTGAAAAAAGTCAAGTAGTTATACAAAACGAGTAAGCAGGACTATGCTAAGCCTGCCTATCTCAGGTGTTAGAGTCACGTTACATATTCCTCAATACATATCTTTACCATGGTTTGAATTGTTGTAGACTTTCAGCTTGATATAATGTGCATGGCCAATTGGTTCCATGCCAACGCCCCTATAGAATAGGGACTCTTACGATATAATTGTAAAACCACTTTATCTAAATGGAATTTCAGGGCAATAGTACCTCGTGTTACCCTCGTTGGTTGAACTTTCCATGCAATATTTGTTAATCCTCGTCTCCATGGCTAGACCTTACACATGTGTGTGTGTGTGTATGTGGGGGGGGGGGGGGGGGGGCAAGGGGGACAGGGGTCAAGGGGGACAGGGAATGGGGGGCAAGGGCAAGAGGGGGAGAGAAGGTGTTTTTTTTTGTACATTTTGTAAATAGTTTAGTTTAGTTTAGCTTAGTTTCTTAATTTATAGTATTATACATAGTTTGTTGTTTTTTTGTTTGAGTTGTTGTTTTTTATGGGATTTTTGGTCTGGGGATGGGGGCAAGCAGGACAGGGAAGGGGGAGGGGGCAAGAGGGGGATTAATACCAACACCTAGCTACCTCCTGGTCTTCAAGGTTTTGACAGCGATGCGGAACCAGTCCTCGTACATTCCCCGCCCCGACGACCGCAGACGCAATTAGGGCCGGTCTGTGGCGTCGGGTCGGTGAGCTGTGCGAGGTCTACCAACGGCAGCTGGAAATGACCGCTCGAATTCCCCAGACTGAATGGGCCTATCCTAACAAGTAAAAATCAGGGCTGTCAGAAAGCTCTCAGGACTGACAATACTTGGCATAGTCGGCCCTGTTGGCCCACAGGCCAAAAAGTTGGTCGCCAACACTGTACACCTAACATGTCGCAGGGAGAAATGCATCCATACCAACACCTAGCTACCTCCTGGTCTTCAAGGTTTTGACAGCGATGCGGAACCAGTCCTCGTACATTTACCGATCCGATGAACCACAGACGCAATTAGGGCCGGTCTGTGGCGTCGGATCGGTAGCTGTGCGAGGTCTACCAACGGCAGCTGGGCCAAAAAGTTAGTTGCCAACACTGTATACATAACATGTCGCAGGGAGAAATGCATCCATACCAACACCTAGCTACCTCCTGGTCTTCAAGGTTTTGACAGCGATGCGGAACCAGTCCTCGTACATTTACCGATCCGATGAACCACAGACGCAATTAGGGCCGGTCTGTGGCGTCGGATCGGTAGCTGTGCGAGGTCTACCAACGGCAGCTGGAAATGACCGCTCGAATTCCCCAGACCGAATGGGCCTATCCTAACAAGTAAAAATCAGGGCTGTCAGAAAGCTCTCAGGACTGACAATACTTGGCATAGTCGGCCCTGTTGGCCCACAGGCCAAAAAGTTAGTTGCCAACACTGTATACATAACATGTCGCAGGGAGAAATGCATCCATACCAACACCTAGCTACCTCCTGGTCTTCAAGGTTTTGACAGCGATGCGGAACCAGTCCTCGTACATTTGCCGCTCCGATGAACCACAGACGCAATTAGGGCCGGTCTGTGGCGTCGGATCGGTAGCTGTGCGAGGTCTACCAACGGCAGCTGGAAATTACCGCTTGAATTCCCCAGACCGAATGGGCCTATCCTAACAAGTAAAAATCAGGGCTGTCAGAATTCTCTCAGGACTGACAATACTTGGCATAGTCGGCCCTGTTGGCCCACAGGCCAAAAAGTTGGTCGCCAACACTGTACACCTAACATGTCGCAGGGAGAAATGTGTTTAATCTGCAAAGTACAGTCTTGTAAAGTGTCAGACCTAGTCCTATCATAAGTATACACGTGCACTGTGTTGTATTCGAAATTTTGTTTTTTCTGTATGTATTATTAGCTGGTGCATTTAGAGCCGATGTTTGTGTGCACGTGCACAGCACGTACGTGTATGGTGTGCAGCCGACTGGGCTATATCTATTACAATTTACATATATAGGTTGTCGTGTGCAGGTTGCAATTGAATTGTTGAAATGTTTACTAGTACTCGGTCTCTGGTACAGCTGGTACACTGTACCTAATTGTCATGCTATTTTACTTTTATATAAACCACGGTTGACGGGGAGAACAAAGGATCTAGGCTGTGAATATATCACGTATTGGTGAGTTCAGTGAAGTGGAACGGTATAATCTCATAGCGTACACCTTGCTGCCACAGGGGATGTGGCCCTTATTTTTACACGTTTGCATCTAAGTTTTTTAATTTTCATTATAAATGTGAACAGTAAGCGAGTAGATGTTGCTAGGAACCTTCTGAACATAGCCCATGTGTCACATATCTTTTGTCTAGTAGATTTCAATTTTGTATGATTTATTGAAAAATAAAAGTAATGGGAATGAACCACTTTTACTTTCCATTAAATCATAAAAAATAGAAACCTTCTAGAAATTAAAGATTTGACATATGGGTTATCCTCACAAGATTCCTGACTGCAAGTCACTCCATATTGTTGGATGATTCAATGAAGATTTCAAAAGTTATGATGATAAATGCCAAAGAATGTCCCGTGGTTTATGTTAGATACAACACTCGTGTGTGTCTGCACTTGATATAATCACTCGGCTAGCGCCTCGTGATTATATCGCGTACAGACACACACTCGTGCTGTATCTACCACGTAGCACTTCTGATAATATATCTAAAGACCGACAGAGGATCCAATTGGAAGTTTATTCCTAAATCATGGTAGTCGGCTAGAGTGATGTGATATTTATATTTACAAATATAGTCATCTTTTGAGATAGAAGTTACTCTTTACTCGTAATTTAAAGTGTGCTCTATTCTATTTCATTATTATATACATTCTAGTCAAGGAAAAAATCATGTCATCAAGCTAGTCCTATTAGTCTTGTTAATTGTGGTTTTACGATAATAATGGAGTGATGATGTGAAACATTTTAAATGCCTTTATATTGGTAACCTATACAGTGTACCTAGATTGTACCGATATATTTTTAAAAAGTCAGTTTTACATTTAAACAACCCTGCTTAGCAGGCAGGGGTAAATAATGAGATCGAAGTGAAAACAAGAAGTGCCAAGTACTTTGGAGAACAGTTTTTATAACGAATTGAACAAATTATGGCAAAATGGCTGACTGGCGGGGATAATGTCTGGGCAGCTGGGGTGTTAGGCCTCGCCTCCCCCACACCGATACGCAGGCTTCACTGCCCAGTCTGGGGCGCCGGGAGGAGGCTGTTGGCATTCTGGTGCTGGGTCGCAGGTCGGCGAGCGCTCCACAGCTAATCGGACGGACTGCTGACGTGTGGTGGTGACAGAGTGCTCTTTGTCGTCTAGGTGCGCTTTAGAGGATCTGAGGGCGTCACTTTCCCACACCAGGGTTTTGATTAGGCGGTGGTATCGCGGGGAGTGTTCATCAAGGACGCGATCCTCATCACTTGTATAGTCTGGTGTGAGGACGGCCCTCATGGCCGACCTCCTATCCTCGTCCCACTCCTGATGAACAAGCTCGTCCAGTGCGACACGCCGTCTTTGTATCTTCTGCAAAGTTATTAAATATATAATATAGTTAAGACATACTTGGCCAACAACATCAAACACAAAGAAGTTGTTTAGCATTGGATCTTACTTGCTGGAATTTAAATAGCATAGTGCAACTCAGTATTAACAAGGGTTGCAATATTAATTGGTCACTCTAGATCTAATAATAAGTGTAAGTTCAATTGTGAGATGGCAACTATAAGAAAAGTACATGCTTAATAGGATCGGGGCTTCACGAAATAATGCCTGCACGAGCGCGCATTCTCTTTCGACCAAAATTGATTTACCTGGGTTATATGGTGACGGAGGTTGGCCTTTCTGTTTTTCTCCTCGATCTCCCCGGCCCGCTCTCGCCTCGCCCTGGTTTGCTGAGTGCGGAAATACGTCTGGGTAGCGACTATATAAATAATGATTTGAAATCAGCTTACAATTCAAGCCACTACTTGAGAAAGGATATAAGGGGTTCTTACATGTTAAATCAAAGCACGGGAAAGGACAAAAACGTTCTATAGGAATGGTAGAGGAAATATATATGAAATACTTTGACATTGTATGGAATTATTCTACCAGGTTTTTAATTAGTGTCAAAGCGTATTAGCCCTAAGCTTTCTTCTTTGTGATACACACTCAGAGGTGTGAAAACACTGTGATAGGACTTTTTATGAAGAGAGACCGCCACTGTCACATTTGTTGTGACCCTTTATATTTTGTAATACCTTATGTTGTCATACTTTATATTGTGACACTTTACATTTGCAACACTCAATGTATATGATATTAGTTCTACATTTCCTATTTGTAATAACAATATCTCCTCCGGGAGTTAGCCTTTATTAATAAATTATGGATTAAACCTGTATTAACTCTCCAAGTCATCTTTCATTTAATAGACAATTATGGACACGCATAAGCCAAGCGAGTAGTACAGTTACATCATAATTATAACATTTACATAGGTATATCAACACTTTTTCCGATAACCTGACTTTAGGTATTAAGTCAAGATGACTAGGAGGAGCGTGATCCATCCACTCATGTACCTGTACAGGTAATTAGTTAACAGGGAAACTTGCTACCGATCAGACTTACCTAATACCTCGGGTCTGGGGGCATCTTCGCCGGTGCTGACGTTATTAACCAAATCCTGGATAACCGCAGCGTTTTGAGGATGGTTCATCCCCGCCCTGAATGTAGGAATATAATCATATGTATTATAGTCATGAACGGCATCGCTTGGGGTGCACGTGCTCTATCACTACAATTAGATTACAATATTAAGGGAAAACAATATTAAGGTCTCCACTATACACATCGATCGTTATCACCTTATATGATCTTCGAATTCATGAACCTACCCAGCAGTAAGCGTGAAGCCAGCGTTTTCCCTGCACCTGCCCTTGTAAGCGGAACGAACAGAATACTAGAAACAACAAAAGAAACCAAGCATTAAGCAGTGAATTGTAAATATATTTAAGATGGAATTCGATTACTTACTAAATGATATGTCGATAATTGATAAACCAAGACTATGTTTAATATGTACAGTTTTATAATATAAGGAGCCGTTGAAACATATTTCGCAACTTACAGCTATAGCATTACTCGGCTTCGGTTCGTATGCCAAGGATGTTTCGGCAGGCGCAGGCTTGGCTTGCTGCATACTGGCGAACTTTTCGGCCGTTGCTCTTACCGCAGACGCTTCACACTCGACCTTTCGGCACTCCGCCTCCAGGCGATCCATCTTAGCCAACACATCGGCCATGGTTGGTTTTGAAATGGCGGAGGTGCGTGAAGAGTCAGACGCTTCCAGGTTCTCGTCAAAAATATTGCTCACGTGAAACACATCCATGGGGAACAGGGAATCATCCGAAGACAGATCAAGATCTGTTATTTGCGCGCCACCCAATTTTGGGCTGCTGGTGATCATCCTGCACGGGCTGATACTCGGGTCACCGTTGGACAGGACAGAGTCAGGACAGTCATTTGATGCGTTCATGGTGGCAGCAGGTTTTCCAGTGATCTATAGCCATATGCCACGCCGTATTTATACATCCCCGGCTGGCTCTCCTGTGGACACATGATCTGGCGGAAGCGATCTTTTATCGATGAGGCAAGACTTTTACCGTAAGTTACGTATGTCCCAGGGGTTTCAGCGACACCATAAGTTACCATAAGTTACGTCCTAGGAGTATGAGCGACACCATGACCGCCGCCCCGTTTGAGGCCTGTTACGTCACGTGTCAAGAAGTGGGCCGCGGTACTCCCATGAGGGACCTGACACAGAAGCTAGTTGAAATGCGCCGCCTCAGATGGCCAACAGCTGGACGCAGTCATCATAGAGGCGTGTCCCGGTGTCAAACCTGTCATTTCCTGTCCCATCAGTTTCATTACTTATTCAACTGCCAATCCCTTGCCAAAGAGATACCGATGTACATATCTCTTACTCACACATGCCTGTGACGTGAAAATGCCCTAACCATGGAAGCGCTCTTCTGAGCTCAAAACCATGCAACATTATACAATTTGACAGAATTAATTTTGCAGCATTATGATGGCCAAATTCAGACAAGAACGTGGCAGAAAAGCTGGACCACAAAAAAAACAAAAAACTAAATCCTCTAAAAACAAAAGCATGCGGCTCCATGCCAGAGAAGAGCGCAGGCCTGAAGCCTAAGGGAAAAGCATGAAATGCACTAGCCTGCGATGCATCCCCTCCCCTGCTGCTCAACCACCTCCGCTGTATAGGAATGGCAGTATCCAGGGACGAATACTTTGTCTACAACTATGGGTAGTGCGGCAAGGTACACCTCTCGGGGCGTAGAATCTCAGCTCTAAACAACTTAGTCGACATGTTAAAAGTATTTTAGTCTCAAGGTGCTACCTCAAAATAACTACGCTGCCCAAGCCATGTCACTATATGTATTCAATCCCCATCAAAGGGGATACTCTGGATAACCATTACACTTAATTATTTTATGGTGCGGGAGGAGATTTCCAAAATAGCACGCCCCTCCCCCCCCTTTTGAAAATTGATCTGTTTCATAGTCTTTAGTGTTATCATCGAGTAGCTAGCTGACTCTAGATCTAGATCTTTCTATTCTTAATCGGGGATTCCAAGTAACTATATATCGGCTAAACGATCTCTTTCCTTTGCCTGAATTAGGGCTGTGAATAAATAATTGTATTGTATTGTTGTATTGTAAGTCGTTAACGTTTGGTAGGAACCCCCCATCTGATGTGGGCTCGATGAAGTAATAGCATATAGGACTTGAATAATATTCGCCATATCGCCATAGACAAGTCAGGAAAATGAACCCTGAATTCTAATATATTGATTACAATATCGTTCAGCCCGGCAGGTGCTTTGTCTTATAGAATGAGTCAAAATTCATGGCTAATCAATAATTGTGAAGAAATTTCTAGTTATCAACAGGCGGTGATTCTGTTAAGTATACGCTAGCTGGCATTTCATTTACTCACTAGATGGCTCAGACTTCAAGTACTTGAAAGATAACGCTAATTTGGGTCACGTAATTAAGGTTAACGCTATCGGCAAAGTTAACACAAGATGGCACTATTTACTGCAAATGACAACGTTGATGAAGTTGAAAGGTATATATGGAATGGAATATGTATATTGTTCTTAAAACATTTAGTCTACAGTAATGCCTAAAGACTCTTAGCGTTTAATAATATGATTTAATATGTCAGGATGTAAGCATAATATTCTGAATCTTTGTACTTGAAATTGAACTTTTATAAACACCTTTTCCATAAAGTTAGTGTTTCACTTGAATTCCTTGATGATAAGACAATTCCTTTAACAATCAATTACACTCGATTACCTCTCTTTAGCCAACCGAGGTTCATTTTTGTAGGCTTATCATGCTGGAAGTGTTGCAGGACTCCACTTGGTTGCCCTTTACACAACCCATGAGCCGATAATTAATCAAAGATAATTTAAAATAGCACTCTTATTACTAGGTAAACACTTCACAGTATTATGCACAAATCAATGCAGTGATTGATGAGAAAACAATGATAAAAGGCACTAAATCGCGAGAATACTTTCTTTTATTACGATAAATTGTTTACACTAGTACTATGACATATGTTGAGAGAGTTGATGAGGTAAATGAATTGAAATGTACCACCGAGAACTGATGATAAAGGGCCGATGACAGGGGGGGGGGGAGGGGAAGGGGGAACTTCACCCCCCCCCCCCCCCCCCCACCTGTACATATTCCGGGATCCGCCCTTGGCCCTGATCCACCAGGTAGCGACCAAAGGAACAATTGCAAAGCGATGTCGACGAGGACCAGCCAGGTTCAGAAGAACTAGATATTCTGATCAATTCGGAAGCCCTGACCATGAAGCGCTATCTCAGAGGACGGGCGCCACTGAAATCATTAAATAGAAGGTGATTAGGACTAGACGGAGAAGGAAAGTCGATTCTGGCACAGACTGCTCGGTACCGGGAAAAGATGTAATTAGGATAAAAAGTTAGCACCCGATCAATAATTAGTAGGTTATTGAAAATGCAAGTATACCAGAAAAGGAATGATGAAACGGTTTATTGGATAATTAAAAGAAACATGTACACGCTTTACAGGGATGTTGCTGAAAAAAAAAAAGGGTTTCTTTCTTACCTCACTTGGATGGAGGGGGTGATGGGTGGCCACTCTTTTGGGTATGGGCTCCCAGCTGACTAGATAATGCCCGCAGCACGAGCGGAGAGAGGGAAGCCCGGGCCAGGGGAACAGACTGCCGACGATCATACACGGTAGTGGTGCTCATTGCGCGACAGTATGGATGAACGGTTACGCGATGTCTTTTCAAAGGAGGCCTAGTGTCAGCACAATCTTTAGTGATTGTCGCGGGAGGATTGACCTCCCGAGAGGGTCCCGGTGACTGTGGACTTTCGATGGTTTCCAGAGGAGGGGTCGACACATCCTCCATCATGCAGGGCTCTGTCCCTCCCTCCCGGTCTAACTGACAGAGTGGTAACGGCGCAGGAGCCTTGACTCGTGAAGATGGGGTCGACATGACTCAGATGTTTCTTCTCTAAGTTTTATGTGTGAATGGGCGCTAGGTCGAGTACATTCAAGTTGAAACGAACGCAATGTGCCTGCACCCTAGGCCTGTTGATGAGAAAATGCAACACATGCTCCGAAACTGAGGGTCACGTTGTCGGTTACGTGAAAAAATGTGCCCTGGTGAGTGGAGCAGGGTTGCGATCGATGTAACTCATGATCATAGAGATATACAGTGAGTTGGTAGCTAATCACCAACAGGATGAATAGCTCAAGGATAATTATTTTAATTTATTCTATACCAACTTCGTAGCGCCTATACGTTCGAATTCATCAGTGTCCTTTCCCGCTAGCAAATTTGGGCTAATGCATATGGTCAGCGTTATTTCCCTGCAAGAACATAATCCAAATTTTTTTCCCCCGCTTTAATCCCCTCTTCATGGGTTAATAGGATATTTTCCTGGGTTATTGTATACAATAAAACAAAAACAGACCTCGGGGATGACACAGCCAAAGCCGAAGCCCTGAAGGCATAGAGTCGAGTAGACTGACGTCACACAGAGGCCGCGCGTGGCGGGTGGTTCCATACTCCAGGGCCGGGTCTCATTAACAGGGCCGGCTACTGACCCCCCTGCCAGCCCTGTGGCCAGCTAGACCAGGGGGGACCCCCGACAACATACTGGAGGGGTGTCAACAGTCAAAATATTTCACTAATTTATCCTATTTTCATAATATTTTCTCAATTTCTTTAGTATGATGGTTTTCGATATGATATACCCAATGTGTAGGTGGCTCCGTTTCTAAGTGCAGTACCTTGGGTTTGAAAAGGTAACCACTGCAAAACGGAACCACCAAGCGGGGGCGGGGAACGTAAAAATTTTGGTTATTTATGTATATTTTCTGGTATTGACACACTCGTATTTTGGAGGGCGGTGATCTGTGGTCCCCAAAATTAGGGGGACCTAATTCAGGAGCGGTAATTTTGGCAGTGGGGACAACCTTCAAAGAGTCAGTGCCCCCCCCCCCCCCCCAGGAGCGGGAGGGACGGGCCCCGTTGTGGGAGGATGACCCTAGCTAACCCAGGGGGGGCTGGGGGATGAGGGCTAATCAGTTAGACACTGACCACCGCCTACGACACACGAACTAGCTCCCGACTCATCAACATGTCTACAAACGCACCTTCAACCCCAAACCAAGGGGAAACTGAACCGCATAACGGCCTCTCTGCTCAAATCCCTAAGAGGAAGAGGAAGAGGAGCACAGTGGCAATCAACGCTGCCTCGATTGACTCAGTGAGGGAATCAACAACAGCTCAGTTCACATCACTGCACGACCGTTTCGACCGGCTAGAGGCCATGCTCGGGCAACTAGCCCCCACCAACGACCATTGCTGCCGGGGGGCTTCCCCGTCAACCAGCCGGCGCACTTCTTCGGGATGTGACACCTTTTCTGACCCCCTCCAGTCCGAAGAAGAGGAGGTGGAGGATGACCGGGACACCCAGTGGGCGCGCTTTCTCCTTATGAACCTTCAGGACATTGGTAATCACGACGTCAAGGAGAGGCTTAAGCGGCACTTTGACAACCTGACGGTTGAAGCGCTGCGGACTGGGCAGGCGCCGGCAGCTGTAATAGCTGAAGAAAAGGACGGCGAAATCCCCCAGGCGTGTGCACGTGGATTTTTCCAAGGCATTGACGCCGATGGATATCTGATAACGGGGGAAATTGACTATGAGTCAGAGTGACCAACGGGATCTACTTAAGGTAATTGGGCTTAATTGCAAATTGAGCCCGCTCCCAGGCTACTGCCCTCATCGTCTATGCCGTACCTCACTCCCCATACTGCCCAGTCTCAGCATGGAAGCTCGCCTGCGACCAGGTCCCTGCTCCACCAACAGCCCCGGCCTTCCTACTGCCGGGACCACGCCCCCTCACAGCTCCCCCACTAGTGGCAGTGATGGGGGAGGCCCTAACACGTGTGGGCAGCCCCCATGCTGCTCGTGTGACCATGCACTCCCTCCGCCGGGGGGCTGCGTGTGTCGCCGCACAGGCCGGGAGCACCCTGGAGGAGCTGTGCCATCACGGAACGTCGGGGGCGGGGCGCTCTGGCCTCTCAGCCTATGTACCACCTGAGCGCCTTACCTCTGTCCCAGCCCACCTCGCGGCGGCCCTTGGCCCCATAAATCGGGACAGAGACGGCACCACGGCCAGGACGGCCAATACCGCCTCATAGTGAACACTTAGACTTAGGACTCATATTTACTCGCATCTACTCACTTTTGCTCGCTCCTACTCGCATATAACCATGTCTCTTAAGTAATAAAATGCCAAAACTTGTATACCATGTGTTGCTCTCAATTACTCAAACTTGGTAGCTCTAATAGCTGAAGAAAACGACTTCGAAATCCCCCAGTCGTGTGCACGTGGATTTTTCCAAGGCATTGACGCCGATGGATTTCTGGTGACGGGGGAAATGGACTATGAGTGACCAACGTGTTCCTTGGAAAATTCTGTATAAGAAAAAGTAGACTTTAAATATGTAAGATAATACGCAGCGCTTCATATAAAATGCACAAATTTATGCATCCCAATTGCCACAGAGCCTTTTTTTTGCATGTATGTTATTGTTTCACAGTATTTTTAAAAGCTTTTTTGGTTAATCTGACTATAAATAGCATATTGCAATGGTGTATTGAAGATATATATAAAAACCTATGACAATCGTTTGGAGCAGGTATATTAATTTTCTAATCTCCATTTTCACTTGTTTAGTGACATTTTATAGCCTAATCTCTGACGTTGGCAAAAAAATTTTGTCCAAAATGCAATTATTGAAAAACAGGATGTGGTTCCTCTATAGGCTATAGAAGAACCAGCTGTCAGACTCAATCATTTCCTTATCAAGTATTGATTTATAAACGGAGCTACCTAAATATTGGGGATAACATATAGATAACCCTCATACCCTGGAAATTATGAAAAAAAGGGTTGATAAGTGAAGTATGTCGATTGTTTACACCCCTCCAGTCTGATGTCGGCCCCCCCCCCCCCCCCCAGGCCCGGCCGGTCAGAAGGCCCGGCAGGGGGGTCAGAGGACGGGCCTGTAATGAGAACCGCCCCCCAGTGTGGAACCACCCGCCACGCGCGGCGTCCTGTGTGACGTGAGCCTACTGGAGTCTTACACCACAGAAGTGCCGCGTTATCGGGGGCCGGACACGCGTCGGGTGATTCAAATTGGTCACTCCCGGCACCCGGTGCCCTGAGTGCCGACAATAGACCAGGGCAAAAAACCCAAGCCGATTATGTCCAAAATAAACCTATTTATGAAATTTTGATATGACCATGCATGTTATGACATGCTTCTTTCTATATGTTGTGAGTTTCATATGTAGGAAATGAATATATTTAGAGAAAAGCTAATGTTTACAACCGATTCCCTATGGTGCAAAGAGGGCCCACATGGCACCGTTTTGAACCATTGGGACCCTTGAATGACATTTGTAAATGACATTTTTACTACAGAAGGTGACTAAGAGACCCTTGAATAAGAAAAAGGATTAAGATAGAATAATAGGTTTCTGCACAAAGCCACTAAAACTGGAGGGCGTACGTGTACACGAAATTATGGTGACGGAACAACATATACGAATTTGTTTTGGGTAAATAACTTTTTTTTATTACAGAATATGAGTTAGATGCGCTCGATAAAATAAAAGGAATATGATATAATAATTGTTTGGTCGTTCGATATGATTTACAAGATTAGGAATTATTAACAGATTTGAATTGTTGCTTGAATAAAAAATAACGCCGAAAATTTGTAGCGAAAAAATTGCCCTCCCCGGGGACAAGTCTTTCTGCTAAGGCTCCAATCTCAAGAATGGTACTCTCTGCCTCGTCCTCCGTCAAATTGCACGTCTTATACGGCCGCCTGCAATTGGTGGTTGGGGACGTCAACGGATTGCCAAGGTTGCAACTGAAGGTAAAAATGACGAAGCGAAGGGGTAAAACAAGGAGAAGCATCCAGAGATTTAAAAAAAAAAACGAAGGGGGGGGGGGGAAGGTGCCTACTTAATTGTAAGAATTGAGGAGCACATTCAGGGATTAGAATTTTTACATTAAGAAACGTTAATAAATTAATTAATCAATGTTTATTAATTTTTGCATTTATAACGAATGTTATACAGCCGTAAACAGATATATACATATGGGACATTTGGCTCAAAGTTTAACTGATTTAGGGTAAAGGCAGACTCACCTTGGACTGGTTTCCGGGTTGCATTCGGCTTTCTTTTCATATTGAGCTCCCGCTCCCGCGGGGGGCTGAACATGGGTGGCAATTGGACGATTATCATCCGAGATGACCATCGGTTCGATGACCATTGGTTCCTGATCAGAGAACTGAACTTTGGGACATGTGGGTGCCTGGCTGGGACTTGTTTCCTAGTTGCAGTCCACGGCTTTCTTTTCTTCCCCCTTTTGACCGTCATCGTCCAAGATGACCACTGGTTCGCGATCAACTACTTTGGGACTTGTGGTTGGCTGAATATAGATCGGATATATATAGAGTGCGTGAGTGTGTGACAACTGTAAATTAAATGAAACTGAAAAACGCTACAAAACCCACCCAACGCTACGGGATGCGGTGGGTAGGCGGTAACAAAAACAGGCTATTACAAATTATCTTTTAAATATCTTTAGCAAAAGAGAATGAACTATTGAAGTGGTGTGATTTAAATGTAACTTACACGGAGCTTAAGCCTTAGGCTGCGCTTGCCCTTAGTCGGAGTAAGATTCCAAGAGCTCGAGGTCATCCTTGCTCGGCTGTTGATAGATGGATGAGCTACTCGCTTGGCTGAGTGCTACCAAGCGCCATTTGCATAAGTGCAGAGATTACACACAAACCAACCTTTGTTCTACTAGATTTAGGGGAAACCAATCTTTCAGGTCGCACCACACATGCATATGGCCAGAGTCAGGAGAACTGCGGAAAGACGCGCCCATTAAATTGGTGCTTACATGGAGTGTAGACACATTAAGACGCCGCCAAAGTTGAGGGTCTTAAAAGTATTATGAGCTACACGGACTTTGGTGGAACAATATAGTTAACACACTCTGATCAACACTTCTTGACACCCCAGAAGGCGTAGGGAAACTTAGAAAGTAGGAGTAAAATAGTAGCAATAGTACAATAAACACTGCGTGTGCAATAAGTCAGATTGTAATACTATGATTTTTCAGGGATAATGGTGGAGTAAGACTTACACTCCTTGACACGTTTTAGAGGAAGTGGTTTCAGACAAGCCCGAGCCTGTCGAATGTATGAGTTCAAATTCTTCCCGTGTTATTCAGAGGATGCATCTGAGTCACTTCTTTTTTTAAAACAAGCAGAGTATGCCTTAAGGCCACATTCCACTTTATGGTATTTGCTTGCAGCACCATCAAAAACTGCAAGCAAACTGCTGCAAATTTGTTTGCGGTAGGGTGCCACAAGGTGGAATATAAGTACTTGTGGCACTTGCTTGCAGTATCTGCTTGTGGCACCTGCTATTTCATATTGATTTTATATTAATTGCTTGCTGTTGCAGATACCAACATGTTGGTATCAAAATAGCAAAGTGGAATATAGGCTATATTCTTTTTTGATTGCTCTTTTTAAATTATCATTATTCATCTCACAACTTTTCTTTATAACTGTGATGAAAAGGGGTCTCAACTGATATCGTAGCTCCTTTTGTTTTAGTTCGTTCTCTTGCTGGGTTCGGCCGTTCCTCCTGGAACAAGACAATAGGGACGTTGTGGGAGTTGTTAGTCTGGACCTCAGGCTTAGGTGCAAAACTGTAGACCAAGCACGATGGCGCTGAGCAAGTCAAGCTTCTTTGAGTTGTGCCTCTCGTAAGAGGGTGGGCTGAATGGTGTGTCACCAAAGGAGCGAATGGTTTCCTGTTATCTTAAGGGGGAGGTCCAAGAAGGCTGGGCCCCACAAGCCTACACATACATTACACTTTGTGTGGGATCAACTACTGTTCTACTAGGGTTCCACTCTGGGACGAGGATAACGGGCCATCCCCAATAACAGAAGGGTGGTAGCATGCTGGCCGTCCACCTGACACCTTGTTTCCCATGCCTGGTAGATATGTGCTATCCACCAATTCGCGTCATGCTCCCCGTTCTCATGCCAAGCTAGCCCATATTTAGTCTAAGTCAAATCACCACTTTAGCCCAAACTATGATATTCTTCTTTCTCTCATTCTTCATTCCCTGTTTTCTCTATTATTCTAAGTCCTGAGGTGGTTCTGACTTAAGAAAGGAAGAGGTGTTGACATGTTGAGTACCAACAAAGGGACTGTTCATTTTGTGCTACATTGCTTATTATATTACCACAAACTTCGATTTCATTGGTTAACACTGAGCACATGGTCTGTTTGACCTTGTAAAGGGTCATTTCTTTTTTCTTTTTCTTTTGGTTTGAATGTGTTTTACTGCAGTTTCACGTATGTACATGTTCTTCCAGCTTAAACTTTACTTTGGTCGTAGCCTTCTGCTGTTCGATCGTCAATCTATCCCACAAGTGTACACCCCTATATAATGGACTTTTCTCATAAGACTCAAATCTACGATCACGTATCTTAAACTTATTTACTACTATTTCTTAGTTCTATATGAGGCCGCTTCAATTCCAATTTGCAAGTCATTGCACTCTGTCTCTTCACAACACTTCACATGTGTTCCTTTCTTCTTACTTTCAACTTTTCAAGTCTATACAGCACTTCCAAATCGTCAATTGATAATCTCTGATTTTTACTATTATCTATCAACTTCACTGCCCATTGTTGCAACTTATCTAACCTGTATACTCTGTCAGCTGGGGCACTTTCTATCATAAAATCGCATAATCCATCAGTGGCAAAATAGTCTGCTTATATACAATATTAGCTGTATCACTATTAATATACTTGCGAATTTTACTAAGATGGTATATCTTCTGAATGATTTTGTTATATTTGTCATCCATAAATTTTCGAAAACACTATTGAGAATCTACTAAAACACCCAGATAATTATAGCTAACCACCTCCAGCGTCACACCCCCTAATGAAACATGTTGAGCTGCATGCCTACATTGCCCTTTCCCACGCACCAACATTAAGGCTTAAACGATTTATTGTACACCATTATATAGCGTATTGAGGGCAACATTATTGTTCTCCACAACATGTTTAACACATTCACCAGACGTATAAAGGATCGTATCGTCTGCATACAATTATGATTCACAAGAATTCATACTATCAATCAAATCATTTATATACACAAGAAACAAGAAAGGGCCCAAAATTGAGCCCTGGGGCACACCCATATCTACATCCAAAAGCTCAGATAACGTAACTGTTACCTTTACACATTGTTTACGACACCTTAGGTAATTTCTACACCAGCGTACTGCAGCATCTGAAAGTCCATACAATTTTAATTTATTACATAAAATTTTGTGGTCAAGAGTGTCAAACGCCTTACTATAATCTATAAATATTGAACTAATAACTTCTTCCATGTCATATCTATCATAGATAAACATAGTCGAATATTGCTGTTGAGGTACTCATCCCTGATCTAAAAATCAGAAAGGATGTTCTTTATTTATTCCTATGTTGCGACATTCTCATGACAAGATCTCAATGACAGTGAACAGTTCCAAGGATAGAATCCACTCGACCACACTCAGTCAACGCTCCCGCTATCTAAGCAGTCTATCAGCTTCAATTCCAACTCTTCTAATTCTTCTAGAACACAACCTTTCCAGGATGGTTAACTCACAACAACGTTCAGATCTTTTAAAAATAACTGAGTGCTGCCCTGAATGGCCCTAATGTATGGATGGTACAATACACGTTACTAACTAGACTCCTCTCTACTCTTCACCTATGACAAAGAGTTATAGCTAAGGCATGCGCTGATGTAAACACACTAATGCTAAGCTTCTGAGTGTGGACTGACCACCCGCGTCAGTACAGAATCATGTAACTGCAAGTGACCCATGTAAGGGTCAACGTGATTGTAACTGACCAATAGGAAGCCATTTGAGGCCATATAAAGCTTGGAATAGCATGAATGAAAAAGTCCCTTTTAGGTACTCACTGTGTTCACACCTCTTTCTTCCTGGACACGAACCATCTCTGGACTTAGATGATCAGGGCTTATGGGGCATGAGGCACGAGCAGCTGAATTGAAACTAAGGGGGATGAGGTCTGAAGCACAATTAGGACAGGCACAGGGAATGATGCAACGGGCAGCCAGCCAACACAGTACCAACCCTTTATTTTTGGTGATGGTCTGATGGCCATCCTTTAGCACGAGGCCCAGAATCGCCAATAGCACAACGGCACAAAGCCCAAAATACCAACAGGCCTGCGGGACCCAGCTATAACTGTCCTTCTACCTGTCTTAAAAACGTAGTGCTGTTAATAATGTTATGATAAAGAAAAAAGTGGTATATCTAGATTCGGTTTATTTTTTTCTATCATTCAATGCCAAAATTGTTTGTCAGGCACAAGTATTTCAATAATGGAATGGGAGTAGAATCTGACAAAGACTGCACAAGTTTTCAAATTATGAGCATCCTTCCATGTGACATTGATATATGTGACCCAACAGGGGGAAAGGATGCTCCGAGGGGGATTTTTCCTATACCCTAGGACTAATGTTTAAGGAGATATGAGTAATTTAATGAAAAATAGTGGTAAAACTGTCTTAGACAAACATTTTGTGTACATTACAGCTGACCTACTCAAAAGATTCTATTTCATTCTAAAATATCCTTATTTGGAATGTCAATGGAACGTTTTATACCCCAAATTTACCAAACAATAGTAATTTGGTTGCCATGGCAACAGTAATTTTAGGAATTTATTAGAAAAATTGCGACATCATGTTGAAAAATATAACTTGAAAATATTCCAGCTTCAAACAGATAAACAATATCATTTTTAGATCAAGAGTTATGATCATAATAGTATTTTATAAATAGCCATTTATGTTTTTCCAGAATTATGCTTTGTTTTTAAATCACTTAGTAAACACTGAATAATTCGTGTAGTTGTCATTTTCAGGAACATTGACGTTCCTATGTTCTATAACCTGTAACTTCTTTGATAATTAACGCAATTACTCATTTTTGGTATTATTTGAAAGCTTATTCTATCCTCTTAAATGTTGAATTTCCGCCTGGAGCATCCTTTCCCCCTGTTGGGTCACATATATATATAAAACTTACTATAAATCTTTGGAAAGTAGAACTCAAAATAGAACTGAAAAACAAAACCAGCCCTTTCTTGCCCTGCAGACCTATACCATTAGCTGGAACACGTAGAGACCCCTTCCTCCTTTTGACTCTGAGCCCTCACCTGATGCGCCCTGATAACGACCCAACCTCCGACCACCCTTGTGCATGAGGTACAACTCTCAGGCACTGGAACTCTCTCTTGACACCCTGTGCTCAGCCTGCAATCCTGCATTCAGGCTTGGGTCTTGTCCATTCCGGCTGTCCTATCTGTTCTCTCATGCCACAGAGAATGGTCAGAACACGGCTAGAAGCCGAACTCGACATGGAAAAGGGACCAAACCCCATTTCCCATCACACTATATTAATATTATTATTGCATGCACTCGTTATTTAATTTGAAAAAGCTAGATAATTACACATATAACAATAATCAATGCATGAGCAATTAGTTAATGTCTTTACCATTATAATAAATACTCAATTAGATTCTCCAAAACTGTATCACTTTAGCCTAAGAAAAGGGGCGTGGCTTGGGTTTCCTTGGATTTACCAAGGAATAACCTTTTGTTATTCCCCTGCTTTCTGAATAACAAATGTATGGACACTACCCCATTAGGGGTGAAATAAATAAGACATTTACCGTACTAGGTCTAGTGTCTATTGTGACACCATTCGCCACATACACTTTTGTCCTGCTTACATTTTTTTAGGATCCAACCAGACATTTGCGAGTATTGAGACACAGGGTCGTCACTGGTCACGCCAGAGAGTATAGCTTTTGTAAGGATAATATTGCTCAGCAGGGGACATTCTCGCAGGCCGCTCTAGAACATACTGTATTTCAGTTGCTTTTATCTATCATCAACTGATAAGTTATAGTCCTAAATCAGTTATGCTCCTGAAGAATAGTTTTGGGGTTTAAGCAAGGGGGTAAAAGCTGCTCTTTATTTCATAAGTTTACAATTAAACAAAATTACTTCAATGTGGCGGTGTATCCCCCCCCCCCCCCCCAAACTTCCACTTACCGGGTACTACACTGCCAATAATTTGTCAGATATTCCCTTGAGTGGAGATGCTCTTCGTCTCAGAGTGCTCCCACTCTCCCTACAAGTTCATCACATTACGTATCACCTTGTCAATAATGTACAAGTGAGGAAAGTCATAAGATCGAAAACCATCCAGTGTGACTTTAGCGCACAACATCAGAACAAGCAAAGTTCACTTTCGTATTTACGTAATATTTTACCATTGACAGTTTTCCAAAGGTCATCGCGATTAGGACAATTATTTATCTGATCTATAAAATATAATCATTTGCAGGGGATTTTTTAAAAATTATTGTTCCAGGCTTGCAGAAAAGGATAATTAATCATAACGCATCTGTATGGTGAACCAACGATGAAACATAAACATAAGTGTGAGTGTGATCTCTTTGACTGAGGTTTAAGGATATTACGCATTCGGGAGTCTAGGTTTGCGTATGCGTCTTTCTTTGGTGCCACTACCTGTGGGTGGTCAAGCACGAATTTTCAACCGAACAGGACCATCTCTTGTTCAATATGGCGACGCCCACTGGGCCTCTCCCGAGTGCGGTATGATTTACAAAGATTTCCCTTCATAGCTCTTGTAAGGAATAGGTAGGCTTTAACGCCCATTTTTGAGCTTGGATGTACAAGACCTTATATATTTGAATTTGAAGCAGGAGCCGAAATGACAAAGGGTGTCCTTGTTAAAGCAGCAAATGCCTTGGTTTTGTTAATTTAACAGTAAGTAGATCTGTATTCTTTGTATGTAAAGAGGTTTTGTACGATTTCAGAAAGTTGGAAACATAAAGCATGTTTGCTATAGGCGATTTGTAATTGTGATCTGAGGTATTAGCACAAACCTTTGGTATTAAGAATGATTATTTTTGGAAATAATTATTCTATGATTTACCATCACTATATGATTACAGATTGTCAAGTCAGAATTATGGTTTTTCATGTTGGCGATGGCAAGAAAAAGTCCTAGACAGTAATGGGCTTTAAACACGTGCACCACTGCATTGATGAGGTGGATCAAAACGGTGGCGATAGCTTGAGATTTGTTGCATTGCAAGTCATCATTAACCATTGCACACGATTTTATAAGAGCATAGCATCTGCCTGGTGACAGTGGAACCTCGATGGCGATGGTGTCCATTTTTGTACTCGTGATGACATACAAACAATAAATTGAAATAAAGTAAATGAACATATCATGTATTATGAGGGGGTATGATTGCGTATCATCGCACACACAAAACCGTTATAATCAACAGAGAAACAGTGAGATCCTATACAACATACGGGAGATGCGCACTGGGCACGGTCATGTTGAACAACGGATGGTCCTGATTGGCTAAAAAGTCGCGCTTGACCACCCACAGGTAGTGGCGCCAAAGGAACACACATGCGCAAACGTAGACTCCCAAATACGTTATACTGCTATAGTAATAAGCCCATCCCACATTGGGTATATCCCAGGGTTGGACAAGGGTCAGACAAAACCGATGTATTAGAGATCCTTCGCTCCTAGAGTTGGGGTTGCTAAAATAAGCAATATATTTCTATATCTCCAAGTAATGCTAGAACATTATTATTTCTTAAATTCTATTAATTGACAGGTTTGAAGGTTTGCCAGGTAATCCCAATACTACATTTCAGAGCAAAATAGGGTTGGACATTAAATATTGGATTGACAGGCTTAAACATTGGTTCCTATGGGGAAAAGTCCAAAACATAAGGTGACATTTTAGAAATTTTAGGAGCAATCTGTCAATTAAATTGCTTTGGTTAATTTTGTATAATGCAACTGTCTCCAGGGAATAAGCAAGGAAGCAATATTGAAAATATTTCTTGTTAAACTTGATTGGTGTTGTAAACTGGGATGGGCTTATTTTGATGGCTCGCTTTGCAAATTAAGAAGCTATCGTGGCCAATTTGGCCATCATTGCATTGACACACAGCTAACCCAAAATAAAAACAAAACAGTATGAACATGCATTAATTAAATATAGTACCTCTGTTATGGTTGAATAGAGGACATGTTGCTTCATAATCATTTGGTTATTACGTTAATTTTCAGTCTACGTACACGTACAGAAAATAATGCAAAAATGAAAGACAAATACGTTCACTTTACCTGAGCCTAGGTTTATTGTTTTGACATTTGATCACCTCTCCGCAAAAAGTATGAATATTGCCGAGAGTGCTGTGGTGAGATGGAGTAGGGGATTGGGGGTCGTGAGTTGTGTGGAAAGTACCCGCAGAGTGCCACAACTAAGGAGGGTAATCCAGGTGGAGAGACTTTCGGCGGCACTCGGGGTTGAATAACAGGTTGCACTTTGCGGCAGTTGGAGGCAGTCCTCACTATTACCTGATCAATATTTGGGACCTCCCCAAACCTCCAGCCCCTCTTGTCACCCACCACCAGCAACTCCTCAGTAACCACTACTCCCATCACCTCCTAACTCCCTACTCCCTCCAGTACCATCCCAGATGGGGGGAGTCTGGCTCTTATACTGCGGAGCCGCAGGCAACAGGCATAGAAGCCCCCCGCCCCCAAACTACCCCCCGGCGCCATCCACCCATCCCGCTCCCGGAGTGGGCTCGACTAACACCTTACTATTTACACAAACAAGCCATGCTTTCAGATCCCATTTACCGTTATGATATTTCCACAGTTGTGCACATTACCGTTTGAATGCCCTTAATGGCGAGGCAAACGCCGCCTGCCATTGTCTGCTTAAATGGATGACTCCGCGCGGCTCAAATCTCAAAGACACAAATCGATGTTCACAATCAATACGGCCATCTCGCCGCGCTCACTCCTGTGCGGCGAGGGCTTCCACTTTTTATTTGGTGTACTTTTTCTTCTCGCTGGCGGTGTGAGACCTAGCCGTAGGGTGCAATAATATTGTCGTTATTTGCCAACTCTCTGTGGCCGTGTTGGTTTTAGTTGGTGCGGGGATTGTGAGGAATATTGGAGACTAGCCGGAGGCTTTTTGAAATAAGCGAGGGACAAATCCCCCAACTCTCGTCTGAACGCTGAACAACAGGGAGGCATGAGGAGTAGGGAGAGCGACGCACATAACATCTACTCTCATATCGATCATAACCTTTCTCTCAATTATTATGCACGGTCTTTCCGTCATATCAAATGCATTAACCAGAATCTCTATTGACTCTGCACCATAACCCTTTTCAAATTAGATGGAGTAGCAAATACCAAGTCCCAATACCGATTTAGTTCCCTAATATTTTATCATGTGGAACTTCAAGTTTTTAACCGAACTTAGAGAGACAGTGAAACGTGTACTTAATCTATTATGTAACGCTAAATATACAACATCGCATGAGATGGATTCATTGCGAGGCAGAAGTCTTGAAAATTGTGTGTACAAACATTTATCCATCATGTACGTATATAAAGTACTATGTACATGGACAAATAGTTGGATTGCTCTAATAATGGGCGAAAAAGGTTTGACAAGTTACAAACAGATATCCTCCAGTATTACTTGATCAAATTAGTTACATACCACATGAGTCTATAGCCCATATGGATCTTGCTGTGAAGAATTTGCCTTTAAGGGGAAATAAGTTCCATAAAATCACTGGGTTCTCTTTTTTCATTGTGTTTAAAAAAATAGATTTGAGGAGTACATACAATCCTTCGGCTGACAGTGGATAGTCATTAATCCCACCGTCTCCTGACCTCCTGCTCCATGTAGTACCTTCTCAAGTTGTATGAGGGGGTCTGCAACTGCTTCTTATACTGAACTTGAAGAGCCGTAGGCAACAGGCATAGAAGTAGTTTTGTTTGTGGGAGATCACTTTTTTATATTGATACAATAATCATATATATTATTATAATTAAACTCTTATTTGATCGCTGAAGGTAAGTATGGAAAGTTGATATGTGAACGACTGTGCGAAAAGACAACTCAAAGGTAGTAAATTGGAATCCACCATTATATTAGTCAAGAACAAATATATATCGTGTTATAATGATATGGTTTGATAAGAATTGATTCTTAAACAATTGGGTATATATATTTGCAGAAATAAGCCCAATAATTGAATAAAATAAGCAGTTCAAAGATACTAGATACAAGATTTAATTCATATTATATATACTGCCGTGGGAACTTGGAGTCGCAGACGTTGCTACACGTGCTGATACACGAAGGGGCAGGACTGACGTGCATCAATCACCTCACAAAGCCCACTCCAGGGCCCCGACGTAACTCACCACGTCAAGGGGCCCCACCGACACCCAAAGGACGTCCCCACGTCACCCTGACGTCCTCCTGACGTCTGGGAGTGCCCGGGTAGAGAGAGACGCCGGCAGCACCTGGCTGATCTCACGGGGGTCCCCGGTCGGAAACATCAGGGTCCAGATTAAAGGGGACCTGCCGACCGGGCGCTGCATAGCAGGATAACGTGTTTGCATAGATGACCAACTGGGCGTGAAATGTGGAGATGTTTGGGGGCGGGGCCTCCCGGACCCCCCGGCACAAAAAGCCCTGAGCAGGCGCACTTGAACGCGCCGCCGGAAGCAGCAGCGCGTGACGTCAGAAGAAGGTGGGAGGGGTTCCGGTGGGCGGAGGGGTGTTTGTAGAGGCCGCTCGGCCGGGGATAAATAAGGTGGTCGAGTAGGGGGTGGAGGTGCGGGACACCCACAGGAGACATGGTGGCCACTCCAGGGTGACAAATCGCCCACTGACTACTACGAATATACTCGAACTGGCGGTGTCTAAAAAGATGACTTGATTGAAAACAAATTGAGGCTTTTGTCCGCCTTGTTTCCCACCTGCCGCCGCCTCCACGTTGTGTGCGCAGCGGGAACGGGAACAAAGGCCATAAGTTTGTTCAAACTTTGTCAGCGTTCACATGAACATCATGGCAAATATCAGGGAATATGTTTCGCGTGTGATGCTAGTTTATCACTGAATCATAGTTGTTCCGTCTCGCTCCGATGGATTTCAAGCGAGAAGTAAAGGTGTGCAAAAAGCAGTACCGGTGCAATTATTACGTCATCAATTCATATTTCTATGACGGTTGATTTTATTGCGTTTTTGTCCATTGGCTGCGCTAACAGACACGAACAAGTTTATTGCTCGCCTAATCAAACGGACGTTTTGTGTTTTGTGTTGACCTGAAAGCGCCTATAGATAAGGCCAGCAGTTGCCTTTTAACTAAGCTGGCGTTCTGGTCAGCGGTTGTCATGGCAATTAAACATGGCGTGCACGACCCACAATGCACCCTGACCGGCAGGGCGCATGCGTGTGTCTATGCCATGAACCTGCAGGCCCCACTGGGATATTACAGCCACATTCGGCCGATAACCCGCTCTCTAATTCTAAATGCCCCCCTCTACAATATGAGTACCATTTAGGTTACTACTTCAAAACAATGGCTCTGTCAACTAGTCAGCAGTGGAAGCCACACAAACAAAGCTCCACACGCAGCCCGATGTGGAGTTGTATTCACAGGCTTGGTGCCAGGTAAATATGTCGCTGATTAGCCAATCAATTACAACGCGGCTTAGAACAATGGGGCCATGCCAACCGGGTTTCACATTGCTCCAGGTGGGGTCAAAGTGTCACCCAATCAAGGTGTATGCAGGCCACTTTTCTCCAGGTGTGCACAGGTGAATCGAGTTAGGCATATAGAGCCTTTCGGACCGTAACATATATGTGTTTGCTGTTTATTGTACCATAGCATAGATCCACAAATCTAATCAATTATTTATTACTATTCTTCGCACCATTGTTTATTTCTTTTGGATAAATCAGCTGACAATTTTTAAGAGCTATACCCGAGAAATTCAATGGGGATTTGCATTACATTTAACCTACTAATTAGCTTTCATTTTGAGGCAGTAAGTGTTCTATAGTGAAAAGGTTGGATCGGTTCCATATACATTTGTTAGAAAGTTATGATCGGAATTGTTCATGTATTGTGCTTTACATCCGAACCGATCAATTCTACTACTCACAATCTAAGCTGACATTCTCTTTCAATATGTATTATCAATACATGTCTAGACTAACCATCAATTTTCCCATTGTATTGTTCGTTCTTTTATTTATGGGGTTTTTCATTGGTCATATGATTTTCTAGATTTCTCTTAATGCAACGCCAGCTTTTCATGGCGAGCATAACGGGAGATTTCCTAAGCATATGGCTGGTGCCGTTTGACCAGATTGCGCCTGGTTTGTCGTCCAAACAGTGATCGGGCATGGCACGACGGCGACTTTCCGGTCTCGGCGGTTTCATATTTCTGTCATGAACTCGGCCTGTTTGCTCCTCGACTCGTCACTCCGCCTGTATCGATCCGCCACCGCGCCTGCGTACAACAAGAAAAGTAGTCCTGTCCAGCGGAAGTTGGTGCGCTGCGAGTAAACACATCCGTCGCCCCGACGATCGATGCGAGTTTGCAAATCCAATTTGGAAACATGTCGAACAAGCCGGAGGGACATGCTTCTGGAGTGCCACTAGATCCCTTCGACTGGTTGGCGCGGTCTGCGAGCCGAGGGGGCGAGCGGGCCCACGTCGAGGGCCACTTGGTCGGTGCAGACGCTGAATTTAGTTTTCATTATGGAGGCAAAAGTGGGAGTGTCGTCAAATAGTGAACATCTCCACGTTTTAATGACAATGTCAATATGGCCGCTGCGCTCGTCAAACCAGTGGCGGCGGGGGTTGGGCGGATTGAGTACTGCCCGGCCACTGTTGTGGGCACATGTACAGGCATAAATCTGTACTCTATAGAAAAACGGCGCCCAGTTTATTGATGTCCGGAATAAACTGTGAATCTATTAGGTTTACTCCCAACGATTCCAAATAATGTTATTTCATTGCCTCAACAAGGGATGTGCTCTTAAATCAAAAATATAATTCTAAGATGGAACTCATCATTTTGTGTTGGTAATTTTAAGCTTTGTTAGTTTACAGGAATAACGGGAGGATGTGTGAGGGGAATGCAGTGATGGGGACTCGAGATGGTCGAGGAGGGGATCGGCTTTCCGATGGTGGCGGTGTGAAGGCGCCGAATCACCAGAGTTGTTGTGTTTTTAGTCGCGCTTCGATCGATAGCTTTCAGCCGCGCTAATGGGGTTTCGAGTGTCCCGGGGCGTGCGTGGCATGGACAGCCCGCGCCTGGAGGGCCGGCCGTGGAGAGGTCCTCCACGGCGGGAGGCAGGCGCATCCCGGCCCGGTCCCCCTCCCGGCCGCCTTTGGAGGACCTGGCGCTGATCCAGCTTGTGTCTCCCTCTGCCCGGGTCCTCCGGAGTAGGGCCTCCCGAGGCGCCAACGCTCACACACTTTCTCCTCCAGTAGGTCCACTCCTCACCTCCTCCTCCTCTCGCCCCGTCCCTGATACGCCCTTCTGCCAGAGTCGGCCGAATTCTACCTCCAGCAGCAGGCGGCTATAGCCCCCTCTCCCCTGTTGGTGCCTCCAGTGCCACCTTCAGTGGTTGTAGGGTACACTTGTTGAGCCACTCTCTGCTCCTCCTGGGCTAAGAGGTCGCCCGCCGGGCCTTTCTTATATAAACTCCCGTAGCGCCAGTAATAAAAGCCTAGTCGGCCACCCGCTGCCTACCTGCGGCCCCGCCATGGCGGCCAGGTGAAGGCAGCTCCTTACCTTTATCTGGTTACCTTTCTCCATAGGATTCATACATGTATCAGCCATGTCGCCATGGTCGCCCGCCTGAACATGTGGAGGATAAGGTTTGCTGTGAGTAGATCGAGCACTTTGATTTTCATGTACGTGTAGTTAGATTTGTGTTCAAAGTAAATGTATCACAAAACAGAACATTTATTGAAACTAGGCCTCTAGCCTATTTCGGGTCATATTCGTAGTCGGGTCATATTTATGGTCAGATGATATCACGACAAGGATTTCTTATCAGTGTTCATCATATTAGCATCATTTTGATACCAGGAACCTGTGTATATCATCACATTCGGACATCATGCGTGCATACTGTCCAATACTTAACAGTATTGCTATAATTGTTTATTTTCCGACTGGAAAGAGTATAATCGAAAGTTCGTGAAATCATTGTCAATGGTCGCGGGAAATTTGCTATCTTGAGAAGCGGCTGGGCTGTTGGAAATAGATGAATGTGAACAGATCCATTTGGGTGCAAAGGGATGGGGAACGACTAGGTGTTGGTGTGGATGTCGGATCAGGTAGATATTAGGGTCAGGCGAGTCAAGGCTAAGTGTCTTTGAGGCCGACACCTCAGGTCCTTTACCTTAACGCCTCACAGCTCTCTCCCTGCCCCCTCCCCCACCTCTCTGAACCCCTTGCCGGGCCTTATCAAGGCCCCTGTGTAGGAGTACTAGTACTACTACCCCTCCAGTGCATCTCACCTACCCACTGCCCAGCTTCAAAGCCACTCGGCCGCCCCTTCACTGAATGGCCGCTGTCGGGGCGCGTTTTAGCATCGCTGCCTACATGAAAGCTGAGTCGGCGCTCAACTTTTATCGCCTCCTTTAGGCGCACGGTCCGCCCGCCCGCCCAAAGCCCGGCGCGTCGCCGACGCGGCGGCGGCGGCTTTCGGCTTTCCGGCCCCAAATCGATATACATTTGTTGGGGCGGCGCGCCTTAAAACCGGCCCGCCTTGTAGAGATCGGAAGTCGGTGTAAAGATAAGCGGTTTGAAAGGTGGGCCCGGCGAGAGGCCGGAGTTAAAGGCCGGGGGCGGGGAGGGGACGGTCGCAGGGGGTAGGAGCACTGGAGGGGGCAGGAGGAGGGTGGGCACGGCCGCCGAGGGGCATTAGGACTAAGTGTCGGGCAGGACGTTCGGCTCGTTTATTGTCTACTCGTTGTAATGATCGCACGGGGCGCAGGGAGGGACTTCCAATCGCCTGCCTCTCGCCCATCTACCACCCTCTCTGGCCCAATTCGCCACCAAACGCCCCTGGACCCACCCACCCTCCCGCGCACTCAACCACACTCTCACCCTCCCAGCTTCCAGCCTACCACGCACATCAAAGGCTGTCGCTGAAAGCCCACGTCGAACACCTCAGGACTCGCCTCCTTCCTCTTCTCCCGCCCCCTTCAGCGTCCTCAAACTTATCGTCGCGCGCCTCTCTGTTTGGCTGTTTCTTGTAAGTGCGTGAAGGCCTTCCGAGTGAGCGTCTGTCGACGGACGCCACTTCCGGTGGGTAAAAGACGCGCTCACTGCACCTCCGCCGTTTGATCGGGTACCGGTTTGATCCGCTGCCAGTAGCAGAGGCGGGGGTTATAAAGTAAAACACCTCGCGCGTCCTTTGTAACACGTTGACATGAAGGAAGACACACCTCCCGCCACTGTCAGCGGAAAGACTCCCTCTAAAAGCCAGGCGTTTTAAACCCTGTCAACTGACTCGCACCTTGCATGCGAAAACTTTATAAATTGCCCACACCAGCCACACGGAATTAATGGCTTTCAATCATATCAATAATAAAAGAAATTAATGCGCCAACGAAAGGTCATTAACATTATATTGAAAGATAAGAGAAACTACAGTGTAAGGCTTCAAGGAACATGAATTGTAAACTTCAGGTTTTATCTTTCAGGATAACGCCTGTAGAGTGAGCCTGGTGCAAAGGGTTCTTTCCCTGCACTACTCGCTTCTGCGCCTGTTCAAGAAGGCACTTTCTATATACTACTGACGGTCGTCTTCTAGGCAGTAGGCTTCAAAGTACTATTATCTTACTTTCTCCTCACCGTGCCCTTAACTGGAGCTGTACAGGTCTCCAGTCGATTGCAGCTTTAATCTACCTGCTGTAGTTTGCCGGCGGCCGACCTTTCACATTCATAGTCCTCATAATGGCTTGGTACACAGAATGTTTTACATTACTTTAGCATTAGAAGTACAATTTGCACGGAGACGGGCAACTCTTTGTGCATATCTCACAACAGATTAGGAAAAGAATTAGGCAAAGTCCTTGGCAATGAGAGGGATTCTTAAGACTAAATACAAACAGTCCTCATTTTAAGGTAACTCTCTAGGAAGAGATTCACGCTCCACTAGCCAGCTACGATGAAAGGCAATTAATATAAAGTGTCTGAAATCTTGTTGTAATTTGTGAAGCTCCATTTAACGCTGTCGCCGGTATTTGAAGTAAAATACCGTGAAAAATTCCCGGTAATGACCTTATAATATTGCAATGGATGTCCTGTGATGAACGATGTCTCTGTTCCTAACCTTCTAAAGCATTTAGGGAACAACTGAGTCCATTAAAGATCATAGCAATTATGCTACTGAAAGGAATTTCAGTATTTTCAACAAAGATGAATTCAAATTAGTTCACCCTAAGACGCTGTATTTTTGAGCATGTTAAATCCTTCATATATCTAGTGCACCCCACACTTGCTTCATATGTGTTTTTACCTTCTAGCCAAAGGTGTTGCAACTTGCTTTCAACAATTAGATAACGACGAAATAATACAAGTGACACAGTAGTAGAACTGTTTCACCTGAGGATTTGCACTTCACAGTGGGAGTTTTGACTGATGAGATCACTCTGCTGCTCCTCAGCCTGCCACACATTTATCTTAACGTGACTGGAGACCTGCCTCTAAAGGACCCAACCGCCGGCGTTTTGTGCTGCTTTCTAGTCGGGAATTGATGTCATTAAGACAAGACATCACACAAGTCGGCACATTGGAAAACGTTCATGCTCACTTGGAGAAGGAGGATACAGCACATTTAAACCCAACTGCCAAGCCAGTAAGCAGCCTTTGATGATCGATTTCCTTAATGTCATTTTGTTCTTCTACGCCGCTCTTCGTCTTGAAAAAAACACGGCCCTAACAAAGCCACCATTGTGCTTCTCTTTAATGAGGTATTTTCAGGCTTTCAGAAGATGTGCCTGCAGTGCTTTTTGGTCTCCCATATGTGCCATTCAGCTACTGGCGGCGGTGAGGAGAAATGCCGAGGCGCAGCGTCGATAATCGGGGAGTTAGCGGACAAAGGGGGCGGCCGAGAAGTTGACGCTTGTGTTTGGAGAGTGATTGTCCGTGACGTCACACAAAAGACGCCGCGCGTTCGGAGACCACAACAGGCGGTATACAAAGACCTGTGAGGGGTGGTGAGTTGTGGCTTGTTGAAAGCGAACAGTGGACGTACCCATCTGAGGAAAACTGAAATAGTGAGCGTAAATAGGCATATATACCAAATTAGCCTGTTAAGATGTCAAACCGTTTAACATTGGGACCACAAGTATGCTGGTTATAATCGCCAAAGGGAAAGGGCAAAGGAGGACCATCATAAGAGCCCCCATCAAATAGATTTAGCAATATGATAATTGTCTTCGTCGAAACTGAGACTTGTACATGTATGTAGTTAAAAGACCATGCCTAAGTTACTGGTTAAAGCCGATAAGCAGTTAGGCCTATTACGCAAAATGCTACAGATTGTCAGTCGTCATGGTATATATACTTCTCAAAAAATACTTCTATAAAAATCACTAATGCATCTGCTGACATCTGTAGGAGACTAGAAACTGCCCAAAGTAACCACCAGCAGTAAGCTGCTACTCGAGCGTTAAGGCCGGCTGGTCCCATTTACACAACCCTCACAAGTCCGATTACCGTCTGCTACTTTGGCCGACTTAAAAGCGCGCGCTAATCACGCCCGGCCCGGCGCCCGACTTCCCGCGCTAATCGGCCGTGTTCTATCAGACAATAATACGTGTAATCGATGTGAATTATGTGTCTATTATCGCCCGCTACCCCGGGGCACACTGGAGGAAGGGGCCGGGAGACGCAGGGTGGATAATGACAGCCCTCCCTGGGCGATGTTAGGGGGTGTTAATTTGGCCGGCTCCTCTGTCAACCTGACACGGCCGATCACAGGTGGGCGCAGACAAGAGGAGGCAATCGGATAGCTTCACCAGCTTTTGTGCCGGGGTGGGGAGTCACGGGAATGGTACCATGTGTGTTTTATGATTCTTTCACACCCAGCCCACCCACCTCTCATCAGAACCTGATAGTGTAAATGTTATCATAGCCGCAGCCTGGGGCAGACCACTACCATGTGTTAATCCGGCTGACATTAACTGCTCTGGGATGGTCTTAATCATCGGGTTACTCGATGTGAAGATTGATAGATCTGCGTCGCTTAGGAATCGACCTTAATCGATGTACCTGATGGAAGCCTGTTTGTATCTGTTAACTACACTTTATACGAGGGTAGTTATTCTCAATATGTCATAGTCTCCTCATGAGACTTAGATGTCTGTACAGCAATATACCTGTAGAACAGTTTCGGGTTTGCAGAAAACCGTATTTTGTTATCTATTCTTTCCACACCGAACCTGAGATTGACCTGAACTGTCTTACCAAAAGAATTAAATTGTGAGATTTAAGATTTTTGCAGATCAGATAGAATGTGCATCAGTTTGAATACGGTGTATAATTATAATTAATATCCATTTAGCCATTATCTTTATCATGTAACATTTAGCCCCATATCAGAGATAAATCAATTTCATACTTTTAAAATCTGAATTATAGAAGCTTTGGCCACAAGTAGGCTACGCTTTAGAAGTTCTGTCTTTGTTCATTGTATTCACAATCACCCTTTAAGTCATCATCCGAAAGAGTACATGGACACTGTAATTGACCAGTTGCAAGATCAGACAAATAACTGTATCAATTATGATATAAAGAACATCATTAAAAGTGAGTTAGGGGCCGGGGAAGGTGGTAGTTTATGGTCAATTAAAGCGGATCAGTCGGTCCCACATCTACCTGACTATTGGCCTGTAAAATCATGGCCAACCACTAACGCCCATTGTACCTTACTCAATGCATGACAAACAACATTAAAACATCCCCCACAGCATGCAATATCGACCAAGATATCATCGGGGTCCGGCCGATAATAATCGGCGGACCTTTTTACGTGAATAAACAAAAGCTCTAGATATTAGATGGAATGATTATTTTCTATCCACAAGTCGTAGGTCAGGGGCATTTCTTGCCAACTTTCTTCTGCAGCCGACTTTTGTCCCTATACTGAAAGGTCCGGGTTATCGGTCGATGGGCGTGAATAAAGAGGACGTGATTGGCGGTGAATCTGTCCTCTGACAATGGCTGTAGGGGGAATGGCTGGAGACGCCGAGCTCTATATCAGCATTGGCATCCCTTCCCGCCAAACTTGGCCGCCGTGCACCGCGTCGCTGAAAGCCAACAGACATTTGGCGGTTTTCCCGCGCTGCGCCGGCCCGTGTTTACTCTTGGTAATTGTTCCGTATTGGAGACGGCGTTGCCGGACAATAAGCTACCAGAAAAGGCGCATGCGGGCTGGCAGGGACACGGGTTGAGCTGCTCCGAGGTCGTCTGCCCGACTCAGCGAGAGGGCTCAGGTCCCGGCTTCAGCAAAGTAAGGAATGTTTGACTTGAGCGTTGTCAAATGGAGGCGGCCGGCGCACTGACATCAGGATTTATGGGCTTTATGACAGATTAGCTTTTTGCATGGTCAGATGTTCAGGTTTACTTTGGCGCGCAGCTCTCGTTCATGTGAACGATACGCTGATTTATTATATCTGAATATGACAGCCATGCAACAACAATATTTTGTAATGCAAAAATATGAAATCAATTAATCTTTTCTGCCAAACTTGCAAAAATACCATCCAAAACTTAATTTAAATCTAGCTTGGATAGTGTGGCTTTTTTGTATAGGTAGATATGGAAAGGTCATGGTCATGTAAGAATGTCTGAGCAGACTAGGAAATCGGGGTGAAATAGGTTGGTGCGGAGCATCCATTACAGGAGTGTGCGCCCCCTGATTACAAGCCGTCGCTCGTCCACGGAACGCGGGAAGCTGAAAGGTTAGCGATTGGAGCAGACGACTTCCAAACCCAGCCGGTAATGGCGCCCGTGAGTGACGCTGCGGAAGTCCAAGACGGATTTGAATAGTCATTCAGAGGTCCTTTGTTTTCATCCATCACTTTTACCTGTCGAGATAAATTGAAGCCAAAACGCAATAAAGACGCGCTGGGCTCCCTCTGCTAACGATCTGAGCCTTTTAGGCGCTGTCGCTGACGCCAAATTGTAAGTAAATGTAATCACGAGAAAGACAGCGAGCGGTATAATCCATCCGGCATACCCCGCCCAACGCGCGGTCTGTAGACTACTGATTTTCGAAGATAAATATTTGGACGCATTTTTCCTGATTCTAAACTTAACCATTTATCTGAATTTCACACCTATTTATGCCTGTGTTTGTTCCGATTGTATTGTGATTGTTAGAGGAGCTCATGGCTGTATTAGCAAACTGCAGAATTAAGTAAGACTCCTCAAAAAGTGCGGCAACAGCGTTGAGAGCGTTAAGGCCCGAGTCGCCTGCCACCACCGGAAGGACAAATGGACGCTGATAGCAGCGCCGGCTGGCGGCGGCCGCACTCCATCATAAAGAGCTATTAATAAATCAGGGACCAGTTCCGAAGTGCGCTTTCAACAGTTGTTCTCGGAGCAGCGGTTAATTGGAGGACGGCCCTGGCGGACGGTGGAGAGTGGTAGTTCAGGGGGGAGAGTGATGGTTGGGGGGCGGGCGGAGCGGGCCGCCATGATGTCAAGGCAGAGGGCGCTTCCCGTTTAGGTGGACATTAGTTGTGGTTAAGTGAACCTTTCAGTTAGTACTCATAGCACCGTTCATGAAATATTCAAGAAATAAAGTTAACCATAACAATTAACCTCATTGCTCATTTTGGTGATCTAGTAAACCGTTAAACCCAATTTTCGCATCTTTATGAATATGAAGGTTTCTACTCATTTTTGGAACTTTTGGAACTCATGTAAAACATGACTCAAAGCACAATGTCTCAAAGCACAATGTCTCATCGTAATTATAGAATAATTATGTGAAAATGTAGACGTCTTTGGAGCGGTTACAATGGAGCATCAGGTAAATCACGTGAATAGTGTAGTATTGGCGAACAGAGACCTTTGTCAGTCACTCTGCGAAACCATTTTTGTGAACCCCTTATTCTAAGATTTTATCTTATCCAGTCGACATCAGTACACACACAGACACAAGCAGAGCCCATGACTTTATTGTTTGATAAATCTTAAAAAGCAAAAGTGTTATTTTTACATTTGTAAAATTAACACTTTGCTTTTAATTATTAAAGTAAATTGAGTAATATTTTCTCTCATGTAGAGCAGTTTTCCAGCGTTCGAGAATGCGGAAGTGTGAAACACAATCGCGTGACTGAACAGGATATGGGGAATTATTTCATCACAGGTTTAACTAGTGTGTGGGCGCCTGGTTTAGATGCCCAATTGATACACTACTGACAATGTATGATATGATTCAGGATAAAATTGCAGATAGAAATAAAAAAACATAAAACATCATCAACCAAAAGACTTTCATCCCAAATTCATTAGATTTTGTACACATGGTTCTAACCAATAATAAAATTACAATTTTTAAATATTATTCTTGTTAAATAACCAAATAAAAATGAATACAATCATTACTCGGTTCAACCTCAACCATTACATCGATTTAGTACTCGCTATAATGAACCACTTTAGCCAGGCGGGGAATGGTATTTCAGTGGCTAATTACGGGGAATTATTTACCCTCTACACCGATTTCATGACTCTCAAATTCAGTGTAAGGTTGCACTATAATGGCGAGGTTAGGCTGGAGTTTAATTTAGGTCTATACCACCAATGCAACGAGAGGGTTTACCGGGCAGGTCACATCGATTAATACCAAAGGTCGCTACCAGGTGGCTATCGACTTGCGACCCCTCAAACAGTGTACCTACCCCACCCCCTGTCCACCACTGACCCCTCACATCCTGCAGCAGCTCCTATTTCATTGGCCTGTTTGTCCCCCCGGTCTACATTGACCCCTGCCCCTACTCTCCCAGCGAAGCCCATTACAGGCTCAATACAAGAAACAGTAGTTAAATTAGTACTTATTTGGAGTGGGCCTCGTCCAGGCGGCCTGGCCCAGCTTGAGTTACCTGTAGTGGGACAACTCGACTCCAGGGCCGGTCAGGGCAGTCTGTTTGACCACTAACTGGACACACACAGCCTGCTCCCATCACTGACCGACCGACTAGCGTGCTCAAGTCTCAATTTTCGTCTCACATCAATAGCCATTAGCCCGTTGATGTGAGAGCAGTATCAAGCAGTGCTGGGTGAAACAGGCAGGGAGAGGTCGGGGGGAAGTGGAGGCAAGAGTGAGAGATACTGATGGCAAATCTTGTAAATTAGAGCTTCGCGCGAAGATGCGTACTTCTGGGTTTAGAACTGTATATTAAGGATTATCTCATAAAAGTCAAGACTTTGGATAGAACATGTCACATAAAAAGAACAGAAGAATTAATAACTATATTTTTCATCATCCAGCAATGTATTAACTTGATCAGTTTAGTTAGGGTTCAAAGCCCAATTGAAAATAACCATAATTCAGTGTTACAGTTCGAAAAATGTCAAAGGTCAGAGTAGCATATGTGGTGTAATATTAAATAACAATTACAACATAACATGTTATAACCATTGCTCTAAACTATAATTCCAAATTGGACTGATCAATTAACTACGTTATGCACATACAGTCAATGATACACAGAATATTATACAACGCGAGCGATCCTAAAGTCACATATCTATGATGTACATCCATATCCACACAGGAGGACTTAATCTAGCTGTTACCTAGGCCCACCTGCCGCATCCAGCACCCTCCCTCCATCGGTCCCTGTCGTTCTCCGCTATCGACCTGCCTTAATAAATCACAGTGATATGTAACTTTACGACCCACCGACGCGGCCCCCATTTATTGCACGTCGGAGGCGTTTATTAGGGCGTGTCAGTACGGAGGTGGAGCGCCCGGCGCCCGGCCGGCACCCAGAGAACGCCGGGAGCAACTGGCACGCGCCCGGCGAGCTGCTCGTGTGAGGGAGCCTGAGTGGGGACGAGCAGCTCTAGACACAGACCCCATTAGCTCGACATGATATGAGGGGCACTCCTCACGTATATTAGAGACCAGAGAAGCGAAGCTACTGAGGTCTTTTGTAGGGTCTATTTGTATAAAGTGCAGAAGTCTGTGTTACAAGCAAACTTATATAATTAGAAGATCAAAAGCGGTATTGTTTCAAACCAAAATGGCTTGAATACGCCTATAGAGACATTTGAATTATAATCTAGATGCGCTAAGGACAGTAAATTTAGGGTCTCCATGACTCTTGATATATACTGGAAATCACACCGTCATATCTAGAATGTCACGTTTTACATTTATTGAAAGAATATAACACCAGAGGTATAATTAGGTAATAAATATGGTTCATCAGAAACGCCATGTATAATCATTTATGCATAATATTGCTATTGGGTAAGGTTAGCATGCAAACGGACTACAAGACGCATTAAGATGGAAATGCTTTTATGATACAGATGCGGACTATCTTCCGCGTATTGATATCGGTCAACCCGACACAATATATATGTAGGGCTTATTAAATCACCTTATCTTAAGTCGCCCTCTAGACACCCCTTTGCGGGCACTTGGACCTAAGATTGAAGTGTCATATTATCCAGCTTACCGATACTGTTGTTCATCAGAATAATTATCTAGTCCAAAACAAAGCGTTGCAGCGGGAGAAAACTGAAAACACAGATACTATGATAAAACTCGTGGTTTCTGCGCGGCTCCTCCAGGCGCGGCTCCGGTGCCGTACCTGCTGGGGCCGCCCGCCTCCAGGGTGACTCGGGCGGCGCGCCGCGTCAGAGTCGGGCCAGCGGCGCGGCAGCCCGGGAGGAGGAGTCTTCAGGCTGTACGTTTTATTATTGTGTAGGTTTATATCAATATTATTGGGTATAGCTTACAAAATGGAAAAATGATGAGGTACCTAGTGGGAGAGGCAATGTTGGTTGGTGATAGTGAGAGTTGGGTCGAGTTGCTACCTGCACGGTTGTCCAACACTGAATGATAATATCAAGTGGGTGAAGAATTCTGTCAGTGTGATGTATACAGTATGCTTTAATACCATTTTGAATTAAGATTTTTTTTAAATTGTTTATTAAGTAAATCACTTCAGGGTTGCCCCTGGTTTTCGGTGATATTTCAATGAGTATAAAGTGTTGTACATAAACATTTCAAGTGTAAATTATAACAATACATCAAGATCAATACAATATATATTGGACCTAATGAAGTAGATCAATATAAACACAGTATCTGTGTTTGATCAGATTCCTAAATTCATTGACTCAGATTGCAAATTGTACATCATGGCATAGTTCATCCCAAATAATTGTCCCTTTATAAAATGCACTATTCTGGTACTTTGTGTTCATTTTTGCTGGGACAATAAACTGTTTCTTATCAGCCAATCTAGTTTCTCTTACTGGAACAGTTAACACATCATCTTTAACACTGTGTAAGAACATCAGCATAGCGAAACCTCCAGGGACAGACTTTATAGCTGCAAACATAACGTGGCCTACATTGTAACCGCTGTACACAAAGACGACTGTTGAGGTGAGGTCAGGGGTGGCTAGCTATCAGAAGGCAAAGGTCAGACCATGTAGTTGGCTATGGGTAAATATGGGAGATTATGGACAATGAGAAATGAGAACAAATAGCAGTGGAACCAGCAAAATGTACACTGATTTATGGAATGAAGCTAAAAGAGTAAAAGAGTGGTGAAATGAAAAATGGGATATTTTCCTCGTTTGACAAGATATTTCATAAAAAGTTGCCATTGGTTACGTATTATGTATATGTTTATATATATATTCATGCTGTGTATAAATTATATCAATCGGTTTTCTCTGTCTCATCATTAACAACTTCGTAGGTTTGATAGGCTATAGCAAGAATTCTAGAAGTGCAAAGTCACGAAAAAAAAAGTGCAAAGTCACGAATTACCTTTAGCCTTACCATTATCATTTTGCACGGCTACGACATCATCTTAACACTGATAATTTAGGTTCTTGCGCTAGGTTCAGTTTGGGTTGGGAGAGGGAAATGGTACACCCTGTGGATCAATTAATGAAGAAAACCAAAATTATTGCCTATCATACCAAATGTGTAACCTTTATTATCCAAGGTAAGAAACAAACAACCTTGCCATGATATCGATATTTGTTTTAGATATCAGAGACTCTAGATGGTGGAGTAAAGTGGGGAGAGCGCGTCAGGTGCAAACTACTTGAGATCCAGTTTCCTAATGGAGGCTGGGTGAGCGGGTCAGGGACTTAACATAGTAAGAAATGGGGAGGAATCAATAAAAGGGACAATCTTGCGTCAGGCTGGATGTAATAAAACAACATCTACGGGGAATTATGCCCTCCCGTCCCCGTCCCAATATATCATTACATGCCAAATATGCAACTAACTTTAGTCACTTGATGAGGTCACTGTTTAAAGTAAAAATACTAAAGTACTAGGTCAAGTTATAAAATGAGAAATCTTCCGATATAAATTATAAAATATTCATTCATATCCTTTCTATTTTTTCACCCCGCCATACAAATGTAATTGTACACCAATAAATAAGGTGGTGTTCCTTGTTTGGTGTGGGCAGGGGGCGGTGGGCGCCGTGGGGGGGTCTGGTCCCTCTCACCTGTCTGCGCGCCACGTGCCGGGGGTACCCCCAGTCAATAGGGCCCGCCCCACAGGTACCACACCTGACCAGGCCGCCCTCATTAGGGCACCCACCACCCCGTCTTCCCACACTCCTTAAGCCCTACTCCAGGGCCCCGCTTGGACGCCGGCCATCGCTGGGGGTGCGCTCATTGATCAGGGAGGAGGCGTTCAACATTGGTCGTTTTCCGAAAAGGTTTTGTAAAAAGGGAGGTGGTGTATACACAGGTTGTGGTGGTGGGTCTCAAATAATCTAATTCTGTTAGTGATTTTAGTGTTGGATTCAAACATTTGAGAGGATCTGGCGGCATATGGCCCTGAACTTTGAATATTTCATTTAGCAAGAATTTTACATTAAAACATCTACAAAAGGATAGCAGATTTAATGAAAAACCTTCCATAATCATTAGACCTATAGGCATAATCTTACAATAGTAGAGCAGAACTACATTGAATATACATAATAAAGTATACCAAATATTTCAATTTCGAATGATAAATGTAATTTCCGTAAGTTTTACATTTTCGATTTCAACTTCGAATAGCAGATGTTCAGAGGAAAGGGTACTTTAGAAATACTAAAATGATAGTAGATTTAATGGAACTCTCCAATAAACATTAGATATATAATAATACAAAATACAGCTGAACTACATTGAATATGAATTAGACCAAATCTTCGATTTTGAATTATAAGTACAAATTTTGTGAGTTATACATTCTATGATTTATCTTCGAATAGCCCTTTGTGCTTACACCAGCGAGCCTCCAAAATATGTTTGCTTATACCCATGTAAAACAATACCTTGGGAACTAAGAAAACAAGCAATCTAGCCACGGTCTTCCAAATCAATGGCAATCATTGGTGTGGTTTCACATGAGAAAACACATGTGGTTATAGGTGTGAATCTTCAACACCACAAAACGACCGCAGCCCACAATACAGACTGCACTCGTCCCCAATCTGACACGTCCTTACCGAGAAAGGAGAGTAGTATAAGAAAATGGTAGTTGGCAGCGCCCCGCCCACCGACGTCTCCGGGGTGGTGAACCGTGTAACTTTCACATGACCCGCTCTGACCCTGGACCCAGGTAACACTAACCCTGCCCCTCTCACCTGAAGCTTCTCCAGTGTGAATGTTGTCTCTGTGGCCCAGGTGAGCCCACAGGTCAACACCCCGAGCCGCTCATTAGCATTGTCGTCCGCTTTCTTTGCTCTGTCAATGGGTGCGATCGTAAGGTGCAAATAGATCATGATAACAGGGGTTACTTTAAAAAGAAAAGGTGCAGAACGGCTTGTATTTCGTCTTCGGGTATGGTGAGACTCACGTTCGCAGTATTATAAGCTCTATGCACGGCATTTAGGTTTACCAAGTACCGTATCAGACGGATCAGAGCTAGATTGAAACCATTGCTAGGGGATTTTCATAAATAGGGGCTAATAATATCACAAAAGCAATAAGAAACGTCGTTTGATGCGTAGGAAACTACATGGGAGGTTTTGTTACAAAATAACGTATTGGAACCCGCTTAACTGTATTGATTATCAAATATCATAATTACTTAATTTTCAGTGAGAAGTACTCATCATTCCTTTTAGGTCTACCTTGAATTGGTTTGTGTGCTTGTTGTATAGCGATTGCTATTACTAAGGCCATTTTTGGGTCGTAATCAGCTAAATGACAACCAGAAAATGAATACAGTAAAATGAATAAGCATGTCATGCATAGGTCTATGCCTATATGTAGTTAGTAATACAATAGACATCAGAAGCTATGACCAGCAACTTGTAAAACTAAAAGTAACTATCATCTTTTTAAAAAAATACAATGTCATGTACTTACCATGATATTAAAACATTTTCAGGCGTATATTGAAGAAACATAACGTAGGCCTATACACACTTTCTCTTCAGGGGAACCACACAAATTAATAACGGTTAATTACGTTTATTACTGACACAGAAATGGGTTTATCGTGTCATAATATAGGCGCCGTGTATCTGCGGGCGTTGTCCTTTTCGCATGTGGCCGTGGGAGGTTGTCCTGATACACCTCATATAGAACCATAAACCAATACAGTTACCATATTAACCATCGTCAGTGGTGTCGGCGCGTGTACTCTGCACGTAGCCTCCATCCCGATCGGTTTACTGCCGCCATAACCAAGATGGCTGCTCCCACAAGACGCTCGTCACAAAGCGCATGCGTCGGCGCAAGCGCACGCCGTCCTCACGCCCTGGCCCAGGTCGGGGAACAAACATTCACCAATAAAAAGCTTCATTACGGAATAATTTGTGAATCGTTTGTTGCTGGTTGAGCGTTTGAGACGCGCGTCCCGCCGGCTAGACGGCGCATGCGCACATGGTGGGCGCGTGCAGGGGTCAGAGAGACGCCGGGTCGGGCGGGAAAACGACGACCTCGGAGAAAGCATGCGAATCGGGAGGCGTGGCGGGCATAAAAGCGAGAGGCAAAAGAGGGTGACAAATAATAGGAGGGAGGCGCGGGAGTCCTGCTGTTGTGTGCGGCTTGTTTAAGGTGTAAGTGATAGTGTTATGGGGGAGGGGGATGAGCATGGATGGCTGGACGGATTGTTGATGGGGGTCCGACTGAGCCGACCTGAATGTAGGGAGTGAGTGAGATGTCACGGTGTCAGGGTCAGGGCCTACTCCCGGCAGATGTCGCCCCCCGGGCGGTGGACATGTGACTTCCTCCCACCAGGGGGCCCTAGGTGGGCACTTTCACCGTTCTCCTGGCCCGGTGGGTTCTGTGGGTCCCTCACAAATTCAGTCTATCCGTTTTGAGGACCCATCATCTCGAACTGTTTTTATTATTTTTAAAACGTCCTCTGGTGGTCCACAACCATTTAAAAGGGGAAAAACGCGAAGAAAGGTGTCGGGTTGCAGCCTGACAGGTCCCCCTTTTCCCACGGAGCAGGTCTCCTTCAGAAAGCCCTCACCTTGAAGTCTTTGTGTCCTCCACTAAGACCCGGCCTCCCGGCCTTGACTCGGTGATCTCTGAGTGTCAAACGCCGGTCACCAGTATCATTATCGAACTCACTTTGATCCTCAGCTCTTCCCGACATCTCAACGATTCACAACGCCTATACTGACTCAAGGTGGTTGACGATGGGGTTAAATGGTGCCCAGCATTCGGATATAACTACTGCGTTATGTCTCGTGTGCTTTTACCAAAAATGTTCCCAATGAAAAAGAGACCCCTTCCTAGGTTACCCCTTACATTAATAATCATGTGAATGCACTGTTAAACAAAGATTAATTGTGATCGAGAGGTCGGGCGTTCTTTTCTCCTCCATTATTTGTCGACCCACAGATCAACCGCGCAGGCGCAATAGAAGGTAGGCGTCCCACTAGGTGGCGCGCCGCCATCGTGTTACCCGGATGATGCGCAGTACTTCCGCTTCCCACAATGCATCAGGCGTCGGCGGACGTGTCGCTCATTTGGCCGTCGATAAATATTCGCCTAATTCACTTCCTTTGGTCTACATTATTAAGCACATAATGGCGTTGGCCGAGGCCCGCGCGCCGCTGGCCCCAGCGCCCGACGCCGGACAGCTGATCGATGGTGGCGCCCCCTGAATGTGGTTTGGGGTTGTCAAGCGTTCACTTGATGGTTGTTAGGGGGGAAGGGGCGCATCACTCCTCGCTTAGTGCGCCCATCGATACGGCCTAATAGCGCACAAATCCCTCTACCGGATATTTGACCGCGCTCGCCTTCCATCGAAAAGCGCCTCTTTGTCAATTATGAGACGGACACTGAGAGGGAAGATGGTGGCGTGGAGGTGTCCTCTGTCCGAGGTAATGGGAGGATGGTACTGGATGACACGGCGCTGCTGCTGGTGGTCGGGGAGGGGGGGGGGTCGGGAGGGGGTGTGTGTCTATGAGGGGTGGTCGGCATTTTAGACGCGATCAAACAGGTGTATGTCCCGGCTGCCTTAGTGGCGCCCTGGAGGTGTGGAACAGCGCTGGAGAGGTAGAAAGGAGGGTAGGCACTGGGGGGGGGGGGGGAGGTGATGGTAGGAGGCAGGTAATGGTGTACCGGGAGGGCCCATCCTTCATTGTCAATGACTGTCCTTAACAGACACTCTGTCAACAGATCGGCTGACGAAGCAATGTGCAGCAAATAAAAGACATGGACTTTGGAAGCCTGACGTGATGACAGACGAACCGGCAGAAACAACATAGACAAAAATATATGCAAACAAAGATCTACCAATCATAACAATAAGTGTTAAGGTTGCCCTGTGTGTATAATGTATAAAGCTAAAACATGTTCCAGATGATTAATGTGTACAACTATTTCATTATTTTTGTAACAAAATAAATACTTGTCACGGTCTTGAAAGTCAGAATTAAACATCTAGAGAGGTATATTAAGCAGTTACTAATGAATGGTTAATGAAAGAGCATTAATACTATACAGTTGTACGATATACTTAAAATCTGTTGACTATTAAGCTACATGTAGTTTACTCGATCAATCGACCGTTTCATAATTAGGCTGAAATCAGAGAAAGCATATAATTTAATTCATAATGTCTGTAAATTACGTAATACGCATGTAAGCAAATTGAAGCACGTGTTATTCAGGTGCACCTTATCTCATGTCATCTCATTTCCCACTTGTATACATTTGTATACATGTATCACCATTAGGCCATAAGGCCTAACGGGGGGAGCGGGTAAATTGACGATTTCACGTTCCTTGAAACAATATGTGCCATTAGAGGCGTAATTGCTATTGCTACTCGTTGCCAATCATATTAATTAGTCGTTGGGCTAATTTTCAGACCGGAGCGCTGATTAGTGTCAGTGATTAGGGGAGAGAGTTAAGTTGTGTTGCAACCCTCTGTGGCCACCGTATTGCGTGCCACAAGAACTCAAATACAATCACGACTGGGAGTTATTATACGTTGTAGGTGCAGCTGGGCGTATACATGTCTGTGCCTAGGACAAAGGACCTATTCCCATGACAAAAATAAACCCCACAGGGAAAACTATCGAACGATAAGTATTTTTAATTTTGTTTTTGGTCCTATCACTATACATCTAACTGTTTGCTTTCAAATAAAAGACTTATCTTTAATCACACTAACGCTGTAGGACTATAGTGTAGATATGAAAGAGTTGTCACTTACTCGTAGTTGACAATGAATGTTTCGCTTTCACTGGATTGAAAACGTTATCTCCAAGATTCGCCTGATGTCTATAGCTGATATCATACATACGTTGTGGACTTTCCTATCTTGTCCCATCTGACTTGACTTTTTACCACATTTGCATTAGTCCCACAAACATTTTATGGAAAACGTCCCAATGAACATGCAATTCATTTCAATTAACGGCTATGTAAACCTGATGGAAGCACAAAAGAGGCGAGCCTTACGTAACTGTATATCTGCCATCTTTTTGGTAACACGCCGAACTGCCGTTGCTGAATGGCCGCTTGTTGTTGTTTCACACAGATATACACAAAAGCCAATGATAAAGCTATGATAAAGTGATAAAGGCGCCCGCTGCTCTGCATGTTAATTACTTCTCGCTCCAGTAATTACCCTTGCGCCGTGTAATTTATTAGTTAAAATGCAATAGTTTGTATCTCATGTAACATCTGTATCAGATAATTTCATGGTCGTGAGCCATATTTTTTTATTAGTTGGTGAGGATGAGGGACTCTTTAGGGGAAGAGGAGGTTGGTGAGGAGATGCATTTGGGAATATTCCAACTGATGGGTGCAAAATACAGGGATGTACCCAAGCACCAAGCTATGAAGGGGGTTGAAGCGCACCTGCATGAGGGGGTTCCATGTAAATATGAATGGGTTCTATAATAATAACACCCAAGGAGGCTCCAGCCAAAACTTTTGGCTAATTCACAAAGGTTTAGGTTGCTTGACATTAACCGCACGATTGCGAAGTTTGAGAGGGTTCCAGACACCCTGGGATTATACGGTAGTGAAATACCATGTAAATGTTCAACGACCTCGTTGATAAAATAACTATCTATTTGTAGACAGTTTCGTAATGAATTACAGTCAATAAGGATGCACATTTTTGCTGAGTGTAAAATGTCTTTGCATTCAATCAAATTGGACAGATGCAGTTAGGCCTATATATAGGAATACATCCTTTGCTCGGAGTTCGGAGCAAATATATCGCCGTAACGAATAGGGCGAATAGGAAACATTAATGATACCTTTTAATGTTGCTTAAAGTGACTCAAATAGGCATGACAGGCAGACCTTGTTCAAAACCTACCCTTGTAAGGAGCCGACCTTGGTGCTGGTCACTCAACTGGTCAGAAGTGGTCAGGTACTCCAGGTGAAACCCCACGTTGTTGACTCTAACATCGCACACTCTAAAAGCAGTTGCGTGACTTGCGCGAACCGAAGGGCCACCGGAACTTACTCCATCCGGGTACTCCTGATGGCTTTTGATTTCCCGCCAAAATCTCAGATTAACCCGGCCCCGACATGGCAGAGGGCGCTGCGCTAGTTGGCCAGTCTACCGCCAGGGGCAGCTAACCTTGATGGGGGCAAATGGCGTCCGGCAGCACTAGCGCCGACTGGTGGCACCGCCAAACTAAAAATTGGTGAATGGTGGGCTACATTGGGCATGGGCCTAACGGGAGGTTAACAAGTGGAAGCCATCAGATGACAGGTGCTGTCTGCAGTTCTGGAATTAGAAACTAACAATCAGCTAAGGTTATATGATCTACTATACTTAAACAAAGGAGAAGTCAACAGTGTGTACGGTATGGGTAGTTTTCCGAATTTCTATTTGGTTCATAAAATATAACCAGCGACCAATCTGATCATTTGACACTTTATCTGACATTAGATAACAACAATGGACCTATCGAATATGGCAAGTTCAGGAAAAAAGCCAACTTCAAATACAATTTCATGAAAAATAAAATTTGCTTAATTTTGACAGAGAGCGTCCGTAGACGATTAAAAAATATCACCAGCCTGAGTCACAGTGCATTTCATGATAATCACACCATCTATCAAGTTGAGACAAACATGTAATAAAACATGAAAATTAATAATGTTCACTCCCAACATGATTCCTGGTTTGCCGACTCTTCCAGCCACCCCCTGCCACCCACTCGTCCCTCATCTTCCCCCAACCAAGCCACCCCCCACTTCCCGGCTGGTGCTTGGCATGCGTGTAACTTATCAATGCACCATCTGCGGGGCCCAGCGTCCATCGCCCTACTCGCAGTTTAGTTAATGTTTAATTCGGCCATGTCCTCTGTAATCACCTATTATCGCCCAGATTTGGGGCTGGTGCACGACCCACTACAAATTGACAGAATAGCCGCTGCCCAAATTGAAAAATAGCAGTTTTAGAAGCAGGCACATTGTTGTTTCTGGGAGTGGCTGATTGGCATGTAAAGGGTTGATGTGCCTAATATCACCCTGTCATGGAAACCAATTGGATTGGGGTTTGGGGTTTGAATGGTAAAATGTATTTTACAATTTTTACATCGAGTTCTAAGATAGCAGTATGAAATACATGTACTTGTATTTTTTAATCGTTTACTGGAGTTTGTTATTATAAATAAACCTTGTGTAGGCCTTTATCGTATAACAACCACGGTATTTACATTTATGTTTTAGTTCTTAGAGTCATGATATATTGAGGTATACTTATGATCAAAGAGAGAACCAAAGGGATTATTTTTCACAACGTACATACAAAATTCCCCAGGGAAATATATTGGTAACAGGGGGACGTTGATTTCTGTGAATTGCAATCATTGTTGCCCAGGCCTCATTGCCTGCATAGGGTCATGCAATGAATATGACAAAAACACATTGAAATATTTAAAGTTAACAATGCAGAAGTGTATGCCATTCATAACAACAATATGAAACTTTACGCATGCAGTTACATTAAATTTTGCTTCTAATCACTCTTAAACCAGAATATTACTGATCTATTAGAATGATATAAAGATTATACTATGCTATAAAAAGGTAATAAAAACTGGCAGTATGACATTTCAGCTATCATCATTGGAATATTATGGACGAAAAGAATCAATCATGATTTACAAACAGACTATTATTGCTGCATTTTGATTGAACAGGCTTTCTTCTAATGTCATATTTGATGGGCCAACAGAGATATTCAGCTTCTACAAAATAATGCAATTCATATATTTAGGGGTATATAGGGTGAACATTTAATTAGTCATTCTTTCTATAATTGGAACGCAATATAGAAATAGCTCATTCTATCGTGATACACTTTATGGAACTTTTTAACAAAGGAAATACAAGCTTCTGAAACAAGATATGTTTTTCAATTGTCAAATTAAAGAACTATAATTAATTGGAATACATCTATTGTGACATGTTATAACATGAATTGATAGATGCTGGAGAATGTCTCCAAACAGTTTACATTAAACCATAATATTGTTACATGATTTGAAACTGAGTGTTCTTTCTCCTTTCCAGTTGCTCTATCCGTTGTTTATTTCCTACCTTCATGAAACTGATTGTAATGGCAATCATTGCTATGAATCTATCGGTCAGGCTAGTGAAGTGAATCATGTAATATCATTTTGAGAGTTCTGTATTTAAAATTGCCACATGATTTATTTAACAAAATGAATCCCGTGTATTATAGGAACATGTGTTCCATTAATTTGTCTTTGCTTCATAAGTAGGGGCCAATCATGTGATTGAGGACATCTTGCACGGACTACATTTACCTTGAAGTATCTATATAGTAATATTCCCCCAGACACCCATAATGTCAAATACTCTATACCTGTAAAGTATCGCAAAATTGAAAACCATGAGATATCCTGAAGTTACCTAAAAATACATTTTAAAACAAAGAAGGCACATGATTTTTAAACAAGTGGCCACCGAACGTTGACCTATGGTACTCCTTGCTACGAGTTGCTTATAAGGTCCAAGTCGTTGAGAGTCGTCACGTGATTGTCAGTAATAGATGTAAAAAGGTTGACTTTGAAAGACGGATTAATATATATCTTGACAGATACAGTGCGTTTAGGATTCGCAGAAGTTGGTAACCAGAGGTTGGTCCTGTGATTATTATGCAGAGGAGCGGTATAGGGATATGAAGTACTCAGCACGACCTTTTAATTTATGGGGGCCATTAAGATAACCCACAGGTGATACATACATATAACCAACTGAGAAGGGAGTACGAGGGTGGTTATCACCCCGAGCCGGGACCCCGATATCAGCCCGAGGCCAGGGCCCGAAGGGCCGGCCGAGGGCTGATATCGGGGTCTCGGCGAGGGGTGATAACTGCCCGAGTACTCCCTTCGAGGTTGGTTATGGATTTATTATACCTTTTCTGTTAGATCTGAGCTCCCAAGGAAGGATGCACAGCAATCAGTGATGGTGGGACTATGATGTTGCACATTTTTTTAATGTTTTTTCATATAACTCTTTTGATATCCATCAAATCCACAAATAGTAAGCAGTAAAATGTAGCTAGGAACGTTGTACAGATAATGCATATGTTCGATTTTTTATTTCTTAAATTCTTCATTTTTTCATGAATTTTAGAAAAATAAAAAGTTTCTGTATCACACTGCAGTGTGATACAAGGCTGGTTATCACCCAGGTTTGTATCGCCCTGTGTTAAACTCTTAACTACTAAACTTGTATCACACTAAGGTGTAATAATAGATAGAAGCATGTAGCTTCGTGACTAGCAGGTTTTGCGAAATACAATACCATTTCGTACCGACATGATTATTTAGAGAATAACCTATAACGGCATGCCGAAAGGTGTTTGTGAGAATTGATTTCTTAAGGAGAAGAATCAAGCTTTTGATTAGTAAAATAATCATGGCTAATTGTTAAGCATGGGTTTCACTGGGCGGTTATCTAAATGTTGTTAATTTTGTTAATACTTTCAATGGACAGACTTATATATATAGGCCTATAGGGGCACGTAACTAATGATAAGTGGGTAGTGGCATATTTTTCATAATTTTGTCTAAATTGTCTAGTTAAACACATTATAAATATAAGAACTAGCTCAAAAACTACATAATTATTTTTAGGAAATGATTCAAAAGAGAGACTTTTACAGCAACGAAAGACAATATGGTGTTCGCATACTTAAGGCATGGTCGTAAATATCCCCTAGGTTACATAGATTCACAAAGTTCCCTGGACAAGTTTACCAAAAGAGCATCTTTGGATCGGCGATGAGTCGAGGGCATGATATAAATAATCATCGTTTTATCTCAGTCACAGCCGGTCAAAAGAGGACGGGGTAACGCTTTCAGGCCGAGGTAAGAAGTGGCCAGTGACCTCATGTCCCCCGTCGACTGTCCCCTGTCCCCGCGAACAGCTCAACACATGGACATGATCTGACACTTTAATGTCGGGCCCGGCCGCCGAGTGGCGCTGTGAACGCCGCACAGATCACGTGACAACCGTCCCGGGCTGAATGATGAGCCGGCAGCTGATTGGCCGAGCGGGACGCGGGTCAGACGCAGTCCGAGTTATTACGACCTCTTGTGGCTCAAGTCTTTCTGCGTCACTCTCTTCATTTATTGGAGGAGAATTGAATAAAGTCTTCAGCGCGAGCCGCTCTGACCGGACGGACACTGCCCTCACGCGAGGTGACGCTGCAGTGAAAGCCGACCAATCAGCATCGGTTTGGCGTGCGCATGCGCCGACTGGCCTTTCCTGTTAACCCGTCTGTTTTCTGTCCACTTCGGACTTTTCGGCAATTTGTCAAATTTCTACGGGTTATCAACTCTTTGCAATGGGATTGCCAGAAAGGCATCAATCACAATGGAATAAGGGTGTATGAAAACGTATTATTGCCACGGGCGTGATCTTGACATTATCTCCCAAAACTTTCTACTTTTCATTTCCTGGCCAAACTGCACTTGAAATGAATAGGCCGACCATAAAAGCCGTCGAGTTTTTCTATGTGAGTCGAGAGAAGTGTAGGGAAAAGTGTTTTTGTTTCAGGCTACTTTCACCTACTTTCACTGAGTAAGTAGTACATCGCAATGCTGATTTCAATCAGGGCCACTAAGTCTTTCACTCGAACTTCACCTAACCAATAAGGCGCGACCACAACTCTTTGGTCGAGTTAAGTTGAGTTGGGTATTAGGGGAGTATGCAGTAGATAAGCATATATCACATGTAACATTCAGGCTACAACTGTCGAATCATGCCCTATGGCCGGGTAGGGTTTCTTTGCTACGAATGGATAGCCGTAGTCTCAGGTGCCCTCAGAAGCCACGACAGTCGAGTTGAGTTGAGTTGGACAGTGGAGCCAGGCCTTTAAACTCCAGGAGGACTTTCCCTTCCATATTTCCTTTCAGATTTCGTTTTCCATTTGTTTTTAATCTGTATGAACAAATGATGAAGACGATAGGAAAAACCTTAACTTGCAGTTCTTTTTCTCTTCCACCTGCATACGGACACTTGCGTGACGTGAGTTTCCTCCACCAGCGGGTGTTCGTGAGTTGTCCGTGTCAGAGATCACGTGACCGATCCCCATGACGACCTGTCCACACGTGACCTACCTGTCAGAACAGGTAACCTACCTGTCAGAACAGGTAGTCTTTGTGGCTCAGGTCACCAGAGTATCAGGACAGAAAACGGAGCAGGTCTAACCAACCAGATTTATTTCAACAATTAATATAATTAGCTGAACTCTTATCATAGTAACTGTAATCGTTATATGAATTCCTGCTTCCTGACAAATTAATGGTGTACCGAGACGTTTTGTTGCGTCATACGCTATGCTTTACTTATTCAATTACGAACCCTAAAATTATCCAAATATATGACTACCATGTATAATTGGCTTGATCGGAAAGGAAAACTACAAAACATCCTGTTCTAATTATGTACCAGCTGCATCCTAAAACAATACCATTACAAAACAAAACAAAACAAAATCCTACATGCCTCATAGAGCTCTTCCTACCTATCCTAAAAAATGATTGACAGTCGGAAAAATTGTTATCTATTTTACCGTTTGTCTATCCAAGATCATGCCCCCTGCGTCACAGTTGGATGGAGGTGTTTTGAGGTGGGATGTGGAGGTATTGTGTAAATCAGTAGTCCGTGACGGCCGCTGGGGGCGGTGATAACCATCAGCCGACCGTCACGACCCCACACGGGACGCCTCTGACCTGCACCTTCACTGCGCACGCGCGGTCGCCGATGCTCACTGCGCATGCGTGGAGAGTGAAGAGTGGAGAGATTGGTATCAGGGTAGACATGGAAAACGTGGAGCTGGGCGGCCGGCCTGGAGGGCTAATGAGGTCGTGCTTACGGCAATCGGGGTCAGCGATAATATCATGACTGATATCAAACAGAATAAAAGGCTCAAGACACTGACACACTTTTCCACAAAGTTTAGGGATGCTTTTGTCCAGTCAAAAAACGTCTAGCTTTCAAAGTTTTAATCATGTACACGTGAACCTATACTCTTTTTTTTTTGAGTATTTTTGATTATTAAGATAAAACTAAAAGCAACATGGTGGATTTTCTAATAATGTCGATGCATGTGAAAATTTATTGAGAAAATGACATTATTATGTTGGCTTTGTCTTATGATTTCAGAGCACAGCTATTCTAAAGAAATGTTTTGCCATAAAAATAAATTATAATACATGTCAAATTTAATGGATATCACATCCATGTGAGTAGGGGTTCTTTAACTCGTTGTCGGTTTGCTGTTTCAACATAACAATTTACAAATGTTCTCTTATTTCATATAATGCAAACATATGCACAAATAACACACTGGCACAGGTATGTGTTGTTTTATATTATCTACATATAATACGTAGCAGGCCATTTATAGCTGTACCAGTAAAATTAATACATGTAGTCTAGTGATTTGGGTTAAAACTATACTCCAAACGTGCCCAGTATCTCCCTGTTATATGATTGTAGGACTAATCGGACAACTATCATCCTCTAACCTTTATGACGAATAAAATTGGGTAAATGCGTTATCGTAAATGCACAATGATACATTAACAAAGTTAATTAAAAACGTACGCTTTGTCATTTTCTATAAAAACGAGACTATTCATTGAATGGTCACTCTATGAATGGATACTACATTAACAAAATAAGGTACAGTTAATATTATTAACTGACAACCCCATGGTCTTGTTTATACTGCACAGATAACTTTCCTGCTTAACAATGACAAGGTTTGCTTGAAAATAACACGCTTTTCTATTAGATCATCTGGGTACTTTTTGTCCTGCACTAGGTAAACTACTCCTCGCTATCCTCAGAATGATAAGGCCGAGCTCCAGCCGCCATCCGTCCACGTCCGCATCTAACCTTAATTAAAATAGGCGAGCACAGCTTGTTTACAGTCACGGGCCGCAGGGGCCTTAATGAAATAAGAGAAAAAATATTACTTTCTAGCCATATGGTAGCACCCTAATGTCTACGGACGGGCCCAGATATGCAAACATTACCAAAGGTAGGACGGGGGTTGTGTTTGGGGGAGGGGCTGTGAAAACGGGACAGCCGAGTTTGATTGAGAGCTTTTCTCACCATGGTGAAGAAAGGTTAAATTCATTTATTTACTGGCTCACGAAAAAAGGACTCACTGCTGTTCACGCAATCTCGCGGGTGTGTGATTTATATATACGTACATTCAACATGTTAAATTTTATCTTCACGTTCGTGGTTAGTGATCCACATCCGACTTATAGACCGTATGTGACGCCTTGAGTTTTTGTAATGCACCATTTGCTTTCCGAACCCAGTGCTGGACTTCTTTCTCATTTCTCATTTTGAATGATAATGACTGTAATAATTTATCTATTGCACTTTCAATACCAAAGTATTCATAGGTCAATGTATACATGCTCTATATTAATCAAGTCAAGTTTAAGAGCAGAAAACATGTTTGTCTTTCCGGCATGCAGGTAATTCGAACAATTATTTCCAATAAGGACCACACCTTATTTTTCACCTGAGATGCCCCGCATACAAGACTACCCAATCCTGGCCTTCCAGACCCATCCCCCACACACCACACCTTGCCCCCTCCCCTACCCACCCGCCCGCCCGCCCACCCATCCGACCTGCGCCTTATCTCCCGGGCCGCCATCATGAAATACAGCGCCATATTTCCAGGAAACGGCGCGCGCAGGAAATGACTGCGCGGCGGCGGCGCGCGCTGTTTGCCCGGCGAGTCGGTTATCAATAGGTAAACGCTGTATCCATCAGGCCGGGCGCCCCTTGCCCCCGGGCCGCGCCGGCCGCCCACCAGGGGGAGGCATATGGCTTTCTTTGCTCAGCCATTATGACCAATGCGCAGAGCACACAGCGATAAAGTTTCCCGGGGAAATGACCAGGATAAATAGGACAGGGCGGGCGCCGGCCCGGCTTTTAGACTTAGTCAACGGCTCTGTCAACACCCACTGCGCACGCGCTGGGCATTAAACAAAGATTGGAAATGTAGCTACTTGGCCTATTATCGCCCACCCGACTTTCTCCTCGGCGCCCTCCAGGGGCAGGCCGAGGCCGATGGCACCTGAGGGGGCTTGTTTTAGAGCACAATTGACCATCGACACCTGTTCATAAACTTGGCCCAAACCTATATCGCTCTCTTCTGCACTATTCTAAACTTCTATCAGGCGCTGATTCCGTTATTTGGCTTATACAATTAATCAACGAAGTCTCATTGCTAGTTATATAAACACATGCTAATAAAGAAGAAGAATGTATTTCAGAAATTGCAATTTCAGATTGTTCGTTTTTATGTTCGGGTCACCTACTCGTTAACACTATTATATTGTCAATGAGGGTACTCAGAAGATTGAATGATAAGGAAGCAACCTTGGGACAATCGATGACCAGAATCACGATAAAAGGTGAAGCCAATGCATCTTTTACAGGGACTAAAGGTGATAAAGCAAATGATTATTATAAGTGTCTAAACTCCATAGAGTATTAAGCAATCAAACAGCATTTCGTTCACCAGCAATCGAGGTCACATTGGCACATTTTCTAAACCGTACTTCTATTTTCTACCCCACCGACCCACCGTTACCTTTGAACTAATTTTACCATTTTTTCTCCCCTGGCCCCCATCCCTTTTACCACCCACCCTGCTGCTCTAGGCATCTCCAGTACCTGTTTCAACGACCCTCCCTCCTTGCTGGGGGCCTGACTTACACCGCCGGGTGGCTGAGAGTGTCGCCAATTTAGCATTGCCCGGTACCGGCCAACGCTGAGAGCCCTCCTCAGCTCCCAAGGCTCAAGTGCAGTTTGTGTGGAGCGCTTTTTCGAGTATTCTCTCTCTAGAAAGGTAGTTATAAAGGTCCCCATAACCCGCCCGGCCTCTCAGTCTAAGACCACCTACCAGACACCACGCATTACATTCAAACTGGTTCGGTGTAATTTTCGGTAATATATTTGTGAATTTTATAGTTGTTTTCCAACATTTTGTAAGATGGCCGGGAGTACTGGAATGCCCTCCTGTGGAGGTAGCTGTGAGGTCAGGAGGAAGGAGAGCATGGCGTGGGAACTGAACAGGTGGGCGACCAGGTGGTTGGATCCTGCAGGTGAGCAGAGGATGCCAGCACCAGGAGCTGCCTCACCTGACTGAGGGCTCACCTGGGCCAGGTAAGACAGTTTGGATACACGCCGACCTAGTTGTATAACAATTGTATATCAGATCAGTCCCTTGTCTCAGGCTCTGGGGAGTCTATGTTCTCTTCTTTATACGTATAGCGCGGCATCAGTGTGGAATTTAAGTACATCCTTCCATTTTACCTAAGTGACTTTAATCACACATTAAAACTTGGGTACACAACAAATATGGATGTGTCGATTTTAAAATCAAAACCCTGTAAAGAGACAGCGTATCACAAAGCTTGTCGTGCACTTTCATCGCACATTTACAGCATCGATTTTGAAGTGAATCAAAGTGCTCCACTGGATAACATAAAATGTGTCTCGGATTTGCAAACCGAAGTCATCTCTATGAATTTCCCACAGAGCTTGCCTTCCTAAGACAGGTTCGATACGCGCCTTCTAATGGGGTTATTATTCCGACGGCTTCCCGCATGACAAGAATTCACATTCCCAGGACATATCCCTCGGGACATAATCGAAGTTGCCATCTTATTTAGCCACACATTGGAGGGCCATACTTCTAGCCAGGGGCCAAACCGGTACTCTAGACACTCCCAACAACCCCTCTACCTGTCCACCTATCCCCTATCAATATCGGAGTCATCTCCTAGGCTTTTAGACCAAATTGGAACGGAATCAGTAATCGCCTCTTCCGTCCGCCATCTTGCCAGGAACGCTGCCCAGCGGCTATGTGCGTCTAGGACGACACTCAGCGCCTCTCGGTGGGCAAATCGCGCACTATCCAGCTTTTGCCTGAGACTTATTGAACGCTCTAAGATGTCGCCTGAGTGGAGTAGACGCCCAGCATTAGGTGCCTCCCTTTCTCCTCTTTCCTACACCCTGGGGGTAGGATTCAGACAGACGTTTAGTTTTAAATGCACTCTTCTCTTTCTGCTTTGGCCGAGTGGGAGCTGCAAAGTACAGAACTAGAAAATGCTTTGTCTAAAAACCGCTTTCAAGCCGTGAATCTTGGAAAGGATCGATGAAAAGCACCGTGGTGGGGCGGGACACAATAGTGACTGTACGGTTAGGATGGGAATAATGGCATGCAATGATTTTTGTTTTGTGTCAGGCGAAAGACATTGCGGCTTATTTCTAAGGGGCTTATTTCTAAGGTGTCCTTATTCAGTTGTTCTCCTGATCGTTCATTGTAACTGAACTTTTCTGACGAGTTGATTCATATGTAACTACATGTACACAATTACATGTACACTGATTTTGGAAAAGTAGGTTGGAGACAAAGAGCATGGATTATAAACATGTAATATAAGGATGCCATAACGTTTAACACACTATTACACCAACTGATGGTATGCATGTTGTTTTTCTTTTGAATACAATATAGAAAGCATTTAGGCCTATGACAATAAGGTGATAGATGGCGTGATGGAGAGAATAACTGACAGTTTTTGTTTGTTTTAATCTCATATGATACAACTGATAACTTGCATTAACGTCGGAATTCTTTTTGAGGCAGTGATTAATCAGAATGACTTAGTTTGTTACAAACGTTTTCACATGCCGCCCTGTATCACATCCATTAAAATAGTTCATTATTGAAAAGATAGCTTTCATTTCTAAGGGAAATGAACTGCTTAATATCACATGGACCTTTTTTTATTGGCCTACGCCTATCAGTCTCAGGTGCATGAGGGTTAGTGAATAATAAAATTTATCTGGACTATCTGTAATGAGCCATACCCATATGGCTACCTGCAGGTAGGCAACTACCCTAACTAAAGGGATACCTGCCTTATCAATACACATCATAAAACAATAAATCTGATTGATATAACCAACATCTAGGACTGCTGTCCGGGATCAGAACCCACATTTTATGACGCCTTATGCAACAAATATTGTGCTCGGTGATATTGACGACGCCCTGTATGTACAAGCATAAACCGGCACGGGTTATGAAGAACTAACATGATATGGACGGAATTCGCACCGCTATGTGTTTCTACCACATTCCAAATGAAATATAATATTGGTAAGCGAATGAATTATTCCAACATGACTAACAGTCATAAAAAGTGTGGCCAAATAGCAACCGTTGAAACAGTTGAATGTGATTACCTTTGCACAAATTATTTTCAAAAGTGTGTTTATTGTGTAATAAACCTCTAGGTTAACCCCCGGTTTTCAGATAATTATACACCATAAAGAGTTGATTATATATGGTAATGAAATCACGACAAATATATAGAAGAAATTATAGAGAGATCTTTCAATAATTTCCTATATGTATAAACCGTAAGAATTTAGGAAAAACTAAGGCTACCCAGTATTTCCGGGGGAAAAGGCGAAAAACTACACGAATAAGTAATATAATTACTAGACCAACATAACATTCAAAAAATAATAGATCAGTCAAATGAATTTTTAAGTATAATGTATGTTGTGGTCTAATGTGACTAAGCATAATTGCACTTTATTTTCTTTAGTGGTTATGTTTTTGTGATTCATGTGCATATTCCTTTTCAATATATAATTTGATTATTGTATTAGGTATATGTTAATAATTTATTGTGGAATCAATATAGCATTTTGGGTGGAAAAACATTGTTTTCAAATATAGAAATATTCGTGAAATATACTGTTTAGAAACTGACATGCGGCTATGATAGTTAACATAGAAATTGCTTTTCGAAATTGTCAACAAATTTACATAAAAAATGCACGAAACTTCTGTAACTTATTTTCATGGCGCTAACATCCATGTTGACGTATGCGCATCTGATTAAACATAACAAAAACGCACCCTTGCGTACATATAAAAGTCCATTGGCATGTTAAAGTATACGGGGTGACCAATGGGGCAATTTGTCGTCGGTGGAGGGGGTAAAGCCCTCTGATTGGAGTGTCCAGGTGCGGCCGGCAGGGCCCTCGTTTCATCCGCCGCCAGGGGGCGTGTCGCCGTGTGGGGCAGCCATCTTCCGCCTCGTCGCACACCAAGATGGCGTCACCTGTGATTGGAGTGGCATCACGGCAAATAAAGGCCCTCCCCCGGACGTCTCGCTCGAGAGGCGAAAGACAGAGACAAGAACAAAAAGACGGCAGCAGAAAGGCGCACTCCATCTTGTCATTCAGTGGTAGAATTATGTGGAGGCCGCCTTGTTTCGGTATTGTAGCTAAAGGCGCCAAAAGGAATAAAAGAGGAGTTGGCGAAAAAGGCACATAAAACAGGGTACTTCCGAATTGCCTTTGATGCGCGGCTTTTATTGTTTGATGGAAAAAAAACTTGCCTGGAAAGTCAGGCTGATATAAGTGTGACTTTTAAATGGACGTTATTTTTGTAGCCACTCGTGGGATGGTACTTATAGCAAATAATGCGTTTAATTCAATGATCACAGCAAGGCTTTTTATCGTACGACATCAGAATCGTTACATATACAATTCCAAATAACACCCGATTGTTATGTCTCTGTGGGTTTACAAACTCCACAAAGGTGTAAACTCTGTATGCCATCAAACGTCAACCCCCTCATGAGTCGCACGGCAGCATCAATTGGGGGGGTCCCTCCAGGCGGGCGTCCCCCTTTACCTGCCTCCAGGGTCTCTTGGTTACATCAAGGGCCCTCCCACCTAGGTGTGCCTGTCGCCTGGTATCTGATACCCTGTTATCTCTACCTGAAACATAGCGATACTGCTGATACTGGGGCGGGGACTGGCCGCCATCCGCCACCTCCAGGTCTATCCCCTCATCTTCAAAGCCGGGCCGGGCGTGCTCCCCGGGATCAGGGACCTTCATGTGGGATCCCCCGGACCTGGTTAATAGCACACTAATCCCATAATCCGCCAGCACCTTTGATAAAATACTTAGCATGTGGTTTTCTGCCTGTGATGACATACAAAGAAGGCACTCGAGTCATAAATACCAGCTCTGTGACACACCAATTGGGGAATTAATTATAAATCCCCCTTTTCATCGAATCCATCAAATAATGAGCATGATATATTTGAGGAGACATCAAAATAGGCTCTGTCTGTCGTAAGCTGAAGCGTGATTTTTCAAAACATGATCTCAAGCAATTAGCATCAGTGGGGTGGTCTGTGCTTTTATTAATTGCATTTGTAAACTAACGCTGGTGGATATCTTAATCCGGCATTGGCACGTGCAGGCAGACGTAGGCGGTCGATGTGTGCGTGAGTGGGTGGGTCCGTATGGTGCATGGTGGGTTTGGCTGATGGGGGTGGTGGAGTTTTTAGCCTGGGGTGATCCCCGTGCCCCTCCTGCCGCCTCCAGTGGCAGGGAGGCTGATCTGTGGGCAGGTTCAATCTGTCCCTTGTTTAACCCGGGGCCACACGGGGGAGGGGTGAGGAGGGGTGGGGTGAGGATCTAGCGTTACGGACCATATGGCCGGTGCTAACAGCACACACAGACACCCGGCCTGATGTAATCACATGCTGGGTTAACGCCGGCAACCAGAGACGGGGGCGACACGGGGACTTTATTTTGTGCGGTTTGCTGCCAAACCCAATAATACCCCGCGTCCAACGAGGGGATCACTGAGCAAAGTGGGGATAACATTCACTGAGAAGCAACTTTCTTTAGGGAGTCACTGAGCAAAGTAGGGATAACGTTCACTGAGAAGCAACTTTCTTTAGTGTAAAAGACATTATATCATTACAGTTTTTGCAACACAAGAACTAGTTCAGAAGTCCATTTGATATACATGTAAGTATGTTGACTGGTAAAGGTTGTTTTAATTTGTACATGGACTTCCAAACACTTTGTTCATCTACGTTCTTGGCAATGACAAACACGTCCTAGATTATGTGTTTATTTCCCCTTAACCTTCTGAAATCCCGAGACACTTCAGAATAATGTAGTATGAAAGTTATTTGTCATATTTCAGTGATTGTTGGTTGTCGGAGGTGTATAATACATAAAGGAATCTATGCAAAAATAAAAGAAAAACTAAACGTGTCTCAATTAAGTAATGTCTCTAGATAATAATCAGATTAATAATAATAATTATATAATATATATAAAAATGAATGAGCTACATCCATTATCCATTGTGCTCCTCCCGGCACGCACATAGAACTAACAACCAGGAGACAAACCTTCAAAAGAATAATAATAATAAAAAACTCCTATTCCATCCCCCATCCCTTCCCTCCCTCTCAACTGACATGATCATCCCAGACAATATTCAGCTCGCGTTTCCCATTTCACCTCCTGTGCCGTGTTGACAGTGGACCCTCTCCAGGCGGTAATCGCCTCCCCATAACCGATCAGGGCCCACCCGGGCCGGGCTTTCTCCTCCAGAAGGGCCCGTCTCTCTCCGCTGTTAATTTGCTTTATTTACCCTGCCTCGCGTGGTCACAAAACCTACCAGGCTTCTGGTATTCATCCATGCTTCTCCCTAAATTGCACGAGCGCCGCCGAAGCGGACGAACGCATTATATTTGAAGTGGAGAACAAATATACCACAATGCACAGAAATTATCCCCCGCTCGGCCGCCCGGCTTATGTAAGTGCACTGTCAGTATTGAAAAGAGCGTTCCGTGTCCGTATCGAATTAATTGAATAAATACCACTGTGGTTATGTTTCCACAATGGTCGAGTGTTGCTGCGTATTCCGAAATGCAATGGCTTCTTTTTTCCTGCCCTGCACTCTCCGTGGCTCTCAGTGGAACAAGAGCATAGCTTTTGTTGGCTGATATCCTGCCTTCAAAGTGTGAATGCCAACATGAGGTAGGCTTTCAGTGGGCATTATGGCCGCGTCCGACGACACTGGGTGATGTCATGTTACCGCCCTATCAATAATCAATGTAACAGGCCAATAATTGCATTCTTGCCTCCATGGGCTCATCGGGAGACTAGACGGGAGTGGCGTGCGTTAGGGGAGCACGCCATTTCACAACAATTGTGTTGGCAGATGAAGGAACAAATAGCGCGAGAGACACGGCACGCAACTGCTCCTTGCGCCCCGCAGACGACATTTCACCGAGCCCTGCCTTTGGCGGGAAGGAGAGGCCGGTCGGGGGCTCGACGTGTTGACGGCGCGTAGCGGCTCAGAGTCGGCTGAAGCCATTCCGGACGCGTCAAGGCGATATTACTATCTATACAGCCTACAATGCTCCTTATATATTTACAAATGCGATTGCTAATTGGCCTAATCATCACATTTGACTACATGGTTTTCTAGGAATTCCTAATGCAATACATCAATATGTCGATCTATAGGGCACCGTGAGCTACTTTTCGGGAATCATATAATGATATGCCTTGTGATTCACTGATAAATGATTCACATATGAATGTATATAAGTGCATTGATTAATATGCATATTTGATTACATTTTCCTGTAACCAACATCGAATTTCATCCATTCCTAATTGATTGTAAGTTTTGAAGAAAAAAAAGGAGAAGAAAATGAAGTGTTTTGAAGAGGCTCAAGCACCGGGCAAGGGGTACTTTGACCAATTGCATGGGGTACACCAGTATACATTGCGCCGGCCCTTAAACAAAAAAGTGATTTCAGGCAGATGAGATTTTCGGTGTTGTTTTAAAAATCATAATATGTACTCTGTAACAAACCTTATTTCTTCTTTACGTCTATTGACATTGCTAAGGCAGTTCCAAGTTTCATAGAATTCTAGAATTCATCTAAGGCTGTATCATACCTAGGCTAGAAGCTAATGAGTAAATAACAAAATAAAATTAATAGGCCTATATCTTTAGATTGGCAGTTTGATTTGTTTGATATGAATATAAAGGAAAAAGGATACAAGACCAATTTTTAAAATTAGCATGTTGTAGCTAATGGAGGCTGATCTAATTGATTCTAGTTCTAAGCGTCATCATACAAATCAGGGAAACTCAATAAGATTGAAACCTATATGTATATCATGGTTGTTTTACATGGTTTACCAACTGATAAGTGATAGCCTGCAATCTGTATGCCATAGAAGTGACTTTGAAAAAAAGGTAAAAGTAACTCACTAAGCTGCTAAGGTACACTCCTACTCAGGCACTATACACTGAAAACACAAATTCATCAGAGAGCCACTTTAAAGTCATCAGAGGGTTGTCATAGGTGACTTTTGGGTTATCACAAGGCTCATTTCAGGCCATTGATGCTGTGTGACAACCTTGTGACAACCCTGTGACAAATATGAGGGTTGTCAGAGGGCTGTTTTTGTGAATTTTGATGCTGGATGACAACCCAAAGGTTGTCATTTTCTCCCAACAACTTTAAGCCAAAAAGGTCGTCAGAGAAGAAAAATGAAAATCAGGTTGTCAGGGAAGAAAATGAGAAGTCAAAAGTTTTGCTTGACAACTCTAGGGTTGTAAGTGAATGGTGCCTAAATTGACAGCCCAAGGTTGTCATGGCCTCTGTCTATGACAACCCTAGGGTTGTAAGTGAATGGTGCCAAAAAACATACAGCTCATAGGCCTCCTATGTGTAATGGCCATACATAATAACTAGTAATAACATAATAGGAAGCCACTATTATGGACTACTTTATCTACAACATGAAAATATTCATAAGTAAGATTTTTTTGTATAACTTGTGATCCTGAAATGTGTCTCCTTTTCATTTTTTTAATGTGTATGTCCTAAAAAAACTATTAATTTTGATCAATGCCTAAGAAGATGTAAGTTTCCATGGCAACCAAATTAATATAGTAACCATAGTCTCAGGGGAAAGCATTCCATTGAGATTCTAAATAAGGGTAAATAACATTTTAATAGAATTCATTTACAAAAAAATTGAATTGAAATCTTTTCTTTCTGTTTGACAACTCTATGACAACCACAGGGTTGTAAATATGTACCTGATGGAGGGTCACTTTGCCAAAGGAAGTCCCGATAGCTCAGGGGTCTGTGATGCCGTCTGCGATGCAAGAGGTCCCCAGTTCAATCCCCACTCATTCTCGAGAAAATGTTAACCTTTCTGACAACCTTATGACAACCCTGGGTCGTCCTTTTAATCCTTACAAAACTTCAGAGTTTTTCGACAACCCATGGTTGTGGTTTTTGGCACCATTCACTTACAACCCTCAGGTTGTCATAGACACAGCCCGTGACAACCTTTGGCTGTTGTTTTTGGCACCATTCACTTATCCTAGAGTTGTCAAAGACAGAGCCTGTGACAACCTTGGGCTGTCGTTTTAGGCACCACTTTTGACAACTCTGTATTTTCAGTTTTTTCCTCTCAGGCATAGTTACTATTATAACAAGAGCCTTTTTCATTAGGTCACGTTTTGATGCACAGCTAATACTTTGGCCAAGAAGGCCTCTGGCTCAAGATACCCCAGGGCTCAAGGTGCATTATAATTCCCCAATATCATGTATGTCATATAATTACAATGAAAAAATGGGAAAAAAGAGGATTTTTGATAGACCTTGTGGATTTACACACGAGCAGAGGAACTTGGATTGCCAAAATATAAGTTGATTTAGACAAGTTTAGGATAGCAATCCGTCCGAAGCTGAGGGTGTGAATATAATTATGTATGAAGGGAGACCCATATGACTGCACTACACCATCTGGGGGCGCTTAAGAGCTGATGTACGATACAGGTTGGGAATTCTGGTGAATATCTGACATGATATAAATATTAATAATAACGCGTGATTAATGAGATTGCTACAAAATAATATCATTATCAGCAAATAATCAATGTACATACAATTACATATAACTAAGCATGGTCTGTGTGACCAATCATGGGAGATGGTGACCTAAGGGGGGAAAATGTGATTCGGAATTCACAATCTACTCTTTCAAATGATGCAAACCATTTTCAAATCTTCCTTAAATTAGAGGTTGAGATCTGCTTGTTTGAAATTCTGTACCTGGGTTATGTGAAAACACCTCTCATTTTTCTAACGTTTCCTTTCAAAACTAAACCTAGTTAAACCTCACACTATTTAATAAAAAATATTCGATTTTCATATGATCACAATTATTCGAAATACAATAATCTCTCATTCAGATCTATATGCCCTGTTTCCACCAAAAAGACGAGATAAGATTGAACGATTTTTTCAACAGACAAATACAGACGATTTTCTTATTAGAAAAAAATCGTTCATCACCAACGATTTTTTGGACAATTTTCTGTTTCCACCAAAAGACGATAAAACGATTTTACAGACGGTTTCACAGACGATTCCACAGACGATTTTACCAACGATTTGATTAAACATTATTTTTCTTTAACAAATATGGTGTATTTCATTATGATAGCATCTATGATTTTTATTTTTCGTCCTATATTTATTCTATTTTATCATATACTTGTTTTTATACTGAATCGTCCAAAGAAATCCTGTTTCCACCAAAAGATGAATACAATATTTGTCTGGGAAAATCGTCCAACAAGCCAAAATCGTCCAAAATTATTTAACATGTCAAATAATTTGTCTGTCGTCCCTGGGGAATTTTTGTCAGCAGAAAAGGTAAAAAATCGTCCATAAAAATCGGTCGTTTGAACGATTTTTTGTTTCCACCAAACGATTTCTTGGACGAGTTACAAATCTGGACGATTTTTAAGGTATTTTTGCAATCGTTCATAGAAAAATCGGTTGGTGGAAACAGGGCAATAGTCAACTAGCATTTTTCACGACAGGAAAGAATGACACTTGTGTTAGAATACTTGAGAAAAATAGTCTATGAAATCCAAACATTTTTTTTTGCCATGGTAACAGTGGCTTATTCTGACATAGGGACCTACCTTGAGAAATGGACTTTCCATGCCAAATCATCAATAATGCAATTGTGATATATAGAATGTTTTTGTAGTAATAATTGTTAGCTCTGGATATTTCTGCCCTAGTATGGATTATCAGTATAATATGTATCATAGAGCTGGATAAACTTGTTTTTATCAATAACTCACTAATCAATGGATTGAGGGCAAATTACCTAATATCCCTCTAGGTAACCGTATCCCGTAACTGGTCATAATTATGTCAAATTGCATTAAATCTTATAGATCGACGTTACCTATTCTGGAAAAATATTAGATTGTATGAGGGAGTATAATGTGTAACTCAATAACCATAATACCAAAGGAAAGTAATCAAGATGTGAATATAATTACCTGTAGGCCTATCAAAACATACAGACAGAAAAGATATCAGTAAGGAAAGTTGCATTCCATGTTTGTGCGTATGTAATTTAGTGACTCGATATTACATAAATCAGGATTCTTCTAATAATGCGTCCGCCAAGACTTTATGGCTATTTGACCGGAAGACTGCGGCCATGACATGCGCACTAGTCCCCTCCCCTTTATCGCCCAATCTCGTCAAATTGTCTTGAAATACAACCAATAAAATAGAATACTTGACTAACGTGTAAACAATAGCAAATTATGTGGGGTGAGGCATAGATTTAATAAAAGGCGCTTGTCATTCATTATATGGAGGACGGAGGGGCGGCCAGATGGTTGGGCTATCTGTGGGGCTGTAAAGTGCTGGGGGAAGCCAGCCATGTTTGAGCTGAATTGGGACTCAAAATATTGACTTGTCATAAATGATGACAGTGCCCAGACGACTGTATACATGCATAACTGCCAGGCATTCATTCAGGCGAGTAAAGAACCTGTACCAGTTATTGGGTAACTGTATTCAGCTTCAAGCCTTCATTCAATGTCATCATGTGTTATCTATCATGTATATGTAAACAGTTACAGGTAACATATATAGAGTACATGGATCTTGTCCATACATGTATGTTTATATATTAGGACATACCTATTTTAGTGATGACTTATTACGTAAATTGTTCAATGTTTTGAAATTATTGAAACTGAAAGTGTATGTACATTGTAGATTGTATCCACTATGTTTGATATCAAAATGTATAGGCACCCCTTTAAATAAATTTTCAATGAACATAGGCGTCCATGAAAAAAAAGTATATATACGACATAAATATGGAAGGGGGGGGGGGACAGAAGTGCGTTATTTTAACCAAAAACGCGCCTCGTCTACATGAGTGGGAAAACCCCTAACCCTGTCCGATACGGCCCCGCGCACCGCCCGCCCCCCTCCCCGGCCGCTTAGATCCCTTTGATCTTGGGGTCAGCGCGGATTATCCCCGACCTGCGAGTCTCGGCCGTCGGCCAGCAACAGGCCGCGGGCCGGGGCCGGCGCCGGGAGGGGGCGGTGGGAGCGGAGCGGACGGGGACGGGGCGGTCGGAGGGGGAGGGCCATCGGCGGATATAATACCATGGGGATAGAACACACAAAAACAACTTGTATGAAATATAAACAATAATATTATGTAACCAACAAAATCTACATTTTGCATTGAATTTTGAAAACACTTTTTTAGTTATAAGAATAAATACATTGCAATAATTTATGGCATTCAATTACCATTGTGTAACTGTTGATAATCATTCTCTATATATCTGCGCCTACTGTTAACGTCAATTCATTATATTTCTAAGTGTTTATAAATAGGATATGCATTATTCATCTTTGAGATAAAACATTGAAAAACACGTCAGTGTGATGTTTTCCCCCCCAGGAATATATATTCAGAAACTAAACTCAACTTTTTTTGGTCCTTTTCATTATGGGGCTTTCTTTTTGTTATGAATCACTCTTTTAAAAAAATGGCGTGTCCTGACGCCCGCCTATAAATGTCCCCTTCGTTTCACTTCGTCTGGAGGTGTGACGTTATATCAACACATCACGGGTCTGTGAGGGTCGACAGGGCCACGCCACAGTCTTGTGGGTGTCTGCAGTTATTTGTTTTAAAGTTAGATACGTCTTTCATGTTGAGCCCCATGCCCCCTTGCCGGCGCCTGCCGCCTGTAGCGCCGGGCCGTCAGACGGGGCGGCGCGAGGCCCTCACTGGGCGGGCGGCGCGGCGCGGCGGGCGCGACGAGGGCGTGGGGCCGACGCGGCATGTGTACATGGACGGCGCTATGGGGGGAGGGGAGGGTGGCCCGCCAGCTCCACAGCCCGATATGACGATTTATTGGCGGAGAGAACAGGGCCGTGGGGAGGGAGGGGGACCCCCGGTTATCTCCACCACTGTCATCAGCAGGTAGATATACAACCCACAGTCACCTATATAGCCCGATAGGGGTGGCCCGGTGCACACACGCACTTTTTGGGGAGTAGTCACCAGATCTGAACGATTGCATGCAGTTCAACTGCTAACACTATAAGAGCTTGACATTTATAACCACGACTAGAAAACATGGTTCCCTTGTCGTGACTAGAAGTGGAGTGCGTCAATAATATCACCCTTGGCTTTTGGGGGCAATAAGAGAAGCAACGTGTTTGTGGTGGAGAGATTCAAGTGTGCGGAACTCAGTTGAAGTCAGAGCCGAGAGCAAAATGGATATGCCCGTGTCCCAGGTGCTGGAAAGCCTCAACGTGGGCGACTTGGAGGTGAGTGTGAGTGTGTTTGAATCCGCTGGAGACCCTTTTATTCTGTTCTTTTATCATACATTGAGAGGCGGCTAGGCCAAAGATTAATGAAAAGATCCAACGAGTAACGGCGAGCTCCAGTGGCCTTGAAGTAGACCACAAGACCTCTTCTCGGCCGTCAATGGGTCACAAGCGCACTTGCTATAGAGTGAAGGGCTTTCAGGCCGGGGTGAAGGGGTCGGATCGTAAGGCGGTAGTGGCTGCCTCGAGTGCTGGGAACGGCCAGGCTGGGTAAAGCCCCAGGAGGACCACTCCAGGCACTGTTTGGTCCTTTATACCTAACCTTTCCCACTCAATATTGGTGCAAACCTTCGACCACTTTGGCAGACGACTTTTCGCCCGGGTCAAAACACACTCAGGGCGGTTAATAGACCTGCAAACCTTTCCTTCCTTCCCCGTAAACAACCGTTTATCGCCTGCATTAAGTGATTAAAAACATTGGCCCAGCGTCATTTCGGTTCTTCCACAAAGTTTTTAGGGTAGTGTTGACCAAACGGCTGATCGGAGTGGGCGGCTTGTTTGGAAAGGGCCGCGAAATGGGTCCCGTTATACTTACTTCTATTATAGCCGTGCTAACGGTGTGACGCCGGCGGCGGTGGTATCGGTAACTAAGCGGGGTTAGAAACCCGCGCCAGCCTGTTGACAGAACGGATTGTGTTAATTATCGTCTGCTAGGTAAACTGCAGCTTTCACCCGCCCAAAGGCCTCCTTTAAACACCACTTTACCTACACCTCGACCGTGAACATTGACACCTCCCATATATTAAAGCCAGGAAACGAGCCGTTCCTTCCTCCGCGAAAATTAAAACGCATTAAATTAGGCGCCATATACGTCCACGTCTCATCCGACTGAGCCCCATACGTCCGGGGTCGAGATGGATTTAATGGGAATCAAAAACAAATCGTCGCTGACATTGTGCCGGTGATCGGGGCTGCTGAATGGGGGGATGATTGAGATGTCAACCAGGCGAGATCTATTACGACGGCCGGCCCAGCGGCGCCCATTGTATGCCCATACTTATTACGGCCCGCTACACAACCACAATCAAACCTACACAATTCAGAATTGATTTGATTTGCGCCCGGCAAGGCGTGGGTGCAAATTGAAGGTGCCCTTTGGTTGCGGCCTGCCACTTGTCGGCCCCGTCTTGGCCGCGCATTGTCCACTCGGCATTTGGGCCGCCGAGGCAAATGGATTTATTTCGCGGTAAAACATCTTTTGTGAGGACATTGGCGTGCAATGGCTTTGATGACTATTGCTCCATTTCCCGCCCTTGACTATAAAGTTAATTTTCTGTTTAAAAACGTCGAAAGGAAGCAATAGGGTTGATGGGTAGATTCAGAGGGGGGAAGTGCATAAGTGTTTAAGTCGTTCTCAAAACAAAAAGTCGACGACTGTTGGTGGATAACAAAAAGTATACTTTCACAGCATCTTGATATGTTTACTTTTACTTGTGTGAGGAGGAGAGAATCATATACTATAATAGACCGACATGGTCTAATTCGGATATATACCTATGATATGTATGTGAACTGTCACAACTATAACTATAAAATGCACTGTATGTAATATATAGTGTTCATATGATGTTTAGGTTGTTATTTAAGTGAGATCTATAGGGATATTTCTCTGAGAAATATCATTATGCTGTCCTCATAATTATTACAATAGAAAAAGTCCAGCTTTACAAAATTGCTATTTCTCATTAACATAGAAAAGGACCAGGCTTATAAACTTAATTAATGTTGACAACTTCTGTAATTTGTAATACCGCCTTATGTTGTGATGGCACTATTGAATAGTAGCCACATGAAAATAAAACATTCAAACATATCTTTAATTATAAGGAAACACATTGTGTCGTAAGGTAAACACACTTTTGTTACTTATATATACAGTATTCGCCAGTGCTGCTGTGTTTTATACGGATTTCTTTGTTTTTCCTCCTTAGCACTATAATATTGCCTGATTCTCTTACCACTATGATATTTGCTGTTTCGTGGCAAATGCTAGATCAGAATGCCATTAAAAATGACCCTGATAATTTTAAGTTATACGCATATACATGCATGCATGCATACATACATACATACATACATACATACATACATACATACATACATACATACATACATACATACGTATACATTCGTATGTATAGACTGTAACATGTGTTGAAAATTTCAAATAAAAAGGGGGCTTACATACCATTAGGGTCCAACTGAAGTCTTTGGTTGACAGCTATACATGTATATATATACCTTATCAAAATGTCCAAGCTATTTTCATCTTTCAAAAATAATGGAGGGCCATCTACATTCTCGTCAATAATGACATAACACATTTAATGTGAAGTATTCCTAGTAGGCCTTGATCTATATCACTATGAGCATGGCTATAAATAATCACATTCTTGTATTTGTTATAGATAATGTTTTAAATGATTATACATACCAGGGGTACTTTTTTGAACTTCCGTTTGTATGGCTTTTCCCCCATATTATATATCAAGTTTGTTTCATGTTTCAAAGTTATGTTTGAATGACTTTCCTGTGATTTTTGCTAACATTAATGTTTTTAACTCCTTACAACCTCTCCCTCCACCCCGTCCCCTCCAGTATTATTTGAATAGTGGCTAGCTGCTCAACGCAAGTATACGCCAAATTGACAGTCGTTGAGCCCTCATTTGGAAATGCATTGACATACGTTTTTCTATAAAGGAAATCATACAGGAAGTGCGAGAACTGAAGCAATACATACTGTTTACACAATATGGAAGACGATAGAAGTAGGCTCATTTAGACATTACGTAAGTTCCCACCATGCCCATTTATACATGACTTCAGGCTCTAACGATCACTCCATGCAAACCTGTTACCAAATGCCCTAACGAATGGCCGAGGTTTCTAAGCGTTAAAATTCCAAAATCATGAATGAGTAGGGTGATTTTCCCTTTGGTGGCGGACATAAGGCTCATCATCTGGCCATTAGAGTGGTCAGTGCGGAGATCAAAGGGCGTGCCGCCAGGTGTAACAATGGGCCGGGGTTAACGGCATATATTAGCCGCCTCTCTCAGGTGAGGCCAAGGGTGCTCGGCCGGGCCGTCACGTGAACAAAGCCTAATGATGTAAACAGCGGGAGGCAGGTGGGGAAGTGGTTACACGGCCAGGTATCGGGTAATCATATGTGATTGGAGAAGTCGCACGCCACTTGGGTCCTCTGGGACAACACTCCAGTTATAATACCATTAAACACAGCCTCTCGCAGCCCGCTCACATATTTATGCTCACCAGTATAAGGACTCGCTCGGCCAGGGGACAAACAGACAGAGTTGTGTCCATACCCGCTCTAACCTAACGCCGGGTATACATCCGGTGTTTGCCCCGGCCGACCGCCGCTAGGAGGCAGCACCGCGCGAGCCGCCCCAGCTCCCAGATAGACTTTATTCCAACAGGGCTTAGCCGCTAACAGTTGACTGTGAAGTCATTAATACAAGAGCCATTGATTAAACCTGAGCCCCACTCCCCGAAAAGCCTCCACGCGATTCGAAACAGTTAAACTTCAAAGTACAGTATAGTAATTCCCTAATGTGAACACTAATGTGACTGACACGGCCAAATTGTGCATGTTAGAGAGAAGCAGGCTGAGAGGTGTCTATACATTTGAGATATGAAGCCAGATTAGGCCTCTGGAGGAAGAGGATGTAAATTATTTATTACAGCAGTAAGTTATTCATTCATAGATAAATGTCAATCTTTATATATAATAGCATTTCTTTCAAAATGGAGATATTCGACATGTAAATTGGCCGGGTTCGCAGAATTATAAATGAGATTAGGTACATATGGTTTGGGATACATTTTTTTGGTTATATTTTCTCCTAATGCCAGTCTCGCGTTGGTCCTAACGTTATTAGTCTCCTGGCTGCCTCTCGGCCAGTATTATCAGTAATAACAAGTCGTATAATGATAACGACTCCCCTCACCTGCCCCTAGGCCCAACAACCTGCGTCCGTGATTGCCGTTACTCACCAACAGGGGGCGTGGCCGTCTCCCCGCTCCCGACCACTGAGAGCGCTCCCCTCCCCCCGCCGGCCCCGCCCCCGCCGGCTGACGGACGGGCGTCGAGCCCACCTGGGCGGCGATAGGCTGAGGCACCCACCATGACTGGGCAGCGAGCGACGTTTATATGGCCGCCGCTCGACGGGTTTTTAATATTCGATAAGCGTTGAGCAAAGAGAGAGTTTTGAGCGAGAGCGCAGTGCTCATGAGACAAGGGGCAACTGGAGGGTCGGCGCTGAGGGGGCTCTACATAAACCTGGGAGGGCCTGAGCACTGAGGACAACACGCCCAGGAGGACCATTAGAGAGCACGGCGCCGAGTGTTATCCGGGCTTGACTGCATGGTGCGAGATTCCATGATAACCACCTCCCGACCACTACTACCCACTGTCAACCCGCGGATCCCACACGCCTGGTCATAGAGCACGTCCCCCGTGGGAGCTCACTACCCACCCGGAGAGCCTGCAATTGCTGCAGAACTCTATCGCTCCCAGAACATCTATGCATTTACCTACTCTCCACCCATACGCAGGCTGACAACTATACACAAACTCCTTTTACCCCTATACCCATCACCACTTTGCTACTTCCATGAGACTCGCTCTACAGCCTAGGACCGGTTTCTCATTGTTCTAGATGGATACGCAACTCACCATGAACAAGTCGAGCAGCTTCAGCGTCAAGGACCTGCTGGACCTGCCGGAGACGAAGCCGGCGTGCAGCCCGGTGACGGCCGGGGGGTCGCCGCACCTGGCCGGCCTCGGCCCCACCGTCGTCGGCGACGTGGGCGACGTGCACGGGGCGGCGCCCGGCTACTACGACCAGGACAACCCCTACACCAGGTGGCTGCAGCACAACGAGAACATGCAGTATGGTGAGTGTTATCATACCATTATTACAATCAGATTTTATTCTATTACACAACGTGTTTGAAATTATTCTTATTATCATCATACAACCAATGCCCGAAGCTATTCGCTAAGGTTATGTCATTTATATCTCTGATATTGGTGAGCTTCATAGAACTAAGTGCAAAATATTGAAGTTAAATTGGTATGGGAGTTTTCAAATGAGGCGTGGATAGAAACTTTTTATATTATATCACCGGATGAATTATTTCTGATAGGTAAAGAATGATAATGACTTATGACCCTATGGGAAATCCATTCAAAGCATATATATTTATGCTTTGCCTCTTGTACAAATTTACTGGTATCAATATTTTAGGAGATTTATGAATATGAATATTCTTTTGAGATAAGGCCTGGTATCTTACTAAAATTACTAGATCATTTTTAGACGACGAGAAATATACAATGATCAGTTTAACCTCTAACATTGAGAGACTTCAGTTATCATTCCATTTGGCCAATGTCCTATACCTATATGGCTAGATCCATATAGGCAGATACGGACGGCTGAGGAGATACTGTGTCGACTGGTGTATATGAGAGGGTTATCGTTGAGGGGCAGTAATCGTAAAGGGATCACTGTCGTGATGTAACCCACCTGAGAGTATCTGAGTGGAGGTTAGAGATAACAGCTACCGTCAACTCCCCTCGTCACCACCACATCTGTCTGTACGTGTTTGGTGATAAAACGCCTCAAAGTAATGTTTCAGTTATAGCTATACATGCATACACAAAGTATGACTATGGGCTATATATTTATATGCGTAGTATAATAATTTTGGTCGGCAGCAACTTTTGCATGTAAGGATATTTCGGAAAAGAAATATAAATAATGAGTCCATATTTGAAAGAAAGAAGAAAATGTAAGCGTGTGTTTATACAGAATTTATCAAATCGAAGCATCAGTATACAAGTATACATGTCCGAGGAATCTGTATTGACTATTATTGACCTCCCATGGTCATTTTGTGTATTCTTGTTTGCGGAAAGATTTATAACACTCTCCTGAACATGAGGAAATGAGAAATGAAACTTCCAAATTGCAACCTACCAGATAATGCCTATCATTATTATATAGAAATTAAATTTGGCGCGTTTGAAACCCCGCGTCCTTTGGGCGCGCGTAGGGCGTAGGGCAGCGCGGCGCGTCGGGGCGGGCGGCGCGGGCCGGTGGGCGGCGGGGAGAGTGCAAACCATCTAGACTAGACCCCGCGCGGTTATCACGATTGTGACCGATGCCCAACTTATTGACAGGGAACGTATCTCTCTGTACGAGGATTCACGGCACCGTTAAGCCGTAGAATTACCGGACAAAGGACATGATACAGATTGATTTGTCACTGCGTAAAATAATTGAAGCGTCGTCGATGGTGAAGTGATTTGATGTGGTTGTATTGAGAGCATGCAGTGTTCAGATCACGCGTCGGGTCGGTTTATTTGTAGATTCACAGAATAGGAGGCATGACAACAGTGAAATCACAGGGAAGGAAATGGATGATAATATCTAGATCATGAATTGTTTATCTAACGCCATATTCTGTGTAATCGTCTTACCATACAAAATATACTATTATTGTCTATAGTTGATACTGACCATTTGAATATATCACACCATGAGGCTACAATTTGCACGTCGCTTTGTACGATGCAAATAGATATCCTTTATAGCAATGGAGTAATGATGACATAAATGTGAACAGAACAAAATTGTGCCTTATATGCGAAATGTTTGCCATGATTAACAGGATATCAATCACCTTACATCCGCGTATATTATCTTTGTATATATCTAACGTGTGAACCTTTATTTGACAGCCTTGAATCAGCTGGTCCCTGGCACCACGTCCGGCTCGATGCTGGCGCCCGACCACAGTGGGCGCCTCCACCTCCCCCCGCCGTCCCTGCCCACGTCTCTCCCGCCGCCCACCGACCCCCACCCGCGCCCCGCCGACGCCGACTCCAGCATCCACTCCGACATCCACTCCGTCAAGTCGGAGGAGTGCGACGAGCTGGACGACGTCGACGACGACAAGCTGCTGAAGGACGACGAGGACCTGGAGGACGATGATGATGAGGCGGGGACGAGGGGGAATAACAATAACAACAGCGCCAACAGCAGCGGCGAGCAGTCGAGCTCCACGTCCGACAACCCGCCCAAGAAGCGGAAGCGACGCGTGCTCTTCTCCAAGGCGCAGACGTACGAGTTGGAGCGGCGCTTCCGGCAGCAGCGCTACCTGTCGGCGCCGGAGCGCGAGCACCTGGCCAGCATCATCCGGCTGACACCCGTGCAGGTGAAGATCTGGTTCCAGAATCACCGGTATAAGCTGAAACGTGCGCGCCAGGAAAAGGGGCTGGAAATGAACCCGCTGCCCAGCCCGCGCCGTGTGGCCGTGCCCGTGCTGGTACGTGACGGCAAGCCGTGCCAGCCACTGTCGGGCATGAACTCCAGCCTGCGGGCCCAGCAGGACATGGGCGCCGCCATGTCCTCCATGAACGGCATGTCGTCGGGCCTGAACGGCATGAGCTCGTGCTCGGGCCTGAACGGGCTGACGGGCATGGGGTCGGGCCAGATGTCGGGCATGTCGCCCTCCGCCATGTCCTGTATGACCACCATGGGCAGCAACGCGCTCAGCTCGGCCATGTCGGGCATGAACATGAACGGGTCGTACGCCATGAGCTCCATGAGCTCCATGGGCTCCATGGGCTCCATGAACTCCAACATGCACATGAACATGAACGTAAACAACGTGCTCCCCTCCTACAGCCACCCGCTCATGCAGCCCCAAACGCGATGGTGGTGACGTCTGCGGATGGACGAGAAACTAACCTCAATGGACTTATCTCAGTAGGCCTGTCTGTCAGGTGACGGGTGGGGCGGCCCTGGAGGAGGGGACCTTGTGCTATATGGCGACTTTGTGCGACATGGCGACATGGAGCGACATGGCGGCGACTTACGGCAGACAGCGGTGGCAAGTTCAGCCCCTACCCCTGGTAACTACACGTCTGCTGATGCACGGGCTGTCATACACTTATGTCTACTCCATCACCCCACACCATACAATGGTATACACCTGGAGGAGGCAGGGTACGGAGAACCGGACATTCGCTCGACGCGTACAGACGCTATACCCTATGCGAAACGTGGTAGAAGTCACGCCTTATGCTAACCCAACACATGCAACAAATCTTTGCAGTCCTTGGCAGCTCTTTGCACCCAAATAGCTTTGCGCCCGCTGCGAAGGCAGGAGGGGGCGGGTGACTGGGCTTAGCATTGTTGTTGTTATACAACAATCACCTCCTAAATCCACTGACAACAAAGGTCTTTGCACCGATGACTATAACGGGTTCATCACCGCCATGATTTCCCCCAATCAAGGAGAAACGTTTATGAATGAGACTGCCAAAGGCGCAGCTACAACAAAGACCCGCATTTTGTAAAAATGAGTCAACGCCAAACTGCATGTTATTGTAAAACGTCGGGTGATATTTCTGTGACACAAAACTCTTTTGCGGCGCTTACAGATACAGACTTAAAGTGCCACAAGTGATGGATGATATGTACATTCACGAACAAAACATTTGTTCCTCCGGGAATTAGTGACTTTCAAAGATATTGTCCCTGGACATTTATTTGTTATTTAATTGAGGACAAATCTTTGCAGTTGGCATTGGCCTTTTATTGATCGAGCCCGTCGCTGGATGGTCACGGTAATGTAGGTATTGGCATCGTCTATACTTCCTGATTTTAACCGTTCCCACTTCTTCACTTCTCGGTTATGTTTGACCATGCATTTGTAAATGTTCATCAAGACTGACACACAAATATTTCGCTTTTGTTTAAAACGACAGTACTAACGACCGGGTTGTAAACAAATGCTTCGAGGCCAAAGATACAAATTCTCCCTCACAAATCTCTATATTTATAGACAAAATTCCTATAGAACTGGGTGCTCGTATGTATGTGCGTATGTCTATGTCATCGATGAAAAAAAATCACTGTATATTTTTCACTTGTTTACTACATCATCAATTGTATGATATTGTGCTGGTCAGGTCGGCTAACGCCGCCATGTTGGATTTTGTCGACCTGCCTTCAATCGTTAGCCATTATTTAATATATCATGAAGAATTTCATCCTTATGCATTCTGTACAACTACTTGTATACTGGATTAAAAGTGAGATACAAGACTTCAAACGCTGCCTTCTTTTTATGAATGGGGTTATCTTCCTACTTTTACACATCGGTTTGATAAATACACATTGGTAATGGGGTTTTATAGCACAAGTAGACGACGAGACTGCACTACTTTGTCTAGTTCATGAGCCATCGTCCACAGATATTTGACCACGGACAAATTTACAAAATTTTAATGCCGTAGCGACTTGTTTGTTTAAGCGAGAGCAAATTGACACGGCTTTTGTGGTGTGAAAGGTTGGGATCAATAAGAGAGCAGGTTCTGCGAGCTGCTCCCACTCCCGGGCCCTGTTCTGATTGACTCGCGCCGCGCCACTCACTGTTAACCTCGATCCAGGCTTTTATTGTTATAATTAGGTACATTAACATAACATTGGAATTACACGAGCAAAACACCTAATCGGTCTGCAGAAATTCAAAGGGACACAAATAGTAATGATAAATCGGACTCTAATTGCAATATCAAATTACAGTAGAATAGAAGAACGATTCAACAGGGAAAAAAATGCAGGAGAGCCTTTTGTTAAATTCAGAACCTACTTGATTTCCAGTATTACACTCATTCACACCTTGTTATACAAAGTAATATCACTAGGAACTTGAGTCTGATCATATTGGCGTAATTGAGTTTTCGGAGACCATAATATTTCTACTATTCAATCTTACCAGTGAAATATATCATATATAATTGCAAAAGCTAACTGCTGATATGTTGTTAATTTCCCTTGACGACCACCCTGGCATCCTGACCACGTCACCTTCCGCCCGGGAGGTGTGGGCGCTGACCTCTACCTGTCGGGGAGTCCATTCACGTGTTTCAAGGGAATCCCACAGCCGGGCCAGGTTTCCTGGACACTGTGCAGACATGTGACTTATTTGAGCGGTCCCTTTGTACAGGGGCCCAGCCATCAGCGTGTTCTATCTACCTGTCCCCTCACCGCCCCTCCCCCCTCACACACCTTTAACGCGGTCTACCCGCCTACAATATGGGCACCGCACGGCCGCGACCGCCCTTTTAACGCCCGGTCATTGTCTCAATTTGTCGCCGGCCCGTCGGGGGACAGAGGCCGGGGTGGTGACGACCCGGGCCGGGCTGGGCGCCGCCCGCCGACGGCCCCCAGCCCCGGCCCGCCGCGTCGGCCGCTTTCATGTCGGGGCGGCGGGCCGTATCCCCGGCCGTGGAATGGGGCTGCCCGGACGGCGTGGGTAAACAGGGGCGTTTGATGGGGCATTAAGGGGCGGGCAGCAGTGTGGCGGAGGGAAAGGGATAATGCCTATAAGGCTGGGTTATGGCTGGTGGTGGGGGCTTTGACGGGGGGACCACAATAGGTGGTAGGTGGCGACGGATTGTGGATGTCAACGCGGGGTCGGGGACGGATGTGGCACCGCGTCTCTTTGCCTTAATTTCATGAATGATCCGCTAACCTCAGCCCATATAGCACACCGCGCACATACGCCCTACCTTCATTCATACATGGAAACATCCCCATCTCCGTCCCAATCCCCCGCCGGAGGTGTTTGGTGACTTTTGTCGCCTTCAATTTGAGTAATCCCCTCACGACTTGTGAACGCTCCCAATAATTGCCTCTGTCAGTTAGGGGGCGCTGCGGGTCGAGGCTGGGCGATATTCGGTCAACTCAGAGGTGGGCGATAATAGAGCTACACAGAGATCCGCCCTGACCCCGGCCCTGACCCCGCCGACCCCGCCCGCCGCCAGGAGTCGATCAGCTAATTTAGGGGATGTTTACATCGGCCGATTTTAGCGCGATTGAATCCCCCCTACCCTGTTGGCAACGTGATCCCTGGCCGCGAGCCCTGCATGGGAGGTGCATGGGGCAGGGGTTGGTGTGGGGCGACAGTATTGTGGGTATCTCACCAAATCTATTGTAGGAGCGACCAGCAAGGCCCAATTTTACAATAAAGCCTGAAAAGAGACTGACACATTCAGTTGGACGGTTTATACCTTCAGCCACCAGTAAGATTTGATGCCTGTGTCTGCTGCGACATCGCCTTTTTATGTTTTCAGATTCTATAGAATCCAGGGACATGTTATTTGATATCTTGAGAAAAAATCCCATTCATAATGATCCTAGTAATTTCACACACACTGAGTCTCTGAAGCCTACCGCTATGACATCCCCTGATGGTGACGACAGGTTTAACGTCCGCAAGATTGGATTCAACCATTAAATTTTGTTGGAATCATTTGGAAAATAACACTGCATGCGGATTACATCTCTATCGCTTTTCTTAATTCAGTATTAATAGCTAAATTCCAAATGATTTGTAAACATTAAAAGGACGTATTTTTCCACGGTAAATCTTTAGTTTTTTAAGGATAATTGTCTGTTCAAAATTAGATTTAGATAACCATATAATGTTGAAATACCTGGTATAGATCTAACGTGAATTATTTGCAATTAAAGAAACAATTATCTGATGAAGATGTAAACGTTTTATCCATTAAGCCAAAATAACAGGTTCTCCCTTTGGCTATTTCTATCACGGATTGATATTATGTAATTAGAGGACCAATTTCCCTAAAACAGAGAGAACCTGATTCTATGAATCAGAGCTCCTCTCTAACCTACAACCTTGTGTTAAAACCGCCACGGGGTCAGCTGGTAGTCCCGCAGCAATCGGGAGCAAGGCGCGCAGACCAGCAGGCTAATTCGCGCCATTTGTCAATTTGTCGGCTGGCGGAGTTTGGGGTCTGCCTGTCACGACCTGCCATTAGCTCACCATTACCGACATGCCGTGCACGACCGGCCGCATCGACGACTGAGTCTCAATGTAAATGAAGTCGTCCGCCCCCACCCCCTCCCCACTCACCCCAACCCAACCCTCTGGCGTCCCCCCATCCCCGGATGAGCACAGTGGCTTTAAACATGTCTGTCTGGAGGAGGAGGCCGAGGAGTAGGACGCACACTCTCCAGGCAGATTGGGGGTGGTGCTCCCTCTGCTGGTGGCCCTTGTTGTTGAGGTGGCGGCGGGCCCACACCTCTCTCGTCCACTTCAAGGTCACAGCCCGGACTCCTAGACTTGGATTATCGTTGGTGTTCTTGTACAATCCTTTGCTTCGTGCTTCCAATGGTTGAGTATCCATAACCAAAAGAATTTACATCATAATTATATTGAAGGATATTATGACATAATAATTCAGAAGTTGAAATGATCGAAAACTAAAAATCAATTATCACCATTTGCTTTTCATTTGCGAGTTCAACCTGTTTATTCACAACAAAAAATAGCCTATAACTCATTGATCATAATATGCATCGGATCAACTGACCTCTTATGCATTCCTGATTTAATTAACTTTCTACACGAAACCACTTATATCCTAGTTTGTATTTCACCATGTCCGATCTGTGGCTTCTTTTAAAAGGTAAATGGCTTCCATATATAATACAATTTAGCTTCCTTCTATGGCATTTTATGTGATTGGATGTAAATACAGTTGTCTTTTTCTTTAATGTGTAATAGTCCATGATAACTATGGCTTCTGCAACTGGCTTCCGGGCTGAAGCGTGTGGCTTCTCCCTGTTCTTATGATTGTGGCTTCTCGTCTCTAGTAAACATCTTCCCGTGGGCTTATCTTTCAAATAACCACGGTACACGTATGCTCTAAGAATAAGAAACAACTTTTAACAAAAATATTTGCAACTTCACTTAGTATTGTTTTCTTCCAGACTGACTGTATATATACTTATGCATTTTGAGACTGTCAGAGAGCTCATAAGCTATGATATGGCCTACAATGAAGACACAATAACGCCGGGAGACATATAGCAATAACACAATGATAATGCATGTGGTTATTTCAAAATCAATGAAAATAGTACTATGCCAATTGTACTTGCATTGAGCAATAACTACTTAGATGTTTTTACTTGCCTTAGGTGCTAATCCATATTGCTTGAAAGAGTTTATTTTGCGGAACAAACTATTTCATGGAGCTTTACACACCTATAATACTGTAAATGGATGGATATTTGATATTGTAGAAAGCACAAACCTGACTACATTATTTGATAATCTGTGCATCTTATTTCATACTTGTAGGGTGGCTTGCGGACATTGAATGTACACGTGTAGTAGTCCATTGGTAAAAAAAAAAGTTGTAGATGTACGGATAACAGTAACATTCATTATATAGCATTTTTGTTAGGTCAGATTTCGACACACAAAGCGTCTGATCCTTTAGTATTTGTAAATTGCATTGACAACATAGCCCTACAAAATGGTGTTGGCTCAAATATAGCGCACTTAAACAGAGTATGGTGGTGGATGGATTGCACTCAGGGGGTATCCATAACACTCCCCAAACCATTGAAACAACACCACCAGTCTATATGGCACTACAATGAGTGGGTACCCAGACTTGAGTCAATCTCTCAGTAAAACAATCAATGATCCCCCATCAAGTGTTCATTGTTTACTGGTTTCCACATGTGGAGAGTTCTAACCGGAAGTCAGCGGCAGTAAATACAGGCGCGCACCCTGGCGGTCGGCGATCGTCGGCGGGTCGGGCCCCGCATTCACTGCCACCTCCTAAAGTAGCCTTATTCAGTTATTGAATTTTCGATGGCGTATTACCATAGCCACTTAAGTGAGATTCCGGTAATATTTCAGCCACCGTGTTGTGACGGGAGATCCGGGGTGGCGGGTGGGTAGGTGGCGATTGACTCGGGTGGTGGGTGGGTGGTGGGTGACTGGGGCGGGCTGTTGTAGGGTGCAGGTGGTTCTAATAATCTCATTCCCCGCTGTTTCTAGTCCTGATTTCATAGAGGCTGAAACACAATATATTGCCTGGAGGTGGCGCTCGTTTAGGTCCGATCGTCGTCGCCGTCGTCGGCCCTTATTGTCGGGGGTCGCTGAGCGATAAGTGAGCCGTTCAATCCGCTCTCCCCCCTCCCACCGCGCTCACCCACACCTCCCCCCAACCACAGTGTTCCCTCTCCAGGGCCATAAAGATCCAGCTAATGAAAAGCCCTCGGTCATTGGGGCTGAGCCGACGGGGATGACAACGGCTCTATAACCTCAGCCTGCCATTACCGCCTTAATCTCCCGTGTTTCCGAGATCGACGATCGACGTTCGATAATAACACCGCCGCCACCACCCCTCACTCATGCACCCACCCACTTGCTAATTCTCCGGCCTACTTGATTCACTATTCTATACCTATTATATCTAACATGTATGGTTCAAGAGCACAAATTGACTCATGATCAAACACTCTGTTCAAGCCGTATCCAATCCGGTCTGAATGTACCTACTTTTATTCACGATGTAAAATCGGAGCCAAGAGCGAGTCGTTGAAGCGACGTCGGCGTCCAGGGGCGGATACAGGACTTTCGAAGGGGGGTGGTGTCAATATAACGGCTAAGTACTGAAACCGCGTGCATTTGCGCATACGCGCGCGGCATTCCCCCCCCCCCCCTCTTTTTGTAGTTTATGGGTCCACCAAAAGGAGGGGAGGGGGTCAGGACCCTCAGGACCCCACCCCCTGGACCCGCCCCTGGCGTTTGTCCAGCGTCGACCCCGGCGTCGACCCCTACATGCTCGCGTCCCGGCGATGAAGGCCTTGGCGGCCGGGGGCTATTATTCGCACTATCGTCGACGCCCGACGCGCTCCGTCGGTCCCGCTCACGCGCCGCCATTACCGCCGACAGCCCGCTATGCTAATGCTTGCGTGCGCAGCCCGGTTTCATTTCCGGCGGGTTTTCTTGTAAATTTGTTTATCCGCGGGCGCCTGGGTCATGTGATCTGCGCGCGCACATCCCCTGGCTGAGAGCGCTGGAGTAGAGCCGACAAGGGGGCTGTGGGTGTTATAGAGAGGAGGGGGCACGAGCTTTAAGTGCTGTCGGTTAGGGAAGCCTACATTATGGAGGGAGAACATGAGGAGGGGAGGGGGAGAGTAGGGGGGGAGGGGGACTATGTTTTATCCGGCCACGCACGGATCAATCCGGCGGAGGTAGACTATCAGGCCACCAAACAGTGGCATCAATGTCAGTCACATAAGGCCACGCCAGCTTGGCGTAGCGGGCTGCCGCCCGCCCCACAGCCCACCGCCAACCACCCAATCAAGCAGTTTTAAAATTTTGATGTGGTCTAAAAGCCGACTGGATGGGCGCACTGATTGGTGTAGGTGAGTGGGGAGGGCTTGTCATGCATGTGGCGTGTGTGTGCGGACGGGGGTCTGTGAGCAGCTCAGGGCATACCACAGAGGACTAGCTCTATGGGCTTTATGAGCTGCTCGACAATGTGAGTGGGTCAACTGCTCAGCTGGACGGGCGGGGTCAGCTAGAGGGTCCATGATCAGGTGTTTTGTCGCATCAATATTTTCCAACACTTTAATTGAGATTTAGATTTAAAGTCTACATAATGATATACATAGTTTGATACACTGAATAAGGACATGTATATTGTTCTCTTTTTTTCGCACATAAATCATAATCATGAAAAATAATCTCTTTATAGGGAATGAGTGGAAACTACATTCTAACTTCAATGTCACTGTATTAGGTAGGCAGGCAATAATCCCCACTAACCTCTACCCCATGATGCTGATGGCTCTTTTTCAACAGGCTGTATGGGTACCACGGTAGGGTAACTTTCTGGACCATGTGTAAACTGTCTTAAATTCCTCAGTGAATTGGGAAATCAATGTCTTCATAAATCTTTATCTTAATAGCAGGTTTAGGATCAATGATCAATAATCAACAATGTCTAGATTTTACGTGATATTCAACAAAAATGCCTTTTCATCCATTAAAAACACCAATAGCCGTTTTCTATGACATTACTTTATTCATGATTGCATCCCTCGAAAACGTCTACAAGTCGATACCTCCGGTACTTTGACCAAAGTACAGAAGTTTAAGTACATGTATACCAAAAGGTCAACCACCTGAAGTGAAGTCAATAATTCAATCATTAACCATGTGACCAAACTCAAAAGGTGGGTGTTAAACCACACACTATCTCCGCTCCTAGGCGCAGTCGGTGTGCTAATAGATTGCACTGTCAATAATCCACTCGTGATAATCTTGCGTTTGTATCCCAAACTTCTTGAAACAAGAGAAGTGAGTTCTCGACTGGAGTGTCGGGCTGAGGGCAGCCCGGAGTGGGAGCCCTCCAGCTGGCCCCGGGCCTCGGGGGTCGGACAAAGCTGGCCTGACACACCATTCACATCAAGAACTGCCGGGTCAACTCCCGGGGCGCCAAACATCGACACGCCAAAGGCACGCCGTCATGGCACAACATTAAAAAGTTAGAGTTCATTATACTAAAGTCAAACATTCAGACAGTTTTTCCGTCAGCTTTAGTTTTTGTTGTTGAAGATTTATATCAAACTATTGCATTGGATTGGGTTAGGATTCGGAATTTGGTGTGAAAAGTAGTGTGACTATGAAGTGAGCAAAGTTTTAATTAGCGGCGTTGAAAGTTTTAAAAATTGCTGACAAATTGTTCCGGGCAGTGGGCGTTCCTGGGAATATGGTGCCCACATTCTCGGCAGGGGCGGTCCATTGCCTAGGTTACCAGTGGCGAGTGGTGCATATTGATATGGCGGGATCCCCCGGGTTTGATGGGCAAAGATTGGGATAACCCTGCCCCCCACCCCCACACCCCTCCCCCTTAACGCCAGCCTACGCCAGCAGGCGGGAACAGAATAGTCTGATCATCACCACAACACGCTGCGAGTAGCGGAGAAGGCATTAGGGGCGAGAAAGAATGTGTAACTGTGCCTAAACTCATTTTCTGCTCAGCTTCACTAATTAGTTTAGCCTTTCAGGGTTGTGAAACATGGGCCGTCGGGACGCCCGCCCCAGCCGCCCGTCAGCAGCCCCGCACAATGCAAATTAACTTTATGCGCATTTGATATTCGACACGGTGAATGGAGGGGGAGTGGCCGGGCCAACAATGATCAACAATACCCCCGGGCCGGCCTGTCCCTCCTGCCCCGGCCCTCATGGCCCGCTCTCATGGCCCGTGACTGTCAGTCCCCAGGCTACAACCCCCATGGCCCGAAACCCACTTTAGATCACCTTATCTCTCATTGCCTTCGTCTCATATTACTTTGACGCGAGATTATAGTTTTATCAAACAAGATAAAGTGCTTTTATACGTAGGTATATCAATTGTTACAATTTCCATACATTATATTAAGTGTCTATGCAGGAGCTCATGCACATCGTCGATATTATAGTTCCTTCCCTCCAAGAACTCATCTGCCTAAAATTATTTTTACGGCACAAAATGGCACCGACGTGGCACCGTCTGAACGTATATAAGCCTATGGTTCATGACACCCACCTACATCACTGTATCATACACCGTTATCAGGACCAGAAGGTTACCGGTCGCCCTCATCTTGGGACCGTCTTGGGCTGAGAGTCACAGATGTGAACAGTCATCGCACATAATCAACCCCCACAGGGAACAGAGGGTGGTTTTGGAGCGTCAGGTGTAAACCATACAGAAAACGCCATGGGATTTCTTCACTATGTGGAATATGAGGAGGGTTGGTATAGTTTATTGTTAATCTAATATTCTTATTGTCAGTGAATTGACGATAAAATGCACTAGAATACTAAATACTAGAATTGGAAGGGAACATAGGCCTATAATATTTCACCCAAAAGAATACTTCATATAATTTCATTTGCTCTTTTTTTAATAATCATGACTTCATATCTTTAACTAAGATATTGTTTGTGGCTGCTGTTGGCAAGAACACCTAATTTAAAGATAAGCAGTCTACATCTAATTCCAGATTTTACAACCCTTTTCTTGCAAGGCTCGTTAATAACACTGGTCATCCCTCGTGAGCTTCAACATCCCCATAGGCCTATTTCAAAAAGAATAATTATCAACGTTTCACAAGGGACTGTCCACGAGATCAACGGACTTCATCATACCTGTTTGGCCATAGCCATTTCTTCGTGGACACCCGAATTTCACGTGTTAACACTTGACACCTCGTAGTTTGGTATAGTGGCAGGGAACGTAAAAGGCCCAGCGCCCTCTGCAGGTGTGCGGGGCCGGGCCGGGCAGTCTCGGGCTGACGGGCAGGCGGCCAGCTCAGTGGCTGATTTATGGGCGTCTGATGGGGGCTGGGAGCAGGAGGGAGAATGGGGTGTGGGGTGGTGGTCTGAGAGGAAACAACACCTGCCCAAGGCGTTCTCGGCCTCACTGTATTGGCCACATGTCATATGTTAAGCTCATTTAAGGCTTATTCCAAGCCTCCACGCGATAGATATATGTTCGGTCCTCTTTTCCAAGTATTTTATGTAATTTCCAGTCGGTCTATCATTTAAAAAGGTACTTGCTGTAATTGAGCTTTTGTTGTAAACTATTTTTCAAAATATTTTTTTCTCTCCTACCAATCTGATTTTCAGCAACATCAGTTAAATGGAGAACCGTCCTATAGGCAGGAGATGACGGATTATGGGTTTGATTTCAACTGCCTAGACTCCGTCATGTAGTGGAAACATCAGACCGGAATCCCCGCATTGATTCCCAGAGAAATCAGTGAACATCTATCATCAGTGTCAATTACAGCTAATCTAATCATCCCATGCAACCACCCCTCGACACGATTCAACACCCCCCGACCGTCCCGATCCCTCCCCTACCCCCCCATCCCCAACACCACCCCCACCCTCTTTTTACGACAACCCATAGCCGTTCTCCGCGCATGCGCGTGCTTAGCCCACGTGGTATGAATAAAAGGCAAATATTGCTACAATTCCCGGCCAGGTCTAGGGGCTAGGACGATGAGGGGTGGAAGGGGTTGGAGCAGGGGGTGGGTGAGAGGAAAAGGTGCTCAATGAGCTCACTCGGACCAGCCCCAGCACCATTAATTACCGCTATTCGGCGGCGTCAGGCTCCACAATGCCAGACCATTGACGCCCTGTTACTTACAACAAGGGGTCGCATGCCATTAATATTGATAGAACACTACAATGCCACTTTGCCCGGCCGCCACTACCCTGCTAACCAGGCACAAAGGCTCTATAGTCGCCCTGACCCACAAAAATAACAAATGCTCGCCTCCTGGGATGCCCCGAATGCACAAATAGACTATGTCTGCGGTTTAGTATATATAACTGCATACAATTGTGCTTGGGCTTTTACAGTATTATCTCTTTCCAGCAAACAATGGTAGACGTCAATATTGTTTTTTTCATTATATCAATTGAATGTTGATCATGGTCATGAGAGTAGCCGGGATAATGTTATCGCGTTAAAACATTTATGAGGAACATAACATGTCGAATTACCTGAAATTGACCTGAGCGCACTCCAATGATCGACTCCTGAAAACCACAATGGCAGAGTACAATAAAACTTTCCGGTTGAATTTGTTTGGTACTCCATTCAACATGTCATTTAAAACATGTAGGCCTATAGGGGGCCTACATGTACTTCCAACGATAACGTCTAGATTCAGCATTTCACAGTTGGAAACGTTTGATGTGTACAACCAGTTTGCTGAATGTGACAGTCTCTCAATAAATAAATTGAGAATATGTATACAATATAATGATAAAATTTTTAAAGTCAACAAGTGCGACAACTGCATTGAATCAACAAAAGATACATGTTCGTACAATTGATGTGTACCAACAATTTAGATGGGAACGTAACCACCAATGGCGCCAGCCCCTTCAAATAATTTCCCACTCTTTAAAGCCTCCTTGTAACTTCTCCGACCCCTCCTCCTCCCTCACTAACCCGGCCTAATCCCCTCCTTGAGTAACCCCTCCCAGTAAACTGACACAGACCCCGGGACGTGACCGACACAATGCTAACTTCCCACCGCTCTCCAGTAGGCGTAACCCCGTTGACGGGCCCCGCGTCACCCCACGCAGTCTTACACCACAACTCGCTCCCTCCTGCCCCTTTACCGTCACATACTCCAGTATACGGTTCTGGAGAGCAAAGATCCTAATCCTGTGGGTGGCCCCATACTCCGCCTCTACCGGTTCTATGGAGGATACATGCAGACGCCGCACGCGCATGGTGCCACGTACGTAAGTAGTATACAATGTGACAACTACTCGGAAATGGGTCTTTGTCCCGGGCGATTCTCAATTGAAACGTACATAAACAACATCCTACCGCTTATTCAATATCCATCAGCAATATTAACTTTACACACAACAAATGATTCCTTTCCACATGTGCATTTATTGTAATGGCACGATTGCTTAGCTATTCATTCCTGTAGCATTTATGCTATTTCTGTTATTACAGTTGCTCTTTTCCACGCTTATTCTAATAGCAATGGAGATTAATAGTAAATCATACCTTATGTATACAGTTTTTATTATCGTGAATTGTGCTATCTTATGGTGAACATTTCTTCACAAACATAAACATTCCGAAAAAGGGCTCTTTATACGTCAGGAACATGAAATCAATTACGTCATTTTCGGTTGGCTTGAATCCGCTAGTAGGTTCTTTATAAATCCCTTAGCGAAAAGGCGAAGGGAGCAAGCTTTGACACAGGCGCTATTCTAATGGGACCATAAACCAGATATCTATTCAGCGTATGGAATCTCAGTTCGACCTTCATTGGGACCCTTTCTCGCTGCCACACGTTCTAATGCCACTCAACCCCGTCAAGGGTAATTTACAGGCACTGTGCATATTGAAGGCCGGCCAAGCCCTTCTCTCTTTACTATAATTGACTCACAATGGACGCCAGAACAAACTCTTGATTTCTACAGTTACGGGGACATCTTTATTGGGCCCCCTGCAGAGTAGCAGAGCGAGGGGAGATGCCTGCAGTTTCACCTGACAGATTTATGAAATTAGAGAGCTGCGAAAGGAGTCCATTGGTTATGGTAATCGCCAGGCTGCAGGAGGCTTTATTAACCCTGGCATATTTGACAGACATGTCGAGGAATACCAAAGAGGAAGTGGGGGGTTAAGTAGAGGGGGAAAGGATGAAATCCTAATTTACACCCCATTTTTTTCCTGAGTAGCTCTTAAAAGAGTCCACTGATGCCGTGACAGTCCTTGAATTTAGAAAGTTAGCGAGTAACACATGTATGTTTTACTAATAAAGAACCAAGTGCACTTGTATTCCGCCTTATAAAATCAAACAATCACAAGATCTTATCAAAATTTGATATTCAATATCAGCAATTATCCAGCAACCGGACATCTATAAGAAACTCTGTGGTGAAAGAAATCTACATTGACAATTCTGGCTACCATGGAAACTATGTTGCCACGGTAACAAGTGACTCTGAAAACCTTTACTTGTAGTCCTCATAGAATGCTTTCATTTGGAGAGTCACATGACCATTTATGTGAAATTGTCTCAATTCCATGATGATAATGTTGTATTTTCCTTGAACACTACGAAGATAAGAAGGTTGCTCGACGTTTCCATGGCTAAAACAGCACTGGTGCTACCATGATAATTCACCAGGTACATTGAGGTGTCCTCTTGGTATACTTTCATATTGTCGAAATTCTAATAACAGATTTGATATTCTATATTCTAACATAGGCAACTGAGTATTTCTCCCAGCTTCATTCTTTCTTTAAAACATTTGTATTGGTCAGCTGTCTGTGTCGTCAATATAAAATGTACTTGTAAAGATGGTGTGCCTAATCATGATGTATTGTGGTATATTACCTTTTTTTCTTCTGTCTCAGGACCCCTTGTGCCCTCTTGACCTGCCCTCCTTCCCTCTCCAGCCTTATCTCACCTGCCAACCTGTCACACCTGAAGGTGGCGTGTTAGATTGGTTAGAGGTGAGTGACACGTAAGTATCTCAAGGAGGTACCACAGTGGACGGTCGAAGATAGAGATAAGGATATATAGAATTATAATAAACAGGATAGTCTTGTTGTTTGTGTCATTTGTACACAGCTTGATTTTAATAGTTAAAGGAACGTTCGTTTCTTTACAAGGGAGATGTATGGCTAGAACGGCCATAATGCAATGTACAGCGCCGTTTCAAAATGATGGCCCTCCTCGATGTTGCTGAGGTCGTGGGTGTTACTATAATTTTATATAAGGGGATATCATTTCAAGGTTAAGCATTTTAAAAGGTTGTTGGATAAAATTGGACAATTAGTAAGGAATATATGTCAATTGACTTAGTCATAGATCATTATGGGCCTAGATAAGGTTATTGTGATTGGAACTGTTTACCGAGTCTTTTTGGCTTATGTTTGTATCAATCTGACAACCGTTCATTAGTACATTTAGTATAATTATGTTGCCACTTTAAGTGGTTAGACTTTCCCTTATGCACGTTTAGACACCTCTTTTTTTATACGTCTATATTTGGACACCTCCTTTTTATACGTCTATGTATGACCGATATTTATGTTGCAGAAAAGAACCCCTACGTGACAAAGCGCTTTATGGCCTGGGAACTCCCTATTCATTCCCCATTCCCTCTCCCTGTACACACACTAACCTTCTCTCAGACCCCTGTCCCCGCCCTCTCTGACGGAGGAAGCCGCGTCCTCCAGGTGGGGCGTCACGCCCCGACGTCGAGCGGCGGCTTCCACTTCCGCCGCTCACTGGAGAAGTGGCGGATATTGTCGAACCGGAAATGTGTCGACAATGGGCTCCTGCATGCCGTATCGGTTGTTGGCGGTACCGTCGGGCATAGGGACGCCCAGTGTGGACGTGGCCTTGGGCCCTGGAGGCGTGACCTTGAACCCGAGGGTCAGTAGGATCAAAGGGTACTGTTGGACAAAGCGGGCGGTTGTCGACCGCCGGAACCGGAAATGACGTGGATCGGAAGAGGATCTTTGATAGGTGTTGTGAACTTTGCAGTCTATGACCATATCTCACATATACTGTATTATACATTGCAATTAACTATGATTCCCAAAGTTTATAGGGCATAATTCTCGTTAGAGTAATGTTATAAGTCAAATAAACTACACATAGTTTTAATATATTGGCCGTGTTACTTATAAAACGTTTAAACTCTAGATTGTTCTGCTGGTGGTCTAGACCGATGGTCACACTGCCACTTGAGAATTATTTTTAGTAGCCATAATACTACAACATTACATGGTTATACGAGGAGTTATTTGCTGAAACGGATCTGTATGGTGCTGTGGATCAATGCTTTCTTGATATCACCTTTCTGAATATGAGACAACATCGAAGTGTCTTCCGCAAGGAGGACGCACCCATTGATTGTTCCCACGACCCTGTCCCTGCCACCTCAGTCTTGTGACGACAACCTCACTGCCCCAGAACCTGTCAAACATTAATTAAAAACGCATTAGGCTGATCTCTGCCCTCCCCTCCCCATCTGAGTCATCCCGTGTTGTCACACCAACTTCTTCCCAGTATGAATCAAGGGGACGGTCAAATGGTTGCCTAAACAATATCTATGCAAAACTGTGTATTAAGCCATCACAGTGCATCATGACCGTTGGCCGGAGCTGAAGGGTTAAACATATCGATTGGGGGTGGCGACCCCCGCCCAGGCCGCGGTCGGGCCGCGGTTCATGGGAAAAAGCTTGTCGATGGGCAGGGATCATCTGTAGGCTCATTGTCGGCGTGACCCTGGAGCGCAGCCCCGATCCCTCCAGTATCCCGCCTGATTATCGCCCACCACAATTGGACTCCCAAATGGGCCCAACCGGTGGTCCGCGCTAGAAAGGGCGCGACTCGGGCTGACACATTCCGTCCTCCAGGGACATCGGGGTTCTTTTATGGTGGTCCTTTATTACATAGAGGAGGCCGGGAGTGGCGGTGAGGGGGTGTGGGGGTTAAAATGGGGGCAGGCCGCGGTAGGCAAGGGGCGGGCAGAAAGGGGAGTTAACGTTTAGTGGCCGCTTATAGAGAGGGCCCTTCTCAATAAGGGGAGTATTGATATTGGCCTTGCCGATCTCCCATCTCACACAGGGGGTTACACAGATAGGCGGGCCGGGTCCGGGGCCCTGACCAAAGGCCCGCCCCGCCTGTATGGGCCTATTATCGGGGGGCTTGGGCTGCTCTCGGCCCGATCTCCAGGCGCTGAAAGGGGACGGGCAGCCGGCACAGAGAGGGACGTCCGGCTCTCACAGCCCCTCCCTGATTGGTATTTACCCAGCCCGTGCCCGCCCCTAAAGCCCCCACCTCGGGCGGCTCAATGGGCACCGGCGTAGAAAAAACCGCCTTTGTGGGGGAGGATGGAGTGGTTGGGGGGGAGGTGGGGGAGTAGACGCAGAGTGAGTGGTGTATGGAGACATCGCATGCATGCGCGCTTCTCACCGTCTACAAACTACACTTTCCTTATACTACTTACAACAGCGCCCCAACACCCCCCCGTGCCTATTCCGTATTCTCAACCCGAGAAGCCGGATGCGCACCAGCATTGACAGTCTCGACGAGGTCCTCTAATCCTTAACGCTGCTCGAATGAGAGCTCTACGAAATGGGTTAACAAAACAGTCAGCTTCTCCTCGAATCCCTCTACAAGTCCTCTATCCAGGAATACCTACCCCATTCTAACCAGCCACACACCCCTTCCCGTCGCCCCTCATCCTCCCTGCCTCTGAAGCCTTTGTGAGGGCCCCATCCCGCACCCCCTGCCCCTCCTGGTATATTCAGAGGCTCCTCCTGTACCCCCCTCCTGGTGTTTGGCCAAGCGGAGCGGCGTCCCTCCCCGCCGGATATTGGCGCTTGTCGACGTGTTGGTCGACGGCCCGACGACTCCTCCAGCAGCCTTTGGTTGCGTCTCCCGCACCAAGTGATCGCCTGCCTGCAAAATAAAAGGAATTAATTTCAATCAGGAATGTTTTTAAACATGCTCTAGACTTAATGAAGTGGGCGCAGTGTGCGCGGGAGCTGCTCCGTGTGGGGGACGAACGCCTTTTGTCTGGGTGAGAGCAGCTCATGTCCACTTGACCATCACTCGTGTTTCTCTCTCTTTATCCCGCTTAATGACGCTTTATTTGTCTGTCTAACTGTGTCTGTGTCCGTCTGTTTATGTTGCCTCTCTGTAAAGCAGTCCGCCGATAGCTGTCTCTTCAAGTTTTTGTCCCTCTTATGGGCTTGTTGCATGTGGAGCCTCCAGTGTGCCCGGGCTACTTCGACAAGCTGTCTCTATTGGGTCGACTGGTTGAATCAGCCTGTGTTCAACTTTCTATTCATACTAGTATCTAACGGGCCGACTATTTTTATCTTCACGCTCTCTCTGCAGAGGGAAAAGGATGCGAAAATACTGTTGTTTTCTGTTTAATCCGTATAGATGGGTTCAATATTATAATCATTGATTTGTATGCTTGCTGTTGGTCAACAATTTTGGAACCAGTATGTCGTTGCCTTTTGTTTTTTTGTTCTTTTCCTATAGTTATGAGCCCGTTCCCTTTCTTAGAAACATATAACAGGCTACTTAAAGGCCACCCGTGTACACATATATCATACAAGTTTGGGACAGCTTACTTGAAACCTTTTTCGCCAATATGGGAAAGTGGCAGTAAAAAGATGACAGAGTGCATAGTTCAGGGGGCCTGTCGTAAGGTAATGTTGGTTTGACCGCATCCCATTACCTGTTTATCTAGGACACTTTACATCCAAGTGTTTTGCTCACGGGCCTCTCCAGGCTTCTCCAGGGCCTGGCCAGAGTCTCCAGTGCCTATAACTAGCTGCCCTTAAAGACCACTATACCCGGTCCTTGCTCCGGCCGTCCCCTTTCCTCCCCTCCCTAATGGGGCCGGTAATGTCTATTGAGGCCCTGCCCGTAAAGCCCCACCCGCGCCGCGCTGGCCGCCCCCGGACTAGCCCCCACCGACGTGGATTACGACCCAGGCCGACGCGACGTCGCGCCCGGAAGGTCGTTAAGTTGGTGGACGTGCGGCAATAACGCCACCTTCCGGCCATCAGCCGCCAATGGCCGCCTGCCCCATAAGGCCCTGCGGCGGAAGTGCCTCGTCGCTGTCCCTCGCTGTGCCCGCAGAGCAAGGCGAGCGTGGAGTCCTGCAGTTAGGTAGGTGGGTTGTACCTGTATTGTTATAACGTTAAGGTAAATGTGTAATGTAATTCTTCACCGAGTCGTTCCTTTACCGTTATTCTATGGCGTACATGAAAAATGTTTGTATATATTTATGCTCGCATTTCCTCATTTATTTTGGTTCTTACTGCATTGGATAAATTCAACGCGTCAAGTATTACACAATGTATATATTCATGATTATTTTCAACAATCTACATGTAAAATAAAACATAACATAACAACTGCTAATGTATGTACATATGGTTATTTAAACTAATATTCTATCAAATTAAGGGATTGTCTATAGGGGTTGAACAATGCATTCAAATCCTTACAATGATTTGTGGGGTATTATTTCAAAATGACACGGGTAGATAAGCAAATGACTGTTAGAGCGGATTTTAGTTGAAGATACGTCCTTCAAATTCACCTTAGTCCGAGATAATGCCTCTTAACCTCTTCAGTTTGACACCTATATGTTATAGATAGGTGTGAGGAGTCCTTGTACATTCAAACCGGGGGCACTTATCGTCAATTGTTTTTGGATAGATGATAGTGTATCAATGGGCAAGACGACAAGACGGAAATGCCCCATGGAGATTTCGCACAAGGAGGTGTCATTGTCATTGACAAGTGCCATGAAGAGATTATCGGTATGATATGTGCCAAATAAAACATTGCGCTGTATCAAGAAAGTGCTCGATGTATTTCTTTTGCTCCATCTTTAATATTGTGCTATGTCAACTACGCTAGATTGTACACGTGCGTTTTGAAGAACTTAGATAGCCTAAACATCCTCCTTTATGTTTCTATTGTATATACTATCATTTCTTCATTCAAATAAGTACACGTAAGAACAGCATAAATCTATATCTATAAATCTTGGAACGGACGATATTATAAATTGCATAGAAAAGACAGGTAACCGTTTGGATACGACATGTGCGTGAAGAGTGCGATCTGTGCTTGGAGAGCGCCACGAGTCGCTGGCGGGCGGAGAAGGGGCGGATCCTGAAGGGTCCTCCAGTGTATCACCAGCTGATGGACCTCAGATACACTATCTGATACACACATTGTCAACACCTGCATCACAATTTGTAGATCTTGTATCAAAATTGTAAAGATGGATAGTGGTTAAATACTTGAAATAATATTACATTTAAATGAAAATGTATGTGAAGCCTAAGATTGGGTAAACCAACATATAGTCTGGTTATCTTTTGAGGGTCGTAATCTATCTACATCTTTTTTTAGCTGAAGTTGAAGCAATAATTATCTGTTAATTAATATCATAAAGCGTGTACTAGCAGTGGCGAGGCCAACATTTTTTTGTATCGATCCCACGTCGATCAAAACAATAAGATATAAATGTAATCCAAAAGACTACTGTTCCTCTTTATTCCGCGTATTCCAGCCTCCCCGCCTACCCACCTAATCGGCGTGGTGACAGACGCCGGCACCTCATCGCCAGAAGCCCCCTAAAGCCGCCTCGGTCATTGCCTGCAAAGTTACCGCGATTACTACTTAATGCCTGCGGTTAGCGCCAGATGGGAAACTCTTTGGTTGTTTTCTTCGTGGGCACTGATACGTCCCCTCCATGGCAACAGTAAGAAGCTCCGATAAAACAAAAGTGAGAAGCAAAATGCATTTACTATGTTTTATGATTGTTTGAAACAAAGAACCAGTCAAATTCTGGTCGGTTCTAGAAGAATAATGCATAACTCGGCACTTGAGGTCTGTAGTGGCTAGCTGAGGGCTCAGCACTACTTTGCTGATCTATACTCACGCGAAACGAGGCTTGTCTCGTAGGCTAAGATCGAGTATTTACCTTTGACCCGGAAGCCCATGCCACCTCCTGACCCTGGAGGTCCCGGCCAATAGATCACTTAGTTTGATCAGCTCAGCAATAGCTTTGTTGTCAAGACCTCATGTGCACGATGGCCAAGCACCCCTTCGCCGCTATGCCATCGTTGTCCTTCCTTACAGGAACTAAGCATGACTTGTTGTGTTTTGAATTAAGTAATTTTAAGTAGAGAAACATCGTACACGAAACAAATATAAGCTTTCATTACAGTGGCGTAGCCATAACAGTGCTCCCCACACTAGGGAGTAATCTTGGATCTGTCTGCCATAATTGCCAATAGCAATTGCAGTGAGACATCCTTTATATATGGAGTAGGCCTATATAATATAGTAGAGTCAAATATCGATGCTCAAATGTCCATGCCCTTTGCCAATATGTCTATACTTGTTGTAAAGAAATAGTATCATACCACCGGAAATATCATTTCAAATATATTATTCAAACCATGTCATAATATATTTGCAGACTAAACTTTCATTCATATTTACATGGTCTTCGTATACAGAGATGGTGTGATAGTGATACCTACACGCAATTATTCCTTCAATACCTGAAGTAGCTGTGCCTACTTTGCATGGTGATTTGGGCCGACCCTGCCCCGCCTGTCATCGACAAATTCGAGGCCCTTGTTTGCCAACGTTGAAAGCCCATCAAAGCCCAATCTCAAATTAATCTCGACCACATGAAAGACGCACTCAGCTCCGACAGCGTGACACGCTTATGCAGAATTTGCCCCCATGTTAGCACGTCAAACTAACCAGCATATGCCGAGGAGTGGTCCAAAACTCCCCGAGGTTGACAGCAATTCCCAGAAGCACACGCCGCCAGCTTCAATTAGTGAGAGAGTCTCGGGTTGGGCGAGATTTGAGATTGATGGCGGCGGCGGGAAAAGTAAACTCTACGTCACGGGCGGCAGACGACATCCGACAGAAAGCGCGGGAAAGCAGCACGACACCGGCCTCTGGAGCTTTGCTGGGCAAACCCAGGCGCTCATCGGCAAAGTCGTAGGACAACACGTTGAGTGTAATTAAGTTTGGCCAGTAGCACGCTGAATCTGTCGATTAACATGCACTTGGCGTCTCTTGTCGACGATCAACAGATTGAAGCGGTATGCTCTCAGGATTCAGGCATGTTTTATGCAGGCACTTGCAATATTACCCAACACCTGTTGTAAAACTGCACTCGAATTGCTCGCACCTTTACTTTATCTTGAATTCTTTGCCAATAGGTACTAGAATTAAACCACAGCTGTCACTAGTGGCATAATCGATGTCTTTGTCTTTCTGGACGGCTTTAGTAATCTCAATTTTCATTGCGGATATATAGCACCATGGCTAAAGGATCAGAAACCAGGTTTGCAATATGTATATAATAATAATTATTAGGTATGGTTGAAACAGGACTGATACTGCATTAATACTTTTGGACAGAGGTGACACTTAAAATCACCACACCATTAAGTTGCGTTTGTTATGTAATTCATGCATGAAAGAACGATGACTTATATATCGTAGTGCTTTTTGAAAAAGGCCTCTGAAGCCTTTTGAATAGATTTGCCTATGTCTAGTTAGTGTTTGCATAGACCAAGGCAGTTATGTTGTATATAGGCGCCAATCTACGTAAAATGGACAGGTAATTGTTGACGTTTGATTGCAATTGGTGACGCACCATTGAGACCGGTTCGGTATATAAGAATATATTTCCATGTCAGTCTGCAATGTATATATCTTTCTTTAGACTATTTTCATGTATAATGCAAAGTAGCAAACAAAAACTGTCCGAAGGAGTAGAAAAACTTATGGAATAAGAGTTGTATGAAGAACATTAGTGATATTGATATGACTAAACAGGTTCAACCGTTCAACTTTTTCTATGTAGCTTTTTCAATATCTCGACTACTTACAGAAAGCATATTCCAAAAAGGTTTGACGTAAACAAACGTGAGCCTCCTTCCAGTCTCTCCAGGATTAGAAAAAACGTAAACCAAACATGACATGAGGGGCGCCTGACCTCTAGATTCAGAGGTCATGCCTTATGACAGGGAAAGGTCATTATATACGGGAGAACAGGCAAGTAGGATCACCATTACAAAGGCCATCCTTTATCGGACTTAATGCACTACAATGCAAGGTTTCCATGCAACAAAAACGTTTGATAGAAGAAGGACATACAGAGATTGGGAGAAGTGTATATCATTGAGTGCTGAATAAGACATTAGTTGTTGAAGTTTTTGTTTTGGTGATCCTAAAGAAAATAATTATGATCAAGTTGGAAAAGTTGGAAAAGTCTCTCTATGTTTACTATAGTTTTGTTTAAAACAAGAGTTAGCATTAACGTATAAAAGTAAGACTTCAGCTAAAGGTTACTCTTCGGCTGACTAAGCTTCCATTTCAAAATATTAAAACTATGATTGAATGATAAATCAAATCCTTTCCTAACTGCTGCCTTGATTCAACCCATATACCAAATGGTCAAGCCACAGACCAAGTATCAACCTAGACTGGTGCCGACCGGCAAACAAACCTCCAACGTGAATTCGTTTTCCGCTATACTCAAATGCTGAGTCAATATTTCTACAACCGGATCAAGTTGCAACTCATCTCCGCTTTAAAAAAGATTGACCAGCCAGAAACGTCAACTTCAGCCCTGTATCCTTTCGTCTTCCGAAGTAATCTGAACTGCCAATAGGCAGTAAAGCTGAACGCTAACTAAGGCAAGGAGTTGGGACATGTTTAGAACCAATGGGTACTATATATGTGTGTACCACACATGCATGCACATAAAATTGAATGCATGATTTGAGGCCTTAAAATGAGACTAAACGTACGATTTTATTTCTGGTATGATAGTTAATTAATATCCGATAATCACAGTATGTTTAGACGTATCCTATTTAACGCCGATATAATAGTTTGCCAGCAAAGACTGGCGAACTTCAGTTTCAAACCAGAGAACTAACTTTATTTTCCTCGCATGGGGAGTCGACTGGTTGTCTGGCGCCGATTCGGGCGTCCAACGTCCCTGTCTAGTCAGGTCGTCAGGCTGTAGGATAGGGAAGTTTTCCACAAGAGCCGTAGAAACCAGAGCCCCCGAGGCAGTGTATGCATGCCATAACCTCCTGTTTGTTTTAAACAATATCTCCCCTTCGGTAGTGTTTGCACGCCAAACGACCGCCCAGATCAACCCCCTCCCCCAATTATCCAAAGGAACTGTTTAATTCAACCCTGAAAAGAGAAGGAAGTTGACTGTTCTTTTTCTTTGATATAGACCTGAAATATTAATTCTACTTATAACTAGTAATAGAGTAAAGTTAAGCATGACAAAGTTTGAAATGTTACTTGTTATTATAAATCCAGATGAACATTAGTGTTTTAAAGGGTTTGTGGTTATGTACGTGCGTCTCCTGTTGATGTTTCTAAAGAGATTAATTTTGTCTTTAATCTATGTTAGTGCCTTGTTTAGAAAATGAAAAGGTTTATGATGGGTTGTTTATGGATCATTCATAATTCATTAATGATTACAGATCTTAGTCCATCTTATATGTCCACAACACCAAAAACTCACATCATGTCTTTAGTAATACTGTGCACCTTTAGTATAATATACACAGTCACTTCGCCTTTCTGTGAGGTCCCTTTCTTACTTATAAAGAATAAGAGTACTCATTCTGCTCATGTCATATGGGCAATATCAGGGCAGCCATGCCATTATCCCTTTCTGTAAGCAAAGAAACCTGCATAGGCTTGTATACTCATACTGATATTCATTTTGCCATGTATACATCAATACAGAACTTTATGTTTTGATATGATATTGAATGGCAGAGCTGTGCAGGACTAGGCTTCCCTATATGATATTAGAATTAAAAACATATCTAAAACATTTTATAGTTTATAGCCACTTTATTGCTGGAAAAGTTGCCCAATGACCCAACTCCCCAGTAGAAGTCAAACGTTGCCTCCCCGTCCGATCCTATTCTCTCGCTCTTTTTGCATCTCACCATCCTACCTGTACCCTGCACAGGACCCTCGTCCCTGCCCCATGAGTGGCCTCAGTGGGCCTGGTGACAAAGTGACTGACAGCAGGGGCTGGGGCGAGGTGCGGGTTGAGTAAGGCGGCGTCACCTCTGTCACACTGACTGATGGCTTTAAGGGCCCCACCCCTCAGCGCCCCACCAGACCCGGGCTGGGGGACTTGACTCCACCACCGTGTCACACTTGTCACCCACCGCCGGGTGCTTCAAAACGTGGGCTAGCTAACCTCTGTAACCAGTGATCAAGGGGTTGGGGTGTCTAGTGAGAGTGTAGCTGTTTATGTATGCAAGTCAGAGCAAAATAGCTTATAATGTATATGTTATTTATATAACCATTGTTCTTTTTTTATAATCCATTGGTCAAATGGTTTTTGTTTAGTAGAGGTATAAGTGATTTGTCATGATATCCTGTGCCTCTGTCATATTATATGAACACCGACTCTTGGAATAATAATTTTGGCAAAAACTGCTACAACGTCAGTGTGAACCTCAATTAGATAAAAGCTTCTTTGCTTGCAGGGGTTTGACTATCTAGATGCGTCTTGAAACGGATAGTCTAGCGGTAAACTGGTATGTGGTAATCCTGACCGGTAGATTCCATCAATTTTTTTATACTATACAATTTTGGGATTATCATATGACCGTGGCTTTAACCATGATCTTTAATTAACCCTTTCAGATTATAAAACAAAAGCTGTAAAGCTGTATACAGGACTTCACCTTTGAAAGGTCTTATAATTATAGGTATGGCCTTAACACTATATATTATTGAGTGGTCGCACTATGTAAATCATAAAACCATACCACTGCTAGCTTTAAGCATCACTAATACATACCTACATGTGTGTTGGGATCAATTGTTCAAGGCCAAACTTTATGGTCAGATTGAACACAAGCCACGTCATAATCTAGTACTGAAAACCTTGCACGTGGCCCACTGGAGCGTGAGTACCAATTTTTACTCTCTTTGTTCATCCTGGGTTCGCGCCATCCTCTTGGCGTTATTGAATTCTAATCTGTACTGATTCCCTGGGCATGGCGCCACAGACATGCCACAGGTGGGCAGCCAGGTAGGGCCCAGGTAGAGCGGACAGAGGGGACAGACGTGCGGCCCGACCACTTAGGTATGCCGAGAGGGCTCCATCCGAGCCGTGGTCTAGGCCCTGCAGCCCGGGTACATAGCAAAGTAAAACAAACCTAACCCCAAGGCACACACATTACCCCCCTGCCTGAAAGTTACACCCAGCCCATCAATTTTATGGCTGACAGCTCGAGGGTCAGAGGTCAGGTCCCCAGACCCCACGGCCCTGCCCGTGCCCAGGGTATACATCCGCCGTCAGGGAGTCGATTTTTACTAGCAATTCTTATAATAGAAAGCAGAATGAGAACTAAATTCTGACAAGTTATCTACTGTTGTAAATGATTTGAAATTCTCTTTCAAATGGTATGTTGCATTGGTGATGGCTTTGCCATATCCTTGATGAAAGCTGAGTTTAGCATATATTATCTTAATTCCCAATTATTGTGGAAAACTTCTAGCTGAATACAGACGGCCCCATACAGACAATAGTCAGGGAATTTCGTTTAAAAGCTTTGACCGAATATTGTTGGTCTGTTGGGCTTTAAGGAAGCTATAGGTGCACAAGGAGGATTCAGGGATTTATGGTATGAAAATGACGCCGCAATACTAATATGTATAAGTCCAAATATCATTCATGAACTTTCGGCATAACTGAAGATGGCGTCAAGAGCATAACTTGAATCCAAACAAACAAAATGTGTGTGTGACGCAAAGTGCTTTCTCTCTGCATCATACCATTACCAATCTATTTTGAAAGTAATCTGATGTATGTTCTGCACAATAAATTGATAACGTTTCTTCACTTCCCAACTTACCCTTTGTACATTGGTGTTCCCCAAAAGGTACACATAGTACTAAGTAGTATATGAAATAAGGGTCGCTGTACAAAGCAAACCTTCATCTAATTACACCATCAGTTATAGATATACCTTGATATCATTTGCTGAAGTCCTTTGACCTGTGTTCTATTGACGTACATAACGGTAACCCCTCGGCTACAATCAGTGTTTTAGTGCCAGATTCCGCTAGCCATCGCCACCTGTATTGTGTTTAGTTAAGGAGTAGACCAATATGGACCTAAAGGTTGCTGGTGTTAGACTGACGTAACAGAGACACGTGTCACTTGTTGGTGAAGAATGAGGGGGCTGGACCTCTCCCTGCTTCAGGGTAGGGACAAACTGACGGAGTGTTTGGGTAATAACAGCCGTATTATTTGCATTGCACACTCTTATAACTGTTATATTATCTTGGGTCAAGGCAGCTGCTCATTCATCACAAAAAGCGCATTCTCCTAAGTGCCATGTATAGTACTTCCTCATTCACTGTTGCCATTATTTGATATATCCACCAGTTGTTGAGATTGTTCGTATATGTAACCATGTTTTATGGAGTGCATGAATGTGTTCACATTTTTCTGTGTATGTATTTATCACACATAGTGCATTTGTAAATGTGTACTTTTCACACTTTCATCATATCTTTAAACCTAGAATTCAATATAGCTTTTTTATCACATGTTTCTGGGGAAGTATACTACCATCTAATAAAAAGATGGGAGCCTGATATTCCTGGGGTCCAGACTTTAATTTAGCTATGCTAGTGTCAGGGTTAAGAGCATAACTCTCAATGTTAAAGGAGAGTGTGTAAGGGGATGTTAGGTAGGCAGAACCATTCATATATAAGGGGCAGTCCATGCACTAGCCAGCAGAGCACTATTAACTGTTTTTTGAACATCATGGAAAGATCCGTACTGTTTGGATTGTTCATTGTTAATGGGAGATCTTTTCACTCTTGTCACTTGTCAATCTTGTCCTTTCATGCGAGTGTTATGTCCTTCATAATGCATAACTATGTTACGGATTGGACACACAGTCTGGTCGGTGACAGACTGCATATGGAGCTAGCTAATATCCATGGGCACAAACAATATGACATCTAATAGCACCCCTAATATTAACAGGATATTTAACCTCTTTAGCTCAGTATTCCCCTGCTCTTATTGATCTGAACAGGAATTTGGGATTATTTTGTGCAAAGAGAACACAATATAGATGTATCTATGACCTTTCTTAAGAACTACTCCAGAGGTGAGATGCATGAAATAGTTATGGTCCTAAGAAAACGAGATGGAAATTAAAATCTAAATTACCCGACCAATGCTTGAGTGTGAGCTAAAGCATGATTAATTTACATTTATAGATAAACAAGGTTTTGGTGTGTATCACCCTTGAATAAAGCAAGCCACGTTATCGAACTGCCTAAAGATCTCAACAAAGGGGTCATTATATTTCAATATCATTGACATGTCTATTTTAATTCTGTATGCAAATCACGGCTGAGTTGTTTATAGAAAAGTGTATATTATATTAAATGATCTTTAAAGAAATATGTTATCGGCCTAATGCAATCTCTCTGGACACGCTATTAGTTTTCATATCATTATTTTCCTGATTTTTTAATCATAATTAGATTAACTTCTCAATGATTGTGTACATGGACAAATGTAATTAAAGACTGAGCTACTTAGATGCCTAGATGATTTCCTTGCATTTTCGAAAAGTTATAAAGGCAGTAAAGGTTTGTTGGATCACCAATTTGCGTGATTGAAAATTATGGCTATTCTGAGGTAACAACAAATCATTCAGCTTTCTCTAACTGTTGAATCGTATAATACAAAGAACTTCTTATTGAAAAGTTCCATGCTTCATGCCATCTCAAATCTCACAGTCAGCAAATTAATATTGCTTTTCTAATTATTGACAATCTAGGATGTTATGGTTTGAAAACATGAGACTTTTTCATGTTTGTGATTTGTTTATAGGACAGTAGATTCATACGTTTGCCACTTAAACCTTCGTACGTTTTTAATATGAAATAAGTACAATGATGTTAAAGTTATATACATGGTCTGTTGATATATATGTATATTTGATTAATAGTCAGGTAGTAAGCACCATACACTACATTTACTGTATACATAGCTCTGAATGCCCATACGAGCCTTCCATTGACCCATTGACTTAACAAAAGAGATATCCAATACAGAATCCATTTTCATGTATTGTATGTGCTCTATTCTACAACAGCGCGGACACCCGATATCAAGTGCTGTGGTACTACTATAAGATAACCTTGTATTACCGCCATAACATGGTCAATACATGCTATTATGTGAATAAATACCTAGCCATAACACCAGCACCAATACAGAGGGAGTCAATAATGAATGTAGCACCCAGTGAATTGAACCTATAGTGGATTGAATAACATTAGTACTGCCTGCTTGCCCTGTTCAGAACCAAACACAAGTCCCATGACTCACACCCGGTATAATACAAAACCATCATGTGGCGAATTGATACAACAACTCGGCCCGCAGTTAGGGTGGCTAATCGGCAATAGGATGACGCTCCGCCGAGGTGTTACTTTGTCCGATTATACTGACCGTGGAGAGGGGGGCCTTCTCACACGACCGACAAGCGGGGCGATAAGTCTCAACGACCTACGTAACGCGGTCCTCCAGGCTGAAGGGCCCCCACTCCAGGCGGCGCGAGGCCCGGATCATGCAATGCTGGGTTGTTGGGGGAGGTAAGGTGCAGACCTGCCCGCCGCGGGTACACGCCCTCTTGTGGCCCAGGTGATAAGTGGGTATGGTTGGGTCGGGTCGGTTAGCACAGGTAGGGCTAGGGGAAATATGCACCGGTCTTTTGAATTTCACATGAAGCCTAGGGAAAGACAAATTATGCGAAATCGCCAACACATAATGTTTATTACTTTGTAAACCGATATGTACATCAAATTATGAAAAGTCTAAGCGACGCTTATGTATGTATATAATATACATGTACTTTATGATAAAAAAAGTTGTAGTTGTCATAGCAAACATTATTCTCAAGAGATGTGTGGGTCTGATTGGCCAGCATTTCGAAAATTGCCATGTTGAAAGTATGTTTTGAAATGTCTAATCTTTTAAGATCTTAATCATACTTCATAATTTTGCCATGGCAACAACATTCTCTCTTGACACTACCCCCAATAGCTAAATCAGTTTAGAAGATTTTGTGTGTTTGTGTACTGAACAGATACCCACATTAGAATCCTATTTCTATTGCTTAGCCTGAAGAGGTTTATCTGGGCTTTAGAACAGAAATGTCAATGGGGGAGGATCAACGTATTGTCACCGTGCTATCAGGGACCTGGCGTTTGACGTGTGGTGAACACGTTGGGGGGCTGGAGGGGGCAGAGATAGCGGGATCCGCCCCCTGACTCTGATACCGGGGTACTCAGCAGGGCTCTGATAGCCCAGTGAGCTGTGAACTTTACCGACCTTATCCCTGAACCTCATCTTTGGACAGGGATTAACAGACAAGCAACACGTCGATTCTGCTATAAGCCCAACATACCCATACACATGTACACATACATACATATAAATAAAAGAAATTTTAAAAACATTATTAATTGTCTTTGTTGTCTGTAGATTAAAATTCAGGTGCACTTTGTAAATCTTGATTACATTTTTAAAGTATTATGAAGATTTATTAAGTGTTTCAGGTATCTGTTTTATGTCGTCTTTTGGTTAACTTTAGTATAAGGAGTTTTGTTTGACTTCTGTTTCACAACAGTGAACCGATATTCAAAACAGATCAAGACGTGGCGCCTTTATGTGAGAACTCTGTTTCCTTTTGAGTGGGTACCCTAGAGATCCTCAAATGCCCCAAACTCTACCCCTGTCTCCGCCTTACCACACACACCTTTACCCCCTCTCCAGGGTGAGCACCCACGGTGACCGGCAGGAGAGGTGAACAAACACAGGGGGTCTGGGCTTAGTGTCCCAGGTGAGTTGACAGGTCCAGCCAGGTGAAACAAAACAGTCCAAGAAGTCGGGGATTAACCCCCACATACACACAAGGACGGCTCCACGGAGCTGGGGCGGATATGGCGAGGACCTCCTTGGCCCTGGAAGGCTGAAACGCACTCGGTGACCCGGGGAGGGTCGGTCCGTCGGCAGGAATGCGCGCGGCGCCGCAGCTTGTCGCGGCGGGGTCGGCGGCTCAAAGGCGGCGTCGGAGACAGCGTGTCCGGGGCCGCGCTGGGCCGCCGACCGTCGCCCCGGGCCTGTATTTGGGCTCCGTCGTGCCCGCCCCCGGGTCGGGGCCCACCGCCGCCTCACCCCCCTACACGAGGGGCCACGGATTGTGTACCTTCCGCCGTCGCTCAGTGGCCTGCAAGGGCTCCAAAAAGTGCAACATGGCACGTCCGGCGGGCGGGCGGGCGGGCGGCGGCGCGGCGACGACGGCGACGTCAGCCAAAAAGATACGACGCAGGCGACGGCGGTACACGACAATCAGCCAAAGCAAAGAGGGCGATCCCCAGCGCAAACATGCAGAGGGGGATCTGTGACAGGCAAAGCCGATTTGGTTACCTCTCAACAGACTGCTGATATTGCCCCTTCCACCCTCCCGCCAGACACCAGGCCTACAGCCTATGTATATACTTCTAAAGTAGGCTCCCCTAAGCCTATATAGTTTTGGGATAGCTCGGCCTGGGTCGGTTGGCTGGTCAAACGTAGTTAGCCACTGTTATGTGATGCTTAATAAAACCATAATCTCAGTGACAATGGATTATTCAACACCCAGTAATGTAATCACATTCTCTCCCTCAACAGCTCAAAGGGTCTTCTAAACACCTGTTGGCTCAGATCGGGTAATGCGGCGCCTTCCTTACGTCATAGTAAGAAAAACACAAAACACTGACGGTCGGGATGGAAACGGAAGTGGACGGTGAGGCATGCGCGGTGGACACGCTTCGACAAAGTAGAAGAACAAAGTCGAGCGCGGCGTCGGGTTACCATGGGCAGGGCCCAACATGGACGCCAAGCATGTCTCCGTCCCCATCGGAATTCATAAATCTAATTGAGCGGAAGAATATAGACCCTAAGTATTCTAGACACGCTTGGATAACGCGGAAAATGATTGTTGAAGGCACCAAAGGTCAGCATCAAAGGCTGCGGAGGTCAAAGATAGGCGCGCCCTGTCTTGGCACCGTATTGTCTGTGACCCCTCTACATTGCCTTGATGTAAGACCGTCGCGCATTGCTTATTTCCATATATATGACCATTGTTGGCTTTGAAGGCTCAAGGTCGGCGTTCATATCAAGAGGTCCTTTGGGTTTGGCCACTCTTGATACACTTCGAGATGTGTAAGGTGCAAAGTGGCGTGGGTCAATCATGCCTTATTTTTCAGCGTCATTGGGTCATGTCATTTATTCAGTGAAGTGTGACCATGCAACCGGTACCAATAGTTTATTGAATCTAGTTAAATATCATGCTTATTGATATCAAATTCTTGGAAGTACCCCTGTTAGGCCTATGCCTAGATGCTTGCCATCGTATGACGATCCTATGGGCTCACTTTCTGTCCTTGACGTCTCTTAATTATGATTTCTATTTGCACAGATTCATTATAAACCAGAAAGTGTGACTACAATGCATGGTTTGTGTTATAGAGAAACTTTAAAAAAAAAAGTTTTTTATTAGTAATTATCTTCAATGTTTCCCTTGGTTTTTATTTAGCAACAACATGCATGGTAAACAAAGGTTTCTATATTTGCAGCATCAAGGCAAGCCTATAGATTAATTGGTGATTGGGGAAAACTTATTTGGGACTAAAGCCCCATACCCACTAGGCGATTTTACCGGCGACTGGCGACGGGCAACAGCAAAATCACTGGTAAAATCGTCACCAATTCAGGTTAAATGTTAGTATCTAACATTGTAATGTTACATACTAACATGTGAGCTAAATTGGTAATGATTGTACAAGTAATTCTGCTGTTGCCCGTCGCCAGTCGCCGGTAAAATCGCCTAGTGGGTATGGGGCTTAACTCTTTGGGTTTTTTTTCATATGAATTTTCCAACTTATCCCAATATCTACGGAATCATTGTTTTCTAACAAATCATTGATATTGCTATTGCATAGGTGTTATTGATATTGAAATGGGACGTGATGATCCGGGAGCTCAAGATCACTTCTCAAGGTTCAAGCCGCCGAGTCAGCGCCACTCAGCGCCAACCACCCACTACTTGAGGCCGCATTTCAACATGATTTGATGGTCAATCCCACTCCTCACATCCAGATTAGATCAAATAACCCTCCTTTATTCGCTCCTCCATCCGTCAATACGTGGCGATAAATCCCTTTATGCAGCTCACAAAGGCACCTTTCGACGTGCCCACCTTGTGGATGGATTAGGAAGGCCGGGGACGGCGGGAACGCTCATGTTGAATGCATGAAGTTCGGTCTCGTTACGTCCCGGGCCCAATCCTTCACTCTCCCCGCTCTAACAAAGCGAGTCAATACGGAATGTAGATACAATAGTTGCTTATTGAATCCACGAGGGGGCGCTTGGCCGGTTTCCCGCCGTTTTCTTTATCGTCTGCTATTTACATCTTGCCTGGTGGTCGTTTTGTGCCCGCCTGACATTTGACCTTGAAATGCGGCGGGGTCAGCATGTGTCCAGTTCCGGCGGTGTGTCGCCGTTTGTGTGCCCCCACGCCGGTGCGTGATCCTGCATCACTTGGCCAACTCAATATATCTGCTGGTTCTCGGCGCGCGGTGTGGGGTCCCCCTATGAGAAACGGGCTCGGTCCGCTGGAAAATGGGATCTCCAGTCAATTGTAAGACGGGAAGAAGGCCCGGGCGCTGGGAACCTCTGTGGAGTGGGGTCCACGTCCAGAATGAGATGTGATCTGATGTCTTTATCAGGAGAGGAATGAGCCTTCTTAAAGGCCTAGGCAGCCATGACGGTCGGTGGGTGTTGGACGTGGAGGTTTGAATGTTGAGGTGTTTGGTAAATTGTTATTCAATCTCTTGCAGCTTTTCATGGATTAGTACAGTTTATGAGTCGTATGCAAGTATCAAAACATCCAACTTCAATTAAAACATTCAACTTATTCGAGTGACATGCAGTCCTTTTATTTTTATGTGCACGCATTTCACAAAAGAATCACGATCACATTGATTGTCAATTATTTGAGATTCATAGGTTCTTATTTTTATACTGACAAATAAACTACTTTATAATTTATGATCAATTAAGCTCATATGAATGAGTTTTGTACCCTCACCTTTTACTCCGTGTCTCCACAGCTGTATATCAATTTCTATATCTTATCAAATTTGTGATTTTGTCTATAAAGTCTTCATTATAGGGTGGTTGTTCGTGCCGGAATGTTGGTCATGTTTGGACGCACTCAGCTCACCCGGAGCTGGTCAGCCAGCAACGGCAGATGTAGACACAAGTACTGACAGCATTGTAAACCGCACACTGTCACAACTGTCACCAGAGGCCATACACTGTCACCAAACAGTACTGACAGTCATGGAGGGGAAAAACTAATACCTATAAGCTCTACAAAAAGTTTTGTTTTTTTTACACAGGGCCTAGGGTAAGACTTAGTATGAAAACGTAGCCTGTAATCATACATATCATCGTATTCCTTCAACTTTTGATAGCATCACCTTTGAAGGGACACTAAATTGCTCCTTATTGTGGGTGTAATTCTCCAAATGTGCAGGACGCGATATTTCTGTTTTTCACTGAATTATTGAACTGTATAGCCACCTGATATATGTAATCAAACTCCTGTAATCTCTTATTATATAGCAAGTCCTATTTATATCCTCACATGTAGAAATGGTATAATATCATCATGCTCCTGGCACACAAATACATGAAACATAATAATTAGATAACCTACCAGTTTCTTTAGTTTTAGGCATTAGTCTTTTTTCCCGTAGAGGCACCTGTGACATGGTTTTCCATGACAAACTACAAACTTCTCCTTAAATATCATTTTTAACCCACCTGTCAGTTTCTAACCTATATGGGACATCCCAGGGGGAGAACAAAGTTGGGCAGGGACCCCCTACACGACGTACCTCGCCAACAGCCGCCCATAGTGGCCGTCGTCAGGCAACCGCCCTCCGCGACCAGGAATGGTACAAGGGCGCATTCGGTTGGCTTGTGCTTTTCATGGCAAGTCGTTTTTTGAATTCCTACATTATGTTTCAGAGTCTTTTATACATTGTGCATGCACAATATCAAGAAAAAAGGGGGCGAAACGGAATGACCGGAGAATGTAATGTATGCCGACAAAGGCTTGTCACCTGTCGTGATTAGAACTATAAAAGAACAACCGCGACTACATTGGTGCTTTATGGATATGGCGCTTAAAGGTGCGGGTCTATCATAGTGTATTGCTTTTAAATGTTGGCATTATGGTTCTGGTGATTATGAGAAGATTTAGTCCATCACCATAGCATTGTTATATTAACATAATATCATAATTATAATACTGTAAGAGCTCTACAAAAGTATTATCAGATATGTATCCATGTAGATAACCCGACCTCGTCCATTGGGTTCTACTTTCGTCCTCTACCATAGTTTATGCGATGTCGTTCAATCTAATCTTGTAGGTTAACTGTCAGAAGTACTCCCTATAGCTGCCACATCTGCACCTGAGAAGGTTCTTGTCAGTTTGTTGTACTCTCGTAGAGTACTAGTGGCAGAGTGTTTCTACATGCATATCTGGTATATGTGGTATTATAAGACATGCAGATCTTTTTTCATACAATAATGTTTAATGATATATTACCAACAACAGGTATGAACTATCGTCTTTGCCATCTGCATCATCATTTATATAAGCACAAAGAAAGAGTTTGAAACAAGCACTTTATTCACTAGCTCAGCTGTTTACCCTTCAGAATACATGATTGTATACACGAACATGGATGTGTAGTGTCAAACAGGTATCACATTATACAACAGCAGGCACAGATTCATGCCCTTGGCAATTAATTCGGCCTATTATAACTCTACCATATAGGAGGCATAGGGAGTGAGTGGTGTATTTGGTATAATTCAGTCCATACACATTAAGTGCTCGTGGTAGCAGTGTTTTGGTGAGTGGGGAGTAGGAGTCAAACAGGTCCCGGTTGTGGCCCATCTTTACCTCCTCTACCGGCCGCCCGCATCAAGAGCTTGGAGTACCTTACACTTGGGGCCCGGACCGGGCCCTGCTCCAGCCCCCTTTCAGTCACACTTGATTTTTGAGGATCACTTGAAAGCTTTGAAAGGCCCCGCGGTGGCCACAGTTGACTGTATAGGTTGTCTGCATGCGTGCAGGACGGCCTTAGGGCCTCCAGACGTACAGGGACCACAGCTTGGGCTTTTAGGTGGCCACCAGCCTTCTGCCGGGGCAGGGCCATAAAAGCGCCCCGCGGCGACCCGATCTCGCCGGTATGGCTACTTGGGAGTTTCTGGCGCGGTGGTTGTACCATTGCTTTGCTTGGCGGGGCTTTGCTTGGCTTTCACCCGGGTTTTGTGTGAAATTAATTTCGTATTTCCATGATAAACAGGGCCATGTGAACGGGGTATCAGGTTCGCCGAATGCCTGCGGGGCCCGGGGCGGGCGCGGGGCAGCGGCGGCCCGACAGGGCCTATTCTCCGACGGCCACCCCCCTTTCTCCGGCCCGTCTATTGAGTTTTGATGGCGGTTTGATGAATCTATCTACTGCCCCCCTACTCCCTGCTCACCCCCGGCGCTGGCAGGCATGGCCCATACCTGCTCTTTGCCCACACATCAAAGGACTGACAATGATCGGCCGACCCCAGACCTACAGGCTTTGATTGGGTTGAAGACGGCTCTGCATACGTTATGATATTGGAGGGCTGGTCCGGGTGTGAAGCGGGGGGTTATTATAACAGTGATAGGAAGAGCAACACCACTTTATATTCACCTTGGTTGGCATATTTCACCCGGGGATTGAGTTTTCAAAGGGGAGCTTTGAGACGTGGGAGAAGATACCTGATACTACTATTGAAAACGTCACCATAAAGGTAGACTCAATATAATGTGACCAATCTAAACATGAATTAAAAAACCTTCAATTCCACATTTGAAATATGATATGTATTTCAACATTTATAATAGTTGGTTAATCGAAAGCAGGTTTAATGTTTTTCTAAACAAAAAAGATAAAAATCTATCACTAAAAACTTTCTGGACATAAAGTTTTGTAAACGCAGTTTCTTTTAAAATCAGTTGTTTGAAGATTCCACGTGATATATACACTGAAAAAAGTGAAAAGTTAGAAAGTTAGTCAAATTTGGCTTTGACCAGCGAAACCCTGGGTTAGTCAATGACTGCCTAACTTTCTAACCTTCCTCTAGGTACAACTTTCTATGATTTGACTAACCCCTTGGTCAGATTGACCAACTTTCTAACCCTAAGGTTTGTCAAGAAATAATTTGGCCTCATTTACATTAATAGACATCTTTAGATATATTGGGCATACATTGAAACATTATTATAAGGTTATCTTATTCTATTTTTAATTTGATGATCCCCTTAGTCAATCTGACTAAGGGGGTCTCCTTATACATGTTCGTTCTCCTTATGTTATGCTCTCCTTATACATGTTCGTTCACAAAATAGTCTGAGTCCATGCATATTGGCATTGCTTTAGACTTCAGGCACGCTTCAGGGGCGGACCCAGAGCCAGTGCTCTGGGGGGGGGGGGGGCAAACCCTGACCCCCCCTTATAGCATATATAATTGTATAACTATAACATATATAACATATATATATTTCGGAGGACACCAGTATCTCATGAATATTTATTACGTCACATGTTTGTCATGTTAGTTTTGGCAGGCTCACATGTTTTCAAGTTGCCCTTGGCCAGGGTGCTGGTGTACTCCATGTCTTTGTAAACTTTTTCTTCAATATTTGTTTAATATTTTGTTTATTTTGTTTGAAAATTATTAGTGTTAATAAAGGGCCAGGGATTCTTAGTTCCTGAATCGGCAAGGGTGACAATTCCCTTGTTGTTCTCTACCTTAATAGCCTATATAAAAATGAAAAATAAAAATCCATGTGGATCCGCCTTGGAAGTGTTTCAACCTATGCTGTTCATTGTATAGGCGTAATTTGTAGCACAACCACCAACCTGACCATGAAACCCGGTGGTGTAGTGGATAGGATGTCAGACTTCCACCCCAGCGTTCCTGGTTCGAGTCCCGGTCAGCCCCTCACGTTTTTCGTTCATTATAACTAACTTTTACTGATTTTGTTAGTCAGTTTGACTATGGGTTAGTCGAAAAAAGGTTAGAAACTTCGGACAAAAATGCACCGTCAAATGTCCTAAGGTTTTTGCAAAAAGTTAGGACATATGACTAACTTTCTAATGCCCACTTTTTTCAGTGTATGTTAAATAAAGTTGCCTGAAGTACTAAGGTTTGGTCGGGGATTTGTTTAGCTGCAACTGAGCAGCTGAATATAATACATGTACGTCGACGAGTGTTCCTTCATTAATAAAATTACGTCTATTTTCTTACTCCCAATAGGTGAAATCTTGTAAAGATTTTGCCTCTGGCAACAAGATATAGCATAAAGCCTAAATGGTAATAGTATCCCATTTCTTTTACTAATAATATGGTCACGGACACTTACTGGAGAATGTTGACAATAAGCAATCTCGAACATCACACTTCCTTTATGCCATTTCTTGAGAATACACGTAAAGTGCATTTTATATATATAGGATATCAGATTACATTCGGGAAGTAAAATGTTTGAAATCTAAGGTGAACATCGGTTGTATTTTTATCGCGGGTCAAAATTGTAATGATATTTCTTGAGAATACACGTAAAATGCAGTTGTATTTTTTTTAAAAAAAGTATCACATTACATTTGGCATGTTAATGTTCTAGATTTAAGGCAAATATCGGCTGTCTTTGTGTGTAAACACACGTGTATCAGCTTTAAATGCAATCATTCAGAAAACCCCAAAGACAGAGAGGGAGGAGCTTGAATGAGACCCAACCACTCAGACGGCCTCTTAAACCCTACCTCGGACAGAGGCATCTTTCCACAAGGACAAACTTCGCCGAAAATGTCGTCTGCGCGTGTGCTGTGCGCACGTGCGCGCCTCATTTACCTCACCTGTGTATGACCAAGCGCCATGGGGGGTTGTGGGGCAAACACCACAGCTAAAAACGACAACCTACTCAGCCAAACACTTACCATTGGAAACCATTCAGGTAAACCTCACTTGCGACACTAGCCAAAAGCAGCCACTTAGTCTTGGGTTTCCAACCGGTTTCCCGCCTTTATTCAGTCCGGACTATTGGAGTGGAAGAGTGCCAGTCCTCTGGCCAAAAGGCTACCACTGCTCAATGGCAGAGGGGAGGGGCCACCTTGGTCTAAATGTTTACGGTCAGATTAAGCTGACAACGTTTCAACACCACTTCTCTCCTCGGGTCTGGCCGCGCGTGCTGTTAACACGTCTGACATAACTGTTTCGGGATGAATGACGCAAAACCAGCACTTGCAACTCGAGCGGAAACCTGGCAGGACAACACAAAGTGTCACCATTGGATAATACTTTGATACTACCATTAAATCTGAGCTAAATCCTATTAATGTTTGTGTTATTTACCCGTGTTAGCTCAATGACGTTCAACATACGATGTTAAATATTATTTGTGTTTTTTAGCCGACTTAGAGTTAGGAAAAGATTCTTTGTAGATGCTTGATTCATTGCATACAAACTTTAAAAGGACATTAGATAAATGTATTTCATCTTACAAAATGGAAGAAAATAGCGTAAATTGATAAGTTCCTCTTTTTGACATTGATTTATTGATACATAGTTTTTCTGCAAATTCCCTCATATTATTTCTTTTTACAATAAAGAAACAATTCTAAATACATGACAAACAAAGCAGTGAACCATGGTGACTTTGGACCTCATGAGAATCACAGTTCTGCTACTCACAAAGGGAGAGTGAGAGTCGACTTCCGACCCCGCTTTTTTTGTGAACAAAAGTAGTTTACATTGTCACGTTAAAACGGACGCTCCCGTGTAAACTGATACAGCTAATTACTCCATGGTCGCCCCCTCTGCTCCCCCCACACCCCGTCCGGCGCCCCGCTCCCCGCCCCCGGCACCCCACCCCCGGCCGGCCGGTCACTCACACCCGTCGTTGGGGGTACTTAGACAGGGAGCGATTATTTATGACAATGTTTAGACTGTTCGTTCCTTCTATATTTCACGAAAAGAATCCTCACAAATTGTATTTTTGTTTTGGTTCAGGTTTGTTAAACATGCTTGAAGGGAGAAGGACACCAGTCTAACCTTTGACCCCTTGGACCTATACATATACTACTTACAAAGGAAAAGGACCTACACCGTGATCACAGTCATTGCACATAACTTTACAAAAGGAAACTTAGTATTGTCTCTATAATGACTGATTATAACAATCTCAGTACATTAGAATTCTTTTTAAAAGTTTGAAAGTTAATTTTTTTCAAGCTATCATTCACACCGCATGAAATGAACGTGCATTTTCAACAATAAGAATGCATTAACCACTTGTCATCAACCGATCAGGGGCCATCGCTTAGGCCCTACCCCCTCAACCCCCTACCCCCTTAACCCCCACTAACAACAACAAACCCATCTATTTACCCAGCCTGTCCCAGGCCCGCGCCATCTTGGGACGCTGATTTCTGCCCCCACCTGCCGCCCAGCGTCGTCACCAAATTGTTATGAATTGACACAAATTGCTGCTCGGCGGTGGTGTGCACATGCGCTAGCGGGGTGCCCGGCGGGGTGTCAGGGGGGATTAGGGTGTTTAGGGCACAAAGGGCGATCCCTGAACGCCGGGTCTGATCCCACCCACAGGAGGTGGCCAGAGGAGTTGACACTTGTATCGACGAGACTCGCTGACACCTATATCAATCTTTGGTGGGTAATTAAATTAGAGACGCGTCAAAACACAATTTACAAACAATGTACCAGATTTGCGTTTGAAACTGATATGGTGGCCACTTATCAGGGTGACGTGTAAGTGTATGAATACAGTACGATTGAGCCCAAACAGAATCAGCTTTATAAGTTGTTCGTGAAACAACAGGTATTTCTGTTCTATTGTATATTACCACCGGACAGTGTACACTCTAGGTAGACGTCATGGCATTATAAGTAGGCTATAAAAAGAGAAATGACTTTCATGGTTATTACAATGCATTAGAAGCTACTACAACGTGAATTGGTCATTTTCTACAAGCTATATTAGTTATACTGCATTCAAAACAGATAATCCATTTAGGTCGAGAAATTAAATTTTACGAAAGGATTAAACGAGGCAAAAGACATCAAACCGAATCTATAGGGGTCCCACTCCAGTTCTGTGCCTAGACAAAATGTAGGAATCCCCTAGCCGAATACAAGTAATGTATTTTTACTACCACAATTAGGTATTCTTATGAAAGCATAAATGACTATTCCATTATATATTTCATAAAAAGCGCAATTTCAGATTATGTCATTAATAAGACGTTTTACATCACAATAGAATATGAAACACTGTCAATTGGAGCAACTTTAAAGCACCGAAGCATTCGTTACTAAGCAACCTAGATTATAACCAAAGACACGAGACCACAGTCTATAACAAGTGACGGTCGGGGGCAGGGGGCGCTACCTGGTGGCTAAGGTCCCTGGTCCCCCAGGGAGGGGCATCTCCACCATGAATAGTGAGGACGCCCCAAAACGATAATTGGCACAATAGAGGGACGCAGAAGAACAACAATACGTCGGGTCATCGCCGCTGGGTAACCTTTGATGTTGTCGGCCCCCAGGACGTGGCAAATACGGGGAGGTGATGAGCGGCCACAATGGGGAATAGGACGGTGTGTCACAGACTGTCACAACTGATGAACTCAGTATGTAGGAGGCGGGTCTTCTGGGGTAACCGACTGCAGGTCTTTGCTTGGTCTGTTGTGACAGTTACGAAGATCTGATGTCGTTATTACCATTGTCCGCTTTTTATAGATGTGATGTTTAAAATTGTTTAGAATAAAAGGCATAAACATCTGTGCTGCAAACATCTGTGCAGCAAAAATGGGAAATCTCAATCTAGGCGTATGTGTGCACGAAACAAAGCTTGATATCAAAGATACCTGTATATCAATTTTAATTGATGGCGCGGCGCCCCGGGGGGGGGGGGGGGGGCTACTGGCACTATCAGCCTATCTACCCACTGCCAAACTACAGCCCCCACATCTGGGCGAGTCACCGCCCTAGAAATCCCACCTAGTGACCACCGCCCCCCTCTGAGGGATTACCACCCCCCTCCTCCCGCTCCCCCGAGACATAACACACCCGCATAACTGCCACTTAGAGCCTAATTGTGAATAAAAAGAATCAAATCTGAATTCAGTTATTGTTCTTTTAAACTATTTAGTTTTCATCTTAATACTTTAAAAACATCAATATCAACAGCCCCCCACTTTAGTATTGCTTCAAATGTTACCGCCCCTTGCTTCAGTAGTTTCACCGCCCCCGCTCTCCAGGTCTGTTTGGCAGTGGGTACCCATTTCAGACTTGAGTACCCCCCCCCCCCCGGGCGCGGCGCCCAGAATGAGATTTGGGGAGATACAGTGTACACAGGTGGATCCAGAGACTTTCAAAAGTGGGAGGGGTGGGGGGCTATCGTAAACATTTCCCTCTGACCCTCCATGTCCAAGAATTTTACTTTAAAAATATATTTGGCAAAATTAGGGAGGAGCGCGCCCCCTGCCACCCCCTAAATCCGCGACCGATTTATATATGCATTATAGTTAGACCGACAAGATCCTGTCTGTCATACTTTAACTAAACCCATGTCTTTTCGACATGATATTAAGAAGGAGGGAATAGAGAAAAAGTACATAACAAAGGAATACATTGTATTGATCTTGAAGCATATAGTTATAATTTACACTTAAAATGTTTATGTATACTACAATTTATACTCATTGTGATATCATCGAGAACAAGGGGCATCCCTGAAGTGAATTACTGAACAATTTAGAAAAAAAAAGTTGGAATAGTTTACATGTAGGTAAATATTGAAGAGGTGTGTGTGTAACCTAATGAAGTAAAACGCTCCTACGATGTGGTGTCATCTCAAGGTGCATTTTAAAAGCTATTAAAAGGCCCAGGTTCTGTTTAGTGCTGAATACACCCCCTCACCCACCTCCCTACCGTGACGTGAGGCCGTGCCTTCTAACACGTCGGACGGCGTCGTCTCTCTATACCGCCATAGAGGGCGCTGACCGCCGCCTCACGTGACCTATCAACGGCACTTCCGGCGGGCGTCGCTAAGACAAAAGGACGGCGGCCGGCCCGGGCTTGACTTCCGTGACTTTTCCCTGCTAGTCGTCACAACAATCACCGTCGACAATCACAAAAATCACAACAATCCCCGCGTCCGACATAAAGCTCTGCCGTACGCGTCGCGCCCGACGACGGCGGCCAGGAGACGCACGCATGCGCTGGCGCAGTGCGACAAAGCCGGCGGATTCCCACCAGGGGTCGCAATTGTTGTGTGGGGCAGATCGGCCTATAGGTTGATGAAAAGGGATGTGAGCGGCCAGCCCAGGAGAGGATGCGCCCCGCGCCCCGACGTGGTGGTTTTACGACCTGACCGTGCGTGCTCCGTAGGCCGCGCGTGCCCGGCCATGCACAGGGCCGGTCAGTCCATTGGGCAGTGGTCACTATAGGGCATAGAGAAAGGTAAGTGGTCAGTTTGGCAGCCTGCAGCCCTGATGGATGGGCCCCTCACGTGCCGAGGGTCCATCTCGTGGGTACTGGAGGTTTTTATAGGGCCATCCCCCACCTCCGCCCCGTCCCTCCAGCCCCCAACCCCCCTAGACACAGGACCTAACGGGCCCCACGTGTCATTGTCTCCAGACCAGGATCACTTTAATCAATACGGCCCCCGGGGACTTCACAGGGACTTCTCACTGCGGGGAGACGGCGAATTAGGACGCTGTGGGAGATTTAAGCTTGTTAGATCACTGCATGGGGTGTACGGGGACACGCCATCCTTGGGCACTTAAAGTTAACACAAGTAAAGGGGTAAACAGCCCACAAACAGCACTTCAAAGAGGGGCCATGGCCGGCCAATTGTCTCCACATTAAGCCACCACTTTGAAGTAGACCTATAGATTATTGTAATTACACGTCGTCATCCATAAGAAATATGGAATGAACAAGGTAATTGTCAGAGCTTGGCTCATCATGTAGCTATAAAGACATCAAATAAGTCACTCACGAATATACTGCTATCTTAGAGGTTATGACAGTTTTTTTGTTTTACTATTCTTATTACTTGGTAGAATCAGTCTTTGAGATCAGGTACGTAGGCGTAGGTTGTAATTACATTAAGGTGTGAGATGTTCTGGTCGTTCAACTCCCGTTACGTCTTTACAAGTTGCAATACAATATGGTTAAAAGCCACTTTTACGCCATTTAACTTTACCAAGTCGTGGTGACGGACGTTGAACAATTTCCGCTATTGCACAGAGCGAAGTTTTAATTCGATTTTGTCCATTATTCAATTACCTTCACTTCAACGGCCAGGAAGCAATCTGCAGCACTTATTGCAGGGCTTGTGAAAAGGAGCAATCGGAAAGTAAGCTTGACTTTTTTCCCACTTAGCACCTCTAGTGCTCTCTGAGAGGGGGGCTGCCCACCTGAGCATCGCGGGGGTCCACGAGGGGGATGCCATTAGGGGTCAGAGGTCAATGAAGCAGACATAGGGTCAGCGATCCGTGACCACCCATAATAGGTGCATATAAAGTCGGGTCGGGGATTTAGAGTTGACTGATTGACCCGTCTTCCTGCCCTGCATGTCCTCCCAGCCCCCACCACCCAGCCCGCGCATATTGACAATGTCCAGGCTGTGCTGACCTTACACTGGACACAAGGGGTGGTACCCTCACCTTTTATTGTCCTCCAGGGACTGGTTCACACCTGCGGGGACCCAGCTTACATAACCCGGCCGATTCCCCAGGTGTCACCACCCTAACCCGTTACCACCCCACCCCCTGTGTCCTCCTACCGTCTGATTCCCATTAAAACCCATATGTTTTAACCATTAGCCGCCAGGGGCGCCACGAGCGGCCACGTGACAACGAGCACGCAATGCGCATGCGCTACCACACACCTGCCGGCTCTTAGTGGCGACACAAATAGGACGCTCGGATGATTGTTAATTATTCCCTATTTTGGTTCGGTCCTTATGGAAATGAGTCGGTGAAGGCAATCATCCCATCCAATCTCCTCATTTGTTTTAGTCCCGCTTTTTGGTCGGTTAATGGGCCTGTATCATCATATTTGGCAGATACTGTTTCACTTTGAGCACATTGTACTTCCTCTCTGAAAGGGGATGGCAACAGCAGCCATTAATATCGAGAAAACTATGGACTCACTTTTTCCCTAAGAGAAACATTGTTAAAACGTTTGGTGGACCTAATAAAAACACTATACTTGAAATTGAAGTAATGTTACCACTAAAAAGATAGTCATCAGGGCTTTTGTTCTGCCGCAAACAATATGACAGCGTTCCCCCAATTAAATGTCATTAAGCGAGGGGCTGACATGTTATTGTTTCACATGTACTCTTTGTTAAATCCCTGCCACCATAACGTGGCCATCAATTTGATTAAGACCGGTTAATTAATGCTGTGTTAAAGAGAAACACGACTAAAAAAGAAGGGGTGGGGGGTGGGGGTGCACATGAAGGTGGGTCGACAAGGGGTCGATGGCCTGAGTTGTGAACGCATGAAGAGCTCTCTAGTCTCTAGACACACTTCACTCCTTCCTACGAGCACTTAACCCTTGTGAAATACGATCTGCTTGTAGTAAAGGGTAACATTGACAGGACCTAGTGGCCGCTTTGTTTTGGTGTAATGGGAGAGAGGATGAGTTAGCGTTGGCGTGACGCGCGACCAGAGATAAGGGACGCGCCGGAAGTCGGCTGTCGTCGTCGGAACCGGAAGTGACGTGCGTAAGCAGTGATCGCCAGGCGGCGGGGGATCGTAGCCAATCAGCGGCGACGGGCGATCGGAGCCGGCTCGCCAACCCGTGGCATAGAACGCTTGTTTGTCATCACTTACGCCATTGTCTGTCGGCTTCCCCCTTTGACTTCCGGTCTTTCAACTTGGCAAACTTCCGCCTGCGCACGCCGATTGACACTTCGTGCGGCACGCCAGCGGGCTGGCATCGGTGCCGACGGCCGGGTGTGCCGCTCCCCCACCACCCCGGCCAGCCCCACCCCTCCGTCGCGCAATTTGTTCCCTCCGACAATTACCACTGCGTGTTGGCATCGACGATGTCGACGGTCGTCGACGCGCGCCGCGAGGGCGCTAATTATTCAATTAGCCAGCGAGTGAAGCAAGCGAAAAAGTGAGCTGGATGGTGGCTCACTGCAGCGGCCCCCCGCTGGGTTCTACCGACCGGGAGGGGGTGGAGGGAGTGGGGAGTGTAGAGGGGGTGGGCTTATCGGGAAATACGGGGACTGTTGCACGCGAACGGGTCAGAAACAAACGTCGGCTTTTATTATGTCAAAGGCCGCTTACAACCAGGACTTGACGACTGTAAGAGGAGCTGACGATAGGAGCCTTGACGAAAATGGGGCGGCCCTCTTGACGTACGTTAGGGCACGGAATGGATAAAGTCAAACTTAGCCACAAACTAGTTGACGCGTCAGGAAGCATACACACCATAGCCGCATAGCAATGAAGGTTTGCTGTCAATGAAACAAATACATGAACGCCTCTAGAAAAGAATTAGTGTTTCACTGTTTGAACGCTAGTTTGCAAACTGCCAGGATTTTGTTGGTCTTTTGATTTTGTAGATAGTAAGTGATCTATAATCACACACATTTGAAATCATTAACTTTAATTGTTCTAGGGCCTACAGCTACGAATAACAGAGCAGTAAGGACAGAGACAAAATATTCATATACATTTATCCATTGTTGATTCTTAATAATGTTTCTGAAACCATCTGCTTGAAAATAATTTCAAGAAGTTCATGTCAGTTTGGGACCGTGCTATGAGGGCCACTGGGAAAGGGAGGGAGCAGTATAGGGGTGTGGGCAGTCAGTCACCTCCCTGCCGCCGGCCGATCCCCCGACCCCACGGTGACATCTTAAGTGGTGCGTCGTGAGTCGCGGTTCCTGCCCCGCGTTTTGTCGGCCAAAGTGGGAGCTGTCCGGTAAAACGCGGCGCCAGTCAAAACACGTAAATTGTTTAAGTGCGCGCCGATTCGGCCTTACGAAGGGGTGCCACTCGACCAGGAGGGTCGGCCGGCCGGCCTGTCGCCGCTCCAGACAGGGCTGAATGGGAGTAAGAAGTCCGATGGCGGTAAGATGACAGGCGCCCTCCTCCTGGGTGCTCGGGGTACAGGAGGGGAGCCGGCAGGTATGGCAGGCAGTGGCGGCCGCCTGGAGGACGCATGTCATTATAATTATATGGAGGTCCTTATATTGTATGTGCCTGGCGACATGTCTCATTTATATATACTACTTACACATAATGATTATATATAGTAGACGCCTGGACCAAGTTTGCATGCATATTGACCGTAATAAACAAAACTTCTCATCATGCTTGCTAGACCTTTAGCGTTAAGAAATACGATTTCAATCAGTGGAAAATGAGAAGCTTAAGTTCTAGGATTTCATAGAATAAGTGTTATATCTGTCAGGCTCACATCTGCCCTTGACCGAGTAATGTTCATCCATGAGACCGTTCATTTTCGAAAACATGTAAGGTTTTATGAGTGTAATGGTATACATAATATTATTATGATTGAAGTATGCAAAGATGTGTCATCCTTAACTGCAGCACGCAACAATCTCATCGGATAAAGCATTTATATAATTTTTCACAGAGAGACATTACCGCCCGTCCTCATCAGACAGGCAAAATGAAGTGACTCTCAAGGTTTATTACTGATACTTGAATCTTTATGACACGAAGGTTCTGATATAACTCAGTGCTATTTATTTAAAAGTAATATATTCAAGGACCCTCTCGGTTTTGGACGATCTTATAATGTTGGCTCTACTTAAAGTAAATGCTTTGAAATAGTATGCCATTCACGAACCCCTTACTCTAGTTTGGGGGAAATGGGATGTCATGCACGCGTATCAATGTAAGAGGAGGTCACGCAAACATGATTCCCTAATTGATGCGCATTATCATTCCATTGTGAGCCATTTCTATACGCAGTATAGGAGTATACGGATAGCTTATTCCCGAGGATGTGTACATAATAACATGGCCCAAAACTACCATTTCTGACTTTCCAATGCAATATGCCACAAGAAAAGGTAGAAACACAATTTAGATTGCAATTGTCACTTCGTTATTCGTAAGGGCCGTCCTTATTTATCAAACTAACACGATGATCCCTAAGGATGTGCCACTTTGAGAACTGACGTTAGACTACTCCTGTATTCACACTGCCTAAGTGTTCTTTACGGCCAGAATTACGTCCTAACACACTCTGTCTGGTTTTCCCTATGGCGATCCCGTGCTCTCCTATCGTGACCAAGAGGGTTTAATTAGCAGCTTGTGTTTCGTCATTAAACTACTAACATGGTCGTCTTGGACAGGAGGCAAGCACGTCAGCGCAGCGCTTCTTATACCATCATCAACATGGCCGCAAATCATCTCATGAAGAGACTTTTTCGCAATTTACATTCTCTCTTGCTGGCAGACATGTCACGCCACGTTTTGTTAAAGTGGAATTTCATCAGAGTTAATTTGAAATGTATTAGTAGAGTATCGCCCCGTCGTTAGATTGCGTCGCGGTTTTTGAAGCTAGCGTCTGTATCTCGAAGGCGTTTGTCGGCAGACGACAAACGGAACGCGGGAAAATGACTCACAAACTTCTGGAAATACTCCCTACCCAAAAAGAGCAGTGCACGGGACCGCGGGCTTTTCGACTATTCAGTGTAGGTTTTAGTAGACTTGACTTTCATTTAAACTAATTTGGGAATTGTGCGCGCTCCTTGCCATAGGCAATCAACTTTCAGTCACACGACTGTTTTACTTTTAGTGATTTTAAAACGTGTGTTGAGGCATATTTGGAGCAATGAACCGCCACTTCACTACATCCCGCTATTCAGACTTCAAGTTCAATTCTAGAAAATGAAAATGCTTTTAAGTTGAGTGTCCTACTTGATATGAATTTTACTCAGAGTTACGATAAAATCTTACATTATGCAACCCATAATACAGATGTTGATGTTTTTAGAAAAGTGTTTGCGTCTCCCTTTAGCTGTTTAGTTGTAGGTTTTGTCTCCTCACGGTCAAGGAGGTATACATCGGTAAGGAGTCAAATTCTGTCTCTCCCCACCTCCGAAATTAAGTCCATATGCCTCTTTAGTCTGTTACAAAAGAAATCTCTCCTGCATGAAGAGAAAGACAATTAGCATTACAAACATACGCTTGCTGAAGCGTGCTTTGTTCACAGACATCATTAACTGGAACATTCACATGGTACTTCCTAAATCATTTAAGTTTGAGCTATACATAGATATAAATGTCACGACGGGAAAAATGTCGAGGCTTCTGTGTCTAGATGATAAAAATGTGAGGTAAAATGACAAAAACATGCAGATGGAAATCAACCCTACTCAAAAGCCACTTGACTGCTATCAGACATTTGGTGGTCCAGACATTCAAGGTAATGGAAACCCGCAGCAATGATAGTATTGGGGCACACAAACCTCCAATTGGGTTCCCAACAGTGACAGGGGATACTAAACTTGTTGTCTACATGACGTTCTGCCTATAAAGTTCCAATCGAACACCACCTCGAACGAGGTTAATTTTACAAAGGGTTACAAAAGAAAGACACAGCGACAGATTTATTTGACATGGGTGTTGGCAGAATCTTCGTAAGGAATAATCTAATGAAATTAACCAGATAACGTTTTTTTTAATAAATTGAGCATTTCTCATGCGTTCACTATTTTGGTCTTATTACAGATACCTCATTTGTGAAACAATCATATAACAATCATATCATTTCGAGTTCTATAAACCTATATAGAGATAGACAATGACCAAAATAATTCCATATGAAACCAAAATCATGTAAGATTTGCCATGCGCACTGCCTCCCGTGATCTTATCTCCTCAGCCACTACTACCTGCTCCGTTTTACTCACTGCTCATCCGGGTCAAGCCGTGATAGATAGCAGCTGCTCACGAGCAGATTAAGTGGCTTAAGGGAGGGGCATTGTAGGTCCTTTCATTTGCTCCCGAGCAAAGCTGCAGCGACGAGAGGGTCGGCGCATTAAGTCATGTGTTTGCACAATCATCTTATAAAATATTAGCTACTCCAGCCTGCTATAGACCGGGCGGGCCCATCCCGGCCAAATGATGCCGGCCCAGTCAGTGTAGGGCGAGTGCTTGTAGACCCTCGCATACACTTTTATATGACGGGGCCAATTTGGCTCCGAGAGCTAGCTAATGTATCTGAAAATGACTTGAGTGCTTTTAATCTAGGCCTGATTGGCTTTTCTGAGTATCGGTTCCTACCGAGAGGGGCCCCTGCCATAGCCCCAGTCTAAAACACGCATTGAGCCCCGTCCGTGAAATGTGCGTGTCTCCGCCGAGACAGGGCTACCGCGCCCGACTACACACAAAGGCGTTTTTATTGCGCGACCATTAAATATTCATCCGCCCTCCTCTTTGTAAGGTGGCGCCCCCAGTAGCCGAGCGGGGAAACGCCACTGATATCTGAACATTTGTCATTCTTCCGAGGCCCCGTTTGCCTTCACCCTTAATTAATGGGATCTTCAATAGGATGCTTGCTTGAAAACCCAGAAATTCGTCACTGCATGCGAGGTGCGACTACAAAGAGGTTGAGGTTTTTATTGTAAAAACGCTTAACAGACAGTTATGCTACACCCTCGCTTTATGGGCAAATAGATCACTATCATATATTAGATCTCTATTTTTTCAGGTGTAACATTATACAGCGATTTATTGATCCATTGATTCGCCGTGATTTTGTACAGGATATGGCTCAGTTGTTTACAAAGAGATTCAGAAAACATAAAAGGCCTTCATCCATGGCGTCTTTTTATAGTGAAGTGATCAAGGTCATAACTATGGTAAATATATATGCTGACGGGTAGAATTAATATGTCTCTTGGATCCCACGCGATCCACAACTTTATGCGTTTGTGAGTTGGCCTATTTCTAGAATCATAAGAAAATATACAGAAATAGTATTCGAACATCCCCTTATAACGTAAGGCACACTTGCAATTAGTTCCTGAAAATGAGAAACAATGGGTTCCTAGATATGCGATGGAATGCCCAAAAGTTGCATTTTTTCCTTCAGTAAAATGTACTGAATGATTTTTTTCAATGTCAGTTCAGTACAACAATCGTTTGGTTTAATTCATATTCAAATAGACGCGAGAATATTACATGCGTGATATGCGTACCTTTCTTAGAACTTTCCGTTATCTTTCAGGCGTTGACCTTCACCTCCCCTTGCAATAATCAGCTTTACATGCATCTCTAGTGAGACTCTAGTGTCACTAAGATTTAAAACTTTGATTTCACTAAGCCTTTTATTCAATAGAATTTCATATAATTCCACTCGACTTAAGTTTAAAAGTCAACTTGTGTAGGGTGTCATGCAAGCTATATGACAATCACCCCTACAGTACATTTGGACACTTCTCTCATCTAGTTACATTAAAGGTTTTTAGATAGTGATAAGCTAGTAATTGTATTTTAGTAATTATACAAAGGTTGTTATTAAAGTACAATTAGATGGACGGATGTGAAGGAAACTGCATTTTCACTTTAGTCAATGCCTACAAGTTTACCTATTAGATGTATATTTAAAAGGAATTAATGACCATTCGGACTTAAATCCAGTTAGTGAGGTCTGTTAACAACATTTTTGTTACAGAGCAGATAAAAGCACCAAATTCGAGGCACAACTATCAAATCTGGTAGGGGAGCCACCTTGAAATATCAAAATGAAATGTTGGCAATTTTTTTTATGTTTTTAGCATTTGAAATTTGAGGTATTTAACTAAATTTATCAGTTATCTTAGATTAGGTCTCTTGTATAGATTCTGAAGGCAAATAATTAGATTCCCAGTCCCTTTATCTCCCAATTTTGATACTAACAATATGTTTCTAGGCATTTCAGAAGCTGAGATATAAGATTATTTCACTGAAAGTGTACCATTTTGGATGTTTGGCCCCCATTGGGGTTATGTTGATATTTCAAGGTGGCTAACCTTTTTCAATTCGATGAAGGGGTCCCAGGGGATCATTATTCCAAATGAAATAAAGAAATCTTGTGGCAAAAGAGAAAATATCCTTCCTTTTGAATTATTTTGGAATCAAGCGATCATTGTCAAAGGTATCATGCTAATAAATTCAGCCATATTGAAATTTGTGGTATTGTATTGGATGAATATTATATTATTTTATTGAGCCCTCTAGGTTATAAAATCTGATATTGGAACCATTTCCACTTGTCTAGATACTTTAGCAGCTGAAAATCATGTTATTTCTCAATATTGGTCAGCCATCTTTGGTTTTGAATTTCCGCATTGACTTCAAATGTATATACATGTAAGTGAAATCTCTGACCCATAATCTCCCAACTTTGACACCAACAATGTCTCTTTAGTCATTTTAGAAGCTGAGATATAAGATTGTTTACAGCAAGAGTCGGCCATATTATTTTGTGGGGCTCCCACATCCGTCCTATCAATATTTCAAGCTGGCTCACCTTCCAGATTTGATAGTTATGCCTCAGAGGGGGCTCTGGATGGGGGGTCCCCATGTCGGATGTCAAATTTAAAAAACAGCAATAACGCATGTCTTTGTCTCTTATTTTCCCCCCATGTCGCATGTCAAATTTAAGAAATGTCTATGTCCCATGTCACTTAGGTTTTTAAGCTGTATGCTGTCATTTAGGCATTTAAGAAATGGCCATGTCGCCATGTTGAATTTAGTGGTCCAGACCATTTCATAGGTGTTTCATACCAAATTTGATGCTTTTATCCGCCGTGTAACGATTTCACTAAGAAATAACCTTAACAGACCCCACTAAGTTCATACATTCCAATTTAGTGAGTTTATTTCCATGTTCCTTCCTGTTATCTTAAATGCATTTTTTGTCTCTGATCTTGATGTTTTTTTCCATGGAACTCGTGATCTATAGTACAGACAGTTCCCATTTATTTGCTTTATGATAATGTCTTTTCAATCTATCCAATGATAGTCTTGTAAACTCCTTTCTCCTTGATTTTCAAAAGTCAGATAATTTACTATACATAATATGCACATGCAACATATACAAGTTAAAATAATTGCAAATTACAATACATAAGTTTATGCATGCTCTGCATGCTGGAAAAAAATCTTATAGAGTTATCAACACTAAATCATGTTTTAGTCCTGTAGTCAGGACAAGATTCCCCTGCAAATCCCATGTCCAACACAGCAAGCCTTTTGAATGATAACTTCCAGACTGGCCTGGGCCAAACTGTCATAGTCAACCGGTATATCTAGGTAATGCAAGTACGAATATAGAGAATTTAAACGGAATATCTACATGAAGTTCGAACTTTTATTCAGATAGCTATGTCTGTAACCTGGTAAAAAAAACACAGCGAGATATATCCCTATGGTGTACTCAAAAAATCAAACATATATTTTTAACTTTCAAACAACCATGATCAGTCAGGTATGCAACGATCCCACTTTTAGTGGATACTCTTCTAAAAGTTCTATCCCCTCGCATTAGTGCTACCCGTGCTGCGGCCTAACGTTTGACAGAAGTACTACATCGACGACCCTGGGATATGACGACCCCTGTCGATTGATGTGTGGCGTCCTTTGTTTATACATGTACATAATAATTTAATAAGTTGTATTTCTAAACCAGTTAAGCTCCTCTCTAGAAACGAAATAACAAGTTCGCTGTCCATGAAAGACCATCGTGTACACATATTGCAGACAGGTCTTTTTATCAATGTAAAAAAGTCCCCCCAAAACAAGCATTTTTGATTACATGTACAACACTATCCCAATAGGGCCATGGCTATCATTCATAATAACTACACATTTAATGGTTATAGATGTACTGCATAGTCAATCAATGACCTTCTATGCTAAGGTTCAAGAAAAAAAATTAATACATAGAGTGTTACCAATCACATGATGGCTACATCGTATAGAAATTGTCAAAATTGATAATCATTCAATATAAAGAATCTAAGGCTAGAAGAGACGAACTTAGAATTATGTATAGCATTATCTCAACGCCTGTGTTTCGTTTTATAGTCAGAACACCCCTACGGAATGGGGAATAAGAAATAAAACTTTCCTAATCTACCACTTAAAGGGTCTAAAATTCTTGAGATAGACTGCATAGAATGGTTCACGCGTTTTTTCTATACCAGAAAAGATGGGATCTAAAATTCGTGCAGCAGCATCCACACAGTCAAGGGGTAGTGTAAACTGCCTTTTCTTCTTCTCGTAACTGGCCTGTTCAAAGGGCCGCTGGTCAGACACCCAGCCCGTGTCCACAGAGGTCATGTAGATACCGCTCTCACGGTACCCTAATGCCCCAGTCCTAGTCATCATGTTCAGGGCCGCCTTGGCCATGTTAGTGTGTGGGTGATATCGCGTCTTGGCCGCCCTGTTGAACTGTCCCTCCATGGCGGTGATGTTCACGATAAACCTTCGCTCGTTGGGACTGGCCACCATCAGCTCCTTAAGCTCCTTACTAAGGATATAGGGTGCGATGGTGTTGATCATCATGACCTCCAGTAGCTCTGGGATGGACACCTCCTCCAGCACGGTCCTCCAGGAGTTGGTGGGTCTCAGGTCGACCTGCTGACCAAACTCATCCAGGCAACCCTTGGGAAAATGGCCGTCACTGGTTTTCTTGATTACCACTTCTGACCAACCCTCTGCTGTGTTCTCCGGCCCTGGCAGATCCATTCGGGGTCTTTTACTGCTTGATGGTTCTTGGGGTGTTTCAGGATGGGGTCGTTTCTTCTCAGTAGCCTCACTGGAATCAGCCTCAACATGTGTTATAGCAGCAGGAGTCGGGGCTGTCGTCGCTACCATACTCTCGTCACCCATGTTCTGGTAGGTTAAACTCTGAGGTACGGCCAGTAACTGTTGCTGAGGTGCTGGTAGTTCGTTGAAGGGTTTACTTTCTTGTTCAAGAAGGTGTTCAAAGAAAGTAATTGGACGACGTATTGTCTGAGCAGCATTACTGATAAGGATGTCAATGTGTGGAACATTCTGTTTGAGGTAGTCTATGAACTTGTAGATAGCTGAAAATGAAAATAACCTATTCGATTGTTACATTTCTAAATAAAATGCATGGCGAAACGCAAGTTTACAATCAAACTTTCATATACGGCCTACATTTTTACTAAAACCAATACCAATACCATATCCAACATTCTACTTGTATGTGTGACCATTAAATGAATATAGTATGCACCTTAAAATGTGCTTAGTTGATAAACTAATTAATTCTAATGGCATATGGGAAGTAATGTGATGTAGATGGTATGTTCAACAATATAAGCTACTAGTACTTACACATGTGACAGTGTCACTGTGTCATATATGTATTTAGACTTATATTAATATTACCTTTAGCATCTTTCAGTTCGAGTGGGTAGATTTGTAGCCGGTCACACCAGTCTTTGTAGTCGGACTGGGCAGCGTAACGTTGGGCGGCGTCATGTGGGAAACGGGTCGTGGTCACCACACGGCAACCACAACGCAGGAGCTTTAAAACCGTGTCAAACCTGAGTAGAAAAAGAATTGAAATAATTAAAAACACATAAAAAAAAAAAACAGAACACGGCATTCGGATGTAATCAAAAACATTCAGAATTAATTGAGAACATTGTATAATTCTTTCGGCTTTGCTGCAACCGTCGGGTGATACTATCAGTCCATAGGCCTACGTTGAATTATTTTCTATAGAATTCGTTAGAACATGTAGTAATTTTGTCTGAAAAATATTATGTTAATTTCATGACAGTCGTGTTATTTTTCAAAGGCGATATACTTGCTATGTTCACTTTGACAATAATTACAAATTACCCGATTTTGATGCGTCCGCCGGTGACCACGGCTATATACCCGGTCAGGTCGACAGAGTGGTTCCTCTTGGACCAGTTGAGTTCAGCACATGACGGACACATGCTCGGGTAGTGCTGGATGGCGTCCGTCGGGTGTTTGGGGGGCGTCCAACTCCTGGTGCACACATAACACTTATCAGAGAAGAAATCCGATGATTTTCCTTTTTGATACCTGGACGGTCCGGCCTGGGCTCCTCCAGTAGCTGGGTTCCCCTTCTCTCCTCCTGCTCCAGGGTCAGGCAGGGCCTCCAAGAAGGAATCGGGGATCTCTGCTGGTTGATCCTCCTCGACGTCAACAACCGTGGAGTCGTCGGAGAGGTAGCAACTGGATTCGGACGCACTCTCTTCTGAGGCACTAGATGAGCTAGGGCTGGTCAACCCTTGAGCAGCTCTATGTTTTCTTTTACTTACACGTCGTTCTTCGTGGTTATTTTTCTTGACAAGTTTATTTGCTTTGCATAGCATGGATCGGAGTGGTTTAGGAATGTGCCCATCAGTGAGATAGGACGTCAGGGTGGTTTGCACCTGCTCGATCTCCTCATCCAAAGGGGAACATATAATAGGGGAGATTCTAGATGTGATGACGTTGGTATCAATCAGAGATCGCAGGGCCATATTTTCCCCTCCGATTTTCAATGATTCTGCCTTATGTTCATGTCTAAGGATAAACAATACCATTGCAGTCATACGACTTTTGATCCCTTCAATTTGGATTTCTGGAACTCCAATCGCAGGGACATTCCTTACAACCAACAGACGGATAATTACATTTGTATACAACTCCCATTGTAAATGTGCGGGTCCGTCAATTTCTAGCCTAGAAATATGGAGGTTTTCATAGTTCATGGCATAGATTTCCTCCAGTCGCCGCGCGCCTTCAGACGTTTCGATACCAAGGTCCACTTGGAGTGTGACCTCCTTGTTAATGACCCTGACTTTTAGGTAACCAGGAAGGTCGTCACCACTGAATAACTTCTTGATAAGTTCTTCCATCTTTTTCTTGTCGTTCGGCTCACATTGGCTCCCAGATCGCTTCGCACTTGGTGTGCGTGACTTGCCTTTCTTTTTAGTAGACGCCATTCTGGTAGTTGGATTACAACTGATGACTTTCCTTCAAAGTATATGAATTACTTTGGGTCTTGGTTTTACTACACACCAGTTCACATTTCAGAATTTCTCTGCTGGATTGAGCAACTGTCAAAAGTTAAATCACTTCTTGATTATCTTGGGTTTCAAATTTAATTATCCTTGATTGGATGCTGCAAGAAGAATAAATGTGGTTGAACTTCATTCCAAAAAATGTCTGACCATAAAGAACATAACTTTGGCTTGCCTGAAATTTTTTGTTTCATCAAAGTCACTGGGCGTATCCCCAAAGAATAGCTTTGCATGGAGAAAAGTACAGTAGATGGATATGTCTACATAGAAAAATTCTTTTGATAAATTGGGAATAATTCAATGTAATTTGAACAAGGGTACAGCAAGGCAGGTCTGTACTTTGTGGCGGTTAAAAAAAGTGGAGGGAGTTGCCCCTGGTAACCAACAGAACAGGATTAATTGGTTCACCTGGTAATAATCCAGGTGGCACCACTTACCAGTACTGACCAGAGAGTTGATATGATCTATTACAAAAGTCTACACACATGAGGCTGTGTACCTACAATGAGCTAAGGGTTTATAGACCTGTACCACTAAAGTTGCCTTGGTGTACCCATGTCTCTGGATCATTCAGCAGGAAGGAACGCCAATGCAGGTAATACGGTGAAAGTACCATAAACAATACAGGAACGACATACCACTCTCATGCCTGCCACAATAACATGTTCGCTGACCTGACCTCATTTCAGTTCTGAACTGCCATCTGGTATCAGAGAAGCATAAAACTATCACACGTCTGAGCCACCAGATGGGGCTACATCTGAAGCTTTACTAGAGTGACGTCTTTTTCTTTTACAATGGATAACAACATAGTATATTTCGCCTATGAATTGTTTAATTTATAGCATTTACATGAGATTATGTTTACGTAAATAAAGATTATGTTTACGTAAATGCATTGCCTGCCAATGTCTTAAAAATGAGATCTAATGTCCAAACATTGCAATAATTAATAACTAATACATGGGGGTGTAGGTAAGAAAAAGTTGTAAATACCCAGAGAAGACATTCATCACAAACCACTGCATCAAAAGCTAAAATTTATTCGTCACATATTCAAGGCAGGGGAAAGGGATATATTACATTGATGTGTTAGATCCATCAACTGGCTTTCCATTATTGAATATAGAATATCCTATCTAATTTATCCTTGATAGACTCACTCATATACACATATTACAGTTGAAATAATGATTGACGTAGCGTTTCAAGATTATGCTATTGGCTAATCGTTCCTGTATAAATCAATAACCGTGTAGTATGCGTATGCACAAGTATGGTTGCCATGATACTTTTATTAAGTACATGTAATCAGTATTTCCAAGGGTACATTACAAGATCTTGGATATAAGAAGAATGATCTCTAAGAAGGAATATATACCAGGTAAAGACCTACTAAGTCTAATCGATAGATATAGCCCACAATTTCGTATAAGCGTTTTAAAGAAAATTTTGACTCGTGTACAACAATATACAAAACTGCGCTGAAACTAAGATTTTCCTACAATAATTAATGACAAATCAAAAAGTACAAGCATATGGAGATATAATTATGCAGTCACGTCTTAATAGTAAACAATTAGAAACGTGTTTTTTTTTCAGAAGTAAGCTTCGACTAATATATATATGTAAATTATTTATATGGTAAACAATTTATTTTGCGACATCCTCTGAGGTAGTAACACACTTGCGTAATTTCAAATACTAGATCAACTAGACAAATTTTATATTCAGGATTATAATTATACGATCGTATCCTACCTATATGCAAGGGACTATTTTGGATGATACCATCAATGATTTGATGATAGAATGCAGTGTACGTGGACATTTAATTACCACTGGGATGAACGAATCCATAACTCAACCACGGAGGGCAATCTATAAACAGCCTGTCTCGGTTATAGTTTACAATATCTAACGAATAGCATATAGCAGATAAAGGCCGTGAAATGCTGTTAAATCTGCAATACCAGATCAACATAAACATTCCCGATTACAAGCTGCAGACAGAATATCCTGGATACATATTGGGAAATACCCCGTACAACTTCTTTCTGTACCGGTTACACTGATCTTACTATTATAATTCAGAATGGTCATTTCCAACCACCCTACAATGGTGGAAATAGGATAACCGACCTTCTCACGACAACTCCAGGGCAACAATTGGAATGTCTATGCAGAAATCAACAGAGTTCATGTTTAATATACAAACGAACATGTCATCGACTATTGAATGTCGGTCAAATTCATGAACAGTTTTTTGCTATCTTTATAGGACTTGAGCCACGCTTTCATATTGTAAGTTTTACATTCATATAATAGGCACCACTGAATCATTGCACACAGCCTTCATTTCATACAATCAACTTCATAATACTTCTTATTTAAAATGCTTACAAGTTACGTTTTTCACTCTCATAACTTTTCTCCAGATTAGCAATATGCCAATCATACTGCAGTCATATTCCTCAAAGTAATTCAAAATATATATTACAATGAAGTGAGTTGATTAATTTCTTAAGTGAATTAATTTAAACTAAAGATTAGACTAGAAGAAGAGTTGTTGAACAACTTTGAGCAAAACTAAATTATAAACGGAACACTTTTTGGTCGATGCACCTTCAAAATAATTATTTACCAACATTATAATTTATATATTTAAATCAAGTTTATCCTGATATGTAATCTCGCTATTCTGTTGGTAATTACACCACAGTCAACTGCTTTGATGCCTTTTCTCCTTGCCCATCCCAATACAATACGTGAAAGGCGGGAGTTACTCAGAGTCGCTGATACCTCCGAAGGATTTCTGGCAAACTCTGCTGCTGCTGTTGGAACTCGTGCGCGCGCTGTTGAGTCTTCTTGGCGCGCTGTTGGCGGAGGATCTTCCTGTACTCGTCTCTGGTGCCGCTGAACTTGACATCAGGCATCTTGTACTTTGTGGGCTCCTTCTGGTGGCAGGTGTAGGGCGCGCGGTGCGTCTTTATCAGCGTCATCTGGTCAATCACCGACCCACCCTGATAGTAGAAAGTTACAGTTGTAAATGGTATATAAATAGGTAAAACATTTTACTGCTGCGGGTGATATTGTTGATTTATGAAACAGCGATTTGACCTAATCTCTGGCCCTAAGAGTCGGTATGGTTCTGGTTGATTTTTTTATTATTAAGGTCCAACTAACCTCATCACATAAACGCTCTGAGGGAGTTGTGATAATAGAACCTGTGTTTTCATATTACCACTTGTACCACTGGTTATTGTAAATAAAAATGCTAACCGTTTCGTAATCAAGTACGAATTAGGAGGAGAACTACTTTTCTGGGCCGCTGGGTACCAGCCATAGGTATCAGAGTAGCACGTCAGAAATTTTCTTGGTCACTGGTGCCTGGCGTGTACACTAATAGCCTATGGTTGGTACACAGTGGCCCCCAAAAAAGTTGTTTTCCTCTTAATTGGTTTGCATTAAACAATTAAAACCCTGTAACTGACTGACCTTGTCGACGGAGACCTGCTCCAGGCTGAGGTGGGAGGCGTTGTGTACGGTGAGCCGGCTGTAGCCATAGTCGTCACTGCGGGCTGCGCTCCACGGGTGGGGCAGCTTATCAAACGGGTCCTCGCCCTCCTGACAACCCTGCAACCACAGACAATGCCATGAAACCCAATACATCATATCTGTGTAGGTTATCAGGATTATATTTTGATTCATATTATATTATGATCGATCATATTATTGGTAAGGAAAATTTTTATAGATAAAATAGTTACTTATAAAATTTCAAATGTGATGAATTTAAGGTTGATGGATGATGAGTATAACAAAAGTCTTGTAAACTCACCCCAGATCCAGTAACAATATGTACAGGGGCGTCTGGATTAAGATAGGGGTTGTCTTTAGTGCCGTTACAGACCTGAAAAGAATAGAAAAAAACATGAAACGTATTTTGTCTGATCAGTCAAATAACCTTCACATTTCAACTGATCAAAAATATTTTAAACATTCATTTTATTTTTTATTCTTCAAGATAACAGATTCGACAAAAAAATTAAATATTCTGGTCTCTTTAGACTATACGCGGTACCTACTGTTAGGTTGTACACTGGCCACATGCGCTCGTATGAATGTTCGTGGGCTTGGAAATGCATGTCCACTCCATACTTGTAGAGAAGGTCCTCGATGCCGTAGGCGTGAACGTAGGGCAGCCCGACGCGGATCTGTCAGGGGGAAAATGGAGAATAACACTTAATTGCAATTCTAAAATTTATGTGTATGTTTATCGGATTTTCAATTTGACTCTCAGTATCACAAACGTTGATATTCTTACCAATTGATTTGGTATTGTCGATATAAACATGGTAAGGTTATAAGATATCAAATCCACATTTCTTTATCAATCATTTGTGCCACTTACAATGTTTTCTATGTTGGGGCAGTGCTCGTTGTCGTCACTGTTGGAGCAGTACAGAGGGCGGTGACACATGGTGATGATCCACGGCCTCTGGGCCCGGTTCTCCGGTTTGTTCGCCTCCTGCACACAAAACATACGCATAGATTAAAACGACGTTCCTTATATTATTTTAGACCATTTTAGTCGGAATGATCTCCATCGGTCATCGTCAAAGAGAGTAGACGAGAGATTTTTTTGGATATTTTAGGAATTATTATATTTTCTTAAACAAAGCTCTAAATACTGACCGTTATGTAGGGGCAGATTAAGCCTTGATAAAGTGTGTTTGTTTAGTATAATCGGGAAAAAAATTATAATTTTTTGTCACATGGGTGATGTAAGATCAATGTCATAATGAACTTGTGCGTGGCCAATATGTTCAACTGAGAATATGAAAATGTGACAATCATATCGTCTTACCCTGAGGTCGTTCTCTAGCCACTTGTACTGGCTTGCAATCTGCAGCCACCCATATTGAGTGAAGTAGTAGTACTCGGACGAGAAGGACACGACGTGGACGGGACCGACGTTAAAACTGAGAACAAATATTGGTACCTTTCATTGTCATGCAACCTCATAGTTTATCATGGGTAGATCCAATGAGGGCTCACGTCAAGTTCAAGTATATACAGAGATATAGTTTATTTATCCTCTATATTTATGTTGTACTTCTACACAATTTACTGATCGTACCTCCCGACTGGTTTCAGGACGTACAAAACCATTCGTCAATAATAGAAGCAGTATGTATATACTTTTTTTTAGATATGCATCATTGCAGCTGTAGAATGTAAATTGTAATATTTGACCTCTTTATCCGACAAATCACCAAATGCGAGTGATTAAAATGATAAGTATGGATAAGTTATTGGGAGTTAATTGAGACTATATTATTCATTTAATGAGTGTACATACCTAAAGAACATGTTGTGACCATCCCCTCCAGGCATAGTAAACCGACTCATGTAGTTGGAAAAATTACTGCAAATAAAACGTGTCAGTAAAACGGGTATCATACTTATTAGGGAGGATTAAGAAACTACCACGCATCACGTAATGTAAACGTAACGTATCTCCTATCTCAGCTATCTTCATGCAATTACAGAAATGTGCATCATGAGCTTCATGTTGTAGACTAGTAATCATAAGATATCAATTCGAAATTCTGAAATACTGTATTTGTAATCTTATGGAGAGCCTCAACGTTTAGAGATACGTTGACGTATCAAGATGTGTCGGTGTTGCTTAACCTCCCTCTTATTCAAGTTTCGCTCTCGTATTTATGTAAATATAGTTTGCAATATATATTCTGTTGTAAATTGTTCTGTGTATCAATGTATGTTGCGTAGGGAAATTCATCAAACTTCTAATATTATTTTTATCGTATATGGGGACTATATCATAAAGCAGTAATCTTAAGATAATTTATTAGAACAATGCATAGTTCAAACGTTATCCCACCACTTGTCACTAAATACATGGCATCCAAACTATTGTGGTTAAATGGAAATAGAACATAAATCTGATGACATACTAGGCATTTTCGTGGTTTCCTACACACGTCATATACGGGACGTACGTAGAGATGGTCTGGATCTGGTTCATAAACGCGTCACCATATCGTGCATTGTCCTGCAATAAGCGTAGTCATAAAAATACGTTAGACGGATCTAATAATTAAAGGTATACTACAATAGAAAAAAATAATGTGCAACGAAAAGTCTACACCAAACGAATTACGAATAACCGGACGACGCAAAAGTGTGTTTACTTTATCCAGTGCAATACTCTTTACTCAAAAGGACATTTTATCACACAAAGCTCTTGATTATTCCATTTTCAAGATCGATTCGACACCTCAGTTCAATCAACTATTTCAAAAACTTGATTTAGTTGACTTTCTTACAACACACTACCAGAGTATCTGTTTTAGGACATGACATAATGTTCGTTCAATATCCACTATCAATACAGAGGGCGTTACTGATGTATGTATTCCAGATAAGATCACGCATGATGTTCTCATTATCTACAAGAAATTCAATTTATCGAACTTGTTAGGGAGAGTACCATGTCCGTGTTTTATAAAGCATTTTAACCAACAATGAATGTTTACTTGTACTTTCCTTTTCTTCTATTAGATAATTTTTTGTTTTGCCATGTTTGCCTCGTCGTAAAGAAAAAAATATTATATATATAATTTATACCACCCTTTATCATTAAGGAAATTACATACATCAATCCGAGTTATAAGCAATAGTCGTGACAAAATCCTGACAGAAATGTAAGCTGTCCAAAAACAAAGGCGGTTATAGCAATTTTAGGTCTTCAAAATAAAATATTGAATAATGTGAGTATCACCGTGGCCATATCGTAGGCCATGTCGCCCACGTGGAGGATGGCATCAAAGTCGCCCCGCTGCACCTCCTCCTGTATGAAGGAGAGCGACTTGGCGTTCACATTGCCCATATCGCCGTAGACGGCGAAGCGCGGCGCCCAGCTGGTGCCGCTCTGCATGGCCTTAAAGGTGAAGAGGGAGCTCCAGCCGAGCAGGCTGCCCACATGGTACTCTGTAAGAGTAGAGAGGTTAGGTTAGGTTACTCTGAGTGTCAGCAGGTGGTATATTTGGCAATGGGGGATGAATAAAATTTTCCTGATCATGAGGAGCCAATTTGGATCAGGATTTGGCATAAAAGGGGTGGTGTTTGACAATGTCCTTCCAATGCTGCAGAGAGTTTCAGCGCTTGCAGAGTAAAGGATGCTCAGTCAGAAGGAAGTGTAATTTAAAGGCGAAGTTAACATTTGCCCAGAATATTTGCCAATAATATACAAAGAAAACCTTCAAGGTTTACATTTAAGAAGAGATTAACAATCTTTGCTTTTTGTTGAATATGAACACATAGATAGATATCTTCACCAACTTTGATAGAAAAATGAAAGTATTCTAATGAACTTCAAACCAATTAAATTGCTAAGAGAAATAAGTTCTATCTAGCTTGTAGTTGGAAATTAAAATCTTAAAATGTTGAACATGACCTAAAATAAGATATTTTGATCTAGGATAAGACTGTCCGATGACCTTATAAGCGGAAAATCTAAAATAAAAAGTTGAGACGATGTAATACCATCTGAGATCCATACTTACGATAAGAGTTTCCAGGTATCAGATTCGTCATTTTTGCTCGATGGATATAGATTTTCCGTTTCTCTGACCCTCCATCGACGAACACATCTTCAGTTCCCTTAACAACCATATTGAGGTCTTTTGGACCATATTCTACGATGGTCGAGTTGGTCTGGCTCAGAGTGACCCAAGTCACGACCATTTCTGTCGGGTCATCTGAAAACGAAGAGACACATTTCTTAGATAACCAAAAACTATCTATAGATCTAGGAAAATGCCAGGTTTATCATGAGTTGCTTAGCAGTGTTGTGGCGTACTAAAGTTTTAATATGATTTATATCTATCATATATATAAAATATTACACCGTCATAAGATAACCGGTGTTGTCACTAGAGGTAAAGAAAAATTGAATTTTGTAGTACCATATCCTAAGTTAACCAAGGAGAACGTCTATGGCAGCAATTACCATAAGAAATACAGCCATGAACATCAAATATAAAATTTAAAAGTGCAATAAAAAATATTTCCCTTAAGGTGAATGCTGATCTGTTATTGCCAATCTGGGTATTACTAATGATCACCTTGATCCATCTCATCTCATTAGCAATAAGATTTTGTTACCTCACTGTTAACAAGTTTACTGTAGACTACCATGTAAGACCTTACATTGTAAGAATTGGTCGTAATAAGAAAGAAAGTTGTTATTTCACTGTAAATTCTTTTCACACCTTGTTCTAATCTTCACACAGTAAGCGAGAACATGTGGAATTTACCCCATAGATCTCAGGCATCGTACCACCCTTCCAAAAAAAATAAAGGACTTAAAATGAATTATTTTTCATACAAATAAATACGATCTGATGCTTCGAATTTTGCTTATGTGTCCAGTTTTTCCAAAATCGCCGGGATTCCCATTTTCTCCACAGGTTAGTCTCTGTGCCATGGGTGCTAAGACTGAAGTGAAGAGGGCAACATTATTATGGAGCCCTGCTTTTCGCTGTGCTATTCCAAAAGCGTTCGGGGTTGCCCCTCAAACACCAAACTCGCGTGTCCTGTTTACAATCTAGAGATCTATCATGCTTTCAAAACAGTGTCCGAAATTAAGGTTTAAATCTGTGCACTTGCCTTGGGCATAGCTTCGAAATGTGTGCAACCTGGAGTCTTTCATTGCACCCTCAATGATAAAAGGCTGTTTATTCCATTATGAATATGCGAACCGTCCGAGACAGTAGATCTATAGTGACTCGCCTCACTGCTCTGTACTGTGCTAGTCTAGTCCTGTCTAGTCATAAGTATGTATTTATAGTGTAGCTGTAGTTATTTGTAGATTGTTTATGTCTAGTTTGTGATCCACTGTACTGACGCGGGTGGCCAGTCCATGTTTTGTAGGCACTACGGCGTGAGCTTTAGAAGCGCACATGCAAGCCATGTTTCACTTTGTCAAAAGTGAAATGGGGGAGGAGTCACGGTGTGACGTACCATATGAAAAGAGCGTGTTTGCTCTCAGAGTTCGCTGTAACGCTGTGTGAGTAACATCCTGGAAAGGTTGGACCTTTAACCTGCAGTCTTGGTTCTGGATAGAGGCATAGAAATCGTGTAAGAGCGCGGGAGCGTTGACTGAATGTGTTTGAGGGGATTCCTACCTCAGGACTGATCATGGTCAATCGAGTTCTTGTCACAAAGCGACTATACACTGGATAATAAAGAAACAATATCCTTTCACGCGAGTGTTCATATCTTACATGATGTGGGAACTATAATTATGTATTGGACGACAGCAGTTGACGAGGAGGAGACTGCGTTCGGAGCTAGTTATTCTATCTAGATAACCTAATTACAACAATTTACGCACACTACAAATAACAGATAATTAACCTCTATAGTTCACCACTCTGTCTGACACATATAGATCTAGATCTAGATCTAAGTTTGTAATGACTCCTCTGTTGTCAATAAAATACTTATTATTAATAGACTATGTCTACATCTCATGATCTGCCAGGTGCACACTATTAGATCTAATTATGCACCCTGCTGCAAAAACATGAACACGACATTTAGCTTTGACGCATTATTGTCATTACCCCGGTAGAGATCTATAGATCTAGATCTAGTCTAATTGTCATATTTTTCCCATTCATGAACTTTTCCTTTTTGACACAATTTACAAGATTTTAAAATGTCAGAAGCAAGGACCTTAGGTAGAGATCTAGATGTAGAATCTAGATCTAGATCTACTGGTAGTAGATCTACTGCCAATAGATCTAGAAACATTTAAGATTGAATCTAGATCTATCTAGACTATATATATCTATAGTCTAGAATAGATCTATAGTATCTAGATCTATAGACTCTATTATTTGGAGTCTAGCTCTAGATGTCTAGCTCTAGATGGCTGTGATTAGCACTGATTGTCTTACCTCCATATGAAAGGTGAATTTGTTCCGGTTGATAGTAGACTTCAGTAGCTTTACATACTGCCAGAAAGACAGCAACTGCAGTGAAGATCACCGAGGTCCCGGCCATGGTTATGCAATGAACATCTACAGGTTGTTGGTTGTGGTTTTCAGAACAATATGATTCGGCAGCCTACTGCTGTTTAGTTTTGTTTTGCAATTTTTGTCAGGTGACTTTGAGCGTAGGTTCATCCTCCAAACAGATATTAGGTTAGTTCTTTTCCCTTTCAATTCCATAAAGATTCTGCTAGGAGAGTGAAGATGTCTGAAGCTTGTTCTCGGCAAGCGTGAAGCGTTTTTATATCTACCTAAGACAAAGACCAGCAAAGATGTGGTGAACACTTCCGTTGCACAAACGTGATGATCGTTTAATATTGTTTATGTGTGAGGTAAGCCAGCAATGTTATGTTTTACTTGTTATTCTACTTCAAGTATCATGTATGGTGATGTTTTATTCAGGATTGGTGAATCTCTTGCATGACCAATCCGTAAGCATGCCGCATAAGAACCGGTCGGCGAGCGATAATAGGGTTTGAAACATCTTAGAGGCGAGGAGCAGGCGGGCCGTTGGTCCAATAAGACCCTACTTCCAGCTGGGTTCCAAAGCCTACTTCAAGTAGGGTCTTACACTCTGCCAGTAAATGAAAACTGTAGTAGTCTAAAATATGTTTTAACAACTTTCTGCATAATATTAGAAGCTGGATATTTGTTTGGCAAGCCACTAGATTATTGTGGTACATTCAGACACTACTGCATTTAGGTTTTCTGAAGTAATTTCTACATACAGTGCCCCAGTTAGATCCACATAGGATTTTCAATATAGACTTTCATAACTAAAAATCTAAGTTCCCACCCTACTACAAGTAGGCTGCAGGTACCGAACCCTACTGGAAGTAGGCTTTAGATTCTGAACCCTACTACAAGTAGGCTTTAGGTCCTGAACCCTACTACAAGTAGGCTTTAGGTCCTGAACCCTACTACAAGTAGGCTTTCCTTTACCCTACTGGAAGTAGGCTTATTGACCCGAACCCTACTGGAAGTAGGCTTTGAGTCAATTACCCTACTACCAGTAGGCTTGCTTCGAATCCCTACTAGAAGTAGGCTTTAGGTCCTGCACCCTACTACAAGGAGGCTTTAGGTCTTCAACCCTACTACAAGTAGGCTTTAGATCCTGAACCCTACTACAAGTAGGCTTTAGGTCCTCAACCCTACTACCAGTAGGCTTTAGGTCTCAAACCCTACTACAAGTAGGCTTTCCTTTACCCTACTTCCAGTAGGCTTCTGGACCCAAAGCCTACTAGAAGTAGGCTTTGCGTCCAATACCCAACTAGAAGTAGCCTTCCAATGCCACACCACAGATAGACTTTGAGTTCCAGACCATGCAGACTCTAAGTCCAAAACCCTACTACAAGTAGGCTTCCAGCATTCTGATTGGCTGTCATACAGACCCTACTTGAAGTAGGCTTTGCAGACCCTACTTGCAGTAGGGTCTTATTGGACCAACGGCCCTTCTGCAGTAGAGGAGCCAGTTTTGACGCAGCACTAGTTTTGACGCACCTGAGAGAATATCACAACCCTAAGGGTCATAGATATATAAATTTCTAAGCTCTTGCATTCTTTTGACAAAGGCTATTTTATTTGCCATTGGGTGCTGGATTTTGGACAAGATATGATGTAAATTAGCAATTTTATGGCAGATATGATGTATTTTGCTATTGTATTTTAGTGATATCCCTGAAAGGCTTAGATCTACTTGTTTGGCTTCTCGATTTAGCAGGGTTTTCTCTTTCTAAAAAATTGATGTAACTAAGAGCATAACACTTGAGATCCGGTATTGGCACTGGCCGTGTGATATGAGCTCACAGTTCAGCCTTCAGGGTTGTTATTCAGGTGAGATGGCCCACACGGCCACAGGAATTTGGGCTCAGTGATTTGGGCCCACACGGGACCCCTGCAACAGTGCAGGGGAGTGACGATAAATTTCGCGCACCTGCCAGTTCTGGAGGAGGTATTTTGGGCCCATTCTCACAGTCGGGCTGACGTCAGTAAGGTAGCAACAGGCTCCACCCTCGTCACGAAGGGGAAAAAGATCAAAAGGAAATGCTCATGAATATGCAGATTTCCCCTCCGCGACGAGGGCGGAGCCTGTTGCTATGCTCGCTTGTGCCCAGCAAGTACAGGTATTTGTAGTTGGATGGAATCAGACTACCATTTCCGCCCGTCTGCGAGAATCACTTTTTTCAATAATATAGTCATATTATTTTGAACTGAGTACCTAGACTATATAGTTAGCAGGTGTTTTGAGGAAAACGTAATAAATCAAACAGTGAAACACAGAACACAATTTATTAATTCAATTCATTATGATTATTCTATTTCAAAATCACGTAATTAATGCATTCAAACGCTCAAATATAGAAAATATGAGGGGGAGACGTCGAGGAAATGGGCCCTAATCACTGGGCCCAAATTCCCGTGGGCCCATCTCACTTCATCTAAAGTAAACTAATATATATATATCTAGTCTGACCAACGATTCTACAAAGTGTAGCTAGATCTTACAGTGTTATTCTTCGTGTTGTATTAAGTTTCACCAATGGTATAAAGTTTGATATGCGAAGTATAGGATGGCTTTTTCTTTGAACAAGTGAAAGAGCCAGTTCACCCTATTATCACACATTTAATCACCTGGTTCCTGTCCTATGCTTGGAGAGTGGATGCATGGGTTTTCTTGTGAGAGGAGATTTTAGTTACATTTAGTTACGTGTAGATGTGTCCTATGGCCTTTGATAATTTTTACATTAGAATGGATTTTGTATTGTTATAATTCTTTTAAAAAATACCGTAAATGTATTTTACATAATTCTCTTATAAGTTTATATGTATTTTGCTTGTATTCATGTCATTTGATTAAAATTTACAAGTTTCAGGATAGTTAAAACAATAATAACTTTGAGTTTTGGGCAACTCTAGTGGGAGAGTGGACCCTAGGTGAAAGTCAATGGCCTCTCATGTGCTGTGCGGCAGACTGGAACAGACTGGAACAGAAGTGTCAAATCCCTCACATTCTCTTGTTATGGTGTGCCAAATGAGGAAAAACAAGTTGACAATTTCAAATTTGTATAACATTTTTTCTCAATTCCAACATTTACAGAAGTTCATCAGACATGTTTGTCAGCATGGCAGCCATGTTTTTTATGATATGCAAAGTGCTGAAAAATGACTTCAAAATTCCAAGAAATTTCTTTTCACTTCCAAGTTTAGACAAGGTCAACCGAAATTTTTTTCAGCATGGCGCCCATGTTTTTATGATACGCCAAGTGCGCAAAAACAATTTCAATTTTTTTTATTTTCATGAAATTTCTTTTTACTTCAAAGTAAAAGACAAGTTTTAGACAAGGTCATCAGACAAGTTTTTCAGCATGGCGGCCATGTTTTTATGATACGCCAAGTGCACAAAAACAACTTCAATTTTTTTTTATTTTCATGAAATTTCTTTTTACTTCAAAGTTAAAGACAAGTTTTAGACAAGGTCATCAGACATGTTTTTCAGCATGGCGGCCATGTTTTTATGATGTGCCAAGTGCACAAAAAGAACTTCAAAATTTTTTATTTCCATGAAATTTATTTTTACTTCCAAGTTAAAGACAAGTTTTAGAAAAGGTCATCAGATATGTTTTTCAGCATGGCAGCCATGTTTTTATGATGCGCCAAGTGCACAAAAACAACTTCAAAACTTTTTATTTTCATGAAATTTCTTTTTACTTCCAAGTTAAAGACAAGTTTTAGAAAAGGTCATCAGATATGTTTTTTAGGATGGCAGCCATGTTTTTATGATGCACCAAGTGCACAAAAACAACTTCAAAATTTTTTATTTCCATTAAATTTCTTTTTACTTCCAAGTTGAAGACAAGTTTTAGAAAAGGTCATCAGATGTGTTTTTCAGCATAGCAGCCATGTTTTTATGATGCGCCAAGTAAACAAAAACAACTTCAATTCTTTTTTATTTTCATGAAATTTCTTTTTACTTCCAAGTTAAAGACAAGTTTTAGACAAGGTCATCAGACATGTTTTTCAGCATGGCGGCCATGTTTCTATGATGTGCCAAGTGCACAAAAAGAACTTCAAAAATTTTTATTTTCATGAAATTTCTTTTTACTTCCAAGTTAAAGACAAATTTTAGACAAGGTCATCAGATATGTTTTTCAGGATGGCAGCCATGTTTTTATGATTCGCCAAGTGCACAAAAACAACTTCAGAATTTTTTATTTTCGTGAAATTTCTTTTTACTTCCAAGTTAAAGACAAGTTTTAGACAAGGTCATCAGATATGTTTTTCAGCATGGCAGCCATGTTTTTATGATGCGCCAAGTGCACAAAAACAACTTCAAAACTTTTTTGTTTTCATGAAATTTCTTTTTACTTCCACGTTACTGTGATTTTGATGAATCATAATTAAATTGCATTTATAAAACTCTGTATTCTTTTACATTTGATATTCTCATGTAATATTAACATCCCATTCCCATTTTTACCGATTCTTCTTCAATGGCCACAACCTCTTTTATCAGAGAAACATGCATATATTTTATTTATAAATAATCATTGATATTTTATTTTATTTTTCATTAACAAGTGAAGAATCTCGTTATTTTAATAACGATTTCAGTTTTATACGAGATTATACACGTGCACTTGTATTATTTTTGGTCTGACTCTAGGGCTTTTAATAGGGGCCGAAATGCAGGGTTGTTGATTAAAGTTTTCGGTTTTACTGAGCGCAAACATCATTAGATCTAAAAGCATTTCCTAATAAATCCATATTTCCTTGGCCAATGCAATATACGACATACGTGTATATTATACAAAAAAGATCAATATAAATTAGGTTGATAATTAGACTAGACTCTATAAAGAATAAAACAGCCTAATGGTGAACTGATACAGAATCAGTTCATGTTAAGCTCGTGTGTGTAAACGGTTGGCAGTGTTCTTAGGCCTATAGTCCTTAAGAATTGAGGATTACTTGAAAGAGTACGTTAGAATAACAAACTTAAAAAAGGCATTTGAGATTAGAGGAAGCCGCCTTAAATCACTCTGTTTATTACCTTTACTGACTGAAAAGTTCTACTAGAGAGGTCTACTTCACCCTGCACTTTGCTGCATGCCATCAAATGTAATCCGAAATTTAAGTGAACAGATCAGGCCTCTTTGTACTCCCATCAATTTCCATCTCCCGTCTCCTATGTTATACTCCATCACACCTTCATCGTCACTCCTCTCAAATAGGCCGCGCGTGAGTTATGGGGGTTTGGGGGTGACTAACGCAACGGGTTTCTGGTAAAGTAGTTCAAACTTTAACAAATCAGAAAAAATAATTTTATGGCAGGAAAAAAATGAAAACAAAATTCTGAAATTGGCAGATTATCACTTCTACTATCCTCATGCTTAACTTTTTTTTCCCCTTTCATTTCTTGCATTTTGACAAGCGTTATAGGTCTGCATGGCCTCATGTCACCTTGACCCTTGTCTCCCCCGACAATGGCCGTCCCCATGGTGCAACTCACGCTTGGACTTTACTCTGTGATATTCTATATCTGTTAATTGTTGAACGTTTAGCAACACTGCAGTCTCATTTGAAAATTGTATATGTATAAAAAAAAAGTCTTCTCACTCTTCAACAGGAACAATAATAGCCGACAATGGCATCCGTGGAGGGAGAAACGCTCATCGTCCGCCACCTGCCCGGCGAGCTGACGCCGGCGGAGCAGGAGGACCTGCTGCGCCACTTCGGGGCGAGCAATGTGCGTACCATGGGCAACAAAGGACGCATGAAGCACATCGCCTTCGCAACATTTCCCGACAAATCTCTTGCCAAGGCAGCGCTGGGCAAACTCCATCAGCTGGAAATCCTCGGTACTAGGCTTGTTGCGGAGTTCTCAACTAGTCAGCATGCCAAATTCCACCCAGTCCAGAGTGAGAATGTACCCAAAGTCAAAGACAGACAAGACCCATTGAAGAAAAAGAAACCTGTTGTGAGGAAAGAGGAGATTGACATGAAGAAGGTTTCTGACGGCGTTAACGCCTTTGGCCGGCATTGGGGGGTGCAGTACCCGATGGATCCCCGGTTAGAGTACATGTACCCTGCCCCTTCGGTCAGTATCTTGACCAACATCGCGAACGCCCTGGCGTCGGTCCCCAAACTCTACGTTCAGGTTCTCCACCTGATGAACAAAATGAACCTACCCGCCCCCTTCGGACCCATCACCCCTACGCCAGTACTGCCCGAAGGGGATGCGGTGCGGGCTTCTCAGGTCAAGGTGTCCGTCACAGGAGACCTGAGGAACAACATTCAGTCAGAAAACAAAACACATTTAGAGCAGGAGGAAAGCACGGAGGAGTCCGAAATAGAGAGCGACGGTGAGTCGGAAAGGACCGAACCTAAACCGAGTAATCCATTAAAAAGAGTTAAGAAATCTAGGAGTAAGCCACGGAAGAAACAAAAACTGATTCAGCTTATCCCGCCAACCACCAAACCAAAAACGGTAGTGGCGAAACCCTCTGAGGTGTTTGAACAGCCCGATATGACTGGGCCAAAGAAGATAGCCTTTCATTTGCCGCGCCTTGAGCAGGGTGCTGGGAATAAAGCCTCAGACAAGGTAGAAAGTGAGGTGGAGCAGGAGGTTCCTCCCGTGCCTCCTGTGCCTCCCATGACGCCGTTACCGGGCGCGCCGCCCCTCCCTCCGCCCACTGAGGACCTCAGTACCCCGCCCTTACCGCCGTCTAGTGATCTCTTCGGGCAGGACGCGGGGGTTGGACCCCCGGCCGCACTGCCGGGCGTGGAGAGGGCCGAGAACGGCGTGGCTTTGGAGGCTAACAATAAGACACATGAACAAACAGAGTCTGAGCTCGTTGTAGTCGAGGGAGGCTTTGGGAAGATGGAACCTGTCGTTAAAAAGAGCGATGACGACACGTCAAGTGACGAGGACGAGGAGTGGGGAAAATCTGACTTTATAAGCTCCCGGGAACTTCGTAAGGGGAGACTGTCTTCATCAGAAATGAGAGACATGTCTGTGTTTAAGAAGTACGAAGAAGGGGAACCGTCTACTCGGTTGTACATCAAGAACATTAGCAAACAGGTTACAGAAAAGGACTTACACTTTGTGTATGGACGGTATGTCGATTGGGACAAACAAGACCATTGTAACATGTTTGATATCAGGTTAATGAAAGAGGGACGGATGAAAGGACAAGCATTTGTAACTTTGCCAACCATAAAACGAGCTAAGGAGGCATTGAAAGATACCAATGGATATGTCTTACAAAATAAGCCTGTCGTTGTTCAGTTTGCTCGATCGGCCAAGGCTAAAACTGACTCAGAGAAGGGAACACATGCAAAATAAAGAGTTTGATTATGTCATAATTGGTTTTTAAGTTTGTTCTCATATCTTTATGCTCTTATAAGCTTCTTATGTAGTTTCTTATAAGTTTCTTTGAGTCTTATGTAGCTACTTTTTTCACCTTTTGTTAATTTACATTCCCGTACTTGGCACTCGGTCTTTCCAACACACATTCGATTTCGAATCAATTCTATAGTAAATGAACCATGGAAGATTGGTATACCATATTAGCTGGTTCCGATGTATTTTGGAGTATTACTTTTGTATTATAACGTATTTTTTCAGGTTGCGTACCATTTCAATCGGTAATCATAAATTCTCAAATTTGATAAATAATAAATAATTTATTAGAATTTGGAGGTAGTTGCAAGTGTAGATCTAAATTAAAGAATGACAACCTGACAAACAAAAACAAGTGCATTTCAAAATTGAGCTCGTCCACTGCAGAAAGTGGTTTACGTATTTCTCATGAGCAATATACATTTACCATGGACACATATATACAGATTTTTATTTATAAATATAAATTTTCTATACATTTCTAGTTGAATAAATCCTAGACAAATCGTATAGATCTATAACCACCTATTAACTGGTGTGACTTGGAGGTGAAATTTAATTTGATTGTGCCTAGAACAACTGTCTCTCAGATCTAACTGTAGCCTGGATTGTGTCACAAGATGTATGTATGTTACTTAACTGGATCTGCTTATTTTTCATGAAAAATTACTGAATCGATCTAAAAGTGAAATGAGGAATTGGATAATATTTCTAGGGCTGTTTGGCTAGCAAAGACGTTTAAGGGGACCCTCCAGTTCTATGGTAATACTAGCAAGGCCAAAACATTGGCTGATGCACAGGAGAGGGGGCGCTTTTTTTTTTCTTTTTCTTTTTTTCTATTTGCCAAATTTAGACTTTTTTAACGTACAATTCATCCAAAAAGTCATTAAGAAAAGTTTTTCCAATAGCGCCCCCCTCCCCATCTTCAAAATCATGGATCCAACGCTGCAAAGACCAAATAATTCCTCCTTGATTGATACAGTTGATACTTGGGCGGGTACTTGAGACGGCGCGAAGTGTCGCCTCATCTAGGTGGCGCGGGAGTGGCAGCGGCCGGCGTTGTAACGGGTCAGAAGTCACGCATGTTTCACCTTTCAATATGGCCGCGCCCATCTGACATGTGGATTCACGTCCCAACAGTCGAGGAGTTATACCTAGTAAAATGGTAGTATATTATGATATCACGTATTAAGCATATTCAACTAATACTTCCAACATAGCAGAGGACTGCTACGCTGAAAATTAGGGATCAGTTGTAGGTATTTCGCGCTGAAGTGGAGCATTTATTGAATTATCGCTCACGAAGTTTTTGACATTGTTTACAATCGGTTCTCATTCGCACGGGCAAGATGCCGATTGCTGAAATCTTTGCGTCTTTAAAAGACAATCCCTACTTTGGAGCAGGGTTTGGACTGGTGGGTGTTGGTGCAGCCATGGCTATAGCCAAGAAAGGATCCCAGGCCGGCATGGTTTTGTTTCGTCGTCACTGCATGATGACCTTGGAGGTGCCGAGCAGAGACAAAAGTTATCAATGGCTCTTGCAGTGGATCACGACCAGAGGGACGCGCACCCAGCATCTCGGTGTGCAAACTACATTCCAGCAAAATGAAACGGGAAAAATAACAACAAGCTTTGAATTCGTCCCCAGCACGGGCACTCACTTGTTCCTTCACCGAGGAAACTGGATAAGAGTGGAGCGGACACGAGAGAAGCAAATGATGGATATGCAGACAGGAGTGCCTTGGGAATCGGTCACACTCACTGCCTTTGGTAGAAATAGAGACTTGTTCTTTAATATCCTAGAAGACGCCAGGCAGCTGGCACTCACACAACAAGAAGGAAAGACTGTCATGTTCACAGCTATGGGACCAGAGTGGAGACAGTTTGGCTATCCACGAAAGAAGAGGCCCCTCTCTTCTGTGGTTCTTGACACAGGGATTGCAGAGCGCATCGTCCAGGACGTTAAAGATTTTGTATCCGGTCCTAGTTGGTACATGGATCGAGGCATTCCCTACCGCAGAGGCTATCTTCTCCACGGCCCTCCCGGGTGCGGCAAGAGTAGCTTCATCACGGCTTTAGCAGGTATAATGTTTGAAAGGTTTCTTTGTAATCATTCGTTTTAAGACATTTTCGTTTATAAATGAATTTTAATCTCAAAATCACTTGACCACTTACTAGATTGCAAAACCCTTTCAGTTTTTTTTCTCTGACAAATCAGTTTCTTTAATGTGATATTCAGCCAAAAAGTCATCAGCGACAAATTTTTCCAACACCTGTAAAAGTTTTATTTTCTGTGACCTAAAGTTGTCAAAATCTGAGGGTTCCCAGATACCCTGGCCTTGGTTAATTCGCACCCCCCTCCTCCCGGCCCCTGGGGTACGTAGAGTCTATCTGTATACATAGATAACTTAATTGTGCAGGTCTAACTAATGCTGGGTGTGGGGCGTCTCAAAATCCGTATGACCTTAAGAAATATAACGGTGGGCCAGACACATTTCCCTAGGAATTACAGGTTTTCCCCATGTCTATCATCAAATACATATTCACTATAACTATAAAGGCCACTTCTCTTTCAGGTGAACTGGATTACAGTATCTGTGTGTTGAACCTGAGTGAGCGGGGCCTCTCTGACGACCGCCTCAACCACCTGCTGGCCGTGGCCCCCCAACAGAGCATCATACTCCTCGAGGACATCGACGCCGCCTTCCTCAGTAGAGACCTATCCGCCGAGAGTAAGCAGAACTCATTTAACTTTGATAAACACGTAACATTATGAAGATCGAACCCGTTTAGTTTAGACCCATTATGACGCCTAAAACTAATGCTCAAATTCTGGTTAAATCCGAATGTATTTGAATTTTGTTTTGTATTGTGAATCGTGATCGTTGCTTTTGATTCTTGGGAGTTCTCACATGTATTCGGATATATAGCTATGTATACATGTAGCTACATTTTCGTGGGCCTAACATGTTCTAAACATGCCATTATGGCTTGTCTTAACATACCGATTGATGCACACAGCTGTCCTATCTCTACAGGGTCTTGGTTGTTTTGTTTTTTTTAGATTGGTGCACAGCGTTGAACTTTTTATATTTGCATTTGATAACATTATTTTTCTCATCAGATCCGACAGCCTTCCAAGGCATGGGCCGGCTGACGTTCAGTGGACTACTCAACGCACTTGACGGGGTAGCATCAACTGAAGCACGTATTGTCTTCATGACCACCAACTACCTCGACAGGTTAGTAGATTCAGAGATATAATGCAATTTGTACATGCCAATCTTGTGGTCTATGGAAAATGCTCACGTCATGTGCAGGCCATACGCAATTTTGTAAATGACTAATTGCATTAGCTTGTTTGCTTCATTTTTTCCTATTCAAAAGACGATTGTTCGTTCTATGCATAAATTTGTTTCAGAAAAATGAGTGATCTGTAAGGATAATTGCGTTATATTATTGACAGACAGGGTGAGTTAATTTGATTCTAGGCCCCCAATGCACTGTTCTTTGCAATTAGAATTAAAGAATGAAACTTGTTGTAAATTTCAGGCTCGATCCGGCATTAATCCGTCCTGGTCGGGTTGACGTTAAGGAGAAGATAGATCATTGCACGGAGTACCAGATCTGCACCATGTACAGCCGCTTCTTCCCGGAGGAGGCCGAGCACCGCTCTATGGACTTTGCCCAGAAAGTGGCATCTCATGGGAAAAACGTCAGTGCTGCGCAAATACAAGGATTCTTCATGTTCTACAAGAATGACGCACAAGGTGCTATCGATAATGCTGACAAGATATGGACAATATGAAATGGTTAACGTTGTAAATAAAGACTTGTGTACTTCAATCTATGTAACTTTATCCTCAACAGAAGCGAAAGTATATTTTATTGTTACTTCATATTCGCATAAATGGAAGAATAAGTGGAAACGATTATATTCAGTGTGTGGTCAACGTTTATTTTATTCTTAATGTCTTTTTTTTCATATTTCAACCATAACTATTCACAATATTACATATTACAGGCAACGATAACAGTAATAAAACCTTATTTTTTTTATCACATCACTCATGTGAGCTTTATATCACAGACCAATCAATTATATGAACGTATAAGTAAACTTCCAATAAAGATAAACATTGAGACTCAAAATTTGTTTCCTTCTGCGCACTCGCATAAACAATTTTCTTAAAACCATGATGTGGCAAAATTTGTTTCTATCATGATTCATTTTTTTAAATATAGTTAAATTACACACCCGTGCTTCATCACATTTTAAAAAAAATGCACGAGCAAATTAGATAATCTTTTAGGTGCGTGTGTCCAGTGAAATACGTAACCAGCACTGGAAATAATTATGGAATTGTTCGGAACTTGATTGCCGTAACCCCAAAATAATTCTCTACATGAAAAATAATAAGTATATTTCTGTTCAATTTGAACATCAAACATTATGATACGACAAACTTAAAAGCACCTTAAATACACAAGGTCTGTAGATTCCATGGATATTCTGGCACTGTGAATCGCAACCTGTGCGCCTTCCCCAGGCAAACTGTTACTTAAGTAGGCTACATCTTAGTGTATGTAGATAAGTTAACGCGGGTGAGTCGAGGACGTCATGCTTGCAGTAAAACCTTAGTGACTGCTCATCTCCTGTTGTTTTTGTTTATTCTGAAAGAACATAAGTTCAGCCCAATAGAAAATCAAGGGTAATTCATGTATACAATCGCAGTGCATTTGTCATTAATATTACATTTATCAAGGAAATCAAAATACAATTTTAGCGGAGTTCAATTAAAAAAAAATGTTCAAGATCACTTGTGTCTACAACCTTTCATTTCAAACCCCAGTATATTTCTTCAAGTACGTGTATACTAAGTTACGTCCATACAGTAGTGCTACATCATACAAACGCAGTTTTCAAATCATTCTCTCACCTATTGAGGTCACTCGTGTTGTAGGTGTCACTAGGTGCACCCTGGTAGGGCATGTAGGGCACCTGGTGCTGAGACCGACTGTTGTTGCCGCCGCCCGCACCCCCTGTTTGGTATGGCAGGTTCCCTAACCGGCCTCCGCTCCCGGCGTTGATCGTCGACCCGCCCGACATGGGGTCGCGGTAGTTGTTGGAGGGTCGACGTCGCCCGCCACCTTGTGGTAAATTAAGGAACGCTAGAAATAGGGTAGGAATTAGTAAGGAAAAAGAGAAGAGGAAATGGTTTATTACAAAGCATTATAATGGAACTCAATGATAGCGTGATGAAGAACCAAGGCCGAAATGTGCACGCAATTAAATTCACTAGGCTGACGATAACACAGATCAAGGAAAAATCAGACTTTTTTTTTTTCAAAGAAAGCATCATAGAGGGTATAATCAAGACTTGAAGAAAATAAGCACAGACACTACTTACTCATTTGAATAATCGTACTTGTCTACTAAAGGCTTAGTTATAATATGTCCCATCCCAAACAGCAGAGCTAACTAAAAATCCATATAAAAGCGAAAACAGGTTTAGCCAAGGCCAACAAAAACAAACTTAGTGAGTAAAAGCTTCTTCATAGTGAAACAAAAGATTTAGAATAAATCATAATTAAAGAAAACCGAAAGCAAACACTCTGAAGAAAAAGAACCCGCAAGGCCATAAACATGGTGATCAAAAACAAAAGAAAAAATAGCCGAGAATCTATTAGGCCAAAGCAAAAATGTAGTACATGTATCACGAAAAGGGGGTAAAATGTGGCCAATGTTGGGAGTGTGGCCTCAGCGTGGGTCTTTGTGAGTCTTTCTGGCGGGTCTCTTGGCCTCACCCTTCTGAATCTCCTGTTGGTAGATGTCCTCGCTGAGGTGCAGCGTGCCGCCGAACGTCTTGTCGACGAAGGGACCTGACAGGAGCTGCATGTTGGTTACCTTGACCGGCACTTGGGTCTTATACTGGCCTATCCCAGGCAGAGTCGTCTCCACCGTGGTCTGCTGAGGCTATAAAGAGGAAAACGTGTGGCCAACTTTATAAAACTACTTTAAATGTCATCCAAAAATGTGACTTTATCATTGGCCAGTGGGTATGTTCAAGTTATATCCACTTTAGTTTTGAGGCTGTACACGTTTCAAGACGGCATTCGATAAAACAAAAATAAATTAATACTGTAAGGACAGACATCAGTGATGGACGGTAGATTTAGTAGTACATGTAGTTCAATGGCTGTATAACTTGCGTTCAGATCCTAGCACGTCATGTCATGTTAAGCTTGTTTCGTTCCCTATCTATTGATATGAAAAGTACATGATCGAATTCAACCCACAGATTCTATCAAAAAGGCAATAATTTTTAACATTTAGTTAGTGTCTCACTACGGGAATATTACACATTAATAAAATAATAACTAGAGCTATATATCTAATTCTAGACAAGTTTTCCCTCTGAGTAGAAGAAAGGAAGAAGTACCTAACATTCTATGATTACTTTTGGAATATTAAGTTTTTAACACACTTAATTATATAGCCGCTGTTCTAGGTGAATCCAAGTAACCTATATAAATAGATAGGGATATAAACTGGCTATATAATCATGCACTTAATGGTATACCAAAAAGATTACGAGGAAATATATTCTAGCTCTAATCAAATGGAGTTGAAGTTCATCATCGGTGTCGATCCTGAACATAGAGAACGGTATTTTTGTGTGGAATCCATAGCACTGGGCATTAAAAATGTGAATCACTTCTACGAAAATTGGAAGAGTGCGGTAAAAGATAAATGCCTAAAGTCTCATTAGCAGAGATATTTGCAATACAGCCGTGTAAAAACGAATGACTCCACACTAACTGTCTATGTCATCTAAGAAACAAGTATAAATGTTTCCGAATAACAAAGGCATCAGGCTTAAAAAATGTATCAAAATTATTCGAAAAAAAGAGTAAAAGATTAATAAGTAATCCTAGCTAATAAAAACTTGCGTAGGAAAACCACAGCATGTCAAGTACCTTTGACGACTTTTTAGCTTTATTTTGTTTGCTTTGTTTGAGTGGCACTGGTGCACTCTGTGTTTTCCTATCAGTCCTTTTGCTGTAGGTATTAGAGTTTGGATGGTCATTTGATACTTGATTGATCAGAACTAGAGGATTTCTAGGCTCTTCCTTATCCTCCTCCTCATTCTGAAGCATGAAATGCAAAGGTTGGAACTGACTCTTAAGTGGTAATGTAAACAAATTCGTGCTAGACTACATTGATCAAAATGGCACAGAAATAGCGGAAATGATATCACACGTATTATTTTAAGTTGCATAATGTATCTATGAAATTTAGTAAGACAAAGTGGATAATGTATAAGCTCATTTTGTACCCTTTGTTTTATAAAGAAAAATTAATTCCATCTCACTTTACAAATACATTTATGTGTCTCACTACAACATTTAGTGTACTTCATACATGTTACTGCGGAACGTGGTATTGAATTACTTTTAACAAAACTGTGCTTCATATTTGAAGTACATTGTGTTCTAATGCACACCTACAATCATTTGAAACATTTTTCACTAAATTGAAGTACTATTTTTCAAAATGATTAAAACCATGTCTAAGTCTTTTATACCTGACTATTAAATACGATAATCCTAAATGTAATATGTTGAAACCGTAAGAAGAAAGTTTTGTTTGCAACACTAGCCAATTCTCAGCGTAAACCTCACTAGCGATTCCGGTACTTTTTCTATTTTTATGACATATTAAACTAGTCAAAAAGCACATGTTAGTTCATATATCGATGAGGTAAAACTTTTTGTTTGGTGTTAGATTTCTGTTAAAATTAGAATTAACCCATGCGAGAGGGCAGTGTACCCTATGATCACCTGGCTAGATCCTCTTTCCAAACCCTCCGAGTCTATGACGATTAAACGGACTAACCTGCTGCTCCATGAAGTAGAGCTCGGCCTTGGTGCGCTCCTCCTCACTGACGGGGATGCCGTCTATGACCAGCAGCTGCGGCATGCGGTACACCAGCATGGGCCGGTGTAGCAGGCGCCGAGCAACCTGTGGTAGAATTACATGTATGAACATTTCAATTTGCAATTGTTATTCAATAGATCATCCCTTACTGTTCAGACCAATAAAGGACCTTATGTAACGCGCGCAACACACTTTTTTTCTTTCGTCTTTCACCCACTTCTTTTTTCTTTCTTTTTTCCTTAGAGGGGCGATTTCCACAATGGAATTCTTCTTAATATTGAAAATAGGATTTTCAGTCATTCAAGTTGCTATACCAATATCGGGTGAACTGGCATCGACATTAACCGTTTAAATATATTCAACGAAGTTCAATTTAAGTAATTCAACAAAACATAATACAAAAATAGTTCTTAAGCCACTATGGTGACATGATGACCACAATAAAGCGTTCCTCACGGCGTTGCTGACGACGGAGAGCTCGACCAGGTTGGGCAGGGCCTCCAGCCGCTCCAGCTCAGCCATGTCCTGGATGCGGTTCATACCCAGGAAGAGACGCTGCAGGTTCTCCAGGCACGCCAGGTGCGCCATGTCCCGCAGGCGGTTCTCCTCGATGTGTAGTTCCTACAGCACATAGAAATAATTCATAGATGGGTTATATATTTGTATCAAATACTGCACTGAAAAAAAACATAATTGATTTACAATTATTACGGGAAATAAATCAACAGTTATTATCTTTAATTTTCATGTGTCACATTTGAGTCATTATTCCCAAAAATATATGGGTACACAGACTAAAGGACTAAGCAAAACACGTATACGTCTAACATTACTTTACTTGGTTCAGTAAACAGGAATTCAAGTAAGGTCTCAACAAAAAGCCGAAGACTTTCAGCACAATCACCTATTAAGTTCTATAAACTGCAGAACAGAACGGGTATCATAAACGTATATTTGTTACAAACAACAATGGACCTGGAAAACCTGACATATCTAAACTATCAACCCTGTTTTTAAGTTCTGTATAAGTATTTATTCTTTTAGCTTCATAAAATATTTCGTACCTGGAGGTTCCACTGGTTGCAGAAGGAATACTCGCTAATTGATTTGATTTTGTTCCGGTCAAGAACAAGCTCACGCAGATCCTGAAGTCCCTCTAGCCCTTCTACTTTGGTAATTTCATTACCTGAAAGACAACAAAATATACATATAAAAACGATTTATATGCGCAAAGTAATAACGTGTGTTTATAGAACAATAAGGAAATCTGGAAATGCTGTTTTGTTATTGTTCGTAAAGGACAAGAGGGTAGATTCTTTCTCGTCACACTGCTTACCTTGTAAGAAGAGCGCCTTTAAGGATGTCAAGCGGCTCAGCTGTAGGGTAGCCATATCTTTTATGTTGTTGTACCTGTAAAAGAAGACAACAGAAAAACGTTTATACTGCAATATGTATCATAGAAAATGCAGAACCTGTTATCCATTTAGCTTTTTGGAAATTGACATCTAGATTACATTGAATATTCCTGCTATTTTCTGCCTCTGAGTAAAACTCATTAAAATGAATATGCTGAAGTTCATTTACCCTAGATGTAGTACTTCGAGATTCTCTAGTATTGGGGTGTAGGAGTCGGGGTTGTAGGGATCTATCCCCGTGGCTCCGGCCACCCTCTCGTTATAACTCCGCCGAAGACTCGGAGGCAGCTGCTTTGGTTTAGGTACAATGCACTCGATGTGGTTATGGTTCAGGCACAGCACCTGCAATACAATGTTTTTGAGTTGTAAATACTATTCAATTAATCAAAGGTGAAAACGATGAAAAATAGATGATAATGAAGTCTTACCCTGAGATTAACCAAGAAGATCAGTCCACTGAGGGAGGTCAGATTATTGTGCTCCAAATTGACACTGCAATGAAAAACAAGATTTTATCAAAGTTGGTTGTGCTCGGAAAATAGCAAAATACGTATTGTAGGTTTCAGTATTCAAAAGAGCCAATGTACTTGGTGCTTTTTCGTGAGCTACCAGACATTGTATAGCTCGCTCAAGAAATTTAAGCCAGGTTTTACGATATTAACGTTCTTCATAGTTTTAACATTCAGTCCTCAAGTATTTCTTAACATTCTACCTTTTCTAATATTCTATTTTCAGTTAATTGCAAACTTAAAAAATGAAGAAAAACTTGTGTTTGAACTAATAAAAGCCCCTTAATCTGTACGCCATTCCGTGACTGACCTTCTCAGGTTGAGGAAGGTGTCGCCGTTGCCGATGTCCACTGTCCGTATACCGCAGTGCGGGAAGTCCAGCTCCTTAATCTCGTTGAAGTTACCGTGACCCAGCCTCTCAGCCACAAAGTCCGACGTCAGCCGGCCGCCGAACGTGTCCTTGGCCTGCATTGACTCCGCCATCTCCTGTGGTATGGAATTACATGCACACAGGTATATTTTAGCGATGGCTTACGGGAGTGCGTTAAACGATTTAATGGCAGATACAAAATTATCGTTTCTTCCTTGTGGGGTAATGGAAATAGGTTATATCAATTCAAAGTTTTAATGTTGTTTCCTAGTTCAGTATAGATTAGTATTTTCCTGTATAGAGTAGAAAACCTGCAATAACTGAAATATGATATTTCTATAAGCTGACGCGGTGGTTTATTACCCTACTTCTTCGAATCCTGCCAAAGCCACTTGTACTATTCATAATCACATATTAACAGATTATGTTCCAGCAGGTATTACTGATAGAGGATAAATGGACGATCGACTCACGATGGCAGTTCCGTCCAGAGCTTTGAGAGATCTCAGATGGAATATGATGAACAGTCGATAGTTGTCCACTGACGTGGCCACCGGGTTTCCATAGAGATCAAGAATCACCAGGTTCGGCAGTTGCTGTTCAAACAACAATAATAGAGGTTCAGGTTCAACGTTTTGGCAGTTGTTCTATCACTTAAACGATATATGATAAATATATCAAAAGATGAGAACTTCCCATGTTGGTGTCAGTTATCATCAGGCTTCTATTTCATTAGTGGGTATCAAAGTAATGGCAACTAGGTTAAACAAGTAATGTTATGACAATTAATTGGAGGTTAAAAAACCACTGCAATCAAAAAGTTCGCCCAGAGTCTCAGCTTCAAAGTAGGATGTATCTAAAAATACAATAAGGAGTTTCACATTGGCAGACACATCTTCGAAGAGCATAGAACCTAGTACTAGTAGGAGGATACAGGCACCGAAAATCACCAATATCCTCATACAGTAACTCAACTGTAAGAACTAAAACACACAAAAATGTACTTACAGAACCACCAGACAGAATCGTCTCAGTATTTTCCTATCAAAATGTGTTCATGAGACATAGTTGGTTTTTCACTTAAAATGGATCTCTTAAACGGTGAAAAAGTACAGTGACTTGATATGGGACCACTTCCATTTTTTAATTTCCAGCTAAATAGCTCTTAGATGTACCTCCAAACTTTTTACAATCTTAAGGTTTTTAAGGGAAGATATAATTCCCCACAGAAATTTCTAGGAAGTTGCACGAAAACGTGAGTGTATTTACAAGATTTAGTAAACAGAGTAAATTAACTGTTTTGCAGTTGACATGTTTAAAAAAAATATCTTAAGATAAATAATGTACAGGAGAAGAAACATAACATGTTTGTAAGCAATCTGTGAGGAGAAAGTCGTAGGCAAAAAGGAGCTTCATGGAAACCGTGAAATTTTAGGTATAAAAGAAAGTATAAAGTATGAAAAAAAAACTTTATTTATCAAGATATTTGAACAAAAATTTCACTTGATTATGGGCATAATGTTCAAGTAGATTCTACCATACTATTACTAATTCCTACCTTGAGGTAGAAGACCTCGCGGATGTTGGTGATGGCGTTGTTCCCTACGTAGAGCTCGACCAGCGTGTTGAGTCGCTGGAGGCCGGCCAGGGAGGGAATCTGGTTGTTCTCCAGGGACAGGAAGGTCAGACTGGGCAGTCTCTCCAGGCCGCAGTCCTCCAGGCTGGTCAGGTAGTTGTGGCCCAGCGCCAGGCGCTTCAGTCGGCCCAGCTTAGCAATACCCTCCAGTTTGGTGATGCAGTTATGCTCCAGGGAGAGTTCCTCCAGTTGAAGACAGTTTTCTAGACCCTGGAAAACAGGGTTTTTTTTGGGTATAATTTTGACCAGGATCCCAAAGCCTTTTATTCCATGAGATCGAAAGAAGTGTTATCCGATTTGATATGTTCATGAATGATAAAATTAAAAAGTTTTTCGTTGTTTGAATTTAATGTCTGGCATGCCAGATTTTTATTAAAAATTATGAAAAAAAAATGTAAATCTCATTTTTCTACAGGTGTACAAATCATACTTCTCAAATTATACTAAGGTTGCTACCTGGCTTTGTTCGGTCAGTTAGTTAATTGTTATTACAAGTAAACACTTATCAAAAAATTGCTTTACTGCACCATGTTGTAATCCTACGTACCTCTATCTTTGTGATGTCATTGTCATTGAAGGAGGCCCACCGCAAGTTTTCTAATCGGTCAAGGTTGGAAATTTTTGTTATATGCTGTCCATCCAGGTTTAACGTAGTGACCTGCAGACAAAAATGGCTTGATCTTCATACAAAATAAACTTTCTGGATGTGGCGGTTCCAAAGGTAGTGCGAAGTCTACATCATACTCTCCTTTCCTCTCAAATTTGAAGGCTTTTAGAAGACCAAAAAAAGAAAAAGGAAAAACTGGACTAAATCTGATATGCACGAAAATATTCAATAGCGTGCTAGACCATTTTTTATATACTAAATTGATATTTACAGACAATCTGTATACAAATTGACCAAACACAGGACTCAACATATGACGCTCACCTTGGAGTACCAGAGGTTGTCCTGCTCCCCGACCCGGTCTGGTTTGTTGCGGCTACTCTGGATGAGGACCTGGGCGTAGAAGGCCAGGTTGAGGGTGCGGGGCGGGGCCAGGTCGGTGCGGGAGTGGGCGAGTAGCGACACCTGTGATACCCGTGACCCAGCCGCCACGCGCAGGGCGGCCGTGGCCTCAGCCTCTGTCACCGGCCCCCCGTTAACCCAGGTCAGCGTCTTGATACGGCCGATCACCCGCAGCCGTAACCCATCGGGCTGGGGAAGGTAAACATGTTAGTTTTATATAAGAAAGCTGTGACAATTATAGTGTGGACCAGCGGGATTCTTTGAAGTATTCTTTGAATTGAGTGATGATGTTTAAACTCAATTGTTTTTTTGTTGAACAATTAGAATAAGCTACTTGCGCCATATTCAATACATGCTCATTTCTGTTAATCTAATTATCCTTCTGTGCAGAATGGAACAATCTGGTAATCACAAAAGCAGCATTTATATCTAGATTTGAATAGATAGGAGATTGCAAAAGTGAAAACCTTCATCTATGTCTACTTTGGAATAGACAGAACAACGAATGGTAAGTGACGATTTGAAAGTTATTCAATTCAAGATCAATATCTCACACTGGACAATTTTTCATGTTTTTCTTACAAATAATGGAAACATTTGTCGACCATAAGGAGCTCATACCTTCTGCCAGTTGTTGTGGCGCAGGTCTACAGTGGTGAGGGCGGGTGTGTGTTTCCTCAGGGTGGAGATCTCGTCTCGCGTGTTGTACAGCTGGTTCCAACTTACATCCAGGAACATCAATTTAGGCATGTTCTATGATTGACAAATGTTGAAAAACTATCATACAACGGATTATAACTACATTATCAGTACCCTGTGTACCTTTTAACCTTATCCCATATTTTAAGTATCGGAAGATTTCTACTGTAGACAAATTCAGTGATTTTGAAACTTACAGTGTACGTTTCTGTTGTTGACTCAAACTAGTTTCACAGATTTTGATGTCGCAAAAGAAAACTAACTTTGAAGGCACGTTTCAATTTCTTTCTGTGAAACAGTATAGCATCATATGGATCTTAATGTATAACATATTCTTCTTTTTTTTGGTCGGCCTAAGGAAATATTAGAGAATATGCTCCAGCCATTAAGTTTCTACTTACCCGAATGGTGTCAAGCGATACCAATTTGTTGAAACTTGCGTCAAGGTGTTCTATATTCTGCAAGATAAAAAAACAATATTGATATCAAACGCTGCTCATTTGTACAGATAAGCTTGGCATCTTCTAACAATTTATATTATCTATAGAATTTCCCCACGGAAAAAATGCCAAAAAATAGAGTTTTTAAAACTAAATGAATTGATTCTATCGTAACAGGGAGTGACATTAATATTACATAATTCTTCTAAAAAAAGCAAATTGACAATATCTTAATTATCCTCCTCCTCCTCAGACTCGGTTCAGGCATTTACTTACCACCTTTCTGATAACCTCACAATAATGAAATAAAAACAACAGCTTAAAACTAAAAAAATATTGGATGAAACATACCTTTTATAGCTTTAATACTCGCATATTCATAACATGTATCAAAAATAGTTATGTTTGACTGGAAATTGTATTAGAGTTGCTCGAGTCTCGATGACCTACCATCTGGCCGATGTCCTCCAGGCGGGAGAGGTCGTTAGCGCTGACCACCAGCTTCCTGAGATGGGTCAGACCGTGGAGGTGGCGCAGTTTGGTCAGCCCCAGGCCGTGAAGGTCCAACACTCGGATGTGGGACAGGGACGGGGCCTTGGCTGCCCTCAGGATGGCCTCCTCCGTCAGCTGACTTACACTGAAAACCAAGTAAAGTGACTTATATATTGACAGTCACTTACAAGCAGCCTAGGGTGACTTATGCAATTGAATCGGCCCAAATGCCATTTTCATTCTGTATGATAGATATACTGGCTACAAAATAAAATTTGGTTGGCTTTCGTTTTTAATATATGAGAGGATTTGGAGGGGGAGGAGGGCGTGGGCAGAGGGTACTGACTAGGATAAACTACAAAGTCAATTTATTGAGTAAACTTTTACTTTTGCTAAGTTGAACTACTGTTATAGAGTTTTTCCTATCTCCAAGGAAATACTTTTTCAAATGCTTAAGTTCTACCCTCAAAGTTATCTTTATAATGTTTGTATAATGCCGCATCTTTTTTCCCAAACCCCTGAAAGTCTTACTTGGGTCTAGCCTGTATCTCTGGTTCCATGGTCAGAACATCCTCGTCTGGTGTCACGTCGTCCAACGTTGGCATTGCGACCACGTCTTTGGTTTGGAGTAACGCTTCCGTGTACTCAGAAAAGGGTGACCGAGGCTTCACCTGTCGATACCAACAGATTACTTCATTACTATTGGGTGTAAGATATTATTTTAAAGTTTTAAACCTCTCTACACTTGGTTTAGGGAAATTACTTAATATTTACTTCATTCTACACTAATTTAATCAATATGCTATCAAACGAGATCTGATTAGATAAAATGTCTGTTTCATAATGAATACTGATCTTTGGGTCAACTCCAATGATACAGATAGAATATGTGCTGAAGGGAGAAATGACACTTTACTGCCGTCCAATTTAATTAAATAATGTGTTTTTTAACGTCAGATATAATTATATATATATACTTCATCCTAGTGTAATTCAGACTTGTGGTGTTAACTAACAGTTACTAACTAAATGCTATCCACGAACGGTTTAATTAAAGCCATCACTTGTGTGATTTCCCTACCTAGGAAAAAGTGAATACATATCATTATAAATGGACAACAATTATAAAGTAGTCCCCACCGACTCACTGAACTGTAAAACATTATAATCATGATTACAAAGCAACACTCACCCGAGAAATGTACTCAAAGTCGACGATGTACTCGGGCAAGACGAGGTCGTGGTTAAAGACGAACCACTCCGACTGTCGGTTACGACACTCACACGGCTTGGCGGGCACCTGCATGCCAGCCGTGCCCAGGTCCTCGTCGGGCGGAGGCACTGTGAGAGGAAGAAGGGCATTTTAGTACAAAGTGTTAACATTTTATAAACTCACAAAACCCATGGCAAAAAGATATGGTCAAACTTGTGATAGGTGTTAGGTGAAAATGTAGCTCAGTTAAGATGATTATTTGAGGAATACTACGCTTTGTTTTCAGTTATGATAGAACTGTGTAGGATTTTCTTTGTGATTTTGGACTGCACAAAAGATACTATATAGATTCTCCCCGATACATCGAATAATTCTAGTTTCAAAAAGTAAAATGTGCATATTAATCTTTGGTCGTACATAAAATTCACTTTAAAAAAAATCAATTAAAAAAAGTAAAATTGAATTCAAGAAAATCTGATTTGAAGCTATTACACTAAAGCTAAGGTTACTTAATCTTACAAAGCATGCTGTTAGAAATGTATTACCTCGGAGATATGTTAATCAAGAGTGGAATAGATTTCAGTGTGTCTTAAGCACCAGTGCACCAGCTTTCATTTTGGGTGCCCTTCCCTATGTCAACAGTCACGGCCTGAATGGACAGACAAATCTATCATGCACTTCCACCATTGTATTATCGATCGACCAACATTCATGTTTTGATCCTCGACGAGAAGAATAGCATCATGCTTACTCCATGTTATTATAATCTTACAATATGGTGCCTTCTCATTGTAACATTTGTTTTAATCAACTTTATACCATGTCTAGTAGCATGGTTCCTATCAGCAAGGGGGGGGGGGGGAGGGCAAAAGATCCGCCACATGTTGGCCAGAGTTCTTTATCCCTGGAATAATACACCTCTTAACCCCTTCGCATACTTTTTATTAACCACTACCTGGGGTACAGAAGATTCAGAAATCCGTATAAACAACGTCTAATTGATAATCTGCTGTTCAGAAGTCAATTTGGTCAAGAATTGCCAAAGCAAACTCTGAAAAAAACAGTGACTAGACTGAGTATACATACAAATGCAATACACTCTGGAGATTAGTGATACCAAGCATATCTAATTGCTAAGCTGGTCTCGAAGCTGCATGCGGTGTCAAGGTCTGATAAGTGATAGGAATCTGAAATCTCCCATCCACGGATAGCCAATTTCTTGAGTTTTACCTGCAGGTTAGCCTGGATCACTAGAAATCTGAAGATTGTCGGCCAGAAACTGGCCGATGTTGCGTTGGTGGTTTTTTAAACCACCCGCGTGCCATGTAAACTTGATTTCTACATGGCTATTTCTTAAATTCGACATGCGACATGGAGCTTAGTGACATAAAGAAAAAAATAAACGACATGACAGGGACCATTTCGGATTTTTAAAATCGACAGGAACATTATAAATATAGGGACATGCGACATACCCTTTTCTTAAATTTGACACGCGACATATGGACCCCCCATCTACAAACCCACACAGGCGTCTGGCTAGCCTGCGCCGCCCTGGTCGGGGCTTACCTGTGCACCCAATCAACCGTGACGACCAGGATAGCCCGGGCGCCGCTCCGGCCGTGGCGGCTGGTGGTGGTGGGTGGGGAGCAGCGATGGTAGCAGTGATAGGGGAGGGGGGGGGGGGGGGTAGACTAGACTGGACACCGCACTAAGAATAGGATAGGGCACTGGGGGCGGGGAGGTAGGGGGGGGGGGATAGCCTGGGCGCTGCTCCGGCCGCTCTGGCTGGTGGTGGGGGGTGGGGAGGGGGTAGGGGAGGTGGGTCGACCGATCAGCGGTGGTAGCAGTGGGGGGGGAAGGCACCGCTCCGGCACGGACGGTGGTGTAGGAGGGAATCCTATTGGTCACTCAGGTTGACCAATGAGTGGGGGGGGGGGGGTTGACTAGACTGGACGCCGCTCTCATACGCTACTGGGGGCGGGGAGGGAGGGAGGGGAAGAGGTGGGGGCCGGGCGCCGCTCCGGCCGTGGCGGCTGGTGGTGGTGGGTGGGGAGCAGCGATGGTAGCAGTGATAGGGGAGGGGGGTGGGGGGGGTAGACTAGACTGGACGCCGCACTAAGAATAGGATAGGGCACTGGGGGCGGGGAGGTAGGGGGGGGGGGGATAGCCTGGGCGCTGCTCCGGCCGCTCCGGCTGGTGGTGGGGGGTGGGGAGGGGGTAGGGGAGGTGGGTCGACCGATCAGCGGTGGTAGCAGTGGGGGGGGAAGGCACCGCTCCGGCACGGACGGTGGTGTAGGAGGGAATCCTATTGGTCACTCAGGTTGACCAATGAGTGGGGGGGGGGGGGGTTGACTAGACTGGACGCCGCTCTCATACGCTACTGGGGGCGGGGAGGGAGGGAGGGGAAGAGGTGGGGGCCGGGCGCCGCTCCGGCCGTGGCGGCTGGTGGTGGTGGGTGGGGAGGGGGTAGGGGAGGTGGGTCGACTGATCAGCGGTGGTAGTAGTGCGGGGGGGGGGGGGGGGGGGGGGGGAGGCACCGCTCCGGCAAGGACGGTGGTGTAGGAGTGAATCCTATTGGTCACTCAGGTTGATCAATGAGTGTACAGATGCACTGACCACTGAACACTACTGGGTTGGGTGGGAACCCACCAATTAAACAATTACACGGTCCACTGGTCCACAACAATAGACCCACTTCATAAATGGACCTATACCTTGGTTAAGTTGGTCACTAATACCTAGACCATCTATAGTTGTATGTACACCAACGCAACAAAAATGCATGATGGGAAATGTGTCGACAAACCACAGAGCTTAACTATAGAAATTTTCACCAATTATGGCATTAGGCATGATGGTCAACACCAATATCAACTATTTTTTCATACATCATTTGTAGATGTTTTTCACTTTTTGAGTTGGTTTGAAAATGCATTCATTACAATATTTGTACATTTTATACAGATTTCCATGTATTTTTGTCAACAAAATTAACATGCAGGTGCTAACAGTATTAGAAATCAGCTATCCGTGGCAGGGAGAATTGAAGTACACTGGCAGGTAAACTTCTTCATTGTCCCTGATGGCAGTCAGGATTTGTTTGTATTGTCTTGGATAAAACCGGCATGCATGGTCTTGATAGCGATAGGTGTAATATAGAATGCCTCAATCATTGATGTGCTTTTCAAAAAACTTTTTTTCATGATATATGACTATCAAACCTTGATTAAAAATTAAGTTAACGGTGGGAAAAAGAAAATGGTAATTTCTTTAAAATTACCGGCACATGAAAATTGTCAATTTGGAAGGCCGCGATGTTTCGTTACCTATTTTAATTATCAGAAATAAACACTTCAAAACAAAATCAAAACAGTCTGCAAAAGAAAATATATATGGGTCATACCAAAACTGAAATATAAACTGGCAAAATCAAATCATTATCATACCATTCGTGAAAAGAAGTACTTATAAAATTATTCTTTAATCAAAACGTAAACCTAACAATTATGTGACGAGAACTCTTTAAATTTAATGCTAGAGCGAAATTCACATGACCCTCTTATTTTCACATGTTGGGTTGTAAAGTTTCACAATTGGTATAACAAATGAAAATGTTCAAGGAAACATCACGCGCAAACATACTTTCTCTCTATTCAAAACAAAATAAAAAAGAATTAGGTCTTTGAACAAAATGAAGATAAGCTTGTTCTCAGTTGTATTAGCAGAGCCATGTAGGGCTGGTTGAGGCATTCTTATCTAGGACAGGGACTTGTCTAAGGCATACGGTGAGGAGTGACCAACGTGTGTCGGGAGAACTAATGCATGCAACTTGTCACACCGTTTTCCTCTGCTACGCAGTCTATGGCATCAGGGAATCCATCGTCATTCTCCTCTTCCTCTACCTCCTCCTCCCCCTCTTCCTTATCCTCTGCCTCGTCTGCAGAGTAATCTGTTTCTTCATCATCTTTACCTTCTTCATCTTTACCTCCTTCCTCATCTTTTTCTATCTCTTCCTGAACTTCCTCATTTTCCTCAGAGATCTGAGCCTCGGAATTGGGTTCTTTTTCTTTATTTTCAAGAGGGGGAGAGGCCTCGTCACATTCACTTTCCGATGTGTTTTTGTCAGTGTTATTGGAATTATCTTCGCCTGCAATGTTTTATCAGTAACATCTACCTATCAATCTCTGTCATCTTTCAAGTTATTTTAACCAGCTTAAAGTGTAAACCTGTATTCTCAGAAAAAAAGGAGATATATAAGTATTTGTTATAATTGTAGGCTGAAGAGTGAACAATGAGAAAAGTTGTTTGTCGCATTATTTTCAGGTGTTTTTTTTTTATGCAGCAGTCTGTACAATTCTTCATTTGATCTTTAACAACAATCATAAATTAACCTTGTCCCAACGCCAGCAACCACCAATACTTAGAGATATTAATGCAATTTGCTGTTAAGATATCAAGCCAACAAATGTCGCCACGCTTACAACAGCATGCTACAAACGGGGGGACCGCTGGTCCATACCTTCTTGGAATACCTTTTTGATGTCAATCTTGGGGGGAACATCTGGATCTATAAAGACTAATCTGTCAGTCTGGTTTCTTCGGGGAAAGGCCACAAGGCTAGTATAGAGTGACGTTCAAAATAATTACCATATAAAATTTCGGTTTTATTACAAAAATTATAAGTACGTTCCGTTGGTCTAAAACGAAAACGTTCCTGTTTATGAAACATGCCTTCGACATCAAAGGTACTTTTCAAATAAGAGCGTTTTATTGCAAGACGATAAAACTGATTGAACTGCTAAGTCACACAGAATAACAGATTTTTATTTCAAGTTAAACCTAATAATTTCCATGAAACTTTTAAACGGACAGAGATCTAGTACGGATAGTTTAACGTATAGGACCCCAAATAATTCTAACAATATTCGACGTACCTGGATGTTGTTTGATGTCCTTTCTAGGTCGGTAAACTGTGTCAGATTTAGGGAATGTTGCCCTTGTCACCCTGTTCAGAAAATAAAACGGTATCATCCAAAACGTTATTACTTTCTATGTACTGAAAACAGATATGAAGGATAAAGTTAGGCTGCTGGTTTTCTAGGTCCCTATAATATCAGGATGTAATTGTTCAACTATGTTTATATTACAAGTATTTAAAGTAAACTAAGATGACACTTTAACATTGAAATGCAACGTTTTAGTGACCGTAATAAGGACTCTATCAAAGTTTTATTGCATCTATAAAAACCACCTTATTTACTCCATTTCAACGGGTTTGGGACTTGAATACATGAAGATGTCTCTACAGCTCTCGTCTGTAGGTGTACTTACGTTTTTCCTGATGAATGCATACTACTTTTTCCGACGTATATCTTCGCGATTATCACTTGTCCTGAAAGAAACAATGGGTGTTATCTCCTGTCCATATTACAAAAAGTTTGTCAATTCCAGAATAATTTGATTTTCAGCAAGTTTATGTTCCTGCAATATCAAGATAACAATGATAATCATGTCTATGCCTCTCTATTTGAACTCACCATGTCTGAAGGGGCACACATCTCCGTGCTCCTTCCCCTTGGCATGTTTGCTACAGTGGGCCATACGTAACTTGTCTGCCAGGCTCAGACTGTTTGCCAAAGGTACTGCACCATCCCGACCCAGCTTCTGCAAATCAGAAACGGGGGTTGGTGGGTCAGGGATCTTTCATTGGACGAAGTCCATGGACTTTTAAAAAGTAATCAGTAGCTTCAGCAAGAAAGAAAGCCTCAAAGGCTACTTCTAATTTGATACTTTTGTAATGAAAGCTTTGGTCTATATTGAATCACAAATAAAAGCGTTTTTTTCATAATACTAGTGAAACAGAGATGCCACTTGGGATTGATGAAAAAATAGATGAAGTCAGAAATACATTCCAACTTCCCCAGCTTGGGGGGGAAAAACTGTACTTCAATGGCCTTAACTAAACAGACACCCTATATTATGGATGGTAGAGTGATGTAGGAAAATACCTATTTTACTATTATCTCACTAAGGTAGGAAATCCTCGGAAGGTCCAAATTCTATAGTGGAAATCCTCGTGACCTGACAATATAATGATGGGATGAGCCAAATAAAGATGATCAAAATGACGTTAGTCTGAGAGACGTGCTACCTTGTAGGTCTCAGCATCTCTGAACCCTTCGTCTGGTATACGCGCCATCTCTGTAACCCCTCCCGGCAGTGTCGGGTCCCAAACGAAGAACAGATACTCCAGGTGCTTCTTTAAACCTGCCATCCTGTAGCACAATATAGACATGCTTTAAACTGATAGCGGAAAAGTAAAATGTTATACCATAAAACTCTATGTGTTAATAACAAAACCAAAAACCGTTACTTTCAAAATGAAAATATCTTTTTGTAAAAAATGCACAAAATATGTTGATTTAACATAGAAAGTTGGTTAATGTTTTGATAGATATTCAAATTCTATAAAATTTATGATCACATAAAATCACTTATATAGGTTTGGGAAAACACTGTTGGAATAAAACGATGAACAGCTTATCAACTAACATGCATATATACTAAAAACTCTACCTTTCTATACACATATATATGTATACCTACTGAAGTCTTTGCATAACATTAACTTAATCCTTTCCTAATTTCGACAACCTAGTTACATGTAGGATTTAATAAAATGTTATAAAGAATATTTACATGGAAAACTGATCGAATACCCAATTCTTACTGTCCTTCATCAAACATATTACAACGATCATGCTATTAGTATACCGGTCTTTAGGGTGGTGTGCAATAACCATAGTTTTCACGGTTACAATTATCACATGTACAAATATATATACTCTTATTGTGTCATGTGTTTTAATCAATGTAGGTTAACAGAACTAATCCACCACTGGTGCCTTGATTCGCTATGGCCATGGATAAATCAAGAAATCTTTGAGGATATACAATTTTGAACAAAAGTCAAGCAGTGTCATATATATATTCCTTGGGAAACGAATTGGATAATTAGACCGTAATTTGAGTACTGTTCAAATACAACTGTAGGATACTTAAGTGTTGGGATTTAATTTGCTTGGTGTGTTTTTATGACACGCACGTGACCTAAATATTTTAGTTGGGTTTAGCAAATGGTTACATTAACGTAGAACTCTGGTTCTATAACATACTTCTAACTAGAACTGTGCAGTGTAAGGCCTTACCTTTGGGCACTATGGAGATATAGGCATACATCAATTAGTACACAGCAATGCAGAGAGCCTTAGTCAACTCAGTCACATTAAAACGGTTGTAAATTATTGTATTTACATCCACAGTGAACAATGAGTAACATGTTTTTTAAATAAAAAAGCAATAATAACAAAACAATACAAAGAAAACCAATTAAGTTCAAATCGTTTTAGAGATCTCTTTTCAAGGCAAATCTACTAATCTAACGCTTCAATATTATCTTTGATGTTCACCTTGCTGCCGGGTTATAGATGTCCTCATCGTCAATCAAAGCTGATAGACTATCTTCAAATTTGGACTTGAGGATCCGGTTGTGTATTCGTGTGATTCGGTGAATCTTGACGCCGATGATACCGTGATCTTGGTAGTCTCCCGCACAGAACCGGGACAGGAGCAAATCGTGGCAGGACGTGAACCTGTGAGGATTAAAATAGACATCAGCTTTAAATTTACTACATGCATAAAACAGGGTGACCCTCGAATTATGTTAAAAATAAAATTTTGACAGTGAATTCTTTTTGTTCTTTTCCTAGTTTCCATGTGGACTGGTCACCGTCACAAAAAAAATAGGAAAACAATCTGAATTTCATTTCAATTATTTTTCTCAATACTTTGACTAAATGTATGTAAGAATCGAAAACTTGATATTTGTACATGTAAGTCTGCACAAAAATGAATGAGGATATTCTTTGAAGTAACACGTAATACAACTCACCATATATCTGAAGGCTTTCCGTTTTCAAAGCGTACATTGCCACCGGTCTCTAGCTCGATGACCAGGCGCTGTATGGTAGTCTCAGTCACCTGACGCATCTTCTCACAGCCCTCCTGCCAGAAGTGGTCAATTCTGTAAGTAAACATCACAAAACATGCTATAACTACATGATAGAATTTTTATCTTTTTTAATGAGTATTAATTATTTGATAGCATAGAGAATTTAGAGATATGAACCGATACATCTTATCATCTTGGTTTTACTTGAAAAAAGATACTGTCCATATAAAGTGTATTTTCACTCACTCTGCTGTTTTTCTCTCCCATTTTTTTATTCTGTCTTTGATAGCCTTCATTTTGTTCACAAGTGCAGCATGGCGTTTTGGGTCGTGCGCTGCTTTCTGAAAAAAAGTAAGTGTTCTCACTTTATCTGACAACATCCTCAAATATTATTAATGCCAGTGTGTATCAGTCCCGAGCAGTAAAGGTCATTGATTTTGGTTCGCCAACTAAACACATGTATTATGATTTTCAAATAACAGATAACATCTAGTTCGAATTAAAGTAAAATAATCTAAAGGGAAAAAATGTACCTGCGAGTTAATAATATATCCTTTTAAATATCATCCATTACATAAACAAGCGATGAATACTCACATAAAATAAGAAGAAAAGAACCAAATTGGGATCGCAATTTTGAAAAATTCATGTTACTTTTTCATTGTCATCTTTTTTGTCTGCTTTTTCTTGACCGTCCTGGGAATTTGCCTCTTCGTTGTCACCGATCTTCAGCTCCCTCTCGATACCTTTGAGGGCCACCACCAGGTGCCGTAAGCGGTCACAGGGGATCGTCACAAGGTGAATACGGGCGCCGTTCAACCGTGAAAGCAGCTCGCCAAGGTTACGGCGCAGAGTCTTCACCTTCATGTTGTAGTACATCTTCTTCTTTACCACAGTCATCTGCCAATTCAAACACAATCTTTGAGATGTCAAAGGAATTCTGGATGAAAATCTAAAATTATTATTATCTAAGCCTGGAAGAAGTTGATGTAACTACAAAAGTCGATGGATATGAGTGTGATAGGGGATTATTGACTTTTTTATAGGTTGAAAGAAATGCTTAAGGGGAAACTCGTTTAATTTGTCACTGCATTTAAACACTTTTTTTTCATACAAAACTTTAACGCACACGGTACTCGGCAACAATGGGAAACCCAGCTAAATGCTATAGGTGCTGGAATAGGTAACACTGTATCAGACATGCATGAATATCGTTTCTTATTTTCTAACAAACGAGGTATGGTGTAGAGGTTACGATATATCGTTGGACCTTGAATTCACTTTTAGAATAAGTGAAGTCAAAGCTACATGTCTGAAATTTAAGGGAGCTTTGGAATAACAAAACCGCTGTATTGACTTCACCAAAATATCAAAATGAAATTACCGATTGTATTTTCGACATTACTGAAAGGATACATGTACAAACAGTGACAAATCGCTTCAGTATTTTGGATATCATATCTTCTTTTTAATCATGACAAAATTACTACATGTATGTACACATGCTCTTAGCAAGACCAACATTTTACCAATTTGCCAGATTTTACCTGCTCAGATTTTCGAAAAGCCCTTCCACTTTCTTTTGGTAGACAGCTTCTCTAAAATGCTGAGAATGAACTCCTTCCAGAATAACTAACTTGGTGGGCAAGATGGAAATCGTTCGTTGTTCGTTGAGTAGTATCTAATGTGCTATGGTATTTTCTGAGTGGAACGTGGCTTGAGAGCTGTGTGTAGGATGCTACCGCGAAAAAGGGCCAAAAAAAAATTAAAAAAAAAAAAAAAAAATGCTATGGTATTTTCTTAGGACCAACAAATTGTTAAAAGTGCATGTGCCGCATTCATTTCCAAACAAACAACAAACGTTCGGATCTTCAGTTAATAGAGGTAAAAGAAATTTGGTCCTCAGCTATTCTATGGCCTATAGACATTTTTTCCCCCTAATAAGTGCAAGTAACTGATCTGAAGGTCTGTGTCCCCCAGCAAATACATACATTTCCGATAAGTTTACATAGGATTTTAAACTTCAAATATTATTTTATTCAATGCTGAATTTTACTTTTCCTTGAAGTCCCGCACTTCTAAAAGTGGATTTTATGTGTCACCAGGCGTTCTTTGTATCATATATGTAAGTTATTAATATCTACAAGGAACGTTTTCAAGGTGACAAAGAACAACCTTTACCAAATCTCCTGAACAAAACATATATACATTATACTCATTAGTGTATTAATACATAAATATTAAACAAAGGAAAATATTCCCTTGCACCTCAGAATCTTAATTTAGGTATATGATGCACAAAAAAAGTATTTCTGTGTATTTGCTAACAGTCAAAATGTACAAGTGATACATGACGAAAACATCACGAATGAATATGCTATCCAGATATTAATATAAAATTAATATTATTAGTTGAGTATGAAACCAAGATCCCTTAATTAAAAAATCAAATTTCGTTGTTTTTATAAGTTCAACGTCGTATTTCATTTGAAATATCTAACGAGTCATTGACAATTATTAAGGTGAAATGTGATTTTGCTTTTGTGCACAATTGACCACATACTTGTAAACATAGTTGAAGACTGGTGAGTATTTTCTAAGAAAGTAGCCACCTGGTATACTCATCGATACCCAAAAACGGTAAGTATCTCATGTGGAAATCGTCTTACCTTTGCAAATTCTTTTACACCTTTAGGTGGTCTAGCCCCCTGTTGACAGCAATTGTTTCAAATAAAAAACAATTCAACCATCAGTGCAGGGTTACAATCCACACACCACTGCCAACATCAATCAAGTGAATTAGAAATTTGATCCAAATCAACTCATTCAAACAAAATTAATTTCAAAAATTAGAATATTTATTAAAGGAGATTAAAGTGTTTCAATGCTGTTAAATCCGCCTTGCTTATTTACATCGATTATTCAAACTTTTTCACATGTTGATAAACTAGTGCCAATTTCGTGTCATGTTTCTATTGGATAGATTATCGGGTTGTTAACTGTACCCACCTCAGAGTGCTCCTTGAGTTGCCTGGTGGTGACGTCGTAGGTGTCGAGTCGTTTGATGTTGGGCAGGTGGTAGAGTAAGTGTGTCTGGTAGTTGCAGAGCTCGGACACCGGAGCGGGGGCATACATCGGGGACTTCAGGCCAAGCTCCACCAAACCTTCCAGTCGGACCAGGTTAGTAAGGTCCTATTCAATCAATTACACAAATAAATTATTTGTGAGTTTTAACAACCGAGCACAAAAATAAATAATAATTATAGTTTTTAAACCATCTGATCACCTAAAGGATATTTTCTATGTTTGATAATGTATTGAAACAATGGCAAATGTTGGATATTTATCAATTTCTCGTTTCAGTTTTGATTACTAGGCAACGGTGCTCAGGATACTTGAATTATCTGAGTAGAAGGTTCTCCCTTCACTCAAGCTTAATGGCGAATTTACTCACCCTGAATGAACACATTTGGTTCCCCGACAGTTCAAGGATTTCGAGTGATGTTAAACTGCTCAAGGAGTTACCTGAAAATGGAAACGAGAAGATCTTTTAAAGACATTTTTTTCATGCTCATTTTAAGTTTGCCTCAATACCACTTACAGAGTATGTTTTGAAGACAGAGGGATCCATACTACTCAAAAAAAAGACCACAGCAGTAATAAAATACAAGCCTTACCTATCTTCTCTATCCGATTTTCAGCCAGATTGAGTTCCTTTAGACGGCCTAGTTCTGACAAGCCCTAAAAATAGACACAAATCATCAACAATGGCGAAAGAGAAAAACTGCATAAAACCTACCGTGGACCTGTTTAAATAACTTCAAATTAAAAAAAAGAAAAACATGTTTTGACATTACTTGTGTATAATATAAGGTCGTACGAGATGCAAATTTTGCCATTACTCAAAAATAATTTTCTTTCCATCCTTTTATCTCGGACTCTCTTTTTGGTTAACCATTTTAAGTAGCCTTATTGCTGTTACTTTGCTTCCAAGTTTTCAAATGACACGTGTTATTCAGTGAACTTATGATAGATATTTTAATTGACAGCAACTTATCACTAATTACAATAAGCGAGTTCTTTCCTTCTTTTTTCTTTTAATTTATAGCAATTCTTAAATATGCACCACATGTTATTATTTAGCCGTTACCTCGATGTCCGTGATTCTATTCCCATGGAGCCAGAGAACCTCCAGCTCCTCGAGGTGGTCCAAGTTTTCGATTCGTGAGATCTCGTTGCTGTACAGGTATAACTTCTGAAGATGCTTCACGTGCTTCAGGCCGTCGATTTTCTGAAGAGTAGCCAGAAATTAGGATAATGATGCATCTATTTATCTTACAAACGTGTTGCGACACTATTTCATGTATATAGTTTAATTTATTTGTTATATCTAAACTGAGAAGTGATTATGATTTTATCATAAAACGAAAATCTAAACTCAAACACGATCACATGAACTTTTAATTTCTTCGTCATCATTCACTGGCTAAGATCTTAAATCTAGGAGTAATGATACTCTCATCCTCAAATAATACTCACCCGAAGTTTACACTCTACAACCCAGAGCTCACGAAGTTGGGGAACAGCTTCCAGACCTTCGATGCGGGACACGGTCTGTCCAACAATCACCAGAGAGAGAAGATTCGGGAAGTGAGGCAGGCCCAGCATGCGGGGGTAGCCGGAGAAGAAAATCTCCAGTTGCAGGGTCGCCATACCCTCCTGCAGCAGGCGGCTGTAGTTGATGCCATTGATGGTGCACTGAAGAAGGAAATGGTCAGCAATAAAGTATAATTCATTGTTCATTCCTATCATATGCTTTAGTCTACTGTTCTTGAATCAATAACGTACATTTTCTCTCAAGTGGGCCTCACTTAAAAAAACTTCACATCAAAAATAGTTTTTATGGAATTTTATTGGAAAGTGTCAGTCGCTGTTCAAATATTACTGTACTTCTTGTGTTCTGTTCAAGTCTGTTTAAGTTAAGCAGCGAGCTTGATGCATTTCAATCGTCCTATAATTAGGACAAAAATACCCTGACCTGGACAGGCAAATAAAACAAAGAGGAGATAGAAGAACGTACTAATTCTTTTGTTATTTCCTCCTCTTCTTCCTCAGTCGTCTTTTTCTGGTGATCTGGTGGTCGCTGATTCTGTGTCATGTCTAAGCTTTCATCGGGTCTAGATTTTTGTTTCTTTCAAAGACATCGGCGTTGAAACCTTCCTGCTGGGAAACATAAAGTACTTGTAAGTTGTAACAGAATCAAACTTTTTGTATATTCATTTTTTCTTTTTATTAACGTACGTCATTGTTTTTGGAATCAGAGGACAGATCACTTTAAATACGTAAATCAAGACATTTGCCAATCTGGAGTACCTGAATTATTTAATACATTACAAGAGGACTTTTGATAAAAACAAAACAAAAATACTATCTTTTTATGAACTTGAAGTAGCAATAGTTATTTAACAGTCTATGTGAAAACCATTTCAAAACGACGGACATAATGTCCGACGTTTTCCATCTTTTTGCCGGACATTAGGCTTCTCTGTCAGACATTATTTGCAAAGATTAGCTATGTGAATTGATCTACAAATTGTAGTACTAAAATTGAAAATATTATGAATTGAAATAGATGGGTAAGTTCTGCAAATGTGTCGGACAAAATGTCCGACGTTTTTAGCTCAATAGTCGGACAAAGGGTGTAAAACGTCGGACATGTCCGGCATTTTGAGGGTTTTCACAAACACTATACCATAATTATTGATAAATCTATGGGAAAACCATGAAATTCTATAGATTTCACAGTAATTTAGGCCCTACCAGAACTTTTCATATTTTAAAATCAAATTATGGGAGGAAGATTGGGTTTGGGGCCGTCCAAAAATGACGTCATGTTTTGTTTTTTTAAAATCCATTTTTGATCCCCCCCCCCCCTCGCCCCCTTATTTTGTCATACAACATGCTTTGAAAATTACATCATGCTAAGAGGACCCCCCTCCTCCCTCCAATCAAAAATAAAATATCAACAGGGATGGGCATAACCATGAACAGCTCATGCCCCTAATAAGTCCTAGATTCCCTTACCTAGGCTAGTTAGGGGCCAAACTGGCCCTCAGAAAATCGTTGATCTTAGATCTACTCAAAATAGAAATTTCTATAGTATGTAAAGACGGCCCCTTTATAATTTGGGCAGGTGTGTTAGAAATTTGTTTTTATTTGATAAAAACTTTACATTTGCAACTAATATTATTCATTAATACAAGTCAAATAACATCAGTTCATAACAGAGTTAGATCTGCCAGATCTAGACAACTTCTGTGTTTAGACATCTAGGCCTAGGGCCTAGTGACTAGTCTCTTAAAACTTAACGTTAAAGTCAAGAGTAAAAGTGGGTCTAAATATAAACTAAAGATACACATTCAAAGTGGGAGCGGATTTCTCGCAGGTGGGCCGATACTTCTTGGTGCCAAGTTTACCGAGTTGCCCACCACATCTTGTTTACAACTCTGTTTAGTTCTACTAATCCATAGACATACATAGCATGTGTATCTCTACTCTATGGTTCTACATGTCTTCAACTTCAAGTTGAGTTGTGATTGTTTCCATGCACTTTCAACTTTGACGGCGCGATAATTAGGTGTCTTTACACGGAAAATGGAAGTCACATGAAATATTTTCATCTGCTCCATTTACATTACCTTTGGTTGTTCCCGTGTAAAGTGAAAATGGTCAAGACGGCTTTCTTCAATGAGTGCATAGCTTCAAAGTTTAGATTGCAGCTCTGTCAACAACATTTTCATCTCCCATGGTCCGCCATATTGAAGCTAAACACGGACATCCGATTGGTCGAGTGCACGTCACATGACCCTCGGATTGTCAAGGTGACCAACGTAGACGCCAGATGGCGCAAAATACAAACGTTATCCGGCCTCTGCTATTTTCGCGCCTGTACATCTCCAGTACCAGGTACCCCATGCGTGCCCACCGCAGTGTCCAATAGACGAGTACTTTAATTTTTAAAAACGGTGTCTCCGAAAACCGCAAATGAATGGGTATCGTCTCCTCCAATCTATAGCTGCGATCTGGGTTTGTAGTGGCCCCAGATTTAGATCTAACGGAGGTTTACCTAGGCTATTTTTAGACAGAGACACAATTTTCTTGAATTATTGATTTTTTTCCCAATTATAATTATTATTGTTTCCCACATTATTGTTATTGGCTCTAAATTTGTAGATCTAATAGGGTAATAACTCAATGAATTAATTAAGGTGAAACAAAACATATCTATCAGTGGGCACACAACCTAATTTCAACGTTGTTCCAAGGTTGATATTACGTTGATATTGGTCATGACGTCAGATAACCAAAATGCAACCTAAATTCAACCATGGTTGTATTCTGGTTGAAATACTGACGTTGGTTCAACGTTGAAAATTACAACATTTATGCAAAATAAGGTATGAGGTCCATTAGAAAAAGGTTTTATTTCTGATATTTGAAGTCAAAAAGGCATAAAGGTAACATAGAAATGCTTTTCTTCAGTCTGTGACTAAAATTAGAGGATGTCAGGATTTCAACCAAAATACAACGTCAGAAAACTTTGCAAATCCAACGTTAATCCAACCTAAAATCAACGTCACAACGTAAAAACAACGTCATACTTCAACGTCAGTATGACGTCAATACAACCAATTTACTTGTGATTGGAAGACAAAAATATGATAATGCAAATTTTATCACAAGAATATGGCATTTTATAAGCATTTCAAAGGAAAACATTAATGTTAACATAACTTTATTAGTAAAATTGTTTATAAGTCACAAATTTGAGAAAATAATGGGCCATAGTGATATATTAATGCCTCCCATGACGTCATAAGCCTTGCATGCATGTGTGACTGGGAGGTTTACCTGTCCACTATGCTCACCAGACTACTGTATTAAATTCAAATGTATCTAAATAATTATAACCAAAAGCAAACATTCTTTAGTGTTAATAGAAGAGAAAAACATACAAGACCAAAGTATTTGGAGTCAAAAAACGGCTTTGCGGGTCTCCTTTAAGGGCAGGGTCAAATGGCTACTCAATAAGGATAGAGACCAGAGCTCTTAGATGTTCACTCTAGTGGTTTATTAGGCCAAATGACAAACAAGTGCTGTGGTGCCGCTACTTATATAGGGGAGCACGCTGGAGCACATCAGGGCACACTCGGGCACATCAGGGCACGCTCGGGCACATCAGGGCACGCTCGGGCACATCAGGGCACGCTCGGGCACATCAGGACACACTCGGGCACACCAGGGCACGCTCTGGCACATCAGGGCACGCTCAGGCACATCAGGGCACGCTTCGGCGCATCAGGGCAAGCTCGGGCACATTAGGGCACGCTCAGGCACATCAGGGCACACTCGGGCACACCTGGGCACATCAGGGCACGCTCGGGCACATCAGGGCACACTCGGGCACACCTGGGCACATCAGGGCACGCTGGAGCACGGTGCACATCGGAGCACGCTCGGGCACGCTGGAGCACATCAGGGCACGCTCGGGCACATTAGGGCACGCTCGGGCACATGAGGGCACGCTTGGGCACATTAGAGCAAGCTGGAGCATGGTGCACGCCAGAGCATGCTGAGGCACGCTCGGGCACATGAGGGCACATGAGGGCACATGAGGGCACATGAGGGCACGCTCGGGCACATTAGGGCACGCTGGAGCACGGTGCCAGTCGGAGCACGCTCGGGCACGCTGGAGCACGCTCAGGCACATTAGGGCACGCTCGGGCACATTAGAGCACGCTGGAGCACGGTGCACGCCAGAGCACGCTGAGGCACATTTGGGCACACCAGGGCACAATCGGGCACATTAGAGCACGCTGGAGCACGGTGCACGCCAGAGCACGCTGAGGCACATTTGGGCACACCAGGGCACATTAGGCCACGCTTTGGCACATTACAGCAACAGAAGGGTAGTTCTGTTACAATAAATAAGACAGAATTTCATGTTTTTTTTGTTTGTTTTTTTTCCCAAAAAATCCAATGAAAGTCCACAATTTCAAATATTTTAAAAGCAAGTTTTCAATATAAGAGAAATCAGTGCTTAAAACTCAGAAATAAAGAGGAATAACCCACTAGGTGTACTATACGGAAGATGCGAGTCTGAGGGTTTGGGGGGAATTCCTTGCTATTTGCACATCGCGTAGTAAGGAGAGCGACAGGAATTGAGGGGGATAGCTCCAAGCAGATTCTTCCTACAACGCATTGAATTATAGTTGCGATAGCTCCATCTGGAGAGTGTGTAACAGGGATTCCCTAAGGATTGCATAATAACTAGGCATACCATGATAATTTTAATACTTGCTTGGGATTCCTGGGAACAATGCAAATCTTTTTCTCGCTTACTGCATGAAGATTGGACCAGAAATTAAAAAGTTACAGCGAAATTACCTGTTTCTCTCCATACATAGCCATAGTAAATGACCCCAACGTTTCCGATCGCGATTTCCCCGGAACTTAGGTGCGCGATGTACTTTTTTGAGACCCGCATCTTCCGTATAAGTGAAGTAACTTATATGCAATAGGCTTTACTGAGAAAAAAAAAGGAAATTATTTCTTTTAAAGGGAGGAGCCAGTGAATATAAAATAATACATTGTCGTGATGCTTAGGGTTCAGGTAGTGTTTATGCCAAATTTTATATCAATATCTTTAATATTCTCTTTTTTATGGACATATTTCTAAGTTTCACTGACTGATTCCTGCCTGCAACTGGAGCACCTTGCAGAGTCCAGTTATCTGTGTGTGACATCACAAACAGATTAGATGAAATTTTAGAAATGCAAAAAAACCCTTAATCTAATAATATCAATGTTCTTTTTTCAATCCTATGACATTTTAATTTATGAAACAAATTTATTTATCGAAAAAAATTGCAATAAAAATGATTTTTTAAGAAATTATATTTTCAAAATTTGAAAATAACGTCTTTTTTGTGTGACGTCACACACAGACTTGTGTTTTACTCTGGATTAGAGGATTAAGATGCCTCTTTAGGATTAAGCCATGTTTTCATGTGAAGGGATCAATCAATGACATTAAAACTTGCCATACTTCTAAATCAGCATTACATCGACCATATAACGTGTGAAATAATCAAAATTGAAATTTCACTGGCCCCTCTCTTTAAAGGAATTATGCAGGGTCTAGTGATCCACCCTTTCTGATGCCATTTACTGTCTGAAAATAGGTGCGCCTATTTTCGGACAGGTGCACCTAACCATGAAAACTAAATCTGGCTTTTGGTAGGTCCTACAAAAATTATGATAAGGACAGTTTCCAACAAACAATCATACGGGACCAAAGATGGAAAGATTTCTGGTTAATAAACCAAGGAATCGATACCCTTTGGGATGTTATGCTAGAAATTATATTAGCAGCTACAGACTACTATTGTCCTCTAGTTAGAATGAAAATACGCTCAGATACTCCTGGTTGGTTTACTCAGGACATCCTTGAGATGGTTCATAGAAAAAAGAACTTACCAAGAAAATTCAATAGATGTAACTCTGAACAGAATCAAAATGAATTACGTACATGTAAGACTACACTAAATAGAATGCTACGCATAGCAAAGCATGAATGTGTAGTTACAACTTTAAATGAAAACCGTGCAGATCCAAAGAGATTTTGGCGATATTTAAATAATAGGGTTAGACTAGGAAGTAAGAACACATCTCTTGGTTGTACTGCAATTAAACGCAATGATGGTACTGTCATTAAGCAGAAGGAACTGAGTGATTATATGAGCAACTATTATGCATCAAACGGTGAAATCCTTGCAAGTGCTTTCTCCTGTCACGCTAATGATTTTATGCAATTTATGCCTAGAATTGAAACAACTTTTAGTTTTAAATTTATCCAAATGTTTGTTGTTGAGAAATTAGTAAAAGAAATTGATATTTGTAAACCGTCCGGCATTGATGGACTTAGTACTCGTATTCTGAAAGATGCATTTGGTATTTTGATAGTTGAACTCACTCATTTGTTTAATCAAAGTATTAGCACAGCATCATTCCCAAAGAAATGGGGAATAGGTCAGATTACCCCAATTCCAAAGGAAGGTGATCTTCTAGAACCAAATAATTGGAGACCTATCACCATTTTACCACTTCCTAGCAAACTATTAGAAAAGGCTGTACATTTTCAAATCTCAAATTACTTAGAAAATAATGAGATATTAAATGTAAATCAACATGGTGATCGTAAATCTTTCAGCACGAGCTCAGCTATTTTTAAGCTGGTGAAGGAAATATTTAAGAATTATGACGAAGGTCTGTGTACGAGCTGTCTGTTCATAGATTACCGAAAGGCCTTTGAAACCTTAGACCATGATATCTTGCTAGGAAAATTGGATATGTATGGTTTTGATAAAATCGCTAAATCCTGGATGGCATCTTATTTATCTGATAGACACCATCTCGTTAAGTGTAATGGTATATCATCAGACATTACACGTGTACGTTATGGGGTCCCTCAGGGATCTGTTCTCGGTCCCCTACTCTTTATTATCTATGTGAATGACTTATTAACAACTGTATTAGATTCTTACCCAAATAGTATCTCGATGTACGCTGATGATACTATTCTATACACATCTGAGAAAGAGTTAAGTAAGCTTGTAGCAAAAAGTAATACTTTGGTATCTTTATTAGACAAGTGGTGTTCATGTAATAAGTTGACTATTAATACGAAAAAAACTAAACATATGTTAATCCCCCGCTATAAAGACCAAATAGTAAATATGGACTCTTCATCAGATGTGTTCATGAATGGTAATAAACTGGATAATGTCCTTACCTATACATATCTGGGAGTGGACATTGATTCGGATTTATCATTTACAAATATGATAGAAGCAACCTATAAAAAGGCAAATAGAAAGCTGTTTATTCTTAAGAAACTCAGACCTTATTTGTCAAATTCTGTAACGAACTTGGTTTTTAAAACATGTATACTCCCAATTCTGGATTACGCTGATTTTATACTTGACAGCTGTGGCAAATCCAAAATTGAGAAGATAGAATCTATTCAAAAACGAGCTGTAAGAATTATTGATGGAGGATTACATCATAGTCTTGAATATCATGACCTACTATCTCTTTATGGGTTACGTGACTTAACTCTCAGACGAAAAGAACACTTACTTTTGACTATGTATCGAGAAAGTCAAAAAGAAACAAACCTGGAACAGTATCGCCCCGCGAATTTCCTAAGAAGTAATAATAAGCTAAAATTTAAAACAGTCACGACAACACTTACTAAAGTGTTAAATAGTCCCTATTACCGTGGCATGAAACTATGGGACATGCTGTCTGTTGATGAACAGAGAGCAACAACAAAGGTAAAATTTAAATCCTTGGTCAAAAAATTGTGTTGGCCGGAATAGGAAAAGAAATCTGCTATTGTACCGGAATGACTGACTGAGTTGACCTGAATTGTTGTATTATAATCTTTATCCTCTAAATTTTCATCCATGTCATCAATGCTCATATTATATCTCATCTCATTAACCATTACAGATCATCCCCATCTTTTTCTCAACTGGAAGAACACGCGCCTTGTTGTATGTGAAGTTGAATTTCAATAAAAAAAAAAAATAAAAAAAAAAAAAAAGGATGCCATAAAATATATCTATTTCTGTTTTAAAAAGAAGATAAAGGAGTTATCTAGTTTCCACTGAAAACAGATTGTTGTTATCATAATTGAAGCCAGAATTATGAACTTTTTAAGATTATTTCATTTTCTACTTAGTAGCATATTGGCCTATTTGTATGATTTCAAATAATAATGGCGAATTCATATCTAATTTATATGGCTATACGCTATGGTTTTTATGGCTTCCAGCACTCAAAGGGTAAACAAGGAGAACTGGCATGGGTGATTTCTTTTTTTTTTTTCTAAATGAGTGTTTTATGGTAAAGTTTTATATTGGTGTACAACCCATGATACCAGGATTTTAAGAATATAATTTCATATTAGATATTAGTTGTCACGGTAACCATAGCATGCTTTAAATAAAATCCAATTTCTGGGCCCGACGGCTCGTAACTCGGTAGATCTAGGTTGTTACTGAGTCACCTTAATCTACCTATGTAGTTAGATTAAATATTTGATTGCTATATAATCATGATTAAGGGGGATGTGATTAAGGTTAGACCAATGAGATTACTTGTTTCATGTGATGTAGAGGGAGTTACGAGCCGTTTCTGTTAATTAATTACGATCAACTTACCTAATTTAATTACGGACATTCAACGTTATTAAGACTACTACGAGCCGGCGGACCCTAGAAATATAATATGTTGTAAAGCCCCTAAAGGCGCCAACAAAGGGCATATGATCTCTCATAAAATTCTCTAAATTAATGATTGAATATTATAGAAATACTAAAACAGGCTTGTATCTCGCACCTTACATCTAGGTGTAAATAAGTATTTTGTGATTACTAAGTAATTATGGGGGCTACAACGCGATGTTATGGTTAAGTTCACATGTCAGGACGAATTTTACCCATCAGTAGTCATCTTTTGTCATTTCATTTTTTTCTACATTTAATAGAGCCATTAACAAAAAATGGGTGATATACTACTGTGCATGATACAACCCTGTATTACCCTATGACCGAATTTTAAAAATTTGCATTTTGTTCATGTTTAAAGAAACTGGATATTGTTTCTGTGCTATTTGAAGTTAGAGGCCTGTTTTACACAAACAGGGACTTTTATTCATTATAAAATTGTACTGATGCGAGTGTCAGTTCAATTACGCAGTATCTTATAGCTAGCTTTAGTTAGAAGCAAAGATCATGGCTAAGATTGACTCTCTGAGTAATTCTGTTGGTGGCTCCAGAGTGTAGAGATGATGTCATCTATAGACACAAGATGGAAGACTGTGACATATGGCTATCATACTGGTATCACGAATACAGAAAACTAACAAATAGTAGACTAATGGATAACAGTAAAATAAAACCCTATAGTTCAAAATGTCAACAAATAGATCTTAAGGTTGGTTGACTTTTTAGAGCCAAATGTAGCAATGGCAATTTAATTGTTTTAGGATTTCTTTCAATCATTGGGCATAAAATCATTGAAAATTTCAGCTTATTAAATTTCAAATATGATTTTTCAGATAATGGTGATATATTCCGACTGGCAGGCAGGAAGACTAGAAGCATTGGCTGCATTGGTTGAGTGGACAATAGCCTCTTGGACTGAAGATTGTCAATGGGAGCACAGTGACACATATCACATGTTTGGATTGATAAATACTATCCTTTCATGTGATTGTTCGTCACCTTTTAATGACGAGCTACATTTTGAGATAACCTGGGGTTAAGACAGAAGGAAGACTGCAATCGGAAAGAGCTAGTATACTGGAATAACTAACAAGACATACTGATTAAAGGCACCCCTTGATTAATAGTAAATTAAAACTCTATAGTTCAATCTATTAATTTTATGTAAAATGATGCCCTGAAATGATGATATGTGTAGATTATTTTTTATAGAATTTTGTCTTATTTTGGCAAATTTAGAGAAAAAAAGCACTCCAATGATGCCACATTATAACTAACTGATCTCTTTAATATATATTTTCACTATAGTTGTACATGATTTTAATCCTTCATGTATTGTCTACGTTATATCAATAATAACTTTTTCTCTTACATTAATATTTAATCTTTTTTTCCCCTTGAATTTCTTTAAAAACTGACACAAATTTGCTGAAATAGTAAAAAAAAAATCACATGACCTAGATCACGCGACAAATGATATATAGAATTTGAAATTTGATTACAAGATATGAATCCTGAGAAAATGGGCCTATATTTGATATACAGTTTGATATACAGTTTGTCAGTATTATGAAAAAATCGGATCCTTGAGGACAATCGCGCCATTATAGATATACTTCAAGATGCCAAAATTGTGTCCCCTGGGTCTAGGGGGGTGGGGGGCATTTGCCCCTGGATTCGCCACTGGCCCTATATCCCTAAACAATGATGGGGCTGTCCAGGCAAGCAGCGACGTAACGGGCATGTTCTGTAACCATACTTTTTTGGTCAGTATGTTAGGCCTACATGCTTAATTTTCATATAATGTTCAGTTACCCGAACAGTACATTATTTAAGGTTAAGCTGAGACTCACTAAACAGTTGTCAAAAATTAGAAAATCATTTGATTGTTCAACAAGCATAGCAATTTTATTTATAAGCAAACTATGGATTTATATTAATGTCATGTACACTTGAACAGAAAAGAGAGCTTCAGATACTGCAAAATAATGCAGCCAGGACCTGTCTTAGTGTCTCTCCCTGTGACCATGTCAATATTGAATATCTACATTCTAAACTAAAATTGAGTAGTTTAGAGCAGAGAAGGCATAAACAACTCCTTCATCTGATGCTATTACACAGTGTTATAGATGACATGTTAAAGGAGAACTGTAAAGGCAATTTTAATCTTGATATTGTATTGAGTATGTATTTCTTTGGATATATCTGCAAACTCACTGCTAACACACCATTAATACAGGGGTAATTGATATTTAAATATTAACTTCCACAGTGGCTTCTACTGAGTGCATGTGACGTCATCTAGGCTCTTTCACACCTCTGTAGACCCAGCTGATAAGGCCCATGCTATGGGTAACTGCACACACAGACCCCTGTGACTGAGAGCCTAGATGACATCACAGCCCTGTGAGATAATTTATGAGAGTGGATTCACACTTCAAATAAAAGCTTATTTATCTTATTATATTGTCCCTGTATGCTAATTTGAGTCTAATTCTGCTTAAGATATACATCAATTAAGAGTTTTGTACAGTATTTGTGATTTTTATTTTCTCCTTTGAGTTTAACCTTTAACTATTCCATTAAGAGAAATGGGACAGGCTTATAAGAAAAATCTATTGTCCCAGCAAAAATGAACACAAAGTATCAGAATATGGGACAATCATTTGGGATGAACTATGCCATGATGTACAATTTGCAACCTGTACATGTGTCAGATACTGTGTCTATATTGATTTACTTCATCAGGTCCAATCTGTCTAATCATAATATCAAGAAGGAAGGAATTGAGGAAAAGTACATAACAAAGAATACATTGTATTGATCTTATGTATATAATTATAATTTACACATAAAATGTTTATAAAATTTATACTCATTGTAATATTACTGAAAACAAGGGGCAACCCTAAAGTGAATTACTTAATGAAACATTTAAAAAGAAAGATCTCTTCATCTATAGAAAGGTTTGTTTTTGCACCTTCAAAAACCAGATCACCAGGGAAATATGGGCGCCTCCTTTTTAGGATAGTTTGGACACACCTGCTTTTAAAAAACCAAACACCCATGTGCTCTGACCTTGTCAATTATGATTGGTTATGTCTCCTGTCGAATTTAAGAAATGTCCATGTCTCCCTGTCAATTTGAAGGGTCAGCACCCATATTCTATATTAGCCTTGTTGCAACACAGTCACAAATGAGGGACGTGGTCTGGACAGATATATGGGCACGGTCTATGTACTGCCCATACTAGCCTTCCCATAGAGTACTATGGGATTTTGGGGGTATGCCCATATTATCCTCAGTCAGTCATTGATCCTCCATAGAAACAAATGTATTTCTCCTACATCTTCCATTGTGCTTTCTTCCTGTTCCAAATAGGTTACCCTATGGGGCTGTCCAAAATGACGTCATGCAGCAGGGGGGACCAAGCATACCCATAACCAAGGGGTGAGGGTGAGTGGGGTGGGGGGTCATGAGGTGGATGACATCATGTTAAATCATTTCACTTCAAGGATATCAGAGACAAATAGCAGACAACCGAGTTACCTCTTGGCCGTTTGCTCCGCACCCTTGCACATGTGCAAAGCAAAAGACGACAATTGACAGCGGTTGATTCTCACATGAACCACAACCCTGATTTTTACATTACTATAGGTAAAATGATTAAGATAAGTAGTAATTTTTTGATCAGAGACTTAATGGATGCACTGTCATTAAAGATAAAACGGGAACCACCACTTTTATGGGAATTCAATGAATAATATCAGTTACCTATAGCTTTAAAAATTATCATTTTGGGGAAATTTTTTCAGCCAAATCCTTTTCAACATTTTGCTTAATGCTTGTAACTGTTTTGTATTTGGGTCCTGTGAATATTTCTCTGTTAAGTATCATAAACAATATAATTATCTATTCTCTTGAATTAAATGAAAATGATACAATCATTTCGAAATTTCTATCTTTTTTCACCAAATTTTCAATGGTGTAGAGTCGAGCAATAGTACATAAAGAAAAACAACATCTGAAACGTATTTGAAAAATAAAACATAAAGTACATCAGGAAATGCAGTGATTTGCTGGCTCTCATGGTATAGCAAATAATACAGATTTTTGAAAAACTATCCAGAGGAGATCATTCAAAAGTGTAATGCAAGATAACCTTGAGTTACCATAATGTGTCATAGTTCATATAGAGATGAAACATCCAATATAATAATCAAACATGACATTTAGCGGATTGGGGGTGATTGGGGGTACCGATGTTGTGAGTCAAATTTAAGAAAAGACCTCCGTTGTATGTCCTTGTCACTTATCAAAGCCAATGTAACGTGTAGGTTAAAGCACAATGTCGCATGTCGTTATGCTTTCTCATCTCCTTAGCTCCTTAGACAATGCATCTCTACAACTGGAACATAATCATGTACGTGAAGTTGTTGTAATAAAGAAAATGCTGCCTTGTCTCTGAGGTCTGATTTTGAGTGTCTAATTTATGAAAACCCTCTGTTGCCTTTCTATTTTGGGGCCCCATAAGATTCATAATCTTGATATTAAAAGAAATATTTTCTAAGCCATTGGGCAATTTATATTAGAAAAAATTGTCCAATATCATGGGTCTAAGCCCTTACATTCAACACAGCAACAGAGCCAATTTTCTGCTTAGCGACATGCAACAGGGCCTAGGGTTCTTTGCACATAAGTTTTAAAGTTGCGAATATTTATGTAGTATTTCACTTTACAAGTATATTCAAAATATGTTTCAAATGAAAAAAAGGCAAACGGTCAAGATATTTGACAATTATTCAATAAAGAAAATTGAGTTTGGGAATTTACTAAATACTGGGGGTTTCAGTTCCCTTGCTACATAATAAAAATGGGAATTCTCTTTCAAAATAACCTGAGAATCCCAGTATATATTTGCAGTTGGCCCTCCCATACACGCCTTGTACCCAACGGATTGAGCCTGGTCCCATAGGAAACCATACCCCAACCGTTTGGTTCCGCTAGCAGGGCGCCACGCTATTGAAAAATGTCCCTCGGCCAGCCGTTCCACACTTGCCCTCCAAGTTAATAAGATAATCATGAATTATTTAGAATAGCCCTGTGACATCAGGTTCAGGCCCACTGATTGTTTCCCTGGTTAGGACCTTAGGCACTATCATACCCTCTGAATAGACAGGATACATTGACCCTGCATGTCACTTCATCTTTTATTATTTTGGACGTTTAGTTCAGAAGCTAGATGTAATTTCGAAACAATGTAACAACCAGTATTTTGGCTATTTATAGAGTCCCCTGTTTTCCTGGACCCTTGCTTTACACATTGTTTAGTGTCTAATTAGACTTTGTTGTTTCTGACAACCTGAGGGTCTACACTGGTCACACCAGCAGCTGTAAGGTAGGAATTACCGCACGTCTTGGAATGATCCAAAGGCTGCCTAAGCTAAGATTGCATGCATACCTTTTTAAAAATGACAAACAGTGAAAGTGAAAAAGTGTCTAAGGTTTTTACAGGCCTACGTATGCTTATTACAAAGGAACATTACAGCAACACACTAATTATTATGATTAAAACAACATGCACTTCAAAAAAAGTCAAAAGAAAGATAGGTATTTGGAATCGACCCATCAACTATTAGTGACTATAGGTGGCAGGACTATGGGAGGTCATGGTAACCAATCAATAAAAGCCCATTGAAGCGTTGAGCATTTCAGTTGGCTGTCTCTTCAACCCAACAAAAAATCCCAGGAGCTAATGCAATTGCACGCATGAGCAATAACTTGTATCAATAAATAACTAAGTTCTCATTGAGTAGGGGATTGATCGAAATCAATCAAAAGAGTATAGAGTAGATCACTGCAGTTCTTAGCCCCAGTCTTCTGCGATGCAACATAATGCCAACCGATTTCCTCTTTCATGCATTTTTCATATGCTTAGAAACATATTTCGGGCGTAATTTGCTTTTGGTTTCTAACAATTACTGACAAATAACACACTTCATATGAATAAACTAATTTTTCTTTTGTAAAACCGATTTCTGAAATTGATTCGGAATCAAGCTTTCATCCACAAACGAATATTTGTACCTTCAGTTCACTATTACACAACCTTTAGACGTTACTACGTAAGCCATAGATTAAGCTTATTCAAGAGGTATTTCGCAGATTTTCAACCTTCCTCATCCTTTCAGATGACTCCTTTAGGCAGCTGCCTATTCCTTCACAGCAAAAAGATTTTTGTCACAAGAATTATCGATGGTATATATACTAAACCCCATAGGTCGACCTATTTTGGTCATCCGTTAATCGACAAGTTTTAAGGACGATGCATGCAGTCGAGCATGTCCTTCATGTTTAGTGCATACAGTCCATGCCGGGAATCCCCGCACCTGGAAGTCTCTGAGGAGTGACGAGAAAGGTGCGTCAACCGTGGAAAAGGTAATTGTGTCGGCATGGGATGCGGCAATTGTGTCAACTGAGAAAATAAAACTGTGTCATTGGAGAAATACTCTGGTCCCAATGAGTTTACTGGACGACGAACTACTCCTCAAACTCGCCCCTCTTAAGCAACTTCTTCATATAAATGAGAGCGATATTATGAACTGGTCTTGTGATTGGGTAGGTTGGTTGGTTGGGCTGATGCTCGGAATCGATTGGCGGCCAGTTCGATCTCTGCACTCTCGATGTCTTAAGCGGGTCAAGTAGGAAAATCTGAGTCTCGGCCGTGTAGCGAGATTGAGTTCCATCCCGATGACGTTTGAAACAGCTTTCTCTGCGAGGTCCACGTAGACAGGATTAGCACTGGAATTAGAGGAGGGAACGGAATCCTATTGCCTAAAAGACCTTTATTAAGGTAAGGTTTTCTTCAATTGATTTAAGCCGGGGTTAAGGAGAGATTTTTCGGGTTGAAAAAGCCAGGTTCGGACGCCGCAGGTGTAATCATGTCATAAAGGTGAGCTGTTCTGTCCACTCTTTGGGTGCCAGACCAGATCAAATCAGACCAGATCGGCCCTGGCCAAACGTCATTAGGGCACCCATAAGTGAAGGTAAAGTTAATTACTAGCTTATGATGTTGACGGAATCATATATATTAATTACAACAGAGGGAGAAGAAATCTTTCCACAAGAAACGATTGGAGATATAGATTAGACTAGAAACCTACTTCCGTATCTGACCCGTTTTCAAAGATAATAAATTATGATTAAGACGTTATCGGCAGGCACGTTTGGAGGGGTTAACGGGGGGGGGGGTGGCGGCGGGGGGTGCTTGTGACCAACAGCCAAAAATAGCAGGAAGAGTTCCAAGGGCCATGTTTACCACATACACAGAGGTCAAATTATTCCGGTATTTCCCTGACTTTCCCTAACAATTTAATTATTATTCACTGACAAATAAGACGGAAACATAATTTCTTTCAAGAGACTCAAAACACCCTTTCCCGCCGGTTAGGCCAGGCTTTTAGAAATGCATTACCTTAAACTGTTATAAATCTTTCTAGACAAGTCCTGCCGTCAATGTGATGCTGCCAAATCATAGCAAGGCCCCTTACATTTGGAACACTGATAACATTTCCATTAATATGTTAAGATGTACCTGGTGTTTATGGATCTGGATGCAGGGGACAGTCCCAGACACACAGGTTGTTGCCGAGATTCTAGACAGGTCACATGAGGTAAAATACCGTAATTCTCTGCTGAGGCGAGTGATCTCATGCACGATAAGTTAGGTAGCGCACATCAAATAGGACACATCAAATAGGTTCGGGGGGGGGGGGGGGAATAGGCACAATTATACAGTAATAATATTATAGCGCTAATAATTATACGAAATTATATGCATGTATGTAATCTATAGTTGTGACCCTCATACATTTCCTCGGAGCTCCCTCACATTTGGAAACTGGGTATACTGCATGTAATGCTTTTGCCATGGAGGTGTCGCTTATTTCTTATAATATATTTTTTGCATCTATTAATCTTATTTTTTTATACAGGGTACAATTCAAACAGTGTGTCTGGTCTGCCATTGTATGCCTGTGGACCATTTGGGCAACAAGTGGTACCAACGCCTCAGGGACTTTGGCCACCCCAACCCCCTACCATAAATATCATATAACGATGTCCCCAAAGACGTTTCATGCCTACAGTCGTGCCGAGCCTTAACCCTTTAGATCCCGATCTGTCCATAAACCACACGCACTGGGATTTCCTTATAGCCCAAATAATGCAATGTCGAGTCCAAATAATGCACTGTTTCTGAAATTGTGCTTAAAAAGTTTACCAGGTTAGGTTATACTGAGGATTGAGCCCAAGACATTTCGCATACCAAGCACACAACTAACCCCTACACTACTAAGTGAGGTGTTCATGAGGAGAGTAGTAACCTATACACACTTGGCTGAGACTAGTGAAGGCTTGCTAGACTGCTAGACAGCAAGAAGATCATGGTAGGGCCATATTTGCACATACATGTATTTGGAAAGATTTCAAACTCCAAGCAGATCCTTGGGGTGACCTAAATTAGAAAATGTCCATAAGAACCAATGCTATAACTTCACATTCTCCAAGCACAAACATCCTGAACCTGACGTTAGTAAAAGTTTTGATTGCTTGTACCTGGAGAGCATGTGTATTGAAGCTTCCAGTGACAGAGCTTGTTCCAGACCTAATTGTATGATTCATGTCTCCGGGAAGTACCGATGCCAAAGGCATCGAGGACGATCCTGGAGAATAAAGGGAGCCTGGTCATTATAGCGTACATAGGCAAGAGGGTTGGCCTCATGGGAAAGAGGAAAAGGCAGGTAATGCAACCATTCACTGTCATAATAGGGTATTAGAAAACGGGGAAGCTAATGTGCTTGACGTTGACCAATACTGAATAGTGAACGCTGGTCCGAATGGTTGTGATCAGGCAATGTGATGCAGGGGAAGGTGTCTAGGCTATATCAGTGATGTCTATAATTGGTCATCATTGATAGGCTTTCTTATCAAGGAGGAAGGTAGGGAGACCCACACCATTGGTGGAGGCCTCTTTCCCTTTATAATCATACTGGCATATCTGAATACAAACTTTACATGTTATATAAATCATTGGAAGAAAATAAACGTGACGAGGCGTGGTGGCTTGGAGAAGCACAGTATTGGTAGTATATGCAGAGGCAGGATAATTGCTGGTATGGCCTACACAAGTGTGTAAGAATAGGAAAAGACAGGTTTTGAATTAATAATCATCAACAATGACATGCAAGTATGATGAAAAGAGTCGTTATTACTCATATTGTGAAAAGCCCCTCTAATAAATTTAAAAACTGTTTTTTATGTGTTCCTTTAAATGGCATTAGTATTACCGTCATCAACATAGCCCTTAACATAAGCTAAATACACTGCAAAAGAAAATAGCAATAAGAACTTATCTAACAAGCAACTGATACTAATAATCCTATTGATCAGCATACAGGTATAACATTACAACCTTAATTAACACCCATCTGGGTACCTAGAAACGTTTTAAAAGTGGTTCAATGCGTATACAATTCGATGGCCATACCGACAGAAGGCATGACGATTATGTTACGGTCAATCATGATCATAATGATAATTAAAGTAATGAAATTATTAAAGTATGTCACGATAGAAGAATAGTAAGCATATACTTATAAAGAATATATGAAATATATGAAACTTTCCGAGGTATCATTTCATCAGTAGGCCTATCTGTCAAGCATGCTGGAATAATGGAAAGAATATATAATGAAAGAAAATTAATACTTGTCGGCCTTAGTCCTATACATAGGACCATTATTTGATTCAATCCTCATTTCATTTCTAATTTCTGACAATGTTAGATAAAGCGGACGATATAAGCATGTAATATCTATGATATAAGCCTGGCATACGAGTTACAAAGTCCCACAATTGGTGACAAGGGCCTATCTTTCTATAGGTCTATTCCTATTCCTTAAGGGTTGAAATTCGAAAATACCTAGACCTTTCACAAGATAAAACTGCGGAGTTAAATGGCAGAAACAAATCAATGCAGGCTAAGGCCAAATTATGTGTAAATGAACGATATACCACCTTTTTACCATCGGCCCATAGGCCTATGCCCAATTACAATGACTCTTTCAATGTTATAACATAACTTTTCTCTGTTTCATTTTCCCAGACAAATAGCCATGAAGCTTTACAACGACAGTGGGGCATTCTTTGCCGAAAACGACGTCTCCGACTTCGACATTGTGATCGTCGGGGCGGGGTTGTCCGGGTGCGTCTTTGCCGAGCAGTTCGCCCGCTACTCGGACAAGACCATCCTTATCGTCGACAAGAGAGACCACCTGGCCGGTAACTGCTACGACTACGTGGACGAGAACGGCATCCTCATCAACAGGTACGGCGCCCACCTGTTCCACACCAACTACGACAAGGTGTGGCGCTATGTGAACGAGTTCGAGGAGTGGAAGCGCTGGGAGCACAAGGTGCTGGCCTACGTGGACCGGCAGTTTGTCCCCGTGCCCGTTAATATTACCACGGCCAATATGCTTTGCGGGCAGAACATCCGCAACGAGCAGGAGATGGACGTCTGGCTGGGCAAGACGCAGGTTCCGTGTGACAACATCACCAACAGTCGGGAAATGGCGCTGTCCAGAGTTGGGCCTGTCCTCTACGAGAAGATGTTCCGCAACTACACCATTAAGCAGTGGAGCAGGGAACCCGAGGAGCTCTCGCCGGAAGTCCTCCGGCGGATCCCCATCCGGAACAACTTCGACGATCGCTACTTCAGCGACCGCTACCAGGCGCTGCCCCGGCACGGCTACACCCAGTTCTTCCACAAACTGATTCACTCCAATCAGATAACGGTGGCGCTAAATCTGGATTACTTCCAAATCAAGGAGGATGTCTCATGTGAAAAACTCATCTACACAGGTCCCATCGACCACTACTATTCCCATCTGGGCTTTGAGCCCCTGAAATATCGCTCTCTCAAATTTGTAGCAGAGCGCTACAAGAATTGCCACTTTTACCAGCCGAATTCAGTGGTGAACTATCCAGAGTTGGACTACAAGTTCACGAGAATAATAGAGTACAAGCACTTCCTGAACCAGCCCTCTGAACATACTACAATAGTAAAGGAATATGGACAGGACGAAGGGGAGCCCTATTATCCAATTCTGGACGATCGTAACAAGCTGCTTTACCAAACGTACCAACAGAGAGCCATGGCGGAGGAAGGGGTTCTTTTTGTTGGCCGCCTGGCCAATTTTAAATATTTCAACATGGACGAAGCCATAAACAACGCTTTGCTAATGTTTGAAGACAAAGTATTGCCGACATTAAGAAATCATTAATGAGTTGGTTGTTAAATATAATGTCGACAGGAAATGTTAATAAAGGACACTCTTTTGGACGGGTTTGCTTGGGATAGGGCCTAGGACTATAGTTGCATGGGACGGTAGGCCTATAGGCCTAATTCACTGGATTGCACAGGATATATTTTTTTTAAGTAATTTATTACATAATGTCCATCAAGGTTCCCCCTGGTTTTCAAGATAGTACAGAGATATATTGAAACCATTATATACATCACCTAATTTGACATATCCATTGATGCAAAGGGTCTTTTAGCATGCCGGTCATGTTGCATCTTAATTGTTGTGATTATCATCTAATGGGTCTGTACTTCGGTGGTTTAAGCTAACTCGATTAGCTATTCTCTGCTTATTAGCAATGTTGATCTTCGATCACCATAACCAAACATGAATTTTAGTTCAGTTGAACAACAAGCTGTAGAACACCAAAGCACAGGTACAGCAGTGCGGATGGTAAACAATAACCACAAAATGATGGCCCCCTAATAGTAGTAGATCTTCCTCCATATTCGATAACTATGTGTCAGAGGTTTACACACAGGGGCAACTATTTGGAATGGACGGAACATTGGGCACAGAAGTATTCATATTTTAAAACTAATAGCTCGAGTATGTGATATATGTGCCGACACTTCATTATTGTACAGTTGTATTTTGAATATTACTGTAATGAACACGAGTGTTGTGTATTGATATTTGTAGTGCTGTGGGGATAAATAATAAACAGTTTCTTCTTATTACTTCATGCCTTCGAGTTATACTTCAGTTAGTGTCCATGTAGGCTATTTAAAGTACGATATGCTATAGCTAATGGTAGAAGGCACCTCTTCTATACAAGCATAAGGTCGCCAGAGAATGCCACCAGCACCAATCAAGTCCACCTAGCTCCTGTGTAATGTTGTTACTCCTTGCTTGTTTTTAACTCTCCCCTACTATCCTGCTATGATCGTCCTGACCGCCCACCCCCACCCCCACCCCATGAGTATAAGCATAGCGTGTTTCATTAAAGGTGTGAGCTATACAAGGAATTCCCAGAACACGACCTGCATGCGAAAACAACCATCGTTTCGGATGGATTGCTCTTTGCATCGTCTTGTAATGACAAAAAAGATAATCGTGTACACTCTATTCAGATTGGACTCTTGACCTCTTTTGCCGCCAGATCGGGACAGGTAAGCAGGAAGTAGAATCACAGTTAGCACAGGTACAAAGTTCGATATTCTCAGGCTTTATCTATGGTCGAAGGTGATGCTGATAAACTAATTAGCACATATTAGTAACTTTTCGTAGTCCTTCGTTAGACCTGTTGCATATCAAAATATCTTTTTATTGTTTTGCACTGGAATGGAAGAATATACACATTTAAAAGTCTATTGGGCTTAAAACAGACATGAATGACAATTTGGGAGCAGTTAGGTGTATCTTGCAATATATGCAAGTTATGCAATATATTGTCAGATAAATGAGGATCGTTGCACAGACAATAAAATCATACATCCCATCCACCTGTATCTGGATGTTGCTTTCCGTAGACAACTGAGTATTGATTTGCACCCTAATGTGAACATGAAGGTTGAAGTCGGCTTTGTGGGCTAGTCTGATAGTAGTTGAGGATGCAATCTGTCTCGTGTAGACGCCTGTGTTCTAACTGGTACTTTCCAAAAGTGGCGCTACCTTGTGAGACATAGACGAAGTCACGTATAAATGTACATTTATTACCAACCTGCTAGTCCAATATTTGGGTGAGATTTTTGGTTGCTGTATGCTACATAGTGTGCCTAAACTATATCATGTATGGGTAGCCTGCCTGACCTGGAGGTTTAGATTTAAGTTGAGATAACATGTAGTTTGTTTATGCTGATGGGCTCAGCGGTAACTAATTGATAGTTAGGGTATACCTATATCGAAACAATGTATGGGAACCTCTTTGACGTAATGTTTTGAGCGATACCACACCTTGTGATAGACAATATTGCTAAAGTCCATTGCAGGTTGGTTGTCCTATTGGTGATGCCAAACATTGAAAATTTTCAGTTTGATAGACAAAATAATGTTTTTGGAAGTCATGATGATAAGTTCGAGGCAGTCGTAAGGTTTGTTTTCAATTATTCTTCTTGGAGGTCTAAGCAGTCAATACCAACATATTTATTAAATTTTAATAAGACAGAGGTTCAATAGGATATAATTTGAAGCTCGACTGTTAATTCTAGCATTTATAGATTACCAAATTTAGTGTATCATAAATATTATGCTATACGCGGAGTTTTGTGCGTCTCCCACTTCGTCACTATCAAACTGAAAGAGACAACGTAGAGTACTTTAATAGCAGAAACAAAGATTAGATGATATGAGACCAATGCTTGCATGGATATTGCATTCAGCATTGAAAAGCAAACATGTGGATGGGCAGCTATTCTTTTAACTGGCTATACCGTGGTTCTTCTGCCTAATTTTCTAACCGTTCTCTTGAAACATTAATTTTGTCAGGTCCGTGTAGGCAACTCAATTAAGTTTCTAACCAACGTGTTAGTCAGAAATTAAGTCACTTCTCACATTTCCCAACAGATGGCAACCTTTAAAATGATAATCAAATCGAAAAACTGACCATCCGATCATTTGGTGATATTGTGGGTTCCCTATGTTTATGAAATTAGAAGAGAAAACATGATAACCTTTGTGAAGCGTCAATTTCCTTTAGTCAGTGTACAGAGGAAATTCACTGGCAGGACGATTCACTGACTTCGAGACTGCTTTAGAAGTTGGAGCCAGACATCTTCAGAGAAATCTTCACAGCGATATAGAAATCACTCCGATTTAGAGACTGATTTTTCTAGCCCTGCGCCTAAGTAATTCTAGAAATAGTAGAGCTGTTGTCAATTTCTGTTGTTTATTACTAGGGTTTACTGATCCAATATCAATTTGTATGTACAAGAATGCTAGCTATATAAAAATATAATTTGCATGCATATCACTGAACACATTCAATGTTCAGTGTAAATAGTCTTCCAATACATTAAGCCACAACAGTTAGTCAAACTGATCTATAGCCAAACCACCAACGCCTTATTTGGAAAGGATTAGATAGTTCTGACAAGTAGGCATATCTGATATTTTAACAGTATTGTGGCAGTCCTGCAGGATTGCATATTACAAATAAACAGCATGTGGCAGCATTATTCAATGGTAATTATCAAACTGGTTTTAATAAGTATAATTGTAGCTGACATGTTCTTGCCACATTAGGCCTATAGACACATTGGTTATAAGTACAGAATTACAACATTATACAAGTGCTTGAACAGTGCAATGATCGATGTTCACCATCGCTGTAAGTCCTCTACATATAGAATGCATTGAAATGGTGAAATAAATGGTATATACTCATTATCAGGTTGTATAGATCAAGGAATTGTAGTATATGTCCAGTGCTCCATTAATCTGTTCTTTATGCGTAATGTTTATAACAATAAAGTTTGAGCAGAAATAATTTACCCATACTATTTAAAAGACACAGGCACATTCATTATCTCTGGTATTTTTGGTTGTAGCAGGACAAGTGTAATCGGATACAAAAGATTATCAAGTAACACCGATATAATAGATGCTAAGCAAATCAGGTAAATAGATTATAATGATAACATCAACCTTTGCGACTGCAAGGAAACATGTCTTTTTTTCCGGGCAGGCATTGACAAATTGACCCTCTGCTTAGCTGATACAACTATTTTGTCACAATTATGGCATAATGCGATTTATGCGTCGATAGTTATACGTATACGCTTTTTAACCCCCACCCCCAATATATGACAAAGAATTAATTTCAATGCTAAACTATGGATAACTATATTTACATTTGACAGGCACCACACACAAACTTTTGTTAACTGTATTCTAGTAAGAGGGAGTCCGGTCGTGGATACGTTTGTATCGATTATAGGCCTACATCTTGTATAAACATAGAGTCATATTTACAAAAGGATCTTTCTGAACACCTAAATATTTGAGTCTATTTGCTGCCTACCGTATTGGTCTGACCCCCGTCACCATTCGCTCCTTTGTTATTGAGACCGTGCCCGCATCTCCAACGATTACATCCTTCCTCGATCAAAGTAAACAATGTAAGAGGGTGGGCAGGTCTACTGAAAAAAAAACTATTAAGCTGATGATCCACGTTGTGATGTTTTCCAAAACGACAAAAATCAGCAAGGCCAACCGATCTCAGGACCGATGCTTTTTTGTCGGTTCACAATCGGTTTGATAATTAAACCCCCTGTTCCTAAAATCGGTCCAGAATCGGTCCAGAATCGGTCCCATATACATGATCCACTGTGAAGGTGAAAACCGATTATTTACTTGTCTTTTAGACTAGAAATATATACTAAATGTATGGACAAAATCGCATGGTTGCATTAAATGCATTAATAAAATAAATGCAATTAGAAACATGCATTACTTAATGTGTACAACCAGAAATAGTTGAAAATGATAAATATCCATCGAAGAGCATCAAATATAGTACTAAATGGACGTGAATTAAATCCTCTTATTGATGTTGATGTTTGCAATCTGATCCACGCTAAGATGAATGAAATTACTTTTTTTTTTTTCAATCAAGTTCTTTATTCTGGCTTGAACATTAGTACATGTATACTAGTTTTCGAGTCCTACCAGATTTCTAACTTTTTCTGGTTCACAATTTTCAGCGTTCGGTACAAATAACAGTAACAACTTATCACTAGGTGTGGCAGAGAGCCAATAAAGTGTACTTTGGTTGTGTTCTTTGTAATAGATTACATTTAAAGCATTTTAAGATCAAGTAACACATAATCTGCAATGAAGGTCATCAGTCATGGAGTACGAGTAATAAAATTAATAAAGGAATTATTACATCAAAATCATAAAAGTGATCAATCAGATTTACCATGTCATTAATATGTTTGACTATGTCAATAATAAAATATATTAGGTAACAAATTAAATCTAATTAAAGTAAGAGTATTCTAGTTGTTTAAGTTCAAAATTACAAATATTGTTGGTATATATGGGATTTTGCTGGTAGTACAATAACAAGAGGCAGACATTAGATTAGTAGACCAGTTTTTTGAGATCACACTTTTGTCTTGACTTAAAGAAATGATAGGAGTCAAGTTGTCTCATTTCAGGGGGGAGTGCATTCCATGACTTGGCACCAAAATAATTCACACTTTTCTTATAAATTTCGTTGTTGGGCCTTTTTATAGGAAAATATATAGTCACAATAAAATTGGTCCAGAATTGGTCCTAAAATATTAAACAGGTTTAATAATTTCGTCAGGCCTTTGTCGTTTTGAAATCGGTAGGAACAATTTTTATTTCAACTGTCGGTTCTAAAATCTGTTTGAAAAAATCAGTTGACATGATCCACGTGACGATTTTTGCCAAAGTGAACCGATTCTGAACCGATTTTGAAGCGATTCTGGAGATATTGCAAATCGGTTCACTATCGGTTAAATTTTGTCGCAACGTGGATCACCGCCTTGACGGGGGTGTCAAAATGTGTGCGGGCATTTAGAGAGGCGTTCAATGGGTAAGGATGGTAAAGTCTCTCCAGATCGCAGGAACATTTTATGATCTCTTGAACAAGGTCGTTTGACGCGTATGATGCCAGATCTATAGCTGTGTATGTTTTTTTTATATATATAAAGAGTAGAGCTTTATTCACGTAAAAACTTTACAAACAATACTTTTCATCAAACCGCTTCCACTTTTTTCTCCTGTATACACAAGTCTCTAGAATACCACAAACATAAATTATATCAATATTTCTACTGAAGTATTTAAATATATAAGTAAAAAAACTAAAAAAAACAACAACAAAAAACTGAAAAACAGTCCAAGTGGTATTTTGAATATACACGTCTGGTTATGGTTCACTGGCTCCAGTCTATCATAATGCAAAAGATTTATGTAGATAGTTACATAAATAACAATATTTACCAATTATATTGATACACATTCTGCCGTAATCTATTCCCTAGAAATTACGAAACATGTATTCTTGACAACATCTGTGTATGTTTTTAACTGCATGCGAAACATCTGCCACCTGACCCATTCTTGATGTAGTATAATAAAACTATACTACAGCAAGAATATTATTTTGTGAATTTCATTTAATGAAGATACACAGAGGTATAGAATGCATCCGCCATCTGATAAGATGGAAAAAATATAAAAGTTTGTAAATATAGTTTTGAGATTGTAATGATTGGAAATCAGGTAATTATCAGCTGTCCCGGCGTCACAGATGCAATGTGTGAAATTGTGAATAATATCTTCTGTATACTGATCTAAACCTTGCATATTCTCACCTTTTCATTAGAATTGTATCGGAATTCTCACATCCGTGCGGAATAAGGATTTGTATTGCTATATAGGTTGTACACGACCGGCCTACAGGCGTGCGGGCATGCCATTGAAAGCCAAGTGAGCATTTCTCTTTATGATGCACCTATGTTTTAAGGATAGACAAGGTGTGGTCTAACCTCCACTATAATATATACTGGTGAGGCCCAAGTCATCAGTGATAGAGGGGGCTACTGTAGAGCCCGATCAGATGGACCTGAAGCTGATGGGGAGAACAAATCTTTATTATTGTTAATAAGTGGTTAGTTCCGTCGGTATTGCAATAATTTGTAGGAAATTAGTATCATGTAGAACATTTTCTCTCGTGTTTCATGAACTGATGAATGATGAGTCAGAAAAAAGGGGGACATAAATATCCTCTTCGGCTGAAACTTGCATGAATTATGACTTGGCGATGCTAAAATTAGTTGTCCAATATGCCGCAAAACACCATACTGATAACATTATTTTACATTTGTCATATTTTGTACAACAGTAGCCATTTAATATCAAAATTGTTCAGAACATTAACTAAAAAGATGTTTTTCTTCTCGCCTATTCCTGATATTTCTTTCGATCCCAGCTATACCAGATGCCGCATATTGTACGAATAAATAGTGGATATTCATATATAGACGGCGATATAGACAGGTGTGGGCGCCCGCCGTCTATCCTTAAGGCTCGGCTATGTCATGGTCAGTGGGCCTCAGAGCGGACGCAGAGCTCTGTGACCACAGAGGGACATGGCCACCGGTCGGGGAGGTCCAGGCAAGGAGATGAAGGCGCGCGGCAATGCCAGACAAGACTCCAAAGGCAATGGCTCGGACAAGGCGTCATGCAATGGGAAGGTGCACACGTCGCCCCTGGGAACGCTGCTCCACCTCTCCTTGGTGTTTTTCTGCATCTTCCTGGCCTACATAGGTGCTGAGACCCTGCAGAGTAGCCTCTACGCGGCCGACGGCCTGGGCCTGGTCAGTATAGGATCTCTATACTGTACCTATTTCCTGTCCGCACTATTCGCAGCCCCGTTATTAGTGCGGAGGCTCCCTCCAAAATGGGCACTTTTTATCTCCTGGTTTTTCTACATGGCGTTCATCGCCTCCAACCTGTGTCCCGGCTGGTGGACGCTGGTGCTGACGGCGGCGGTGACCGGCTTCTGGTGCGGCATCGCCTGGGTCTCCTGTGGGGTCTACATCTGCAGCCTGGCCCTGGAGGAGTCGGAGAGGACCGGCAAGGACCGCTCCGTCGTCCTCAGCCGCTACAACGGCATCTTCTTTTTCATTTTCTCCTCGAGTCATATCGTGGGAAACGTTATGTCAGGCGTGATCCTCTCGGGGGACAGGCTGTTCAGTGAACCCAAAGCTAATATCACCTACCGGATTACTAACCACACGTTTTCGTACAGCCCACAGAATATGTCTGAACGGACCAGGAGACTAGTGGGATCTGACCTGCACCCAGAAGTATGTGGAGCAAATTACTGCGCCTATAAAGCGTCCCATGTGGCGCAAATAATCCAACCCGACCAGAAATTGGTGAACATCTTGACCATCGCATTTCTGGCCATCATGGCAGTTGGTTTGGTGGCTACCGCCTTTTTGAGAAAATTAAAACCAGACACCGAATCGGCAAACAAAGGCTGCACAGACATATTTATGGCGTTTAGATTGATGAAAGATGTACGCCTACTGCTCCTTCTTCCAGCTTTGAGTTTATTTGGGGCATTTAAAGGTGTCGCTATTGGAGGCTTTACGCAAGTAAGAACCCAGATTTATTTTATGTGTATTCCAGGGACATATTCTCTGCGTAAGGTTTTCAAGAATATAATGTCATTTTTTTCCAAATAAAAAAGAAGTAGCAAGTGAAAGGCCCCCTTTCTGAAAAGTCGGATGTTGATTGATTTTAAGAATGAACAGTCCCCACATCAGAGACCGTTTCAACCTGGGGCACTGTGGTATTGCAAACGTGGGAACCAACCTATTTCACGCTGCTTAATTTTAGCCTTAATACCCATCTTTTCACATTAAAATGTTTGCGCTTTTGCTGGTGCTTTTAACAATTCATATTTAGTTTTGTCAAGCATTGGCAGTGTGCATAATACGCGAAAATGTTTAAATGCATTTTGACTGCTGTGATTTCACATTTCAGTCATTACAAGTTGCATATCATTTAACAAAAAAATTCCTTGTCATGTTAATAGCGTAGAACTCTAAACTTTATAAGTTCATTAATAATAATACGCGAAAGATTGTTTAGGGGAATTAGGTCTGTCCAGGCAAAAAGTGATCGCTTATCCAATGGCCACTACATCCAAAGTACACTGTTTCTATCATAAGCCTATTTGTCCTCGGTCATTTCCCTCAGGTTTAGGTACAAAGGGAGGCTATCTATAAATAACCGTTTATCCCGTAATCACCTCCGTACGTGCAAGTCCGTTGGGGTTTTGTATGGCGGACACTTTCAGTATTCACCCCATGGGGTTGTCCATCACAGCAGGCGAACGGCCGTTATTTTACTTTCTCTTTTCTAGGCATTTATCAGCTGTTCTCTTGGTGTCAAGTGGGTGGGATATGTCATGCTGGTCAGGGGAATCAGCTTTTCATGCGGATCACTCCTGTCCGGAGTCCTCGCTAAATGTGTTCACCGTGCAGTGCTCTTCACCGTGGCCCTGCTCCTCCTGGCCGCTGCCGCACTTACCTGGTTGTTCTGGGTGCCGAGTCCAGACCAAAAAGTTATTTTCTTTCTGCTTGTGACCCTGGAGGGTCTGGGATCGAGCGCCGTTCGAGTCCTAACTGGAGGTAATCCCACTGCATCTGGATACAATTAAATTAGATGAACAGTGGTTCATACTTAAAATAAGCGGTATGGGCTTAATTGCATAATTGCTTTTCTAGCCGCACACATATGCTCAAATGCTTCGAATTGATAAATTATTTCAATGCATGACAATAGTTTTTAAGATCCCTGTTTTCTGAGGAACACATGTCTAAACAAATGAGGCCTTAGTAAAGATTAAAGGCCATGTCGTTTTAATTTAAGTATTGTAAAATATTTACCTTGATTATTCCAGAATTTTTATAACCTACAAAAACTGATATCAATTGTCAACTTGTCTTTATATCTCCGTTTTATGATCTACTAATTTTCTTCCAGCTTTCATGGGATTTCTATTCCCTGACGATAAGGAAGCTGCTTTTGCTCACTATAGCCTGTGGACCGCCTTGGCAAGTGCTTTATTCTACATTTCTGGGAAGTTCCTGTGTTTTGGTGCTCAGGTGTACATTGCCTTGATACTGCTCTGTCTTGCTACTCTAGGCTATTTCGGTGTAGAACTTTTGCTTTTGAAGGGGAAACCACAATTCACCAAAGTTCCACTGACAGATCCAGAGACTGTAAAGTCTGTCAACGACCAAAAGACCATAAAGTGTTGACAAATAGTTACTACCTCAGGTGTTCAATTAGGATGTAAATCACATTTAGAAACTGCAAGACATTACCATATATAATACATAACAAAGGTCCATGATATCATGCGGAATCACATTTTACAGTTGATGTACGCACATTATGTCTGTCTTCTTCTACCTCAACTATATTTGTTGCGCACTCATGGCCATATCAACTCCACGAAAACCATTACGTCTTATCAAATGAGCCATTTATGGTTAATAAAATATTTTAACCCTCACCATAGTATACCCTGTTGTTTCCCGACGCCAAAATAACAGTGGACAGGTGTGTCTAAATGATAGCAGTAATCGCATTGCTTTTGTTTTTCCTTTAAGGATAGACAACACCTCTCAGGGCGCCTTTCACTATAATTCAAATTACGCTGTCTCTACTTTGCATACAGCTAAGTAGTATGTATCGAAATATTGAACAATTTTTTCTCTATTTGTTGATCTAAAAGATATCATAGCAACCCTAAACCAATCCAACTACATATACTGTCAAAACTGAAAATGTATAAATGTTTTCAACACAATCGTTGATGATTCTTGATATTCATTCATGTGCCATAGGTTGTTTTAGGTTTGTTTGGTTTGCTCAATGACTAAAATACTTCTGGGAAATACTCAATTTGACCAAGTTATACCCAAGAAATGATGATGTCATTTGACAAAGTACTTGCAGAACATACTCACTTTAACAATCCCAAATATTGGTATTTTCTAGAACATCAACATTGTATGTTTGGGAACCTGTAATTTCATCGTTGATAACACAATTTCATATCTTTGGTATCATTTTCAAAAGCTTAAAGCATCCTCTCTAACGTTGAATTCCCATACGGAGCATCCTTTCCCAATGGGTCACATAGGTATACATATGTACCTACGTGTGTGTGACTGCATATACTGTGTGTTTGTCTATGTATCTTTGTGGTTAGACAATTAACTATCTGAATCATTTATCATATATTGTGATTCAGATTGCGTTATAATATTATGTTAGAAATATTGCTTTATATCTATAACACTGAAAAAATTAAGTTGTCAAATGCATGGCATTCCAAGAGTTGTCAAAGAGTTGTAATGTGGAGGAAAACATGTAATCGGGTTGTTCTGTCCAATGTTTCTCAATACACTTCTTCTGTATAACTCTATTACAGTCATGTAGCAGTAATAGGGTTGTAATTGAGAAATTCTATCCTGCAGATGACACCTTTGGCCGCCCAAAAAATGTTATCACAGATGTAATCATTGAAATATCTGGCCTTTCTACAAATTCTACAAAGTAATTTGGCTGTCATTCATTAAAACCCCTCTACAATTATGATCAATTGAAGCATAGGATAGAAGACCCAGAGAAGGAATTCGAAACACTATTTTACTTAAAGTTTTATTCTTCACAATTATGTTTTCCAGTGATAACATTACAGGAACAGGAGGTTGTTCGGGGGCATATACTGCATTTTACATATAGAAGGAAGATAAAAGAAATGGTCTTGGGGCCAAAAACAGTATCGTCTGCATATATTATACTATTTGTATTACAATTTGGTGGAACGCTAGAAATATAATATATTATTAACACAAAGAATAAACGATGACCCCCAATACTGAGCCTAATGTCATATAATGTTGAAACAAAACCATTTGAATGCACTTGTAAACAGTCCCAACAATGCCACCCAGTGCATCACCAGTGGTCACCTCCATGTGCTTTTGTCATACTGCTACTTTAAAGAAACAGTATTGAACTATAAGGAGGTTAATTATCCATTTAATGTTAGTGCATGTAAGTGGTATTTAATTCGATAGATAATAGCTAGCTCCATTCGCAGTCTCTTCCTCGTCGACTGCAGTCGTCCAATACATAATTATAGTTCCCTCATCATGTAAGACGTGAACACTCGTGTGAAAGGATTTGTTGTTTATTATCCAATGTATAGTCATTCCATGACAAGAATTCGATTGACCATGATCAGTCCCAAGGTAAGAGTCCCCTCAAACACATTCAGTCAACGCTCCGCGCTCTAACACAATTTCTATATGCCTCACTCCAGAACCTAGACTGCAGGTTAAAGGTCCAACCTTCACAGGATGTTTACTCACACAGTGCTTGCAGCTACTCTGGCTAGCTAAGAGCGGAACACATTATTATATGGTGGTACGTCACACCGTGACTCCTCCCTCATTTCACTACTGTCAAAGTGAAACATTGGCTTTATGCTGCCCAAACATGGACTGGCCACCCGCGTCAGTACAGTATGTCGTTCTTTTGTTATACAGCTACTAGAAACAAACAGTATGTCAATTCTTAGCATGGAGATAGTACGGGAGGGTCATGATCAAAACAGTAAAACTCTTAGATTTTTGTATCTGGAAATTGATAGGATCAAGACTAAACATTTCCCTTCCAAGTTTGTATTGAGTCTTCACTTTTACTGTATAATTTATGCCCAGATGACAACCCATAATCACAATTATCATTTTCTATTCACGCTAAATACATATAGATTGTGGTCTTATTGTCGACTAAAACTAATCCAAAATTTGGAAACACGATATCATTCACTGTCCAAAGTACGAGTTATCTTATAAAAATCATGTTCATAACATCCACAAAATGATATTCCTCTTATACTTTAATGAAACCAGCCCGAGCAATGTTTTTTTTCCAATTATAATTTATAAAATATGATATAATATATAACTCTTTTAATGCAAATAGTCACATAAAAAGGTCATAGGTCACCAGTAGTCCAGTGAAGGGCATTTAGCATAACAGTGTGCTGACGCGGGTGGCCAGTCCATGCTCTGTTAGCTTAGCGTTGTGTTTACACTAGCGCACACCTCAGCTATAACTCCTTGTCAATGTATAGGAGCTAGGGAGGAGTCTATGTATGACATATCATACTAAAAGGGCGTGTAACGCCCAAGCTGAACGTTGTTGTGAGTAACCATCCTGGAAAGGTTGTGTCTTAGAAGCTGAGTCCTCTGCCAGTACAGGCAATCTAAATTATCACCCTAAAGCCATATTCAAAAGTATCTTTTCTAAAATACTAAGAAGCATCCATTCGTGGTGATCACAGCTAACTGTCTCTTAACCTATCTGCTTGTCTCGAGTTTTCCCTTACCTCTTCCCTTCATAAATAAACTACAGATTATCATAGAGAAAACATCATTAAACACCACATCCATCTTTAAACTTTACATTAGCATGCAAAAACATTTGTTCTGTGCTACAAGTAATGTAATACATGTATCATGATAAAATATGTAGTTTAAGGACATTAAGGAATTCTTTGAGTCTTGCTAGTATTTTATTTGGAAGGAGGTCAACTCCATAAACAAGTTTATTACAGGTACTCACCAAGGATGATTGTTTTGGACCTCAGTAGCCACAAACACAATTACCCCTTCTGTCCCTCCCCTACCACAAACACAGTCCACACACTGCTCGTAATGCTTATGTACAGACCCTTGACCACTTGAGTAGGCCCCAATTCTCACTGTGCTCTGCACCAGGCCCAGTGGTCAGTGTTGCGGACTGAACTGGGAGGCACTCCACTCTCCAGGGTTCATATTTCTGCTAAGAGGGGGCGCCACCTTTAAAAAGAAGGATGTATAACCGACCTCGTACCTCCTCCACAGATGGTTATGATAATATGTATATAACACATATGTTACTGTACCACTAGATTGCAGGTGGTAAAACGATTGCTGCCTTGCCATGAAAGAGCTATCAGAAGCTCTGCCGTGACCAGGATTCGAACCTGGGTTGTCTCGGCCACAACGAGAAGTACTAACCACTATACGATCACGGCCTAACTGACAGCTGGCAATGCGACCTTGTATATGAATTTACTTGATATAGCTCACATCGATGACTTTCAATCATTGAAGTACATAAGCATGCAGACACTTTCTGGTATCATGAAATGTAAAGCAGTTTGATGCACTGAAGTAGTATAAATACACGATTAGCCCGCTTAGGGAAATTTAAAAGTATGCGATCATTACATTCAATCTACGGTATGTTTTATCTCTTACTCACGTAAGATTGATTTAGAATAAATGGAGTCAGGTTATCCAGAATTATCATATTGCTCGTCTATTCTACAAATGTGAAATGTTTTCTTATGAAAGCGTTAAGTGACTGAAACATTTGAACAGGTAGAATAAATATCGACAAAAGCTAAAGGGTTTCGACAATAACAATAAATCCTTAAGTAAGTTTTGAAATTTTTATTTCATAAAGTTCAAGGATGGAAATGAGTCAAGAACAGATGGAAGTATGATTATTTAAATTATGCGTGCTTCCTCGAGCAGGTGTGAGATGTTGTATCATGATCAGTAGTGGTGAAAAAGAGCGATCTTTGTGAGCTGCTCAGTTGCCGGCGGCGGCCTGCTTGGCCTTGATCTTCTCCTCGATGACCTTAAGGGCGGCCTCGGTGAACTCCTGCAGGGACACCTTGCCGGTGCCGTCCTGGTCCATGGACTTGATGAGCTCGTCCACCTGCTCGGGGGCGATCTGCTCGCCGTAGGCCTCGCACACCTCCTTGATGTTGTCGGCGGTGATGTAGCCAGAGCCGTCAACGTCCAGCTCCATGAAGGCCTTGCGCAGCTCCAGGGCGCTGTGGCAGAGAGAGAGAAGGTTTAGAAATAGTTGTAAATATTTTATAAATTACTATATTAATGCATTGAATCCGAATGTTATGAACTTGTCAAATTGTTTGTGTCAAAAAGGGCCGTTCTGTTTACTGTCATGGTATGAATAAAAAGGTTTTTTTAGTTCTTGGTAACTCTGTTTTACTGCTTGGTAATTATGTATTATATTAGTAAGGAGAAAGCATGGATGTATTTTCTTTGAAATCCGTTATGAATATTTACAACTAAACAAAAAGAGTATGCCTTATTCATTATCACAATGCTGAATAATCCTATATCAATTGGAATTCGATCCTTCATCCGTGGATATGATGGTTAAGCGACCTCCGAACAACAGCATTTTACGCGCAGTCCAGCATGAATGGTGAAAAGTGTAATCGTTACCCGTTAGGCCTATAATTATCAATGTATATGTATTGATAATGCCCACTCAATTATTATTTGAAATACTAATGCGTATATGAGCCGGGCCACTGGGCAATTGCTTGTGAAAGACATATCTATTTGGATTTGCTGTATGGAAGGGTAATTTCCAACCAGTGACTATGCCATAGTCATGTTTTATTTGAAAATAAACAGACTGCACATTTCGAGGCTAATCTGAAAAGGGGAAATAATCTGGTGTTGCAGTAGTTTATCATACATATCATATGACTATAATACCATGTTTCCCATTTTAAAAAAATGTTCTCTGAAGAAGTCCAGCCCAAATACTGAAGCCATATAAACTGAGAAAAACTCGGCCTTGTGATTTTGATGTTAACTCTTCGCAGTTCTAAAAAACATGTCACATCAAATGAAGCAATTCATTTATGGTTCCAATTCTGTTCTTCTATAGGAGAGATATATACTACTTTGAGAGAATAGGTTATGAATTAGACCTAGGCCTATAGATTATCAAAATTATCAGTAGAGAAAACAACACATTAAAGTATGGTTTCCACTTTTATTTCAGCTTGGAAATATAAGATACACTGTCGATCTTTACCACTGGCAAGAGTCAAGTTCCCCTTTCCATTACAAATGGATAGGACTGAATGATGAAATGAAACGGTTATGTGTTCTGCTAAAGTTGTTAACTAGACGTATACACAACAATATCTTGACTTCACAGTATCACAACTCGGTCTCGAAGCCAACGTGGAAGGCGATGCGTTCAAAATTGATATTCTCCAAGAACACAACGTTTTATGACCGAAGCGTCCTCTTTAGATGCGTCCAGAATACGGCCTCCACTCCCGTCTTCGGGGTGTTCCACCATATTACACATTTGCAGCTATACAATTTGATTCTTCCTCCCAAACTTTATACAAATACACATATCAAAATATTCATATCAAACAAAAAGAGTTTATTTTCCCTCCTGCTCCTTCAACTTCTCCTCGATGAGGGTGGCGGCGGCCTCGACGAACTCGGCGAAGGAGATCTGGCCGTCTCCGGACTTGTCGACGGAGGCGATGAGTTTGTCGGCGTCCTCGTCGGTGAGCTGCTCGCCGCCCTGCTCGGCCACCAGCTCCTTCAGGTTCTCCTTGGTGATGAAGCCAGACCCGTCCGTGTCCATGGCGATGAAGGCATTGCGCAGGCGCAGAAGGCTGCACGGACGCGACCGGAAAGACAATGAGACCATATTGCTTAGAATTGGCGGTAGTAGAGGTCGTAATATCTTTTTAATATATGATAAGAAGTTGAAGCTAAAAGTGTATGCCCTGTACCATTCTTTAGTATTTCGCCTATGTCCCCTGTGCATATTTGATATTGAAATTCCCGATTGACCATTACAGAAAAGGGCAACAATATGTGTATCGTGATATGGTTGTTTTTGTTCTCCTCTCTTTTAAAAAAAAGTAATTCTCATATGTACTTCTAAGCAATATGGTTCAGTCATAAAGTCCAAAGATACCGCGTTCATTCACGCTCGCCGAGACAGTTACACGAGGGTCGCAAGCTTATACTAGCAGTAGGCCTATTGTCAGGTGTACTTACATCTTGTACTTGACGTAGGTCTCTACGATGGCGGTGGCGAACTCATCGAAGCTGATCTTGCCGTTGCCCTCCTCGTCACAAGCCTTGATGAGCTCCTGCAAGAACATAATTATGAACAAGACGTTAATTTATTTTCAAGTAAAAAATGCATACAATTTAGTTTAGGGAATTTATGTGAAAGTCAATTTGTATTATACCGTCCATGATTGGAGGATAGCCAAATTTGTCATAATATTCATAGAGATATTGGCATCATTTGCAACCTTTTATTCACTATCAATCCCACAATAATATTAGGCCTATTATACTGAAACATTGGTGTTAATGTAGCATGTATTGCAAACACACTCTGTGTGCGAAATTAGCTGTGAACGTATCTTTCTCCCCCAGCCTCGCGATGAGGGGGCGCTATCCGAGGAGACAATCTTTTTAATTCTTTCCTTTTCAGAACAAAAATAACAATTTATTTGATATACAACTCTTAGTAATGCTGACTAGGAAGATGCATCCCCAAATCGTGGAACACTGTTTGATCAAACTCAGCCTATTCATGCACTTTGCTTTACTTTGTGATTTATTGTGAATACATAATATATGTATTTGTACGAAAGCGTTAAATGATTAGATCAAACTTCATTTAATTTGGCGTAGTGAGTGCATTGTGAGGTGTACCAGCACATGGGTGCGGAAATGTGGCATATGATTACAAGTAACAGGCAACATCTTAACATACGCTATCCAGTGTGAAACAGTTTATATGAAAAGAATCAGAGATAACTTCCAAATATCGAGAAAGGTGTTCATAATTTGTGTTGCTGGAAAGGACATGAATCAGATGGTTGCGCTCTCTGAGCTCATAATGCAATTAATCTGTTTTGCAGATGAACCCTCTTTGGAACAGGGCCCTATACCTATATAAAATACACATGCTGATCTAAGTCCAAGGGCATATATGGTCTGAGGCTGATCCATGGGACCATGGTTTGATCCCCTCATCTATGTCCATATAAGGCCTGGTCCGAGAGGACGCGGCGGGAAGTGCAGACTGGAGGCGGGGTGGCGTGGGTTTGATAAGGGTGACGCAAGCCGGCCAGGTACTATCAGCCCCGATAGCCGCTGGCCGCCGGGCCCCAAGGTAACAGGTAATCACGTCTTTATTGGCTCTCTTGTGGAAAAGCCCTTATCTCTGCTATCAACAAGACCGGAACGGCCCATAGCGACCGCAAAAAGGCTGGTCAGCGCGGGGTATTCTGATGTTAACATTAATTCAAAAAAATGCATTGGCGATGCCAAACGCTCAAAGATCAATAGTAACATTGTACATTGCATTTGTATGCAGCAATGACTGGTGTTCAATGTAAGCACTATCAATTTGACGCCAACACCCAACGCTGCCCCAATGCTTAACACCAAAAGCTTATCCATCTCAAATCATATACCTAGATCTATACACTTCAGTCATGAACATATATATGATATGACCTCATATGTAATTCACTGCAGGTGGAAGATTTAGAAATGCATTTCTGTTTTTAGGCAATAAGTAAGTCATGAGTATGCATCTATAAGCTCCACTATTAGGCGTACATGCGAGTAAAATGCTACTTTTATTCACAAAACCTAGATGGAACCACTAAGTTAACTTTTGTCCCGCAGGATCTCGGAGCTTATAGTAAGGCGCGCAAATAGGACCTCGCTTTTGATCGTTGCTCTTTCAAAAAGCTCCCATCAGAGAAGAGGAAACGGCCACCAACATCCAATACCTTTTTGGTTAACAGGCAGTGATTTATCTAATGGGGCGTAACGTAAAATTCTGCCAAAAAATCATTAAAAAACTTGTTTTTATAGTAGCGGCACCAATTGTCCCAATCCTATAGTAGATGCGCCACTAATCCCCCGCCCCTTTTGCCCTAAAATTCCCAAAGACCCACAATTGTAAGTTTTCAAAAGTATGGTTTAAAAAAAACTAGGTACTCACGGCGACATCGTCGTCGCTGGGCTTGAAGCCGGCCTTCTCGCAGGCGGCCTTGAGGTCGTCGTGGGAGATGAAGCCGTCCTTGTCGGCGTCCACCTCGTCGAAGGCCTCCTTCAGCTTCTCCTTGATCTGTTCTTCGGACATACGGGGCATGGTGGCGGTTGGTGTGGAGCGACGGGAGGACACGTCAGGTAACACTGGAGGACGGGTAGACTGACGACTGCCGGGCCTCCAGGGCGTATTTATACCCAGCCCGCCGCCAGGAGGCGGCCACGTGATGTCTGGGTGGTATGGACCAATCAGGGGTGTCCGTTCGAGTCACATGACACAAGCCAAGACGCGCGGAGCGGGATTGATAAGGTTTGAGTGGGCTGCTTGGAACTGGAAAATTCTAATCCTTCTATGCGTCAAAAGAGTTTATCAATGGTTATTTTCCGATGACTTGAATAATTAACAATAAGGAAAATTATAATCGGTTATCTACATACCAATGGGATGATACCAAGGTCTGCATGTAGGCTATATTGCTTAAATATTAAAGGTATGCTCATTAGAAATATCACTATGAAATGACATGAAGATATGCCTTTATTGCTAACTCAGCAAGGCTTTTAGAGTTACAATTCTGTTTAATATTGTCCCTTAATTTTTACCTATCATAGCTATAAGAGATATGCATAATATTGTGTGAAACAACAACTTTTCAAACGTTATTCATCAGGCTTAGATATCCATCACCAAAAATTGAAAACCAAATCTTTTGGAATTCATGTGGGCGTACGCGTTTTTCAATATCAACAAAGACGTACTCCTATTCATAACAACGACAAATTTTCCATTGGCAGGATTCCCAGTTTTTTGGTTCCGTCAGACAGGCGCGTCATAACCCACCTGCCAGTTGGCAGGCAAACAGAGTTATCTGTGCACCGCTTCGAATTCATGTGTGCATACCGTCGGGGCTTACGTAACACAGGTCTGTACGATATGACATGAGAGGGTTTACACTCAGCGCCAACACCTACCCAGGAGGCGGAAAACGGTATTTCACCATGCATCTTCTGTTTGAAAAATATAGGAAGATTATGGTAAGGGGCCTTCAATTTAGTACATACGCACATAATCCACCCCCCCCCCCCCCCACCTCAGGCAAAAATAAACGCATTGAATATGTACTAGAATGTACGCATATTTTCACAAATCCCCCCCCCCTTAATGCGTATGTATACTAAATGGAAGGCCCCTAAAATTGTCGCTACGGCCGGATTTGGGAGTGCACCATCGGGCGGCTATGGCCGGATTGGGGTATGAAGGCTCAAACCACATTAATTTTGACAATGCTCTTCCGTGTACAGGTGAATAAGGGATCAAAATGATATTCAAAATCCGAATGCATATAGGTCTAACTAAGTATTAAGATGAGACAATGAATGAAGACATTCAGTATTAATATGCCCCAGTGTATGTTATAAGCTATGTATCTAGCAAACAGACACTGTATTTTTAAAGTGCACAAGGACAATGTTTATATAATTATGTGATCCAAATCGAACGGTCAATTAAACCTTTCAACAGGGGAAGCCACCCGTCGCTTCGAATCATGCTTTAAAAAAGCACCAGAGAAGCTGCCTTTAGACATAGCTTACCGGTAATAGAGAACAACCTACCTCTGGGTGTCTGCTGTCAAAAATAGCATAATCTAGCATAAGATGGGTCCTCTACAAACCATGGTCATTTAAGAAAATATACAGATCTATTAAAGATTGTTAAATTTACCAAACAAACACAAAGGAAATGACTGTACCTCCGGATCCATTTCAGCCAGAGAAAGCCTTATCACAACCAAAGCATTGCTATAATCAAGATAATCATAATGATAATGTACCCCGCTTGATCAACACCAAATACTTCCAATACATTGTTAGCTTGAATTACCTAGCTAGCTACAAGACTATCTTTTCATAGTTCCTTACCAACAAACCATATTAGCATTTGAAAGCCATTGATTTGAATTCAAATAGACAACCCCAAGCTTATGTCAAGGATAGAATCTTGATCACCACGGCATGATTTATTAACTCATGAAAGCCTAAATAAAATGTAAAAGCCACTTGCAAATTTAAGATGGGCTCTAAGACTGTTGGCAGTACCATTGGCTTTTCCTTCATGCTGATGATAGCTTAACATCAGAAAACACAACAGTTTTGTGTGTGCAGGTTTTTTAGGTTGGTAAAGTAACCATGGCAACCGGATATAAGATGGCAAACAATGTCAGCCAATCAGTAATGGCCGAATTTTACATTAAAAAAACACAACATTTTCTGGAAAAAAGGAGGGGGGCGCCCCCCCCCCCCCCAGGAGATGCCTGGAATGGTCTCTTTTTCGGGTCCTTATGGCTGGATTCCATGGCCTATATTTGGTCAACTATAATAGATACATTTCTACAATTATATAAGACTCACGAGCCAATGATTTATATATTTTTTGCTCATCAGTGAAGCTGAACTACGCTCAATCGAGGCATCGAAATAAAGTGCCCAAACAGATAATTATGGTACACCATATCAGAAAAGCAATTGCACCAATCAATGGTAATTGTGTTTCCTGGCATATTTATTGGAGGTCACAACAAATTTTAATTGCTGCAGCGGGGCTTGTCAAAAAGGTCTATTTAGGTATGGTTAAAAGGCAGTGGGGGATTTTCTCCAAACATAATGGTCTCCTGGCTCTCATCGTGATTGATGCAGAGACAATGTCATGCTTTGCTCTGATAGTTCATGAATGACATGACATAACATGTTCAATATTTCAGGTACGAATGGTAATTTCTAACTCGTAGTCAAGAGGCGATTGCAGATAATACACTTAATCGCATTTTGTAATCCTTTTGGAGTATTTGGGGGTTAGCTGCTTTAGATAACCCTACGAAGCAGAGTGGCCTACCAGTAGAGAATAGCCAAATGAATGTTATTAGAGCAGCGGCCTATAGGATGATGACACTCATAATCTAGGAAATTACTAAGCTATATATATATATATATATATATATATATATATATATATATAAACAATTAACTACTATATCTTGCCTATTTTGATAACCTAAATGCAATTTTTTTTAACTTCCTTTTTCTGTTTATCAAAATTCTCTGTTCCGTTATCATGATTTTGGGAAACCTTGAATCATCATCGTTTAGGAACAGCCAGTGTATCAAATATATAACAACTTTTACTTTACATACTATTATGATATCGAAGTTGAACGTGACATTGTGACCTACGATAACCATTGCGGCGTTAGCAATTTTCAAATTGCACCAAGAACGCTTGGAAGACCACATCCTAATACAAGGCGATCACTTTTCTCAATGGTCCTTTACCTCCTTTGGTCTCATAAAATACTGCAATAGGGGCAAATAGGCCTGCGTGTGTAACACAAATCTACATAATACCATATTTCTGTACAACAATCTATAGCAATGTGCTCACTGTGAACAGAACATAAGAATTCCGTAATATAAGAAAGTCAATGTGCCTTCATGATGCATGGCAATTTAAGTAATCTCCCTGAACTTCTCACTTGTAATCTCAAAAATTTCGATTACAAGTAGATCTTTTAACCTATAGCGTTCCATTGTGGTTATACTGAACATCTCTATTATCAGCTACAAAATCAAAGTTTCCAATTAATTTTTATTATAGTATGTTTTTGATAATGGTGGGATAGATGCGGTAATAGTTTGCTATTTGATAAAGGTTGGGTAGTCGGGGGTGATGACCGGTCAGTGTCTAGACTATAAACCTAGACTGGTGTGGCAGAGTGACCCATGTTTCACCGGGTTATTAAGAGTCTGGCGCATGTTATGGTCCTTCTGTGAAGAGGCCCTGTGTGACTCAGGGGCGGATCTAGAGGGGGGTCCAGGGGGTCCTGACCCCCTCCTTTTGGTGGACCCCTAAACTAGGCAAAGAGGGGAAAATGTTACACGTGTGTGTGCAAATGCATGCATTTTCAGTACTTAGCCTATATGCTGACCCCCCTCCTTTTTGAAATCCTAGATCTGCCTCTGTGACTAGGGTCATAAGGTTCGCACTCATGGCTTGTTGCATGGCTCGGGGCCCAAGCTAGGCCATGCGTCGCAGGGCGCAATGCTTTTTTCCTTCGGCTTAAGCTGGCAGGCCAGATAAACTAAGCGTGATTTATATTCGTATGCTTGTACACATAACGTATAGAACTAGATACAGAAATGTCATAAGTGGGCCACTCTCCAAATGGGCACAACTGTCTAATTCTGTACTATGCCCTTTTCTGTCCTTGTGAATTCTTTAAAATACAGTTTCTTTATATCAACAAGAAATACACCTTAAAAACAAATATGAAATGTCATAGATATCTGGCAGTTTAGCTGAAGCCCAATATCTGTTTGTTATGAACATTGAAAAATACTCAAGTATTCCACGTAAGGCTTTCAATAATAATTATTAATGTGAACTATGTTTTGATTACTGAAATTACATTTACAAATTTAAAAAAATAAAGATAACATGTCCAGATTTTTCCACGGGGAACAGAATAAGTTTCAACAAAAGCAATCAATATAGTGCAAGATTAGTCAATTCATATCATATCAGTTTATGTTTCCTAAAGGGTATCATAATTGTCAGTTTATGATATCTGCCACATTCTGTAACAAACGTCCTTTTCACAAAGTATCAAATGATAGAGACATTTTCTCTAAGGTTAGATTCCATTCAGTGTTTCTACGTGGGAAGAATGTGGATATTATGCAATTTCCTACATTACTTATGTCACGTCGGAGATAAACTATAGTTTGAGTCCAGACTAAGGGCCAGACCAGTCCTAGATTTCCGGTTGAGCTGATAACTGGATAAGAAGAAATAGTTTTAGATAATGACCAACAGAAAGGTTTAAAAGTACATTTCCATCTACTGCAAACTCCATTGCTAATCGATTACTTGTTTCAAGTGACCCATCTATTTTCTAGATCTGCTATGGTGGTTCAGTTATAATGATTGGTCTTAGTCTACACTGTATGTACACTAGTTTGGAAAGGCAAAGGTCAATATACTATATCTAGAAATATTTCCCAATTAAATGCAGGATATCGAAAATAGACAATTTTCGTCCCTGGAGGCCAGTTACTTTTTCTAATCTCCAAAAACAATTCAGTGTAATGATACGACCACAACAGAAGAGTTTTATAAAAAGAATCACAGATGGTTCCTACACAATCTTTCGTTCTCTGGTCCATTTTCACCTGGCTTTGGCTCAAGGATCCCTTATCGTCCGTTTACAGGTGAGTCAGTGGCGCACCGCGCACCGGTCATCGCGACCAGTGCAGTCTGAGATAAGGACCCATGCTATCTCCTCCATGCAGGAATTTGACCAATCAGCCCAAACGGCTACGTTCTGACCGCAGCGTGCGACACGTACACTACACGCCTACTTTTATGACCATGTATAGGTCACTACGACTGAACTTCGCGATAAGACTAACATGATAAGTTGCGGGTTTGTAGGCCTTAGTGCAAAACCATTTGCATGCACCTTCTCGCTTGGACATAGAGGTGATCCAAAGGATTTTTTTTTTTTTAATTTAAAAAAGAATGAATTTATCACCTTGTTCATATGCGTACGACAAATAATGTCCCCGTATCTAATATACAGTAATCTCTTGGCATGATGTCATTTCGAGAGGGGGGTCAAGGATTGCATGACAAACCATGACAAGGGGGAAAGGGGGTTATAAAGTCAAAAATAACATGGCGGCACTTATGGACGGCCCCTTTGGAATGTCAATGGAACATTTTATCCTCATTTTATTTTTGGATAAATAGATTATATTATTGAATATCTCAATAAATACTGAATAATTCAATTATAGATTGGAATTTTTCTTTGAACATTGACATTCCTATGTTCCTGAATCTGTAACTTTTTTTTAATGAATTAAACAGAATTTCATGTTTGGTATCGTTTGAAAGCTTAGAATATCCTCTCAAATCTTGAATTCGCGAACGGAGCATCCTTTCCCCTTGATGGGTCGTAATCATCGTAAAGGATGTTGAATATTTTAGGACCAATTGTGGACGGATTTTATGAAGTCTATGTATTTTTGATGCTATATTATCAATTTTTGTGTATTTCAGAGTGAAATTTTTTACCAAACTATATAAATGCATCTTCTCTAATTTGATATATTTTTCAATGCTTTTCAATAAGTATTGTTCTATTTTACATTTTAATATGCATACAGAATAAATATGTTTTATTTCTGGTTGAAATTAACATATTTACATATGGAATAGATAAAAAAAAACAAATTAGTTAGAAATAAGCCAACTGATGTTTTTAATCATTTTCCTATCAATTTGTAGTCTAGCACACAACGAAGAAATCGTGTTTTTTTTTAATTCACTGTGGATCATAGGTTGGAAAGAGACTGTGGACCGATTTTAGGACCAACAGATTTAATTGCTAGACCGATTAATATTTTTAGAATAAGGAATTGCAGAACCTGGCCAGATGAAATTCCGTGTTTTCCTTGCATTCTGACAAAATTTGCAAATTACCCGCTTTCCCTATCAGGGAATTCTTTTTGCCATTTCTCCTGTGCAGTGGGGACCCTGTACATTCTGACATCCAAAAAATATTTTTAGAACCGCCACTATGTCATCTGGAAAATAAAGCAATATGTTTTTCTTAAAATCCTGACTTATTAAAGCACATTTGGCACCTCTGCTCATGGCGATAGGGTCGACCTCATGGATAACACCATGTAGAATATTAAATATAGTGGCGCCCTCTTACCTTCACCTAAGTAATAAGCTTCTACTGCGGGTTTGTTATTATTCTTGGCTCCAGAGCCTTTACGTTGAGTGCAGCCATCAGTAAAACATGGTAGGAGCTCATGTTATGGTGTATATTGGTAGTTTAGATTTGAACTTCAATAATTCCCAAGACTGAGGTACAGAAGAATATGAAGATGGTTTGCATGTACATATGATAATGTAATTTTTTGTGTAGCAAGACCTACAGCAAAATTGTTATTTCTGGTGCAGCGGTGACGTAACCGTTCTGAAACCATGGTAACACGACTTATTGTCATACCACTAGATAACCTTGGCACTGTTACCGTTATCTACATCCGCATTTTAACTGCCACACGATACAATTCGCCAAGAATTTCAGATTTTTAGAGTCGATATAACTAGGAAGGACCTAATAAATATTCTCTATTTATTCAGGTCGAAACCAATTCACCTAGTTTCCTTGTTACTCATATTCTCTATTTATTCTAGACGGTGATAGTAAATATCATTCGTTTCTTCTGAAAATTAGTTAAGCTACTGAAAGACATGCAATAATGATAATTATCTTTATTGTCAAACCAGAATAATGACCATTTGCATACTGCTCACCCTTACCCGGTGGTTACCAGCTGAACGTCGTATAGATGTTCACAACACTAGGAAGTGCATACTTTATGAACGATTGTTCAGAGTTTACAAGAAATAAGTGGTGTCGGAATATATACGTATGGGTTCTGACGTACAATTCTTTTTTTTTCTTTTACAGGGGTTAAGTACAAATTGTACATGCATCTATCTTACAAATACGAGTGCAGCACACGAGCACAGATAAAGGTTTAGAATGATGAAAAAATCATATAAATTGTTGGTTAAAATGATGAAATGCTCATTTTAGTAAAGCACGTGTAGAATAGCAACTATCGCATGTCTGGATTCCATTTAGCAAAATGTTACACGTGTATTTTACTATTTAGTTTTCCTGCAATGTGCGTAGAGATTTCATCCTTTTATGTTCGGAAATTAAGTAATTCATAATTGATATTTGATTCTAGATATCTATAATTATATCCCCCTGGCTCTCTTCCGAATAGTATGAAATACATATCTTATATTCGGCAGTTTCAATAAGTATATCAGGTTTACCAACAGGTAATAACGTTTTCGTAATATTTACATGCTTCTTTTATTTACAATTCTTCCAACCACTATACACATAATTCTTTGAAGCTGTACATCGAGATATGCAAACCAAAGTTCTGCTTGTGAAGTTCATTTTGAAATTCTATGGATGGTAATAGGATTCAGAGAATCTAAAACTTGACAGTCGATACTATGTTGTCCCGAAATAGCAATCCTAGTAAATATTCCAAATGGAAATACAGATCTAATATAGCAAAATACATGGATTTTAGATTATACAATTTAGATATGAATGAATCACTCACCTGCAACCGTAAGCGATTCTAGTATTTCCCCCAAAAAACAATTAGCATATCTATCCAATGCATATAATTTCCCGTACATCAAACCATACAAACCAGCCCACATCGGTTATATTTTCTGGTCAACAGAAAATCTGCCAACTCTTTGTGAACACATTTTTGTTGCAACTTATGCTATAATGACCTTTAAGAAAGCGTTACAATAATTGTAGTAAAACAAAACAAATACACAAACAAACTTTAACATCTTTTAGTCTCGCACACTGTCCATCCACTGTTAAAAAAGAATTGTAACAGGGTTGTTCCTAACTGAACATTTAAAAAAATTGTGTATTAAAATTATATCTAACGGTTTCCTATAAATGGATGTTCTTTCACCAAAAGTTAGTTTATGGCCATGATAGCTGCAAAAGTATAAGATAACGTCCCATTCTCTTCGTAGAAATAAGATGAGGCTTTCGCAGACACACAGTGTTATCTTAAGGGTACTTGATGTAGCTACAAAAAGCCAAAGGACAATTTACAGCAGTCATAGGTTTGTACTCGTCTCAATATTCTATGCTCTGAAAGCAATTACACATACACATGATGAATCTGTCACATATCAATTTCAGTTATCCTTATCTTAAATAGAGGCGTTGTCACCTTCTACGTGGGTGAAGATGTCGTCCCACCGCACTACTGGATGTAATGAGATCTAGAATAATTATTGTAAGGTTCACATAACTAGGTTTTGTTTAATAAGAGACCATATTTTATTCATTATAATTTCTGTATGATCTTTCCACTATTAGGAGAAACTCAAGTGGCGGATGAAGAAAACACAGGTCCATGGCACAGTTCTTAGCAGTGTGATGAGACTTAACAAATATAGATCCGAACGCCCCTCTCCCACTCCCTTGGCTGTACAGTGAGTCCGTTATATACACGTAGTCCCTCTTTGGGGAGTTGGGATAGTAGTAACCGTGAGACTGGGAGGTGCGGGTCGGGTCGTGGAATGTGTCTGGCGGCGTTCATGTGTCCGGGGCCTGTGGTGCGTAGTCGTGGCTGTGCATCTCGGGTTGGTAGGTGAGCAGAACGATCATCACCCACAGATGGAGCAGGGCCTGCCGGGGGAGAGTGGGATTTATTTGGGGTCAGTAATATAAACTCAGAGATGCCACTCCCGACTGATGAAAAAGTAGGAAAAGTAGGAGACACTTTTCCTACTTTTCTCTCTCTAAAAACAACTAGGAGGGAAATAACCTTTAAGAATAGAGACCTGACTTTGGATTTCTATTTGAAACTAACTAAAAAGTACTTTGAAACAGATATCAAAGCAATGAAGGAAAGATTGGTTGTTCAATCGAAAAGCACCAAAAAGAGAGAAATCCTACAAAAGTAGGGGAAAAGTAGGAAAAAAGTTGTAAACTGTGGTTCGGAATAACTCCTTGGCGATTTATAACAGTAAGAGTGTTCTAAATGCCATGCTAAGTTTTAAAATACATCTGATAAGACACTATTTACTATGATATTCATAATGTACAATACTCAATATCAACATTCAGATAAGCAGAACTTTAGAATGTTTATTACCAAAGAATAAATTAAAAACACATACCATATAACAGATTACAAAGACACGCGCGATGGGATAACGCCGGAGGAATACTCCCAGTCGAACACTGCAGGGATGGAAAAGGTTCATTATTAAGTATGATTTACTTTTCAAACGCATGCTATCTTGCATATCCGTATTTAAAAACTTGAGCTGAGGATTCAGTATTGATAATCTAAAATAAAAGCTTTAATTAGCCGTTGTCTCTCTCTGTACACTTTTCTGTAGGGTTTCTAGTAAAATTCTAACACATTCCTGTGGTAAAATCTCCGATGTTACCACTAAATTTTACCAACCTGAATTTATCGATGCTGTTGGCGGCGCGTTTCACTCTCCTCGTGACGTCACCGTCCATGGGAGATTCCCTCATAAAACCAGGGAGTCTCTGACGAACTAAAAGCGTACATAAACAACGCTATTAATGTGTCTGCTATAAATTTAATCCAATGCAATTATGTACAATATAGATGAAAATAGGAAGCGAGGAACTGGTTTTCTGTACAAGTTTTTTTTAAATTTTTCTATACCAGACATGGACGGAAATCAAAAACCAGTACACTCAATGAGAGTCGTGAATGCTGATAGTAGATACAGTCAGAAGAAATAAAGTTTTATTGAAAACATAAGCTGGAAATTCTGTCAAACAGGGATGTAGTTTACATACCTTCGTCATCATCGTGCATATGTACTGATGTCATGTTTACGCGTTCAGTTGTTTCTTGAAGTATTTTGTGTTGTTGCTGCAATTTAAAAAGACACTTGTGATTTCACATAATTATATTCCATAGTTCACAGAATATACTATTCAAGTTCCAATCTAAGTTATAACCCCGTCAAGCCCCCCCCCCCCCCCCAAAAAAAAAAAAAAAAAAGAAAAAAAAAAAAAAAAAGACGTAATATACTACTTCCTTGTGTAAAACACCGGCATTACAATTCTGAGAAAGCAGCAACCATAACTCTACACATTTACCGAGGCAGGTGCATTCATCAGATACAAAAACTAGTTGTCAAAGAATAACCATTATGAAATTGTACAAAACTCATTTCAATATTGAACACAAAAATGTACTTATAATTTATCATTATGATATTTTAGTAGTGTTCTGACCTCAAGTCGCTCTAGCTGCAATACGAGGGAGTTCTTCTCGGTGCTGAGCGCCTCGACCACGGTCTGTTTGTGGATGAGGCTCTCGGTGAGCGCGTGCAGCCGGTTCTCCAGCTCCGTCTGACTGTTTGAGCTCACCGACTTGGTCGTCAGCTGAATGAAAGGATACAAGGGACTTTTAATGCCAATGCTTTCTTTTTGTGAAACAGGTAACTGTTTTCTCAAGTCAACTTTTTAGTGGACCCTGGAGCAAACTCTATATCAACGAGCAGCAGTCTTTACGAAAATTAGAACATGTTCTACATGATTTCAAGAACAAAAGGTGACTGGCTTCAGTCGCATAATATTATACAGGTAAAGACGCACAACTATAAACTGTGAAGATATTTTTGCGTACTTAAATTTTGTAAACGAATTTCAGAAGAATGACGAAATTCTATTAATCTAAATAGTTCTTCTGTACTACTAAAAGGCAGTTTGCAATATGTAAAGAAAACTACGCCACGTGCATAATAAATTATTTGCGTTCATATTCCAACATTGTGCGTTACTCTTTGATTTGCACAATGTGAATAATTATAGATATGTTTACAGTAGGGGCCCACGGAGCGGCCTCACCTGGTTCCTGAGACGGTCGATCTCGGTGTCGCGGTCCTGCAGCTGGCGCTGGTGGCCTGTCTTCTGATTGATGAGCTCCTCCCGGGCGTACTGCAGCTCCTGCTTCTGACGACCCACCTCCTGCTCGCCGTCCTCCCGCCGCGTCCGCTCAGTGTCCAGCTGCTCCTGGAGGTGGCGCTGTGCCTCCAGGGCCACCTCCTGGTCCGTCTGCATGGTCAGCTCCATGTCCTGGAGAGAACATAATTATAGTATGGTGATATTAGACATGCATTATAACGAGTGTTTCTGGAGTGGGAAAAAGAATGGCGCTCATGTTTAGTGTATTAGTATCGTCAACTTGAAATAGCTGTTAGATGCGTTTGAGGTTCATAAGAGAAGAAAGCAACCAATGGATAGTTGTGGATATGATTTTAGTAGGTTTTTCTTTTAAGTGTAGCACAGTGAGAGACTGTGTCTATAATATGTTTTCTTAACTATTGCGCTTATGAATTATCTTTTCCATAATGTTCGTTTTGAGAATTAGTATTAGGGAAAACACACCAGCTGACTTAAAAGAAAAGGCCTTAATGGTATATCGGTCATTAATTCTACATTACTACCACTGTTTATATTAGAAAACAACTGTTGATAACTGCTATCAGATGTAGTACCTGGATCTCAGTGCGCAGGCCCTCTAAGGTCATACGACTCTGCTGGAGCTCCTCCCGGAGCATGTCCCGCTCTTGGCGCGCCTCCTCCAGCTCGGCTAGTGAGATGCTGGACGCCTCTCCGGCGTCCCCTGACCCCTCCTTCAGGGTGGCGATCAACCGGTCCTTGGACTACAAGACAATGACAGATCAATTTCTGAATAACATGTTACAACTAGGGAGTGTATTGTCGTTTGAACACCCATTACGCTATACAGTATTTTTATCATGTGAAATAACATGAAAAAAAAGAAGCAAATGACTATCAAAGTTCCGATCGTTGGAACGATCGATGTTCGCCCTTAACTAGAAATCAGAAATCTCATCATAGAGGTGGGGGGGTCCCAGTGTGTCCATTGGGCAGTGCAGCTGTCCTGGGCAGCTGTACACTCATTGGTCAACCTGATTGACCAATAGGACTCCCTCCTATATCACTGTCCATGCGCCCAAGCAACCATGACCGCCCCCCCCCCCCTCTCCTCCTCCCCCTACCCGGCCTTGCATACACTGACTGCCTAGGTGCCAGTGGCTCAAGTACTGGTTATGTAACCCACTTCTGGCTTCTCAAACTGCACCCTACCCCACCCCCACTCCTTGAACTGAGTTCAAGAAGTGGGGGTGGGGGAGAGTGAAGGGAGAGGCCTGCCCACTCAATTACACTTGATGCACACTAATTGTCCTGCTTACAAATGCATGCCGGTGGACAAAGGCCTGTAGCTACTTGTATGTAAGATTGTGTAACCGGGCAATCAGATCAAAGCCCAAATACCTACAAAAGACATGACTGATTGAGTGAGCCCTTCCCATAAGCTACAATACTAAAAACTATAATTAAGGGCTCACAAAAAGAAAAAGGTTTTAATATCACAATTCTTATACTGTGTGTCTTCCATACTTTTAAAACCTTCCTACAATCAAATAGACCATCACTATTTAACATTTAAGCCAAAACTTATATTTGTAAAAATGAAGGATACATCGAAGCGTGTACAAAAATTTGATACTTAAATATTTAAATTATTCTAAGCAATAAACATTCAGTCATTTTATTATGTTTTTGTAACAAAATCTGCATACCTGTAAGATGCGGGCAGCCTTATCTTTGTATTCAGACAGTTCCTGTTTTGCCGAATCAGACTGCGCCTTGGCAGTTCTCAGCTGGGCCGTCATTTCCGTGTAACGGGCTGAAACAAATATAGGGGAATCCTAGTTTGGTTTTCTTTAGTTTTATCATTAGTGTGTAAAGACATCGTTGAAAACTGACACCTCTAAATAATATAAATTAAATTTGGTTATAATTCACGGACTGTTTTGGATAACTATCTGGGCCCATATCTTCGTAACTAATTTGGCTAATCAGGAAAATTTAGATTAACGTCTCACAATTAGAAATTCTGTGTATTGTGGGAAAACATTTCACCTAATAATCCCTCTCTGAGACTACTTTGCAATATCACCATTAATTTTGGTAAAAGACAAAATTGCTGATCTTGAGACCCTAATTAAAATGTCCCTGATTAACCCAATTAGTTACGAAAATATGGGCCCTGATTGTTCTACTGAAAAGTGCAAGGCTAGGGGACCATGGGATCTCGTTGTTTTCAAAACTTTACAAACAAATACATATCATTATCTCCATCAACCAGTAGTGCTGTGTACACAAAATGTTCCAATTTTCTGTTAAAGCATAATATAGTTACTTCTCTCATCGCCGGCCCTCCTTTCCGTGGCTTTCAGCGAGTCGGCAACGCTGTGAAGTTCGGCTTCCAGCTTACTCTGTCGCTCCATAGCTTCTTGCTATTCAACAAAGAAAGTAGTTTTGATATAACTGTATATTTCTTTTTTTTTTATGTATTTATTTGCGGCAGAAAACCACTCGATTTCTGTTTATCATCAACGTAAGATTGTTACTCTTGAATTAAAGTTATTTTTTATCGGAAATGATAAACTATTTGAAAAATGTTGATTCAAAGAAAAATTCGCTGTGAATTAAGCAAGTGTTTGATTTACCTGTGCCCTACTGTAACTCTCCTTTTGCCGTTTGAGTGCTTCCTCGGCCTCCGCTAGTTTCTGCTTCAGTCCATCGAGAGCTTGGTTTTGGGCCCCACTCACTGACGTATGGTCGTTCAATATTCTGTTTCACACAACACAGGCTTAAATTAAGCGCATGAAAGATCAAATCTAATTTTTACTAATTTTAGTTGAATAATTTAAAATTGGAAAGTTCGAACTGCCACACGACCAGGGAGTTTACACTACCCTCTCAAAAAAAAACACCCTGCACTAGTACCTGTGTTTCTCCTCCTTTAGAGTGTCCATGGTGGACTTCATTTGGGCAACCTCTTTTTCACCTTCCTCAAAACGGACGCGCAGGACGGCTAGCTGGGAGTCCTTGGCACCCAGTGCTTCTGTTAGGTCACTCTCCCGGGCCCTCAACTCTCGTATGATGCCATCATGCTTTGATAAGTTCGTGGATTGGGAATCAAGTTTCCGTCGTACCCTAGTTAACTCTGAAAGATGTGAATTTTCAAACTCATAGTTTTGACAGAGATGGAGTAGATTCCTGGAAATTGCGATTAGTAAATAAATTGTCTTCGTCAATCCAGAAACTATGAACATGTACATTTATCAGAAATAACATTGCACGAGTACAGACAAGGTATGCAAAATGTTTTCAAAGAAAATGTATATGCTTAATAATTACTTTTTATTCTCAATGAAGATGTGGAACCATCGAGGTTGGTTAAGTTGCAACATAGACATACATAACATAGATAGGACACTTGTGTTGTTTCTAGATTTTCCTTGTCTCGGATAGCTCTCCAGGATAGGCAAAATAGACATGGTTGATACACATCTGCTTGGAGAGTGTGAGGTGTGAGAATCACATTTCACACCTTTTTTGGACTAATACAATTGCAATCTTCAAAATCTAAATCACTATAACCAAAATGTACTCAATAGGAATGAATAGAAAACAAGATTCTGATTAAGAAGATACCACAAATGACATATTTATGTCAATTAGAAATAAAGATATTGACTGATGAAAATTGAAGAAAATTGAGAAAATTAACAAATTTGTCAAAGTTTGGAAGTTAATTTTAGGCAAATGACAAGTTGGATATCCAATTAAGCTTTTATGCTACCATGAGTAGTTACACTCTATGTGAAATGATTGGTTTTATTTGTAGGAAAAATTTTTAAAAGGCCAAAATCTGACTTTGAAGAAATGTCGGAATTAAATTGTATATTCTCGGGAAAAGTGAGATGTAGCCACTTTAGAACCCCAAATACCATTTTATGCCCCCCACAGAACCTAATTAGGTTATGATGGGATAGATAACTGCCACATCAATCACACTGGTGAATATTAGAGCCATAAATAGCATATAAATGGGTTTTTGGGATTATCACTTGACCCATTTGAGCCAATGTCAGAATCCAACGAGTTTGCTGTGATGGAAAATTGACAAAGTTTGGGAGTTAATTTTAGGCAAACCACAAGTTGGATATCCAATTAAGCTTTTATACTACCATGGGTAGTTACACTCTATGTGAAATGATTGGTTTTATTTGTAGGAAAAATTTTTAAAAGGCCAAAATCTGACTTTGAAGTAATGTCAGAATTAAATTGTATATTCTCGGGAAAAGTGACATGTAGCCACTTTAGAACCCCAAATACCATTTTATGCCCCCCACAGAACCTAATTAGGTTATAATGGGATAGGAAACTGTCACATCAATCACACTGGTGAATATTAGAGCCATAAATAGCATATAAATGGGTTTTGGGGATTATCACTTGACCCATTTGAGCCAATGTCAGAATCCAACGAGTTTGCTGTGATGGAAAATTGACAAAGTTTGGGAGTTAATTTTAGGCAAACCACAAGTTGGATATCCATTTAAGCTTTTATGCTACCATGAGTAGTTACACTCTATGTGAAATAATTGGTTTTATTTGTAGGAAAAATTTTTAAAAGGCCAAAATCTGACTTTGAAGAAATGTCGTAATTAAATTGTATATTCTCAGGAAAAGTGATACGTATCCACTTTAGAACCTCATATACCATTTTATGCCCCCCAAAGAATCTAATTAGGTTATAATAGGATAGGGAATTGTCTCATCAATCACACTGGTGAATATCAGAGTCATAAGTAACATATAAATTGGTTTTGGGGATGTCACTTTTCCCGAGAATATACAATTTGATTACGACATTTCTTCAAAGTCAGATTTCGGCCTTTTGAAAATTTTTCCTACAGATAAAACCAATTATTTCACATAGAGTGTAACTACTCATGGTAGCATAAAAGCTTAAATGGATATCCAACTTGTGGTTTGCCTAAAATTAACTCCCAAACTGTGTCAATTTTCCATCATATCAAACTCTTTCTTGGGTCAAGTGATAATCCCCAAAACCCATTTATATGCTATTTATGGCTCTAATATTCACCAGTGTGATTGATGTGACAGTTATCTATCCCATCATAACCTAATTAGGTTCTGTGGGGGGCATAAAATGGTATTTGGGGTTCTAAAGTGGCTACATGTCACTTTTCCCGAGAATATACAATTTAATTCTGACATTACTTCAAAGTCAGATTTTGGCCTTTTAAAAATTTTTCCTACAAATAAAACCAATCATTTCACATAGAGTGTAACTACCCATGGTAGTATAAAAGCTTAATTGGATATCCAACTTGTGGTTTGCTCAAAATTAATTCCCAAACTTTGACATTTATAATTTTCCTCTTTTTTCTCAATTTTTATTAGTCAATATTTTTTATTCCTAATTGACATAAACATGTAATTTTTGGTATCTTTTGAATCAGAATTTTGTTTTCTATTCATTTCTATTGAGTACATTTTGATTGTATTGATATAAATATTGAAGAGCATATGAGTACTTGACCAAAAAAGGTGTGAAATCCATTTCTAACACCTCACTCTCCAAGCAGGTGTGGCCCAACCTATGCTATGTGGCCTATACCAGCCTTATCAGGTGCTACTTTGCATATCAATACCGAGACAGACATGCACCAGTAAGCCCAGGCCTTGTTTCCACTCTATCTTATGTATCTCTATGGTTGCAACGAATAAGAATTATGAACATGGAACAGAGACATAAGATTTGATGTACATGCACAACAGAAATAAAGACTCGTAAATAACAAGTTAACCAGGGGCCATATCTTCGTAACTGATTTGGCTAATCAGGGAAATTTTGATTAGCATCTCATGTTTAGAAATTCTAACTGTCACAAACAAATTCTACACTATATAATCCCTCTTTGGGACTATTTTGCAATAACACTTTTTATTTTGGCTAAACACATAATTGCTGATGTTGAGACCCTAATCAAAATTTCCCTGATCAGCCAAATTAGGTACGAAGATATGGTACCAGAAGATCAAGGGGTTATCCTGAACATGACTTTTGATAAAAAGAAAAGCATCCACTGGCATTTAACCATTTAACTTTATGGGACTTGTTATAACCTACCATCTTGTGATTCTTTAGCTCTCGCTAACACAGACGTCATCTCATGATTCAGAGAGCTAATTTCATTTTTTAAAAGTTGGTTTTCAAGTTCAAGTGAAGATTTATTTTGTTGCGTTTCGCCGTCAGTGTGGTTCATGGTAGGAGTCTTTGGCGATGACCGTCCTTCGTCGGCAGAGTTGTTACCTGACTTGTCAGCTGATTCTGCGGCACTCGCTGAAAGATTGTGATGAAAAAATGTCACAACTTGGAGCTATATGCTACCTTTTTCACACTTGTGCCAATGATAATGTATTTAAGCAATTAGGGAAAACTAATCAAAAACACAATTTTTTTACTTTTGGCAATAATAAACGAGGAACATTGCATTTTCAGATAATATTATTTGAGAATTTAGTTTTTCCGGATATTATGTGTTAGTTTTCTAAACAGGTGTAAGATTTAGTGTGTAATTATCGAGTAGTAAAAAATGTGTCCAGTTTGTGAGCGATTGACTAATTTTGGGTTTTCATGAGGGTAAAAACAATGTTGATTGTTTCAACACGAATATGTATGGTTGGTATGTGAAAATCTAACCTTGTAATTCGGAAACGTTTGAAAATATCACAGCTGGGGCTTCTGGCGTCTTGGCACTTCTCTGAGAACTGACAGACGAGGTACTAGACTGTCGGGAGTGTCCATTGGTCACATTTACTGGCCGATTCTCCGAGGGTTTCTCCTTTTTCTTCCCAGACCCGTTGCCATTGTCCTTCACATCTGGCGAGTTTAGAAACTCGAAAAGTTCTTCATCACTATCCCTCTTCTTAGAGCCCTGCGAATACATAGACTTACTCATGGCCTCCGGCGCGGACATAGCGTCATTGTTCATTTTGTTCAAGTTGGATGGGACGCTGGACGAGGTCGTCATGACGGCCCCCGCGCTGCTCGAGGTGTGGGGAGTGGTCTCGTTCAGCTGGCCTTTTGACGTTTTGCTCACTTGGCTCAGATAGGAGCTGCTGGCACTGGGGGTGGGTTTGGGTTTCCATTGGGTGTAGGGGTCTGTTTTTGGTGGGGTAGTCCCTGAAGTGGAGAGGGTTGTTGCAGCAGCTTTGTCGACGCTGTTCAGCATGTCCTCGGCCTTGTTGGCCAGGCCTGACAACCACGACGCCATGGTGGGGCTGGGCCTTCAAGCCTGCGAGGCCCGCTGGTGTAGTGTAACTGCCCTGGAAAGGAATATTTAAATGCAATAACCTTCGTGTTAATAAGCCCATCCCACATCGGGTATATCCTAGGGTTTGACAAGGGTTGGACAAAATAGACATATATATGCCATCCTTGTCTCCAAGAATTGAGATTACTTAAATAAACAAGAATTGCGTTTTTCTGCATCCCCAAATACTGCTGAAACAGTATATCATTTCTTAAATTTTATCAATTGACATACTTTCAGATTTGCCAGCCAATTAAAATACTGTATTTCAGGGCAAAATAGGGTTGGACATTATAGGTTGGACTGACAGGCTTTACCATTGGTTTCTAACGTTAGACTCTATGGGAAAAAATTCAAAATATGAGGTCACATTTTAGAAATTTTAGGAGCAATCTGTCAACAAAATTGCTTTGGCTAATTTTGTATTGTGCAATTCTCTTCAGTGAATAAGCATGGAAGCAATTTTGATAATATTTCATGGTAAACTTTATTGTTGGTATAAACTGGGATGGGCTTATTAGATGTAGGGGAGCCAGTTTTCGCGCACTAAGGGCCCTAAGACGGTTACTGTTATAAATTGTTAAAAATAATTATTATTTTCATCATTTTCGATTTTCTAGGGGAGATATGGCTAGGTTAATTGTATTTGAAAAAAAAACACATCAAAATGACATTTTATGTTTGAAATGCTATCAAATCATTTTCCTATGTCAAGTCCTTAGTTTTCGCGCACCTGGAGCCTAATTTCGCGCATTTTGGTGTCAGTTTTCGCGCATTTTCCCATATTTTAGGTGTAAAATGAGTAAAACATTTAATAGAAAGAAAATGCATACATGGAGAATCAGAAAAAAAGATTATCTATTGATATCTGGTATACAAAATAACTGTTGATATCGTAGTGATTTCTAATAATGTATACTAGATGTGCTATGTTGTCTGGCAAAATCTAAAAAAAATATAGATGAAAACAGGGAAGAAATATGCATATATTTGTGCATTTTCAATGAATAACAAAAGCATTAATTCGCCTTAGTAAAAGACATAGCCTATAAAACGTTTGCATTAAGTCTATGATTGATATTGTTTTAGAGAAATACCTTACAAATATAGAGACCCTTGATTTTAAAAAAAAATCGAAGTTTTTATAATAAAAAAGTGTGAAAATTCGGAAATTTCGGAAAAATACGGGAAAAATGCGCGAAAACTGACACCTGCCTCATTTTTTGTCATTAGTTTTCACGCAGGGGGCTAATTTCTAAATTATATCAAGAATTTTTTTTTTTTCAGATAAATAGGACGGCACATTACCTTAAACTAATATCTATAACAGTTTGAATGCCTAGATTTCTTTTTTATTTTGAGAAATCTTACTTTTATGTATTATTTGAGAAAATATGATATTATAAGATTCCCGCCAGTTTTCCATTTAATATGGACATAACTACATGTTTTTGCTGCTAGAATACCTAAATATTTGCAAATTACCATAAAAAAAATCAAAATTTATTCAACCAGGATGCCCTGATAAATCTCAGTTGAAAAAAATGTGTTTCTGATTACTTAAGAAAAAATGCGTTCATAAAAATGCGTAAAATGCGCGGAAACTAGAGCTGCGCGGAAACTGGCTCCTCTACTTCTACACTTTTACAGTGACTTTAACCCTTTCCTGACGGCCCCATAGAAAATCGATCATATATGATCGATGGGTATTAATTAGACAATAATTTCTATGTTTTTCCTAGCCTAATGCTCATTTTTGAAATATTAGTATTAGATGAGATGATACTACTGTATGAAGGTAATTTTTTACAATTTAATACTCCATATTGATTTTATGGGGCCTTATAGAGGAGTACCTTCAGCATTTTTGGCACTCAATTGATAAGAGCCACTTAATTTACACCTAAAAATCATGAAATTTAGGTTAAAATTGCCCTTTTTGAAATTCTTATTTTCAATTTTTTCTCTTCACTATATTTTCATATGCAAAACAAACATATTTACATACAATGGCACTTGAAAATTGATTTCATATTCATTTTTACTTTAGATCACAGGCATTTTCTTTTCATATCATGGTATGGAAAATGGCCAGAAATTAACCATTTTGAGCCATTTCCAAGATGGCCGTCCATAAAAACTAATATTTTAGATTATTAATGATTTATTAGGAATATTTCTTGAGCAACCTTCCCTAAAATTAGTTAAATAAGACCATAACCATTTGTGTGATCATTTGTATTAACTTTTTTATGTTTACCCTTGGTTAAATTGTATTTTTTATCAATTTGATCATGTGTGTTATCAAAAAAATCTGTAAATCATGGAAATTTCATGGTATTAGAGCCACAATGTCCCCATCAATCTAATCAAGGCAAATATGCAAGAAATGCAAATATTCCAAGAAATATGGTATCAAATGAAAGGAAATTTCATAAGGAATAACTTTTGAATTCAAAGTTTTTCAATAAAATCAATATTTGTTTCAATTTTTGGTCATTTTTAAGAAATTAGGCTTTAAAATAGTGATTTTTTTAAGAAAAGGGACTGCTCATGAAAATGTTCTATGGTTACCATGGCAACCAAAATAAAATATAGAAATATATTTCTAATTCCTATGACAATGGGCTATCCAGGGATATTTGATTTTATAATTGTATACTTAAATGATATCTCACAATTTGAATGTGAAAAATCTATTACTCATTTTATCTTATAAAACCCACTTTTGTGCCGTCAGCAAAGGGTTAATATGATATAGACATAACTAGTTTTATTTTGGGCATAAGCAGGATTGTCAGAGACCTAAATTTTCCTATCTCCATTGGGTAAAAGTTACAGCTATACACGGTGATTACAACGTTTGTACAAAGGTATAGATCTAGCTATAATATTTTTGGTGACATGGTTTTGGCCTGTCAAAATGGCATGTGAATCTCAAAGTTTGTTTTTTCAAATAATGGCAGTGTCAGTCACAAGTCAACATGATCCACTGTCAGTGTCACTGAGGTGGTTCAATTTTTAATAAGTGAAGGATCGAACCCAATGAGTTTACCATGGTAGTGTCAATCAATATCAATAATACGTACTACACTACAGCAGTGTTTTGAACAAGAGTCATCTTTGCCACTTTGGGTAAGATTTGGCTCAGGTTTACTTTGGCTTGGGAAGTGAAGAGCCGAGGTTACTTGAAGAATAAGGGCGTGGTTCTGGTTTGTCACCAAAGTAACAGCTACACCCTTTTGCAGACACATACTTCAATTATCAGACTACACAGTGTTGATAAATTAAATGAGGAATGAAGCAGTTATTTACCTTTCTGACAGTTTCAATAATACCAAAACAAGATTTTGGAATGGCGACGTGGAGTGACACATCTGGGCATGCCCCAAATTTTGACAACTTCCGGGAAACCACTTCCGGCCGCGAGCAGACGTAAACAGACTGAACACGCGTGAAGCTTGAAAAACCCTATTTTTACATTATTATAGGTCAAGAACACTACATTACGCTATGTTGACGAAGGGACTGAAGGTTGTTGCTCTGATAAGGTAAGACCGATTTTCAACTTAGTAAAATGGCAAATGAACGCATTAGTAAAAAGTTACGAGATCGAGCGGACCGGGCGATAATAGCATGACTAGGCCGGTTAGATTAAAGTGTAGATCTAGGTAGTTAGAGTAGTCTGTCATCGTAAGCTCATTCGTTCATTCCTTAGATTCTCCCTGCTGCTGTGCTCTGTGATTTTTACTATGACTGATGAATGGTGATTATGATCATCGATGACAAAAAAAAGTGACAAATAGGTCTAGACTATAGAGGCTGGACTTTGAATGCTTGATTCATGAAAATTCAGAAATCACTCCAGACACCCTCAACAACCATTTCTAATCTAGATCTAGGCCTAGGACTAGCATCTTAAATACCCCTCTTCAAACCTCGGAAGAAGATGAGGTCCGAAACATCGCCATTAGTCGATTAGATCTACTGGTCCCATAACATCACCAGGGATGTTAGTTTTCCGATTTTTGTTCGATTTCCGAATTTTTCTCCAGCACCTCAAAAATCTTGTTTCAAAATTTGATATTTAGAACACGTTTCACAAAATTTTCAATTTTGTCACTGTCCTCAACTTACATCCCTGCGCCTTCTCCCACTTCAGAGGATAGACTAGGGAAGTGCCACCGGATACATGGCCTTTGTCTGGTCTTTGTCTGGTTTGCCCTTTTTCATACAGCCTGTTTGAGTCGTCACACCAAGCAAGCCCATATCTAGGGGGGTGACGTGGGGTATGCCCCCCCCCCCCCCCAAGCTGGGCCAGGTCCACTTTCTGAACCCAATATTTTAGTTTTCCCTCCTCCATCTTATCCTGGCCCTCTGCTGCTCTTGTAAAACCACTCACCCCTGCCAGTCCTCTGCTATCCCTGTAAAAACTCCCTCTTATTCTTTACGGCTTTCTGATAAGCATACCAGATCCATGACATGACCAATAAAGTCACCGGATTATGTCCTTACATTGCAAAATACATTGCCGGCTATGACATCCCTATGCTAAGGGTCTGAGCCCCTAACCTTCACAACCAATGGATGATACCCTAGCTATTTAACCTATAGAAAGTCTTTTTTTAAATGGTGACCCCCCATGAAAAGTTCTGGATACGGGCCTGCCCAGTATGTCCAGTTATGTGCGGGCTTCTTACAAGAAGTAGCAAGAGGACACAGCTTCCTTAATGGGTTTCAGAAAGGGGACGGGTACTCGTGGGATGTACCACCTCCCGACTGCAAACAGCAGTCGTGGAGCATAATGACCGATCCATGGACACTCGAGGCAACACAGACCGCAGCATGAACCCTCCGAGTACTGAGGGTTGTCTTCTCCACTGGATGATGCCCGCAGCACCTACATCAGCCTGCAGCTCTGGAGGACAGATCCACCTGAAAACCTTGCTGGTCTCGTCTTCTATTCGTTGGTTTCTTCTGAAAGGAACAGACTCCCACTGCCATCTAAGGAAGTTGCTTCGAAGAGGCAAAGGGAGCAGGCCAGGTTGGCAATGCTAGCATGAGTTCACGTCAATGGCAGTGGTCTGTCCCTACCACCGAGAAGATCCAACTTCACTGCTTCAATAGTGGGTTTGGTGAGCAGTGTCACTGGGAGGAGGCCTTCCAAGGAGTCATGACCAGTATCCCACGGAAGCTGCTGAGAGCTGACCAGCATCCAGAGCTGGATCAAGTAGTGCAAAGGATTCCGTAAATTCCCTCTTGTTGGAAACTGACAGCCCCTATCTCTCCCCAAGAGGACAACGAGCTAGCCATTCTCGGATTCGGGACCCCCTCGTTGCTAGGCTCAAGGCCTTATCTCCGCCATGTTCGTTGGTGCAAACAACACCTTAGATACCACTGATAAGGATAGGAGCAGGGAAGGCGGGAAACATTTATATGCTGAAAAACATACTTAGACAATTCCTTAAACTCTAAAGAATTCACACTATATCCTTGGATGTGAAATAAAGGACATATGTTTCAGAGAAGACTCTAGCATTCTTAGATCATTAGCAATCTTGAAAAAACAGTTCCTTAAGCATTGAGCCTATGGGGTTGTATTCACCAACGTTCACACCTGACTGCAGCGCCACCACCACTAAATCCCCGGATAACCGAATCCGAGAATTATGGCCCTTTATCCATCAGGCTAGTGGCTGGGAGAGTAGGAGTGCTCTAAAACATTCCCCCACGCCTTATCCTGGAGATCTCCCAGAATGCGAGGAGGTTCTTTCGGTTGTAGACTGGTCTTGCTGGAACACCTGTCCGAACCCACTTTCTGGGGTTCGTCCTCAAGTTATTTCCCAAGTTTGAATGAACAGCAAATAGGTGTTAACAGTTGAGCACCAAAGATTACACTGATTTATTCTTGGGCAACAAGTCGACTTTCATATGCATCTAAAGCCGGGTCCCCACTTGGTGACCAATGAAAGTGTTTAGCATCTAATCTGCAGTTTCAACTTGCGCCTCTTCAGACATCAAAACGCCACTCAACAAGTGTTAGGAACCTGAGGCTGTCACGAATTGGGAGCCTCAAGTGTGATGGATGTGTAGTAAATAAAAGGGTAGTTAAAACAACTTTTTGCAGACTCAAAAAAGGGGGAAAAAAAGCTTTTAGTTGAGTTCAGTCTGTATGTAAACGGGCCTTCAGATGATACACAACCACGAGTCCGAGATGGCGTTTATTGACTCAACGTTTCAGTCATTTAATTCTGTTTATAATATCAACTGGTATACATCTTATACAGTATCAGTGGCCAAACAGTTAAACCCATATTCCAATATCCAGTGTTTTGCATGCGGTGGGCAGTTTCGAACACCATCACAAATAAAACTAAGCACTGCAATGTGGAATATAGGTACCGTATTTAGTAAGAAGAGCGTGGCTTGAACCTGCTGTCGATGCCACCGCGTGATAATGAGGTCAGTTCACGGGTGAGCTGGGGAAAAAAGGAATATCGGTATTTGCTTGTGCTGGTACTTGCCGTTGTACCTGCAGTGGTCCGACCCATTACAATTGCCCTGGTACTTGCAGTGGCCCATCACAATCACAAGCACAAGTAAAACTAAGCACTGCAATGTGTATTTGCTTGTGCTGGTACTCGTCGTGGTACTTGCGGTGGCCCAACGCAAGTACCACAGCAAATGGATTTATATGGGCTTTCTATAGAATGCTTGTGGTGGGGGATACTAACACGTGGTATCTGAGACGCAAATTATTAGCTGTTGCAAAAACTACCAATGCAAATAGTATCACACTGCATAGTGGAATTTGGGCTTTAGTTGGGGGATTTGCCACAAGGGCGGGGCGAGGGGTGGGGCTTTGGATGCACATGTTGATTGTATGATACCGTGGCGCCGCCTGCTGTAAGTAAGTGAGAGAGCCCAGCATTGGACCGATCACTCGAACATATTTTTCTTGTTACTTGTTAGAAATTATACTGAATCCTGCCAATTTCTCGGCTGACAACAGGGAATGATCTGAGTATGGATAGAATCCTGATGTAGTAATTTATCTATCGCCTCTCTAAGAATAGGACATGTCCAAATGAGATTCCGGACCATGCCACCTCTGTGTGATTAGCAGCCCTTAACTTATTTCAAGATAAATATGACTCTTGATTAAATGTTGGCCAATGAGAGGGTCCCACTCACAGCTAATTAGACCTAGGAAAAAATTAGTTGCATTGAAATTGGGGATATTCTCCATTTAGAAATGTACTGTCCACAGGTCTAGCACATTGTGCTTGTACTTAAAGGGTATAGACTATCACTGAATCATCCAACGTTTGGTAAAAGATATATATTTGAGTGAGGGTGTGTTTTAAGGCCGTATTAGAAATAATTGTGTTTCTGCTAGACCAGGGAGTTTTTGTCATAATATATATTAAAAAAATATATATCTATATATAATAGTAAGAAATTTATGTACGTTTGGGTTTCAGTTTCAATTTTGTCAAATATTTTATATAATCATGGGACATTTTGTTCTCCGTGATAGAAAATATCAGGTCAGATCAGTTTCATTGTCAGAAATTAGGTTGAAATTGTTTGCACTCTCCGGGTGCACAGCTTTTAAAAGTGTGCTTCTGGGGACCTTTCCATACAATCTCAGTGATACAATGTGTATATATATTTGGCTGAACATTACATACCTTAAAAGAAGATGAATGTTGGAATGAAGGCCAGGTGGGAAAATTTATGGAAAATGCTTCGAATGAATACATCAGCATTTCCTAAATTTTGGATATTATGGGCATAACATTGGCAATTCAGTGCATATCGCACCATAAGTGTATATTTTTGCCACTGGTGCATGTCTTTTTTTTTTCAAGTGTGCAGCAAAGAAAATGCCTACACACTTGATCACTGAGGCTGCATGGAAAGGCTCACAGGGAACATTGCCCTGTGTTAACTTTGAGCTTTTTAATATTTGAAATGGTTTTCTTTGTTGATTCCTTTTCACACTTTAATTAAAGGGCAAAATAACTTTTGATAATATCTATACAATAACACTTACAGAAATGAGAACATTCAACTACATGATTATATTATCAAAAATGACTTGGGTTGGATATTGCACAGAAAAAAATATATTTAAAAAAGAAGAAATCCCTACCTATCTGCCCTATTTTGTTTTAGCCCACGGTACCTGAACGCAGCTTTTTTTTAATGGGGAGTTTAAGATCCTTCAAGGGCGTGACGCAACGTAAACGAAACGTATCCTTTTTCTTAGCTTCAATTAGGAATTTAAAAAATATTTGATTATAAGCATGCTACTGGTACATAACAATTTAATTACGATCACCAACTTTTGCAGTTTTAGCCTTAAATATGATTAGATAGATTTGACGTATCGAGATAGGTTGTGGCATCTGAAACCCCGGGGCCCTATTGACCGTAGAATAATATAACAGTCGTGAGCAGTGGTCCCCATTTATTTGTATCTGGGCGGCTGGTCGCCATAGTGACACTCTAACAAAACACTCAACCACAATGCCCAGGCTCTTGAGAGCACTACTCTATCCTATTGTTGAAGACACAACAGTTAGATAATCCTAAGGTTACAACATAAGGACTATTTGAATAGAAAAAGAAAAGAAAAACTTTAATCAAATTCAGACAAATTGTCACTAACGCAAAATGGTGTTGCGATTCATCTGTTTAGATGAACAGAGGATTAAAAGGATGTCCAAACTTCTGTTATTGATGATTCCCTCAAACATCAGCATGTTTTTTTTTATAGGAATAAATATTATATCTTTTTTGGGAGTCCCAAGTTATATCTATGTAGTATTGTAGCTACTGGTGGGGACTCCCTCAATCAGTCATGTCTTTAGCCATTTAATTCTCTTTGTTCTCAATGACCGGTTACACAATCTCATGTTCAGCTGTTGAAGGGCATTGTCCTACAATGATTGTTAGTCAGGCAGTTTGAGAAGCCAGAAGTGGGTTGCATAACCAGTACTTGAGCCAATCAACCCTCACCCCTCCCCATTAGGACCTCCACTGTCACCTGCAGGTGGGCAGGTCTAGGTGGGTGGGTGCAGGGACCAAGTACTAGTAGTAAGAGCCCCTTTCCTAAGCCCCTCCCTGAGTTGTGTGTGACAGCAGGAGTGGTGGTGGTGGTGGTCAGTACTCATAGTAGCATTACCACACCAATTTTTCAGATTGTCCTTTCGATGAAGAAAATACATCAGACTTAAAGGTCTTTTCTCACTGATCATTATGCTTTTTATTTGATAAAAATCGGATGTAAACTTGAAATATTGTCAGTAAAAAATGTGTATGAAATTACACATTTTGTTAGGACACACAATTTTGTTTAGTGTATTTTTGATGAATTTTTGATGAAAATTTTGATAAAATAAGGTAATAAAAATGCGCGGATGATATAAAATCACCACAAAATAAGAAAAATGAAGTGTAAAAAAAGGTGCCACATGCCAAAATTCACCTAAAAGTCACTCTATTAAAGACGCATTTTTGAAGGCATATAAAAGATTACATCTGGACTACGTTTTGATATCTAGATTCCTCTCATTCTCAGCTTTCTCATGATATAAGTAAATAGGCTGAGGTATAATTATTAACCGCAGGAGCAGTGATTTACTATTGCATTATTTTGCCTATTTTTTGTAATTGTCCAAGGGATTTTACAGGGCGTGTGGTAATGCTACTCATAGCCCATATAGCCTTCAGGTTGTAGGAAGGCCTTCAGTTTATTTAGGGACGACCATCGCTCATGCATGAGCGGAACTTTGTAGCTCTTTTGCTTCTTGTTTATCTCTCATATCTCTCATTGTAAAGGACTTTTTAACCCCATTCATTGAGGAAAACCAGATGCCACATTTGACAAATGCCCGCTAGCTGGTCATCATTGATCCCTGACGACTTCAAAGTTTTACTTCATATTTTAGAGATATGCGTATCAGAGACACAAAATTGATGCTTTTGTATACAAATTGATTTTACTTCAGTCTGGTTCTAAAATGTTCTAAAAGATAAAGATTTTGACAGTGACAGTTTAAATTTACTAATGGCATATAATCTATCTTTACCAGTGAAATGTTGTCTACAAAATAACTAGCGACTAGCATACGATGAGTCGTGAAAAATGCATTGCCTAGGGAAGAAGCGGAAAAGCATTGACACATCTTTAGTATGGGACAAAAGGGACCCGTCTGGGTCGATGACGTGTGCAATTATTTATGAACTGTTAGGAATGACTCACTCAGGATATTGCACGAAGACCCTTGGATATTTTAGAGAGAAAAAAACAGAAATACACGATAATGTCTTTTTATTTCGAAACAATAAATTAGTTTAATAATATCACATGCCGAGAAAGATAGTAGCAAAAATAAGAATGACTTATAATTAGTCATCTGTAATTCTTCCGTCTCTTGAGTACTAACAATAACATATCCCTTTCTCAACCTAACAATTTTCAGTGTCTATTTGGCAACAGCTAAATTCTATTCACATCCTCCATTGTCACACTATAAGATATAAAACCAGACTATTGTATCAAGGGGAAAAACATCTATGTGATAACAGGCAAGTTTTTCTCAGCAATAAATGTGTTACTTTATATGATGAAATGATACGGCTGTTCAACGTTTTCTTCTATATCGGCACTAAAGTCCAATTTTTCATCAACAATAACGCCCAATTACACTTATCTACATTTTTGATAGCATGATCTGTCATTCATGATATGAATGACAGATCATGCTATCGAAAATATTATAAAATATTTGAATATATATTATACCAGCTCTGTCATATTCATGTTTCATACAGTATACTAAATATATTTTGTTTTGTAACAGTTATTACGACCACAGTACCATCGGCATTTACAAAGCAATTTCTGTCAAACATATTATTCATGTCATTAACCTATATAATTAAGGATATTGGCTGTAGGATCGGTGCTTTGGGTATTTCCTATAGGTAAACAATCTGAAAATCCCGACCAATTCTTGTTCTCTGATATCCGGATCTCAAATAGGCCTTCTTTCACTTTTTTGTATTAATATCTCACGGTTATTGTATTTTTTTCTATATTTTTGCTAATGCATAACTGTTATCAACACAACAACAGTGTAAACTTTTGGCCATTGTAATTCAAATTATAGTCAAGTAATAACTTCGAAATTCCTGTCATCAACCATCTATGTTTACAAACACCATGCTGATTATTGAGTAATAATCCATTATTGTCCAAGTAATTAACAATTTGGTCATGTACTCACTTCCCTTGCACAACTTGTGCAACTTGCCTATTTTTTGGGGGTATTGGCGTTGTAACAGTGTTACCTCTCAGCCAAAAAAGCTGGACATTAACTTTTACACAGAGACTGATTGAACTTACATGCATTAAGTCATCTTGAATATACACACGTTAATTAGCTGGCAGATTTATAAAATTATTTGATTGATAACATTTATGCAGTCAGTTTGTTCATTGTCACTGGTTGAAACATAATTACACAAAAAGCATACAAAATAACACCCGTTGCTAAGATACAATAAATTGAAGCATCTTGAAAAACTTATTAACACCTGGTATAAGAAAGCATCACTACATGACCTAGAAACAGACTTCAAAGTGGTTTAACTTTTGTTATATCATGTGACACGTGTACACAACACCAAAAAGAACTAACAGGGTTAAAATATGAATCTTATATCCAGCTTGCTATTGCCCACTTTCTGTTAGCAATACACTTTTTTCACGAGTTTACGCAGTTGACGATCCCTACTCTTATGTTCAAGCAAATCCCCTGGCGGGGCACCACACTAATAAAAACTGTCTATAAGTGCACAACATTGTGAAGGTGGGGCTACAAATTACCAAAATGTTGATACTTAATTCGGTAATAGCGCTGTTTTATGACATGTTTGTTTCATTAAAACAGGTCACATTGTGCAAACTACTCAGATTAACACGTGAAGTGACCAGTTATTACTTGGATTAAACAGTGTTTATTTCTCCATGGTAGACGGGGAGAACAATAAAACTGGGCCGTGATTGCAAATTTCAATAGTGGTGAGGAGCACCTCCATATAACCTCACGGCGCCCCTCGGTCAGGCCTTTGCTCTGTGCGTGGTCCGTGTAGGCTCAGAGCTATTACCTTGCAGCGCGTGGACATGGGCATATAATCCCGGACCATAAAGCAGTAGACAAAGAGTATATAAAGAGTATACAAAAAGTAGGATGTGGCAGTATATACTCTTGTGCTACTGCTTTCAAATTGTGGCTGGTATTAGGGACTTATCAGTGGTTAAAGAGTAGTCAAGAAGTATTGAAGCAGTATAGAATCAGTAGGGATTCAGTATGTCCGAAATATTTAAATGAGGTAGAAGTAGGGGATGCAGTATACTACTGCTTTACTACTGTATATCAGTAGTGATCAGTAGTCCTTTTGCCTGAGGGTACCATGGGTCAGGAAAGTAGTGAATCAGTACTACTTATTCTATACTGATAATTCAGTAGGTAAAGAGTATGTCCGAAATTTTTAAATGAGTTAGAAGTAGTGTAATCAGTATAATACTCTTTTAGTACTGCATATCAGTAGTGGGTTAGTAGTCCTCCTGGTGGTAGCATAATCAACAGTCAATGATACTCAAATATTTGTATTATCTGGTTACCTGTCCATTGTGTAATTTTCCTAAGATTTACATTTTTAAGTATGGAGACAATTGAATACATAACAAATATGCATACAATTGATTTTCCCTCATAAGGTTATTCTAATCATAACCTAAAGTGCCTCTGACAAACAGCAATGGTTACCCCATGATACCCTTTGCCCTGAATCGAATTGAATCTATAGTGGTAAAACCTGACAACTTACCCAGAATCACTGTTGTATTGATTTTGTATTGTCCTCATGAGTCACTGTATGCTTAGTGACCAACTGTCATATGTTACTACTCAAAAATTTGTATCCTTGATGGTATATTTCTTCAAAATATATCCCCTGAATGCACTGTGCTGTTATATACAGTACTCCTTCCCGCCTTTTGCTAACTGACAGAGGCTAATGTGTCTGGTAACCCAGATAGAACTAGTACAACAGCACTAAGGTGACCCTCATATATCAGTATAGAATCAGTGGACTACTGATTCAACTACTGCCTTGCAGAATTTTCACTATGTCCAGGAAGTATTGTTCAGTAGCTTTTGGTCCAGCCAAAAACATCCTAAGTAAATGCAGTATTGAAAACAGTGGACTACTCCTTCCATACTGTGCTAGCAGTAAGAGTTTAGTATAATACTGATCAAATACTTCCCAACAAAGCCTACAATTATCAGTATCCAAAGAGTATTACTCCCACGTTCAGTATTAAAAAAGTATACATTTCAGTACTACTGAGTTAGGGAGTAACCACTGCCTTCTGGTCCGGGATGTTTTGATACTCCAGATTGTCATACACTTTTGCGTGTACATCTTCTTAATATTCTTCAAAACCACAAACAATAAGCAAGTGAAATGTACATCTAAATCTTGTGCCTCGGACCCATGTATCAGATTTATGATATTTGGACTTTCGAATGTTTGCGGCAGCGGCATATTCTGTTGTGTTGCAAGGAGATAAGGAACATGGTCACCAAAGCTTTACTGTTGGAGGTTCTGGGGGTTTAAAGTCAATTGGACATGAAATTGGTGAAGGGATTGGTGAAGGGCTTGGCATGTTCCAAATTTAGGTACCATTTGTAACAAGTATAGTTCAGGACCAGAGCCAGTTTGGGCCATTGCCAGAAATCCTCGTTTTCTGGCCTTACAAGGGGGTTCCGCAGCCCGCGTTGCAGTCAGGTATCCTACCAATTAGGCCACCAAAATATAGGCTGTATAGTGTGGAGATGGGCGCTGGTGTTCTAGCCTTTATTTCATAGTGATATTATGTATGCATGGTAGAGGTGGGGGTTGAGTGAAGATTAGAAGCAATTAATGCTGTTTTGATATAAGGAAGGTAAATATCTAAGCTAGTAATACCTGTACCCGACGTGTCAACTTTTTTTGGTCAATAGCTCATAATGTACCTTAAAATTACTTTATGGGAACTACGATTGGTCACTTTTTTTACTGTGGGCAATTATGTTATCAATTGTTTAGTCCGCCATCTAGCACCTCAGCATTGTGCCTATGGACCTTGTCAGATATAACCCTATCACATTCAATATTTAAATTGTATACATTCGTAGTAAAGCATGGACCATTAGGTGAAATGAGCTTCAGTTATGAAAAGTAATTAGCATACATTAATACAGTTATGAAGCACAATTAGCACACATTTACACTACCAGTAACATTAATCTTAGTTGTTAATGCTTCTTCTAGATCGAGTCAAGAGTAAGCCTTCTCCTAAAATTTGTCGAGTATGCATGGATTTGTTGTAGTTATAAACCTTGACGTAAGCAATTGAGTCCTTATGAAAGGTTGCGGATCAACAGCATCTTACATCTCATCTCACATTACTCATCATTTCAATTTTCGTCTCACTTTTCTCACTCGAACATCATTAATGTATATGATTTCAATATGCGGAGTGAGGGGGAAAAAGTATAGTGAAGAGATAAGGTCGTTCTCTAGAATTCAAATATTATCTATTTGACTGTGTCCAATTGGAAAAATACTGAATAACTTCCACACTGAATAATCGACTAATCACCTCTGGGCGGAAACAAATCCAAGCTAGCTGGTAAATGCTTTAAAAAAAAAATATCTAGAAGAATTCAACTCCTGCCTCCTTGGTTTAGGTTGAATATTCTTGGACTTTTAAGTTATTCCAAAATACCAAAAAATACCAGGTTATTTGAATAACTTAGACTTTATACTTTTATATTATTCTGAAAGCCCAAGGTGCTTGGAAGCTTGCACTTGTATTTAGACAGGATGAATGACCTTGGATTATCTTGGACGTTCTTGGAAGTTAGTATAAACCAAATTTAGTCCTTTCTCGTTTTTTCTAAACAGCGGTAGTCGGATATGCGTATACTTTACCGTGTTCTTGTAAATGATATGGATATGGCTGTAATGAGGCATAAGATCACAGAAGTTTACAGACACTCTGACATAACAATTGCAGTGTTCGAGATCACGACTTTATGTTATTCATCCATAGGGTGCATGTATTTATTTCAAAGGTATGCAGTCGGCAACATGGCCTTGTATCCTCCTGCACAGTGCCATGTTTACTGTCGGTGTTCGATAGTACCATCACTGCAGCATGGGCTAGATCCGGTCCCGCCACTCTTGTATAAAAGCAGGACATATCATTGTTCTTCAAAATGAAAAATACCCCTTTTCCACGGATTTTTTACTCAAAAAATGACCCCTATTTCTTGAAAACACAGACATTTGGTCCGGGCATTTGCTACCTGAAAATGACCCTTTTTTTCCAAATCGCTGACACTTGTGCAGAATATAGGCCTATACCCTTTTTTTCAAGAAACGGACGTGCGACGTTGGTGAAAATGGACGCTTTATCCGCGTTTTTCAGAAACGTGATGCGTATTATTTTATAAGTAGAGTGGCGGGAACGGGGGCGGGGGGGGGGGGGTGCTAGAGCAGCAATTTGTTGTCTCTTTCTAGCCTTGATAGTAATGAAGACGGCATAATCTTCTTATCAAGAGGCTCTAGAACTGACTGTTGTTGTATTATGGGATTTACTAAATAGCGTCAGTTTGACAAGTAATGTCAAGTTCTGCCCCATAATGACATCTCTCGTGGAGAGAAATCTGTGGACGATGTACTGCGCCTCTGAGGTGACCTGGTGCAGAGAGAAGATTAAGGGGTCCGACAGGCAGTCTCCTGGCCTGAAGAACCCCTTGCACCGCTCGTGGTTAAAACCGTCGACATGGACCACGTTGACGTCGGTTTTCTCTGCACACATCCCGAAGTAGCAGTCCTCCATGGCGAAGAAGGGAGTGTTCCGACTGGCCAGGAGGACCTTCCTCATGACCCTGTAGGGCATCACGAAGGTCGTCCCTACACAGTAGGAAGGGTACAGGTCCTTAGGGTACTCCACACGCGACACGAACCATTTGCCGGGTTCCCTTAGGACGAAGGGGATCTCGATACACCAGCCGAACCAGGCGTTGTGGAGCTGCGCAGGGGGCGCTGTGAGAAGGGCCACCAGCTGCGGCACGTGGACGTAGTTGTCGCAGGCCGTGCGGACGATGTAACGTGCACGTGGGCAGTTGTCCCTCACCCACTGCATGCCCACGATGACCTTCACGGACAGGTTAAAGTACGAGTCGACGTAGTTGTCCTGGAGAATGTCCCCGTGCACCTGGTTCTCATCGTCTAGGAGCAGTTGGTCTGCAGCACTTTTCGTGGCACCAAATAAGAACACGTGGCGAACGGGGCCCCTGTTCGGAGGCAGCCAGGTTTGGCGGAGAGCGTGCCTCTCGACAATCTCACTGGGTACAGTTGTGATCAGAATAAGCAAAAGAATGTCTCGGCTACCGCCGCACACGTCCTTTGGATCAATTAGTCTCGGGTAGTTGTTCAAGAAGCAATTTCGACAGTCGTCTAATCTTGCTTCTGATGATGTGACCCGCGTGGGGTCACGGGGTGGAGTCTCCTGCGTCTCGAGGTTGTCTGGAAGGTTCGTGAAGATGAACACGACGCATATCAGGAGGACCACGCCAATGTTGGAGATGTACCTTAATCTGTTCCCAGTCCTTATCATTGCGATCATTGTTGTTTGTTAATTCCTCATCTGAAAATAAAGGAGGAAACAGAGAGATAAAACCTTTGTAGGCGTATGTGCTTTATCAGTTAGCGATCGAGTTATATTCAGAGTATCTCTTTAAGTTTAATAGGGAGTTTTAGCAATCTTGACGTATCTCGATACGTTAACGAATCTCTAAACTGAAAAGTTGTATGCTGGACACAGAATGCAAAAAAAAAAAAAATACAACACCTACGTTCTATCATATTTATAGCACGTACCATAGTGTAGAATTTGAATGAAATATTTCTGAAAAGACTTCATGGAGCTGAGGTTTATGGAATGCGTCGGAGGTAGTAAAACTCCTTATTTGCTTATCATAAACGTTGACCTACTATCAATAGTAATGTATCAGCGATCTAGCTGCACCGGCCTCCCGGGGCCGGCCTGCTTCAGGAAAACCTACGTAGGAACAGACTGAGAGGTTTTGATAACACTTACGGAAAACCTACAAAGGTTTTACATCGCATTTATCGGAAATATACGGAGGTTAGAAAATGGTGTTAATGACACCCAAACCTTCGTAAAGCGCGGATAAAACTCACAGTTATGAGTGTCTCACCATGCATAATTCCAGAAACAAACGTGTAGACTTGAGTCAAGTTTCCAAGATAAAACCTACACCCTGAATAGAGCTTCATGTATACATGGCTTGGGCGTCGGGTATTTTAGTAAAAGAAAAAGTTTTATTTTTTACATACAGCTGTAATTGAAAATACAGAGAGCAATACGTTCGTCTCATTGGCAATTAATTTTGTTGAACATTTTGTAAGTTTGTGAACTAACAACCCAGCGTGCACAGAACCACTTAACAAACGTTTATTAAGTGCTTCACAGTATCACTGCATAATATTGCGCTTAACACTAGTATTAATAGTACTGCGGCCAAGGAGGCTTTTTGGGAGTTGACCCCAACTGGAGGTATAACAAGCTAAAACCAATTTTTTCCATTTCCATATCCTACAGCTGGCCTGATAGTTTGTACTAAAAAAAGGGCGTCCAAGCATATCGTAAATCACTGGTTTCCATGGCAACCACCCAAAAATCAGGTAATTCTGGAATCAACACTATTTTTGACATATCTTTCTTAATTTTCAAGGTAGAAGCACATATGAGATATCAAAATTAAGCATTCCTAGAGTTCTGTAGGATAGAAGGCTGAAATGGGTTGTCTTGGTTACTGGGTTGCCATGGTTACCAAAAATAACTCCAAAATTGACCAGTTTCTCTTCTTTTCTTGTTACCATAGCAACTGCAAATATGGGTTTATCAAGACACAATGTATCTCATCTCAAGAGTACATATCCCCTCTACATGGAAACGAGAGATTTTTGTCAAAACAATGATAATGGAATACAGTAAATGACTGGTTTCCATGGAAACAACTCAAAATTCATGTTATTTCAAATTTAACAGTATTTGGGCAGTATCTCTCTTAATATACAAGATAGAAACACAAATGATATGTCAAATTGATGCACTCTGAGAGTTACATCGGATAAAAAACTGAAATTGGTTGTTTCTGTTACTTGGTTGCCATGGTGCCCCAAAACAACCTCAAAAATGACTTTTTTTTTACTTTCTCTCCCATTCCTGTTACCATAGCAACCAAAAAAACATAGATTTTAAGGTATAACAGAGTACAATCTATCTTATCTGAAGTGTATTAGTCTCTCGTGTATAGATTTGGGGTTTGTACTGAAATATCATGAGCATAGAATATAATAAATGACAAGTTTCCATGGCAACGGCCTCAAAAAAATAAGGGTTTCTTAAAATAAAGACTAAAATGGCCATATCTTCCTTAATTTTCAAGATAGAAGCACAAGTGAAACATCAAAGTAAAGCACTCTGAGAGTTCTATTGAATGGTATATTGAAATTAGTTGTCTTGGATACTTAGTTGCCATGGTAACCACAAATAACCTCAGAATTTACCATAATTTTGAGTTTCCCTCCTCTTTCTGTTACCATAGCAACCATAAATTTAAGGTATAACCAACCACCAACTCTCTCATCATAGGGGTAAATACTCTTCCTTAAAGATTTGGATGATTTATTTCAAAACCATGCGAGGAAATATAGTAAACGACTGGTTTCCATGGAAACCACCTAAAAATCAGGTTAGCTAAAATTCATCAGTATTTGGGCTATATCTTTTTTAATATACAAGATAGAAGCACAAATGTCATGTCAAATTGATGCGCTCAACAAATTCTATGGCATAGAAGACTGAAATGGGTTGTCTTGGTTATCCAGTTGGTATAGAAACCAAAGATGACCTCGAAATTGATTATAATTTTGTTTTCCTTTTATTTCTTTCAACATAGCAACTACTAGTACAAGCTTTTCAAGTCCAAGAAAGTACAACGTATAACATCTATAGGGTGAATAGATCTAATCTATAGTCTGAAGAAAGAGGTCTGAAGGATAGTCATCAAAAGGATATGACTAATGTTTAGTATAGATGCTTCAGCTCTCTTACAATAAGAAATGTCTAATGAAGATCATGAATGAAGTTCATGAGTCAAAATATATCTAGGCCTGTGTAAACTAATTTACTTGTAAATTCTAACAGTTATACCAAAAGAAATTGAATATCCCCAAGAATCCCCAGTAGTTATCCAAACAAGTAAGGCATAAGATATTTTTGTTTTTGTATAAATTATCCCATTATATTAAGAATATGGCATTAGCTTATTTCAGATACGACCTTATGTTCTTCACTGAAAAGTGAAATTGTACAGATACGACCTTTGTTTATTGGTCAATAACATTCCAAAGATTTAGAAAATTCAAAAAAATAAAAAATTTCCAGATTCTTTAGGGTTGAGGGAAACATTTTTAAAAATAAAAACAAAATCGATTTTATTTTAGATACGACCCGATCTTATGTTATTCAGCCAACGAAATTTATAGCAATATCGGGGTGGGCAGACATGAGGGAGCTACTTTTGGCAGCCGAAATGAGTCCGAACTGACCTAGTTACACTTACAGTTCTAGGCTTTATATTCTGTAACGTGTGATATGACGTTGCCAACATCAAATAATAACGTTATTATACAGGTGTATTCAAGTATTATAACTGAACGAAGTGGCCGATATAATTAATGGACTTAAGTTGATATGTTCTTATAATTGTGTAAATGAGATTCAATGCCAGCACAGAAAATAGAATATTCCTAAATATAAAGCCGTTTAAACGCCTATAACGAACACATAATATGGCAATTCTATTCGCGGGCTTGAGTACAAAATTTACAATATACATCTTTATACTCTTTACATACATTTCTTGTCAATAATTTTAGTTTTCTCGGTGCTGGTTGCGACTGAATAGTGCAGCATGGCCGCCATGACATTGTGCCATAGTCGTTACTTGGTGTACTATTAGGTTAACTTTCTCTTGGTGATACGAGAAACAACACCGCCTGCATTATTGCATGTAGATCGACATTGGCTTTTACAGGAGCATTGGGAGACCTACTTTTCTTAAATTCGACATGAGATATTTAGGAAAAATAATAAATAATTAAGATATTTGACACGGACATTTCTTAAAACAAAAATCGTTAAAAAAAACGTGATACGATATCAGGACCCCCAATCAAGGTATCCTAAAACATGCAGAGACGTAAGTTTTCAGACTTAAGTCTGATATAAATAAGATGAATGTAATATTGAGACTTTAAGATGGTGGTGTTTCAGATCCTATGTTTCTGGTGTTAGATATATAGTAAGTATGGTTAAGATGTTAAAATGTCAAAATAATCTTATCTTAAAATTTAAGATATGAGAAACGCACTTTCGATACTATTGGTGTGAAACTCGCAACATTTTTAGTTCAATGCCTCAGATGATTGCTTTAAGAATAGAGTTCTTACATGAGGTTTTAGAGCATTCTGGGATACGTACAGATTTTTTTCATTGGGTTTCAGATTCTTTCGTCGACTAACTTACATTCCTGTTAAACTAATCCAACCAGGACGTACGTGATGCGCCAGGGGGTGTCGTATCACCTTGCTCCAGCGGCAGTAACCCTACTGGAATTTAGTATAGAAAACAAGTACTGCACGTTTTAGGAACCTGGTTATGGGGAGATTGCTCCAAACTGGCCTCGCGTGTTAGTTGTTTAGGTCTGGAATTTGAGCGTCGTCACTTACTTGAGAAGCCCTACCCGTGGCTCCGTCAAGGCAGACTGCTTGTTTCGGGAAGGAGATCCGCTGGAAACTGGTGTGTTCACTTGTATTAATGTGTTCTTCTCATACCGCGGAGTAGCAGACACAGTGATGTTACCCCCCGTCATCAATATTGTTGAGAGAAGGAAAGGGATATTGATGCTCATTTCCTATGCGAGTCATACATTTAATTATTAAGTATCAGTGACTGTACTGCATTATGCAGTACTCAGTGCTACTGTACTCAGTGACTATATGAATGTATTGCTTTACGTTAGTCAATAAATATTCGTATTCGTATTCGTGACTGCGCCAATGGAAAAAATGTAGTCTTCCGGACGAACAGCAATGATTTTCATTGGTTTGTTCTAGCATTTCGGCCACTAAAACATTCCATCAAATACCGTTCCTTTAAGTATAGGATCTCCAACGCCAAACAATTTATTTCGCATAGATTCCATGGACATCCTGACGTTGATTGCGCGTCCCATGCAGACGGCGCGCTTCCCGTTCTGGGTCAGGGGTGGCGAATTATCTACAATAAATCGATAAAACATGTCGGGCCGGGGCAGGGAGAACAAAGGGACTTGGTCCGGATCATAACGCGTGTTGCCTCCAGTGAAGCGGAACGTTATAATCTCAAGGTGCCTCTCCTTGCAGTGGAAGTTTTATCTTTTAGCTATCACTTATTTATGTAGAGGGCATTCAAGTTTGAATGTCAAAATTCTTGGGCAGTTATTCCTAAAAGTGAATCATGAATAAGTAATACATGCAAATAACGCCTGAATAACCCGTCTCTATATTTAAACTTTAAAGGCATATCACATAAACTGGTCTTAGGAAATGGAAAAGGTTTGGGAGGGGGCGGGATTTGGTAATTTTTTATTCTAGAAACTGCTAAATTCGCAATTTCGCATTTCCTTGCTGCTTGTTATTCAGAATACCCCATGTTGGATTTGTAATGTGGGGGACGAGGCTGAGGTTCCCTTGTCAAGACAACACAAAAATGTTTCTAAGGAAACATTTTTACCTCCAATTGGTAAAAATAACTATATCGCATGTTGGATTTGACTAGAACTTTATCAGTAACCAGACCGATTGTTTGAGGGAATAATCAGTCATCACCGATAAAAAACAACCTGATGTTCCATGTCACCATATGCATAAAATTAAGGATTCAAAGGCTATAAAAGTCAATCAATAATTATACATACCAACTGCCAGGTGACGTATCATCAGTCTCTATAGTCTCTATAAGCACCATCGGCTTGTGCGGGCTAGGGGTGGGGTTACAGTACTACCATCTGTTCGAGTTTACTTGGCTGGAGTGGTAACCGTGTGCTGGCGTTTATTACCGGCCATATCTGTAGTTATATAACCGGTAATGACGTAATTGGAAATGTCAATCGATTTGTATACAGCCCATGAGGGGCTAGTTTGTGAAGTCACTCAAAAATTGAATGAATATCAATTATATTAACATGAAATTTATTTGACAAAGGTTTGGTGAATACTTTAAGGAATAATTTCAGTAAGTGATAAGAAAAACATTGAAATACAGATGCTAATCCATTTCTTTCAGTGGCGGGAAGGACAGTTGCTACAACATGGTCCAGTGCGTGGCTGAGGGCCATACTATCGTCGCCCTCGCCAATTTACGGCCAAAGGATAAAGGTAATATTATTTTACTGTCAGGAAGATTTTTTCTTAGATTTTTAAATCAAAGGGAAAGTAAAAGTGTAATGGTCGCGGCCAACAGCCCACTGCAACAAGTAGCTATATAGCAGCCACAAATAACTTAATGGGAGAGGTTGCGACCGGTTCGTTTCATTCTGATTAGATATAACCAACATGTAACCAATAAGTAGAGAATAATGTAGAATTCAGTTGCCAATCCCGCACAGCATTTGCTATGTATATTGGAATTTAATCGTGATCATAATTATCATGAATGATATATTTTCTGATAAAAATTATGAACTCCTATACTACTCACTCGATCTTTTTATCTCTTTTTTTAATTATAAGTTTATACCTGATACCGTGTAGCTAAGACGTAGTTTTCCTGTGTTCCAGACGAGCTGGACAGTTACATGTTCCAGACGGTGGGTCACCACGTGATAGACCTGTACGGCCAGGCCATGGGCCTACCCCTGTACCGCCGCACCCTGGAGGGCACCTCGCTGGAGCAGGGCGCCGACTACTCCAGGAACCCACAGGACGAGGTGGAGGACCTGTACGAGCTGCTCAAGGAGGTTAAGGTGAGCAGGTCACGGGTTCCACCCTTTAGTTTTGTCACAGATTCGTCCAGGTGCCATTCGTTGGTCAACCTACCACAACACTTAGGGTTAGAGTTTGGGAGCTGTGCTGGTCAAAGTTTATGCAAGAATCACAAGAGTATTTTCCAGATAGGAATATTGATTTGATTATCAGGTTTTTATAAATATCTATTGTAAATATATGCTGGTTAGAAATAGAGGGCTGTACCCCTAAACCCCCCTTTTCTGTCTTTTTTTCTTTTTCTAAATTAATTTCATATTTGCTCCATAAACAATGACCGTCAAAGCTTGTTGACTACCCGGTAACTGACCTAATACAAATACAGTAGATTATCTTCAGCCAACACCTTGACTGCTGAGGTGATCCTATTCCTCCAACTAAATTAATGTATTCTAGAGCGGTTATTTTCGTTCTTTCCTTTGACTCCAGATATCCATAAGAACATTTTAATGGTTTAATCCATATTAATCTTAGTCATAAGGTTTTAGAAGGATACAGTATGCCATATTTAACAGAAGACGTAAATATTTGCACTGCGCCTTCTCTTAAAATCGTTATCATACAAGCTCATTGTTACGTATCTTGACGAGCTTCTGGCTTTGAAAAGCATGATGACAATGAGTTTCATTTAGTTCTAACTTGATGTGACCAACATAATTATCCTGCACTCCGCTGAGAGAACTTAATACACTGTAGGAAACAACTGAATATGTATAGAAGATACAACAAACCTTAAGTTTATTGTTTGTATTCTCCAGGAAAAAGAAGGAGTGAATGCTGTCTCCGTAGGAGCTATTCTGTCTGACTACCAACGGGTTAGGGTTGAGAATGTGTAAGTGTTTTAAAAATCATATTCTGTAGTACTTATGAATATATAAATCTACCAGAGTATACCATTTGCTTTTACATAAATGGAAATGATAATACCGATTCAGTGGGATAATTCTTAGCCTTAATTGACTAGTCCCATCTATTTAACTTAATGTTTTTATAAGATAAATGGAAATCATAGTTTAACGGTAATCAGATGGCGCGGAAAGGGTCTCTGTAGTACAGTATGGATAAATTGATACCAAAATTTGACATACCTAGATATCTTGTCCACACCAGATGTCCACTGCTACGGTGGCGCCGCCTGCTGTATTTAAATCTCGGTCTCCCTGTGATACGTTTTGATAAATGCACTTCATACAGCGTTGCTAATTCAAACACTAGTAGGTTGTTGAAAGTACATAGCGCACATGCACACGCCATACCATGGTTTCTCAATCTTATATGTAAAACTACATCGAAAGCATCCTTTTAAAAAAAAGCGCCCTACCAAAAGATCGAAATTTTTCAGTGACATAACATTTTCTTTGTTTCTTTCTTCTTTCTTTTCTAGAAAAAGGAAATCACATAATATTGCCTTCTCTGACTCGTTATAGAGTGCGCCAGTAGATTATTGAAAGGGTTTATTGAAGGCATATGGCGAATAGGCACTCACCATACCATGTTTTCTCCATCTTCTGTAATGTAAAACTAGGTCAATATTATCCATTTTTCCCCAATTGTAATTTTGTAAAATTGTAATTTTTGAGTGATATAAAGACGATTTTTTTAAGAACAACGTTAAAGTTGGATCTTCCTTTGCCCTGGTGCAGGTGCATGCGGCTGGGGCTGACCCCGCTGGCCTACCTGTGGCGCCGGGCCCAGGAGGAGCTGCTCGCCGAGATGGTGTCGGCCGGGGTGCACGCCCTGCTCATCAAGGTGGCCGCCCTCGGCCTAGACCCCCACAAACACCTCGGCCGGTCACTGGCCCAGATCTACCCCCATATGATGACCATGGTGAGAGCCTTTTTCATACATTATATGACAGAAAATACATAGAAATTAGTTTCCTTTCTGATAAAAGTTGGTAATTAAAGGTAGCTGCCGGAAAGGTTGTTGCTTGCTTTGCATAAGCAGATGTGGTGGCTTTGAAAATGGAGAAAAGGCTAAAGACTAGTGCAGCATCGCTTTTGTCAATTTGAGTCGGGAAAACGTGGAAACAATCTACTAGCATTAAAGTAATTGCGATAACTAAGTGAGATTTTCTTTCATTACGACATATTATAAGTGCTGCGTTGTCTCCAGATACATATGTTGATTTCGAAGTAAACTTTTATTGATGCATTCATTTCGTTTAATGGAGAATGGTGTTGTTAATCTCCATATGAATTTATTTTGTAGAAGGATAGGTTTGGTCTGAATGTTTGTGGAGAGGGCGGTGAATATGAGACGTTTACACTGGACTGCACACTTTTCAAGAAGAGGATTGTAATGTGAGTGTATGCGTTTTTACACACTGTTCAATAGGAGGATTGTAATTAATTGTTATACATTTTCAGTCATGCGTTATGCACCCTGTTCAATCAGAGGATTGTAGTATTTTCTGCAGCGTGTTCAGTATAAGGACCAGGCGGGTTCCCTATTTGTAAACCCGTTAAAAACTGCAAATCTTCCAGTCCCTCGAGTCGCTCACTTTTTGTGGTTTAGATAGTGGTTTTTGGCAAGTCTGAATCGGATGGTCTTTTAAAGGTACTGGGAGGAGCAAGAGTGGTCTGGTCTGGGCCCATATCTTCGTAACTAATTCGGCTGATCAGGGAAAATTTGATCAGGTCCCATGATCAGACATTCTGTCTATCATGAATAAACTTTGCAAATAATTATAATTCCTCTTTGACACTATTTTGCAATAAAACAATGAATTTTGGTAAAAGACAAAATCACTGATCATGGGACCCTGATCAAATTTTCCCTGATCAGCCAAATTAGTTACGAAGATATAGTCTCTGTTGTGGAAACAGGGATCTGGGTAAAAGTATTCATCAATAGTACCATTTGTAGGATAGCGTTTTCACAACGTAATGATAGGAATTCCGTACATGTAGCGTACAGTGCATGTCCCTAGCGTATTCCGACGCCCGACCTGATATACCCAACCTGAACTATTGGAATTTATGTTACTCCTCAAACGTTATCGATTTATCTTACCCGAATAGAGACAAACAAGAGCTGGTGATGCATTCTGACGACACGATTGCTCCTGTAGGCTACCTCAATTTTCTAGAAGCCCATCTTGAAGACAAAGAGGTGAGTCAAATATCTTCCTAATAATTACAGCTTACTTCTCAAGTCAAACTTCTGCATTCAGTACAGGTACACCAGTTTCCCTCATATTTAAATTGAATCAAACATGAAAAAGACAATTTATTATAACGTTTTTATTAAAATTGCACTGCAAGCATGACTTTGTATCTATGCGATATTCTGAAGGAAATAATTAATCAATAGACTTAGCTTTATCTTCTGTGATAGATTAATTTTCTAAATAAGTATATGTACATATTGATTTAGATATTCAACAGTATGAAAAGTATTCATCTACGGGGTCAAGTATTTACAAGAAAAACAAGTCTTATCTATCTTTAAATTCGTGTAAATTCCAGGCATGTTGACAAAATGTTTATGTATGTGAGTTGGGGCGGTTTTATGTTTAATCTAAAGATTTGTAGGGAAAAACATAGGTTGTACAAATCTAGTGGCCAGCATTGATAAATAAACTTCTTAAACTTGCATTTTCGATCAAAGGTTGAGGTGCGATAACTCCTGGCCTGTAATTCTAATATACAAGGCTATGATATAACAATGATTCAGTGAACAGAAATGGTAAAATATCTACCTGTTTCATTCTAGTTATGTACAAAAGAGAGCTATATTTCCACACAGATAAAATAAAGATGAATCATATGCATCAAGAACCAAAGACCAGTGTTGCATTGACTCGTGGTAGGCTCACGTCTCATTTCTAAAAAGAATAATAATTAACTTAAGAGCATATTTAAAAAATAAACAACACAATAGCAGTAAGTAAGATTAATTTTAGGAATAAAATCCCGATATTACTAAAATAACTGGAATTTAAGAAAACTAAATCACAAAAAAAAAAAACACTTTAAACCAGCACGGCCCGCCTCGTGCGGTGGTGGGAGATGAGGGAGAGCACGTTGTTATCCATGACCACCAGGGGGCTGTCGCGGCAGTAGGCCGGCACGTCGAACACACTCGTGTCCCTGATCCGCTCGTGCACGTCGTAAAAGTCCTCGGCCCGCAGCGCCTTGGCACTGCCCACCTGGCCGATGGTGCTCTGAAAGACGGGCACGCACCTGTCCCTGGTGACGAGGGCCTTGGCCACCACGTCCATGGCGCCTGTCACCTGCACCCCCCAGGCGTCCACCTCCAGGTGCTGGGGGGTGTGGCCGCCGAGCCGCTGGGTGCCCAGGTGGTGCGAGTTGGCCGGGATACAGTTGTTGATGGGGGCGGCGGGCTGCTTCATACAGGAGCGGGCGGCGGGCACGATGATGTACATGACCTTCTCCGAGACTAGTTCTAGCACTGTGACGTTCACGTGGCGCCCGTTGGTCTCCACCAGCTGGTAGGACGCAAATCTGTATCGTGGTAGAATATTTTTTTGATGAACATATTTGTTTTTCTTTTAAACAGGGTTCCCACGCAGGTCTTAAAATGTATTAAAAGGTCTTAAATAGTTTTTCTCAAATTTGAGGCATTAAAAAGGTCTTAAATCTGACAGTTTTGAAGCGATAGGTCTTACAAATGTCTTAAAAATTGATATATTTTTTTGAGAAATGAAAATGAAATTAACATGAAAATTTGAAATCCCATTTTCAAACCAGAACACTTACCGGTAGATAAAATGTAAAGCATAAAATCCATGGGAACCCTGTTTAAAAGTATACGTACGGAATTCAAAGTTAATAGCTACTGTCTAACTGTAAGTGACAACATGCATGTCTTACAGAAAGTTTAATCCAAAGAGTGTTTGAAAGGGCCTAGCCTTTGGAACATCCTATATGGATACACACGGGAAAGCTCGGAATTCAGCTATGTGATCATATCTCCATTGGTAGCATGTATCAAAATCAGTGAATTGGGATTAGTTTCAGTGCTGGTCGTTAATAGTTTATTGTCTCTGATTCTTTAGTAGCATCATAAACATGTTTAGAAAATAGTGTTCTGCATACACCTTTTTCGCGAGTCTGGGCAGTGAACCGTCCCAAAGACGCCTTGATCCTAATACCCGTAGCCGAGGCCCATTTGAACCCATATCCCAATATATAGCCTTTTTTTCTGAGAGGACATAGACCCACACTGGACACCAGCATATCCCAGTACCGTAATTGGTTCGTGCTTATTACACTAGTAGGGCCCACACTAATGAAAAGGGTCTATAAAATTGAGCTCGAATGCTATCCATCCATCCACCAGATGGTGCATTGATAGAGCAATAGCCGTTGCCTCAAGCTGACTCTCCATGCTTAGAGTTAGACTTGGAATTAGACTTTTTTTTGCCTGACTTCTCAACAATCTTTCACACTATATCTATCGTTCACCGTGATTCCTTTATCCGTATTCCCATGAGAAAATACTTTTAAAGAAAAAGAAGAGAGGGAAATAATATTAGATTCCACAAAGTTGCCTTGCCAACCTGTTGTTCTTGGTGTCGACGTGGATGGAGCCTTCACTCATGAAGCTGACCACCCGGCCCGCGACCACCTGGCCCGTCATGGAGGAGGTGCGGCCCTCCCAGACGGGCGGCAGGCAGCAGGGCCGGGGCGACGCCTCCTCCTGGGCCGCCCCGCACCCAGGAGTAGGACCGGCGGCTACTAGTACCAGTACACAGACCCCCAGCAGGGGCAGGCCGGGCTGCGGGGACGGCATGGCCACCACCCCGCCCGGCCTCTGGGGGCGCTGTCTTCTCCTCATTGAAAGCACCGACGGTTGCGAGGTACTATTACCACGTGGTGTTATTTCTGGATGGGAAAAGACAAGGGATCCTGTGTTAGCATTCATTAGAAGTTTTACCTTTTTGCTGTTGTTTCATCTCATGGTATATTAGACCTTGTGCAGACGTCGTCAAGTGACCACTTTTTGGTGATCACCACGTGGTGATCATGGCCACGTGGCTATTACAAAAATCAAAAAAATTATCAATTCAAAGTGATCATTATGATCCAGTGAGTTGAGTGTAAGTAAATGTGGCATAAATATTCAGTGGATAATGTTCACAGTTAAGAATGATAAGGATTATAAGTTGATCACCAACATAGCGGCCATTCCGTTTTTGAGTATGTGACGTCATCTGCACAAGGTCGGAATAATGGAATTTTCAGTATATGAGATTCGAATCGAATGAGATTCTTCAAGTTATCACAATTAATTTGATCTCTAAGGGCCGAACTTGAACTAGTATCTCAGTAGGAAGGAATGTGACTTGTATATTTAAAGCAACTAATAATGTCTTTGTTGATAATTGTTTTGAACACATCTAAAGTGAGGCGATTCAATCAGAAGTAATTGAAAAAATGTGTTCCCTGAATTTTGTTACACAGATAATGTTATGAAGTCAGGTATTATGAAATAATTTAAGATGAATTTTACAATAACAAACAAAACACTTTTGCACTCAGGTATTTCATTAGAAAAGAAAAAAATAGTACAGAAGTATTGGAAGAATACTTAATTGCTGAGACTAGTGTAATAGTTGAGAGTCATGAGGGGGAAGCGTGTGTTTGTGGTCTATAAAAGGATATACACGAATTGAATATCATAGGCAAACTATTAACTGTCTGAAATTAAATCATTTTTTTCATAACCGTTTTAAGATTATTTTTGTGTTAAGTTCAGAATGATTAGTGGACAGATGAACTCTCTTTAGTCTTAAGCTGGAATAGTACTTTTGAAAGTTGCCATTCCATGTTGAGTCATGTGTTTTATCAACGTTTTGAACAAAAGAATCTGTCAAAGGATGGGCGGATACAAACTTAAACGTACATTTAAGAAAAAGAAACATGAAGATGTTTTAAGGGGTGCAATATGAAAATAGTAAGAGTAAAGCTCATAGAATTCCCCTTACCATAGAGAGCTGGTTTACAATGTTTTAATCAAGCACTTGCAAGCAAATTTGGACTAATTTGGTAAAAAAAAAACACAGAGAAAACGATATGTATATATAATGACTAAATAACCAACAAAAAAGATACTAAATATATACATGTAAATTGGAAAACTGAAAAGACTTTCAATGCTAGTCTTCTATCAAGGATTAATGAGCATTTATAGGCTTAAGTCTCGTGACGTTTTCAGCATTCATCCTGCAGGGTGCCGAGACTAAAAAAACATTCACAAGATCTTGGCTAGTCTGCAGGTGGGATAGGAAATAAGCTATATGTGGTTGGGAGAATTAGGTAATAGTTAATGCAAAGCAGGTAAAACAACGATTTTGAACCCTCAATGCCTACCGGTAATGTTAATTATGCAAACAAATTCCAAAGATTGCTAACAAATATTAAATCCTACCTTTGAGCTGTAGCCAGGCACAAGTTGTGAGGTATAACTGTCCAATGTAACCCAAGTTTAAATAACGAAGAATCCTGCCCGACAAAACAACTCTATCAGGCCACTTAGAAGAGCGCGTGATGAAGTCTAGACAGGTCGGCACGTGCGTATATAGCGGTGACGCCTTTCTATTAAAACTCGGCCCAGAATACGTCGGGCCAAATGGGGCCCACAAAATAAGCTGTCACCGACGAAATCAGAGTTGCCAACTGGATGCGGCCGGCCTAAATGGCGGGGTGCGAGGTCCTAGTTAGTTCCCATGCTCTGCCGGGCAGTAGTGACCAACATGTATTTTAGCTTAATGCCCGGTGATAGACAGGGGCATAACAATATAGAACATAGTGTGGGGTTAGTATGTCGACCTGGCCACCCTCCCTCTGCCTACTTTTACACTGAACCCAGCAGCCGGACTGCCACACCGCTGAAACTCAAAAGTGTGCTTTATATCAGATTATTTTGTTCTTACTGGCACGTAAGTCTAAATGCTGATCAATCATGCTGATCAATCATGTATGATTCAGAAAAGCTACATCTGTTTTGACAGAGGGAGACGGTAAAAATGTACTTTGCATATACATCCAAGCCCTCTTCTCTGTGTTGATCCGAATTGCTGGGGACGTAATAAACAAAAGAAACATACATGATAGTCACTTATTTCTAAATATAACTTCTCGACTCACTATGTTATAACATGATTAGCGTAAGGTATTTTGCACCATCAAGGTGCTTCATTATTTTGCCTGTCAGTCGGTTCAATAAAACCAACAGTTAAAGTGAGGCAACAGATAGATCCAACGTGGGATTCGTCAACGATAATTGCTTAATCCAGTCATGTGGCAGAGGGCAGTCTGCTCTTGGTTGACCCTATACGTTTGTGGGAACAGCCTAATATACGGCGTGTGATTATGTTAACCTTCGCTATAAAAAGAAAGAGGGTCCTCAGATATGTTTTCACTCATCATGATGGCACATGCTACACAATTATGACGGCGCAGATGTTTAACAAATACATGTATGTTGATACATATGTGTTTCATTGTTCATCAAAATAATTGAGATAAATAGATATAAATGATTTTGAAACGGAATAATATAGGAGGAATTCTTTATCACGCCACCACAGATGAAAAGCTTCCAGGAACATTGTCACTCTCTTTCCTTACCAGGTGACAACTTCTGTAATTATAAAATACGTTATACAATACAGACTAGAATATCTGCTTCATCGAGGCTGATCGTTCCTAAATATAAATCACCTATCTTGAACTCTATGGGCCAGGATGCTTGATCTCAAATTCTTTAGCGAGTAAAATACCAGACAAATATCGAATAGAATTATATTAAGACACCTTATAATTAATGCATCTGATTTTGTCAGCACTTTAGTACGTTGAGTGAGGTCTTTTACACCTCTTTATCAGCCATCCATTAATTTTCGTATACTTAACTCTTATATTACTACAGTTTCTGGCTTCCTATACTTGTAGGTCACGGAAGAAACTACGTATCAAACTCCGACAGAAAGAAATACACGTCTCCTAGAAGAACTATTCCCGGAAGGAATCCCTGAAGAGCTCGATTCACTGTCAACAGAAACTTGCTGTGATAGGAAGAGTATGCCTGAGCTAGCCTCTCCGCCAAGTAAGTTGAATACGTTTCATTTAAAAAAAACAAAAACATTATTAACTACATAACATTTATTCATTGTAGTAATGATGCGGTTAGTCAAGAATTGTTCATTTGAGTTTAACAATGTTTAGTACTGGGACATGACTTTAATTCATCACCTTACCTGTTAAATCTATGCGATTGCTTAATAATGTTTCAAGTTTAATTTGGAAGAGTTTCCTTAGTACCTGACAGAATATTACATTTATTAAGTATCAGAGACAGAACCATAAAACTTGATGTGTTGTTTATTATCCTAATTTCATATCATTCTCACATTATATTATTATTATCAATATCTATTGGAAGAGCACATGTATGTGAAATGGATTTAATCATTAATAATAATAATAAAAAAAGTGTTATAGTTCACTTTGCTCTCTATAGTAATTCTTATTATATGTATATCGTGATAAGAAAATATAAAAGTATACTATCGACTTTCCCTTTAACGTGTCTAGAGCAGATGAAAATATTCGAGAAATGGCACGTGTTCTTTACAAAACGATCGCATACATTCAATCAGATTTTGAATCAATCATTCAATCAGGTATTTTTTTTATCTTTTTCAGAATCGTACTGCCATGTCCATTGTACATCCTCGGGTCACTTTTGGGTGACCGGGGTCATGGGGTGGGCCACCCAAGGCCGGTGTATTAAGGCCATGACCTCACAGGCCATGGATGACCTCGCAAGTAAGAAAAGCTTTTCCTGTGTGCGCCAACATAAAAGAATTTCTCGATAAAAGAGGGATTAAGAATTTGTCTATTTCTGTTTCAAACGAGATTGAAATTGGAAAATTCATATGAATCTAGAGCCTAAAGAGAACTGAGATATGATAATATGAAAATGCAGAATATAAAAATATACGTTGATGGACCCTTTTACAGGTTTTTGGAATACACAATACTAAAAGGTTGGAGCAAAGAAGAAAGTCCGTAACAGGATCAATAAGAACTGGAGAGTCAATGCCATCTTTGATATGGTTGAATATAATGCTTATCAACCTTTCCCTGACTGGCTGTCATGTTTAGATTACATTTGTGGTTACAATTCAGTTTTTCTATAAATTAGTAACATGTGATGTCGTTCTCCTTCACTCAACTTAAATCCCCACGGAGTCCAGTCTCCTTTAACAGATAAATGTGTGTTTTCTCTCGACTTCCAGTCCTTTTGTCACATATTTAAACATTTGATTGGTAACACATATACACGTATATATGATTTCCCAAACTCCTACAGACGAGCTGAGGTCGGTGCAGAGGGAGATGAAGGACCTGGCAGTTATGTATCTGTACGTGAGGAATATGGAGGAGTTCGCTTTAGTAAACGATGTCTATAAACAGTACTTCTCGATCAATCCGCCTGCCAGGTAAGCTCCCTCGACTTTTTTCCTTTTTTTCCTTCAAAATATAATGAGACATAAATGTAATTCAAAGATTGTTTCTTCTTTTAATCCAACTAAGCTTATACTATTCTTTACGTGGATAGAATTATTATCAATACGTGTTCATAATTAAGGTTCTTCTTATACTGTCACATGATATATGTGTTTTTAATAGTTGACCAGTTCTAATACAGCTAGAAGGTTACAATAATGCCATCTTAATTATTACATTATAAGAGGGAAAATATGAATGTTTACAACCCAATGAGCCTTGAAAAAGAAACAACAAAAATTCAGATAACTAAACACATCGGATACAATTCCCCCATTTGCCATCCAGGGTCTGTCTCGAGGTGGCCCTACCGTCCAACGTGGGGCTACGCCTGGCGTGTTACGGCTACCGTCCTCCAGGGGGCGAGTCGGAGGGGCTGTGTCGGAGCACCATGCACGTGCAGGGCCTGTCGCACTGGGCGCCGGCCAACATCGGGCCCTACAGCCAGGCCGTCAGGGTAGGCCCTCTTATCTACTGCCAAAGTGGGCCTTTTATCGGATAAGTGTCAGATGATAGTAAATTGGTATATGACTCAGAAGATAGTATATTGGTATATGACTCAAGCCAATTGTAAGGGTAGAATTTGGGAAGGATTACCCTATGTATTTATATATTAAAAGGCGATCCTCCGGGAGCCTTTTACTGGGCCTTAAGTCACTTGCAACAGTTGTGATGTCACAAAAGACCTTTTTGGACAGTGGTTTTCCTATAGTATTGGCTGTCTGTAATGTCATTTTGTCACCAAATTCGGAGGTAAAGTTTACTGTACAATTTTATTGAAAACATAAAAGCACTATTGGAAAACACTTCAACGTTTGAACTTGGGCATACTGAAACAAACTATTTTCTCAAAGCATGATAAACGAGCCTTTTTTGTTAGTGAATTTAAATGTTCTTGCTGCTTTTATGTTAGCATTTCCAGGTTTCAGTAGATCAAAGGCCCAGACTGTTTATCAACAATTAGGAAGGCATGTGTGTTAATTGATCTAGCACATGATGCCCTTGGGGGCAATTGATCTGGCACATGTTGCCCCTGGGGCATGGGTGTTTTACTGATGCTTACACTGTTTATCTTATACAAACAATTACCCTAGTGAATCTAGCACATGTTGCCCTCTGGGCATGGGTGTTTTACTGATGCTTACACTGTTTATCTTATACAAACAATGACCCTAGTGAATGGTCTTTTGGTAAACATGTATACTGAAAATAACTTAGATGAAACAACCAAATCAACCAATACAGTTTACTTATCTAACTACTTTGCATGGTTTTGACATGTGAAATTTGTTGGTTTGTTTCTACTTTTTCATAAGCCCAAGCACCCAGAAAATTATCACAATTTTTTAAATCCCCTAACTTTAATTGGTAACCCAGGAAAATTAAATAGAGTTATTTTAAAGTTACATGAATTGATCCACAAAAGAATTAATCTGTGATCTTGTAAATATGCAAAGTGTTAGACCTTGAGGTCAGTAAGAACTACCCAGGAAAATTTTCAAAATTTTGTATTGATTTAAAATTATGATAAAAAATTGAGTCCAAACCCTAGATACAGGGATCGCCGATTGGGTAGCTAGGCTATTAGATGGCCGGGCTCGTGCTTCTTGTTTATCAGTGAATCTCGTTCTTGACACCATTACATAGTGAAGTGTTTTGCAATGTTTATTTTCTTCTCCTAGTGCAATATGAAGTTCATAGATTTTTAGGTAGGTGATGGATACGTTTTTAATCAGTTATACAAATCCAAAGACATCAATTTACAATATTCAAAGTCCATTAGTGCTAGAGATTTCTGACGGGGTGAAGTCCATTGAAGTTCAAGTACAAGGCGAAAGCTCAGGTTTCTTGTGTTAAGTAAATCCACCTGTGAACTTGAATATTGTTTGACCTTTGCCCGTGAGATGAAATCACTTGACTTTTGATAAGAAATGGAAATGCTAGCAATAGTCGAATCTAGGTATAATAAAACCATTGCAAGGGATGGATTTAATATGACACACGACAGAACTAACCCCACTGCATCTTTTATGAAAAAAAAAAGCTCTCCCATTCAGAATAATAATGTCCAATAACATTACCAATTTTGAGGAATCAATTTTCAAAATAAATCTTTTATAAACGTTGATGCATTAATCATATTTTAGTTGCTCAAATTGGTGAGAGAAAGAAAAAAAAAGAAAAGAAAAATAACTTTCACGATGCCCTTTTCAGTGTTTCTTTTTTAAATGTCCAATTACGAACCCTCTATCTCTCTAGTCTACGTGGGCAAACTACTTCAACCAAATGAACTATGCAGTTTTCTAACCATTCCCTCTTTCCCTTCCTGCCGCGAGCAGCTCGGGGAGACGGTGTGGGTGGCCGGTCAGATCGGCATGGTGCCGGCTAACCTGGACCTGGTGCGGGGTCTCAGGGCCCAGTGCCGGCTGTCCCTCCGACACGTGGAGCGGGTACTGGCCGCCATGAGGCCGGGCGCCGGGCTGCACCACGTCCTCGTCGGGGTCTGCTACGTCACCCTACCGACACACGCCACCACTGCCAGGGAACAGTGGGAAGCCGCACTCAAGGTATGCTGCAACTTATAACTATTTTTTTTCCTTTTTCTTTTTTTCCTCCTAATTTTTAGGAAAGAAAAATAGTATTACGTATGGAATTATGAAAACAATTCTACGGAAAACTAGTTTGTTTTATAGCAAGTTTGAAAGTTTATTCTTTTGTTTAATCATTATATAGAAAGGAGTCACATCCTTATATAACCTTCCCCCACATTCAGTACACAAAAACATATTAACAGAGGGTAGTGCTCTCTGTTTACAGAAACAAAAGCATAATACATGATTTATATAAGAAAACAGGTGTTCATAACAGGATATTACGTAATAAGGCACTCGGATTATATCCGTTCTTTTATTCATCTGTAATTTGAATATTATGGACTAGACTTTGTTCACATAATTTCATAAAGAAAACTTAGATGAATCGAAGAAAACCTTCCTGTCCGATTGACATATCAAATGCTGGACATCTGGCTGTCCGAGGAGTATGCCTGTCACGTGTGGACACACTGGAACTCTCGTTTTAAGATTTATCTTTCTGAAACTAAACATAGGGGTCAGCTGATGAGGAGGATGACTTGGAGTGGGAGGTGAGACGGCCTCCCCCCTCCGTACTCTACGTCACCGTGCCCCGCCTCCCCAAAGGGGCCCTGGTCGAGTGGCAGGTGTGTGCGGCCACCCGTGACCAAGTACACTCAGGTAGGTCACATGCTGATCTCGAGAAAGTGTGACTATGACTTGTACGGATAAACTGATAACGCTGCACCTCAGTGAAGGAGATACTACTATAATCAATCAATGAGTACTATATTTTTCATTGAGTTTTATTGGCTGAATGGGTTCGGCTTAGTTTAACATTAATCCTTCCCCACTTAATATATCAGTTAATATTACTAGAATGTAACAGGGCGGGTATACTACTATGAAGTTTTCCCTTTAACCATTAAAATGAATTGAAAATAATAGGATGAAATAAATGATGAAATATTGCCTACCCTGATTAGTTATAAATACACGTATAAAAAATGCTTGAATCGATATATAATACCAATTGTAAGCACCATTTTACTAGTGTAATGCTTTTCATAAGACTCAATATTGGGCTGTGATCAGTTTGGGTTATGTCCAGAGATTTTCTGGTTTGTGGGTCGTTTTGTGTGCACTCGTCAGTAAAGTACCTGGCACACCGTGACACCTTCCGTGTAGTTTCTTTGGGTGGCCAGTGTGATGTAACAGAACCTGAACGTGATATAGAACATACAATAGATGAACCCTTCACCTTTATCAGACTGCTATTTCTAACTTAAACCCTGTTCTTCTACTAATTCCAGGAAGCTTGACGCTGAATTCTGAATCACTCCTGTCAACATTGGAGTACAGATATATTCCCGCACCCCATCACCTGATGTCGTACACACTAACAATAGGTCGGTTAACCTTCAATACTGAATAAGGGAATATTAAAAGTAGATATTTCACAATATTATCCATAATAAACAAATAACCCTGTTAACCTTCGTTTAATCCATCACATGTTCCTCTATGAATAAATGTATGGGGTTATCACGTATTTCTACGCCCAAACATTTTTGTATAGTAACATGACTCGTCTTTCTCCTATTTTATTCGATAGATACTCTTTCTGAGAAGTGCCCCGACACAGAACAGTACCATGAAGGTTTCCGCCTGGCCCATACCGCCCTGACCACCGCGTGCCACCGGCTGTCGGAGGAGGCCCACACCGAGGTGGTCGACGTCTTCAGAAGTGTCCAGGTGTTCTACACACAAAGCCGTGTCAGTGAGGATCAGCTCAACCAAGGTAGGACTTGACTTGATGATGGGAGAAGATGTAGATATAAACTAGGTTAAAAAAAACAAGATCTTTCACAATGGCCACTCCCAGCTAGCCTATGGGTCCGCTTTCACTGGTGGGTAAAATTAGCCCAAACGGATGAATGATGACGATATTGAATACTGTGTATATAATTATGTGTATTGTCAGAGATGCCACTCCTCACACTTGAGCAGTAGGAAACACCTCGAATGACAGTTTTGTTCAGTACCGCACATGAAACTGGGTACTGAACTGATGTTTGCAATGAACACATAATTATTATGCAGCAGATTGCAGTAGCGTAGCCGGTGTGTGTGTGGGGGGGGGGGGGGGGGGGGGGGGGTCCTGGGCGTCTGGAACTCCTTAAATTTCTCAAGATGTAAGTAAATTATAAGAAATCTTGCCATAAAATGTAAGTTGGAACCCCCTTTGACTTCAGGTTGACTTTAGGGCTGGTTATGCCCCTGGGTTGCAGTGTTAACTTCTTTGGGATGCTTAATTAAAGAATGCAAGGGCAGTTGTAAGGGTACCTGCTTGCCTAGACCTTACAGAACACCCCCTCCCTCCTTCCTTCCCAACCACCACTACCTCATCACATTTTTTGGCCAGAAGTTTTGAAGTTAGATTTTCTCTAGTCGCATTTATTATGTTTACAAATACCGTGCTGTAAAAGCTGTCTATATAGAATTATAAATTAATTGATACAAATTATATATTTTTGATTTCCAGATTTGCAGCAATTGCCATCTTCACCGTGCGTCCTGCCAGCCCCGCTGTTCGTCCCTGTCATCGACTTGAACTCCCCAACAAGGATTATGACCTTGTGCAGTTGATAGGTTTCATTATCAATCATTATCGCTTTATTTTGGAATATAGTGCAATTTTGTAAGATAGGATTATTGAATTACATGGGATATAGTGTAGCTTATCCACTGTTTTGTATCCATGATGGCCGATATTGGATACATTATATTAGATTACGAATAAGAATAAATGATATCTATAAATTGAGTCAGTTTTTATCAGTAAAACAATTATCAAGTTTCATATATTTTTTCTTACTTGGGGGTTTCATATACTTGGAATAATTAATAAAGTGTTGGTAGATTCTCCCAAATATATTATCGTTAATTACGTTGAAAGTTTGAGGTCAATCCAGTGGATACTGCTGTGATTTAACATTTGAACAAAGGACATACCAGTAGTTTATCAAAACATACACTTTAATAGAATACAAATCAATACACATCAGAAGAAACAGTCATGTAAGCCACGTTGGTGTTAAACATACTCCTTTCACTGGACATAGTATTGCTTTCTCAGTTGTTCAGTTATCAAAACTACTGATATTACTTGTCTAATAATCTGTAGCCGAGTCTATCTAAACTATCACAAGTCTGCCTCTGGTACCCCTGAGTGTGATGATATATTTATCTCTTTGATATCAAAACTGTAATACTTTAAGGAAAATAACTGGCTTCACAGATATTCTATACCAAATGGTTGCGGTCACAAAAAATACGCCCACTGAGAGAACTGTTTAGGTTAATGGCTTATGATTTCAACATAACCACGCCAGTTCCACATTACATGTGTGTGGGCCTAATTACGCAGGAATGACATCACACTCTGGTGCTGCTCGGTGTAGGGCTTGAGCTCCTCGCTGAGCGGCTCAAACTCGGCCTTCTTACAGATGTCGGGCACGGTGAACACCTTAGCGTCCTTGATGCCCACCTTCATGTTGAAGTAGCTCACCAGCTCGGTGAACTTGACGCGGCGTACTTGTCCCATGTTGAGGGCCGAAACAGGCACACACTTGGTCTGGGTGACGGTGATCAGGCTGTACACTGAAAGGTTGCCTATCTTCAACCCGAAGGTCCTGACGGGGAAGTTGGGGGCCCCCACTCCTCCCATGGTGGCGTCTCCCACGAACTTGGCCTCCTTTGGCAGACAGTTGTTGAGGGGCGCGGCCCGAGCCTTCCTGCACTTCTGCCACTTGGGGAAGATGATGTACATGGCATTGTCGGCCACCGATTCGATCACGTTGACGTCGATTCTGCGTTTGCCCCTGTACATTGTTGTCTCTGTGGCAACCCTGTGTGAAATAGAAGCAGAGTGGACCATTTGATTAACGCTACATTGCTTTGGATTAAGACTATTGTGGGGATTCTGAATGTACGTTAATAGTCAGGCATGGGTGCCAGGACAAAAATAAAACTTGAAGGTTAACCATCAAACTTTTCCTCCTAGACAGTTACCCCCGGACACCCCCAACCCCCAACCCAAAGTCAACCCAAAATGCCTCAGCACCCTGTTAAAAACGTTTGGAGTGTAGGAAAATTGCAGCCCTAAAATCCTCATCATAATGTAAATAGCTATAAGCAGTCCTGTGAACGGGATGTAGCCATCTGACCAATTGCTATCCTATGTTTACTTTGGGACGGCCGACCGTTGGCCCTCCCCTGGGAGGGGGCCCTCGAGGGTGGGGGTCCAAAAGTCGCATGTTGAATTTAAGAATATATATATATAATGAATTTAAAATGATATTCAATGTAGCTTCGGGGGAGAATGTTGGAATAGGGATGAATTAGCCTTTTAGGTATGGATCCTAAACATCTATCAGAAGAGAGGGATATATTATTTAGTTTCCTCCCCAGTACAAACTGGAAGGGGACCCAGGCGAGACCCCCCTCAAGGGCCCCAATTTGGATGGCGGGGCGGATGACCTGTCGATGGAAAGCACTGAAACAACAGGATTAAAAGTAGGCCGTTGGTTAGACGACTGACAGCCCCAGTGAATGCTTAGTTTACGATTGAAATACCCCACGATGACTTTCATTTCCCGTTGAGTGGTTGAAAACGTTTGATTAATTGGGATAGAGAGATATGTTTCAAAGGATGACAATCCATTTTTTTAACTGACTGATTTTCAATGAGGCATGTACATCGGGAGCCAATAGTAACATGGCAACATTGGTTTCTTTGTCTGTATATTATACTAACAAATACGTAACAATGCTAAATATTTAGCCTAGCAGTGTAGCCAAACCATCAATTTTGCTATTCCATAATCTTGCAGTGATATAAGCTGCTTTACTTTTATATTACGTAGATCTTAATAAGTTTGTCACGTAATGCAGTACTTAGAGTGACTTTTTGTTAATCTACATACCAGCTATAAAACTTGTCTATAAAGTCATGTAGGTTGGCAATGCTACACCATTGAATACACCCCTTTGCCATCGTGCAGTCATGATGGCATGATGCTTAAAATAAGATAGCTCTGGGAAAAACCGACATAATAATGCAGCGTGAAAAAACAACAAAGAGACCTCACCGCTTATTCTTCATGTCAAAGTGAAAGGTGCAGTTCCCAAAGGCGGCTGTGTTGTGCCAGCGGATCCTCTCCCCAGCGATAACACTCATGCTGCCTTCAAAGGTAGCCGGCATGCAGCACGGCTTGGGGGGCGCCTTCTCCTCTTCAATGTCTTCAAATATCTCATTGTTCTTGAAATCTGCGGCCACTCCGCAGACAAGGACCACACAAAGAGCTGCAACTACTTTCAAGGCCACCATGTTGAAGATTTGCCCTCCTGTCAGCTGTATCGATTGGTGCTGCGGATTACTGCTGTGTGCAGGTCTGCGTCCGACTGGCTTATATACAGGCCTATAGGCAAAAGCTCTGGCACATGGACCTATTCGTAAATTTCCAAAGACGATTTTTAGTTTTGCAAACTGGGACACATTAATATCGTATGGGCTGTTATTGGTATATCGTGTGATAATATGTGAGACAATGTCTAATTTGTCCGGACTATACGTGTTTTAAAAGCACAAAAAACTAATATGTATGTGATTTTTGATTAGGACTTAAACGATATGGTTCTAGGTGAATCAAGTTTCTGAACAGCCCTGTTGTTCAGGAACTAGATGGTCTTGTGATCGGCAGTAAACCTGACCCACATCTCAACTCGTCACACTGTCTGGTCACCAGTCACATGATGGGGGGTATACGGGGAGAAACCTATTGGAGTGGCTGCCGGACCCCAAAATTAGGTATGATATCATGCATATGCAATTAAACCAATGTGCCCTCATCTAAATGTCTAAAGCGCAGTCCCATTTCTTGACCTACCGGCACAATCAGGTGACTGCTGTGCTGCTTACATGCGCGGGTCTCATGACTTCTCCTTGTTTACAAACACACCTAGAGATGGCATTACCATAGATATGCACAAAACACCTGTATGGGATTGCACCTTCATACTTTAATCTTATTTTACGTAGGATAGAAAGTGTCAGAAAAAGCGGCCCCTTCACCCGTTGATTATGCTCGTTATAGGCATATACTATCATTATATATAGCCTCTATTTAGAGGCATATATAGCCTCTATTAATCTTTGTATCCGTTTAGATAATATTAATACAACTGACGTCCGCTTGATAACATGGGTGGAGCCAGATCCGTATGAAAAACAAAACCTCTATGTAATATGAAGGTCTGATAATCCAAGTGATTATTCCGGAACTTGGTGGGTCAATATAACTTATCGGGGACGCGTTACCTCACGTTAAATTTAAAAAAGGGTGCTAATTTTGCTTAAGGATAGCGAAGAGTTATAAGCAGATCCTTTAGTCAAAATGCAAAAGCTGTGTTAATGATGCTCGTTTAATGCGTTATATATCACATGAGAAAACGGATTTTCTCTGTTTTATTGGGTGAATCCTTTTCTTAATAGTGAACTATGAAAAAAGTTTCTGAAAAAGTGAAATTTTCACTTAATTATTTTGAATGTCGATACCTCCATTAATCATTTCTCTGAAGGTCTTAAACTTTATAGTAGTACAGTAACATTTCCATGGAGGTAATTGTGTATCACTTTCTTTGTATGTCCTAGATTTGATTTGATTTAAAAAATGGTTAATTTTTTAATATTCATTCATATATCTTTCCCCTTGTTTCTTACAAGTGAACCAGGACGAAATCTGAGGCAGTTCCCTGCATAAGAATGATTTAAACATATCCTATTCGAAGTTTCACATGCGTAGCTTGAACAGTAAGTGTGTTAGCCATCTTCAAAAATAAAGTTAAAAACCTGTTCACGGTTCAGGTATTCAGTCTATTTTAAGCCTGTGATATACATGTACATGTACTTTATATGGAGGTCATATCTAATTACGAGTTTGTTTAGATTCTAGCAATTCATCTACTTCTAAATGAATTATATGAATAGAACAATAGATGCAGCTATCGCTCGTAACACCAAAATAACCGCTCTCTATCATTGACCTCCCTATATATATGGGGACAAGCTAGTACGTTCTTTAGCAATTTTGTATTTAATAACTATCAAAAACGTGAACATTTCAATATACCATACTGATGGGCGATCAGAGGAAAATAGTATCGCCGAGGTCTACCGTGTCCTAATGGGTACGTACGGGCCTTTAGACATTCATTATTAGGTGTGCCTCTGCTGACGCTCTGCATGGTTTTTTAACTTTCAGCTTAACCTTAGCAGTGTTTCGCACTATAGACCTTTTTTATTAGGGTGTGGCGCCCCCTTGTGAAGTAAATTGTAACAATGGTTTAGGTCTTTTCCCATAGTTAACCTGTATGTAGTCTGTAATCGTCCCCACTGTTCAGGCCTATTTCAGGGGGCGCCACACTCTTATTGAAAAAGGTCTATAGCTTTGCTAGCCCATGTTCTCTATGTGGGTTAAGTAAACTGTTGGACATTTGAGACCTGCGATGTAGGTCTTTGTTGATTGTATTTTCTTCCGGAACGTCAATTGAATATGGTCGGTGATATACGTTATCTTTGGTTGGATTTATCATTAGTTTTTTCAACATGCGAAATTTGGTTAAGCCTTAACTTTTTAAAGGGCAATGTCCTTTATCACAAAAGAAGAGTATTTATTTTTATTTTTTCAAATGTTCCCCTTAGGTAAAAGATATGCCCAGTACATAATATATCTAAGTTACATTATTGCTTATTCCACACCATGTTCAACAGTTTCAAGTACCTTTAAGCGCTACAGTTAATGAAAATAACAAGGAATGGACAACATGTACACATTTTATATTAATTAGATTTACTTACAATACCGCATGAGACATATAGTAGCAAGTATAATTAGTAGTTCCTTATGTTTATTCAAAAAGCCAATCAAAAGCCGTTTACACTGGTGTGTCATTTCAATATTTTCCTCATTCTAATTATCATGCATGTGGTATACATGCAGAATACATAATATTCGGAAAGTTACGCACGTAGAGCATAGAATAATAATGTCATGTGCTATTGATTGATATGTACAATCAATAAGGCACTAGTCATAAAGAATACCTAATTTTCATTCGAAAGCCAAACATGCATTTTAAGCTGTAAGGAAGGGCATTTTGATGTCGCGAGTTGATTTAGATACCTAAAGAGACCAATGACATAATTATGTGGGTTTTTTTTTTTAATTTGTCCATAAAAAGCATGCCCCATGTCAATGTTATTTTAAAGTCAAAGTCATCCTTTTTGATTTTGATAATTAATTAATCATGTCCTTTTTTCAATGTTAGGTGTACATTGCCGAGTATATTGCCAAAAGATAAGAGGTAATGATACCCTTGTTTAAATACTCGGGGTACTCAGGCCTACTTTTTGTCATTTCAAGCGAGGAAGCACGTAAAACACCAATGGATACTAAAAGCCTGGTCTATTCATCAAATCAAAAATGTTTTGAATAATCATTGTCTTAATTGCAAACAGCAACCTCAAGAGTTCAGTGCGCTTCTCCAGTACGTCCAAGCATGGAGAGTATTCTACTCTCCACGGTCCAAGCTGACACCCTAGTCGGTGAAGAGAGCCCTGCGTGCCCGGTGGTGCTGTGTGTAACCCTGCTGGAGGAGGTCGTCCAGGGAGCTGGTCGGTGTGTACGGGCCCTCGGGGTGGCAGTAGTCGGGCAGGTCGAAGACGCCGTCGTCGGCGATGCCCTCCTTCAGGTCGTAGAAGCTGTAGGTCATGATGCCCTTATCGTCCCTCGTGTTGACCACGGTGGTCAGCGAAACGGGCATGCACGTGTCGGTGGTGACGGTCACCGTGTCCCTCACCCCGGGCATCCTCATCTGCTCATACACGGTTATGTCCAGGGACGACTTGGCCCCTCCGAGGCGCTGGGTGGCGAGGACCTTATACCTTTTGGCCAAACAGCCATTATTGAGCGGAGGGCCCCGGAACTTCATGCATTTCTTGAAATGGGGAATGGCCACATACATGTCCTGCTTGTCAGCCTGCTCGACCACCTTGATTGTGATCGTCCGGCCATTTGTGTGGATCTGCTGGACAGATGCCAATCTGTTTCAAGAGAGGAATTTAAGAAATAACTATAAACAGGCTGATAAACTATGTCAGTAACTTATAATGTGAACTATCTGTAACGTCTTGATAAAGCGGTGCGTGTAAGGGTCAGTGTGATGGTCAGTATTTTCAAGAGATTTTGAATATTGTTTGGGTGATAACATAGAGAAGGCCCTTAGGGGTCGTCAGAGGGTGCCTGGACGATCCATAAGGGATCGTCACGTACCAAGGGCGAACTTACTATATTGATATATTGATGCAAGGCCGATAATTATATTTGCCGAGGACGGTCAGGGGTGAGGTATTCATGCAGACTAGATTTGAGTTAAAAGAATAGATTGATTATGCGCCATTAGATAATTCTGTTTACATATGACCTTCCTATATATTTCCATTTCTTCCTATGCAGCAGATATATTTCTGTTGATAAGTTTTTATTAAACAACTTCAGATGTTTGCTGAAGGGGTAAAGGGCCAAAAGGGCAAAGGGCTAAAGGGGCAAAGGGCTAAAGGGGCAAAAAGGGCAAAGGGTTAGAGGGGTAAAGCTAAAGGGGAAAAGGGCGACCATGGTAACCACCATGGTTACTACTATAGTAACCACTATGGCTACCACCATTGTTACCACCATGGTAGTTACCACCATGGCTACCACCATTGTTACCACCATGGTGGTTACCACCATGGTAACCACCATGGTTACCACCATGGTAACCACCATGGTTACCACAATAGTAACTAATATGGTTTCCATTATGGTAACTACCATGAAAACCAACATTACCACCATTGTAACTACCATGGTTACCACCTTGTTTACCATCATGGTAACCACCATGGTAACCATCATGGCAACCACCATGGCAACCACCATGTTAACCATTATCTCCATAATAAACATCATGGTAACCGTTATTGCAACTACCATGGTAACCATCATGGTTACCATGATGCTTACCACCATGGTTACCACCATGATAACCACTATTGTTACCACCATGGTTGCCATGGTGGTTATGTTGGTAACCGCCATGGTTACCACCATGGTTACCACCATGGTAACCACCATGGTTACCACCATGGTTACCACCATGGTTACCAACATGGTTACCAACATGGTAACCACCATGGTTACCACCATGATAACCACTATTGTTACCATGGTGGTTACCATGTTGGGAACCACAATGGTAACTGCCATGGTTACCACTATGGTAACCACCACGGTTACCACCATGGTTACCAACATGGTTACCAACATGGTAACCACCATGGTAACCACCATGCTAACCACCATGCTAACGACCATGGTTACGACCATGGATACCACCATGGTTAACACTATGGTTTTATTGAGAGGCGATCACTGAAAGTGATCGCCTTTCTATTGTAATGGGAGGAGCGTGAGGTCTGAGTCATGGTTATTTTGGGAGGAGGTCAGCTGGGTGCCGGCGGTCCAAGGCTGGTGGTGACTAATGGGTGGGAGTGGTGTTTGTTGTAGGCTGGATAACAGCAGATTGCATGCTGAAAAAAGAGAAAGTCTGTAAGTGTTTCTCGGATTGGTCTTATCAGTAGATTTTAATGAGATGGGGTGATATGTATTGAGAATGGTGAAGTGTAACCTGTAATAGAGCCAATAAGGTATGCTGTGAGTCATGGCTGAGAAATAGGCACAGAAAGTTGGGTATAGAAAGTGTTGTACTGACTAGAGCATGCTGGGAGGCAATGTGTGGGGATATTAGATGGTGGTATTGCATCAGCGAGTGAAATGCTGGCGTGGTCAGGGCAGGGGGTGTTGCATCATGGCAAGGAATTCATAGGACCAGTACACACACTTTACATTGAACTGAAAGACAAGTGCTTAAACAGATTATGTTGTCGACTTTCTTGTATCTGTTGATACAAGAAAACATATGTTGTTCTCTTGCATTTCAGTCTTTACAAACAATATTTTCGTCTACCTGCAATTGCACAAAGTTTATAGACAGACTGGATAAGCTTGCGCACACTTCATATATGTGACGCCACTGAACACACGCTTCCTTTCCTCTTTTTTTTTTTTTGTGGTGATCGCACAACACTTCGCAGTACTTCTTTCATCGGTTCTTACAGATCATACTTCAGGCCATAACGACGTGCAGGAAAGACAAAAAAAAAATACATAGATAATTGCATTTTCCGCGCCAGCAAGACCACGGGTTTCCTTGGCCCTTTCTCCGGTACACATGACGTTTACCAGGTGGTCAATGTTCGCTCAGTCCAAATTGTTACCATGGTCTTATACTGCGATCGCCTCTTTTTGGAGCATATATGCTCTACAAGGTCGTGACCGCTTAGCTTGTTTATATTTATTTCGACCAATTCTAACACAGTTAGTTCTTCCATGGTCACCGCCATGGTCACCGCCATGGTCACCGCCATGGTCACCGCCATGGTCACCGCCATGGTCACCGCCATGGTCACCGCCATGGTCACCGCCATGGTCACCGCCATGGTCACCGCCATGGTCACCGCCATGGTCACCGCCATGGTCACCGCCATGGTCACCGCCATGGTCACCGCCATGGTCACCGCCATGGTCACCATCATGGTCACCGCCATGGTCACCACCATGGTTACCACCATGGTTTCCGTCATGGTTACCACCATGGTAACCACCATGGTAACCACCATGGTAACCTTCATGGTAACCACCACAGTTACCATCACGGTTACCATCATGGTTACCATCATGGTTACCACCCAGTTACCACCACGGTTACCACCATGGTTACTACCATGGTTACTTCCATAGTCACACAGGGACTAGGTCACAAAACTTCACTGAATCACAAAGTAATGAATTAATAATTGAAAGAACGCTGACATAATTAAAATGTAAAAAATACAAATAATTAACAATAAAAGTAATAAAGAAATAATCAATTGAAAAATGAATAACTGAAAATAAAAACTCAATGAATAAATGAAAAATAATTAATAGAAATAAATAATGAATAAATGATGAACAAAATGTGGTTAAATAGGCTTTGATAGACACCTTGTGCACCTAGCATGGTCCAGTGGAGGTAGAACAGACAAATCAACAGGGATGTTGAAGCGCAATGTCAGTGCATCGTCAATATTCAGGGCAATGTAACTTCATATTGTTATTCATAATTAGCAAGACATACAGATATGAGTTAACATCTTAAAATTCAGAATTTCCTAAATATTTTACTCTCACACTTTTTATTCATATTTGTGATTAGGTAGTTGTCCAGAATTTCAAAATTTTTAATTTTGCAGAAATTAGTACTCATTTCTAGTCTGTCAACTGAAAACTGAAATTTCTTTGAAAATGTCTATACTTCATCAGGGCCCAGGCTTTAATTATTATAATAATTAACCTTTTTACTAAGTTTGTATTTATAGCTTTTTTACTTGTTTAAATTTTGTTGTGTGAAATATGAGCTTAAGTCTGAAAAATGGCTCTTTCACCCAGCTGATATCAGGGGTCTATACCAATAATCCTTATAGTAGGACATTCATATTACATACCCACAGGTTCTATATGCTACGGATTTATCACAGTGTTGAATCAGTCTTGTTGAATTAGAAACTGAATTTCCGTTTGGACCGAGGGCAATTGAATATTTCCCCGAATTGTATCAGAACATACTGTGTACTACATGTGTGTTGTACAGGAGTCCTATTCCATCCCAGTGATTGTAGAACAATTGTAGAAATCACCCATTATACTCGTTATGTATCTCAATGTTGAATCAACTTTGTAGAATTAAGCCGCATACCCACCAGGCCATTTTTACCAAGTCGCTTGACTAATCTCATACATTTCAATCCTACATAATGCCAGCCAATCACTCAAAAACACAATCGGCTTGGTCCAAATTGCCTTTTACCCCTTACAGACTAACCCCAGAATGCGCATTATTCTATATCAGGATTCCAACCTCCATATGTTTAGTTTTATCCTGCCCTCTAAAACTGGGTAAATAGAAGATCTGTTATTGCCCTGGAGGGCAACAATGCCTATCTGTGAATGCTAATGCCAATATCTGTGTTGTCAATAAAAGTTTTCAATATCTTTTTTGAGTAGTTGATAGAGAACAAATCAAGTACAGACCATGGTCACACTCAGCATCTGCTGTTGCCCCAGTTTGCCCAAACCTATGTCTCAGACTAAAGTCCTCAACAGTGTGAGCAAACCAAGGCAATAACAATTGCTTTGCGCCCCCTTGGTCTATACTACATATTTATGCCTGTGCTAAACTGCCACCATGCACACATTCTGAGCCTAGTCTGAAAAGGGCATGATTGCTCGGTATGTGGCTTTCAAACCATAATATTTAACCTATTGCTGTTATTTAAAAGCAATCGTAAAGTTGAATCAGTGATACCGTCTGTCAAGAAATGTTGCCTTTTTTGTGTACATAGACTAGAAACTGTTTTCTCTGGTCTGTTGGTTAGGAAATTGTACTGTTTTAAAAAGGGAAAATGGAAGAGAAATGGGAAGAGAATGATTCTAATAAAACTCATTTTGGATGCAATCCAACTGTATCTCTTGTAAGTGGATCAAGTTGAACGTTCTCTAAGTAATCTTTCACCTCTCTATAATGTAATGGATAATCTTCTACAAACACGTTCTGTGACCATACCTTTTTGGTACTTCTGTTACCTGCCCAGTTATCACGTAATAGCTACATCTCTTTGTGTTAGGTTGAGACTCTCCAAGACAGAGTGTTGTAATAAAGTTAGATTCTGGTGAAGTTGAGACCTAACCAATATAGAATGTTATTATAATGTTATTTTTATGTGAAATGATATAACCAGAATGTAAAATACATAATTGGGTGCCATCAAAATATGGTAACAAGAATAAAACCAGGACAAAATAGAATCTGACTGCTATATTATAATGATGTCATATTCTTGCCTGGTGTATTTTGTCATTTTTATTTCAAATTGGGAAAGAAAAATATGTTTTATTAATTGCCGTCTTGTTTATTTCCATAAAAGCATTAAGAGTATTTATCAGGTGTGGTGCTCGATACATAGTAAGATGTGGTCACCAATATGTTTAAATTGTGAAAATAAGATTTAAAACTTGAAAATCTTTTTTTTGTTCTATGGTGCAACATCTTAGAATAAAAATGTAAGAAGAACTGAGGAGGACGTCCGAGGATGGCTATACATCCCATAGGGAATCATCACGAACCATGGGCGAAGCCTGAGGTTCGTACAATCCCCATTGGTCGTACATCCACCCGAGGACGTTCCCTAAGGTTCTTCTATATTTTATCACCCAAACAGAATTCAACAGTATTATGAAATTCAAAAACACGAAAATAAGGAGTGGTACATACAGACTGTCAAGATGCACTACCCATGTACTTACCGCTCCTCTGTAGTGCGGGTGATAATATGCCAAGTTTTAGGAAACACCTACAGGGGGGTGTCACATGTAATCAGTTAATTTTCTCTACTTCGGATAGCTGGCTTACAGTATTTTATAATTATGCATCTGGAGATTAATTTGGACCAATTTTGTCGGAAAAAAACACAGAGAAAATTATTGAAAAATATTTTAATACTTGCTATAATATATATCTAAATATAAGCTTATGTAATGAATGAATCTTCAAACCAACTGATAATAAGAATGATAGACATAATTATACAGATAGCAAGTGAAAACATATAGCTGATATTGCGCTCCAGAAGTACCAGAAAACAGAACTCTTCCTCAGCTATTTCTATTCAATTCGGGAAATGCTATTATTTCAAAAAGCATTTCAAAAAGAGTAAATTGCACAATTCTAATCAAACCTCCTATTCATAAAGACAAAACTGAATGGTCAAACCCAGATGAGGTCGAGCTCACTTGGCAATAGCACTTGACACAACTCGATAATTTCTTATGAGGCACTGTGCGATACATGTTCTTCAATATAGTGGCGTGCCCTGGTGTATTAAATTTGAACAACTTTGGAAAGGTGTATAGCTGTCTCTCATTTGAGGTGAGTATACGCCCTTCTCACGAAGCTGCGCAGTGGAGACCTTCTGGCCAGCAGAACCAAGGTGGCGGGAGTCAACAGGCTGGGTCACCCCACTGCATATAGGCACACAGTGGAACCATTTAGAACTTTTTTTCTTTATCTCACAAATACACTAACAAGAAATTAAATGTGCAACTTTTAGCATTCATTTTAGCATGCACAAATATTTGTTCTTTGCTACAAGTAACTTAATTTCATGATACAAGATGCATTTTAGATACATTAAGGAATCTTTCAGCCAAACTGAATTTTATTCTGAAAGGAGGTCAACTCTAAAAACAAGTTGATTATGGGTACTCACCAACAGGGATTATTTTGCACCTCAACTTGAGTGGGTGTTAAGGGGTCCTGGGCTGTGGGACTGAACTGGTGTGAACAACCACAACTAACCCCTCTGCCACCCCCCCTTCCATACAGACAAACTGTGATCTACTAACAATTACAGACCCTTGGCCATCTGAATGGTCACCAGTTCTCACTTCATTCTGCTTCAAGTATAGTGGTCAGTGCTGCAGACTGAATTGGACTGCACTCCCCTCACCAGGGTTCACATTTTTGCCAAAAGGGGGTGCCACCTTTAGTAAGAAGGGTGTATAAACCCAGGGGCGGATCCAGGAATTGTTTAGGGGGGGACAAGATCTGATCAATAGGTAGTAGTATATAAGGGCCAAATTTATGGACAGTGAATACCCTCTCAATCATGCAGTTTGAGGAATTCTGAGGTACTATGGTGACCTAAAGGGACAAGCACAATTTCTTATACTTTCATTTTCAATTAGGCCTACCATTTTCTTCCAGTGAATTTAGGTATATATGATATATGTTGAGTAGGTTATGAGAAAACTTTGAAAAGATACCCTCTCAATCATACAGTCTGAGGCATTCTGAGGTAATATGGTGACCTTAAGGGATAGCAAAAATTTCTTGTGCCTTTCTTTCCATATCTATTTTTCCAGGGAATTTAGGTATATGTGGGGATAAATTTGAGAATTTTTTTTTTTTAAATCAGCTCTCAATCATGCGGTCTGAGGCAATCTTAGGTACTATGGCGACCTTAAAGATCCTGTGACACTTCAACCTTGCTATGCACATTAAGATTGGTCTTTAACAAATAGATATATCTTGCTTCTTTATACTGATAGTAAATGAGCCATTAAAAAGTATTTGTTAATTGTATTTGGAAACTGCCTTATCTGGTATTTGCTGATGCAGCCTTGGGACCAGGAATATGTGACGTCACCAGGAGACACCCCTCTGGTATACATGTATATCGGTATACTAAATACCCTTCAATGGCATACATATATATATACGTTACCAATGGGACTCAGTTTACACCAGTATACATTTATAAACCTTCCCTAAGCATGACAAGTGTATAGTGTTGTTTCTGTTGTACTAGTTGTATTATAAATAGGCATGCTTTCGTACATATTCTTTTGAAGGTTTGCACTACACCTAACAGCTTTCTAACAGTTAGTGCTAACTTCCACTTTGGAATAAGACTGAAACCTGTCGAGTACTATGCTATAATTGATATTTGAGCTTATGATTCAGTAACTTGTGGATGTTCAAATCGCAGGTTTCAGAGGGAGTTATAGAAGTAAATAATTGCAGGTAAATACAGAATCGCAATTATATATCACAGAAAAGCATCAACACAATATGAAACAAATTTATACATGTTCTAAATCTCGATACTGACTTATTGTGTAAAAAAAAGTATCATATGATACTTATTTTTTAGTATTTTGATTGGATAAATGGTTAGAAATCGCAATACAATATCACAATTGACATTGAAATGTTTTCACATACTATTGATCTTTAAATGGGTAAATGGTCATTTATATATTATTTCTATTCATCTGTTATATAATACTACATTGCTTTCAAAATATAGCACAAGTTAAAGTTATTGTAACAACCTTGTTTAAATGATTAAATATCTACATAAGAGCAATAACAGCTAGTTTTCAGTGAGTAAGGCTGTTCTCCCGGTGACGTCACAGGGAGGGTTCTGTAGCAGGGTGGGCAAAGAAAGATAAGGGGCTCACTAGGAACATACAGTTTATTTAGAGCAGCTAGTGTACAGCGTTGTAAAGGTTATTCTACAAAGGACATACAGGAACACTTTACTTTTATTACATTCTTGCTGATAGCTCAATTAAAGTTGTACACTAAAATCGTGTCACAGGAACTTTAAGGGATAAAAAAAATGTCTTACACTTCAAATTTCTATAAAAAAATTTCAGGAAAATGAGGTATATGATTATGTGGGGATAACCTTTGAGAAAATTTTGAAAGGATAACTTCTCAATCATGCTAGGCGACGGCCGACTGTGAGAATCGGCGGTAAAGTCGCCCAGAAACGCAGGATCGCCCGGCGACGCCCTGTAGGTATGGTGCGTTTCTGGGCGACTGGCGACTGGCAACAGGATCGCCGGTAAAATCACCGGTAAAATCACCAGTAAAATCACCAGTAAATTATCAAACTTGCTTGATATTACCGTCGCCCGGCGACGACGACGGCCGTTATTAGTGTCGCCGGTCGCCAGTAAAATCGCCTAGTGGGTATGGGGCTTAAAGGATAAGAAAAAATTGTCACACTTTTAATTTCTATATCAATTTATCCAGGGAATTAAGGCATGCATGGAGACGTCCGGAACGCCTCAAACTGGCACGCACCTCCCCCCTCGAAGAATACCAATTCCCCAATTGACCCGCTCGCTTCGTGTGTGAGGCACAACTCTTGATCTTACACCTCGTTTCTTGTTCGAAATCTTCGTCCGGCTTGAGACCAAAATAACCCCAACGTCCCTTCGTCGTAGAAATCGGAAACCCCGAACTACCGAGGAACGTCACAAATTTAAGGATAATTGATGAATAAAGAAAAAATAATTACATAGAGCTGTACATCGTCTTAAGATGCTAGCATTGGTCACAGTCTGTTAATCCTGACCTTCACCCTAGTCGTATGAACACTCATACATCATTCTTTGCTTTCTTAAGCCCCAGGCCTTGATATTTTCCCTAGAACTTTTAAACTTTTTGAACAAATGATATCTCCCTTAATATGCAAATTTCCCCTACCAATGATAGCTGTTGTATCTGTCCATGACAAGTGATTTTTCATACTATCTCAAAATTGACAACTATATATACAAAATGAATAAAAATATTCATTGCTAGTTTTCCATCATGGTAAATCATGGATCATGGATTAAAGAAAAATGCTTGAACCTTATGAGATGTCTACCTGTTTCCCAGTTTGCATTTTGATCTAAGCTAGTCTGCAGGTCAGGGTTGACATAGTGACACTGATATTGGAAATAAGTTATCTGTGGTGGGGAGTATTAACATAGCATACCTCTTGGGCCCTGGAAGTGGGGGATCCCAATGTTGTCATATAGAAAGTGGCTAGTTGACTGCCAACTAAACTCTTTGTCAACTAAGTGGGGACCATACTTTGATTACTTTGACCGTTAATCTTTGTTGCCCATGTATACAATACTCCCAATTGCCAATTTCAAACAATTGTATCACTCCTGAATTCACATTTTCTGTAACATTATCATACACGCTAATATGGTAGCTCAGAGTTGTGTAGTGTAATAGGGCCTTATATGTCCACCAGCAATAAGAGGGGGATATGTTGTCAAAATTCCATTTCTTTTATTTCCTATCATTTTGACAGGTTTATAATCTCTGTAGAGGTTTACATGTGCTTATGGGAACAAACAAGAGTCTGAAAAACCTGTTGCATAATAAAACTGTTGTAGATACACCCTAAACTCTCATAAATATACCCCAAACCCTTGTAAATACACCCTGAACTCTCATAGATACACCCAAAACCCTTGTAAATACACCCTGAACTCTCATAGATACACCCAAAACCCTTGAAAATATACCCCAAACTTTCACATATATATATACAGCCAAAACCCTCATAAATACAGCCAAAACTCTCGTAAATACATCCAAAACCCTCGTAAATACATCCAAAACCCTCGTAAATACATCCAAACTCACGCAAGCAAAAAAACTAAAAAAACGACAAAAAAGGTGATTGTAAGTTTATGAAACAAAAACTCACATAGCCTCTTCGTAGATTTATTATGAAACAGGCCACTGATTAGGAGATCTGGTTTAGATTGTACAACAGGATCCTCACACATAATTACAAGCAGTAGATGTCTGACCTTAACAGGTATGGGTCTGGACCACAAAATTTGACACAGCGACAATGCTGTTTCTTAAAATTGACATGCAACATGCCATCCTAGGGACATGTGACATTTTTCCATTAGTGACATGCAACAGAGCTGGTTCTTAATTTTGAATTAGAATAACTAAGTAACAAGGACATGAGGCAGGGCCTTTTCTTAAAAAATATCACAACATTGGTCCACACAGGACCACAATGGGAGACCAGACAAACTGTTTGAATTGAATCCTGTATAAATAAAATGAACCAAAAAAAAAAATGAATAGGGAAATACATATAATCCAACATAGACCAAAAGTGATTAAAATTTAATCATGCCATCCCAATGATTGCCCTTAAAGTGGGGTTTACACAGGCCAACAAAATTGTCAAGATAAGGGTTACCCTAAGCCTTATGACAGTCCCGACACTTATCCAAACAGTCCAGACAGCCCTACGATAGCCGTGACAATATTACAAACAGTATAATATTATGTTGTTATTTAGGATTTACACCAAATTTTCTAAAATTCTGTCCTGGTTTTCCCCCGTTACCATCTCAATCATTGACATATGTAAAGTTTACAATGGTTTTTCGATCTTTATGTGAGGATGGTTGCTTTATTTAGTACAGAATTGGCACTTGAGATTGTTTAAATTATGGGAGCTTTAAGAGGTAATATAAAACCAAACACAAGCAGATAGGTTTAAGACACCATAGTCTCATGGCAGGACCTCACCGTCTCTCAGCCAGTGGTTGGAGGGTGGCCTGTGTGGCCACCCAACCATAGCTGAGGGAGGGGAAGGTTTGATGTCAGCATAGCCGGGAGTTTCTACCATAAACACTTTAATGTAAATCCCTTAATAAAATATCCCCTAACTTAACACATAAGTCTGGTTATCGGGCTGTGTAAACTATGCTTAACACTAAAGGGATAAGGACAAGATCACTCCTACAGAAAAAGCCCCATACCCCGAAGGAGGTTTTGACCAAGTCAGTCGACTAATCAGTGTTAAAAATCAGCTGATTCTATGAGAATTATCTGCAGATTTTAGCACTGATTAATATCAAACATGTTCATTTCAATATTTTATATTGATTGTGGGTCTGAATTGGTGCTAAAATCTGCTGATTACACTGGCAGATCCAGGATTTTGAAAAGGGGGGGCACGTTATCGGAATACAAATTTCTTAATTACTTTTTGGCTGAATTTTAAAAAAACCACATAATTTTCCAAAAAAATTGGGAGCGGCGTGCTCCCCTGTTGCCCCTCTCTGGATCTGCCCATGGATTAGTCTGGTACATTCAACCTAGTGGGTATGCCACTTATGCCACTCCCGGGCTGAGTGGAATCTCGAGCAGGAGACCAGCTTGTAAGATCGAGAGTTGTGTCTTGTGCACGAGGGTGAATGGACAGGACATTCGGTATGAGCTTTTGGGGAGGCTGGGGGTTTGTTCTAAAAGGCCAGGGGCACCGAGGGGGTGTCGTTGCGGCAGTAGGAGGGGTCGTGTCTCTAGGTAAAGGCAAAATAGTGGGGGTACTGCCTGCCGGGCGGGTGATCTCGGGTTGGTTGGTCTCGGGTGTTCCATCAGACTACCGGTCGGTCCAGACTTCGGGGAACCCAGGGTGTGCTCACATTTAAAGGGTGGTAGCACAGCGCCGAGAGGGTCGCAACTTCGTTCCTGTAGTTCCGTGCCGACTGCTTATGATGTCGGGCTTTCGTACTATGCCGGTCTTTTGGGCTAAAGTGAGTTCTTGGGTCATTTCTGGCATGCGGGCCATCTTCGGGCTTTCGGGCTAAGTATCTAACTTTTAGGTAACTCTGGATATCTGGCTAGGCTGTCTATTAACTTCTACTCGTGAAGATCTCTGGCTCAGGCTAACTGGAAGCATACAAATGTTGTATTCGTTTATGTCTAACCCTATCAATGGACGAATAGTAACATAGTAAGATAGCATGCTTCGAGGATTCGTATTTGTCCATAAGTCTTTTGACTAAGTTACCAACCTCATTATATATAGGCGTGATTTGTCCCGATAAATGTTTTTCAGTCAAGTTGTTAACTCCCCCCATCAATATTACTCTATCATATTTACTATCAGATAGTATTACAACAGTCCTATTTGTTAACTTCGACAAATCCCGCCCCTGGGTTCACGTCCACACGTACTGCATAGTCACTGTGTAAACCATTGTTTATGTACATGTCCTGTTGTAGACCGTGGCCTCTCGAGTTGCACACTAATAGGTATTGCGGCATTGTTCTGTGGGTTAGGCCAAGCAATGTAGTTTAGACCAACATGTTTCTCACCTGATATATGACATATAGTGTGAGTTGAACTACTTAGAAATAAATTTAGGCAGTAGTCGGCTCAAATAGTTCTGCTTGTATTTCCATCAGGATTTGCCCAAATATATTTTTTCCTGTTCAGGTGTCTCCTATGAGGTGTATTTGGTGAAGTCTAAAACAGCACCCGTATTCCCTATCGAGGGTTCCTTCATACAGCGTCTCCTTCTCAGTTGCCTTTAGTGCTTGCTTTAAATCTTCGTTTGAAGATAACTTTATCCAGTGTAATTATTTCAGGACGGCATACTTCTTTTTGTCCCAGTCTTGTGAAGTCTTGATTTGTTTGCCGAGTCTCTTTATTAGGTACAGGTTTTTTTCTTTGTGAATTTTGTCAGCTAGCGCTTTGTATCCATTGTCATTTGCACAAGTGAAGTAATAAGCCTGCTCTACACACATGACTATTTCTCCTTGATATTTAATTGGCACTTGATAGAAGTTTGAGAAGGGTGATTCAGGTCCTTGGAATAGTACAAACGTGTCAGTCTCAAGAGTCTTGGCCGCTTTGAGGGTCAATCCGTGCGGAAGGTTATAATTTAGATCCCCATGGTTGTACTTGAACCCTTCAATCACAATAGACTTGCCCTTCATCCTAGCATCTATTTTCCGAAATTTGGCCAGATTCACCATGGCCTGCATATCTCGTTTCTTGCCTAGCTGTTCAGGAGTAAGATCATCCACAATGGTGGTGAATTTTGCCATCGGGGTTGGGAGGGTTATCAAGACAGGGCATGCATTTTTTTCGTTCTCATTGTATTGCCCTAATCTGTACACAGCCTTGCAATCCTCAACCCTGATCATTGTCGCCAGATCTGTGAATAATTCCCTTATTCCTATTTTCACATTTTTGTTTGGATCTTCTTGCATACCATGGATTATCAGGTTTGTTCGTTTTTTCTCCCTTTCCTCCTTTTCCACTTTTGCCTGTAGGTAGGCTAGCGCATGTTTAGCTTCGGTCAGATCAGCGTTGAGTGTTGTAGTTATATTTATCTGTTCATTGAGTGCTTGTTCAAGGCCAGTTGAATCCTTTGTAAGTTTTGGAATACTTTCTGAATTTTTGGCGATATCGGATTTGTTTGTACTAATGTCCGTAGTGTTTGTACTCACATTTTTTGTCACGATGTCCAGGTTTGCATTTATATCAGAGAAATTTTTGTCCATCTTGGAAAAGTTTCTCTCATTTTGTTCTTTTGTTGTGCGTAGCAGGTTGTAAATATTGGTGGTTGTGGGTGGTTCCGCGCTTACCAGTGGTATCGTCGAAGGACTATGACTTCTTAACTGCATTTTTCCTTTTCCGGACATTTTACCAGTGGTTTTTCCCGATGCAAGTGGTCTTCGTATGTTCGCACAACCTTCCACTTTTTGTTTGGAGGCTTAGAATCATAGTAAACCACACATTTATCGCTAAGCAGGGTTCAACGTGTGTGCTCACACCGCCATATTATGATTGTGTTTTACCACTGGCTTTATCAATTATTAGAGATTTCTGTTCTTTCTAAAGGGATACAGACACTATGTTGGTACAAATGACGTATCTCCAAGCGGTATATCATTCAAAAAGGAAAGATGTTCCAATAGAGATTTTGTTGTCCTTGCCTCCCCCCCTCACCAGCAGTCGTCCCAGTTCACATAAGAGGGATCACTCCAGTACCAAATTCCACTTCCATTCAATGTTTACCTTTGTTTATGTCTCTATAGGTGAGACATTGGGAAAGGATGTGAAAATTACTGAAAAAAGAACAAGAAAACACCCCACAACTTCCATAGGATTCATCCATCCATGGTGGCTGGGCATTACTGTGTACTGCAGGACAAGTTCAGCCACAATTGACAAACCCATCATTAGGGAATACCTAGAAGGGGTGATTAGTTGGCATGCTGCGACCACTGTCCACATCATAAATGTTGTAAAAAGGGTATGGGTTAACATACAAGTTACTTCTACAGGTGTTAATGATGTTACTACATTATCTATGTATATCATGAGAATGAACGTTGCAATAAAGGAGGCAATCCCAGTAAAGAATGTTTGGACAAAGCAATTGATGTGCTTTAGACGTTCACCAACTAGATATAAGCTCATGGCGTCACTTGCCCCAGCAAATGTGGCAAACGTATAACCAAGTATCAAGTTCCAAGCTTGGTTTCCTTTAAGTATTGTCCCAAATGAAATGGGACTGTCCAATATAAATGACATATTTCTGTCTGATATACGATTATGAGAAGTATGGTTGGTTTCAGGCTCAGGAGAAACTTTATGCAGTGATAAGTAATTCCATGGCTGAATGATAAATCCAATCCCTCCAATGCTGATAATTATTCCAATAATGTGCAGAAGCCCTGGGGCTACCCCTCCAAAAGTTTTTGAATGTATAACCACAAATATAATTCTTGCGGCAAGGTAGACACCACCAATATGTGAGAGGGGAAGCATGGATGCAGCACCATAGAAAAAACAGTTATATGAGATGCCTGTGAATCGCAGGAGCATCATGGAGGGAACATCTTCACTTGCAAATTTAATTTTGTACTTTCCAATGTTTATTGGAATCATAGACATCACAGTCATTCCAAGATATCTTATAAAGCTGAGCTGGAAGTTTGGTATCTTGGAATTAAGTAGTTGTACTGAGGCCAACGATGTTGTATCAAAGACAATAACCAGAAGCACAAGAAAGTATCCTGTGATGACAGCTGACAAACCCTAAAAATGTAAGTAAAGGTTCATTAATTGAAAAAAAAGTTTGAAAATTAGGATTTTGAGCTGGGCCTAAATAAATGGTCATATCTCTCTTGATATAAGTGAAATGTTATTGATGATATCTTTCTAAGCATATTGGTTCTGTAAATCCTGATTTCTGGGAGAAACAGGACGTGGAAGTTGAAAGTCATGTTAAGTTATGTTAGAATAATTTCCTCAAGGGAAGTTGTGTGTCAACATTTTGATGTAAGTCCTAATTCTTTTTTTTTAATTCAATATAGAAAAATAATAAATTATTTTTTCGGCTTTTTTTCTTATGATTTACATCATTAAAAATGAAATAAAACCTAAATCTAAATTGTCAGACAGTTTTCTTTTGGAAAGAATGTTTTTGACTTTATCAGCTCTTGTTTTATGCATACTATGTCTCAACTGACAAGGAAATGAGGCCAAGGAGCAAGGACAAGGAAATGAGGAAAACTCTTGATCATTCCCTGACTTTTGTAATTTACTGCATGTAACCAGGATCTGAAGGGAGACCTACTGGTTATGAACCAAAGATTTAACTCGAAATAAACTAATGAATACCTGAACTGGAGTGCCCTCAATGTTTTTGTGACACATTTAATAGTATACATAATAATAGTCATAAAATAGAATTATATTCAAGTGTAAAAATATAGACACCAAAAAGAAAATTAATTGATAGTTGTTCTTGTCTAATTAAAATCTCAAAGATTATCAATTATTGGTGTATCATAAAGGACTAACTTTACAACATATAAATGTTTAAGTTCACATAGTTTTAAGTGATAGGTATATTGATATAAAAAACGGGAGCTAAGCGAATAGAATTGAAAAAAAGGGATATCTGAAAATTTCCAAAATGTAACAGCACTCTCAATCTAGGGTATGTTAGGTTAATAGTAACTTTCTTATTTAAGGGATTTACATGATGGACCTTTTAAGGTTAGCTAGACCCTTCCTTCCACAGTCATCATCCCATCCCTCAGTCATGGTTGGGTGGCCCAGGAGGCCCCCTCCTACCACCCACTGGGAGAGGCACGGGTAGCTGTGAAATTAGCACAAGGTCACTAGTAAGATTTAGGCCCGTACTAGTTCAGGTACTCTAAATTGGGGATTCAAGTAGTACAAGCATTGGTGGTGGTCAAAGCTATTAGGTCTCAACATCAAATTCTATCTGCTGTGTCACTGTGTCTTTTGTCCCTTATGCCCCATACCCACTAGGCAATTCTGACAAAATCGGCCGACTGATCGGCACCAAAGTCGGCCGATTCTACGAGAAAAATTGGCCGACTTTAGCATTGATTCATATCAAACATGCACATTCCAATATACCATACCTACTAGGAATCGCCCAGCTATCAGAGTTGCTGGGTGATTTGATCCTAAGGCCGTCGCCTGCTGCCCGCAAAATTGCCTTGTGGGTATGGGGCTTATAAAATCATAGATAAAAACCTCTCAGGGTGTAAAGTCCCAGTATACAACGAAACATATCTAAACTTCACAGGTATATTATACACGCTTTAAAATTTCTATATAATTAACCAACACTTACCATACTCATTAACACAGAAGGAAACTTTCCAGTTCTGTCAAGGCTTCAGCATGTAAAAGGAGCTCATTTCCTAACGTCAGTTGTCTATATAGCACCAAGGCTTCCCAGACTGAGATCTCTGACGATAATACAATTATGACCTTGAAGCACCTGAATGGGGGATTGTCACGGTCACATGCCTTGCCTATAGCACGTAGGGCTCTTGACTCTTAAGCCCCATACCCACTAGGTGATTTTACCATTGCCTGGTGACGGCACTTGTGTCAAATTCCCCACACAATCGCTGGGCAATTTTTTGTTGGTATGGTGCACATTCTGGGTGACCGGCAAAGGACGACGGGATAGTGGAGAAAATTGTCGGGAAAATTGTCGAGAAATTTTCAAACTTGCATGATATTCCAGTCGCTTGCATGATATTCTAGTCGTCCGTCGCCCATTGCCGCTAAATGCGCTTAGTGGGTATGGGCCTTAAGATTCACAACTCAACACAACTGTTTTCAGCCCTCAATGATATCCCAGACAAACATGCAACAGTATAACCTTTGAGTAAAGTTCATTTTTAGTTTTGGGTTGATTCTTGATGCCATATTTTGCTGGCTCAAAATGACATCACTGCAAGCTACTATTGCAATGTTGCACTGTGACATTATTGTTGCATTCTGGTTACATTCTTTCACTGAAAAGTAATGGTATAATATACAGTTCTGAAATGAGGGGGTGAATGACTTTCCTGGGTTACTGGGTACCAGTCATAGGCTATCGTTGCATCTCACCGGGAACAAGTGGTAAAGAAAGTTCCTGGCATGGTACACTGATTTTTGCCGGAACCCAAAGACCCAAAGACCCAGAAAATTAAAACCCATGGAACAGTAATCAAATCTTTAGCAATAATCTGTTATACTGTATAAGTATACTGCAATTCATTGTCTATGTAATATAATAATGATTGCAGAGCAACCCTGTAAAGTACTGATACGACCCTATGATGTACTGATATTTCTCTCTACATGCCCTTAAATGTACTTTGAAATATTTTTTTATATACTGAATCAATTTGTATCTTAGAATTCATGTATGGAAATGAAATTATTACATAATGGTACTATTGTTACATTTTACCACTTTTTGTGAGTTTGTCCCACCGTTCTGAAAAAATATTTAATTTTTGGATGTAAAACTCATGTGCGTAATCGGCGTCCAAATGTGTGTAATCGGCGGCCGAAAATGCCTTAAGCCCGTATTCCACTAGCGGATTTTACTGCCGTAACCCAAATTGGCAGTGGGAATATTGATGAATCATATACATGTTACATACCTTTAGATAGGTCTTCAAACTCTCTTTCAAATGATATAATATTATAGGGTGCATAGTCTTTTGCCACATAACTGGAAAATTGTTATAGATCTAAATTACCAAAATTACCAGCATTCAGAATTGGAATATTGGAATTTTAAGTGTTGCATTATAGGTGAAGTAAACATTTTCTTCAAGGTTCTTGTTTTCAATTACAATATATTTTTTTTTTTTTAATTCTTTATTTGCTTCTCAATTTGACATCGAGATCTTCCAGCCAAGTGTAATATAAATTAGAAATTAGTGTTAAAGTATAGAACACATTTACAGAAATGAGATGGTAATGAGATGATTAATGTTGTGATACAAACTATAATAAACAGCCTTTGCAAAACAAGATCTTTCAAATTGAGTCAAGTTGATATAGTTTAATCAAGTACTCAGGTTGATCCTTTCACTCTTGATTTACATTGGAAAATTATTTGATCATAGACATACACATATATATAATTCAATCAATAAAAAACAGCAAATTTTAAGAAAACAATAACTATTTTGCCATCAGGTAGATCCTTTAGGCAAGGGTTACATTATTTTCTTTACTGTTAAGGAAACTTTTAATATTTTTTTTTGCACTAATTATGCCCATATCAACCCTGTATTAATCTATCTTCCATCTTCCCTTTGAGTCTGAATTTAATGGATTAATTACAGGGAATACCATAATTCTTGTCAATTACAACAGAAAATAATTAGTAGCAATTATTTTCACCACCTGCTACATGGTGTACGGTATCTAATATGTATGTCACATGAATCTGTTACATCATTGCAACTATCATCTCATCAAAACCATTTCCATCAAATTAGGTATCATGAAAGTATGCTGGGGTCCACGGCATTAACTCACGTTCAACTACACTACACTGTACGTAGTGATAAGCCGCAGGTACAGTCCATTTTTTCTGGCCATCTGATTGGTCGAGGAGCGGCACGTGACTCCAAATTCATCAAATCTGCAATCTCCTCAGCAGAGAGTTCCACTCCGGACCCTACGTTAGAATCTATGCAACAACCTGCTTTTTTGGGACAGAATTTGTCCCCTACGCCCAATACCATAAATACATATGACCCAAAGATATTAATGGAAATAGTTTAGTTTTACTTAAATGAGATGAAATCTGCTGAAAATATAATACAAATTCATTTAATAAAGCCCTAACCATAAATTCTTTGGAACTACTTTTTGTGGACTGATACCCTGGCTTGTGTGATGGGGTTAGTTCTGTCCAAACCATTCCTACTATTCTATGTGAGTGTCCACACCTGACTCTGTAGTCTAGTGGTTAGCACACTGAGATTGTATCTAAAGGGTCACTGGTTCGAATCCCTGAAATACCAATATGGAGAAAGATACATTGGAAAGGTAGATCTAGTTCTATTTTCTAATTTCATGATTAGATTGGATTTTGGATGAAATAATACTTCTTGATATCAACAAAGATCTAGTTGCTATCTTTACAGATACTATTTTTTGGTAATTACCGACTGAAGAATAACCTGTTCAAATATCCCCCAAATTATCGAATACAAATTTATTTTAATCTTCCTATCGGATCTGCTACACTGATAGCATAATAAAAATCTATCAATGCATTACTGCATGGGTAGAGCGTCTCTGATGTATCAAATCATTAGATCTACACACAGCTGTGAAGGGTTCAGAGATTGCCTTGGGAGGGACTGTCATTGGTATGACTCAGAAGTTAGGTGTACCATAAAGGTGTCTACATTAAATTCACACAAAAAAGGTGTTTATAAAAAACGTTTTTCTAAATCAATAGGAACAAGGGGCAGGTATATGTTAGACATGCAGGTCTGTGCCATAACCTTTTCTTAAACAATTTGATAATTTTGAATGTACAATTCTGGTTCAATATTTTGTATAACATAACACAACACACACTTTCAAAAATCTAGATCTTGCCCTGCAAGTAGATCCAACATGGCGGGAGGTTGTGGCAGAGATACAAAACGGTAGTGGCGTGATCTGCTTGGAGAGTGTCAAATCTGGTGAACTGAGTGGTAGCCTGAACCTGCGGTCTCTCACACCGAGTCCCCCTAGAGGAGAACCGGGGTACCAGCGTATCATGAAAGACTTTGTTACTGCAACATAATATATCCAACCCCACTGTAAAAGTGCATCCTCATTTCACTGACAAATATTTTAGTTTCCCCTTTCATCGACTAGTGTTTATAGTTCTAGTTTCCTGATGACTAAACTCTTTGTCATCCAAGTGGGGATGCAGCAATAGCACAAAGTTTGCTTTTGCTCCTACCGCCTGGTCCCCTTTGGGTGACTAGATTACAAAAATCAGGGGCTTCGAGTGTAGTTAGTTGCCCGGTGATATACTAAACAGTGGTGCCATGATGTCTGGCGACAACCACTAATCGCTGTGTTTTTCTGACGAAATATTTGACATGTATTTCCTACTCGTCACCAGCGATTAATGCAGTTAATCGCCAGGCTAGGTGACTAAAGTGACCTCTAATCACTGGCAATTTGATGGTAAGAGCGTCCCAACTTGGGGATTTTTTTTTTTCCGGGCAACTAAAGTTAGTTGCCGGACTTGGTCACCCAAGTGGGGTAGCAACTTGACTGTATGAGTCTCTTTTTTACAACAACAATGTTTGTGTGCTGAGGGCCATTTTCCACTCCTTCTTTATGCAACAAGTCCCTAGAGCTGATGGTAGCTCAAATAGTTTTGCATGGGTTACTCCAAAGTCCCATACCCACTAGACAATTTTACTGGCAACGGGTGATGGGCAACCTTAAGAATCGGCTGATTCTTAAGGTTGCCTGTAAGTATGGTATATTGTGAACAGGTTTGATGTGAATTGCTGGTAAAATCAGCTGATTTTAGGGCAGAATCGGCCGATTTTAGCAACGATTCGTTGGCCGACTGTGTCCCTGTGTCGGCCGACAGATCGCCGCTAAAATCGGTCGATTCTGCCCTTAGAATTGGCAGATTTTACTGGCAACTCAGATCAAATATGCACATTTCAATACACCATATTAATAGGCGGACTTAAGAATCAGTCGATTTTAGCAGCAATGAGTTTGCCGACTGTGTAAAAATCGCCTACTGGGTATGGTGCTTAATACATCCTTCTCACTGGACAATGCAGGTGACGCGATTGCTTGTCTGAACACACCTTATGAGCCCCAATATACAGGTATTAATTGGCTACAAATGACAATAACTGACACTCAGTGGGGCCCTGGAGGGATCCTCATGTTGTTTTAAAGCAAAGTATATCACTTCTTATCAAGGTTCTAAGCCAAAATATTCAAATATTACGATCAAATCACATTTTTCACATGAGTATTTATGATGCTGCATCATATATCAAAAATCCAAACTAGCAGTATGCCAAAATATTCCCCCAAATTAAGGTAATTCCTTAACTCTCAGCCAATTCACCCTACCACGGATAGCTGATTTACAGTATTCTAAGTACCTGCAGCCTAAAATGGACTGATTTTGTCCAAAAAAAACACCGGAAAATCTATAGAAAATAAACAAATAATTGCTCTATATCCAACAATGATTAGTAAATATTCAAACAACTTAGAAAGTATTAAATGTATGTGGATGCAAATTTTTAAAAATAAGTGTGCACATTTTTCATCATGTTCAACTACAAATAATGATCAGATTTATGAAAATCTCTATGCTAAAGCCTTGGCTCTTGTCTACATATTACCCAGCATGCAACCTGATCTAGGCTAACCTACAGGTACAATCCAAGAAATTTGCTATCCGTGGTTGGGAGAATTCCCTCTATTTCCCTATATGCAACCTCTCCCGCCACCTCTGTCTAGATGTCAATGGGCAGGTTCATGAGAAGGGTGTATATCACCGATACTGTTAGTTAGAGAACAATACACCAGGGGGCAACACAGCCCAGCTAGCTCCCAGGATGTATATGACACATTGGCTATTCATCGATATTTACACATACTGTGCAGAAGAATATGGGATATTCAGCTAAAAAGAAGAGTGTGAACTTGGTCAGGGACCTGCAGAAACATCTCAACATCTCTAAAATGATGTTCAAAGGTTGCAATTGGTTCAGAGAAACGGAATAATAGACAATATTTTATGTGTTTTTGTGTTAATGCTAATTATACACATATAAAAAAAAACTCAATGTCAAATCAAGATTTTTCTTGTCCAAGTAGTTTTTCAGCATTCACAAAAATTTGATTGCTTTATGTCTAAAACTATTCCTGTTAAACTATTCCTTTTATTTCAATAATGAATACATTTAAAATAATTTGATAAGGTTTTTTAGATTTTGAGACATATTGCAGGAATATCAATACTCAGATATGTGGGAAACATCACAATAATTAGTGTCCTTATCTTTACAGAACACTCTAAAGAATTTTGATATAAGTCCTAGATTTTATATCATGGAATCTATGGGGGGATTCAGAAAGAAATCTAAAGTTGGTTACAATCTTTAATTCATGCAATTGACAACATATTAAAGATTGATGAAGAATAAAGAAACATGACGTACTAGAACAACTGTCCCTGGGACAAATACGCCTGGGACAAATACCCCTAGGACAACTACCCCTTAGGACTATTACCCCTAGGACTATTACCCCCTCTTCACATTTTTGTCATTAACTGGACAAAAGGTGGCATACCCACTAGACAATTTAACAACAGCCAACTTCGGCACCTGTTGGTGATAAAGTAGCCAAACTATTTGCCGTACTCGATAACGATACAATCTATCAGACAAAAAAAAACAACTTACCTTTCGTTCTTGGTATCTAGGTGAAATGAACTTTCGCCGAGAATGACGATATCGTTGCCGTTTGTGTGCGCGCCAAAGATGATATCAATTTTGCCCTCTAAGACGGGCGGCAAGCAGCAGGGCTCGGGCCTCCGCGGCTGGCCTCTTCTCACGCTGTGGGGAGTTACCTCACACACTGCCAGAAGGAGGCACAGCGATATGATGACTTGAACGGTCTTCATTGTGATCGGTCGGTGCTTCTTTGAAGACGTTTCCTTCCGCCTGGCTTTTTATACAGGTCGGTTGCACTCGCACCTAGAATTACTTACGTCATGCTATGTCAATATATTGATCAATGAATTATTGGTTTCGGTTGTAAACAATTGTTGCCTCCTTTTAGTTTAGGCCCGTGGGGTCACCTCAGTCTTGCCAGCGTGGGCAAGGTTTATAACTTCCTGAAACGATTAGGTCATCTCTTGATATTGATTACAAGTGGTTTTAGAAATATAATCTTCTTGTGTTTACCTGAAGTGAGGTTTTTGAAAAACATTCTCAATTTTCTGGAAACTGGAAATCGACAACTAAATAATATTAAAACAGAGATGGCACTTTTCCTACTTTTGTGGGATTTCCTACCTTTTGGTAATTTTGGGGTGCACAACCAATTTTTCTTTCATAGATTTAATATCTGTTTTAGAACATTTTTATGTTAGTTTCAAGCCAATCATGCAAATACAAAGTCAATGTTAGATCTCTATTCCTTGAGGTAATTTCCCTCCTATAGTTGCTTCTAGAAAATTTTTCCTACTTTTTCTACCTTTTCATTAGTTGGGAGTTGCATCTCTGAATATAACTGTGGGAAAAAATTAAATTAGCGTAATTAGGGCCTGTAGGCAAGAAAAGATAGCCATTTGAATGATGTCATTTTGTAATTCTGATTGATGATATGCACATAATTTATATCAATTGTATTAATCAAATAAGTCAGCTGTATCAATTGTGGTATTTGTAAATGAATAATTTAGCAGTTCACTCATTTAAAAAAAAATCATATCTTACACCACTCTTGATGCGTGCGTACATAATGGGAGACCCCTAAATCTATAGTTGTGAACACCCCCAAATACAATGTATTGGGCCAAAGTCCCAACACTAAGTAATAGGTGCATGGATTGTAGAGATTTAATGCACGGATAAATTTGTCTCTTTCTATAATTGTTGATAAAATCATGTGATATTTTGGAAATTGAATTCAGGTGTTATACATAATTCACGGTAGCTTCCCCAATGTTTTTACAAAACATTTGCTGTGCCAAATTCGAAATAGGGCGGGATCGATCGACGTGCGATCTTTGAACATTTTTAACCCCCTCCCCCTCCCCCCTTGTCATGTTTTCCATGCGACCCTTGACCCCCTGCTACCTGCTAGATATGACATCATGGCAAGAGGACACAACGCCCCCCCCCCCCCACTCCCCCTATAAAAACAAGAAATATAGGGATGGACATAACCAGAGGCCCCAGAAGTCCTTACCCAGGAGCCCGGCTGATCCCTAAAAATATTTATTTAACTGAAAATAGAAATTTCACCATTGAATATGTTAATATTCTTGAAGTTTTCAACATGACGCCATGCACCTCATGACCCCAATCCCACCGTTACCACAGGTGGAATTTGAAACATGAATCTTTGATAAAGATTTCAACGTGAGGTGTATTCAAGAGGTAATGTGCATGTGGTGCGCAATGTGGGCACAGAGTAAGTAGATGGTACATCAAATACTATACATTTCTGCTAGATCTTTGAAGATTTTGGAAGAATAACGGTTCTTTAGCGCAATTCTGTTTCATTTGTAAAATTATTTCCTATCTGAATCTGATCTTTTAAAATGAAACGAACTAGGATCTGACGTATCCGACTTGCTTACTATAGTACTTCTTTTCACAGTTACAAGTAGCGGTTATTTGAAATAGACGTCTATGATTTATTGGGACATTATGTGTGGTTATAATGGGAAAATCTTTTTACATGTCATCCTTTGGCTTGTATATATATGCCTTTGAGTGATAAGATAAAACAATTAACAAACTGAAACAATACACTGTGTATTTATCTTCCTCTGATTCGAAGACACGCGACAGGGTATTGGCCACAGGGACGGAATGACATGAAGTATATACTTAATTGAATGTAGAAACAAATCGAGAAAAATAAACTAGACCGGTATGCCAGCGAAATCATTGATATCATAATACCTTTCGTGGCAATAGTGAACCTTTATGGGTTTTGTATATGTTGTACATATGAATAGCTTCACGTAGGTGGAGGAGTATTAATATTGTGAGAGAACTGTGATGGTATAACAAACCACTCAGGACAGGGTCAGTCGTTTTCTACCCCTTACAATAAGTGCATGGGTAAACATATCGATATAACAATAAGCTCTTCAATTTAAGATAACATTGGACAATGAGGCGCCATGCAGTTCCCTCAAGATAATCGTACCAGGAAGTTCACATTAATAATATTCGTTCAAAGACCAAAGGCCATAGATCCAGTAAGGTAATTTATCATGAGCACACCTTAGTTGGTTAGCTCATCAGAAAATAGTTACTGGTGCACGCTATAAACAACAGTAGTGAACCCAGATAAAGGCTCTCTTATCGCCATATTACTGTAAACGTAGACAATTTTGCGGATTTGCATTTTCAAAGATCTTATTCCAGAACCCAAATCACGTGGATATAATTTCACGTTTCTAAGGATTAGTATGTATGGTAAAGGTATAGATACATCTAAACCGTACATACATGTATATTTTCGCTGTTAATGTGCAAATCCCCCTGATCCGATAACGGAAATGCGTTCAAAGTATTACCCTATCAGGCTTCACAAGGCGTCTACGGAGACGACAACACCTTATCTCGTGGGAAACAAAGTCTTGATCAAACTTGGGTGGGTCTATGGTAGTACATGTCAGTGAAGAGGTTAACATGATTAAAGTCACACTGGGCTGAATTGCTGCACCAAGCACAGGACCGGCCATAATGATAAAGGCGCATTATTATTAAATTCTGCGCTAAAAAAGGCATTTGCACGATATCAATTCCACTGGAAAGATACATAAAAGGTTACACTTCCATTGTCTATAAGGGAATTTCCAAACCTGAGGGATGAGTTTAAATAAAATTGTGAAAGTGACACTTTCTTTTTCAAAAGCTAATTTTTGGTCATTTCAGATGACATCTACTCCTCCTTTGTGAAAATTGTAGATTCAATTGAATACTATTCATCATGAAATTCATATTTCACAAGGATGGTCTTAAGGAAACTGTGTGGCACTACAGAGAGGTGACAACTCTCCTCATCCTTGCTGAATTTATAATGGTTATTTTTACGAAACATGCATATTTTTGGGATTTATGATATTACAATTAAGCTGATTATAGACTCATGTGCCCTCTGGTGGGTATCACAAAAACTAAGTTCTTAAATACAACCTGATCTTAAGGATAGAGAAGGGTTATCAATGGCCTTTTCAGTAAAATTGCAACAGTTTCCTTAATAATGCTTATTTTTTGATGTATAATATATCAATTGAAAGGGCGGATTTTTCTCTATCTAATGGTATCCATAGTTCTTTAGTAAAGTGTATAATAGAAAAATAAGTTATTAAAAAGTGAATTTTTCCCTTTTATTTTTTGAATGTCGATATCTTCATAAATAATGTCTCCTTAGCTCTTAAACTTTACATGCAGTACAAGAACTTTAATGTGGAGGGAACTGTGTCTCACTTTTTTGTTATAGGTCCTGGATTTCATTTTCCTTGAAAAAACGGGTAACTTTTTAATAATTTTTTTACATTTTTTTTCACTATTTTCTAAAAAATTAACCAGGACTTATTTACAAATTCTGAGACACAGTTCCCTGCATAAGAATGTTTTTAATGTATATCCAAAGTTTCAACTGAGTACTTAAAGAATTAGGTGAGATATCCACCTTCAAAGAATAAAAGTTAAAATAAAAAAACAGTTTTCATGATACATTTCCTTGGTCAAGTTTCAACAAATTACTATATATTATGCATGACCATGTAGAGGACATATTCAAGTTTAGATACCAAAACCATTGGCCAGATATTCCTAAAATTGAATGATGAAAAGAACAATAGATGCAACTACCGCAAATTACACCATGATAACCCTTGTCTATCCTTAAGCATAGTACATTTGATGGAAATGTTATACCTGATAGTTATGCTATCTTTAATCACTAGGTGGCAGCAGAGTTGTTAACATCAAAATGCACATTAACAAATTTATGTTGCTTGTGTTTCTTTTTTCCTTTACCCATCAGAAATCAATTCATCCTATACTAACTATCTCATCTCACATATATGTGCAAGAGGTATACTACAATCATATCATGAATATATCTCTCGGTCCTAGAATAAAGGCTGAAACCAGATGTGCTTTTTATTTCCACCTATTCTCTACCACAATTATTTATTGATTATCCTATGGCTAATTGTATGTCTGTTAAATCTGACAACGCAAGGAACTAGTCCATCTATTTACTTAAAGTTTGTATTTGCTTGAGGAGTGTGATGTAATAGGCCTATGTACTATAAATTGGAATATTGTGGTTGTTACATGCTGATCAAGAAAGATTTGTCAAAGAAGGCCTACTTCTGCAAGTGAGTCACTAAATGCGTATCAAAAAACAAGAACTGAAACTGATGAACTGATGAAACTGATCAAAATCAGGTTTATTTTGACTTCTCAGAGTTAAGCAGAAATCATGTTCTTCCTTACCGCCACGTTGAAAGGTGGTCAAACAGTATGATTGAGAAGTATGCGTATGCGTAGAACAATTGCAACAAATCAGTGTCACAGAGGTATAAATTAATATTAAGCACTGCTTGGAAGGTAGGCAGGTATCTTTACAAATATTTTTACTCAGCAGTTTTTATTAAAAACTTAGGTATATATCACATCAGTAGAATTTTGATTAAGATTAAACATTTTCAGCGATATGTGGTGGACGGAACTTATCGTCCTCAAAACTACATAATCATAATAATAATTATAAAGGGGTCAGTCATTTGAAAACATTAATCTTTTTAGTACAATTGTTATAATTTTTATCATACTAAGCAAATATTCCATTATTGCATCTTATTTATATCAATATAATTGTTTTCTTTAAACTGCTATAAGGTATGACGTCATAGTTCTTTGCACACAAAAACCAGCTGGAAGAGCTTTCATTGACTTTCATAGGATATTGCGATTGCTGTTAACTGGTTAATTAAGGTTCTTTCTTAAAACTCGTATCAAATCAGCTATACAATAATTATATGATCCGTCACAAATTTAAGTCTCTAACTTTTCTTATAGCTTCTTTTTAAGAAACTATAGTCATCGTATAATTATCAAACTAAAGTTTGTCTACTTACTTTACTTATTACATATTTGTTTGAATTTCACTTTTAACTATTTAACAATTAATACTAATGTCAATGGAATGAAATAGTCCCTAAAATTGGCAAGTCACAGTTGGCCTCATCTATGATAACAGTATTAAGGGACACAATGCCACAATTCTAAAAAGAAGTTATCACACATAATGGAAGTAGCCCATGAAAAAGGCAGTAAGTACAAATAGCATTTGGTTGGGCCCATACATGGTTATGGGTGCCCCTGACATTTCTGTTGTTGTTGGTGTCGCTGTTGTTGACTTCTCACTCTCACACTGCTCCTCTCTGTTGTCAAGAACATCTTTCATCATCTGCACGACTGCAACTTCCAGATCCGCTTGAAACTGATAACCGACCAAGTAGGCCCTCTCCAACATCTGCGTACTGTTATACCCGTGGAGACAGCCGTACAGCAGCATGCCCAGGACAGCTGGTATAGACGAGAAAGATCGTCATTAGGCATAGGAAAACTAGGACTTAAGATATAGTGAGAATGAAAGAAAAAACAATTCTTGGTGAAGTAAAGGAGTACAAATATCCTGACACAATGTTAGACAATGGACTTAAAAGTGAAAAACGGTACTAGCAGTTAATTACCACTGTTGGTTATACAATAATATTAAGGCGCATCCTCACGGGGTGATTAGTCTAAAGCCCCGGCTACACTGCCCAACTTAACTCAACTCGACGGTCGAGTTGAGTTGAGTTGGCCTCAGACCCTAAGTGTGGCATACCTCTACGACTCCAGTCTTAAGGTTTTCCACGACAGTTGAGTTGAGTCTCACATCTTGAGAAGAAGAAGATGTACGACTGGACTGTCGAGTCTTAGGGGGGTGTGCAGTAGTTATGCCTACATTCCATATAGCCTTCAGAGTACGACAGTCGAGTCGTACATAATGCCATGGTACTGTCCCTTTGCTAAGACTAGACAATCTTGGGTGCTGGCGCCATCAGGAGCTGCGACAGTCGAGTTGAGTTGAGTTGGGCAGTGTAGCCGGGCCTTATTAAGCGCCATACCCACTAAGAGATTTACCATCGGCCGACGCGGACGGCCGTCGGCCGTCGGCGTCGGCATAAAATTATCAAACTTGTTTAATATGGATCGGCGGTCCCGTCGACGGCCGCGCTGACGTCGGCGCCGACGGCCACGCCGATCTACTCCAGAATCGCCTAGTGGGTATGGGGCTTTAGCCTTAATTCGTCAACGACTGGAGGCAATTCGTCGACGCATCTTTGTCGTTGACAACTTACAGCTAGTCGTTGACGAATTACAGCTATTTCACTCTTTTCGTCAACAATTAATCCATCTATTTGCCCGGCAGTACGGAGCTAGTGTGATTCACCTAGTCGTCGGTGAATAGATGCAAACTTTTCGCCTAGTGGAGATCGTTTTCATTGTAAAAAAAAACTTAAACTCGTTGTGCTCAAAAACTGCAGATTTCTAGGCCATCAATAATGAATCGACGTTCAGAATGGTTGAAAGTTTCATCGAAGATGAAAAGCTTATACTAATTCACATCGACATTCAACATTCCTAATAAATTGTTCTGCGTATAGATCTCCCTTTGATATTGATTTAAGTTTAATACAAAAGAAAAAATATTAAAAATAAAGACAACAGGACTTAGAAATAATAGTTTATCAAGCCTGTATACAGGTTCTGCCGTGGGGGCAGGGGGTGGCGAGGTCCCTTAAGTGGAGCTTTTGTTTTAAATTCCAACAATTTCATCCTAAATATGTAAAAAGGGAAGTAGCGATGTGCATATAGTGGAACTTTTCAACATTTTCTGAGATTCTGTTTAAGGTTTTACATTGAATTTGTGAAGGATAGGTGGAACTTTCTGAAAAATATTCTTTGTGGGGGGAGGGGGGGCAAGTATACGGGCCTGCGCCCAACCGTCACCGCCATCATCTTCAAATTTGAGCTTTTCATTTTCAGCCTCGATAATGAACCGTTCTAGATTCCATGCTACCTTGAAGATTGTAATAAGTATTCTCCCAACCATAATATGAATGGGCAGAAAAATATCAGGTGACATGACTGAAGCATAGGTTGAGGTAGCTGGAAACGCCTATAGTTCAAACCTGAATCTCATTATATTTGAATGAAAAAGTATAGACATCCCAGCCAACGATGTGACATTATATTATTGCAATGGTAAACCCGGTCACCAGGAATAATCGTTATACTTGAAATGATCTCACAACAATGACTTTGAAGAAGTCTCTATTGGAATACCGAATATTTTGAAATTTTGAACATATTTCAATCGTGAATAAATGAAAAATAAAGGATCGATTTTTAATTAAATTTCAAATATCCATACAATATTAATTTCAGCACTAAGGTATAGAATCAACGGCGAGATTTGGAAATTTGGAAAACTCAACACTAAATCAACAAGTCATCAGCATTGGATAAACACTGAGAAATCAACATTCAATCATTGATTGCTGATTCAATCAAATTTCAATATTAAATCAACAACTAGTGTCTACAGGGCTACTTGGGAGCTGCTAACTGGAATAAGGTACAAGAGTAAGGTAACTGCATCCATCGTTGGTAAATCTTAATCCAAGTTAAAAGACATTGCCCTTAATTACTCAAGGACTTTGAAAAAGATAAGAAATATCTTCGTCTGAACACACTTAAAGATCGTATATTCTCACACCCCTAACACTATTTCGACCACTCTTACCTACTCAAAGGATTGAACTATGAAACGGAACATTATACATGCAATATTCTACATGAATTTACGTGTAATTTCATTTGTCACATAGTACTTGACCATGTTATTTTACATACCATTACTGTTTTATTGTATATAATTTAAACTCGTTTTTATTCAAAGATGGCAAATCTCTAAATCCAAGACCAGGTTTACATAATATAGCAGGTATACCAATGACATTACCTTATGGTGTTCTTCAGTGCTGAATGAAATTACTTTAACCAAGTTTACAATAAAAACTTCTAAATGGACACTTTGTATTAATATAGAAACATCTTTTAAAATCGACACCTACCAGAGCGATACCCGGTGCGGCACTGAAGAATGATGGTGGCATTGGATCTGGCCAGCCCCATTAACAGATCCCTGTATTGCGGCCACAACGAAGGTCCATATTTATACACGCCACCTGCAAAGTTGTATGAATGGCAGATTCATAAAAGACTAGTTTTTATTCAACAGATCATGTATATATATATATATATATATATATATATATATATCTGTGTGTGTGTGTGTGTGTGTGTGTGTGTGTGTGTGTGTGTGTGTGTGTGTGTGACGACCCTGCAGGTTGTACCCAGGACAGCAGTAAGGGGGCATCACCCCCTAGCATTTGTATCCATAACATCCAAGCCTTTCTGATCGTAAAACGGGAAATCTCGATTCCTCAGCGAATCACTCACATGTCTATACTTTTATGTGTTTCGGGATTTTCCATCTTTTTCAATCGATTTTTACATTCAAGTCATCAGGCAATATGTTAATCCATTTGAATCTTACACACTAACCTGAGGAAATTAATATTCTCATTTCTGACATCAAGGAAACGTGATGGTCGTTTACTTACCAATTGGTGCATGATGATATACAATATTGTTTGATTTCATGAATTCACGCTCGATGGTTTCATTATAACCTACATCATCGCCAAATTGTAGAGTATTGATAGTTTGGTAATTCACTTGTGATGTAGAAGAAACATAGGAGTTGGGTAAGGAAGAGTTTATTCTGCTCTGCTCTAGGTTTTCCTTGGTCTGTCTTATTGGCACACCATTACTGTATGTGCCAGTCCTATCCTTGATGTTCAACAATATGGATTCCTCCTGAGTTGGCTGACCACCAGATGTTACCCCTTTCCTCAAATTGACCATCACGTCAAACATCATCTTCAAAGTTTCAATGTGGTTGGTCTGTACCTGACCAGAAAGGTAAACTCTCTCGAAAAATGGCTTCATCTGCCTATATGCAAAGAACAAAACACAGAGTACTCATAAGCTTCAACAATTAGACAAAATCAGTACATCAAGTTAGTAGGTTAATTAATTCTGTGAAAGATTCTTCCATTAACCTCATCGACATAGATGAATCATTTACAGACGCAATAGGAATGCTCCTAATGTACAATATTACAGAAATAAAATGTATCTTTGTTTCCCTTCCTTTCTTTTCTTAATGTATTATTTCAAAAGTGCTGGCACACCTCGTGTAATATGAGAAATGCTTAAATGATCAAGTAGATAGTAATACGGGAATATTCATCAGTACCTACCATCCAGCTGGCAAGGTGTACCAATCAGGGTTGGAAGGGAGCATATTTTCCTCATCATCCAGTGAAACATTTTCTGAACCATCAACCTTGAGAACAAGATCCTTCAGTGTTTCATTAAGAATGTAGGGGTATCCAAGTAAACTGGCACGTTTGAAGAACAGAGAAGCATTCAGCTTTGGTTCAGCTGTAGCATCACTCTTTGACTTCTGGAGATAGTACATAAGTCCTACAAATGCGGAGGCATAACCATTGTGGTCATACATCAGAGCAGGTTTAGGCACTGATTCAAATACCTGAGAAAACTTTGCTATTGTTGACTCTGTTGCCCAGTCAGCCAGTGATGGAACTGAGGGAAGTACAGTTTCAAAAACTAGACCAATGTCTCTGCTTAGTGTTGCCGCCTCATCAGTGGTTGGTAGAGGGTCCACCTCACCTGGTCCCAGGTACGATCTAGTTGAGATGTTGAATAATGATATGATTGACTTGTACTCGGACTCTTTTGCATACTTGATCTGATTCTCTGTCAACCATCCTGCCACATGTAGATCGTTGGTTATCTGCTTTGCCCACCATATTTTACGAGATGGAAATCTTGCTGCATTGGCCACTCCCATGAGACACAGGCAAATGGGAAGGAGAAATGATATGCCCTCCATGTTTAACTCCTGAAAATAAGAATTGATGGATTGTATTTGATAGTTCTATAGGGTTATAACAAATACTCTACCTAAGCCTTATATTACATTTTAACGGTTCCTTCGCTTTTTTGCATGACATTTCGAAATCCTCCCTCACTTCCCTGTCGCCCTTCCCCAGTGTCTCCTAAATGGGTCACACGTACAGTCTTTTCCTAGGAGTAATGACCGATCTCTGATGCACGTACGTGTGCTAACCCATATGTAGGAGACAGGGAAGTGAGGATTTTGAAATTCAGTCCTGTATACAGGGGAGAGGGGTTTGGCGGGAGTGGTGTGTCAACCCCCCCCCCCCTTCCCCCACAGAGGAAATCTTTCAAAAAGTTCCACCTTTCCTTTAAAATTTCATTATAAAATTGTTAGAAAAAGATGGAAAGTTCCGCTTTGGGAACCTCGCCCCCCCCCCCCCCCTCCACAACGGTACCTGTATATACGGGCCTGACTGAAATATCATGCAAAAGCGAAAGAACCTTGAAAGTACAATGCATTTCTAGGCTGATTTGAGTCACTGTGTGTCGCATAGATGAAAAGCTGATTTTTTTGGCCAAGTAATTACAACTACCGTCTACAGGTCTGCACAAAATTCTATATGGCTATCTACCCCATCTTTCTTAATTTTCACATTTTCTCCCTATCTGCTCCTCCCTATTTCAGTAAATCAAACAAGAATATGTGACATGCGAAACATAAAGCGTTGTCAAGCTCTCGCTCTCCAGTACACCATTAGACCCTAGCACACATGTTCAAGGCATAAATAATATAAAGCAAACAGGCTCCTTGGGCTTACCTGGTTAGAGACCAGACCTGGATAGAGACCAGAGAGGGAGTGGCTTTCCCGTCGGTTCAGTGCTGATGTGAACAGGTTGAACAGGGAGAGACACCTCGTTAAGTACCTCAAATATACATATACTCAAACCTGTCTTGATGCTCATTGGCTATCTTCCACCGTTCACGCTCTGATACGTACATCGGCAAGCTCCTGTCACCCTGTGACATATCGCGGCAACGTGTGTCTGGACCCCTAAGATTCACAGCGCGACAAAGGTTTTTCTCAAATTCGACAAGTGATATTTGCCCTTAGTTTCATAGTTGGAGGGGCAGAAAATATATAGACGATATATGACATTTGGAGCCACACACCCCTCCGCCAGCAGGGGCTCCGGCTCTCGGAATTGACGATGATGAAATTGTGAAATGGTGTCAGGCAGATCGAGTCCTGCCCAAACTTAAGATTCGGTTCTAGTTCGGTTAATAAGAAAGGAATTGGTAAGAATTAGAACTATAAGTAGATTAATCATTCATTCTTGTCTTGCATTGTTCCTTAAATGAAAAAAAACATACATGTTTTCATAGTTTTGGATCGTCTATAGATTACGTCATGCTATTTTTTATCATTTTATCACACACCACTACCCCCTTTGGTCATGCTTTGTCACAGGAATATATACAAAACTGGCCCACTACCACATAACATGGATGACCCCTAACATTGAAACCCATTATTTTTGCCCCTGTCCCAGATTCCTTTAAAATTAATACAGTATCGTTACTATATTTTGTGGTTTAACATAATGGAAAACAAGTCTGTGTCTGTATATTATTTATATTTATTAGGTTGGTTTTAAAGTGTATTCATTTCCAAAAGATATAGAGCAGATATTTGTATTTTTTCTATAGTTTGTCGTATTTAGTGAACATTCAGCTATTCATAGCAGGCAAAACTAAGATGTGAGAATGACGTCAATACAACAACAAAAATGTAAATTATGCCTCATTATGGTTGTCTAGGTATGCTATGGTTACTTAGCTTTGGAATATGTATAATTTAGTTATAGTGATGCATGCGGTAATTGCGAGGATTATTTATTCTAATGACTATGAAATAGGAGAACAGGTCACTAAGTCTAAATGCTTTCAAAGTATCCATAACAATTCCTAAATCATGCCTATGATGCATAAATGTCCCAACATGGCTGTCTATTGTATAATATTATATGTGTTAACAACCAATTAACTGTATTGTACTTGCAGACTAAGCTAGGTCAACATGCATGCTGGGAAATAATTATGTTGACGAGTCACATGAGTTAAGCATAGATTTCATTTTATTAATCATGGCATTCATTGTGGTTTAACATGATGAGCAATTAGCAATGAGTACCTTTTCATTTTGTACAAATATATACTCAATAGTTTTATGTTGGTTTAAACATTTTTCCAATACAAATAAAAATACATGTATGGCACGTCCAAGTGGAATATTAAGTGGTACGACAACATCAGAGTAATGTAACAGGCAAAGAAGTCCATCCGTGAAAATGGACGTAGTCTGTGTCAAAATGGTATTGATATGTTCAAGTTTGATTATAGCTCGTGCTGGTTGGTCGTTTCGCTAAAAGCTTTCAATGACTTGTCAACCCAGGATGGGCACTTAACAATGCTAAAATTTTATTAGCTAAACTTTCCTTAATTGGTTTAGTGGCACAATGTCTTCAAATAGCATTTCATTGCAGTTGTTTTGTCATTTAGTGACTTTTGTGACTCAGTGCCGTATCAATGGTTCCTTAATAACAATCAATCCGGGCAACTAATGCATGGCGCCCAACTTAATAGATCAAACAGATACACAGAGAAAACTGTTTTAGGAAAGGACCCCTGAACTATGAGGGTTAACTTTACTGTTAATCGTAGGGGAGTATTTTAAGCATTATGTTTCCTGTAATTATGCATCTATATTAGCTAGTCTCAATCATAGTCTTCTTTCCATCTGGGCTGCAGGCCATCCCAAAATGTAATTCTCCATCAAGAGATGACAGAGCACTCGCATGAAGGATGTAGTTTATTAAAGTCTAAACAGTGTTATACATCGCTGAGCTCCTGTTGACAATTGCTGGTCCAAGAGGCTTAGTCCACTCAACCCTCACAGCCAACTCTCCCAGCTACTCTGCCTACCAGTCCACTGAAACTCCTTAACAGAAACTGCAGCCATGAGCTGTGTTTTTACACCGGTCCCTTGACTTTGCCTGCACTCTTTCAGCACCTTCAAGAAGAGTTACACTCTTAGCCCTAACTTTCCTTTTGAGACATATGGCTAAATTAACTATGGACTGACAATGCGTCAGTACACCCCAATCCAAAGTTACATTGTTCATCTATATATAACTAAAGAAGATAGACATGCAAATAATAGCAGGATGCAATACTCTTCTAAACTAGTTGTTGCTGCCACATTAGGGCTATGTTTTTCACAAAACCTTTCTTGATTATCAAGTACGTCTCTTATCAAGCGAATAATTGTAGGTTCTCTGTCTAGTCTAAATTCAAACCCAAGAGTGTAGGCCCTTTGGAGTACTTGCGAGCTGTTGTGGCCATACAAACATCCATACATCAGCATTCCCAGCACAACTGTCAGGTAAAATAATATAATATTATACATATTTACCTTTGTCTACTGGAAATTGATAGAGTGTGTTAGGAAATGACAAGTAATTAAGTCTGGATATGAATATTTACACAATATTTATCGAATCCCAAATACCCCAACCCAGTAATATTATTCAATGATCTATCGTCTTTGTCAAAGGTCTAATATGTTTGACATACAATCTAATGCTCATTTGTCCAGCTTCCTAATACAAATAAAACAAAGTGGTTCTAGAATTAAATAAAAGAACAGATATACATACAGGTTCCATCATGGGGAGATGGCATGGTCAAGTGGGCAACATTAATTTTTAACATCTGTGACAGTCTCTGGGATTTCCAGCCTCATGGACATGCATATTTATAGCTCTAGAGCTTATATTCAGCTTAGGAATCATAAAAATAAGATAAATAAGCTTAATTTATGCCCCAAATAATATTTTCCATAGTTTACCCCAACAGTGAACAGATCTTTTTGCATGTGGTTACCATGGTATCCAGAATGCTGATGGAATGGCCTAACACAATGTTAGACACAATGCTACCTCTTTGTAAATAATTGTTTCCATGGTAACCATGGAATAAAGTGAAATTTCTTTAAATAGGAATTCTTTTATGGATTCCTTGGCTAGGTTATGCAAAAAAAAAAGATACTTGATATCTCAGATAGAAAAGAAATGGCAGTATATTTCATGAAATTGTATTTGGCATTTCAATTTCCAGCCCAAGTTCTTTTGCATTTTATCTTTATAGATATCAGAGGCTCGCCCATTTTACCAGATTTACCCTATCTGACCTAAGCATCTTCTAATAAATGTAACTTTTGTTGTAATTGGAATATTGACATAATTCTTTCAGTATAGGAATCCCCAAGACATATACTCTATATTGTAAAAGCTGTCAATAATTTAACCTCATCCTATAGGACTTTTAAAAAGATATTTTGGAAAAAGGGTCGAACAAACATAAGATTTTTCACGCCACCTCCGCGCCAATACTCCTTTATATAATATTGACCCGCAAAGATTGGAACTCATGCTGTTTCTGGAGACTGACACAATTACCATATTGATATCACCGAAAAATGATATCCCGTTAGACTGACTTATGTGATCAGGTTAAATACAACAACACGTTGCATAATTGAAAAGATGATTATAATCTGAACGCAACATTATATATAGCCAAGCTCCAGGCAAAGCTGACCACAAACTATCAGTAGAGCGCATGTTCACTAATACTCACCTGAGCGATAGCCTGTTTTACACTTAATCAGAACCCTGGATCGTGACCTTCCAATTCTCATTAATTGATCTCTGAAGGCCAACCATAATGGTAGTCCGTATTTGTAAACACCTCCTGCAACAAACAAAGGCTATTGTAATATTGTATCCATATCAATTGCAGACATTTTGCATCTTTTTTATTTAACTTTATTGATAGGCCCTTTAAGCATAACTCTATAATATTGCTCGCCAAGTAGCAGTAGGCGCTAGATAATTAATTGGCAGTCTATTTCTGATGACCTTGGTTGTCTAACTTTTCCAAATACACACACTTTTGTATAATCCTTCAAATGTCTTGAACCCTTTTGATTATCCCATTGAATTATATGAATTAATATTCTTTTAGATACAGTCAGAACCCTTAAACGGTAAAGTCCTGAAAAGTGTAAAATATGCTTTGAGTTCTGATAAATAAGATGTTATTGCATGTCTCTAAAAAAATGTTTAGTCTACTTTTTTATCGCTATATCATACTCACCGACGGGAGCGTGGATGTATTCGATACCTGCCTCCTTGACGGCTTCCTGCTCAACGGACTCATTGTACCCAAGGTGGTCTCCAAACTGGATAGCATTGCTTAATTGGTAATTAACCTGGGAATCGGGAGATATGTACGAGTTTGGCCGAGAGGGATTTATCCTATTCCTTTCCAGTGCCCGTCTGGTTTGCCTGAAGGGATTATAACTACTATCGTAGGTGCCGGTCCAATCTTTAACATTCAGTAGGATCACTTCTTCCTGGGAAGGTTTACCATTGGAAGTTACCCCTCTCCTCGCATTCACCATTACTTGGAATCCAGTTTCTTTAAGTAGACGAAGGTGATTGGTCTGCATCTGACCAGAGATGTAGATATTTTTAAACAACGGCTTCACATGCCTAGATATAAAAGAGTAAGATAAAAGATTCTATTATGCAGCAAGAAATATTACTAAAACCAGATTGGGGCCTTCTGTTTATTGCATACGAATATTTTCCCATTTTGGACCCCCATTATCCCCACGATTAATAATGCAAATTGGATTTATACAGGGACGCCCGCATATTTTCAAAAATAACTTCAAAGTAATGATTTTTTGTCCATTGAATGACTTTCTTATGAGGCAAATGGCAATAAGTTGTAATGTTAGGCTATGTGGGATTACCATGATTGTATACATTACATTAGAGCTCACCCGAAAAGAAATGTATTAAAACTTTAAAAATCTCTTTTGACAGTCTATCAACGTATAAATTTGGACAGGGTAAAATGGGACATCTCAAGTGAAACAATAGGTGTCGGGGTAGTTTTGCAAGTGCGAAGCCAGTCTCGCAATTTTAATGCGAATTTTGGGGAGGCAAGGCTGGTCAGTTCTGGTGACGTAACCTGAGACCTCTGTCCATCACTACAGTCAATTGACTGAATCAAAAGGTTAATATTTATTCAATATAAACCAGAGACTTGAAAACATCTCAGGATACAAAGTTATGTGTATATCCTTAAGCAATGAAGTTTTGCTTAATTTTTCAACAGCAGTTATCACTTTGTGAATTTTGGAACATGATCGACATCCCCATGCCTGTAAGGCCTAATTGCTCCTGTGACGTCATCAGCTGTTGTTTACATTATCTAGCGGGGGTATACTACCAACAACCCATATCCATCTGCCTTATTTGAATTTACTATATTTATAGTATTACCATTTATTACATTGTTTTCTTCTCCTACATAATAAAACTTAGCATTATTGTTTCCGCGTTTACTTTAATGTATACAGTAGGATGTACTGAGACAAATGCTGTGAAACCTACCATGCAACTGGTAGTCTGTACCATTTAGGAATGGTGGCCAGTACTTTCTGTTCATCATTTAGCAGAGCATTCTCTGAGTTATCAATCTTCAGCACAAGGCTCTTTAGAACATTGTCATCAGCATAGGAGTAACCAAAAATGCTCGAAGTTTGAAAAACTATTGTTGAATCCATCTTTGGCTCTGCAGCCGCATCTTCTTTAGATCTTTTCAAATAATGCATCAATCCAATGAATAATGAACTGTACCCATTGTAGTCATACAATAGAACAGGCTTGAGAATGTCATCAAATGTTCGGGAAAACCTTTCCATGGTTGACTCGGTTTTCCATTCGTCGTCCTGTAGGTCTGGTGAGAGGACAGTTGCAAACCGGAGCCCAAGTTCACGGCTGAGTTTGTCAGCTTCTGTCGTAGAGGGTAAAGGATCCAGATCGCCAGGTCCAATATAAGACATATTCTTCATGTCAAATAGAGAAATGACCGACCTGAAGCCAACTTCTTTCGCGTACTTGATCTGAGTTCCTGTCAATCTGCCAGCTATGTGTAAATCGTAAGTTATCTGCCTGGTCCACCAAGTCTTTAAAGATGGAAATCGGCCGGAATGGATTGGCGTGATAAGACTCACAAAGACTAGCAGAAAGCAAAACGTTGCCGTCAATGGCATTCCTGTAAGGAAATATTTCACCGTTGTTAAAGAGGTAACACTAAAAGAAACACAAAATCTTGAGAAATGTCAGTCAAAAAGTGTGACACATAATTATTAGCGTGCAGATTACCTCTACGACCATACAAGTACCGAGTATCTTAACTGCACATGTCGACAAGCCAACAGGCTCCTCTTTACATTGAAGAATGATGTGTAGTTCTAACATTCAAATTGATAGTATTTATCAAACGAGACAATGACAAAACTGTAGTGTAGAGCCACAAACCTGTCGCGCAGAACATCTCAGCCTCAGTCGGTTAAGAGATCTGGCTATGTGGCATGTACTTCAAGATTGCCTTACCTATACACCGTTCACTTGCCAGGAGATAAGTATGATATTATATAGTACCCACTCAGATAAAAGGATACTATATTGATCCCCCCGAAAGCACCCCATGGCCCCTATGTACAACAACAATAAGCCTATTTTCGATCGACATAACAATTCCCATCTTTCTGGCGCACCTTTGCTTTTCTTTGGCAAACATTCTGTGCTGTATCAATATATCAGCACAAGGCCCTTTAGCAGATTTAGTAGGGTAGATTACAAGTACAAGCGTTGTATTTTCTTTGGTTCTTTTATCTTACCAAATTAGACCACACTTGCATCCCTCAATACGGCCAATCTCACCAGCGGCCACCTCTACTGCAATATACGGTTGCAGACTTGAGAAATAAATTTGTAAAAATATTATTATCATGTCAATAATAGGCCTAATACTGACTTAACCCCTCGTAATCGCCAACCTCTCTTATACAACCATATTTCCCATTGTCGACGGATGGCTTTAACAAGGTAGGAAGATAAAATGGAACATAACTGTTTTTTTGACATTACAAAACCGCCTCGGCAACAGTGTGTACCTCTCGACCATGACCGTACAGGTCTACAGGGAGTTAAATAAACGAGTTAAATAAACACGTAAATATGATATATGGAGCTATGGTGTATAGCTGATGTACCGTTTATTAAATGGCCAAGATACGTCAGACAGTTATGACCCATTCGGCAGGACAAATCGCCGTACATTTCAAACATCCATACCATGCTTCCAGTTCAATATTGTCACTCGACGAATTGCGATACAGTCAATTAAAAACAACATGTAAATAATATTCTATCGCTAGTGTAGGCCTACTAACTATTCACGGTCAATAACATAAATAATGTAAAACTCTTTTTTGTCATTTCACCAATCCGTATGAGACATGGTGGTACGTGAAAAATGCTAAAACCAATAAAAGGTTCTCAGTTGGAAAGCAGATCTGTCCGAGAATAAACTGTGTGTTTACTTTGTAACAATGGGCACGAGACTATCCAGCTATTAACGTAATAATATTAGGAAAATAACTTCCATTCTGATGACATACTGATATTTCTTACCTGCAAAGGCTGCAATCACTCAACCACACAAGAAGATGTAAGTTGATTCTTAAAATCCTTAAACCTTGCAGCCGATCATACCCCAAAACGCACCATCCAAACAACTACTTTTTGGGTGGATAACTTATTGTGGGAGGACCCGTCAATGCCATGCCATGCCACAAGCTATAACCAGGTACCAGGCACACAGGTAAAAATCAATATTCACAGGTGAAACAGGCGATGGCTGGGTGTTATCGACAGGTATGTCACATCATCTGCTTATGGGTACACCTCAGCGGGACAGAAGCAGACATCCAGTAATAATTCAGTATGTATGGCACCCGCCATTGCAGTACAATTGTAGTTGATTGAATCTCACAGTTTCATATAGGTTTCCCTCATGTTATTATCAATGTACTGCACAAAGAATGCATTACGATTATTGCGGTTTTTAACAGTACTTATGGTACTACGCAGTGAAGAGGGCCCAGATGCCTGTAAATGTCCAAAGCAAAGTAAGACGCCATTTATCTTTTTTTGTCTGTTGTCAACTTCACGTCTTACACACATGGTTTTCAAGTTCATTAAGTGAGATATGGAATGGCATATATGAGTAGGAAAATACGATGAAAAAGTATGAACTAGAAATATATAGTTAGTACCATATACAAATCCAATGTTAGAAATCATTCTATGTATTCTTAAAAATTCTATGTATTCTGACAATAGAAAGACGTTACAAACCGTTACAAAAGTAAAAATTCTTTATCATGGTTTGCATCGGCATTCGGCAAAGTTTAGAACAATATTTTAAGCATACCCTGTCAAAGGCTCTACATTTTACCAAGGATTTCGAAATGACTAAACATCATAATTATGTAGAGTAATGGAATAGAAAATGCGGAATTCACTAAGTCTTTAGGGATGTAAGGCTATTACTTTACATGCTTCCTGAAAAGTATCTATTGAGTAAGAAAATAACCCCCCCAAAAAAGTCCACAGTATGGGGTATGGCCATACATTTGGTGGCCAAATATGACTTTATTTGGTTGAAGGGGTAAAGAACTGGATCATGGCCTGCCGGCGTAGTTTCTGTAGTGTAATCAACAAGGCATTAGACATCCTACAATAGATCTCGTAATATAGTCTCCCCCTGTCCAAGTTGCCTCTTGTTATTTTCATATTAGGTGGTGACTAATAACTATATCACAAAACAAGGAGTATCTAGTATCAGCCGGAAAAAGACTTACCACAGGTCTCTGTTGCCAAGTCAATGACGCATTTGTCCATGCAAGGGTCCAAAGATCAAATCCCACCAGAGCCAAGGTATGTAGTTTTGTCTTATCTGAGTTGTCAAACAACATGTATTTTATGTTGCAGATGTCTAATTTAGCATGCGTAAATAGTATTTAATGAACAGTTTATGACATATTAATCATACTTCAAAATACTTGTGACAAGTAACCAGACATGAAAATGACTTGATCAAGGGCCTGTTTTACACATATTGAAACAGGGCCTCAGTATTCCAGTTGACAAGGTCTCTGACTTTAAGTGCAGTTCCCAAGGGGATCATACCTCTGAAAAGACACCTTTTTGGAAATCATGAATTAAATGTTTGTTTTTGTCAATTTCATTCAAATATTCAACCTGGGGGATTTATTTGGATAAGGTTCTCTGAATGACCAGCTGCCCTGGTCTACGGGTGTAGGTGACTTACAGAAACTTCCAGGTACAATCATAGATCTAGAGTGACCAGCCTGGAGCAGTATTATTGGAAAAACAGTAAAGCTAAAAGCCTAACTTATAGCAAGTAGTTCTAAACTCATAGAAAGACTTCTAAGATAAAGGGTGATAGACCACATACATACTTAAGCTGGACACAAATAATGATCGCACCTGACTGTAAAAGATCGTCAGGGATTATGTACAAACTGATCAGAGCATCACAGATTATTGAGGAGTATTGGGAAGATATCAAAATCATCAGATATTTGATCCCATTTGCTGGGGACTTGTTGGAAGCTCAACATACATGAGGGCGTATGCTGGTGACGTGATCAATAAACCTATCCCACGTTGGATATATCCTAGAGTTGGACAAAGGTTGGACAAAATTACTGTATCAGCCATCCTTTTCTTCTAGATTTGGGATTACTGAAATAAGCAAGAATTATGTTGTTCTATATCCCCAAGTACTTATCAAACAATTTGATTTCTTAAATTTTACCGATTGACAGGTTTGCAGGTTTGCCAGCCAATCAAAATGCTGTATTTTATGGCAAAATAGGGTTGGACATTATAGGTTGGGCTGTCAGGCATGATGTCAGGCTCCTATGGGAAAAATGCCAACATATAATGCTACATTCTAAAGATTTTAGAAGAGATTTGTCAACCAATTCAACATAGTTCATTTTACTTTTACACTACTATCTTTGGGGAGTAAATCAGGAAGAAAGTGATACGTAATTTCATGGTAAAATGTGATGTTGACGTAAACTGGGATGGGCTTATTCTATTTCTTGTAAGCCAGTGGGCATTAGGATGTCATAATGTCACTAATAATGGTGTATATTATGGATTTTATTGCTAGCCACCCTCCGTCACGTGTGCACAGGTGTTGGTTAGACCTTATTATAAAAACAACATTGTGGGAAGCCAAAGGTAGGCCATGTGCAAATCCTTCAGAAAACCATCAAAAACTACCTCTTGAACACTTGCTTGAGTGTCATTAATCATTTCTTTTTAGATTTCTTATTTAGATAGATATAAATAAACATGTAGGTAATAGATATGTGCAGATGTCAATTATTCTTATTTTACAACTAGATAAACTGATAAACTGTGTAGATAGTACTTATGAATTACAGCACCTAGAAAATTATGTATTGGTTAGTGCTGCCCCCTAAAGTGGCATTAACTAACTAACTTTGTTCATTGGTAACTAGGCTCCAACACGATTGTCAGTTGGCTGCTGCTACAGTTACTACCTAAACATACAGCTCCCATCCAGTTTGGTTTTCCATGTTCTGTTCATTTTTCTTTAATGAAAAATCTTTAAGAAAAAGGTCAGACTACTTCGCCCACTTCAGCAACAAACTTGGAACTTGATTTCTTTATTCAATAAAGTAAAACCAAAGAGTTCACATAATATATAAATATATATTATGTTGAGTAGCATCCGTACAGACAAACTATTTCATAACTACAGAGCTCACTACCCTTCCCTTCTTTGTTAGTTTCAATGTCACCATAAACTGACCAGTATCTCTAATCTTTGGTATTATTCTTTGCGCTTGTCTAATTGACCGCCAGGATATTGTGATGAATTGCAAACCACTTCGTGATTGTAGGCACAAATATAAGGAGCCTGTAAGTTGATAGAAATTGTTGGTAAAAGATGTGGAGTAAATCCCCACAGTCAAATTGTTAAAAGATATGATTAATTAGCCTGTAGAAACAAAATGTGTGTAGCGGCATGAGAAATGACATGTTGGTACTAAATTAAGTGATGAAAGCACAAAATTAAAGGAAGCATGTAATCGAAAGTAACCCCTGTAAGGGTCAACAAGATCATGTGATTGTGACTGACCAATAGGAAGCCATTTGAGACCATATAAAGCATGGAGTAGAACGAATTAAACAGTCCCTTTTAGGTACTCACTGTGGTCAAATCGCTTTCTTCATGGCAAGAACCATCTCCAGACCTAGACAATTAGGGCCCATGGGATATGAGGCACAAGCAACAGAATTAGGACCAAGTTAGGGTTAAATAGGATGCTGGAAATAGGCAAAGTAAGGCACAAAAATGGGAGCGCAGGGGCACCTGTCATGCTTTTATTGTCTTAAAAGGTGTTGTTTCTATATAAAAATATATATACACGAATACAAAGCACACACAAAATTAAAATTTATGGGACACGCCTAGTCTTAGTGCTTTGCTAATTTTATTGAAGAACAGATTAGGAAGCACAACCCTTAATTAGTTAGGTACAGTGTAGGTCACACGTCTCGTTCATATCTATATCAATCTATGTGTTGTATTCATTAAGGGCAGAGCATAGGGTTTATCAATAGTTAAGATCCACATGGCATAAATTGAAAGAGTTAACCTTTTCACTGCTGCATGTTCTATAGGAATTTTGCTCTACATTCAAGAGACCTAAGTTGGCCTATGAATACTTTTGTGGTCAGAGTACTCTCTTTGAAACTTACAACAAAATTAATGTGAAAGTTCCTTAAATCCTCAGCATGTTATCCATGTAATTATATCACACTGCCAGGAATACTGCATGATGTGAATCTGGCCAAAGGGATTTCCTTCATTCTATTTTCAGCATATTTGAAGCCGTCTATGTGGCATCGAGCGGTCGTAGGGTTCTTAAAGTCGCCACAGATAATGAACGAAAAAGGCAGAAAGGGACAGGGTTATCAGGAACATTCCCTTAACTCGCGTCGCTGCTCCAGAGGTTTCTCCACACTGTTCTTCACGGTTGTCTAGCACATCCTTCATGAGCTGAACAACGTCAGTTTCCTTGTCAGCCTCGAACTGAAAGCCGTGTATGTAGGCCCGCTCCAGCATCTCTGAACTGTTGCGTCCGTTTAGGCAGCCATGTACGAGCATGGCCAGCACAACTGTATGATAGAATGGGGATTCAGGACAACTCTTTATAGGTTATTATCGCCATTAAGAATGAAGGGAAAACATCTTAACTTACACCGTTACATAAACTTAAACAACATACAAATGGTCATTTACACGTCAAACTTATGATATATTACAGTGCTCAAAACTTAATAATTATTCAATATCAATTCTTCGAAATGTAATATCAGAGACGAGATAAAAGGTACAGGAACGTTAAATTTACATAACGTGGTTCGGTAGTTCTTGGATCTCGTAGTCCGTCGTTCACGTATGTCTAGTAGATGATAACATACTTTGAATAAAAACACATCCATTCTATATTAGTGTACGATAATGCCAACGCTAACTATAGCAACGTAAAACTGCTCGTGACCAACATACGCATTTTCCAGAATAATGTTTTACAAACCGCACATTATTATCAGCGATCGATTAGTTTATAAGCCGGATAACATTAATTTGCCCTACCTGAGCGGTAGCTCGTCCGACACTGCATGAGTAGAATGGAGCCTTCCTTCCTGGCCAGCCTCATGGCGCTGTCTCTGTAGGCCTTCCACATGCGGAGCGTGTACTTGTAGACACCCCCTGAAACACGTGCAACATGATGCTCTGTCAAAGCCCAGCACTTTAGGAATTATTAGTTATGTTTTTATTTTATACGTGAATAGACCTGTATAGCATTCAGCTTTAATTGTTTCTACATTCAATGCTTGCAGTATACTTTTTCATAACTGCTGTTTCTCTCACGTATGTCCAAAGTTAGGCAATGCATTATTTTTGGTTTTACATTGTATTTGGTTTATTATGAACTAGATTAGTAATTGGTGATAAATAAGGAAATTGCAATATGAAAGAGCTATTCAAAACATATGCTTCTATTTTCAAGGAGACATGATTTACAAGCAAGTCATGGATGATTGAGCTGAGATAGTTTTGGAACAAAACCAAGACACTGGTCGCTCTAATTTTCATGAGGTGACAAATAGCGACTTCTTCCCTACCCATCTTGATATGGAACGGCAGGAAATGCATCCATTTCCAGAGTTCAAATGAACATTGAAATAGAACGGAACACTTATTGCTAGTCATAGCTTGGAATGAAATCTAGTCTTTCTGCAGGGGGGTTTAAAGGTGCATTTTTAAATGTTTTTAATGTTATCAAGTCTCTGACTGATTTAATTTGTATAAATACAATATCATCTAATCATCTAGGATTAATTAGAATAATTTATATCCACAACAAATCCGTTGTATAAGTGTTACAACCGCTAAAATACAGGTCGGTCGGTTATTAAAGGTAATTATCTAATCGTGCCATTATATCTGTCTGTAAATTGTCACCAATTGCTGGGGGAGGGGAAATTCGGGGCTACAGTTGCTCCTAAAATCAAACCTACTTTAGAGTGTGCGCAGTATCTCACAGTCGCCCAACACATACCCATCTATTCCAATTTCCTTGTAACAATATCATTAGTCTGCTTAGTCTACATACTAACCCCTTACCAGGTGCAGATTCTTGGAAGTGGGGGGGGGGGTTAGCATAAAGTTTAAGCACTAAAACAGTGTGTATTAGCCCGTATGTATGTGACATTTTCCCCTCTTTTTGTAGTTTAGGGGTCCAGCAAAGGGGGGGGGGGGAAGCCCCATCCCCCCCCCCATCCCCCCTCACCCCCCATTGGATCTGCCCCTGCTTCCGCTTTCCAAAATCCTACATCCACACCTGTACATGTATCAGTGTATTTCCTCCCAAGTAAGAAAAGATTTTAATGTAAATAACTTTAGCTCACCTATTGGCATATGGTGGTAGTCAATGCCCTCTTTTCCGAAAGCCTCCCTTTCAATGGTCTCGTTATAGCCAACGTCATCCCCGAACTGAATGGTATTGATGGACTGGTAATTAACCTGGGATGTTGGTGATATGTACGAGTTGGACAAGTTGGCATCTATCCTGTTCTTCTCTAGATTTTCTTTGATTTGCCTCACAGGGTAGCCGCTCTGGTTGTACGTGCCTGTAGCGTCTTTAATATTAAGAAGGATGCTCTCCTCCTGGGAGGGTTTCCCAGCCGTTTCAACCCCTTTCCTGACGTTGATGAAAACGTTAAAGCCGGTCTTTTTAAAGATCGGCAGATGGTTGGACTGGACCTGACCACAGAAGTAGATGTTTCCGAACATGGGTTTGACTTGCCTGTAGGAGATCAGGGAAATAAATATAAAGAAAACCTGTAGCATATGACATGAGCACTGTAGACTATATAAAACTGTTTTCCTAATAAACAGATACCATGACAATTTGAAAAGCCCTTTCTTCTCTTTTTTGAGGAGTTGCCTTGACTTGTTTTCCCCTGAAAACAATAATTGGAATTTATTGTAGAGTTTCGGTTTGAAAAATATCTCGAGAAACATTTATTTAGTTCATTAGGAGGGTTATACATTGCTATTAGTTTTGTTTACATTATTCTGAAATTGATTTTCAATGTCTATTTCGACTTACCATCCGTCTGGTGCCGTGTACCACTCTGGTTTAACAAGCTCTGGAGTTGGTAAATCCTCAGGTAATTTGGATACATTGGCAATCTTCATTACAAGGTCTGTCAGGGCTCCAACTTTTGTGTAGGGATAACCGAGCACACTGGCTATTTTGAAGAAGGATCTAACATCAATCCTTGGTTCTGCAGTTGAATTGTCTTTTGAAATCTTGAGATAATGCAACAATCCTATGAAAGCTGAGGCATAACCAGTGTTATCATACAAAATGAGTGGCGTAGGCAATGATTCGAAGGTTTGAGAGAAATTCATCAGGGTTGATTCGGTTGCCCAATCATAGTCCTTCTGGTCTGAGGTGAGAATAGTTTCGAACTTTAGCCCAATGTCGCTGCTCAGTGTTGCTGCTTCATCAGTGGTTGGTAGAGGGTCCACCTCACCTGGTCCTATGTGGTCCCTTCTTGTGATATTGAATAATGAGATAATTGACTTGTACCCAGACTCTTTTGCATACTTGATCTGATTCTCCGTCAACCTGCCCGTCACATGAAGCTCATCAGTAATCTGCTTGGCCCACCATGTTTTCCGTGATGGAAAACGAATTGAATCAACAGTCACCATCAAGCACAGAATGGTAAGTAGTCCCACGCTTAAATTCATAGTGAATTAAGTGCTGCAAACCTGCAATACATCAACGAAAACAGATCACCAGAAAGATATGTGGCACTTCCAATATAGAGAATTTCTTACAATGACTTTTTTCTAGGACAATTGTAGCATCTACGTACATGTTTAAGCCAGGTCATTTTGTTCTAAAAGTTCTAACCTATACCTTAATTTTCAAGTAGCTTTTAGAATGAAAGTTGATTACTCACAATTACATTAATTATGTCCAGATTTGTTAAAAGTTAATGTCCATCCAGACCTTTGCACATGTTCTGACGCGATGTCGACGTTACCGTAAAGACCGTGAATCAAATCTTTGGGATTAACAGCTGTGATAGAAATTGCCCTGACCCCTTGTTCAGTTAGACAGAGGAGATGGGCCGTTTGTAGATTAGTAGAAATTGCTTCTTTATTGTGATATGACCTCAGGAATGTGCATGGGTAGTTCCAACATAGACCTACAGTGTCTGGAATGAGTAGATCCCCTAAGACGCGGCATGCGCAAATATATACATGTATGTGCATGATAGCAGGGAAAGATCTGTGATTTTCCCCAAATCAAAACACGCTATTGACGTTTCAAATAAGGGTAAGTTGCATTTTGGTGGAATGTTTTGAGGATGACAGTTCGATTCTACACGAACAGTCTACATAAACAATCCTTTCCCCTCGGAGGGTCATAATATTGGCTTTACGTGATTACAAGTTGTTAGAGCATAGGCCCTGTAATGAAAAGGAAAACTCACTACAGAAAAGCCAGAAGTAGTTATCCAGGAATAAAACTACGAAGGCAACAAACTAATATTATATCACTGATAATGAAAACTTTCGATGCCCGCCTAAAATAATGCTCACCTTAAAATGCGACGTATAAATATGCTCCAGCAGTCGATGTAATCAAGCTTCAGTGAGAACTGATTATATGTTGGACGGCCAGTTGACATGAGTGGGCCATATACAATACTTCGACCAAGTAGGTTGATAGTGGCCAGACGTTGAATTCACAATCGTTTTTCTCTTTGGAGTTTAGCCTCTCGTCGATACGTTAGGGTTCTGATAAGGCTGGTTTTAGTGATTGTGTAACGAACTAATAGGTCAGAATTATCTGAGGAAAGTGGTACCATCTAGTGAAATGTCTAGTCACTGTTATACTGTTGTTCAATGCAACAACATGCATAAACACGTCCATGAAAGCTATTTAAATTCTGTTTGTATCTATCTCTTATCTATCTATCTCTATTATCACGATGAATGCCGTGATTATAAGATAAAGATCAGGCAGGAACTTTGGCCATTTCCATGCTATCGACCTATTCCCAAGTGCTGAAAAAAGAATTAACGATAGATAATGTGTTTCATGATGTGATATGCATGTGCCACCAGTTCATACATTCTGATAGAAAGGTTTTTTTTACTGATATCGTAGCTCCTTTTCTTTTTAGTTCAGCCTCTTGCCAGGTCCAGCCATCTTTCGCAGAACAAAAGAATGGGGACTACGTAGGGAGTTGCTCATTCGGGATTTGGGCTCGGGCACAAGCTAAGGTTGCAGTCCAAGCATGAATGTATCAAGCAAATTGCATTCTCAGAGTCATGCCTTGTGCATAAGGGTGGCCATAACCGCATGTTGTCATCAAAAGCAGCTATTGGATTCCAGTGAATTTAAGAGAGAGGGGGGAAGAGTTGCATTCTACTGACTGTAGGGCACTTTCTACTGTTCTACTCATGTTCCTAGCAGGGAACCTGTCCTTAGGTTGTCACCAAAAATAAGATGATCCAGTTCAACAAATCAGCTCCACTTAGAAAGCCTATAAAACATAACATAACATCATGATTGATAATTCATACCTCAGAATTAACAGACCCAGGGACTAGGCCAAGGGTCTTAGTTGTTCAACGACCTAGAACCCTAACTGAACAAGGGTTTGGGCAGAGGCTTGCATATTAGATCAGATACTTAATACCCCAATCACAAAAATGTGAACCAGTCAGTGCAGCAAGCTAACCTTTGAGACCCTCTTCTTATCTATTTTTATCACTTTATCTCTAGCAACAAACCACAAAGTCCCTGAAACCCATGAAACTATCACAACTCGAAAGATCTTGAAGTCCTATCCAATTATTCCCCTGGCCCTACCAACAATATTATGCTTTGCAGTTGGATGACTAAAGCCAACGATTTCTTCTCAAACTAAAAGCAATGATATCAATTCTATTATCCTTTCGGTGTTGGATCTGTAACATTCTAAAAGTAATCGCCCAGAACCTGCTCCAGAGACCTACGATTTAGCTGTTTAGAGGGGGAAAACAAGACGTTCATTAAAAAAACAAAAATGTTGAGCTTTCTTTTTCCTAATCGTATACAATCACTAACAGTGATCCTGCCAAAATCATTCTGTAGGGACCGGGCTTTAGCGTAGCGCCGCCACGGGGGAAATAACGTAAGCTAAGGTATAGGGTTTAAATCTGGCAAAAGGTTAACCCCTGCTAATGCGCACAAGGTGGCGCCAGGGGAGACACCTATTTGAGCAGGTAAGTGATCATGACAAACACGTTTCTTTGAGTTTATCATAGTTCTTGTTCTTTTTGTTATCAACCTATACATGTTTCTTTAATGTTGAATAACAAAGAATACACAAACTCATAATTACACGTACATAATTTTTTTTCTTCTATATTTCTAATTAGACGATGAGCTGTACTCATCTTCAAAATCACCTCATATAGGATACATCCGAAATATGTGAGACCATATCAATGATATTGATAGCATCTGTTAATGGACACAAAATCAAGTGTGCAGTAATATGTTTCCCATAAAGACTATGTGTAAAGATAGATATAGTTCAATTGAATCTATGTAATAGACATAGTTTTGAGTAATGTGAGTCGCATTTCACATTCATTGTGGGAATGCAATTCACATTCACACTCATTTTGAGAATGTGACTTGCATTCACTTTCACTTCTGTGAGTGCAATTCACATTCACATTCACTTTGTAAAAAGTGACTTGCATTCACTTTCACTTCTGTGAGTGCAATTCACATTCACATTCACTTGGTGAAAAGTGACTTGCATTCACTTTCACTTCTGTGAGTGCAATTCACATTCACATTCACTTGGTGAAAAGTGACTTGCATTCACTCTTATTTTGGGGAATGCAATTCCCACTCACATTTAAACTGTGCCATGTGGCAAGTGTTGGAGTGCTTTTTGGACTATTTCTGTGGCATTAATACACATGTTTATTATGCCAAACTATGCCACCTATGTGTATCTAAATGATTGTACTTCTATTTAGGTATTATTGTTGCTAGTTACTCTAAATTTGGTGCAAAACTGTGTTGCGACCGACTCCCCCTGGTGTTATTTGGGAGAAACTCATTTTGAGTGTTGTTCACATCTATTATGGGTGTGTTTCGTTAATATTATTCTAAATATGACATGTGGTATCTTCATTTTCACATCAAAATGTGTAACTTGTTATACTGTATGATCTTGTAATGTTATTTCATACCTAAGTTTTGTACTTTAAGCCACAAAGTGGCATTACTTTACAACACCTGTAAAACACCTCTATTGTTATGACACTCTTTTAGCAAAACCCTGAGTGTGTTTTACCATCTTCACCTACTCTGGCGAGTCAGGTCAGGCAATCTTGTTGGTTTAAAGAGATTTGTTATAGTGAACCTTGTTTAAATAAAACTGGATCTCAGACAAATGTCTGCCTTTGGTTGAATATTATTAGTTGAGGCTTATCCTAGAAAATATAGAACCATTACATCTAGATGTTTAAACTTTAAACTGGTGTTCTGGATCTGGTATTATAATGGAATACGAACAGCATCAAAATGCCATTGGAAAATAGTGTAGCTGCCGTCATAGGAAGTTCGTGCAATGTCCACCAGATGGTGTGGGTGCACGTCATATCTTGATGGTTTCCTTCGCAGCAAACTTACCTATAACGAGTGCGCTCGGTATGTACATTCTTTTGGTCGGCCCTTTCAATGTATGCCAAATTCAATGTTTAAGCTTTGCGGCACCAACTGCTACATACACAGCAGTATCGACCATTGGTGTACACTTCAAGATATCTTCTTACATTTGCAACATAATTGACTTTATAGAAAGAGATACGAGAATGAATAGATTATTGGACGTGATAATGAATTTTTACATTCTTCACGTAACCGTTAATCATACCCCAGTAAGCATTCAATTTTGTTAAATAGGCTACTGCTCACATACTGATTTCCCTAGGTTGATTTAACGCTGGCAACTGGTATTGATTAAAATGTTTAATTGTCAATATTGAAGGTCTCACTGCTTTTCAAATTTGTTTATGCTAATATTGCATAGATAGTTGATATCCAATTGAAAAGAATATTCTTTACATAGAATTACAGTTGAAGCATCAATATTGAAGCAAGCCCATTAGTTCTAGATGAATTGGAATTAAAATACCAATAAAAGCTATTAACATGGCATGTTATAGATAAAGGTGCCCTCACAGGGTCTTAAAAATAACGCTTAAATTGGAGATGATACTACTTTTTATTTCAAACCATTATTGTATTTCCTTTCATTTATGACCTGTTTTGGTATATGAAATGGAGATCTCTAGGAAATTAACATGATTCATGTATGGATTTCGATGAACAATCCAATTTTTTAATACATGGATCATATTTCATAAGGAATGCTGTTTCCAACTCAAATTTCAACATTTCAGAAATATTGAAAGTTGACATTGAATTGATATCAGGTTAAGCAACGTTGATCCAATATAATTTTAAACATTAATGTGTTTACTGGGACGTCGTTTCCTCTAACTTTGTCTGAATCAAGAAGAAAGTGTCCAATTCCATTATATGACAGTATAATTATACACCTCATTGCCGGTTGAGACTTTAACTTACAAGTCAAGCTAGCTCGCGTGATGCACTCTATAATTAAATTTCAGGAATAGTAGTATATGGAAATGTTACTGTTAATATGGTGTATTCATAGCCACTACTCAGCCTTCAGTCTGGAGCAGATTTAGGCCCCAGTCTATTATGTGACATAGCTCAAGACTTAACTCAACTGTTTTGAGTCTATTATCCAATCAGATAAAGGCAAATAGACACACCTCTTTTGCATTTGTGTCATTGGGTTCAGGACTAATTGCAGGGAGAAGAAGACTTAAGACGACCCAGCCTCTATAATTATGTGACGACTGGTCAATGTTTCATTAAAGCTGGTTAGTTTGCAACTATCCAGTCTCAAATCCTTAAGACTGCTGAGTTATGTTTAGTCTCTATTATATGACCGGACCTTTGAGCTACTCGATAAACCTGTTAAGTAGTGCGGTGTATGCATGTGCAATGGTGTCAATTTCATTACCAACAAATAGTATTTGGCGATATTCAATAGTTAAAAAGTGCATTTTGCCCCCATACAAAATGCGTCCCTTTGAGTTCTTTAGAGTAACGGCACGTAGTTGGCCGTATGTTGGTCGATGCTGGTTAGAGCCACCATATTGTTTTCCAAACATGTTCCTCTTTTGTATTCTGTCTGGACCTGGTGCCACTGGTCGGCGGTGCCGGTCCATATACGAGTAGACCGCCAATCAATAGTCGCCCTTTTGTGTTCCCGGCCGCTTAGTCGCGCGGCAACCTCCGCGCCATCAGTGACCGCAGACGACATTCGTTTCCCATTTGTTCCCGCCGAAACAACATCTGAGATTCGACCCGATGGTAGCCACTGTTATTGTTTTATGCGCCAGTAGTTTTCAACTTTTTTTCTCTTGCAGTACAGCGTCTGGTTTGTTTTTTGGCAGTTTTATTTTGCTATTTGATATTGCAACAATAAATGATAAAGGTGCAGAAAGAGGTTAGTCAGTATGATTCGTATAGGCCTATATATTTATGGAAGAAATATAATCAATAGGCCTACATGTTTAACCTGTTTTATCAAGGCGCGGTCATTATTTATTTTTTTTTGTTTTGTTTATTGATCCGAACTTCACGTGTTACATGTTTTTCAAGTCGGTAGCATTTTAAGGTTAGAAAAGTAGATTAACATATATACAAATATACAGATTGGTGATGATGAAGTAATGAGATGAGATGAGTCATACTATAAACATTGATCATATACCTCAGAGTCCCCAGGATACTTTGCGTGACCCACAAGTTCTACCTATTTCAAAGTTATTTTTGCAAGTTCTTGCTTAAATTTAAATTTTGTTGTGGCACGTTGGACTGGGATTGGGATCATGTCCCATAGTCTGGTTCCCCGTAACATCGGACTTTTCTGTATTCTTGTATAGTTATGTTTGGATTTCAGGAACTTAACTTTCTTGTGGCTTCGCAAGTGTATCCTCGGTCTTACAATATCAATAAACATGGGATTGACACTCAAACGATACATAATTGAACAGTGCTGAATGTTCCGTCGTTGGGCAAGTGACATTACCCTATAGTGTCCACATAGTGCATTATAGTCCTGGTCTTTAGAGGCGTTTCGATCAATGGTTTTCATCGCCTTCTCCTGCAACTTATCTAGCCGGTCTATCTGGGATTTGGGACCACTTTCAATCATGAAACTAGCATAATCGTGAACAGGGACTATCATCTGCTTATATATCAGGTTGGCGGTATGGTTTGTAATGTACTTTCGCATAATTCCCAACTGTATTAACCGCGCATTCATTTTGTTATATTTTTCTTTAATAAAGTGCTCGAAATATAATTGGTCATCAATGGTGACCCCTAAATAGTTGTACTGTTGTACCCGTTCAAGTAGGTCTTCACCCAGGTAGATCGGTGGTATGTCACAGGTAGTGTTATTTGGGGCAAAAACCATACTCTTAGTCTTGTTGGTATTTATAGTAAGCTTATTTATAGAGCACCACTCATTCAGTATGTTCAGGCCCACTGAGATAGTGCTACAAGCAATTGAGACGTCATTGGCAGCATGATACATAACAGTGTCATCTGCATATAGCATAAGCCTAGGGCCCGTTGTTTCATCAAACAAATTGAGTAGGTCGTTAACATATATAATAAAGAACAGTGGGCCCAATATTGAGCCCTGCGGAACACCGTAGGTAACTTTGCAGTAGTGGGACAGGTTGCTATCTAACTTAGTACATTGTTTTCTATTTTTTAAGTAGTATTCACAAAACTTTATTACGGAGTCAGAAAGGCCATAGGCAGATAGTTTTCTACATAGGATGTCGTGGTCGAGTGTATCGAACGCTTTGCTGTAGTCGATGTAGACACAGCAAACATAGTTCTTTGAATCTAGGTTTTCATATAGATACTTAGTGAAGTCAAAGATGGCAGTAGAGGTGCCATGATCTTTCCTGAACCCATGTTGTCTGTGGTCAAGCAGTTGATGTTTACTTCTAACTAGCCTACTATGTTATTTAGATTGTTTATTACTTATAGCCTTCGACTATTAGATACAGTTCCCCATCTCAGTTCAATGCTGTGTGTGTATCTGCAATTACAAAACACACACAAACCGATAACAAACAGTCATCATACCATCGTCTTTCCCAACTTTGAAACAGGACCTTTCTTGATGCTGTAATCCAAGCAGCCCTAGGCCCTTCACTTAATCCATAAAGGGAATCTGTCTGATGAATACCTGGGCTGGATTATCACAGAGTGGGCCCCGGCGGGGAGGTGAGATGGCTGGGCGGATTACAGGGATCACAGCCTAACCGTCAAATCGGGGTCCGTATTTGTAATCATCTGCTCAGGGTCCGGAGGCGATTGGGGCGGGGGCGGCGGGGGCGGGGGCAGTGGGGGAGGCAGTGGCAGGAGGGGTTGGGAAGTTAGGACGATGTAGGGCCGCCCTGGAGGAGTGTGGAGGAGTAGCGATTGGTGAAGGGGAGTGGGAGGGGTACGTTGGACGTCCTTGGGGCAGAACCGGCAGCTGATAGTGGCATCAGTGATTATGTCGGCTCGCTTTGATGTTTCTGGGTTATCTGGATTCGTTCTCACGGCCTGCATGCGGAACACTGGCTGAGGAAAACTGTTTTGCTCAAATATATCAAAGACGTCGCCATACTGTGGTCCCACGATCTTAGATTCTGCTTAGCCGATAGTATAAGTATCAGTGTTCTTTCTTGTTTTTTACAATTAACCTATCCCAAACTGTGTATGTACTGTAAGTTGGACAGGAGTTTGGACAATTAGCTGTCTACATTATGTAACCTATCCCAGTCTCAATACATTAGGTCGCTAGAAAAGTCAAGAACTGTGTTTTTCTATATCATCAATAAGCCCATCCCATATTGAATATATATGCTAGCGTTGGACAAGGGTTGGGCAAAATTACTGTATATGTCATCCTTTCTTCCAAGAGTTGGGGTTACTGAAATAAACAAGAATTGTGTTTTTCTATATCTTCAAGGACTGCTTTAACCTTATGATTTCTTAAATTTCATCAGTTGACAGAGTTGTAGGTTTGCCAGCCAATCAAAATGCTGTATTTCAGGGCAAAATAGGGTTGGACATTATAGGCTAGGCTGACAGGCTTTAACATTGGTTCCTATAGGGAAAATGCCAAAATATAAAGCTGAATTTTACCAAATTTGGGAGGAATCTGTCAACCGTATTGCTTTGGTTAATTTTGTATTATACAAATGTCTGCATGGAATAAGCATTGAGGTAATTTCAAAATATTTCATGGTAAACCTTAGTGTTGGTGTACTGGGATGGGCTTATTACTGCTTCAACATAATGACATCTTAAAGTTTAACCGACAGATTCACAGGTTTGCCAGCCGATTAGTCGCACAAGGCAATTAAATCAATAGTTGGACATTATGGGTTGCGCTAACAGGCTTTAACATTGGTATCTATGGGGAAAAGACTATTATATTGGATTGCATTCACAAGCTTTAGGAGAAATTGTCAACCAATCTGGCATGGTCCATTGTGTTTTACAATGCTGTCAGTGGGAATTAATCAGGAATTGTAAAGTTACTTTATGATAAAATATAGTTCTGATGTAAACCAGGATGGACTTCTTCGTACGTATGTGTCCCTTATCTCGGCTATTGCCCGACAACCAGTATCCTAGGTTTATATGTGTCACAATTTCATTTTTACCAATGAGCTTGACACACATTTCTGAGTATGGTGGGCTAAATTCTATGCATAAATAAGGTCAAATAAAGAATAAGGTGCGTAGGCATGCAGGAAAATTGCAATCAAAGAATTATGACTGTTTCTAACCGTCCTGTCATATACATTCAGTAATGGTGACAAAAATGATTTTCTGGAACAGCTTGCCATAATGTTGGTTCTTTTACGTATTTCATAAATGATATAATATATAATCACCGCCATATAGGCTGTTTCCGATTCGGCTTTAGTAAGAACTAGATAAGATTAATCTGAGGAGCATGACTGTTCCTCATAATATTATCTGCTCAATAGAGTGAATGATTGATCGAATATTTCGCATAAAGAATTCTAACATTCCTGTTTACAATAGGGGACAATTCCTGAGGGACAAATTATCCCTGATGTCGCTTGCTTCACAATCTTATCTCACCAATGCAGAAATGGCCGTGGGAATAGTGGCGTTTTTTACCAGCTGCTTCGCAATGCAGTAAATAGTGCTGTTTTGCAGGGGTTGTATATCTACAGGCTTAATGTATGTACATAGATAATGGGTCCCCGAGGAGACCTGGCGCACAGTTTACTTTATCATTCGATCCAAAGAGATGCATGTTCGACATGTTATAATCAGATAATATTTATCGCAATGAGGGACGAACAATACAATACAAGCAAGTGATAAATCCTAAATTATAGGCCTATGTACATACATTCTTCGAATGCTATGCTTACCCTGCAGGTGCCACGCAAGTATGGAATAGCTCATACTGCATGGCCAGGAAATGACAATATCAGATATAAAAGACCTAAACTTTATCTGGAAAGAGAACCGAATGTCACTTGGAGGCGGAACGTGGGAGCCAACATAGCTGCTGTACATGGCTGGTCGGTCGGCGCTACAGTATTTTGTCTTTTGATCTACGTCTTGCACACCAAGGCCCGCCGGTTCTGATGGTGTGCACACAAACCGACCTCTCCCTCCTCCCCCAGGCCCCATCCCCACACCACACCACCCCATACCACCTCTCCTCGTACCCCCACACTGCTCTCCCTCCGCCGGCCCTCCAAGCAAAACGCCCACCCAGAGATCAAGATGGAGACGTAAGTAAACTGCATCCGATCCACAGACAACAGGGGGTGTCTGAAAACGACACGCAGCCCCTCTGTTTAACGCATAGCCCCAGGCTTTGTGGTGTACAACTTAAAACTCCCCGACGTCCCGTTCTAATGGCAACGCACTGTCTCATGCAGCAAGCATTAGCATGGCAGTAAGGGCCCTCAGTTGATCCTTTATGGAGGCAGGGAGAAAAGAGATGCAGTGGGACCTCTCAATGTTGGCGTACACAACGAGCAATATGAGCCATTCGCCCTGAGAACCCAACGGCCGTGAGCAGCTCGTTCTCTCGTCCCAGAGAAGCTCGGAGCCGTTCGGAGCAGCTCCATACTGCTGCTGCTGCTGCTCCCACCTCCCGCCGCCCCAGCTCTCGCCAGGCGGGCGCTTCAGATAACACACACAGAGGCCCACCGCCCGCGGCCCTCACATACACCATTACGGGTCCCACCGACGCCTGTTACTGTGTACAATTGTTATAGATGACCCGAGCGATACAAGAGGGACGAGGAAGAAACCAGAACTGTCTGACTTGATATTGGTTGTGAGTGGGAAAAAAATGGAAAATCTATATCTTCGTCTCTGTAGTACAAGGGAGATGTGTAGTGGTGCTAGAAAAGGCCAAAGCAGTCGTAGCCATTTGTGGTCCGATTTTGTATTGTCCAATCTCCCTCGTACTGTGACACATTCCTATCGAGTGTGAAATAAAGTTCAAGCATATGGTATTTCTATATGACATTCAACTTAATTCTAACGCTCCAAATTGGACGTATCATTTTGGGAATAATTAGGCCTAGTAATGACACACAAGACTTGATTTGCCATATCTTCCCTTCTCTTTTAAACAGTATTTGAATCTAACGTTTCAGTGCAAAATATTTGTCCGGTTATACTGTATTTCATAAGAAGCTTGCAAGCCAGACAGAGTTCTTTCTACAGCTGTGGATAGTGCCCTAAGAAGACTTCATTGAATTAGGCGAATAGGATTAGGATGCTTTTCGTGAGAGAACGCCTGTTAGCTACTTCAAGCAACTGTTAAATTAGGTTAAGAGACCGTTGGGCTTCTGCAGCTAGCTGTTAGGCTATTAAAGAATCCCTAATTAGGTTTGCAATTACTTTGAGAATTGTTGCAGACAGTCCGTTGGCCATCGCCACCTGAGCTACTTCATGTTCTCTCCATCATTGATAGGTATGAGTTCACTATGCATGGCTGTGATTGCTGTGATTGCTGTGATTGCTGTCAGTTCTGTATGTTATGCCCTCATGACTATATGTTCAACATGTATGGCCGTCCCTTTCGAATTGTCTACATTCAACTATACATAGGATAAGGTTTAACACCAGTTGCAGATTTGAGGAGGGGCCTCTTTTTGGCCATTACATTACAATTTTTTAATCTGAAACGCTCGGATCCGGAGGGTCAGGCGGAACATTTTTATGATAGGGCGCCCTCCCCCTTTTTGAAAATCTCTAGATCCGCCCCTGTACTCTATTGTGGTATCATTAAAATTATATATTTTCCTCTGGAATGTTATATAAGCATCCAGTCATTCAACCAACCATCCACCATTCTCATATTGTACTCTGAGCTGATCAATACAGGATTTAAGGTTAAGGGTGTGCTGAAGTAGTGTGGGGGTTATTACCATTTATAGTATTATCCCCCTTTGGAGTTATACAGGAACTAGTCTCTGCAGTAATAAAATAGTCAGTAGTCAACAGCTATAGTGTGATATATTACCATGCAAGCGGGTTCTCAGAGGAATTAATGACTCTCACTGTGTCAAGGATGTCAGGCCCCGGGAGGCCGCGAGGGCCTTCTCCCATGCCGATAACCCTGAAAACACCTTTAGCTGAAAGCTGGTGACGTTAATTCGGGTGGAATTCAAATGTATTTTAATATTCAGCCCAAATGTGTAATTACGGGAAACAAACCTAAGAAACCTCGAATGACATTTCAAAAGAGGAAGTTTGTTGGAGATCAAACTTCAAGTTTGTCGTTTTTCACATTTTGAATAATAGTCCTTGTGAAATATAAACTGATAATCTGGGAAACCTTTATCATTGCGATAACAATTCAGGTACTGTTTAAGGAGCAAGCTCTACGGGGATAAAACTTGTATCATATTAAGCGATTTTGATTATTCAAAAGAATGCTAATTTCTAAATAAGGAATCTGCCATTAGAAATATCGCAGCAGCTTATACCTGCTATGTGTCGTTTGACAAGAACTTAAAACCCTTAATGAAAATTGTTTTGATTACTAAGAGCAGGGGGCGACCCCATGCAGGAATATTGGTCTCTCGTCTCAACAATATTTGATACATGTAGTAACTTGTAAAACATACAACAACAACAACAACAACAACAACAACAACAACAACAACAAACATGAAAACCTGATAGTGGAATGCAGCCTTTAGCTTTGCCCGTCATTCTAGAAGTTATGTGTAAGAGTGTTCGATGTCGATGTTGATGAACCATTGACATCCAGTAGTAAACGTGTTCAATGCTCTTGTGCATTGGCAACCTGTAAGCGAAGAAACAGGAAATATCAATAGAGTAGGTAAGATGGTGATACGTCCATCAGATTGCTGCAAGGTAACACTAACCAAGTGTGTAAATGGACAGGGATTTGTGTGTACTACATACTACAAACAGGAAAGGGACAAATGCTCTCTGGGGCCATATTAGCTGAAACTTGATTAGTGTTTCATAATGCCTGATTCTGTCCGTCACTAAAAGTAAAGATATCATTTCAAAATAACATTGAATAGGTATTGTTAGGTGTATAGTTACTTTGATTGATAGACAGAATAAAAATCAATGAGGAACTAATCAAAACTCACATGATTAGCTTGTACTCTATTAGCATGAATCACTAAAAGCAGTTAGGAAAATATGGCCCCTGGACAAAACCCCTTTATGAAGCCATGTACATCTCGGATATTTAGTCCATATACCCTCTGAACACTTACCTCCTGCACATAGACCCCCAAACCTAGAGTCAGGGTGACAGTAAGGTGAGGGCATAAGAGGAGTTGGTGTCCGGGGGGATAAGTTTCCGCGGAGGAGGGGGGATATCCTACAACCATGCTTGAATGCCTACAGTGACAACATAGTTTACAACCTTAATAAATCGAGGGGGGGAGAAGAGAAAAAATCTGACGTTCTGCAAATTTGGTTGACATTCCTGTGTAAGCACAAGGATGACCACCATGGACAAAGATTATCTTAGGACCTAATAGTAAATATCTAGTCCGCATTGGAATGCCCCCTTGTTCAAAATACTTATTAGGATTGTTGTTGAAAAGGTTTCACCACGAAATGAATCTCATTTGTAATCATCGAGGTGACATAATATTAATCAAAACAAAAAGCCATTGTGAGCATTCAGTTCAAATACCAGTAGGGACTCAACGAAGCACACTGTAGGCAGTGATTGTATTGATGACAGATTTGGTTACAGGAATAACTAATCCGGACTTTGGTGCGGGGGATTTTAGTCCACACTGTCTGTGGCCGTGATCGCTCATCAGCGACGGTTCTGCGGCCCCGGGAGAGAACAAGAAACGTCGGCGATTCAATTGGCGGCAGGCGGTGGTAATTAGCAGTGCATTTAATCAGACCAATAGACCAGCTAGATCCCCGCCCCGCCCGCCGCCCGCCGCCCCGCCCGGGCCGCGCGGCAGATACCGCGCGTTAAGGCGGCGGGAGGGGGGCGGCGCGGCGCGCGTAGCCCACTGATGAGAGCCGTCTATTCCGGGTGGGACCACGTCAATACCAGTCGGCGATAGGGCGTCCCGACGGAGGGGGCCCCGGCCCGCCCTACCCGCCCTCCTCTATCTCCTCCTGCCGCCCTGCTTCCTTACCCCCCTCAGTATGCATTACCCCCGGGAAAACCGCGCCAAATATATATATATATATATGACTTTTATCCCCTGCTCCCTCGTTACCTTCTTTTTCGTATGGAGAATATATATATATATGTGTGTATGTGTGTCTACATTCAAGTCTCCCCCCCCCCTTGTTTCCTCTTGAAAATAGGGTATATTCCAGTTATCTTAGATAGAACACATAATAGATTAGTTATGTTCAAAGGTTTCCAGTTTGTATTATGTATTGAGTCGCGGCCATACAATTTTACAAAGTGTACCTAACCCAGGGAGGTGTGAGAGGGTGTCGCAGTGAATGTGCAATCACCCTAGAGAGATCGCAGCCTGATAACAGGAACTGGAATATATGCTATTCTATTTTAATTATGATATGTTAATTTCTTATCCATAATCACCCCGTGCAATAAAACGATTGTTTTCATATGCGATGAAATTATATACAGCTATTATCATTAACCTTGTTATAATACTGTCGCATATGAGGGTGCCTGCTAAACAGAGAGTCCCATATTCCTCATGCATGCAATCTCTGCCATACGCGACCTCAGTGACGCGCGACCTGTCGCGTACAGCGCGCCGCGTCGCGTCAATATACAAATTGGGCGACATTCACTCGGCGACAGTGGGTCGCGGATGGGCGGGGTCGCCCAGGTCGCGGCATCTGGGCGACCAGACACCGGCCCCGGCATAATAGCCATTAGGACGCCAGCGGAAATAACACTCGCCTTCGTATTGACGAAGTGTCAGCGCGACGGCCGGCAAATTTGATAGGAATGACGAAGGGTGAACCCAATTTGTGCTCTCGCCTTTTCCCTACTCTCCTCCATACGTAGTCGGTTTTTATTCACGCTGTATACCATCCCGAGACACTTCGTGGCATGTATTGGCCCTACCCCTGGGTTTACCTTCAGCAGACAGAAGCCAGTTTAATGTCTCATATTTCTTTTGTTTTATACATCCCTTTGGCCAATGATGCTTCCCGGACCCCCTCCCGCCGACCACATTACGCGCCCCCTCCGCTCGCCCACTCCTCCCGAGGCCGATACTGTCTGTGCCGGTGGTGGGCCCGGTCTGAGTTACCACTGCCCCGACAGCGATAGGCTCTTCCCCCATAACGGCCGAATTGCCGTCTACGGTGGTCAGGCCTGAAATAATGGGTCAATCTGGCGCTATCCCCTAGATCTACTCTCCGTTGGTCTTGGTGCTGGTCGGAGGCGGTGGTCGAGCACCAGGCAGACTCCCCTGGGTGGGCTCCGTCTCGTGCACAGCTGCAGCTAGCGTGAGAATTGAAAATGGGAACGCTCAGAAGCACTTCTTTTTATGACCAGCGCAAACTATATGTTGATGGATTTTTCCGTGGGAGTAAAGTGGATTATATAGATTCTGATACTTTGGTATTCACTCTCATCTTTCAGATCTAGAGCTTCACGTTATTCTATATTTACCCGGTAAAGCACAGGGTCGAAGCTAAAAGTGTTACCATTAGTTAATAAAAGGTCATCACATTTTTGTATGTAAGCATTTGAAGTGCTCAATAACATATTTATAGATAGAGTTCTATAACTCAATAATCGTTCACCGCTGGGGGCACCAGTAAAAAAGGGCTGGCAGCATTCCAAACACGCACAGCATTTCGCCCTCTTAGTGTAGTTTAAGTCCCACTAAGTGGAAGAGGCTAGATCCCACTAGGCTCTCCTGGATCCACTCCTGGGTCACCGTTACCTTCCGTAAAAACATACGATATGCCTATATAATATAAACACGCGCCTGGAAAAGCTGTGAAAAAAATGTTTTCAATGCTTGCTCTTATATCATTCTTTTTCTTACCACATGCTGACGGATGGGGTTTGATTTAAATTCAGATTTGACGCAGCGATCTACCGCCATCGGTGGGGCGACCAGGGCGGGTGTGGTCGGAGGCCGTATGATTATTGCTCTGACCATTGGCCTCTAATAGATGGCGGGCCCCTCCAGCAGGGTGGACCAGCTGGCGGGCGGGCCAAGATTGAAGACGGGAGGTGGCACCACGGGGAATGCAGATGGATGAGTCCGGGGGGCGGGCCTGGGGGGCGGGGGGCCTCGGGGGCGGACCCAGACGCGGGCGGGGTCCGGCGGGCGGGCATTCAGCTGAACATGCCCAATACCAAGGATAGAGATACATGACAGCGCCGACTCCATTCCTCATCCCCGACACGTCCAATCAATAGGAATATCTCCGAGGGCCGTCGCAGGGGTAACCCTGCTGGCCCTGGGCCCAAGAAGCCGCCTTCACCCCTGTCGGACCTGGCCCGACGCATCCATAATGCCCCAAGGATAAGGGAAAAAAGGGCTCATGCCCTGCCGAGCAGCTCGCCAGCCTAGCTGACCTTGGCAACGTCACAGAGCAGCGAGTCAAATTACATGTTCATGATTTCTTCGAAGCCTTTGCCTCTTAGGCGACTTTCCTTTAAATAGAAAGCTGCAGATATGGGCATTCGACTGTCGATCGACTGTGCTTGTAATTAAAAATGTGTTATCTATACAGTTTCCAAACTACGCACCAAAGTGGTCACTGGTCATCAGTTCTTATAGATGTTGTGCAGATGACGCCGCACTCGTCAGAAAAACGACTAGCGGCCAGGTTTGGTGGATAAAAATGTATTTTGGTGATCTTCGAATTTAAAATGCGCGCAACCCACGTTTCTATTGTTATAATATTAATTATGGTATCCTAATAAATGTTAGACACTAAAATTAGACACGTTCTAAACTGAATTTCTTTGACTGAATTACTTTTACTGTGATGATAATTTGCTTTTATCAAATGGGATATCGAAAATGCAGCTGAAGAAATGGGTGGTCTTATTTACAATGATACAATTATTGCCATAAGAGACAGAGAGAAATATTACCTTTCTACTTTTTTATACATTGCATAGCAACAAAAACACTTGCAAAACAAAACAATTATATACATACTAACAATGACAGATGCACACGAAATTGTACACTGGGTAGATCCTTATCTTCAAATCTAAGAACCATAATTCCCATGATATTATAAGTCAGTCACGGATCCGGAATGCCTCAAGAGCGACAATGTTCTCGAAAACTATGAGTACCCAATGCATATTCAGGCAGTTTGAATTTTATGTTCGGATGGGAACGTTTCAAAGTTGGTTTCTAGTTTGGAAACGAAATATTCCTTATAATCAAAATTGATCTATTCAGCAATTTTTATGGCGGTACAGTTATTTCCGATTTATTGCATTACTCTCTCATGCAATCTGAGGGACAAAGGAACATCGAAGACCATTAAGTAGGATGTATTAGACATGTAGGCAGGTTTCTATTGATCTCCTTTCGTGAAAGTATTTATTGCGTGGCTGTAACTGCTTGAAAGAACGATATGAGCCATGCCAGTCGTGTTCCAATGATAACGCTGGCAGACTTCCATAACAGCATTGATTGAGCGCATTGTTACTCCCCCAGACAACACTATCACACCAAGGCACTTTTTACACTTGCTCCCTAAGTCTGGTTGAATTGGCTCAGGATGAAGACCCATCTTTCAGGCTCATTTACATCTATTTAAATGCAGGCTGTGTATTGCCTCCTTCCCTATGCAGGCAGTGTACGGGCTTTATCCCAAGAGAGTTCCCTCAGCCGAGAAGTAATTCGATTACTTGGCCCGGCGCCGCGCTGAAGATATCCATTGGAATCTAAATGCTAATGTAGCTGGGACATGTTCTGCACTGGGATCACGGGTTGGATGCTGGAAATTAATGATGCGCACATTTATAACACCAAATTTAATTGTTTGGTTATTGTGACAGATTGATGGATTCCCTAAGGGGACATGGGACATTGACTGCATGGATTACTATGTGGTGAATAGGGGAGGGTATAGGCCCTATATGTATAGAGGGACATATCTGCTTCTCCAATATCTTTCTATCTGGTATTTTGAATTTCTCCTTTTCAAGCCCTGTTGACTCTATGACATACATAGTGGACTTATACCCAACAGCAGTTGCACTTATTTACTCAGTCATAGATTCACTCACCAATTTTCTCGTGTTATTGACTGGTCCTTTAATCGTTAGCCCACCCACTCCATAAGTAGGCAGTGGCCCTATAGTCTGAATATAAACTCCATGAAAAGGTAGAGGTGGTCAATATATGGCCTTAAGATTTGTTCTTAGGTCCTGTATGATAACATATATGAAGATAGGATAAAAGTCTAAATCAGACAAGATGACTGGGAAATGGATCACCCTGCTATCACTGTCTGTGGCTTCTGGAAGTTATTCTCACATTGAACTTTCCCTACTTGATAATAGAAACTAGGCAATCACTGTGATTTGTTGAAAAGATATAATTATCAGCAACTCATGACAATAATATTTGTACCATTCTTACAAATTTCTATATCTCGATGAGTTAATGGCATATGAATACTTTTAGAATATTAAAAAGTATTTAGAAAATAGATAAAGGGGTACACAGGTCAAAACTGTCTGCAAATCATATCCCCTTATCTCTGTGTCTTTTACAACACCCCTTCCCAAACTAGTCGAAGACTTTATGAAGCACATTGAGCTTCAGGACACGTCTCTGCATTCACAAATACATTTTCACATTAACCTTTCGGTAATATTTTATTTACAAAATACCCAAGACTCGCACTGAACGCGCTCTCACTTGCTCGCGGAGATCATGAAAACATGAGGAACGGGAACAGTTATATGTATATACATTTTGATGATCCATCTTTACTCACAGCATTATAAAAGGGAATGGCATGTAAGTGGGTGTCTACAACAATAGATAGTACTTCTACCAGCAGTAAAGGCAGGGCGTAATGAAATATCAGGCAGGATAGAGCACGACTGTCCAGTTAGAACGGGTTTCTCCCATTACCTCATTACCAGTAATCAGTGTCATGATGTAGAAAAGAGTAACCCGGCCTTCAGAGTTGATCTCCATCGGATATAGCTTCGTTACAAAATCCACCGGTTATCCATGAGTAGCTAGAAATTTAGTAGCAAAAGTGTTAGTTAGTGCCAGCACTGAGTGAGATGGACATAAAACCTTTAGACATTCCAATGTGAATCTTTGTCAGAGGAGGTAACAAGTTTAAAACACGTATAGAGACATCTTCAATATCAACACATTCATAGTTAACACTCTCTGTGCCTTATTCACAGCATAGCCGGCGCCACCGTTCCAGTGCACATTTTACCGTAGCTTCTACAGAATAAGGTCGCAATAAAATGCCTGAAAGGTCTCTGGAGAAAGATCTTAACGACGCTTGCGGTATATAGATCATGCATCTAGGCAGTGTGACAATTTTACAATACAAATGTAAAGGTTTGCTTTAACACGCAGGGCAAACATTATCAAAATACTTGTTTTCCATTCAATGATCAGTATTATGATTTCTGGGAAGTTTTAAGGAAACCATCAAGATAAACACACCTACTTATCAACTGCACCGTCCGAACAGCAGTAATTAGTAACATTGCAGAACGGTTTACTCATTTTGACAATGTTGAATCTCTTCTAATTAATAACTGTACATTTAAAGAGAGAATGCGTTACTTAACACACTGAACACATGTCTATATCTCTGCAAAAATGATGGCGGCAACCATTTCGTCTAGCCATGCAAATACATTAGGTAAATTAACAGTTCCTTCTCAATGCGAACATTACTGATTAAAACATGAGATCTTAAGGGAATAATTCTCTTATCATACAATGATAACAAAGAAGCTGGTAGCGGCGTCCAATCACCATATCATGCACATTATGCACACCAGAGATCACACCTATTAAGTCTTCCAAGTGTCCATTTAGAACCTAAACCTCCCTGATTATCAAGTGACCTGGAGGTGATGGAGGAGAAAAGGGTTAAGTCAAGATATTGGATAGTGTCTAGAAAGAAGGGATTAAGGTAGAGTCGGGGGATGGGGGTTATGTATTATCAGTTATAGGTGATCCCTTGTGAAAGTAAGCTGTGAGATGGAGAAGAAAGTAACCCCTCTCCTGGAAGATTCTCTCCGGTAGATGGTGACCAATTTACTGTGGTCGCCTGAAACAGTGATCAATCGAGATAACAAGGTATTGCTGGGTACCCTGACGCGGCAGGGGTGGGTCAGACATCCCCCTAGCGGCCATCAGCGATAATAACATCTCTGCAGCAGCTACATCAATTGCTTCACATTTTCTGGATGTTCTTACTCTGATTTCTTAACAACCACACAAAAGTTGGCTGGTGATGACGTAAAAACCTCAATGGGAAATCAATACCTGCGGTTTGTCAAGTCTTTGGATAAAAAACGAACACATGTGATAAGGACAACAGAGTTTTACGATGAAAACATTTGTCTTTTGATTGTACCATTGATCATGATAATAACAATAATTTATCATGCTGACGATGAGACAGCATTAGTGTTACTGACTTTGACTCTACTGGTCGTCGTCTGGGTCTGGGATGGTGACAGTCCGCATACTGCAGTCAGGTGCAGTATGGCTGTAAATTAACCATGGCCGTGGTGGTGGTGGTTGTCGGGCGGGGGGGCTTAAGCTCACGTGTGATGCACATCATACACTCGGTTCCTGCTGCTGTTGCTGCTCAGAAATGCTCGTCCCTATACACCTCCAGGGGGCATATCCTTCACTGGCCTCAGATATGACTAGATTATTCACACCTCCTGCGTTAGGAGGGGGGCTGCTGCTTGTAAACTGACGCACTGCCGGCGGGCTTCAACACGATTACCGACACATCTCTACGTTCTGCATACCTAATCTGCTGACTGCATGGCACGGGCTGAACACTGCTTGGGGGGGCCTTCTGAACGACACGCTGTCGTCACCTCACAGCCCACTCCTTTTGAAAACACGTCCATCTCATACATTGCCAGCACAGTTGACACAGGACTATGTCGACGTATTCAGAGACTAACACATTTGCCGAATTCTCTCAGTTCCCTGTTATAAAAGCCATGCTCTTTGTCTGCATGCAGAACACATATAACATGTCGTGTGTTTATAAGAGTCACAAGCCGAGAAGCCTTTGGTGCCTTATATTAACGCGATGGGATGATGAAGATGAAGCGGCGACAAAGCCCTAAGTGACAAGGAGCTAGACCCTGTGTCAAGGAGAACTAAACGCTACATTACTTCAGCAGCATTCCAATTCCTGAAAACAGTACTACAGAGGACTAGATCTACCTTAAAAGTGTTACATCTCCATCGGCCAGGGACAGCATTATTATGCATTAATATATATATATATCCTTCCCGTCCTTATGTTGTGCAAATCAGTTGAGTCAGCAAGCCTTTATGTGTTTTATACTAGTTCAAGTTCTATCCCTCCGGTGGTGATGGGCGTATGTAGTATCCTGGCGCTGAGGAATACATGTTCCTCCAGTAGTGTATAACGATGCATGTGGCGGTCACACTGGAGGAGCCTAGCTAGCGCTGCCTGGGGCGTCTCTCTATGCTGTAGGAGCACAGATTTAGACGTCGCAGCTGCGGCTCCTCCTGCCCCTCCCTCGGCCATGGCTCACCATCCCAGACGCCTCATGCTATGTGATCGTAGTGGAGTGTCTATAGAGTATCTTGTCACAGGAGCTGAGGCATTTCTGCACGGTGTCGTTGACGCCCTTGATGTCCTTGTGGTTGGCGCCGGGCCCCGTGCCGGCCGCGCCCGTCACGGTGGTGGCGGCGGCCATGGCGGCGGCGCTGGGGTTCTCGGCGCTGGCGCTGCGGCTGATCGGGGTGGGCATGACGCCGGACACGGCCGCCACACAGCTGCGGGCGTCCATTACTCCCATCATGGAGGAGGAGGCGGCGGCCGCCGTGGAGGTGCTCGCCGTGTCGGAAGTGCCGTCGAGCAGCTCAATAGACGAGCGTGGGGTGGTCAGCGTGGACAGGGAGCGGCGCACCTGCGGCGCGTCGGCCGACTGGGTGCGGCGCGGCCAGCTGGAGCACTCCGCCATGGATCGGTTCCACTCCTCCCGGATGGCGTTCAGCTTCTCCTGCGTCTGAACGCGCGTCCGTTCCATCAGGTCCTCCAGTGAGCGCTCTATGTCCTCCTCCGTGCGGAAACTGAGGCGCACCCTGGAGGGAGCGCTGGCGCTGCTGTCGCTCCTGGTGAGAAGGTTGGGAGAGCCGTGGCGGTGGTGGCCCACCGGCAACGGGGTGGACGTCTGCCTCTGAACGGGAGGTCTGATGGCGATGGGGGAACTCGCCCCGGGCCAGCTGAAGCGGATGCGGCCCAGGCCGTTGGAGCCGCCGCCGCCCGCCCCGCCACCCCCTCCAGTGGCCGTGGGCGAGTGCAGCGAGTGTTGGCGGTAGGCCTTGCTCCAGCTCGGGCTCTTTTTCACCGGAGACATCACCAGGGGGCGCTTGGGTGAGGAGTCGAGGAACTTGGTCAACTCGGGCGGGATGCCGTTGGCGTCCGAGTCGCTGCGCTGCAGGCGCAACGTCCGCTGGATGCGCTCCCACAGGGTCTCCTTGCTGGACTTGTTCTTGCGGAACGTCCACGTGAGGGTGAGGGTGATCTTGTGGTGGCCGTCCGTGATGTTCCATTTGAGCCCGTCCCGGTGCTGCTGCATGTGGATCAGGAACTGGATGACCACCCTGGGCAGGCCGTAGGTGGACATGGTGGGGGAGTCCTCGGCCTGGCCGCCGGAGCAGAGGTCAAGGTCCACTGGCTCCAGGGTCGGGGGTTCAAGTCCCTGCTGCTGCAGCGCCTGGGATCAAAAGGGGGGAATAGGGGGGTTGGGGCTACAGGGGGAATCTCATCGTCGTCGTGATATGGTTATCCTGAGAGCTGGAAGAAGCTTTCCCTCACCTGAGTGAATCATGCAAAAATGGACATGCTAGGTTGGATCCCTTGGGGATCATACTTTCTCAAGCATGTACTCTGGGGTGGGAGTCCTTGTCATCATCACGATGTGCCTATGGATCAACGGTACAAAGAACACGCACATGTGTGGGAATAATCCGTCTTTTAGAATCCGCTGGTGTGTTTTTCCCACGTGTAATTTCATATGGCTCCTATAGCAATAAGTAAAGAAAATAAATTACCTAAGTCTGGTTGCAAAAATTTAAGATGCACAGTGGATATCTTAAAACCCATGCAGAAACATATAGAAATAAGAACAAAAAGATCAAATACCACCTAGTTCGCACACCTTCAATGTAGGTTTTGTCCTCGCCACATTCTAGTGTGAACTATTCCCGAGGGCCTTTCAGGCAATAGCTTTTCATTGCCACTAAAGTAGAGCATAGCATCCCTTAGCCCAACACATTAGCATTGACGTATGACCTCGGCGGTGGCACACAGCCCCAGGGTCAGTAAAAGGCCCTTTAGAAGACGAAAATAAAGCCTGGTCCTATGGAGAAACACAAGCACGTCGACGCCAGTAACCAGAATGAAATGCCAATGCTGTCTCTCTAGTAGTAACTCCTACCCAGGTTGGCAACTCCAGTAGTGAGGAGAGCCTAGATGTAGGTGGTGGTGGCGGTGGTGGCGACGTTAATGGTGGTGCTGGCGGCGGTGGTGGTAGTAGTAGCAGTGGTACGGATGGCTGTGGTGGCCGTGATATCACAGGGCCCGGTGGCCGGTGACTGAGGGCCATGTTCGGTCACTAGTGCTGCCTGAAAGGGCCATTCAGCAGCCCTTTAGATGCCCTCCGTCTGTGTCAGGTGGCGGCAGGTGGGTCCTGCAGCTCGTCTCCGCACCAGCCGGGTGCACCTGGGTAAGGGCGGCGGTCACCGGCATCTGTGAAAAGGGATAAAGTGAAAGCATACCGTCAGTGGCGCACGTACAACGTACGTGCACGCAGGTAGAGGCACTCAACCACAAAACACACATTGCTGGTCACGCAGTGATTTCCATGAATAAAGCGACAAAAACGGCGTAAAATGCCTATTAAACAGATGGTCAGCAGAATGCCTAAACGGGTGTTTAACCTTCATACATATTCAAATAAGAACACCTTGTGCACTATTTGAAAGCGAAGTAAAATTGGACAGAATTTTCCTATGAATATTTCTCTAAAAACTAAAGTACGTTTGAGCATGCACAAAATAGTTATAACAGTATAATGTCATGTATATCTGGTTTATATCTGATCATATATAACAAATTGTTAACCTCTCCTATGTCGCTGCTACTGCTGCTCGCTACACAACCTCAGTGGGCACGCGTGATTGAACCTTTAGAAATGTGGCCTAGTTTTGGTTATTGTGAAATGTTGGTAACACCAGCTCCGGCGTGTAAACACACTCTTATAAGGTTCTAACTACAGAGGAGTGTAACCTAATATCAAGTAGACACGTATCAAAATGTTATTTACGATATCAAAGTACCTGAATAGAGGGTGTTTTAAGGTAAAGGAATGTAGTCTCTCTATAGCCCTTAGTCGTAGAAAGTTAAATAAATTCATTACTAAGTGTCTGCAAAAAAGAACAATTATTCATTCGCCTATAGTACCCTGGGGGCGTTTTAAGATTCGTCGACCTTAATGATCGCTGCCAGAAGGTATCCTATCTCTGCGGTCCTATCAGAAAGGCCTCAGACCAGCCTATCAACCCAACAATCTCCAGCCTGCTTGGACACTTCCCGGCACTTAAGACCCAGGGCTAGTTGTAAATGGAGCCACTTTGAATCGCCTGGAAACTACTACAAAGCGTACCTGCAGCTATGCCATGGGATGTCGGCTAATTTCCTCTCTGTTATGGTATCCATAAACGGCCGGGATGAATAAACAATGAACCCACGCGTCTTTGGAACTCGGAGTGACTTAGATTAAAGCGGCTGTTAAAAATAATGGGCCATTGCAGGTAAAAAGACAATTCATGAGTCAGAGTCCAAAGTACTAAACCTGAGGTCCCAGGAAGGAAGAGGATGTGTGGTGTAGTGTTGTAAGGTACTTGACACACTTGGCGTTGCCAGGTGCACATGAGAGAGGCCGACGAGATCGGTGAGTGTGTGATGATTAACTTTGATAAAACAGTCCTATTACTGACATATCCAATCTCGGTGCCCTCCTTGTTAATGCCTCACCCTCCGCGCCCCTTCTCAATCTGGTAAATAGTTAAGTGGCGTTCTCTAACAAAACGCCTTTTAAAGCTGAGAGCACTCTGGCGTGACCGTATACAAGTATCCGGAGGCCCAAAGGTGTGTGCCTTAGGGGGAGTTGTATCTATATAAGGCGGCCAGCATCTTTGTGTATGGCTGCCACCGTGAACGGTGCCTTTTAGAAACGTGCCTGTTTAGCGGGGACCTTTTGCCCCCAATAACCGCACGGTCCACCTGTCCAAGGGCACAGACACCATACAGCATACCTTGATCGCTCGGCAGGAACCACCCCTCTACCCCCTGCTCCACTCCCACACCCTTGTGGCAGACCCCAAGCCAACAAAAGGTCGTACCTTACCGTTCTCACCACTCCAGGTAATGTGATCTCCAGGGTTGGCTGCATGGTTGACCGGCGGTCACCCGCATACATATTTATATCCACCCCGATGTGTGAGAACGCCGACTGACCGCTTGACCCGCCACCACCAGGATCAAGATCACAGAGCATCGGGGCTATAGAAAGACCCAACCAATCCCAGTGGGCACCCACATCAGTCTACGTTTAGAGAACAAAGTTCAGACCAGCTCACCACAAACACTAGATGACTATGACGGAGAGCCCCGCCACTCTTTCAGAGAGCCCTGCTTTTAGTCTATCCTTGTTTACGTTCGGCGCGGTCCTCCAAATGTGGGGCAGTCTGTACGGCCGCTACATCCAAGTATTACACACACTACTCCGCTTTTTAGTTACCCTATGAAACTTGACATTATTGTAGGCCCATAGGTTTGTCATAGCTCCATACTCGACCATCACTGGTCTGCAGCGCGCCGTGTCTGATGCAGCCTACATAGATCAATGCAGCTCCATTCAGTATCAACTCAGATGATATTTCGATATGTATACATTGACTGAGTAGACTGCGAGTTTACCATATTGTGTCCTTTGGCAGTGGTTCGCCTTTGTTTCACAGATCGCGGGGCCGTCATGGGCCATTAGTGTATTTGGTACCTGACCTAACACATCGTGACACGATCGACTGAAACGTTGCCTGGACAGTTAAATAGGGTTTCCATTATTGGTATGGTGTATGGATAAAATATGTTTGTCATATCAATCAGTCATCTCAGGACAATGCTTTAAAGTTTAAATCCTAACAAAATATCATGATAATAAACCATCAAGAAACAACCTTTCACTGATATGAACAGTTATCTAATTTAATGTATCCAGGTTCTAATCATAACAATCCATACAATATAAACAGGTAGGTGTCACACTAAAATTAGATTTAAACGCACTGACAGGTAGAAACCATGATCCTCATTTTCATTTTATATCATAACTAATGGCAAATAAAATTAGGACTTTCATATGGACCTTTAACATAATAGGACTCCTTCCGTCCATTCATCATAATCTAGAACATAAATGTTACCCAGTCCTTTGACATAGAAATTACTATCTTCTGTGGACAATACACATACCTGGAGGGTTTATACCTAAAGGCATTAAAGCAATAAAACACTGATCAAGGGCACTACCTCTAAACAAAGCTGCGATCAGTAGAGCAAACAGGTAACTTTCCATGTAACCATAATAAAATAAGGCATTAGCAATATTTTACACCCACTCACATATAAATCCAGCCGGGCTCTGAGGGGATAAGCCCTCTGGTGAGGATGATAACCAACGAGTTACATCAACGTGTAAACCAGATAAACCTGATAAATTGACCATTTGTATCGGTTCGCGTCCCCCCAGATGCCGACTTCACATATCAATTGGGTGTTCATTGTTATCACCAGCTATTTAGTCACCATTTCCTTTTCACCGTCCCACCGGTCAACAGATCAAACTGTCAGGCAGATTTATTTGCAACCTTATAGCACTTGCAATAAAAGGCAACCTGTCAAGCTGGGCCCATAAAACTATAGAACTGGTCAGATTAGTTCCGCTTTTTATTGATTTCATGGTTGGAGATGGCAGACATGAATCACGTCAGGATCGTCGTGGCCAGGACATGATGAGGAAGGGGATTATCCATATCTTTCATGACTTTCATATCGTCCGGATTAGTCCCATTTCAAAGCATTGACGATAGGGTTATGATTCATGGGATTAATTGACCAGTGCATATTTTGACAATTGTTAGGTAGAAATAAGCTTAATAAGAATAATACATTAATCTGATTGTATCCATATAAATCATCTGTTTCCATTCAGAACATTCGGAAATATTTATATTAACTTTAAGTAAAGAAAATGTGATCGTGAGGGGTATGTAAATTGTCCCGTCAGGTGCATATCACCCACAGACTTGTAGGAAAAGACAATGTATCATTTTACTCATTATGTATTTTGCAATAGGGTCAATATCAACTTTGTCTTGACAAAGTGATGAAGTAAAGTTAAGACGTGCCGTTCATATCGTATTTGCGGTGGTTTATACTTTACGTAGATGACCATTATCGTATGCATAAATGCTCCTCAGCATAACGACGTAGGTCAAATATAACAACCAAGTCCCATGTTGTTCTTCTATTTTAGGCTTAGAGTTTATGAAAATTAAATTTATGAATGATAATCAGCTGATAATGTCTAAATATACCCAACCCATAAAGCAAAGATGATCCCTATAATTATTCCATGTCGTCCTGGGTAAAAACGATAACTTAATTAAGGATGTATTTTCTATTAGCCTTAAACTAGTTCTTGTCCTTGATAAATCATATTGCATGATATCACTAATAGATAATTACTATAACGTTGTTCAGTTTCCAGAAATAAGGAATCGGCTTACACGTTGAGCTTGATTCTCGTTCCCCTCTTTCTCGGAAGATGGCGTGGCAACTCAGGTCTTTTGTAAAGGCCGACCTCCCCTCAAGTATAGCGTTCTCCTGTTTCCCCCAAAAGGCACGTTTATCGGCTCCGGTTTTCTAAAGGTTTCGGTTAATTTTACATGTTATTACAGTACTGCTTGTGAACCGACATTATGATAATATTATTGATATTGGTCCCACCTAAATTATCATTATTATCTTTGGGTATCAGGAAACTATGCAATGAAAACGTATTTTTTAATCATTGTCTGTAACTTAGTGAACAGGCAAAAATAAAAATACTAGCACTTTTTTCTGATCTACAGTTTACATCAATATCGTATTGAGGTACGATCAAAATACCAACATCGTCTTCGTTGTCCAACATAGTTGCAAATACGTGTTGCAGACTAGTAAGAAGTGTTTTCAGTGACCTTGGCGGCAGATCCCCTCTTTTGCTTCTAAAACCATAAAATCAAGGATTAGCTGCCCAACTTTTTTTATTATTATTCAACAGATACAAGAATATCTTAATCCAAATTGTATGGAAACCTCTAATTGTCAAAACTTCATGGTCCACTATTGTCACTTGATAGCTAATAATAATCTTGTTCAAAACAAACTATGCCTACCTTTTATGTTAGTTCTTGATTCTAGATTTTAAAGTGGATAATGCCTTAACGTTATCTTTATGAAAGAGTACACTGAATTTCCGCTTATTCCTTGCCACATTAGGCCTATATACATTAAAAAAAACAGATTGGTGTTTTTTAAGGATTCACATTTGATTACAGCAACTGCCTGTGGCATGTGGCATTAAGGAAAAGCCATTTTGAATGTCTTAAGGCTAGAGATGTTTTGACTAATCCAATACATAGATGTGTCGCATCTTTGTAATCCTCTTACAAGTGGAAAATCCGAGAGAAGATGGAACTTGAAAGACGTATTCAGAACTCAAATTGCTTCAACAAGCTTTGTCGCAAACAATTTATAATGAACACAATGTGTAGGGAGTCTTAGCACTCAGTATCAACAGTTATGAGGAAATTTGTAAGATTTAAACTCATCATTATACTGATGTGCAAATGGACGGCATTGCAGTGAAACATAAATACTATTATTCATCAGCTATATCGGTTTTCTTTTACTGTGTAGGTACAGTATTCCTTCCCGGAGTTGCCAATATTACCCAACGGATGTTGACATTTTCTATTAGGAATTGACCAAAATAGAATATCATTGGAGGGACATTTTCATATATACTCAAACATAGACAGTTTCTGAACTTTGAATATACAACCACTTTCGAGCAATCCGTAGCTCTTAGGTCAATATTGTACTGCTTCTTTTAAACTTGTACTAGTATTTTATACATGAACTTATTCATACATAACCATTTGACATTATTTAGATGTGAGCTTTACATAGAGTTCCTGGTAAACTCGAGTACAAGTCCTCATTCAAATAATGGTTATAACAATCTAAACACAATTTTTCTCCTTTATACTAATTTTGCCAGCTCCAGAAATTGTATTATTGGAACTCAGTCCATTCCGCTGCTATTAACCTAATAGAATTAAACAGCTATTTCTCAAGACGTATTCTATCGTTAGTTTCTAAGAAATAATATTATGTCAAAAATAACAAAATGCTCGGAATTTAATGCCGTCAACATCCGTTCTGTACACGCGTTAAGAATTTTCCTGTATGGCAGATTCACTTTCAGATTATGTGACAATAGATCATTTGTTAGAATACCTTGCCTCCGCCCTTCTGCCTTCAAAGGGAAACCTTCACATTGATAAGCTACCTCAGATAATGTGACAGATGAGACAAACAATGTTTCGCTAAAATCATGAAATGGTAGACCCGGGACCTTAACGTAAAACGACCGTCTGAATACTATTGTTGAAAAAAGTTCCTCTTTAAAGAGAGGTACATGGCCACCTAGTAATGTTGAAGATCCATAGCCATCCCATTTTCTTCATCAACTAATTACCGCTAAACCCAAAATGTCCTCTTGCCTATTGTGAAACTCGACCAGGAAATACGCCCGCCGCTACTTCCGTTGTGAAGTTTTAAAAGGTTGGAGGCCCTGACTTTGCACATTCAGATTGTTGCTGTAGCCATCAGGCCGTGATTCGCCGCCACCAAAGTTCATTTTATTACCTGGATCGGTATGCCCGTATCAGGCGCGCCGGCCGCCAGGGGCATCAGGCGTCGGCGCTGGAGGGCGCCGCGCTAATGGTGGGCAAACTCAATTTAGCGCTGATGGTATTCTGAGGTTGAGGCAGGCTTCCCGATCACTGCCAATGGCCGCCGCGCAGGCCAACCCGTGAAATCAGGTTTGTCACCCGCCACCAACAACGACGCCCCAACCTCAACACTGGCACGGCTAGTATAGGGTGGAGGATGTGGATAGGAGGCGTCATCTGACGTTAGCAAATTACACATACATACATGCATGGAGCCTCCTCACTCCGTGTGACTAGCCTGGGCGCTTTACATGCTGACTCGTAAACAACAACCGACGACAATCTCCTATGCTACTTCTCCTCCCTAGCATGGTTGTGATTTCTTATATGCTCACACTGACTTCCTGGGCATCTATTTGTTTATTTACTCATCTACTTTGTTCACTCACTAGCTTGGGCCTACTTGCTTTTTTTATGTCTTTTCTTTTCACAGCTTTAATAGTGTTCTTCCAGCTGATTGCAGGATAATGATAATTTGTAACATAGAAATGAATAAGATGGAACTTTCAGGTACGGTTTATAACTCAGCATCTTAATATGTAACGTACTCATTGGTCAATTTCTCACTACTCGTTTACTTACCAACCCATTCTCACTTTCTTTCCAGCTCGGACATTCAATCCTCTCCAATGCACTTGTCTAATTTATAGCTACTTTCTAAAACATTTCGTTACCTGCTCACTAACTTGCTCATTCAAGCATCCGCTCAATCAACAGTTCGCCTGATTGAATATGCTAGATGAATGTATTTACTGATATAACCCACACACTTACCAACCGCAAGTTAACTCACTCACTCATTCTCTCACCCACCAACCATAAGTTTTCACCAGCTGCAGCAACCAAGTCATTCACTCACGCTCTCACTCACTCACTCACTCACTCACTCACTCACTCACTCACTCACTCACTCAGTCACCAGCTTATTCATTCACCATCCAACTCACTTATTCATCTACTAAGCTACCCATTCGCTTACTCACGCGCTCACTCACTCACACACCTACTCACTTAATCACTCATCAATCCATTCAATTCACCCACTCACCACCAATTCACCCACCAACTCACTCACTCACTCAAACACTTTTCAACCCACTCTACCACTCATCCCCAATTCACTCACCCACAGACTCACTCACTCACCCACTAACCTATTTACCCACACCCACTGTAATTTTATATTACTTTATGGCCGGTACTTCCCCCTCAGAGTGATAAGACTGAGCCTGCTCCCTACTTCCTAACCTAGTTTGCCTATGGTGAGTGCTTACATTAGCCGCCAGGTTTCAGCCATCGTTCACTTGACCCCCTGCTTCCGGTTACTAACTACGCTAACCATGGTCGTCTTGAGTTCCCCTGGCCCCGGGGCGCGCAGACAAATGACGTCGACTTTGTCAAGCTGTTTCTATCTACGCCCCTGCCTCAGCCTGCTCGTTATCCTACCTTGTTGGCTGGATCCTGTTTGGACATGGAGAGAGGATCCTGGACAGGATTGGACGAGGGTGTTGGGCAGTAGGTGCCCTTTGTGAACCACTGGAGCAGCGCCTGGTGTCGGTGTTAGGCTTTACCACAAGACTACCTATATAGGAAGACTCAACCTTTTCGTTCCCAGACTGGCCGTAAAAGGGCGCGCTCCCACTCTACTTTATCTGAGCGTTCGGTGGGACTCCAATACCATTTTGTTAACCTCTGAGTACCACAGTGAAAAGAGAGGTTGCCCAGATAAAATAAACGCTGCTAGGGTAACCAGATGAACAACACTGTGTCATTGGGGTAGTGGGATGATTGGCATTTTATTAAAGGGACAGGTTTGGAATTGGGAATATGGTTTCCGAATGCCCTCCTCCATCCCGCGTGTCAGGCAGTGTGGCGGTTGGCCGTGGACACGGTATCAACACATTAAGCACACCTTAACGCGTCACTCTCTCAAGCCCCCGCCACCTGATTGTGCCATTTGTCCTTTCAGGGGTAGTCAAGGTCCTGAATATCCTCACACTTCCATATATCCCACCGCCTAGCAGTTCTCCAGTACAAAAACCCTACCAGTGGGTTACATTAGATTATACTCCCTCCTGCCTATATGCAGTCTCACTAGACTGGTACCCGCACGCCAAACTCCTTTCAGGGACAGGGGCCTGGGGAAATTATTTTCAAATTTCTACCCATTCACGTGTCAGCCTGTGTGCAGAAGTTGATAGATCAAGTGGGAAAATCCTGGGAATCATCGAATTCCTCTAAGACCATGATCATAAGATTGGCCAAGAACCGTGGGGCTAAGCGCATACTGCGGGGGGCAAATTGGCCTAATGCCACTTCAATTTACCATAATCTTTTTTTATGAGAAGTGCCACTAAATCCCACAATGGGCTTTGCTCGGGGTGCTAGTTCTCCCCTAGGTCGTCTTGTTGAGCACTACCCTGTGGATGGCGCTGTCCAATACCCGTCGTTGGGGAGAGTGTGTTCCTTATCGGCGTGAACGACCTTCTCCTTACTACAATCATATCAAAACCCGCAGCACCAAGCATAAAGCATAGAAAATCTAACGGTGTTCCAGCAAAATATGAAGCGGTTCAAGAGACGTTGCTTGAATTGATTTCTATTTATCTGAGACAAGATTGTAATGAGAATTTGGGGCTTCTTGGGTACATTGTTTCGAAGTACCTTTAGTAATGTTTGCTGGAAGATGTGACATGTCAAATGTCTAGCCATAAGGAAATAGATTGAGTTTACTGCGCATTCCAATTGTAAGTAGTATATGGAAATAGGAGTTTGGATCTTGTTGCGTGTATTCAGTTTAATGTATTGGACCTACGTCATTCGTTTGATAGCTTTTATATGCCAAAGTTGTCAATGGAATGTTAAAGTCGACTATATATAATCTGCTTTATATGCTCAAAGATTTATGTTTGTATACCAATATCATGTCTGTACATGATGTTGATTTTGTCTAATAAAAAAAAAAAAAAAAAAAATACAAGCATTTTATGACGTGGCACACATGACGTTGCGTCTGTGCCCGGATTGCCTTTTGCCGTTCACAAACCCTCTGAGGGTATCCCAAGAGAATCTGAGGATGTGTCAAGTAAACCATCATGAATGGGTAACATGAGACACTGAATGTGTTCTATGTTGTTCTGACCTAATTTGCTATATTTGAAATATTACTTTTGGAATTCTGAGGGTCTCCCGCGAATCATCCCATGAATACGGCACTGCACATTAAACGAAGTGTGGAAATTGGGCACAGAAATATATTGGATCCTGGCTGAGCCTGCCATCAGATGGCCTCAATCCTTGGTAAGATCTGCAACCACCGTCGCTGCCCAAATCGCCAATGAAGATCGCTATGGGATCTTTCAGAGTGAAGTAGAGACGGTTTTTATTATAAAATTCCAAACAATCCCTCTCAACAGAAACTTAAATGTGATAAAATTGTAAGATATCAGGGTAAAATATTCATGTGATTTCAGCTAAATATTGGAATGAATCTTAAACGGAAATATATTGCTGGAGAAATCATAGAACATCGGTCCACGCTAAAACGGTTCAATTATGTTCCTGTTGTGGTGGGCATATAGATACGACGCAGTATCTTTCTGCTCGACAGGCGTTTGCTATATAAATGCAGGCACACGTGTGGGTTATCAGATAGGCTGACTTGACGTTTGCCGAGGGATTAGGACAAGCAGAAGCTGGCAGAGTGCTCACACCTCTCCTTGTCTGCTGTCGCATACATAGGCTTAGTGTGGCGTTCATCTGACATCTGATCCCCCATCCTCCCGCCCTACCACTCACCCCCGTCACAACTCTCACCCCAACCCACCGTCATCCTTTTCTCTCAGGCAGGCAATAAGCGATATGCTGATGATGCCATAATATCTGGAAAGGGACCAGTCGCCATAATGGTGATCAATTGACCGTTTGATTATTTCAAGCAAGCGTGTAAAGCTTTCGCGATTAATTGATATATTAGTGTTCTTCAGGCTACTATTAGTTACGATATATTAAATGTTGTTGAATATTCCTCATGTACGTCTTATTCCCTAAGGACCACATGGCCCTGGGTATCACTTGTGGATCCCCAAAATCCGGGCAAGTGACCCGATCTGTAAAAGGTCTATGCCAGCAGTTTCTCCCATCTCCCACCCCCGCTTATTGAGCCAGACTGCGTGGGCGCCTCAAGCAAATTTGCCAATGTAATATTCGTCCATTTCTATGACAATGATAACACACCGACGCCGGGTCTTTATCCCCTTCGTTTTTAATCGTGACATGATCTGATTCGGTTGCATTTAGAGGTTATTTCCACAATATTTGCTTCGTTTCTCTCCCCTTCCCCTATGTACCCTGGAATTCTGTACTTCTATGTAAAGCCGCTAAGTCAGATGTAGCCAGCATTTTATATATAGGGGATGTTCACTACTGGGCAAAATAATTGATTTTATCTGGACAATTTCAAATGTCGGTGCTTCGATGCAGAAGGAAATTCTGCTGGTTGTAAAAGAGATTTGAAGTGTGGAAAAAGATACCCGTTCGTCATTGTCAGTGTAATTGCCAGAAAGTAATCTCCCGAAAAACGTTCCAATGTATAATTCTACCGTTGAGATTGCCCAAGCATAGCGGAAGAAACCTTACAAGCTCAGAAAAAAAAAGCTTTGATGTACAGGGCCAGGCCACGTACTGCTCAGGCAAATTGAGGATCTTCCAAAGATCTCAGACCAGCATGAGGCGTATGAAGACCTTCCAGCTCGGTCCATCCCTCCCACTTCACAGCGAATCGCCTTATACATACACCCTCATCCGCCCTCCACGGTGGTCCTTGGAGATACTTCACCCTGGTGATGCCCTATAGATAGACGCCACTCCAGGGGGTAAGCCGGTGGGCCTGGAGGGGGAGGCAACAACACAGGCAGGGCCCTGCACAGGGCTATTGTCGGGATTCACATCACAAGTCAAGTGGACTCCCCGCCCCACCCAAGCCCTACCTTTAATGCATTTTGCCATCGCTCCTCGCCAGGGGGCCCGCCACAGGTCGAGCGCATCAAAGTGTGATGGAGTGTGTATCTGTGGAGGAGTGCTTATGTCGTTATGGACGATCACTTCAGACGGTATAAGACTGTCGGAGTAATGTGATTCAGATTTGCTGAGGCTTGCAGTATGTAAAGGGTGCAGGCATTACGCGGCCAAGTGGGGTGGTCCGCTCCGCCTCGCTTTACGCTCGGCAATGTCGCTGGTCGGGAATTGCCCCTGTCAGCCTCTCGCCGTCTTCGGGATGCGAAGCTGATTACGTACCCAATATGCTCTGGCGTTGAATGATATAGCAATCAAGATGTGAGTGATGTATCGTATATGCAACCTGGCATAAACTAGGAAGATTCCTTTCCACTAGGCTATGCCTAAAAGACGCGTGCAGCGCACGTATGTGACGCCAACCATTTCAGTGAGAGGGTTCTGTATTTTTCCCTGTCGTTAGTTTTTCTAAAAAGATGCAGACAGGTTGGGTGTGCAGTATTATCCCAAGCAGGGAAAAAAGGTAGGATGATGTATCTCAGGGAGTAGAGCCATACACGACAAAGCCTGAAGAAAGTATCATTATCTATGAATTATACCTTCTAAAAATAGCCCGGGGAAGTCTCCGGTGAATAGGCTGTGCCGTCGGGCGCCCTGCAGACTAATGCCCTTTCCGGTCTAACACCAAAACAAGCCGCCAGGGAGCGCGCGGGCTTTTCAGTCACGTGATGATTGGGCTCTCAAGAGCTGTTAGAACAATAGCAGCGGGGCCCGTGATGCTGCTAATTATTTAAGACCAGGAAGGATTATTAATGAAGCTACTGAGGACCCGGCTACCTGGCGGAAAATGGCCGTGAAACCGGTCTGATTGTGAGGCATTAGAGACCCTAGGGATCAGTGAGTAGTTGAACACAGACGGAAAAAATGCGTGATCAATACAAAATTATAGACCTCTCTTACTGGAGGAGGCCTATTCCAGGCCTGCCGATTAAAACCAATGATCCAGGAATTGGATAGGCTTGTAGGAGCAAAGCAGGCGTGTTCATCAGATGGGGAAATCAATGTTAATGAGTATCAGTAGGCATGCCGCTAATCCATCGTTAAACTCATTTTCCTTTTTTTTCAAGTGCCAGTTTAGTACAGGTTATGGCCTATCTAGTAGACTGGCTGTCCTATCAAGAAAACCGCCATTAGAACCAGTTATTTCGTCGTTACAAACGCTTCTTAATTAAAAAAAACAAAAAAACATTATAGGTATTTGTCGGCCTATACTGATTGGATAATGTCAAGAAATAAATGAACATACATCATTGTGACGTTCTAATTTGGTGAGTAACACGCAACCTAAAAGAACATCATCAGTGGGTCATTGGAAAATAGCAATTTGAAGTCATTCTATCTTGTCTCAACAATGTATCAGTTTGCCATCAATGAAATGACACTCTCAATAGGTTGGCAATATGCTAAACAAAGATTAGATTAAATGTTATCATTAATTTATAGCCTCCTGAAGGGGCATAGTGAAAACATATTGGTACTTGATTGTTTGTAAGATTGTATGATCATTCTTTGTGGATGGAGGAAATGGAAAAATGACGCAAAATGCATGAACATAAGTAAGTAACACAGCACTGGATTATGCAAATAGGAACTTTAGCAATTATTGTAAATTTGAACTTATGTATCTCTATGGTATAACATTGCTTCCTAAACGACTGAACACAATTATACAACCAAAAAGATAATGTCGCGAGTGAAAACTATCCGTATGTCAACAAACAGGCCTACTTAGTGTGATGACAATCGCAGATGTCAAATGTCTAGACAGACGATTCAGTTCTTCACGCACTTCAAAATTAATTTCTTACATTTGCGATAACTTCCCATAGTGTTTGGAGCAGAGGAATACCTGTCTATACAGGATTCTACATTAGGCATCAAAGATGTACTTCTGGCTAACCTCACGCTCAAAATGGCAGGCTTTTATCGCCCCTATGAACATCACCAATGACATTAGGGTGATTTATATACAAGTACTTTTACTCCTCATGTAAGAAGGTGGGAAAGGATGTTGGGCTGTACCACCTGTTCTCAACATCCAGTGCCAGTGGCACTTCATTTTTGTCTTAGGGAAAGGCGCGACAAGATAACATAAAATACTATTATTTAGGGATTTGACCCGGCAGTAGGTTTTCAACCCTTGTGATCTTTTTTTATTCTCCTAATTATGGTATGGGTGCTCTTCTCAGCAATAAGTCAATTTTCTGTGTAGTATCAGTAAAAAGGTGGGTTATCAACACAGGAACTACATATCAACGCTTTCTGACAAACAAACTAGACACCTACAACATGCATGTTCAGAATAAGTTTCACCGTACCATTAGCGTGAAAGTCACAAGGGTGATCCTGATCCTCAAAGTCTACTCTACTAAGTAAAATGTTTGTGTGTATCCAACAAAATGGCAGATGTGCGGAGACCATTAATTAGCTTTCTTAGGAAGCCTCCCAATATTTTCTGCCCTCATCCATCCTAGGTCGTTATTCAACGCGTGTTGGGGCTGACCGATGGGTGAGAAAGTGAGTGTCGACAAACGGCGAAGAGCAGCTCTTCCAATGGAGGAGTCTGTCCCAGTTAGGGCAGTGGCCCAGCAGCAGTGATGGAGTGAAGGGCTCGGGGTTGAAGGGCCTTATTTATGCCGACCTCATCCACACGCACCTCTATCCCATTACGAGCTGCTCCCTCCTCCGCTCTGGTGAGCAGATCGACTGGCTGACCCAGAGGAAGGAAGGAGCAGGAGCCCACCTGTGATTCATCCCCTCCTGGGTTGTACCTGTTTCTCACTGCTGACCAACCTCACCTTGCCCACTCACCTGACCCAAACCAACCTTCTATCCCGGACCTTGGTCCACCAGTGACACAGGAAAATGACCCCATATTGAAACTTCTTTTTTTTCCAGCAAGAGCACCAAGAGCAGATTACTCCCTCTGACAGAGAAGGATGTGAGATGCATACAAATTAGTCTGAGATACTAGAGCTCTGCCCTGATTGATGGCCACCCGAGCTCTTTTCTTGGGTCACAAGAAAGCTGCATGGCAAAATAAGACAGGCCAATCGAGTTCAGGATACGTGTGGGTGTGTACTGAATTACTTCGTGATATACTTGATTATTTGCCGACATGACATTAAAGGATGGTTCATGTCATTGTACTTTAGCCTTCACTATGAATTACCGACTGCTTCGGCTTCAATTCTAATAGATTATTTATCTTTCAGTGGGAAGGCGGTTAACCAATGACCATTAACAGCAGAGGGATACATATCAAGCCCTCCCACCAGAGACAACATTATTAAACATTGCTTTATCTCGCCAATTATTCAAAAAATATTTAGGAATTCTCAATATCCTGTCCACAACTGAGGCTGGTATTGCCATGCCCATTAAATGGTCAAACCCGCACAAACAGGCAATTCACGACCTGATTTGTAAAGCTCCTTAACCTACATCTTTTTGTGTCACCGCTGGGACCTGACTGACTATAATCCCGCTCACGTGTCTAATACTGCTGTTGGTGATGCTGCTGGCCGTCCACCCATTGCTCTGAGGTGTGGCTGCAGGGGGCAGGGAGGCTCCTATCGCTGTGAGGGGCATCTGGCAGGGGGCGGGGATTCCCCCATTGCTGTGAGGGGTGGCTTTCAGGGGACAGGGAGGCTCCTATAGTCGAGATATGGAGACTTCCATTTCTGTGAGGGCAGGAGACAGGGATTCTCCCATCGCTGTGAGGGGCGGCTGTCAATGGATAGGGAGGCCCCCTTCTCTATGACCGATGGCTGGCAGGGGGCAGGGATGACCCCCATTACTGTGAGGGGTAAATAGCAGTGGACAGGGAGGCTCCTATCGCTATGAGGGCCGGCTGGCAGGGGACAGGGAGGCTCCTATCGTTATGATGGGTGGCTGGCAGGAGACCTGGAGATTCCCATTACTATGAGTGGCATCTGGCAGGGGATGGTGATGCCCCCATTGCTGTGAGGGGTGGCTGCAGGGGACAGGGAGGCTCCCGTTGCTCTGAGGGGCGGCTGGCAGGAGACAGGTAGGCTCCCATCATTGTGAGGGGCGTCTGGTAGGGGATGGTGATGCCCTCATTGCTGCAGGGGATGAGGAGACTCCTATCTCTGTGAGGGGCGGCTGGCAGGAGACAGGGAGGCTCCCATTGCTGTGAGGGGTAGACGCCCTAAGCACTATGAGGGGAGGCTGGCAGTGGACAGGGATGCTCCATGACCTGTGAGGGGCGGCTGACAGTAGACAGGATGCCCCAAGCACTTCTAGGGGCAGCAGGCAGTCGACAGGGATGCCTCATTGCTGTAGGGGATGGCTGCCAGGGACAGGAATACCGCCATTTGATTGAGAGTTGGATGCTAGGGATGCCCGAAGTGCTGTGAGAGGCAGCTGGCAGTGGAAAGGGACGTTCTATTGCTGTGAATGGTGGCTGAGAAGGGACAGGGATGCCCCCATTGCTGTGAGAAAATATATAGCCCTACTGAAGGTTTGCTATCAAAACCATTGGGGTCTTTGGTTTATTCGGCTTTACTGAATTCTAGGACATTACAGCTTGGAAATTACTTTTCATATAATCTATATGAAATGTAAAGGTCATTATTGTGTCTATTCGGGTTGAGGTTACAGGCATTGCCCATCTTCAGGCGACGTTAAAGAGAAGGTTATGGCTAAAATAGCTGGGGCCAATTTCTATCTGATGATGAACATTTAAGCGAACATTCAATCTAAGTAGACAGTGCTCATTACAGTGAGCTGAAGAAAAAAATACTAATGGCCTAGTAAAATACAGGCCATTAATATCCGTTTGCAGAGTCTGTGATGTAACAGGAGCGACCGTTCAGTACAAAGCGCTTATCTCTATCATGATATTTGTTATTGCCTTGTTGGCTAATTGTAAAATGTCACCACTTCAATTTACCTTCAATTATTACCTTACTCTTGAACTATTTACTCTGCTAAGGGGCTACTGTTATCGGAAATGATGTGGCCTTATAACATGGCCCAATTGAGACGTTTGAATGACTCGTCGTCATCAGTGGATAAAAATCTATTGATTGTATAGAATCTGTCCCATGACAAAAGAAATTGATGCGCCGATATCTACATCGCATGTGAGAACAACACCTAGTTTTAATATTTGCTAGTTCCATTATCCCCTGACAATGATAAGTTTCTCTAGCTGGAAAATGTAGACAGTATGTAGACTAACACAGTTCTTTATATCATAAATGTTCTTTTTTATCGAAGCAAATGTTGTCAAATTAAAATTGCTTAACATTCCTCTAGGATGCCTCGCATAGAAAACATTGAATTTCAGTTATTTGAAATGTATTCATTTGAGGTTATATACAAGTCGGTTTGTTACAAGTGTGATACTTTGAACATCTACAATATCAATGTGAAATATCTCTTCTTTGGGTAGAATAACCGTATTTCTTGCTGTGCTGATCATAGTGCAAACTGCCTCTCGATATTTTAGCACACTGTACAGTTTATGGTATTTAGCTTCAGCACATTAAGTTATAATATAACCTATTGAATTGCACACAATCAATAGCATGTGACATTTAGATAAGTTATAGTATATTTTCAAATAATAACTAGCAGCTTCCAGGGGCCTGTATGTATGAACGACCCCCTTTATTAGGACAGGGCTGACTTTCAAGCACCTGCCTATTGGCTGAATCACGTCACACAGCTTCAATAGTTTACAGATTAACAAGGCTACGTATGGAACTCCAGTACCACCAATGGAATTCTGCCAAAGTGATATTAAAGGATGTCATTACATAATAGAGTTATAAATAGCTGTATACCATTGGTGTCAATTATGTATTGATAGCTTGCTGGAAAGGGCAATATGTACCACATGTTGGGTTACACAATAATGGCATGCGCAAATTACAGCATGATATAACTATACCAGCAAACACTTATGAACGTGTTGGTGTCTAGTTAAGCCTGAATAACCATTACGCTTGTATGAATGAATTTCGTTGTTATTGTCTAGAAGTAAATGGCTAGTAAGCAGTGTTTATTGTATGAATGATTTTTATCCGAACTTTACCTTCTTGATTACACTACGTGATAATGACTAGTAATCTTGTCGCAATTTTCAGTCACATTTCCATTTCCATCAATAATTCTTGACAGTTGCAAGTTTACAAGCAAAAATATGTATATACCAATATTCACTGGTGCAAAAACGCAGAGAGATATCCCTCTCTTACTATTCCTACCCTATCAGTAACTATCTTTTGAAAATGTTTCAGTTAGATTTGAAAGTAGTAGCTGTTCCCCATTTTAGGCTTACATTACTCCAAAAGTTAAGTTGTTAGGTCAGGCTAACCAACCAGACCCCAAGATTAACCTATCAGGATATGAATTCCTCCAGGAGGGCCTAGCATGGTCAACTTGCTAAGTACCTAACACCATAATTATCCCCCTTTAAGAGTTAGACAATGAGTTATATCTAAGTGACAGGAAACTATCATCAATACTTAGTTATATCTGACGACAGGTATCAATGGAAAACAATAATGGTTTAAGCTCCTAGGCGCTATGAACGTTATCGGTAGATTTCACTACCAACTGCATACTTTGCTGTGAACGATATTAAGCGTGAGTTATTCCTTGCTGAATTATAAGTAGATAACTACATAATGTAGGTGACCTGTAAAACTGAAAACTGCTTTTCTTTTTCAATTCAGTTGTTTCATTAGGAAATAATGGTGGTGGTTTTTAAGAGCAAGCTAAGAATAGCTTTGCCTTCACAATTTCTTTCAATAAAAACCACATATTGATGGTGCATTATAGCACACACGCCAGCAGACCAAGTTAGAGTATTATGGTGTTAGGCCATGGGCCCTAAGGTATGATCAAATCGCTGGCCCTGGCAGGTTGGTGAAGGATTGAAGACAGCTGCGGGTGTCGGAACGTCTCTTGTAAACGTAGTAATCGTTATATATAGGGGAAAAGGCAGCGCTTCCTTGAGCGGTTATAGGTTTTTTAGACAGGCTGTAGACTGCCTTAGTGGTTGTAGCACACCATACAGATCTAGAAGTAAAAGGCTAGTAAGCCGTCAAAGTTTATCAGCCATCTTATTTTATAATAGGTTTCTCGAGTACACAAATGAATGTAGGCCTAAAGCTAACTTAAATGCAAAGTTTACCAAAGCTTTTTTTTCGTGGGTGCATACATATGCTTGCAGCCAGACAATTTAGCACACTGTGAGATAAAATGATAATATTCTCTCTTTCAGTGTGATTACGAGGATTGACCCTTCAGATAATATGGACAGGGGCTATAGTGTGTCTATTCCATACTTTTGTGATCAATACCACTTCGTTTGTGGAATGAGTGAGTGCTAGATGTAATTCCCTCACGGCCAGTGCAGTTTGCCTGTCATTGAGGTCTAAACCCCTAGACACTACTCACATTGTATATTCAATGTTTTCTTAGTGTCCAAGACATCTGGGCAATTTGTACTTGATTTATCGTTTGTTCTGCAGGAAACGCAATGGAATTCCTGTAAATGGATATTTGCAAATGGACTGTTGACATAAATCTACTCTATTTTTGTTAAGATTTCCTGTAAACTAAGGTTTTTGTAGGTGTCACACTATTTTCCTAGTAAATTCGAAACTTTATAGAAGTCTTAGCCTAATGTAATAAACGGTGCCAACGTCGCCAATAGGAATTAAATTTAGAATATTAGGCCTACAATGTTTGATATTCTGGATATCGGATAGGAAACAACAATATTCGTGGCATAACAAACAGTCGCTGTGAGCTGTCCCATCCTTTTTACTTTCTAATTTTTCAAATCAATCCGCCTCGATGAAACAAATCTTCCCTCGAAGTAAAATTCCAATTACAAATACATAGAAAAGGGTTATCTCTAATTGAACATGATAAGTTGAGGAAAACTACGTTATCCAGTCTACCATTAACATAAAGTGTGCAGTCATAAACCCAAGAATAATGTAAATTAACATCTCACCTTTAATTACATCAAATCAAGCGTTAATTGACATGCATTATGCTGACAGCAGCGATTCTTACTCAGCTGATTATTATGTGTGACGGTGTAAAAGAAAAGACTCACGCGCGACTTGGGCGACCCCCGTAAGCTCATCCTCAAGATTTTCTAATTTTGACAATATGCGTAGGTGTGATCCTGTATTTCGAATGCAGTATCTACATGGGCCTATACGTGAGAACTTTGACAATGGATCGGAAGGTGGGGTGAGGAGGGCGGTGTATCCGGCCATCCGGGACCTAAGTGGGGAGTGCCGATAATAAGTGCTGACGAGGCAAAAGTGACGCTATTATGTGGATCTTTTACCTCCAGAGTATTTTCCAGGCTGTCGGGCAAAAGGCTGTGCCCTGTTTATCCAAGGGTTATATGGGCCCAGGGGTCTTAAGTGAGAGAAAGAGGGATGAAAAATGGTAACGCAGGATGACGTATGCTATCGGCTATTCGGAGCACATGGCCGGTGCGCTCTAATGCCCTAGAAGTATATGAAAATGGGGTCTTGAATCAGGCGATCTCAATACGCGGCCGCCGAGTCGTGAATGGATACACGTCGGTACGCCCACATGGTGTAGAGATACGGGCTGTATGCGGCCAATTCACGGCCCCAGAGGTGCCGAGTCAGCACATATATGTGTGTATACAGGAGGAAAGTGAGCCTGGCCAGTTGCGACCAACTTATACTCATTATTATACAGGCCGTTGTACGTTATATTTTACACTCCCGACCGAGCGGTATAGGGCCTACCATAAAAAAAACATATATAGGCCTATATTCAGTTTGTGAAATGGGGAGTATTTCTGCTGTGTGACTATAGCCTGAATGGGGTTTCGTGATCCTGGGCACGTACCTTAGTTTCCCGCTGCCTTACGTTAACTCGTAGTGACAGGACCAGCGCCCGGGCGAGGGTCCAGTTTAGGAGAGTGTGACAACGCTGGACATGGCAGTAGTAGTAGTGGTCGTAGTAAGTGGAGGTTGTGGAGGTTGTGGCACACGAGGCACACACTGACAGAGAGACCGATTACCTTGTATGGGACGAGCAGCTCTCTGTGCTACTGGTGATGGTGGTGGTGGCGGTGGTGGCGGTGGTGGTGGGATGGAGCGGGTGGTGCGGGTGGTGGGGTGGGGTGGGTGAGAGGGGAAGGGGCCCCTCCTGTTCTCCGGTCTATACGTCCCACAGCACCGCAAAGACAGCCTTTCCGGAGCCGCCCCGCTGCGTCTGTGTCAAGCGGTATGATTGGGTCGTGCTGAATGTATTATTCATTCTGATTGGCCACCGACAAGACGGACAGGAAAGGCACATGTGAATAGAAGGCGCCGAGCGTGGGTTGGGGGTTGGGAGTGGGCCAGGCTGGGAGTGGTCACACACAGACTGGACGCCTGCTGGGGACGGTGGTGGGACGTCGGCCACACGGGACACGGACACAGGGGCACTGTCCCCTACAAACACACAGCGGTTATATACCCCAGGTTGACCAGGAAACATATTATATAGGTAGCCCATTGGATGGTACAACCATGGGACGATACAACTTGTGATACGCAATATATACTTCATCATGTGTATACAATGTAGTATAGTTACTCTGTAGCAAACACAGTTACACACACCTATGCAACTATCCAACACACGCACACACACAATAATATATAGCACAATTCATCCTCAGCAGCACCAATGCCTCCGCAAATCTTATTGACACAGCAGCAAACAAGCACTTCACAAGACAGGCTGACAGATACAACATTCCCGCCCTGATCACCAGGTATGGAGACACCAACGTGGTCGTGCCTGAATTCATACACATTACGGAATTAGCTGTACGCACGCGATGTTCGTGGATCTAATGCATAGGGAAACCTTAACACCCTTACCATTAATCCAGGCTAATCCAGGCAGCACGAGGATCTTCCCGTCTAAACAGGGGCTGTTTTTATCCTACACAACATCCCCGTGGACACCGCTGAATGCCGGACGTCTCTATATATGACCCCGGTATCCCTGATCCGTCCGCCTCTGACGGCTTGGCCGTGTACACTGGCCTACCCAGCGACACCTGCCGACAAAGTCCGCCACACGCAGGGCCACACGGGGCCGCCCTGCATGTCTGAGCTGCTCGCCCCCTCCTACTCCTCCAGGGTCCCCGCCAGTCACGCCAGGCAGCGGCGGGGCGCAGGTGGGCGTTGGGGGGTGGGGGATAGGGGGCCTCAGCCACCGGCCCGCAGCGTGCAGGTATAACGGGTGGGACGGGGCAGATGGGACGACGTCGTTACTGCGGTAGTTAGACACTGGAGGCGCACACGACGACCGATACGGCTATGATAATGTGGCCTCTATTGCGTGTGCCACCCTCGTCGGGCTGCAGCGTAAAAGCTCACGCCGCTGCAGGGAATGGAGAGGGAATATATATATGGATGTGTATGGAATGTAATTTAGAAGCCGAGCTATACAGGAGCAGGAATCTGAGAGAGATGGTGAGGGTTATATGATATTTTAGGAATGACTAGTGGTGGATTTTATAAGGAAAAGCTTAAAGCTTAAGACCTGTGCCGGACTTACCCCTCCCGGCCGGCCGCCATGCGGTGAGCAGCACCACCTGTTGCTCGGGAGCCACTCCTCACCAGCTCACCTGCCTGTCGCCCTTACCTGCCGCCCACCTTTTAGCCGAGACTCGGAGAGGCTGATTAATGAATTCAGTCAGCCGGGCCGCTGACACGGCTGGGGGAGTGGAAGTGCTTGTCAGCGCGCCATCGTCCGTCTCATAGTTACAACCACGCATAATCCATTTACATTATCTGAGTATGCGGCATAGCGTCTTATATGAGTATCATACAGATCATAGCTGTACCTTGGGGGGATACAATACCCTATAGCTACGGAGGGTAGTTGTCCTAACTTAATATACAGTGTAATTGTATCATTTATCCCTATAGACCCCTATCCGATCGTATCCGCTCATTCGATGTAGTCGTCAGTGAATACTAGATGTGAAACCAGATATGACTGTGTCAGTTTTTGCACTTCCCCAATAACAAGAAATTTAAGGAACTTGGAGGACAATCCATTGATGGAAATCCAGAGAAAATCCAGTAATTCTTGAATCTGTGGGGTCTAAAGGGTTAAGGAGGTGGTTCCAGTAACTGCTCAGATGCATGCTATGACTTTAATCAAAGTCTGTGGTAAAATGTAAACTTTGAAATCTAACTTACACCTTGTTTATTCAGCTTTTGTTTTTATGTTTACTCCATTAATGTGGATCCACACAACCTTTTTTGTTTACAGTAAAAGGTAATGTCATCACTCCTCTAGGATATTCCTCCACCAACCAATGGATTTTGTTTTTCAAAAAGATAAGCGAAGCTTGCGCGTACAGAAGGAATAAAGACAAAGAGTATAGTCTTATTGCGATTCAGACTACGTTTTGTGTCTTTTACCTTGGTTGTTGTGCATTCACATTACAGAAATATTACCGGTTATAGAACAGACGATTCCCTCATTGGAGAAAGGGATGTGGTTGGAAAATTCATTTTGAAAGGAAAACGTTTCAACAAACACAGCCAGTGTGGATGTAACTCGCCCGTGAAATAGGACACATTGTTTGACCTATTCTGTGTTGAAATAACAAATGACAAAATGTGCTATTTTAGATAGAGGGAGCCTTCCAATATCAATTATAATTCTCATAAACAAATAGTGAACAAATCAAAAGTGATGATAGATGTAGCACGTTAATTCACGTGTTAGGTTCTTGATATCTATGCTGCCTTTTCATTTCCACATTTTTAGAGAAATATAGTATCCGCCATGGTACCCCGTGAAAATGTCCGTCAGTGTATATACTGAAACTGAGCGTCGAATAAAACCAGGCAGATCATGAAATACATGTATTTTACCGATGTATAGTATTCTGAACCACTAGTAAACAGATGAAAAAAAATCTGCCCCCAGGCACAGATAGAATTACCAGTATCTGATGAAAGTTCTATCAAATTGTTTATAGGCAATGTGTGTATGTTATCTATTATATTATCCTCTTGTGAAAACTAGTTTACATATACAATACAGTGCGTTTACTATACATATATTTTACGGAGAGCGTATACATGCATTCCCCATATCTATAGGAAAAACGTACTTATTCTTTCCATGCATAATGTATTAGGCTGGATATGCTGGTAGTAATAAATGATACATGGATACTGGTAGTAATAATGCATTTACCTATCTGTCATCTAAAAAACACTTACCTACACCCTTAAATCTTCTAAATATTACTAATACAAACAGTGGACACGGACCCCTATCTGTAGTTAGATACAGAGATATAGCTGGCCTGTGAGCAGATTAGAAGGCCTTGTCTCATTGACGAGCAGAATACCTTACTGCAGCCTGGCTGGAATAAACGGACCTGTTCATCGCCGCAAGAGGGTTATTAAAGGCCATGCTTTGTTACCACGTGAGTAGAATAAGACAATGTGCCCTGTCCCGGTGTGAGCAGAATAGATTGCCCTGTTGGCTACTTCAATATCGGAGTAAAATACCCTGTTCCATTACCACATGAGCAGAATATAAGTCCCTGCTCCGTTAACGCTCGGGCAGTACAAAAGGACCTGCTTTGTTACCATGTAACTTGATAGCAGGTTCTGCTTTGTTACCATGTTGACGGAATATAAGGTCCTACTTTGATACCACTTGGGCAGAATCTAAGGTTCCATCTTGTTGCCACTCGAGAGAAATTTGAGGTTCCCCTTTGTTACCACGTGAATAGAAATAAAGTCCCTGTTCTATTACCACACGAGTAGAATAATATCATAAGATTCTAATTTGTTACTACATGAGAAGGTTATAGAGGGTTATTAAACACAGTATTACCACATGGACAGAATAGAAATCCCCGGGCCCGCTTCGTTACCGCATTCCGACAAACCAGGATGGGAACGTCCTGTCGGTGGGATTCATTGGATCAATTGACCGCTCAGAAAAGCCGGGTTTACATCGACCGTCAAAATTGCGATCATTATAAGCTAGATCATTAGCAAAATAATATTGCAGCCCTGTCAATTATATTGATACGAGTAGATACGATTTTATTTTAAGGGAACTGTTTTCGAAAGGTTTTCCTAAACCTCCCTTTACAATTTTCTTGTGTATTGGGCTTCAATGGTGACGATTTTCCTGACATATTAGAATTTGGGGCAATTTTGTTGACAGTTCGCATAGTAACGATACCCCATTTTTGTTTAGGTTCGTATATCGTAAGGGTACTCGTTCACTGTACGTGTAAACAGGGCTTAATAGCGCGGTTGCGGGGCGCAGGAGGCCGCGGCCGACTCGCTAAATCACCGACGGAGACGGCAATCTGTTACTTGAAGCTAGCAGTAATCAGGCCTATGTTAGCCACAATATTACAAGGAATCCATCATTCCATCATTCCCCCACTCGCCACCACTTCTGCCCACTGCTAAATCGGCCGGCAGCCCTAGGCCACCGGAAACAGTCCGAATGGGATTATTTTCCAATGAAAAGAGGAGGAGGGATTTGCACTGGCGGGTTGGGAAGAAAAGAAAGGGAAGTAATTTTGAGGAGTTGTTGTTATTGAAGCTTTGTTGTCGTGAAATTAGTAGTTTAATGTGATTATTCAGTATTTAAGTTGTTCTTATTGATTTTCTGGAACGTGCGGCATTGCTCCTTTGCCTGATGTTGAGATGGTTTTTACATCAATATCCAGCTGATTTGGTCCGCTGGGCATGTTGCAACACAAAAGCAGGTGGTGGTAAATAAAGGAAATAGGACTGAAGGTCCATGTTTATTTTTGTTATTCAAACATCCCTTGGGGGAGAAAGACTATCACATTCCTAATCCCACACGGTGGGTCACGAGGGGGAAAGGCTCTGAATTATTATTAGGTTTATGTGATGAATTGACACGGGCACGTTAACTTACATCTCATTGCGCTCGTTTCCAACTAAAACAAATAGCCAAAGGGTAAAATACCGCTCCCTTTTTCAATACATCTATGGCCTTTTGCTTTTTGAGTAGTTTGCCGGTCGAGTAGCTTTGTAGTGTTGGCTAAGTGCTGTAGGCTACACCCCTGTTGAAAAGCCATGGCGCTGTGGAGCCATGTTTATCTGCATGGGTAGTGTAGCTATACATCTACCTCTCTACTAGACCGATAAGTCAATTGATTGCCATAACGGCATTGAATCTGCCATTATTCAAAAACAGCCTGGGATATAGAGCTTTGTATTCTTATCCAACTAGGCATTGAATCTAATCCCTGAAAAGGTATACTGAATTTGTTTGATTGAATGGCGTAGTCTCTCCGTTACATATTTGATCCCAGTGCAATGGAAATTATATATTAAGGTTTAATTAAACTGCTTGAAAAGAGAAACAAGGGTTATGTTTACACCAATACATACCACAAAATCAGTTCAACCATTAATACTGAAGCTGACAGGTTTGTAAATTTATATATTGTAAACGTCATTTATAATTTTTGTCCATCTATATTTCGTATTCTTCACTCTTTCTATGTATTTCCACCAATGATTGCAACAGAATAATATAAAGTTTCTCTCGGATAAATTACTAGGCGTATACCCAATGATGTTATCTATAGGTGCTTTACACTGCCTCATAAGTACTGCTCCTCTTTTTAAAGTTAATTATCTAAGCTGCGAGGAGCAACGTGATGCTATAGATAATTGAACGGCGCCATCATGTCTGTATACGTTTCATAACGAAGATTGTGATGAGATAGGAAAAACAGTATCTCAAATCTCATCAGTCTCCTCCTTGAATCTACACGCTTTCAACAACGATTGAGATTTTGCCGCCTCGTCTTTGAGATACGAATTCAATTATTATTTTTATTGAATTCCTCAGATGCCATGTTTAATTTCATTATGTATGAGTCTAAATGAATTATCAAATATTAGTCTGATTCTTAATCCAGCTTTGTAATAGATTATTTTATGTCGTCAGAGCATGTACATTATACTACTGTGCAATTACTATGATACGATAATTATTTTCAAGAACATTTATTTTACCTACTGTAATTTTGAAAGCATGTATGTTTTATATGCTAATCAGGCATCTAATATAAACAAGTGCGTTTGCACTTATTACTTGTCTGAATGAATAAAGGAATCTTTAAAAAAGATTGTTTTGATTCTCGACAAGTGAGACTAAGTCAGTTTTCTCCAGTTATGAAACGATTCTCTCCAGCTTACAGTTATTCTTCCATTTAGATTAAACCCAAACGTGTGAGACATTTAACTGTATTCCTCGGAAAGCTTCTCCTAGAAAGTGAGATTTAAGAGCTACTCGGTCATTACATCCACTAGTTCATCAACATCCGAACCCAGTGAGAACCATTGATCATCCATACACTGTTGTTGGTGTGGTGTAAAGGATATGTCATATCATCAGAAATTTAGGACTTTGACAGTTGACGCCATATTTCTGACCATCTGAGGATCACAATTTCTAAGGGAAATGATTTAACCAACTCTTTATGACTTCATAGCAATTCTATCATTCATAAGTAAGTTTTTTATAATCTTGGTTTTACTATTATTAAATAATAAAGAGAGCCAAGTGGTCACGGTGATCATATGACCTTCTCTGCACAAGCTTTTATAAGGTGGTTTTGCATGCACTTTCCTAAACCTGTATCACCTTTTAGATGAACACGGGACAGTCACTACAGCTCAGCCAAAGAACGACGTTACAGTGACGTTCTAATAATGTTCTGCGACGTTCTGCAACGTTTAAGTAACGTTTTGCAGTTACACACTTATCATTTGGCCGGTGATGCCTCCATTCACAACCATCTCTCGTGAAGTTAATCGGTTGTTCATATTGTGATGAACGGCTATTCAGCCAAAATACATAGAGGTTAAAATAATAGAAATAAGGTAATAATAGAAATATATGTAAGAGAACGAAATAGATGTAAAGAACGAATATGTAAAGAACGAAGAACGAAATAGATGTAAAGAACGAATATGTAAAGAACGAATAACGAATATGTAAAGAACGAATAACGAAAACGTAATGGAACGAAACCCGGAAATATGTAAACCGGAAGTGAAATGTAAACCGGAAACGGAATATATAAACCGGAAGTGACGTCAGTTGTAGGTCACGTGACCGAAGGCAGCCAATCAGGGCTGACCTCTCTAGTATATAAAGGGGCGGTGAGGCCCGAATAAACAGAGTTCTTTAACAGTTCTCCTGGTGTCCAGACGTGTCCTCTTTCCTGAAACAACCGCTAAAGATGAGCCGATCAGAGTAATTAAGCCGAAGTTAGGACAAAACAGTCGAAGTTCGAGATAGGTAGTAGAAACATAGGGTAAGGGGCCCGATGGCCCGAAGAACGAGGAACGAGGGAACGGAGTAGGGCACGAAGGCCCGAAGTAGTACCGGAAACCGAGGCGTAGTATGGTACGAAGACATGGGGAGCGGAACGAGGGAGCGAAGTCCGCGGGGACGAGGGCGCGGCATGCTCGGCCCCACGCTACCAAACAATAGGCGACCGTCGGCCCGTCGCCCCCGCGGACCGGAACTCAGGGGTGGACCGCCCCCCGGCCGACCCGTACCCCTACCATAATTTCCCTCCCCCGCAGTCCTCCGTCGACATCGAGTGCCGATTCCCGATCGATTCGCTCAGCCCCCCCTCGTGCGCGAGGCACGACTCTAGAAACACATCTCGGTTCTTGGCCCGGATTCCCCGTCCGCCCCGAGACCCGAACAACCCCCACGTTCCTCTGTTGTAAGAATCGGCAACCCCGACTTACCAGAGAACGTCACACTGGTGGCAGCGGTGGTGCTGAAATAGGCACATACGGACTTGTGGATCTTGGGTGTTTCATCGGTATTGGATACTCATGGCGACTGCGGCAGTCTTCGAGCAGATGGATTCTGACGTCGCCTTCAAGGAAGGTGGGGAGGAGAAAGGAGGTGCGAAAACCGAGACCAAAGGGGAGGACACGACCATCATGGGTAGGCAGTTTAATTTTATGGGAACGTCCACCCCGACGGATGAGCAGAATGTGCGGGCTCAACAACAACAGACCGGTCAGGAAGGAGCGAGTTTGAAGAAGTTCAGTTTACGACCAGAGAAGTATGACGGTAAACCGGATTTCGAGGGATGGATCAACCAGTTTGAGGAGTACGCAACATTGGGACGCTGGACGGCCGAGGAAAAAGCGGCGATGCTTTTTCTCTCGCTGACGGGAACGGCACGAATGTACTTTGTCGGACTCCCGGACAGGGAACGACTCCGTTACTCAGCGAGGGTGGATGCGTTGCGCCGGAGGTTCGGTCAGGAGAAGGACACGTGTAATGCTCTGCAAGAGTTGGCGGGCTTGAAACGTGTAAAGAACCAGACAGCGAAGGAGTTGGCTGATAATGCCCGGCGACTGGCATCGAGAGCCTACTTCTCCAACGACTACGCTAGCCAGGAAAAAGCAGCATTACATGCGTTCCAGGCTGCAGTTGGGGAAGACCTTCAGCTGAAGTGTGCAGAGAAAGGATGCAAGACACTAGAGGAGGCGGTAGAGGTGGTAGAAATACAGGAACGATACTCACGCCGCCTCCTGCGGGCAGTGAAGCCCGAGGAGGACGCCAATACACAGATCATGGCCTTGAACGGTAAGTTGCAGGAGATGATGAAAGAATTGGCGGAAGAACGGGAAGCTAGAAGACAAGCAACGGCCCGGAGGGAGGCGTTTAAGAAGCGAAAAGAAGATTTAGAGTGTCATCAATGTCACCAGAAGGGCCATTTCGCAAGAGAGTGTTCTCAGCGTCAGGGAAACGGACAGTCGCCGTCGCAGTAAGCGCGGGGCCCCCTTCGGGCGCGGCGAGAGAAGTAGTAGGCATGGGAGAATGTGGACTTTATGTGGCCGGGATGGTGGGAGAGAGTGTCGTCCGTTTTTTGGTTGATACCGGATCTATGATCAGTCTGCTGTCGGAACGCCTCTGGAGAGAGTGGGGACGAAAATGGGAAGAACTGGATGGATATGAAGGACGTCTCTGCTCGGTGAATGGTAGTCCGTTGCGGTGCTACGGATGCACGAACTTGCCAGTAAAATTGGGAACACGCGTGTTGAAGTGGACGTTCATGGTGGCAGACATCGGTAGAGATGAAGGGATCCTGGGAAACGACTTCGCGGTGAAATACCGGCTGACAGTTAAGCCCCACGCGAGTGCCATCTTCCTGCCCGCCGAGGGGGAGGGAGAGGGGGAACGAATCCCGGGAGTAGAACAAAGAACGGATGGGATTCGGGCAGTTACCGTCGGAGGACAGGTCGTGCGAATCGAGAAAACGACGGAAATACCCCCACTCCAAGTGACCCGAGTAACAGTAGTAGCGAGAATAGACATAGGACAGAGTGGACAGCTGGCTGTCATCACCGGCGCTGGATTACCTATGGGACTGGAGGTGATCCCAGGAACGGTGACATTGGGAGAAGAAAATGAAGTTTGGGTGGCCAACCGAGGGACCGAGAGCGCGAAATTGGAAACCGGCGGGGTACTCGGAGAAGCCACCTTCGTACAAGAGGTACGAGGAATAGGAAGTGAAGCAAAAGAACCCCCTGGAGCGCTCGTTGAAATGATAGGGGAGGCTAAGAAAGACCTGACCACGAAGGAGGGCGAAGAGCTGGAGAAAGCCATCATGGCCCGGGAACAAATGTTTGCGACCTCGAAACATGAGTTAGGACGTACAGATTTAGTACAACATCGAATTAAAACGGGGGATCAGATGCCGATCAAGCAGAGGGTCAGACGGTATCCGGCCACCAGGAGAGAGGAAGAACGAGCACTGGTGGAGGATATGTTAAATCTAGGGATTATCCAGGAGAGCGGGAGTGCGTGGAGTAGCCCGACCGTTCTAGTCAAAAAGAAGGACGGAGGAACGAGGTTCTGTATTGACTACCGAAAACTGAACCAGGCTACGAAAGTGGACGCCTATCCGCTCCCACGGATAGAGGACAGCCTCAACACTTTGGGAGGAAGCCTATTCTTCTGCAGTCTGGATCTCGCAAGCGGATATTGGCAGGTGGAGATGGCACCGGAGGACCAAGAAAAGACGGCCTTCGTGACTCAAGGAGGATTGTATGAGTTTAAAGTGATGCCATTCGGGCTAGCGAACGCCCCAGCCACCTTCGAGAGACTGATGGAAAGAATCCTCAGAGGAATCGTGTGGGAGGAGTGTCTGGTATACTTGGATGACATACTGGTCTTTGGACCAACGTTTAAAGTGACTCTGGAAAGATTGGTACGGGTTCTGGACCGATTGAACGCTGCAGGACTGAAGTTAAAGGCGCGAAAATGTAAGCTGTTCCAGAAGAAGATTCCGTTCTTGGGGCACGTTGTCTCATTCAACGGGATCGAACCCGACCCCGAAAAGTGTCGGCAAGTAACCGAGTGGCCGGTCCCGCGGGATCTCCACGAGGTACGAGCCTTCGTGGGATTATGTTCGTACTACAGAAGGCATATAAACGGCTTCACGGAGTTGGCTGCCCCCTTGTATGAATTGGCAACGAAGGAGGAACCATTCGTGTGGAGCGCGAGACGACAAGAGGCATTTGATGCGATGAAGAAGGCGCTAACGGAGGCCCCGGTGTTGGGATTCCCGGAGGAAGATGGACAATGGTGGCTTGACACAGACGCCAGTGACGTGGGAACGGGAGCCGTGCTATCACAGGAGCAGAGAGGGGAGGAACGGGTGATAGCTTACACGAGCAAAACCCTGGAGTCAAACGAACGAAAGTATTGCACCACGCGGAAAGAACTGTTGGCGGTGGTGCGAGCTTTGAAGCATTTTCGGTGCTACATCTATGGTCAACGCGTGATAGTCCGGACGGATAATAGCGCGGTCAGTTGGCTGCAGAGAAGTAAGGAACCGATGGGGCAGGCTGCTCGGTGGATTGAGATTATCGACTCGCATGATGTGTCGTTCCAACACCGACCGGGCAGGAAGCATGGGAACGCTGACGCGTTGTCCCGGTATCCGTGCAAACAATGTGGAGAGGAGCACGAGAATACCGAAAAAGTGAGAGTAGTGACGCGGGCCCGGGGGTACGAGCCCGGATGGTCCCCGCAGGAGATGAGAGCAGCGCAGAGGAGGGATCGAGATATAGGGCCGATTGTCGCACGGATGGAAAAAGATGCGGACCGGCCAGGTTGGGAGGCCATATCTCCGGAATCCCGGGAAACAAAGATCCTATGGAGGCAATGGGAACGATTAAGCCTCAGGGATGGCGTGCTGCATCGGAAGTACTGGGAACTAGAAGGGCATGGTTGGAGGAACCAGTTGGTCGTTCCCCGAGGGGAACGGGCCAAGTTGGTAAGGGAATACTATGGAGGCGCGGCAGGAGCGCATTTAGGAGTCGCCAGGACGACGGCCCTGTTGGAACAAGGGTTTTACTGGCCGGGACTCCGGGAAGACGTGCGGAAGGAATGTCGAGAATGTGATTGCGCGTTGCTGAAAAAGGGAAGAGGAAGACGGGAGCCGCTACATCAGTACATAGTGGGGGAGCCGATGGAACGGCTGGCCATGGATGTTTCGGGCCCGTACCCAGTCACCAAACGAGGAAATAAGTATTGCCTGATGGTGGGATGCTATTTCACCAAATGGTTGGAGTGTTTCCCGATCCCGGATCAAAAGGCAACGACAGTGGCGAACAAACTGGTTGAAGAAGTAGTAGCACGGTACGGCGCGTTTCGGGAACTACACTCGGATCAAGGCACGAATTTCGAATCCGAGGTGGTGGCTCAGGTCTGTGCACTATTCGGGATACACAAAACAAGAACGACGCCGTACCACCCCAGGAGTGACGGGTACATAGAACGAAGTTTCCGTACTTTGGGGTGTTGTTTGAAAGCCAGCTGCCGAGCGACGGGCCGGGAATGGGACGAGATGGTCCCGCTCGTGATGATGAGTTATAGAGCAACGCCGCAAGCCAGCACGGGAGTGACACCGAATATGATGATGCTGGGCCGACAGACCATGATGCCGCGACAGGCGATTTATGGGAGACCTCTAGGACCAGAGGAGGAACCCCGACGGGTAGGCGACTATGTGGAAAGCCTGGAGGAAGGGCTAGTCGCGGCCTATCGGGAGGCCCGGACGGGGCTGAAACGAGCCGCCATCCATCAGAAACACGAGTACGATGGGAAGGTGACTCGGCGGGAATACCACGCTGGAGAACTGGTCTGGGTGCACGATACGGTAGTGGATAGGGACAAGGGAACGAAGTTGCGATGGGCCCTGCACTGATCGTCAAGGTGCTTGACCGAGGACGGGTGGTAGTACGGAAGAAACGAGGGAAACCGGGGGGGGTGGTCCATGTGGACCGCCTGGAACCCTACCGAGGACACGCTGCGCCAGCCTGGATGGTAGCTGACCAGCAAGGATACGAGGCTGCACAGTAAATGCTTGGGGTGGGGCGCGCTAGGGCACGTAAGGAAACGGGGCACCCCTTTTTGTGATGAAGTCGTTTTCGTGTCTCGATTCCGCAGGTGGAAGAGGACCAAGGGAACGACCAAATCGGCGCTACACAAAAAGGCTTTGGCCAAAAAGGACTGATCAACCTGGGGCCATTGAGTCGGGGCGGTGCGTTGACCACTACAGTAGGAGTGCAGGTCGTTAGGCTGTAGAGATTTGCTACCTAGCTGAAGATTGGTTCTCTTGCGGATGTAATATAGGTGGGAAATGCGGGGTTGGAACGAAAAACGGCGTTCGGGAGCCACGACGGCCCGAATGTCTAAAGTAGTCCCACGGAGCCGCTTTCCGGTCAGTTCGGAGGAACCACAGCGTGGAAAAGATGGTTGGATTGCAACAGAAGACAGACCCGGTGGCAAGCTGGTGAAGACTTCTGAAGTAATGCCGACTTGGTAATACCGCTTTACAGCGTCCAGGAGACCGGAGGAGAGTAGATGCGGCACTCTCGGGAACGCCGGAGGAACGAACGGACGGCTGTAAAAGGCGAGGCCTGAAACGAGGACGGGCTTTAAAGTAGGTCGTAAAAGGAGTAAAAGAGGACAAAGAGAACGGGGCGGCGGCAAGGAGATAATAGCGCCGAGCCCCTGTGTTCTCCGGGAAGTGTGCGGAAGCACTGTGAGGGCCGAGATGAAAAAGGCAAGAGAAGGCGACGAGGGATGAAAAGACCGAGGGCGTCCGGTGGGGCAATAAAAGGCCTAGGAAAAACGCATGGACGGGCGAAGGGCCGCGAGGTAAAAAAACAGGCGAGGCGGTGACCAGCGGCGGGCCCCGGAGACCGGAAAATAGTAGGGGGCGCCACCGTAGAAGTGGATGGTGAGTCTGACGCTAGGGGTCGCTAGTGCAGGCCACGCCCACTTCCGCCTGCGGCGGCTATAAAAGGCAGAGCGCTCGCCGGAGCAGGTCATTCTGGTCAGCCGATCAGGATTCATCGAATCGCAGACGAGCAGACTGAGCTAAGGAGAAGAAAACAAGAGGAAAAGCAGAGAAGCGAGACGAGCAGCATCACCACGAGACAAAAACGGAAACGGCTGATGGGACGAGCTTCAGGATTGGAACGAGCCCCGAAAGCCCGGAAAACGGACACGATGAGCAGACAGTGCTGGGAAGGACATTGTCACGGAAAGGAGTTTAAGCACTTGGCCAAGCATATTAAAGGTCAGCACGATGGATTACGGAAGCAGTACTACATGTGCCCGGTGTGTTCGAATCGAGCCTATTCGACACACCAGGACTGGAACAAGCACATGACGGACTCACACGAAGGGAACCTGCAGAGGGGGATGCCGAAGCAAGACCCCCTTCTGAGGCTGGAGTATGCTGCGGCGTTCGCCTTGGACCCGAAAGGACGACCGCCGTACACCAGTTTCGCTGCTGGGGATGAAACGGCGGCCCGGGTAGCCAACATGGAACGGGACTACGCGGTGCGCCATCCGGAGGGGTTTCAACCCCCTGAGAGGGCGGTGGATAAGGAGGCACCGGAGAGGCCGCGACGGCATATCCGCATACCTTACTACCCGAGGGCGTCGAGAGGATCCGAGGACAGCGACGCCGAGCAGCTGGAGCAGGTAGCAACCGAAGAAGGATCAGAGGCCGACGAGGCCGGCGAGGGAGCCCAAGCAGCCAAAGCAGCAGGGAAGGGACCCCTGGCCGAGGTGGCGGAACGATCGACACCCACGCGTCGTTCCCCTCGGAGGGCCGCGAAAGGAGTACGGAAGGAAGACACCGAGTCGCCGCGAAGCGCGAGCCGAGCCGTGGTCAACCCGAAGCCACTCCTGACACCAGACCAAATATCAGGGTTAGTACAGAGCCGAATTAAGAAGTTAAACGCCCAGGGAGAACCACGGGAACCGAGAGGACGAGGACTCCCAGGCAGAGGAAAAGGACGGACATCCACACCCACCCCGAAGCCGGGTGGCTCAGGAATACCACCGGGGGCTGAGGTGGTGGAATTAGTGAGCTCGTCCGACGACCAACGACCAAAAGTCAAAGAGGAAGAGGAGCCGCTCGCTTTCAAGAGGCCCCCGACGCAGGGATGCCCGGCGGAGGAGCCGTCGCGAAAGAAGAAGTGGAAAAAGGTCAAGAAAGTCCCGAGAGAATTGGAGGAGGGAACGAGTTCGGACCAGTCGGAGTCAGGCAGGAGTATGTCGGCCCGAAGCGATCGGTCTTTGATTATCGCTGAGTCTAGTAGCACGGGAGAGCTGGGACCATCGCAGCCTGAGACCTCGACAGGAGTCAGACGGACCACGGGACTAGAACCACCTTGTAGCGACGCACAATTTACTATGATGACAGTTCATAAGAAATCAGTGATATACGAATCACGACACCCGAGGTACCCCGGGTATTTAAAAGGAACAATGAACCGGGAGGGATCGTTCAGGGGTTACCACGAGGCGAGATCCGACCGGGAGCTGGAGGACAGCATTCGGGAAGCACAGGGAGGCCGACTGGTGGAAAGAGAAGCATTGTACCTAGGGAGGTTTCTACGCGAGATGGCAGAAAGGCAGGGACTCAAACCGTCGGGGCGAGTGGAGAAAGTAAAGTATGTTCGGCATGCGGCCAGGCCGGAGGACACGGCGTCGACGGCCTCGACACAGCCGCTGTTCTCTACCCCTACCCCGACGAAAGCGGATTCACCCCTGGAGAAGATGGTATGTAAGCAGCCGATAGTACCGCCCCCAGGATTGAAACGAATGAGAGACATTACGGTAGCACCAGACACGCCAGAGACACGGGCGGCGGTTGACAACCTGACTCGAGCCAGTTTGGGGAGCTCGTTTTTCGGGTCGCAAGGATCGGAAGAGACCCCGGGACCACCGTCGCCCGAACGTATGGGATCGCCGCCAGGACCGGATACCCCACTCAAGGACGAGGATAAACACGGGCGGGCGCTACAACCGCGGGTTGTGATACACAGATTACAAATACCGGCTGCCCAGTCCATGGACGCGGAGGTGGAAGACTCAGAGGACATGGAGTTGGGGCAGGCCGAGACCAGAGGATACGAGCCGGAGAAACAAGAATTGGACGAGTTGGGAGCGGATTCAGTGTTCGGGTCTATAGGAACGGAGATACCGACGGCAGGACCATCTAGGGAAACACCGAGACTCAAGTTATTACGGACACAGGCCATTCATCAGGTCTTACAGGGACACTTTCCGGTGACGGCGCGAGCGGTACGAGACTGGGACGCGGAAAAGGCCATTCGGGTGCAACTGATGTGGCCCCCGAGGGAGGTGCGAGGAATGACGGCCAAGACAAGAGCAATGGCTTCGGCGTCTATGGCGTTCCTGATGGCACTAGAAACGGGCCGCAAGCCAGAGACATTTGAAGAAGCGATGGCGCAGTTCCCGACGGCGGCACTGGGGCCGTTGACCAGGGAGTTCCCGGGGGTCGACCGGCTAGTTAACGAACACAACCGGACCGTCCAATTGGCTCAGACCCTAGTGATGTACAAAAACGAGGATCAACTGGATGACTTGTTGAAGGCGACAAGAGAGGCGGAAAAACAGAGCGGAATGGTGGATCAGCTTCTCGAGCTCCCCACTAGGGAGGAGAGACTGTTGCTGCCGATCCGGCGCCAAGAAGAAGGGTGAAGTAGATGCTGCTCGAGGTCTTGCACGGAAGAAAAACAGCGCGACGGAACCAGAGGCGGAAGATGGCGCGTCGCGAGTCGGGTGGGGAGGGATTACGGGGCGTTGGCTCCTCACCCATAGTGTCAAACCCCCAGGGAGAGAACCGGGCCGAGGCGGAGGTACCTGAGCCGCACAGGAGGCCGAAGCCTGGATAAAAGACTCTCCTGGAGACCGCTGGACGGGCCCGAAAACTTTACTTAAACTCATCGGGAACGGACTGGCGGGCTCGAACATTCTTATCTTAATTTATTTTTATTAGTTTCTTTATGGGAATCTTCTTGCGGAAGTGAACGAAACCACATGTGTTAGGAGGTGTTGAGTGTAATCAGCGAGCTGGAGGGTCCATGACTGGAATGAACTTACCAAGCCTGCGGGGCGAATACGGGACGGAAGGAGGCGCTAGGAGGAAAAACAAGTTTGTAACTGTTCCTCTTCTTCCCTGGAGCCCGCTGCGTTGGTTGGGACCGAGCAGGTGGAACGGGATCGTCCGGTCGCGGAAATGGATGGCGGGCCGGGCGGCCCGGGAGCGAGAGTGAAAGTTGGGAGGCGGAATCGAAGAAAGGAAATCAGAATGGACGGATAGTGTTGTCATTGTAGTCTTTGAGTCGACGGTCGTGCCGGGGTAAATAAGGTACCGATGGGCCGGCGACTCGCCGCTGGAGGAAAGGCTGGCGCGGGCCAAGACTGAAGACCCTTCTCCCGCGCTGCCTTGAGCGATCTGGAGGCGAGGAAGAGACGACCTCTGTCCTCTAGCGGCACTTCTACTTCCTGCAACTTTGTCTTCTTGATTTTGGATGGATCGATCAGAATGAGGATGAGCCCGGATTCATGTACCATCATCTTCTGAGTTTCCTTGTCTTCAGCCTCTTACCGCATACGAAGAGCGGCAAAATGGAACTTCTCGACCTGAATGCTGGTTTTATCGTGCCAGAGTTGATGCAGCGAGTCATGAAAGGATTGCGGCGAGTCGTAGATGTCTCCCGGAGGACCAAGGCACGAGCAGGGACGATAACTTAGGGGCCCTGGCTCGTGACCGACCGTAATATATAGTAATAGTAATATATGAACAAGAAACAAAAATTAATAGACTTACTAAAAACTTATATTAATATCTTACCTGCAGTAACGACAGAGACTCCTTCCATGTCGTATTTCCTGATGTCTTCTTCTCGAGGAACGAAACAAAATAGTCTTTGAAACATATAGGGAAGTAATCTTTGAAATATACAGGGAGGTGGTGCTTGGAACGTCGGCCGCGGATGCCTCGATAGACACATCAAGAGGTCTGCAAAGAGCGACGAGGAGCGACCCTTCTTGGAGTTCGACATCGGATGAGTTCTCTATATATGCTATTTTATTGAGAATGGGCCCGTTCCGGATCTCAGAGGTTGACGTTGGGTGCAGATCCCGGTTGATGTCTTCCATCTTCACTTTCTACGGCTTCTTCTTCTCCTTCTCACTAATATTTTCAACTTACCAACTTCGAACCGTCGTACCTAGGAGCAGCCCGGAACGGCTCGGAGCTGTTGTCTCGGCGTTCGTCATAGGCATAGTGGCTTCATGCAATGTGACATGGCACCGTGGACGACTGTGGCCTTACTCCAAAATCAAAACCAGACCGGATCTTAAACTTACTTCTATTTAACGAACTATTTGTTGGTATTACAGTCTCACGAAAATCATCTAAAAGCACGGTCCTCCGGGAGGACGAAGAGAAAAACTTAGTAAACAGAGCGAGGCCCGAGAGCCTAGGAAACGAACGAGGGCCCGAGTGCCCGAAACAGGAATCCTCTTCTTAGGAAAATCATCTCATCAGTAGAACGAAGGAGCCTCCCTCTCGCCCCAAAGAGGACTGTCTTCCTGCCGTTGCTTACGGAGGGGGGGAGGGATGAGAGGCACCGGCTCCTGTCATCAAAAAGAAACTTCATCAAAATTATCTTCTTAATCAGGTCTCCGTTCCGGTTGTTGTCATGCCACTTGGGCCCGGAACGGTGACGGAAATACTTTACTATGGTGGACTCTCTCCGACATCTCTTTCTGAAATCCTGAAATCTTCAAATGTGTCGACGTGGTCGAGGACGGAACATCTTGATGCTGGGTTAACCACGAGGACATGTGTCGTAAAAGTCAAACTTCAGTTCCTGTACGGAAAACGGACACTTCATCGATAATTAATGATTCTAATCTTCTCAGTCTCACCTTCACCCGGACTCCATCTCAAAGCTTCACTGTGACAAATAGCACGAAACCCGCGACGTCGTCTGCTGAAGCTTCCACTCTAAGCTTTAATGCATGAAGTTAAGTTCCTTTCCACATACAACACCATCTTCTTCTTTGGGTACCTTGGCCTTTGGCTCGAACATGTTGTCCTTGCCAAACGTGAAAAAGTCACTGGAGGGCTCTGAATGCCGAGGCGACCGAGGGTGCGAAGTCCAAAAAGAACATTCTATCTACAAAAACTCCAGTCTTTCTTCTTCAACTCATCCTTAAAATCATCATCATCACCTAAGAGAACGCAGAGAAGAGTAATAGTTACGGAAGAACGAGGGGTCACGACCGACCGGGTAGGAGAATCACGACCGATTCTCTACCCAAAAACAACGGAGAACGTCTGAACGACGGTAGAACGGATCGAGGGTCGAGAGGACTAAGGGTCACGACCGGCCCTGGCCTCTGGGTGGGAGAGTCGCGACCGATTCTCCACCCGAACTAGGGGAGAACGTCTGGACGACGGAAAACGAAGGGAACGGGGGCACTGCGGGTCACGACCGACCCATGGCCCCGGGCAGGAGGACCACGACCGGTCCCTCTGTCCTAATGAGGGTAAAAAAGGCGAGGAAAAACGCGCCGAGGGGCTAAGTAAATAGAGCCCAGAGGAGAGGAGCGGGGGCGACGGGGTCACGACCGATCCCCAGTCCCGGGTGGGAGAGCCACGACCGGCTCGCTCATCCTAAAGACGAGAAAAAGAGGAGGTGTAAAAAAAAAACGGGTCCTAAATAGATCAAGGATAAGAGAACTCTGACGAAGATAAAAAGAGACTAAGATATATAAAACGAATTATATGAACTTTTATTAAGAAGAGAGAAAAACGAAGAGAGAAAAACGAAGAACGAAAAAACGAAGAAAGAAGAGAAATAATAATTAGCCGGATAGGCCCCGGGGGCCCTCCGAAGTAGACCGGGGAGGACAGAGGGTGACACCTCCTCCTCTGCCGATAAGGAGCGTAGGATTGAAATGTTTCTGGTTCTAGAGTATGTTCTGTTGTCGTTGCTGTATGAACTGTGTTGAAATTTTGTATAACGTGTTTTCCCACCTTTCAAGAAGGTGCGGGAGGGTGTGATGAACGGCTATTTAGCCAAAATACATAGAGGTTAAAATAATAGAAATAAGGTAATAATAGAAATATATGTAAGAGAACGAAATAGATGTAAAGAACGAATATGTAAAGAACGAAGAACGAAATAGATGTAAAGAACGAATATGTAAAGAACGAATAACGAATATGTAAAGAACGAATAACGAAAACGTAATGGAACGAAACCCGGAAATATGTAAACCGGAAGTGAAATGTAAACCGGAAACGGAATATATAAACCGGAAGTGACGTCAGTTGTAGGTCACGTGACCGAAGGCAGCCAATCAGGGCTGACCTCTCTAGTATATAAAGGGGCGGTGAGGCCCGAATAAACAGAGTTCTTTAACAGTTCTCCTGGTGTCCAGACGTGTCCTCTTTCCTGAAACAACCGCTAAAGATGAGCCGATCAGAGTAATTAAGCCGAAGTTAGGACAAAACAGTCGAAGTTCGAGATAGGTAGTAGAAACATAGGGTAAGGGGCCCGATGGCCCGAAGAACGAGGAACGAGGGAACGGAGTAGGGCACGAAGGCCCGAAGTAGTACCGGAAACCGAGGCGTAGTATGGTACGAAGACATGGGGAGCGGAACGAGGGAGCGAAGTCCGCGGGGACGAGGGCGCGGCATGCTCGGCCCCACGCTACCAAACAATAGGCGACCGTCGGCCCGTCGCCCCCGCGGACCGGAACTCAGGGGTGGACCGCCCCCCGGCCGCCCCGTACCCCTACCATAATTTCCCTCCCCCGCAGTCCTCCGTCGACATCGAGTGCCGATTCCCGATCGATTCGCTCAGCCCCCCCTCGTGCGCGAGGCACGACTCTAGAAACACATCTCGGTTCTTGGCCCGGATTCCCCGTCCGCCCCGAGACCCGAACAACCCCCACGTTCCTCTGTTGTAAGAATCGGCAACCCCGACTTACCAGAGAACGTCACAATATTCTACTCCTCCCTCCTCCCGTTTGACGCAAACCCTGTAGACTCAATAATATGTGCAGCGGGAGGGCCGTGGTCCTCTGGCTGCCACTCTATACCCTTAACGGGTCAAACAGCGGCCCGGCCCTCCCTGACCCGGCACCAGGCAGGCCCGGCCCGCCGCTGGCCTCTGCAGGGCCGTGAGGTGGCATGACCAAATAGGGTGATCAGGTGATGGAGAGCCAACTTTGACAGGCCATAACACTAAATCAGCAGGGACTCGGCAGGCACGACAATAACCGCCCACTGTTTTAGAGGGCCAGGACAGCTCCTGTGTCCCAGCCGGAGGGGAATTCTTTGGCAGTAAGACATTCTTGGGAAAGGTCTTAGTCAGCAATATTACCATCAGCTTCCTTGTGCGCGGTGGATTTGGCGTTATTCTATTGCCTCTTGGTGCTCAAATGAAATCCTTCTATGGAAATACAACTATGTCCATATAAGTATGATACGAAGCATTAGGAATTGCAATTACTGGAAAATGATTAGCTTTATAATAATTATCCTCATAGACCTCATGTAGGATGATGACATGACCATAAACATGCCCCTGATTTCACTACCTTTATAATTATATAGCGATCGACACAACGTACATCATTTCGGGAACTTTTAAAAGGCTAAAAGACACGACGTCACTACTGCCACTACCTTAATTCTCTGTGGCTGCGACCTCTGGTTTCCGCCGTTTAGTACCCCCTACTTGGGTTCCCACGCCCTCCTCATGTTCGCCTTGTCTTACAGGCTGGGGCACGAAAAGGGCCGGGAGGAGGTGGGCGAAGTGGTCGAGTTACCGCCAATAACCTCTCCTTGTGTCTCTCTGAAGACATGGCCCATTTGACCTTGTTTCTCCCTTGTTTCGTCAATAGCCCAGATCAGGCGAGGCAAACGACGACAGGTTATCATTTTGTTAAAGGGCAATTCGATCTATTCCTGTATAGAATGTGCGAGGAACTTATTTATGACACGGGTCTACATTTACCAAATGGTAATGTCCTTAATGTTAAGAACATTTCCTCATTTCATGAGTAGTGCCATGTATAATCTTCTGTCATCGGTGAGCGTTATACAATCATTAAACGGAATTCGCCTTGAGTCACCTATTTCAAACCAGCTCATATTGCGAGCTTTCAGACCATGAAGGCCCGACTTTACAGTTAAAAGCTGAGTGCTAGGCTTATATTTCAGATAATCAAATACAGCTTATCGCCTAAAGGATAAGTAAGTGCTTTATCAAATCTGAGGTAAATACTCACATGTTCCGATGTAAGTAGTATATGGAAAGTATGTCTACGTGACGTTATCGTTGGGGAATCTGATTAGGAGCCGCGTATATATGAAATATCTTGTGATTTATTGAGTTATCGCTTTCAAGGGTAGGCTAAAAGTGTTGTTTTATAAATTGATGATTACAATAGACCTCTTCAGTACAAAGTCCATATAGGTATATCGGCCTGATGAGATAGATGGACAGATAAATAGTTAGATAGATCAAGTAAATTTGTTCAGATATTCAATTTAACCATGTTATAATTATTGGTCGGTTCAATTTGTCATTATCTAAAATATACAGCGCCATCTGAGGAGGGTCACAGGTCGTGTGTATTATCGCACATTAATAAATCTTACTCTATTAATCTGATATGGAATGCATTAACGCAAGGCACGTTTACTTTACTGATTGCCCAATGTAAAGTCTCATCTTTTTACATCATCGAAAAAGGCGACATTTTAGATATCTATCGGATAATGCCCATGGGACAGACAAATGAAATAGGAAGCATACAAACTTCAGTATATTTCAAAATACATTAATTGCTATTATAGCCCTTATATCATTTTGATTATTTGATAAGTTCATTGCATCAATGCGCATGGTTGTCTCGGTAGATTGGTCTCGGTATACGTACAACGTTCGAGAGACCAAAAAAAATGAACGTGTACAGTATACTGTATAGCGGGAGCATTAATTTTATTTACGCTGAATCAGCACAATACAAGTGAACCTTCATCTCCGTTGCATTAAGGATACAAAATACCGTGACCCTTCGCCCTGCATTTCACAGCGATCTACACGGAGCCTTCTACTCTAGATGACATATCTTTCCACTTATCCCCCCAAGATAGGTATCGGGTGTTTACCCCGTGAGCAGCCCGCTGTTTTATACTGCTCACACCAGCTCGGCTCGCCTTACGGGAGCAGCTCGCAGTGGGCCCAGCGCCCACAGTAAACCTAGAAGTGAGCGCCTGATGGATTGACACACAAGTCGGCGCCTCGCGCCGGTCGCTCCAAGTTACCCACAGTCCCCACAAGGGGTGTCATGACTGTCACGCCAAAGTGCCAATTAGATTTCTGCTCCGTTTCTCTGACACCCACCCCCCGTCTCCTCCAGTTCGTGGAAGACCCATAATCAAACGCAGGAGCCGCCGACGTACCCAAGGGAGGGGGAGTAGGCTTGGCGTTTACACACTGCGGTTGAAATCGTAAGATATCTCCGTTTTTAATCTTTATAAAAGAGCCCGGCGCCAATGTCAACTCCCACACACTTATCAAGCAGTTCGGCCATATTTAATCTTTTGAAGGAGAGACACTGTTAGAATGCATGTCTTATATCTGGGGGGAAAGGTCCTGGGGAGGGGGGGTAAAAGGCCTGTCACCCTTATATCTATTGATTTTTGTTCATTAATCTATATATGTATGGGGTCCCATAATCATTCTTGATTGACTGTTGTTTACATGATCTACCATTACATACTTTGTTATCCTTAATCTGTCTAACGCCCCCTTTACAGTAGGCATGTCAACTGCTTGCACTGTTAACAGCCAGATTATCCTCACAAGTATGTTGGACCTGGACTGGCTACACATCTTGTCTTGCCTCAGCATTATATAATTATGTCCTCAAGGAAATGTATTGGTGTATTTCAAGTTGAACCAGATATTTTATGTATATGAAAGAGACCTAAGCAAAAACATTATTACTTCTATAGGATTATTCCATTTAGGCCTACACATGAACTAGAAAACCTGTTTGAATATACCTCTTAAGCCTTACATGACGTTCTTAGCAAATTACCATCAGGGAAAACGTAAGAGAAGAACATTATTGTTCTACAGACTTTAATTCTGATGTAATAGAAATAAGTTTATTCCGAAAAGGATATCTAGCAGAATAGTTGATGGAACCATAATCTACTTCTTTACAAAAGCGTGCCCCCCATATAAACCCCCAATTGATTACGTAAGCTCTTAGGGCCGGCTGCCCCGGTCTTAATTGAGCTCATGAGGGGTGGGTTCTGCCTGGTCCCACTTCTACAATTCAAACAGATCCTTCTATAGATGTAAACTTTTTGTCCGCTATAAGTCCAGCTTTATATCCCTATGTAATTACATTGGTGGGCTGGTGATAAGGCATCCTGGTCCCTTGGGAAAACAGGAGAAGCCGGACAGCGCCACACATGTACACAAACATCAGTCTGAGGCTGGTTCATTTCCATACCACCTGTTGTCATGGTAACGTATAGGCCTGCCATCCTCCCTGACAAATAAGAAGGTGGAAAATGACCAATAGAAGACTTTCCTGGATTATAATCTCAATTACCTGTCTTTCCCTCAGAGGGTATTTAGCATTATGACACATGGGTGTATTAGCAAGTTTTCTGTTGTAAGCAGGTATGTAGTCTGGAGTTGGCGTCTCCAAGTCAATGTTTTCTATTCTAAAGTGCGTGTCTGCATGCTTTTATTGTCATATCGTAAAACTATAGTAAAACCTTGGCAAGTGGCCCCTGGTAAATCCGGAATATGAATTAATAAAACCAAGACCCTTTATGTGAACAAATTTCCTATTAATTTTACAGAACGCTTAATCAGTATGTGATTATATAAATACACAGAAATCTGATTTTGTTTTTTGTTTTCAAAATAGCTAAATGGTCAAATCTAAAGCCGTCGGGTAATTTTTATCTTTGCCCTAGGGATAGACATACGACACCTCTCAATGCATCATTTGGGAAAATCAGCACTGCATGTACAATGAAAAGCTTAGAATGTGTATGACGTATCAAAGGATGGCATGATTCTGTATACTTTATGAAACAGATTATATCTTCTTATTCGATCAGGAATGTAACAAAGCCCTAAACAAGGGTTCTCATTCTTTAACGATTTTGACTGAGAACACTTTCTTTCATCCTGGCTGGGGTTGGGGTGCTGTATCACTCGTGTCTCCTCCTGTGCCAACGACAGGTTTATCGAAGGCCATAAGAGGACCACCGGCTGTTGTGTGTATCGCCCTGTCTAAGGGACCACGCACATCAAAGAACACCTGCCTCAGTAAATGTATAGGGGTATGGTCTCTATCTTCTCATATATTCAATCATTTTATATATTCGATCATCACAGACAGGACTGTCAAAAACCTTGTTATGACAATAAATGTTGCTACGGCGTTAAACCCTAATAACCAACCAACCAACACCTTCTTTCATTTAATCAAAATCATGCCTTACCCAAGTTGGTGAATATTTCAGGGGGTCAATACAAGGGCACCTTACACATATTTCTACTTTATGTTTTTATGTATTCCAAATCATATTAGTCTTAGGCCTACTAGAATAGAAAACCTTTGTTTGAATGTACTTAAATCAAGCACCCTTTGCATCCGCGTATGCCCATTTGCCTGAACTTAAAATAGGTTGTTTCAATTCCAGCTTGGCAACAACAGGCATTCAGTTAGAAACGCCGGGACCTCTTTCATCTCCGCAAAGCGGGCCCCCGGCCGGCAGTTGGGTAAAATGACGCCCGGTAATATCACAGTGCTTCCTTCGTCCACGGCCCCTGATCAGAGGAACCCCAATCCGTAATCTGCCTTTTATACGGCGGGCATAAGGCAGATACCGCTGGGGCTAATTAAGTCGTGTCGTCTGGCCGGGGGCTGGGTGCGCCTCTGTGATAGAGATAGGGGCCACTCACGGCCTCCACAGACCATCAATTACTGCGCCATGACCTACTAATGACAAAAAATAGACCCGGAAGCCACCCTACCAACGGGGCCGAGTTGGCTTCCGTATACACGTTTTGAAGGAACCCCCGGAATTCGGATTTTATTTGACCCAGTTATGACTTCCAATTGAATAAAAGTTTAAAGTTCTGCCAAATTGATTGATTAGTCCTCCAGTAGCCTTACATGTAGGAGTACAGGTTGTTTGTTGTTGATGCCAGCAACCGGCCGGTTTGTGATACACAATTGTCAGACGCACAGCGATATAGCAACTAATTACCATGTATATGGCGCCTATATCAGTCATTGTGTGGAGATTACAGCAAAATGTTGGTTGTAATTAGCCACTCCATACTAGTCGGAAAAAAACCTGCTCATTATTACATGTGATAATAACTGTGTGGGAACGAAACCCTAATGTTACGGTATGACTAAATAACCAACTTAAAAGAAATTTCATCTTGATAATTAATGCCTGTACTGCCCAACTGTCTATTCCAATAGTCCCTTGGATCGGTCAAATGAAAGTGTGCCCCAAAAGAAACCTCATGAGACAGATTAAAAGTCATCTCCCTACTCAGTCGTGGAGGCACGAACAGCAGTGAGCGGAGGAGAGTCACTACCATGCGTCTATGTTGAAGGTTTTCCTGCAGATTTATATGTTTTATTGTATTTTTACGCAACATCATTTGATAATGCAATAACCTAGATTTTCATAATTATAATATAATTAATCTGATATGGAGATGGAGGGTAATTAATCTTTTTTCACGGCTTCATTTGATTAAGGGCCCTATATGGTGATGTTTAAAACGCTAATTAAACTTATTACTATGCGTGTTTTTTTTCTTACGTACATTATCAAAAGCAAAGTAAGAACAAAGCCTCATAGATGTTATATATCTGAGTTATGGTAATAGAGACATAATTATTATGTGGTGTTACTTCAAACGATTTAATCGATTCCCGCCTCAGAATACTATTATTCTGTTAATTTGAGAAGGCAGACCGTCTGTGGCCAACAGAAATCTAATTTTGCCATATGACCTCTGCCCTATGACCAGCCGTATAATGGCCTCATCCTGCAGCAGAAAAGGGGCGCTCAATTTGTTTTATATGATTAAAGGACTAATATTATACCGATACAAATTGACGTAACTGGAATGAATACTGGAGAACTCGGTCTGCAGGAGAACTCAGTCTGGGAGAACTGGGTCCGCTGGAGAACTGGGTCCACTGAGGTGAACTATAGAGGTTTAATTATCCGTTTAAAGTTAATGCGTGTTTATGTTGTTACGTTGTATAGATAATAGCTAGCTCCATTCGCAGTCTCCCTCCTCGTCGACTGCGGTCGTCCAATACATAATTATAGTTCCCTTATCATGTAAGACGTGAACACTCGTTGTGAAAGGATTTGTTGTTTATTATCCAATGTCTAGTCGTTCCGTGACAAGAACTCGATTGACCATGATCAGTCCCGAGGTTAGAGTTCCCTCAAACACATTCAGTCAACGCTCCGCGCTCTAACACAATTTCTATATGCCTCTCTCCAGAACCTAGACTGCAGATTAAAGGTCCAACCTTCACAGGATGTTTACTCACACAGTGCTTGCAGCTACTCTGGCTAGCTAAGAGCGGAACACATTATTATATGGTGGTACGTCACACCTTAACTCCTCCCTCATTTCACTACTGTCAAAGTGAAACATTGGCTTACACGTGTGCTTCTAAGCTCACGTCATGCTGCCCAAACATGGACTGGCCACCCGCGTCAGTACAGAGGTATGGAGAATATCCTTAGTAATAGAAAGCAAACTAAATATATATCCCTCTCTTCTTATAGATCCCTAGGATTCATACTTAAAAGGCTAATACGTACCTTTTCCACATTTTGTGGGTGGGTTACTGCCAAAACATCATTGGGACTTAGTTCCCCAGCGGACCGAGCTCTCCTGGACCGAGTTCTCCTGTAGACCAAGTTCTCCAGTTACCACTGGGAATATAACTGTTACTTAAGAGTGGTTTAAAGAAGGAACTTATAGAGTATGGCAACAGATTAAAAGTTTTAAATGTGTGCACTAGTATTGACGAAGTTCCTTTTCTAATCAAATTGAATCATAGATTATACCAAAAGACATCATTTTGAACTCTCCATTGACGACCAGCTAAATAATCATAAAGTTATCAAATTTCTGAAAACATAAATTCTCGATAATGACTGGCCCTAAATATCTGGGTTCATGCATATCTCTACAGTCTATCCTCCCCAGTACTTCAATCCACTTAATTAAAGATCAAAATGCCTTAGCGGCTGATCAAAATTCTTTGATAGGCCTAGTCCTTATCCCCACATCCTGGAGTATGTGTAGGTCTACAGACTCAAATACTACTATGTTCATTAAGACCCCGGTTGAATTTACAGAAAGATGATCTAATTTCTCTCCCACTAGGCCTACATGATATCATTAACATCCAATCTGTATTTAACTAAGAGTGATTTAACTTCGTCACAAGAGCCAAATCAGTCTCTACCGGTTGCAGCCCTTGGGTAATGTGTTGTAGTCTGATCAAATATCGTATCAGCTTTATCATTATGAAACCTGACAGGAATGTTTTAATCAACAACGAAAATGATGTGGTCATATGATAAAAAGCGCTTGGAATCAATAAAGCCTTACTAAGGCCTATATCTTATTTCCCATGATAATATTTTCATGGAAGCAATTCATTTATCTATAGATCTAATCTACCTGGTATAGCATACCATGCAGATTGGAGCAGGAGGTTTTATATCGACCTTCAGACAAGATCGTCGCTTTTGATCAGGGTTCAGGCAAATGAAAAAAGGGGCGATGATTGGCTAGTGTACCAGCAACAACTCTCATCTGGCGTAAACTGACACAACAATGACTTGACTTCCTCTTCTCACATGACAAACCGCTTTAACGGGCCCCACCGCCCACCCTCACAAAAGCCGCTTTACAAATGATCAATTTCATCTATTATCGCCCGTCGATGGATTGATGCTTTGCGTGCCGTGATGGCATTGTCGTCTGCTGCAGTTTTCCCGCGCTTCGTCCCATAGCTGTCAGACTCTTCATCAGAGTTTATCTTGTGGCGCCGGTACCGGAAGAACGCCCGCCGTGCCTTTCTAATGCATTCCCGTCTCGCCGGTAATAAGCTCCATCCAGTGGTGGGGTTCTAAAACATCAGGGTCTAAATAGCTCGCCATCTGGCAGCTGGGCTCTATTTCTGACAGATGTAGGTTGGTGAGACGCACCAGGAAGAACGTTTTGTCTTGTCTTGGTGCTGGTAGCTTATGAAACTGGATTACCTTCCCAATAACCTTCAAATTGGCTCCAAAAGCCAATCAGCATTACAAATTTGACCCAAACACTAGAATTGAGCCTCTGTATTGTTATAATGCTTGGAAAGTGAAGGGTCTGAGCAGTGAATTCCGTGATGTGACTTTTTTTGTAAAAAGTGGGCCTGTTGAAGTAGGAGGTGAATTGCATAAAGTGATTTGTTTCCCGTGAAAGCTCACACCTTTAGCTTTTTTGACGGTGAAAATGGGACTACACAATGCCGATTAACAACTTGCATGCTTCACGTTCATCACGCTAAAAACTTTACATTTTATCTAGCAACCTATAGGCCTATGCACATGGTTCTTTTTTTTATAGGGGCCTTCCATTTAGTACGTACGCAAAAATTAAAAAATTCTAGACCCCCCCCCGTCTCCTTAGGCTAAACTATGCATTGGATTTGTATAGGAACGTACGCAAAATTCCTAAAATCTCAGACCCCCCCCCAACCCCTTTGGTGCGTACTATGTGTGACATTTTCTCTCATTTTGTGTTCACATTGTGTATTCTATTTTCATTCATCAGGGACCGATAAAGCATATTCAATTCAAAATCATTACAAATTTGTTCATTTACAGGTTTGTATTCATTACAAAACTTGGAAACAATTTTAGAAACGTCTGAAAACTTCAAATATACTTGGGACGATTCTAGTGCAGAAAGGTCGGTGACTTTTTTCGCCTAAAGTTTCTACAAACCATAGCTCTTTCCGGGCCTGTCCATAACTCTAATCTGTTGTTTTGGGTGTCATTTTAGTCTTTGTGCCGAGTTTCTATAATATAACAAGATTCTGACCTTCTGATTCTAATATAACAAGATTCTGAGCTTAATAACTGTCTACTTACCCCATGAATCTCTGCCTCCTCCACCCAACCATATTCATAACATGCATGGGTTGAATAAAACATGCGTGGCAGAAAAGAAGTGTCTTTTCCCCAATAAAAGATGCATAAAATACGTGTCACCCATGAGCTGAAAGACAATTGATCGCTTGTCATATGAACTTTTTGAGCGTTTAAATTAATTATTTCAGGTTATCATCTTTTAATGGTCTCCTGTCTCTTAAATGTCAAAAGTGACAAATATGGCCATGTGCTCCTAGTATCTGAACAAGCAGAGTTCTTCATACAGTCCATATTGCAATACAGCTTCGATCCTCTTTTGTGTTTGCAGTTCATTGTGGAAAATATCAATATGGTTTGACGAAGAATCTAAGACTAATATAAATTGCTATATATAATGAAAAGAATATGACCAGATTATGCTAAGCATCAGTTTCTTTCCCTGGGATCAAACAAGATACAAAGAAGCGTAACCTAGGGGGACAGACCTGGGGACAGATGCTGTACAGGTATATATAGTGATTGACCAGACGATGGACAGAAGTACCAGAATCTATATAGGGGTCCTGGAGAGTAAACTGGGATACTAGATGACAGACACTGGCCCAGATATCAGATAGGGTAGGAATAAAAAAGGGAACTGACTAATATCTAACGTATTCCTCTGAATATCATCCATAGCAATTCTAGAAAGACGACAAATATAAAAAACAACAAATATAAAAAACAAATGAAGTGTTTAAGTCCATCGCCAGAAGCAGATTTTGGGGTGATTCTATAATGAATTGCAGGCAACAGCCCAGTGATAACAGGACGTTACACCATCCATAATGTCTCATTCATTTGATAATCTCATTTCTAACACTTTTAAGGTAGTGACTGTACATCTGACTGCAAATTTCTGGTGACAGGATTTTTAAAGTGTTTTTTTTTCAAGTTATTATTGAAATTTGCAAACACCCACCACGTCACGTTAGTGTTTATGAATAACATCAGAGATCTGATGGCGTGAGAGCAGAAATAAGATTTGAATAGAATTTGTCATAACATTCACTTTGCAAAGGGATCGGGTTGCCAATGAGTCCACTTGGAGGGAGTCACTTTTTGCCCCATTCCACCATTGTGTTGGCGTCACAAGTTGTTGCTCGTCGCATTTGGTTATTTCTGGACAGAGGTGGTTCCGGCACATTGCCGCTCGGCCTGATTTTCCGCCGATAAAACCGACTTCGGCAACACAAAAACAGCCAGACTCCTCTGCGAGTCATTCTTTCCCTCTGCCCCTCCACGCCATTAATGTCCCACCCACCACCACTCGTCACTCACCCCCCCCCCCCCCTCCCACATCCCGTTCTCCCCCATGTCGCCAGCTCAGCCTCATTCCTCCAGACGTGATCCCTTGGCGCAAGCATTAAGAGATCAAGGCTTTTCGGGCTGACTTTTCCCCTATGCCGCCACCACGTTGCCAGCCGCAGTCACACGTACCCCTGCCCGGCAGGGGCTTGGTGCTGCGCTTGTCGCTCACATCAAATTTTCATGGTCCGGATGGAGTGCCGAGAAGTCCCCCTCGGACACTTTGCAGGATCCAGGTTTCTTTTGAAGCAACGGTCCCAAAGGGCGAGGCGCGACGCGGGGAGAGCGTCTTCAGCCTCTGAGCGACGTGCGGTCCTCATAAGCAACCCTCATTTGCGTCAATCTTTGATCCATTCCCAAAGAAGGTGGTGCCGACTCCTAGCATTCACGACAAGTTATGCCTTTCTAGACCACTAGCGTCTAGGTAATATAGGATAATATTTGCATCCCAAGAAGGTTTCTTTTAGTGCTGCATGGTTCATGAATTGCTGCGTAGGCAAATAGTGTTTTTCTAATAATTGGATTGAATTAACATCGAAATATCCACTTTAGCATGCCTTTAATGCACGGTAATTTCTCATAAAGTCCCGAACAAGAGTTGAAGAGACATCAACAGTTTCATTTTCAATTTAAGTTTGGCTGATTAATATTTGCTCTGGGCCCCTGTGCCTATCTCTGTTAAAACATAGCAATCAGCAACAAGAATATAAAGCTCCCAAAACACCCAGCAAAGTTACTTTTCCTTCATCCCCAATAGGGCAAGGCTGTTTGAGTAAGGAGACCCATTACACAGCCCACAAATCCGGATCGGCGCACGGGGTGCCAGCCGCGGCTGGAAGACTGTGCACATTACGGATTAGAACCAGGGATTGCTTCAATGGCCATCGTGCTATGAATATTTTTTCAGCCAAGTAGCGCAGTTACACCTCCATCGATTTCAATTACTACAGCGAGGTTATTCTGGGTGGAAATGCTGGGGTCGGCAATGGATTCGGATGCAGTCGAGCGTGGAAAAGATGTCCTGCTGACTCGATATTACCGGGGATATTTCCCTCCGGAAGCACACGGGCCCTTGGTCATGCGCATGCCGTTCACATGTAAGGCCTCGCTGTACATTTTGATTTCCGTGTTATTTTTTCTATGATGTCACAGTCTGGGAAGACGGGAGGCGTCATAAAAACGTGATCTCATTATGTTTGGGTAGGACCAGGCAGACCTCTTTGGTGTTCTTCACATCCCATACAGGAGCGTGAGTACGACTGGGGGAGGGTCGCACCTCAGTCACCGTTATCTGGCCGATAACAAGCCCAGGTCTCGGGGGACCTTTCTCAGATCAATACCAATCTGTCTAATGTGGACAGTTCCAGATGAAAGACTGGCCATAACCGCCGTGCCCACATTCTCTGGTTTATTTTCAATGGGGGGAGTGGTTGGGAATTGACAGATCCTTGAAACAGCGAAAATAGATCTACTCTCTGGTATTTTAGAAAATGGATTCAATCGAAATTTTCAAACAAAGCACACAAAGAAATGTCAAAGTGTTGCATGCAAAGATCCTTATCGTATTCGGAGGTACAACAGAACTCTTTCCGAATTGAACTCCTAGTTTTTACATGGTCAAGTTGCTTTTAGCTCCCAAAAGCTAAGGAAGACAAGGTACTATCGATGATTGAGACCAAAATGTTAATGCCCTGAAAGTACGTAGACCTCATTAGATAACGATAGTCTACTGCTTTTCTAATCGCCTGTTTTATCATATCATACATGGGCTAACATGGCATTTGCGGGGACCAGAAGCCCACATGGGTATGGAAACATTGAAACCAACCATTGCAGGGTTAACAACGCATTCCGTCCCCGTGTCAACACTACATCATGGCTGGGTTTACTCAGCTAGCCGCAGTGTATCATCACGGGTGATGTCTGGGTTGGGACCCTGCCGCAGCAGAGCAGTTATTCCATCGAATATCATAACGTCACAAAGGCGTAGCCTCTACAAATATCACTCCACACTGAGGATGAATTACCGGCCCCAGTGCCACGTCTAGCATATGATATGCGGCATTTACGTATACAGAGCTGGATACGGTCTTTTGCAAGTGTGCAGGAAGTACACTCCATAAAGTTTCTCCTCTATAGAAAGGACTCCTAAGAATCCTTTCCTTACTGGTAAATGCCATTTTCAATTTAACCTTGTTAGCACTCCTAAGGTTCTTTTCATCCTTTTGAGCCCTTACATTTCGAGTATCCCTACTAATTTTATACATCATCTTTAGAAGAATTAGTTTTCTTCTATTTTCCAACATTGCCAGTCCCAATTCACCATGTATTTCCATCATTTCTAGTGTTGAGATATACTCATTACGTTGCAATACAGTCTTTATCGCCCTGTTCTGCAGGGGTTGTAATCTATTCACCTTTCTCTTATTTCTAGAGTCACAAACAAATCCACTATAATCAAAAAGGGGTAATATCATCTGTTTATACAACAGTAATGCCGTATCTTTATCTATAAATTTCCTTACCATAGCCATGTTATCAATCTATTATTAACCTTTGAGATTACATCAGAAATTAGTCTATCATATGAGAGATGCCGGTCCAAAGTAATTCCCAAGTATTTATATTACTCAACATTATGTACTATACATCCATCCATCGTTATGCATACATCATAATCTCTAACCAACCCTCTTGGTCCTACAAACATATGTTTTGTTTTTAATTTATTCAAAATGATTTTGTTTTTATGGCACCATGTCCAAACCTTTCTTAATTGTGCAACGTTTTGCTTAACTGTTTCCCTCTGTGAATCTCCTGTACATATAATCACCGTGTCATCAGCATACATATTATAATATTCATGATCTACATTATTGCAAATATCATTTATGTAAAATGATAAAAAGCAACGGCCCTAAAGGACTAAATATTTCCGTAACTTACGTAATAAGATTCCATGATCCATCGTGTTAAATGCTTCAGAATAGTCGAGGAACACACAACTTGATACTGCATCATTATTTATATCATTATACAACTTTCAAGTAAATCCATGACAGCACTATCAGTTCCTCTACCCCTCCTGAAGCCATGTTGGTTATCACTTAACAAATTATTTTCTTCAAAACAAATTGACAACTGTTTATATATACATTTTTCAAGCATTTTACCCATTACACTTAAATCATTTATAGGCCTCCAGTTACCCGCATCCTTAGGGTCCCCTTCCTTGGGTATAGGCTTTACAATACTCTTCTTCCAGTACAAGGGAAACACTCCCATATATAGACTCATATTATAAAGATACGTCAACTCAGGCAAACAAATATTCAAACAATCCTTTAATATTCTTGCAATTCTTCCTTCTACCCCTGACGATTTATGAACATCTATTGCCCTAATTAAATCACTAGCCTCACGTTGTTAAATAACACGAAATACAATTGTCTTCACCAAATCATCAGTACAACTCATATCTTCTTCAGATGTATCTTTTAAAGAGATTGTGAAGAATTGTAAATGCCTTGTCACAGGATTTGTTTTGCATCCTCTAACTTCTAATCCCTTTCATGCGGCAAATATGATTCAATTTTTCATGAGCTACTCTTATGCAAAAATAATGTCAAACTAAGGACCTATGTCTATTTTTTAATCGATAGTTGTGTTTTATGTAGATAATAGATGAACATAGTGTATAGAGTTCGGGAGACTAGGCCTATTAATTTTGCTAAATTATATATGCTGAAATGTATGCACTATAGCTAGGCCTATATCATTATTTTGATGTTCAGTATATCTAGACCACAGGTCTCACCAAGCAACATCGGAACTACAGGGTTTATTCTGTCATTTTGCTGGGCCAGACTCTACCGTATATAGAGAGTAGGGCCCCACTTCCCTTTGGCCATCGGTATATTTAATGGTTTTGTACGACAGAAGGCCTTGAGCGCCATCAGCATGCGTTCTAGTGGCTGAGTATAAGGATTGATGGTACCGGTAACTGAAACCATTATACTCTATTTCTACTATGTCAAACGGCGGGGTACGGCTGCTGGGGAAGAGATCATAATATTCGAGGAAGTTATTTATGGAAAAACTAACTGATTCATAATTCATTTATACTATAGGCATTTCTTTATAATGATTGATGTATATACACATAGATAACTAATAGATGCAGGAGGATATACTTTAGTTCCAGTTAAAGAGGAATGGAAATGAACAGTAATTCCGTAATTCTCACCTTTTTTAAAACATTTTTATTGTCAATATCACATAAGAACTTGGTCTTCCTATTGGACAAGTGATCAAATGAAAGATGAGGATGAAGTATGAGCAAAAATCTTCTTTATTATAGTCGACCTATATGGTTAGTTTAAAAGGATACACCATAACATAACAACTGATCATCAGCCTAGTTTCTGAAAATGTGTACCTGAAAGATAGCTTTAGACTAAATTGCCTGTTCATGTTTCATTGTTATATTACCGGGGAAACAGCCTAAAGAGCATCAGGTCCATAAAGGTAAATGTGTGGCATCATCTTTGCGTGACATGGTCACAAACACTTACAGAGGACCATGAACATGAACCTCCCACGAGTACACACATTATATCCCAGTAGCCCCAGGGGCTGGAGAACAAAATGCTGAGGCTGAAGGACCCAGCTCAAATTAATTCCAAAAATATACCCTCTAAATAATTCAGGATGACAGTCCCCGCCCTTTGCAGTAAAAAACATCCTGCCACGTCCTTTGCAATATCTACCCAGATTAGACGACAGCGGCATTAATTAGCACTGACTGGGCGCGGGCGTGACGGCCTCAACCTTCTCCGACCAGCCGGTGCCTTAGTACCCCGACAGGTCTAGAGTAAAAATCCTCTAGTTCTTTCCCAGCTACTTTTTGTCCCCTGACAATCGTCTGGTAGTGTGCACCACGTGGCGGAATCCGGCCGGGGTTTGAGCACGGCGGCTGATGGAAAAGTTGCGAAGGGGAGTCCAATTTTCAAGCCTAGGTTGCGGCATACAATATTCATATGGGCGGACGTCCCCAGGGGGCTCATACAGTATAGGGCCACGGCGGCCGAGCACGAATGATTAAAGTTGCAGAGTGGGATGGCGTTGGTGCGGAGGATATGAGGGGTAATTAAGGTAGACGGGCCCAGGGTAGGACCTCCAGGGCAGGGGGCTAGCCATCATCATCAGGTGTGGGGAGGGAGGGTGAGAGAGGGATAGCTCAGGGAATCGGGAACGACCGACCGTCCCAAGGTGAAAGGAAAAGTGGGGAGAGGGGGGAGAAGAAAAGAAAGTTGTATAGGATTATAGAGCAAGAGGAAAAACTACAGAGTATGGTTGGGATCAGGCGAGCGCCGAAGACCCCCGTGGTGCAATATGGCTAGGTTATAATATATGGATCGGACTGTTGGTAGTTAGACGCTATAACGTTATATCCTGACCTAGACCTATATCCTCCTGTATCTATTCGTTATATTTCATAAAATTGCAGCCAGACCTCTTTCCCTTGCGTTTCTCTATCAGCACTGCAGATGAATGGTATGTGTTGGTTTGAGTAAGGAAAAGAAATTAATACAAAACTCCATCCTTGCAATGACCCTTCGAAAAACCTATCAATTGTATATAATTGGTAAATTGTGGGCAATTGAAGTAACATGACTTGCAGTCAAACTTTTCAATTACTAACTTAGTTTGCTTAATTGATACACATCCAGATATGAAAAATTCCTCTGATTGGTGTCACGATTAGCTGACGGCATTTGCAAAGACAGATTTGTCTTTTCTTGGGAAAGTTACAAATCCATTATAGGCAGACGAAAGATAGTTTGTATGCTATTTACAGCAATAGCAATGTCAAACCAAACATTAAGCTATTACTATATAACATCGTATACATTTGTAAGAATATATTCCTGATTAATGAAAACATCTAGGACTGTTGTGGAATTTCTGCTTAGAACTCCTGTATTGACCTCTTAGGATGGGTGCCATTTGGCATTCATCAAGCAATTGCTGAGATAGCCACTTCTAAGGCTGGCCCGCGGTGGTTTGTAGGTGGCATCAGGAAGACTGTCAACATTTGGGCCCCAACCATGTGGTGAAGTCGTGTGTAAGAGAACCAATCGATTCGCCGTGTCACACTCGGTCTGTCAATATCTGGGTGAATGAATTCCCGCAAGGAATCCTCCAGTGATGAAGCCATACTGAAGTGTCTGCCGTCTGTGCCCGGCCCGCCTTCTGAGGGTCCAGATTGATACTGCCCCATCTCATTATAGCCGGGCTCGGGCCTGAATATGGGCCCTCTCCATACGACGGCAAATACTAAGGTATCCCTGGGCCTGTGGCTGATCTATAAGCACTGGGAGCTGGGGCGTGTAGGCAACAGGGGTATGGGTAGGCAGGCGAATGTATACAACTGTAGTGACATCCGGGTATTGACTGACGCCGCCTGGACCAGACGCCAGGTGGCACATGAGACGCGCGTTCGCACAACCGGGCTACCCAGAATTCCCTTGTTCTTCTGGGTGCAGTCTGCCACAATGAACGCCTTGCACAGCTGAGGCACGTCATTTGGCGTGCCTTGCTTTTGTCTTTTCATGTGTTCAACAGAGGTATAGAAAGTTTTTAGAGACAGTGAACAATTATATTTGAATTTTGTATCCCTGCTGCCTTGTCACATCTTTCAAAGGTACATATCTATGCCGAGGCACAGCATCAAAGACAAGGAGGTATTCAGCCTTCAACATTTAGGCTACAATTAGGCCTAAATGGCTTGGTTATCTTCCCGGCTGTGCCGTTAAAGGCAGTACTCCTTAACCTAAATTCTTCATGGACAATAAGCGTTTAATGAAAGGTTAGAAAAGTGCCATTAGTGTGCAGGAATCAGTTCTTCTTGCCACATTTGGCCCGGGGTGACAGGACCCAACATACACTACAAATTGTGATTTCTCTGTAACATCCAGCCTACAGTAAAGGGAAGGCACGTTAAACTGTTCAAAGGCCTAGGGGTTCACGTCGAAAACTTCTAAAAGCTGTCTAATGTTTCAGGACAATTCAAATACGTTTTATCTAGTATATCGAATTACTGTGGAGGCATCGACCTTTGGGAGGCATACAGAACGTCAATATTTATATCATAATAGATTAAATTGATTACAGTATTTTGAAATTTGGCTTTAAAGAAAAACGTTTTGGAAATATTGACTGTAAGTAGTATATGGAAATGTGAGTTTAATGTTGGTCGCATACGGATCCATATGTATACGGTGCAGTGTAGACGACCATCGTGGGGTGTATACCAGCCTACACCGAAAAGCTAAATTAAACGTTATTTCCAAGCACATTCGTTCTTATCAGATAGGCCTATAGTATATACCGTCATGATATAGGTCTACATTCTTACAGCATCCTTCCTTTCATATTTAATGCTGAATCCTGGAATGTAGGTTACTTGATGTATTTTTCAATACTTGGTCCATGCAACACCAATGAACGACCATTTACGTTCTGTCAAAACTTTAAAAAATATTGTTTAATTATGAATCCAATGTCTTTTAGTTATAATACCTTCGTTTGCTGTTTGCAAAGGTAACATTTTATAACGTAAGGGCCAACTTTCCATGTGTATGTAATCTCTAATGCATTGATTTGTTACCTTTGGTATACATTAATTGTGGCTCCGACCTCACATAGATAATCCGTCATATTTACACACAGGTGTAATTCGGTTCTGCATACCGATTGCATGCGAGTCCGTCGCGTCCATACAAAACTAGAACTGCATGCCACGTGGTACACACCAAATATCATGTAGATGACATGTAAAAGACATTATCACGTAAACAGATAAAGGTACTGCCAGAGTGTCTCCTGTACACAAGTGTCTAAACATGGAATTGTTTATAATCCTTTGGTATAAGCGACAATGTCTAGGCAGCATATCTCAGTTTACCCTGTATCTAAGCAACGTCGCCCAAAATAGACAAGGCCTTTCTTCAATATGTAAAAGAATGTGACGTCTCTAGATAGTGGAAGAGAAATCTCACGCATAGCAAGTGTTTTTTCCCAGTAAATATGCATTATGGATGCCTGGGCCCAAGGCTAGCCCGGGTTATTGAGCACCAGCGATACATGATGTATCGGACAGGGGTTAACCCTTCAACACACTGACACCTACATGTGATTATGAAGGATTCCGTGTGAACACTGTTACACAGATGGTATAAGATAACAGTGGGGCTGATTGCATGGTGGCCAAAGGGCAGTGATTGCGTTGTTCTGCAGTCACCTTCTGCTGAAGGCCGTATGCATGGTTCATATACTCTGTATAGGTCCCTAAAGGGTACCGCTATCACACTACTTCTTCATGATCACGTGACTCTCTCGGGTCCAGAACGAGACCGTCACGTGGTCACTGCAGTGACCTCTGGCGGGGCAAACAAAAAGCGCGGCAATGGAGCCTCAATATCAGAGAGCAGACGACCTTCGGCAGGACGTTGTCATGGCTCCCTGATGGATTGCAGCGTTGCCATGGCAGCCGCGCGCTGACAACGGCCTGGGTCCCTTCAAAACGCTTCCGTTTGTGGTCGGCTGGACAGGACAGCTGGACACAGGAAGTCAGCGTCCAACGGGGCGGGCATTTGTCTGGTTTGGGGGTCAGGCTGTAGAGACGGGGATAAAAGGGGCGCGGTGCGCGCGGCCCTCTCCACCTGTATGCGAGCCACTGATGGACGGGACGCGGGGCCATCTCCGGCCAAAGCGGCTCCAGCGGTCGGGCCCCGTCCGGCCCACCTCACACGCCTGTCATGCAATCGGCGGATCACTGCGGGCGCCATTCTGCTTACGTACATTAGGGGGCCTTTGTGTATATACTAGTAGTGTGAGACGGCCATGGGAGGATGGGGGAGGAAGGGCGGCGGAAGGGCGGTGCCGCAAAGGTCACCCGTTGCCTCGGAGACCGAGCCGAGATCGTGAAGTGATGCCCCAGAACCTCCGGCAGATAGTCACACGTGGAAGGGAAGTTGGGGGAGGGTCGCGTTGTTTTTTTTATCTCACTTCACCTGTTTGTTCTTGATGCAAGTCATTAAGGGACCCAGTGGATATAGGTAAAAGTGCGATGACTCCCATATAACAACAGTTGGACGCCAACTTCCCCCTTGCTATCCCACTACTCATTTGGGGAGACAACTTGGCAAAGTCTTGACCTTCTGGCTATTTATCTGCTAAATGGATGGAAGCCCCTAGGGAACGTGGCCAGTGTGCTGTGTGGCTGTCAACATGGGACTCCTACATAACACGCTCTCAGTCAGGTACTTACGTATTCTGCCGTCTCTGTAGTCGTCTGTAGTACATTGAGGGCATTAGAATATAGATATGGGGACCGCCCAGTGTTGCGGAAAGCCCTGGTTATAACCATGGAGGACTCCTAATGACCTTTCTTGTGCCCAGAAGAGTTGGGATAGCTCTATGATAATAAAGGGCATGCTGTTCATGCATATTATATAACGAGAAGAGTAGTCTGGGAGGAGACGTAAGAAGACCCTGTGCGCCATGTTATGAGTGGGGTATGAAGATGAATACTAAGGCGGGACTCTGGAGGGATCGCCCGTAGGTCTTACTGATGGACGCTATATATAGTAGACTATGATGTGTCTAGCTATTACTCTTAGTCTTACAAACAGTTGCCACATGTAGTCTATTTGGTATGACAAAACTAATATGGATACAGACATATGGCACGATTCAAATTACGATAAAGGGTGGCGTGGTATGATCTGTATCCAGGATAGGGAGGAAGTTGTATAACGTGTCCAAATAATTATATTCAATTCTCGAATCACAGAGATTGAAGGTAAATTCCGAAATAGGCTAATTGTGTCTTTCCGTACCACAAAAGGTACAAGTATAGGACGCACAACTGCAAAACGTTGTTTTTTTTCGAAGATTAGGTCAATAACGTGTGATCTACCAAGGGTATTGGACAAAACAATATGGTATCTTTAGATATTAAGGAAGAGTCCTAATAATCCACATCTGCCCAAAGACGTGTTTACAGTAGGCTCAACATAGTAACGAGAAATTTCATAATGCAGGTAGACCTACGTATAGACCTTCATTAGAATGGTTATATTCGGGCTAACGTAGAACCAACCACAAACGCGTATACTTTTGGAGGCCGAGCATTCAGAGTGTGTGTGGCCCTGTTATTTTTCACCTCCCTGAACAGCCGACCTGTAGCTGGGCCGGGCGGGAGGCAGACGTTAGCAGCATAGCAGTGAGGTGTTTGGTGCAGGCCCCCCACGGACCGGCCGGCCCCGCGGCCCGCTGGTTTACATGTATACACAACAAGCCTCCGTCATTGGCGCCCTCCCCAGCGGCACGGGGCAGCGGCCAAGGCGGGCAGCGGGAGGCGAGCCATGTGGGCGTTGGTGGGGCGCTGGGACGGGGATGGTTTCGGAAACAAAGGGTCGTGCCCCCATAGTGAGACCAGCTGCTCCTCGCCTGCCGGCCGCGTCCGGCTCCCCAGCTACTGCTCATTACTGCTGCCGGCGCCGTGAGCAGCTCCCTATATGAAGGCCTACAGGCCCGGCCCTTGCAGGCGTTCAGGGTGTAATTGTATTTACAGCATCGCACGTATGGAAGACGCGCCGGTGTATATTACATTCCCCGAGCTGGTGATATTTTTAACCCTAGGCAACGCGAGGCATCTTTTTGTTTCGCCGCACGTGTGATTTTATGAAAATTTCATTAGGGATACTTAGTTCTATGGCTTCGGATGACAACTCCGGCGGGCAAACAGTCTATATTCATTTAGCTGATGCGTACCAGAGAGACTAAAATGTTGGAAACAGAGAATGGTAAACAGGTTAGATAGAATGTAGTGAGATAGCCTAGGTCTAGGTATACTGAGACCCCAGTGATGTAATCAAACAACTCAGTGATTTTATGGCAAATGTGTTAGCTTCTATACTTTCTATTAACAAATACAAAAAACCATGATATGGACCTCCAAAATGCATATATAGGAAAATAAGCAAATAAACATGGATAATTATATGATATTTAACTTATCCATAGCGCCATGGTTAGGAGATTAGTAGGTTCCACTTCTCGATATTGTAGCAATCACCATGACGGACCTGGAGGGACAAGGTAGTTTCGTGGGCCTTTATAGATCTATAATACAACCAGTTGAACCACATGTGTATAAATACAGCCATGTAGCACTGACCCAGCCAGTTCTCCTGCCATGTGCGAAATGTATATCCCTCCATGTACACTCGGTGAACATGTAACTGAAGGAGGTATGTGATGTAGTGTCATATGTGGGCCGTCACCTCTCTGGCCAGGTTCGGCTTGCCATAGGACCATAGGACCTTGTTTACCGTGGCCCTGTCCGGCCCCAGCTGTGATAAAGCGCCCATCCAGCAGTCAAATACGAATCAATCAGGTGCCCCGACGCCGCCCGACGCATGGCAAGCACCTGAGGCGGCGGCCTGGAGGCGCGGGGTGGGCCGCCCTGGAGTGGCCGGTCAGGGCCAGGCTCAATCCGTGCAGTAACCCAAGTCACCGTCTTACTTCAACGACGCCATGTCGCCCTAACTTGGGTTGTAACACCAGTCTCTTTTGGTTGCCCATAAGGCTGCCATTTTGCTTGCCTTTGGCCAACCAAAGACATTGCCGCCTGTTCTACCCTGACTCAAGGTTTTGTTAGTTTTAATTCAGATACTACACATATTATTCTGGCCTACTCTGCACTGTTTTTCATGTGTGAATCTAAGCATGTCCTTCCCCTTACACTAAAATCGAACATAAACCAAAATGATGAAACCGGTGCCTTATCCTTGTATACAGATACGCAAGATTTGATAACTCCAGGTAGATATCAAATTGATCTTTGAATAAAACGTACGATGGATATTTGGCAAGAAATACAAACAATTCTCGGTTCTAATCGCACATTCATCATCTTGTATCATTGTAGCCTATATATTCCTTTCAAATATCCATAATGATAATTGTATAAAAAGCATATATAGGGCCTATTAAAACAATATCAAACTGTAAAGAACAGACACGTCTGAAGACGAAAAACAACATGCAATTTACCCCTTAAAAGATTTACACAACATTCTAGATATCATCTGTCAAACTGTGTTTGATCCTACTTTCGAAGATTATGTTTAACAAAACGGTAAGAAAGAAGTATTCAGTTTTTGTTTCTCTATTCTTCATTAGTTACTAGGCTGCTAGGGGCCGAAAGATTATCGGATATCTGAACATGTCGGCTGTATTAATAAGTAAAGAACTAGCATTTCGTTTTGGAAGTAGAGCAAGCATTTTTATGCTCAGAGAAATTTAGCCATAATAGCCTGTCAAGCCTTACACCTCTCCAGTTGATGATCTTTTTTAAACTGAAACCGTAGAGGCAATTCCATTTGAGGTAAAACAACTAATAGGCATTTAATATGATTAAAAGATTAGTGGTCACAGTCAGCGGTCACGTGTAGGTGTTGTCAATAAAAAACAGATAATGACTAAAAAAAGGTGTCGGGCTCACCAGAAGTCGGCCATTGATACAAATATTTGTGCAATACAAAGCTTCACAGCCTAACCGGAGCTGGAGAAACACTAGTCAGTAAGGAGTGCACATTGTTTATCAATATTGGACGCCTTCTGTTTGCCCGCCACATGAACACATCAGATTACAGGCCCCTTTAATGGGCTCTCACTCTATCAGGAATTCACAACACAAGCCAAAAAGACGGCGAATTTCATTTGGCCAAGCGATCGGATTCTTGAAAGCGGGAATAGAAAAAAAAGGCCTACGGAGACGGATCGCCATCGAGAGCATGGCATAACCAGAAGCGGCCGCCTTGCTTTAATTCAAACTTTACAGCAAGAAATGCCCTACAGTTGTGTGGCGTTATAAGCAGCTGGTTCTGAAAGGCGCCAGTACTGCTACCGATACGAATTGCTTGGTCCTTCTTTCACCGTTTAACAAACCGTGTCTAGGTTATCATAGATTACATTTTTGATACGAATAAGTATAACTAGTATTTAAGTCTGAAGTGATACGGACCCTTGAGGGATTATCAGATTCCACTTTTAATGCAATGCTTCTCGGAAAAGCATTTGGGGATATGCCACATTTCTGTGAGCGTTTAATGTCAATACTGAAAATAGTACCATTGTGGGTACTTTATCCTCCATGGTAGTACCATTGAGTGATGACCTCATCAAATACGACTCCCTTAAGGAACCTTTAAGTGCGAAGGGCATCCCTGTATCAGTATTGATCCGTGAGCCCGGGATGATGTAAAATCAAGAGACATTCTGTAGTCATAGTGATAATAACGTGTGTAAATAATGGTAGTAGATTGTTTATAGGGTAATACCCAATCCACAATAAGGCTTGAAAGAAATATAGGCTAATAACATACACCGTGTTTTGAGACCTTCTACTGTTTGACGAATGTACATGGGTGTTTTATCTATATTGGACCTAATAAGACATGCTGTATAAAATATCGACCAGAAACACCAAGCTTATTCAATAGCAAAGAAAGCAGTTTGTCCCAAATATCAGACAAGCCATCGATCTTGGCTGACGCTTAAACCTACAGGCACTTCTCGATTACAGAGAACTTTGATTAAATGCAAAGAAGGCGGTACAAATGAGAGGGTTTGTCGGCCGCTTACCTCGTGACGTGCTGCTGGCGTGGCGGGGAGCACTCAGCCAAGTGTCAGCCTGCTAATAGGTCTCCGGGCCGGCGGGCCGTGGGCGCAGGGCTGGGGCCGACACTCGGCCGTGGTGACCGGCATGCCTCCAGGGTTGTCTGTCAGGGTGACGCTGTGCCCCCTCGGCTACTATTTAGTCCTAGGCTGGGAGTGTTGCCCTGCAACGACTGGTGTCGCTGATGTTAGCGTCACTTCTACTGCTACTGCTGCTGCTGGTGGGTGTGGTTGGGGAGCCGTCTCTGCTGCCCTCTTCTCCTACCTACTACTCCTGCTGCTGCAGCTACAGCTGCGCCTCCTCCTCCTGCTGCCCCTGCTATTGCTGCTCCAGTGGTTGTTGTCCACACCCTGTTCTCGGAGCAATACTTACGCCACAGCCAGTATTCATAAGCATTGGCTCAACACAGCAACCAGTTGTAGTCAGGCGTGACGTGGGTGAGCCTTCCCCTGCACGTCCCGTCAGGGGCAATCTCAACTATAGAGGATGAGAGGTGTGCCTCGGGCTGCCCTCATGCAGTGTCCTCTGCCTCTGATGGCCGCCGAGGTGTGCACCACCACCCCTGGTCCTTCTCCACGGTCCACGCCCATGTACCCCGCCCCGCGCCTTGCCGAACGCCCTCCAGGCTCTCTCCTCCAGTAAGGCCCTACTGAATTATACGCCCTTGCTACCCCTATGGCGGCGGCATGGTGGTAGACAGGTAGGCAGCAGGCCTGAGGGCAGTTAGGTTGGCAGCCTAAGGTATACACTCCTGTTGGTCCTCCTTCTGTTTCTCCTGGTGGCCGGCTGAAGACCTGTCGCGGGTCCCGCTCCTCCTGGCGCGGTGAGCAGCACGTACTGGAGGAGTCTACTCAGACCCAGGAGGGAGCTGCTCGCTGTTGTACCGTCCTCCTCTCCTCCTCCGTCTTCCTCCTGTTCCTCCCTGGCTCCTTCCCGCCGTCGCCCTCTCGCTGCCGCAGGCAGGGAGGCAGTCAGCAAGTGGACGGCCGTCCTGTCCTCTCCTCCTGCTCCTCCTCCAGCAGTGACGAGTTGGCCTCAGACAGCGACAACTGCAGGTCGACCAGCATTCACCACCTCCACGGACACAGCGTCCTCCAGTGCGGGACCCTCCGTCCGGCCCCCCCCCCCCCCCCCCCAGTCCTCCTGGTTGTCAGGGGGCATTAGGAGGTACGCCAACAGGTCGCTTGTTCCCGCCTGGCGTCAGTGTTGGCTGCTGCTTTCACCATTAGAGGCCGTCAACCAGCGTTAAGGGCCCTGCCGTATATCGGACGACAACCAAGTGTCGTGACAACGGACCCTGCATTAAGGGATGTAGTTATGCACACCCAGTATAGAAGGCCCGTTAATCGTCGGACATCCCGTGTCCACATTTCACATATACCTCATGAGGCTTTGCAGATTTTAGATGTGCATGTGTTCCCTGGTGTTTTATGTCAGAGTATACACTATATTTTAAGGCGTTATGGATGCAGGCCTCATTATGTATCTATGACTCAAACACCATGTTTATTTGCCCATAGTAAAATGTTAATGGTGATCATGTTGAGTAATTGAATATGCACACAGTGATAAAACGTGTTTGCTCTGAGGCATTAGGTAGATTGCATTAAGCCTGTAAATGTAAATTCTACAGAAAAAGGCATTATAGGGGACTATATATATGATCCGCAGAATAGTGTCACGTTAAACATATTAGGAAATGAAATATATTATATTGGCCACACACACAAAATAGCCGCCTGGACATTTTTTCCATTAGGCCTATTTTTCCACATTTATCCAAGGAGTATTCAAGGCGTAGAACCAGCCAATATTTTGTTACAAACTTGATTGAGTTTCCCAAATTAGTTTACATGTAAAAATCCGTAAATTCATTGATGTGGGTCAGTCTTTGAACTTCTTCATTAACAAGGAACTTAAAGAATTCCAACTTTTCTATCTGCAAACAAACTCTTCAGAATGACAGCACTTTACGTACGTAACTTCCTGTTAAAGTTGTCACCTAAACAAATTATTGTATTCCAAATTAATATTCTGTCATTGTTCCAAACTGTCTTGTTTTGTATTTCTTTCTCTGTAACTGGATCTTTATTTATAACTCATTCCATGTAAAACATATATATATACGTCCCTATAAGATAGACTACTGATGTCTTTTCTAATTGACTTATTTTTTTACCAGATTCAACTTTGGAATATAAAGTCCAAGGACTGAAGTTATTCTCAAAAGTCTCTTGAATCATATCAGCTTCAAGACCATGTTTTTCTCGATGTAATAACACATCGTTTCATAAGCTATCCTAATATAACAGAAGAAGACAGTTAAAGATTATTGGTTTAAAGTCTGTGCCAATACACCAAAAATACTGAATCACAGTGTTCAGTTAGTATTCATAACTTATCCTGGCATTGGTATAAAACATAGAAGTATATACATTCTATTCATTTTACTTAGTTCCCAAACAATAAACATGATAATAAAAAAACAGTCCGGTTATTGGAATTTCATCATTAAAATTGGAGACTTGAAGGCTGGTTCATATTTAGGATTCACCATGCTGAAGTTCTCTTTATTACTTTCGTATACGGTTTTCATAGGCATTTAAATAAGTTATATGATAACACAATATATCACAATGGCTTCACTGATGCTGTTCTAGCACTGTTGAAGCCACTCGGATGGCTTCCATTGGTGAAGGGTTAAATCCCCCTGACGAGTTCAGTCAGCTATAACTGTAATATAGGCCTATGTAACCTGAACCGCCTACTCCGAGGGTGATGGGCGGAAGCACGCCCAGACCCCGGAGGGCATCGTATTGTATGTCTCTAACTTCAAACGGAAAACCTGGCCATACCCTGGGAATACCTATCTGGGCCTCGTTTTATTCACATGTAACGTGCGAGAGGAATATGTTCCCATGGCATGTAGGTCTACAGTTACAGAATTTAACTCCTGGTCGGATCGTTCATGCTGCTTGAATGTGTCCCTAACACGGCAATATTAAAACCTGAGAAAATTATTTTGCTCTTGTGAGACCAGTGGGCTGTTTGATAAGGAATCATGTAGAAAATAACAGTTGTTTGTGTTTCAAATTCTAACAGGGCCCGTTTTTTATCGCAATTAGCAACTAAATTAGCGTTCTCTGAACGTAGGCTAGGGGCCCAAAAATATCCATTAAGGGTCCCTGAGAAATCTTTGGGGCCTTTTTGTAAGCGTCCGTTGTGCTCCTATTTTCAAACCCCAATAAGGGGACATTATTTGAAACATTTGACTTTGTCGTGTTCGGGAATTTTACAAAATGATTTCTCCCTCATATTTATAAAATGATTGTACATTTGATTGTAATTTACCTTTAATGCCATCTATCATCAAGTAATGTAAACAGCTACGTTATCTGGATATTTACAGTTTATTTCTGTTCATCTCAGTTGACCAATTGAGGCACACTATATCGATGAACATTGGAAAGCGCGTGTGTTAACCAGCATCGATCATTATGAACTAACCAGCAAATGGTTCCGACAATTAGCTACATTGCTATTCATGCGTGTGCCTTGAATGAGGATATCATTTACGCCATTAGCGAAAGAGGTGCAGATGTCCCGACAATTGCTCTTTATTCCTTCCCCGTCTGACAGAATCTATAGAGTATAGTCTACGCTGCAGATGGTCTTTTCTATATTTAGCCTCGGGTGCCATTTGATATTCTAAGACATCCTGGGACTATTCATGACAGAATCGTGTACTAATAGAAACACTTGGTGATAGAACCTAATAACTTTATATAAATGTATTTCAATTGCCCTAATTGTCAGGTGATACGACGGAAAATTGTTTGTCGTGCTATGTTTATTAGGACTCTTCATTACAGACAGATAGTACGTATGCGTTAAATATGAGCTCTCCACTTGCGTCAAGCTGCCATTTGTAGGTTAACGAGCATTAGTGAAGCCTGCAAGGATACAAGATCAGTCAATCATGAAAGCTTCATGTTGACTACCAATAATATTAATACCCAATTTAGCTCAGTTTCCCCCCATACAATCATATCCATTCGTAATTTGTAAATTCATTATCATATTCTATTCACCCCATATGTTATGAGACGTTATTTAACCAATAGGCAATCCATAATGTTTTCAACATTACACCTTGTTCATTTTGGCCGATGGTTGGATATATCATTCGGAAAGTAATGTTGTACTTTTAATACAAAACCATACCATGTCATGAGCATAGAAAGTGGACAAGTGGCAGCAAGGCGGGCAGCAAGGTCTAACCCTAAGATATTTGCAGTTACATGACTTTTTATACTTGAGGCTACTGTTCACACAATATTTCAAGAAATCTATTTACAATTTTGAGGGGAAATACCACATTAATTGTGTGTTGATAGATAGAAAAATAGATGGATAGATATATAGGATGCATAACAATACATCATGATTGATAATTTTTCTTTTCATACATCGAATGAGGTTGCATGGTGGTGAGAAAGAGCACGGCAAGATGGATGGGTTAGGTCGGTCGTATTGATGGATGATGTCGACAAAAAAATAGACAAAAAAGGAGGAGAGTCGTGACCGAATGTGATATCGATATAATGGGTGGTAAAAACAAATGGTGGAAGTTATCGTGTATTGTAGGCACAAAGGGGCACCATTCAAATTGACCTTAGGCCTTTACAATAATGTTGTACCAACGGTTCAAACATGAAACCTCGTGATTTAGAGGGACATATATAGGTAAGTTCTGCACACCTCGTCAGACAGACAGGTAGGTAAGCAGGCAGCCTGGTAGTGGTAGGCAGACAGGGGGACAGGGGGACAGGGGAACAGGTAGGAAATGAGGTGGGAGGGGGCAGAGGCGGGCGTCCTGTTTGCGGACGCGCAGTGATACATGGATAATGGCGGGGCCGGCGTCGCGCCGCGTCGCCCGGGCGTCGATTCACACGCCACCTGGCGGATTATCTAAATCACGGCCGGGCTGCCCCCGGAATAGAGACGGCGAGATGATAGAGCCCCCTGGCGGCGGGCGGGGGCTTCAGGGGTCAGTGCCGATTGTGACGTAGAGGCGAATAATGTGTGCGTCCAGGTGATGTATCAACTGGAGGCGGCTATATTAGAGCCTGCCTAGATTAGGCCGCAAAATGAGCTGTCCGGGGCAAGGCAAGAAAATGACCAGGGTAATGTATCCTAGCCACTACAAGCATAACATCGTCCTTGGATACAGAAGAGGGGGGATTATTGTATCACAGATGTTTGGTTCATAGATTTATATGATTATGAAGGATTGGTTATAGTTCATTTGAAAAATCACCAGGATTTTCTAACACCAAGGACATTAGTGTAGTAGCTATTATAGGGCAGTAGGACACTATAGTAGTATAGGAAAATAGACGCTTGTAGATGGTGTACCTAATATACACCTGTTTTCCTATACTACTACTCTAATATAGGTTTATATGTTATTGACATTTCGAGTGGCATTTTAAAATCTCACTAAATCCGTAATGGCAAAATAATGTCATTTGATGAGAAACATTTTTGTGTGTATGAGGTTGGATTATCAACATCAGGTTACCTATGGTATTTCGACCAACGATTATGGTATGCATGGTTGAGAGCATGAACAAGAGGTAAGTCATTGGGCAAAAAGCTTTTTTTTTTTATCTATGCTTAGTCGTACCAACGACTATCCAATTCTGGTGAGGAACAATAAGCTTAACTATTATTATCCTCAGATTATTTGAAGGTTTTCAGTACATTTTCCTTGAGAAGGTAGGCTAATGGTAATTATTTTGGTTTAATTCCTTTCCTATCTGATAGAGTTGCTGGGAAAGTGCATCCATAGCTTGCCCATCTTTGTCATTGCTAAATGATTACAATAAAATGTACATGTATGTTCCGATTATTGAAGAACTGGTAACATTTTCATTTCACAGAAAGTTAGCTACATGTGTCTTTTGAAGTTGTTATGTGGAAGGCTTCAAAGATCTTACAAAGGGAACATACACAAGCACTATGACCTACATTTTCTCTTTGTTTCCATTTTAGTTGTCTCTGTTTTTTATCATATGCATGAAGTTATTCACGGGACAATATCTCCTTTGTTACTCTTCTCCTACTTTTATTTCTCATATAAAAGCTTTCTATCTTTTTGTTGCTAAAGCAAAAACGTAACCATTCTCTTTAACTTGTTTTGAATTTCTAGAAAAAGACACCATCATTTCGAACATCAAGACGGAAATAATTATAAGCACAGTGTGTGTAATTGTGCTTGTGAGGCGCACACATTAAACACATTTAAATCGGGTAAATCTTTACAAGGGCCAGCATTTTATCCGCCTCAGCTGCTGTTTAAATCACGCCATCGTTGTTTTAGGGGGGATAAAAATAGGATTACAGCATTTGGAATGACCTTGTCCCATCTGCAACGAAGAAAAAAGAAGACAGGGGCGGTGTGAAGAGAGATTGGGAGCTGGCATCTGTAACACCCTATGGCCTTCGGTCGAGGAAAAATGGCCGATATGGGAAAATCAACTCCCTGAGGTTCTCCTCTACTGGACAGTTTCCATTTTGCGGCTTCTGAAATGGAACTAGACGGGACAGGCAGGGTTAAAGAAAATGAAGTGTTGGAAAAAATAAGAAAGGTGACTTTTAATATGCAGTTTGTATATGACGGTTGTGGGATTTGAACCAGAGGTTGTTTAAGGAGATGGTATACAATATAGGCCCTATTGTATATAATAATAGAATATATAGATGGATATGGATACATATTCATAACGAAGCAGTACACAAAAGCATGTTATGATACAAATGAAAGTGAAGCAGTAGGTCCTATGTTCAAAGCTGTAGATGCAACATAAGGGGTTATTGATGTGACAGAGAACGGGGAAATACTAGTATAGGCATGTCCAAAAAAATGAAGAATAGCTCTAGTGACAATGCAATTGGTACACTGACCTTAACTCTTAAGTCAGGCGTTACATTCAAAACCTAGGATGATAACTGGTTAAGACCTAACCTTTTCGCTCTCAGGGTAGTCCTGGGAAGTCTTAAGGTATCAATCAGAGAACCAATGGACTGACAGGCCACTGGCGGGTAGAGGCCGGCCGTGCTCCCTTCCCACGGGGGCTTTACCATGGCATGTCTTGCAAGGATAAAAACCAGTCCCGTGAGAAATGTATATGACCGATTAGCCCTCGTGGGCTTGTCCACTGCTGTCAGGCTGCGGGTCTCGAAAGGTAACATTTGAATAAGATGGACTATGACCCTGACAAGTTCCCCTCCTATTTTTTAGACTGATATTATCAGCAGTTCAGTATTAATGTGACGGGTAACACATGTATTTCCCTTTCAAAGGAAATACATGCACTATCTATGAATAATAATTATTGTTTATATTTCCTTTTTGCTCTTTCATTAAATCAGTCTAGCCGTATAGAAAGTCTTGGTCAGTGGTCGGTTTGCCTTCAGGAGTGGAGGATGGACCCAGCAGGTTCTTGGCTGTAAAAAGGATTAGTCTCTAGGCTGGAATGGGCTGCCCAAGCCTTGGTTGGTGAAGTGTGTCTGTGTCCGAGCAGTTGATCAGTGAAAGTGGCCACAAAGGGCTGAGATCGACGCGGCTGATCCGGCCTTATCGGAGCCGGAAACGGGGTTTCTACATTCGGAAATGGAAGTGGAGCCCTCACAGCCTCTGTCTTAGGGGTCGTTAATAACGGTGTCAAAGGGTCGGCTCCAAAGCCGGGAAATGAGGTTGGTCGAGATCAGGTTATTCGTGGACCGGAGATCCAAGCTCCTCCGGGGAATCAATAGGAAGGACCCAGGAAGGGCCAAGAAACACGTAAGACGTCGACCGCTACACTAGCCGATTCTGACTGCCGGTATTTTGGTTATTTATGGCATTTTGCTAGTGACATCGCAAAAGACCATGCATCCTACATAATATTATTATTATTTCAAAGAGAATTAAAACCCCTTTCTATAATGATGTATGCTACGTCTATGATTATCAAATATCCCCGATGGTTTTTGAGACTGAATCTGCTGGCGGAATACAGCCTCTACCCAAGAGCAATGAGTGCTGCCTAGATGCTCAAGCCTTAATTCTCCTTAGCCAACCCTTTAAATAGCAAAGAAGTCCAATCGGAAAACACAACTTGAAGGTAAACATTAATGAGTGGAACTTTTACATTAGCGTATAGAGTTTGCAATAAAGTACGCCATAATCTCCAGACCTGCTTTTTAGGGGCCATTAGCCGTGGATAAAAAGAGAGCGCATATTTTTGTCATTCCACCAATTCCCATGGAGCTTTCCCTGGGTCCATTGGATCAATCATTATTATATCAACGCTAGATGGAGGCATTCAGCCCCAAGATACAGATTGGCCAACGAGTACCCTCATAACGATAAGACTTGCCTGTGGCCTTGCCAGGAATCCTGTATCCCAGACATCGAGATAATCATGCATTGTTATAAAGGGTCGTAGATGGATGGGCAGGGGAGTTGGAGAGTGGAGGGGGGAGGGGTAAGTGGGGTCGTTCTATAGACCTTGTGCAGATAGGGTCACGTGACGATTTATTATTATTATTAGTATCCATAACCATGCATGTGCTCATTAGAAAACAAGATATCAATCATGAATCAGAATGTATACCAAAATTTGAAATATGATAAGTTACTGGTGCCTCAAAAACACCACAATAACATTCAGTTATGAAAATATAACATAATTATTTCCTTTTAAAAACCAAATGGCCAAATGATCACCAATGTGGCTGCCAGCACCTTTCTGGTTACTATGACGTAATCTGCACAATGTCTATAGCCCATTACCTACATCTATACATGCAGAATATATTGTGAACTGCTCCTATCCTCGTGTCATTTTTTTCCTCCAGAAATGACCTCATACACTAAACGGGTTATTAAATTTCCTGTTTCGTTTGATTGGAATATTTCTGTTATCATACTTCCATGGAAGATCATCTTGACTTATGAATGCAGTTCAATAGAGAACAAAATCAAAAAGTCATTTATAACTTCGGAACATTGTATATGTGTTGCCTGTGTAGCATATCCAGTTGGTTAATAACTGTGTATGTAATTTAACTGCTGCTCAGAGACTAAAACGATGATATAATTGTATATTTTTCTACCTCGATATATTGTTTTTCATGGAAGACCAGGGGTAACCTTGAATGATGTTTTTCAAAAATATATAAAAAAAACATTACAAAAAACACATCGGTGCCTCACAGAAGCAGTGAGGGACTTGGTGTGGTCTGACCTGTCTGAGTTAGAGCTGAGCTGCTGAGGAGCATCATTGTGGTGAAGGTTGACATGGAGAGTGATTCTATCTTGTGAACTAAAAGTATGTATAGCGTTGTGTCTGAGCTTGAGCATGGACAGGGCATTGTGACATCTATGTGATATACTGAGAATAGAATAGATCTTCACAAGCAAGTTACTCTCTCATTTCTAAAGCCAAAGTACTTTTTTAGAACAATGATGGGATGGGGGTGGCGAGACCCATATCAAGATGGTAGATCTAGAAGTTTGAAGATGAAGATAGGCCTTCATTGGCTATAATAATACATATAAACAAATAATATTAGTAAGTGCTTTCCACAACTAGGTTATAGGCCTATCTTCTAAGCTATATCATGTATATATGTATCGATGTCAAGAATTAAATTGTCTAACCAACTTAAGACATATTAAATGTATACAGACTTTTACTAACAAAATTCTCGATCCCTGTTTTCCATAATGTTGAACCACAAGTAATGCCAAGAATATAAAGACAATGTGTGTGTGTGTGTGTGTGTGTCTTTGTGCGTGTGTGTATGTGCGTGTGTATGTGTGTGTGTGTGTGTATGTATGTATGTATGTATGTATGTGTGTGTGTGTGTGTGTGTGAGTGTGTGTGTGTGTGTGTGTGTATGTGTGTGTGCGCCCTGTGGATTATCGGCACATTTCCCAGTGTACATGCATATTGATCTACGCTAGTCTATGAGTAGATTAAAGAAAATATTAATAATCATAGTCATAGGGCGACGGTCTGCTCAACTAATTAGAAAGATAACTAACAGCCTTTGCATGTGACTTTACCAACAGTTAAAAGTTATGTCTGCTCATGATCAGCTTTCTGAAATGCAGTTATGTACACGTATTGAATTCGCGAATAATCAATTCAATCCCTAGATATTCATGTATTGCACAGTATATCTTTTCATTAATGTAGCATTCTTATATCAATATGGATATTATAATGTGGAGTTTATGAGGTCTATTATTCTATTAAATGAATTAATGTTTAAAAGTTGCTTCAAATAATATTAAAGTGCTCCATCTGATAACAGATACGTGTAGGCCTACATGTAATTAAACACAATTTCTATAGACAGCTAAATAACAACGTAGTCGTTGTATTCGAAATGTAATTCATCTCCATTTACTGTCAGGGTGAGAGGGACGGTGACAGGCGGGATAACATGAAATGTGACAGAAAGGACGAGTAGAAAGAGAAGAACAAGAGGGATCGGGAGAGGCGAAATATGAAAAGACTCTTAGAGAGCGATTTGGAATATTTTAACGTGCATGGACGTATCATACACCCCTCATTTGTTAAGAAAAATGTACAGTTAGAAAGTTCAACAAAAGACCTTTTTTTAAATAAGATGGCATCATTTCGCATGAAAACAACATCGAAGATGCTTTAAACGGCAGAATATTTTATCCATCATATAATTGATTATAGGCATATAATTATGACTGTATATCCATTTAAATTTATTCAGAATTATGATTCAGAATACAGACATTTGATACGGGGCTAAAGTGAATTAAGCAATCTAAAACAGAAATGCAATATCTGTCAACATAGGTAATTCTAGGGCGAAGGCGCAATGGCGCGCGGCCCTCCACTTTTCTGGAAAATGAATGCGTTTTTTATGTATATTCAGCCAAAAACTCATAAATAAAATAGAATAGCGCGCCTCCCTCTTTTAAAAATTCGTGAACGGCCACTATTCAAAATGAGCTAAAGAAAGAACATAATAAAACAGTTGTCCATAATACGAATAACAAATGGGCTGAACCTTTGTATATTAGATGGGCGTAATATCTGCTCCAATAAGGCTTAGCGCAGGCCCGTAGCCAGTGGGGGGGGGGGGGGGGGGGGGGGGGGTTTGTATGAACCCCCCCTTGGAGGAACTCTCTACTAATTTTTATTGTAAAATGTGACATTAAATTAAAAAAAATATGTATTTTAGCCCTTTCATTCAAAAAACGACCCCCCTGGAAAAAAAACTACTAGTCAAAAAACGAACCCCCCTCTGAAAAAAGCTGGCTACGGGCCTGTAGCGGGGAGCAGTGAATTATGCCTAGTGAGGGCTGAGAAAACTTCTAATTCATAATGCTCACGTGGCCTCCGCATGAACTCTAATTGGCTAAAACTACGTGACAACTTTTAGGATCAAAATATCTTCATAATTTGACAGTACAGATCCAATGCCTCAAGGCCGGGATCACGGAAAAGGGTCCGTTTAAAAGGTTGTAAATTGAAAAATAAAGACCCTAATGAGAAAAAAAAGAGCGCCTGACCTAAGTTCTAATGAAACTTCACGCTGACATTAGACAAACTGCAATATCCTATTACTTTTCGATTTGGTTCTATAGCTACCTTTATATGATTCAGTGTTAATCTCTTATCTTATGTTTATCACTGATGTTAATATGATTCAAATTTGAAGGAAATAAACTTTGAAATGAAGAGTTCGGTCATCATTTCGCAACGGAATTACCACCAATAAATGTCCTTTTGTAAAAGGTCCTTAACAATCAGAGACGACACTGATGGTGAGAACAGAAATACCCATGGACGACGAGATTATAGATCTACTCTAACAACACTGCTCCTGGTGGATTCTATGGAAACTAACCCAATGTATCGTGTTTATTTACGAAAGATGTTTATGGCGATACATGCAGAGAGAGTATCGTGTTTTTCTTAACAAAATGTTTTTCATGTTTAGAAAGTAGGCACAAATAATCTAATCAAACACACCTGAAATGAAATCTGCCTTAATGACTATTAAGTAACGATAAATCGATCCAACCCATTATCAGGTTTCATCAGAAAGAATATCAGCTCTTTACCCCCCCCCCCCCCCTTCTTAATTCCTAAAATAACCAAATATATCATATATGTGAAAATTGCCACCAGGGTTAATATGAGCATTTGAAGCAAAAATATTTCCTATATTCCAAATATATAAATCGCTGGGATAGCTCTTTTCAACATATTTACCGAAAGGTTTAAAAATAATTCCACCTACCACGGATGGCATACTTCTTGTGTTGCACCTGCAGACTATCTTAAAGATGCAGAGTAGGAAATATGTTGATAAACCAAAATAACAATTTTCATTCATCCTGGCATTTATTTATGGCTTAACATGATGGAAAACTATTGTTGCCTATTTTTCATATTGCATTTGAATTAGCTTGTTATTTTGTAAGTTGGTTTGAATATTCATTAAATACAGATACATACCAAATAGTTGTTCATTTTCTATAATTTCTCTTTTTGTCAACAAAGTTAGTCCGAATTAACCTGTTGGTACTTAAAATACTATGTATCAGCTATCCGTGGTAGGGAGTATTGTATATTGTTCATGTCATCTAAGATAAGGCAAAATATTATGGACTGCCAGCCTGCCTCTTATCTGTATATGTGTACACGTTGCGGGTAGACCTCTACGGAACTATAGTGATCCATACATATGACAAACACGGCCTTTCCAAAATGTAGTTCAATACTGTTTATTGATAGACCTATTGAACAAAGTGTCAACAAATTAACATGGTACAAAATCATAATTCGCTTTAAAACAGACCTTCCCAATTTCCCTTTAAATAAGATACACAATATCTGACCAAAATTTTCAACTAATACTTGATGCAGGCCCACTAACATTGACCCCGTGCAGGATGAGGGAACTCAGGCCTCAGTATGTGAGATTATAGTCGGGAGAGAGAGGGGTCTCTTCACAGGCTACCTGGTTCTTGACTCCCCATCTGTACAGTCGACTCTACTGCCAAGACTCACACCTTTGCTGGATGTTTAAACCTAGCAATAGGCTGTAGCTTTGAGCCACATTTAAGCTATCTCGGCTAGTCCGCCCATGTAGGATTATGGTGGGAATGTAGCAGTACCGTATTGCATGTCTGTATTATGTATTTTCCCACCCGCCATACCTTCCTAAGGCTGCCACTCTCTGGTAGTAGCATTTACTTCAAGTGGAAATGTTAGGAGTCAGTCTCGCGGAGGTTCTCTTAATCTTTTGATTGTGAGTATTAGGACTTAAAGTCACCCCCAATCCGTAACTTTCCTCCCAGCGCCTCCGTCCACGATCCTTGGACCTTGCGCTGCGAGAAAACAGCGCTAGACGCTGGCGCCACCTGGTATCGGTTCCAGGCATAACGTGGCTCCACCTGCCGGAGCAGGCTGTCACCATCCACTATAACCCAGGTCGGGTATGGGGACCTTGTCTGCAGCAGTACCCAGCCATCGGTCATTAATTCTTTTTTCTTAGAATTTATAAATTATTTACACATGATGGTGTCGTCCTCTTTTAATCTGTCATTGCCCGCCTTAACCCATATTGCGTTAGTCGGTGGAACTGTCCAAACGGTAGGGGCAGGGAGGCCCCAGTTTTTGTTAAGTATGTTCTTCCTGACAGTCACATTGTATCCTCTTATTTCGTTTATCACAGTTCACTTTGAGGGTTCCTTTGACGCCATGTGACGCATTAATTGACTCGTCAGTTTTTCCAACTTCTTGACATCTTGGGCGTGCTCCGTTTGATATTGAAGGCACTGAAACAATTTAATCACACTGTCAAGGGCAAACCTTTATTTCATGATATTTGCAAGTTTACAACTTGAAGTTCTTCTCGTCTCTGAGGTTTATACCAAGCTTTGATGTCCTATATAAATAATATATCGGCTTAAGTAAGTGCCATATGACACCCCTGATAATGTAAACTACTTCGCCTCATAAGTGATTACTACGATTAACATTTTTTTTTATATATATCTACATTAATTTTCCTATGTTAAATAATATGTTAAAACAAAATATTAATGATGTAACTTACTACTGTGTCGTCCGTCATTTTGATGACTAATTTTCCAGATGAGTGCCGGTATTTGATTACAAAGCGGCACTGCAAATAAAAGGACAGAATATTCAGTAATGTTCCTAAAAGCCATTGACATCGGTCCTACAACATTTTGCCCATGACTTCAGGGGATATGTCTTCAAACTAAAGCGTTGTGATTCTAAAATCCCCGGCATGAATCTATGCAAATTTCGACTCTGGCTAGAATATATAATATGACAAATATTTCTAGTATGGATGATGCAAGAAAAGGTTGTGTTCAGGTACCCTGACTTTTTCAACTGGCTAGTAGACCAGCAAGTTCAGGGAAACCTTTACTCAAGTGTGCTAGTTAAGGGAAACCTTTACTTAAGTGTGCTGATCAATTACAATAGTTGAATTAAATGCTATTTAAAGCAGTTCCATCAGTGTAAAAACATGCATATCTGGCCTTCCAAACAGATCAATCAAGATTTCCCAGCATTATACTATAAATACACAGGTCACGATAATTACAATTAGTGCTTAGGCCTTGATAATTACAGGGGTGGACATAACCAGGGGCCCGGGGGTCCGAGAGCCTTTAAAAGCAGGTCGGGCCCCTAGATTTTCTGGCCTAGGGGCCCAACTGGCCCCTAGAAATTCATGGGATATATCTTTGCAAATAACTCCGGTTCTGCTGCTTCAATTGTAATGGTTTGTTTAAAAGATAAAATTCTGCATGTGCCAATGGGCAGGTTTTGTTAGGGAATCATCATTATTTGTGACAAGTAAACTAAACATTTAAAAAGGTCACTTTGAAGTCTTTTTAGGATTCATCCTGTGGGGTCCCTCGATTTTTGTGTGGGCCCCTAGATTTCGAAAGCTAGGGGCCCAACTGGCCCCTAGGTTTTAAGACTTATGTCCACCGCTGAATTATGATCAATAGTGAATTAAATGGTAATTATTTACTAACATAAATTTTACATGATAATAATCATAAAGAAAATTGAAATGATAGCTACATTTTCTTTACATACCAAAGATGAACTGAGAAAGTGTTGAAAATTAAGAACTTCTTACATAACCTTCTGTAATGATTTCAATTTTTTGATACATTTTTTGTGGCGAGAAAACTTGCAAAATCCAATCGGAAAATCTAGGGAAAATGGCAGAAATTTCTGTTGGCCATCCGGGCCAATTTAACACGATTTTTGGTGAAAATTGTCGGCCCTGGTCCCAAAGTTGACCGAAGGGCCGGCGTTAGTTTCGAACACTCCAGGGCTGCGTAGAAGAATATAGAGAAATATAAAAGCCAGTGCAGTGGCGGATCGGAGATTTGAAAAGTCCGGGGGCACGCCATTTTAAAACATTTTCCTTGATGACTGATCGGGAGTATTGTGTTTGGGTAACATAGCCCGAAAGATTTAGGGAAGGTAGGTCAATTCTTTTTTGCCTTCAACACATTACACCCAAGTATTGGAAATTAAAAAAAAACTCCAAATACACTGTAAAATAAGGCCTAAAAAACTGTTGTGTTCAGCTAACCCGACCTACCCTAACTTTTTGGCCCTACCCTAAATTTTATGAGGATTTTTTTTACCCAACATTTTTTTTAAATCCAAAAGAACTGACCAGAAAAACATGGAATAGCATATAGATGCCGCAGGACATGCATTTTAGATACTAACAATTGTGTTTTGATGATGTTTAGATTTTAAAAAGTTATTTTCCATCTTTGCCGGGGTCTGTTTGTTGAGTAAAAAAAAAAGGTAAAAATAGATCTACCTACCCTAATTTTGTCGACCTATGTTACATGAACACAATAATTTTTGTTTTTGCCTAAGGTCTTACTCTAGCATTTAAAACATATGTCCTGATTATCCTTTTACTTTTCTATTTACTGATGAGCAATTCTTTTGGATTTTCTCGTTTTTTTGGTCTAAAGAATGTTCTGAAAAATGTTAGGGTAGGGCCAAATATTTAGAGTATTTCTTACTTCTTTAGGCCTAGCTAACCACGATTTTTTAATACTTATAATTTCTTCTAGGTGAACTTGAGTTTATTTACTTTGTAAAACACCTCTGGATAAACTTCAACCTGCACAAAGTTACATGTAATTTCATGTTTCAATCTAGATCTACATGATCTAGATCTACCATATTGTATTGCCCGAACCACCCTTTTTTTTCGGACTCAGGGATAAGGGGCCGTCCATAAATAATGTCACACTTTACAGGTTACTTTTAGGACCCCCTCCAGCCTAATAACACTATATTTTCTGATTTAATCATGAAAGGAAGGCCCGTTTTCAGGCAGTGTCACACTGTTCAACACACCCCCACCCAATACCCAACCCCTGCTTGTCACAATTAAGTCGTGTACGTGTGACATCATGATGAAATGATCATTTATAGACGACCACCTCTGGCAATTTTACTCTACCATATTTCTCTTGTTTTGCTTTGAAAAGTTTTCAGTGAGCGGAAGGAATATATTTCAGGGCAAATCGTCTTGCTCATAGTCATAGTAAATCCAGGCCACAGCACAGCCACAGCTGGCACAGGAGTTGCAACAAGCCCAAGCACTCAAGTTCGCCTATTATCGCCCACCTTATGCGAAAAGATTTGGAGTTTCATTTTTCCTATACTTACTTTCATTGGGTCTGCTATGTAGAGTTTTTCTGCGGCTTTAGAAAACTCTTCCCATGATGTTAGATAAGTCATCTTTGGCCTTAATTTAGTTGAAATCGGCTCAGAAATGTAAGTGTTCCACGTCGCTCCGCCACGCACCTGCCACCCAGCCTCTCTCTCGGAAATGAGTCACATTACCCACAATGCTCATGTAAGTGATTCAAGATGGCGTCGCTTATGGTGGGCCCAATTTGGATTTGTTGATTGGGAAAATTTTGAGGAAAGACGCCGTTGCAGAATCACTTTCTCATCTGGGATTCAAGCTTCGTAACGGCATCAAAGAGGAAATATCACCCGCGGATCCTGAACCCCAGGAGACGTCCTGAAACAACGTTAGAGCGGAATTTCTCCTCAAAGAAGAGGCCAACATGAGGTAATATTAATTCTTTGTTTTGACACTTGACCACTCAATTATGATCATCCGTAGGTCTAAAATTAAATGCAACAGACAACATTTGAATACGGACTAGAGGTGAATTCGGTTGGAATAGTTATTGCTGCGGGTGATTCGTTGAAAATCGCGTTGGGTTTAATTTGAATATGCCTCTTTGCGGCGACAGTACATGACGGTGTCTCCGTCGGCCTGCTTCCCGCAGCCTGCGAGGTCCAACCGATGCCTGCTGCAGCAGCAGCTTGGAAGCTGTCATCGGCATCACTGGACAGCCCCAGAGTAGATCTCCAACCCACTCCACGACAGAAATGTTTGCTATTTCGGTTCTCGTGACCCCACGTCGTTCTTTTATTTAAATTTGCTTAGCCTATTCTGTTCATACATGAGTAATGACCTAATGGCACAGTTCCTGAAGTTAAACCGGAATGGCCCCTATCCGGCTACACCAATCGTCCAATCGCGATGAGGATGTCATTTTTTTTAGTCGCTGCTCTGTTCTGTCCCCTAGACTCGCAAGCTCTAAATTCACCAGCACTCAGTCTAGGAAGCGTCGTCAACCCACTGATAGGAGGCAAGGGATAGCAGGTGGCATACCGCCTCACTGGTTATGATTTGACATCAGGATTATCAGTCTCAATATCAACGGAAGGAAGATCCGTCTGTTTATGTGTAGTCTGTAGATCTATAATCTAGACCTAGGAGATTCAAGAATATATAATTTATAGATATCCATTAGCTGGAACATTGCTTGTGTACTCCCGTGACATTTGGTGAACACCAGCATATTATTAGTTAACTGGTGCATGTCTTGATTGTAGCACATGTGCCAGTAATATACAGCCTACAGGGCTCTACATCTCTTGCATTTAAGTTCAAGTTGATCCTTCTGAGTTGCTGCCAAAGTTATACACGCGTAGTACATTACGGATATAAGTACGTCAGAACAGTCCTGGACAGATCTAGGTTGACGTTTTCGACCGAGGAAGTACATAGATTTAGATCCAGGCCTTCTACTCAAATCGTACTTTTTTGTGAAGTGGCTTCACTACAGAAGTTGGTTGGATCACGATGTATCAGTCAGCGGCCACAAGCATGGATGAATCTGAAAACAGCTCATATAGTACCTGGCCAAGGTCTCTACGTAGTTCGGGTAAAAGGTAGGCACTTCATTCTGTGTCTAAATGGTCCTATTTTGAATGTGCGTGGTTGCACCATAGAACTGTACGAGACATACAGTTCTATGGTTACACCAAAGATAGATCTATAGTCTAGAGAGGTGCTGGTGGTATTCAAGAGCTGTTTCCATGTAGATCTACCAGACTGATTACATTGCCTATGCGCGTGTAGAATCATGCAAATTTTTATCATGTGTTGCTCTGTCGATAATATCTGATGACTAATTTTGAGGTTGAATAAGAGTTAACTTTAGATATAGACATGTTTAATAGTGTTGTGGAGAGATCCAACTAACAATTTTCAGTCATAACTTGAGAAAAAAAACTAATATAGTAATAACATCGGAATTTTTCGAAATCTTTTAACAAAAAATAAAACTACCATTATAGGGATCTAGATCTAAATGATTAGCTTTAAATTCGAAATCCTTGCCTAAAGAAAGTAGGATAATGCCGATTACTGACTGTTTTAAAGCTCAGCTTAGCTCTTGAGTTCCCTACTTGGACCGACGAATTGCGTGTCAGAAAAAGGGAAATGATACTCTTTCAACTTCAAGAGTCCTCTCAAAAGAACTTTTGTTTGTAACGAGATCATAATTGTCAGATAACTTAGAAACTATGCTGCTAATAAGACACAAATGTGGGCGTCAGGTATTTGATACACGGGATACTTAGTTCCTTTATCACCCGGATAGCTGATACTGGTGATATCTCTGGTAATACAGAAAAAAGTGCGATCACAACATCTTTTTTGTCCCCCACCCACTGGTATTATCTCTAAGCTTCAAAGAACAAACTTTTTCAGTGATGTTTTTTTTCGTAACAGCTTGAACAATTATATTTACGTAATTACCGTTTCAAAATTCAAATACACAACACTTCTCAGAAACTCAGTGTTCTGTTCTTTGATTTTCAAAACAAGTTTATTGATAAACTTTTATGCCTTGGATTTAATTCCTCTTGTCACGAATTCAAGAGCACTATACTCATAGACCATTTCGTGGATAATCACGGAGAATGAATTTATAAAACTAGTATTGATTGGCTGAGTCACATCTGGTCATTATTACTAGAGACCGGAGTACAATACTAGGTACAAGCCTGCATTGATCTTCTTACATAAGATGACCAGACTGAATCAACTTACTCTGCAATCATTATGTAACCTGCTCAAACACACATGTAGTGTTAATGGTCTTAGACGTCTAGTCGCAGTAGCCTAGCTGGCTCGGTTGGCCCAGATTGAGAAGGTAATATCAACGAGTATAGAACTCGTTGGTAATATTATTAATGCCCGATGAGAAGGCTAGTAAGAACCTTCATGGAACAAAAGAAAATTGTGTAATGCCTCATTTATGTGATATGTTACTATATCATAGCATGATAGTGTTCTGCTTAATTCAAAGTTCCGATTTATAATGTAAATAATTGTTCATTAAAATCGGCTCGTCGATAGGAACGTATATAGGCAGGGTCTACTCTAATGGCAAAGCTAACATCCTTTTCAGGGTGACTAGACCATAGCAGGTGTTACGTATTATACGTCCTTTGCTGTGTGTACAAAAGTCGGACATGTGTCAGTGTGCTATTTATGCTCTCGTTTAAGGGCGTTTAGTATGGCTTGAAATTCATGCCAACCAGTAGCCCGTAGCCAGTTAGAGGTAAACAGACCACCGCTATGTATCCAGAACCATTAGTTGGGATCGAAAGTAAAAAAGATAAAAAAGGATAAAAGGGGGAAAATGAGAGTAGCCAGCTATCATGAAAAAAAGACTGGCGTTTTTGAATTTTATATCACGATGGCCCTGTGGGCACTTTCATATGAATCATGAAACTGACTGTTAATATATTAATGATTTGTACAGTACATGTTCTGAACTTTGAGTACCTCCCAAGAATGGTTCTTAAACATGATAACAGTTTATTTGGGTCGTTCAGGAAGAACCTTTCCCAAGAGTCGCCTACCCCGGTAATTCAATTTAGATGAACGGATCCACCATCTGCTGCCCATTCAGTGGTCACAGTATAACTAGAAGATTTTGCTCCCTCATTCGGCCGATCTAATATTGCGTAAGTGAAATTATATTGTCTCTTTTCAAAGTTCTGGTAAATTCAAGGAACTCTGAGGTTAGGCATTCTTTCTTGAGCGCTTTATACAATAGAAGTTGCCGGAAACATCTGGCTCACGCTAACAAACCCACTTTGATGTACATTTGACCGTGATATGCACACCCACGGTTCGATAATAAGTCGCCAGGTGGCATGCGAGGCAGAGACGCCAATAGAAGGCCGTTTAGCTTGACCTAACTCATTGGGGAAATGGCCTATTTAATATAAAACCCTAAGTTAGTCACACCAGGAAGCGTCCATGACCCTATGGACGCTCCTTGGTCACATATTTGGCACTACGATACACAAGGGTGGCAAAACGTTCAAGTACAGTATTGGAATAAAATAGAGTTACTCTAGATATATATATATATTTATATCCAGAATAACTATATATATATTTATTTATTTATTCATTTATGCCAGTGGTAACCAAAATAGATTGTCAATGTATATATAATTTGATTGTTTTCTAATAAACAAAATGAATTTGAATTTTACACCTTTTTGGCGGTTAAAATCATTCCCCCTGCAACTGGGGTAATATTCAATTCATTTGACAGACTGAATACATGCAGATCCAATCATGGAACCCGACCCAAGCTGGTTTCCTTCGGCCCCTTTCCTCCACTACCCGACTTTGGTCGGCCCTGGGAGGGATACTGAACCATGCACCAGCTCCGTGCATTTTAGGCCAGAAGTTAAAAACTCATAAGTAGGAAACCCGAAGGAAGCCTCGCTATGTCTTGTGACATCCCTCTTTATATTTACACACCCAGGTTTGATCCCATTAAGCATGTCGGATCAACCCGAAGGGCAAACATACAAGCCCGTAGAGCAGTAGCTTAAGTTCAAAATCCCCCAAAGCCTGACCGGTTTTAGTGTGAACGAGAAGTTGGTCAGCCGTCGTCACAGCGGCTCTAAAGAAGGTTACAGGCTGCTCGCTGACATTACACAGCGTTATTGCCTCATTAAGATCGAGCTGCTACATTCTTAGATGCAGTGCTTTTGTTCGGAGGAGCAGGCGGCGATGCCTGGGCGGCCCGGCGCCGACGGACAGGTTGTTGTTGTTAGTAGTTAGCGCGCTGTTATGGCCCGTACAGGTGGGCTCTATTTTAGGGCCCACCGGTCAGCTGTTCACTGCCAAGCCAGCCTTTAATAGAGAGGCACTAAGGCCGCCCAGAAGTATGTCAGTAGCCTGTTTACTCAATGGATGGAGCCGCAGTATTAGAGGGCCAGGCTTACTCTAAAGCTGACTTGAGGCCTTTTTTTCTATCCAGACACAAAGGATGAGAATTCTTAGTAAAAATAAGTATCAATCGAATATTCCTTTTGATAAACACACATCTGCATGTGCCCTTTCTTTTTGTGAAGTAGCACACCGTGCTATTTTTAGAACGCATCGCTAATCGTTTTATAAGGCATGCGCCTCAACAGATGTTTCAGCAATCATCAGCCTCAAATTGATCATTATTAATTCAATTTGCCCACCTCGTTTCGAGGGGGCTTTGCACTCGGCCCTCCACATCAAACCCCCAGGAGCTATTTTCAATCACTTGATATCCCCATTTCCATTTGTTTTGTGGACCTGCACGTTGAGGCTGGGTGGGAGGGGGTCCGGGGGGAGAGGGGCAGGTAGCCCTATTGTAGTGTTGTGGCCATTCACTGACCGCGTTATACTGAAACACTTAGTAGCGGGAGTTGCATTCAGTCGCTGGCGGCAGCTTGGATAATACAAGTCGAGTCTCAGCACAGCCAGACCCGCATATTTATATGTGACGTGGTTCGCGTAGGCTCTAAACCCACACACATCCAAATGGATTTTACTCCAAGAATGGCCAAGATGAAGCGACGCAAAGTGTACAAAGGGTAAGTTTTTTAATGCCACCTCTTTGCCCCCCACAAAACCTTATCTGCCATGAATCACTCTGACTAAGTCCTGCAGTAGATGCTTGGATTCCTGGTTAATTCTAGCTTACTTTGGCTGGGGTTGTTTGGCTGGTTCACGACTCTGTACCCAAGGGCCCCGCTAAGTCGGGACTCTATGGGTCTAGTAGTTTCCACTTAACGCTATAAACTGTCTAATCCCACCGTTAGTACCGTAGTTCTGGTAAAAGACGCAGTTGTATCAACTCCTTGTAAATACACGTTTACTGTGTAAACCTGTAAAATGCGGTTTAATGTCTATACCCGTAAGTACTACACGTACATGTACATATAACATGGTGACGTGTACCTGACCGTCATCTGACCTGCAGCATTTATAGATATTTAGAGTCCCGTCAATATTTGTTGAATGATCAGGATTACATTGGAAGACCCATACCCCATACTATAGTACCGATACATTCAAATCATAACAAAAATAACGCTGAAAAAGCACATATCAAACCATTACAAATACATAAATAAGTATGTAAAAAGAGAAAGCCTTTATTCTTATAGACAAACTTAAACACTTATCACGGTTGATTTAGAGACAGATCCGTTGCATGTACTCCCAGTGCTCAGTTGTAAACTGAGCATAATGCTCTACATTGTGGTACTACCACAACATGCAACGCCGAAATAGTAGAACATTGGTGGCAGCGTAGCCTTACACCTAGGTACCTGCACCCTAAATAACAGCCTTATGTAGCCAATGAAGGCGATGTGATTACTTTACCATTCATTCTTCCGTCCGCACAGTAAGTCAATAAGTTCCCAGGAAGACGAGGCGTGAGGCTGAGCTGCTCCGAGTGACGCGTGGCGGCGCTGCGAGCAGCTCAGGGAGGTGTTTTTGGGACCTCCTCGGAGGGGCCTTATCCAGTTATAGAAGCAGGTCAGCCGTCAGGAGGCATCAGTCGGAGTGGTGGTCATAAGACCATACGTGACGACCCCTGCAAAACTGACCACTGGTCAGCTGATGGAAGCAGGCGTGCCCTGTTGACCGGCCAGTCCATGTGAATATCGTTAGTGCAAGGTCTATCCCTGGATCTATCACTCTATGAGTATGACCGGGCGTCTTTATATGGAAACTGGAATGCAGTGCTCATTGGCTGTTGAACGGTAGCAGGTCATGTATGAATACCGATTAATGTGGGATATAAATGTGCATTGTTATGCCACGCCCCCTCATGCAAGAGTCGCCATTAATACATAAAGGATTTAGTTTATCTAGTCCGTGCCTGTTCCCATCGCCCCTATAGTCATTGTTGCAGAGTGTGTGTACATATATCAGGGATGGGTGTCTCTTTTGTAGTCAAATTAAAGTCATCGTATTTGCTTAATGATTTATCGACATAATTTTGCCACATTGGGCACGGCAACTGTTTACATAATACAAGTGTACACATAGTCATAGGAATAACAAATAGCAAAACATGTCAACATTGACATGCTGCCGCCATGTTAAAAGCTGTCCGTTTGCACGGTTGTAGAAGCAGTCTTTATGCAATGAGAAAAATCCAAAAATGACTATTAAAATTTCCCGAGCCATTGTAAATGACTTTGGTCTAGAGTATCTAGCCTTTGTCAGGGCATGAATGAAATGATAAATGTGATGTGATCCAGGTTAGATTCGTCGAGATAGAGGCAGGGATTGGTGAATAGACCCTGCGTCTTTGCCCTGAGAACGACCACCCGACCTTCCTGTTAACCCACGCCTAAAGTTTACCTTTTGTTAGGCCCAGCCTAGAACTGTCGTATATTGGCAACGACATGTGTTTTGGGTATGTCCTTGTCATGGCGCGCGTTCACATGGCCAGGATGGTAACCATGTCTTCCACCCGCTCTCCCCATACATACAGCCCTTCAACACAAAACACTTGTTTGTGTAAATGATATATGTGGGCTTTGGGGGCATGGTCTGTGGACCATGCGTGATATACAAGCTACTGGAGGAATTTTACAACAAGACCCCAAGACGGCCAGGGTTGTGTCGGAAACATGTCATACTCCAGGGGGACAGGTCAGGCACTGGAGGGCCTCCAGGCTTCCTAGTAATGTATACAAACCGCTTCCAGCGATAGAGTCGGCCAGTTGTAGTGGATCTCAAATTTGACCGGTTGGCTATACCAAGACTGAGACAGGATAATGTCATATCGTACGTTAAATTTTAAAATTTACGGTGCGTAGGCAACCTAAATACATCGTTCTGCTATTCTGATATAAGATCAGTAATTACATTTAATGTCAGTGAGTTAGTATAAGTTATTTGGCAATGTATAAGGTCGTCATTCAAATAAGAATGAATATGTACACAGCGTAAATAATCTGCATAGAATGTTCCGTTCTTACATTGCTGTAGAAGGTTAAACATGTAATGATCGAGTTGAAAATTATTGATCCACTGGAAGATCTTGTGTATTGACAAGAAGTGGTGAATACAAAAATAATTCATGATAAAACCCAATGTGACTTGTTACACAAATACCCGGACAGTATGTAAGTCCACACTTAATAGTATATTTTGAAAGGATATGAAATCCTCCTAAAGTGTTTGTAGGTTATCCCGGGACCTGTAATACCCTACGGACATCACGACAAGTGTGGGACCCTTAGGTACTAAGGCCGAGGGATTGGGGGACGTGTACGGCTAGGTTGGCATTGTGGCCCTCTCCACGGTCGGCTGACCTGGCCGTGGTCGTCAAACCGTGACGGGATCCCCCCGTTATTACACACCACACACACAGCCGCGTGCTATCATTAAAGAACACAGATATAGCTCACATCCCCAACACAGGCGGCCTTTCCGACTTATTTCCGTCCCCGTGGCCGCCGTACAAAGCCACAGTGAGAGCGTTTTTGTCGCCCCCCCTAGGGTTGTCGAGATCTCACCCTTTATTATTGGGGGTGAGGGCGTCCGTGTTGTGTGTATTGTGTGGGGCACGCATGCAGGCGGGAGGTCTGGGACTTTGTGGCTCGCCCCCGCCCCCGCCCCCCTCTCAGGGCTCTCCTGTTTAGAGACATGTCAGTGGAAACGAACTTATCGCCTCTATTTTCATTTGGGCTGAAACAAGCTGGCGCCGAGTGCTAGGGGCAGTGGTCAGCTTTAGGGAGATTTAGAGTGGACACGGCCCAGTTGTATATGTGGAGAGGAAAGGGGAGGCGGCACCACTACACTATGGTGCACTACATTCATGTTGAGTGTGCTGGTTTAGACGTTTGTCATATGGTTTTATATGAACTACACACTACTCGAGTTGTCTATTTCTGTGAATTTCATTTAAAGCAAAGTTTAAGTTTACTAACACAAAAATGGGAGTCGACCAATGTCTCGAGAGGTTACTTTTCCGTTCACTAAAGCTGAATGTGGATTCCGTGTTCCTGGCTTTATTTTATATACAAGCCTTGGAACATTTAATTTTATTTATGGTTTTGCAATCTCCCTAAAGGGTTTCAAATGGTTATAGGTTCTACTCCACAGTGCTGGCATCATACCCCAAGTCATGATACATTGTTTGATGTTATTTAGCTACGAGGTCTAAAGTTTGATTTTACTTTTCGGACCAGAAATGGCTAAATTTGATGATATCATTTGAACAAGGACGTTAATTTTGGTCTAACTGGATGCCTCCTTACTAATGGTGAATACGAACAATTAATATGAATAATTACCTCATGTATTAGTCGAATCGAAAAAGCAAGAACTCGCTGTTGCATGTAAAGCAGTTTCCATTTACTTAAGAAGCCATAAACCAACCAATTCAGTTCAGCCATATTTCCCAGGACATACTCCCTTTTCTACAGAACATCCTCTTCACACAGTTAACGAGTGGCAAACTCGCTGGGAAAGATTTTTCAATTTGCCAACAATTTTCCCTTTCAACTGGCCGCGCGGTGAGAGTGCCTCCACGGGCGGCCGCCCGTTGACCGCTGCCCCGGCCTTTCATCGCCGGAATCGGCCACTTTTCCGCAAGACTTGGTCCGTTTTAACGTTGGCCCAGGCCTGGGAGTGGGCTATTTTGGGAGCCGTGAGAGCGCGGCGTGCTGCAGGTGACCCCCAGCAGGGCGAACCCCTCCACACCTGTACACACAGCCTACCTGGTCAGCCGGGAGGTGAAGGTGGGGCACATAACAAACGACATGCTCATCACATTGGTTAGAGGATCTTGGCGGTGCACTGTTTACCTGCCCAGGTTCCTGAGGGTGAGAGGTGATGGGTATACAACGGGCCTATAGGTGGAGGCCTACCTTGACTTCAGCTAGTCGAAGAGCGCCTAGAGGAGACCATGAAGAGTAAAATAAGATTTTCCTCCCCAAGAGGAGACTTAGAGGGGCTTTCGACATGGCTTGCCAAGTAGTGTAATTCGATCCAGGCTTTCCAAACATGTTGATATTTATTAGGGGCCTTAGGTTTATACAAAACGAGGGACTCAATAAATTTTAGACAAAAACTAGCCTCTATTGCCCTATAATTTGAAGAGTTCCCCACATATATTAAGGTCATTTGTCTTACAACAGGGAAAGCGTTTTGTCACACTCGGTATTGTACATGTTTACATGTATACATTTCAACAATAATGATTGAATTCCTAATGTGATAGACCTAAAACCCCCATGGTCATAAACCTCCGAGGGGAGTCTTTTGGTTTACCTCTCTGGTTTCTGCTAATCTAAGCCATGTGAGTGCATTCGTAAACACAAGTCATCTCTCTGTAAAGTGATGGTTTGTAGAGCCAACCGACCAGAAGTTGCATTATAAGCAACTCTTTATAAAGTACAAATGGAAAGGTATATTTGTATATACCAAGATGCCTTCTGTACTTAAAAGTGCAGGATACTTCAATATCAAATATTAGTTGCCGAATGTGAAGGTTAGCCGAACGTGCCCACTTTCTGGTTACCCCTGGTGGGCGGCTGGTGGTGGCATTACCGTGTTGACCGGGGAGCAGGACGCCTCACGCTCAGCGCGTCACGTCGCCCCCTCCACCACCCCTACCACCACCACCACCCTGTCCCCTCACTCAGGATCCAGCGCCAATGACGGCCTGTCGCACCTTACCAGCTTACGGACGACGCCGTGGAGGAAAATTGGCGCGGACGCTGACATTTGAGGTGGCCCTGTGAAGGTAGTGGGGAGTGGAGAGTGAGTTGGGTTAGCAGCAGCGCGGCTGGGTTGGGCACGTCAGGGGGGATCAGGGAGGCCTCATCATCGGCCGGTTTGTGGAGAGCACTGTCTGAGGCGGCCTGTCTGCCTGTCTGCTGACTCTGTGAGCCGGCCCGCCGACCCTGTAGTACTACTACTGCGGCCTGCGGCGAGGAGTAGGTCGACTTTTTATTTCGGAAGTTTGGGATCCACAGACTGGTTAAAAACTACTACATAGCAGTGGGCGGGGAGCTTCACGCGCTGCACGGCTACACTACCACATCACGAGCACATCGCCCTGCCCCACCGTCATGGTCGGACCGACCCCAGCCCCTACACGCCCCCCTGGATAAGGCCCTCTGCTAGCTGCCCCCATCCAGTCCCAGTGCCCCCCTCTCACAGCAGTGGACTCCCAGGGCATCAGGGCCCCTGAAAGGCAGTAGACGTCTGTGCTCGGGTCGTCGGCTGGTCGACACGGTCTGCCGACGGGGCCCTCTTCGCCCCTCTAAACAGGGTTATTAGAGGTGTTGCCAAGTGGCGCAAACGTTTTTCTAAACGCCCCATCAGTGTGCTCGGAGAACCCTGCTGACATAGGCCCAGCCATACCTGGATGCGCCCTCTAAAGGCTTATTACGCTCCCATCGGATTATAACCTGAAACTACCGCCGCCTGCCTCTTTTGAAGCCCACCACAACAGCCCCGGCTCCTCCCGGATCCACAACACAATAGGCAGGGCTGGTCAACATTTGCACAGTGCATCGGGCTATTTGCTTTTCGAAAGGACAGCAGAAATCTAATGATGTATGGAGTGTACGCGACCCCGAATGGCACGGCCACCATGACAGTAGGCAGCCCCGGCAAGCACTCCAGCATGGAGTATTGGATGACCAACGGCTACCACAAGCAGCCCGGCGGTGGCAGGGACATCTACGCCTCGGGCAATTATTCTCCAGTCTCTATGGTGTAAGTATTTCTGTCCCCAAGGTCGACAAGATGTTATTGTTCTCGTGTTCACGCAAAAAAAGCAATGCATCAAAAAGCATTGACTTGCAGGCACGCAAGGAGGCGGTGCATAGCTAAATTTCCAGCAATATAGCTTTTGTGGTTGTGTTGGGAAAGTTGAAGGAATGCTATCTGGTTGGAAAACACATTTAAAAAGCTTGTGTTTTGACAGATTTTTATTCAGACTATAAATCGGTATACATTTTCCAGGGTATTTCCTTGTAAGGAAAAATCTATTCATTCTAGAATTGTATACATTATTGCTAATTTCTTTACCAAATTTCTAAACTACTCAATATATATTTGGTATAATTCAACCAGATATGCAGAAACTTAGATCCATCATGTGAAACTCACTTCCTGGACACAAGTTCAGCTTTTCACGAGTTTATAGTAGGTTTTAATGATGATTGAATCTAAATAAACATGCCATGGCTGATCATGCCAGTAATGTTATGAGTCATGCACGTTGGTGCTAATCAGTGGCCATTTACTCGGTGACATTAATAAACATGACTGACCCAATTCATCCTGAACCAATATACCTGACCCTAATTGAGATTTGGCAGCGTTGGGCCTGTGAGTCAAGCAGTACTCGAGGCCTGCCCAGTGCCCCACCCCCTCCCCTCCCTCACCCTGACTCAGCCGGTCTAGTAGGGTAGGGATGGGGAGATACCATTGAATATGCGTCGATCTGTGTAACGATAGCCGTCATAGGGAATCCACGCTAATATCAGGATGTATAGAAACAATTGATCTGTGACCCTCAGTCATCAGGAAACTCCCAGTTGCTCCAATCAGCGTAGTATAAAAACATTTATGAAGTCGGACGAATGCAATAACAAGAGCACAGTACATACCAAACCAATAATTGGTTCAAATTATGCAGCGTGGCTAAAATTCAAAATTATAATCCTAGTGAGAAAGAAAATATTATACAGGTTGAAAATAAATCTGTATTGTCAAATTCGAATGGGGAGAAACCTCTACAAGGCCTTGATCATTTACCACCAATTACATTAACTGGTTACGCAAATAATTCATTTTCCAAGAGCCAGTATCGGTTGATTACCTGATTCTGTCTAAGGATCCGATATTCTCTCGGGGCCAGCCCTCGGCATATCAGCCCTGGGCAGGTCTGCGCTGTGTAAATGACACAGTTGGTTAGCACAAACTGACACTGCAACCTATCACTGATACCAGCCTCCGCCCCGCCACTTCACCGGCCCTGATTGTGTTTACGTAATGGGGGTAAAGAGAGACCACGCCGGTCATCAGGCGTTTTAACGCCAGGCATGATTTGTGGAGCTTTTGTTTTACTGTCTTCTACGGCTCTTTATGTTGGTGCGACTTAACGGGAGTACTAATCAAGATGAACCCGTATCCCATCAAGTTATCATCGATATGTGTTATGTATTATGTGTTATGGGATTTTATTGTTGATGAAAACAGTTTTACTCCCCATCGATGCTGTCTTATATCCGCCTTACATTACTTGAGTCATTCATAGATTGATAAGTACATCACTACATGTGATATATAACTCTTGGTGAATCACCGCGACCTAATTAATCAATGTATGGTGTTAATGATAAGTACCGTCAGTTAAATTTCTGATAAAGATTTTGTACTTTCTCTTTCGCTTTTGGTAATCAGATCAAATAATGACGGTGATAGGTCTGTAGAATGATATGGAATAGATTTTTACCCTGAATTTAATGACAATTTCTATGGAATAAGATTGTATATGTTAGTTGACAGCTGACCTTCAGATCTAATTCCAAAACAGCATCTGATCAGAACATATCTTTTGGTATTAGTGATTAAACCTCAATATGGTGCTGTATATCCTCAGATAAGAGCCCTCCCTCAGTGACGTGCCAGCACTGAGTCTGCAGCCGCCAGGACCCAGTCCTTTTCGGGAGGTGTGCTGGTGCCCAGGAGAGCTAATTCACAACAGGTTCTGCCTGGCGTCGGCCTGGGCCGGGGAGGTATAGGTATGGGGGTGGATCCTCCAGCCCCGCCCCCTCCCACCCCCAATCTCCCCACCGCCCCGCTGCCATAGTAACGTACCAGCTGGCCAAGCCTCCCCCTGCGCTCCCTCCACTCCCCCAGCAGATACGTCAGGTCCCATTCCCATACCAAAAGGTGCCAAAGCGGACAAAACTCTGCTTGGAGAGCAATCCGCTGGTTGCCCGCGGAAAGGGGAAGCTTCACAAAATTGCGTAGTAATTCAAGCCGAGAACCAGCCGGTTGGTGGAGGCGCAGGGCTGAGCAGTGAGTTGAGCGAGTCGGACCATCTGCTGAGCTGCTCTTATGAGCTGCTCGCGCCCCTGTGAAGTCGGTGTTTGTACTCGGAGCCCCACCTCCAGCGCCGCGTGCAGCGCGCGGGACACGCGCTGTTTACACGCATGCGCCCCACACCTCGGCTCCGCTGGGGGAACACTGTAAACAAACGACTCCTGTTTAAGAAAAAAGGGGGGGAAAGAAAAGAATTGGAAAAAGTCACACCTTTCTTGGTGGTTTCAAAGGTCGAAAAAAAAACAAGATAATGTGCAGCCCATTGCCGAGTCTAGGTAATAAAAACGTGACTTCTTATTCAAAGGAAGTGTTGAAATAAGGGGAAAAGTTACTGAAGCGTCCACAGCTAGGGATTGAGATCCATTGGCGAGAAAGATAAAAGTTCCCTATGATATATGCTAGGCATTTCCGTCAACGGCGCCTATTTACCACCAGAGCATTTTGCTCAATGTGATTGTAACTCCCAAGTCATCGCCCCCTCTGGCGGCCAGGCCCCATTAAACAAGCAGTCACCTGACAGCTCAATAAACGCGCTAACTCAGTGCATATCACGTAGCCTAGTCCCCAGCCTGGGTCCGTGAAATGGGACCTACTCCAATAACTCGGTAATGTTCCATCCCATATGTCAAGCCCTGCACCTCCGCCGGTGCCAAATCTATGTCATAATTCTTGTGAACGTACAACCAGTCAGTGTGTCTATCCCCTGGGTAGGTTTCCCAAATGAAGAGTGCTTCCGGTGCACATACCCCCACCTCCCCTCCCCGTTTTGTGAGATTGGACATACCAGCCTATTATGGCCACCTTCCTTCCCGTCGTGCCTTGTGATCCTCAACCGGAAGTGAGGGGTATAGCGTCCCTCCCGGCGTCCTTCATGCTGGAGGTATGTCCGACGCCGTGTGTGGACTTGGTGGGGTCAGCTGTGGGCAGGGATCGGAAGAGTTAATTATACCTCAGGATACACACACTTTCCCCCACAATATCCACAACAGCCACTTAAAAAAAGACTGGCATGAAAAGACGTCACGATGAACAATATTATGGGTTAACGACATCTTATCTTGACATTGCATGCATATGCAACAGTCAAAAAGACCAGTGAAAATCCTTTTTATCTGGAATTTATATGTTGTAGATATGATGTCATACATTCTGTCATTATTATAAAATTAGCTGAAATCACACATTGATGTGAAGGTGGGAGACCACAGTAAGGATCTGCTTTGTATGAAAAGACACTCTCAAAGAGCCCCGAAGTTGCTGTATCTGTTGGGGTGAAAATGTAAGATATATCGACAGAGGTGTGAGTGCCGTTTACCGACGCTGTCTTGACTTATCTTCGGTTCGTTCAGTGTGTTTATGTGGGGGCTGGTGATGAGTCGACGTGTATTTAGAGTACAGGCAACCTATACGGGCATCCGTAGTTTTTCCACGAAAACTGACGGCCCCATCAAGTGTTTGTTGGTGATCACTCATCTTCTAGTTTTCCCCTGAATAAAAAAGCAAAATAAGGCCAACAATGCATGCATTCATGAATGATAAGGTCACACGTCACTCGTACACTACACCTATTTTCTCACCAGGGTCAGATCATCTTTCACAATTAGATATACAAGGACAAAACACAAAAAAAGTTTAATGGGATTTCTGTCACTATTATGTCTTACGGTGAAAGACTACCACTTACATTTACGACCAGAATAGAAGAGTTTAATGGTTTTCGTCGTTTAAGATTGATTGCCTGAACTTTACACTATTTAACTAGATCAGCTTGCTTATCAAGGCCTATACAGAAAGTGACCGCCCCTATTCCTAAACGACAAATGTTATTGTGTGCTAAAACATAGCATACTTTGTATAGACCCAGTTTTGGCCCGTGGTACCTGTGGCCTTTAGCAGGGGGCATGGTGTATAAACGACAGGTCGGCTGACCCCGAGGTCACCCCTGGTTCTATTCACCTGTAAGTCCCAGTTTACCTGGGCCTGGATCAGTTCTACAGGTAAATTGATGTGGGCTTAAAGAGGCCCCAGAAACGTAAAGAATCGTGTGCTCTTGAAGCAAGTGACCTGCTTGTGATTAGGTTTCTTTTTCGAGGTTTTGCTCTCCTTGTCGTCCAGTTTATAGGCCCTAACGTGAAGGGTATGTTAGGAGGAATGGTTTGGCCAGAGAGAGTGAAGTTAACTTTACTCTCTCTGATTTGACTAAGCATTATTTCATCACATCTTTTTTTCTAACTCAAACCTGAAAATAAGATTCTGGTGAACATCATTAAATGTAAACTGACCGATTGATTTCATTTCCAATATTTTTTTAGCAAAGCATTAGTGTTGTTTTCTCCTCAAAGTAGAAAAAAATGCATTAAGGGGAAAAAAAGATTGAATTTGCCGAGAGGGAGAGTTGCACGCGTACAACGTTTGCATTACAAGTGTGACAAACATCCTGTAGAATGGGCAGCGATGGTAACATGCGAGGCAAATTACCTACTCCGTTTGTCAGTTTCACAATGTATAACCATCGGCACTTCCTTTACTATAGGCCCAGACGTAATGGAGGAAAAAACACATCACGAGGTGGAAAAAGAGGCCAGACAATGAGTAGTCATGATCATGTAACTTAGGAAAAAAGTAGGATATTTTTTGGTCTGCACGAAGCCACTTCATGTCGTTGTGAAGTCAGTCGTACTACATTCACCCTAGTTGAGGTTACCAGGACAAACCGGTTCACAAGCGCCTGGTGGAAACATTGCCACTGGAGGTGCTTTGGTTGGCGACTGGCCCTGACCGGGGTGTTTTTGTTTTCTTGGTGAACTCTGAGATCCCTTTAGATGTCATGTCTTATGTTTAAAGTGGAGGGCCCCGGGCGTCTGTCAACCGGCTGCTGGGTCGGGGCCCCGTTTAGTTCGCGCCTGGCCGTCCCTCCTACATCCACTCCTCCAGCGTCCACTATGGCGGACCGCTCAGCCAAAATAAACACTCTCGGCTGAAAGTGTAAAATAGAGAAAAACAGCCCTTAAATAGAAAGAATTCAACGGGTTAGAACAATCTATGGTAACTGCATGTAATTAAAATTCAAGTTTAAGTAAGTTCCAATCAAATTTAAATCTCCAATTATTCCGAGAAAAAAATGGCCAGCACTGTGCAACCAGATGCATTTCAATGATGTGAGTTACAGTGCATATTCAGTATCAAGACGAAGAAAACTGGGTTGCGTATAAATGCTTTACTTTCATGATGCAACGTTAACGATGCAGGAAAATTGATAATTCAGATTAAAGAACACTGATACAATGGGTCCAAGACAACGTATTCTTGAACACACCGGCTTGTGCTTGGCGGGCCCTGTTGCCTCCAGTAGGTGTCTGGGTGTGGGGCTCAGGGGGTGTAAAGCCTGGGTGTGAAGGCCAGGCCGGGACATTAGCCCTGCTCCCCGACACCGCCCTGCACTCTGCCTGCTGACACCCCCACTCAGAGACGGCCACTTTTATCGGGAGGTGTGATCAGAGCGCCACTATTACCTGGTAAATACGGCCTCCAGCAGTGAAATATAGCCATCAAGACAGGGAGATCCTTCGGGAGATCCTTCCCCTGGAATCTTGTCTATTTAGCATTGAAAAAATAAAAATGAGTGAAGCAAACTAAGAGGTGAGGACGGATGTTGACCACAGTTCCTATTATGCAGCCTGTGGCAACACATTCTATTCTATCCTTCGAAAACACATTTACTGCTAATCACACACGTTAACATTGTGAAGAATGTAATACAGAAAACTTGTACGAATTGAATCGATTTCAGCAAAAAAACTATCCTATTAAATATTTTTTCCGAAGGCTTGCCTTCCCTCGGAAGCTTCCATAGCATAATGTATTGAGGCCATGTCTATTTGGTGGCTATAGACACTACACAATAAGGACTTCTTTTTTTGAGGCTCTTGCTGTCGTCATCCTTAAACCACATTGCATGTTTGGGTACGACAATACAACAGAACCCAGACCCGACTGCACACAATCTAGGCTGGAGATGGCGCCTCCGGTTTTGTCGGGACTGACCTCATGTATGTTTATCGGTAATCACTATTACGACCTCCGAGTCGTCGGGGCCATATCGTCATATTGTATCCCGGGGGGGGGGGGGGGGGCACTTGGGCTTGAAATGGTACCCACTGCCAAACAGACCGGCGCAGCGGGGGCGGTGGACGTCAACATTGAGGGGCGGTGAATCACTTTTAAGGCAAAAGTTTTAAGGGTGGTCAACTACTTCAACAGGACAATGTAGGGGCAATAGCTTGAAACTTAGCCCTTTTGCTTTTTTATTTCACCCAAAAATAACTAATGAAATATTATCAGAAGTTTTCCTAAGCTGTTTTGCTGATTCTGAATATTTTCTCGTATTGACTGCCATGATTCTTGGCGGTGGTGATCACCATCACCCAAAAATAGGGGGTGGTCAACTAAAATTCAAGGGCGGTCAGTCGCAAAAAGCAGGAGCGGTAGTTTGGCAGTGGGTAGTGACCTTCAAAGTGTTAGTGCCCCTTCCCCCCCACCCCCGGATATTGTATGCACCAGGCTTCCCGGAACCCAGGCCGGAGCGGGGAGGGCCCGGACTGGGACCATCACCAGGACGTGGGGTCTCCACTATCCTCATTCCGGGGCCAGATATATAGTTGTGTCAGGGTTTATGAAGACAAAGTTATGCCCTGAAAAGAGAAAAAAAAATAAAGGCGGAAATTGTGCGGTTGAGGATACATAGACATAATTATCTACAGGTCATATTTTAGGGTCATACCACCATCCTCACCAAGTTTTCTTATCAATGCATATTTTATCGAAGCCAAAGACGCGGAATGAGTGTGTAGAGCAGCATGTAGTATAATACTTCTAAACTTTCTAGGAAATAATCTAAAATGTTTTGAGTAAGAAACCTGTTGGACATGCTTTAAATAAATTAAGTGCTTTCCTTAAAGTTGTACTAGGCAAAAATAAAATAGGAGATAAATGAATTAATAAAATTCCTGGCAATGCTATTCGATAGAATGTCCCAGCCGTGACCTCTGTCCAGCCCCTGGGGCGGGGCGGGGCACGTGCCGGCCAGTGATCAGTCCTGGATCCACCAGTCGGACCGCCCCACCCCTCCCCCTGCAGACAGGACGGGCATGTTAGCCCACCCCACACACGGTCCTACAGCCATTTATCACAATCAGTGGCGCCCCGTGTTATGGGCCTCGACGGACGGTTACCACTGTTACGGGGGACCCCGGTCTGTTGGGTTATCTCCGCCGCCCCTGACGTCCTGGGGAGGGGGCGGTTATCTGACAATATAACGTTCTCTGGTTATCTCGGAATGTAGGAGAGATTTGCAAGGAAATGAGCTTTTTTTGTGGCCCAACATGGACGTCAGTCACAGATCTAGTTTGTTTGAAAAGAGAAATACATGTACTGCAAGTGTCACAGACACTGGAAATCAGCTAAATCTTTAAAATTGTAAGGGACAGAAATTCTAGCCACGGAATGTTTTGTTGATGTTATTGTTTCATTATTCTCATCCTTATGCATATTTTTCCTACTTCCATCCTCGGCATCGTTCCTGTTAATAGGAAATACCACAGAAATGGGGTAAGTAGGTTGATGGCTAGGAGGTTATACACCTCAGGGCTAAGAATAGTTGGAACCCCACCCCCTGGAGGAGGAGCAGAGAGGCCTGAATAAGACAAGGGGTGATTGCTAGCCGCCAGGTGGGGCTTGTCTCCTCCAGTAGTCTCCGGCCTCAGTTAAGTGTGTTCTGACACCTGTAGGTGCCGGGAGAGGGCAGCACCGGACGGACCCAGGAGGAGAAGGATGCCTCTTCCTCCAGTGTCTGTCTCCCTGGCGTAGGACGACGCCGGCTGATAACATTTTGGTTAATTGATTTCCACATACGTTCTGTTCACTCGCCCACTCGCTTGCTGATAAGCAAGAACTGCTGACTCAGTGATTCTGTTAACTGGCCTATATATTCCGCGTATCAATTTACATAAAGCAATAATCTCCTGGGTAAACTTAAACAAAGGAGTAAGCATATTACAAGAGAATGAAGCTATACTTGAACCTCTACACTGTCTTAACCGCCCTCATGTTATAGAATTAAGTATATGAATTGCGTACAGATAGGCTGGGACTTACAATATAATTGCACCACCACAATATGAGTATATATTTACAACAAAAACATCTAAGATCTCCTATCGCGCCTCACAAACCGAGATGAGCATGTAGGATCTGTATTTCCCGTCCCGTTATTCCTGGCAGGCTGCAGTAGACCTAGTCTGGATCCTCCCCCCGTAAGCCGAGTGGGCGTGGTCGGGTTACCCCGTACGGCCCGGGTTATCGGACCACTTGACCCCCGGGCCTCTCCACGGTGAGCGGGGCCAGCACTGACCGCTGGGAGGAGGAGCTGCTCCACGGGTCACACCGAGCAGCTCGCGAGCAACTCAAGCCTGCAGATAGGCCCACTGAGGCTCCACCCGAGAGCTGCTCGTTCAGTTAGCGTTGGGTCTGCTCACTGCCGACATTGAGATATCAGCTCGCTCATGCTCAGTCATACGGTGCCACTGATATGTTTGTGCGGGCTTCATATCATCTTTTCTCCAGGTGAAAGGTTTGACTCTCCGTACTCGCCAAAAACCACTGGAATCTATGATGTTTGCTATCACCCGGCCGGGTTTTAATTTAGCGTAACCCCCGGAGCGTAGCCATTTCTTTACCACATAACACAGCAATGTACCTATTTACATCTGATATATATCTGATAGTGCATAACCTACAAGCTATGCCATGAATTGTACGAATGACCTCCCCCCCCCCCCCCCCCTCAAAGTATTCATTTAAACGGTTTACTTGCAATTGAAATTGAAGCTAGTAGCTTCAAATGCAGTGAAAACTGCGGTGATAACCTTCAGGTTTCTGCCGTGTACAAGCTGTCCGACCACAACAAGTAAATAAACACGTCGTCCTACACTAAACTGACCCTTAGGTGACCCCCAACCAGACGGGGTGATTGGCGGCTGATCAAAGCACTCAGGTATGTGAGGAAGGTGTCCTTGTAAAGCGGCGGCATATGGGGAACAGGTGACTAAAGAACCACCACCCCACTACCCTACCATCCTATTCCCTAATGACCGAGACGCTTCTCCTAGACGTCCTAGACACCCTACCTGTCACCGGTAAATACCAGCCCAACCCTGGAGTGGCGTACCCAGGGGGGTTCGGAGGTGTCTGGAACCCCCTCAGATTTCTCAAAGTTTATGAAATGAAATTTCAAATATAGGGATTTTAATCAAAAATAATCATTCGGAACCCCCCTCAGCTTTGCATGGAACTCCTTCAGATTTACTTGGAACTTCCTCATATTTTAAGGTTGGGTGCGCCCCTACTGGTGTTTCTGTGTACCGTACGACGGGTTGATGGGCCCAGTTGGACTCGGCTTGTTATGGCGTGCGTCATAACCACTAATCATGTGCACCAATTAGTGCACCCCACATAGTTACCGCCTACCTCGCCACGCTAATTTGCTCACGGTTAGGGGTCAAGACAATGGGAACGAAGTAGGGAATGTTTTAATCTTCATTCCCATGTTTGTGTTCACCACCCTGCCTCCTGTACATTTCCTCCTCCGTGAAACCATGGAGACTGGTGAGACCTTAATGCCTGCATCATTGGACACGTAAAACAATGTTATTATAGTCTTTACTGTATGTTTGGATAAGATAGCTCTGTTGTTCCTAGCTATCTATGGTGCTAATGTTATAGAATGGGGCGAACGATGGGAACTAATGTTCTTTACATGTCTGGCAGCAATTGTGTATGCTGTGGATGAGGACAAGTCCGACAACATCACGTTCTGTGTCTGCGACACATCCTGCAGCACACTGCAATGATAGGCTCCTCATTATATCCTTCAATGTACTGGTATACTATTCAGAGGTATTCCACCTTAACTGTGGGTCCATGTCAGCCAGCGTCGGACCCAGGATTTTGAAAAGGGGGGGGGGGGGGGAGGGGGGGGGGGGGCGCTATTGTAATTTTTTTTTCTTAATTACCTTGGGGCCGAGTTTTACATTAAAAAAGTCTAAATTTTGGCAAAAAAACAAGGGGGGGCGCCCCCCCCCCCCTCTGGATCCGCCCCTGCTGTCTCATCTTCCCGCGCTGATGTAGGTACATGTATATTTAATGTAATAGAGACGAGTTATCCCTGGGACCTACAGTTGGCTGTGGATACTAAAATAATTACATGATATCAGAATTTCACTACATGTGTGATATATGTTTCTTCATGCTAATGCATTTTAATGATTTGAACATTGTTACATATTTATCTAGTTATTCGGTTATACAGAGTGTTAGTTTAATTCTATGCATGGCTTGATGAATCGGAACCCTCATGATTCGTTTATCGTCAAAGTATGAATCATTGGCAGTCAGTGCTGACTCCACCTCTCCAAAAAGTGACGTCAGCCGACCTTGGAGTTTTCTTTGGTAGCTTCACTTGTTAGATCCCTACCCTGGGCAGCGATGATATTAGGTGAAATGCTAAGTTATCTCTCTCGAATACTATAAAGGAATTGATTGATTAATTGTGATGTATAAGGTAACGAAAAATTGCACGACCTGCCGAAGAAAAAAGTTGCATCTGCATAGATGAGATATTGACAAAAAAATCAACTAATTTTGTAGCATATGTCATTACTTGAGGGATATAGCGTGCACCGACTTTACATGCTCATGGGTACCCGCAATTTATACTTCTAGGAACGAACCCGTCAGTAAAATCACAATGACGTCAGGGCAAACCCCACATATATATGTATACCCGAAGTGCAGTGTAAACAAACAAAGTGTGTATACTTCTATTGAGCAGCTCGTTCTGACTCACGGAGGGGTGGGTCGTCAACAGGTGGTAGGTGTTCAGGTGAGGACAGCACAAACGGTGGGTAGGGAGAGGGGGCATTGTTTGTATGCCGAGCTGCTCACGGCGTATCTCTTACTCATGGCACTCACTCACCGGGGTGGAATGATACCTGTCAGGGTGAGCAAGCCGGGAGGCCGCTCCTGTACCTTGGGCTCTGCTATACTTTCCAGACTCCAGGGGGTAGGGTTAAGGGAAAGGTTGCACTTCTTCAGAAGTATCTTACGAGTATTTGAGTGTTTTGTAAAGTTTATTGCTTGAGTGTATGATCCAGGGGGACTTTGATATCTGAGACTATTTTGTTTGTTATATGATTCACATATCATCAATACCGTGATAATTCATCGTTATTTTCTTAGGTTCATAAACTAAGATTTATTTACCGAACGATCAAAATAATGTCTGATAAATAATGAACCCATTGAGCCTCGGTTAATCATAAACAATTCAAAATTTGTTTATGTATTTATGCCGGCCATGGTAGACTAGTTGTATCAGTACCCAATGTAACCTAATGTAGCAGAGAGAACTAGCAACGTAGTCAACCATTCAAAATTTGAGTATTGAAGAATTAAAGACTTCAAATCATATTGTGTAGATAGCGCACATGTACTTCGACCGATTTGTAGTAAAGAAAACAGGATTTCTTAAATGGGTTTCTATGTCATATAGTATATACAAATTGTATACGGCCAAAGAGATGCTATATCGTATCAGTTCCACAAGATAAGTGGCTCAAACAGGATTCCACATAGTATCTAGAGTGGTCATCTACAGTGAGTGATATTAATACATTTATATCGGTGCCCAATGTAACCCAATAGGCCCTCTGCTCAGCCGACTGGTTATGCCCCCCTTGGGTATTACAGTAATTACAGGCACGTACTGACAGTGCTAGTGGTACAGCTAACGCAGCGCCGCCTCGCAGCAGCTCGGCGAGCTGCTCGGAGCTGCTCATAGACCCAGTCTACTCGTTGCCTTGCCATTTCCTTCTATCCACAACACAAGGGAAGGCGATGTGCCATTGACTGAATAATGCACAGAAGCTGCTTGGGGCCGGTCAGAATAGGGTCTTAGATGGGCCAGGGTCCCAATGAATCCGCTGCCCTTTGTGGGTTAGTGCTACTAGAGTAGGGGGAAATGACCTGTGCGACATAGGGCACAGTCTGCACTGATGAGTTGTATAGCTCCATCTCGTCCGACCGTGTATCTTTTTACTAGGTTGTAGGAGAGTAATAATGCGAAATTTTCATATACATCATTATGGATTGATACGTTAATCTCAATGCTTACCATCCTTAGCAATGCGGAGTTTTATTGTCCAAGAGCAAATAGTGAAGCATTCTTTAGGAATTATAGAAGTATATACCCGAATATTTAGGTGATGCTGTGACTGGTGCTGTGAGTACCACCCACATCAACCATTGTGATGCTGTGACTGGTGCAGTGAGTACCGACCAGATCCACCGTTGCTGTGAATGGTGCTGTGAATACCAAATAAATGCACCATTGTGGTGCAGTGACCGGTGCTGTGAGTACCGACCAGATGCACCGTTCTGATGATGTCAACGGTGTTGTGAATTCTGATGTTGTGACAGGTGCTATTAGCACCAACTGTTGTAAGTACCAACCAGTGTTGTAAGTACCAACCAGACCAACCATTGTGATGCTGTGACGGGTGCTTTTGGTACCCAACCAGACCAACCATTGTGATGCTGTGACTGGGGCTGTTAGTACAACCAGACCAACCATTGTGCTGCAAGCATACCAACCAGGCCCAATGTAATATGTGGCATGCATGTGTCGACGCCGGTCGGTGTGATGACACACATAGGGGCTGTCGTCTGAGTGCCGTTAAGGTGGGGGAGATTGACGTGTGAGGGCCTGTTGACGACTTGTGATGGAGATGGAAATGATGGGAGGTAACACTCGGCGCTGTGTTCACCTACATCACTGGGTGGTGTGGAGGTGTTGTGACGGGGGTGATGGAGGAGACAGGGATGGACGTGACGCGGGGCTGCATGCTGGTCCTCTGTAATAGCACTTTATAGGACTCAAATTGAATTTAGTTAAAATGTGGATGAAAGAGGCCCTTTGTGTGTTGTTCCATCGCTGATATTATACCGTTTTTAGGTGCGAGCAATGCCCATTTTCGAGTAACCGTTGGTACATAATAATCCCGTTTAACGGGATTATTATATAAGACATTGTAAACCTCCATGCAGGTGTTGAAATAAATCTATAACACCTGCTGACCAGTACAATCAGAACAATATCTTCGAGATGTGCACTGAGAACAATATGTCATAATAGCAGGATAGATGGAGATGGGTTTGATGAAGGTTTCCCCTTACCACTCCATCTCCATCGCTCAGGTCTGAGCGTGGTGTTTAGTGGCCCGTGCCACCTGCACCCCTCGCCCCAGTGGGCGCACCACACACGACACGTTAGTCATACACACACGCCCGCCCCCGCGCACGCCCCGTCGGCTATGGCCGGTCAGATGATCAGAATAAATAATCGAACGCCCTGTTAGATGTGGTTTCGGTGTATCAAATTAGGTGAGCAGCTCGCAGTCATTTGGAAATCGAGAAATAAATAGAGTATCTTCAAGTGAGAAATATATTAACATGGTCCTCATATATTAACAAGGTGATGCCTGTGATATGCACGGGGTTATTTTATTAGTGTTCTGTGGGGTAAGCAGATGAGGTAGTATTGTGTGGCCTTGGCGGTATTACATGAGCCATAAAGGGTAGATCCAAATATAATACTGGTGGAATCCATACCATGCAGATAAATCACTGAAACTTAAAATCCTGAAAAGAAATATCCAGATTAAATGTGAATGTCGTGCTCCCGAAATGCGGCTACTATTACTGATGACTTTTGAAATCTGACAAATAATTCCAAATATGCCAAAACAGTTTAGTGGAGGACGTTGGGAATAATATTTCTTGTACAAGGAACCGCGTCACTAAGAAAACCCTGGACATATATATTGAGGGTGTGGAGGACATGAGGCTACTATTACTGGTATTTTAAGAAAGCTGACAAATAAGTCTGAATATATTCAAAACAGTGTTATATCGATAGGATTTTGGGGGGTTGAAATTTCACTCACAAGGAAGTGTATCACTATGGAAAGTTTGGATATAAATTACATGTATTATATTGAGGGTGTGGGGGACAAACATCCTTGTTTCGCATCCGGCCTACCATAAGCCCGGGGCGCGCTGTCAGTGCAGCAGCAGCAGCAGCAGCAGCAGCAGCAGCAGCAGGCCCGTCTAGGTGTCTAGTGACCCCTCGGTGGTGAGGAGGAGGGGCGAGAGCAGCAGAGGTGGGCGGAGGCTGAGCCAGGCAAGCATCACCGCGACCACCACCACCACTACCACCAAGGGCTGCTGCAGCAGCGCCACTTACTGCAGTCACAGCAGCAGGAGCCGGCAGCGTCAGAAAAGCGTGGTCTTTATCTCCACCACCCCACTACTTGATAGCTGACAGGGTGAGGCCTGCCGTCACCTTCATGTGTAGGCCCCACGTCGTACATAAAGCATCGGCCTCAGCATTCAGCGGATTGTACCCATTGTACAGGAGGATACCTGCTACGGCTGCTCCTGCTGTTGCCCAGGAGGAGTAGGAGTACTCGGAGGACCCCTCCTCACCTGCCCGTCACCCCGCCGCCGGCCACTACACACCTACAGGCGCCGCCATGGAGGACAGCAGCGGGGCCGGCGAGCTGAGCGCCCTGGGCATCGTCAGGTAGGGCATCATGTACCTCCAGTGGGTGGCACCGTCTTGACGCCCACCTCCAGCACCCGTCACCGCCCCCACCTCACTCTCACTGGCGGGGTACTGCTACTTGTGAATGCATTCAGAAACGTCTGTGTATATTTCGATGCAGCGAGCAGGGATGTAGATGCCTTATTAGAATAATGTTCCCAGGGGTTGGATACAATGTATCCGTACACACAGCCGCAATGTGCTGAGACAGCAGCGCACTGACTGTGCCCCATTTTTACACCGTTGTGTATGCAGTTTGGGGGTATACGTATGACAGGAGGCGGCGGCGGTGTGCGCGTCAGTAGAATAGTACAGGAGGAATTCGCCCCTCCAGGCGCCCCGTGCCCGGCCGCTCAATGCTGCATATAGATTGAGGGCTTATAGCATACAGAGGGTTATGCGTTTTGGGGACATTTGCACCGTGGCTGGGGGGGGGGGGACCAGTAATGGGTACCGGCGATTGATTGAGTCAGCCGCCGCCACTTTGTATAGAAGGTGCTCACCGAGCCCTGAGTCATCGAGGTTCACCCTGGTCAGCTGCAGAATAGACGTGTCTGAGGGGTTTCACGGAACAGGGGGTTGGGGGTGGGGTTAAAAGGGGGGATTATCTTCTATAGACGACCCCCGGCCCCGTCTGCTAGCTGCAGGCGTCACTCGTCGCATCATGCACTTTGGCCACAGACCATCAATTCATTACCCACCGAGCGCAGAAATCCAGATGCTGCCCGCTGTTCTATAAATGATGACCTGGGTGTGCTCGGCGTGTGTGACTTGTGTGCATGCGGCGGCCGCTGTATAATGTATTTATGAAGTGGTTATAGCTGAGAGGCTGCCGAGATGCAGACTAGACAGCCGTGACTCATCAGGGGCCCCGAGTCGATTAAAGGTGGTTATTAACAGGGGCTGGCCTCCAGCTACGGCTGGTCGGATTAGGCTGATCCATTCCACAGGATCACCACCTCATCTCGTCTAATGTAGAGAATTCAATCAGTCTCCATGGTCGGGTGCTGACGGTAATCTGTACGACCCTTTGTCTACAAACCTGCCATACAAATCCCCGAGTTCTGGGGAGGGCAGAGAGGGGGTATAATTATCCCTAGTATTGAGCCGAGTCATGATGCTATTTTACAGGTATCCTGACTCATCAAGCACCTGCGGGTCGGGGGGGGGGGGGGGGTGATTCAGTCCCCTCATAACTCTTCATTTCCAAATTTATCACACCACGCCAGGGTTAATATTAGTTGCATATATATTTGCTACACTGGTTGACTTTGCAACGCAATTACTTGATACGTCCATTCCTACCAAGACACACAATATGTTATGGCAAAAGAGGTTGCTTGTATATGTATATTTATAACAAATAGTCGTCTAGCGTAGCGTGATATAGAGATGGATTGTTGTTATTGATCGCTGGTGCTCCGCCTCGCAGTCTGAGAATAGGGAATGAATGAAACACCCGCGGGTGACCAGCAACACGTTGTGACTGCCCCGCCGACCGCCATATGGCGTTGGCGGCGTCCTCCTCCACCGTGGAGGCGTCAATGGAGATTACCCCCAGTAAAACCGACCTAATGCATCTGTGTATGTATGGGGGGAGAGGGGAGGGGCTGGGGCTGGTCGAGGTTTGAGGGGAGGTGGGAGGGGTCGGCAGGGGTGAGCTGATGGACGACGCTGGGGAGAGAGGAGCAACTCGAGTGGTCCATCGAGCAGCTCGGGCTCCTCCTGGGTCGGTGTGCCGGGAGCAGGTCGTGGGGTCTGCCGGTAAGGGGACCGACAGCCTCCTGAAGCCGTGATAAAACGCCCATCACCAGGGGTTGTGACGCGTTATGCATTATTCAGCGGTCAGAGCTGTGAACTGGAGCTGTGAAGCCGCAGGGAAACCTGGGGGGTATGGGGTAATACTGGCATAGGCTGACATCCTTATGTTGGTCGGAGGGGTTAACCAACAGGATGCAGGCCGCCCCGGTCAGAGAGGGTTAAATACTAGTTCACCGGGTTAGAGGGGTTAATAGGCTAAGGGAATTACCCTTTGATAGCCACCACACAAGGCCGAAAAAAAAGAGGAATACCAGCAAAAAAAAGAACTTTGCTTGGGAAGGCAATCGTAAACGTTAATGGCAGGGATTGGAGTAGGGTGATCATCGATAGTATACAGAGCTAGCTCTATATTGCCAGATAATCATGATGGGGAACCTACTCCTATTTGATTATATTCGATCAGTGGGGCCGGTCAGAAGGAGCAGTCCCCGTGTCCATCTCCGGTCCTGGGCGTCTTGATGCTGACACAGTAATCTAAGTAAGAGCCTCAACGGCAGATTAAGCTCCACGTAGCCATATATCCATTCTATATAGCGCAGCTTGCTGTGTATACGGTTCCTTGGTCAAAGAAGAATCAGGGCAGTGTCGTCAAAACAAGGAGGAACGTAGATTAACCTAGTGCACGTTTAATGCTTTTGCCAGGACGCCACCGATAAATTACGTACACTGGCCTATACTGTGCTGTAACACTGTAGTGGGCCCAGTTCACACCTTATAGGGACATGCTAAAAGCCTCCCATGTGATTATTACTCTCAACCTATCTGACAAATTACAGTTTAAGCTCTATTTTGAATTGTGTTCTTCCACAATTGATAGTAATCATAGTGTTTGAGCTGAAAACGAACATGGTCCTGTTGATTAAATTCTGTGCGTGATTAAAATAGACATGCGGTACTAATAGGGTATTTGATGCTCGGATGAAAAAGTGAGGAAATGATATGTCACGCGAGGAAAGGCAGTGAAGATAGGATTACCGTTGACGTGCATCTATTCCAAATTGAATGAGACCCTAGAGCGACAGCATTGAAATAAGCGATAAATTACTATAATTGCATAAACAGCGGATGTTTGAGAGAGGATATTGCTTAATGCTCTACAACCTTTAATCAAAGGGGAAATAGTGCCATTAGATATTGTTGGAATGTGTTGTAGTAAATAGCTTTACTTTAGTGTAAGTACTACAGAATTCTCTCCGATATTATTCATCCGGTTGCCTTTGTTCTTCATAAGATGAGATTTTCAAGGAATTTCAGATTTTTCGAGCATATTCGTTCTGTAGAGATTCTAAGAGGTCACAATCTAATATTGAAAGTCTGGCATATTAAACCTCATTTTCGATTCAGAAAAGAAAAGTTATGAAGTCTTATTTTAGCCATTACTGCAGGTAATGCTTTTCTTAATGTTTTTCTTTTACATCATTGATATGTATCCTGAGGCCCCGCATTTGAATTCGAGAAAAATTACAAACTGTTAACAGGTACCTCGTTCTTTCTGATTACCCTGACTCACCCCGGGGGTGCTTATATATACTCTGCCCCACACTCACCATACTTACCCCACTCCCATCCCTCAGGGTGGCTTTCTGGTAGGAGGAAGGCAAGAGTAAGAATTGGCTAATAACTGGAAACTGCCGTTTGCAAGGGCATTGGCTGAAGGGGGAACTCCCCTTAACGTGAGAGAGAGATGTTTCACCTGGTTCTTGAAGCGTGAACTGATCGTATACTATTCACCTCCAGACTTTACCCCCATATTTATAAGCTGACGCACTCCCAGCTCAGTGATATACCAAATAACAGGCTTTTTTTTGTACAGGCCAAACTTGCCCGTCCCTCACATATCACACAGTCTGCTGTTCATTCATTGCCTCAGAGGTAATATTAAATGGATTAGTCAGCCACTGTCGTTTGCCTAATGATCTGCGATTGCATTCCTAATTACATCATATAAGCCATAATTGCACAATTATATGAGCAGATAATGTAGTGTAAATGTGTCGTATGAAAAAATGTCAGACATTGCATTTCCTCCCTCATCTGCCCCAATCATCTAAAAGCCAAAAGAAACTGTTTACAAACTTGTGCTGTGTTTGGACTTAGCCCGTCGGCTACAAATATATTTTACACCAAAAAAAGCTATACATTCATGTCCGGCTCTAGCCAGACTGACAGCTCGGAGAAAAATACCAGTTAGTACTACAACAATGGTTTTTGCTAGGTGGCGAGTGGAGGTCAGACGACTGAGCGTGTTTGTAGCAGGTAGGGATATACACGCTGCCGATGGTCAGCAGAAGCTGATGGTCAGTTGGTGGTCAGTGCCCCTACACGGCCTGATCACCTGGTGGGGTCAGCCGGTGGTGACCATGGTTACAGAGGCGGTCAGTTGGTCGTGGGAGGACGAGAGAGGGTCATTGGGCCCTCAGCCAGTCAACAGATGTCAAATACTGTAGTGGTTGTCACACTAATGTCCCCTGGTCAATTTGTCTTCGTCCCTTTGGTTTTCACATCCGCTCATCTTGGCATTGTTCCTCATTTCCCATAGGAACGTGTACACCACCCCCTTAGTTAACAAAGAACAACAAACTGTTGCAAACACATTTATTTAGGTTCAATGCTTATATAGCTGATAGGGGGAAAACGTGTTCACCCTTATTCAGACAATTTATAAAGTGGAAAACGTGTCCTCGTGTTCTATCAACTCTTGAAAGTAGCTTTAAAGTTTACCTTAATTCACCCAAAAATAATCCATTTCAATTCCACTTCAGACAAACTCAACGTGTCCGTGTAAAGTATCGACTCTTTATTTCTTATTTAAATCGTACCGCTAAAAATTTACTTTAGAAAAATCCATTTCGACCCAATTTCATACACAATTAAAAAGTGGAAAATTTCAATAGTGTATCAGCTCTTCACTGGCCGACCTCTCGGTCTTGCCCTCTGTAGTGAAAAGGTACATAAAGGCTTTCATAGAGTGCGTGCACTCACTTTTTATTCAGTCCACGTTCACGCCTCACCTTCAACATGCATCTTCATCAGTTATTGACAGTGCAAGGGGAACCTGAAATGGCCGCAGCCAATATGCTACATGCCAATAAATATCAGACACATTAGGTTAGTGTCATATCATCTGTATCATCAGATGTAGAATTGAACCATTCATCACAGGGTAGGACAGGAATGGTAGGAAGGTTTGGTCGGACATAGTTGTGCCTTGACGTAATGTTGTGGTATGTGGGCCACCACCACGCACCTTAGCGTCAGACACCAACCTGACACACACACATCGCCACCCGAGGGTAATAAATCGATTAGGGTCACTCACCGTGAAACGGGGAGAGTTATGCTCCTTGAAGCACAGCTGATATGACAGTCTATATGTTTACTAGGTATTTCTGTTTCAAGCGGTCATACAGTTGGTGGGATTGAAATAACAAGCCCTATATGATATGACTCTATTGGGTGTAGAGGGCAATCAGTATGAAGGATTTTAGCCAAAATAACAAATCACAAATGCAGAAAGTATTAAACCTATTTCGACTGATAATAGATAAGTAAAAGAACAACATGTAATATTTATTTTCGATGGCAATGTTTATGTATGGAGTTTACAATTAGTAGTATAATTACGCCTTCAATGGTGGTAAGCAGAATCCGCGTGTGTCTTTTTTAATGCGACCCGACAGGGCGTGAACAGGTCGCCTTTCGTAGAATGTAAAATAGCAGAGGTCTACCAAAAGAAATAGGTGAGGTTAGCAGCCTATAACAGTGGTCCTAACCGAGTGTGAGAGCTAGTACGTGGATTAGGCCTAGATCCACTAAATACTAGAACTCGGCAGGATGTTATGGTAGGCTAACGTGATAATCGTACACCAAATCAACCCAGCCCACGTCCGCCATGTGGGCTGGATCCTCAGACACGCCACGCTTTTAGTTTTGTTTTTATATGTATTTTTTCCCTTTTAAACAATCCTTGCTTGTTATCAAAATCATAAAGCACTAAACAAACATCTGTCTGTGAGGTCATTATATGTATGGGAAAGTCTTTGAACATACAGCAGTTTATGGCCCCTATTTTTGTGTGTTATTATGCCTACCCTTCTGCCCTGTTTTGATGTATTTGGCATAGTAATGGGAGGTTGTGATTGTCCATTTCGCTACATTATGTCGGCGTAGAGAGATTGCGCAGATTTTGTGCCAGTTACAATCAGACCAAAGACACTCATATGACGCATACAAATCGACCCTGTTGCATTCATAGTACGTTTAGCGCTTCAGGAATCCCCCTCCACCCCTGCTTGACAGCTTAGCCTAACATGTCGGGGTTAAACGCACCTACATGTATTCCCCGGCACGCCATCCCCGCGGATACCGGCCCGGTATGGATCCGCCGTGAATCATAACACTCCCCCAGTCATCTAAAGCTGAGATCCGGCCGTAATTAGGTCAAACCGGCGAGTGACTCACTCATATAGCACCAATGTGACCGCCCCGCCCCTTCCTAGTCTCTCTGGCCGCCGAGCAGCTCAGGAGGGACGAGTGGGTCGAGCTGCTCCCCTGGCTGGCTGCCCTGAGGGGGTTAATGTTCGTCATTGGCCGCTGCCAGGCATATTGTGCTGCTGAGTGAATGAATATCGACGCCGGCCCGAGTCGCTCCGAGCGGGTGTGAGCAACACGTACTGGGCGCGCGCGGCCTGATTACACGTGATTGCGACTCACACATGAGTGCTGTCCATATGCCGGGCATAAACAGCGGGTATTTCTGGAGAGGCCGCAGGGGTGCCGAGGGAGTATTATGTTGGCCGCTCACAGGGAGAAAGCTCCCACTCTTGTGCGGTCTAAGCCTGCTGTTCAAGGCAAATAATGACTGAGCGGTATTGGATTTTCATCGTTATCGACCGAGCTTTTAAAATTAGAACACACGGTTTTGCAATAAAGCTTACCGATTTCTTCATGGAAATTCAATATCAGCCCTGATGCACGCACGGAAGATCCAATGATCTTAGTTGGTATTTGTGGGAATAGAATCTTTGGACAAAAATAACCTCTCTTGAATTATCCGTCTTAAGCCTAGATTTTACTTTCAATCGGATTCGGGTACCCATGAATCTATTTACATTGCGATTTCACGGTTCCAAATGGGCTTTTGCAGACTAAATTTAGTATGTAAATCCTTATGCTATTTATTGAATCTAAATAATCATTTATATATAAGTGTACCCACTGGCTCGGAACTCGGACAATATTATTTGGAAAAGAAATTAACCATATTATAAAAGTAATGATTACTGACTTATATTAGTTTCTAGAGTACTGAATGAACGCAGAGTTGTTATTGTATCTTTGAGTATCAGCCGACTGGGTCACAAAATCGGCTATCCAAATACCAACAAGCACTGTAGATAACGCTTCTGATAACAGACGAATTACCTGGCAAATTAGTATGTCAGATCTAGGGTAAACCAGATAGCTCATCCAAATGGTCATAGTGTTATTTGTTCTGTTCACCAGGCTAGACTTTCTTCGCCCACTTATCAATCTAGCCTTATTGTTGCATTAGCCACCAGACATCCGATCGTAAGGTAATTATTTGAAGTAAAGCCACACATTTCCACAGATATGGACTAAATAAACCTATAAAAAAATTGACACATTACGGTTGCAACTTCAGAGACAGCAAGCATCTTTTTAAATAAACTTATAATGTCAATGACTAAGGGTGATAATGCACTACGAAGCTATCTCATTTTTGGTCATATAAACTGGATTTTCTTTCCTCCTCCATTAGAATAAGCTTCCGAGAATCGATCAATCTTAATCATTCATACACAAATAAGGTAATTTATTTTTCATTAGGATAGTGTCCATCGGGTTTCTCTTCATAAAAGAAATATTACTACCTCAGTGGACTACTCGCAGCGTTTTTGACGCGTCTAATTTTTCGCCTTGTTTGCTGGACTGTTGCCTGTGCTATCAGCACAGGGTGGCTCTCAGATAAGGAGTGAACGGTTTGTTGCTATACTGATAACAGCAGCCGGGAAGAGGGACAGGAGGAGGAAGGAGGAGGATCACATCAATGCAGGGTCTACCACGGCCACCATAACACTACCGTCAGTGCCAGCACCACCAGCCCCGTGTCTTCTTGATCCCTGATCAGTCTGATACACAGGAGGAAGGGGAAGACGAGAAGGAGGAGCCCCTCCAGTCGGAACCATTGATCACCTCCAGTGTGACCCCGTCTTACCGAGCCACCACCCACTATCCCCTGGAGGCCTCCAGGGCCGGCGGCAGGAGCATCTAACCCACAGAGAAACACCTGGGTCTCCTCAGCCCTCGGTGACCATTAGGGACCCACTGGAGGAGGCCGAGGACCTCCAGGCTCTGGAGGATCCAACTCTGACTGCCTCCTCCTGTTACCAGAGGAGTCCTCTAGTCATGCTCGTGTGGTCTCGCCATCGTTGAGAGTGGGTTAGATCTGTCGTGAGGCTGGTAGGATTATTGAAGCGTCTCTAAGTGGTGTTAATCTGAGGGGACGGTCCCCCGCTGGTAGGCTACAACAGGCATCTGTGGCCTGCGTGTTACGTGTGTACTGACCGTGTGGTAGGCAAAAAACACCCAGCGACAACTTCTCCTATGTCTCCTATGTGGCATAAGGGTACTCTATGGAAAAACACAATCTCCACGACAACCTCTCCCACAAGTGTCCTCCTATATGACATGAGGGTAGTGGAAAGATATCATATAGACCACAGTCACCACTGCATGGACAGAGGCTGTCGACAGACTGGGCCCTGGTGATCAGCGGATAATCTAGTAGGAGCTGGAGGACGTACGGGGCCCAGCGGAGACAGCACGCCGGAAACGAGCTGCTGATAGCGCCACAATACCTGATCAGAGATCGATACTCCCTACTACCCCCCCCCCCCCCCTCCCTAACTCACCTACCACACTGATACGCCGCCGACGGATCAAACACACTGTCAGAGACTGATTCACTGCAGGAAGTGATTCTCACATATCCAACGTTAGTTACGTGCGTGTACGTGACCACCGTGCGGCGTATATTTACATGGATATACGTATACAAATATATAACTGTGAGTGGCAGTCGTGCGGGGTTCAGTATGGTTTCTGATCAGCCCGAGGAGGTTGAGATAATACGGACGTGGTTGAGATTATGAGGACGTTGTTGGCACACAGACAAGTAGGAACCCTTTACTGAGTGCGGCTCGGTAACGATCAGCCGCTGGATCTTCTGAAGTGGGGAGGAGGAGAATCAGAGAAAGACGTCATCGCCGTCTCCCTACGGACAGACTGGGTGCTGCATAGAGACCCCCCTCGACAGGGTGCGGTATTATAACAGCACCAGCATACTCTGGGAGGAAAGGGTTAATATCACAGTATCATATACTGCAAAAAGAGAATGCCGCGTGATCCCAAGTAAGTTAGCTTGGCCTTATCTTGAAGTATAGATAGGTCTAGTCAATGTCAAGATAAGAAAGAACGCTCTGGGAAAGGGGTTGGGGGAGGTCGTAATGGATCGATACAGTGCTGTAGGTGTATATTAAACTGGTACCGTGCCTGGATGTATAAAACCTTAGCCGCCATCCAGGGTGTGGCTCAAATAAGGTATATGATACCACCTATGAGTCTCAGGTTAATAAGGCTAGGTATATTAGAGTCAGAAAATAATTATTACATACATGTCCAGGCATTGTTCAAGCCATCAGAAACCACTAAGGCACATGTAACAGTACCTGTTTCATTATCTGTATCCAGATTGTGTCCTTGGTATTTGTTTCAGACTGACCTGGGGCAAATAATGAAAAGAAATCGGCCTTGGTATATTAAACTGGAGGGTTCATCGATTAGGTCTGTGGCCCTGATACCGTCTGTGCTTTTAGGTTAATGCTGTATTGCAAACGATATTAGGTTTTCATCAAACCAAGTATGATGATTCCGCTGTACCTTAACTATTGTCATTAATGGTAAAGTATTATTATTATTTAGAATGAGGATTAACTAGTGATAAATAGTAAATTTACGCTTATCAATTTCGAATCGAAAGATGATACATGCGAAATTCATTTATAGTTTCACCACTGAATGTAATTTGCTTTAAATAACACGCAAAACTCTGATATGGGTCAGCTCTTGGAATCTGATACGACTAGTTGGTGTCCTCTGGGTGGGTGTGGGTGAGTTGGAGCTTGTCGATCATCAGCCCAGTACATCCTGATCCTGCTCAACCCTATCAAGTAGGTCAGAGATCGAGCTGCTCCCCGCAGTGACCCACATAGAGCCGAGCATGTCAGCATGGGCCCGGTACAAAAGGTGAAAGGTGACCCCCCTGTACAACCCCCTCCTCTCCCTATCGACATCCTCGTCAGTAGTGGGCGCTCACAAACCGCTCAGTCAGTGTGGGAGTTGCTCTCGATCAACTCCATATATCATATACCCTATATCGTCTCAATGTGCGCTGCTCATCCTTTGACGGGTGGATGGCTTGGTTCTAGCCACGTAACACGTTGTAAACCACATGGGTTGTTATTTCCACCCTGCGTCTTTAGGAAATGACAAAGAGGGATATTTAACATTTTAATAAAGTGATGTGGCTTGAGACTACGTCATATAATATACGTACTGTAAGGGAGGGTGTTTTTTCTGACAGTTCAAAGTTCCGATCCACTATGATATGTACCATGGTCACTATCAAATGACAATGTGTTTACATAGATAGCGTCAGTAGTTTTTATGTAATTGTAAAGATAGAAATACACTCATGTGTCAGACTCAGGATATCGGTTTGTTGTTAAGAAGTTGAAATAATGAGCTCAATTTGAATATAACCTCTTGTGGTTAGTACAGTCTATTGAAGTTATCAGTCAGTCATGGACGAGTGATTCCCCTATCTAATGACACTTGCTATGACATTATGGTATATTTAAAAATACGTCTATTGTATCCCCTGCGTGCCTTGAGTGATCATAGCGATTGATATATTAAATGCGTGCCATATATACGTCAGTTTGGGAATTCTACCAGTCATGCACAATATACATGACGATATTGTGGTTCAGCTCTTACACTCTGATAAAAGACCTGGATAGGAGATCTGAGTATATAGGAAGTAGAGATAGGAGTGCGATAAGGCTATAATTGTATCATCACCGCGTAGCAATGTGGTGTTTATGATTAATCAGACCAGTGCTGGTATCATTATGCATAATAAATGAAACATGATAAAAATCCATCATGAGTAAAACAGTCAGTATGTGGGAAATACAAATTACCTTGTTAGATAAATGTCATCCAAAATGAGCATGAATGCTAGTTTTGTACGTACCAGTCCGATGCGTATTCATATAGGAACTACATGTACAATTAAAAACGAGTATATTTCCCTATCAGTGACTATGTTCATCAGTACCGCGGTAATTCATGTTTGAAATGTTTTGGGAATTTTAGAAGGGCACAGGGACTGGTCTAATATTTACCAAAGCAAATATTCTATTATAATGTAAAAACTTGGCAGAAAATATTTTCTCCGAATTTGTCCTGCCTCCGTTCCCTCAGAATCCGTCGCTAGTACGTTAGGGTCAGAGTCCCCCCCCCCGATCTTCATGCAAACACAGTATAGGAGTATCCTGGCTTGGTAATTTGGCGATCCATCCTCACTTGAGTCTGTAAAGGGGGCCAGTGGGTCCCACGAGGCCAGCCGTCTAACTGACCCAGGGTCCGGGCAGCGGTGTGGTAACCATAATGACCGGTCAGGGAAAGGGAGATTGGGCCTTGGTATGCTACATTATTGTGAAGGCTTCGATGGTATCAAATACTTGGAAGGTCCCAATACCGCGGGCATAAATTTGTCTCGAATGAAGGCGTTTACATGTGTGTTGATGTACGCGATATCACTTTGCCTAAACATGAATTGGTTTCGAATATACATGTACATATCTACAAGTAACAGTTGAAATAATACGATATAACGATGATATAAGATGTAATTGCCATTTATGTTGGAAATCCCTATGTTTCTGTTAAACATGTTTTCAAATTAAATCCAGAGGAGAAACCATAGCCCCTAACCCAGATATAAAACGACCCCCCTGATGCATTAATAATCAATGATAATCCTCTCACTTCAATTTTTCCAATCCAATCTTCCTCTATCCCATACCCCATATTGAATTGCCAACACTCTGCGAATTGCATCATAAATTTTGAACGACGACGACCACTACATATGAGAACAAAACGTCCCATTCCCCCAGTGAGCAGGAAGGCCCCTTCCTCCTTAATAATAATCTCCCTATCCCTCATTGATTAACGACCCCCCCCCCCCCGTCCACGGGGAGCCTCCTCCAGGGCCGGTACTCAGCCATCCGTCTCTGTCTTGCAGCGAGCACTCGATCGTGGCGGCGCGGGCCTCGGTGATGGTGTACGACGACGGCAACAAGAAGTGGGTGCCGAGCGGGTCGTCGCAGGGCCTGTCCAAGGTGCACATCTACCACCACTCGGTCAACAACACCTTCAGGGTCGTCGGCCGCAAGCTCCAGGACCACGAGGTGAGTTTCCTTTGATTTTATATGGAAAATGATAAAAATTTAATTCAACCGACAAGCACGTCTTACACTAAAGTGAAGGAGTTTTTTTTCAGTATTTCTTCTCGAAGAAATTTAATTTGTGAAACCGCATAAGTTGATTTGATAGTTTGGGAAAATTTTGTAGGAAATATTTTTTTTAATAAGTATTGATCTTAGGATAGTTCAAGATCGTGTATTTGTTGCCATAGGTGGATATAGGTACCTAGAGAAAGGTGATTTCTTACTCCTCTTGGATAAGCTTGAGCAGGCTTGCTGTTGTTGGTCACTTTTCTGTTCCTGCTTAGTCCATCCTGTTTTAAAATGATACAAGGAATGATAATAGCTTGAATAATTGCCCACATAGATGCACATGTTTTACCTTGGATTGATTCAACAAATTTATTTGAATTAGGTTAAAAAATCAAGAATATCCAACGACCTTATGAAATTTAAAGAAATTTTAACCATGTCCAATACTTAGTCGGGTCACAGAAATCAGCTGTATATTCGTGTCTTTTCAAGGAAAAAACACTATTCCTTAGTATGTTTACTTCCATTTGTTTTGGAATAGAATGACGCAGTTGGTTGCAGAAGTTAGGTACAACATGCCCTCTAAATAACGTCCGACCTGTCACTGGAGGATACAAAAGAAAAGTTTTCATCCTATTCTACTAGCGCGGGTTCAATACCACAAGGAAGTAGAAATTATGGTTTCCGTGTAGTACTAAAAGGGTCAGACTCGCCTCACTGAAACATGCCGCCCTCTAGTGTCAAATGGAGTAACTCCGTTTGACCCCAGATGGCGCCACTTGCCGTCAGTTGCACCTCTTCAGGGTCTACTTTCTTTAATACCTCTCAGTCTGTATGGCAAAATGCCAGTTACCGGTAAAAACTATTCTATGGAAGCTTGTAATTTGGCAATAGATATCATCAATTGGTTCTAATTTCATACTTAGATCAACGTAATGATTCATTTTGATATGATTGAGACTGACATGATAAAGTTTTTGTGTAACTTCAGGTTACATGGTTCATGGAGCAGGGATAAGGCAGATGACAATTGAGTCTTGCTGTTTGGTCTTGAGTCACAAATTTACCGCTCGGTTCTTTTTGTAATGAGCGTTAGAATATATGACTAAAATGTTTTACTTATGAAATGGTTGGGAAAATGGAAACACTGAAAGGAATTAATCCTTTCCGGTTTGCATGCCAGCGGGCCTGCATTTATCGACAGGTTGCACGCCGGCCACTTTCTATTTTACCAGCAGATGTACGTATAGGTAGTATTTTCATATCAACTAATGTGCTTTAGGCAACGCAGTGTATGTTAAACAAGTTCCTGGATTTGCTCAATATAATATTACGTGCAATTCAGTTATTCGTGAAGAGTTGACAAATTATGTTTCGTTGGTACACATGTTTGATCAATTGACCTCAGAAATTGCTTCTGCTAAATAGAGTGAAGCTATTTGCGGATAATTCGCAGATAAGAAAAATGAATAATAGGCAATAGCAAAAGTAATATATCAATAAGTACTTTATCAATAAGTGTAAACGTTAAGAGCTCATGCGCCACTTGATTTTCAAATACCCGTATTCACCCTTGTTCACGTTCGTTTTTGAATGTATGTTGTATTCTAGAAGTTTTATCAAACAAAAATACATTGTTAGTTTATCCTAAGTCACCGGACGTGTTCTTAAGCACGTACAGGAATGCTGGCCCTTCCTACATGCACTTTTCTAATCCAGATTTAAAGATGTTCTTTTTTTCTCTTGTATCATCTGCAGGTCGTGATAAACTGTGCAATCCTAAAAGGTCTCAAATACAACCAAGCTACGCCGACGTTTCACCAATGGCGGGACAACCGGCAAGTCTACGGCCTCAACTTCACATCCAAAGAAGATGCAAACAACTTTGCACATGCCATGCTAACAGCGTTAGAAACATTGAATAGTAAGTTTACAGCACAGTTTACGACGTGTACTTATTTATCAGCGTTAGGTGTGAATGAAAGCCTTAAAGTAAATTTCAGTTTCGTTCAATCCTCTTCTGAAATACGTGTTTATGGGTTTGTAAATTTTTCCAAGATCTATCGTTAACTACTAGTATGTCTTTGTAGGGAAGTGCTTTCGTACCTTCATGTCATAGAAATTCTTCTACCAAGACTAACATGAATATATTTGCATTGGGCGTCTTATTCTCCACAAAATCCCACACAACACACTGATATTTTAACAAGACAGACTCTTATCGTACATGGTTAGACCAGGCCTGTTCTAGTAATATTGAGCCACGTTGCCTAAAAATAACGAGTAGCTAATGAGTTATGTTTTAATACTACACAGGCATTCACCTTTGAAGTTTGCCACAACCGCACACGTTATAAGCTGATTAGCACTTAATTAACCTGTTCTTTAGAAGTCTCATGAAGCAGTAGTCGAGACAGGCCGTACTCTGCAGCTGTGGGGTAGACTTTTTTTTTTGTCTCCCATCTTATGGAATGTGCCTATTGCACTTCTCCTGTTCCCAAACAGGTTGGGGAGAAATGCTAAAGGTGCAGTTTTTTTGTGGCAATAGAGTATAACTCTCCAGCAGATGAATTTAGCCGAGAGACCAACAGAACATTCTGAATGACAATATATCCTACGTAACTTCTCAGAAAAGATAATGACTAATGTTTGGTACGAGGATACGTCTGAATGAGTGTTTGTAATTTTGTAGTTTACTCTTTGTGACGAACTATTTTACAACTGCTGCTTTCTCTTTCCGCCTATTTGATACTGAGTGCAATGTGCCAATAAATCTCATGGAATTCGCGATGGCGATAAGACTTGTCATGGGATATCACCTTCCCGTTGTGTTTATCCATTCCTATTAAGACATTGCCTCCAACAGGCTGTTTCTTTATGGGTTTTAGAATTTTAAAACTGCCCGTCCTACAATTTCAGGTTTGAACTTCTGTCATCTCAATATTTTCTTACGATGATATATTGCTAATTTTCTCGGGAACCCGTTATCTTACTGGGGACTTTTGTTTGCCCCCCTTGCTGTCCTTACAGATGCACAGCGGGCCATGCCCCCGCCCCAACACATGGGCCCGCCCGGCGCGCCACCGCCCCAGTCGCACTACCACGCCCCGCACATCCAACAACAGCCGCCCCAGCCACAACACCAAATGATGGACATGCAACAACAAAACGGACCACAAGAACCACAAGACGACAGGTAACCATTTGTTAATCAAATTAGAATCGATTTGATTCATTGGGCATGCTAAAATATAACCACAATTTATTAGTGTTTTCGGTCCATGCGTGGGCGATCTAAGAATGCCTCAATGTTTATTTTGAATAAAAAGCCCATTGTAATGTTTCTACTTTGTGAAGTTAATGGTATCCATTCAGAAGTCTCATCAATCAGGAGATGAAAATTCTGAGTAATGAGATTGGTTGAATTCTGGTCGGATCTCTTCTCAACAATGCGCTTTGGTCTGTCTCACAGTGGTCCCAATGGATGTCTTTAGAAACAAAACAAGAAGGAACCGAGCAATCAATAAGATGAAAAACGAGAAAATTATGTGTAGACAAACCTACTATCTTTCAACCCTGGCTTTCAACCCCTTTCCTCTCAAAGCATCTCAAAGAGCAAGACTCTAAGGATTTATTGCTGAAGTGTCAAGTGATCTATTTTCCCTCCCTCCTAAAACGTATTTCATGAAATTTCTTAACATATGGATATGATATATCGAATAGGGAAGAGGAAGTTCTTTCGAAACTGAAAGTAATAAATCTATTTCAGTAAAATATTGGCTACAGCAAATATAGTCGCTAGTGTTATTTATGAAAACACTGTACATCTCCTTGACAGTGTGATTATTGCATACTCATAGATAGGTCTGTTTTTTAAATAGCCATAATGATTACTACATTGTACATATAAGGAAATACAATGACTCCTTGTCCATGTATTTTAGGAATGCTTGTCCTTGCTTTGGGTACCTTAAGGTGGGCTTATCTACAATAAAAAGACAGCTCTTTGTTCTTACAAGTACCTGTCTGACCTCAGGAGAGTCTGGTGTTGTTTGTTTATCGCAGATACCATCCAGACCTGTTTTTTCCCCTCTGCCCTCTCTTCTTCCCATTTCCCTATCTCTAACCCACTAAACAAGCCCGTCCAAGGCCGTATGGTCTCTGACAAATGTATACAAGTGTCCCCTGGTAATAACACCAGCCTGAGTCCCGCAGTCTGAAGAGGTAGAGCTCCCACCGCCGACATGGATTATGCCAAGATGTATAGAGAACGGTAGGCAATTGCATTCCCAGCATTCCCTAGATCTGTATTTTACAGATTTTAAAGCATGCGTAAGTCTTTCAGCTGCTTTAATATCCTATAAATGTAGATCAGGTATTCTCTTCCTTAATCCGATCGTCGGATATTTATTTGATTCATAGTATATACAGGATCAAAAGGATTGGTCTGAAAGATATCATAGGTACACTAGTTGGATGACCTTTGCACTGTATGCCACACTATGACAATGGTAGTTTTTTTTCTGGAGTAATACATCAGTGTAAAATGCTGATGTTGTGAAAAAAGATCAACTCGTAAGTAATGCAATAGGTCAGCTGCGGGTAGTGTATTTCACTCCTATATACCTCCATCACGCCGGGGAGGGGGTTGATGAACGAGCCGGTGACGCGCGTTTTTTCCCATTTGTCTCGAGTCGGCTCACCTTGATGGGGATAAATTCCCAAGGGTGGAGACAAATTAGTTGCTCGTGAAGCGGCCCATTATCTGCCGAGCAGCTCGCCAGGTTCCAACGGCGGGGTGTTTATGTAAGAGTCAGAACTCTCGGGAAGACAATAGAGTCGGCTCATTATTAAAACTTCTTTGAAAATATTTCACATGGCGTGTCTTGGGGGTTCCATCTAAGGTAATGGAATTGCTAATGTTTTCCTACAAGTGTTACTTCATTCATATGGAAATCCAAGGATTGCCTCTGTCATGCGGAAGATTAAAGTCCCAGTTGGCTTAACATGTTTTAAATGCCAGCTTAATTGCATCTCTCCATACTGTGTAAGGGATACTGCGATGTTAAAAAGGATAAGTAAGGTAGTATGCGCGTCAAGCTGCGTCACTTTCCATTTCCGGAATTATTAATTCATACCCCCTGCTAATTATAAATGATCAGTTCTCAATTAAGAAAGCATCAGGCCCCCGCCCGTCCTCGGAGGCTGGAGGAGGGATCAATTGCAGCGATTAATGACTGCATTAATCACTATAGGCACTGCTATCGATCGGAGACGCCCTGCGTCTGCTAGCTAGTCAACTAAGCAACCCTAGACTCCCGTCTATATAACTACATCCCGGGACATTACGTAGTTCTTTATGGAGGAGGCCGAGCAGTGGCCGAATATTAGCCATGCTGGGGCTGCATGTATAGGGACAGAATACCACAGCGGAAGAGTCTGGTTTGTCAGGAAAAATAGCCGGGGGATCGATCTTATCTGGCGCGCTGCTGCCTTGGCCATTGCTCCCTTAGCTGTGTTGGTATTCAAGGAGGCAGGCAATGAGAGGCGGTTGTTTCCAATGAGAGGCGGCTGTTTCCAAGGGGTGGGGGGCTGTTTCCAGACAGACAATGCAAATTACTGCTGTCCTCAGGCTGTTCTCCCCTTGCCCAGTATTTCTGCTGCCGACAGACATAAGCCTTTTGCAGAACGATGCCAATATAAGCCCTGTCTTCTGCTGATAACTGAGAAGGACTGTGCGACGCTTCTGGTCATACAGCAGGGAGGTGTGGCCCTCCTAATGGTTAAAAGGAAGAACCGTCAGATTCTTTAGGGCCAAGGCGAGTTCCACCATAATTCTGTGGCTTCTTTATGTATCATGGATTTTTGAGGTATGAAATGTGGTTATGGTTTTCACAAACATATCTCCACAGACATAATTGATGTGTCCTTGATATGTACCAAAATTATGATATTATGTCAAGTGGTTTCCCCACAACTTCCGGTCAAAATCAAACAACTTCGATTAATTTGGATAAGCTGAAATCGGGACCCTCAAAAGGTGTATGCCTACGTATAGTATTTTTCTCCAACATTATAACTAAAAAAAATCAAGTGTCTAGGATGTATCAAAGAGGGTCCAGAAACTTAAGATTTATTTGTCATAATTCAGTGTCATGAATATTGATTCGCATTGAAGATGCGATGCCACCTATTACGAGAAGTAGTGATGTACTTCCAAAATACCGTAAAGATAGTTAGTGTAACCAGACTTAATTGCTAAGCAAGGAATACTTATCATACTGAGCAAACTTATTAGTGACCAATGAGCCAGACCAGCTACGACAATATCATTTGGGACCACAACATACATAGGATGCTCTTGCAGCAATACAGCGAGGAGACTCTTCTTGCTACAGACACACACAAAAAGCCCAGCTGGGAGAAAATGGAGGCAATCTGTATGATTCTCGCGGTAACACATTGTTATTTCCCCTCCTTGGCGCTATTGATGCCGACCGCCTGCCGAGATGACAGGCCTGTCAGTGGGCGGTCGTGACGTCCCCTTTGCTGGACGTAGATCAATACAAACGAGGGTACAGGAGAGCAGCCCTCGCCAAGGCCCTAGAAATAAGTCGCTACACTGGTACAGTCCCGCCGATATTAAGCCGGGCGGCGGCGCCTCAGCTGGCCCTTTTTTGTGCCCTAATATAAGCCAATAGAGTGGGGCGTAAAGCCCGGCCCGCCTGGTCGGCCTGCTTACTAATGGTCATGTAGGCTCCGGTCATCTCCCCCACCCGCCACAGGGTCCCGAACTCAATTTTAAGTTGTTTTTATATAGTTATAAAAGGGAGGTTGGCATCTGGGACGATCGATAACAAAAAAGCAGGGCTTGCAGTTAGGGGCGATTGCTTATTGACCAGTGCTAAAGCTCCGTAGACCCAATCTTTGTTGGTAAAGTCTGTAAACAAAAACCAAAAGGGTTTGAGCCCCTTATGTAAACTGACTGTGATTGGGAAGGTTTGCCACTGGAGTGTTTTAACTCTAAAAGCGTCGACATTGCAGTCGAGCCTGTATATATACAATAAGGTGGCGTTCGTGCCGTAGCCGAAAAATGGTGAAATAAAGACAGAGGATTGTGTCATATCTGTCCTATGACTTGTTGAGTATGTGTATGTTGATCCCTAATGAACGTTAAGGGCGCCCACTGATGGTTGAGTGTATAGGTCAGCGGGGCATTAGGTCCAGGTGGACCTCTGGGCCCGTGCAGATCTCCAACACACGGCCATCAGGGCCCATCAGGCCATACAGAGAAGGTCTCTGATATCATTGAGGGCATCAAGTATTCATCAGTAGCTCGGTGCTTTACGTCCGAATTGCTCGGAGCAGCTCACAACGAGCTTAGCAGGAGCCGGCCTGTGGCCGCTTGGCCGGACGCATTATCCTCCTCACTGCCGTCATCATCATCTGTCAGCCTGTTCAATTAGCCCCCGACGGCCGCAGCCACACCGACCCATGGTCGGAGAGTGGTCGCCTCATCTCCAGCGGAAGGCCTTCTGTCCACACGTGAACGCTGCGGCTGGTCGGAGATTACATACTTGGTTAGGCTCGTGGGTACGGATAATTGGGTTGATCTTAGGCCCGGCAAGTGTTTACTCTATACCATTGTCAGTGGGGATACACTGGTAGCTTTTACGTAAGCCCAAAGTGTAAGAGTTGCGAGAAGTGACCAGGCGTTCAGAAGTGGGAAGCCTTAAGCCATGTTCCCACCAGGACGACCTGCGGCCCGAAGATAAAGTTTTTTGAGTGATCGCCCGTCAGTATGTGGTATTGAAATGAATATGTTTTATCTGAATCACCACAAAGATTGGCCGATCATGAGTAGAAATCCCACCAATATTCGACCGATTTATGTGCCGAATCAGTGCAGTGGGTATGGGGCTTTACCCTTTTAAAAGGCTTATCGTCCCGAGCTCTTAACTGCGCTAATGCACAAACAAAGTGGGGCAGCTGGGATTTAGCTGGGCCATTTTCCTGTCCCCAACCATATTCATTAGGCACTTCCAGCTCAATGGTGGTACACGTATGAGCTAACATGGCTACTTTCAGTCGGACTATCATAAACCAGAAACCTCACAATAACATATCAGTTCTTTACAATATAAGTACGAAGCTATACAGTGCCTAGAATTTGCTGTTAACACATGGCCTTGTAACGTTGAAAAGCCGATGCCCTGTAAGTGTGCACATGAATAAATTGGTGCTGCTGGCTGAACTAGCTCGTAGGGCCCTTGTTTACGGCCGGTTTTTGCGAGACGTTAACCGCGCCGACATGCAGGGGCGCCATAAAAAATGTACCCTCCTAAGGCCAATGCACAACAACAAAATGTTTCCAGTCAGACAGGTTATCTTTTTTCTTTTCTTTTTTTCCTGTTTTTCGTCTAGTAGTCTTTAGTGAATTTGTGAACTTATTTGAAATTTGAAACTGAATTTTACCTTGTGTTTACACTATACCATCGTCAGTGGGTATTGTCGTAGTGCTACACTAAAATAACAAATAGAGAAATGTGTTATCGGCTACATATATCTGAAAGTAAAACTTTGGTGGTATAGAGTGGCCTTATCGATGGGTTGAGGACTGGTGGGGGTCCTGTTAGTGGGTGATGGGTGGCCGGGCGGGGTGGTGCGCAGGACCACCATCTGACCCGTGTCTACGCCGACGGCCGGAGAATCTATAACTCCTTCTGTCGGCTGGGGTCATCACCCCGGCCCAGACAGGACCTCCGCCCCCTGCTCTCTGCCTTCTGACTAATGCGCATCTCTTTCCACGGGAAGGAAGCGTGGAGTTGGGAAGGGTACAGACTGATATAAAAACTGCTTTTCTATTGTCCGGTGATGTCTTAATTTTGTACGACAAGGTAAAATATATAATTATTTTTAGAAACACTGTAATTTCAGATATAAAGAGGAAATTTCTTGAGAAGCTTATAAATTCTTAGGTTTTTCTTTTTTGTGGGGAGGGTGGGGGCAAAACCTTTTTGGGGTTGTGGGGGGGGGTCTGGTTTTTATACTGAACTATCAATTTGAATTGTCTGGCTAAATTTCTGAATCACAGTTTTAAAGAAACAATGACATTTCTCATAGAGAATGAAGTCACTTGAACTAATTTGTTCTGCTTGCGATGCATACCATTGTGTTTAATTGAAAAGTTCGAGTCCAAATTTTATTTGCATAAGCCACGCGGCGAGGCCGTTATAAAAGTTGCTTCCTTTCAGTATTGCCACTTGCCGGTCCCGGCCAATCGATCAGCTCGCATGCCCCGGGCACTCAAACGACTTCAATTCGTAGCTCACAACACGACCGGCGATTTGTCGGCGATACTTGCCCTCAGACCCCACCGCCGCCCTGGCACACACCCCTCATATTACAAACCCCAAATTCTAAGCCCTACAAGATCACATTCACGCATTGAAGCATTGACGCTATGTGGCAAAAGGGGGGAAAGTTTCCCTGACTTTCCGGCCAAATGCAATCTTCTGGACGCATGAAATAGCACTGCTCTTTTTAGCCCTGGTCGTTTTATACCCCTAAATCCGGCCGGTTGTTGTCGGAACCAGAAGCGGGCCACAGACCCAGGAGGGCCTGCACACGTGGCTATTGACCAGGTATAGCCTGTTCCGCCCACCTACACGCCAACTGATGCCCCCACCCGGCCCCTCCAGGGCGCGGAGAGCTTGCCTCCAGGGCAGTAACCCATTCCTCACAATTGACGTAAACACATTTTTTTTTATCTCTGGGTTCAGAAAATAATTTGCATAAATCTCAGGCGTTGGAATGGCAGCCATTCTTTAGGGCTGTCATCAGCGGACTTACGAGCTTTATCGGAGAGTAGGCAGACGCTCCCTTATCTACGTGTATTAAATTATTGAACTTCTGAAACCTGTTTACCGAGAGAAGAGCGAGTCGCCAAGCTACCGCCACTGACAGTGAAACGGGTGGCTTTCGGTAGATTAGATGGGGAAATGAATTATATTTGCACGTGGTATGTTTCTAGTACGTGCCATTCAACCAGATAAATGCAAAATATTGACGGTTGAACTATTGATAGTAAACCGTATCATCATGATTCTTCTGTGATTACATGTATGTATATTTAAAACCTCATTGCAGTTATGTAGATTTATCCTGATGGAAATATGAATAACGGGGCACATATGTCATCCGATGGTTTCTTTGCGTGCACAAGAATTCCAGCATTCTCACTGTGAACCCTTACTGAATAACATAGCATCTCTTTGGTCACCTAGTTAAGCCTGCGCGTTGCTAGGCAATGAGGAAGCGTTGCCAACGTGTCGAGTTACCGGGCAGCCGATTACATATAGTCTCAGGGTGCTGCCCTCCGACGAGAGGGCGTCAGACGGCACTGTAATCAGGGCCTCCAGTGCGGCGGGCATGCCAAGTGCAGGGGGCTAGGTACATATTAATCCTGGCGGGAGGAGGGGGCAGTACTGAGGTGGGGGAATACTACCCACCTGTATCCCCCGCCCCCTCCCCATACCGCCCGGTGACACCTGACGAGGGGAGGGGCCGCCCTCATCAGTCCTGGGCGCCACATCGCTCGCCGCTAACGATGCAGCTGGCAATCTGTTATATAGGGGACCAGCCCCAATGTAGGCCGATCGAGCCACTCTGAGCAGCTCCCGGACCGGCCGCAACAAGAGCGGCTGGCATGAACAATAAGTCGATCTTTCAGTTTGCGTAGAGGGGTGAAATTAATCCATTGGCAGAGTAATACCCATATCAACAGGGAGGTGGATATTGCATTTACAATATTCAAATCTATTTTAAAGACATATATCAAATTCTGTTTCAGAAATGAACATGTCAGTTAGCTCGATTTAGTTCATTTCAGCACACTGCAGCCAGTTGGTTGGTTGTCTTACATCCCATCTGTGGTTCAAATCTCCAAAAGTCTTTAACAAGTCATGAGTAAAATGTTAAGAACCATCACAGCCATCAGTTAAGCTGGTCCCCTGGGCCCTCCTGATGACCGGTTGGTGGAGTAAACACGGCCAAATGGGCCGAAGATTATCTGTCTGAGACCTGGCCGGGAGGGCGGCAGCAGCAGGAGCAGCAGGTGGTGCGGGCAGGTGGTGGTGGTGGGGTGCGGGCAGGTGGTGGTGGTGGTGCCAGCAGCAGGCGGTGCCGGCAGCGCCAGGCAGGCAGCAGGCAGGCAGTCTGTGACGGAAGGCGGAGAGTACCACAGGCCTGAATGCCGGGAGCAGCTCGCTCTATGGAGTAGGCCCGTACCAGGCCGTCGTCGGTTCTGGAAGCAGCTACCAGCGGACACTTTGTAACCGTACAGCCATGGACCGGGTGTGGAAGGTGAACCGTGCCGTGTGCAGCCGGCTGGCCGCCGTCTACCGCAAGCTGCACTCGTCCACCTACCGCGGAGTCACTCAGTGCCTCAGGTAACGGCCCACCTAGATAGCGAGCAGCTCACACTGCCCGCACTGGGACAATAGTACTCACACTGCCCGCACTGGGACAATAGTACTCACACTGCCCGCACTGGGACAATAGTACTCACAATATCCGCACTGGGACATTTAGTACTCACACTGTCCGCACTGGGACATTTCGTGTTCACATTGTCCACACTGGGACAATAGTGCTCACAAGATCGGAAGTGGGCACTCGCGATAGGGACTAGGGAATTTGCATCACGGTCATATGATTCATAATCTATACCGGTTTAATCAAAATAAAACAGTACAAATTCAGAATCTATATCAAGCATTAACAGATGCTTAAGCTTAGGAGACAACAGTCATCACACTTCACTTAAATAATTCACGTAAATGAGTATTTTAGATAATAATGGAAGTGCGATGTGATGAGCACTTGAGCTCTAAATACATACATGTATATCAGAATCGCTGTACTTGCTTTTGTATGATATTTTGGACATGTAAGGAAAGTCATCCAATATATAAGTAGAATACAAGAGACATCTTTGTATTAAACACGTCGTATCGAATTATTTGTATTCTAGAAGCGGCGCTTTTTGCTCTGGGACAGGTACGCCGTATTGAACGAGTTAAGGAAGCAGATAGCGTTAAAATTCCCCGCAGTCCGCAGCCAACCTTTGAAGCCATAAAACCGTATTGGTTGATGTCTCAGGTAGTCGTGGTGCTTTCTCCTCACGCGTGACGCGAGGCCCATCTTCCACTCAGCAACACCCACCTACTGCCAAGCTTAACTCACCAACCCACCCACCCAACCTGTCCCCTACTCCAAACCTACTCACACACCTACCCAACCCGTCCCCATCCCCGTCAGTCCAAGCCGCGCACCCATATTGTTAAAGGCTTGGTCTTGCTGGCTGTGGCCTTTTAGTGGTGTAATATTCCTGTTTTACTCGGCGCCCAGTCTCGGGTTCCCCGCTGTGGCCTGATAGTGTCAGAGTGTGTCCTGAGGCAGACGCATCGAGTTCCCCTGATACTGCAATAATCATGGAGGCACTGACACTGCGATGGATCATTTATAAGAATATCCAGGGTAGGGGTAATCTGATTCTGCAGCAAGGGTGGGTGTGAGGGGAGAGCTACTTGATTTACCTGTACACAGGTATAACCATACAGAGTGACCACTGCACAGGGAAAACAGAAAAAGGGCCCCCAAAAAAAATCTCTGTTTGGGAAAACACGAAAAGATTAGTCCAAATCACAGGGAATCTAGTTTTCTCAAATTCTAAATTTCCGGATTCTAAAAGTGAAGGATTTTTGGCTTTCTTAAAACATATTTCCATTTGCTGGTGCTTGTTTGGAATCAAGCATGGGGGAAAAGACAGGAAAACATTGCTATGGGAAAGGGATAACAGAGAATTGGAAATTGAAACCTGAGTGGTCACCGAGCTATAGCTGTGAGTTGTGCATGGCTTGGGTTCATCTGTCGCAGTATTAGTGGTTATCGCATACTTCTCCTAGCACGTTAAGTGATAACAGTCGCACTGGTCTGCTGACGGGAGAACCACGACCACGCACGGAAAGCGGCTTTTAGTAGGCCATAAATCATGCATGGCAAATTTCATAATGTCGTTTTGCCCGTAGCCCCTTGGTATGTTGTGAGTGGCAGGTCATCCCTCACTCTTCTCTGGTGTTTACCGCGAGGCCCTGTATTCTATGAGTTTTACTTTACCGTCCATTTTGTGAAGCCATATGCACATTATACCAGAGAGAAAAGCTTAACTTTTAATCTTTCTGGTTATACCAATGCGTAGACAAATTTGTTTAATAATCACAACGACAGAGTATGATGAAACATGTTTCCTGAAATACAAAATTCCTTCAATTATGTTAAACCAACATTGAATTCTGAATTGAGTCCGATACAATCACCCACTAAAATTACCGATAATCCATACCTGCACCAAGTGCAAGAATGCATTGTCTTTTCTATAAGAAGCAACAAATAGGATATTCTGTGGGTCGCTGAAATAAAATGAAAATAGAAAGTACAAAAAAACATTTCGCTTAAAAAGGGAAAAAAGAGGCGTGATCTAGACTCGACAAGCTACCATTGCGTGTGTGTAGAATATTGCCTGTCGGGGCCATATGGTCAGATCAATAGGACTGAGGGGCTGGTGGAATGTGTCCACTAGCCGTGTCCCCGCCCTGTCCCCACTGACCACACCCCCTTCCCACCACCACTCGTGTCGCTATGTGCCGGTCAGCGCCGACCGGCCGACCAGTAAAAGCCATCCTCCAGGAAGCCCCTATATCCCACTGTGGGAGTGGACCTGACAGTCAATACGAATGGTGGCGGCAGGTAATGTATAGAAACGGGGCAGAGTCCAGTCTACTTACACGGCCCCGGCGGGCCGCTGACTTGGCCAAACACCCTGCACTCAAACTAGCAGTATTTTTACTGACCAGTCCTCCCTACTGACTTCCCCCTGACTACATAACACGGCCTACATAACACAGTCTATAGAACCTTCTTGTGGCCATTACCAGCCATTTCCGACTTTATTATACTGTCAATTTCATATTAAGCAATACCCATAGGCCTATATATGATCATTACCAATCTGGCATCATCACCTTTGCAATTAACGCCCGTGGCAAAGTCCTATTTCTACATACTACTCACACATCTGGCGCGCGCTCGTTCGACCCAAATCGAACCCATCGTTCCACCCAACCACTCCCTATACAGTGAGTCTGTGACACCAAAAGTATCAGTTACTTCTTGTTTTACTCCCACACCCATTTGTCTTGCGATCATAGCATAAAAGAAGTAGGTAAAATAACGCGCGGATCCAATTAGCGCGCGGCGGTGCACGCGGCCACCGGGGCGGCGGTAGGCTGTCCGATGGTATTTTAATGGGCGGCGGTAAGACGCGCGGCAGGGGGCGGCGGGATGGGGGACTGTCCCGGCCGATCGATCAGTACAGGCTCCACCAATTAAACCCAGCGCCCCGCACCGTCTTAACGCCACCCACACCACTAGGGGAGCGGGCTGTAAGGGCTTTGACCTGTAAGCCGCTCCAATCGGTGGGACATTACAACGGGGACCAAAACAAACGCCCTTTTCTCATGAGGTCTGTCTCGGCTCTCGGACTGAGGGCTGGGGGTAATGGGATCAATTTCTGTGTCTGAATTTGTCTAGATTTTTTTCCAATTCATTTTCAAAATCCCAAGATATTCAATAACCTTAGAAATGTCAGAATTGTTATTGTGTCGCACATACACTATCAAAATATTAATGCGATAACATCAATAACACGCTTTACATGTTATACAGTAAATTATACGCTAAGCTTTTAGCATGATAGAGGCATAGGCATTCAGATGGTGCCATCTATTGTGAAGAAAAATAAGATATTGGAAACGAAATAAAGGACCGGTGCGTTGTATGTCACAGTAAAGAGGCCATAACCCCGGGCCATCCGTCGTCTGAAATGAGTGTGTCATACTCTCAGGCCAAGTGGACACGGCGCCCTTTTCTGTTGACCCCCGAAAGCTTCACTGGCTAAGCCCTTTTGGGAGACCAGAAAAAAACACCAACTCGGATCCATTCATTCCTATAGGTTGACTTTTCCCATGGGTATCCGTGACGTTTGGTTTGTCTGGCATCACGATAAACCATAGTGGACGGGGGTAAATGGTGTGTATTTCATTTCCCCTATACGTGATCCCCTTCTATGGGGCCAGACGCGCCCGGACCCCACCAAGCAGATAATCATAGACCCGTATGACGTACTGCTTAGCCCCTCGGCTTGGGAGCTTATAATGGTCGCTTCGTGCTGGTGTTCTATTATCTATGCCTGACCAATTCTCTCTGGATGCCCTGCTGAACTCCAGTAGATGAATGGAAAAATGAGTGTACAGCTAATACTGTTGTTTTTTTTGTTAAAAGATCTTTTCTAGACTTTGAAAGAGTCATTAATAATGATGTATTTCAAATATTTATTTCTTCGCTACAGCTGCCACAAACGAAAATATACCGCGTTTTACTAGTATCGATAATAAATGAATTATTATGGTTACTATGAAAATATAACAAACAGAATTTCCGAATGACAGATGACAACTATCTTCCCAGACATAACGTAAGAAAGGTAACTTATCAGCTTTAATGATTTAACTTTGTAATAATCATGTTTGGTGAAATTCGAGTTGGCATTTTGAGACCAGCTTACTTCAGAAAAAAGACACACAAGCAGTGGCGCAGCTGGTTGGCAATTCACCAAATAAGGACGGGCCTGGGGTCGTTGTCCCCCCACTGCTCCTGAGGAGGAGGAGCGGGGCCCGCCAGGTCCGTTTAGTCTGATGCTGATGGTCAGATGAGGTCTCCTTACCATCCAGGCCGTCTCCCAGAGATAGAGACTGTGTAAGGTCCCATGTGAGTGTACCTCAAGCCCAACGAAAAACACGTATTTTTTACCGGGTGGTTCGACACAGAGGTTAAGGAAAAATGTGTTTTAAAACTTTTAAGACATTTTACTAAAGCAAATGGAAAACGCAGGGAATTTACTTTCCCCAGCTTCTGAATTTACAGCTTCTTAAAATGCAGAAATTAGCATTTTTCGAATAGGATATTTTCTTTTTGAATGGAATTTAAATCTTATTATTTTCATAAATAAACACATTTCTATTTGTTAAATATGAAATGCATTACAGCGGGAATTGGATATGAAACGGAAAACACAGGGATTGGAAACTAGAATTTGAGTAGTGATCCTGATTGACAAAGCAGACACGAAGAGGGATCTTTGGTCGTGGATATCCTGAGCTAAATTGGGAATGTGGTACCAGTCATGTGACTACCATGGTCGTGGCTCAATAGACCAGGAATAGTGATTTAGTTACGGTTTAACATGGCTGTACCCAGAAGTAAGTATTAATACGTGTAGATAGGTTTCCAACCGCATCATTATCGAAAGCGTTCTGTTCGAAAGTCGGTCTGATAGATAGAGAAACTATCTTTGCCGATTGCCCGTTTCCTGTGTATCCTGGGCATGTTCTAATGGCAGGTCTTTGAATATAATTACTCCTCTCAAAACTTGCAAGCTCGCTCATTTTATGTCACGACAATTTCGACCGTTTCATTGGCTTATGATTAGTCACTCCATAAAAGAACATGTCATCCTGCCCACGTGATTTCGATCTACTTTTTTTTTGGTAATAATACAATACCAAAACGGGCTCCCATCATGATAGTGGCATAGCCCACCCCTGCCTCTATATAGTGAGGTCACTCCAGGATGTCAGGGCGCCAGCTTCTCCGGCCGACTTGCCGCCCACTGTAGCGCCCCCTGTCCGCCCGGACCTGGATCACATCAGTGCGCTGACCCTGTTAAAAAAGGCTCGGCGCCCGGAATGGGCAAATAACACTGGCCCTGTCCGGAAAGCGCCAGCCCCGCGGGTTAGCCCGCCTCATTCTCCCGAGCCCCGAGGTAGGTCCCGTGCAGAAATGGGGGGCTTGTGAATAAATAAGGGCGCTATCGGCGTGCTTTGAACAGCCGCGTGACAGGCAAGCCTTCGGGCTCAGCGATGAAATAGATCTGATAGGCCTTTTTCCAAGTTGTCTCCCAAGAGGAGGGGAAAAAACAGGATGGCGTTTGTGAAATGCACCGGGCGAACTTGAGATTGTTGTCATTGTTCCGGGGAGAACTGGAGCTGGTTATGATAGTGATGATTTGATTGAGAATTGGTTAGTTTTGATTTAAAGATGAGCAACGTGCTCAAGCTAGATCGGAAAGCTTTAAGTATTGTATCACGTGTATGGCAGATCTGGAGGCCAGATCAAACGTGTCACGATCCGGGATGATTGAGATCAGCTTTGCCAAATTAGGCTGTTGAGAGAGTGACTTCAGCTTTGTAAATCGAGAAAAGTACATATTTGTTCAAACCCACTACCCCGACCATCCGCCATGAGATAATGTTAGCGTGACACTCCAGGGACAAATTGAGTTTATATTTTATCATGTGCTGTGTTATTTCGTGCCGCTGGTCGGGTCTGGGGACGAACATTCCAGACAAGACATAGACTCTCGGTCGTTGACTCACACTTAAGACGAAACTTTGACTTTGAGCCAGAGATGACGACACAGGTCAGAGGCCAACGTCTTATATAGGTCGCGGCGGGAGCAGCTCAGCGCCCCGAGTGAGTGAGTGGGTGAGCAGCGCGTGGGTGGACGTGGAGTATGTTCTGGTCAGCAGTCGTCCTACCTCCCACCCCTCCCCCATTATACACATACCGACGTGATGTGTGTATATATATACCTAAGACGCAGCATCCCACCAGCTCAGTCCTACACACACCGACCACAACAACTGCTACAGCCCCAGCTTGTACCCCTACATACTCCCCGCACCAAGACTCACTCACAGCTGGCCGGAGTTACGCTGGAGGACAATCCGCCTCCTGTGTCTGCCCGTCCTCCCGTACCTGGACTGTTAACAGTGTCGGGCCGCCCTCCAGTGCAGAGGCGGCGACGTGATTGGATTACCGTCGGGCCTTCTGGCCGAGACGACTTCCATACAGCCGCCGCCACAAAGGGAGAGGAGAGGTCCGGCGATCCTTTTAACACCGCCATATTGACCACCTTGATCGTGATCCGCGGCTGGCCGCTGATCTCATCCAGGTGGACGCGCACAGGGACCCCTCTTTGGTCATCGTCTGTAAAGGCCAGGAGGAGAGAAAGGAAACCTGGCTAGTGCGGTTATAGAGGACCGGCAATAGGCTATGTGACGCAGGAAGACCGGAGGAAGAAAAAGTGAAGAGAAGATTAAAGCCCCTGTGTGTGTGGTGACACCTGCCTCTGCTAGCTGGCAGTCGGGGGTTGATTATCCCTTAATTACGTGGGCGTTCCTCACTGGAGGACCCCTTCCTGGTTTGATCTACCTCCCGGCAAGACAATCACAAAAACGCCATGTCGTTTGTAGCAACCCAGAGACTTGTGCTGTACGTATATCATTTGGAATTATTTTTATTTTAACCCAACCCGATTCTTGCCTCCAATCTTTTTAACGATCTCCCAGAGGATCCACATTATCTCTCCCATCTCATTTCCGTATCAATATGACGCCAGTAGTGTGTCCCTGGTGTCTAATATACCCGGATTTGTCTCATTTCAAAACTTCATTCAGTCATATAACCGGAGTGGTAGCTTTACTACAGACATCGGTATTTATGAGCTTGAGTCAGGCTTCGCAATTTTATCTGTAAATAAGATCTAATGCTTTTTAACTTTTATCCCTCTTCTTTAAGGTTGGTCTTTTTCCTTCTGTGGCGAAAGTCGCTTTGAGCTGGCATTTGAGTTTTAAAAAACCACGTCGGGAAGACGGTCTTGGGGGACTTTGCTGGGTGCCACCGTAACCGTATAAAGCCGCCATATCTGGCGCTGTGCCTGTAAGCACAAGGGAGTGGATGATGGAGAGCTGGTCATATAAAGTACGTTATCAATTATTCCCAAAGTGCCACGCAATGTAGCCCACGGTCGGTGTATGTATAACACCTCCTCCTGGGCTCATGGATAGTAGGGTGTAGGGTAGAAGGGAGTGGGGGTGGCGTCAGGGGAAATGTATATACTAGCTAAATGCTGATCTAGGGAGTACAGTTAGATATTTATGTGGCTATCTGTACGCAATGGTATTATACGCCTGACGTATAAACTAAACATTTCGGTAAATGACATGATTATGTTGGCATATTTGGTTTTCAAAGACATTAATGTTACCCTTTTTTAATTATGATTTAAATAAGGTTGGTTAGTCTAGATTGCACTGAACCGAATTTCCAAGGACTACATGAGGTGTTTTTTTTACCTCAGGCGGCAGTCTCATTATTGTCGCTTTCTTGACATTTTTTCCCCAACAGCTGCCATTGTTTGCGTTGAAGTCTTCTTCCAAAGTGCTTTGCAGATACTTGAATTAGGCCGAGACCCGAGAGTTCTGTGCAAGTCCAAACAAACAATTAGAACACAGACGTCTTGCCGGAAATTACTAAACTACACAGGAGGAAGAGGAGGAGGGGGCGTCAGTCGCAGCTCGTATTTAACACCCAGATCCTCTACTCCTCGTAACCCCATGCACCACACCAAATCCAATTTGCCTGGATCTCCACAGCTCACACCCTTTCAGAATTTATCTATATTTGATGTCGCTTTCCACAATACCTCCATATCCCTTGAACACTCCCATCCTGGACCAGTACCAGGAAAGGTGTCAAAATATGGAGAGTTAGTTGTCGGTGCTGCCCGGTATATTACCCATACATATTTATCAGGGCGGCCGCCCTTCCTGGCCGTTTGGTGGTGGGTGATAGTGTATGGGGTTGGTGCGTTGACAGACGGAACATACAGACGTGTCATGGAGTATATCTGGGTGGGACATATCGGCCGTGCATACCGTCTGGACATATAGCGATGATACCATTCGCCATATACGTATATGGTCCATACTGCGGACATATATGATATGCCTACCTAAATATTGCTGTTACTGCCTTACTGACTCTGGCAGCATTCTAGGATGTAACTTATCATAATATGATTAGTTTCTACGGACGTTCATAATATTATTATGAACGTCCGTAGAAACTAATTGATGACAAGGAACACGATTTTCCCACGAAATTATCAAACCCAAACATTAAATGTAATCAAAGTAAATATCAGTTGAATTAAACGTCCGCAGAATGATGACATTGTTTACTTTGAAAAGAGACCTATATTAATATCTATATAAGGAATATATTAAGGGGACTTTGTTGATACAATGCAGAGGACATAATTTATGTCGCATAATATTTTAAGCGATTTACTGTGTCTCCTCCATATCCAGAGGCCGTGGAGACCTCCCCAGTCTAGGGTACTACTAGTGCGCCGATCCTAGACTAACCAAACATTGCGCCCACTCGACAAGGCTCTCCCACCGCCAGCTTCCAACCAGCTGCATCACATACTTTTTGTACTTTATTATCCATTGGAGAGTTAGATTAGATAGCCTGAGTAGGTAGGGTAACCAGGACGTCCTGTTCGGTCAACTGCCGTATTGATAATGTAATTTTTCGTTAGAATGTATGTTGTTCTCGTTCTTTTTTTAAAAAATGAATTACTCAACAAATTAATTATGCATGAAATTATAATTATGGAATCATTTTAGATAATTACTAAGGACGCTATCTGAGCCAAAGTTACCAACAATTATTGTTCCTATATGATTCCCCAAGTTGCTGTGCATGAGATATTTGCTATTAGCGCAGCACTCCCAATTTCGACCAGATCTAGGTAGCTCTGCAGTGTCTGGCTTGTGACCCAATGAATATGCACACACTCTCTCCGCAATGAGACAGATCTAACATTAAGTAGGTCGTTCCTGTAACATCTTCCTTTCTACAGCAGAAACGCTTCCCTTACGTATAAAGAGTTGACCAACTCGGAACTCTTGGCAGGGACTTTTATTATCAATAGAACTAGAAATGTGAATGGTCACTGTCTGAGCTCATACATAAGAGGGCAGATCTAGGAAGCTCCGCAATGTCTGGCTTGTACATGACCAGATGAATATTCACACGCTTTCTCTGAAATGAGATAGATCTAACGCAAAGCAGCTTATTCCTGTAACGTCATCCCCTCTACAGCAGAACCCTGCCCCCGACACGTTAAGAGTGGGCTGACTCTGAACTCTGTCATAGCCGCCGCCTCCCGGCAGCTTAGACAAGATGTAGTATGATTTACCGAGAGGAATTAATTAGATTCTTAGGCAGGGCTCAGAGGGGATAACGTATGAATTGCTCTCTATGGCCTCTATGGGCGGCGCCTCCGCCACACGCCTGCGGAAGGTATCTATTTCCCCTCCTGCCCACCTGCTGGTAACAGGCCCTGTAGGGTAACGTTAGAAGTTCTGTCTGCCCCACCTTGTCAGGCCCTGTCCCTGTCCTTTCCGTGTCCCTGTCCTGCGTGTCGTTTGATCGCCCAGACATGGCTACTAGTCGGCAGAGTGACCGCCGGTCGGGTTATGATTCAATCAAGCACTCGGCGAGGCTTGCCACTTGATGCATGGGGGAGAGGTTGTCGGCCGGCTTAGGGCTGTGAGATACGGACCCCACCCCAGCCCCCAATTCCAGCCCACCCTACGACGACGTCAGGAAGCCACCGCCCACTCCGCCGGGAGGAGTAACGAGGAGGGAGGGGAAGCCAAGAAAGCACTCTCTTTGTAGCCGTCGAAATAACGAGCTCTTGCTCTATCGTATTTCGGACTGCGCCCCGTGGGTTGCTACCGACTACCGGGGAAAGCTGCTTGCGACGAAAACTAATTATTGCCGGGATCCCGTGTAGCCAAGACGTATGGAGACCGAGCTTCAGGGGGCACATTATTGTTCATGGTTCCCAGCTAGTACGCAGTTAGGGACTTTGCAGACTTTCCCCAAGTCCACACGTAGAAGTTTGGGTCTTTTCTCTGTATTTATTTTTATGTTTCGCCAAGAGAATTACAGACAGGAATTGAAGGAAATGAGTTGTGAATTAGCCCCCAGAGAAGGGAGCTTCATTTGGCGTGGTATTCGGTCTTGACGGCTGTGAAGTGTTTTCCCTGCCCTGACTGCCGACTTAAGCCCTAACTCAGACCATGCAGAATCCCTTACAATGTCTGAGACGTCATGTTTCCGTCACACATTAATTTCCTTCAGCTTAGTGGGGAGATATCCTTTAAAATACCAAAATTTCTTGGATTTTGTATTGCCACAAGTCTTTTTATGGTGATTAAGGAACAATCCCCTTCCTTCCCCTCCACGCAGGCACATATTAAACACACACACACAGAGTAAAATAATTTTACATTACATAACCCTTCACGGAACATAATGCTTTCTGTAATACTGGGAGGCTGCATGTTGAGCAGTGCGGGATTTTTGCAGTGGCTTCTTTGAGCTGCTCGTCACTGGTCACGGGATCTGGTCGGTTAACAGACCGCTGCCTATTTAAACAGAAAGCCGCATATTCAACAGGCACGACTCTTTGAGTAGACGAGACAAGTTAGTGCCGTCTGCTGCCCTGTGATCGACGGCATGTTCAGTGGTCCCCAGACACGCGTTGTACCACTGAAATAGTATATGTGAAAAATGCGCAAATTGGAAAATTCCAGAAACAACTGCTGATATTCTTTTCGTATGGTGGTGGAGGGCTAGGTTTTCACAGCTTGCCAATATTGAAAAAGATGTCTTTATAAAAGCATATTTTATTATGGGAGTTCTTAGTTGAATTTCCAAATCTTAAAAGAATAGATGTTGACCAAAGCTGTGTTGAGCTTTACTTTTAACAGATCTAATCATAGAACAGCCCTGCGCTTAACCCTCTCATCAAATCACGTTTGAGGCTTTACATTTAAAACCATCAAGGTATAGTATATTGCTCTTTAACTATCTGGGCTCTCTGTGCCACACGAACACAGAAGCTCTGTCTGTATTAGAGGATATGATGTTAAATAGAGTGGCTCCGGATGGAGAGAGCTCGTTTTAGGGAAGCCACTGGTTACTGGGGAATCATACATGTCGGAGTATGGTTTGATGTTCAGAGAGCTCCAGCACCGCGCTCCATTAACCATTCCATTTTAGGACCCACTCGATGTATCACATATGTGTACATGTCGATGATGAGTGGTGGGGCCCCTGCCCTGGAGGAATGGGGAGCAGTATGGGCGCGGGACGTCCCCTGAAGTCATCAGCATCACGCCCAGCAGGGGAGGGGCGTGTGTATATTACCGGCCTGGGTAAACACACGGCCGGATCATTTAATCCACTGTCCGCCGCCCGATAGACACGCCGCTCATCTGTGAAAACATGTCGTTTGTGGCCTGCATTGATGCGTTCTGCACCAGCAAAGGGGCTGGATCGGCCAGGCAATTTAGATTCATCGATTATCGCGAGTGTCTTTCTTGTTTTTTGGTCCAACTGGGAAAGCCTGTTATTTTTAGTCCGCTTTCAAATGTAGCGGCTAATGTAATTTATTCCTCTTTGAGGCGGCCTGGCATTAGTATGGGAAGTGGGGTAGTGACTTTCAGGGCCCCATCGACCCTGCAACCGGTGCCTCCAGGGTCTGGGGGCCATGCGGGGCGGGCCCAATGCCCTGGAGGGGCGGGCCGGCGGAGCAGGGCGATATGGGAGGGCGCGGGTTTGGTTCCATGCAACAGGAGCATGCAGGAGGCGCGCCCTTATCCCCTGGAGAAATTCGTAGCAATTAAACTGGTTGGGCGGAGGTTTTTTGTGGGTAAGTAAGCGATGCGGTAATATTGGTGGACGGGCCGGGCGGTAGGCAGGCGGCCGCGGGATGCGCGCGGGTCCATAAAGATTACCCAATGAGCTGCTCATTGTTGGGGAGGTGAGCCGCTCACGTAGAAGCCTCCTGTGGGTTATGAGAACTGGATCATATAGAACTGTATTGGTGGAGCAGTTTTAAACCAGCTGAAGTCTGTTTAATATGGCCAGCAGCCGTTGGTTTAAGATAGAAGCTTAATTTGACGTTGGCTTCAAGGGATGTTTCGAAGATCTAGGTTTATGGATGTGATTAGTATTTTTCCCAATCGTACCAATTCCAATAAATATCTAAACATGAATTGCGCCATGGTGGCAGTTCAGCATTGGAGTCAGATTATATTGGCCCTAATTCTTAGTCCTAATTCCAACTCTAACCCATGGTCTAAAAGGGGCTATGCCTGGAATGGTTGACTACCGGTGCTATTCGCCTCAGCTTCCGTCTACCTGTAACACTATTGATCTTATCGGAGGAGAAGGTGCTAGACGCCTCTCATACCCTCTTTGAATTTGCGTTCATTCACACCCACCACAATCTATATTTTGGTTCTCGTTAACCAGTTTAGTATAGGCCATCTTTATGCTCTCCCCCTAAATCCAATTGGTGCTGTCAAATAATTTATTGACGACTCGGGATGGATTTGACAGATTGAATTTGGAGAGGGTAGTGGGGCACAAAGTGCATTGGTCTCCTTCGGGAGGCGCCAGTGTCTGGGTCAGAGAGGGCTTCACGTCGGGGGCACCTGACCGGTCCGATACATCTTTTATCGCCCACCTTAGCCGGCGACCTGTGGGGCTCGGCCCGGGGGGGGGGGGGGGGGGGGCGATCAATGTCTGCCCGGTGCTAAGGGGAACAATGACCGGGGGTGGGGTCCCGTCAGGTCCTGTCGGCCGCCACACCTGGGGCCCGCACATTAACCCACGCCTCCAGCACCTCCTCCAGCACCTCCTCCAGCACCTCCTCCAGCACCCAGCCATCTACCACCTGGGATATGCGCCTGTAAGCCTGCCAAACGTGTTGACAAGGAGAGATCCGGAGAGAGACCGACCAAAACACCTCAGCCTAATCTCAGACCACACTGTTGAAACTATATTTACACTGAAATTTACAATATACTCTTGCTAATATGATATTGACTGACTGGATTCGTGTATGTTAAAAATGTTTTAAATGACGGTAATCTTTTGCTTCGTTGCAGACTTGGCCATGGCGGCCGAGAGCCCTACCAGACACATCAGAGGAAGATTTCCCAAGGCAACAACCAGCCAGGTTAGTCGTGAGCTTTTAGTCCCTTATCGCCGGTCCCCCAGCCCCTGTTAGTGGCGGTGGGTGGCGTGCAGCCTCCTATCAGCGCCCCGACCACCGCCCCACCACCCACCACAGTGGTGGTGTGAATTGTCAAAGTGTTTTAACCCACCTGTCTGTCGGCGCTCTTGCAGCGAATTATAGATTTTCCGATATCCAATTCTCTCCACTCAAAAATTTCAATTTTCCGAGATTGCCGTGGCATGTTTTCCGTGCAAGCCATGTCAGAAAACCCGGTTAGTTACATGTGATGAAGGACTTGTGTTTGTTAACAATGGCCCACAAGCTGACACATTTTACTGGTTCGTTCTGCACTGTACTGTTTTGATTTACATGGATGTAAGACTTGGAAATTGGGCAATTAAATGCAGTGAAATATAAAAAGTAAAAAGTGTAGCCGTGTGACTGACGTGTCAACATGTTCTTCCCTCGAGCTCCATGTAGTACTGTGAAATGAGATAATTCCACAATCCCCTGAACAAGAGTGGGCTAAGTACACTTCGCTGTCTCGATACTTCCCTATTATTATGTCGGAACCGTGGCGCTAACTGCCCAATCGGTGGCCAATCATAGTCACATCTGCATCTTGGCTGACGAAAATTGGACTTGGATCATAAAAAAAACTTGTCAGTAGATGGAGAGGAGGGAAACTAGGTAAAAACTGAGAGTATATATAAGTGTGATTGTGCTTGGCGGGCGGTTATTGTGGACTGATTGTGGAGATTCACGGGGTACTAGTGTATGGGTATTGGTGGATGATAACCTTGGTGTATTATAGCAGGCCCTACACCCACCAGGGGCAGTGTATATATGGGGTTAGATCATTGAGGGACAGTACTACAGACACATCCTCGTCTTGTCACTGGTAAGATATGGAGGCTGAACAAGGACGTGGACGCTAAAGCTTGACTATCTCATTGGTCACGGCCTTTCCTGAGCTTTCTCCCCGAGTGGCCACGAAGCCTATCTGGATATTTGGGACCCGACAGGCTTGACACTGTTGTGACGGCTGGTGGTTGGGTACAAATTGAGTCATTTTTAAGGTCCGCTGCACAGGGAATACGGGAAAAGTAGCTACAATATCGAATACTCTAACATGGAAAATACAGGTCAAGCTTCTAGATTTCCTATTTCTACAGAACTTAGAACATTTCGTCGAAGAACTCGCCGCATTTCAATGAGTGATTTTAGACGTGTCTCAATTAATGTCCATGGCCGGATTTAAATAGCTTCTATTGTCATTACCCCCTGATTCTTTACAGAATTTCACAATTTCTCTCTTTTAAATCCACAGTTGCAAATATTTATATGGCGGGCCAACAGCAGCAGCAACAGATGCAACAGCAACAGATGCAGCAACAACAACAAATACCCCAGCCACCGCCACAACAACAACAACAAATGTGGGACAACATACCGCAGCCACCCAACCCGATGGCTTCCCAGCCTCCACAGCCACCCCAGCCTCCCCCAGCCAACATCCCACCCGCGCCCCCCGGGCCCCCTCCCCCACCCAGCGGCCCCCCAGCGCCCCCTGCCCCGCCCCTGGGGGGTGGTGCCCCGCCCGCCCCGCCCCTACCCACAGGAGGAGCCGCCCCTCCGCCCGCCCCGCCCCCTCCCCCGCCTCCCCCGGCGCCGGCGCCGGCCAACACTGCCCTGCCCCCGAAGGCGCCGCCCGCGCCCCCACCGCCGGGCCCTCCAGCAGGTCCTGGAGGCATGTCGCCCGGCGGACTGGCCGCTGCCCTCCGCGGAGCTACCCTCAAGAAGGTGCAAAAGGTAGGACCATGTTTAAACATGTTTAGGTTTCTTGGAGAAAATCAAATAAATTATTATGAAAAAGCAAAGCTCATGTATTAACCGTGTACTACTTGAAGATGCCCATAATGATACAATATCGTGCATGTAAATCAAAACGTGTTACTGCTGCATAAACCAAATACAACCAACCGTAACCGGACTGGCATCAACACTTGCAAAAAGAGATAGATATCAACTTAATTTAGTGTATCCGTTTAGAGAAGTACAAACCGCTTTAACTAATGTACCCAACTCGTTGCCCGCCAGAAGGATGAGGACAAAGACGGTACTAACTACGCGGCCAACACGGGCACGATAGGACGGGCCGGGCTGCCCGGCATCCCGGGCGCCGACGACATGATGACGGAGATGGCCAAACGGCTGAGGGAGCGGCGAGCCAAGGCCGAGGGACTGCAGACGGTCAGTTTAACTGGAACTCTAGGAGAAGAAATACCCTAGAAAATCGTATATAATGATATTATGATAATTACGTAGATTAACTTATTTAATAGATATGATTTTAAAAGGGCAGCTTTTATTTGATATCTCAATTTAGAACAAAATAGTCCGCATATACATATATGTATGTGTTTCAATATACGGAAGATGTCGCTCCAACAAAATGTATGATTCCAAATTTCGATTTAGATCAACACATGGATCAGAGCCTCGTATCAGTAAAATAATTTGGGTCGCTGTTAATGTTTTTTTCCAGGATACCCCAGACGGAAGCGGAGGTAACAACGACAAGAAGCCGTGGGAGAAGACCAACGGTAACGGAAACAAACCTGGCCAAAACGGATCGGAATCCCCCAAAGTCGGTCGGAAGTAAGTGTAGCGAAAACAAAGCGATGTTATTTTCTCCACACCTTTGAGCTAACCCGATCTCACTTACGTATAACCATATTCTCCGCCCCGAAGGGTTTGGTTTTTCTGTTCCTAGAGTGAACCAGCAAAGGGAAAAGTTTATGCTAGAAGCAGTAAGATGCTAGTGGCCAGCTTGCTGGGTGTGTAACAACCTGTTAACTTGCCGACTTATATGACCCGTAGAGCTGACGCCTTAATTTCCTAATTGATATTCATTCATCTGCCAGGAACAACAGCCAGTAAGTGTTCGACCGTTCTCCGCTGCTAAGTTGGTTTGCCCCTAAAGAGTGCGCCTTGTGCTGCTGTAGAATCAGGCTATGATATTGAAGAGAATCTAAGGCTTTCATACAGGCAGTTTATTGAATTGCTCAGAGTCAAATTTATAACGCCTCTTCAGAATATATAATCTATAATATAATCAGATATTAATCTTTGCTGCACAACACAAAAATTACGTAGTCGAGCTTAGACAGAATGAAACAAAAATTGACTTCTTTTAGTATCAGCTTTGTGATAGGCAGTCGAGCCACGAGTGAAAGTGAATATATTTCTAGTGAAATTCTCTCTTTTAGATTGGTATTCTCTCTTTAGAGGGCAGCACTCTTCTTACTCAGTAGTCTCTGTTTAGAATATCTATCTAGTCCATAGACGTCAACGTTAGGACGTAAGGAAGCACCTGGAAATTGCATAACACTAGACAATTGGGTGCTTCATTGACGAGTTAATGCCGATGTTACTTGATTTAAGACGTATATCTTCATGTGCTAACCCCTTGACTATTTTGACATGTATATATATATCCGTTTACTATAAGGCCTCATCCCGGTATCCGTGTGTGTGTATTTCACTGTAAGCTCCATAGTTGGCTTTGATGGCATTGAGTATTTTTGTATACATTGTCTTACCTTTGGTATATAATGCGTCATACTTTGTTATGTGAAATTCCGTTAAGTTTTGTCGCTAAGATTTACAATTCTTATGAAATTCTCATCAACGTCCTTGTAATTATTTTTCACGTAATTGGCACGGATCAAATTCATCGTTTCTTGTGATTCAGCGAAGCATTGGTGAAACAATCAAGCATGTTTCAAAAGACCAATTTCCAATGGTTTCTTTGAAGTACATTTTTCTCGTGGGTTCTTGAAAAAAAACTTACAAGAAGCTACTTTTCCAAACTCCATTTTCTTCGTTTCATTTTATCATTATTCAGGATTACTATTTAAGTAACTGCACTCTTCCTTGTGTTTGACATAACAAAGTTGGCCCTCCCTTGGATGTAAATCACCTCATTTTTCCACACACACACGAAAATGTATTTGTTGTATATATAGTTAACCCCGAATGTATAATGTAACACTGTCTACAACGTGTTAGACTTTAAGGTACACCTAATGTCGTTTTTCACGTGTTTCCATGATATTACTGATCTCCAATTCCTGTGTTTGGACCTCCGACCTCATTCGGTCTTGGTCCATATTGCACTATTGGAGGTCAGTGATATTCTGGGAAAGAGTAACAAAGTGTATGTTTATACACCTCGTCAAGCTTAAGTTAACTTAATCCAACTAGAAATAACTTAATTTGCACAAGACCAAGCTCCTCAGTAAAATCAACAAGAAAGGAGATCTAGAGATTCTTTGGCTTACATTTTCGAAATTCCATAAGTACCAACTTGAAGGATATCTATAGATGGTCAGCATTGCTAAAAACAAAAGGTACATTGATAGGAAAATGTATAGTTCACTGGGAAAGAAAGAATTAGCTACGCTGTTAAGCTTCATTTGATGTACACTTTCACATTATGTTCCACAATGGTAAAGACCGATTACGTCCAAACCCATGTAATGATGCGTCAGAATCTGCACAGTCGATATAGTTAGAGAAAAACAATTAATAAGGAAAAATATACTACTACATTCTCCGACAACAATGGTTAACTTGGCAATTATTAGATATTAACAAAACAACAACTCATATGCCCTGTATGGTGGGTATCCCCGACATAATATACATTCATATTAAAGAAAAAAGTGTAATATTCAACATATCTAAGATAAGTAGTTCAACTACAAAGGGGGGGGACAAAGAAAAAAAGTGCAACCTGAGGAGCTGGTTACGTGGTCGGTGGTGGTGCGTGCTGGTGGTGTGTTAGTGTTAAGCATGCCTTAACAGAACTTTTGTTTACATGTGATTAGTCGCAGGTTCAAGTCGCTGACGGGGCAGGAGAACATCTCGCTGCCCACGTCCAACGGCACGGCCAGCGTGCTGTCGACGGGCGAGCTGGAGCAGCTTAAACAGGAGATCCTCACCGAGGTGCGGCAGGAGGTGCAAAAAGCCAAGGCCGAAATCATAGAAGGTCAGTGCCCAGCGGCGGGTAGAGGGAACAGGCACTTGGCAAGGCCGTCTTTGGGTGTACATGTGTAAAAGTGAACGAACGCGCAATTTTATACAGGCAAAATTAACCACTACATTTCCCCATGCCCGGTGTATACGGGTATTCTTAACAGCTCATAGTCTTACTATTTCGAAATATTTTATTCTGTTTGTGAAGATGAAATATAAACTTCGTATTCCGCTCACGTTTATATTTTGAATCAGAATATTTCATGATTTTGTAATGAATTTTGCAATTGATATTGAGTAAAGGTGGTATTGTGCTCTGAATTAACTGTATTTTTTAGTGATACACCGAAGGATTTATGAATATTTTATCTATGGAAAAAACACGTTTGTGCATGCAATATCTTTGTATTAATTTTCTGTTTTCCAGCTATCAAGGCAGAAATAAATCGAAGATAACACGTAAATCGTTAGGACCATCTGGTGATGGAACGTCGACTGATAAAGCTGCTGGTGCTGCCGCCTACAGGCAATCACATAAACTACTACCACTTCTACCGAGGACTCACTTTGCACACGCCACGCAGGCCCCGGGAAGTAACGGACTTTGGAGGGATAGGCCCTGAAAAGTAACGGACTTTGGAGGGATATGCCCTGAAAAGTAACGGACTTAAAACGGATAACCAAGCAGACGACCAACAGCCAAGCGCTCCCACGCCAATTTACCATACCAACAATAGCAAGCTGGAAGTTTAGAAAACAAACGTGATGCTTCATACTAGTTGCCTATATTTTTTGATAGCCTTCGTGATATTAGGCATCATATTTGGTCGTATTGTTTGATGTGAAAAAAATAACAATTTCAATACCAGTGGGATCACGGGCACAAGTTCGATCCCAGCTCTTGCCTGAAGCGCTCGAACTATAGTTGATGATAACCAAAATAACGACATTTGATACGAAACACTCAGACTTTCGATTTAGCAGGGCCTACTGCAATACGACTTCCCCTGCTCGTGTGCAAAGTGATCCCTTTAGGGGGAAAAAGATCAAGTTCTGAAGGATGAAAATACACAAATGCAAAGTTGGGGAGGTGTTGGCGTGCCCCCCGGCCGTGTCATGGCTGGGTCGCAGGTCGTAGGGCCCGCCGTTAAGGACCTCAGCACCGACTGCACTTTCCACGACCTTTCTGACGTGCCATGGCCGGGAGCGGAGGTCACAGAAAGCGACGGACATCACCTCTACAGACATAGTGCTATCACAGTATATTATTATATACCCCCAAAACTAAGACGATCATGAGTATAATAACGGCAGATCTACATGGTACAGAATGTTGTGCTACAGTTTATTACCATTACTATTGTTGGTAGAGTCATGGATTTCCTTATGTCAATTCGTCTAGGATACTTAGATTTAGTGGGTCTTCCAGACCCATGCCGAGTAAGTGTAAATTGTTGGAGAGAGAACTAGACCCCGATTTTTGAAACACGATATAAACTTACTTATGAAAGGTGATTGTTACTATGAATGATTGACCAAGTTGTATAGCGACAAGAGTGTATAATAGTGAAGATGTTACAACTATAACGATGTCCCCCTGTCTCCCAGTTCTGGAAACAAGAAAATGTATACATTCATGTTAATAATGACATAGTAGATTTTGCCCACCAAGGACCTTCTCTCTAGTTTATCCTTTGATAATCCTCCCAAGACTAAAGAACAGACGGTGCCAAATCACAGCGGAGTAGACTAGTGATTGTCACCAGAATGTTTGTACAGATTCTATATTGTGACAGAAACCGCGGGATGCGGGCCCAAGACGTAATTAAATAACACTGTGCTGAGCCAGTCATTCAGTCCTTGTGGGCCAAGTATAGGATGGAACAGATTCATTCCAGTTTGTAGTACAGGGAAAGTTGTCAGTTTACCAAGGCTGAAGCAATCCTTCCCCTCCTAGTGAAACAAGAGACACTGCACGCAGCGTTTAGTGTTAAGGTGACGCCATAACGTAGTATTATAAACCAGAAAGTGGTACGGTCAAGTATGTGTATAGTTCCTGACTGGACCGAGAATCTATGGCATAATGTGTAAGTGATGATATGTTGATATTGTATTATCCATGCTCTTTTTTTTTCTTCTTTTTTTTTAATGCGGAGAAATGCTGATTTCGTATAAATTGTAATATGTGTGAAAAAGGTGCGAGTCACAATGGACGAAAGGTTTTATTTGTTAGGAATGTGTGAGGACGAGAGTGTTGGTGTAAAAACCGAGAAACTGAGCAAAGAATAGAATTGTATTTACCTCCATCCTTTTAAAAGACAAGGGACTTAGTGTGTAGGATAGAGGGGCGAGGGACCAGTTCGTTTCTACAGCCGGCATTTACCCGAATAAGGAACACACGGGCTGTAGAATAGAACCCACCTAAAATTGTGTGTTTTTAATTTAATATCCAGAACGAAAATGTAGAGGAACCCTCAAGATAAGGCGATTTTATAAGCTCCTTTGTCAGATCACATGTTGCTGTTGGTGAGTGGAAGGTGTGTGTCTAGTCGAGTCAAAACTTTGTACTGACCGGGCGCTTTTTTAGCACCATCTCCGACTTTTCTGCAGATCTTTCTCGGCGTCGGGCTTGGCGAAGGACTAAACAAATAAACGTGTACCTGTAACAGAGGTGTCAATGACTCGCTGGGGGCTTGATCCCCTCCACTGATGAGACACAGATATGGATGTAAAAAGTAGAGAGGGTGGTTTCGCTGGTCTGTTGATGTCGAGAAATACTCACTTTCTATTGGAGAAATAGGGGAGTAACAGCAGTTTGTATCATTATTATTTTTCGTGTTGACCATGTTAAAATATTGAACTATGACACTGCTGGATCCAGAATGCAGAGGCAACCGTCAACAGGACAATGTGTAGGCCTTTTCAAATGTGCGATGTGGGAATACATTGTGTTTTTTTCCTAGGGACACCACAGGTTCTTGGAAGTAAATGGAGTTGATATGAATCCCTTTGTTAGATTTGAACAATGAAATAGATGAAGCAGTACTTGTCGCTGACTATGGATTAAGAATGAACCGTGCCTCTGCCTCATGGCAGTGCCTGAAGGATATACTCTCAATATATTTGTCAGAAACCTGATAAAATACAGTTCCGTTTTTCTATGCAAACTTTGATCATCCTTCATTGAACGCTTGTCTCCTATCTACCTCTGCGTGCAGTAGGTGCGCACTCATGGCATTAGGAAGGCGCCAGACGAAATTGATGTACCTGACCTTAGTTAATAATTCTTCTCCAATCTTTTTAATCGTTACTGAAATTTTAAGTTTGTGATTAAACAAACTGTGGTTCCGTTTGTGTCCAGTGAAGATGTATTGATTTTACTTTAGAATGTACTTGACTATATATTATACTTATGAACTTGGTTAGAACCATCTTAGTTTTAAGTTATTCCCTGAAATTGCTTGTGATATTCAACACTGCAGTTCCACATCTCTCATGACTGGCCCACGTTTAGAAATATATATATATGTATCTGAGCATACCCCACGAATTCAGTAAACGCCTATTCCATTTCTGGCAATGTTTTACCTATGAACGAAATTCCGTTGAATCTTTTAGAGTTGGCAGGGGTATATTACAACAACAAATCCATCCTATATGCTAATCCTCCAGCAATATACAAACAAGCTGCGTTTGCTCAGACTAAAGAGATGTGGTGCTCCAGTGTGGGCCTTTTGTGATCTAGTGTAGACGTTTGGCGCCCTCTGGGGGCCTAGGGGAGAGCTACTCACTAGGGGGCGTCCCCCGTGAAACCGCTGAATTCTCTCCATACCGACTTTGGGTACAGATTAAAGTATAACAGTGAGCGCACCGCTGACAACACATACTGAGTGGTGAAAAATACCATGATGTTGTGCAGATGTAAAGAGGACTGGAGAATATGATTTAAAGTACTCAAGTGTCGCTTGGACATAGCCAGCATGCTGAAGGCAGATGTGTTAAGTCAGCGTTATAGTCTAAACCACTACACGCTTGTTAATGTTCCTGTTTTACATTGAGGCACAATGAAGTAATTATTCTCACTAATTAATTCTTATGAGATCACTGCCATTGGTTTTTAATGACAGAGACAGCACGGGAACAATATTATGGCTTCTCACTTTTAATTCGTGCAGGCAGACTGTTCGCCTCTTTTAACTCTCTGTGTGTTTTGTAAACACGAGGCTGAGGTTATTTTCCAGTTGACCTAAATGATATCCGGCCTGGTCATGATACCATAGCACGTATAGACATAATTATGTCGGCAGTATTTGCACTACCCACCGGTATAGGTTAACGGCGTTGTCCCATGGCTTGTCACTGTCTGCAGATAGATCTGCCAGCGTTGTTTTACCACCACACCCTAGTTTTTAATTAGGACTCCAACACATATATGTTGCTTCATTTAGTTGACAATGGTAAAGTATGGATGAAAGGCACACGTGTTGAGACTGTACTGGATCGTAGTGTACGACTGGGGTGTGAATCAGTGTGCGGGTGTGGGTGTGAAAAGTGGGTGTTAAGAGGTGCCAAAGACAAACCGATGTCTTCATTGCCAATAGTTGAGTGTATAGTAATGCGAACTCCAGTCTGCGGGCCCTACATATCTCCAAAGGTGTCTAAGTGACCACGGCGGGGCGGACTTAGGTCTCTTGCCAATAACGTGGACTGACACGTGTCAAGCGGTCAGGATAGCAGGATTTACTTACATTATTTTGATGTGAGGAATAGAGAACTCAGCCCAGCGGCGCCATACAATACATACATGTATCATACTAAACCATGTACGTCTATGCTGAACTATACCTAATTGAACAGGACAAAAAGAATACATTACAAATGTAGCATGTTTATGTATCATGTACTATGTGTAAAAATAACTGAATACAAAGCCTTGTACAAACAAAGAAAAGGTGGACATTTGGAAACCCTACAGTTCTAAACGACTAACAGTATTGTTCGCCTGTGTAGGTTTGTAAGTTGGGACGTTGAGACAGGCGGGGGGCAGAGTGTACATTGTTAACCCTTTAGATGACGACTAGGACGGCGTCTCTGACCAGGTTGAACCCCCCGTGTAGGGACGTGTAGTTGTCTGTAGTGACGTGTGTAAGACCGACCTGCGACGGCCGCTACTAGTCGGACACAGCAGCGCCACCTGTTGTTTCGTTACGGAGTTATTCCCCAGGTGGCGCCGTCAGCGAGACCTCGTTGTTGGTTCCCATAAGGTGTATGTGTGTGAGAAAGAGAGAGGGGGGCTGCCAGGTATAACTTATGATATACTTATTATTAATGTGAACACTGAGGCAAGAGCGGTGTAGGTTTGTACAAAACGAAATCAGTGGCATAAAAAGGCCAGGTTTTCCCCCTGGTCTCTCTCCCTCTTTCTGTTGTAGCAGTTACAGTAGGCTCGAGTGTGATGTGATACAAGGTTCTGAGAGCACAAGGGTTCCAGTGTACAAAAGGGGCAAATGAATATAGTTTAGGGTCTGAGATATAAACCGTTTAAAAGGGAGAGAGATCTCTTGTCCCACTCAAGGTACAGATAGTTTTGATACTGGGTACGAGTTTCACGGAGAATCGCCTTGTTGAACTAGTGATCAGTCGGAAAACGCATATTGTGTTGAATTTTAACGATTTGCTGTCAACTTGGTACCAAGTCCACTCTCACCTCATTAATACTGGACCGCCATACCTCCCTCTTCTGCATAGCACTTAGAGCCAGGATTTATCCTTAATTGCTATACAAAACATTTTCTCCCATCTTTCCTGAAACAAACCCAAACTCGTAACAATACGAACATTTTTTTTGTAAAAACAATAAAATTATAAGTATAGCTGTGAGAAATCTTCGCCACAAACTGCTGTCAATGACACACGTTCTGATCCATATCTATACTAAAGTTGACAAAGGCCAACCCTGTGCCCAGCGCTGCCCTGTTTGGTCAGCCACTGTTTACCATGCCTGTTTCGCTTGGTTGCTTTGTGTGTTAAACCACGCTCCAGTGACAACCGCTCCTCACGCCTTGTTAGGTCAGAGAATACGGGAGCAGCACATCACCACCCAGAAGACACTAACCAAATTACCCATACCTTCACATAGAAACAATCCAAGAAAATCCACAATTTTATCCCTTACTTTTAAAGAGAAAATACATGTATTTCTAATGAACTTAAAAGGTACTATGTACATGGCGTTTGTACTAGAAAGTGTAACCTTACACTTTGAAAGGCTGGACCAATAACAATATTTTACATTTATGGTTAGCTCCAGGATTTCTCCACTAGTGTTCATATTGATGAGGTGACTGGGACCTAAGGCTGGATCTCGCCCTGTACAAAACACCCAGCGGGTCGTCCGCTGCCCACCTCTCCATAATAATGTCGTTTCTAGAACAAGCTGAATTGCTTCACACTTCTGTTTTAAAGATGTGATGTTTTGTGCTATTATAATTATTATTGTCATGTACAACATGTAAATGGACTACAAATACAACAAGTATGTAATTTCTCTTGCATTTCTCCGGAACATGTACATTGTATAGCTTTTTACTCCATATGTAAGTATCAGTATAAGAGAGGCGATAAATACAAGTAGGAAATAAAGGTTCAACATTTTAAACCAGTCTCCGTTCTCTTCTTTAGATGTATGTTAGTAATGTTACAATTTACTGTTGTTTACGTATGGTCCTTCCTCCTCAGACGGCAACCGTAATGTTACAATGTACAATGTACCTCATAATGACTTATAGTTTCTTTCAAAAATCTACGAACACAAATTTACTTTGATCCGAGACCTACATTTAAAAAAGAAAATATTTTCAAGTTGAATGGACTAACTTGCAGGGAAGGAGTATAGTATACCACCAGGGGCCTGTTGCATAATAAATCTCCGTAGCTATGGGAGTTTATGTGCACTAATGGGATACTGCACGAGAGTTTGAAAAACCTGTTGCATAAAAAAAATATCGTAGTTCCACCTCAAACTCTTAAATCCACCCAAAATTACATAAGCAAAAACAAAACTCATGTAGCTATGATGAAGAAAAGGGTGATTATAAATTTATTAAATGCAAACTCACATAGCCCCTACAGAGATTTATTATGAAACAGGCCACAGCTCCTTTTGATATCGGACAATCCAAAACTACAAAACCAGTCGTATTGCTCGTACACTTAGGCTACATGCCGTGGTTGGTCGTGACATACGGATTGTGACCAGTCCCCTCACCCCCCTTCACCTTTGCCACAAGAATGTTGGTAATTCTATACTTGTAGATTCTTCAATTGGTTTTGGTATAAATGTTTGAATTACTTGTTTTCAATGGGGGAATCATTTTTAAACAATCAGCACTAGATTCTGGTTCAGTTGAGCTGTCACATTCCGAATATTTATTTGGAAATATAGACGCATTATCAACTATGTTTGTGACAGTGAGTCACTTCATATATGATCAATGAGTTGAAAGCTGGGGATAATTCCATATTATGAAAGTTTAAATATCCATGGAAAGCATTTCAATCGTGATTTAAACTATTTTTCTTCTTCCTGTTGCTGGAGGTATGTCCCTGCTCTAGCCATTTCCATTCCCTAGAAGTACCGGTATATCTATTGTCGAACAAACACGAAATAGTCCACATACCTAATAGTAAGAACGTCAATAAGGAGAGCTCCTTACCATCATTCCAAAAGTAGAGACTCTTTTAGACATGGTTCTAAATGACCAGGTTTAGGCATGGTTCTAAATGACCAGGGGCCCGCTGCCCCTGGTCATTTAGGTCGTACATTTCAAAAGGGGTTAGGGCCCCTAGATTCTCTCGCCAGCTGGCCGTGGTGGCGACTTCAATATTGTTTTTGGTAAGGTTGGGGTATTTCCATCGAGACCATTCAATGTTTTCCGATATATTTGGATATCTGTAGTGAGTTTATTAAAAAAACACAATACGAAATGAACATTTTAGTTTTGACATAGCCCTACGCATTTCTATTATGAATGAAGAAAATAGTGCCCAGAGATTTTGGTGAGATTTTTTTGACCCCTGTTCTAGGAATGAATACTGAGTCATAAACACAAACGTCACGCAGATACAGCCAGACAGACGGTACTGATTTACATATATCTATGCCGATGTGCACCACCCGCAGGTGACAACAGGTTATGGGATAGGTAAAGTATCATGAGCCTAAATTCCCTTTCATCTCTTCTTACTGCTAATGTCTCCTGATGGGTCTTGATGTCATACTGAGTGTCCTCTATCGCCACTATCTATCCATGGTGTCCTAGTAAAAGTCTAGTGTTCTTAGTGTCAGAGTGGAATAGCCCGTCTTGTCTCCTGGCGTCAGAGTGAATGCCCTCTTGTCAGGTATACTGGTGCCATTGTCAATTAATGTCCTCGTGTCATACTGAGTGCCCTCTATCAGCTCATGGTGCTCTTGTGAAGGCTCATTGCTCCTGGTGTCATAGTGAATCCCCTCTCAGCTCATGGTGTCATACCGATTATCCCCCTGACTAATCTCCCGGCGTCATAGTTAATTTCCACTTGCCAGCTGTTGGTGCAATAGTAAATTTCTTGGTATCATAGTCAATGTCCTCTGTCTGATCCTGGTGTCATGCGAATGCTCTCTTATCCGATCCTGGTATCAGAGTAAATCCCCACTATCAGCACCTGGTGTCACAGTGAATGTCTTGGTGCCACAGTGGATGTCCTCTGGCTTCTCCTGCGGTGGCAGTAACTGTCCCGTTCCTGCTGGTGTCAGCATGAATGTCCACTGTCAGCACCAGTTGGTGTCACAGTGAATTCCCAAATCATCCCTACAACACATTGTCCAGTGTATTGCTATGTGTATTAAGTCACAATGGTTCAAACACATTAACACAAAATTCATGAAATGGACATTTCTATTATTTTTAAGGCTTTCTTACTTCCGGTAACAAGGTTTGTTTCATAAAAAGTCAATCACATGTGACAAAAATATATTACATTTCAAAATTGCGCTTCTGCCTGTGGTGCCGGTTACAAACGTGAACTGTTCGATGACTGTATTTAACTTATACCTTAAAACACTCTTTATGAAGGCAAAATCACCTTGAGGCATCAACACATGAAGATTATATGCTTTTGTTAAGTACGCCTATGCAATGGAGACTAGACCATGAGTTCCTCATTGTAAATTTAGTGTGACAAGTTCATGATTCGTGCTAAATTTATAATTTGGTACCTAAAAACATTACCAGGCATGAGTCATCTACTTGTAAGATTGCCTATCGTTCAAGTAGACCAGAATCAAAAGTATATGAATGAAGAATTTATGAGCATGTACCATGCCACTCAATTTATTTGCCGGCTTCGTAATTGATACTTTAATAAACTGCAGGATGCAGCATGAAGAATCATTATAATAGTTGATTCAAAACATGAGATGGATGTTGAGGTACTTTATGAAAGATATCAAAGACAAGTTAATTAAACGATAACATGAACATTTTCTATGGTGGGCCTATAATGCACGGCAAGACCCAACAGTATGATTAAATTTGGTTAAAGTCGAATAGGAATCTTGATCTATGGTATTCACGACAAAAATTAAGAATTTACCTCCTAAACCTAAAGTAGCAGTTGTCATAACAGTATGGCACCAATTGTGCATTCTGCTATGTACTTCTAATTTCTGTGATTCTCTCCAATTATTTGAGATCCTCTGGCATAAACTTGCGTTGTGCGACCACGGCAGAGTGCGGATCGCTTTTCAAATAGCAGATATTTTGGTTAAATCTTAGATGGAGGATAAGGAAATAATCGGATGAGACATAGGTATGATATGATATTACTTTGAAAGTAAACAAACAAAACATAAAGCAAGTCTTCGAATAGTTTCTTAATTATACGAGTAGGCCTACGTTATGAATTCCATATGACATATTGACATATACAAACTTGTAATCCCTATAATGGTACAAAACAACATAGATTCTAAAATTGACGGTATCGAGTTAAGTGAGCAATGGAGACAATCCACTGTTGATGAATGGCGATTCTCGATATTATAGGTCATTCCAGATATTTTGAAAACATTTAATGCAATTCAATGACACATGATACATTGTGTAATTCAATTCAAGTTAAAGCTGGATTACTCGTAGACATGCAGCCTCTATGTAAATCATTCATCCTCAAAACCCATCCCAGCCAGCCGTGTATAGGCTTGCGGATGGTGATCCATCGTCTGGGAGAATACGTCACCGTGTGTCTGCCAAAGGAAACCGATGGTCACATGACATATCATAACGTGAGGTAGTGGATCGGAAGGTAAGGACCAAGGCAGCGCATTTGGGATCTTTCGCATAGCCTATACACATTGCACACGTAATTCCTGACTGCCACCGACTAAGTTCTGGGTAAGTATGAATGTTTTAGATAATTTTGTTCATATTCTAGAGAAGTATATATAACCATAATTTTCTACATTCGTTATCTAGACCATTTTGTGATTTTATTTTATTTCATCACAGAGCAAATTGAATATTCTGTTATGAAATGATAAATAGGTTTTCCAATCAATTCATGTTGGTGTCACTTAGGACAGTAACAGTTATGACTCGTAAGTAAAATTTCTAAAGGTCTGTATTTGAGATTTTGAGCTGTGCCTTTATGAAATGTAATGCTTTTGTTAAATAGTTTTGGTGATAGGAATGCTGTAACAATAATAATGTTCGTGGGAGGGATAATATGTTTATAAGGAAGAAGTTAAGAATTTGACTTTTTCAACAGTGTTAGAACATAGTTCCCTTAAGGTCAAAGAAGATTAGTTTACTAGGTCAGCCAAAGAGCGTGTTTTGGTCAGCCTGTGGACCGTTAGGATGAGGTATAACCGCCCATGTGCCATGAATACACAACGTGTTTGGTTAAACTTGCCAACAGACCAAGTATTGCCATGGCATCTGGCAAAGATACAGCCCTTGTATGGCCGTAATACTCTGTTTTCTAAGCTGATTATAATGGGCCTAAGCTATGCTGATTTGCTTAACAGAATAGGACTAATCCCATGTACTAATATTATCAAATTGCAGTTATATCCTTAAACTCGGTTCGCTATTTCTAAACGCAGTTTTGATTTCACTTGTGACTCATCCAACATAACATTGTCCCGTATAAGGATGGTGCTATTGCGCAGCTCAGTTCGGGAATTTGACAAATAAAAAGGCTCAGTAGAGTTGTAATATGGCTATAATGGGTGTGTATGTGTACAGGAGGGACCCATCAAGTAGGGGAGGGAGGGGCGGGGGTTGCCACACGGGGCCAGGTGCGAGGGGAGAGTGTTGACAGTGGGAGGCTGCTCCAGGCGCTTTGTCCGTGACTGTAAACCTCTCAGCATTCTAACTGACCCTCAGAGGATCAAAGACTCCCTACTAATGTCTTGAGACAACACATTCTTCACGAAACAAGCCGTCATTCAGTATAGCCTCCACGTGGGACCATTTCCCATACCTGACAATTCGAGGTAAAGGTGCAGCACGCGTTTGGACCTCACTAAAAAAACTAACGCTGAGAAATTTCTCAGGAAGTGCTCCTCATTTTGAATTGGTCTTGAGACCCCTCAACACATACCCGCGAGAGGTAGGCTTATTTGAACTGTTCAAAACAGTCATAATGTGGTCACTATTTTTGAAGTGTTAACTTTTGACCGTATACTTCGACGTCACATGTTCACTGCGCACAAGGAAATCTAAAAGCTCAAACAACTTTGTTTTACACCTCAGACCGTTATACGACTCGCCCATCACAAAATGACCATGGCATCTCCCGGTACCTACCCCAACCCACCTCGGACGCTGGTACGGACGCTGGGCGTCCTCCTGGGGACGCTACTTCTGGTCCAACAGGGCGCAGCGCAATGGCCGCCCCAGGGAGGGTTCTGGAACCCATCATCGTCAAGCTTCTTCAACAATCTTAACAGAGGTAAGGAAGTATCTACTTTATATAGCTTTACGTTGTGATTCAATTTAAGTGTGCTTTATCATGCGATCAGAATTATGCGGTGAATTAAAGGAGCCAGTGTGAATAAGGTAATGCTTAAAGGTAAGTACAATATATAGATGCATCCGGAGTTTCCTGTTGCCCTTTAATTGAAAGAAATACATTGTAGGTCTTTTCCCTTGCCGTAAAGAACTCCGTAAATGTAACTTATTCATGAAAAGATGTTGGAAATGTAATAGGAAACTGTCTGAAAATAACTTAGTTGTATACATTCCCCTTGCAACATTGGGACACGTTATATAACTTGCGCCTTCCACGCTGTGCAGCGCTTTCGTCATGTTTTGTCACCGGAAACATCTCATGCACAGTATACAAAAACCCGCTCATAATAAGCTTATAAAAGCGCCTGCATTAACTGTTGAAGATATACGGTCAAGTGTAATTCCATGATTCTCAAACAAGTCATATCAGATGTAAAACTAGCCAATGGTGATAATATTATAACTATGTGTTTACCCTACTTATACTAAAACAGCAATGTTTGGTTCAAACCATTATCGAATACAAAGAGTCAGCCCGTCCCCTTGCAACACCAGATGCGCGACGCTGCGCGGAAAGTCCTTAATTTAAAGTATGTTCCGCTGTCTAAACCAAGATTAAAAAAGATGAAGGACCCTACAACATTTCATACATAAGACATGGACTTGTGTGTACAGGTATCCTGCCCGGAGGGGTGCGTGTTGAATCTCTCGGGGGGTTCCCGGGAGGCACCCCAGGGGGTACGGTCATTCCGGGGCAGGGCGGCGCCGGGCGCACCCGGGAGGTGGACTGTGACATAGAACCAGCTCCCGGGCCCTGCAAGAACAACAAGACCCGCTACTACTACGACCAGCGACTCAACAAGTGCTTTACCTTCGTCTACGGAGGGTGCCTGGGCAACCCCAATAACTACCCGACGGAGGCAATCTGCCTGCAACGCTGCCAGATTAAGCCTAGGCCTACAAGAGGTAGGCAGCGCGCTCACAGCAATTGGGGCTGCCGGCAATGGAGCGCCTCTACTGCCATTCTAATTATATACTTGTGGGCGCTCACAGCAATTGGGGCTGCCGCGATGGAGCTGCTCTATCACTGCTCTTCTTCTATACCTCTAGGCGCTCACAGCAATTGGGGTTACCGGCAATAGAGTTACTACTGCTCAACTTGTATACTTATGAGCGCTCAAGCATTGGGGGTTTCCGGCAATGGAACAACTGTTCTACCTCTATACCACAGTATCGACCTCACCTTTCTATGGCCTTGGAACATGGACTTTCCTGTACAAGAGGAATTTAAGGTGATCGGTGACTTTCAGCAACCCCTGGAGGATACTGGGATACCCTATACCCTGGCAGCTTGTTTGCTTTAGCCAATATCAGTCCCTTGGTATTGATGTGCTGCTGGTTGTGCAGTGTATTTTTCCTATGTACGTGGTTAGCCTTTTGCCTTAGTTATTTATAGGGCAGTCAGCTTTTGGGTTACCCAACCTTTAATGCATGGGCCTTTAAGCTTAAAAACGATGCATAGATAGGAATTAGTAGTTTGGTATTGCCATTATACCATAAAGCATACCAAACGACTTATTCCATAGATGGACATTACAGTATTGGACAATATATATGATCTTTCAACCGGTAGACCTACATTTAATCTTTAATTTTGCCCTTAGACCAAGAGTAATATTATGTTTATTCCAAATGGGCTTAGTACAAAGGGATATCTGTCTTGTATTTGAAACAACGATAACACAAGGATCCATTTTTATTGCTTTCGATGCTTCGTTTCTTGAAATTGAATGGCACATTCCCAACAACAAGCAATACTTTTTCGCTCCCGAGATTTGCTATCACACGACTAAAAATATATTGTTTATTAGAACAGCAGAAATGTATCCAACAATGCTTGAGATGCACAAATCATAGTTTGATAGCACACTATTACTTACATCTAAAGCAATCAAAATGGTTTGTGGTATATAGTTGAGCCCCATGCTCGCCTTTTTATAGATTTATAATCTTACTTATATTTCTTGTATTGTACATCATGATAAGCATAGACTTTATAGATATATGTATATCGAGACTGGAAAGCTAGGTGAACCCTCTTCTAGGAAAGCTAGTTGAACCCACAGCGCCAGCTGGCTCTTGGACGGACCATTATGTGGATGGCCATTATGAATATGTTTATTTAAAACTAGAGGTATCAACAAGACATTCACCAAATCAACTCAAAATAACATTCGCATTCTCACGCTCAATTGGTTTTGAATCATCGTTTATCAGTTTATGCATTCACACTTAAGGCACATTGGGGAATGATCGTCACATAGACTCAAAGAGAAGCTTTCTCGTCTCGATATACGTATATTATAGACCATGTGTAATAGTTATGTCTGATAACTCTGTGTATTTCTGACAACTTTGTGTATTTCTGACAATCCTCTGTATTTCTGCCAACAGGGCCTGCGACTAACGCAAACCCGTGTACCCAGGCCCCTGACCAGGGCCCCTGCAGACAACGCCTGGAGCGGGTCTTCTTCAACTCCAACACCGGGCGGTGTGAGTCGTTCACCTTCGGGGGCTGCGGCGGCAACAGGAACAACTTCAGGGACATGCAGACCTGCCTGCAAGTCTGCACAACAGCTGGTACTTGCTTTAAATCGTCTGATTTATTATCGTAATTGAATCGACCTCATATTACACTGTGATATTATAAGTGAAAAAGATACATTTGTAGGCATTCATACTCATGAGTGTGGATGACCAGAAAATAAAGAACATAAAAAAACATTAAAAAAAACATGTGGTACTTCCTGAAATCTCCGAAAAGATAGACTTACATAACCGTTTCAAAATGGGATAATCAGTTTAAAGGTTATGGGAGATGTAGGTTTTTGCTCATCCTCCGACCAGGGATGGTCATTCTGAATGTATATTTCCCAGCATGCAAATAACCATTAAACCAAATTGCAGTTCCCGTTTAGCTTTTTCATAGGTTCATTACTACGATAACTTTGGAAATACTTGTCCAATTTTCATACTTTTTTTCCAAGTGTCCTTCTTATAATAATATTTCATTTATATGCAATATTGTGCATTTTTGAGCCTATAATCCTGTTCAATAATATTATATTATTATATGATTTACAGGCTCTGACCAACAGGGTCCACCCCCTGACCAACAAGGTCCGCCCCCTGACCAGCAGGGTCCGTCCCCTGACCAGCAGGGTCCGCCCCCTGACCAGCAGGGCCCGCCCCCCAACCAGCAGGGTCCCGGTGATGTGTGCGGCCTGCCCCCGGCCGCCGGGAGGTGCAATGACCGTCTTGTCAGGTACTTCTACGACCCCGACTCCGGCTCCTGCAAAAGCTTCGTCTACAGCGGCTGTGAGGGAAACGATAACAACTTTGAGAACGAGCAGACCTGTTACTCAAGATGCAGACCCGGTATGCACCCAATTCTGCATCTCGTTTTGTTCTTTTTTTTAAATTGATGTTTAAATCTAATGTAATTGTATATGTAATACAAATTGCCAAACACTGCGTCAGCTTTGTAAACGGATATCCTTAATTAGGCCTATGCGTCTTTATTTTTTCAATGCATAATATTATGATTACCCTTAAAGCCTCATTGCTGGATTTATGATTGTTTCTTTGATATTGCATTTATTTATGTAAAACCTTGCTATACGGACTAATTGAGGATCTTGTTATCCTCATCCACTATCATAACCTTGATGTACTGAGTTATGTAATTAAATCCCCATTGTCTTATGCTAAGACCCTGGCCGCGGGGGTGATCAGAGGGGCCCTGACCAGCGGGGCCCTGACCAGCGGGGCCCTGGCCCTAACCAGCCCGACGTGAACGTCTGTGAGCAGCCTCCAGTACGGGGAAGGTGTCGGGGAAACATGGTCCGCTTCTACTTCGACACCAACGCAGGTATCTGCCGAGACTTCTCCTACGGCGGCTGCGATGGCAACGGCAACAACTTTGAGCGACTGGAAGACTGCGAGAGGGAATGCAGGCCAGGTGAGGATATCTTTTAATGTGGTTTAACACAGGTTATTTTTAACATTTCATCTAGGGATAAAGAGATGATACAATGTATGATAAGGACAGTAGGTACAATGGAAGAAATTGCACTATCCAAAAGCGGATGTAGGCCTAGAACACCCTACACACTTAAAAATATTCTTAATGGTAAAACATTAGCTGAAGATCGCCTCCTTCAATAATATTCGGTCTTTGAAGTATGATGTAAATCTCCGTCCTAAACAGTGTCCAAATGATTCTCTAAACATTTGATTTAGTCAATGTACTTGGGTACAAATTGCCTGTCACATAGTTGTCTAGATTTTTAAAAAATTGCCATACAACATTATTTCACCAAGAACAGGTGTACCTGCATGGTCTAATAATGTTTCCATTAATGTGTCTGCCTTTTCAACATGACTTCCAGTCATAAAGGGGGATACCGTTGTCATATGGACGTCTTGGAGGACCCTGGATTGTAAGAGAGTGCTATGAAAGTTATGAATACTGAAAGTATGGGTCATTGCATCTAAATTCATTTCCCATACATTCAGTACGTAATATATAGGCGTTCACGTGTGGAATCGCAATATTTTCTCCATGCCTAGATTATCAAGCGACTTTATATGTACATCCTTAGTGCAAGCCTATTAGTTTTTATTGTCTTTCTCTGAATATACACATGCATTTTTGTTCATGTCTTACTACTGATATGGTCATAGTATTAGGTAGGCCCATTGCTAATAGCTTAGTATACAAACAACGGCTGACAACTTATTACTGACGGCGTCCTGTCTTTGTAACTGTTTTAAAAAAAATCAAATCAACATCACATACAAACATGTTCTTCAACTGCTGCTTAAATATACCCAGGCAATGTGCTTAAATTGCGTGTTTTTAGAATCTCCACCAACTAGAGGGTCACAAGATTCTGACGACAGGGGACAGAATATCTGTTTGCAGCCACCAGTGACGGGACGATGCAAGGGGAAAATCGTCCGTTTTTACTTTGATCCCCGCAACGGTGCCTGCGCTGACTTTATCTATAGCGGATGCGATGGGAACGACAATAACTTTGAGAGAATTGAGGACTGTGAAAGAGAATGTGGTGGGTATTTGCAAGTAACTGACTGGACAAAGTTAGAACTGACGGTAGTGAGCCGAAGAGAGTTTTGGTTGCAACCAGAAAACAGTTAACTGAACATGCGTATACATCCCAGTTTGTACACTTATCAGGAATATTTTTATGGTCATTTAAATGTATGAATATTTCATATTTATCATTTTTATATAGTTATGCTTGTATGTAACATGCAAGAAGGTTTGTAGTAATTGTTGATATTTTAGCAATTTTGTGTCTAAATTGAGGCAAAGTTAATTTTGTAATTTTGTAATAATTTTGTACAACTCTTTGTTCCTAATTGTTGATTGTTAGCTTTTAATTATTCCAAAACAAAAGCAATTTTGTAATACACCAATTTTGTAAAACATCAATTTGGTACAGTTTTTATGAAATCCTATTCATTTTTTAACTTTTGCTGTCCCCTTGAAGCTCCTCCTCCTGATACCAATAGACCAGACGACAGACCAAGCAGGCCAGATGATAGACCTGGTAGGCCAGATGATAGACCTGGTAGGCCTGACGATAGACCCAATAGACCAGATGATAGATCCGGCAGGCCGGATGATAGACATGGGAGGCCAGATGATAGACCCAGCAAGCCAGATGATAGGACAGACAATAGACCAGAAAGGCCAGACGATAGACCCAATAGGCCAGACGATAGGCCCAGTAGGCCAGACGATAGGCCCAGGAGGCCAGATGATAGACCCAATAGGCCAGACGATAGGCCCAGTAGGCCAGACGATAGGCCCAGTAGGCCAGACGATAGGCCCAGTAGGACAGACGATAGGCCCAGTAGGACAGACGATAGGCCCAGTAGGCCAGACGATAGGTCCAGTAGGCCAGACGATAGACCCAGTAGGCCGGACGATAGACCCAGGAGGCCAGACGATAGACTGGGCAGGCCGGATGATAGATCTGACAACAGGGACAAACAGACCCAGGAGGTCGACCTATGCAGCCTTCCTCCTGTCCGCGGACCCTGCAGGAGGAACGCCCCACGGTTCTACTTTGATTCCAATGCTGGGGAGTGCAGAGACTTTAACTTTGGAGGCTGCCAAGGAAATGCGAATAATTTTGAGAGCCTACAGGCTTGTCAGCAAAGGTGCAAGCCTGGTAGGTACAACAGGGACAATTGTTCTACCTTGCATGCCCACATGAATGTACAACTCATGATAATAATAATGTAGACGATTTGCTAGTATGTTTGTCAGAATGGACTACAGTCAGACCGATTAGACTTGAATTTGACCTCTTTTTTTTTTATTGATAATTGTTATTACCAATGACATGCTCTCCAACAGGAACAACCATGGACAATGCTAAGCATAATAACCATGATACTTATATTCAAAGCTACTTATCGTATTACCCTCCATAAACTTGAACGCTGGTAGATTAAAATCTGCCGTTATTAAAAAACAAGTATTTTGGTATTTGGATTTAAAGAAGTAATCCCTTCGTTGGACAGAGACTAATGAAAAATATAATAATTATCACAAATTGAACAAAACAACTAAGAGAATTTTCATGGCATGCACATAAGAAGACGAATACAGTGACAAGTTTATTTAAGGTAATCGAAGAAGAGCTTGAATAATTTATTCCTATCATCTATAGCCATGGGTATAAGTGCAATGCATTGATATAATTGGTGCAATGATAATTCTTTACATATACACGTGTGTGACCTTGTCTTGTAGCACCCCCGCCACAAGACCCTTCACCACGACCGGACAATAGAGACGACAAGACCCAAGACACAGACATTTGCAACCAACCCCCAGTGAGGGGCCGATGTCGGGCACACATGGCCCGCTTCTATTTTGACTCCAACTCGGGGGAATGTAGGGATTTTGTCTATGGAGGCTGCAATGGCAACTCTAATAATTTTGAAACCATTGAGGCCTGCCAGGCTAGATGCAAACCCGGTAGGTATATCTATGCCTACCTCTTTTTACAAGATAATCTTTTATGTTTTGACGGGAAACTAATTCGACAATACTTTGACACAGTTATCTTTTAAATGTGTGCTTTTAAGTATGCTTCTATAATGTATATTCTACCTGAGTTTAGCGTTTTTGTGTATGCATTTTTTTGTAATGATTTAGTGTGCCATCTAAGAGAACTGTCCATCAAATGATTCTGGATTTTCTTCCATCCTCACTCATTTGATGACTAGGTTAGAACATAATTATTGACATCTTACAGTTTGTTTACACACAAAAAAAACTGAGGCAAAATAATTTTACAACTGAAAGATAGTGCTCATCAGTATGTATCCTATATGATATCTATAAGTACGCTCATTATACCCCATAACCAGAAGTCCGAATCTGTGTACACTTTAAGCGCGAGTGTAAGTGATTGGTCCTGGATGTTTTAATACCCGCGATATCAAACAATAAGTATGCGATATATCAAATAGTATCTATTCAAATGAACATTTAATGTTAATGTTAATCGTCTTAATGCAGTGCGCAATACAAATATCTATATTGCCTAGAATATTTGATGCCCTGACTAACGTGCCGACGATTAGAGAGAGCTCAACTATATGATAGACAGTTACCAATCACCTATTTCACCTAATAGAAGATTGTATCACCTATTCTTTATATAATACTTCTGTAATACTCCTGAAAACCAGGGGGAACCCTGAAGGATATTATGTAAAACACCTTTAAACTAAATCAAAATAGCAATTACCTCTCCTCCAGCCACCACGGACCAGCCGTCGGACGACCTGTGCACCCTGCGGCCGTTGGTGGGGCCGTGTCGGGCCCGCCTCCCCCGCTACCACTACGACTCCCAGTCCGGCCAGTGCCGCCGCTTCGACTACGGCGGATGTCAGGGAAACGCCAACAACTTCAAGGATGTGGCTGCCTGTGAAGAACGCTGTAAACCAAGTATGTTTTAAAGGTTTCTCTGTTTTCTGAAACACGTGGTAGCCTATTTACGTCATATTATATATGTATATACACCTTTCCCACGACCCTGCGCAGTCCACCAGTCTGCCCACTTTTGGGGCTTTTGGTATCTAGGTCACTGCACTTCCTATACCTTAACTATGGGAAAGACCTAAAAGTGTGTTACCAATTTGATACACCAGGGGGCGCCATCTTAATGAAAAAGATGTATATATTTGCAAAATGATAATTGAAAGTTGTTCATTACATTGTCGACAGTTGATTTTGTGGAACATACAAATAATTATGATGTGGAGCTTCCTTAATTTACATTGGGTCTCTATATTGGTGACAAAATATAAACGTCATAGCACAGGCAACATAAAATTATAGCCTACACTGAACTGCAATGCCATGGACACCGACATAGTCAATTTGATTTTTAACATCGCCTGCTGAGCTGTCCCAATTCCTTATACTACTTACATTCTTAGTGACGCTCAGAATTGTGCAGAAGAAGGGCTCTGTTTTCGCAGAGCGCTGATTGTTACGTATTGTGCAAATATCAAGATACCTTTCACATTAATCCCCTACCTCAGAGACGCCATCAGTGACGGCGGCCCCTGCCCGGGATGAACTGTGCAACCTGCCGTCCAAAACCGGGCCGTGCAGGGCGCGCCTGGCCAGGTTCTTCTACGACAAGGACCAGGGCCAGTGTCGCCAGTTCAACTACGGCGGCTGCGGAGGCAACACGAACAACTTTAAAGACAAGAAAAGCTGCGAGTCCAAATGTAGGCAGTAGTTCAGTATCACGCGCGAAACTTCTGTTTTCAGTTTGACATGATTTCGTTTCCCATATGAAGGAAATATTGGCGCGCGCGACAGATTCATACCTTCTGCATGCTTTCTTTCTGAATTAAACATTGCCAGGCATTGTCTGTGTATTCTCTTTTATATAACAGGGCCTGCATGGTATGCAAACATCTGACTAACCTTGGAACAACAAGTTTAATTATATGTTACTGATAAGTAAAATGCATCGGCCATCTCTTCAAACTCGTCTTAGTCCTGAGCACTAACATCATGATGTTCCCGAGCACTTATATCAAGAGGGTCCCGATTCAGCTAATATGAAGGGCCGGAACAAGATTGAAAACCAGTCCAATTCAAATTGAAATTGTCTTGATTATCAAGAAGAAGAATTATGACTGACCATGTATAATTGTATGTAGATAGGCTTTTCTATATCCATACGATTTAAAGCTGACCACTAGTATTTAGAAATAGCAATAGAAAGAAAAACAATAAAAACTAATTGCGGAATCCGCCTATAAGCCGCACAGTGGAAGCACTACGACTATGTCCATGAAGTTCCCTTTTCCGACTGTAATAAAACTATTATTAAACCACACAAAAAAAACCACTTCAGGTAAACGCTCCGAGGACTGCATGTCGCCGTCCGACTCGGGCCGCTGCCTGGCCCATATCCGCCGCTTCTTCTACAACCGGCAGACGTCCAAGTGTGAGAGCTTCGTGTACGGCGGGTGTCAGGGCAACTCCAACAACTACCGCACCAAGCAAGACTGTGAGTCGGCCTGTGTGCCTCCGGAAAAGAGACGTGAGCAGCTCATCGACTGCCCCGCCCCGGCCGGCGTGGCCGCCTGCATCGACCTGTGTGCCGCCGACGGCGACTGCGGCAAGGGCCAGAAGTGCTGCACCAACGGCTGCGGCCGCCTCTGTATAAAGGGGCCTTAGGTCACGGCCACGCCACTTTTTGGGCTCAGTATGAAGGGCCCTTAATTGAGTTAGTTTTTTGGAGTTAATTTTTGGATTTTAAATTGTCTTATGGATTGTCATTATTCACATGCTGCTCTTTTGGATCTGTATGTTTGATAAAATGCCTACTACTTGTTTTAGTTTGCATAATCACTTTTAGAGAACACACATGGTATTGTCTTAAACGCTGGATTTCATGCACTCCTTGATTTAACTCGATCGTGACTTTGGAAATCGCAAGTGGGAATAAAGTTTTATTATAAATAGGTTGTAGGCCTATATCGATAGAAAGGATAACTATGTCTGGCTCAAATTATATGTAGCATGCATAGGTTTCTGCCATATTCATAAAAAAAATGTTGAAGGTATTAAATCCAAATAATTACCATCACGGTATACAGGATTTTCCCAAGCTATAAAGTTATTAAATGGCACAATTTCTAGGCTGTGTATGTCTTTCACCAGTTAATAATCATTAACAAAACAGCCCAATACACTTTCCTTATTGCGATCTTGTATATAATGATACAAAATTGTCTTGGTTATTTAACCCCTTCCACCCCATAAGGCCATATTTGGCCACCACATGGGTGTTACCCATAAATTGGCACCTTACGTTATGGTTATTTTCTAATTGCAAAATGAATATTAAACCTACAGTCAAAAGGTAAATATCAAAATATTCCTGATGCTCCAAAGAATCTTCCGCTTTTTATATTATCCTTCAAAGATAATAAGTTCTTTAAGAACACATATTTAAGTACAGGACATCATGCCAAATTTAGGACAAATATGGCAAAACCTCAAAATCACCCTCCCAATTGTAATAATTAAGGAATTATTTGGAAAAAACATATTTCTTATGTAATTTTGTGTGAAAACTTGACTTATATGAAAATTTGCAGAGAATTCAATGACGTTTACAGAAATAGCCAAATTTTCACAGGTTTCAGAAAACAGAGAATTCTACGTTTAAGAAAGGTTGTTAAGTTACCATGGTTACAGAAAAAAGAATATCTAGGGTCAATGGAACAATTTTCATGGATAATGTAGAAAATATCTTTGTTTTACTAATACTTCAAACAGGTAGCGAAATAACCTTCTGAATCAAAAGTTATTACATTTCTATCATTTTCTATTATTAGATATGCCTTCTTTCCCTTCCTAAATATGGTAAAGCTCAGGTTGCCGTAACATGGAAAGTAATAATATTACTTTCCATGTTACGGCAACCTGAGCTTTACCATATTTAGGAAGGGAAAGAAGGCATATAAAGTGCCCTACCTCTTGTATAATAGAAACACCCCAGTCCTGATTATCATATTATGATAATCAGGACTGGGGTGTTTCTATTATACAAGTGGTAGGGCACTTTATACAGCCATATTTTAGCTTCTAAAAGGAATATTTTAAAAAGGTTTGCAGCATTTGAAAGCTTACTTTCTCTTGTCTACAGATATTTTCTACCTAATATTCCAGGGAATACAGGGTTGAAGGGGTTAACATTTGAATTGGAAGTTATTCATATTTCTTTTGTTAATTCATGCATGTTTACCATTCCTACATTTACGTATACAATACATGGATATGAACACATTGCATTATGTCTTAGGACGATTCTGGTATTGTGCTCAATGAATCACTCTGTCGCAATTGATATCTTATCATCACAAGATAAAAGATATGCAACATGTTATCATGAAATTAGTTTTTCAATTGTTTAAATCCATGGAGTAAGAGAAATTTGTCTCAAATGTCTGTGTAAATCGCCACATATATACAATGTCATGTATAGATATCGTTTCAAAAAGATACACTGATGAATAATGAAGTATAGCAAGTACCAATACCAGCTACCACCTTTCACATTCTCTATCAATATGTAAATTTTACGGTAGTTCTTTTTCTAACCAACATTTCTATTTCAAAATAAAAGTTATGGCCTTGAATTTGTAATCTGGCAGCTATGTACTGAGATCCCATGAAGTTGATATATAAATGATGGTAAATCTTGTTAATGTCACTCCAAAGGACCTCACAATCAACCATACTGAGTTGTATGTTCACACATGTCCCTGTGACATAGTATTGAATCCTCTTGATATTAGATGTAAGTTAAGAAAGAAAACTCACTTGTAAATCATGGTCAATATTTTCTTGAAGAACCGTTTTTCACTTGTTTTATTGGTAAATAAACTTTGGTTAAAACAAGTTATCTGTTTCATCTCACTTCATCTAACATAAGGGCCTTCAGAGGGAGTGTTTGACTATCAGAAATATCTTTTTTTAAACTTGTTACATGCCAAAAAGAAAAATATCAGATACCTTTAGGTTTTGATTGAACATGTACCACAGGACAAGGATATTAACTCAAAAAAATATATGATACTTTACTTGTCCAATGTTTTTTCACGAAGTCAAAATATTAAAAAGGATACTTTTGTTTGACTTCAAGTGCATTTATAATGTATTAACCATCAAACTTTCCCAATTATAAGTGAATCAATCAAGCTTTTATCAATGCATATTATTCATATGATTATGTCATAGACAAATTATGTTATCAGAAATGGATCTACATGTCCGACTGCGCGTCATAAAACAACTCGGAGTCACTCTCTTCGTCGTCACTAGTCCCACGCGTAGAGCTTAGTTCCGACTCGTCTCCCCGGCCCAGGATGAAGTAGCTCTCCTCGTCTGACGTCGTCACGGACGAGCAGCTCGGGGTGACGGGCCTGAAGACACTGGCGCCATCTGGGAGGCGGCAGTTCAACAAGGGGCCCTCCTCAGGTATAGCGTTGGCCTCAACCGCTGCCGTCTCCCGGCAATGCTGTAACAGGTGGTTGTTTATCCTACACACCGTGAAATTCCTCAGGCCGGTCACGGGCGGGGCAGGTAGCTCCTGCCATTCGATCCTGTCAATGTCCAGAGCCCAGAAGCGGCTGACGTAGGGACAGATGTCCTCCAGATGGAAGAGGAGGCCGGCCGAGAGGCACTGCACGTTGGTGTTCTGACTGATGTGGACGGTTTCTGGTCTGAAGTTGCCGCCCAGGAGGGGGAGCACCACGTGGGGGTAGTGGATGACCAGCTCCTCCTGGGCGGCCCACTCCTGGGTCTGCTTGTTGTAGACCAACATGGGGGTGCACATGTTACAGTGGTGGGAGTAGCCGTACACCAGGATGCCCTCCTCACTGCCCACCAGCTTCACCTGCTTGTAGCCCCACTCCTGGGAGGTCACTGGAGGAGCCGTCTCCAGGGTGACGCGGTAGTTGAACAGCTCGGCCTGGTTGGGGGAGTACAGCTTCATCCAGAAGGGTCCCCCTCCACGGCCCGTCTCGTGCCAGTACATGTCCATGGCCCATATGTAGGCGCAGTCCCCCACGTCGATGATGTGGTAGTCGAGGGCGGCCGCCTGCTGACCGTTAGACTGACCGACCAGGGGGATCTCACAGCAGAAGATCCACGTCTGACTGGTGTGGTCATACACGAGCAGACTCCTCACCGTCACAAAGTCGCCCTCGGACAAAGCCCTGCTGGGTCTCCTCCTGCTGGCCACGTGCACCCGAGCCCTCCGCTCGTCCTCCACGATACAGAAAACCTGCTGGTCAAAGCAGAACTGTTTGTAGGTGACGAGCCCCACGCTGTCCAGGTGCCTCTCTGGGAAGTGGATCTCCTCATTTTCTCTGTTGGCTAAGGTCATGGAGAGTAGACGGTGGGGGTTCTGGGCCTTGAAGATAAGGCTGTCCCCAGTGGCCCCAACCAGTTCACACTGGGAGCTGAAGAAAGGCATCGAGGTGAAGATAGTGCCCAGGCAGACCCACTTATGATTCCTGGGGATGTATGCGTAGATGTGCATTCTGAAGTCGCTAGAATGAGAGCTTGTGGCAGTGATGTATGAGAGTAAGACTTCAGTAGTAGAGTTGAGAGGGCTTATGGGCACAAGACCATGGTTTAGACTGACATCTAAACCTATGTCCTTTGGAGGGCCACACTTGATTATCTCTCCTATTCCATTCCCTGTGTGTGTGCAAAGCTCTGGTCTCAATTCCAAAATCTCACTCAAAACTTCAATTCTTTCTTCACTCTTCTCATGTTTTACCCAATTGAGGAGAAACTTCAAGACCAACTCGGTGTTACAAGTCTGTGGCATTGCCTCCTGCACAATTTTGAGAAGAAATTCTTGAGGTATTCTGAGCGATTCCTCTTGGTTTATGATGAAGTCTTGAAACCTGCTTTTGGTCATGTTTTTGGCGATCAGGGCTAGTTCAGGCATACTGTAGGCTTCAGCAACCGCCCATGTATGAACACAATTACGGGGGCCTAGATTAGAGAGCAGATACTGGGCACAGTGTCTTCCCAGCGACTCCAGCAATAAGTGAGAGGCGCATTGCAGAACGTCGTCTATGGTATCTTCACACAGAAACACCTTCCCAGTGTACATGTAGTCTATTATAGTTTCTGCTATGGCCGCTGAGGGGAACACATGCGACATGTCCACGCTGTCTGCCGAGTCCTCGCAGAATGAGTGGCCGAACATGGCAGCAAAGTAGTCACATTTGGCCACCAACACCCCCTTGTGGACCGGTATGGGTTGTCCATCGACGACGAGCTGGAGGTCGCAGTAGAGACCCTGCTTCCGCTGACTGCTGAGCCTGTCCGCCAGCATTGACTTGAAGCATTCCTCTTCTTTGAACTCTAAGAGCGTGGTTTTCTTGTACATCGCCATTCTGAGTGACAGTCCTTCTACTCGTAGTGGCAGAGTAATTACGACTGAAAATCAAATGAACTGGGAGACAAATGTATCGGCACTCATTAGTTCCACACATATGAAACTTAATCCACTAGCTGGAGGGAACTCGTTAGCCATAACTGAACCCTGTATCATTTCCATGCCTCGAGCTATTCCAGTCCGGATCGACGACCGACCTACACCAATCCATGTCAGTATGACTTGATATCATGGTCTATATCCAAATACACTCCCAATTTAACTCAACCTGTCAACATTGGCTACGGATCAAATCCCAGTTGTGTACACAGCCCCAGTTCCTACGTAGCGCTCATTGATCAAGCCGTGGCTAAGTGGTAGCAGTCGTCACCTGTGTAAACCCGAGGCAGTAAGGTGATCGTCAGCGGGGGGTACCAAGGATCAGGTGCCCGTCCCTGGCCGTAGGCTTACCAAGCCTGTAGATGCTTGTGTAGGTCTGGGCTGGCCGCTCTCATATCGATCTGCCCGGCTGGAGGCTGCACCCCTGTTTTGTTTACCTTGTCTCCATGGGGATAACCGCCATGGTGCGGCATAGCATCAGCAGGAATTTAAGTTGAGTTATGGATCGAGAGTATAGTCAACTCCTTACTGAAATTTGAATAGTTTCCCCGCTGATGAGACTAATGAAGTATAAATACAGGTGAGAACACATGAAATTTATCCTGGATGTAAAACATCGCATTAAATTTTAACGACGTTTAACGATTTGGCAGTGTCTGGACATAAGTGATATCAATTTTAGGTTATGACGGTGTTTAGAAATGAGAAGAATTCATTACAAAAATACCCATAGATGGCGGGTAAGGAGTCCTCTGTACTCAGTTATACATAAATATAGGAGGTGACTGCCACCTAGCAGATGCTTCGGTGACGACCTATACAGCTATAGGCATATGCCAAGTAATTCTCCAAGTAGCCAATGGTCGGTTCGTTTTCATAACAATTTTCTTTATATCGTTCTAACGATAAAAGGGATGAAAATGCCACACCACTGTCGTTATTTATCTAAAATGTATAATTATGTAACAAAATGTCAAAGTGATTCGTTTTTCTTTCCGACTTATTTGGAAAGAAGAAACAAAAATAATTTTAAACATTATCTCAGCTGTAAACTGCCTTAGTGTTTTCCATAATCTAGTTCCATCGGGAATCGGGAAGGTCAAACGGCATATCATAATACAGATGACCGTCTCCCTGATGGAAAACACCCTTTGTACGATACATGTTGGAGTATCCCCGTAAATCACTCAATAGTCGCCTCAGTACAATAATTATGAATGCCATACAGAAAATAACACACTTCTCAAATTGGTCAACCCTGTTGCAATGAGACGATGGGATAATATCAAAGTTTCCTTTCTATCTAGACATATAGTAACTCGAAACACACTCTTCACAATTTTGTGATTTTTTTTATTATTTTTTTCCTAAAAGACAGGGTTATTACAAAGCAAATTAGTCGAGGAAAATGCTAACACATTTTTGTAAATCAATTGTAAATTCAAACAAAAGAAACCAGACCTTTCAAACATCGAGACCCAAATAAGAATAAATTTCCATTTCAACTGTTCCCAATGCTCGCGATTATCATAAAGATTAGATATAACCAAAGTATAGTTTTAAAATCAAGTGATTGCCACGTCAATCTGTTGTAATACACTTGATTTGTAGGACGGTGAGAACGAAACGTGTCATGAAGCTGAACAGGATTTCATAATGCAAAATCTCATTAAAGGTTATTGCGTTCAAGAAGCATATCATATATATATATATAATCTCCTAAGTATGGTCAAACAAATGGTGACACAAAGCAAGGGTAATGTACAAACATGGATAATATACCTAGACAAAGAACTTTTCACACCGAACGAACCTAGCAAGGGAGTGCATAGAAGACCGAAGCTTGACCTTTAGCATATGGAATCGAGATGCATCACATTCAAAGTTGACTCACCAATAATAAAAAGGACGTACTCTTACGGGCCCTGACACCCGCCCCTGTAAAACCATTAACGTTACAGTAAACTATGCACTGCTTCCTTGAAATCGGAGTCTATCTTGTGTTGGTCTACGTAATAGGATAGTGTGTGCACCAAAGTGATATGCGATGGACAGCAAGATGTGCTTTTAGAAACTTTCCCCTCAGGCCCTTGGGTGTGGAGCGTTAAACATTCTGAATTTATTTGACATGTTGATCCTATGTACACATTCCACTTCTTTTCCAGCCAGCTAGAAATAGGATATAAATACGCTTCATTCCTCTCAATAGGATTAAGTGTTTTTTCAAGAAACATTTATATTAACAAAGTAAAGTTCAAATGCACCCCAACAGTGTGATACCCAAGGGACCATTACATACCATGCGCAAAAGAAAATATTCGTATTTGTTCAACGTTAACAGAAAAAGAGATATAAAATTGGTTCAAGACTATGTAAAATGTTCTGTGATACGAGGTGTGAAGAGGAGAAAAACGCGGAACTGTATGTAACCTCTACCCAGAAATCGAAAGGATTCAAACCTGCCAATACCAGTGAGCTCATTATATCTATCAACACCTTCAAACTCGTGGTCACAGTGCATGGTGGTAGTCTTTGGTAAACACAGAGGGATAAGTATGTTACTTGACGCATTCTGAGGATAACATGGAATGTTACACAATTAATAACAAAGAAATTTATCCGAGACGCGGGGTCTCCGCCTGGCCCTCCCTCTCTCCCTCTTTCATCCCTAAGTCGACCCACACCTTCTAGCCCCAAGTGGGCGGGGCTGTGAGGTGGGCGTGGCCTGACGTGGGTGTGGGCGTGGCTGGGAGGCGGGGGCGGGGACCTGGCTGCTCGCAGGGCTTTAGGCCACACACTCGCCGGGTGCGGCGTCCTGAGGCTTGCCGTCGACGGAGGGCGGCTGTACTTCCACCTTGGACAGCGGCTCTTTGATGTCCTCGGCCACCAAGTTCTGCTTGCCGTACAGCTGGTTACTGAAGGCCAGATTCTGAAAATCAAACGAGTGATGTGTTCAATGAAGAAATTATATATATATATATATATATATATATATATATATATATATATATATATTCAAATATTTCAAGCTTAAGGGAGATGCGTCGTACAGGGTACAAAGGTGGTGAATCGGGAAGTAATCTAAAAGTAATGCAGAAGAGGCACTAAATGTTTCGCAATGTTTTACTGTTCAGTATATTAATAGGTTGAGATAAGATGGCGTTAAAGTGAGATGTTGGGACTTACCTCCTTGTAGGTGTCCATACGGCGATGGTTGAAGTGGGCGTTCAACCTCCTCCTGCGGGCCTGTAGGAAAGGAAAAGGTATTCGGTCACAAGGATGCAAAAATGGGCAACCTTTAATAATGACTCTTTCAGAAATTAATGACAGTTATTTTAAAATACCTAACATTACACACTTTTAACTACCCCCAGACTCTCTGATTCAACCAACCTTGTACGCAAGGTGTACTACTACTAGGTGCTACGTTATTTCTCGAGTATTCATATTCAGAAGCAAAACGAAACAGTTGCCTATCAAGCCTAAAAGTAATGTGCAGTATTTTGGACTCTATATAAAAATAAAAAAAACCGTATTCCATTAGAAGATTTTACTTGCGATCTCGGGAATCGCCAGTAAGACTTAGTTTAGACTTGTTACATTTCATTGAAAAGCATTTTTAAAATTCTCATAAAAATGATACGTCGCATGCAATGGTCCCGTCATATTTCCAAGGAAAACTTGAAATATATCAAAATAGCTAAAATCAAAATCGCCGAGTGGAATAATCATAGGCTGAACAGTTGTGCCACTCACGAAGCTAACGATGGCGATGATCAGGATGAGCATGGTGGCCCCGAAGACGGCGGCGATGATGCCCGTCTGGTGGCGGTGCACGAAGCCCATGAAGCCGTCGCGATGGTGCAGGAAGTTGCCGCCCGTCCAGCCGCTCTCGTCGGGCAGCTGCGGCATGTAGTGGTGGTGCACGTCCATCGACTGCGGGTCGGGGATCAGGGCTCCACCCTGCAGGAAGCAGCACACACGGGGTGTGGGTCAGGTTTTTTGTGCGTTTTTTTAAAACAATTTTATTTTTTACTGGATGGTTTTCCGATTTAGCATCTGTTTTCCTGCACCATCCAGTTATGGAGGAGTTTATTTTTTCATTAAAGAACTGCCGACACATTAGAACATTTCAATACAAGTTTAGAAATTCTTTTTTTCAAAATGTCTCAATATAGAAGTGCAGTGTAATGGAAATGATCTTGTGATGTTAGGTGTCCAATACTATATATAATGAGGATATTTTGATAATGTCATTTCTCGTCAAAATATTTTATACGGAACAAACGGGTTGATGTGATCATATCAAATATTTAATGATTTTCACATCCTTTATCAAAAGAAACGTAAAATGATATGATAGACCTAACACGTGGTATGGCAAGGAAAACAGAAAAATATTAAAGAATTGTGATTGAAAACTTTCGTCATATCATGTAACGTGGCAGAAAAACAAGGGAAACATATTAACGTTTTTGAAAAAAAGAAAAAAAGATAATACGTACAAACTTATCAGGGTTAATCTGTCAAATGCACAAGTACATATCCGTTAGCCTCATGGCATAAAGCCAAAAAGAATTGTTGTGTTTAGGTTTCACTGGCTCAAAGAATTAGGGTAGGTAGGTCGATTAATAATTAACTTCATTAACCTTTTACAACACTTCTTACGATCTGGAAAGAGTGTACTGTTATAATAAAATCATTTTCTGCCCATGTAGTAATATCTATTAAATTTCAGGTAGGATTTTGAGAAAGGTTCTTCCAAAGAAATCTTAAAGTTGGACCAAAAGATTTGGAAGTCAGCCCCCACTCTCACCAACCAGTCTGACCGTTAGACACAGCCGGTCGCCTCACCTGGTAGTTGATCTGGCAGCGGCCCTTCAACATGAGGTACTGCACGTGGTAGACGGCGGTGGCCATGTCCGTCTCCTCGTCCCACATCACCTCAAAGTGCACCTGGATGATGTTGGTCTCCCGCGGGGTGATCTCCACGATCGTCACGTACTCCTCCTCCATGTGCAGCCAGTTACTCAGGTGCTGGTGGGCCAGACTGTCACGGAGAGAGCATAGTATTTAGCTTCCTCCACGTTAATTGTAATGATGATACTTTTTCATAGACCGGTTTCATATCTATTCGACGAGGATTTCTTTCCCATGCCGAGTCCATGAAAATATCTGATCTCCAGGTGAATTTCAAGGGTTTTCTGATAATTAGCTCTAGATTTTTGTAGCTGAGGAATTAAGAAAAATAAGATTTCGAACTGGAAGTCGAATTTCTTAACTTTTCTAAATTGAACTGATGCTATCAAAATAATTACACAAGCTTCTGTGACAATGTATCAATATATTTGCTTGGTAATTTCATGGTGTCCAACTAAGTTCCAGTGAAAGGTCATTTCGTACAGTTTACTGTCTTAATTTAACAACAAATTTGGTGAGAGCATGACGTTATTCCTTAACGATAAGTTTGCAGACTGTAGAAGGCACTTACTTTTTAATGTTATTCATGTGTGGGGTCACATCCTCGAGGGAGTGTGTAAGTTTGAAGGAACCGTGGACACCCTTGGTGCGGTTGTAATCTGTTAACAAAAAGGAGCAAAATTTAAGACTTACAAACGCGGCAAGTCAAAATAACACGAATAACTTCCAATGGGAAAATGTAAAATGTTGTTTGATAATCACGTTTCATTCAAATGTTCGCATCTGATCACAGGCTGATTACTGAGAGACTACTCAGAGTAAATGACCATTATTCAGTAGAACAACTGTACTGAAAATCCGTACATTACTATTCGATCAAAAATACTAATTCATTTTTGTCAGGATACAAACAAATTAGGTTCTAACTTTTTAAAATCGGTGTACAAAAAAAGCCTGAAACTTATGTTTTCTGAACAATCGCAACCCTTGCTGCTATCAAATCATCAGAAATTACATCTATAGCTTTCAACTACGGCTTAACACTCAAATTTAGAAAATCTCTCCTTTTTTGTGCACGTCAGTGACATTTGCGGATACTCACGGCATTCAGGCTGGTCGCTCTCCTTCGTGACCTTGCGTGTCTTGGGGATCTCCATGCCGCGGTCGTCCACACACCAGCATTCGCCCGCCTCCTTGGCACACTGCAGCGGTTTGAAGGCCCCGTTCACGTCACACTGCAGGGTGGTCGGGCTGGCCCGCCGGGCCCGTGGGGCGCCAAACAGCGCCGGGCCAGGCATCAGGATGGACCGCAGCTCCGTCTGGCGCTGACACAGCGGCTTGCCTAGAAGGTTAATGGGAGTAAGGGTGTAACAAAATAGGTTACAATGATTGGAGATGCTCTAATGGGAGTAAGATTTAAAAAAACAGATTAAAACTATTCGAGATGCTCCTATAAAGAACGGGAAACTATATTTGAATTTCTGAGAATGATTGGAAATGAAATATTTGCGATGTTAAATCATAGATTAAACGAGACTTACTTGGAAGTTGAAGTTTAATCGGGATTTTGCAAGCGTCTTCGACGTGGAGATGGGGTGAACATAGAGAGAGAGGGAGGTCACGTGACCACGGACATCCAATGAGCTGGCAGTGTTTAAAGCCAGGGAGAATTTCCCTGAGGCCTAAAACACTTACCAATAACTTGGTAAGTCTCACCATATAATGGTGAGTGGCCTGTTCACCTTTGCGAACGAGGCCAGTTAAACCAAGCTAGAGATGTGCAAGTGAAACCGGGTGGGATGAGGTGGGAAAGGTTCACCCCATCTCCACGTCGAAGACGCTTGCAAAATCCCGATTAAACTTCAACTTCCAAGTAAGTCTCGTTTAATCTATGATTTTGCTTCACGTCATCTCCGTGAGATGGCGTGAACATAGAGACTTTAAAGACTTGGACCGAGGGAAATCGACCCCCATGTTACGGACTCAAAGTTTAACCGGAAACTTAATTCCAACGAATTCGTAAAACGAATTACTTGTGAATTTGAAGCATTGAATTTTCATTTAATGAAAATAAGCCTCAGACTTGTACTAGTCTGTTATAGCACGACTATAAATAATTCCAAATGTGTTATCATTAACCACATTTGACCGAACCTATTCGAAATATATCGGTATGAATTACTATTCTAGTAAAGAAGCACTTGAAGACCAGATTAACGATTAAATTAACAATCTTTTTAATCAGTCCTTAATTCTATCACATCTGGATGGAATTTCAAGCGTAGAGATTAGATCTCCTACTTCGGTTGTACCAAACGTCCGAACGACGTGAACAATCTGACTTTATTATAATCGGAAGAATTCAAAATCCTTCGATTACTCGAGACTAAATAGTACGAGATATAACTTCGATTTGTAACATACCAAACCGTACCTCTAACTCGCGACAATTTTATGTAAATTCGCGATACAAAAAGGTACAAACGATTTGCACAGCATTCTGAGCCGTCAGCAAATCTCACAAAAATAACTGACCTGAGGTCAGAACAAATCTTAAGTAAAAACCTGAACCAGCATGGAACAGACCGTTGCTGAATTTTTTAGAAAAATTCAGACCAAATCCTATTACTAGATCTCCTGAGAATGATCCCAGCATTAAATCCTAATCCTAACAACACACGACGTCATTTCGTAGTGGAAATGACTAATATCGTAATTACGTTACAAGATAGGAAATTAGCGTGTTGAACACATTGGGTAACAACGATAGATAACCCTTTTCACATCAGACTTGTGAAAATTACCATAGGTATAGTAAACCCATAAATAACGAACACCAAATCTCGTACAGAGAAAAGTTATCACGAACGAAATTAAGAAATTTCATTATAACTTGTCGTTATCACAACTAACCACAAAATGGTCAAGGGCCCTGTAGGACCAGGAAACCGTAACTACCAAATAACCTACGGCCCATTAGTACGATTCACAAATTCGGTCAAAATTTGGTTTGAAACTTCCTGATCTGGAAGAATATCTTTGTGATAATATTTCTGAAACGTACTCTCGCAGGACCACGAAGCCTTCTGCATGATAGCTTTGACGGGCAAATTCAGCGAAGCTAGTTTTGACGTACTCGCCCCCCGTACACTATGGGCCTTAAACGCCGCCGTATCTACCCCAGAACGGGCTAGAACGGCGCGGACCCACCCGGCCAATCTGTCTTTGGAAATAGGCCCATGCGGTTTTAGATAAGAAACGAAAAATCTGTCAGTGCCTTCAGGCACTAGATTTTCTGTTCTATCCAAGTACTCTTTTATCGCCCGGACTACGCACAAACTTTTTTCTACAAAGCTTTTAAGGTGAATAAAACCCAGCGTGCCCCTGCGAGAGTGTTTCAAAACCTCAGTTAAAACGAAGGTTACTGACGAGTTATCAGACCCCCATTTAATAGACGATCTTTTCAACGTGTGTAAAGTCTGAACCCTCTGACAAGAAATCAACAAAGTAAGCATGACTACTTTAAAGGTTAGATCTTTAAGAGTCAATTTCTTAACGGGTGACAAAGTACGAAGATATTGTAAAACAACATCCACGTCCCACGTTGACTGATATCTAGAAATGGGAGGTCTGTTTACATAAACCCCACGCAGGACCCGACAAACTACGTTATGTGAACCAAAACGAACGCCATCATAAAGAGGTAGTATTTGAGAAAGGGCACTCCTGGCCGCGTTGACAGTACTGTAAGCAAAGCCTCGGTTGTACAAAAAGGTTATAAACTCTAAGGCTTGCTCTAAAGAAGGGTTAAAAGGAGCAACGCCCCTCTCGCAAGCATACAGCAACCACTTCTTGTGATAAACATTATACTGAACACGCGTACCGGGGCGCCAAGAATCTAAAAACAAATCCTTGGTGCCCTCTGACAACTTCAAACCTTTAGTTTGCCTTAAAAGAAGATTGTCACCAGGAGTGCGCTTTTTCGAAGATTTTGTGATGACGACAGATGGGGGTTCAGGAGGTTGTCGGGTCCCGGTGGAACTCGAACAGTTTCGTTGCCCCGGCCCTTCAGAGTGCTAAACCACGGCTGACCCGGCCAAGCCGGAGCCACTATCACGGCCGATGCACCCTCCGCCCGCACTTTCCGGACGCAGCGGTTCACTAGTCTGAAAGGAGGGAAAATGTAGCACAAATTAAATTTCGACCAATCAACAGAGAACGCATCAATAAAGGAAGCATCTGGATCGGGAATCCAACTCGCAAACTTTTCAACTTTACGATTTAAACGTGAAGCAAATAGGTCTACATCAGGTAGACCCCATTTGTTACAAATCATGTCAAAAATATTTGGGTTGAGTTCCCATTCCGTGTTCTCCGTAAATTGCCTACTCTCATGATCCGCGTCTACATTTTCCACCCCAGGAATGTGAGAGACCGAAACCCAAATGTTACGCTGCTCACAAAAATTCCAAATCTCTTTTGCCTGTTCGTTACACCTTACAGACCTTGTACCACCCCCGTGGTTAACGAAAGCCACTGCGGTTGTATTATCGCATAAAATTTGGATATGAACATTAGATGCGTCTTTGAAAAAAAGTTCGTAGGCCCAAAAGAATTGCTCTAACTTCTAAAGCATTAATGTGCCACGAAGCTTCCTCAGAGTTCCATCTACCGCCTGAGTGTTGTGACCCCGTAATCGCACCCCACCCATCCATGGATGCATCAGTTACCAGCTGAATTTCAGGGGCCTTAGAACGAATGAGTCTGACACGCCAAGGGACGTTAAGTAACCACCACTGTAGGTCTTGCTTACTGACCGCAGTTAATTTCATGAAACCTTCGAATTGAACTTTGCCCACTCTACGTAGAGCTGAAATCTTATCCATTTCGAGATTTTTAAGATGAGACAAACCATAGTCCGTCCCCTTACATAAATCATTCAGAAGTCCTAACAACGAAGCCACTTCTCTTATTTTGACTCTTTTTTGTTTAAGAACCTGATTGATTTTGTTAACTGCTTTGTCTCTTTTCTCTTGAGTAGGAGATACCGTCATTTTTTCCGAGTCGAGAACATAGCCCAAAAACACCAATGAGGTGGATGGCTCGAACTGTGACTTATCGGGGTGTACAACAAAACCCAGTTCACCGAACAACTTCGCTAGAAAAGAAGCGCCTTCAGCACACCTTTCTCTCGAGCTGTCGATGATAAAGGAATCATCGATATAACCAAAACCCATATACCCCGACTCTCGAAATACAGAAAAAATCGGTACAAGCCCTTTAGTGAACAATCTGGGCGCGGACGTCAAACCAAACGGAAGCGCCTTATATTTATACAGTTCCCCTTTCCACGAGAAACACAGAAATCTCTGATAATCTTCATGAATTGGAAAAGTATAATAGGCATCTTTCAGATCGATTGACGTCATGAAATCCCCTTTTTGAAGCATGTCAATAGCTACATCTAAATGCTGCATTTTGAAATGTTTCTTGGAGACGTTCTCGTTTAAAAAAGACAAGTCAAGAATCATCCTAAATTTCCCATTAGGCTTCGGCCTAAGGAAAATGTTAGAAATGAAAAGGTCGTTTTCATACTCTTGAGGTACTATCACACCCTTTTGTAGGAGCTCAAGAATTTCTGCATTGACCACGGAATCGAGATCACTATTGAATTTATATTCACGCGGCCAAACGCCCAAAACTGGATCATCGTCAAATTCTAACTTAATCCCGGACACAATTTGCAGAATTTCTTCATTAGAGGTAAGCTCCCTCCAACGGCTCAAAAAATTCTTAGTATTCCCCGCAACAAAGATAGGTACAGGAGGTAAGAAATACGCACTAGCAGAAAGTGAGGACTCAATGTTACCACCATCACTCACCGGGGTTAGTCCTGCTGCGCCTTCTTCCGAAAACCCTGTTTGTTGGACTTTTTATCGTCACCTTTGGCGTTCTGTCGCTTCTTAGCGTACCACGATGAGGAGTTCGAAGAGCGGCCCTTGCCACCCCCTTTCCCCTTGTCCTTCTTTTTCCAGGTCTTTTTCTTTTGGACCCCCCCCTTGGGCCCTGTCTTTTGGTTAGACTTTTTGGTCTTCGCCATTTGGGTTTGAAGTTTCGACAACTCTGTCAAATTCTTCACATTTTCTTCAATATCCCCCAAAAGACTATCGCTAGTTGCGGGAAACTTATCGGACACTAGCTTTTTTAGATGCGTTGGAAACTTCGTTTTCAGATTCTTTCTACGTTTTTCAGTGCCCTTCTGGGTAAAAAAGAACCCCACCAACTGCATTGTGTCATCCAGCTGCTCAAGCACTGACTGGTTCTCAGGACACTTTGTAGTCAGACTACAAAGCTCCTGCATAGCCAAAGCGAGCTTGGAACCAATCAGACTTAAACCAGCCTGGAACCCTGAATACAGGCCGTCATTGAATTTTGCTGAACTATCCAGCTTATCGTACGCCGCTTCCGGGATTCTAGGGGGAATCAAACAGGGCAAATTCGACGGGACCAAAACTGCTTTTTTCGCCTCGGTAAAGGCTTCCTCCGTCATAGGAGTTTTAAATAACCCCTGAATGTACTCCGCTAAATGCGGGTCTTTCAGCGGGTCACCTAAAACCTTTGGAGGTTTTAGTTTTGCAGCCTTTGCCGCATAAATAGAGGTACCCTCCACTGAATCATCCTTCTCGGTCCCCCCAGACTCACCCGGGTTCACTACCAATAAAGGATCAACTTGGTCTGACTGTTCAGGCTCACTAACCTGATCTAAATCATCGTTCTCTGACGAATCCCCAAGATTCTCACCCCCTTCATCCTCAGAACTTGAAGCTTGTTGAGTCAATAAACGTCTAGTAGACTCAAACCCCTCATGTAAATTTGTATTCAATGTCTCCACATTGGAATTTAGACCTCTAAATTCAGTACAAAAAATTTTCCCTAAACCCTTTAACTCGGCAACTACCTGAGAAAAACCAAGGTTGGGAGGGGGATTAACCTGAGGGTTGGTGAAAGCCCCTGGTTTGGGACCCACGAGGGTGGCAGGCGGCGAACTTCGTTGGGCGGTCGTGCCCGACGAGGACGAAGTATGATGGCCCGACGAGGACGAGGACTTAGACGACGCGGATTTGGCGGTCGTGCCTTGCCCTGAAGTAGCCAAGAACTCCGTTACGACAGCGAGTTCGCCTGCTGGAGGACTCGACCTGGCATCACCCACGCTCCAGTCGGTGTACCTGCCCTTCTGACTCTGGCTCGACTTCTTCGACTTGCTGGCGTGGGACCCCGAGGCCGCCGAGACGTCAGCACCATCCATGTCGACCACCGACAGAAACTCGCCACCAGTGTCTGTAAAAATCATTTAAAAACAGGCACAAATTAGTGAACCGACATCCCAACATGATTTACCAAATCATTGAGAATGGATACTTTGAGACAAACAAAGCACAACTACAGCGTATGTTTATATGATAAGAGCGATAATAATAATTCTTAATCGTAAGAAAAAATTATTCTCGGAAATAATAATTTCCTGAAAACGCCCTTCATCAATCTCCATAATCGAACTCAATCAATTATTATGTCATAGCTCACCTATGAATCCAGGAGAACTGGTCCAGCCAGACTCAATCCAGGAAGGAGAGTCGGCAACCGTAACCCCCTCCGGGGTCGCCCCGAACGTGGGGAGACTGACTGTCAGCCCCACCCAACACAGGTAGAGACCAGCCAGGACCCGCATTGACCTATAACATAAGGTCAAAACTTAATAACACGTAAATGTAAAAATAATTACACGTGAATAACATTACTAACACGTAAATAACATGTTATTGTAATATTTTTAAGCAAATTACACGTAGAAAACACGTAAATTGACCGCCGATCGGCGGGTTGACACTGTCAAACCCCTTCCAGGTTTACTCAAAGTGTCACATCAAAACAAAATCAACTTTTGTCAAGAAACAGGACCACCAAGCTTTAGATACACGTAAATATGTACTACTAACACGTAAATATTTAAGCAAACACGTAAATAAATACATATTTACCTCCAAAATAACACAATTTTGGTAATATTTCACGTGAACAAGGAATCCGAGTCGAAGCAAAGGCTTGACAAACCTACCGCTGTCAGTGTGACAGGCGGAAAGGCGGGAATGCAATATCTATGTCAAAGGTTACCTCAAGTCATAGATACACGTAAATGAGTACTAACAACACGTAAATATATCAGAAAACACGTAAATGCACATGTTTTCCTCCAAAATAATACAATTCTGAAGCTATTTCACGTGAAATAAGTACCTGAGTCGAAGCAAAGCATTGACAAAGCTACCGGCGGGTAACCACCGAAGCGGAGATGCAAAATAATCAAGTTTGGCGGTGCAAAACCGCTTAAAACTTACTGAAAACTTGCAAAACTCACCTCTAACACGTGAATGTCCTTCCAGACACGTAAATATCCACGTAATATTGAAGAATATACGAGGAAAGAGGATGAAAGGCAGTGGACAACAGCCCAACTCAGCCCAACGCCAGCCTGCTCCTTGCAGTCTGGTTACAGGTGAAGAAAAACCACTCGAAAACCGTTAAAAACGGTAAATAACCCGCCGAAACTAGGTTTGGGGGTTAGAGTAGTCCTCCAAGTTGCAAAAGCAACACAAATTTCTCCAATATCTCACACCGGAGAAGAGAAATTAAGCAAAATTGCGGAGCAAAATCTCCACCTTGCTCATGGAGTCCGGCCAACATGGCGCGAACTGCCAGCTCATTGGATGTCCGTGGTCACGTGACCTCCCTCTCTCTCTATGTTCACGCCATCTCACGGAGATGACGTGAAGCAAAATTTGGTAGCAATTTTGTTTCATATACAAACATTTGGTGTTAGATACACCATCTCGGTATTGTTTGAAAAAACTTTCAGATTCGTTACTGTGGGGAGTATTATTATAAGTTATTATCCATTCCACAATGTTCTCCTGTATCGGACAGAATCTTGTTTTTCAAAAAAAAAAAAAAAAAAACTTGATTAAGCACTGTAATCCAGACTACAGTCGAAGCTACTTTAAAAAGGGAAATATATGAACAAAATTTACACATATCTGCATTTACATCTTTTCTCAATCCAAGATTCGCCTTCATTACCTATTAAAAAAGCTTATGTTACTCACCGACACATTTGGGCTGGTTGGGGCAGACTGCTCTGTCGCACTTGACTTTGTGTTCGGTACAGACCTCTCCATCAGGGCACTTCTGGGTCTGTTTACGTAAAGAAAGGGCTGTTTTAGTAATGAGCAGTTACCAGACCCATTGTTTTACAGTTTTACTCGGATCTTTCCCACTATTTTTTTAACCCTAACAAGTATGAGTGTTCATAGCCCTTAGTATAGTTATTCATATTATCATATTCATAGTGAACTATCGCGGAAGTTATATCGTGTCATGCTACTTGAAATGATTGTGAACGTCCATTTCTCGAGTTACTTTTTTTACTTCCCAGAAAGGAAGTTTTAATCCCATGAAGTAATCATGGTCATGACTGAATGCTCGATTTTCTCTCCTAAAAATATGATAAAGACTACCTTGTTGAGCTCTCTAGGAAAAAACACATCTACATCAAATCAAGACCTTCTTTAATTGTATTTTTGTAGGAAAATCAGATTTGCTAAAGGAGTTATTCTGTATGAACATACAAGTGAAAGAATGATCAAATACGAATTGAATTGTCATTTGTGTAGTATCACGCCCTTTCTTGGTGGTTTCGGAGCCTTAAAAACTTAACCAAAAGCCGGATTTCACATTTATTAGGTCGACCTACATCGCAGGGTGACTCTCTGCACTGGCAGGTCTGACAGCCGTGTTCGGTCAGCTTGAAGCCGAACTCACACTCGTGGTCCATGGCGCACATGGGGATGGGGCAGGGCAGGGCCTGGATGGGCTCCACGTCAGCTGGAAAACAGTGGACACACACAGTGATACTATGGGCAAACACATCCTGACTAAACTTTCGCACGTTTTATGCACACATTCTTTTCAAATTCTGCAAGAGAACTTCCTTTATTAATTAGTAGATTCTAGAATAAGTTGACCTTGGTGTAATGTCTTCTTTGATTTTGCAATCTCTTTGTTATGTACGATTACTTGTTATAACCCCCCCCCCCCCCTCCGATTAAAAAAATATAAAGAAGAGGGAATACTCGTTGGTAGTGTTTTGTATTGTGACTATGCAACCAGATGGATATTCGAGACGTCGGGCCTACCAGGGTATATTATTTACCAAGTCAATATCAGATATGTCAAATTAATTCCTGTTCTTCTACCGTTTCTAGTACAGCAAATTTAACACTGAATTTACGGTCAAACACAACATGGTTATATCTACTACAAACAGCCAATCGAATACGGAAACCTATTTGGGAACCTATTTGGCAGGCAAACTAAATCATAAAACATACAGCTTATGAAACATACAATCACAAGAGCAGTATAGTATGACCACGGCAGCCACAAGGTTCATGTTATATAAACTTCTGTGTTGTTCGTCACGGTGACTGCACCCACTAAACCTGAGTGTAAAGATAGCTGTACCGGCGCCATCAGAAGAGGGTGGAAAGCAACAAGTGCCACGACTTTACAAAGTGGGACAAGTGCAAAATAAGCATGGGTAGCACCGACACTGTGTTACTGAATAATAAATTAGAGCTTGCAACAATAGTGCTTAAAAAAAATATGCTTATACTGATATTATCCTTTGCTAGCAGTACATATAGGTCATATTTCATGGTTGTCGGAGAATGCTATGTCTACACTTTTTTCTCCCTCGTAAATGTGGGACATATAATAGGACAGCTTGGCCTTCGTTCGTGGGATCCTTGGCTTAGCTATTGACCGCAGTGGCAAAATGATGGGGGAGTATTAAAGTATGCACAATAGATGAAGTCAATCGAAAAAGAATCCTTAGAAACATTGTAGTCTTCTTCAACGAAGACTATATTTTAGCAAGTGTACTTGAAACTGAATATTTAGCATCGTAATTCGTATGAATAAACAGTTCCTATTAAACAATTTATGGACATTACAAATCACTCAATGAGCAAATGGAGATCAGAAACACCACATGCCGTCGAACCAACCGAAGACAACAGCAACGCTACCTACATGAAACGTAAATCAAACAAGGAACAGAGGAATGTATACATTTGATAAAACCTGCATTCTACTCAGCAGACTGTACTAAAACGCCAAATAAAAGAATAAACAATTTACTTCTAAACTGTATACTTAAGCATACTTAACAGGTTAATAAAGAAAGAGAAGACCTCGTTGCTCAAGATAAAACTACACAGCCAGGTGGACTGGATGACCGACGTTTAATATCCATACCCTCTACGAAACCTAAACGGCATGCTGACTTACAACATTGAAACTAATTAACGATGAAACAAAACCCGCGTCTTAATCAAGCTGGAACATAAAAACAAATGAAAGAGTCACACCTAAAAACTAAACAGGCAGAGGGCCCTGTGCAGGCGCCGGGCTATACTCACGGAGGCATAGGGCCTTGAGGTTACAGTTTCCCTTCTCACAGTCCCCAGACTCGGGGACACATTTCATACCAGGTGGGCAGGGGTAACCCTTCAATCCCACACGGAGGCAAAAGAGAAAAGGGGAAGGAGCCAACGCTCGTGATTATTTCTATATTCTTCGCGGGGTATTTTGGGTTAAGGACCGATAATTATTTTGAACGTCAAATGTATATTATAATGATATCTGTAATTTCCTCAAGTTTATAATTTTCCAGTTTGAAAATATGAACATGGTTCTCCTTAATATCCTTTCGGTACAATATCCACTGAATCTATTTTTTTCCTTCCACATTCAAGTTACCGGTAGAGCATAATTTTCAAACTGTTTCAGAAATTAATACTGAACATTGTTTTCTAATTGAGAGGAGATGTTGTTTGGGCGATCCTTTATTGAGAATTTTTTTTATACTAATATTAATTGCATATCATAGGATTGACAAGACGATACCGTCTTCCCTCTATTCCCGAGTTGACACAAGGAGCATTTCTCACATCACAAGGGGTCTCCTTGCACTCGCAGATGTCGCAGCCGTCGTCCGTCTTCCGAAAGCCGAAAACACAATGCATGGGACAAGGCATCGGCTCGCATGTGGTCGCCACTGATCGAGGGGCATAAGTTTGGAAGGGAAGAAACCACTTCTGTTTAAATACAACTTCATGTCTCTCTAGTCGTACTAGTGTTTTAGGCTACAAAGATTATTAGTTTGATACATCGCCCCAAAAAGTTATCTCAGTGGAGAGTTTTTGTTTTCTCTTACAAAAGCTTGAGGTTTCCCTATAGAATACCGACCAATTTGTAGACCAGGTTTTCACAATATTCTACATCTAGAATACATGAAAACGGTTATGACCCTGCCTGGGAGCGGTCTGTAATATGACGTGCTTACAAGCAATCAGCACCAGTTAACCTAGTTTAACAATATAATCATCTTATTATCTTGACCTATAGCTGGAATGATTTTGATGAATAACTGCTCACAGCCAAAAATAGTACCTGCCTTTTGTCCATTCCAGTTTAGAATATACACAGATGTAGCCCCCATTAAAAAGTAATGTTACTAGAATAATTCGACTCTTTTCTTGATAAAGTAAATACAATAGGAGACGTGGCTAAGTGTGAGCGAACAGAATCATTAAAAAAAAAAGTGGATGGCAGCCCGATTAAAAAATGATAAAGATACATGTATTATATATATATATTATATATATATTATATATATATATATACATATATATTATATATATATACATACATATATATACATATATACATATATCAAATACATTCATATCGTTTGTGACACGATTGTAACTCAACCTTCGGAGTTAGTTCGTTTTCATTGACAACTGTACCGTACTTCCTCAATGTATATTCATGGACTTTGTGTTGAACAGGGACTTTGGCATCCTATACACCTCCTAGCTACGGTATTGTATTACTAGTCCTGTCGTGATGGATTTAACAACGACTAATAACATTCTCAGAATGAGATTTTTATAAATGGTCTTATAACCGGTTTTATGATATTGTTACAGTGTGTGTGGCGTACATTTTGCCAGACATTTTAAAGCGGATTGCATAGGACATTCCGGGTCCATATCTGTGTAACTGATTTACCAGTTAAGTCATAATCCGAAACAAAAAAGTACCCTTTGATACTTTTTGCTAAAACTAACAATGTTAGATCTAGGAAAGGTAATTGCAGTATAAAGGCTCGACCCAAAAGTATAGTCATGGATGCGCTGTGTTATAGGAGAGTCAAGCTCCCTATTCTTTTTTTTAACATGGTATCATTAAGGAAGGAAAGAGTGGGGGCCTAGGATGACTAGAAAGAGTATCTGTAGGCCATCGGATGTCCGCAAACTGTGAATATGTACATGGAATTTAGAAATTATATTGGACGCGGGAAGTTTTAATTGTGAATTAGAAACAAAGTCACTTTGATGAGATACAAACACAATTGGTGTGTTGATATTGAAAGTCTCTCATTTTTCTGTTTGTGAAAACCTATGAACAACCAGAATTCAATTCTATCCATTACATTTCGAAACAGAATTAAATCCATATTGATTCAGAAATACAACTCACCACAGGTTGGCAGTCCATTCTTCACTTCGCAACGGGTGCCTGCTTCACATTCGTGATGCTGTAAAACACAAGTAAACCACTTGAAACGACTGATGTAACTTCAGTTTTACTTCTTATTTAGGTGATAATATGATCATACGATTCGATATACTGCCCAAACTATGAAGAATTTACCAAAAAGCAAAAATGCACGAGCAATAGGTTTCTATGCTATTGTTACGTTGTTCCTAATTGGATCGTCAGCAAGATAATAATCCAATTAATTGTCAATAAAGAAGAAAATATATCTAAGTACCTCACACAAGTCTATGCACACACATGTTGGACAGCCCCGTTCGTCGAGCTTGGTGCCTTGCCGACAGAAGTGGTCACATATAGGCCGCTTACAGCGGATCAATGGCCGATCATCTGAAAAACAAGAAAATTCGATTTTCTTTGTTAGCAAGTGGTTCGAGGATAATCATTCTCACGGTAATTTTTTCCAATGACATCGCTTGTGACAGCTGGCTATACAGCTATACATTACATTTATACATTATGCTTGCAAAATTCAAACTTATTAACAGTGTCAATTAGCCAGTTCCTGGCATCATAAATTATATTCATATATTATGTGCACGAAAAGAGGGATATATATCATATGTACGATTTAGTGAAGATTCATTTGATAGGGTTAAAACAAAGGTCAGGTTCTCACGAAAGTGGCTTTAAATCTGACTGACTTATTATAAATAGGATCAGGTCAGTCAGTGACTCCCCGTTCTAGCAGGAAGCGACTTCACAGATCCGCCTTCAGCAAGTTAGAGTATACACATATCTTATGTAAACTTTTTTGTAAGTATCCAAAACTGCGATCTAGGTCAACTGGCGTATGCGTCTTTGTCAGTACAAAGACACCTTCAGAGAAGAAGGTTCAAAGAAACCTTCACAGAAAAAAAGGTGTATTCTGAAATGTCTCCCCTTTGCCCCATGACCTCGGAGGTGAGGGTACTGACTGACCTGTGGACCTTAAGGGAATTGAACGAGTGAACTAAGTATGACGTTATGGTAGGAGAACCGATACTAGGAAGTAGTGATACGCTTTGGACACAGAATTTCATTAAATGGCACAGTGATAGATATTTCCCGTGAAATAAAAGCAAAGAGTTGTTACTAACTGAAAAGGGGGAAACTCACCTTCATTGGCGAAGACGACTACAACGCACACGAGCGCCAACAACAGGGACTTCATTTTCACCTGGAAACGAAAAACAAATGATAATAAAATATTGAGACTAAATGAGAGACTTGAAAATATATTCCTTAGTCCTTATTTGAATCATTAAAAGTTAACTATAAAAATCTCAATATTCATTAGATATTCGTTTTCAGAACTATAAAAGTATAACGAAACTGTATATCAAAATTGTAAATGAGGCTTAAATTTTAAGTTGAATAGCTTGGTTTAAAAGTTTAAGTAACTTCTCAGCTAAATGGAAACTCCGACCTACCCACAAGCTAAGTCTCAGACACTGACACTCTTCCCTCGCACGCAGTCACAGATCGATTAAATGAAGTTAACTTTTACTAGTAGTACTAGTGACTGAGTGCTTTTCATATCTAGCTTTAAATGGTAATACTATTTCATGGCGCCCCAAACTGACCAATCAGAGGCCAGTGAACAGTGGATGATGGTAGCTTCGTCCATCATGTCGCGGAATTTCCGTTTTTAACGTCCTGATGACCAGGACTTTGTACGAGGACATGTCTAAATGTCACTGGGAAATCCGATTAATAAGGCCCTAGGAACTTCAAGTATTTCTGACAACTTCAATATAGATTTTATCTTTTGCTACGTGCTAAGGTTTCTCTGGGAAGGTTTCATTATTTCAGTAAAGTATGCAAGGTTCCTTTCAATTTTAGCGGTGGGTATGGTGCGGCAACTCTCCTTGTTCGACCACGAAATTTATAATATATCTGATGTATTATTTTCCTCTGGCCGAGTCTCAGTTATTTCATTGGGAATTAATTTTTAAACATTGATTCCTTTCAATTTTAGTACTTCTGTACTGCATCTCGTCTCGGCTATTTCCATTTACTTAAAACCCAATGTTATCAGTAGTTCAATATAGGCAGGGTTCAGCGGGAGACGATTTCGGGATTAATGCGCCTCATGCAGGTGTTAATCCAGTGTCTAAAACTACAATAGGTACTTCCAAAAGTCTAAAATCATTGCTGAATCATGAGGTAACCAAGAAGTTATAACTTTCGCAAATAAATATACCACTTGCCCAAGGGGGCAAGTAGATCTTACGATCTCCCTGCCCCACCTCAAGGTTTACCCCAGGCTGGTACGTCTTATGGTTGTGGCCAGTGCAGAAATGATCGAGCATTAAGCACCGGGGTCAGAAAGACAAGTTTCGTAAAAGTGCAGACTTCTTTATGACAACAAAGACCTAACCGCTCAATCTTAATAAAGACAAAAGCAGGGTCTTATATTCCATTCGAAATTGAGCTTTTACTTCATATACGGTAGTTACCTGGTACCTGCCATTACAAACATTTTTGAACCAACATTATTGCTGTAGCTGTTTTTAGAGGTAGTCATAGATGATTTCTAGACTATCATTATTCATAACCTCCGGAACCGAATAGATATTAATGCTATCAACAATTCATAACCACTGGTACCAAATATAGTGAGACCATAGACAGTACAATGTTAGGTTATGTACTGACTCTCTCGTTCAAAGGTCTATTTAGAGGTTTGCTAAGCAGTCAAATGAATGATTTCATAGCGAAGAAAGTTAGGATTGGTAACGTTACAAGTCATGCAGCCAGGCTTTAGTATTATTCCAGTTGAAAATATACTATCATGCTATTTCTTTTTAAAATTATTCTGCATGTTTGTTGTAATTACTAACTTTCACCACAGTCATAGAGAATGTCGATACAAACATAGGAAACCCTATAAAGTGAGTGCTGGATGTTACATGCTGTACTGGCAGCCAGGGTCATTTTCACAGCAAAGAACAAGTCGGGATGAATTCTGACTTTTCAGACAAACATTTTGACTTGGTCAGTCTTTGGTGATTGTACCTATGAGATGAGATAGACAGGGCAAGCAGACAGCAGGGGATTAAAACCTAGATATCATTTTTGCTGTACCTCATCCCTTAGTGAACCCAGACGCTAACCAGGAATTGAACCCAATGAACTGGGAATCAAACCCAATGAACCACTTGGTCAGTGCTGGGTCCCCCCCTATTGTCACCTTTTATGATCAGCGGGGACTAGTCCACTGGGGGCCCATATTCTTCCAAGGAGCAGAAGCTCCACCCCTGTACCCCCCTATATAAAATACACAGATGTTTGCTGTATATTCACAGGGTTCTCCCTAGAATTTTTTTTTGAGTATCAAATGGCCCATCGTGGTAAATTTCAGGGGGCCATTTTCAAAAATGATGGGCCATAACATATTAAGCATAAAAAATATCATTAGGCCTAAAACAAATTGACGTGTTCGAGTAAACCAACTTATCCTAAAGTTCTTGGCCCTAACTAAACTTTTTTTAGTTAGTAAAAATCAAAAGCAAAATAAACAACCTACCTAAACTAATTTTTTTGAACTCTGTTACCTGCAACCTTTTTGGCTCTGATCTTTTTGTTCGTACCATAGACAAGTATTTGATCACATACATGTATAAACAAGTAATCATGCTGCAACATATTCGGGGCCATTTCTTCATAACTAATCAGGGAATCCTAGCAAATTTGATTTGTGTCTCATCTTAAGTAAAAGGGGGGAAAACGTCTCCCAAGAAATGAGGCCTTATGAAACAAAAAAAATGTACATGATTAATGAACTACATGCTCCATGTTATAGGTAGGTAACATTTGTCCCCTTCCCTTCCCGACCGGTCAGCACTTGAGTTAGCCGATTCTGCCCTTAAAATCAGCTGACTCTAGGGCTGATTCAAATCAAACACACATTTAAGGATCAGCAGATTTTAGCACTGACTTGTCGGCCAACTGTTTAAAAGTCGCATAGTGGATATGGGGCTTAAGGGTTGCTGTCACGGTGCAGGGACGGATCCAGAGATTTCCAAAACGGGGGGGGGGGGCACCCTTATATAAGAATTTGAGGCGCCCATCGAGGTGCTAGAATTTTACCCCAAAAAAACTAAATTGGGCAACAATTTGGGGGGGGGGGGGGATGCGCCTCAGGCGCCCCCCAGCTCTAAATCCGTCCCTGCGGTGGACAGGGACAGGAGCGTATGGGGGGCCAAACCTAGAAAAAAGAAAAGAAAATTTAACCTCTCTTTTATGAAATCTGAAGCATTGTGAGGGTAAGGAAGGGGTTGCCAGGAGGGGGAACTCAGAGCTGGGAGGGGAAACATAGAGCCCAGAGATTCCTGGGAGGGGAACAGAGCCGAGAGGTGAGGATCAGGGTGGGGAGAGGAGACTCAGGGCCGGGAGAGGAGGCTCAAGGTGAGGATAGGAGGCCCAGGGAAGGGAGGAGAGGCTCAGGGCCAGGAGAGAAGGCACAGGACAGGGGGGAGAACCACAGGACAGGGATGAGAACCACAGGGCCGGGAGGGGAGCCACAGGGGAAGCATAGGACTGGCAGGGGAGGCAAAAGGCCGACAGGGGAAGCATAGGATGACTATGGATCTACCATACGTCTACCAGCCCACATGTCAGAGATGCCACTTTTCCGTCTAAATACGAATGTGTGATGGGCCCAGTCACCTGGCAGTCGGGATGGGGAGTGGGGAGGGGGGGGGAGGAGGGAGTGGGGGCTGGCATTAGGTCAAGTGCGGGAATGGCCCACTCTATAGGAGCTCAGTGCGGGAATAAAAATCATGATGCGGGAATCCCGCATCCCGCACGCCTAGGGAGAACCCTGATTATTCATCTGAAATGATTGGATTTTTCAAACCAACTTGAAAAATATCAAATATATACATATACGAAATGAAAAATAAGTCTGTGCTACTTTTCCATCGTGTTAAGCCATGAATTATTCCAATAATATTGAAAATATCTATTAAACATTTATCTTGTCGACATATTTCCCAGCATTCACCTTGATCTAGGCTAGTCTGCAGGTAAGGTGTAGAAAATATGTTATGCATGGTAGGGAGATATCTATGTCTATCTATACCGGTTGGCATTATGCGTAATTTCTGTTCAGGACATGTAGATCTACATCTAATCCTGTTATGAAGACATGATAATCATGATTGGCATGGTTATTCATGATACTGATAGATCTACACCAGTTCTTTTCCCTTTGGACCTGCTACTATTAAAGATTGGCTTTAATATCAGCAATACCCTCCGTCAAGCTTGTGTACAAGAGTGTAGTTAGGCCTCACGTTTAAAACGAAATACAAGGTTAGACCTAATGAGTAGAACTCTAGATTGATTCTAATGTAAATTGTAACCATTATGTATGAATTAAGATAGAAACTGTTCGAATACGAACCGAATCCTTTCAGGAAATGTTTTATTTCGGTACCTTACCTACAGTAGGTGTTGTTAACTTAAAATATTGATCTTTGGGAACAGCAAATTAAATATGGACGAACATGTTTCATGGGATGACACATAATACACTAATCACGGAGCCCTCACTCAGCTGTGCCTGCGGTCAGTAGCCGTGAAGAAGAGGAACCATGAAACATACCGAACTCAGCGACGTAAACACCGCCACTCGCCAAACATACCACGACGAAAACACAGCCACATAACGCAAATAAACGCGTACCACCTACATTTAGTGGTTTCTGGGTTAACCAATATGTGTTCTGACTCTTCGTCAACCATTTTAATGTAAACTTTGATGGTGAAATACAGTAAAACGTGATGACGTACCTGGGTTCTGCGCCGTTTCTTCTCACATTCGGTTCCTTCTACCTGCTATGTCGCAGCGACACTTGCGGCACCCTCGTTTCGACCGTTCACTCTCCAAGCAGATTCTCTGTGCATCGACGCAGCGTTAAACGAGGGATTATGTGGTGGGAGACAGTTCTTTTAGTGACGTCACCGAGCGCACCCATTCATTTGACAGGTGCTCGTGACTGTCAGATTTCTGCTCTGTTTACCACGACTGAAAAATACATAGGCAATTGTCCTTTGACCCTTTCTATTTACTAAAAGTTTATGACAGTCACTCTATGTAACTTCCCACTTTAGAAATGTCACTGACGTGAACAGATCATTCAATTTCGTGGAACTGAAAATGTTGGAGAAAGCCAGCCGCAAGGATGGACAAAGAAAAACGCCCCCCAAAGAAGGGTGTGTCCTAATTTTTGGACCATACATCCTCGCAAGCCCAAGAACTAGTCATGATATTCCGATTATTCGTGGCAGGCCTTTTAGAATCGTAAACTACCTCATATTGACCGATATTGACCTTTTCATCACAAATTTGACAGAAAGAGTAACATAAAATTAACGTTAGATGGCAGCACTTGTAATGTGTATTGCCTCGTAGAAATAGTTTTTGAAATGCTTACCGTATTAAGGCTTTTTGACCACAAAAAAGTTAAATATTCATATGAATATCAAGGAAAGTATATTATTATATTTATTAATGTTCAGGAATTAGGAAAGAAGCATCATAAAAGCATCTGTAAAAAGAGGCAATAAAGCCGGCATTTTCGCTGATTCCCGATTGGTGTGGCTTCTCTTCATAGTTTTCATCCTCGAGATCAGTCAAACCACGAAGATTTCTGCACGTTTCATCTCCGCTGTACATCACAAAAAGCATCTCCCCAGCTTATAATTCTTGCTCAAAATCAAATATGTTTATGAGGAAACTTGCTGCACTCGACCATCACAATTTTAGTAATTTCAACATTGAAGGTAAAAAACTGAGCAATCAGTTTTCTTCTTGTTTGCACTGAAAACAAGAAGTAGAAATTGGTCTTTGACTCTGGCCTGGGTCTGGGACAAGCTGGGCTTGGCTCTGCCAGGTTTAGCCAAATGTTTGACTCTCTACTCCTTAGGTCGTACGAGACACACTGTTTGCCGTGAGAGAAGGCTCCACAGAGCTATCCCAGGTTCAGATTTCAGTAGACACAAATCACAGGTAGATCTACCAGCTTTTGGGAAACAAAATTGGGTAGAACTAATTGTTTGATCAAAATTATCTAACGTTATGTATGTATGATTTGAGATAATTTTAGACATGTTGAAATGTATGATCTATCCTTTGCACCCTTTTTTAATTATGTTTCTAGTAAATTCTACCTCTAGCCTACTTGATTGGACGGTTTCTAAAGACTTAAGTTATTTTTGAATTTTCAAGAATGCCCTCGTCCATTTTAATAGTCTTTAAAAAAAAATAATCGGCCTAGCTGCTAGCTGCCCTATTTTTTTGACCCATGTTACCCGAACACAGCAACTATATATTTTTTTTACCTTATTGGGTAACGTTGCCCAGACATGGTGCTTGTTAGTCAAACTTAGCCTGGACAACAAGATTTCACTATTGGCTCAAATGTGCAGGTTTGCCCAAACAAACCATTTTTCACTTCAGGGCAGTGAGAAGTTGTTCTTACGGGGGACTGATGCTTGAATAGCAAGTGTGGGCAAATTTGAAAACTAAAGCCAAAATAAGAAATAATGTTGTTCCTGTTTCCCGACCGACCCTCCGACCCTAATTTTTTTGCGAGTAAAATATTTGAGAAAATGGTTTAAATGTAGGTACAATTCATTTAGATGAACTTCCAGTGAAAATGTTAGGGCCGTGTCATAAGCCCTTTGATACATTGAAATTAAAATATCACATTAAAATTGTATACAGTGCGCTAAGGAACACTCTATAATTATCAAAGATATCAAAATTTACCAAAAGAGGGAATTTCTAGAAAATGTGTCTCATTCACCTAAGTGAAGACTGTGCAATTGTCGTATTGTATTTTTTCTGACATAATCACTGATGAACAAATGAATAGAAAATGTCAAATGCTGTATCATAAGATGTCAACTAGATGTTATTAAGCATTGGAGTAAGCTATTGGATGAAATGCATAATTATCAATACGATCTGACCCAATCACCCTTGATAAAAAGAATTGAAAAAAAAATCCGACCTACCGGCCTTAGGTTGCCTAAGGTCAACATTAAGAAGGAAAAAAATGTCTACCCAGTGGGTTACCAGAAAAATGTTTACGCTGTTTTTCAAAGGTTGGCCTAACCTTGTCAGAATACAAAAACGTGCTTATAAGTTATTTCATCGCTTATTTTTTCAGTTGAAGTAGAATTTCGGAATTTAATAGTGTGGTTGGAAGATCAAAAGATTCGTCATTATAAGATTGAGGACAGAGAAGCAATCCGAAAGATCTCGGCCGGTAACTGGGAGGAGCATCTCCAAGCGGTAAGTGAAATTCCAGCAAAAATCAATAACAAAATAATCCAACCAGTTATGCAAGATAACCAGTCATACAAATAAACGTTTAACTCTTTCTTTCTAATTTATGAGAAGTCTTTGAAATATATATTCCTCAGCGTTCAAGGTTTCACAGGATTTTATACTGGGTCTAGAAATCATGGTATTATTCTCCGGGCTCCCTGTATCCAGTCATTATCGAAATATGATCGATCTAATTGAAACAAGCCCAGAAGAATTGATCGCATGGACAAGCAAATTAGAGTATATATTCTGGATTATTGATATACGGAGGCGGTCTTTTTGTTTAATTCAATCGATAGTTCGCTCGATTATTCATCTAGGTTTCCATATCTAACATCATTTCAATATCTGATATCGTTTTTACTATCATATATAAATATGAAATAAAGACGAATAGCCCGGAGTTTTTCGGTTTTCTAACCGACCCTGAATCTTATAACTCACCTGAGACCTTGTATATTTTCTCTGCAATTAAAAGAAACATGCCAACACAGCCCGCCAAAAATATCTTTCAATAAAACAAGTTATAATAAAATGTTACTCCATTGGGGTCTACGGGATCGTCTATTCCCACATCTAAACATCTACACATCCACCAGACGTCTACTAACGGATGTGGATGTGTAGTACCCATGTGCGATGACTTAAGATGGTGACGTAGATGTGTAGTACCCACGCGCGATGACTTTAGATAGTGGTATGGATGTGTAGTGACCATGCGCGATGACTTTAGAAAGCGGTATGGATGTGTAGTACCCATGCGCGATGACTCCCGTCAGCGCGAATGGGGAATGCGTCAGCGCGAGTGGGGAGTTCGTCAGGACAAGTGGGGAGTGCACATCCACACATCCACAGCCCCGTCGCATTGACACACTACCCATTCACGCTGACGCGACGCCCATTCGCGCTGACGTGACACCCATTCATGCTGACGCGACTCCCAGTGAGCACTAAGTAATTGCGTGGATGTGTGGTTGTTACCCCATGCGCGATGATTTGCAACCCACACGCTACAATTTATAGCCCACGCGCGATGATTTGCGGCCCATTCGCGATGATTGTCACCAAATTTGGGACTTCCAGTCGTCACGCATGGGCCCACGGATGTGTGCAGTCATCGCACATGGTCCCGCGGATGTGTGATTTTTTAGATGTGTGGTTTGTTTTAGATGTGAGAATAGAATCGGCCGGGGTCTACTATAGAATAGTATTGAGTATTACATTTGCCATTGTTATTATATTAAATAGCGCATACCAATGCAAGTTACTAATTTCTACAAATAGGTTTCCGTAATGTCGGCTCTTACCAAAAGTAATCAAAAGTCCCATTTTTTTTAGAAGAAATATTGTATTAAATTTCTGGCAACAACTGGCATTTATGGATGTTTTTTCTATGTTAGGCCTTTGATACTAAAGTATAGTTTCCTTCTAAAAGGAAATTCGTAAATGTGTTCTTAGGAAGTTCCGTGTTCTTCATTTTAAAAGAGTGGCATCTCAGCTTCAGAAGTTAATTCCGAAATTTTGTTTTGAGTGAAATTTTTTGGGTAATTGACATTTGTTTCTTTCCAGTATTTAACGGCACTTGGATGTCCTTATCCCGTAGCGCCGCGTAACGCATTTGTTGACTGGTTGTTAGGTTACGCTATAAGACTAGAATACGGTGACAATGGTGAGTACTTCATCCATTTCTTGGAAAAACATTTGGAAAAAAAAACTTATAAAGAAGGTCTTAAAAAGTAACTTAAAAGCAGCTTATTTTGATATATAAGAAATGACAATTTTTCTTCGTTATCTAATCATTTGAAGATCAAATCTTCATGTTAAGTTTTGAAGTTCTGTTTGTTTATAGGCTTCTAGTAATGTTTCTTCAGATGTGTAGCTAGACAGGATACTGTGAATTTCCAGATGCACTTTTCATAATGTAATTCTTTCCTACCTTTCATGAAAATCAATGACAGAACATGGTAAGATATACTTATTGGTGACGGCTCTTTACCACGTACACTTGGTTGCGGGGTCGATTTGTTGACATCGGTGTAGGATTACAGCTGGATTATTTTCTCTTTATTACGCCCCCCTCCCCCTTCCTTGGAAAACGAGGAAAACACTTTATTCACATTAAAAAAATGTGTAGGAGGTGGGAATCTCTATAGTTATGGGCCACGTTAAGTCTCTTCGATGCTTATTTTTACACACGTCCTTGTTATGGAAAACTTTTTTTTATCTATTTCAGCCGATAAATACAGAGCCGTAACGTCGGTTAAAAAAGTGGATATGAAAGGAAAATCAGACAACCCATTGGATATGCTTGATGGTGAGTAGTTTGGTGTTAACTTCAAATAGTAATATTTGTTGTCCAATATCTATGTAGTACTGTTGTGAGCTGATGTCATTGGGTTGTGAGCCTAAAACGGTTTTGTTTATTCCAGTAAATAGTCCCGACTTCAAGGCTGGAGTAGAATCACTATCCCAGCTTCTTCAAATCCCTCCATACCAGGACCACTTGACAGTTCTCAAGGTGAGAATTAAAATCTAAGCAGCTTTTAACATTACAGTAATACAAGATAATGTTCCTCAGGATAACTGTTCTATAGCTTTACTCATATTTTAGGGCAAAACAAATAATGAGCATAATCATATGATGATTAGAGTAATCATTCGGTACTGTAACATTCACGAGAGAAAATTAAACGCCCTATTTCTAGAGTTGTTTTATTTCGTGTTCAATAGGCTCAATGAATTCTCTTCCTATTTGGCAGGCTGTGTCTTTATTAGTTCAAGAGCGATTGAATAAAAACGCCCTGGCTGCTGCTGCAAAAAGTGATCAGGTAAGTTCATATGCATGTGTCGTATAAAAAAAGACATTTCCAACATTTATTTGATTAGGATTTTTTTTAATCATTTGGGAAAACATAACCTGTTTCAGTGTATTGGAACATTGAAAATGATTGGGACTTCGTTATTTCATTTTTATGCAATTTTTGTTTCGAGCAATGTCTTTTGTGAAAACAAAATATAAAGAATATAATATTGTATAAGGATATGTTGTCGATATAGATACATCATTACATTCATTGCAGAAGGAGAAACCAGAAAACGTGACAATGGATAAGATACCTCTTGGGTTCGAGACAGGAGGTGAGTAACGTATAGTAAAGTATTTATAAGCATATTCGAACAAAGAAAAACTGGGAAAAAAGTCTCAAGGGAAAAGGATAGGGACCATATTAACGAACTCAAGTGGTCCCAGCCATGTCATCTCATCCAGTTATATTTTACATTATAACCCACCTTCTGGGAATAACAGTAAAGGCACCGAAAAATCACATCTCACTCAAAATATGATGATAATTTCTTACATCAATTTAGTTAAATACATTAAAACTGACCCTTCCGTATGTGTTTTTGCTCACCAGACTACATCAGCGCCGAGGCCGCTAAGATTCTCCGGTTACTCCACATCCGCGAGTTACGTGAGTTGCAGACCTCCATCAACGAGGCCATCGTCAAGGTGCAGACGGTGACGGCCAACCCCAAGACGGACACCCGGCTCGGTAAGGTGGGCATGTCCTAAGGACCGCCTCCCGCGGGCACCCCACCCGCCACGGGACACTCCAACTGTCTGAACCGACCCACCACCCAAGGGGTGGTTAACATAGGATCGTCTAGGCACACTTAACCATTATTTTCAATAGTGAAGTCGCTTATTTTGTCTAACAAGGTGCTTCCTGTTCTTGAATTTTTTGTTTATTTTTTATTTGATTTAATTTATGAAGGAAATAGTATAACTGATGCCATAGAATGGAGATTTTTCTTGACTCTTCAAATGTGTTCTCATGATAATGGGTTGTACTGTGAGTTAGTATTTAGTCATTGAGGCAAACGCACATTTTCTATAAATGATGAGCATGTCAGGGCCTATGCGTTCAAAAAACATGTTCCATGACAAATAGATCTAATATAAACAACGAAAGAGCTTGGTCCCATTCAGGAGGGCCTGTACATATGTGAATAAATAAGTATGAATAAGAAACTGTATTTCATCCCTCGTCGAACATTAAAACATGTTCATCCCTCGTCGAACATTAATAAATATTAAAAAGCAGATGTATTAGTGTGAGTGACTTATTTTGTCAATTGCTTAGTATCCTCTGAACCAATAACAAAAACGCTAATGGCAATGTTTTAAAAGTTTGTGATTATAATTCGTGGGTTTTATTCATTTGTGACATGGTCTACTCAACGAAAAAACAAATCCATATATTTTTTTTCAAAAAGATTTATTTTTTCATTTTACAAAAACGTCCAAACCAACTTGAAATACATATGACTGATCCCTTTCACTCCTTAATTATTACAACTTTCGCAACTTCTTTTAGCTCGGTATTCTAAATGTATGTTCAGTAGCACCATAAAGGGAGGGTGAATCCATAGCAATTCTAACCAAACCAATAGAAGTCTCGGTATATCTCACATAACATTATATAAACGAGTATAGCTACAAATACACAGCGTAAAACTACTTCAGACTAAAACTACATTTATATCTATCCACGGGAAAGGCTCACTCTCTTCAACAGAGTTACAGCGTGATAATTTAATATTGTTTTCCACTGTGGGACTGAAAAACTGTTCTATACATTATAGTAAGACTTTTGTGCATTCTTCAAAATCCAATGGACGGAGAGCACTAAAACGGCGTTTAGAAACCTAAAATATGGTTGTACTTTGGCAGTATCAGCTTTGCAGACTTGTGATAACATAGGTTGCGTTTTGCAACACTTTTCTCCACTTCTGTATTGTACAATAAGTATGCTCTCACCGCAACTGTTTTTATCATCCCCCTGCAAGAAAACAACATCCATTCTTCAACGTTGAAATTCAAGGGTAAAACTTACTGGAGAAAAAAGACGACGCTGAGTCCATTAAAAACTGTAACTGTCAGAAAGGTCTTTCTACAAACAGCAAACAGTCTACTTGTTAGTTATGTCGTAAAATAATAACATCTGCCTGAAATCAGTACAACTTTCCTGGAAAACATTATCTTTGGAAATATCCATTGAGTGAAGCAGACGTGGTTAGTACTCTTCTTTCTCACCAGAGGGTGCAGCTGTAAACGACTGAAGAGACAAGTTGATCGTCAACCCTTTGATTCGATCATACTATAGAAACATTAACTGGTTTTAAAAGTTACCAGTGGAAAATCAATAACTAATTACATTCAAAAGTTCTTAGGGTCAGGGCCTTCTGTAGGATATAGGGTAAACTCTACCCACCATGAGACGTTGGGGATGACACGTCCTATTTGAGTAGGTTGATCCTGTTGCACTCCTCGGCCTCTATGTCGTCGGGGCAGGTACAGGTCCGGCCGCCGTTAGGCGTCGGCAGGCACAGGAACCGACAACCGCCGTTGTTAAGCACACATGCGTTAGAACCTGAAAAGTACAATGTGTATTATGGGATCCGTTTTATTCCAAGCTTTTTCAGTATGGAAAAGTATTATAAAAGCTATATGTGATGGCATTCGCAATAAGCCCATCTCACATCGGATATATTCTAGTGTTGGACAAGGGTTTGACAAAATTACTGTTTACACCATCCTTGTTTCCAAGAGTTGAATTTACTGAATTAAACAAGAATAATGTTTTCGTATAACCTCAAGGAGTGCTTTAACATTATGATTTCTTAAATTTCATCAGTTGACAGAATTGTAGGTTTTACAGGTAATCAAAATGCTGTATTTCAGGGCAAAATAAGGTTGGACATTATAGCCTGGCTGACAGGCTTTAACATTGGTTCCTATGGGTAAAATGACAGAATACAAAGTTGCATTTTACCAAATTTAGAAGCAATCTTTCACTCAAATTGCTTTGGTTAATTTTGTATCATACAACTGTCTTCAGGGAATAAGCAAATCAAATTTAAAAATATTTCACAGTACCAGGTAATTAAACCTTAAAGTTGGTGTAAACTGGGATGGGCTTATTGTTTTGTACAGATAGATATATACAGGTGAAGTAGACTGTATTGGGTTCTATACATTTGGATGGAGACCAACAATATGCAGTATATATCACAAGGCTGATTTTTCAGATAACAAAATTAGTTCATGTTATACATAGGTTGATATGATGGCAACATCTTAAAATTACCACAGAAAAAAAACCGGAAAACATAAAATTCTGAATGCTGGCAACCCTCATTCTACATAATTAATGTATCCCTTAATTGTGGCCAGCCTCTGACTTATACTGACGCCATCTCAAACTAGACAAAACAGGACTGGAAAAAAGAAACATACCTGCTGGACATTGTGATCTGACCGTGCTTATACCATACATCTTGCCGTTGCCGCCTACAGGAAGCTTTTTAGGCTCATTTGGCGTACCGCCGAACTTGTCTATGGAAGGCAGGCTCTTCCTGCAACAGTAAATAATGGATTTGTAGTAGGTGCTAAAAAGTTCCCCCTAATTGATGTTTTTTTTTAAATTATAGAAAAACGATATAGTGTATGACACTTACAGGCCCATTATACAGTTTTTATAGTATCCAATATTTTCCATGTATACTAATATCATTACTGTAGTATTACTGAAAACCAGGGGAAACCCTGACAAATATTACAAATAAAAGCCTAAGGTTCGATGCATGATCGCTGTATTGATTTGCTGTCTTCATATAAAATGTCCCAGTCAATTGGATCATTTTGCATTAATGGCCGAACGTAGGATTACTGGTAATAGCAAAGTCACAGAAAAGGGTCGACAGTTTATGCTCGTACAGTTCACATCATACCATACATTATAAATGTAACGGTAACAAGATACAAGCGCAACGAAAATCCCATTTGGTTATACTACTCACATGTCCCAGTCGGTCCAGTAGAAGACGTCGTTGGACAGTGTGAGGCCGAAGGGGTAGGAGGCCAGGGCGTACACCGTCCGCCGGCCGCGCCCGTCGTAGTTAACGCACTCAATGTGCATCGTACCTGTATTAGACAAGTCAACGTTACAGTCAAGTATTTGAGAAAGATCATAGCCCCATGCGCATGCAATTATGGATTATATCACAGGTATAATGGTATATATGTAACTTCTCAAATGATAGAAGGCATACAATCTATTGCACTATACTATACATGATTTAAAAACGTAGATATAGCCTAATGAACAGACAACAAAATTATAAATTACTATGGTTTTAGTAAGTGGCAGGTCGAGACTCACGTTAGCTTTCATTCAATTGGCCTATATAGAAAGCAATTAGTTTACTGATTTCAAAAACAACATTTTCAGGTGAGGTGTATGCTAAATAACGATCAAAATTCGGATATGAGATAATTTTGCATAAATGTATAAATTTAACTAGGATCCACTCTTGCTTACCGGCATCGGCCCAGCAGACCTGGCGCGCCCGGTAGTCGACGGCCAGCCCGTTCGGGAGGCCGAGGTCAGTGTCGATGAGTACTCGCCGCCCCGTCCCGTCCATGTGCGCCACTTCGATCTTAGGGGAAGTACGGCGCCAGTCGGTCCAGAATAACATTCTGTGGGAATGATTTAAATAATTTTCAATATAAGCATATAATATTATTGAAATTGAATACAATTGTGCATTCTGAACTGACAGTATGACCATAATATATAGCCTATATCGATATTTTACATTATTATATTCTTAGGGAACAATGCATTTACCAATGATTAAACCACGCTTGAACTTTAGTGTTTACCACCACACATAATAACGATAAGGCCTCACTCAAACACAACAAGTACCGTAGAAGTTACCTATTGCTCATCTACAGGATCTAAGGATATACGGGGGATATACCAAGATACACTCCATTGGTCACGAGTCAAGATGCGTCGAGGCTGCTGAAGCCAGTGATCTTCGGTGCGCCAAAATGATAACCGATTTTCTTCTCATACATTTGCATACTTTAGGCCAACATGCATTTAGAAAGATATTTTCATGTCAAAATTCCTTATGTTATGTGTAATGAAAATTTATCAACATTTAGTTGATACTGCAACTATTACAGGAATAATCTGTATTTTCAAACCAATTTCCGAAATCGATTCTTTTTTCAAGGCCTTTAAACTGGCTATTGCATAATTATGTAATGGTTGGCCTTACCCGCTGATGGGGTCGACGGCGATGGCCCTGGGGTCGTGGATATCGTTGGAGAAGAGGGCCTTTCGGTTGGTGCCGTCCACCTTGGACACCTCGATGACGTTCAGCTCCGAGTCGGTCCAGTACATGTTACCGGCCACCCAGTCCACAGCCACGCCCTCCGGGGAGCCCAGCCCTGGAGGAAACAAAGGGTATGCAGAGATCAGTCATCTAACTATATTGTGTAGCTAATCAATTTCTAATTTTCCGGTTACTCCATGACCTATGTGTAATTCATAGAAACGTTATGTAAGTTGTCAGAAAAGGTAATCATTGGATATCATATTATGAAAAGCTCTCATGGAAATATAGGCCCTATAGATGATAAATGTGAGGGATTTAACCTATTGTTGTAGCAGCAGCAGCCCAAACTAATTTTGGCTACGTATACATCGTTGGCGATGCAATATAATTATCTGTGGGAATAAGGTCTATAACAATGATCAGCTCACCTGTGACGAGCACCTCCGAGTCGGTGCCGTCCAGCCGCGCCCTGCTGATGGCTTTACCCGAGATGTCGGTCCAGTAAAAGTATCGCGAGTAGCAGTCCACGTCGATACCCACTGCCGTCTGGCCTGAGGTGCAAATGAGTTGGTCAATAAGCTGGTTTGTGATAATTATTAATACTCCATCCAATGGAATGTACATGTAGTTGAGTTAGATACATTGCAATTGCTGCATATGGATATGTACAGGATGACGGTTCCAATCATATAAAATAGAAGTAAGCATAGACCTTAAAAACGCGATGGGCCTTATAAGATGAGTTTCAGAATAATAATAGCCTGTATGAAGCGATTCAGGTATTATTCACATAGAACAATGGCAATATTGAGAAAACGATTGTACTTTGTAAACCCCCACACATCTATCTACTTGGACACCACTCATTAGGCATAAAACAAATCGTTTCTGATATTTTCTATAATGTAGTGGCCCGATACCTTACATGACTGTAAGTTTCGACAGGCTGATACATTATTATCTGATTTAATCCTTACCTGGGATGAGGAGCGTCTGTTTGCCGGGTTCGGCGTCCGTGGGGTTCATGGGCATCTGCATGATGGACAGGCCCTGCGCATACATCAGGTACGACCCGGTGTCCCCGCCCGACTCGGCTGGCACCGGGCACAAGTACACAGTTACATGAGTCTATATATTATTATGTGGAAACAAAGGCCATGGCCGCAGCTTACTTTTTTTTAAAGACGGTTATAACTGAGTTTTTCATCGAAAACAAAAAGGTAACAACAGATTGCTGTCCCTTATGCAGCGGTGATTCAAGTTATTCCGCTTTAATAAGAGATTGAATGTACAAATGTTGCCACTTCATTAACTATAGATTTTTACATTGCCCGTGCGCATCACTTCACGACACAAACGTTGTTGTAATCATCATATCTCATGAGTTAAATTTTTTCAGAGGTTGTGGTTGGTTGGTTATTGGGGTTTAACGCCATAGCAACATCTAAGGTCATATCACGGCGAGAACAGAGTTTGACAATTCTGTCTTGGATGATCGTATCTATGGAATGATCGAATATATGAGAAGATAGAGATCATACCCCTACACATTTACCGAGGTAGGTGTTCTTTAATGTGCCTGGTCCCATAGACAGGGCCACACACACAACAGCCGGTGGTCTACCAGAGACCTTTGATAACCCAGTTGTTGCCACTGGGAGACATGTAGAGGGGTATAGTAGCCAGCTCACCCCAGCCCAGGATTGAACCCGGGCCGCCCGCACAACAGGCGGACACTCTAACCACTTCACCACCCCACACGCCTTCCAGAGGTTGTGTTTCGACTGTATGATTAATACGTTATGCACAAAAGAAGTCGACATTGCATTATGGTTTAAATCACAGTAGCTCATTATCTTTGAATATTGGTTTTGGTTATTATATCAAACCAATTATAAATGACGACAAACAATTAACTTTAGTTTAACTCACAAATACACCTCCTGCCATCGCCCCGGTAGCCGCGCTCACAGATACAGACGTGGTCGTACCCCTGGCGGACACAACGCGCGTTACGGTCACACATGGACGGGTCCCGCAGGCAGTCCACTGCAGGAACAAAATGGTTAGATTTATATTCATACCCGATAATAAATTGTATCATGATCCTAAGTAAATCTTTCTAATACTGTTTAAAACACGTCTGTTAACCAATTTGGAAGCAGTTATACTTATAAGATCATAATGCATGATGTACAAGAATACCATATCAGACTACCATATCATATCATATCATATCATACCATATCATCGAATACCATATCAAGAATACCATATCAGAATACCACACCAGATACCGTTGACATTAAATTTGTTTTAAAAGTATTATCGATGATGTAATAATCCCATTTATTATAGTTGAGGAATAATCTCTTTGTTGTAGTTGAGGATATATATACAGAGAACACAGGAGGCATTTTCTTCTAGACTCACAAGGTTGTGTACATGCTAAAGCGTAAGTCAGATGGAATCAGGTTTGAAAAGTGAGAGGAGGGTTTAGGGACGTCAACTCACAAATGGCGGTACAGGTGTAGCCGTCGCCCTCATAACCCTGGAGACAGCGGCACACGTGCCCACGGCTCTGGTCGTCGTAGAAACACTCGGCGTTGGGGTCACAGTTGTTGATCTGGTTACAGGAAACCACTGTGGGACCGAACAACACCAACTCCTATTACTGATTACAGTATTAGACTGGGAGCATGCATGTCTATTGAGAGCAATTTACTCCAATATTATAATGTCATACAGAAGTATGTTTACTCTATTAGGCGTTGTACTTGCATGTGTCCAATGTCCATGTACAGTGACACATTTTATATGTTTGACATAAAAACTAATTTGTTTAGAAAGGGAAGTTGGAGAAATGCAATAGTTAGAACCGTTTAAACCAATCTATCAAGCTTTTATCTTGTTATATCTATATTCCTAGAATATGGATAAAAGGATTTTTTTCAATCTTTATGAATGTTGTCATTTTTTATAATACACAAAGTCAACATAGAAAATAGGGTTCAAAGTCAACTCGATGGCAGATGACAATATGCGGCTTGTTTCATATGGAATTACAGGGAAACTAATTACAATGGAACTGAAGAAAACAACTACCACATACTAAACTACCTAACGGATGATTTGGCGCCCATTAATATGGAAGTCATTAGCCCCCTACCTAGGGTTTGAAGGCATTGACAGAGGTTTTCTTTATAAAAAAAACAAACTCCACTACTACTTTTCCAATAGGGACTCATTGAATAAGTATCTATATTAGCAGACCTTTTTTTATTAAACAGACAGCTGATTGCACAATGGCTTAAAGCCACCCGCCCACAACATAAATGATTATGTCATCCTTTGAAATTAGTCAGCTACACTTAAAAACATTTATTGTTAAATGATGAGAACGAAAGGCTTCTACATCCTCCAAACGGCAACCGTGAAGTTAAATGAGTGTGCTTGAAATAAAATATTCATATACTATGTTCACAATGGCTCCCTTCGTCACCCACCTGTCTGGCGGCAGGTGAAGCCGTCGCCCTCGTAGCCCTGGTTACACCGACACACGTAGCGCCGGTTGATCTCGTCCACCTCACACTGGGCGTTGTAGTCACAGATGTTGGCCACGCTGCAGTCCTCCTGCTCCGCCTGGCACCGGTAACCGTCACCTAACATGGGGAGGTTTTATTTCGAATGTGTTTACTTATTATATTCCGTGACAAAGGTCTTGATGCCGTGTTGTGCAAAAGGTAGCCCAACAACTTGGCTGGTTTGCCTTTCTGAAATTCATGTTTATGTTTTGCACCAGCATCAATTGAGACCCCATTCCTTATACATAAATGACTTCAACTAAAGACTATTGTTATTAACGATATACTAATTTTGATAATAACCATTTACAATATGAATAATTATTCATTTATGATAAGAAAAAAATCATTAATATTTCGGGGACAAACAATTCTCCCTACCACGGTTAGCCACTTTCTTATATGTTACCTGCAGGTTAGCCTAGATCTAGGTGCATGCTGGGTAATAATTATGTCGACAAGTCACAAGGCTTATGTATAGGAATTTCCAATAATCATGGCATTATTTGTGGTTTAAAATGGTTCACATCAAAATCAACTATTTTTTCATTTGTTATTTACATATATAAATTATTTTTTGGGCTGGGTTGAAAATTCATCTATTACACTTAAAAATATGGCATTTATTTGTAAATTTTCTATAGATTTCCATATGTTTTTGTCGATAAAATAAGCCAAAATTAGCCTGCAGGTGCTTATAATACTGTAAATCAGCTATCCGTGGTAGGGAGAATTATCCCATGCAAAACAGATATGATACCTTGCACAACGTCTGATACACCTTAAATCAAAGGGTCTATAGGGTTATATTATAATAATATTATGTACGAGTGCCTACCCGTGTAGCCGCGTTCACAGACACAACGGTGTCTCCTGATGGTGTCGTCATATACACAGCGGGCGTTGGAGCCGCAGTTACGCAGTACCGAGCAGTCATCAAACGCTCCTAGAGAGTAAATATTGACAATGAGTTTTCTCAGCACGTAGCACTATAAACTGTGTGTACTTTTTCATTCATTTATATTTGTGTTTCTCTGAAACCTGATATACGAGGTTTGGACGACGGAATGCCATTTGTTTCATTTGCAGTCGAATTACATAATAACACCACTTATATTTCATGCTGGTTGAGTATTGATTTTGGATATAGTCCTAATCTACTATTCATATAATGCGTTATCAGGTTATTCCTTTCCTATAGAAAGTGATATCTTCATCAGAATTAAAAGTATTCATTTGGATTCATTTCCCTTTGGTGCTCATAATGACCAACCAATTCAAATACGATAATAATTATAAACAAATGTCTAGGGTCTAAAATATCTATGGTTAGATAAAAAATAACAATAACAACAACTAGAAAAATGTAAACCATGGCGTGGTATATACAGCGTTAAACGCATGCGGCATTTCATGCAATATTATAGATATGATTGTGTGGACATTTTCCCTATATGGATGTATCCATGTATATAATAGGTTCAATAGTATAGGGAGCCATTGGCATATCTGCCCATGCATGACCTCTGAATGCCCTGGGCAGTCGGTTCTGGGAGGATCAGCATAAACATGAAGGACAGCATAATATTTGGGGGAGCAAACAGAATGGGATTTACCAGTATCATCTATCTTGTCACACCGGAGGCCGTCTCCGGAGTAACCCTCCTTACACTCACACCTGAAGACGAACGCTCGGACGTCATACCTACAGTTGGCATTGGCGTCACAATTGCGGCAAGATAGTTCCTCTGTAATGAACAAAAGCAAGGGGGCATGCGCATGAAGCGAAAACCGGGACACGGGGTAATTATACACTGGGCCTTTTGGAGTAGGACTAGTAACATGTGAGTCATTATGTCTCAGGATATTTCCTACCTTGGTTCACAATATACAAATAAGATCGCTGAGATATGTGATACGCAAATGCTTGTTTCCTTGATATGATTCACTTTAAATTTACATGTCAGTTCTACTGCAGAGCCGAATAAAAACAATCAGTGTTTAGAGGCAGGGAATTAAAAGAATATTATCCTGCACATATATCAATGATGTGGGAGTTGTTTTCTATGCAACGGATTAAGATGTTATGTTATTGCTTATAGTTGAAATTAATGTAAACTTGCAGGATTGGAATGTCTCGAAACTATTGAATAATAATTACAATAACTATTCAATAGTTTATCATGAAAATTGAGGGTTGACATTCCAACTAAGTCCCTTAGGGCACGACTGTAAATCTGTCCAATAGACACTGATTGAAGAGAAATGTTGTACCATGTAACCGTAAAACCGCACAAAAACTGTATAGATAATGTACATCCTGCATCCAAGAAAACGAGGGTAACAGAGGGAAGACTGTTCTAAACATGGTGTATTTACAATTGGAATGTCTATAACTACGATGGTGTACTCAATCTGTATGTACAACTTGAGATACGGGGAAGTTGCATTTGGTGGGCTATACATATCAAACCAACGAAGCAGCGGGAAAGCTTATGTATATATAGGCCTATATGTATTCAAAAATTACACCCCTGGTAACAAAACCTTTTTAAGAAGATTTGGATCTTTCAGGGTTGGAACAGTTGATGACAGACCACAAATTTAATTTTTATAACTAGTTGTCGTCATCCATTATACCCAGATATGTTTAAATTGAAATCATAATATTCAAAAATACTTTGAATCAAAGGTATTTAGATGTACACTTTTGCTGGATGGAGATTCTGCAGCCTTTGTAGATATAGGAAGATTGGAAGATTGTCTTTCTTTAAAGCTGTTTATTTATGTTTACATTCCTTCCAAAACAGGAGCTTGTTTGCCTGAAATCTTTCTTTAACGCTTTGCTTGGGAGTAAGGCAGTTGCATGTTTGATGTTTTATTTACAGATGATTCTTGACATACTTTTATTTTATATACACATATTTAGTTTTGCACTATGCAGTAAACGCTGCAGAGAAAACTGAATATACATATATGTCCATGGTGAATCAGCCTTGCAACACAATAGCCTGAAGCCGAAACTTTACAGCAACACTATATTGTAAAATACCTAATTCTGTGGTGGTCGGAGTGGTTGGCGTTGTAGGCCTAATTGTCGGCCTATGTGTAGCTGAAATCCGCATTGGCATACCGAAATTCTATATCATAATTATGTTAATCTTACAACCAATAAAGTCTACTTCAATCTGAAAAGGCAGCGATCAGCGACCACCATAAGAAAATTTGATTAACTTTTCTATATAGATAACTATAATTATTGGCATTGTCAACTTGTTTACGGCGAACCGGTTTAAAGCAAACCACAACGCAAATCAGTTATATATTGTCAAATAAAATTTTCAGTGAACTTTGTTTGTTGACAAACCATGTATGATCATGCTTCATCTGATAACAGAATGGTATGCAAAATTCTATTCAAAAACAGATTTAGACTGTCATGAATACTCATTTTCTGACTTGTTTTGGTCTGTTATGTGGTCCACACAAATACCTAGATTGTTTACCCAAAAACTGATGATGTCATCAAAATGTCATTTCCGGAATCCCCCCTGCATTTTCACTCTGCTAGCAGAGTCTCTAATGAGTTTTATTTTTGGTGGAGAATGATGTGGGAATTGAGAGGAGGCAAACATGGTTGAGCCTGGCTTAGTACAGAAAGGAAAGGGGAGGAATTGACCTATTGACCCTGATGATGACATCACTGATTATGGGGCAGTTGGGTCATGTGGGGGGATTCCCCAACAAGTTGATTGCAGACCAGAAAACAAAAACAAACAGATCCTCTTTCCAAGGATCATAATTATCAGACTTCTAGCCACCAATATTTGATTTTAACTGGCAATATGATTTATATGAGTGTAGTTGAAGATGTCAGGATTGATTTTGAAAATTAAAAAAATTTAAAATTTTTTGATAATTTTGCATTGTGGTTTGCTTTAATCAGGTGAATGGATGTTCAATTTCAACGACTCTCTACAACCAATAATATAGACTTATTCAGTTAACACATAGATCTACTGGTATAGTCACGCGAGTATAGGCATCACATTAGGCAAATAACAGGAAACTGCACTTGTCAAAACTGGTTGTCAAAAAATAGTTGCTTTAAATCTCTTTTCCCCTGCGTTCTGCTATCACTTTCGATTTAAATTTAACTCATTACGCCAGGCGGCTCAGAAGCCCTAATGGCCCTTTGGTCATACTCCGGAGAAAATATAGATATAGATATATAGATATAACGAACATTAATAACCATTATAGGGCCTAGTATAATGAGTGGGTTTCAGTATAGCTGAGGGTCAGATAGTTACGTACGTTCGCCGGTGTCGGAGCAGGTGAAGCCGTCGCCGCTGAAGCCGTCGACACACTCACAGACGTACCTGGCCTGCGCCGGGTCATACAGACACTCGGCGTTCTCCCCGCAGTTGTTCACCTCGTTACAGCTAAACTCTGCACCACACAAGCAAGAAAACATGCCAACTTAAGGTGAAAATGGGCCATGCTTTACACATATGTGTGGGAAAACAAATAGAACTATATCAAAGTAAAACAAAATAAATCTATCTGTACATATAATTGGAAATACACTAACGTGGCTACTATAGGGAAACAATTTTCTTGTAGGCTGTAATATGATAACTACGTGTACGTCTAATAAGCGTGTAGAAAAAATGACCAGCAAATGAATGAAGACTAATATAAGTAGGCCAACAAAATTGAACCCGCATAAACACTAATATTGCGTAAAGGAACATATAAGAAACAAATGAAGCTGTATTGCAGGGAGGTATATGGTAGGACATCGTGTGTTTATGGAATGTGGTATTGTGCAGCTATACAAAGTCTTTAAGGCACAACTCCGGAACACGTGTGGGTACTTTTTCGTTGAAAATCCTGGTAAAACATCGGCGTATACGTAGGTTTGACTGTTTCATAGTAGGATCGTTGAGCAAAACGACCGACATTTTCCTGAATATGATTGCATCATTATGCCATCTGAAAATTACAATTGTAGTCAAATGCAGTTTAAGCTAAGTTGCATTTCCTCAAAGGAAAAAGTGTTTTTATTTTTTGGGTGGAGGGTTTTTCAACACTCGCTTAGGGGCTCAGGTATCCTACTATACAGTCAGAGTATCTATAGCTTGAACCTTCCAGTGTTCAATGACAGAAGTCGGTTAGACGTCAGGACTTACCCACGGCGTCGCACTCTGTGCCGGTTCCAACAAATCCGGCGTTACACTCACAACGGGGCTGGCCAATGTCAGAGTCAAAGACACAACGCGCGTTGGCGTCACACGTCAACTCTCCGCATGACATATCACCTGGGTGCGCAATGGGGGGAGGCAAAGACAAAATAGCAATCAACGACAGGTGTGGCACTGGGTCAAGGGAACTACCTGGTCACTCAGGACTGCCCAGTGTCTCCCTTGCGGTCAATAGACGTTTCCTTCAATGTCTCAGACACGAGGTTCGTGAGTTGATCTATTGTTAGGATGTCATTGGAAATTGTGTTGTAAGCAAACAAACCACAGCATTAAAACGTGTAAGCAAATCATATGTACGTAATGTTGAAGCTTCTTTGTTGGATAGTGCAAACGGTGATTGAATTAGAAGAACAATTAGAAGCATTAAGAAAATATAAAACGAATAAGCATTATAGTAATTTATATCAAAATGAAAATGTTAGGGAACAACACACAGTGCCAATGTAATAAAACACGTGTATAAAATCTTTCTTAAATAAAACTACTAAGAAGGCTAATTCTTGGGGAAGCACCCGAAATTTACGAAACTATGCAACTATTTAGACCCAACCAGTGGTTCCCCAAGAATATTGAAAACAACACTGTTAGAGTGCAGTGTGAGCCTGCCCGGTGAGCAGCTCAGCGAGTGACTCACGTTCACACTGGCGACCATTGCCTCTGTAGCCCTGGTTACAACGACAGTCGAAGGTACCCTCAAAGTTGGCGCACTGGGCGTTCGGGTCACAGTCGTGGGTGCCCTGAGCACACTCGTCGATGTCTGAAGAGGAACAATCCGGATCACTGGCTTGATTACATTTCAAAGATTATGAGCTGGTCATGCGCATGCACATTAACCATAAATAGGCAGACGAGCGTACTGCATTTTCTTAGTGGGAAGAATACATCATATGTGTTAGACCTATACCATTAATAATTAATCACTTGTCATTAAAATACCAAATGATCGTAATCTATAATGTATTCTTTTGTAATTGCCGTCAATGCCGATTCCATAATAATGGTATTGCAACCTTTGCACACAATGTTTTGTTTCACTGAAATTTCAAAAATTATTTGCTTTGATGCAATGCATATGCAACATAATGAACATAGGTCTATACATGTGTGATGCAATCTCTTTATATGAATCCGCCATGCTGTCAGAACTTAATTGATGAACTTTTAAATGAAATTAACATGGTTAAGAGTAAATCTGATGCCAAAAATCGCAATTGTGAACCCAAACGCCATTTATGATATCATGTATAGGATCCAGGACAATACACACACAAAGGACGCACATTGCAGTTGTTATTGCCCTGGTTTGCACATATCGTTGCGGGACATCGCTGTGTTTAAACTGTAGTAATAGCAATTGCCGAGTCTGCCCACTGTCTGTACTCGATTTATCATACACTTATAAATTACACCGAAAATCTTGAAAAAGGTTACACACAAAACAAAAATTGGCATAATTCACAGACAGGAATTATAGACAGGAATTATTGCCCTCCAGGGCAATAAAAAATCCTTTTATCACTGGTTTCTGAGAGGGCAGGGCAATGGAGACGGTATAGGGGCTGGGATCCTGACATAGAATAGATATACATATTGCAGTACTTACCGGCGCAGTTCTTGCCCTCGGCGTCTCCCCGGTAGCCGTTGTTACACTGACAGGTGTACCTGGTGCCCTCGGCCAGACAGCGGGAGTTGGGGCCGCACGGGGTGTTGGCGCACGGGTCGGGCGCCCCACCGCCACCTGCAGGAGGGCACGGGAAATGTGGAAGGGTTTGTTAATGATAACCTATGCAGTGGTGGATTTAGAGGACAAAATATCAACTTTTTAATGTAAGAGGTCCGGTGGTAATTTTTACAATAGAGCGCCCCTTTTGAAAATCTCTGAATCCGCCACTGAACTTTATGGTCGGAAATAACTCATTTTTACACACGTAGGCCTATATTGTCATTTTGGGTACGGGTTAGGAGAAATATTGCACTAACTCTCAGTGAAAATTGCTATATAACTTACCTTGAATAATTAAAGCTGAGCTGCTCTTGTATGGATATGCATTGCGTACTTAAACTTTAAGAGTTTTATGATTAGCTTATCACAACTAAGGGTGATTTAACAATGACAAAAAAAAAGACCTGCAAATCCTCTAAACTAAGGATTTTTCAAAGTTTCCATGATACGCCAAAAGGATAATAGGAACTTCCTCTTCCTATTTTTCTGCAAATATTACCCTGGTCAATGCTTGAACCAAGTTGTAGGCCTAGGCCTATTCAAACTTAATATTGTTGTAGTATAGAAGGTTCTCTTTTGTAATACTCGTTGAGAGTGTCCTTCTTTGATATAGGGCCTATAGGAACACATGTATATGCCTAAGACGTTTCTAGAAGCAATACATGGATCTTAAAGGAACATATTTACACCAGGAAGTTTACGTTCTTTATATAGTCTTCCCATATATGCTAGCGTTAATTGGTTACATTCGTGAACCGTTTTACTCTCTCTATAAACCGGTGGTAAGAGAAAACCTTACCCGAGGTGGCGAGGATGCGGTTTGACTGGGCGTAGCGCACGATCTGCTCGCGGTAGTCAAAGGTGATGAAGTTACGGTTGACGCTGAGACTCTGAGAGTCGGCACGAGGTGGCGCTGCGGCGCACTCCTGGTAGATGATGGTCTGGTCGACGGTGACTCGGTAAGGTACGCCGTCCAGCCGGTAGGTGTGGGTGGTGAACGACTTGATCTCTCCTACAGTTGGTGAACCAAGTTAAATGTTAAATGTTACACTGAAAACACAAAGTCGTCAGAGAGCCACTGCAAAGTTGTCAAAGGGTTGTAACAGGTCACTTTTGGGCTTTCATAGGTGACTTATGGGTCATCGGAGGGCTGATTTCAGGCCATCAATGCTGTGTGACGACCTTGTGACAATCCTTTGACCATTTTGGGGTGGTCAGAGGGTTGTCATTGTGAATTTTTGAGGCTGGATGACAACCCAAAGGTAGTCATTTTCTCCCGACTACTTTGGGCCAAAAAGGTCGTCAGAGAAGCAAAAATGAAGTTGTCATGGCCTCTGCCTATATCAACCCAGTGTTGTAAGTGAATGGTGTCAAAACCATACACCTCATTGGCTGCCTATGTGTACTGGCCATACCTAATAACTAGTAATTACATAATAGGAAGCCATTAAAATAACTATGATATCAACAACATGAAAATATTCATAAATAAGATTTTTTGTCTAACAGACACAGACACAGCCTGTGACAACTTTGGGTCGTCGTTTTTGGCACCACTTTTGACAACTCTGTGTTTTCAGTGCACGTCACATATTGATACTTGATCACCTCTATACCTACCTCACATGATCTTTACGATTATCAGCCTTATACCAATTATGTAATGCCATTCTTAAAGTGCTTAATATCACATTAATTTTTTTTATTCATCAAGTTAAACCAACAAACTGATGGTTGAAAGATCATGTAACCACGTGAAGTCATAAAATAAATAAATAAATAAGAATTACTGGTGGTTACTGGCATCATTGAACAAATGAATAGTAGTCTATGCTATGACGCTCAATACCATATAAATTTTGGGGGGGGGGGGGGGGGGAGTGCTCGTTCAACTATATGGAAACCACGCATGTCCTAATGTTTACTAGAATAGTGATGCATGGTTTGATCAGCTATTGATGCTTCGTTATCTTGCGCGATTTTGAAATAGTTAAAAAACTAAAAAAAAAAAAAAAAACAGCAAACCGCAGAAACTTAACATTGCACGAGTCAGTTGAGGTAACTAGGTGCAAATTTAAAACAAATCTCCTTAAAAGCTTTTATGCGATACAAATGACACGGACAGGGCCATTGATGTAGAAAGAGCTAGTCACAACAAAGAAAGAGCAAAACCAGCTGTAGGCAAGTACTTTACCCTATGGGGTCCGTTTCGCCTAATCTATTTGTCACCAGACCTACAATTGTAGAAAATATGTGTTTCTCTTCAGCCTATGGAAACAATTCCCATAGTCTGAAAAGGAGGTCCAGAACATTGTGTCTTCATATATCCATCACGAAATATGTAAATCTATAGACACACAAAAAAGTAACTTCATCTCTTCCCCATTGGGATGTTATTGTGCCCTTTGACCCTATGACCCCGGGTGCCGACCCTGTGACCCCCGCTGCACTGACCTGGCGCCGTCCTCTTGTACTCCTCCTTGTAGTCGTCGACGGTGACCCGGGCCTTGTCGCCCAGGGTGGGGATGGTGCCGCTCAGGGTGGCCGTCACCTTCATGTTGCCGTGCACTCCCTGACCCTCAAAGTGCTCGTTGATGCGCAACGTCTCCCCTCCAGCCACGAACTGGAGGACGGCACTGCGGTTAAACTTGCCCCCTGGAAGAAGTTGGGTGCAGGAATCGTATAAGCTCGATTATATTGCCTAGGCAAGATGTCTTGTGATATTGGCCTACTCACCTTCGAGCCAAATTAAATGTCAATAGGTCTATCTTTTAGATATCAATACAAAACATTAGTCAATAATGTTGTAGGACGGCACTACAGTCTAATAATATTGTTGAAATCCATAATTCATATGTAGTTGTAAAATCACAGAGTTCTATAATATTATAGGCCTATTTTTAAATGCTGGAATTCTATATCGCATTGTACTTTGAATTGATACGAGCAACAATAAAATATATGACTCAGCACAAACTTTATTTGAAAACCATACCTGTAATAGCGAATCCATTCTGGGAGTTGGGCGAGCTGGGCAGGGCGAACAGCCAGCCCATCACGCCCCCAATGGTGTAGGCCGTCTGCAGGGAGTTGCCGATCAGCTCGGGCATCCGGGACACCGCCGTGTATGCGCGTCCGTCTGACGTCACCACGTAGGCGTGCAGGACGACCGGCTCGATGACGACACCATTGATGGATCCTGAGACACGGCCGCTGATTCGCTGAGCTGCTCCTGTTGGTCGTAAACATATTGGCTGATAATATAGGATATGTCTGAGATTGCCAATTGACCTGTTTTTCCATGCATTTGCTGTGTAGGCCTAAGTATTGGAGGCCTATGATAATTGGTAGGGCCTATAGGCCTAGGGCCTAATACATGGTCTATAGGAGCAATAGGCCTGTTGTTGCACCTTCACCTAGACAATTGCACAAGATGCCATTTTAATGATATGGAGTACAAGATAAGTATGACCTGCAAGCACCAATTGCATATTTTGGGATAGGCGTCTTGAAAATGTAGAATTTAACGCAAAATCGCTATTGGTGTGCCCATAAAGAGCACTGACTACAAACAAAACAATGTCAATCGTTATCGTAAAGAGGCGATTGTTTCTAGAGTAGAATAAAAATAATTGAGATTGCCTTAAAATCATTAATAACTTCTTGACGTACCGATCTGAAGGCAGTTGTTGCCGTTGCCATAGTAACCCGAGTTACATTTGCAGCAGAAGCCTCCAGCAAGGTCCTCACAGGTAGCTTCCGAGTGGCAGGTGCGCGCGCCGCCGGAAGCGCAGGACATTTGGCCGGGATTGGGCGTTGTACCCGCTGTGTGCGGGGAGGGCAGACGGGTTAGACAGGGTAAAAACACATTTATTATACAGTCTAGGCCTATCTGGCTTGTACGCTTATATGCATGTGCCTTAGCTGATAATATGCTGCATTGTTCATCCAACATTTTTGAATTGTATACAGTTATGAAAATTAAGATTAGATCATGCTATGTGTTTTAGAGAAAATTTCATTGCCAGACAAAATGATGAAGCTATGTATCTTTGTTCTTTAATTCTCAGATCTAGGATATTTCATAGAATGTCTTGGGGCTAAATTCATGGAGATGCAGTCATTCTTATACACATTACTGCTAGACATTGATTGCAAGCCCTTAATTTTATCAAGCACCAAAGGACAGATGACATCACAAACGAACAGCACCAGGACATGGACATTTCAAACCACCATACGACTTATTCCAATCAAAGATATGGACAGTCTATAAGCATTTGTGCGTGGTTTCAATGTAGTTACAAACACTTTGTTAAACACCTGATTCAGAATGTGATCTTAACACAATTGCATGGACACGGAAGGGCCTTCATGGTATATGTGATACCATGACGCCCATATATGACGAGGAACATAACAATATCATTATGCTTCCAGAGATTATGGTGAGACCCGCGGAAGTTTGGATAATTTAGGATTTTTGTGGCAATATTGGAAAAGGGTTTTTATATGAAACATGATAGTTCCTAAAAGCAAGATATCAATTTATATCGACTTTCCATCATAGAAAATTCCAGAATGAGTCTTGACAGATATGAAAATGACTTTGTTTAATTTGACAAGGATAACAGGTATCACCTTAACTTCGTTTTTATCGTTTCAAAATTTTGCGGATCGTATATAGATAGTGACTAAAAAGGGCCTTCATAATGACTGGAAGCAAAGCTTAAACGATAAACACATAGGCTTAATTATGTTTCTCAGGCACCTTAATTCATACAGCCAAACAGAGTACATTCTGCATTACAGAAGGAATTGTTTTACCGTCGAAAGAGACCGGTCAGTGCCATCAGAGGCCACCGGGAGGGAAGCCAAGCTAAGCCGGGCTGATACGTACGGTACTCACGGTCTGCCGAGGGGGGCAGTTCGATGTTACCGCCACCTAGGTCACCAATACGGAACAACCAAGCCCCAGGCACGTTGATGTTGCTCCACCTTGGAAAAAAGAAAAAGAATCACCAAAATAATTTTTATTGCGGTTTTTGTATGTCAAATTTTCGGTCAAGAGAGGGTGCATCGAAGTTTGCCTATGTGGATAGAATGAAATAAACGGGTTACATATATCCATAATGGAAACTTTCAATTCATCACTGTAACGTAGTTAACATGTTCTTCAGTATAGGTATCAACCTAGGCTTCTAGGATCAGTGCAAGGGATAACACAGGCCTCTACGGCACCACCCGTCTAATGTAAGACCTGGAAATAGGAAACATGATTCAAGCTTTTTGCCTTTACTCTGATCGTAACGGACTTATCTATGGGTATGTAAAAGAGCAATGAGATAAACAGCGAGGCGCATGCTGTAAACACCTTCAAGCTGGTGCCTTCCTGGAATCACTCTTTAGTCAGCCATCTTCTCATGTCAGGACGTTCGAAATATATTCACATTTCTCTATATTGGCTGCGTAATACTGACAAATAACACATGTTCATAATCTCAAATAATTGCGCGTACATTCATCTAATGAAATATAGATAGCTTATAACATTATCTTGAAGAAAGCAAAAATCAAAAGAATGCAGTGGAATAATAAGGTCAACATTGTTCAGGCCACTTCTGGGAAATTGTATGCTGTTTTTTTAGCGTTTCTTATGTAATTTTTCATGATCGTTGTACTCAAATCATCGTTGTTCTAAAATAGTTTACTTACACTAGGAGTAACACCTCCATTTCATCATGATATTGAAATTTTACAAAAAGAAACACTTTATAGAGGGTAGTTTCCCAATACAAGTTCCGGTCATCAACTTCCGGTCAAAGACATACAACTTCCGGTCCTTCCGGACACTCATTTAGCCTGTACACGCCCCTTACCCTGCCAGATTCCTGACTTCGGGGTGGCCTGACCCAGGTAGGGTGTAGTAGCGGGTGAAGTCGCCGGAGTCGAAGCCGGCCTGGGCCGGGGGGTCGGGGTGCACGGGCGTGTTCTTGCCCTCGGACTTCACCCAGTTGAGGCCGTCGTCAACGTAGTGGAAGAAGACGTACGAGTCGAAGCTGTCACTGGCTACCACAACCTGGAACGTGTTCGTCTGAAACGGAGCGGAAAGGATAGGATGTTAGGGTGAAAAGTGACTGTAGCAGACTGAGATATGATATTATGTACGTGAAATTATCTTCAATTTGTTATTCAAACATATAATTATCATGCAGAATATTGTTATTTTTTCATTAATTAGATGTCAATAAAGGGACTTGGGGAAAAGAACATTTATTTAGTTCTCAATATAGAAAATACATGCATGTTGAATTTTTAGAAGCAGGTGAAGTTGTTTTTGACGAGTTGAAGGTATCCAAAATTGTTGTTACAATTGATGAGCGGCAATTATATATCAAAATGATTATACGGAATAATAAATAACTGATATTGGCTAGAACTCTTATCAAAGAGGACACGTGCTGTTATATTATTGCGTGTTATACGTGCGCCAATTTCATATTTGCAGGTTGATTGTTGTTTTGTCCGACAATGGAATCATTTTATAAGTAACTTCATTATTATCTAATTAAACCTTAAATTCTGTGATCCCAATAATCTAACAGTGTCGAGTTGTTACCAAGACTCCCGTCCCAACCAGACACCCTTCAATATACCTGTATACACCGTACCCATGAGCCCGTCGGAGTTTGGGTAGAGCTTAAGAATCGACGATGTAAAGTGAGCTGTCAGATCACATAGAGGGGCGGATCAGAATACATAAACAGAGGCCGGGCTACCCGACGGCCCCCATGCTCGAGTTGCTCGCTGGGGAGGGCCCCAGTAGCCCGAGCTGCTCCCGACACCGTCCTCCCGGCGTACCGGCCGAGGGCGCGGCCGGGTCACAGGTAAATGTTATGTAGGGATAATAACAGTGGGAAGGGACTGAAGCAATTTAGAGCTACTTTCTCTGCCAATTTGGACCAAATACTCGCGACTGGAATGTACCATAGATATTACACTGCAGGAGCGTAGTTAGCTGGACATCAACGGGCGTTCAAAGGAACATTGAAGGGATTTGGGTTAAATTAAAGTTAGTTCCATTCTAGATTTATGATACAATTTCTTAAATTTTGAAAAATATGTTTTGGAAAATAAAAGGAAAGGTGGGGACACCCCCGCGGCTACGTCACTTAACACTGCGAGTTAGGAAGGTTTTGTTATTATTGAATTAGTATGAGTGCGTACACGTATTCACCATACAAAACTATATTTTGTTAGCTGCTGTAACTTTGTAAAGAAAAAAATGAGAAAGAAACTTGTAAAAATGGTAACAAAGATAGTGTGCCAAAGCGCGAGGCTCACCTGGTCGTATTTCTCCTTGAAGTAGCCGACCATGTCCCAGGTGACAATGAGCAGACTCTCGGCACTGAAGGTGATGGCCCGGGGGAAGTTGCGCTGGATCTCCCGTGTGGCCGTCTCCAGTAAGGACGGGTCCTGGGTTTCTCTGATAAACACCAAAATAACATAGATGAGCGGATTATCTTATTTTTAACGTCAAGAATAGCTGTGAATCGGTCAACCGCATGCACACAACTAGGAGGCGTATCTTTTGTATTTATCAGGGATGTCACCGAGTAATGATAAAACATGGATTCTTAATCATCTTCTAAATTTTCAAAAGAATCATAACTCTACATATTATGCTTATGTTACTTGATATTGGATGTTGACTTTCTAAAATCTTAACAGGAAAACCTGGCAATCATAATGTACATTAAACGCTTACATTCTACCTGCAGCTAAAGGGGACTTTTTCTATGCGAGATCTCAAGACAATTATATGTTTATAATCGCTGATGACTCACACAATATATAACGCTTTCGATGGTCATTCCCTTCGTCATATCTAAAAACTTATTCTTACCTGTAGTATACATTTCCGGACAGTCTCGTGTCCACATCTGCTAAGAAAGGTGCAATGACCTTGAAGCCAAAAGGCAATATGAGATCACTCTTGTAAGCTGGGACTTCAGTCTCAAACGACAAGTGCCCGTTTAAATTGATCTGCAAAAGAAGAAAAAATGAATGTTTTAAAAAAGGTGTCAAAACTCACATCTATCTCCTGTTAGCCATTCTTATTGAAATTAAATTCCTATCTCATTCACCCATCCGGTGTAGTCATTGCTTGTGCGTCTTTGACACTGTTGATTCAATTATGTTTATTCTCTAAACTATATATAGGCCTACATTTGGTATAAATGTAGGCATATTATGTTTCACTTACTTTACAATGGATAAACAATATACTATTGTAATGCATACACGTGCGTGGTAAATTATAAGAAAATTGAATTGCTAAGAATATACAGCTCGATTATCTTCAGCAAAATTGTGCCTTTGATAACTCTGTGCAGCTTTCTGTACTTGACGTGACCTTTTGTTAGGAAGTGCTAGATTCTATACCCCCTCCCAGCACCACAGCACAGCACCCTTCCAGTACCATCCTCCTTTCCTGGTAACTTCATGGGTGTTTGTGATCTTTGCTATAAGAAATCTCCCTGTAGCCTACTATAGATGTACGGAGGGATCTATGCACTAGATAACTCTTGACCATTAGCAGGAGGACCATATGGTTTCAATACAGTGGTCAGTGGAACCTCCTCACAAGAAGGAGCTATAGATGAGGTTAACCCAGGTTTGTTTAGAATCCACGTGATCCAAACATTTTCCTGGCATCCTTAAACGTTCAGGAACCCTCAGTTGGAAACACAAATAAATCTGTTACCTCAAGAAGAATCTAAAGCTGGCATGGTTATGGCGGGTCTATTTCTTTTTCAAATGTGGGTTCCACGCTCCGGGAACGTGAGCCTTTGTTGTTGTTTTTGGATATTGATTTCGTGATGTGCATGTAAATTGTTTGTTTATTCTCATAGGTTAAAAACTCGGAGACCATGTGTTAAGATGCGCCATATGTCGAAGGTCCGACCATATGGTGTGAATTTGGGGGCAGCGGAAGACATACCTCTCCCATCATTTCCCACTCCACTAGGCTAGGGTCCTAAGCAAGAAGCTAGCTTCTCCACCGCATCGGTAAAACTAAAAACACGGCTCTTTTGGATGGAAATGGCTCACATCACTTTCTAGTTCTTCCGAGAAAACGGCTACTCAAAAAGGATAAACTAGAGCTAGATAGGACCGACCTAAAAAGAGAGATTCTCCTTCACACTCCCTGGTCCAAGTCCCTGGACCTGTCAGTGTTTCGCACTATTTCTCCGACTATTTAATGTAAAGAGTCGTAACATGCAAATCTATAATAATTACTTTATTTTTTCACACTGCTCTAATTTGCACATTCATGGTATACTGAGTATTGGAAGCCGGCACAAACTGATGTATACACGCATACCATAGATGCATGAATATCTTATTAGGTTACACTCATAGGTCTTGTAGGGTATCTCTCAAACAAAACCTAATTCATCCCAACCAAAAGGACCAAGGTTTTGTTTTTCAAATTCTCGGGGCAGTACCAATATGTTTTGGTCAAACAGGGTTCAGTTGGGAAAAGAAACAAAGGGGTTCAGTGTAAACCTAGAACATTTGTCGATGTGTAGCGGAGTGCAAACAAAGACCCTGATTGTAGCTCTTGTTTTGTGTCTAGTCTGACTCATTCACGTGTAACACAGTCTGAGGGGTATATCTCGAGAGACTAGCTCACGAGGGAGGCTGAGAAAGGACACGTTTCAAAAACCACAGTGTGTACTACCACATGCATCTGTAGAATACATCTATGTGTCACATGCTTTAACCCTTGGTGTTTTTCTGATCTGCTTTAAGATACTTGTAATTGTATTTATTGACATCATTAGTAAACTGAAGATTACTGATCAACTTCAATTTGTCCCGTTCCAGTTCTAAGGAATCAGTATTGTTTCAAAATCAATATATATACATAGTACAGAACAAGGGGCACACAGCAATTGTTATTGCCCTGGTTTACACATATCGTCGAGGGCTTTAGTCCAAAACATAGGTGGGTGCAAACGGGTCCATACGGGATATATTCTATATCAGTTACACAGAAAATGCTAAAAGCTTTTACTGACAACACAAGACATTATTGCTCTCGGATGCAATAACATCTTTTATTCACCAGTTTCTGGGAGGGCAGGACAATGGTGAAGGTATAGGGACTGGGAACCTGATATAGAATAATTATTTTGAAATTACTGCCTAGTAGTTCAACCAAACGTGTTCATTGAGTGTTTTTAGATCCTATGCTATGTCGGGTTATATAAGACAACGCCACGAGACATTTACCTCCAAACACGAACTGTAAGATATACTTGCTCCCTTGAACAATTTTGGTCCCTTGGAAATCTACCCGCCAGATGTATACCCTCAAACTACATTGTTTTATGGTAAAATCCCTTAATCCTGAACTTTACGCTACCTCTAAACCAACCCTTGTATCCTTATTAAGTTGAAACATTACCATCTGCTGGCATTTCTCTCTTTATGTCACACAAAATCGATTATGGTATTAACATGTGTACAAATAATGAAAAGCACAGATTGCAATAAAACTTTATTCATTTGCCATTGCCATCAATGTCATATCATCCAGTTGTGGTGTCACTGAACTCGTGATGTCAAATACCTGACATGTGACACACTTGAATCTACTCATAATAATTATTTCTATCATATGACCTTCACCTTGGGTGGCGGTTATTGATTCTGGGGTCAGCAGGTGGAAGTGAGCTGACTGATAATGGAGTAGTTCATGAGTCTGGTTCCCTAGTAACGGAGCAGCTCATGAGGCCAGCTCCCTAGTAACAGAGCAGCTCATGAGGCCAACTCCCTGGTAACGGAGCAGCTCATGAGGCCAACTCCCTAGTAGCGGAGCAGCTCATGAGGCCAACTCCCTAGTAATGGAGCAGCTCAGGAGGCCAACTCCCTAAAAACAAGAGCAGCTCACGAGGCCAACTCCCTAGTAACGGAGTGGCTCATGAGGCCAACTCCCTAGTAACGGAGCGGCTCATGAGGCCAACTCCCTGGTAACGGAGCAGCTCATGAGGCCAACTCCCTAGTAACAGAGCAGCTCATGAGGCCAACTCCCTAGTAGCGGAGCAGCTCATGAAGCCAACTCCCTAGTAATGGAGCAGCTCAGGAGGCCAACCCCCTAAAAACAAGAGCAGCTCACGAGGCCAACTCCCTAGTAACGGAGTGGCTCATGAGGCCAACTCCCTAGTAACGGAGCGGCTCATGAGGCCAACTCCCTGGTAACGGAGCAGCTCATGAGGCCAACTCCCTAGTAACAGAGCAGCTCATGAGGCCAACTCCCTTGTAACAAAGCAGCTCATGAAGCCGTCAGAGGCGCCCCCTGTCGGGGGCCCCAACAGGTGGGCATGGGTCACGTGGTCACGACCGCCAGCTTCATTGGGGTCTCCCCAGGTGGCGCCCCACAGGAAGTCGGCTACTTGCCTGAACCTTGACCTCTTTTTTCTTACAAATTGTCAGTATGGATTATGTACATGCAAATAGGCCAAAAGTTTATATTAGAATAAAAGTTTATTTACAGGCATTTTCATGATCCTTTTTAGTTATCTAAAATTCCTCAGAAACAACGTACCTACATGGAAGATCATTTTATGTGAATGAATGTGGTTTAATAAATTTAAAATAAAATAAAAATAAAGCTCCATTTTCTAAGGGGACTTGGGCTTCATCATATGCTTAGGCCTATACTGCACTAATCAAACAGTTTTTTTCCTCAATGGACCTTGTTTAGAAAGGTCCTCAACCTCTTATTTTGCACCAATAAGAATAACCTAAAAGATAGTAGGTGCACATCTTAATTTCATTCTATTCCCGTCTTAGATGCAAGAGAAGGACCCCCGATTTCTATGCAGATAGTTCCTCAGAAACAACTCTTGTCGAAGGCCGAGGATTAAATTCCTTTAGAAGACCCATTAACACTATGCCAAGAAAACCTAATTCATACAGGTCCAGCTTTGCATTTGTAAGGCATTTATAGCATACACTGAGGCTTTGCAAAAACTGAGATATATACTGCAACTCAAAAGTATTTTTCTGTTTGGTAGGGACGCCACATCTATAAATTCATATATAGGGCCTAGGGGCATAAGTTTTTCACTTATACGTTACATTCACAAAGAAAATTGCAGGATGGACTGATGGTGCGGATCAGTGTAACTTGCTCTTTGCAATAACAAAAGAATGTTACGCGAACTGTCATATTACTGATAACCGACCGAAGCCAAAAAGCTGTATGACATACATTTGCTTTCAACACCGAAGACATCTTCAGGACACGGCGTTCTACGTTCTTATCGTCTTTGGCAGACGCGGATTGTTTTGATAAGCTGCAGGTAACGACTGTTCTTGGCTCGGGTCCCAACTGATATGTTCGAGGAATAAGCAGTGTCTTGGCACATACTCAGAGCTGACAGGCGATGGAAGTACGTTTAATTTGTACCTTTTAAATGAGCCCTATGCAGTTTCGGATCGACGTGAAATGTGCGCAGTTATGGCATTACACTGTAGGTAATATTCTAGCTCTATTCATTTTGAGGTGTTTATAATCGAGCCTTCACCATTGTGATTCGCACATGAATATCCTTAATGCTTGCACAATCAGAAGGCGGCACCTCAAGATATAGTGATTGTCAGAAGACCTTCTAAATTGAAGTACAATTATGAAGGAAAAGAAGCCTGTATCATTTGGTACGAAAATTATTAGATCGTCCTAATTGATAATCGATTTTCAATGACCTTCTATACCTTATTCATGATGTAAAATTCGTCTTTAGATATAACGCATCCCCAAGAACAGAGCCTAAAGATTTTTCAATATCAACAGAAGATTCGAATCAGCAAGATACTGGGGCAGGGCAACAGCAGTAGTTTGCCTTCTCCCCTGGGTGCCGACCGCCCTCCTGTTTGGAGACGATAATATACGCGGCGGGATTATCGATATGGAGATTAGCAGACAGCAGTAGGTTATCGGGATATTGCCCCCCAGATCGGCCGACCCCCAACTCCCGGCCGCCCAACACGTGCTGCACCCGATGACTCTCTGGGCAGAGCCATCTCACGTCATGCCACACCGCCCCCAGTGATCGGCTGGTTGGGCCCGCCCTCAGCCACTGCCACCTGACCCCCAATTTGTGGGCATGCCGGGAGGATCGTGTAGTCGGCTGCCTCCAGGGTGAGCCCCTCACGGAGCAGCTCAGGCTGAGCATAGACTAAGCAATGGTGAGACTAAATACTCATTACTAAGAATTCACTATAGCTGCCCCCCTTCCCCCCACCGGCCCTTTCAATTTCCTGGATCCGCCCGTGAAGACAACCAACTTTGGGTCAAATTGATTTAGACTTTTTAGTATAACATTTTAGGAAAAAGGGGCTGCGCCCCGTCTTCCATTAGCGCACCCCACCTTTTCAAAAAGTTGGATCCGTCATTCAAAATCATAAGAAAGTGAACTTATATGTCTAATATTGATGTTCTGATCAGAAACGCTCATACTACAAGGACAGACACAGGGTAAAATTCCAATGGGGGCCATACTTTTGAGTCTTCAAGTCTCCAAGTGTTAATAAGACAAAGCATCTCACATGTTTAAATGTTCCCGCCACATGACTGTTTACTATGCCATGTAACCAAGGAGAAGGCACTGTGAAACATGATTAGTCGAAGTTCAGGAGACCACTCTCAGTTGTCCCATGGAGTACCTATATTTAGACTCTTCTGTTGTCTCCCGACCCAAGACTACGCCCACATGGGCTATGGGCCCAGGAGGGGGGGGGGGAGCACTTGAGCTTGAAAGGCTACCCACTGCCAAATGGGGCGTTGAAAGTCAAAATTAAGGCACTGTCAACCACTTTCTAAGTAAAGGAAGGGGAGCGGAACAATTTAGGAGCAATAACTTGAAACTCAACCTTATTGTTAGTATTGTTCCCCAAAATAAGTCTAGGCCTAATGAAATTTAATCAAAACCTTTTTTCTAAGGTATTTGGTAAATTTTGTGGTATAGGCTAAATTTGTCACCTGTAAAGGTTATTTAGGGGTGGTTAACTCTGCCCCCCCCCCCCCCCCAAAAAAAAAAGAGGCAGTCATCTAAAATTCAAGAGTGGTCAGTCACAGAAAGCAGGGTTAGTAGTTTGGCAGTGGACAGTAACGTTCAAAGACTTAGTGCCCCCCCCCCCCCCGGGCTGAGGGCAGTCCCTACCCGGTTAAATGCATGCAGGGTTTTAAAGGGCCAAGGGTTGGGGAAGGTGACAAGCCTTTCTTGACACTCCATCAGCACTTCATAGTGAGATCCGGGCGCCCTCCCACCCCATGCAGGGCCAGGCACCGATGTAATGGCCCAAAACCGAACCACTTGGTGTCAGCAGTTGTCTGTCATGACGTCACGCCGACGTCGTCGCCACCGTGACACGTCACATGGTGCGACATGGTCTTGGAGAAAGAGAAAGCCGGTCGAGTTTACACTCTCCAAGCCGTCCTGGGTGTCTATGGTGAGATAAAGACAAGTAAACCAAGCCTGCGGCTGAAGAGCGCCATCTGCTCGCACAGGGACTCATTGTCAGTGAGCAGATCAGAGAGCAGCTCGAGGTTAGCTCGCCTCCGGCCCCTGTCATCATGTGTGGTGGATATGGCCAGCAGCTAATATCAGAACGTTTAAGGACAAAGGCAACTTCGGGTCATCTCGACTGGTGTGCACAGAAATGCCAGTCAGCGTCGCAATGTAACATTAGCCTTACAGGGTCCCAATGTAACATATTAGGCTTACAGGCACATGCTGAAGATTCACATGGACAGAGTTATACAGAGTTACTTATGCGGGCCAGAAGCCTATAGCACAATCACTTCTTATTTCATTAATACTATTATGTTTTGTTATGTTTATTTCCGAGACATGCATGTCCCGTATTGCTTTTAAGAAGTCAAGTAAAGAATGATTCAGGAATATCGAAATGTAGATGTGTTTATATGGCTTTTTCTCATAGAGAAAACCGTGAAAAAAGCGTAATTTTGTGGGTTCTAGAACTGCATAAATTCCCTATTAATAGTAGGCCTATTATGCATATGTACGCATTTGCTAGATCCCCCCTCCCCCTCCAACACACACACACCTTCCTTGAAACTTAAATATTCAAACAGTGCAAACACTGTGTTTGAGACCAGATGGCTGGTCATAACCAACCCGATCCTTATCCACAATACAATAACTGCAATCTACCGCAGGCTGCATTCTTTCCACCCTGTCAGACAACCACTACCCTGCCACTTGCCCATAGTCTTTCCGTTTCTCACCCGTTCCATTCCCAGCCGAATGCGTGTGACCGGCGCGCACATGGATGTATGCGGTCCTTGGCTGTGACGTGACCTTGTTGTTTGTGACAACACGTGGGGTGTGTGTCCAAGTGGGACTGCTCATCTCGGCCTGTGGTCCGCCTCCCTACAGGGCTGGTCACCCGCCACCCCACGGGGCAGGAATGTACGGGTGTGACCACACATGCACAGACTAAAAGATGCATGGACTGGAGTGCTACAAACAGCTTGATAGATATATGTTCTGCCAGCTGGTTATCGCGTGTTTAGTTATAAGGTATTTTGGTGACATGATAAGATATACTAAAAGTAGCCGCTTGTATATAGGATACCTTTAAAGTATATTATTCCATAGCTGCATTAGATTTTCAGCCGCTTGTATATATAGGATACCTTTAAAGTATACATTGTTCCATAGCTGCATTAGATAGGACCATCTAAAAGTCACGGAAAGAAACGTTCTACCACTGAGCCATTTTGTACATATGTATAGTTGGACCTTAATGGGATTAGCAGGCTCCACATGGTTCCTCTGTTTACTGCTGGTTTCTGGTATTGGATAGTTTTTACGATATGTTAGGTAGGTGCCATGGAAGCAACAGCGGTTTAGATAAGGTAGGTAGAAATATCAATATAAGCCCCCCGGTCCACCCCCCCCCCAACCCCTTATAGGTATTTATGTTATTCATATATATTATATTTACATAGTAACACACAGGCCTACTAGTGACATATAACTTATTGCCGCATTCATCCACTTGTGATAAGTCAAAGGCAGAAGTGTCATACATATACTTCAAGGGACTGTGTCATAGAACCTTTCTCGAAGTGGATAGGTCAACCCGACTAACCAACCCTGACTGTCATAGTTCCTGTTTCCCATTTTTTATAACAAATATTAATTCTGTGCGCACGTTGTAAAACATCCTGGCCATATCCGTTACAGATTCCAGAGCTATGCATCACTTATATTTGCTTTTCTTTACAAGAGTAAAGTAGCTTATTTGTATAATGCGTCAGAAGGGGCCTACGATTCAAAGGGTACTTGAAAGTACAGTTACACAAATTTATTTGAATCCATTTGAGTGTCAATCAATACATTTAGTATATATAATGCAGATGTAAAATGAAACTTCTTCACTTTGAAAAATAACCATTTTATTGCAATAGTTATTACGGTCAAGAACAAAGTGGTTATGGATCGATGTATGAAAATATAATAGGAACATCTATATAAACCATTTATATCATAATCTCAGTTTAATGGCATATGACAGTCGCAATTTTACCACAGTGGCGTGTAAATCCCTGAAGCCTAAATTTCTTTCCCTTTGCGGATTGAAAAGAAAAACACCTCTCAACTTACAATCTAACATTTCCCTTGAGAGCGCCAAACACGAACCAAGTACCATTCAACAACCTGTTATCAGGTGAGAACTGAATGATAAAATGCGTGGAAGATAACAGTTATTGGACCCCATGATGGACCCGCTACTTTCGTAATTCAAACCCGAATTCAATTCAACTTTATGCGAGCGCTATCTCTGAACCGTAATCTCAAGATAGACTGCATCTGGATAAGGTAGCCTGATCCCAGGAGCCAAATCCAAAACCTTGCTAGCTACATGGCAGCTGTTCACAAATATGGGGTTGATCACATTTCGATAATAAGGACATATATTTGCCCTTTGAAGCATCCATCTCAGACGAACGCGAACCGATATTATGTATTGTTAGTGCTGAAACAATAAACGTGTTGTACCCCTTCCTATAATCACTATACCAATGAGTCACACAATCCCCCGAACGACCGGCGGGGTCTTCGAGTTACACCAATGTAACATTTGGGGAAGCAGGGATGGGGTGTGACCTTTTAAAGAGTGTGTGTGTGGGGGGGTGGGGGGGGGGGGGGTCACTGGCACTTTAATGCATTTTCCACGGTAATCTTAAAGACGCTTGTTTATTTTATTAACATAATTGATATTACAATAATCACAGTCCATTGTTTTTCACAAGGGAGAGTACCATAGGCCATTACAAAACGTGCATTGGAATTTGGATGTCCCTAATTATATGTTACTCACTTATAGATTATAGCTATCACACTGGATACTGTTCTGATATCAAAGTACCCACATGCGGTGTGACTATGCTCTCATGTCCAATTCTCCGAGATTTTGATACGATTTTTCTGCATCTTCTGAGGACAAGACGTGTGCTTCTTCCTCATAGTTTCCCCGCGGCTCGGGTAGGTAGCTGAGGCAGACTGTCAAACTAAGTAACAGAAGGCAGAAGCACCCTTCAGCCTACCCAAGCCTCCCACTTCAGACAACCAAGAGGACCAGTGGCTACTTCTCACGAGCTGCTCTTCTCTGTATGTCTGAGCGACTCACTCCCCTGTGGCTATGATAGCAAATAGTGATTCAACGATTAGATAGGGTGTCTCGGGTGACTAATTAGCACCAGCTCCTCCAAGAGCATCTGAGAGACTCGCGAGCTGCTCTTACGTATTTGGGTCAGGGTAGGGGGCTCTGATTGAGCTAATCAGCCCAGCGACAACAACTCGTGCCGTTGGTACCTGGAGCAGCTCAGCTGGTGGGTCGGGGCAGGGTGAGGGGTGGGATGGATGGAGTGGCCTTATGTTCAGACGTGCATGGGAACGACTCAACGGGAAGGGATACGCAGACGTCCCAGCTGTCAACAGCTCGTCCGTGTCACTAAGTGAAACTTTGTGTCGGGGGTGGGAGAAATTGGTTGTTTTAGAGTTTTAGAATGGAGTCAAATTATACAACATAAAGGCTGGCCCCATGAGGAAATCAAAACGTGTGACTCGGTTAATGCTATGCTTCCTGTCTTAGAGTAGGCCTACACACAATTCTTTCATTCTTCCTTAATATTTCCCAACGATACTGGATTATTCTTTTGAAACACGGAACAAAATATAATATGAAATACTAATGTAACTTATCCTTACAAATGTACATGATCATTTACATTACTGTAGTATATTGCTATTGGGGCCATCCATATCACGCTGTTAATCCCACCTTTCAAATGACAGTAAAAACATATAAACCACATCAACGGCTTGCTTATTATCTCACCCCCCTCCCAAATCCATCATACATGTACTTCTGAATGTTTGGCAATGGAAACTAAAACAAGACAAAGAAAATGAAACGTGAGAAAAAAAGGTCGGAGCGTTCATGATGGCTTAATAATCAGCCGAGGAGGGAGCCTGGAGGAGCCGAGCACCTGGAGGAACCGCACACATGTAGCCTGCGTGAGGGGCTGACCTGACAAGTGCCACACCTGTTGGGGATTAGGGCCAGGCCCTCCCCTCCTCACCGCCCCGTGGTAATGGACTCTCTTTTCATGGCCCCAACATGCAAGACCCCTTTACGTACATAGATTTGAAGGCGTCAGCATCAGGTGCGAGCATGTGTAGACGGCCCAGGAGATCTGAACGGAGGTTGTCTCTACCAACATGAACGCTGTAAACCAGTGCACCTCACCTATATAATTTCTCTCAGCTGGATTATATAACCACTTGAGTTTTTACTATGCAATATAATTTAGCCTCCCACTTCTTGACTGAAATTGGGTGCGTGTAAAACTTGCCTTTTCTTTCACATTTGTAAAATAGAACTTTTAAAAGAGAAGGGCGTTGGGTGAATTTTGAGTGATATAATTTATTTCAATCATTACAAAACTCTGTTATATGATTTGGCATAATTAGTTTTGTCTTTAAGAAGTAAGAATTAATTTTAATTGTAAAAGTTGGTTTGACTGTCCTATCCCAAGCTATATGTAAGGGTAAACACCGTTACTCGTCGTAAACCACGATGTGCAGGGACGAGAGGGAGGAGGCTGAGGGAAAGATATCTCGATATCGTTTTCCTAACAGATATGTAAAAAATGTCAGAAAACATAGGCGGCGTGTTACTGGGGTGTGCTGGGTTTCGTTTAGGCGTGGAGCGCCGTGATGTAGTGCAGAGTCCAACTGCCAGTACATCAACAAGCATCATCAATTTATGCCTATTCAGCAGGACAGATATATACCCCAGCCTCTATATCCTCCAGGGCCAACATTGGGGTGTGCATTACCTGCTGGACGCGTCTTTATCACCCACATCAAAGGATATATGCAACCCCTCCCAAACCGTTCACCTGTTGCTAAACTGAGACTGGGTGCGGGTATGCATGCACGTGGTGGGCACACGTACGTCCGCCTACCTGGCCGTGCAGCCATCATCACCACATCGCCGCTGACATTTGGCTGAACACCAGACTGTCAGCGGACCGGTCCTCCCGCTCCAGGAACCACCCCCTGGAGGAGGTGGTGGATGGCTGGGGAAGAGGTACGGGGGTGAGTGGAAAGGGGGTGGATAGGGGGAGGGTGCGCCGGCAGACAGGGGTTATTTTTATTTAGTAATTACTCCCCCTGGAGTATATATTATCGGCGGGTAGCGTGGGCCCAGGTGTAACCTTGCCATGCAGCATTGGGTGTGTTATTCCTCATAACATTATAGTCGAGAGGGGGAACATGTCGTCGGTGTTTTGGGGGCGGCGAGCACGACGTGAACTCGGTACAAAAATTAGATTATATACATACTTAATGCGCAGCATGAATTGGAGTAGGTGTTTGCCTATAAGAATAAATCGTTTAGCTTGCATCTGAGGATATGTGAATACCTACATTCCCTTGAGATCACGTACACGGCTAAACTGTCTAAATGATGAATATATCAGCACGCTGAACAATGGCTCATGGAACCCAATGACCTTTGTACATAACTAACCCATATGGCTTAGTGTAAAGGGGTATTCCCCTGCATGTTATATCTTCTCAAGAGGAAACAAAATAAAACGGGATTGAATCTTTGACGTTGTATGAGACACAAAAGAAATCTCAAGTCGGTCTAGTACATGCAGTCATGCCGTGTTAAAACATCAGGGGCGCACAACTTCCACCTTTTTCCCATTTTGTTTCTGCCACGCGTCCGCCACATTTGCTACATTAACCTCTTCCCCTTCTATAAACTAAAGTATGAGTGCAATAAACACAATTAAACACGAAGACCAATAGCCCTGACCTGGAGATTCTTCCACTCATACACTAACTGGATAAAGCTATAGGAACTAGCATGCACGCGGCGCGCGAGGAAGTGTGATTAATGACAGAGCAGACGACTTTTGGACACGTGATGAACTCCATCCGGTCAGTGATTAATGACTAATCAGCTGCTCGCCATGGCGTCCCCTTCTCACCCCTTCCTGTAGTGTAGACTAGCAATAGCTCTTACAGCCTTGGCTTTAAAAACCGAGCGTCTTCCATTGAAAGGTTCCGTTTTAAAAATAATGTAAGAATAATGGCCGTGGCATTCTGCAAAAGTTGGTCACACGGGGCACCCGAATGGTTGGAATACTGGAACGAATAGCATGCACGACTTAAATCGTTTTCCAACGTTTTCCCCGAGACTTTTTCATCCTGTACAGCTCGGTTTTCTATTCACGCCTTGGGACATGCTGGGGCTCATTTGTAACGACAGATCTAGACGTTCTCTAGACCATGACCTTTTCGCAAAAGCATAGTTTTTATTTCGCCATTTTTACTTAGAGTTACATGTAATGTCCATTGTGAACTTCTGAAATGTTCCGGTGAATTGGTAAGGAAAAGTCGGCCGTCTGAAACAATTCAATAGGAGGTCGAGCGTTCCAAGACGTGCTTTCAAAATTATCATTTCTCTCGACATTCATCGTACAATATGATATTTGATATAGATTATTTCCGAGTGCATAGGCATATATCAGATCACATCCTAAAGCTCACATGCGAATTCATTGTGCCCATCCATTAGGCCTAGTGCTTCCATTGTTTTGTGTCTTGGGCAGTATACACTTGCAGAATGTACGTTTCCCAGTTAGATTTACTGGAAAAGTGTTTGCATATATGCACTGCGCCTTCCTACCCTTTTTTCCCCGAGAACACAAACTAAAAGGTACAACCACATTCAACCATAATCTACGACTCTATCACTCTAACTGAATTATTATATATGTACTTAAATTCTACTCACAAAAATACTCCTGTATGTGTTTTCATAGAAGGCGATGGGCGTTTTTAGTTGAATTTCCGACGTGCTTATATCATCTCCAATTGACATCCGTTGGTCATTCCTGAACTCCCCGAAGGGGTAGAGTGAGTCCCTCTGTACGGCCAGAGTCTGGTGAACCACGGCCACAGCCAGCACGGCCAAGGTGGCAGGTATCCGCAGCCAAGTCATTTTAGAAGTCAGCAATATACACCAAGCCGTGTGAATGTGTTCCCTGTGCTATATAGATATAGGCAGGTCTATGCCTACACCTGGAGGTACCTGACGCTCTGAGAGGAGCAGGAGGGATGGTGCCGATACCGTACAGGAGGAGAGGGCTGCTGGAGTGAGGCGGGGGCACTGGAGGAGGTCGTGGAGTGGGTGCTTTCAGTAAAGGCCAGCAGTGGGCCCTCCTTCCCCGTCGGCTGTCGGAGACGTACAGCCCCTCCTCCAGCAGCAGGTCGAGGTTCACTCCAGCACCCGTCGGGAGGGGGGTGGTGGGCAGGGGGGGAGGCTCGTACCGCTATCTGCCCCGACTGGTGGGGCTCGTCAGGGGCGCCATCCCATCTTATCTCCCAATTATCAGCTAGAGATTTCTCTTATTTTCTTCAGGGAAATCTTTTAATTTCCCCGATGCTCATATCAAACGTTTGCCTTTTATGGATAATGATAATAAACAGATAATAAATATGAAATATGAAATAAGCTAAAATTAACAGATTATCATGGAATTCATACCTTTAGCTGGTCTCATAAATAACAGATACAACAGAAGGCGTGAAAACATTTCATTTGAGAGTATCCTCGCCTACACCGACCATGCATAAACCCTATAGACAGTGCATCAAGACATTTTGACAAACTCAATTAAATTTCCATTAAAAAAGACATAACTACTATAGATTCATTTATGCCTAAATAGACAACTGGTAATCAGGTAATAACGAAATTGGTAGAAAAGTCTAAGTTCAGTTATCAAGTTCATTTAAAAAAATTTCAATCAATAGTTTATTTCTCATATACCGTGCCAAATACTTCGTTAGGTAGTTTCCCGGGCGCCCTTTCGGGCGCTCACACCTTGTAGTCTTAGATCTGATAATAAGTCGGAAAAGGCCGGGACTTATCCTCAAGGATAGAGATTAGGGCATTTATGGGCTTCAGGGTATCTTTAAATCTTTCAATTCGTCCTATTTACCTGAGCGAGGAGGTGTGATGGCAGTCAACAACAGGTCTTCTTTGACACCAGATAAGGGCGGCTTGCAGATAGCATTGTATCTGCCATGGTGACATATGCCACTGACTCTGGCCCGGCGAGGGGGTCGACGGTGGGGGGGGGGGGGGGGGGCGACCGGGAGGGATGGGGCGCCGGGAAAAGCCTCACAGCGTGAAGGGGACAAGAGTTGCAGCTGACCTCCAGGTCACACCGCAACCGCTGAGATATGTCCCCGAAAACCTTGACATCAGCCCAGCGTCCACTTGAACTCTGAATGTTTGCAACGTCTCAGTTGGTGGGTGCCCTGCTGGTCGGGCCTACGAGGTGGTGTAGCATACATCCTTGGTACGGCCACAGAACCCATTATTCAAGTGTCTCTCAGGGTGTGGTGCACCATTGTTTGCGGCCAACACGAGACCTAGTTTACTTTTCCCAAGCAAAAATTGAGAATACAAATGTCTTCGGGTGATGTTGTATGGAATATAGAGACAATCAATTAACTTTAAAGACTTCGATAGTGTGAACATATTTTCAACTTCTTTTCAAAATCCAAGTTCCCGGTAATGGTTTTATGTTAAATGTTAATGTTTTTCTGTTGAAGCTGATCAATTAAATGTGAGATTAGTGATGCAGATAAAGGCCTACATTAAATGCAGATAGAAGATACATATATTATATACTGGAAATTATTTTTTGCACATATTTTACTAACGCCTTTTACGTGCCAACATTATAACTCGACCTGTAGGCCTATTTATAACCGGTATATTACATACCCCGGTAGTCTTGATGCTGTGAATTATCTGTCTTGTTGGTTGAGGGGGCGCTTCGGTATTATCTAAAAAACGCACATGCGTGAATATTTTAAGTTTATTCCTAGGTTTAGTAAGTTTTCCTCTTTTTTTTTAGAATGCTCATTGGCTGGGGTGGGTTTGGAGGAAGAGAGCGAGTGAGTGAGGACCATCCGGCCCAGCACTAATAACAAGAACTTTACATGATTGGGCAATCATGCTAACAACCGCAACCAGATTCTAATTGTTTCTTCTCTTTATTCCTATATGGATACTGAAAATGTGATTTGAGAATGACAAAGTGAAACCCCCTTTCTCAGTCTCCATATACTTCTATAGTAAAACATTATTGCTGTGCATGGAGAGTGATGAACCATTTCCTTCACTATAGAAGATGTCTATTCAGATTTTAGCACATTAAATAATACCAAACTACATAACTGGGTTCCAAGTTTATTAAAGATAAACAGACTACAATATTTTTGTGCAGGCATGTCAAAAGATATACATTTTGCTGCCCTGGGTTGACCATCAGGTGTATACATGATGATAAACGACTGTTAATTGATACAGTTACAATATGCACACGGCTACTAGACTCACTGGTACCATCCATGACCCCCCTCTCCCAGAGCTAGAAAATATTTGTCAAGGTGATGGCGGGGATGGTGGGTGGTGTGGTCTGCGTGCTGTGAAGTACACGGGCCTACTAACGCTGCCCTCATCCCCAGCCAGCCTGGGGGTTAATCCCTAGGGGGGTTGGCCACTCCTTGCCCCCTAGTGGTCAATGACGCTTTCGCAGGTACTATTTAAACAGTATTAACCAGCTAATACCCCCAAAACTATGGTTTCTTTTCCAAATAACAGACAAACAAAAAAAGGAATTTCATAAGTTTAGAATGAAACTACTGTATAGGCCTACTTGAAAAAGAGCTAACTTATTATGCAACCATCATTACTTAGAGAATTGTAACGAAACATTTGTAACAAAATCCTAATAAGCTTCATTGGTACCCATCATGCAAGGTTAAATTATGGAAATGATTGCCAAGAACCAGCATAGTGTAGAGGTCCGCCTCCCCAAAACAACAATACAGGCTATAATTGTTTGCATAGGCCCTAATAACAAAATAATTTAACCATCAGACTATCTAAAAAGAAAAGTATATATATATAGGCCTATATAGGGCCTACATATAGGCATATGTCACCAAATGTTTGAATATGCAGTACAATATGTTCAGATGATCTTTTATGTAAAACAGTTACATATTCATTGGTAATTTAATTTCTAAGCTCATGACCAGCAAATGCTGTCATTTTCCTGCCTATCTTCAGTAAATGGGGAAATAGAATGCAGTGCGATCCAATTAATAAACAAGTTCAAATTTAAATCTTTCTAAATAAATTGTTTAACTGAGTATCTAGTAACTTTGTCTTTGTCAGAAATAGTCGTTAGTATTACAATAATTGATTAATTTAATATAGTAGAATGATATTTCCAGTCAATTAATAGACAATAGGAACTGTTGTTATATCGAGTACTTGATGCATGACATAACCCACATTCCCCCTACACAATTACTTATATATGAATTAGCACTGAAAAGAATCATTGAAATTCATTTCATAATAAACTATGGGTTGTGTAAGAATTTATAGAAGGATGAGTAGTTGTAAGACAACAAATATTGTCACCATTAGACTTTATTTTAAATTTAAATTTTCTTTTTCATTCTGTAGGTTAGAGAGGATTTTAGGCCTAACTGACCTTAGGAGATCTGATGAGACTTGATGAGACCTTGTGAGACTGTGTGAGACCTTATGAGACTTGTTGTCATAAACAAAAGACATTATACTGAAGACATTCCACATGTGTTCCAGACGCGTTCCAAACCCATCCCAGACCCATTCCAGACCAGGGCTCCCATGCATTTTCGAAAATCAAGAACTTTTTAAGACCAAATTAAGACCAAAATTCGGAAAAATTAAGACCTATCAACCATCCATTCCAAACCACAGACCCCGATTCCTGACCTCCAATTCCAGATCCCAGAGCCTCCATTTCAAACCCCCCATTCCAGACTCCGCTTCCACCCCCCCCATTCCAGACTCCAGACCCCCCATTCCTGACCCCAATTCAAGACCCTAGACCTCCATTCCAGACCCTTCATTCCAAATCCCAGACCCTCATTCCAGACCCCCCTTCCAAACTCCCCGTTCCAGACCCCAGACACCCCATTCAAGACCCCCCATTCCAGGCCTCAGTCCCCCATTTCAGACACCCATTCAAGATACCCATTCCAGACACCCCATTCAAGACCCCCCATTCCAGACCCCAGACCCCCCGGCCCATTCAAGACCCAAGACCCCCCATTCAAGACCCCATGCAGACCCCCATTCAAGACCCCCCTTCCAAAACCCCCATTCTAGACCCCAGAACCCCCATTACAGACCCCCATTCCAGACCCCAGAACCCCCATTCCAGACCCCCCATTCCAGACCCCCCATTCCAGACCCCAGACCCCCATTCAAGACACCCCATTCAAGACCCCCCAATCAAGACCCCCACTGGTGCAGATCCAGGAATTTCTAGAGGGGGGGGGGGCCCAAAAAAAACATACCCCAGTACAACAGCCCTAGTTTGTTCCTTTGCCCTAGCTTTGCCCTAGCTTTGCCCTAGCTCTGTGGATCCTTCTATCACGGCAAGCTGTGTACGAGGTTAGGAGTAGAGAGTCGATCATTCGGCTAGCTTTGCCCCGGGGCTTTGCCCTAGCTTTGCAGGGATGGCGACCAAAAGACTTTGACGAATATTCGTGATAATAAAACAGGCCTTCACGAACCTAGGGTGTGTCCAGAAAACATTCACGAACCTTCCAAACCACTCACGAACCTTATTGAACCTTGAAAATAAGGTATAAAAACTAGATAACTATGTAAATACTGCCTTGTTATATCTATAAGAAGAATATTATAATGAAATGAAATGGTTTTGGAATGGGAAAAATGGAAAAAATGAAAAAAAAAGAAACTGCAAGATTCGTGACCACGAATCTTTCACGAACCCAAAATTCGGAATTGTGACTATTATTGAACTTCAGATTCGTGAATCTTTTTTGGTCGCCCCCCCTGGTAAAAGTGCGTAGCCATAGCGTCGCCGTTGGTAATGAACGGACAGCCCCAAAGATAAAATTAAAAATAACCTACATATTCTACATATATATATCTTGACCACATCGATCTGCTACTAGTCTAGTGTTATAGGTAGATCTACGTAATGTTAGGCCTAACTGGCTGACATGATTCATTGATATTCAGATAATCAAACGCCTTCAAGTTCAAGTTCAAAGGGCCTCACCTCTCCTCGAAGAATCAGAATGTGCTTGAAAAACTGGACTTACCTATATAGCTATAGAGTAGAAGGCGGACCGTATACTTTGGTGACTACGGTATCTATTGAGTTAATGGGTCAGGATACAGGGTCACTGACGTCGCCGCCGTAGGTCGCGTACGTCGCACTGTTCGTTGCCTAGCAACGACGTCCTCATGACAACACATGACGTCATCGGAAAACTGGGTCGCCACGTCGTCGACGTACTTCGTCAAGTTTGTCAGTTCTCGACAACTTCACTTCGCCGATTTTACTAAAATGCATTGCAAAATCGACATAAACTCTGTAGCATAATGGGGTGCGACTTCTGTGGAGCCTGCACGCGGACAGCCCTGTACGTGGAGTGTGTCCGTCACAAGGCGTGCAGTGTTTGTTTCCACCTGGAGCAGGTCCGACGTCGGGCCGGCAAGTCGTGTCACCTCTGTCTGAGGGAGGATGCCGACATGAGGAGGAGGACCACGGCATGGGCACCCTCTGACCAGGACCAGGGAACCGTGCCACTCAAGAGCAGTGAATCGAGACCTTTAACATTCGTGGAACAAGGTAGGATTGCTTTTTTGACAACACAAATTGATAATTTTCAATTTGGACCATCCGCTTAATTACCTTCATCTTTCAAGTTCAAGTTCAGAGGGTTGTGGGCGTGGCGTGGGTGACGGTAGGGGTGGGGGTGGGGGTGACTATTTACATAAAGTGGACTTTCTAGAGGTAAAATAGCTTAAAGCCAGGGTATTATCCATGGGTTGTGAAGGTTAGGGGCTCCGGCCCTTAGGGGCCGTCGTGCATGGCCCATGGGCATGGGTGTGTTGGAACAGTGTGACACTCTCTGAAAATGACCCTTAATAATTATTTTCATGTTAAGATTAGAGAATTTTGTGTTACACGGGGGTGGTTGGGTCCTAAAAATAGCCTGAAAAAGTGTGACATCATTTATGGACGGCCCCTCAGTGTATTGACATATTAGCTGTTAATGTTATGTTTGAGCATAATCCGGCAACATTATAGTATTGGTCACATAGTGAATCTGGCATGCTCATCAGAGAGTTGTAGATCTAATTAAGGACAAGAGACGAGTTTTTACAGGGCTAACACTGTAACAGAAGGGAGGAGGGGAAACTAAAATATTGGTTTTTCAAAAAGTGGACCTGGCCCAGCTTGGGGGGAGCCGGAGGGGGTGACCCATACCCCACATCACCCTCAACCCCCCCCCCCCCCCCCCCCCCCCCCCCCTTGGATACGGGCTCGGGTAGTAGTCGTTTGACCAACAGGTAATCCCAGCGACAGATTTAGGGGGGGGGGGGGGGGCCCGCAGGGGCCGCGGGACCCCCCTATTTTTGGCAAGATATTGATTTTTTTAATGGAAAATGTTACAATAGGGCGCCCCCTCTTTTGAAAATCTCTCGATCTGCCCCTGAATCCCCCTCGTGAGGGCCGATCGTCCGGTCTTGTTTGTTAACTGGGGCTCTTGAAGGTGGGTTCCATCAAGGCCATGAAGGGCACATGTCGATTTTAGGAATAATGATGTATATTTAGTTAGGGACCAAGAATCCTAAAGATGTATCAGAAGAGAGGGATATATAAATATATATAGTTTCTTCTTCTTTACAAACTGTAGAAAACAGTGACTAGGAATAGGGACGAGTTAGCCTTTTAGGTATGAATCCCAAAGATCTATCAGAAGAGAGCAGGGACGGATTTAGAGGGTGTGCGCCCCCCCCCCTTTTTTTTTCAAATTTCGATTTTTTAAATGTAAAACTCAATATTAAGGTTCCTTGATAATATGCCACATCAAGACGTCCCTCATCCTAACGTATCGGCTTATCTCATAATCAAACCAACGATTCTACAAATGAAATGAAATGGGGCTCGTAACACACAACATAAATCTTGACTATTTTTGGGTACAGTCTATTCGCACATCTTCACATTTAAAAATATCACACATCCACGGGTCCATGTGCACTGACTTCTTTCCGGATGTGGATGTGTGCCCATGTGCACTGACTATTTTTGTTCCCATGTGCACTGACTATTTCCGTACCTATGGGCACTGACTATTTTCCATGACGTGGATGTGTGCCCATGTGCACTGACTATTTTTGTACCCATATGCACTGACTATTTTCCGCAACGTGGATGTGTGCCCATGTGCACTGACTATTTTCATACCCATGCGCACTGACTATTTTCCGCAACGTGAATGTGTAGTACTCAGCAGGTTTTTACCCTAACATAGAGTTACTAGTACCAGGTACTAGTTGTCATATGTGATCATTTATACATGAAATCCTTGGATCAAACTGAGAGAAACATGAACTCTAACTTGGTAGTAGAAGCCATCTTGTCAATCTGTTTTATTCCTAACTCCAGCATAGGAGAGTTCCACTATCGAGGTCTCACCATACAAAATATTATATCATGACACTAGTAAAAACCTGGTCGGGCTAGTGCAAATTTCGAGCAACTAGCCCAATGGCCTTTTGGAAAACATCACCTCCTAAACAATAAAGTTATGCATGACCTATTTAGTCAAACTACAAATACAATAGCTGCAAAAACTATAGACAGGATCCTAACCTGTATTATGTCATTTGAAAGTTCTTTGAGTCGGGCTAGTGAAATTATCACGGGCTAGTGTAAAATCTTAAGCACTAGCCCGGTGGGCTAGTAGCGAAAAAAGTTAAGGAAAACCCCTGGTCAGTGCACATGGGTACTACGATTCTAGGACAATCACCCCTGGGACAACTACCCCTGGGACAACTACCCCTGGGACAACTACCCCCTAGGACTATTACCCCCTAGGACAACTACCCCTATAGGACAACTACCCCTGGGACAACTACCCCTTAGGACAATTACCCCTATGGGTAGGACAACTACCCCCCTTAATAGGACAACTACCCCCCTTAATAGGACAATTACCCCTATGGATAGGACAATTACCCCTTTAGGACAATTACCCCCATAGGTAGGACAATTACCCCCATAGGTAGGACAATTACCCCCATAGGTAGGACAACTACCCCCATTGGTAGGACCTGCCCTGGGTGTCCAGGGCTGGGCAAAAGAGGGAGAAGGCTATGGGGAGCTGATCTGATTGTAGTTGGGGGTAGTTGTCAATAGGGGTAGTTGTCCTATTATTGGGGGTAGTTGTCCTACTAAGGGGGGTAATTGTCCTACTAAGGGGGGTAATTGTCCTATCAAGGGGGGTAGTTGTCCTACCGATGGGGGTATTTGTCCTACCGATGGGGGTATTTGTCCTATTAATGGGGGTAGTTGTCCTATCAATGGGGGTAGTTGTCCTATCATAGGGGTAGTTGTACTACCATTGGGGGTAGTTGTCCTATCTACAGGGGTAATTGTCCTAAAGGGGTAATTGTCCTACCTATGGGGGTAATTGTCCTATCTAGAGGGGTAGTTGTACTACCATTGGGGGTAGTTGTCCTATAGGGGTAGTTGTCCTATCCATAGGGGTAATTGTCCTAAGGGGTAGTTGTCCTAAGGGGTAGTTGTCCTAAGGGGTAGTTGACCTATAGGGGTAGTTGTCCTAGGGGGTAATAGTCCTAAGGGGTAGTTGTCCTAGGGGGTAGCAGTCTTTGTGAAAAGCTTTTTGAAGTGCCGGACATTTTGTCCGACGTTCCTGGGCGTAATATCGGACATCTTTGTATATATTTCGGACATTTCAAACATAATATACTAATATATCAATATTTTGGTCGGACATTATGTCCGACGTTTTAAGCCAATGTGTCGGACATTAGGGTCCAAACGTCGGACATGTCCGGCAAAAAAGGACTTTTCACAAACACTGGGGTAGTTGTCCCCAGGGTTGTTGTCCCAGGGGTAGTTGTCCCAGGGGTAGTTGTCCTGTCACCGGGTACTACACATCGACCCACATCACAGAAAATAGTCAGTGCGCATGGACACACATCCATGCGCGGAAAATAATCAGTGCACATGGGCCCGTGGATATGTGATTTTTTAGATATGTGATTTTCTGTGAATGTGAGAATAGAATCAGCCCTATTTTTGACATGGGATTTTAAGAGATAATGATATGGGACGTTGTCATATTTCAAATTTGACAGGGGCGACGTATTGATTTATTGAATTCAAAAGGGTGACAATCTCATACCCTGGATTGCACCCAAAAAATCTGTTTTATTGTTGGCTTAAAAACCTGGAGATCATTCAAATATTTAAAATATTGACTGTTGATATATAGGCCTATAAGCTGTATTCGATAAAAAAAATTATATGTATTTTGCCTATTCCAATGAGTTCACTTCAGGAAAATAGGTGGTACTAAATGGCGTATTTGGTCACACCCCATTGGTGTAGGCATTAGGTTTGCATTACCCATTCAGGCTATTGTGGTTAGGGCTTAGTGTAACCCATTGAGTGATTGACAATTCTTTTTCCTTGGCACAAGAAAAATAGGAATCACGACTTCCTTTTTATAATGTACCATAATGTTTTTTATAATACTATAATGTTTTCCCCAAATTAATTTGGCAGAAGATGACGATCTTGGTGGTATGAATGACGACATTGAGACCATGCTGTCACCGTCAGTGCTGCCACCTCGTGATAGATACAGTCAACCAACCAATGGAGAAAAGGGGATAGCCGGAGAAGCCGAGGCGTCCCCTAGTGTCGACTCAGGAACCAACTATCCACAGGACCCAGGTGCTGAAAATGAACATAAACCTCATTCTCTTGGCAAGAACAATATCATATTTTGTCCGTATCCCAAAAGAAAGCCTAGACAGCATGCCATATTTCCAACCGTTCAGTTATCTCAGCCACCAACCGACAAAGAAACTGACAGACCTGAGACAGGTCCAAAAAAACAACTAGCAGGGACTGAGTGTGAAGTCCAAGTGCAGAATAAAAACCAGGCGTCCCATGGGAACCCGCCAGCGGCTGGTAGGAGGCAAACGGAGGAAAACATCGCCAATGTATCGTCAGGGGGGAGTGCGGCTGAGAGTGGGGTATTGTCCTCGACCTCCTCCTGCGAAGACCAAAGTGACTATGGACTCGGGAGTACTCCAGGAGGACACCTACCTGTAGCGCCCAGTAAGGTGAGCCTCCAGGAGGTCAGTCTCAGCAGGATGGGCATCAGCAACGAACATTTATACTCCGATAACATTTCCATCTACAGCATCGACGACGAAGACCTTCACCCGCGCGGCCTGGACAAAAAGGTGTCGATCATTGACCTGCAGACGCCGACGCTGGGGTCGTTACCCCGGGTGCAGTGTCGGCGCGTTGACCGACCCGCCCCGCCCCGCGCCACCAAGAGCGAGCAGGCCGTGGGGGGCGAGGAGGGCGCAGACGAGCAGCTCGCTGGGGCTGGGATCGACTGCTCCGACCACCACCTGCTCGCATACGGTAACGCCAATGAGGACCTCTTGAAACAACAGACAGCGCTGCTGGCAGACTGGGCCAAGAAACAAGGCGGCGTGCAGCAGCAGCATCTCCACCAGGATAAAAACAAAGTTAAAAAGTCGCCGCCGAAGAAGGATGTTGGGCTCGCCTTGGGCACATCAGATGGCGACGCTTCGCCAGAAAAAGGTAGAAAAAGGGCCCTGAAAACAGATGACGGGGTTTCATGTAAAATGACGTATATTGCGTTTGTTTAAAAGTAGTTCTTTCAGCACACACAAAACACGTAGCGTTATTATCCACGGGGCTTTGGACCTGTGTCATATTGGTTCTTCCTTTTTTAAATACATATCATTTAAGATATACAAAGTGAAAAATATGCACTGTACATAATGAGAAGTTTGTTTTAAGATCGAAAAAGTAATCAGAAAAGGTTGTTTTCTTTTTATTTGTGACTTGCATTTTAGACTTTGTATAACCATTAACAAAGTTCTATTTTTCATCCCAAAGGTTGTGCAGAGAAAGAATCCCCGCCTCGTTCAAAGTCAGATAAAGAAAAGCAAAACAAGACACTTGGTGATCACTCTTCCAAGGATATATACGACGACTCACCTGCAGAAACAGAGACTAATTCGCGAGAACCCCACATGGTGGCGCTACGGATGGCTGAGAAGCAGAGGGATCTGGAGATGTTTGGGACGGAGGGTCTGCCCTACCCAGACGAATTCTGGTCTTAAATTAGTAACAATTTTAGAATGATTTCAAACATCTAGGCTTACTTATTTAGATAAAGTCCCAAATGTTTTCTGTATATTCAAGAGTCGACTGTGATAACTGTATTTGCTGTGATATAATGACCAATTGTATTCAAACGGTTTGTTATGAAATACATTATTGTTGCCTGTCTTTCAACGGGTGTTCGCTGCATTGAAATGCGCTATTTACAGTGTTGCTTACACACGCGTATGGTCGTATGAAAAACTGTATTTTATGATAGTTGAATTGTCAACATAAATGTTTTTGAAAGTTTAATTCAGTTTTGATTTACTAAAATCCAGGTGTTGGTCTTCGACAGTATCATCCCTTTTTACTCACATCTATAGTACACATCCGTGTCGTTTGATTGACACGAGCCCACCTGTCTATAGAAAATCCACCTTCCCCCGACTCCTCTAGCCTTCATATTCACTGTATGGCTCAGTGCGTCGTGGCTGTCCTTGTCAAAGAGATACAATCACCATGGAGACGTCTCCGTGTGGGGACAATAACATCCGGTAGCGTCTGTCAAGGGGGGGGGGGGGGGTAGTGACGTAGTTTTATTTGTAGCGGGCTTCACGGGGTGGTGGTGAATCATTGGAGTACCCCTGCCGTATCAGTGTATTGATTTTCGATCGATTCCCCCGACACTAAAATCAGTGCCGTCCTCCCGCTCCCCTGCCCCCCTCTCCCCCTGCTCCTCATCCTGCTCCCACTGTTCCTCCTGTCTCCTCGGGTTACCCAACACCAGCCTTCCGCCGAGACCCGGCCGACGTCTGGGGCAACGTGCAGCCGCCCTATCTACCATTCTCTTTGAACTGCGGCATCTCCCACCCGCTAGCCCAGAGATCTAGACTCCCAAGTGGCTGGGTGATGATATATATAAGTAAGCGTTGTATTCCATACTGATCATATTGAAGCATATGGAGCAATGAAGATCATAAACGCAAACTAGATTTATATGATAAAAATCCGAGAACACACATGTCAGTGGTTAAACAATCACATAATTATTTTACTGTTGTCTTGCGTTTACACAATTAGGTTTACACTTGCTTTTTAGGCGGAACTGAAATAGATTCATGACATATTTTTCTACAAGGCTCCTATAGTGGAACAAACAAAGCAAGACCAATACAGCAGCTGCAGGCCTAAAAGGGTACGACGAGCAACCACTCGTACCTGTTGTATGTAATAAAGCATACCACAATAAAAAAAAAACTCGATACGTTTTTAAACAATATTATTGGCAAACTCTATATAAAAACTCACGACGGGGGTCCAGTCCGGGAGTCCCCTATGATACAGTCACGCAGATCAGACTGCTACTTAGAAGCCTATCAGGTCAGTAATACGTACTACTTTAGAGATCATGTTGACAGTTATGATAGCTAAGCATGATATACTGGATACATGATTAAATAATAACTTGGAGCCATGGAAGACAATAAAGTATATGTTATTTATACTACACATTAATGTAGCTATCCGTTTTCGAGACAAACATGTTGTTTGATAGTAATCAGGCTGGTATACGCACCACCCCCTGCCTACAAAGAATTCTTTTCAAAAAGTTCTACCTTACGTTGAAAAAAAAAAAAAAAGATTAAAGAAAATGTTGAAAGTTCTATTGGGTGCACCTGCCCACCCAAATTTAGGTTGAAATAATTGAAAGTATTGACCTATAGGCCTAGTAGGTTAAATATACATTAAAGTTAAGATCTTATTTAAGTCGTTTAATTGCCTTAGGATAGCTCCTAGCGCAATCTTCCTCTTCTAACTGCCGTCTTCCAATACATAATAATAGTTCCATATTATGTAAGACATAACACTCGCATGAAAGGATGTTCTTTTATAATATTCCTGTATATGTGATGTACTCTTGACAAGATCTCAATGACAATGAACAGTTCTAAGGATGGAAGGATGAGCAAAGGATTCCACTTAAAGAACCTCGCCCCCCCCCCCCCATAGCGGAGTCTTTATACGGGCCTGATAAGACAATAATCTTTTGTATTCACAAGTGGCTTCGCCAGGCTGAAAAATGCTGGCAATGAGCATTTGAGGATTTGAATCCACAACCTTTGGGTCTGGAGGTGAGGGTCCTAACCACTACACCATGAGGATGAGGCTGGAACTAAGTAATGGGGTTATGACCCAATTTGCTGGTTCACACAGGTCCTTTTAAAAGCAGTTTAATAAAACAGCAACCAGATGGACAGGTTGGTTATGGCCTACATGCTGATTCTTGGTAAGACCTGAAGAAAGTTCAGTATGTAAGCAGCAACATGCGAAAGGACATCGTTTTAGAAGAAGTAGGGTAAACATTTCAAATGTTTTGACAAACGCCAAAACGTAATATCTAACACATTCCCTTCAAATTGCAACTATAGAATTAAAGTGGTGATCAAAAGTAATATAGGGCCGAAGTATATAGGTCCCCACTTCTGCTTTCTCAACATCCGTTGGCGTTTACATACATTACAGTATATAATGGGTCTGGACCACTAAATTCGACACGGCGACATGGCCATTTCTTAAAATCGACATGCGACATGGAGCATTAATGACATGACAGGGGCCTTAAAACCTTAGTGACATGCGACATGGACATTAACGACATTTGACATAGGCTTTTCTTAAATTCGACACGGCGACGGGGGCCATTCTTAAATTCGACACGCGACATCGGGACCCCCCCCCCCCCCTCCCATCATGGGCCCCTATATACCTATTCTTTTTTTCAGTGCAACCAACTTGACGAATATAATTATAAGAATATATGATATGTCTGATCAATGCAAGTGCATAAGGAGGTTTGAGCAAAATCTATAATTATCTACTAGTTCTTTCCTCCCTGGTTTGAGTGGCGGGTCGGTAGCAGACCGGTAGGACCTAGTATTGACACCAGGGGGTGCGGTGCGTCAGGTGTATCCCCCTACATCCGGGCCTCTTTGAAGGCGTCGTTTGCCCTTCAAATCGACGCCCGAGGTCTGGGCGCATGCGCACCTGCCAGGTGTACAGTCTCTATACCTAACAGACATTCTGAAGGCATGGTCACGTGACAACAGTTTGGTGATCATCCCGTGTCCACATTACCCATGCACGCGGCTGTTATAAAGTCTGAAGTGTGCTTTGGAGTACATTCGAAACAAGTATTGCTAATTATTACCAATTTATTATACGTGTGTGTTTTAGATGCTTTCTGAATTATGTATAAATGTAATTTTTAAAATTTAATGTTCACAAAACTGCCGCCATACCGCCATGCATGTTCAGATGTTGATTCTAAATTGTAAATATAGGCCTATGTGAATTTTAAAATGCAATGTTCACATATTATATTGCGCTAATTACCTTTCTGGCTAATATGACGTCATCTCCACAGCGTCTATATCTCCAGTCATGGGCGGATACAGAGTCAACCATCTTGAGAGGGGGAGGAGGAGGAGGCCGGGTGGGGTGGGGGAGGGGGGGGGCACAAAGCACCCCTATAAAAAGTGAAAGTAATTTTGCATCAGATCAAAAGTAGGTTAATCAGAAAAATTGTCACTCATTTTGAATGAAAGTATTAATGTAGCCTATAGGCCTATCATACATTATTATTGAACTGTTTGACAGGGGAGGTCATGAGCTTTCTTTTGATACCTCAGTTGTTGCAATGGGGCTTAGATTTCCATGGTAACAGAGCTATCATTTGTCACAACCAGTTTTGCAGAAAGACATTAAAATAGGTGAAACATCACCAGAAAACCACGAATCTCTTAATAGTAGAGCACCCATTCTCAAAAAGATCCTTTTTTTAAGCAAATACCCCAACTAGAAATATAACATAGCATGCCATAAATGTCTCAAATTCATGTGATGATAGTTTGTACTGAAAAATATTTTCCCTAGCATATAGTAAATGGTTGGTTTCAATGGCAACCACTCAAAAATCAGGCAATTCCGAAATTGGTTTTCTTTTGACATATCTTCCTTAATATTCGAGGTAGAAGCACAAATGATACATCAAAATTAAGCATTCCTAGAGTTCTATGGGATAGATGGTTCAAATGGATTGTCTTGGTTACTGGGTTGCCATGGTTACCAAAAATATCTCTAAAATTGATAATAATTTCAGGGTTTTTTCTCTTCCTGTTACCGTAGCAGCCACAAATATGGGTCTAAGAAGGCATAACCTATCTTATCTCAAGAGATCATATCCCCTCTACATGGAATCATGTGTTTTTGTCCAAAGGGTCATATGGAATGCAGTAAATGGGAACCACTCAAAATTCAACGTTTCACCTCGGTTTCCATGCATAGAAGTAAACTGATACTACCTATATTAAACACAATTATTATAAGGGGAATATCTACCTGTCTTGATGTCTTGCAGTGTTTCAGTCCGTCGACATTTCTTCAAGTCTTGCAAGCCAAGAAACTCGACGAGCTTATTATACCAGATTATATATTTTGCCACCCAGGCTTCTTAGAATGCCTAGACTGAATTCTATTGTGTCTTATCTCACGACCAGTGGAAACCCTACCCTTCCCCTATAACAGGTAAAATGATAAGTTTGTCATCTGATATCTAATTTCACAGAGATAATAGTTTATGAGGATAGTCTGTTATTTCCTTGATTATAGCCGCCTAGCGAAAACAACCACACCCCGAACTTCCATACAGAGAAGTATGCAAAATTGCCTCCAACAACCATGGATGAAAGCTTCGATCAAGGGGAGCTGCTACTGGTCTGTTCACGTGTCCATATTGCACGTGTAGCCTGTCCTCTCTCTATATGTTTAAAGAAGAAAACGAGACCCGCCCCTGGCAGTGTAAAGCCCGGCCTAAAAGCTGCTCCATGCAGGGGAAGCACCTGTCCTGACCGCCTACGATTCACTCAGACCCTATCGATTGTTATCCATAATCGAACACCTCATAATCTACCTATATAGGAACGGCCCCCACTGGTCCCAAGGTGACTCTTTAGGAGAGATCAGAACCCTAAACAAGTATAACCTCTTTCTGTGAATAAAATTATACCATTGCAATATTTTCTTGGTAGCTGCCATGGCATCAACCTGTTTTAGGATAACTTACGTAGTTTTGTACATTACATAGATTCTGCGGTATTTTTGGGTGTGCTGTAAATTTCCAGCTTACCAATAGGACTACAATGATGTACTATATATCAAATCATGGGCTTCTATTGTTCTACTTTTATTTGTATGGTCTCATAAAAATGACAACTAATTGAAAAAAAATGTGCGTGAAATCCTTCTTTTTGACTTTCATTTTTGTGCTAACAATTATCTGATCGCCAAGCATCGGAAATAATAACCCAAACGTGTGACCATATAGGAAGCATCTAATTGCAAAGGCGTGCAACTGTTTGATAACTACTCAGACATTAAGGACATAATTGCTGAATATATGTACTGCATTAATTGCAAGTAAGCCTAATCGTCAGTCTTAATAGTCGCACCGTGTGACAGGGGCTTAATACTGGGGGGGTGACCAAAAAACATCAACGATATTTCTCGTTCACTTCTCGTGACTTTTTCCGCCCAAAAACGAATCACGAGAATTCTCGTACTAATTTTCTCGTCCAGAAAAAATCCACGAGAAGTATCGTGGCAATCTACGAGAGGCGTACGAGAAGTTTTCATGCCGAAAACGGACTATTCTTACGATTGCAAATTTTGTCCTCGTGGTTTTTTATTTGCCGCCTAAACATCAACGGTTAGCTTTAATTCTTTTTTTTTCCACCAGAGGAGGTCTGTGGGCGTGACGAAAATCATGGGTGAGATAGCTAAGATGTTTTTTCTACTTTTTACAATGAATCTAAAAAATAGACTGTAAAATAGCCTTCCCTAGAAGTTCTCGCTGGTCTTTTTGATACTTATAAAGGCAAAAATAGCAGTTTATCCTTTCTTTGCACTCAAATAACATCATTTGCAGTCTGTGTGAGCGATAATAGAGGAATTTAGTAAATTTTTTTCTGAATGAACTTTCCTGCTGGCCCCACTGAATAATGTAAAATATTAATATGGTACTTATGCATCTTTCCTAATTGTTTCTAATATCTCCATTGGTCTTTTATTGATTCCTAAACATCTCTAATATCCTATTATTAATTAAAGAATATGTAAAAGTACTAGAAAAATATCCAAAATATTTTTTTTTTTCAGCCCCTGTTAGGAAACGCCCCGAGAAGAAGCTATCCCGCGCTACTCCTTTCTCTGTGTTTGCCCTGAAATGGGCCCTAACCAAGAAGAACTACCGTCCTCGTTGGGGAGAGAAGAGATGCAAGAAGTTCCGTATTTTAAAAGAACGGAAGGATCCACGAGAACTATGGCCTAGGATTTCAGATTTTGAGGCTCGATTCCGTCTCCCACCTTCGTGTGTTCAACAGCTTACTGATGAGTTTGAGCTAAGCCGCTTCCGACCAGGAAAGGGCAAAGATGAAAAAAGAGGATCTCCAATTCCCCTATTCCATAAGGTACAACAGAATGAAAATTAAAAATATTTTTATTGAATGCCAAGAGTATGTAGCACATTGAGAATCACTCCCATATAAAAACCAATTCTGTCACTAATTTAAACCAATTATTTTTTTGAAAAAAAAAAGTTCCCTTTTATATCCTGAAATATAAATCATATTCAATTTATATTTTTTAAGGTCTGCTACGCACTAAGATACATGGCCCATGGTTCCTACTACGGGACAATCCGAGACACACAGGGTGGAGCATCTCGTTCGAGCATAGGACGTGCTGTGGAAAGCTTCTGCAAGTTCCTGTGCTCGCGTGCCCGCAAGCGCATAAGGTTCCCAAAGGTAATTAAATACCATTGTGCCATTACAAATTATTGGTTATTTTCCAAAAAAACAAAAAATTGTATCACATTCCCAATGTCTATGAAGAAAGGTTCTAAATGTTCATTAATTATAAAGTAACTTAATCATGTTTGAACTTTCTTATTCAGTTTACTGTTAATAATCAAAAAATAGAAATTTGTACCATGTTGTATTACTTTTATTAGGGCCAGAAACTGCATGAATCTGCAGTGCGGTTCTCGAGGAGGCATAACATGGACCAGTGCGTAGGTTGCATAGATGGCACTTATGTGCCTATCAAGCGCCCCATCCGACACGAATATGCTTACGTGTGTCGTAAGCAGTACCACGCCTTGAACGTCTTGGTAAGCATACAAAAAAATCAAATTAAAAAACATTATTAGACATGAACGGTAAATGTTTCATCACTATCTGTTTTCTTCCGAGAAAGTTTTTGTTTTACATCAGCATGTCCAATCTTTCGTATAGAGTTCTATTTCCTTTCTCGCTTTTATAGTCACATTTATTCAAGTGTTATTTTTTCTCGTGATCTAATGCACACATATTGTTATTTCAGATTGCTTGCGACCACGAGGAGAGGATCACCTTCGTTGAACCCGCCATGGCTGGAGCCCACCACGATCAGGGTGTCTTAGATTACTCTGATCTTGGCTACCAGATCGCCAAGAACGACCGTCTTGGTCCGTACTTCTTGCTGGGAGATGGCGGGTACGTACACACAATTTTTCTATTGTTTTCAAACTACCAGTAATCACGAGACTTAACATCAGAAAACAATATTAGGCTTGTTACGTACTACAGTATCTAAACCATTTCTGAAACTGTTGTGCATTATACTGAAAAACTTCTCGTACTTTTCTACAATGTCTTCAAACTTGTAAACAATTCACAACAATGTTAGATATATATGACACATGATTAACCTTCCATTTGTTCACAGGTATGCCCTCACCCCACAAGTAATGACACCATTCCGGGCACAGATCCTAGATCAACTTGAACCCTGGGACAGGCGCTACCAAGTCGCGCATACTACTGCACGCTCCTCTGTGGAACGCTGTATTGGTCAGCTGAAATCTCGTTGGAGGTAAATAATCACATGTCGCAGTCGAAAAGTTAAGCCTACTAAACATAAGAAAATTTGTAATGCTTCCTATTAAATAGACGCACAGCAGTTACATTACACTTTGTCACATAGCTTTATGAAAACGAAAACGAGTAATGACATTTCAACTACTCTTTGTAAGTTTACACATGTTACCCTGCCATTTCTAAGTATATACGATGAATTTTTAAATCATTCTTAGGTGCCTCTCAAAGTCTGGTGCCGGTGTCATCGACATGGAGCCCCTTCAGGCGTCGCGATTAGTGAAGGCATGCTGTGTCCTTCATAATATGTGCCTGGACTGGGGGCTTCGAAAGATACGACCCGGGCAGAACCAAGACCCCGAGTACGAGGGACAGATTCTCGTGGACGCTCACGAGGCGTTCAAGAAGAACCAGCCGCGGGCCGATCAAGTCAACAGAGCGGACGATGAAGATGACCACATAGTGCAGCAAGACTATGGGATCAGGCATGCAGGCTACCGTAGACGCAAGTCCTACATACACCGTAACTACGGCGGGCCACGTCCAGAGGTGATACGGCCTTCCCCCCACAGACCCCGAGGACGGATCCCTACAGAAGGTCGAACTGCTGGCCGACCTCGTGTACCTAAGTCTGGACGTGTTCGTTAGAATAGCCGAACAATTATAGAAGCGAAATTACCTTTACCACGATAACAGTTGCAGCAAAGACTATCACTACTTTTTCTCTCGTTTCTTAAATTTATGCCGCTACTCTATTTTCTTGAGAAAGCTTGTGACATTCTTCATTCATGAAGACGTTAATGTATTAGGCCGAATGAGAAAGTTTAAAATTCATACTGGTATGAAATTAAACCGTTCTGTCAAGCATTACAAACTCTTAATGTCAGCCTCTGATACATACAATGTTGAATAGAAGTTCCCAGTATCAGAACCTACATCACTTTCTTTTTAAATACTGCACCAGTACAGATAAAATTTTTCCATCTTTTACGCTAGACATGTAGCATTAGTGTCATAAGAATGACCACGAGAAGTAACACTGTATGACTGGAAGAAAAACAAAGTTATCGTAATAATTGTTTTTCTCTTGTTGCTTAGTGTGAGATAGTTCTACATCATACACCATTATATGTTCGACCTTCCGGAAGGTAATAGACATCTTAAAATAAATGAGGAATGAACATAGGAAATGTATCTTTCAACTGCATTGAAATTCTACACGAGAAGTGACTTTCTGTCTCTTCTAATAAAAGCACCTTTGCATATTAAAAAATGAATTATTCTATTCCTGTGCAGATTTCTCACTACCTGTCGAAACTTTACTGATTTTGCTAATGTTTGAAACGGGTACAAGAGATACTGTGTCCCCCTGGGCTTCCCCGTGTAAACCCTCCTGCAAAACCGGTATAAACCCACCAGAACTGGCTAACTCTTTTACATCAGACTGAGAAGGCCACTGAGACTCATCCTGGGTACATGTATCAGGGGCCAATACAACTCTAGTCGGGTCCTGGGTTTCCTCGCTTTCCTCTTCCCCTTGAGTGTCTGCTATTTCATTATTACTGTCATGCACATCGTCCTCAAACATTTCAAAGTTTTTCTCGTACGTCGCCTCGGTAGATTTTGGATTAAATGTCACTTCGCTAGTTTCTAGATCTGCCTCAGTCTGAACAACTTCTCCTACCACCCTAGTGGACATACCCGCAATGGTGGTGTCTGCAGACGACGTTGGTACAGCTGTAGGTTTTGGTGACATCATCTCAGCTTTGAATTCCTTCTCAGCTATGATAATTTTCTCTGGAACAGTTCTGTAGAGAAAGCCTGCTTTGAGTACCTCAAGAGACTCTTCTATTTTGGAGATTGACCCCTTTATGCCTATTACATCATGCCTCAGGGCAATAACCTCTGTTCTACACGCAGCGACGTCCATTTTCATCTTGTTGATATCACTCTTACAAGATCCAACTGTGGCTTCGACTGTTTGAATAGTGTCATTCACGGTGCAGACATTTGTGTTGATGTTGACCAGACCGTCGTACGTGCTGGACAGATCCTCTTTGATGTCACTTGTCTGAGAAGATATCTGTGCACAACGCCCCTTCATACTCTGAGTATCGACCTTCATCTGTGTCATTTCCTGCCTAATGTTCGACAAGTGTGATTTTGTGCTTCTAATATCAGTTACAGATGACACTAGCTGTTGTTCTATTCCCATTAGGGCAACTTGCGCCTTTACTGCGTCACTCCCAATTAGACTAACGTCAGTCCTTACTGATTCCATGTTACTCCTGATGGTGTTAATTTCGGTGGGAACACTTAACATTTTCTGTACATCGCAGCGAAGACCAAGAATCTCACCGTGCATGACACCCGACTGTTTGTCATGTAAATCTATGTCGTTTTTAAGTGAAAGGAATCCAGTTGACACGGTATCCTCAATCCTCTGATCTATAAACTCGGCGGCCTTGTCCATGCGACCTTTAGAAATTAATGTAGGTTCTCGTTTAACGTCTTCAGTGTTTTCATCCTTCTGATTATTTCTCGTTTCTCCTGTACCTTCTTCCTTGTCATAGGCCTCCTGGGCCGCTACTGCTGCCTTTCTGTCTCTCTCAAACGCATCATCCTCTGTGGCTTCATATGCAGCACGTGCTGCGATTGCAGCTATTTCATCTGTTGAAAGAGCACGTGCACCTCGATTAACTCTCTTGGAAGGAAGGTTTCGATTTATGTTAACAGTTGGCACTTCTTTGGACGTAGAAGGCTTCTCGGATATAAGCGCCTCGTACTTCTCGTGTCGAGGAGGCGACTTGGGTGTAGACGAGAGTGGATGTTTTTTTTGATCTTGGTTGCCCGGTTTTGATTTCTTCTCGTCCAGATCGATGGAGTGTCTGACCCCTTTCTTCACTTCATCTCCACCCGTACCGACGTGTACGGAGTAGTCCAGATCTTCACTAAAATCCTCTCCGACAGCAGATTCACCAATATCAGGCAGAGTGTCTAAAAAATCGAATAAACTTGATTTAGAAATTTTATCTCAAATAATAACTGTATATATTGGTGTATCTGAAAAATCTATTTTCATTTGAAATATTGAATAGTTTTCCTATTATTTGCATATACTCTCAAAATGTTTAAACTAAGAATACTTTAATTTTTTACCAAAAAGGTTATATCATTGCATTTTTTACATTTATTAAATTTAAAGAAATATACTTTACATTGATGTTTTTTCATTTTCATTTCCTTAATCTTATTTTTCACAATCACCTTGTGTTTCTGGTACTTCCTGTGAAGAGAAGTCCAGTTCTCGTCTGCTGCTATTGCCCCACGAGAGGTCTTCTAGGGTAGTTGCAATAGACTTCTTGCCCGAGTCAACCTGTTCACGCTTGAGTCTGAGCCTGTCTGATGATCTCGGTGCCTTCCTCAGCGGAGTCGGCTCCAACGAACTGTCTGGGCTCGTGACTGCTGCTGTAAAGGGAAACCTAATTATTGAAATAACTGTTAAATTAACAGGATATATATTCACTGGTATTGTTGTTTTTAAAAATATTATAAAGATTTACTTCTCGTGGCTAAAAAAAATATTATTGTATATTGATATTTCTTTTGGTAGAAATACATAGCTATTCTTACTGGGTTTACATCGACTTTTTTGAATTTGTTATGGTAAAGAATAAGTATTTATAATTATTAGTTACGCTTCTTTTCATTAAAAAAATATAAATAATTACCCTGACTGTACTGGGTATCTATAGCTTCAGGACTTTCCGTCAGAGGAGGAAGTCGTGAACCCCGCCCTCTCCGGGCCTTCTGGGCAGGAGATTGCGACTCAGGTTCCTCGTTGTCGGAAATGTCGTCCTCCGAGTTTGTTGTTGCGCGCTGGCCCTTCTTGGTACGAACTGCACGTGCCGGCTGTCTTTTTCTGGCCCTTTCTACCTCCTCCCGAGTGGACTTGGCAGCTTCCAAGGTGGGTCGCTTGTTGGACTTTACCTCTGAAATAATTGAAAGTAAAGGCTTGTCTTTATGGCATAAGTATATGACGAGAACTTTGGTCTTATGTCACGAGAACTAGAGTGCCAGAAGAGAGAGACGAGAGGGACGAAAAGAAACAAGATTCTATTTTTTTGCTCTTATACATTACATAGGTTTCATGTCTTTAAACTGTACATTCTAATGTACCTCTATTTTTTCTCTTTCAAATCTGTTATCATCATTTTAAAAAGGTATGTCATAGGTATTTATTTAGTGATATTTTATCATTCAGATTTTTAAAGACTCAAAAAAGTTATATCCTTACTGTAGGTTTCAGCCTCTTCTGCCAAAGAGTCTTCGTCGTCAGAAGTTTCTTCCTTCTCGACCTTTGGGGCAGCCCTGAGCCGTTTCTGCTCCCTCTCGCAGGCCTCCATCTCAGCCGCATCGTCAGAGGAACCGACTGTGCTCCCCTCATCGTCTGTGTCTGCTGGATCAAGTTTGGTTTGTCGTGCCCCTGCAACGACTTATAATTTAGCCATATGTCATTTTAACAGGTTTTCGTAGGTTTTGTAAGTATTGTACGTCTCAAAATTTTATAAGAAAGTACTTTCTTATAATTTATGAATGACATAACTATAAATATTATTCATTAAATATACTGTTATACATTTAATCTCAATATAAAAACGGTGTACTTTTTACAGCCACAACTTTATTTAATTTCATAGTATACATTTTATCTTTTTTGTAATTTTACTTACATCCTGCACATTCAACACCCCAGAACTCCAGACACATGATCTGGGAGGGTGTCAGGCCCTTGTCTTTGGGCATGCCTGCCGCGCCACTCGCCCCATACTTCTTGACCAGTTTTCTGTACTGAAAATGTCAGTTGAAATAGTGCGACGTAAATTAAGTGTTCAAATTGTTAACAAAACACTGTCATTTTAATTTTTTCAGATTCTTCAGTTTTCAATTATAATCTTACTGAAAATTACATAATGAGATACTCACAATATGTACTACTTTATTTTGAATCAATGGTTATGTTTTTTTTTTACGTACGAGAACTACACTGTCCTACGAGAACTACAGCTTCTCGAGACAATTGTACATATTTCTTTTAATGGGTTTCTCAATGACTTACAGCCTCACGTGATGTCGACTTGTGGTCTTGTGAATGTATGTACAGGTACTTCTTCCGCCTCTTGTTACCGCCCACCGAGTTCACGTTTTCTTTGATTTTCTGGAACAGCTTCTTCCTCTTGGCGTTCTTGGACTCCTTGGTGAGCTCGGACTTAAAACTGTTCTTGAATGCTTCACTGGAATGGTTAAAACAAATATTTTAATATCCAGGGTAAAATAACTATTTCTTCAACATTACAATTTTACAATCTTACTTTCATTTTCAAATTAGGTACTTTTTACACGAGGGAAAGAAGTCAGTCGACGTTTTTAGGGTACATAAGGTAGGAAAAATAATTTTAAAAAATCCTATTGTATTGAAAATGAACAAACATTACATATGTTTCGAAAAACTAGTTACACTTATCGTGGGTAAAAATTATTTGTTGCATCTATGGAATATTAATTATATTTCGTATAGGTGTAACTCTTGGCACTTTGTTTTGACTTTTTATACTTACACATCCTCCCGAGCCGTGTCATACATGGCCTTATGCTCAGCTTCGGTGAATGGTATCTTTCTTGGATCGTCTGCATCGCTCTCCGAGGAGCACCATACAACATCGGGCCTAGCCCCTTTACCAGTTACTTTAGATATCTTTTTCACACCACCTTTTTTCGCTGGAGGAGTCTTTGCTGGTGTCTCGGTTTTGGGAGTGGGTGTACCAGCTGCCTTTTTTCTTTTACGTCCTCGTGGTGTCTTATCTAAAGGGGGTGTTGGCGGTAAGGGACTGTCTTCCACCTGTATCACTGGGCTGTCAGGATCTTTGGTTTTCGCTTTGGCCTTAGGCTTTGGGGTACGGGGGAGACGGGATTGACGTGACTTACTCTGACGAGAACCTTTTGGTTCGGCTTTTTCTTCTGTTCGCACAACTTGTTTCACTTTTGCTGACCCTTTCTTCACTGTTCTGGCTTCTTCGGGGCTGTCCTCGACCAAATCTACATTAATAACTTCGTCAGAACCGGCTGTGTCTCGGTGGCTGGGACCTGGTACAGGCTCTGCTGATGTCTTCTTGGCCTTCTGGCCTGGCTGGGGGTACAGATCCAACAGTGACTCCAGATACTTGTCAGACATCCTGTCCCTCTTCTCTAAGGCGGCATTCAACATGAGACGCAGTGACTCCTTCTGATGTTCTTGGATATCGGGACGAGACATGACTTCCTTAATCGACTTGATCTTACGCTCCACAGCTTTGAGATCAGCATCAGGAGAGGGGGCAGCCATCTAAATGGAAGGACAAATTTCGTAAACATTCTATGTGTTTTGGTGGGGGGCTTACGTTAGTCTGACATCATGTTTAACAACAATGATATGCTCAGAAATTGGATATTGTCGACTCATTTCATGTTTATAACTATTACAAACATGTCTATTGTGAAGTATGTCGTACAATTACAATTATTATTTATCAGTTTGGCACTCACCTTGGAATATTACGTGGATTTAACGACTTGATTTGGAAGAAAACCGGAGATGAATGAAATTCCCGTGACTTTATGGACTCGTCAACTCCGTCTTACGGCTGGTTCCAGTCTTATTTTAAATGTATTAGACATGAGCCCATGCCGAAAACCAGCAGATACACCGGTTGCCGGCGTGTTTTGCATGCTTTAGTATATACACAGGCCGAGAACAAGCGAAAAAGTGCCGTACCGGAAATGACCTTTCCCGCGGCTCCGATGACCTACTTTCGGTCGAGCCACTTCTCGTGACAAAAATACACGAGAAGTTTCGGTTGCCCTACGAGAAGTCAACGGCTGCGAGAAGTGCTCACGAGAGAAACATGGCACGAGAGAAAAAGAGCCACGAGATGTTTTCTGGGGGGTTTTATTAAATATTCTCGTACGGTGCAAACTTTTTTTCGCGAGAAGTTTCAGTTCTCGCTGATGTTTTTTGGTCACCCCCCCTGGTCAGCTATCTCTTCATTGTAAAGCTATGCTCTAAGTGCATGATAGGCATTCTACTTGAACAGCAATTTGGTAAACAATTGTTTTGAAATCAACAGAATGCATTGCAAAAGTTTCAATGCCATATTCAGGAATTTATACTTGGTTTAGTCGTTTCAGGTTCTGAAACAGAAGGGGCGGAATAATAGATTTGCATCGCGCATATCAGTAATAATGCTTATGCCGCACATTATAATATTAAGTAAGATAGAAAGACATACCTCACTTAAAATGCATTCGTATATGAATATTACAAATCATGGAATGGGTAGAGAATACCATCCAAGAAATAAATGTAAATCATGGGTGGATCCAGTAGGTGGCGCGGGGGTGCACGCACCTCCCTTTTTACATGAAAATTTGTGTTTTTTTAATGTAAAATTATAGGCAAGAAAAACTCATTGATGAAAAAGGTATTCAACAGCGCGTTTTAAAAAGACTGGATCCGCTAGTGAAAATGTAACTCTAAATGTAATGATTTGCTTTGTAAATGACCATTACTAAATCCACATTTTCGTATACTACTTAGCCTAAGCCCCTGGTATATCCCACATGCTTTGATTTTGGTGTTCATGATTGCATTTTCCTTTCATATAGAAATGGTTATGGTACACCTTCTTAAGATCTTTCTACCCTATGGGAAAAAAATATGACAATCCCAAAAGTGAAAACAAATCGGATAAGAAAGCTATTGGTGAATATATGAAAGAATCTCGAGGAAATCGCAAGCCAATCGTGATTGAATCGCGATTGAAATATTCGCAATGTGAGATGGACCCTTTAAAATCACGAGTGCATATACGCTTGCATCCTGTTCGGTAGCCGAAACTTCTTACCGGCTTACGGCGGTCTATTGCATGCAGGCAGATTGTGAACAAAATCAGAGTTTTGGGGCCGTCCATAAATGACGTCATGCTATTTTTGACCATTTCTGACCCCCCCTCCGCCCCTTCGTCATGCTTTTACTATAGGAATGTATAGGGGACTGGACCCCCCCCCCCCCTCCCCGGCGCAAGACGTCATTTATGGACGGCCCCTTTAAGCACAACGCGTGACGAAGCCTTTATGGACATTACAAAGCCAGATAAACACATCGTGGGAAGAGAGAGACTGCAAATTGCATGGTTGTTAAGGTGATATTCCTCTTACTATTAAAAAAAACATACATGCTTAGGTATACCGACCTAGTTGTATCAACTGAGTTTGTTCACCCTGAAGACTTGCTGGGGATTACTTAACTTATAATAACTTTACTGTAAACATATATTGGGAGAAGATTTTAAGGAACCTACTTCTTTTCTGGGAAAAAAGTAATTTTGTATCATCGCCATTTTTAACTGAATTTTTTGTTGAAGGAGTAGGTAAAGTTTAAGGATATATTCGCAATACAAATCATGTTTTGTTGAAGGAGTAGGTAAAGTTTAAGGATATATTCTGAACGTAGATTATTGTGCTTTTATTACATAATGAGCAAGGCAATTGAACTTGGATGTGTATGAAAGTGAATAGTTGGATTAGGCTAATTGAGACCGAACCAAAGAACGAATTGTAATTGATATTATGACATCAGGTTAATAAACAACCATGAATATAACTTTATCATGAAGGTCTCATTAGGGGATTTAATTCACTTTATACCTGTAATAAGCTTGATTGTAAATATTGATGTTACTCTACTGTAAAAGAAAATTGCAAATGATATGGCAACACAACTCAGGTAGAAAATGACCAAAGAGGAGCCGATTTTTCTGGGACTACCAGCAATAGATTATTAGTGTCGGAACTTTCTTTGGCACTGGTTTCCCGCAAGGTATACCAGTAGCCTACACTGTTAAAACAAGTGTTTAGAACCTAAACATTTTCCTAAACACTTTGGTGCATCCAGTTTTGGAACACTTTATTTCCCTAAACATGTTTAGAATTATCGGTGTTTAGGGTTAAGTGTTTAGAAATGTGTGATGTTTAGCTGTTTAACCATGAAGTGTTTAGGTCCTCAAGGTGTTTAGAATCAAAACGCTTATGCTTTTTTTATGTTTAGCTGTTAAGTGTTTAGAAAACTATGATGTTTAGGTGTTTATCTATGAAGCATTTAGGTCTTCAATGTGTTTAGGGTTAGGTGTTAAGTTAAACAGTAATATACCGTAATATGTACGGTGTACTTTCATTCTTAAGGATGAAAACCATTTTAAATTTAACAATACTATACCGTAGTGTGTGGAAAAACGTAGATCTTACATGTGAAACACTGCTATGGTACTATGCCATTCAGTTTACACCAGATGTAATGTTTACAGCATTGAAAGTTTTATTTTTCATGTAATCACACTACAGGATCATTGAGCCAATAACCACATATGGCCTTCCTTCTTGGTTTAGCCTTGCATGGATTGTTTGATTGTTGGAGGTAAAACCTTTAGGGGTATAGCTGATAAAGTTCTTGTACTAAAAAGGTGTCTACATGTTATTCCTACTAAAAAGGTGTTTTAAAACATTTTGTAAATGTTTTAGGGGTGTTCTGGTTGGTTGACCGTACCTAGAATAGCAGGCCAATGAAGTGATTATCTTAACGACGCTACAAAAACTTAAAAATCTAACATTTTTAATCACAAAGTTCCAAATTCCTAAGTGTATGAAAAAACGATTTTACCAATCATGGCCAAAAATATGGAGGGCATGTGGCAAACCACTAATAGTACCACTACTACATAGTAGTATTTTGGTAACTTCAGTAGCCGAGATTTGAACCCGGGGCCCCTCACATATGAAGCCTATGCTCTACCACTGAGCTATGGAGGCCTGTAGGTAGTCACAGCCCAGCTTTGTTATTTAACTGAATAAGTAGGGGTATGAAAGTAATGACCTTATGTCTGTCTAATGTTGATCACCTGTATAGTAGTAGGCCCTACTGATCCTACTCATTGGTGCTGACTATGCCAGTGTGCACTGCATGCAGTCCAAGTTAGCTCAGTTGGTTAGGCTTCTACCTTGAATGTAAAGAATGTGGGTTCTAATCCCAAAGTGTCCATTTTTCTTTTCCATAGTATACAATTGATATTATGTGTTTAGATTCTAAACATATCCCATTCAAAACATGGTTAGAGGTTACAAGTGTTTAGCTTTTAAACACAACTAATGATGTGTTTAGATTATAAGCATAGTTAACCCAACACATGTTTAGAAGTTACAAGTGTTTAGGTTTTAAACAGATATGGTTTAATGTATTTAGATTATAAACATGTTTATGCCCTTAACACATTTAAATTCTAAACACCATTTTAACAGTGTATGGCTGATACCCAGTGGCCCAGAAGAGTTCTTCTCTTCTTTAATTCTGTTTATATGACGACTCTTCGAGACTTGTGATGCTGAGATTTCAATGCAAAAAAGCTATTAGCTTACTTATATTATCTTATGGTGATAAAGCTATTTGAAGAAAAGAAAAGAAGGTGCAGTTCAGACCACACCTTAACACACATCACAGTGTCACTCTGGAGCAGCGCAGGACTAATAGGAGCCATCAAAATTAACCTACATCATAGGTTTATTAAAAAAAACAATAACAAAACAGTAAATCTTTTATACAAAGGCTGTAAACACACCCATACGCACATGCATGTACACATATATCATCAGGTTCTGACCATATACATACACATAGACACACTCACATACATACATAAACCCACCCACACAAACACAAACACACAGGTGAGTGATTTAATGTTTGGGATGGCCCCACCTGTAACACCGTTACCCTGCCCCCTTTGATGATCACTGGTTGCCGGGCTACTCCTGTTCTTCGGTGAGAAGGGCGGTTGTTGATGAGTCTCTGAACTATCGACCCATTACTGACTGCTCCCCGGCCAATAAAACGTATCACTCATCAATTATTTATTATGGTCTCTTCTACTTTTTCAAAGCTCATCAAAGAAGGCAGTTCTCAAGAACCAATAATCATTCATCAAGAAGACAAATGAGAGCCGGGGCTATAAGGAGATAACGATGATGATGATAATGAGAGATTAAGTTTTGACTTTTTAATGACTTGGCGTGAGGCAGGTAATAGATATCAATAAGTCTCATTATGGTTTGAATGGCAGCCAACGGTCGCAGCATTCGGTTATCTACGATGTTGTAAGCTTGGCCTTGCTCCATTGCAACCTGGGGTTGTCTACACTAAACTGAGAATGATTTTCATGAGATATGCGCATATCTTGAGTTATACAATAATATGTATATAACAAGTGTATAGTTTTATTCTCGCAACTACCTCGACAGGTTTGCTTGAAGCATCAATGCATCATCTCATCTAAAAGGGACAGTTTAAAAAAAGGATATAAAATTATACACTAATTAAATCTTAATCTCACTTAAGAATACCTCCTTTAAAAAAGAAAGATATTTTCACGCTCTCTTGACTTGGCTATCATTATGTCTTATAGGATTAGTGTGTCATTTCAATGTGCATAAATATGAGACATTTGCTCCATAACAACGACACGTTATACAAAACAGTAATATCACTATTTGTTTGGCATTCACATATCTTGTAAGAATAATAAAAGTTATCATAAATATATTGAATTCTCATATATAGAACCATAAATTATTGAGTATATTGTAATTAAAAGGTTCGCAATCCCCTTTACATTGCGTTGGTCAGCTGAGCCAGCCAGCAAATCACTCTAGAGACAAAGCTTAACAGTGCATGGTAAAATTGACTTAGAATCTAAACATGGTAATGGACATGTTTAGAATCTAAATAAAAGAAGTCTCATGTATTTAAAACCTAAACACTTGTAACTTCTAAACATGTATGGATTAGATATGTTTAAAATCTAAACACATAAAACCACAGAGAAGACATACCTCAAACTAGACTTAAACTGATTTATACAAATATAAGCTAATATTGCTCTAAATTAAGTTTGGTTTAAAAGTAAATGGGGGACGTGTTGATCTGAGGAGGGGAAATGCAATATTAGGTCCTGAATATGGCTGACCAACTGCATGGATAGAGCCACCTTCATTTACCATGTGTGTAGTTAAACTCTTCTACACCAGGTGACACTATATACCAATACTCTGTAGTTTTAGATTTCTTCTAAATGTTGATATAAATTCATTTTAAAATTCAGAGAATTTTATAGGTTTTGTAGTGTTTAAGAAATGTAAATAGAATATATTAGAAGTATTTTGAGTTCAAGGAAAAAATTCTCTTGTTAGGTTTCGAAGATGTACTTTGTTTAAACACCTTTTTCGTATGCAGACAGACAAAGTGGTCATTTTTGTATTTATCCATGCATCAGACTCTAGGCTTGAACTTTACCTCTTTGTTGATCAATTGAGATCAGGAAACATGTTTTCCTCTCTGAAGTGTAGGTACATAAGATTCCAGAACAATATAAGTGAAAATGACTAAAGAAATTGATTTTATTGACTTAAAAGCCATAATTATAGTCTAAATACTCTGAAGCTAAGGATTATTTACTAAACATGATTTAATAAACCCTAAGAATTTAGACTAGAAGAATTTTAAACATGTTTAGTACAATGTATATAAAGTGTTCCAAAACTGGATGCAACAAAGTGATTCTAAACACTGCAGCTGGTGGAGGGCAGACATATAGATATCTAGAATACAACCAGAACTCTGGGCTTACTCCTAGCCCTGCCTCTAGGACTGAATACTGGCTTTATGTATTTTCCAAATAATAGTGACCTATTTTTATATATTTCATGCACGTATTTAATAATAAACTTAGCTCAACTCCTTATGAACTAAAGAAAGGAATTTTATATAAATCTAATGAGAAAAGGCTTTTGATTAAGAGTGCTCTAAAAAAACTCTACGTTTGAAATTTACTGCAAAATATTTGGCAAACAAGATTCCAGCAAACCTTACTGAGCTATAGTAGCACCTCACTTGCTTAGCAACCACACTTTGCTCTAAATTGTCTACATTACGAAAGACTAACATTTACAGGGTATGAAATGCTGTATCTGTCGAGGAAATTCGGTGGATAACATTTTTCAAGCAAAAGTCAATACAAAAACATTTACTATTTAACGTGCAAAATAAGCCAATGTAATGCACACTACCATCAGGGTTTCAGTCCTGGGGTTTCAGTTCAATTTGTGCTAAGCCTAGAACCCTCTCAATATGAATTATTTCCCATCTACTTGTAAAAACGAGAAAATAAAGAAGAGTACCCTTAGGGATGCTATACTGAAAAGGTGACTTCTCCAAGCCCACTATTCTAGTGCTAGATGCGGAGAGAGGAATCTCATGGGATGATTAACGCTAACAGAAGTCTTTCCGGGCCTTATAGGGGCATGGGGTTTACTCGACGCCCCTGAGGAACACCCGACGACAACACCTCTTAAAGCTTCCACAACGGTGGCGCTCACCTCACAAATGGGTTGCATTACGTCACAAATGCGCTCTTGATTTTTCATTGCATATTTGATGTTTTGTTTGGGGCCTTGGTTGTTCCCACGAGGCCGTCGTTGCGTGAATGGAATTCACTTGAGATTATTGGTATGTTTGGTGTTGGGCCTAGCTGTTTCCTCCGTCGCTCGTTAGTGTATACTTCCTTGATAGGTTAATTAGTTTTGATTATCTAGGATCAGGTTTAGACTTTGAAATTTTTTCATATGATTGGCTTACACATTATTATTTATTGGAAAGTTATATTGGAAAGAAAGAAAGTTCAACTCAAATAACTATGCAATTGCAATCGCTGAGCCTAACCCAGCCTATAGGCCTAGTACAATTTCAACTAAGAAAAATTGGCATAATTCCATTAAAACATTCTTGTCATGCCATATTCAAAATTGTGGATCCGCAACAATCGTTTTGTTTACGATCATTAAGTATCATTTCTGAGCTTAAAACATGCTCTCTAATTCTGCAGGAGCATCCTTTCACAGTTTTTCCGTTCATTTATTTTCGAGGAATGGCTGTGTAAACACTACCTGGTACATGATGATAGTTTCTGGGTATGTATTGGTTGATAAACCAACAAAATTTCCATTCCCGGTAAAAATAATCTTTCTTGGCAAGATTGTATTAAAAACAATGGCTTCATACCTCAGTAGCTAAAACTTTCGGAGCAGTCAGTTGGAAGTTGGGAAATCCCCCGTCCCCCTATGCCCCTAATACCATAGACCAAGTATTATAGATGATTTTGTTATGATAATACATTTCAGGCCATACTTTCTTCTCCTTTGTTGATATCAAAGTGCACCGTTCAATGGCTTGGTTAGTGCCAATCTAATGCACTTTGTTAAGCTTAGCACACCACATAAGTGGTGACTATAGTATGTTCAGGCATGAAATAGTTCTATCGCTGCCAAGAACCAATGTGCTAAGTGTAATTAATTTCCAGTTTAAGCTTTTTAACATACGGATTACAATTAATCGCAAGAAAGTTTGAGATAGGCTAAACGTTGAACTTTATCGTGTACGGTATGCAGGGAGGCAGAAGAGGCAGGCGCGTCGCGATGGTAGCGCAGTAAGCAACAATACATATTTAATTCATGGCAGACAATACCACCAGCTTCGGCGTATCAGGCCGAGGTGACCAACCACTGCGCACGCCTTCGCGCAGGCGCGATTGGCGCCAGCTGAATTATTCAGCATCACCAGTCGGCAGTCGACGTCAGCGAACGCAACGTGTGTGCCGTGTGAGAGTGGGGGACCAACCACTGGCGAGGCCTTTACTGGTAGAGCAGGCAACTATGGCTTGAACGCCTCCCCGCCACCCCGATCCGCATCCACTGCCTTCAACCCGGACTTCGTGCGAGAGAATTACCTAAGCAGCAAGTCGTCAAAGTGGAGAAAAAGGGCAGGAAAGTCAACGAGGACTAACCAGAAACCAATTGGATCTACGTAGGATGGACCCCGGTGGCGGGGAAAGGGAGGCTCGGCCAGGTTTGCCGGAGCCGTCCTGCCCGTTATGGGCGTTTTACTAAGCACTGGTATATTATTGTGTAAGGATCGGACCATGGCGCCGGTCGGCGGGCACGGTCGTTGCCCGATGGAGTACGGCAGACATGAGCTCTTTCCTTCAGCGAACGCGGCCACACGGTAGCCAGTCGGTCCTGGCTTTTATTGGCAACTAAAAGAAAGAAAGAGAAAGTTTTTACTTGTTCCCAAAAGCCCCAAACCCGGATAACCCTACACCATGCCTGGATCCAGGAGGGGGCTGGTCGCCCCGCAAAACACCTTTCTTGAGAACATCATCCGCAGATCCAACGGCCAGCGTAAGTATTTTATTTGTGTACATGTAATCTTTTGCAACTTTATCAAAGGTTAAACATCAGGTTCAAAACACCAGAGGAAAGGACTTGAAGGATAGGCCTATAGGACATATATGTTGATTAGCTCTGGTCTAAAAAGTTTTGACATGAACAATGTATTATTTCGTTCTGCATGTTTTTCTCTCTCACAGTAAAGGCAATACCGATCTCTGTGAAATAATCAGGGAAACCACTATATCAACAAAAGGAATACGTTTTGAAATATATTTAATTAATTTACATTAATTATTAACGCCTATATTTTCTTATAAATAACACTGCTTTTGACACAGGCAGGATACAGATGACAAATTTCAGTTTCGTATGATGAAGACGTTTATTCTTAACCAAATTAAATAAAACTGAACTATGGTTGGTTTCTTAATGATGTGAATATGGCAGTAATTCCTGCTTTGTCACTCGCATTAGGATCAAATTAACATTAAACCAGTTCACATTCTCTAATAGATTTACACCCCCACGATGTTTAACTTTAAATGCATATTAATTGCCTAGTAATTATCGAAGTGACGACGTCGATATGCATGACGTCAAGCTGGACTCTAAGACCGAATTGACATTTGACACCACGGCAGGCGGGGCTATATAGATCTATACGACCATAGGACTGGTAATCCGACACCTGCTGCGACCGTTCTCTGGGCCCTCCTACCCCCAACAGCTTGAACTGACCGCTCAAGCAGGATCTGTCGCCTCAAGTGGTAAAGCCCGCAATAAGCAAAATAATTAATAAAATCATAAATAGCTTTCATTTACAGATGCCTTTTTGAAGTACCGGCACGACAAAAACAGTGGAGCTTTATGAACAGTACTTTAGTTATTAGCTATAAGCAATGTTCTATATATAATATATGTCATGGAGCGAGTACAATATGGAAAGGCATTTTTCTTACCTGTTTATTCTGGGGGGTCTCAGGTTTCATGGTTGATTATATTGCTCGGCAGGTGTTTCCTTTGGGCAGCCCACACATTCAATCATGAACCACCATACATGCATTTGTTTGCGTAGGGAATCGAGCATGGCGCTGACATTTTGTCAGTGGCGTTTAAAGTAAATAATACGCTGCAAAGCTGTATCGTTTGAGTGAGGGATCAGGACAAGTTATGTAGTCGGTCCATATGTAGCCTTTGTACAACTTTGTGCTTTGTATTTATAGGGAATATTTATTAAGCACTGGAGGGGTAGCAGGTATTTGGTCGTGTTCTAATAATTTCTGTGACACAGCTTCATGACGCAGTTGCAAATGAAATGAATCAGACTAAATATTAGTGGTACCAATTAATGGTAGTATAAGTTTCAATGTGATTCATACCTACCATATTGATAACCGCCTCGATAAGATTGTATTGGCCACACTTGCAATTCCAAACTTCCAAAAATTTCAAAAATAAATCTTCCACGAAAGGTATCTGCTCTTTGTTTTGTGCCAGAATAAATGTAAACGATAATGCAATACAGCAATGATAAAAAGCATTGATACCCTTCAATGTTAAAACAGTCTAAAATCAGGTCAAATAGGGGAGGTATGTATTCTATACTGGTACAATGTGTGGAAATGGTACAAACAAACACGTCAATATACATGCATACATGCATTGAATTTTCATTCGAGGCAACGTGCCATGCAGATGGCTCAGCATAAAATGTACTTTTTGGTGCTACCTTTTTAACTTAAAAGTGTTCGTTTTTATATCGGAAACAAATGCTACTGAGTTTATCCTGGATTATAGTAAGAACAGGGAGATGTGAGAGCAGTATGTGAGGTGTGTGTGTGGGGTGGGACCACCTACTGGAGCAGCCGGGGGGGGGGGGAGTTAGGCGTACAGGTGTTGTCGGGGATGTGCCAGGTGGCCTCTCACCTGGACGGAATACCTGACCTGACATCACACGTATATATACACTGTAGGTAGACCCGGACACAGGTAAACGGGTACGGTGCCCGCTAATGTATGGTAGGACAGGAACTGCGCACCTCCAGTACCCCGGGCTGTACGTGCGACCGGCGGCCAACCCTCCTCTGCCCGGCGCCAAAACCGGCACGCTACAAATACCAGTGTCAACACACCCTGCCTCCACCTAATACGCAACTTTAATCCCGCACTGGCAATTTTGAATGAACCATATCAAATGCTAATATTTGATATGGGACAAAGCCTATAGAAAATGTGATTAAATAGCCAATATGATCCGGTAATGAAGGCACGAATTGACGGTTCGCAGCCAACACCAGTCTGGCTTCTATAACGAATGGAATTGGTCGGATGAAGTGCCGGGACAAAGTGGTCGCTCAAACAGCCCGGGCCTGCCAACTGCCTTCTCCCGGGCGGGGCGGGTCTGTCGAGAAGCCCTAGCGAAGTCCTCCAGTGTGGCACCGCAGTGTAATATGGGTGCAGGAGGAGACCTCTGTGCACCTACTTAAACCCTAGCTGCGTTCCCATACGTTATATCATGAGGCGAAGGGGTCGGAAGGTGGAGGGCGAGAGTATACAAGTATCGGGGTCGAGCTGCTCGCTCAGGCCGCACGCATAGCTCCTACTCTAAACGTTCAATTAGCTCTGTGTAATATTTGCAGTAAATATTAACAGCCCCTGCTAGAGTACAACGCTTTGTTTCAATCAATAACATATTGTTTACCGTATCCAGGCTATTCAAGCCACCATGCATGCCCCACAGTAGCCGTCTATTACTTGACATGACCTCCGCGAACCTCTTGCTGAGGCTCTGCTCTGATAACGTCATTATTATTCAATCTTTTTTTTATCAATGATATATGCGGTGAGATCTGTGCGTGGTTACATCATATCTCAGCAATAATAGATAGGCAATTGGCGCTAGTATATAATATTCACAATCTCCACGGCGTACTTCATCTGATAAAGATACACCCGTGCCTAGACCTACTTCTTAGGCTTAGAGATTTTCAGTTCGGTGAAACTTCAAATACTATGGACTAAGTCCGGCTGCTTAAATTGATCCCGCAGCAATTTTCACTTCATATGCAGTCAGGCATATACATGCATCCGCTGGTGCCCAGTCACTAGGAGTCTTAAGTACAGGACATGCCTGGCACCGGCCGGCCGTCTTAACCATATAGGACGCGCACCCACCGTCCAGAGCCATGTAATTTAGTGCGCACGTCATTCATTCGGTTTAAACATTGATTTCTGCGCCTATTATTATTCCAAGTTGTCGATTCAGGCATCCCTAGAACTGCGCCTGCTTACACAGCAGGCCCCCACCGATGTTTGCTGATTACCTAGTTTCTCCGGAATAAACCAGTCATCCTCCCCAAAATACCTAAAATGGACAGAAATGGGCAAGTTTACACGTTTACAACCCTAATCATAGGACAAGACTATAAGCCTACGATCTGGACGGATTTCCTGCTATTTGGGGATGATGCTTTTTCTTTACCAAATCCCTTGGTGTCTGAGTCACCCGGATTTAGACTGGGTCCATTTTCTTTTTTGTAATTTGCAAACGTGCCATGGTTTCTCCGGCTGTTTTTACATTGGCATGAATCAAACTTGAGTGGTTTCAAAATGATTTGGTAACCGAAGAATCTTAGATTCACACAGTCAGCTTCTTAGAGGAAAACAATCATGTATACCTTCTATTACTAACCTTTGACCTCAATCTCGTGTTCAGCCTATATTCTAGGCCTACTAGGCGATCCTGACTGCCTGTAATAATGTAATTTACCAATTATATGGCAAAAGGTCATGCATCCTATATATATATAATCTAAAAGAGAATTAAAAACTCGTTCTAATGATATATAACATGCCTATGATTAAATTCTATATCCCCACTGCCGATTTTTGAAATCGGGAGTAAAATCGGATAGTGCAATACAACCCTTATACTAGTAATAAACCAATAATGTTCCAAAAGGGCCTAGGCTGATTGTGATATAACTGACAATGAGCACATGGCACTTATTCCCGTTGTACTTTTCCGCCCTATAGGCTACTCTCCCCTACCCTATTTTCCCCGTGCAGTCCGGCAGTGGGATGGGTCTGTCTCTGGCATCCCTGTCCGCCTAATCACATCAAACAACAGACTAACGGAGCATGCGCATCGATGCCTTCCGGTCTTATTGTTTGTCTGTGGACCAACGCGGCGTGCGGGGCGGCCTGCTGTCTGGGCCGGCGGCTTCTTATTTCTCCAGTGGACAACGAGGGGCCGGGCACCCGCGTCTACTGGAGTTTTCCTCCTCCACGGTCCTTGTGCTGGAATAAGCAGCCCACAACACCTTCTCCATCGCTTGATGGGTTTATTCCTGGTTACAAAGCAAGTTATATGGGCCAGATCGCAGCATGTGTGGAAGCAAGACAAACTACATTCATGGGGATTCATTTTTAACTTTTTTCTATATATATATATATATATATATATATATATATATATATATATCGTTATGAGAATGTTTGGAAGATGTTTCACGTTATTCTTTGCGTAAGCCGCAATATAAACAAATACATTACTCTCTGACAAGTGTCACTGGTTTGCTGTTATCATAGGGGTCAAACAAGGCTATTTACAGAGCAAATCGACCACTCACTGGCTCGGTAAACCTCGCGTCCGCCTTCGGAATACCAGCGGTGAAGATTGAGCGTGAAGTTCTACCCCCTACAAGAATAAACATAAAATTATATAGCTGAAATATCAAAGAGAAATAGCATGTGTTATTCAACCTGCTTAGGGATTGGGTCTGTTTTCCTTAATTGTATTGCTACAGTAACATGCGCTCACGGGCAGTAGCACGTGGCTTGTATTGAGATCCCGGTCGTTGACGTGGTCGGTTAACACAACAAGAGGTTGGTGCCCAACTCTAACAACTTAGCAAATACAGCAGCCACCTAGAAGGAGGGTCTGGCGAGGTCAGCCAGAAAAAATACAATTGTGATAGCAGGCTTATTTCAAACTCATTTGTACAGGTTGTTTACCTAACTCACAAACTATTTTTCCTGCAACTCTGAAACATCTAGGAAATAACATAAATCACTTTTCCATAACAGGTAAGGTAATAAAGTAAACCATGTATACGCCTACATATATATGATATGACAAAATTGAGAATTAGGGAGAAACTTTTATTAATTTGCTCACCTACCATTATGACGTCCTGTCAAATACCAAATGAAATGGACATTATATAGGGAATAGTTCAGGCATTACATTAAACCGAATAGATACTAATTACCCCCTTGGCTTCAATAGGTACAGGTGTGCACGACGCTCATTGATGAGTTTATCCATCTCCCCAGAGCAGGACACGACTGTGTCTGCTAATTATACTAAGGTGAAATAGTCAGGTTGCATGCTGCTATAAAGGGATTACACATTAGGGAGATAGTAGTATATGGAAAGTAGCGATAAGAACAGGTGCAGTCACTACTACCTACTACTCTACCTGCCGCCCTGCCACAGTGTCAACCCTGGGACAATCGATTATTAGGGAACCTGATACCAACTTATCACAGTATGGTTAGGCCTTGTTATTCCTCATCGCCATGGAGGATATATCATGAAAAACAATAACCGAAACAATATAATATACGTCGAGACACACCTCTCTGTATTGATTGGCAACTATAAGAAATGGAGGGCGCTATCTAGGGCGCTCCCCAATTAGTGCAGGAAAAAAATGGTAAATACTGTTTACAAGTTCCCATTCTTGTTTAAAGAAAGGACATACATAATATTGCAGGCAAGACAAACGGTAATTGATGCTGTCGCTCCATATAGCTTCCCAGATAGCAAGACAGAGAATACAGACAGACATAATTATAGACACGCAGAGAATAGTTGCTATTTACTTTATCCATGTATAAACCATGTATGTAACTGTAGGCCTATATATAAACAATTAAGTCTTTATAAGAAAATATGTTATAACAAGACAATTACAATAATAAATTCTCCATAACACACGTGGTTTACCATAAGGAGAAAATTACGATGATATAGATAAGTAAATATATGTTTTTATATGTCCGATGTAGCAAGGACGGTTTGCGATATCCTTGGTTGTGTGTTTAGTTTGTGTATAAATCATACGTGTATATATATATATATATATATATATATATATATATGTGTGTGTGTGTGTGTGTGTGTGAGTGTGTGTGTGTGTGTGTGTGTGTGTGTGTGTGTGTGTGTGTGTACGTATGCAGAATACTCAACACCGACCCTAATGAGAGGTCTTGACGAGCAAGACGCTAAAACAGCAGTACAACATAGGCGGAGACAAAGCAGGGCGATAATGAATTATCCCTCCTAATCCCCATTAAACGGTGATTAGCACCGCGTCATTACCATCGGTACGGGGCCCCAAAGTGGGTGTTGACGTGTCCCATCAGCGACAACAGCCACATGCCTGGGGCAGCATCACCGGCAACATCCATCAAGATGCCATCTTTTTTGTAAGCAGTTTACTTTTTTCCATTGCATGGTAACATCCTAAGTAGAGAGCAAGGAAATCATGTATAGCTTTTAGCAGGGGTAATGAGTGGGTATGATTAATGTGAGATTGACCACTTGAAGGTAATACATGCACAATAAAAGACATTGTATGGGATGACCTACATACTGATCAGGGAGAGGCTAGTGTGCAGATTAACCTGATCGATTGGAAACGCCCACCCTGCATGGATGGCCTCAGATAGGCGGTGGCCGATCGGAACGGTGCCGATTGGGCTGAGGCCGATGGGGCTGAGGCCGATCCCGGGGGCCGATGGACTCTTGGTGGGCTACAGCCAGATGGGCAAGGCGGGAGCAGGAAGACAGCACTCCTATCTATTAGCTGCACCCTCCTCAAATTGTCGCTGATTGCACTTTAAATGACCTCGATTGTCGGAATGTGGGACTTGCCTAAGCGCCTTCATTGTATGGAGAACATCTATGTAGGATAATTTTTTTGTGAGCTTGCATTAATACAAATGACTCTATTCCGACCGTAAGAAAAAAGGGCGCGTTCAATGTGTTATGGATGTGACAACACATCCCACCCAAAAAGCTTATGATTGAGGATGTTCGGCCAAAATGGCTTCATTGAGGCAATAGTGAACGTTTCACGTATAATTAACCAACAAGAACGTTCTTTTAGATTATGTCCAGGTTTATTGAATATTGCTATGCTTTTAAAAGTGAAAAGGTGAAAGTATGGACTATGCTGGTAATGAATGTCACATTTCACTTGTAGCTTTCCATATTGGGATTTAGTTATTATCATTGAGTCTTCGCCAGTTGATAATTATGCAGGAGAGATAATCAAAAACCCTTCCCAATGATGAGTAACATTTCTTTTCAATTTTATTACGTAATAATCTTCATCCTGGTTTCCTGATGTATTACATGAACAGACATGACTAATTCACATAACCATATTTTCTAGTGCAAAGTCTGAAAACCAATGGTATTTGCTGAAATTAGGCTATTTTAATTATGGCCTATGGACTAAACAAGTCAGAATTAGCCCTGCCATCACCAAACACCAGCCTTCCCAGCTCTGTCTGCGTGCAGCCTTTATGTTTGATGATGCTCCGCGCGGACAAAACGCGTAAAGGCCAGAGTTGCTTGCGCCCTACCTACTCAATGGATGCTTTGTGGTATAAATAACCCGCGGGCCGCACATTCCCATCTGTCCTTACATGGCATCTGTATATATATGCATTTACCAAGACCATGCACTACCCTCTGCTCTTCTGCTGCCCCTTGGGCGGTTACCCTGACCTAGGTTTGTATGGGAGGGTGTAGGCAGACAGGCTGTCCGTATACCATACGTGCTGTTAAATGGGAACTGCGTATGCCACACACACAAAGGTCAGCAGCCGCGGAGACGGGCTTGGCACACTTTGTTTTAGCCTCACCTCCTATCAGCATGCTGTCTGGGCTTCCCTTCAGTTCAGTCGCCTGTACTAGCGACTAACACCTCAGACGAACCCTCCTGTCTGCTTTCTAATCCCATCTATACCGCTGGCAATGATTGATCGGTATGCTGGAGTGAAGAGACACACAGTGCGGTATGATAGTAACGTGGAAATATCATCTTATCATTGTTCAGTGTTGGAATACCACAAGTGTTTCATAAATGCACGAGTCAATAGAGATGACCACAATGAGAAGAGATAATCAATGGGCGTAGAGTAGGTTCTGTCTGGAGACAAGTGGTGTGTCGACAGGAGGCAGAATGCTACCTGTATTTGGACGGGGAAAACAACCGATCCGTAGAGTAGGCACATCACTGCCGTCGTGTGGCTTTGATCATCGAAGACCAAAGATCAGGACCACAGAGGGCAAAAAGGGGCAATCGATATGGCACGGAAGACAGGTATGCGGACCCATTAGCATCTGCCATATTACCTTGTCAAGCCGGCCGCTTGTAAAGCTATGATAATTTGCTGCGTTGATGCAAAGCGGGGAAGGGGGCTTAATGGGAGAATATCAAAAGTTGAACTATAGCAGCTTTCCACCAGTCGGTACCCTATGGGTGTTAGAAGTGATACCAGCTATATTGTTTTGGTTGCAAATCCAGCAACAGAATTTACATATATGGGCTTTAGGTATAACCTCGGAAATGCCAGACTAGTATTGAAGTCTTAAAACGCCCATTGACATTGTTGGCAATTCGTTCATTGCACTACTAATATAAACAATTATTAGCATGGTACGGATTTTAAAGAACTGTAGATTAGTATAGTTTAAGTACCAATTATCATATGGCTGCCCATGCATGTTATACCACCTGGTGTTTCATGTGTTAATGCATTTTTCATCTGCCATGACTAGAACCAATTTACATGGCATACATCGTGCAATTAGCAACTCTGGGATACTTGCCAACATCTGAATCATTGCAGGAAACCCATAGTTTCTACATTTTTTAGTTTCTTTCGGGAAGGATATTGTTCACCATGGGGAGATCTTTTTCTAGATCCCATTTAAAAATTCTTGTATCTTAGGGTCGACCAACATTCATATGATGAATTCTCATAATTATGTGATGGCCATGAAGAAGGCAAAGATATATGATTATACTCAAAATCAATCAGCACAAAATGTGTGGTGAAAACTATAGCCGGTCGAATCAGAAAAGGACAAGGTCCGTCAAATTGTGGTGGTCATGTCATTGTGGTATAACTCCATCAAGGGTATCCGTTCGTCTCCACCTCTCCCGATATCCGCATCCTCCGTTTCCGCCTATGTTCGACTGGCCGCGCAGAACAGGAAACATGTCCGGCCAGCCATGAACTGCCGCCGGAAGTAGCTGCCGACGCGCATGACTGCCGAAGGGGCACTTCCCAGACTGACAAATGGTCCTGGTCCAAACAAAGTCGGCGTTTGCCCAGCCACACAGATGTTAGGAGAGCCTGTGTCCGCCGTTTTGTTCCAATTATTTCTGTGCAAGATAAATAGGCCTATGTATAGGCCTAGGTATATGTCGTGTTTGATTGAAACCTTTCTTGTTTCTCTGACCCGAGGTCCACTGTTGGGGGGGGGGGGGGGGGGGATCACAAAGTGGGACTTTTGCTTATAGTTTCAATAATAATTTAAACCTAAAAAGAGGGATGACGAGGTTCCCAAAGTGGAACTTTTCAATATTTTCTCAAATTATTTTAGGGGTTTTACAATGAATTTTTAAAGGAAAGGTGGAACTTTTCCACAACTCTCCTCTGTGTGTGTGTGGGGGGGGGGGGGGGGGGGGGCGCCATCCCCGCCACCTCCCTAGTTACAGGCCTGCATCTACTTGTATTATCGCCGCGTCGAGGCAATATCCTAACCAAATCGAACAGCTCTAGCCACCAACTCAGACAACCACTGGGTCGACCGAGAGTATCGAACCCTAGACCCTGCGAGCGCATGGGCCACTACTCTAACAGACCAGCCGTCCCGTCTAAACCCGCCACCCCATAGAGTAACACCTCCGCCCCCTTTCTCCGCCCTCCCTTGATGGAGGGACTTTGATTGATTCTACGTCTATATTTGGCAACCAGCGTCCCGCCAGGGGAGAGTCGGTACTTTTGACCCTGGTCATGGTGCGTGAATCGGGATCGATGCCATTGGTTTCTGGGAGACCCAGTCGCCGGTCTATTACCCAGACAGTCAGAGCGATCACGGCTGCCAAGCACTCAGGCGCTAAAACCACCCGTCCTGTATTGTGTGCACTGCGTGAACGGAGTCTATGCGTGTGTTATTGTGTATATAGTGTGCCTACGCGTATTGTACATGTGCATGGAGGGATGGGGGGGGGGGGTGCACTGAGTACGTTACAGTTTTACCCTTGGTGACCTCCACATGAGCATTTAATCGCCTCTGGGACAATAACACACAGTGTTTGTGTTAGGCATTGACAGATTAGTGATTTATTGAAATATGGTAGTTCAATCTGGTGAATGCATGCATACTGAAGGTATTAGCGGATAACATTTACGCTGGACTCAGTGGAGTTTCCCCACTCCTTCTTTGGCAAGACTCCAAAGCCGGCCGGCCCTTTGAATCCCCAGCCAGTCAATGGGGACCAGCTTTCCGGCTTATTACTCCCCCACAAAGGCTGAACACCTTGCAGGGTAAACCAAGGCGCCCAAGTTCCCTGACTAATGCATTAATTGGTTCCCATGAAATAATGGACCCAAACGTATAACAGCACGCACCATTGGAGATCCAGCATGTGTCGTGCCACATGTTAGCCTTTTTTTCTGCTGAGCGGGCGGTAATGCTGGATGATGCCAGCCTCTTGATGGCGGCCAGAAAAGCTGCAGCTTTGCGCTGCCTCCTCGCGGACTAATCTCATCCCTCTCCAGCAGCCGGCTTGTCAATAATAAGGCTTCTTCTCGAGGTAATTGTAGGAAGGACTCTTGACACGAAGGTGTTCTTATCTGGAGTGTCTCCTCGCCTGAGTGGCATGCATAGAATGTGGGGCAACAGAAGTGCGATCTGTGGAGAGGATGGGGTAAGCTCACTTGTTAAGTGCAGATCACAAGAGATCCTTTTGACACAAATACTTGGATCGTGTTTTTCCCTGGTGTTAAAGGTATTTGGGGTGTAGAATAAGCTTGGAGAGCGGGTATTTCAGATTTTGGTGTTGGAATGGAATATGTTTAGGTCCTTGATCTTGTCTTTCCAATACAATTACCCGTCAGAGTTTCTTAGACGTCTACGGCCAGAATTGGATTCCCATTGTAAAAATTACCACTAAAGAAGATCAAATAGAATATATAATTCTGTATAGAAGATCAAGACAAAATTGGCTTTCGTGAATACAACAATAACTCAAAGATAACATCAGCATCCGATTCTTTTTTTTGAACGCAAATGAAATTAATGAACCAGTTAATCTGCGCCCTTGTCCGTGGTTGGTTAATTTTTCCTGTCCCTGTTTTGTTTTTAACCCAAACTCACGTTGGTGGCGTAGAAGTACTTAGAAGATGCTTGAACACCCATATCCACCGGCGTTTGATGCCCCCCTCTGGCATCAACAGAAGCACCGGGGCAACGAGCGATGAATTAATAATGAATACCGCCTTAAGGAAACCGGAATCACATCTGCGCACGCAATCAGGGCTCATCAGCCAACGTGGACTTCCGGTATCCAATTTTGTCCGCGTCTTCCGGTACTTAATTATCAGCCATGCTATACGGGAGGTCGTGGGTGAATTCTATTTTGAATAGATAAGGTCAGTGATTACAGCAATCACCGCTGGGGGTGAGATCGATAGATGTTGGTATGCATACACAGATCTAGCTATGTTACAATATCAATATGCATCGGGCTATGTTATGTAAGAGTATTGGCAAAAGATAACCTACCATAGGTCTAGCTTCATATTGGAGAATGAAACTCCCAGATAAACATCCACCTTATACACAGAGAATATTCACATTGGGACTCACAAAAAGGCCGGAGATTTTACAAGAAATACACATGGAAAGTGTTTTTGACGCTTTGCAATGTAATGAGAAACATGGCTTACAGTTATACTTCGTTATGTTTTGTGCGACGACAACTTTATGAGAGAGCATGGTATTGTTCGCTTCTTCATTCGACGTGTGCTTCAATTTCCAGTGACAGTAAATACTTTTTACAGAGACAGAAAATATCGTATACTTACAGCTGCACAGCTCTATAACTGTCGTTCAGACTTTTTTGTTACCATAAGTCTTGTTTCCTCTCCATGACTTTATATCTCACCCCCTTGAGATTCATTGCGACTGCAAAAACATTAAATTTTCAGCAAGTCGTCAGCCGTTTTGTCTTTTAAAAGTTGACATCTGACTGTTTTGAATCAAACTCCTGAAAAGGGGGAATTTAAAAAATTCTGAGAGAATACTTATAGAGATGGAATACATCGAGAACAATAAGCTTAATTGCTTTTAATTGATTCTGAAAGAAATCATAGCTGAAGACGCGACTCATTGGTAGCTTATAGTTCATGATTTTTCTGGTAACTATTTAAGAGGACTTGTTTGCTTCTGTCTATATAGGCCTATGCATTCTTTTCATAAAGAGCAAGATTTCAATCTACAGTAATTCTTGATAATGATACCTATTCTCTTGGGACTAAAATGTGGGCTTTCTGTGCACCCCGCCAAGACCCATACAAGTTGCAGACAGTTTGGTGAAACCCCTGCAGGTCTTAAGGCTAATCATGAGAGGTGTTTCATCTTGTGGTGGAAGATTGATGCGCTTCCACGGTTAGCTTCTAATTCTTAGCTCCCTTAAAAAACAACCCCATCCATCCGGCAAGTGCACTGTTCTATCTGTCGGTGACAGCTGCAGGCATATAGAAGACGCTAGGTAAGTGCATGCGTGATACGGGTTGACTCCCTATGGAAGAACGCTATAAGCGGGAAGACCCCTTTAACAGGTTCCAGGACGATTATAGCGTTACACCTCCGGGTCAGCCCTGGAGGCCTGCAGGAGTGGCCCGCTCTCCGCTTCTTGGCGTACGGGGGCCCTAATTACAGCCCACCTGCCCGCCGGGGGTGGGGCACGGTTGGGCGGCGTCCTTCTTAAAGGTGGCCGTTAGCTTGACCCCCGCTTCCCCTGGAGGAGGCACGGCCCGCTGACAGGATCAAACGCTCCAGTAGGAGAAGCTGATCAAATAAACCACTCACTTAGCTGCAGGCGGTCGGCAGCGGCGGCGGCGGCGGTTAAAGCGGAAGGGCGGAGTGGGAGGGGCGGGCGCGGCGCGGCGCGGCGCGGCGCTGGAGGCGGCCCATAAGGGCGCTGGAGGCGGCGACCATCATGCGGCGTCCGTGGGCGTTGACAACTGGCGACAGACGCCGCTTAAAGCTCTTTACTCCGACATGCTGGTTCTCCGACGCCCCTCCCAGGCGGGTGCCGCCCCTCCCGCCGGCCTGTGGCGGGCCACCTCCGGGCCGGGCGGGCGTTTGTACGCGGGGGTCGGCGACTAATCGGATCGGGTCCGTGTCGCCGGGCGAGTAAAGCCAATATGTCGGGGTGCCCGCGCGTGATCGACGAGTGGCCGACGATTGGGTTAGCATTAAATCACTTAGGGCGGGCGGGCGGGCGGGGCGGGAGGCAGGGCCCGGGACAAGAGACCGTGGAGGGTAGTGTTTAGTGGGATCAATGGGCACACGTCCCCAGACCCTTTTAGAGGGCCAAACCCCTGTTTATTTAACGGCACCTGTAGACCAGGTAATAAACCCGGAACACTACAAACCCTTTATACCTTAATGCTTCTGATCCCTACATTTTCCATGTTCTCTGCACTGCGACAAAGGTTGAATGGTATCCAAACCCTGGGTCGGATTTGTAGCCTAATCCTTTTGTAAGAAAAGCTGCTGGTAAAATTGATGGCGTCCTTTTTAGAAGTCTGATCAAAGACTTAACTGGACAAAATCTCTTTAGTCATGACATCCTGCACCAAACCCAAAATATGAAGTCATACAAATGTTACTTCCATCTCAATCCTATCATTCACCCATCGCAGCCTGAAATAAACCCCATCGTAGCCTCATCGCAACCCCATCGCAACCCATCACAACCCCATCGTAATCCCATCGCACTCCAAACCACTTATGCCACCCTGCAAGACCCGAACGGCGTCCTCCCATGCCGACCCGCCATAAATCAATGGGGGAATGCGCCAATCCATACGGTTCGACCAGGGGTCCCTTTCAGGGGCCAGCCTGGTCCCGCCAGCATTGTGTCTCCCCATGCTGCAGTGTCATCCTCATCACACACCGCCATTAATTAGAATCTATTTATAGCAGCAGGCTACTGAAGGCCCAGGAGCGACAGCCTCCCCCTCCCCCGGGGTGTTGTGAGGGGTGGGGCTGAGGGTTTGCCCACAGATAAAGGGACGGTCGGTTTGTGAGGACCGTGGGGGAAGGATTGCAGTTTGGAGAAGGGCCATCCGCTCTCATTTCACCTTTAGATTAACCTTCGGGGCTTTGATAGAGTCCAGGAGTCCACAACCACCACCTCGGCGTTTTAGGTTTCTTCGGTTTTCTTTTTTGGGTTTTATTTAGAGCAGCCGCTCCCCTAGAGCGGCTACAACTTTCCCAAAATTACTTTTCTCAGCTGCATTGAATTGACCCCTCATCACATGTATCTGGTTGATTCTCGGGTTTCACTCTACGAAAACAGCAGGTGACTGTAAAATGACCCCCACCTACCTTTCTGGGAAACAAACCCATTTCCTTTCAGAACCAAGCATTCTAATAAAAGGCAAAGAGTCAGTCAGAGAGTACACAGTGATTTCTACCACCTGTTGACGAAAAAAAGAAGTCGTAGACCGAAGATATTCTGTCAAAAGCGTCAGGAAAAATACCAACTAAGATCTTAAATATACCTCTTTATTTCAATGATTTAGAAATAGAAATATAAAAATTAAGTTTATAATCTATCTATAACTATATTGGTACAGCTTTGAGTTTCCCTATTACCTACCGCTAGCACAGTGTTATGCACTTCTGGAGTCGGGTCGATTAATATAGAACTTTACATTATGCCCTGCATGGAGCTTATGTGTGGTCGCACAATACGGGGCTTACTGTAGTGCCAGCAGAGGTGGCAGGACAAGTCTCCGATTCCCCAGACACACCGCCTTTATCTGCTCAATGAAGCTTGAAATTCGCCGCCAGCACTGCCTGCCAACACGTATTGAGTGGCAATGTGAGCGCCGATAAAGATACCTCCGACACCCAGGAGGTGACAGCGCACCCAGGCCTGCTTCTCATGCAGAAAGGGGAGGAGGCTCTGTAAAGGCCACCAAAGTTCAGTTGTCCCAACACGCAATACAACCAAGCATTGTACAGTATTCTATACCTGCAGATCAATTTACAAATATTTCTTTGAATATGTGTAGGCCTAGTTACTTTCTTTCTGACAGAAATAATTGACTTTCAAGATGATCAAAACACATTTTAAGATTGCCATAATCTTGAGGATTTAGTTTATAATGCTTTGTAACCGTAGGACTAGAACCTAAAGAAGTGTCAATATAGATATCTGGAATGTGTTTGTCGCACCTTGGGCATTCGGAAACGTGACTCATCAAAGAGTATATCTTGTTGAATTAAGGATTCGAAAAAGAGGTCTACAATTTAAGGCTTTCCTAATAATTATAGTCTGAGCACTGGTCCAAAGTTAGAAATATCTAGTATTTCATGTTACGATTGAACGAGTTGGTCAAATGTTAATTTACAGCTACTAATTTTGACGTTAATAGTTTCTTAAAGAAACATGAAATTCAGTAATATATTATAACAAAGACCTTGTCTCACATGTAGATGTCTTAAGCAACATCTAACCAAGAGAGTTCCTCCTGTGAACCCAACACTCGTGATTACAGCTATCCGTCAGGTCCAGCGATAATTTAGTTTATCGGAGGTTACATTGTATGCAATAACAGCCTCCTGAAATAGCCCCAAAGAATGATGGCGATTCCTCCACAGTGGGGGAGAAAGTTCGGTCAAGCGCATTTGACACAATAAGTTAACAATTAATACACGCACACCTCGGTGATTTTATTATCCAGTCATTGGGGCATCTGCAATATCCCAGTGGCCGCCCATAGAGTCTATGGTCGATTGGTTTACAGGGCTCAGCTGGCAAATGGGTTTGCAATATTAATTGCCCTCGGGCGAATCATGTGAGCTACCGGTGAATCCAGACAAGATCAATGCGTTATTCGGCGGAAGGAATACAATTTGAAGTATGCCATCCACCACTGCCTAGAAGGATAGCGGCGAAAATCAATGCGGCGTCACTCTGACTCTTAAGTAGCAAGCTCTCAGAACGGTAACTACGCATTTATTCAAGCATCTACAGACATCTTAAGTGATTACATCCCAATTGCAAATCCAGATGACAAATCAAAGCCTGTCTATGACAGTTTTACAGAGGAAGAACTGAGAATTCTAAAACAATCGTAGAATGAAGTAGCCCTATTCTTCATAAATACCAGGCAGAGGGGCAGCAACACTGTATGATTTGACGAACCTCACTGGTTTTTTTCTTGCCAGCTTTTCAAAGGAATTTGGTTATGAGCAGTCCTATTGTGTGACCGTTTGTGTCATCGGTTTGAACAAAAACCTTTTGAGACAAGCCCAGGAGGAACAACGACAGGAGATCATTTCAAGTGTTACAGGATTGCTATAGGCATATGCCTATGCCCTATGCTTGGATGTCTAAAACATAGAGCTACTACAGGACGGGCGTGGGACTAACCTTATATCTAGCCATGTGAGTTTAGATGTACAAACCATGAGCCAAAGCTCGACATTCTGTCTTCACAGTATAGTTGCTCCAACTTTAAACATTCAAGAATTATACATTTTCTCTGACTGGTACTCTAGGTTCATGGGTTTTTGTTTTCAGCAATTATCTTATTCAAAGTATTTAAACAGAAAAGTATTTCTTCATGGTACTCGACAGCAATGCACATATGTATTCTCTCTCACATTGCAATTTCGATACAATTGATCTTACGTAACCCAGAAGCCCGGTCTACATCTGCACGGATTGCGGATTAGCCCAAAATGAGTGCAATTAGAAACAAAAGCCTTTTCTCAAGCAGTATGCACCCTACCCACATGTGTGCTACACGTGTAGCTAAGTGCTGAATACACTGTATCCTGTGAACAATACTTGTTCTACCCGAGCCCAGCTCGGTGATCGATGGTTGGGTCCATTAAATCGATCTCAGCAGGTGTCTATTCGTAGAGGGGGAACTCCGGCCGATTGGCCCGGTCTGGGGGCAACAGGCTCGGCCAGTTTAACAGATGAGCCCGCTAAGATCAACCCCTGACACGCCTACTAATCCTAATTAGAGGCTCAGCCCTTGATTAACACTCTCCAGCCGAGGTCCCAGTCGATGAATGTGATTTCGGGGTGGTGAAGTATTACGTGTTCAGCTAAACGCTTCCGTGCCCTTTGCGTTAGTCGGGCGGCTCTATCGGAGCTAGACGGCCGTTGTCGCCCTGGTTGACTGGCCGGCTGGTAGGTTGGCCGGCTGGTAGGTTGGCCACTAGTGTTGTTGGTCAAGAGCGATTACAACATTGCTCCGAACCGCCCTAACCGTAGGAAACATCGATCCGACATTTTACTATGGTAAACCTTCGACCGGGCCCCACCAGTTAATGCCAGTACCACAGTGTGGACGTCTACCTATAGACAGGTTTCTATGGGACAAAGCTGCATAAAAAATTATTTATTGACTGATGAACGATATACTTAGTCACAAAAAAGGGAGATCGCCCACGGCCTGCCATAATGCATCCAAATGGATATTGTCCGAAGGGTTGCCCCGCGCTATAAATGACTGATGTAGGAGACGACTTATATATAAACCCGGCCTATAGTCCATTTCTTTCTTCTCGTATTGAGTCAGAACAGATGTTTTAGACAAATGGATGTGATTCAGGTGTTTTACCTGATTCCTTTCTTACTATATGACGCAGACCATCCACAAAGGCTAGTATTTAGATTGTTCAATATGACCTGTAACCTGCAAAGAAAGGTTGAAATTGCTTTGAAGAAAAAGACACCATTAAAAGATCAGAGGAATGCCACGTGGTAACTCTGAAATTTGCTTTGTTAAGAATATAGCATAGTGGTCCCACGAGATTGGGTATCATTCGATGCTAAAAATAAACACTTGAATCATCATTCCCCTTCTACAGAGGTAATTGTGTTAGAGTAGGAAATAGGATTCTAGAAGTTATGTATGAACAAAAAACGTCATTGAGTTTATGACACATTGTTAAGGTTAACCAGATATTACATCTCAGCCAAATAAAGGTTCGTGACGTCAGGTGATCCACCAGACATACTTGACACATAACTGTGACTACAACACATGATACTATTGCTTTTCAAATTAAGCTAAAACGAATGGAGGTAAAATAATGGGAAAGTATGAGAGGCTGATATTTTGAACTGCACTGTATCCAGTGAATTCCTTGGCGGGTCACCTTTAAAGTTTGATTTTTTCATCCATTCACCTGATCCATCCCATCCATTCAGTATAGAAAGAAAGAACGTGTCGCCCTGGCGTTTGATGTTATTTGTATGAATATTTAGATGGCATGGGAATGTACTCTGTCGGGTATGAGAAAGTAAAGCCTGTGACGGGATTACGTCCGGTGACGTCATGGTACTGACCAAACTGTGCTAACTATGTAATATAACCCACAAATATTTACACATATCCACCTATGTCGGCAACATTTACACCTCTAGTATAGTCAGGGAACATTGAGTGGTTAGAGTTATGTCAGATAAATCTCTTATTCTATTTGTTAACTTACATTCACCACTTATTATGATTAAAATGCAGTGTTGGCTCATTTTACCATTCGAGCTGAGGAAAGCCACTGCAAACTGCATGGATCTGGGCATAAAACCTTTATTCTATATTCAGTTCTTAGTTACATTACATGACTGCCACTTCCATGGACTTTTTCCCATAGACCGACAAACAGTAACAAAGACCACTTAACTGTGTTACAGATTATTTCACCCTCAGTATTATTATTATGAATTATCGCCCATGCGGGTGAGAGAAACCTAACGTCAAATGACATTGAAATACTAATCTCATATATTGTATAACAAATGGTACAGTATTGTAGATATTCAGATAGGGTCACTAACAGAACCTAAAAAGTGCATTCTTGGCAGGATTTTACTTTCCTTTCGCCCAGTCGGTGCCGGTCACCCGATTGATCTGATCAGAGATTAGATAGGCCTCTGCCAGGATTACCTAGGTGTAAGGCCCCGGATTGCCCCCTAGACATAAAACAGCCTGTGCGAACATAATGAGACTGAATCCGTGTTTTCACTTTGAGCCCGGCCGACCGTATGATCCCAGGTGAGGCTTTGCGGCTTGCCCCTGGTCGCAGGCTGAACATCAAAGTGGCCGTTTTACCTGAGCTCCGGCCCACTGGCTAATGGTAATGGGCGGTCTCACCTGCTCCTAGTGTCGACGTGAAGCCCTACCTGTATGACCTAGACGCCTTCCACCGGTCTAAATCGCCTATGTGTGAGATGCCATGTGTAATGGTGTGATCCTCTGTGTATGGTCCAAGAACCCGTTGCTGCCGATTTAAAAGTGCATAACCAGAGACCCAGAAGACATGATTAAAGCGATACCGTATAATATGCATGATTTCAGCCCTACCCTAATTCAAACCTCACCCAGACTTTTTGACATATTTTTCGGCAACCATTAATCCTAAAGAGTAATAAGCACAACAACAAAATAGTTTAAATAAGGCATATTCTTCAATTGGACCAAGCACATCTTATCCTTCCGATTGAGCTCATATGAACTAAATATTCGCCGTTCACATGACTTAGTGATTAGAAAATAACCATGTGCAATGCAACATAAATTGATAAGATAATTATGAGATTTCATGAAAAATAATTCGCTACATAATTATAAGTTCCCTGTTGGTCTGCGTGTACACGTGCGCTTAATAGAACAGGTGTGACTAAGTTAACCCGGCATAATTATTGTATACGCAGTGGGTGTTGCCTCCGTCGTCTGTAGGCGGTTACCTGGGCTGTAGTCATCTCCAGTGATTGGACTCACCACCACCGACCATTGTTCTACCAGGAACAATTATTGCCTCTAATTAGGCTACTGCTCACTTCTCTTAGCCATCAGAGGACCACGCCCTTCAGATATTTCAACCGAAAATCTATCTACAACATCACATATCTTATGCGTCTTTCACATGTTATGAGAACAACATTTCAAAATGACTTTCATGCATTTGTTTTTGCATGTACCTTGGCGTGACTGCATTTTCCACTGAAAACCTATTCATAGACTCCAATCCATACGAGTCGGATTCCTTGACCTAGCTAGCTAGATGTCCTTTACATTATATCCGATATCGTGGAATGGAGGACCTACATTATTGTAACCTAGAAATCGCCTGTTTACCGATTCTTTATCATTGTTATAACAATAATTGTCATTGGACCACCCCATGCTTGGATTTAATCTAACACCTGAAAATTGCGAACTATGTCTCTACATCAATAAATGTTAGTGTATTTACTAATAAATTGGGTACTGTTGTAATTAGAGATACTAAATAAGTCGCCAAGATCACTGTTAATGGCCTGTCGCCTGCGCTGCATAAGAAGGCCATTATAGTGAACAGGTGAGACGGTCTGTTGCAAACCGCGTGTGGCTGGCCTTAATTCGCTGCCCCTCCTGCTTGCCATTAACACGAACAGCTCTCCCACGAAATAAGTACGCAGCATGACCAAATCACACCACTGTCCCTATTTAGTTTCATGAAACGGAATGTAGATCTGATGTTATGATATAATCATAAGTGAGGATGTACATCGATTGTTATACTGGGTTCATCTCCTGAAAAATAAGATATATGAAACCTTTATTTTGTCATTGGATTGATTCGTTGCAAAAGACCTATACAAAAAATTGGTTTCTCGCATGTCCGTAAATATTCCAGCCCTATTGGTAAACATAATGATCACATTTAAGAATTGTTCGGCCTATTACTCCTACCTATGCTGAACACTAGGCTATTTGGATCACCAAATACATGTATAATAAGACGGCATGAAAACGTTGATTGCAGGGTCTAGAGTAACTTTCTATCAAACTGTGATAACATGGGTATCGATCGTACTTGATCAGGTATGTCCTACTAAATTACAATTAGTAGGCCCCTTAGACCTACATCGAACTGTTTCCTATTGATCACCAGCACATTGTACCCAGACGGACAGGCCTACTGTTCGTAAAGTTAGAGAGACTCATTTTAATAGGATACAATATCTCAATATACCCGGAGCAGTAAAACATTCTCCCTTGAATAAAACGGTAATAGTGTAGCTGTTGAATGGCTATAACGTGGAACGTATGTTTTATGAATAAGATTGAGTGGACAGTTCAGATTATTGCCCAAATGATGAATACTTTGAAAGAACCACTCCGTACCTACAGCATCTTTAATTATTCATCCCTCTGTGAGAGCTTATACTCATATCTGGCGGCCTCACAGAAAGGCCTGGTACAGCCCTCTAAAAGACCCCCATACAGCCCCTATTGTGTGTGTCTATACGACTGTAGTATGGCGGACTATTGTATGGGAAGCCAACCCCCTACAGCATAGGCCACCGGCTTCATCCAAATCCCAGACTGGGGGGTTTGATTCAGATCTGAAAAGCTGCATTCAAAGTCTTGCTAGCCGCGACCAATAGGCAACCTTAAGAACCACAACGCATAAATGCATCGCTCACAGCCTTACCTCTCGCATGTAGGCTAAGAAGTGGTCGCCTTCCGGTTTTGGGCGTTGTAGCGGGTACGGCCAGAGGTGCAGTGGGGAGCCAACGACCGGAAAAGGGAGTCAGTGAGGGTCAGAACCGTAGTGTAGACCAGCCGGAAAATGGAGGGGAAGGCCTGCTGGGGTAAGGTGGGGTGATGTAGGGGCCATACAGGGAGGGACTGACACTGCCATACTCAGGGTGAATGATCGACAAGCGAATAAAAACTATGATAAAGGTTTGTGAATGCCAAGGACCGGGTGGGTCAACGTTGGGAATATCGACATCAGGGCCTACATGTTTAGTTGAGAGGTGCAGTACACAGGTCATAGTGACCGTGTTAGATGTAGGCTTTGCAAAATATATTTGTGAATAAATATTAAAGATAGATAGTCTTATATTGATAAGGAAAGCGGCGTTGGCAACCGATAGGCCTACTACCTTCTATAGAAGATTCTCAACAAATAGCAAAGACAAAAAAGGGGCTAAAATCTCATAAATATTCAACAATAACCCCAGAGTCCTATACTTGGGAATACTATCTCATAAATCGCTTTCTGACTCGTCTCTGGTGGCAGATAAAAATAGAAACAGCTCGGAAACACCCGACACGTTGTGGAGGCGTCGCGCACCCGGCGGGATACACTGCCAACTGCTGGCAATTCTCAAAGGAAATTTACCCCCGCTTAGCCATAGCAACGGTGAGGACATAACCATGTGATTGAGTGACCTTGTAATTCGTTTTAAAGCAGAGTTTCTGCGGCTTCTCTATTGCCTAGCCAAGTTCGAGGACTGTGAGTAAGGTCTGCTGGTCGCGGCGACCTGGTCTTATATTATTGGGTGACCCTCTGTCCTACTCCGTCCTCCCCCCTCCCTACGGGCTCCGGGCCCGCGTCCTCCAGTTCCCCAGGGCCCTTGCCGGGCGGGGCGGGTGGGGTTCTTCCGCCGCCTTGGGAGGGGGGCGAGGGGGGCGCCGGGGGGACCGGACGGGGCTCCGAACATAAGCCCGACAGACCACAAGGCTCTCGCCGGGCGGTTAAAGCTACAATCGACCGCAAGGGAATACTAACAGAGTCTGGATGTCAACACAACCACCGGGCCCTCCAGCAAAGAAACGGAGATATCGGCAAATAACTCAGGCAAGCAACCGCCCCCTCCCCACTCTCCAACCCCCACTCCGCCACCCCAAAACATACAGATGCCGGACACTGACTGAGGTTGACCGCCAACCAATCTCGGCGCATCATGGTACTCCCTGCTCCTTTAAGTTAGGACCACCTCTTCATCCCAGCTCCCTATCCAAGAGGCTACTGATCCACATAAGACCCCCTCCCCCCTGCTATGGCTATTTCTGGCCGTTAGACTCTATCGTTCTGGGCCGCCGTGTTTGGGGAAGTTATGTACGTTATTGATTCCCACCGTCTGTCCGACGCCAGGTAGAGCCGTCCCATGGCCGCATAAGGGCGACGCCCGGTCGTAGAATACCGCCCATACACACCCTTTTGTCAATACAAAGGCGCTAGGCCGGCCGCTAATGGTGTCAATAATAGATGCAGTGTGGGCCACCCGCCCCGCCCATAACCGCTTCCACTCTCCTCCGTCCCTAACTCCCACAGCACCGATTGTTTTAAGCAAAATGAAATCAGCCGATGACAATAAGAATTCCGCGCAACCCTCTCCTCGCCATTCTCCCTATGCTCGACACGGGAGCGCCCCAGGCAGAGCGGCCCGAGTAAGCGGCGGCAAGGCGGGAATAACAGAGCCAGAAGCAATTTCCCATGTCCATATACTACTGACGTCCACTCGGCCTCCACTCTCCAAATTAGGTCAGCCCGCCGTGCGCCGCATCGGAGCTGCCCAAACCTCAGCTGCATTGAACCAAAACAAAAACCATTAATCTATCGAACTCTACCATCCCACGCCGTTTATGTTTTTTAATCCTCATTTGTAAATGTTTTAAAGAATGTCTTGGCAAATAATGTAAAGTCCTGGAGCTTTTATATTCAGATCCTGCAAATGGTTATTCATCTTTAACTTCAGATATTTAACATTTCATATAGCAGCACTACTCCAAAGCTGGAGCTACGTGGTTCCTGATAATATGATGTTTTACTTATTTATCAGTTGAATCATAGTGGCTTAGAAGAAGCTCGGCTTAATTTCCCACCATTACAATACCAGTGGACAAAACAACCCGGAGTGATTTGATCAGGGCTTCGCGGTCTTAGAATTCCCCCGTGAAAACCGCATTGGGCTTGTACCACTTTGGTACTTGATTACACTATTGCATGTGACATGACCGGCAGCTCCCATCTTTGATTTATAAAGCTCTCGTGTAGAATAAGGCCCTGGGGCTATGGGTTTGGGGTTGGGTGTAAGAACCCAAGATGCAGGGAGAACCAGGTTGCAGGATTCAGAAAGGAAATCCTAAGGGAATCGGCTCGTCGTCTTTTCAGTATGAAAGAGTCACTTTAATCGTAGTAGAATTTCCCATGTGGATGAGTGTAATTTCAGTTTTGATTTCTCGTAAATTGGACAGTATCACGGTTAGAATTTGAACCAAGATGAATTTGAAATGTATTGATCCCTCGAACGCTTGCTTCTTCCATCTGAATATTGTTATTCCATTCCCGAGGTATATATTGAAAGTTACATATATCATTAACCCACCCAGTTAAGGAAGAAAATAAACCGCTATATAAAAGAACCACTATACATAGTAGGCCAACGGACACATGCACTTCAATGAAAGCCCTCATGCCATGTTCGTGTTATGTGGCAGGGGGTGTTTTACGACGTCGGAGTTGGTAGCACTGGAATAAAATAAACAAACCTCAGGTTCTGAAACTTTAATCTTAGTAAACATGTTGGTTAAGATATATGTAATTCCACTTCTGGTCATTTTTCACAAAAGAATTTCGTGAAAAATAAGTGCTTACACTGGCATTTTTGCGTCATGCTCGCTATGGGTGTTGTGCCCTGTGGGTGTTGGGTTTGAGTGAGATGGGTGTAGTGGTATGTTAAGTGGGGCACTCTTGACCTTAGTCTATCAATCAGTGTAGGTGTGCGTCAATACTGGGGGTCCTGGAGGGACTGGTCCCTGCCCCAGGGGACCCTGACGGATAGCTTTGTTCAATAGATGTGCATTCGACAAACATAAATTGTGTACCCACATAGAGCGGGAGTGTGATCTCAATTTTGTAGATCCAAACTAATTTCCCACCCACAAAATGAGCTTAGCACTCGATTTATCAAAGGTTTTTCCTTTTTGAAACGGTAATACGTAAAGTGTTTTTTACATGAAAAAAGTATTGTTTTTGACGGAAAACGTTTTTTTTCCTTCTTGTTCTCATATTGATACATTTCAAATACGATGCGGGCACTCACATAACAGTTTCAATACGTCTTTTCCTGATTACTAACAATACATAGCAGGCAGGATGTTATTCATTTAGTTACTGATAATGGATTGTATAATAAGATAAATCATCGCCCAGCATTGAAAGTCTACGTGCACATATACATTTGAATTCGGGTGTGCCATGAATAATGCAATAGTAGCTGCCATGAGTAATGCAATAGTAGCCGCCATTAATACTGCAATAGTAGCTTTCGTTAGTTTGTTTCTTAAAGGGATCTTTTAAAATTAAATCACCGTAAATTCAAGGCTCCTTCAATCGTAATGCCTATAGGGCAAATGAATTGCGCAGTCCCAAAACCATAATTGTTTGCAGAGAGAAAATCAATCAACATAAATTATATGGCTTACATGACCATCTAAAATAAGTTATGGTAGACTCACTCCTATTATCTCCACTTATTTGATTTTGCTTTAAACAATTAAATCCTCTGGACTTCGTAAAGCGCATTGGAACGTATTTAGTTTTACGTTGTATGTTTTTACTTTGAATAAGGCAGAACAATTAGTGTGAGCGTTCGGGTAAACTGTATTTGTATTCCTTTAAATCGAACCGTATAATCTTTATATAACTTTACACTTGGTGTTTATATACGTACATGTTGTCCAGATGATAGTATGATATAAAAGTGAAACAAGTATATCCTATCTATCCCTAGGAAGGTGGTACGACATTCAAAGAACCTTGTATTCTAGGTTCCATAGTGAAGTATTGATCTTTGATCTAATGGTATTTGTATTGATATTGTTATTAAGTACACCGCCTCGAAGTGGCTAACATCAGAATTAGAATAGTTTGTGTTCATCGATTGTTTTCTCCTGTGAGACGACAAAGCACTGTCGACATCTATCTCATGGATTATATGGTGGTTGGTTATTCCGTCTGAATTAGAATTAAAGAAAGGAAAGACGTAATAAACACCAATGAATTCAAGTACACATTGTGTTGGAGACAATCAATTCGATCAATTATCACATTCTACCATCATGCCCAATAATCTGCGGCATTCTTAGGAGCCATATTCAAATCCAAAAGCGAGTCAAGTTCAATTGGTCCGAAAGATAAAATCAATACTTCCAAAATAACCAGTTACCCCCATGTCTCCCACATCCTAGATGGGGACGGATAGTGTTTCGAGGCAGGGTTAAAAATACCTGGCGGTAAGCAATGCCTTGTTAGTAACTGGAGTGCTCACCGGGATCGGCAACGTGACCCCGTGTTGATCCTTCTATTTCCGGTACACTCAGGAGAGTTATGTGCACGGGGGTATAGTAGTAGGGAATAGGCATCATGAAAGTGGCCGTTATGGATCACTCCTCGTCCTGGAGAGAGTACATCCTGTTCATGATATTATTGTGGCGATGTGGAGAGTAGAAAGTGTGGGGGGGGGGGGGGTCTGGAGGTGGGGAGGTGGGGAGGGGGTAGGAAACTTCAGGTGAGCGCGGCCTACCTGAGTGTGTTGGTGCGACGCTGTACATTAGGCGGCTGGGAGCGGCAGGTGTGTAGCTGGCAGGCATTAGGTGATGGCGTCTGATTGGTGAGGTGTGCAGGTGGGAGGGGGCAAAGGTAATGGGGATGGACTGGAGGAGGAGGGCTTTATTCTACGGCTCACCGTCTCCTTCATCAAAACAATCGACGTGACCTTTAGGCCTATCTGTCCGGCTTAGGCCTAATGCGTTATTGTTTTATTACATGGATTATAGAGCAAACATGTAACACTAAAAGAGCTAGAGTTATCTGTATACTTATACGCTGTATTCCTCCATGCCCATCTATAGCCAACTGAACAGACCATCTCCCACCCATCCCTCCTATTAGGCCCCCACCCCATCTCTCAATATCGTCCACGGTGTCCTTGGGCGCTATACGAGAAGGGCGGCTCCCCCTGATCAATCACCTTTGCCCACCTGCCGACCCCCTCCGTGCTCCAGGTGACCAGGTGTGTGAGTCTCATCCCGTGTACAGGTGTGTGCCAAGTCAGATAGCGCCCAGGTATATTGGACAAAGCCTGGAGACGTCGTGGTGTCTATTAATCCGGCCAACACGCGGTAATGACCCCACCCTGTGAGAAGAGGCGCATTGTGAGAGTACCAAAAGTCAACCCTGACACGTGTAATTGCTTTCCTGTGTTAACCACAAAAAATCTCAACTTAGCAAAGACCTCCTATTGATTAACGATGTAATTACTAGTCTCTGTTATAGACACCTCGAAAAGAAACTATGCAATAAACACCAAGTAGGTCACCCGGGGAGAGCGCTCGATTACGCTTCCAGAGAAAGCATTTCCTTATATAATTGTTTTGGGAAGGGCTCTGCAGAATGAAGCCTAATAGATCGGTCATTAGGGAAATTATCTAATTGGCAAATGTGGCCGTCCGGTCTAGAATCTGAGCACAGCGGGAGGTAGTCACACAGGTAGAAAAGGCGGTGATTTTCATTACCTGATATGGCGGTGCACGGCTATTGCCTTTCACCGACTCTTCTGTGAAAGCCTGCAACCTGAATACAACAGTTGTATGTCAGGGTTTGCTGGTATTTGCTTTTAAGTGGAACAAATATGTGTTTGTGTGTTTGTGTGTGTGTGTGTGTGTGTGTGTGTGTGTTCGCTGTACTATAGCATGGAGAGAGATAAATAGATAGAGACATAGTGTTAATATACCGTACATATACATGTACTTTCAGAATCACACTTTCTCTTTAATTTATAATTATAATGAAAATCGTGATTTCAAGAGCATTTTTATACTGAAGATTATTCATACAAATGAATATGGTTAATCAAAATAGACATGCGACTTATTAGCGCCTAAAAACTTCGCCCTTGTTTCTGTATCGGGCAAAAGTAGACCTAAATTTGTAGTTACAAACACTTATATAAGTTGCGAAGCTTTCTATCTGTTTAATGTCCTGATTACAGACTCACAAAGTGGAACGACGTTATATCGCATGACAATTAAAGACAATTAGATCTAGAATGAACCCATTTTTTCCAACCTGTGCACAAAGTAAGTAGTACTTGTAAATGGACGCTAAGGGCGGGCTCACGAGGGCTCACGAGGGCACACTTGTGTTTCCTTTGCAGACCTAAGTCAGTTTGAAAGTGACTTTTAGAAAAGCGCTTGACATTCACAAGAGCAGCGATAAAGAAGTACTGACAGGAGACAACGCTAGGGGCCGTTGTAAGAGAAAGATCAATGAGAAGAAAATCCTTAGCTATCTCTTCGTCGATCGCAAACGATTTAGGCTGGTCGAGTTATCTGATAGGCTACACAAGTGTCCCACACAGGCCACAGGCTTAACCGGTGCCCGTCCAGATTCCTATCGGGAACAGATAATATCGAGAGATTATTGACTCTGATCTGTCGTGTGTAGACATCCTGTCTCGGTGAAAGGCACTGTAATATGGCATTTTCGCGCGCAAACCGCTGGCTGTCGTCTGCTTGGGGAAGACAGCCTTTTTTTAAGGCAACGTCGACAAACATGCGGCGATTCCTCAGAAGCCGGAGAATGTCGGTTCTTTACACGGCCGTTGATCAATGCGGCAGACGACAACGTTCGCCATTTACAAGACGAACAAGGCCGAGGGACCGCCGTGTTCAAAGATGGCGACCGGTCCCTCGGGAGTGGAGCTCGACTTTGTTCAAGGTGCACGCGCCGCTCGGCCCTGGCCGCTATCGGATCGCTCTGTTTACAGCATTCGAGGCACAGATCACAAACGCAAAGGCATGTTCTTAGCGGTATTGAAGATACTTTTCAGTCCCCCCGTCTCCCCTCTCCCTCCTTCAGGTTAAATATTACCTAGAACATTCAGTGGGGAAGATTAAGACGTAGTCCTACACTTTATAGTGTTTGTCGCAATTATAAAATTTAACTGCCATAAAAAGAAAAACATAGGACTTTGTAAGCCAACACATAGAAAGGATGCTCCGACGGGGTTATATCTTAAGCTAAAAGGCTGATAAGGGAAATATGGGTAGATTTGTGAAAAATAGGGATGAAAATGTCCTAAACCAATTTTTTTTGTAGAATTCAGGTAACCCACTCTAAACATTCTATTATGTTTGAAAAACATTCTATTTGGAATGTTTTCCCCCATATATTACCTATAGGTAGTTACCAAATTTAACATTAGATGTTTGATTACCATGGAAACGACAACATTGTCAAAAATTGATATTAAATTGTGCAGCGATACCTGAACCAATTTATTTATTTCGGAGAGGCGTGACGTCATCGCCCCCCGTAACCATCGCTACGGAGATTGTTGTACCTCCACTATATAAATCGCCCGAGCTTGACCGTTGGTCATTCTCATTCTAACCACCAACGATTTACCATCGCAGCAGAATTTTAAGAGGGATTATTTGAATTTCTCAGCGGTTTTAAGGGGTTTAAACCGTATTTTCGCTACACATCATTCCAAGAAATAATTAATTGGACTTACCGAAGATGAGCAAGAAGAAGAATTTCTGTAAAAAGTGTCAGACTCGACACATTGCCCCGACGGGGAAGAAATGCAATCGCCTGCGGACGAGCGATGATTCTGCACCGGGCGGGTCGGATGACCTGTTCGGCGATGGTGGTGGTGGAATTGAGATGGGGAATAGCCTTTTGAGCAATTTCCCGGCGGCGATCCAATCGCCTCCGAAAGCTGCGGAGACTGGAGTCCTCAACAGTAGGATGGGCGTGATGGAGAAGAATATCTCCAAGCTCGTTGGCGCCGTCAACCGGTTAGCGGAGAAGCAAGAGGCGGCGATGGCTCCTACCAGAGACGATTCTGATGATGACAGCGATGGATGGGTAGAAGTGTCGCCAAGAAAGTCCAGGCCTAAGACGAAGAGGAGGGCGAAGATGCAATCATCGCCCAAACCCGTCAGCACCGCCGCCGAGTCGTCGAGCGATGAGTCGAGCCGTTCCAGCGATAGGTCCACTTCACCTACAAAAGACAAAGGTAAAACAAAGAAATATGCCCAGAAATTGTATTGCAAAAGCGGCGATAAGCCTAAGAATGTAGAAGAAGTGTTACTTGTTGGCCTAAAGACAATTGAGAAGCTAATTTTGGATAAAAAAGATCCACTCCCCGCTGTCAAGCATGTAAAACTATTGACAGAGAAAGCCTCTAAGCGATTGTACACGTTCGACACGTTTAATCAATATGATATCTCAGTAAGGGAAAGAGCTGGGAGGCTGGGACACGAAGAATTTGGCAATTTCGATCAGGAGGAGATAATGTCATCGTTCTCTTTCGATAATACCTTCAAGGCAGGTGTCGGTAACAAATCTGGAGGGGGGTTCAAAGGTAAACAAAGCCAGGGAAGTGGTAGAACATACTCCGATAAGATTTGTTTCCGCTTCAACTCTGACAGCGGATGCTTTGGCAAATGTAACCTGAATCATGCTTGTATAATCTGCGATAAGAAGGGACATTGCAAAAAAGATTGTGGGCGGGCAGGGAGTGATAAGAAATAGGAATTAGTTTTCAAATCTGAGAAGATTCCAGGCGGTAAACACTTATCTGACAGTGACGTCACGGATGAAGGGGTTTCTTCTCAGTCGTGTCCGGGCTCGCCAGCTCAAAATGTTAAATTATACAGTAAATCCAGGGATCCTGGTCGTAATGGTGGTTTCCTCCGTGTCTTAGAGGTTGAAAGTAAAAATCCAGTCGAAGGGGACGACGATTCGTGTTGTATTTCAAATATTATCTCCAGTATTGGTACGATCGGTACACGCCGGTACTTTGCATCGCCGGGGTCAAGCCCGGGTCAAAGCGCCGATACCGCTGACGTCACGGGTTTCCGTGTCGAAAGTACACAAGCGGTGTCGGAGCAGGAGGACAAAAATGTCAGTCGACAAGGTAACTTTGTTCAAAATATAGAATTTCTAGCCGATACTTCTTGTCTAACTGTCGATAGGGAGGGAGATAACAATCTTGCCGATGTCTGTTCCAAATTTGAGGAAAATCTATCGGGTAAATCCAGAGATATTAAATATTTTGAAAATAATCTTCTGGTCTCGGCGCGCTCGCCGAGTGGTCAAACTGTCAATGTATTCGAGAAATGTGCACGGGGTGAATGCACATGCGATTATTATATTAATGGTGCATTAGCGCAACTCAGACCTTGTAGATTCGAATATCTCCTTTCATTGGGGTCTGATGAATGTAAAAGCAGATTTAGACCCATGGTAGATGGTATTACTGATGGTTTTAAAATTGTTGATGACACGGTGCCAAGCGGGGGTCTGAGTTATGATTGCAGAAATTACAATTCCCTTTTTGAAGGTGATAATAGAAAAAAAATGGAAAAAATTATTGGCAAAGAACTAGCTGAGGGTTACCTCAAAATAGTGCAAGAAAAGCCTGCTTGTATTCATGCTATGGGAGCTGTCCCAAAACCAGATGGTAATATAAGGCCAATAACAGATTGTAGTATGCCTGAAAAAATCTCAGTAAATAACTATTGTGAAAATATTATTGAGGAGTTCAAATACAAAAGTGTGGACAATGTAGTTGCATTGTTAAATCCGGGAGATTATATGGCTGTAGTTGATATAAAGTCAGCCTACAGGGCAGTACCTATTTACCCAGATCATCAAAAATACTTAGGTATTAGGTGGGAAATTAATGGTAAAACTGAATATTTACAGGATTCCCGCTTGGCATTTGGTCTAAGGCTAGGGCCTATGTACTTTAATGAAATTTCTGAATTTATATATCATATTTTGTCAGATATTTATGGTATTCAGACAGTAAATTATTTGGATGACTTTATTGTCATTGGTTCAAGCCTGGAGGAGGCTACCTGGGCCCAACAGGTAGTTATAAGGGTCTTAAGATACATAGGTTTCCACATTAGCTGGGGAAAAGTGACCCCACCATCACAGGTATGTACCTACCTGGGTCTGGAGATTGACTCTATTAAAATGGAAATTCGGTTGCCAAAGGAAAAGTTGGTTAAATTAAAAAATTTGGTAGTAAAATATGGTCAAAAAGCTACCATAGGCAGGAAGGAATTAGAAAGTCTAGGTGGCTTACTGTCCCATTGCGCCCATGTTGTGGAGGGAGGCAGGGTATACTGTCGAAGGGTTTATAACCTATATAAAGTCCTTTTAAATAATAATTTAAAAGCAATAAAAATAGGACAGGCATGTAGGGACGACCTATTGTGGTGGGAAAAATTTCTGGAAAATTTCAATGGCAAAAGAAAAATAGAATACAAAGAATTCCCCCTCCCTATGGTATCAGACTCATCTATGAAGGGCTTTGCAGTGTATATGGGTAGTGACTGGAGGGCAGGAAGCTGGGACAATAGCATTGTTTTTCCAGGGTCTGGTTGTAATCATATTTTAAAGGCACCTACTGATATTATATATGACAACAAGAATATTAATGAGTTAGAATTATTCCCTATAGTACGTGGCCTGCAGGAATGGCTGAGCCAACTTGCAGGTCACAGTGTAAATATTTATACAGACAACACTCAAGTATTTCATATGATAAGAAAGGGAATAAGTACTAATCCTACGTGCATGAGTTGGTTAAGGGAAATTTTTTGGATCTGCAAAATATATAAAATAAGGCTTGTGCCTCATTACATTAACACAAAAAATAACCTGGTGGCTGACACTTTGTCACGCCTTTTGTATTTTAAAAGTGAGGACGCAGTTAAAAAGTGCATTTTGGGTGCGAATTTGTGTTGCGCTAACGCTATTTTTGACTTTTGCAGAGGAAATGTGCCTGATGAGGCGAGTGATAGCGTTGAAAAAATCCGCCGTAGGGAATTCAACACAAAAGTTAAGGAGGATGCAGTGGAAATGTTATTTGAAGGTATGTAAAAAATTTCACTGGCAGCCTCTTAAATGTAACTCTAAACAAGGCTGTTTATATATATCTTACCTATCTAAATTTATGAAAGCATCCTCCGTTATTAATTATTACCAGGCGGTAATTTATTATCACAATGTAAGGGCCAAGCCAGTAGCAGGCTGGTCCGATGTAAATGTAAAGATGGTTGTAAAGGGAATTAAGAATTCCAATTGTAATGAGGTGGATAGTAAAGAACCACTGAAAGAGAAGCATTTAGAAAAATTGTATAGGAAGGTAGATTGGTCCGACCAGTTAGGGATATTGGTATATATTGTAATTGTTTTCCTATTTAGGACATTACTCAGGGTAGGACACACTGTGAGGTCGGAACATATGCTTCTGAGGAAAAATGTTATATTTCATAAATGGGGTGGTATTGTAAAGGTTACATCCTCAAAAACAAAAAAGCCAGGCCAGGTACATGAGATACCAATAAATAGATTAGAAAATAAAAGGGTCTGCGCTGTGTATTTATTGGAAAAATTATTTAAAATTCATCCAAAGTCCAGGGATGATCCATTGTTCTCCACGGAAAAAATTGGTTATTTATCTTACACTGTGGTTAACAAGCAATTTAAGCAAATGTTATCAAATTCAGAGATTAAGGGTAATTTTTCAACCCACTCTCTAAGAAGGGGTGGCACCACAGACTTGTATAATAAGGGTGCTTCTTTAACCTATATTAAGGAGAGAGGCCAATGGTCATCTGATTGTATTTACAAATATATTAGGCCCTCAATCTCCGATAAAATTAATTATGATAAATTTTTATCACTACGTTAGGTAATTGATTTGGAGGTTTTGGATTAAAATAAATGTAATTTATTATATGTCCAAATCAATTTACCTCTTTGTTGTTCTGTATTTGTTCTAAGTTGTTCTAGCCGCGACGTAAATGATATTAAATTGTGCAGCGATACCTGAACCAATTTATTTATTTCGGAGAGGCGTGACGTCATCGCCCCCCGTAACCATCGCTACGGAGATTGTTGTACCTCCACTATATAAATCGCCCGAGCTTGACCGTTGGTCATTCTCATTCTAACCACCAACGATTTACCATCGCAGCAGAATTTTAAACTTTAGAATTATTGTTACAGGAAAGGATTAAAATAAATGTAATTTATTATATGTCCAAATCAATTTACCTCTTTGTTGTTCTGTATTTGTTCTAAGTTGTTCTAGCCGCGACGTAAATGTAACCCATTTAGAAAACATGACCTGATTTTATATCAGTCCAAACTGATATAGTTTATCTTTTCTAGATGAAAAGTTGTATGCAAAGTAATAGCTTTTTAGGGCTTTTTTCAATTTATGGAGAAATTTCGTTTCTAAATATTTAGATAAATATTCAATGTCCGGGCTTCTTGCCATTTTCAGGAAGACTGACAGTCCTGTGTCCAGCAGCCTGTAACTTCCTTGAAAAATATCCAATTTTAATGTGTCTGGTAGCATTTGAAAGCTGAAAGCATCTTCTATAATGCTTTATTCCTGCGTGGAGCGTCCTTTCTGTGTTGTGAGACACAAGTATAAATAATGAAAACTGTAAAGATCAGACCAAACCCAACAAAGAAAACTGATCACACATAATCTAGTTAAAATAATTATGATGATTCATTCAAAATCTATCCTCTTTTTGGTTGTACGATGCACCAAAAATATGCCTATTTCTAAGAAGCATATAGGCCGAAACCCTTCGTTGCAAAGAGATGCCTTTGATGCGTTCCTTGCCTTGGCTTCCAAGCAGGTCTACGTTGTTGTGGCACCCAAGAACCCTTGAACGTAAGGTCACGAAATCAATATAATGATGCCATTTTGGAGCATATATACCTTTAAACAAACCAGGTTCAAAGTGGCCCCATATCGTATACACATCAGGGGGCATTGACCTCAATCACGGGGGCACTGAGTGTACCCAAAACAACCGACTTAGATAGGCCCTATGAGGTGTTCCTCACTGGTAATATAGCTGTAGAATGGGCCTCGCTATTGCGTTTCCCTCTTAGTATGTAGTGTGAATTGTCTGTTCGATACATACGCACAAAAAAAACTAACAGAACACATGAGACAATATTATGAAAGGTGGAAGTGAGATAGTTGATATCAAGAGAAAGCTAATCCTCAAAGCCCGAGTTTTTCTCCGTATCATTATCAGGGGACAGGTGTAGGCCTATAAATGTGGTTTGTATCGCTTCACTTTGCTTTTCTGTGAAGTCTGAAGGGGATAACATTTTTTTGTATTTCCGATTCCATTGTTTGTTGGATTAGTTTAATGTCCGGTAAACCCTTCTAGGTTCTTTTACCAGACTGCACAAGGTAAAGCTTTGCAGATAGCTTTATGCCACAAGGGCGGTGACTGAATCTATGATATGATTTAGGAGAAACCTGTCGCTGGGTTCGATACCTTACTCTTTTTGAAGAGTGGCAAGGGATCTTTAATGTGCAATGTCCTATAGAAAGGAATACAAGTTCTTCCATCAGAATGTTTGTATGCACCGTCATACATCTACATAATATTACAAAGTAAAACATATCGAAAGTACATTACTCAACCATACATAATTATATATATATACATCTGATACAGTAGTTCTTGATAAGCCTATACTCATGATATAATTATAAACCGGAACTAGCATTTTAGATAAACAAGAACCTGTGCGTTATGAAACCTAATTACCAAATCAAAAGATGTAGTAACAACAAGTTTGAAAAGACAAGTCTTAAGAAGCGTCAGAGAAAGCGCTCACAACGAAATGCCAAAACCGAAAGGTCGTAGTTTTCACTAATATGGGCGGCAGTGAATAAGTGAAAACTTAAGTGAGTGAAAATTGAGGACGGACCAATAATATTCATAATACAGGCAAACAATATTATCACGAGAAATGTCAATGACATTGCAAAGTTAGCGGAAGTATTGGGTAGAGCACCAAAAATAGAACTTTCTAAGTAACAACAACACACTATGGGGCTGAAATATGAGCATGCATTTATTACAAGGCTCGAATTCCTGGCCGGACACGACTTGTTTTTACCTGTTGAATTTTATTGTTTACTGGCTTCAATTGATTCGCCTGACCCCAAAAAACACACCTCTTGACAGGCTGACATTGTTTAATTCCATCTTTGGGAGACAAATGAAAACCCTTACAACTTCTTTAAAATAATAGCAAGTGATATACTTCGAAAATAGAGATAGATAGATAGGGACTTCTACGATAATTTCTGAGATCGGTACTCGTCCATGTGCTGTGTGATTTAAACCCTTGATGATCCTCAATTGTGTAAATGCGACCGTAAAGGTTTCTTAAAGTTGATCTACAACTTTTCTAAAACCTTAAACCTTTCTACATAGAATCTAGTCACCCTGGAAGGGTCTTGCATAGGCTACCCTTTCAGTATTGTGGATTCATTGAAGGTCAGAACTCTTGTAGTGACAAAGTTCAAATAATGCTGATACTGTAGTTCCCTTCAGAGATGTTGGTCACGAACGATCTCCAGGGATCACTTAGCAACACTGTACAGCCAAGCTTAGTCAATGACAAATGAGATGGATGTGATAGGGGAGAATAGGGTCGGTTTGGGAACAGTGTCGATATGTTATCTCTGTAATTTAGATGACTCATTCACAGCTCCCTATATACTTTTGTAATACATGCTTAATAGTTTTATTAAAGCCAAAAAGCTAATTACATTTTAAAGGAAATTAAAACGAAGTTCAATAAAGCTACGATATTCGGTAGGATAATGTGAATTGTGCCTGATTTATAAATCTACAAAAGAAAGCTGTATAAGGTGCTACAGAATTATTCGGTAGAGTTTTGTGAATCATTCCTCGTGTATATTTGTTTTCATCACATAGAAATATGTACGTTGATAGCGATAGATGTTTGGCAACTTATGTGTTACCCTATAACCCCTTTTTGTTTTGAAAAGACAACAACTAATGTATATAGAAAGAAAAATCTGAGTTGTAAACAGCATCGTTTTAGAGCATGCTGTTGACTCTTTATTTGTACATGTTGGATGTGTTGAAATTTGCCTGTGTCCTATATCATATCTACAACGAATATTCATATCATGTACACACATGAGTCATGTAAGGTTATTGATGCAATTTATTTGACTAAGGTTTTCCTTCTTGTAAATATCAAGATAAATGTAGATTTTAAGATTCCCCTTGACGCGGATGCAGCCGAAACAACGCACTTGACATGTAAATACAATATATGTGTTTGTATGTTCAACTGCAGAGCACGACTCGGGAGGTTTGTTATCCACATCTAGTAGTTTGCACTTTTGTTCATTTACGCTAGATGTCGAGAATCTCCGATTTTGAGAGTAGACCGCTGGTTGGCTTAGAAACAGCACGTTGTTTATCCATTTTTCCTTGGGCTCCTTTTGCCATTGCCCTAACTTGCACCGATGGTATTATGCAAAGGGTTACGTTCTATATTTAAGTATGACCTGTTTTTGCATGTTAATTTTCATGTTCTTTGGTGTGAAAATGGGATCTATTGTTGTTTTTTATGGTTGGGTTTGGTTAAAAACATTTGTATTTTTTGTACTTTTGGCTGGCACTTTGTACCAGAAGTCATAGGAACGGTCCATATAAGGTGTAATTAATGAATTTCACCGACCAAGTATTGAACACCACCTACTGATAATCACATCCAATGGGCTATCTAGAAATGAGCTTCTTATACTAACAATCGATGGTTAGATGATATTTTAGATAATATAGGGTACAATCAACATTGTGATTTATTGGCACCTATTTTTTAAATTTCAACCTTTTTATGACCCCTGACTTTTACACAACCGCAGAGCCAACCGGCTTACACTTTAGATTCTGGAGCTCTATCTTTCATCTGCTTTACCGACTGAGCACATACATTTTCATGCAATATAGATTCACCAAGATAATAGATTTAATGACTACATCTTGAGTTTCTACTCGTAATGCAGATTTCTATATCTGAATTTTGATGTTCTTGTTTCATCATTTTGATAGTATATTTTGACACTATTTTGACGTTTATCTGCGTATTTTTAAGTATATCAAAGGTATAGTTTGCTTAAATCAAACACACCAACACATCCGTGCTTTATTCACTGGGAAAAAGTTTTTACCAAGCAGAGATATATAATCCAGTGATGCAATTGGTAGTTACATTCCACACACTAAGAAGCAGTTTATCAGACGTATGCCACCCCATTTCCTAAGGCCACTTAAGAAGTATTTGAGTGATCTATTTCGTTCGTGTAGTGCGCAGCCATGGCATTTAATTTTGCCTGTCACAAATCGGAATGGAATGTCTTAAATGGTCTAAATGCATGTAGTTTACCCAAAATTCAATCTATCACCCCTCACAAAAGGAAACCCCTCTGTAAACCCCTTTCTTTTATTCAAACTTTTATGCCCAAGTAATGCAGTGCAATATTTTTAAGAACCATCTACTCATACGACCATTCACGCGTCAACTTCATGTTAGCCCTAATTACTAAATATTATCACTTTGGACCGCTGAGACAATTGAAATGATCTCTGGAATCCTGAAAGCAAACACAGTGCTCTGATAATCAAATCAAAAACAATATCCCAATTCGAGCCAGTACAACTGCAATGTTAATCTACGCAAAATCTGCAATTTCTTTTAAACACGAATCGTCCACTTCAGTGTTTCTAAACCTTTCCCCCTGCTTCCCACAGACTCCAGTTTCCTGCTGGCCAACGCGCGGATCGTGGACTACCCGATCGTGTACTGTAACGACGGCTTCTGTAAGCTGTCCGGCTACAGCCGGGCCGAGGTCATGCAGAAGTCGTCCACGTGTCGCTTCATGTACGGCGAGCTCACCGACAAGGAGACGGTCATGGGCATAGAGGACGCCTTCGACAGGCAGGAACAAATCCAGTGCGAAATACTCCTCTACAAGAAAAACAGTAAGTGAAATGCTTGTGTTCATTTGATGTGGGTTACTTCCTTTCAAACCGGATGCACACAGATACTGTGTTGAGAACCCATAACGGAGAAAACTACCTTTAAACTTATCGCAATATCTTATTCTACAGCAGAAGAAAGTTATTCCTTTTCTTAATCAGAAATTGTTTTGTATTGGGTGACAACATCATGTACATGGTTGGCCATACGGATACCCAGCGACTAAATGTATAAGGGAGGTTGCGTAGACATAATACAGGAAAATGGGAGTGTTTTTATTTTCTGTATCAGTGAATGTGTAATTTGCAATTATCGGTAACTATGATATTTGACTTGTTTCCTTTTTGAAAATGTTTCCAAGTTGTCGAGCTGTTGAGAATTATATCATTGATTAACTTGCCAAGAGGTTTGTATTAGAAAACTTCTTTTAGTGTCGATACAATTGGCCCAGCCTTTTTCTATTTTTTTGTTATAAATTTACATCTATTACCTAGTTTAGAGATTACGTATGCTAGAAAAGTGTAGCTAGCTCACATCTACTTAGTATGTTCATCTTACATTTAATCCTTTCTGGTAGACTAACAATTAATATGCTGGTACACTTAAAATCTCTCTGGCATAGATAGTTCTTCCTGTACCTAATCCTTAGTGATATTCTGGAAAGGAAAATAACAAGGATGCAGACAACAGTAGACCAAACTTTGTTAGGGCCGGCAGGCAAGGGTGACCCTAGAGGCTGGGGAGATGGCCGCCGGCCATATCCAATACATTATATGTTCAGTGTGAACACAGGACACCCTGAGCCACAGTAAAACAACAATCGATGCACCGATTCTTAATGATACTCGTGCGTCACTCTTAGAAGTACTGTGCAACCCATCACTTGGGTCTATGAAAGGAAAACACTATATTCATATCTGTAACCTTTCTTCTCTAACCTGATGGAGATTTTCTTTGCAGTCAAAAGGGATAACAAGAAAGGACAAGGACGCCAAACTGTCCTGTCTCGTAAGCTAATAGAGTATAATTCTGGCGATCACAAACGGTTCACCCTCCCCCTAAAACATCACTGAGAATAGTGATCACATAACCCTAATAGGTTAAGGAACCCATTTAAACCTTTCACTAGCCAGATCACTTTCCCTTTCAGTTTGTCAAATTTTTTTCCAGACATTACCCATATTTTACCCATCACACGAAAATCTTACAATGAGCAGAAAATATGGGCAATATTTAAAAGCAAGCACATACATAAAAATGTATACATTGATGTTTCCCTGGCTTACAGACAACTGCATATTCTATATACTAGTATGGTTGGCTCAAGGTTATGACAACAGCCATGGGGTTTTCTGGGTAAAAACAATACATATATTCATAACATGATATATAGGCCTATACATATCATTCAAAGCCAGGAAAAGCTCAAGCTTTTACCTCAATACCACCAATCGCATGATTCTTCCGACAAACCTCTACAAATTCTAGGAACAAGTTAATCCATCCTACGCATGATACACAGGTATTCTGATCTCAGACTATATTATGTGCGCACAATACAGGCTTTTCTCTGCAGAGACGGTCCCCAATAGGTGGTGCTGTCGAGCTTCACTCCGATACACAATCGAAGAACAGCCCCTCACCCCCTTCCTGCCCATGTTGCCTGAATGGGTGCTTTGCTAGGCGGCCGCTAGGTGCGCGTCGGTCAGCCACGTAACACGCCATCCCTAACCGACATGCGCACATTGTCGTGAGACACAGCCACTTCCGGTTGCGCGCGTTGTTATCGGACAATGGCTGTCTCTGCCCTGGAGGCAGATCAGGGGTATAGGTGGAAGCCGAGTACTCTGGCCCTTCACCCCTCTGGAGATTGAGCCACAACGGTTTGGGCGGCACCTAGGCACCGAGAGGTCATTCAGAATGACAAGTCAGCTTGGAAGTGCGGCTGAGAATGGATCGATAACCTACTTACTGGCCAAACATAAGCTCAAATGAGGCAAAACTTCTGACCTTCATGTGACCTTTTAACTGTCCAGGAATTAACTGTAACAGACTAATAAACCAATTTCTAGTAGGCTAATATCTGAGTCCTATATCATACACTTACATTTATATGAACAGGTTTTTATCCACAACAAGTAAATTGAAAACGTTTAAGGGGAATCCTCTTGATTCCTTTACAAAAACATATTTGTTTTAATTCATCTCACGATGAATCCTAGCTTTGAATATTTTTTCATCAATGATTACTTTGATTAATTCAACTTGCTTGATTTCAATAATTTTAAGTTATAACATAACTGAGACATGAATATTTTTAATATAAATTTCATATTGCAGTCAAGGAATCGCTTACACCTAATGGTACACCAGAATGTGAAGGTATATTTCTAAGCCTAAGATGATTTTAAATGACTCAATGAGTGCATGCAGAGCATGTTTCCACTATACAAGTTCAGATACATTAACCTATGACTTTATCCTACTCCATAAACTACACATCAAAAAAATGATACAATCTTTTTTCCATTAAAACAAGCTTTGCAGATATCCACCTATGAACGCCAACTGGCTCCTTTCACCCCTATCGACCCGAATGACATATAAACTAACATAGACAGAACGGCTTGATAACGAAACATACGCTTATACATTAATAACCACATTCTAGTTAACCTCAGCTAAGCTTATATACCTGCATGACGATAGGATTCTAGCCCCGTGCATGCTCCACTAGATTAAATCCTTTAACACAAAAATACTGATATATAGCCTCAAGCGTAGACCGAACCTCCATAGCTACAATTAATATGTGCTACACTGATAATTTAGGTAGAACAGTACAAACAGGTTTTACAAGCTGACTAAACTGAAAAGATACTATGCTTTTAAAAGTACTGACGTATAGATGTTTATTAATGCATAGCATCATAGACATTATCTTCGTGTAGATCTGACTGTATAACTATTTGATAAGTTTTGTCAAGCTGAGTAGGCACTTTGATCTGATAGAGAACTAGAAAGATAGAGGTCAGACACGCATGCAGCGTTTGTGACTGGCGGCTTTCGCGGCCGACATGTTTGCGGTGAATGTACAGATGGCAATACTCCACCCGCATGGATCGCAAGGACAACGCCTGTCTGAGATTGCATCACTCATTTTCCCGATCACCCGTTGCCACAAAAGTCAACGAAGACTACGTTGGCCTTTTAATTGAGCGTAAAATTATGTTGTTTATGATGTGCGTTTTCTTTTGCAGAAACGCCACTATGGCTATTGCTCCATGTCGCTCCCGTCAAGAACGAGAAGGATGCTGTGGTATTGTTCCTCTGTACCTTCAAGGACATCACTGCCTTGAAGCAACCTATAGAGGACGATGCTGCCAAAGGTAAGATCCCCTCCAGAGCCTGATGACCACAATTCTCAACTAAATGCTCTTCTGCGCACTGTTATATCATTCTATTGGCCTATGAGTATTCTCTGCTGTGCCCTTTGGGACACCAGGAAATATCGCCCCCCTATGTATCGTGCACCTTTTCGGCATGTCGCCTGAGCACTATTAATCTTCACTTTGAGATCAAGACCTGTCCCTTGTTCTATGTACCCCATCTTCTGGAATGCTGTCTGACTAAAGCATCTTGGAAACACTACTAAGCGTCCTTGATGTATACATGTGCGCATGCGCGTTTGTCCCTCCCCATATCACTAATGAGACTTCCATGCGTCTTGACGTTAATAACTCCAGCTGTAGCCCACTCCCGTGCAATGTTATCCAGAGAGTAGACCACTACCCTGTGTGGAGGACCGAACCAGTTCATGATTCCCCATTCACGTGAATGTCATGGTTAAGTGACCTTTGCGCCCAGCCTACATTGATGGCAGAGGTCAAAGCAATCGTTAGATTAACTTTCCAGTCTTGCAGTTTTGGGAATGGACGAGTGAAGGTGTTTCCACATTAACTCAGTTAAAAACAACAAGTTGCTCTACTCCCTCCAGAGTAGAACGATCTCTATTAATCCACTTTCCACTTTGGTTTTACAGTTCATGGGGGTGAGATGGTGTTATATATTCCTATAGGTGCCTTTATACTTAACCCTTTCATTGCATATTCTATGGCGCTGAGCCGCACGCAAATGCTGCTCTTTCTTTTTTTGAGTTTCTCTTTTTCTTCTTACTAAAACTACACTTCTACACACCCTGATCAATATGGCACAAGCTTTAAATGAACCTTTACGAAGATCTCTATAGCACAACATTGTGTCTTTTTGCTATCTACTCATGTCACACATTCATGCAATTCTTTAGCTTTTATACACACCTCTTTCAGACATGTGTCGGTTTCATGCCGTCGCAATAATATAATCAATTTTAATGATAAAGAAACCTTTTTTTAAGGTCAACTAGAAATAGATGTTATTACAAGCACCTTTTTAATGCTCCTACACTAAACAGCATAAGTTGTATAATATTGTGCCATACATTTAAAATCCATGCTTACAAAAGTACCTTCCGATTTTATTAACTTTGTGTACAGCCTCGATTGTAGTCCGAGTTTTATATGCAATGTCATTTGATATAATAATTATTGATATGAAGAGGTTTTATACCTTTGTCATTTACTCTACAATAACTAATTAAAAATACAATTTATCAAACATTAACAAGTCTCAGAATACACGGTACATCATATATATGATGATTGTCCTGAACATGTTAAAACATCGCTCCACCAAAAAGTACTCATTTTATTTTCCACCGGTATCCAAATGCTATTTCCCTCATATGAACAATATATATCCCTCCAACATGATAGCACAAAAACACAACCATAGGTACGAGGTAAGGGATCTCAGCATCATTTCAGGACCGATTCATAAAGCCTTTATGAAATACATTTCCCAAGAACCGTACGCGGCGAGAATGGGTCCCATGGCACACCCTAATGTACTCTATGTTTTGTACACACGCACATATCCCCCTTCGATATATGCGCCTCCCAATTGCTCATACATGCTTTTCAACTTCCTGTTTCAGCAGGTCCCGCACCAGGTAAATCTTACATTTCCGGTGATCATACCACCCCCTGATGCCTTTTACTCTTACAATCTCAGCACCCGTATCCATGTCTGTTCTTTGAAGATTCGGTGACTTACCCCATTTCTGTTAAACCGCGGCCACCTATACATATACCTCATGTTCGCTTTATAATACACACTCTTAATCACCGAGTGCCATTTCCATTTTGAATTGAAATACAACACTAACTCATGTTGGACGATATGCCTAATCACCGTCTTTCGATAGCCAGAAGAAAAGTTCAAACCAAGAAACTAGTATATTTGCACAATCACTTTTGACAATCGACAATGAACAGCACTCAACGCGATGCACCTTTCATTCAAAGTTTGCACTCTTCTGAATTTTGTATCATACACTTTTGATTTGAACTTTGATGTTAATGATCCAACATAATTAAGGAATATTTGGGTCAGAAAGACTGTTAAATTGACAAGTAAGTTTTCACAATTCTCTTTTTGGTAATAGTGAGTACAAAATGCATTATATATAAATGAGGCAAATTGAAACAGTTTGTTTTAATCTTGAGGTGTCCACGTGCAAATACGTGTCTATACACAACATTTTGCCGTAATAGTTAGCCGTGGCCCGGTGTATTTTACATAGTCACTTTTCCTTAGATGCTTACCATCGTATGTTTTTGTATATTATTTTTGCGAATTACCAGCAAGAACCATGCTATTGCCTGACATTATGTAGCTTCTAATCTTTTTATTTTCTAGCAACAGGCCTTTGTTGAAAGTGCAAATATTGTTGAAAAACAGAAGAAACACTTCCATTCTGCTATAGCTCTATACAATCTGAGGGCACCCTCCTTAATCATCAATATGAATGCATGTTTATTAAGTTTGTCATTTGGGTGGTAGACAAAGGTCTGATGGCATTTGTGTTTCTGGAATTGCGCTCCATTTTGCATGAAGACTGATGACATACCATGTTTATTGGTGTTATAGATAGATCAAATGTTAAGCCATATCTGATTAGTTAGAAAGATGAATATTAGGATAAGCTGGTGTAAGGATAAGTCTAGTTTGTTAGCACACTTTTTGTATTGATAATTAGAGTTCCATGTGAGATCATATTTTTTCTCATGGAATTAGCACTAGAATACCTGTTACTGTTGTAAGCAAATAGAACAAGAGCACAATAAATAGCATTTCCCTGCCTTGTAAATAATAATTGTTTGGTTAATAGAGCAAAAAGAAATTATAGAGTTTATAATGATGTAAAAGAAAAGCCACTTTCTTTTCCTGCGTTATGCTCTTAACACATTTCACTCATTGTTTGGATGTAGACGAAGATGACGCTGAAGGAATAAGTAAAGAACTATTTCTAGAACTTGAAGCACTTCAGACGCATGACGTACTTGACCACATGAACGATTTGTGCAAAACTCAGCTAAAAGTACTACGCATGATACGCCGAATTTAGTAAAATCCACAATTTACTGAAATAATTTAAAATAAACCTGCCAGACCTTTATATAATTTACATTGAAAATGTGATAGACCCATGTAATAAATGTATGTCTATGCTTTCAACGAGGAAAACTGGAAGTTACTGCAAATTGCAATTAATAGCGTTTGGCGTTTGTCACATCACTTTTATTCAATAATCGGAACAGAATTAATAACCTCTGCATCAAGGTCAACAAAACACAGACAGAACAATTTGACGAAAAGGTTGTGATTGTCCTACACAAAAATACTGTCGGATGTGAATCACATATTCTTAGACCTAGCCTGGTTACACTATGGCGTAAAGCCCTCACTTGTGGATCGTTCTTCCGAACAAACGTTGTGTCTTACACGCCATATCGTGTAAATATGGTATGACCCACATGGGTGAAGTCTGTCATCTTGGCAATGTTGAGAATTTCGTCGTTTTGATCAAACCAGTACACGCGTTCGTCATGCAAACAGTCCAAAAAAAGTGTCGTCCCGTTGTGCAAGGTCTGTCTGAGCTCACAAAATTGTCTCCGATTTGTAATTTGTCTGCGCGAAGGTAATGCCTTAGGTTTGCAAAATCCTCTCTGTATGTTTTATGTTTCACCGGTTTTTGGTTTGGTTTTAGGACTGAGCAAGTTCGCGCGTCTGGCACGGTCCGTGACGCGGAACAGGTCTGTCCTCATGCAGTTCTCGTCCCATGTGCCCAACAACACAAAGGCGGACACGTCAAAACCGTCTCAGATCGCAAATGTAAGTCGATTTTAAATCACCGTAAACCTAAAATTTCAAATGTGTTTCCATTGTTTTGGTTTACCTCGGCCTCAGGTTTTGTTACTTACAATTTAAAGTGTTCAAGCTCTATGTATGTACATGTATAACAATGTTCGTTCGGCCTTTAGCTTGGAAAAGTTACAACTTTCTTGGAGAATAGTATCGATTGTATAGATATAAACTGTAATTAAAAGACATATAATATGAAAGAAATTATATGAAAGAATATTACGAAAGGACTATTTGAAATTCTGAATAATTCCTGATCCATTAAGATAAATCAAAGCCCTATCTCTCTTCCGCTGGTCAAAAGAAATAAACTAAATAATTTGACTTCAAACACATGCGGAGAAACTAAACTGCGATTTCATCATGTATCTACATTTGCATTGCTGGGCAGCCCTTCCCGGATCACAGATCCCATTTTTCTGTCCTTAATCCCAGCAAGAAGGCTATTCCTCCTGGCTTCCTGCTGCATACAGCAAATGGTGTGCGGCAATGATATGTGGTATCAGGACAGTTACACCCGAGTGGTGAGATATGCATACACCACAACCCACCACCTGCATTGGCTGCCCGAGGCAAGCCTGACCTGACCTTCACTCTTTGATCTCCGTCCCTACCAGCGAGTTGCCATATGTCAACTGAGCGATTGCACCAATGCCCTCGGCGCCCCCCTCGCCTACAGGTGCACTGCACATTGCCCGCTACGTCCTGGCAGTTTGCCATACGCCCCGAGGGCTCCTAGAGACAGGCCTTTGGATATAGCAGACCATGTTACAATGGGGTGGTTCTGCATTCAACCCATTCTGTTTGTTAATGCCGCCAAGGACATCACGGGGTGGATACGGGTTCAAATGGCACTATTGCAGTTATTCGTTTGGGCAATTTGCCAACCATTATAGGGGGTTATGGGCAAATCAAAGGTATCCATGTTTTGCAAATACAAAAAGATACCTGGTAGCTACCAATTCATTGAATAAACATGACTCTGGGGATGGATGAAATAAAATGGAATGCAAACAATCGCTAAATCGCAAAGTTTTGCCCCCATTGCTCTTGCTCTTCTAACCGTATTTTTTGAGATCATATTTGCCTTGATTGCAGTTTCGACAATACTTTTTAACCTTAATTCTATACATTTGCTTTGTGATTCATTATAAAACACATGTCATTGTCGCCCCTCAGATGATGAATCTGAACGCGGACATCCTGCCGCAGTACCGACAGGAGGCGCCCAAGACTCCCCCTCATATCATCCTCCACTACTCGGCCTTCAAAGCCACCTGGGACTGGATCATCCTCTTCCTCACTTTCTACACTGCCGTCATGGTTCCCTTCAACGTGGCCTTCAAGAACAAGACGATGGACGACGTGCCACTCCTCGTCATAGACAGCATTGTCGACGTCGTCTTCTTCATCGACATCATTCTCAACTTCCACACAACCTTCGTCGGCTCCACTGGGGAGGTGGTGTCCGACCCCAAAGTTATCCGAATAAACTATTTAAAGAGTTGGTTTGTGATAGACCTCTTATCGTGCCTACCATACGATGTCTTCAACGCCTTCCAGCACGTTGATGACGTAAGTATAAATTTGATACCATCTCGAATAGCACCCGACTCGTGCTGTCACGCGCTATATAGTATTGACTAATGCCTATCAAGGCATTATCATTTGATTTTTAGTTCTAATGGTAGAACTTAGTTGTTCACAAACAAAAACGATATAGACATACAATTTTATATACCTAAACAAACTTGTCACTTTTGCTTCATCCCGCTTTCTGGACGAATGTAGGCCCATAAGGCAGTCACTGAGAAAAACAGGAGATTTGTCTTCTCCAGCTAACACCGACCAATCATACAAACACTGCTTAAAATCAGTTCTCAATAGAATTGGACCACATGAACAAGAAAAATATGCAATGTTGCAATCCAGCTTCTATACCATTGCTTCCATGATCAGTTATGATTTCGCACGAAAACAGAAATATCACTACTTGCATAGAAATACCAATCATGTACTCCCAAATTGCCATTCTTTATTGAATATATTTGTGGTGTTTTACACAATTTTTCGTTTGGTCTGCGATGTGGACGCACAGTTCGAAGTAAGTAGCATGTCAAGCGTACATACAGAGCCATACTTGCATTTTCCCGATTGGAGTTGACTGGTTATTTACAGAGATTGTGGACTAACATAGACATATATAATTATATAAAGTTGGATGCTCACATAATTGTAGTCAAAGTCAGGTGGAACAAACATTATATTAGCTTTTCCTTTGCATAGATTGTTAAGGCAAATCCAACCGTAAAGAAATGCATAAAAACCTCACAGAGTGTTCACAGACGTGTTAATCTCTGACACAGTTTACACGAGATACCTCGGTGTCACATACTCTTTACATTGGATGAACAGGTCCAAATATATCATTGTTGTGCAAACACTTAAAACATGTATCTACACCACTATCAAAAATCAGTATTACTCATTTGAAGATCACTCAAACGTACACTCATTGTAAAATAACTCTAGAACAGAAGATTTTTGAATTCCAAGGGCTGCTATATTCAGGCTGAACCTTACCTTTGTCAGGCGAAGGAAGGTAATGTAATTAAATAAGCGGTATACACTAGGTATATTGATTAGTCTTAGGGATTGCTGAACGCTGGGGAACATTGTGAAAAAAAAGTTTGCGCACCGATTAACGGTCACCCGATAGGTTGAGCAGGTATCAAATCTGTATCCCTAGGGAAGTTTTACGAATCTTATAATGTTTTCGTCTCGTATTAGATAGTTCTGGTGGCTATTGGATATTAATATAAGGTTACCTAGACCCCAACCCAACCCATTCCAATGTGATACGTGTCTACTTAAGTGATCAAGACATCAAAGGTTTTATATAAGTGGCTATCATTGGCATTGATAAGACTAAAACTTAGAAACCATGTGCTTTCCTAGTCCATTAATATAGATGACTAACATATTTTGGTATTAGGTCATCTCTAAGGAAAGAATTCTAATGGCTTGCTTATTAACAAAATATATGCTTTATCATGAGGCTTTTTGCACCAGTAGTTCGTACCATGGTTCTTCATGCAAACCCTACAATTTTTCATAAAGTCATTCTGACCAATCTTTGCAAATAATTTTGATGCCAACGATAACATTGCTCTTGTCCTTGGTTTAATGCTAAGTCTTGAGTAGCTCGTCCCTAAACTCTGAGCTTCATAGTGAACCGTATGCTTCGCCTCCTGCAATTAGCTTCTGGTTAGAAAAAAGGTGTTGGTCTCTCCTGCCAAATGCTCTTGCCAGTGTGGATTCTTCTTATGGGTATTCTTTGCCCACAGGAAGGTTCCCACTGGTGAGAGAAGAGGCAAGCTAAGCCGACGCCGTCCGCTTACCACCCCGAAGGCCCGCTCGAATTTCCCTCAGCTTTCCCCGAGCAGCTCGCCGTGCCTGGATCTGTCTACCCATAGGACTCTGCCTTGGTCTACTCGCATCTACCCCCTGGTAGAAAAACCTGTCATATTGCTCCTCTATAACTTGTATCTCTCCTAATCGCGTTTCTCTCCGCAGCTTCCGTCTGGTTCATACGCCGTGCAAACCAAGCCCAAAGCCACCGAGCTGCATTTTGATCGCGGTCTTAGATTGTTTCAATATTTAATGAAGTTGGTTATGTAATTTGATTTCAAAACCGGGCCGTTTTTCTAGCTTGGGTTTGAATGGGTGTGAACTAGACACTCTGTACACGGAAGAATGATGGTACGCATGGTACAACAACGGGAATCTAACCTTTCTCCTTTCAAACGCACAATGTGTTAACACACTTACACGTCTTTCCTCGGTTATGGGGTTGAATACCTGCACACACGTTTAATTGAAAAGAATCTAAACATGTTACATGGGATTTGGGAAAACACAGAGCTATTAAAATATATTAGAGGCAATAGATAAATCAGTTTTTCACATAATTCTTATGACAAAAATGCAAAATGTCATACGGCGTAGTCTGTATATCGTTACACAAAGTCCGCACAGAGCCATTAAAGATCCTACCCTTCTTTCACTTAAATCCGTTAATTCATCTGTCCAAGTGACATTTAAAGATAATTTACCGATCCAAACCATTACGATATGACAAAACAACTATAACATGGCTTTGTAGATAGACACCCAACAGAAATAGTCAACAAAACAGTGTTGTATCCACCTTAAATAAGTCAACCACACACACATATATATATGAACCCACCCAGTCCGAGCATGCCAACTGACAGTCCCTTGTACCCAACTGTTTTCAGGGCATCAGCAGCTTATTCTCAGCGCTCAAAGTCGTACGTCTTCTCCGCCTCGGAAGAGTAGCTCGCAAGCTGGACCACTACCTTGAGTACGGCGCCGCCGTGCTGGTCCTGCTCATCTTCATGTTCGTGCTCATCGCCCACTGGTTCGCCTGCGTGTGGTACAACATCGGCGACGGCGAGGTTCGCGCCGGTACCACCTACGGCTGGCTGCACAAGCTGGCCGTGGACATCGGCAAGGAATACGTGCAGGTGAACGTGTCAGGGACGACCGAGCTTCAGGAAGGCCCCGATTCTGGAGAGGCGTACGCCACAGCGCTCTACTACACACTGTCATGTATGACCAGTGTCGGATTTGGAAATGTGTCACCCAATACCGTGCTGGAGAAGGTCTTTACTATCCTCATGATGATCTTTGGCTGTAAGTATTTGTGGTCAAATGCCAAATATTTTGTTACCGTATTTGTGTGAAAACGTATCGGAGGCTGTTGGACAAAGCGGACTCTTTGTATGTAAGAAGTATAGACAGAGTGGGCTTTGATTCGGGAGCAGACATACAATGTACAGGTAGATTTCTTTGTCGCTGATGACATATTTGTCATTTACGGCCTCCACCTCTACATACGGAAGGGATTGCGATTGTAATTGGTTTAGTCGAATGATTAAGTGTTAAGTTCCTCAATGGGATAATGCTGATAGAAATAAACGGGTTTATGCAAACATGTGAGAAGTATAGAGAAAGTAGAATTTATGTAGGGCGTAATATTACATCCCAGGTTTCGTTCAACTTAGAAATCAATAAAATTATAATTGTAGGACTGATTATATACATGGGTAATGATCGTATCTGATGTGTCTGGTTTCGTTCCTTTAATAAAAATTGCTTGTGATAACTTTACAGCACAAGAATGAACATATTGTTGTCATTGTTCAAACCACCTCTCCCTTCTGCTTTCAGCTCTATTCTATGCCTCCATCTTCGGTAACGTGACAACAATATTCCAGCAGATGTACAGCACCACCGGACGCTACCACGAGATGCTCGACAGTGTCCGTGAGTTCATGAAAATCCACGAAGTGCCCAAGGCCCTAAGCGAGAGGGTCATAGACTACGTTGTATCGACATGGGCCATTACCAAGGGCATAGACACCGGCAAGGTCAGTGTCTTAGTGTACAGGTCAGGGAAAGTCCATTAATTACTTACGCAAAGACATGGACTTTTCGGACCTCCTCATCCCATGTACGTACTTTTTGTATCTCCCCTCTGAAGAATATTACAAATTGTAATATGCATTTGGCTTCTTAACCCCTCTGTATATGTTGTCATCCTGCATGCGTATCTGATTTATGGATTAACCTGCATCTATTGCTCTGTTTTGAATTATTATGGAATCAACTGTGATTTATGTTTTCTGCGGACTCGTCATTGCATGTCAGAAGTATATAGAAAGTGGAGTTTTCCCTAGGGCATAGCATTAGCTAATGAGATAGCTAGATTCCCGTGCTTTTGACGTCCTCGTGTCTGATTAACATAGGTGTCTTGATTAGTCGGTAGTGTGATACAGCTGGGGGCAAGAACATTGCTACAGAATTACCAGTCGGCAACAATGGGTTTGGGGGGTCAGTGATGGACTGATGAACGCCAGTTGACGGCAGATACTGACAAAAGCTGTGAATCGGGAGTTTCTTGAATATCTTCGCATGTTACATCATAACTATCTGTATTGTATCGGATAAGATTATTTGCATGATACCTTGCTACAGCTCGTATGCGACCTAGTCTATCGCCTTAATACTTAGACTGCTCTACTGCTTGGAGTATTGCTAGTGTACAATACATACACTAAGTACCCATCGAATACCCATTTTGGTATAATCATTAAGATGTGGAAAGAACCAATGAGTAATAGTAAATTCCTGGAAAACCCCATGCCGGATATTACACAGGATAATGGCAGAGTCAGCCTTGCACCCCTTGCCTGCCCCCTACCACCACCCCCAGAACTGTCTATGCATAAGTAACAGAGAGAACAAAACAAAGAAGGCTAGTGGCGGCCCGGGGGGAGAGGGGAGGGGGTACGTATTGATGTGTGCATCGATCGCCATATTTGGAGGCTGCGTCAAGGACATCTTAGCTGCGGACTTGGTGACATCAGAAGAGGGGCGGCGGGGAGGAGGTGAGGCGGAGGGGGTGAGGAGGGGGCCGCCAGGTTCAGGGCCGGGGCTACTTGGGGGGAGATATCCAATAACACGGGTCTGCTCCATCTATAAAGGCACCAGGACCATTCAGGTGTGGCGCGCTGCCCGCCGCCTCCCTTGTAGGTGTTAGAACCACCCGTCTTATCAACCCCTTATCAAAGACGAGCTCAGAACTGCCCGTCTTATCAGCAGCTTATCAAAGACCAGCCCAGTCTCCAGCTGCAGACCGAATAGCTATCGCATGGCAACTTATCTTGATTGAGTTTCCTAATGAAAGCGACAACTCCTATTGCAGTGTTGTTAGAATAAGCCCCGCGTTGTTTATGCCAAGGATGACGTAGTGTAAACACTAGTGCACAGTTTTTGACAGTGCAGCAGCAGTGCATGCATGCATGACAGATAGTGTCAGCAAAGTAGGCGTCCTTTGTCTTTGTGGTTTGCCTCACCGCGCCACTTACTTGTCTTTTTTCTGCCCCTCTATAGACAGAACAGCTGACGGTGTTTTTAACCCACCTTTTGATGTGAAACACCTTTGTCTGACACGACCGCCCTTGTCTGCTCGTTTTAGAAACCAGGCTGCCTGGTTATATGTAGGCTCAACACAAGTAGATTAATGTTCAGGTTACCTCCTCCCCTAATATCCACCACAAAAGAGTGATATTGTCTAATTCATTTTTCTCTATAATGCATTCTTTTGAGGTAGGCAAGTATTAATATAGAGGCAGAACACATAGGATAGGTAAACTCCAATACACATCCCTAAAGGATCTTCCATTAATTACGTACGCATTTCTTGAAAAATAATTACATACCTCCACTCCCCATTGGCCTAACATACGTAATGGACTTATATAAGTCTGTATGCAAAGTATGTTCTTCAATTCTTGACGCTGCCTATTGATGCGTACTTAATTAATTGAAGGGCGTTACGCGTGCAGTAAATATATAAATAACATCAATGATAGTGATGCGCATGTTGCAGTCCATCTCTTTAAGTTTTAACCATTAATTTATAATGGATGTTGGCTTTGACAGCTGAGGAATGGTGTCTCCGGCTTTTGCTATTAATCAAGTGACAATTTAAAAACTGTATTGTCAGTGCAACTACCTAATAACTTAGGACGTGTTTTAGCATGTTTTCTAGGGGAATACTTCTTCTCTGAGCTTTTCTACTTTCCGAAGTTTTCTATTAGCGATTACAACATTCATTTGAACAGGAATATGAATGGTTCAGAATAGAACTGTGTATCAATTCTATCGATACTACCAACTGTATTTAATAGGCAATGACAAAATCGCTAGTAGAAATCGGAAAGAGCAATATAGCATTGGAATGAGAAGAAAATGTACATTTAGCAATGTTTAGGTCTTGTGCGAAATAGCATTGGCTTTTGCTTTTAATTTTAGCCTGTGCTTGGTACAATGTATGTCCTTAGATCAGTTGATCAGAATCATTCTAGCTTTGCTTAACTCATCCTACCATACGATACAACGCAAGATGGATAATCTCATGCAATTAACGTCTTCAGGTGCAGCCCAAATGTTGATTTATACAACACAACAAGTCTCACACGTTTTATTCATGTCTTCCCACAGGTATTAAACTACTGCCCCAAGGACATGAAAGCTGATATATGTGTACACCTTAATCGTAAGGTGTTTAACGAGCATCCAGCCTTCCGGTTAGCGTCCGATGGCTGTCTGCGAGCGCTGGCCATGCACTTCTCCATGTCTCATTCGGCGCCTGGCGACCTACTCTTCCACCAAGGCGAGAGTCTTGACTCACTCTGCTTCATCGTCTCAGGCTCTCTGGAGGTCATCCAGGACGATGAGGTCGTGGCTATTTTAAGTAAGTAAAGTAGGGTACCAACTATGCCCTAACCATAGTCCTTTCCATTGCCTGCGATCCGCCAAATTTTTCAATTATTTGTAATATGAAATTGTTATTTTCCCAATAACTGCTTTACATATTGATTAGATGAGCCGTAACATTTCGATTATTTCGATTTTGAAATCAAAGGCAGTGGAGGGTCTATATGCATGGTTGGTATCCATCTAACTACGTATAGGCCTATATCGGCTGTTTCGCAACCCCAAACATGTCAATGTCATATTTTATTTAGGCTTTCTGGCAAAGTTCCATTGCTATTGCGTCCACCCATGTTATATCAACCATCTATATAGCCTGGTCTGTTTCATTATTGATATCCCATTGAGCCTAATTACAGGAGATTGTATGAAATAACTCGGCATATAATAGTTTAGATGGTTACCCATAAAACTAGGATGTTAAATTTTCAGTGATGTTCTCTGCAATAAACTTCTAAGTGCTGGGGGTCGACACAAGTTTCTGAACTTAATATTGATATATAGTTATATCCCGTGTAATTCTTTTCAACATGCAAGTGTAGTTTTATACATGTTGTGATAAGCCTGTCAAATTTGATAAATTCCATCCTAAAACATGACGTTTCCTGTACAGTTGGCAGGGCGAGGGTTGTTCAGTTGAGGCCGTTGGCTGCAGTTCGATATATACACTTGTATATCGAACCGCCTTCGGTCTGTGTCAATCTAGAGTCGTATCAGATAGCCGGTCAATCGGCGCGTGTACCTCTGATACCATGGTTACTAATGGAACGGGGCGCGCCTCACACTGGAGGTGTCAATCATGTAGCAGTAAACTCCAGTTTTATTTTGATCATTACAGCCGTGAAAGTACATATTTAATGCGGCTGGTCAATGCATGGTAAGGTTGGGTTGGAAGTTTCTTTTATCTACAAAGAAGGCTGTTTTAATGATACCTTCGTATTTGTGGGGAATTTACCTTACAATCAAATCTATACATTTTATAGATTACACTAAAAGCTTCATGAAAACGCGAAAGTTATTTAGCCTCTCGGGTGTTATGGTTTAAAGTTTTGAGACAATAATAAAATGCATTGTTTTGAACAGTATTTCAAATCCAAACACAAAGGAGCACACTTTCTTTATTACAAATACATATTGCTTTCATTGACAGCAAACATCTTTTGTGTTGATATAAATTTATCTAAAATAACAGTTAATAATCAATTGCAATTTGTGTTTCAGCTGTACCCAACTCGGAAAGATAATACTGTTTAGTTGATGATTGTGCAGAAAGTTTTAATAACATGCTGAATGTACATTGATCAATGTATACACATATCTAATCCAATATTATCATATCGTTTTTTAAAAACACATTATCATTAAAATCAAATAAAAGTATGATATATACTTTTCATTATGAAATGACACATTATAATGCAGTACTCCAATGAAAAGCGTTCAAATACGGACAATAAAACTATATGTGACGTGTCATAATCATTTATAAACTCAACACAATAAAGCAAAGAGTCGTTCTATACCAATATGCTGTTCTGTTCCTAGGTCGTGGCGATGTATTTGGTGACCAATTTTGGAAGGAGAGCACAGTCGGACAATCCACAGCCAACGTCCGTGCATTGACCTACTGTGATCTACATATCATAAAGAGGGACCGGTTACTGGAAGTATTGGACTTCTACCATGCTTTTGCAAACTCTTTTGCTAGAAACTTGACATTAACCTACAATCTAAGACATAGGGTAAGTATCATCGTGTTGGAATAGTGTCTTTCCCGAAACCCATCAGTGGCGCTGTAGGCATATAACACCCACGTGGGCTCACTCCCACTAAGAGCAAACCTTAACAAATTACATAAAGATAACCATCAGAATTAGAGAATTATGGAATATTATAGAGATGATACCCCAATTTTATCCGGGTTTGCACTTTCTTTCGAAATGGTGACGTGGTCTGGGAAGTACCTTATCCGGGGAAATTGCTAATATGAACTAATTTGTAGTAGACGGGCGTTGTATTTTTCAAAAGAATTAAGCAATATTCATATACGAGAAACTCGTAAGGATTACAATTAAAGGGACACCACGACATTAAAGTGGCATTCATATTCGCCTTTCTTTTCCCGAACTTCAGGAGATTGATGGCGATGAATTCTCCACCTTCCTGCTTTTGTCTCTATAATTATTGCAGCGTACACAAAACGTCTAATTGACTTCTCCAATCTTTTATCTTTCAGCTCATATTCCGGAAAGTAGCGGATGTTAAACGAGAACGTGAGCTGGCCGAGAAGCGGAAGAACGAGCCTCCCCTGGACTTGGCCAGCGACCACCCGGTGCGCAAACTCATCAGCCGCTTCCGCAAGATGAGCGATAATAAGCTGAGTCAGCAGGTCGGGGGAGACGCCGAGAAGGGCGAGAACGGCGTCCTGGGCAACCACGTGGGCAACGACCTGAACAGGTCGGACGACAACACCATTAAGATCATGGAGAACGACACCAAGGTGGTGAACGTCAACGAGACCAACCAGGGCAAGGCCAAGTGGGGCAAGTTCCTGGCAGGAGGAGGTCCTCCCATGCCAGGGGATAACAACATGCTGGGGCCCAACTCGATCCCCGCGCCGGCCAACGGGCCGCCCCGGGTGGCGCCCAAGCCTAGTAAGTGGGGCCGGCTGGGGGGCAAGAACAACAAGCAGGACACGATAGAGGAGGAGGGGGACATACGCGAGGGCAACGGGCGGAGTAACCTGCGCAAAGCCGAGTCGACGGACAGCGGCATCCTGAAGAGCGACGCGCGACTCGACCAGATCGAGGAGGAGGGGGCGCCGCTCACTCAGCGGGATGTGGCGCTGTCCATGGCCGGCAGCACCCTGTCGGCCGCCGAGCAGCAGCTCATCTCCTCCCTCTACGACATCAAGATCGAGATCAAGGAGGAGATCGAGAACCTCAACGTGAAAATGACTAAGATCGACGACCAGATCGGCGACATTCTCAAAATGTTCACGCCGGCCTCGTCGCCGTACTCGTCGCACACGCCCAGCTCGCTGAGCTCGCGCATTCACTCCACAGCCTCCTCCAACAGCAGCACGGCCAGCAACAGCATAGTCACCTCCCCGAAGGGCTCCGTGCCCTCCTCCCCCCACAGACACTCACTGGAGCACATGCCCAGCACCAACGTCGACTCGCACGGCGCGGGCGGCAACGGCGGCAGGTCCCAACAACATCATCACCATCAACAACAACAACCGCCATCATCACAACAAAATCAACAACAACAACAACACCAACAATCACAACAACACAGAACTAACACACCGCCGAGTCGGAAAGGCTCCGGCGGCTCCGCTGGCTCATTTAAAATGGACACCAAAGGCGGTAGTGACGGCGGCGACAACCAGTCGCAGACGTCGCGGAAAAGCTCCCCCAACCACTCAGACAGTAGCACTAGCACCAGCTCGGGGGGCAGTGGCCACCAGGGGGCCGCCGCCCCCGAGACCGGCCGCAAGAAGCGGCGGAGGTCGGCGGGCAGCAAAACGCGAGTGGCGCCCTCTGACATGGACACCACCTTCGCCGGCGGCATAACGCCCGCCCAGGACGATGAGAACGTGCACGTTAAGGACCGCGACCTGGACATCCTATGAGCCAGGCCGGGTGGGGCAGTGGTGGTCCGAGTGGTGGGGAGAATACACGTACTGTTGGTGGTGAGGCAAGCAGATTGGTGGTCAATATTAATAGTGGCCGCCATGGAGGTGATTGTTGGTGTGAGTAGTAGGGTGCTCAGGTTGTGCTCTGGTGTTGCTGCTAGCACGCTCTGCTATTGGTTTAGGAGTCTTAAGGAAACACAGCTGCTCCTGCTGCTAACATCTCTAACGTGCAAACCGTTATTTCTGTGCATTACACGCCAGTCGGCAATAAGGAAACTAAAAGGACCCAGTAAAAAGACTCACGGTCCTTCTATCATAAATCCGCATATTGTGGAAAATTGATCTCAAATGTGTTTTGGCATAGAAAGCACAATGCCTCCGCTTGTTGAATACTATAACTATAGGCAGTGGCTTCAGACAAACGATTGAAAACAAGGGAATGTGATAATTATTACTCTGGACTAAGGGACTGGAGAAAGCTTTGCGAGTAGTAGTATATGAAGCCAGCGCTAAATCTTTACTGCTTGGAAATCGGCAGACTTTTGTTAAGATGCGCGCTGATGCCCCAACACGGACACGTAGAAGCAACTGATGTGATGATCTAAGACACATGCCTGATAAGTGCATTACTGAACCCAATAACTGTTATCGAAATGATGATACTGATTACACAGTAAATATCAAATATCAGGGATAGAACCGCATGAATATCTACATGTGATTGAGCTCACAAAAAGAACCTTCCCAGATCAAACCACTTCTAGGGGAAGAAACTTGTAGAACCCCACAGACCACAGAGCACTATAAGCTACCATTGCCCGAACACAATGATTATTTATGTTGTACATAGGAATAATTATGGGTGTAAACCAACTTGATGACTCGTAGATATCAGGGACCCTCGGTGTAATGCTAAGTGAATGCTCGGAGCCTTTGGATGTGATGAGGAACTAATTGGTTTATAACGTATGGTATGATTGCGTTCTGGTGTTAGCACAAAGGTGCATTAACATTAGCACTCCTCCAGAAAGTGTTTTTACAGAGTGTATAAATGAGGTGTACTTTTACACCGTGTATGTTCAGAGTATGCATGGGGGTGTGGTTTTTGAAGGTTGATAAGTAAGATGGAAACATGTATAAAGCAGGTGGCAAAACGGACCGAGGGTTCACCGAAAGGTATATGGTCTTCTGTCACAATTGAAGCCCAGTATGAGCTTGAACATTGAAGATTTGACCTTAGATATTTTCATTACCAATTAAAGAGTATTACCCAAATGGACAAAAAGTCAACCGAGACTCAGCAATTATCAAATCTTGTAGTTTATTCAGTTGGAACCGAGGTATCTAAAATGATTAATAATTCATAACTAATTTGTGAATAGCAAAACACTTGTGAAATACCTCTCACGCAAATATTTTCCCGTGTATTACTTTATGGACACCGAACGCAATGTTCAAGCTCAGAAAGGTTCAGTGACTACAATGATGTACAAAAGATTATTTTTTCATAGATATCGAACAAATATTTTTAAATGCAATGAGATATTACCTTACATATTCCTTATTGGCCGTGGTAATAACCATTGCTCCTTCATTCCTAGCATCTATTTGCACACTTGTATAGACGCATTGATCTTGTACATTTCACTTTCCTTTTTCACATTTCCTTTGAACTGAAACCGCCTGGCGATCGATTCAGTGTACAAATCTACCGACAGATTGGTCCTCCGCAGTGGTCCTTTTACAGAGTTTTACATAACCAATATTACTACGCTGGGTGGTATTTCCTAGCCTTACAATTTTCATATGTTCATGAAATGGAAGTAGTCCCGTCGTTTTGATCACCTTTTCTGGTTTTGATAGTTCATTTATGAGTATGCCGGTAATGCCGCTGACCCTGAAAAAATGGATTTCAGCAGTACATAAATCTCTCTATCGTCTTTCAGATCTTATACAGAGCCCCCTCCCTCCCGTCAACCCTTAATAGATTTCCCGTATAGCTTCCGCGCCAGTGACATTTACACAAAATAGAGATTAAAGATGGGCACCAAATTTCAAATTCTAGAGAGTGTTCCGTGTCAAGATAAAAAGTACCAATAGAGACCAATGCTTAGAGTTATACCGCTAATTTTTCACCCCTCCTTTTAGATCAAAATGATAATGTCTGTAGCACCTGATTTCCCAAGGCGGTGCTCCTGTGATCTATTTAAATGTACCAGAACCTTGGGCATATATCCTCAACTATCGCTACTGAGGGAGATTACTGTTTGTCATTTTATTCTTCATCTATATAATTATAGAGGTTCTTGGCTGATGTATGCATCGCATGTTGAGAGCAACGTATTAGAACCGAAAAATATGTCTATATATAGGCCCTAGCTTGCAAAAATATATTTGTAACAAAAACATAATGTGATCGGCTCATATCATATTTGAAGAAAGCGATGGACAGTTTACTTCAAGTGTTTTGCACTTTTTATTAATGGTCCACTTTGGAAGTCATATTCTGAGACTGGTATTATCGTCGATTGTATCTAAGGACAGTTAAGAAACTGCGATAAAATAAGACTCGTTCACTTATTGTAAGACTTAAAAAGACAAGTTCGAAAAATATAACTTAGGCCTAGAGTTGTTATTCTCTATAAGTATAATGCTAGACTTACTCCAAGTCGCTCTATTCTTTTCTTCCCCGAGACGACGGGGCCGGCAGAGAGAGGGTACCAGCGGGCTAGATCAAAATGTATATAGCCATAGATCGAATCGGATGACCTACGTTTCTTTTCTTATTCTAAATTACATAAAGGGGTGGGGTAACACAAGCAGTAATTACAGTTTTAAAGCAGTTATAGATGAAAGGAGGGATCCGACCTCACAATACCTCTGCCTGCCTCATAGTGTCCCCTTGGCTTGTTTTACTTTTTAGAGCCAGACATTTTTTAATGTTTTTCCCTTTCTAGTCTTTCCCTCCCAGGAGAAGCTTGTTACTCTAATCAATATCATCCCCATTACGTCTTTGTACATAGTCCGCTCATTATATCACCATACCCCGCGGCTCTCAGAGGTCATTGGAGACTTGGCTGTATTCGTAAACAGCCTTTGTCTGGAAAGACTAGTCTCTAAATTATCATCCAATCCTTTTGTAATGTTTACGCTATCAAATTTACAATGAGAAGTGTAGTTTAATCCATCTAAAAGGGACCCCGCTGCATAGGCTGTCTGTTTCGTTCTGGCCGAGTTAACTTCCATCCTGACTTCCCACGTAAAGCTTAGGTAAGACGGTAATACACTTAATGGATATTGCATGTGGGGTCTGCCAAATCTGAAATCGTTAAAGAGAGAAATCTATGATAAAAACACTTCAGTTCACAAACCACAACATTCAGACATAATTGATGTTCGCACTTGAAATTCAACAAAGAGAAATACATTCATGATGCACATCATAACATTTGACACTGTGAAAGTCGGACAATGGGAATGAGAATAGCGAACAATTTGAATTATTAACAGTCAGGTAGGCTACAAAACAGAGACCAATTATCCTTCCAGTGGGATGCATGCCAATCGCTGAGGTTCGACCAGCCACCATTTCTTCATAGAAAAGCCTGCGCCGCCTCCATTGATCTCCGGCAGCCATTTTCGTCGCTAGCCGTTATACATTTTGGTACCAAATAGAACAACCCCCTCCTTTCTCCCTAACCCTCCCTTTGCCTCCCCCGTTTCCTCCCAAATCCTCTGCCCTTCTCGTTCATCCTTACTTTGCCCATATATGTATATCGATGGTTACCGTGTTCTCCTTTCCGAGCACACTCTTCTTGAGTCAATCATTTCAATTATCATAGTTTTCTCACTCCGTGGTCAGTCACATTGCCATTCACGATTCGTCATCTGTTTCTATGCCAAATGTTAACTCATATGATAATAGTTCACAACTATTTCTGCATAATAAAAATTCACATGATCAGCTCAATTGTAAAGATTATTTGTGTTCCTGTTGTTTTTGTTAAGTATGCTGGTAATTTATTAAACGTTTAATCAAATTTCATGAAGAAGCAGTTTAAAATTATCAGTATATCAGAATGGTAATTAAACCTAGCTCTGGCGATAAATATGGAAATTAGTATTCTAGTAAAGCAATAGAAAAAAATACACATCAGAATGTCTACCAAATTTACTTGGAACAAATATTTGGTTAAACAAATGAATCAATTCTAAAACGCAATAACAAATTCTCTGTCGATATCTACTAACTCAGTCACAGCTACCAATCGAAAGTTCTTTTTCAATGTAATAATGTTTTCCCACCTTAATAACTTCACGCTACATGGGTTGATATCAATATACCTCATTTGGTATTAGTTCTCAAAAAGAGTAGTCCAACCAGCAAAGAGCAGGTAAGCCCCGAACCTTAGCCTATTTCTGCGATGGAGACAAACGATTAGTTTAAAAAGCAGACCACATTGAGGTTGGTCCGGCGTACTGTGGTCTCTCCAGCTGAAGCGACCTTTAACTGTCAAGAAGAAAATACGCTCACATTTAGTTTGTCACGTCTATCTCACCTCAACTTAGAATGCCTTATTGGTATTGGAAGTTGCAATAGAATGTTCGTACAATGGCAAGAAACTCGAGGCCTGAATTTTTGTATACAACCTCCGCCAGATAGATTTAATTCAATGTAATGGCAGCGTACAAGCACACGGGTGGCATTTTCTCACCTATTGTAATTTCAATCAGTAAGAGCCAGGAAAGCCTTTGTTACACTTAAAGTACTTAAAATGCTATTAAGGTTATATATGAGTAATCTTACGCATTTTGCCTTATCAAGGTTTTGAAAATAACATCACTGCTTAAGTCAATTATGTGATTAGGGGGAGCGTTGGAATTGTCCAGATGTAAAACCTTTTGATGTTTGTAAATCCTTACATGTAAGACTCGTCACATTATCCGCTCAAATAAGGAAACCAAGAAAATCCTCTATTCCATATCACTAGTCCTGTGAAAAGCGTCGGAAGTGGGGAAGTGATTCAAGCTTAGCGTCCAAAATTTAATCTTTGTTCATAAGTATATTTAAGTGTAGTCGTATTAAGTTATAATTGAAATTTCATAGCTGAGTGAACGTAATCTTTTTTCGCCGAACCTTTGATATTCTTAAATGCATGCACCAAAGAGTCGTCTATATGCTAAAGCTAGTAACGGGATATTGTATGGCGTTGGTATATGGGCTCTTTGAACTGACCCCCAGCCTTTTCAAGCAGCTGGCGATACGCGAGCTTTTAGGTGCATCCGCATTTAGGTGAATATATATCCCCCACTGTGGAGGTTCACTCCATTCACGACGATATAAAGGCCTATAGAAAGTGGCACGATATAGTCATATGGCCTGCGCACGTTTTATACGTCGTTGGTAAGAAAAGCTAATGTATAGGACAATGGGACAAACTGTTTTGCCTGGTGGGTAGGCAGTTTTGGGGTGTTTATATGTCGTTGATAAGAATTGCCAACGTATCGGACAATTGGGACAACCTGGTTCCCTTGTAGGCATGCAGCTTGGGGGCGTTTTGGGAAGAAGGGGTACAGATGGAGAGCTGCCGGGGGATAATCTAAGATTAACGACGAGCGGCTCCTCTTTCCCACCGCGAGCAGCTCGGGAGGAGAAGAGCGAGTAGGAAGGGGAACTATCGATTGCAGTCACATTGGCGAATCCTAGACCATATATAAGTCAGCCTGCGAGGCCGGGCCGTACACAACGGCTGTCCCCTCTGCTCACTATGTGGGGTTGTATGAAGACCACCCCTGCCAGGCCCGGCCCGTTATATCATCGTACAACCGGAAGGATGGAAAGGTCTCAGCGGCGCGCATCGATCGTCAGTTGGGCGGAGGAAACGAATCGAATGACCCCCAGTACTGTAGCGGCATACTGGTTATTGGCGTTCATCTTCATATAACAGGGCAGGAGCAAGATGTAAGACCGATGCCCCTTCACGCGTTCTTAACCTCACCCTATGAAATCAATTTTACGCCGATACATGTCTTAACCCATAATAAAGGCAGAAAAATAACCAGTTTTTAACTTAAGGTCGATGGCGCTTCTTGATAGGCGACACCATGAAGCTTAGTTCAATGCGGTCGTTGTGGCTTATTTACAGTTCGTGTCTGTTACTGGAGAACCAGTCACGCCTTTAAGCCCGCGTAGCAGGCCCGAGTTGACCTCCTCCAGGGCCGGGGTCATCCAGGTACTCGGGTGGTGTTAGTGTAAGAGTGTTTCCGTAATACGCCCCTTTGTGCCCCACAAAACACTATACTCCGGCCGTTATCTTCCGTAAACATGACCCAGTATATATGGGATTAACGTACTTTCCCTGTGACTAAAATCTTACGATATACTACATCGTATAGGCCTAAATACCCCTATTAGTGGGGTCTGTTAACAACATTTTCGTTATGCGGCGGTTAAAAGCACCAAATTTTGCATGAGGCACCTCTGAGGCATAACTATTGAATCTAGAAGGGAGCCATCTTAAAATACCAAAATGAAATTTTGACAAATTTTGTATGTTTTTAGCATTTGAAAATTAAGGTATTTAACCATAACTTTTGGCTAGCTTCGATTAGACATATTGTATAGATTTGAAAGGTAAATAATCAAATTCCCTGTCCTATAATCTACCAATTTGGACAATAGCAATGTGTTTCTAGGCATTTCAGAAGCTGAGATACAAGATTATTTCAATAAAAGTCTGCCATATTGGATTTTTGGCCCCCGTCTGGGTTATATTGATATTTCAAGGTGGCTCCCCTTTTAAATTCAATGAAGGGGTCCCAGGGGATCATCATACCAAATTAAATCAAGAAATCTTGTGGCAAAAGAGTAAAGTCTATATCCTTTCTTTTGAATTATTTTGGAATCCAGCGGTCATTATCAAAGGCATCATGCTAAATAAATTCAGCCATTTTGAAATCTATGGTATTGTATTGGATGAATATCATATTTATTGAGCCCTCTAGGCTATTAACAACTGATATTGGAACCATTTCCCCTGGCCTTATGCCTTAGTAGCTAAAAATCTTAATATTTTTCAAAATTGGTCAGCCATCTTGGATTTTGGATTTCTGCATTGACTTGAAACATAAATAATTGAATTCCCTGACCCATAATCCCTTAATTCTGACACCAACCATGTCTCTTTAGTCTTTTTAGAAGCTGAGATATAAGAATGTTTATAGTAAAAATCGGCCATATTGGTTTTTGGGCCCTGACATATGTCCTATTGATATTTTAACGTGGCTCCCCTTCCAGATTTGATAGTTATGACTCAGAGGTGCCTCATACCAAATTTGGTGCTTTTATCCGCCGCTTAACGATTTCTAAAAAAAAAAAGACCTTAACAGACCCCACTATATGGTTTATGTTATATGTATATGACATAATATACGCACATTTCAGACCAGTAACACTGGCCAGCGACATGTCACCTAAATATTGTTTATGTCATCCCCATATATAACTTGGTTCAAATTGATCACTTAAATATTTTCGAATAAGGACATATGGTATTGATGGTCTCTGACGGCGTAATCAAATTTGACAATACAGTGTTGAGAGCAAATACAATATGGAAAAGTAGGTCTACAAATTACAAAGAAATAGCTCTCACAAATGTATGAAGGACTTTCGCCTAGACACCCTGGCAACGCCTGCTATGATGTCTGATTGAATTGAAAAGTTAACTAGTGGAGAACGTTCACATTTAACGAGGTTTAATCAGGGCTTGCTGAACATAATACGGATCGGGTCTCGCGCCAGCAAACCAACTGAGCCTTCGATAATCTAAACAACTTGCACCGAGCAACCTTTGTTCAGACCCGAGTCTCATTGCCTCTCTGGAATTTGGCAGTGGCTTCGGCGATGGCTTCGGCGATGGCTTCGGCGGTGGCTTCGGGCCCGCCCCTAGCCATCGGAGCGTGTTCGGAGCGGCTCGGCGAGTCACTCGGCGAGCAGCTCGGAGCCAATGAGGTCGGCTCGGCGCGCACGTCGTCTGTGGGTCGATGAAGTAGGGTGACGGTAACTCGGGGGTACAGGGGGTACCGGTGCTGGAGGGACGTTCGTGCCTGTGTGGGGGCTGGGGGGAGGAGAGGTCGGTAGCTGAAAGTGCTCGCGAGCTATACATAGAAACACTCGAGACGTGTGAAGTAGCGTGACGTCCACACCCGTGCATATACCACCTCCCTTCCCCCTCTCTTCTCTCCAGGGCTCTCACGCGCGCCTGCCAATAGCTATGTACACAGTTAGCACCGCCACCACACAGCCCACAAATATAAAGTCTCACCCAGCGCCGTCTGAGACGAAAATAACCCTTAAAACACTAAGCCCACATTTAGTCCTTTCCGGCTGAGGTATTTCCCAGACGGATGGGACAGCCCGCCGCACAGGGCAAAGGGAATGGGGGTTTACTCAAGAAGCGCCGACGGGCCGGGCGGCGGCGGCGGTGGGATTTGGGCGACTAGTGTTACGACAATTAGTGAGATGGGGCCGACACCGGCGGCTGGCCGCCTGCCGCTCACCACGGGCCGCGAGCTGCTCACGCCAACACGACCTGCTCACGTTCTGCTCAGCAGCCAAAACAAGACGACAGCGATCCGTACTCAGCGCCCGGCCGCTACTGTTTGTTAGAATCACAACGATAGGCGATGAGCAACGCACCATTTATCATGCCGAATTGTTTTAGCTTCATCACCCGAGAGGGTTTCAGAGTTTCACACGCGTGCATTGAATATCGGAGGTTAGGCAATGAATAATACACACATATCAATTTGTTTCACCGTCTATTCTTTATTCGTACCTTTAGACTCGGTTAATTTGCTTCTAATATCAATAATTAGCACCATCTTTATTGTGAAAATCAATCTCTAACGAAACTAATACGGAACGATTTTCACATAATTTGATCCATTATCTTAATCAACAAACGTGTCTTTGGCACATGGGCCTTATACTTTTAAGTATGGCAATTTCTATGAAAGCATGAAATAATGAGACACAACTTATAACATTATCTGCCTTTCCAGAAAAATTAGAAAAATGTATATAATATATAATATGTCAATCGGACCGATTTTCTATATAATCTCGACTATTAGTACAGTTGTTACAAATGAAATACAATGATGATGATGATATACATGCAGAATCAATGTATCGATGCTGCTTTTTTTTCTTTTTATGGGGGGGGGGCTGGTTTTGGTTTGTTCAGACATATTATTGAACTCCAATCCACGGAAAGAGCTCTTTGGTGGCTCTTAAACACAATTTAATGTATTTATCCTTGAATATAGGCCATACATCGTAACACTTTTTGAGCATGGGGATGGGACGTCCCAACAGATTTAGACAAAAAATACAGCACCAAGTCCAACCTTTTAAAATAGCTTTGTGCTAAAACATGCAATTCATGACTGATGGAGATAATGTGTTGGTGAACAATAAAAATCGGTGTTTTAAAAGTATGTCCTCGGTTATAGGATAAAAATGAACACCCCTATAGTGTCGGGCAAATTCATTGCTGCCTCAAAAATATGGACACTTAATACTAAGTTGCGCATTCTAGTCTATTTTGTTTTTCTTCTCCCACTCGCGGACATCCGTTGACGTTTGAATCATACAGTAGAGAACGAACGCTAGTGTAAATGTGGAGACAGGCCAACCTGAAAAATAAAATACAAATCGTTATAGCACAAGGCTTATATATAACTTTATATGTAAACACTATTCGCAGAAAGAGAATCCAATAAAGGCCCTCATTTCCACTGATGTAAAGAAAAGAGAACAAACAAGCCCGACATTATACTGCACATGTCTCCAGAGAAAAATAGAAACATTCGGATTGACTGTCGTTCATTTTCTTGGAATTCTACATACTTATTTGGCGGCCAAATATAAGTAATCCGAGAGGACGCTCTATTTGTGAAACTCAGGGGGAGGGGATGGGTGTGAGCACTAAAATTACTTATACCTGAAATCTGTGTAATAACAACAACAGTCTGTTCATCTCAAGGCCGGACCTCAATTTTTGGGAGACACAATATATACCAATTCAAATCTAAAAAACAACAAGCAATGTCTAGATGGAAATTTAATACTATGACCTTTTCATCAAAAAGCCTCACAGTCGTATGTTTTTCTGTAACTGACTTATTAGAGGTAAACACCATAGGCCCACAAACAATATAAATTGAAGAATAACTACTGTTTATTTTTTTTATCTAGACAGGCCTACTTTGTCTTATATAGAAAAAAGCATCATTCCAGCAGGTTCGCAATGAATCCAGCTAAGCTTCTTCATAAAATTTGTTTTGCTTTCATCCCAACGCCTGACACCAAGCGCTTTTCCGTGGGTTGTGGTGAAATTACCACCGAATCCACTTCACTTAGCTCCAATAGACGTACAAAAACTGCAGACAGCACTTGCAACCTCCCTACTCAAGCGAAATTAGATTTGCCGCGGGCGGGTAACGCTATACGTCCGCGCGGACCTGTTTCAAGTCTGTGCCACCAATGGGCTAGAGTCCCAGTGACGTCACAAGAAGTGCCTCCTGATGGAGGAGTGGTTTTCCATTGAATCCGGTGTTATTTGTTAAACGAGAAACGGATTATTTTTCCATTCGAAATAGTAAAAGTTCAACTGTTTCCTCTGCGCCGATTTTTTTTTCAAGCTCGCGGTTCTGCAAGGTCTCCCAGTACAGAAAATAGGATGAATTGGTAAAAATATGATCTTTTCATTGATAGATTTGCTAATTTAGAGTCTGTATTATTGTAAACCCCAGTTGTAATAAGATACATATGTGCAACACATGGCACCAGGTTCCTCATTACAGCCAGTCTCTTTGCTAATCATTTTACACCATACCATTTTTTTCCCGGAAGACGTGGGTTCTTCAAAAGTTATCTCACACACTGCCGAGACCCGTTATAGATAGGTTGTATACATTTGTATGCAGCCCCAGTTGAAATAGGCCTACATGTGTATACAGTCATTGTTTCAAAGAATGCAAAGAGCCTAGCCTTCAAACCTTACTAAGGTAAGGTTTCAAACCTCAGTATCAAAGTGGTAGGCTCATCTCACTAGGTTTTGCTTTATGTGATGACCATGCCTAGGTTACATTAAATGTAACCTAGGCATGGTCAAATTTTGAAGTGTGCCGTTACCAAGAAAACAACTCTGCTCCGAAAGTTGTAGCCCGATATAGCCTTGTGGTCTCATGGCCTTTCATAAAGTATGGCCAACGTAATCTTCACGTGTACCTGACAGGTAAGTTAATGCCCATCCGACCACCCAAAGGTCTTGAGACATCGATGGCAGGAACAAATCCATTGAAAAAACTGTACCTCTGTTTCTCATATTTAAACAAAACCCCTTTTATTGCAATGCCCTAGACACATATTATGAAACAGTTTTTCTACAGTTTACCTTCATATCACTGGTTCCTGCTGTCCCCTACAAACCCTACCATCCAACAGGCGCGTGCCCTTTTTTGCAATGCCGAAGACACATATTTTGACACAGTTTTTCTACAGTTCTGACATTTACCTTCATGTCAGTGTTTCCTGCTGTCCCCTACAAGCCCCCCCCCCCCCCTCCCAACAGGCGCGTGCCAACCCACCCCAAACCCGGGTAAGGGGTGACCAGGTCGGCACACAGGGGGCTGTTTAAGCCCCCCTAAAACACTCCTTAGCACAAAACAGCAGCGGCCGTTGTCTGCGCGGTTGTCATCGATCCTCGGCCCATCTGCACGGTCTCAAGGGGATCGATTCGTGTCGGCACGCTTATCGTGCGCTGTACGTGCGGCGTACGTGCCCTCCTGTGCCCGTACACGGACGGGCCTCTCGGGTATGGGGCATCTTCATACGGGTCCAGTTTTGGGAGTTGGCAGGGCGCGTGTGTTGGGGGAAACGGGGTTGGACTGTTTAACTTGGATACATACCTTAGACTGTTATGATTGAAGACAAGGGTACAAAGACCGACTTCGTCTATAGTAATACATGTATTGCCATACTCTGTGTGCAAATGGTTATATTCTTGATTAATTTGTACTGCCATACTATGTGTGCAAATGGTTATATTCTTGATTAATTTAAGTTTCCCGAGGATCAGGAGCGTCATATTCGGTGATATTAAAGAGATGCGGGACTACATTTTGTACATAATTAGATTTAAGTGTTTGTACTCATTTCGGAATATCAGAAACTTCTGATCATCACTATTTTTTCTATGATCCACATTCACCTCTCGTTCTCTCTGAATAGTAACACGAAAGATAATCTTATTTAAAGAGTTTCCAAAAGCATATTGCCAAAAGGGTTTATATTCAGGTAAAATCTCTCCTTTTATCACTGTATAATGCACTCAATGTCTTAAAATGTGCTGTCCAAGTACTTGAATTACATGTCCAGGTAAAAGAGGTCGGACTTAAAGGTCACTGAAACCGGAGTTGAATGCAACTCTCATAGAATTGTTTTGAATATGCCCTCAAGAAATATATTTTAAAAAGTATGGCTATGTAATGTATAAATGAAAAATAGCAAACTATCAATTTATGGCGATTATACAGTTCGCCAAGGAGATAAGCCTAAGACAAATATCCTTTTAAAAAGGCCATAGGCCGAGGAGGTGCTAAAACTTGGTCTCTTTTACTGGCACAATGTTCTGAGCGTTTTATTGCCAGAGTCGAAGAAACTGAACGGGACTGGCTATTTAAGGATGTAGCAAAGCTCATGGAAAAAGGCTTTCAATCTTTGCAATGTCTCTGAGCTAGGCTAGAGTTCTTGCTTTTTTAATTCAGAGGAAATTCACTGTCAACTCTGTAATCAAACTGCGTTGATTTCCCTTGTAGAACCTAGGATCCGCTTGTTTGAATTCCCCCTGATATTAATCACAACTGGCAAAAACTATGATTTTCCTACTGCCTAGCTACAAAGTCATCATAAAGTATGTATCAGTAAGAAAACGAAACTACCATCAAGATGGTGACAGGACTTTTACCCCCGGACCTTTGCCCCCCAGACCTTTGCCCCCTGGACTTTTGCCCCCTGGACCTTTGCTCCCCTAGCCATTTACCCACCAGGTCTTTAGCCCCACAGGCTTTTGCCCCCCGGACCTTTGCCCCCTAGGACTTTTGCCTCCTGGACTTTTGCCCCTTGCAAATCAAATTCTTTGGTTATTTATCCTTACTTACTTTCTCCACTTAATATGATATTAAATTGTGCAGCGATACCTGAACCAATTTATTTATTTCGGAGAGGCGTGACGTCATCGCCCCCCGTAACCATCGCTACGGAGATTGTTGTACCTCCACTATATAAATCGCCCGAGCTTGACCGTTGGTCATTCTCGTTCTAACCACCAACGATTTACCATCGCAGCAGAATTTTAAGAGAGATTATTTGAATTTCTCAGCGGTTTTAAGGGGTTTAAACCGTATTTTTGCTACACATCATTCCAAGAAATAATTAATTGGACTTACCGAAGATGAGCAAGAAGAAGAATTTCTGTAAAAAGTGTCAGACTCGACACATCGCCCCGACGGGGAAGAAATGCAATCGCCTGCGGACGAGCGATGATTCTGCACCGGGCGGGTCGGATGACCTGTTCGGCGATGGTGGTGGTGGAATTGAGATGGGGAATAGCCTTTTGGGCAATTTCCCGGCGGCGATCCAATCGCCTCCGAAGGCTGCGGAGACTGGAGTCCTCAACAGCAGGATGGGCGTAATGGAGAAAAACATCTCTAAACTCGTAGGCGCCGTCAACCGGTTAGCGGAGAAGCAAGAGGCGGCGATGGCTCCTCCCGGAGACGATTCTGAGGATGACAGCGATGGATGGACAGAAGTATCTCCGAGAAAGTCCAGGCCTAAGACGAAGAAGAGGGGGAAGATGCAATCATCGCCAAAGCCGGTCAGCCCCGCCGCCGAGTCGTCGAGCGATGAGTCGAGCCGCTCCAGCGATAGGTCCACTTCACCTACAAAAGACAAAGGTAAAACAAAGAAATACGCCCAGAAATTGTATTGCAAAAGCGGCGATAAGCCTAAGAATGTAGAGGAGGTGTTGCTGGTTGGTTTAAAAACAATCGAGAGATTAATTTTGGATAAAAAAGATCCACTCCCCGCTGTCAAGCATGTAAAACTATTGACAGAGAAAGCCTCTAAGCGATTGTACACGTTCGACACTTTTAATCAATATGATATCTCAGTAAGGGAAAGGGCTGGGAGGCTGGGACACGATGAATTTGGCAATTTTGACCAGGAGGAGATAATGTCATCTTTTTCCTTCGACAACACTTCAAGGCAGGTGTCGGTAGCAAATCTGGAGGGGGTTACAAAGGTAAACAAAACCAGGGAGGTGGGAGGTCCTACTCCGAAAAAATTTGTTTTCGCTTCAACTCAGACAGCGGATGTTATGGCAAATGTAACCTCAATCATGCTTGTATAATCTGCGACAAGAAAGGACACAGCAAAAAAGATTGTGGTCGGGCAGGAAGCGATAAGAAATAGGAATTAGCTTTCAAATCTGAGAAGATTCCAGACGGTAAACACTTATCTGACAGTGACGTCACGGGTACATGGGTTTCTTCTCAGTCGCGGGCGGGCTCGCTAGCTCAAAGTGTTAAATTATACAGTAAATCCAGAGATCCTGGTCGTAATGGTGGTTTCCTCCGTGTCTTAGAGGTAGAAGGTATTAATCCAGTCGAAGTAAACGACGATTCGTGTTGTATTTCAAATATTATCTCCAGTATTGGTACGATCGGTACACGCCGGTACTTTGCATCGCCGGGGTCAAGCCCGGGTCAAAGCACCGATACCGCTGACGTCACGGGTTTCCGTGTCGAAAGTACACAGGCGGTGTCGGAGCAGGAGGACAAAAATGTCAATCGACAAGGTAACTTTGTTCAAAATATAGAATGTCTAGCCGATACTTCTTGTCTAACGGTCGATAGGGATGGAGATAATGTCCTTGCCGATGTGTATTCCAAATTTGAGGAAAATCTATCGGGTAGATCCAGAGATATTAAATATTTTGAAAATAATCTTCTGGTCTCGGCGCAATCGCCGAGTGGTCAAACTGTCAATGTATTCGAGAAATGTGCACGGGGTGAATGCACATGCGATTATTATATTAATGGTGCATCGGCGCAACTCAGGCCTTGTAGATTCGAATATCTTTTGTCATTGGGGTCTGATGAGTGTAAAAACAGATTTAGACCTATGGTTGATGGTATAACAGATGGTTTCAAAATTGTTGATGAAACGGTGCCAAGCGGGGGTCTGAGTTATGATTGCAGAAATTACAATTCTCTTTTTGAAGGTGATAATCGAAAAAAAATGGACAAAATTATTGGCAAAGAATTGGCTGAGGGTTACCTTAAAATAGTACAGGAAAAGCCAGCTTGCATACATTCTATGGGAGCAGTCCCAAAACCGGATGGTAACATAAGACCAATAACAGACTGTAGTATGCCTGAAAAAATCTCAATAAATAATTTCTGTGAAAATATTATTGAGGAATTTAAATATAAAAGTGTAGATAATGTTGTGGCTTTGTTAAATCCAGGAGACTATATGGCTGTGGTTGATATTAAATCAGCTTACAGGGCAGTACCTATTTACCCAGACCATCAGAAATACTTGGGAGTTAGATGGGAAATTAATGGTAAAACTGAATTTTTACAGGATTCCCGCTTGGCATTTGGTCTTAGACTAGGACCCATGTATTTTAATGAAATTTCTGAATTTATATATCATATTTTGTCAGATATTTATGGTATTCAAACAGTAAATTATTTGGATGACTTTATAGTCATTGGGTCAAGTCTAGAAGAGGCAACCTGGGCTCAACAGGTAGTTATAAGGGTCTTAAGATACATAGGCTTCCATATAAGCTGGGGGAAAGTGACCCCACCATCACAGGTATGTACCTACCTGGGCCTGGAAATTGATTCAATTAAAATGGAAATTCGCCTTCCAAAGGAAAAGTTAGAAAAACTAAAAATTTTAGTGGTAAAATACAGTAAAAAAGCTACTATTGGTAGGAAGGAGTTGGAGAGCCTAGGAGGCCTTCTGTCTCACTGTGCTCATGTAGTGGATGGTGGCAGAGTGTATTGTCGTAGGGTTTATAACCTTTATAAAGTCCTTTTAAATAATAATTTAAAGGCTATTAAAATTGGCCAAGCCTGTAGGGACGACTTAAATTGGTGGGAAAAATTTTTGGAAAATTTTAATGGTAAAAAGCAGATAGAATACAAAGAATTTCCATACCCTATGGTATCAGACTCATCTATGAGAGGCTTTGCAGTGTATATGGGTAATGACTGGAGGGCAGGTAGCTGGGACAATAGCATTGTTCTCCCACTTTCAAGTTGTAATCATATTTTGCAAGCACCTACAGATATTATATATGACCAAAAAAATATTAATGAATTAGAATTATTCCCTATAGTACGTGGCCTGCAAGAATGGCTGAGCCAACTGGCAGGTCACAGTGTAAATATTTATACAGACAACACTCAAGTATTTCATATGATAAGAAAGGGGATAAGTACTAATCCTACGTGCATGAGTTGGTTAAGGGAAATTTTTTGGATCTGCAAAATATATAAAATAAGACTGGTGCCTCATTACATTAACACAAAAAATAACCTGGTGGCTGACACTTTGTCACGCCTTTTATATTTTAAAAGTGAGGACGCAGTTAAAAAGTGCATTTTGGGTGCGAATTTGTGTTGCGCTAACGCTATTTTTGACTTTTGCAGAGGAAATGTGCCTAATGAGGCGAGTGATAGCGTTGAAAAAATCCGCCGTAGGGAAAACAACACAAAAGTTAAGGAGGATGCAGTGGAAATGTTATTTGAAGGTATGTAAAAAATTTCACTGGCAGCCTCTTAAATGTAACTCTAAACAAGGCTGTTTATATATATCTTACCTATCTAAATTTATGAAAGCATCCTCCGTTATTAATTATTACCAGGCGGTAATTTATTATCACAATGTAAGGGCCAAGCCAGTAGCAGGCTGGTCCGATGTAAATGTAAAAATGGTTGTAAAGGGAATTAAAAATTCCAATTGTAATGAGGTGGATAGTAAAGAACCACTGAAAGAGAAGCATTTAGAAAAATTGTATAGGAAGGTAGATTGGTCCGACCAGTTAGGGATATTGGTATATATTGTAATTGTTTTCCTATTCAGGACTTTACTCAGAGTAGGACACACTGTGAGGTCGGAACATATGCTTCTGAGAAAAAATGTTATTTTTCATAAATGGGGTTGTATTGTAAAGGTTACATCCTCAAAAACAAAAAAGCCAGGCCAGGTACATGAGATACCAATAAATAGATTAGAAAATAAAAGAGTCTGCGCTGTGTATTTATTGGAAAAATTATTTAAAATTCATCCAAAGTCCAGGGATGATCCATTGTTCTCCACGGAAAAAATTGGTTATTTATCTTACACTGTGGTTAACAAACAATTTAAACAAATGTTGTCAAATTCAGAAATTAAGGGTAATTTTTCAACCCACTCTCTAAGGAGGGGTGGCACCACAGACTTGTATAATAAAGGTGCTTCTTTAACCTATATTAAGGAGAGAGGCCAATGGTCATCTGATTGTATTTACAAATATATTAGGCCCTCAATCTCCGATAAAATTAATTATGATAAATTTTTATCACTACGTTAGGTAATTGATTTGGAGGTTTTGGATTAAAATAAATGTAATTTATTATATGTCCAAATCAATTTACCTCTTTGTTGTTCTGTATTTGTTCTAAGTTGTTCTAGCCGCGACGTAAATGATATTAAATTGTGCAGCGATACCTGAACCAATTTATTTATTTCGGAGAGGCGTGACGTCATCGCCCCCCGTAACCATCGCTACGGAGATTGTTGTACCTCCACTATATAAATCGCCCGAGCTTGACCGTTGGTCATTCTCGTTCTAACCACCAACGATTTACCATCGCAGCAGAATTTTAAACTTTAGAATTATTGTTACAGGAAAGGATTAAAATAAATGTAATTTATTATATGTCCAAATCAATTTACCTCTTTGTTGTTCTGTATTTGTTCTAAGTTGTTCTAGCCGCGACGTAAATATAATTATTTATTGTCATGTTTAAGTATTTAAATTGCTTTATAAACAATCAATTTTTTATAGATTTATTCTCCTATTTATCAAATACAATATTCAAGACCAATGTTCACCATATAAAATAAAAAACTTACACCTGGTGGGATCCGTGCTTTACAAGGCTTCTCCCTCGTCTCCCCCTTGCTGCACCTCCCAGCCCTCTCCTGTGCCTCTCGAGGCTTCCTGCCCCTCCTACTGGTAAAATACTGACACCCCTCCCCATTCCTGGCCCTCCCCTGTCTCATCTCCTTTGTTATATTTTACAAGGTGACAAAGGCCTTTTTAGGGTTCAGTGACATGTAATAATAGATTTTCCGAGATTTTTATTAAATTATTTGGGGGGCAAAGGTCCGGGGGGCAAAAGACCTGGGGGGCAAATGGCTAGGGGGCAAAAGTCCAGGGGGCAAAAGTCCGGGCAAAAGACCTAGAACCCAGCAAGATATAGACGATAATGATAGATATTCCCTCCCTGCCTTCTAGATTTGAATTGGATATCTATGCGAGCTAAACTTTGTATATTTTCTGACTTGTTGCTGAAAATGGAAGAGGCTGACAATTATACAGGAGAGGCTGGTATCGATCTATCCCCATACATTAGGCCCAAACCCCATCATCTCGTGTATCGTGGTGAATCTGGTAAAAGCTGCGGCAACAGCTGGTCCTTTTAACCTTCATTCTAATTGAATAACTCGTAGCATGATTGACATCCTCGTCAGGCAATTTAAGCATTTTTGTAGCATGCCACTTTAAGGTTTTTCTCGACGACATTCATGTGGGCGCCAATAGTAGTACTTCGTTCGATTGCCAGACGATTCTCTCTATTCACCTTTGTGTGGCAAGCCTTTACCCTTCAACTCGTAAAATAACTTCCCTTTTCTTCTATAGGATAGTTTGGTGAGCTGAAAGTTTGGGTGTAAAACCGTAGCGGGATCTAAGGTAACAGTACGGCAAAGTGAAGTTGAATCACCATAGATAATTAAAAAAATAATATACACCCTACAACCACACATTTAATCAAGGGAAGCCTTCATTTACCCCTTACTGGATAGACATAATAGGCTAGAGAAGGACTTTCTCTTAAAGGTTTGTACACATTGCGATCAGAAAAGAAAGAGAGTCTTTAGACTAGGAATAATACCGGTAGATTGTCCTGATTCCGTGAAAAAAGACTTTTTATACAAAGCAGCTCGATCCAGCTACATCATGTGCTTACGTTCCAGGAAGGCACTCAGAGAAGAGAAAATCGTTTTGACGGAAGGAGTAAAATACTTAATGTCCTATCATTGAGATAACTACTGCATGATTGCTTACACAATATGACACTCTCCAAATCACAGGTTTACATATTTTCCGAATTCTCATGTCCAGAAGCTATTGCTATGTTTTAATCGCAATAAAATCCCATTAAGTACCAGCGTTCAAATACTGGTACAAAGTGTTCTCGGTCAAAAAATGCCGATCATATAAAAAACACGTTGAGAACTTTTAGGTCTTTGCTTAGTAATGTGTGTCAAGTGATTATACTCTTTCAGGATTCTAAGGAACGATCAAGGAGCGGATGTGGGCCTTTAAGACCAAGGATCTTCAGCTTTCAGAGTGGTATAAGGCATGACATCATTAGGTCTGACCGCTCCTGTTGGCGTACTGCAGTCCGTACAGTGGACTTCACACGGGGTAGGGCCGGAGAGGGGAGGTCCCGGCAGGACGTGTGGCCGGCCAGGACAAGGTCCGGCTGACATTTAGCGGTCATGTACGGGGCAGGGGGCGGCTGTCATCGCCCCGAGTAGTGGTCCCCCGCGTCACATCCTCTGCCCCTGCCTCCTCCCTCCTCCCCATACCACAACTCATCCCATCCGCACGTCAACGCATACTCTACCAGAGGGGCCTGGATGAAAGGTCGCTGGGGAACCGGGGAAAATAATTAAAAAATACCATTTGTTTGATAATGAGACGCTCACCAGGGTTTTGTTTCTATAGTTCGTATAGAACGAAATAATGTCCTTGTTATGCATTGCCCATGTATATCAAGGAGGGACAGTCATTATTTTGGGTCTCTTCTCTCTTTTGATGGTCAAATTGTGAGACAATAATTTTCAGTGACTGAGTGACTTTAAGCCATCTTTTCACATACTACACAATTTCAGGACAGGAGTGCTGGAGCACTGATCAGTAAACTGGTGTCTTTTCTCAATGATCATTATATCATTATATGAATATTCGGAAATATCTGCATCAAACTTTGATGCAGATATTTCCGAGTATTCATATATTCATTGCAGAGGGAAAAAAGAAAAGATATTGTGATATTTCTAAAAAAAAAAAAGGTGACAGTTATCAATCCTGCTATTCTTTTAACATTGTATAAAAAGCACCGTACGTGTTGCGTTCAATACATACGTTTTTGTTCACTCTGACACAATAGTACTGATACTATCTAGTCCCAAACCTTTTTGTGACAGTCTATCAATCATTTCTGTTGTGCTGAAGCCTGTGTTAAAGTAATGCAACCTTTGAAGGGTAATCTATCTCCACAGTTATGTTCAATACGAAAAGCGATACGTTCCACGAATATATTGAACATTATGTATTCAATGTAATATGTTCAACACATGATATATCGCACTATTCACAAGAAAAAATGACACTTTTACAGGTGATTGCCTTGTAGAGTTAACCGTTCCATATACCGCCTACGGGAGACATCTACGACCATCACATATTTCAAGGGTAACTATTAACAAGCAGCAATCGATATCGCGATTTCTTATCATGGATGGTGGTTCGCAGTTTCAAAAGGTCTAAATTGTATATTTGCTCAATGTTTTTCTCTTTTAACAATTATATGGCTTTGCCAGTTTACGGGACAACCCTATTGCTTAAAGGGACATTTTTAACCATTGCATATCCCGATAGACAATGCGATATTCTGGCATGGGCTATGTGTCAGTTATGAACTGCTGAGATGGCAGACTACCAACTGTTTCATAACCAAAAGGCGAATACGGAACGTGTGGCATCACAGGCCATAGATTAACCTTTGTGACATCAACAAAGTCCTTAACTAGACTTTGTGACATAACGCAAACCTAATTGCGTGTTTGAACATGTATAGTTAAGTAACCTTAATATGTAATAGGGAGAGGCAGGGTGAGTCGTGGTATCAGATGAGGCACTCGCGCTACCTTAAGGCGATGCGTCAATATTAATTACCATAATAACGAAGTGCAAAATTAATACGAAATCTAACCTAAAGTTGGGTCATGTCAGAGAATACAAAATAGCTATAACGCTTACATTCCATGAAGCAAATTTCTTTTACCTGATAACATAAACTTGCTCCAAACTAGAACAAATTTGCTCGATGTGATATCAAACTCGTATTTAGTAAATTTATGATTTTGTCCTGTAGGGTACGCTTTTTCACTTGGACTAGTTCATAGTAATGCATAACTTCTTCCCTTTTGTCTGTTTCCAAATCAAATCTCGGATTACAATATGCGTTTTTGTGTAGTTGCAATTCTCATTTCTGGGTAAAACTAACTCTTTATGTACATAGTAATTTTGCTTTCAACTATCCTTATATCACAATGATTATATCTAGCCAATAATCAAGTCGATTATTTGAAAATGACTGCATGGTACACTCTTTGGACTATATCGTGGCCCCTATCAGGTATCAAACCTTAGCCTGGCTATATCTCGCTTAAGACTACAGATATAGATCACCAACGTATTATCAAGGTCTATAATAGTTATTAATACACTGACCTTCTAGGAGGAGTCGTTGGGCGATGACGCGGCCCACGGGGATGCCGCCGAAGAAGGTGAAGATGGCGGCGGAGGACATGGCGAGGTGGGGGATGGCCAGCACCCCCTTCAGCCGCCGGACACAGGAGGGGGAGAGACGGCCGTACTGAAACCAACCAAATCATACAACCATCAACCAGGGGTAACAAATATGTACTGCAACCAAGAAGGTATGTACACAACCATCAACCAGGGGTAAGAAATACCCGCTGCAACCAAGAACTGTTGCGGATTTGGGAGTGAGCGCGCGCCCTCTTCTTTTTTCTGTGGCCAAATTGAGCTTTTTTAATGTAAAATTCTGAAAAATTGGGGGTTCCCCCCCCCTTTCTAGTAGCTGACTAGTGCGCCCCAAAAGCTGGATCCGCCACTGAAGAACGTACACAACCATCATCCATGGGTAACGAATACAACATAAAATAGTAGTTATGGGTTGCACTCCAAGGTATGTCTTATAATGAAACACTCAAGAGTAAGGGGTTTATAAGCATTCATGAGCTGCGGGTAGGGAGGAGCTAAACATAATATGTTGGTAAATATGCGCAAAGTTATAAATGTAGGCCTATAATTTGCATGTCAGGACTGGAGCGTTTCTAATTGATGAAAGACCCCAGACGTACAAGTTAATGTGGGTTGGTGTTCTCTAACAGGTTCCGTAGTTCATTTCTCTCTTCCGTCGATATGAAAGTCTGCCTTACTGGTATATAATTAGAACACGTTCCTAGTCAATAATCTAATAACATTTATTTATGGAAATACCTAAAACTATGTGAATTCTTATCTAAAGATTAGTGGTAGTATATTAAGAAAGAGACATAATTACCCAAGCCATTTCGACCGTAAAGGTCTGCATGGTCTATAGTTATATTCTAATTTTCTTTTGCAAGCGACCTTTAAAATTAAGCAGTAATCTGTAATGAAAATTGAATGCTATATTATGTTTCATTTCGTCATGGGCTTCTCATTTCCTGAATCTATAAGAGCAATTCACAGTCTTTTAATTAATAACTTCATAGACGGACGTGTCATCTTCCACGTGAAATGCGTCTATATGAAATGAATTAACTAATTATCTAAACGTTTTGCCTTGCAGGATGGACTTTAAGTGTTAAAAATAAAAACTTTGTGAGCCGTCCCATCCTTCCGAACGATGCTGCTCAGAAAGTTATTTCTGACCCTTGCCTCTTCCATTTGTCTGGAACACCTGGGGAGGACGTGACTCCAGGTGTTCCTACAGGTGTGACTACTCGCCTGACTGGACTTCCTGGAGCAGGTTTTTCACAGAGGTACAGAGCGATGACTTATATAATTAGAATGCGCTCGGGACACTTTTATGTATAAAAACAAGGACACAGGTAAAATTATGGAAGAAAAGTATCGGTTAGAAGACCGAAAGAGCTCCGGCTTATTCGTCTTCTTTTTCTATATATGAAAGTAATTGTTGATGAGATATGGGGATATGAATACGAGCGAATTATCGATCGATTTAAGCAAAAAGATGCACACGCGAGCCCGTCGCCATTCTCCTCTATTATCGTTCACCTACACGCAGAGTTAACTAACCTTCTCTTCGATGCTGATTGAATATATCGACATAATTCTTCATGATATATCGACCCAGACCAGCTCAGAATACTAATAATCCATGGTATATACTCCATAATGCTTGACGATGCCGATTTAAGGCGTAAAAGGCGATCAATCGCAGAAGACGGCTACACGTGTCCTGACCGGGACACGCCATCTTGGCCTCTGTCTGAGTGGAGGATGACCGTGTCAATCCGCGAGCTGCACAGCACCCGGAAGGGATTGTGCATGGAAAATAGTGCGACGAATTTCTATATTTTCTGGTTAATATTGATTCCTTCTTCCTAAAACACAATGGTAACATCAATAAGATATCGACATAAACCTATATGACACGTTTAGTCGACTGAAACGCGCGAGAAATAGGCGAAATAGGCGAGCATTCCCGGCTGACTTTCCGATCAGAGACCGGGGTCCGCCTTGCTCGCCGTCATCACGCTCATTAACATAATCACACTACACGACACATCCTGAATGCTATAGGCCTTTGAATGCTGAGGCGTCGATGTTATACAGTTTGACCGCTGTCATTCTCCTACCCGATCTCGGCTAATGCTTTGTCAATGGTCAATTTCTGGTATAGACTTCTCATAGGGATAGCATTGCAACCGGAAGCAGGTCTAAATTTGTGATCTTGTTGCCGCTGGTGCTGGTATCGTTCAATGGCGTTTGGGCCTAAATGACCAAGACAACACTCCGGGTTTGACCAGAGACGACGGCAGCGACTGCGATGCCGGAGAACAATTATGAAATTGTTCCTCCCTATTTGTATGTAGACACAAAGATGGGTTTTGTCATTTTTGTCATGTCTAATTTTGTTACTCATTGATTTTCTGCACCCAACGTCAGCGAGGTCAAGTACTATTTATTACAATGGCAAACATTTTACAAGATTGTTACTAGAAAACAGGATGAACGACACGTGGAAATTATCTTTAGTGTGCATTCTTATTTGTGGGTTACAAAATCAGAATCGTTTTGTTCTAATGATATCATAAAGGCTGGTCACTAATTGCAATTTGAATACCAAGGATATTTGTAGGTTGCTGATTACATACTATTGGTTATCAAGTTAACTGCAGGTTATGGTACCAGTATAAACAAGAGAATATATATATTTTAGTCCTTTGGACTGAAAAAAATTGCTTTGGTGGTGAAAAATAATCATCTATACTGATCAATGACTTGTGATACCACTCTTGCTGACCAGAGCAGACAGGTACTGGTAGGGCAAAGTACTTGCAGTCTGAGTCCAAAGCCCTCCCCACAAGCATTTTTTTTTTTTTTTTTTTTTTTTTAGATACTTTATTTCACAACTGGATACAATTAGCAAGTAATTGCTAGTTTTCATTGTATAAACCAGTATACATTTTCATATAAATGTCCTACATAATATAAATTGACATGAGAAATCGGGTGGTGTGAACAGAAATATACAAAAATTAAATACTTGTAATTACAAAGATTCATCATAATAAAAAAAAAAAAAAAAAAAAAAAATCATTAACTATTAGTAACCAATAATATCTACTATTTCAAATATTTAATTAGGAAATCAGTACCTCTTATAAAATACCTTTACTGGATAAATAACAAATACTTTTTATCAAGAAAAAGGAATGAACAAAGCAATGATAAATCAACATAAACCACATACCAAACATACTATGTACAATACTAATATTATCTAGGGGCGAGTACACACTTAATATTCAACAATTTTACTAATTAATTTTTGTTTCTGTAGCTTTTTAAATTCTGTGTGGTCGGTAATTCCCCTCTCCTCTACTGGCAGAGAATTCCACAATCTAGAACCATAATACAAAACACTTCTTTCAAAACAGATATTATTACTCTTATATTCTCTAAAAATGACCTCATCAAATCTTCTCAATGCCCTATTCCCTGGATCAATAAATTTATTAATTGATCTCCGCTTATGCATATAATTCAATGTATGACATTCCCTACGATCAGATATATAACCAATTTTACAGTCCTTGTGGAGAGTAGCAACATTTGCTAAATGATCTCTCCTAGTACAGATTCTTAGTCCCCTATTCTGTAACTTTTGCAATTTATCTTTGGTTTTAATTGATATCTTATTCAGAAAGATATCACCATAATCAAAATATGGAATGATTTTACTCCTATAAATTGCAAGAGCTTGTTCCATGGAGATATAATGTCTTATTTTAGAAAGTATATAGTTCTTATGTGACACCATTCTTATGCACTCATTTGCATGTTTTTCAAATGTAAAACCATTAACTAGTCTCACCCCTAGATATTTATAATCATTGACATATTGCAAGGGCTGATTTCCAATAGAAACGTCCAAAGACAATGAGTTCTTCAGCATATTCTTCGTACCAAAAACCATCATTTTAGTCTTTTTGATATTCATTGTCAATCTATTTCTTTTACACCATGTATACAACCTAGTTAAATCATTTTTGACAAAGCTATGGCATATCTCTTCATCCTCGTGAGTGCAATAGATAACAGTGTCATCAGCATATAATTTCAATCTGGAGCCCTTTAAGTTATTTTCTAAGTCATTAACATATAATAAAAATAAAGTGGGACCAAGAATTGAACCCTGGGGGACACCACAGGTTACATCTAAATATGGAGAGGTGATACCATTAGCCAAAGTTGCCTGTTTCCTAGCAACCAAATAATTACCCAGCCACTTAATTGTCTTTTCATGAAAACCAAAATTGTATAACTTATTTACTAATACGGAATGGTTAACGGTATCAAAAGCTTTCCGTAAATCAATGAAAGCAGCTACAGTGTATTTATGTTCATTTAAACCAAAAGTTATATCATCTGTAAATTGAGCAACAGTATTTATAGTTGAATTATTTTTACGAAATCCCCCTTGGTTTTCACTAAGTAAGCCATTAAATTCCAAATATTCACTAATCTGGGTATGGGCTAGACGCTCAGCAATTTTGCCTGGAAGTGGTAAGAGTGAAACTGGTCGTAGATTATTTACATCTGATTTATCACCATTTTTCTGCAAAGGGATGACTGTTGCTATTTTCCAAGTATCAGGAAAGGTACATTTAACAAAAGAACAGTTAAACATATATGTTAATTGTGGGATAATCACTTTAAATGTATCCTTCAAAATCCTAGAAGATAGGCCAGGCATTGCACAAGATTTATATATATCGATATCATCAACAGCATTAAGCACATCTTCATAATTTACCACGATATGGCTCATTTCATTCTTCAATACTGTGTGATACCTATCATTGTCAATGGGTCCATCAATATCTGCAGATAATTTCGGGCCTATATTCACAAAGTATTTATTGATAAATTCAGCAGTTTCTTGAGTAGGAATATCAACACCATTATCCTGATCAATCAACCTTATAATTTTAGGGCCTTCAGCACCTGGCATAATCTTAGTAATCTTTTCCCAAAATTTCTTGGAGGAGTTAGCATCTCGTACTATTTCTTCTTGAATATAATTCCTTTTGATTCTTCTAATGGTATTAAGGGTGTAATTACGTAGATGTCTAGCTCTAGTCCTATCCTCAGGATCACCAGATGCTTTAGCTATCCTCCAGGCTTCGTTTTTATCATGCTGCTACTGCAATGGGCCACAGGTAAACAGGTAAGGATGGGAGTGTGTACTTGTTAATCAGGGTACATGGCCACTCCCCATATCAATGGTGCCACTTACCCCTACCTGTAGACAGCCAATGAAGAGAGGGGTGACCAATTGTCTGGCAGTAACAGTTAATGATTGGCAAGTGTCAAGACCCAAGGCCAATCAAGAGATAATTGTAACAAATCTAATCCAAATTAGGAACAAGGCCATGCAAAAGACCAATTTTATGGATCCCTGATTTTATATAATGAAAAACATCTGATGATAAAGCTTTGGGGTCACCCTTACCAATAACCACTATAGGATGCCCCCAAAGCAAAACGGGTTTCCAGCATGCATGCAACAGCTATGCTTATCAACAAACCTCATAGCATGGACGAACCCATTTAATTGCCCAACATAGTTCTGCCCTGATGTTATAATGTTATTTTAATGAACTTTCCATCAATTTTCAGTGTACCTTACCATCAAAATGAGTGCATTCAACATAAATGTTATTGTCTTGATCTCAATAGTCAATTGCCTTTATCTACCACCGCGGAACGACCAAACAAGAGCAATGATTTTGTAATCGAGGTTAAATCCTACTCTTGGTCATCTTTTATTAGCGGTGAAAACTTCGTTTGCGTCTTAACGGATTAAAGTAATTGAACCCCGTCAAAAAGGAAGGTCACTCAGGTGGAATTAAATGCCCGACATGCGCGCGAGGCAAAAACGTGCCATGTATCAAGGGTTTATTACGACGACCTTGGCGCCCGGAGGGGCTGGAATCATCTGGGGAAATCAGCGGGATGCCAGGCCAGGGTGGATGGAGATTACCCCGAGATCCAGATCAAAAAGTTGTCGGAGGGAGGGGGGCTCAATTAGCTCTCTATGGGGGACGATCATGCCGGTTTCATAGAGATATATAAGCGTGATTCTACAAACGATAAAAATGTTGTTGTAAGTAGGGGGTAGATTGGGTGGGTACGGGGGTGTTGGGGGGAGGGGTTAGTGGGGTAATGAGATGAGATGGCTTGTGCATGCCCCATTGGGCTCCCACCTCTCGCGCCTCGCTTTGAGTTGGGAATAGAATGCCCGGATGGAGAATGGCTGAATAAGAGAATGAGGGTAAAACGCATTGCAATGGAGCAATGGGCGGGCGAGGTGGGAGGGTTCGATGGGCGTGAGGGGGGGGGGGGGGGGGCGCAACATGCCTGGGGCCTATAGGTAGGGCCGGCTGGGGGATAGCTTAAAATAATTAAGTCTCACACTTGTGGCATGTGGATCCGGGGCCTGGGCGCTGGGCCCTGCTGCGGAGCGTATAATTGATGGTAACGGGTCGGGCCAGGGGAGGCGCGGAATGGGGCCTCCTGCCGCGCCGACAGGCCGCAATGCAAGCCCGGGGAGCGGGGTCCGCTGCTACAACCTGTCGCTCCGGGGCGATATTCTAAACCCAACCTTTCTGTACCTGGGACTACCCCACCTGATATCTCCCATAAAAACATCGTAAAGAAATAAGCCTTTCTCAAGAGAATTATTATTTTATTTAAGGTGGCAAAAATGCTATAGCTTGATACTTTCTTTGCTTGTATTGCCTGACCAGTTGTAAGCCCACGACAGTTGCTCACAGCGTAAAGATGGTCTACTGCGCCGAACATTATAAGTCATAGCAATATAAGTGGACTGCAAGAATTTGGATATTGACCCAAAAAAGAATTCTAAAAAAACTCGCTGTTCAGTCGGCAATGCAATCTGGGCAGGTGCTTTTCAGCATTTCATAATGGTTTGGCCATCCATTAATCATGTATGCTATGCCTGGAGGTAAATCAAGTTACTGGCAGATTCAGCCATGTCCTCTCTCAAAAGAATGTACAATAATGCTCTTTCGCTTGTTGGCCGCTCTCCAGGTTTATGAATTCTATATGAAAAGCAATTTTACCCATCGGTACCTGCATGCTATATTGCAAACGTATCTGATTGTCAGTCGACTGTTACAAATATACATTTATGCGTTGGGGTTGTACACATTGTACATCTCAAATGGGTCTGTCATTTGTACTCAACCCATACCATGGAGAGGACCTCTATTCAGTGAAGGCCGCGGTTGGTTGCTCTATCTGCTTTGTATTATAAAATGTTTCTGTCTCCAGCTGACACTTGTAAGATCTCTGTGACATGTGGCCCCGGTCGTTAAGGTTAAGTGATGCTTTTCTGAGTGCAGGTTCGTTGACAGCTTCTGATCCCTGCTGTCATACATAGACGCCCCTCTATGTCATACCTAACTGTCCCCCACGCCAGGGCAAGGCGGCGGCAGGGGTCGCCTCATCCCTCCAGGAGGAGGGCTATCGATCAAGTGATCTGGGAATAGTAGCAACATAAAGGTGGGTTGTCCTTGGAATACCCCCTATATCAGTACATTAAACGCGGTGTACTTGAATATGAAGGCTACAGCCCGGCTATTGCCAGAAGCTACTTTTTAATCAAAGGTCATTTTTCACAGCCTCTGACCTCACCGAGATAAATAAAAAAGGAATATGATTTAACTTTGCACCCAATTTAGGACAACTTCACGGATTACCTCGGGCGTTGTGAACTGCGATCATTCGTTCAATAAAAAAAGGGTCAGTTTTTATTTTTTCAATCGTTTCATATATCCTGGTAGGGGTAAGGAATTTTCCTTGTCTGCCCCCCTATCCAGCTTATACTCTGATTTAATCCATCGCCACTATAATTATTATACTTTAGGCTGTATACGGTTGAGCCTCAGTCCTACCCTCTTTCTATTATATGTACTACCCTCGTATTTTGGTCATAATATCCTCTCAGACCTAATGTTAGACATAGAGGCGAAAAATGAACACAGGATAGACAAGGGTTACCTAATATGGAATCAGGTGTAGAAGGTATAGCACCATCTCGACCACAAAATTATGTCTGCACAGTAGACCTGTACTGTGCATACATGGTCCCCTCTATGGGATTTCACTGGTTCCCTCAGAAAATACAACTTCCTGCACAGTTGGGTCTAAAAGACTAAAACAACTGCAAGGTACCTTATATTCATCACATAGGGGAAAATAGTTTATAGTGAGTGCAACACTTTAAGATATGTGTACCTGGATGAAATCTTAGTTTTCCTATACTACTATGTTAAACAGAAGAGTGATGTTGTCTGAGCGGCGGCGGGAGGAAAACTGATTCAGAACCGTTGGTTACCCGGTATTCATAGTGCGTTGTCAGCAACTTGCCTGTCTCTAGGGCAACCCGGAGAGATGACGTCACTGCGCCGCCAGAAAATTCATTTTATGGGTATAACTATACAAATTCCACTTATTTAACCAGAAATCTTTTTTCCTATAGGATGATACATAATATGTGTATTGAAAAGTTGAAATCAGACCGTCTAAATAGTATTTCCTGATAATTTGTTTTTTCCCTTGGTGTCTCCTTTTGCTGGTCTGAGCTGATTGGTGGAAATGAGTTGAATGTCTCTCGATCTTTCCGGTATGAAACACCAGTTTTCCTATACTACTAGGCTAAATGGAATTTAGATATTCAACTATATCAAGATAATTTTTTTCATATTATATGATAAATTTGTATTAAAAGTTGAAATCACACCTTCTTGAGCTTCTTAATGTCTTTTTCTCTTTGTTTCTCCTTTTGCTCTGCTTATGCTGATCGGTGGAAAGGGGTTGATTGTCTCTCGATTTGTAAGGGATATAGGTTTTCTCATTGAGGAGGGCGGTGCATAGCGAGGAGGGGAGAGATAAACGATGGTCGCGCCACTTGTGAACGATACGTCTGTGGGCCCTCCTTTACCCACACATCAAATACTTACACGAGATGGCTGGTTCCTACTCTGCTTTACCAGCAGTTGGGGGACATAAAGGTCTGTCGCCCTCAGACGCCCGACACATGTTCACACGCCAGTCCTCTAGCCAAAATAAAATCTATCCTGACTAATGTGGTACTGACTAGTACAAGTCTTGTGAGTCGTTTGTTTGTTGGGGTAGTTTAACATCCGGTAACCCTACAGGGTTCTTTCCAGACTGCCTTGTGATTAATCAAGCCAGGGATTACTGTTTCTTCCGATGTTAAATATATTCCAAAGGGGGGGGGGGGGGTGGGTGTCACATTTCATGTGAAACGTATGGAGATATTCTCTATTCCTTCCCAGCATTGAACAAGTGATTTCTAGCTTGAAGGTTATTATATTTAGGGATGTAATGGTATTGTGATGAACGGCTATTCAGCCAAAATACATAGAGGTTAAAATAATAGAAATAAGGTAATAATAGAAATAGATGTAAAGAACGAATATGTAAAGAACGAAGAACGAAATAGATGTAAAGAACGAATATGTAAAGAACGAATAACGAATATGTAAAGAACGAATAACGAATATGTAAAGAACGAATAACGAAAACGTAATGGAACGAAACCCAGAAATATGTAAACCGGAAGTGAAATGTAAACCGGAAACGGAATATATAAACCGGAAGTGACGTCAGTTGTAGGTCACGTGACCGAAGGCAGCCAATCAGGGCTGACCTCTCTAGTATATAAAGGGGCGGTGAGGCCCGAATAAACAGAGTTCTTTAACAGTTCTCCTGGTGTCCAGACGTGTCCTCTTTCCTGAAACAACCGCTAAAGATGAGCCGAACAGAGTAATTAAGCCGAAGTTAGGACAAAACAGTCGAAGTTCGAGATAGGTAGTAGAAACATAGGGTAAGGGGCCCGATGGCCCGAAGAACGAGGAACGAGGGAACGGAGTAGGGCACGAAGGCCCGAAGTAGTACCGGAAACTGAGGCGTAGTATGGTACGAAGACATGGGGAGCGGAACGAGGGAGCGAAGTCCGCGGGGACGAGGGCGCGGCATGCTCGGCCCCACGCTACCAAACAATAGGCGACCGTCGGCTCGTCGCCCCCGCGGACCGGAACTCAGGGGTGGACCGCCCCCCGGCCGACCCGTACCCCTACCATAATTTCCCTCCCCCGCAGTCCTCCGTCGACATCGAGTGCCGATTCCCGATCGATTCGCTCAGCCCCCCCTCGTGCGCGAGGCACGACTCTAGAAACACATCTCGGTTCTTGGCCCGGATTCCCCGTCCGCCCCGAGACCCGAACAACCCCCACGTTCCTCTGTTGTAAGAATCGGCAACCCCGACTTACCAGAGAACGTCACACTGGTGGCAGCGGTGGTGCTGAAATAGGCACATACGGACTTGTGGATCTTGGGTGTTTCATCGGTATTGGATACTCATGGCGACTGCGGCAGTCTTCGAGCAGATGGATTCTGACGTCGCCTTCAAGGAAGGTGGGGAGGAGAAAGGAGGTGCGAAAACCGAGACCAAAGGGGAGGACACGACCATCATGGGTAGGCAGTTTAATTTTATGGGAACGTCCACCCCGACGGATGAGCAGAATGTGCGGGCTCAACAACAACAGACCGGTCAGGAAGGAGCGAGTTTGAAGAAGTTCAGTTTACGACCAGAGAAGTATGACGGTAAACCGGATTTCGAGGGATGGATCAACCAGTTTGAGGAGTACGCAACATTGGGACGCTGGACGGCCGAGGAAAAAGCGGCGATGCTTTTTCTCTCGCTGACGGGAACGGCACGAATGTACTTTGTCGGACTCCCGGACAGGGAACGACTCCGTTACTCAGCGAGGGTGGATGCGTTGCGCCGGAGGTTCGGTCAGGAGAAGGACACGTGTAATGCTCTGCAAGAGTTGGCGGGCTTGAAACGTGTAAAGAACCAGACAGCGAAGGAGTTGGCTGATAATGCCCGGCGACTGGCATCGAGAGCCTACTTCTCCAACGACTACGCTAGCCAGGAAAAAGCAGCATTACATGCGTTCCAGGCTGCAGTTGGGGAAGACCTTCAGCTGAAGTGTGCAGAGAAAGGATGCAAGACACTAGAGGAGGCGGTAGAGGTGGTAGAAATACAGGAACGATACTCACGCCGCCTCCTGCGGGCAGTGAAGCCCGAGGAGGACGCCAATACACAGATCATGGCCTTGAACGGTAAGTTGGAGGAGATGATGAAAGAATTGGCAGAAGAACGGGAAGCTAGAAGACAAGCAACGGCCCGGAAGGAGGCGTTTAAGAAGCGAAAAGAAGATTTAGAGTGTCATCAATGTCACCAGAAGGGCCATTTCGCAAGAGAGTGTTCTCAGCGTCAGGGAAACGGACAGTCGCCGTCGCAGTAAGCGCGGGGCCCCCTTCGGGCGCGGCGAGAGAAGTAGTAGGCATGGGAGAATGTGGACTTTATGTGGCCGGGACGGTGGGAGAGAGTGTCGTCCGTTTTTTGGTTGATACCGGATCTATGATCAGTCTGCTGTCGGAACGCCTCTGGAGAGAGTGGGGACGAAAAAGGGAAGAACTGGATGGATATGAAGGACGTCTCTGCTCGGTGGATGGTAGTCCGTTGCGGTGCTACGGATGCACGAACTTGCCAGTAAAATTGGGAACACGCGTGTTGAAGTGGACGTTCATGGTGGCAGACATCGGTAGAGATGAAGGGATCCTGGGAAACGACTTCGCGGTGAAATACCGGCTGACAGTTAAGCCCCACGCGAGTGCCATCTTCCTGCCCGCCGAGGGGGAGGGAGAGGGGGAACGAATCCCGGGAGTAGAACAGAGAACGGATGGGATTCGGGCAGTTACCGTCGGAGGACAGGTCGTGCGAATCGAGAAAACGACGGAAATACCCCCACTCCAAGTGACCCGAGTAACAGTAGTAGCGAGAATGGACATAAGACAGGGTGGACAGCTGGCTGTCATCACCGGCGCTGGATTACCTATGGGACTGGAGGTGATCCCAGGAACGGTGACATTGGGAGAAGAAAATGAAGTTTGGGTGGCCAACCGAGGGACCGAGAGCGCGAAATTGGAAACCGGCGGGGTACTCGGAGAAGCCACCTTCGTACAAGAGGTACGAGGAATAGGAAGTGAAGCAAAGGAACCCCCAGGAGCGCTCGTTGAAATGATAGGGGAGGCTAAGAAAGACCTGACCACGAAGGAGGGCGAAGAGCTGGAGAAAGCCATCATGGCCCGGGAACAAATGTTTGCGACCTCGAAACATGAGTTAGGACGGACAGATTTAGTACAACATCGAATTAAAACGGGGGATCAGATGCCGATCAAGCAGAGGGTCAGACGGTATCCCGCCACCAGGAGAGAGGAAGAACGAGCACTGGTGGAGGATATGTTAAATTTAGGGATTATCCAGGAGAGCGGGAGTGCGTGGAGTAGCCCGACCGTTCTAGTCAAAAAGAAGGACGGAGGAACGAGGTTCTGTATTGACTACCGAAAACTGAACCAGGCTACGAAAGTGGACGCCTATCCGCTCCCGCGGATAGAGGACAGCCTCAACACTTTGGGAGGAAGCCTATTCTTCTGCAGTCTGGACCTCGCAAGCGGATATTGGCAGGTGGAGATGGCACCGGAGGACCAAGAAAAGACGGCCTTCGTGACTCAAGGAGGATTGTATGAGTTTAAAGTGATGCCATTCGGGCTAGTGAACGCCCCAGCCACCTTCGAGAGACTGATGGAAAGAATCCTCAGAGGAATCGTGTGGGAGGAGTGTCTGGTATACTTGGATGACATACTGGTCTTTGGACCAACGTTTAAAGTGACTCTGGAAAGATTGGTACGGGTTCTGGACCGATTGAACGCTGCAGGACTGAAGTTAAAGGCGCGAAAATGTAAGCTGTTCCAGAAGAAGATTCCGTTCTTGGGGCACGTTGTCTCATTCAACGGGATCGAACCCGACCCCGAAAAGTGTCGGCAAGTAACCGAGTGGCCGGTCCCGCGGGATCTCCACGAGGTACGAGCCTTCGTGGGATTATGTTCGTACTACAGAAGGCATATAAACGGCTTCACGGAGTTGGCTGCCCCCTTGTATGAATTGGCAACGAAGGAGGAACCATTCGTGTGGAGCGCGAGACGACAAGAGGCATTTGATGCGATGAAGAAGGCGCTAACGGAGGCCCCGGTGTTGGGATTCCCGGAGGAAGATGGACAATGGTGGCTTGACACAGACGCCAGTGACGTGGGAACGGGAGCCGTGCTATCACAGGAGCAGAGAGGGGAGGAACGGGTGATAGCTTACACGAGCAAAACCCTGGAGTCAAACGAACGAAAGTATTGCACCACGCGGAAAGAACTGTTGGCGGTGGTGCGAGCTTTGAAGCATTTTCGGTGCTACATCTATGGTCAACGCGTGATAGTCCGGACGGATAACAGCGCGGTCAGTTGGCTGCAGAGAAGTAAGGAACCGATGGGGCAGGCTGCTCGGTGGATTGAGATTATCGACTCGCATGATGTGTCGTTCCAACACCGACCGGGCAGGAAGCATGGGAACGCTGACGCGTTGTCCCGGTATCCGTGCAAACAATGTGGAGAGGAGCACGAGAATACCGAAAAAGTGAGAGTAGTGACGCGGGCCCGGGGGTACGAGCCCGGATGGTCCCCGCAGGAGATGAGAGCAGCGCAGAGGAGGGATCGAGATATAGGGCCGATTGTCGCACGGATGGAAAAAGATGCGGACCGGCCAGGTTGGGAGGCCATATCTCCGGAATCCCGGGAAACAAAGATCCTATGGAGGCAATGGGAACGATTAAGCCTCAGGGATGGCGTGCTGCATCGGAAGTACTGGGAACTAGAAGGGCATGGTTGGAGGAACCAGTTGGTCGTTCCCCGAGGGGAACGGGCCAAGTTGGTAAGGGAATACCATGGAGGCGCGGCAGGAGCGCATTTAGGAGTCGCCAGGACGACGGCCCTGTTGGAACAAGGGTTTTACTGGCCGGGACTCCGGGAAGACGTGCGGAAGGAATGTCGAGAATGTGATTGCGCGTTGCTGAAAAAGGGAAGAGGAAGACGGGAGCCGCTACATCAGTACATAGTGGGGGAGCCGATGGAACGGCTGGCCATGGATGTTTCGGGCCCGTACCCAGTCACCAAACGAGGAAATAAGTATTGCCTGATGGTGGGATGCTATTTCACCAAATGGTTGGAGTGTTTCCCGATCCCGGATCAAAAGGCAACGACAGTGGCGAACAAACTGGTTGAAGAAGTAGTAGCACGGTACGGCGCGTTTCGGGAACTACACTCGGATCAAGGCACGAATTTCGAATCCGAGGTGGTGGCTCAGGTCTGTGCACTATTCGGGATACACAAAACAAGAACGACGCCGTACCACCCCAGGAGTGACGGGTACATAGAACGAAGTTTCCGTACTTTGGGGTGTTGTTTGAAAGCCAGCTGCCGAGCGACGGGTCGGGAATGGGACGAGATGGTCCCGCTCGTGATGATGAGTTATAGAGCAACGCCGCAAGCCAGCACGGGAGTGACACCGAATATGATGATGCTGGGCCGACAGACCATGATGCCGCGACAGGCGATTTATGGGAGACCTCTAGGACCAGAGGAGGAACCCCGACGGGTAGGCGACTATGTGGAAAGCCTGGAGGAAGGGCTAGTCGCGGCCTATCGGGAGGCCCGGACGGGGCTGAAACGAGCCGCCATCCATCAGAAACACGAGTACGATGGGAAGGTGACTCGGCGGGAATACCACGCCGGAGAACTGGTCTGGGTGCACGATACGGTAGTGGATAGGGACAAAGGAACGAAGTTGCGATTTCCATGGATGGGCCCTGCACTGATCGTCAAGGTGCTTGACCGAGGACGGGTGGTAGTACGGAAGAAACGAGGGAAACCGGGGGGGGTGGTCCATGTGGACCGCCTGGAACCCTACCGAGGACACGCTGCGCCAGCTTGGATGGTAGCTGACCAGCAAGGATACGAGGCTGCACAGTAAATGCTTGGGGTGGGGCGCGCTAGGGCACGTAAGGAAACGGGGCACCCCTTTTTGTGATGAAGTCGTTTTCGTGTCTCGATTCCGCAGGTGGAAGAGGACCAAGGGAACGACCAAATCGGCGCTACACAAAAAGGCTTTGGCCAAAAAGGACTGATCAACCTGGGGCCATTGAGTCGGGGCGGTGCGTTGACCACTACAGTAGGAGTGCAGGTCGTTAGGCTGTAGAGATTTGCTACCTAGCTGAAGATTGGTTCTCTTGCGGATGTAATATAGGTGGGAAATGCGGGGTTGGAACGAAAAACGGCGTTCGGGAGCCACGACGGCCCGAATGTCTAAAGTAGTCCCACGGAGCCGCTTTCCGGTCAGTTCGGAGGAACCACAGCGTGGAAAAGATGGTTGGATTACAACAGAAGACAGACCCGGTGGCAAGCTGGTGAAGACTTCTGAAGTAATGCCGACTTGGTAATACCGCTTTACAGCGTCCAGGAGACCGGAGGAGAGTAGATGCGGCACTCTCGGGAACGCCGGAGGAACGAACGGACGGCTGTAAAAGGCGAGGCCTGAAACGAGGACGGGCTTTAAAGTAGGTCGTAAAAGGAGTAAAAGAGGACAAAGAGAACGGGGCGGCGGCGAGGAGATGATAACGCCGAGCCCCTGTGTTCTCCGGGAAGTGTGCGGAAGCACTGTGAGGGCCAAGATGAAAAAGGCAAGAGAAGGCGACGAGGGATGAAAGGACCGAGGGCGTCCGGTGGGGCAATAAAAGGCCTAGGAAAAACGCGTGGACGGGCGAAGGGCCGCGAGGTAAAAAGCAGGCGAGGCGGTGACCAGCGGCGGGCCCCGGGGACCGGAAAATAGTAGGGGGCGCCACCGTAGAAGTGGATGGTGAGTCTGACGCTAGGGGTCGCTAGTGCAGGCCACGCCCACTTCCGCCTGCGGCGGCTATAAAAGGCAGAGCGCTCGCCGGAGCAGGTCATTCTGGTCAGCCGATCAGGATTCATCGAATCGCAGACGAGCAGACTGAGCTAAGGAGAAGAAAACAAGAGGAAAAGCAGAGAAGCGAGACGAGCAGCATCACCACGAGACAAAAACGGAAACGGCTGACGGGACGAGCTTCAGGATTGGAACGAGCCCCGAAAGCCCGGAAAACAGACACGATGAGCGGACAGTGCTGGGAAGGACATTGTCACGGAAAGGAGTTTAAGCACTTGGTCAAGCATATTAAAGGCCAGCACGATGGATTACGGAAGCAGTACTACATGTGCCCGGTGTGTTCGAGTCGAGCCTATTCGACACACCAGGACTGGAGGAAGCACATGACGGACTCACACGAAGGGAACCTGCAGAGGGGGATGCCGAAGCAAGACCCCCTTCTGAGGCTGGAGTATGCTGCGGCGTTCGCCTTGGACCCGAAAGGACGACTGCCGTACACCAGTTTCGCTACTGGGGATGAAACGGCGGCCCGGGTAGCCAACATGGAACGGGACTACGCGGTGCGCCATCCGGAGGGGTTTCAACCCCCTGAGAGGGCGGTGGATAAGGAGGCACCGGAGAGGCCGCGACGGCATATCCGCATACCTTACTACCCGAGGGCGTCGAGAGGATCCGAGGACAGCGACGCCGAGCAGCTGGAGCAGGTAGCAACCGAAGAAGGATCAGAGGCCGACGAGGCCGGCGAGGGAGCCCAAGCAGCCAAAGCAGCAGGGAAGGGACCCCTGGCCGAGGTGGCGGAACGATCGACACCCACGCGTCGTTCCCCTCGGAGGGCCGCGAAAGGAGTACGGAAGGAAGACACCGAGTCGCCGCGAAGCGCGAGCCGGGCCGTGGTCAACCCGAAGCCACTCCTGACACCAGTCCAAATATCAGGGTTAGTACAGAGCCGAATTAAGAAGTTAAACGCCCAGGGAGAACCACGGGAACCGAGAGGACGAGGACTCCCAGGCAGAGGAAAAGGACGGACATCCACACCCACCCCGAAGCCGGGTTGCTCAGGAATACCACCGGGGGCTGAGGTGGTGGAATTAGTGAGTTCGTCCGACGACCAACGACCGAAAGTCAAAGAGGAAGAGGAGCCGCTCGCTTTCAAGAGGCCCCCGACGCAGGGATGCCCGGCGGAGGAGCCGTCGCGAAAGAAGAAGTGGAAAAAGGTCAAGAAAGTCCCGAGAGAATTGGAGGAGGGAACGAGTTCGGACCAGTCGGAGTCAGGCAGGAGTATGTCGGCCCGAAGCGATCGGTCTTTGATTATCGCTGAGTCTAGTAGCACGGGAGAGCTAGGACCATCGCAGCCTGAGACCTCGACAGGAGTCAGACGGACCACGGGACTAGAACCACCTTGTAGCGACGCACAATTTACTATGATGACAGTTCATAAGAAATCAGTGATATACGAATCACGACACCCGAGGTACCCCGGGTATTTAAAAGGAACAATGAACCGGGAGGGATCGTTCAAGGGTTACCACGAGGCGAGATCCGACCGGGAGCTGGAGGACAGCATTCGGGAAGCACAGGGAGGCCGGCTGGTGGAAAGAGAAGCATTGTACCTAGGGAGGTTTCTACGCGAGATGGCAGAAAGGCAGGGACTCAAACCGTCGGGGCGAGTGGAGAAAGTAAAGTATGTTCGGCATGCGGCCAGGCCGGAGGACACGGCGTCGACGGCGTCGACACAGCCGCTGTTCTCTACCCGTACCCCGACGAAAGCAGATTCACCCCTGGAGAAGATGGTATGTAAGCAGCCGATAGTGCCGCCCCCAGGATTGAAACGAATGAGAGACATTACGGTAGCACCAGACACGCCAGAGACACGGGCGGCGGTTGACAACCTGACTCGAGCCAGTTTGGGGAGCTCGTTTTTCGGGTCGCAAGGATCGGAGGAGACCCCGGGACCACCGTCGCCCGAACGTATGGGATCGCCGCCAGGACCGGATACCCCACTCAAGGACGAGGATAAACACGGGCGGGCGCTACAACCGCGGGTTGTGATACACAGATTACAAATACCGGCTGCCCAGTCCATGGACGCGGAGGTGGAAGACTCAGAGGACATGGAGTTGGGGCAGGCCGAGACCAGAGGATACGAGCCGGAGAAACAAGAATTGGACGAGTCGGGAGCGGATTCAGTGTTCGGGTCCATAGGAACGGAGATACCGACGGCAGGACCATCTAGGGAAACACCGAGACTCAAGTTATTACGGACACAGGCCATTCACCAGGTCTTACAGGGACACTTTCCGGTGACGGCGCGAGCGGTACGAGACTGGGACGCGGAAAAGGCCATTCGGGTGCAACTGATGTGGCCCCCGAGGGAGGTGCGAGGAATGACGGCCAAGACAAGAGCAATGGCTTCGGCGTCTATGGCGTTCCTGATGGCACTAGAAACGGGCCGCAAGCCAGAGACATTTGAAGAAGCGATGGCGCAGTTCCCGACGGCGGCACTGGGGCCGTTGACCAGGGAGTTCCCGGGGGTCGACCGGCTAGTTAACGAACACAACCGGACCGTCCAATTGGCTCAGACCCTAGTGATGTACAAAAACGAGGATCAACTGGATGACTTGTTGAAGGCGACAAGAGAGGCGGAAAAACAGAGCGGAATGGTGGATCAGCTTCTCGAGCTCCCCGCTAGGGAGGAGAGACTGTTGCTGCCGATCCGGCGCCAAGAAGAAGGGTGAAGTAGATGCTGCTCGAGGTCTTGCACGGAAGAAAAACAGCGCGACGGAACCAGGGGCGGAAGATGGCGCGTCGCGAGTCGGGTGGGGAGGGATTACGGGGCGTTGGCTCCTCACCCATAATGTCAAACCCCCAGGGAGAGAACCGGGCCGAGGCGGAGGTACCTGAGCCGCACAGGAGGCCGAAGCCTGGATAAAAGACTCTCCTGGAGACCGCTGGACGGGCCCGAAAACTTTACTTAAACTCATCGGGAACGGACTGGCGGGCTCGAACATTCTTATCTTAATTTATTCTTATTAGTTTCTTTATGGGAATCTTCTTGCGGAAGTGAACGAAACCACATGTGTTAGGAGGTGTTGAGTGTAATCAGCGAGCTGGAGGGTCCGTGACTGGAATGAACTTACCAAGCCTGCGGGGCGAATACGGGACGGAAGGAGGCGCTAGGAGGAAAAACAAGTTTGTAGCTGTTCCTCTTCTTCCCTGGAGCCCGCTGCGTTGGTTGGGACCGAGCAGGTGGAACGGGATCGTCCGGTCGCGGAAATGGATAGCGGGCCGGGCGGCCCGGGAGCGAGAGTGAAAGTTGGGAGGCGGAATCGAAGAAAGGAAATCAGAATGGACGGACGGTGTTGTCATTGTAGTCTTTGAGTCGATGGTCGTGCCGGGGTAAATAAGGTACCGGTGGGCCGGCGACTCGCCGCTGGAGGAAAGGCTGGCGCGGGCCAAGACTGAAAACCCTTCTCCCGCGCTGCCTTGAGCGATCTGGAGGCGAGGAAGAGACGACCTCTGTCCTCTAGCGGCACTTCTACTTCCTGCAACTTTGTCTTCTTGATTTTGGATGGATCGATCAGAATGTGGATGAACCCGGATTCATGTACCATCATCTTCTGAGTTTCCTTGTCTTCAGCCTCTTACCGCATACGAAGAGCGGCAAAATGGAACTTCTCGACCTGAATGCTGGTTTTATCGTGCCAGAGTTGATGCAGCGAGTCGTGAAGGGATTGCGGCGAGTCGTAGATGTCTCCCGGAGGACCAAGGCACGAGCAGGGACGATAACTTAGGGGCCCTGGCTCGTGACCGACCGTAATATATAGTAAAAGCAATACATGAACGAGAAACGAAAATTAATAGACTTACTAAAACTTATATTAATCTCTTACCTGCAGTAACGACAGAGACTCCTTCCATGTCGTATTTCCTGATGTCTTCTTCTCGAGGAACGAAACAAAATAGTCTTTGAAACATATAGGGAAGTAATCTTTGCAATATACAGGGAGGTGGTGCTTGGAACGTCGGCCGCGGATGCCTCGATAGACAAATCAAGAGGTCTGTAAAGAGCGACGAGGAGCGACCCTTCTTGGAGTTCGACATCGGATGAGTTCTCTATATATGCTATTTTATTGAGAATGGGCCCGTTCCGGATCTCAGAGGTTGACGTTGGGTGCAGGTCCCAGTTGATGTCGTCCATCTTCACTTTCTACGGCTTCTTCTTCTCCTTCTCACTAATATCTTCAACTTACCAACTTCGAACCGTCGTACCTAGGAGCAGCCCGGAACGGCTCGGAGCTGTTGTCTCGGCGTTCGTCATAGGCATAGTGGCTCCATGCAATGTGACATGGCACCGTGGACGACTGTGGCCTTACTCCAAAATCAAACCAGACCGGATCTTAAACTTACTTCTATTAACGAACTATTTGTTGGTATTACAGTCTCACGAAAATCGTCTAAAAGCACGGTCCTCCGGGAGGACGAAGAGAAAAACTTAGTAAACAGAGCGAGGCCCGAGAGCCTAGGAAACGAACGAGGGCCCGAGTGCCCGAAACAGGAATCCTCTTCTTAGGAAAATCATCTCATCAGTAGAACGAAGGAGCCTCCCTCTCGCCCCAAAGAGGACTGTCTTCCTGCCGTTGCTTACGGAGGGGGGGAGGGATGAGAGGCACCGGCTCCTGTCATCAAAAAGAAACTTCATCAAAATTATCTTCTTAATCAGGTCTCCGTTCCGGTTGTTGTCATGCCACTTGGGCCCGGAACGGTGACGGAAATACTTTACTATGGTGGACTCTCTCCGACATCTCTTTCTGAAATCCTGAAATCTTCAAATGTGTCGACGTGGTCGAGGACGGAACATCTTGATGCTGGGTTAACCACGAGGACATGTGTCGTAAAAGTCAAACTTCAGTTCCTGTACGGAAAACGGACACTTCATCGATAATTAATGATTCTAATCTTCTCAGTCTCACCTTCACCCGGACTCCATCTCAAAGCTTCACTGTGACAAGTAGCACGAAACCCGCGACGTCGTCTGCTGAAGCTTCCACTCTAAGCTTTAATGCATGAAGTTAAGTTCCTTTCCACATACAACGCCATCTTCTTCTTTGGGTACCTTGGCCTTTGGCTCGAACATGTTGTCCTTGCCAAACGTGAAAAAGTCACTAGAGGGCTCTGAATGCCGAGGCGACCGAGGGTGCGAAGTCCAAAAAGAACATTCTATCCACAAAAACTTCAGTCTTTCTTCTTCAACTCATCCTTAAAATCATCATCATCACCTAAGAGAACGCAGAGAAGAGTAATAGTTACGGAAGAACGAGGGGTCACGACCGACCGGGTAGGAGAATCACGACCGATTCTCTACCCAAAAACAACGGAGAACGTCTGAACGACGGTAGAACGGATCGAGGGTCGAGAGGACTAAGGGTCACGACCGACCCTGGCCTCTGGGTGGGAGAGTCGCGACCGATTCTCCACCCGAACTAGGGGAGAACGTCTGGACGACGGAAAACGAAGGGAACGGGGGCACTGCGGGTCACGACCGACCCATGGCCCCGGGCAGGAGGACCACGACCGGTCCCTCTGTCCTAATGAGGGTAAAAAGGCGAGGAAAAACGCACCGAGGGGCTAAGTAAATAGAGCCCAGAGGAGAGGAGCGGGGGCGACGGGGTCACGACCGATCCCCAGTCCCGGGTGGGAGAGCCACGACCGGCTCGCTCATCCTAAAGACGGAAAAAAAAGAGGAGGTCCTAATAGATCCAGGATAGAGAACTCTGACGAAGATAAAAAGAGACTAAGATATATAAAAACGAATTATATGAACTTTCATTAAGAAGAGAGAAAAACGAAGAGAGAAAAACGAAGAAAGAAGAGAAATAATAATTAGCCGGATAGGCCCCGGGGGCCCTCCGAAGTAGACCGGGGAGGACAGAGGGTGACACCTCCTCCTCTACCGATAAGGAGCGTAGGATTGAAATGTTTCTGGTTCTAGAGTATGTTCTGTTGTCGTTGCTGTATGAACTGTGTTGAAATTTTGTATAACGTGTTTTCCCACCTTTCAAGAAGGTGCGGGAGGGTGTGATGAACGGCTATTCAGCCAAAATACATAGAGGTTAAAATAATAGAAATAAGGTAATAATAGAAATAGATGTAAAGAACGAATATGTAAAGAACGAAGAACGAAATAGATGTAAAGAACGAATATGTAAAGAACGAATAACGAATATGTAAAGAACGAATAACGAATATGTAAAGAACGAATATGTAAAGAACGAATAACGAAAACGTAATGGAACGAAACCCGGAAATATGTAAACCGGAAGTGAAATGTAAACCGGAAACGGAATATATAAACCGGAAGTGACGTCAGTTGTAGGTCACGTGACCGAAGGCAGCCAATCAGGGCTGACCTCTCTAGTATATAAAGGGGCGGTGAGGCCCGAATAAACAGAGTTCTTTAACAGTTCTCCTGGTGTCCAGACGTGTCCTCTTTCCTGAAACAACCGCTAAAGATGAGCCGAACAGAGTAATTAAGCCGAAGTTAGGACAAAACAGTCGAAGTTCGAGATAGGTAGTAGAAACATAGGGTAAGGGGCCCGATGGCCCGAAGAACGAGGAACGAGGGAACGGAGTAGGGCACGAAGGCCCGAAGTAGTACCGGAAACTGAGGCGTAGTATGGTACGAAGACATGGGGAGCGGAACGAGGGAGCGAAGTCCGCGGGGACGAGGGCGCGGCATGCTCGGCCCCACGCTACCAAACAATAGGCGACCGTCGGCCCGTCGCCCCCGCGGACCGGAACTCAGGGGTGGACCGCCCCCCGGCCGACCCGTACCCCTACCATAATTTCCCTCCCCCGCAGTCCTCCGTCGACATCGAGTGCCGATTCCCGATCGATTCACTCAGCCCCCCCTCGTGCGCGAGGCACGACTCTAGAAACACATCTCGGTTCTTGGCCCGGATTCCCCGTCCGCCCCGAGACCCGAACAACCCCCACGTTCCTCTGTTGTAAGAATCGGCAACCCCGACTTACCAGAGAACGTCACAGTATCAAGAATATCTATTCTTGCATGTGTATGCATTTTGTACCTTAATAAAATATCCACGAGCAAATTACGTGTTGTTACAGTTCAGATATAGTTAATTCTTCTAACAGGGGGCCCCACTCGTTATATACAAATTATCATAACGTAGTCAGATGGCATATTGCGATGAACGAGGGAAACAGTCAACCGTGCTCTGAACCTATTTTGTATGACTCAGGCCATCAGAGAGCTATTGAAAGTAACTTCTTTCCCATTTACCCCATCTCTCTGTCCGTTATTTTCCCATCATACAAGCGGTAAATGAGGGTGGGAAGGTGGTGCTTTTTACTGCCCTCTGAGGCCGGCCAAGGCCATCCACACACCTGATCCTTTCCCATGGAGCACTCGTCAATTAAACCCATCCTCCCATGCCTAGTCCGCGCACTGGTGGTATTACTCCCACCACCACCGCCCCACCTGCGATCCAGGACCATACTCGGCCATAATTATATTCAAAGGAGGGTCCCATTTAAAATGGGGCTATGGGCAAATTCAAAGGGTTCAAGTGGGTTTTTGATAATATATAAATGTTTGATTTATTAAATATTTCATATATAACTTAAATTATCTGACATTGGTTTGAGACATCCAGAAATATCCCCCCCCCCCTTCATTCTCCTTCGATATATCAGTGATGATTCACATTAAAGTCCGGGTCTCCGAATAGTAATCGAGAATAAGCCGGGAATGGCGCCAATGGTATAGGCATCCTAATACTGCAGCCGCCCTATGTAGGTAACGGATTAGCCGGCGATGAGCCTCATCCACAGGGATTACTATCTGTATTGTCGGGGCGCGCCCTCAAAATCTCTAGTTCTTTGTAGCCCAGTGACCTGGATGGGTTTGGTACCGAAGAACAACCACTAGTGTTTTCACAATTTTAGAGCTGTCGCATCGAGATCGTCCATGCTGAATGTTTGATAACATTTGATTGACTGCCAGATTTGGTAATAAGAATAACCATTTTCGCCGTGGTTAATCGTGATAGAGAAACTTCGTACATAAGGATAATATCTTTAATCACTGGTCTTACGAGGAGAAACATTGTGTCATAGAGTTAAAAAAAGTAATATACAGTGGTCACCCTATACATACAGCTTACCAGCAAGGACCTCATGTATCATATCGAGAGGAGGGGGGGGGGGGGGGTCCAGATAAATCAGAATTGGTTCTAGGTTAATCCAAGGGGTTCAAGTCACCCTCGGAACCACCCCCAACTACGGCAATGTTGAAAGCTTAACGTGTGCCTTCATACCCCCGAAAACAAGAGCCTTTACCTGTCGATGAGCAGCTCATTCAATAGGCGACCCTTATAGACAACCCAAGGGCTGAGCAGGTGTTTATCTAGAGCCTCATCGATCAGTCCTATATTGGATACGCCCAATCCAATAGGTTTGCGTGGGAAGAACCTAGCCACACCAAATACCATGATCGTTAAGGATGGGAAATATCAATGAATGCCGGAACCTGTCCTACTCATAGCTCTTAAAGAAACAGAATCTATATTTCTCTTTGTGTCTCACATATGTTAACTAATCTACATTTTAAGTAAGTCTCCCTTAGACCCCATCTCCTCTAGTCCCGAACTCAATGTACACAGTTACATATGTTTAGTTTCACCGTTCTTTAATTCCCAACAAGTGATGAACAAAGGACAATGAAATACACAGTCGCTTGATTTTACAAAATAGTAGGGCTACTCCGTAAGCCAAATCCGCGGCGAGGGCCCTTTGGGTGGTTGCTGTCCCCTCTGGGCCAGAAGGCGATAAATATTGTAGGGCTTCAAGATAAACAGACGTCGTAATGCGCCTTCATAATTAACAGGTTCGTGATAAACAGGGCTGGGCTGAACGCATTCCAACCACAAGGACAAACCAACCCTTGATGGACAAAGTTGTTTGTTCATGTACGGTATGTCTTTTTGTCGTAAGTGGGCTAATTAGATGTTGGGACTGCTCTTCAGGAATATGATATGACATACAATTTGAAAGGTAACAATCTACCGTCAATCCAAACTATTGGTCCAAACCGCTCGTTATACTTTTCCATTTGCTCCCGAACTGTCCCACAACACCCATTTTTCGACGAAGCCTGATATATTTTTGTGTCATCTCAACATTTTAAGTTCTTACGCCCGTTACCCATTTCGGTGAATAAGAAGGCTGTGATTATCTAGTATGATTTCCTCATAATTATTTTATTCAAAAACAGGTAGGTGCGCTCAGTTCTGATGTCAGAGATTCTTGCAACAAGATAATATTATGTTGTCGATTTGGACTGTCAAAACTGTTACGGATTGGTGAGGCAGTTGACCTTAAGAAGAGAGACACCAAAATGGGTAAGTATTTCTGTCAAAACATTGCATTATGCCCATAAGTACAACCGGGTTGATTATTAATGTAGAAATATGTCAATTTGAACTTTTAAGACTTGTTCGTAGGAAAGGTAACGGATATGCTTTTGTCAGCATTGCCTTTCCCAGACTGCAAAGTTGGACGCCATGCCCGTCTTTTTCCAGACACAAGAAGACGAATTGTCCCCACAAAAACACATTCAATCCTAAAGAGAAATTACCTGGAGATAGGCCCCACCCCCAGCAATCAGGGAGGCGTGGGAAGTGGGGAACCTGTGGTTCAGACGGACTGTTTTCTGCTCCTGGAATACCTGCATGCAGGAATTCCCATTGAAGGCCCAATGGAAGGGTTTCATGGGCACGACGCCTTTATGTGGGCCTGAATGGCGCTGGGCCGCTGTCCCCTCCCACCTGTCAGCGGGGATTGATGCATTGCGGTCAGAAACAAACAGAGAGGAGGGGGGAGGGAAGAGGTAGTGGACAGATGAGGAGAGTCCATAAGGGCCACCAATGAGCAGGGACGGCGGCACCTTGTACGGCAAGGTATGGATACCACCCAGAGACAGGCAGTTTCCTTCTTAACCCAAATATGTGCACGTAACAGCACTTCTTGTAATGCTTCCCATGCCCTCATTTTCTGCATATGAACAACTGTTCAAGACCCGACCCTTCATGTTGGAATGTCTTGATCCGTCCACGAGCCTAATTTTGCTAATGATGATGATGATGGTGGAGTTAAGTCTACTCAGCAATTTTTCAGCAATATCGACCAACTCCGGTTTTTTGACGTTACACAGTTGTATGATCGTATCTATGGGAGTTCAAATCCCAGTGCTGGCAGATCTAGATTAATTTTCTACCACAAGCAGCGTGGAAATACTGCTAAATCAAACTTCCATCCGCATTGCTATAACCATTGTTATCAGCTGGTTATAACGTTTATTATTTGCTTTTCTTTTTTGTACCCAAACATCCTTGCAATGCCTCTAAATGATCAATATCAGTTGTTTATATTGCCAATAATGCATTTACCTGTTCATATTGTTCACATGCTTGTTCACTCGTTGGTCTCTTTTAATTATATAGACCTTTAATCTTCATAACGAGGATCCAAAGTGGTAATTGACTTTTAAATTGTAAACCTTGTTTATGCGCCAATAGACCACCAGTGGGGTCCCTGCAGGTCTGAAATATTGAATAACACGGCAGGTTATGTAATAATTAGAAGGGTGGTTACCACTGCCTGTCTGTATTGAGGTCTTACATAACAAAAATACCACTACTCAAATGCGCAGAACATTCTTAGTATCACTAGAATCACAAGTAAAACGATATCATTACCTAATACATGTCCAGGGGTGCATTCAGGGCCGGTGTTCTATAAGTGGGGGGGGGGGGGGAGGGGCAAACCCTGATCCCCCATATAAAGATGGAAAATAAAAACACCAGATTTACACAGATCTTACAATTTTAAAATGCCAAGATTTTGTCCCCTGGGTCGGGGGGGGGGGGGGGGTAATTGCCCAATTTGCCCCCCCCCCCCCCCCCCCCCCCCCCAGATCAGCCACTACGTGTCTACACTAAGTAAAATGACTTCCCAGACTGGATGATTTATTATTTGAAAATAATGCTTTTCTCATTCATCTAATTTCAATTGAAAAAACTGAATCTGTGTACAGCTGCACTTCACAAAGGAGGTATCAATGTGAAATACAACCACAAATCTTCAAGGTATGTCAAAAACACCAAGGATATTTATATTAATACAAGTAATAGCTAAAGATTTCATATAGCCTGCACTGCTGGAGAGGAGAAGATTGACCAGGTTATATCGTTCTCCTTATCCTTTCATTATCTCATAAAGGGACACGTTTGGCTCTCTTAGGCCCTATATAAACCAAACAAACCAAAAATCAGAATAACTTCCGTTCGTTTCATCTGAATTTCAATGATATAGGCCCAGTGCCCCATATAAACCTATAGGCCCATGACCTACTAATTGATACCAAAATGAAAACGACACCGATGGGTAAAGAGGTCCGGGTAAGTAGCAGGTGCCCTATAACTGACCCTCCTAACTCAACCTCCCCGGTCACACTGCATGTATAACAGGGCACTATGGGACTGGTGAATGACACCTTTACTGCTCCCAGTGACCTTCTATAGGTCGTCACGTGACCTATGCTAGGTCTCTCGCGTGTTTTCACGTTACATGAGCGTGGTTGCAAAGGTTAGCGTTAAAACTTTAACCGTTAGTGCTGACAGTGACAATTCGGAAAGGACCGCAATTAAAAGTCAAATGGTGCTCGGGGACACGTCAATCATTAGATGAAAATACTTTTGACCGTGCACAACTACTTGCTATAGGCCTTGTCTCATAAACTGCTTATTCAAAACTGCCCTATTGGGATCCTATTATGTTGCATGATATTTTCCCTTTCTGGCACAGGCCTGCTGACGTATCGTTAAGCAAATTAAGGGTAAACACAGGTGACCACTCCAGCGCCACCTTGTATAATTGTATTTCTATTGAAGGATAGTATTGAAATTTCAATTAGATATCATGGAGCACTGAGGAATCATCAATGTGAACATAAGAAACGAAAAAAACAATGTAAGGAAATCAATCAAATGTAGCTGATTGAGCTGTTTTTCTTCATTTCCCCCTCCTTATTTTCAGGGATAAAGTTAGATTTTCCATGGTGACCTAAGGTTTTCTTTGGTCTAAAATACTCGATAGGGTCCTATCAACACATTTGCAGCATTTAAAGCAAAAATCACTGTTATCTATTTTTGAATGTTGTAAAATCTATTTTTTCCCATCGACTCCTATAGTGAACAGTAATTTTTTCAGACACGTTTATCTCTGAAATTGATGACATTAGATTTTTAAAGTTTCTTTACATTCCTTATACATCCCCCCCATTAACACCCTGTGGGATTCAGAATTTTGTATTGGTTTTTAAGAAATCATCTAAGTTTGCAAACAGTTTGGTTTGGACAGCTTATACTAGTACATGTTTACAATTCAATATGTAGTTCATTTTCGTTCTCGTTTATGGACTGCAGATTAAACACACAATCCACTCCCTCATTAATTGAAACCAGAAAGCTCGCGAAGGCATCTTGTATACTCGTATACTATCATGTATTGGTACCCCAAACAGATTACTATTGTGTGTCCATTGATTCACTATAATATTGTTTGGCCAAAATATAGAGGTACCTAAGCGAGTGGCATGCGTGGCTTTATCCCTGGGCCGGTTTCCAACCGCCAATACTGTATCCATGCTAGTCTGTGGCGGGTATAAAAGTTAACGAGGCGTGATAATAGTCGCGAAGAAAAGTAATGATTCATAAACACCTAAGCTGCCCAAAACGTCGGTTCGCGTGCTGGGCCCGACAAGGAAGTCTTTTCTTCTGGCGGTAGGCCAGTTCCCAGCGAGGGAATCGATGCCCAACTTCCCCTTTCGCCGACCGTCTTCCGTTTATTTGGAAGTGACCTGCATGGATACCTAATAAACTAGTACCAGGGTGCACACGGTGAGGTATATGATTTTTTAATCGAGGTTAAAATCTGGGGCCTAAATGCAGAGAATTATTTCTTCTTTTACACATCATATTTCGTTTCTGAGGAGCAGCCCAATTTGCATGCCATTCGCCACTTAGTCTAATAGTTGCCGGCCACACCTACCAACTCAACTCAACTGGACAGTCGTAGCTGTTATGGGCGCCAGAGCCTACGACTGTCTGGTCGTAGACTAGAAACCCTACCATGCCATAAGGTACGACCCGATGGTCTTAGCTACTACTCAGTTTCACATATATCTTTATATAGCCACTCCCCCCTAAGACCCGACGATCCAGTCTTACATCTTCAACATTTCAAGATCTAAGACCCGACTAGATAGTCTAAAGGCCCGGCCACACTTACCAACTCAACTCAACTCGACGGTCGTAGGAAAACGTGACGCCAGCCCCTGCGACTGTCTGGTCTTAGCTGTAATTCTTTGCCTGGCCATGGGATGAGACCCGACTGTCGGGGCCCCTATCAATGTACATGTGTGGCTATACTACTGCACACCCCCCTAAGACCCGATGGTCCAGTCGTACATCTTCATCTTCTCAAGATGTACGACCCGACGGAACCGTCGTACGACTCCAGTCGTAACCCCATGCCACACTGAGGGATTGAGCCCAACTCAACTCAACTCGACCGTCGAGTTGAGTTGAGTTGGCCAGTGTGGCCGGGGCTTTAGAAAAACGCTAAGACTCTAGTCTTAACCTATGTTGAGTTGAGTCTTGCAGTGTGGCCGGGCCTTTAATGGTATAGAACTAAAGCTAATTTGGCATATGATTTAGGCTTATGTTATAATTTCCCTGGTATTCATGCACATTTTATATTTAAGGGCCGGCCACACTGGCCGACTCAACTCAACTAGACTGTCGTAGACCTTAAGGCACCAGCTATCCCGGACGGTTTAGTCTTAAGCAAAAAGCTGGACCATGCCATAAGGTGCGACTCAACTGTTACAGCTAGAGAGCTATGTGGTATATATGCTTACCTACAGCACACCCCCCTAAGACCCGACCATCCAGTCTTACATCTTCAACATCTCAAGATCTAAGACCCGACTGGATAGTCTCAAGAAAAGGCTAAGACTCCAGTCTTAAGCCATGACACACTCTAAGACTGACCCCAACTCAACTCAACTCAACAGTTGAGTTGAGTTGAGTCGTGTAGTGTGGCCGGGCCTTTAATTGTTATACAGCATAAATATGATTTTACACTCTCTATTCAAAATTCAAAAAGGGACGAGAAATTCGTTGAACGATAAATTGCGATAAGCTTCCTATCTAGCAAAGAGTTATTATATTAATAACAACAATCATTTTTGGTGAATGAAGAAAATACAAGAACATTACATGGTAATCATCTTTTCATGTATCTCATTCTGAGTAAATACTTAAGTATGGGTACCTATAATGTCTAGATTATCTGTTAATAAAACCTGAACAATTTGTAAAACGATGACTTTTCTGTCTAGCTTGTTCGCTAGTTTATTATCTAAATAATTACTTTAGATAGGAAAAACATACCTCTCTTTTTGGATATAACGCATACCAGAAAGAAAATTAGGAAATATGTTTGAACACAGTCAAGAGAAAACCGCACTTTGCTCCATCGTGGCTGAAAGTGCACGTTCCTACTAAACAGTCGAGGGGTTTCTATTCTCTATTCAGAAGCATTTCCCTTAGATGGTCAGCTTAGAATTATAGAGAAACCGCAGCCTAAGTGAGTTCCAAATGTGCACCTGCTTAACCACCCGCCACTCGGTCCCAGCCCCCTTCTTTTGTGTTCGATCCAATTCCGGATTCGAGAATGGCGGAGATTTTAATTTTCCACAACCCCACCACAAATATGAACAGGGCCCGACGTGTTACTATTTATAGAACCGTTTTATTTGTACCGCTCCCGGGCGCCTTTCGGTGAGCAGCGAGAAAACGATTTCCTACCGCTAAAACCATACAGGAGCGGCAAACACGGACCCTCCCCCAGCACGGCCACTGTGTGTTCAATCAGCAGTGATGCATGTTATCCTGGCTACTGGGAAACTTCAACATTTGGTTATTGTCGATCTTACAGGGAACATTCAATATTCGGCAGAAAAGGGGCCAAGTGGCCAATCTATGCATGCTGATCTACATGCTGTATGCGCCCTGACTATCCGAACCAAATCAATAATTCTACCTATAGAAAGTCGATTTACTAGGTAGACGAGGGGTACAGCATGAGTAGGACTTTGTTGTACTGTCTAATGTCCTGTGCTTGTAGCAGTGAACAGAAGTATGCACTTCTCAGTTTGTTCTACATTATTCTCATATTTTATATCATCGTTACGTACCAACAGACAGAATTGTAGACAGTCTTTCCCAAGCGAGCAATATGTTGGATTATTTTCTTTTCATCTCCTCTGATGCATGTCTGATTATTAATTGTTATAAGGTCGAAAACAGGATAAATATCTCTCAATTCCATCTATTAGAAAGATAGAACGTGTACAATTGAGCTTGTTAAAAATATCAATGTGTGTATAGTAAGTACAGGGGCCATAATTATTTTCTTAATTGATTTTAGTGGTTAGGCTACTCAGGTGAATTTTTATTAGTGCCTCATTTTTACTTAATATGTATGTCAATCAAAATCAATACACTTAACGATCTCTTGTCAATTTTAGTGATTGTTTTAAGATATATCTCCAACTACAGTCATGTATAATTACGCATGACTCATTAAAATCCAATATTTCGAGATCGACGAGCCAGAATAATGAAGATTGAAAAAGAAAAGTAATATTTTAGCTTAGAACAACCATATTCTGTTAGAGCTGTTCTTCAACAAGCCTGCATGTAGTTTGGGGATCGACTTGTGATGCATAATTGAAGGACGGTAAGCCATTTGGGTGTAAATAGGGACATCTGACCCCGTCCCAAATATTTACTGTTGTCGTACCTCAGGACTTTTTGAAGGCATGGCTGGCCCAATGGGGGTGTTTTCTACATGCGTGCGAGTCGTGTCGCGAACCTCCCAGATACATTAAAATTTAATATAATGTACATGACCTTTTGGAAATGCTCAATATTTCCTCTATCATGTATATCTGCATCTTGATATTTTTAATTTCGTCTGTAAGATAAAATCATGTGTGCGGACGTCCGCGACCACGTACCTTAACTATTCTGACTTATATGTGCTCGCCTTAATTGATTAAAAATTAACTCCATGATAAATTCATTAGAAAGTGAAGGCTCCCTATGTCAATAGTACTACCCACTGGTCACATGCAGACTGCCATGATTGGCGGCTCAGAAACGTTTGAATCAGGTTCTATTTCAGTCTTTATATATAATATGGGATGTCTTCGAATGGACGTCCGTTAATCCCCTTATGTTTACTTTAGGACAGTCGACCGTCGGCGCTCCCCTGGGAGGGGCCTCTCGAGGGTGAACTTAGCCTAGTACCAGCCCATGTCGCTAGGCGATTAAAATCGAGCACTAGCGGTTGGGCTACAGTACGGACTAGGGTGAACTATCAAAAGAGAGGGATATATATTTAGTTTACTCCCCATTATTAAAAACTGTGGAAAATAGTGACTATAAATAGGGACGAGTTAGCCTTTTAGGTATGAATCCTAAAGAACTATCATAAAAGAGGGATATATATTTAGTTTACTCCCCATCATTAAACACTGTGGCCCGGTGGGACCCATCCCTCATGGGCCCCAACTAGGACCGGGGCCGACGACCGGTGCCTAAAACAACAGGATCAAAATTAGTTGGACGTCAAAACGGGTGTTAGCCTACAATATATACGGAGATAGATAAGGCAGGTTCAGAAATGACGATTTCTATAGATTTATTGTTCAACCATCAGGACGAATAAAACATGATTTTCCTATGTTACTTTAGAAGCAAATTGGAGAAAAAAACAAGGAAAATAAGTCGTTCTTTTGCAATTTACTCCAGTTTCCCCTGCGCCACAAGCACTCAGGTTGTTTCTAGTTGTCTTTAAAATCGATGAATTATTCATTAGCTTCCCCAACAATGGTGGTGTATATTTGTGGCTATAGAGGTATTCAATCGGCACATATTTTTTACCGTTTCACTGCAAGATTAATTGGTCCATATTCATATTGAGGGCACTGTACCATTTGAAAAACAAGATGTGAATATGATTTATCTAGGCTATCTAGACATATTATGGATGGGCATTTTGTTCATATAAGCATCAATAAAATATTTGAGAATTTTGTTACCATGGTAACCAAAGAGTCAATATTTTCTATTTTTCCCAGTTTCATCCAGTTTCCCCCCATTTTATTTCATCCTTTGCTATTCATTTTTAAAAAAAGACTTAAACTTAATAGAACAAATTATGAGACATCTAAATAGGTACATGGACATGAAAGGTAGCTAGTCAAATTTGCCCAAAATTATGATGGAAATTATTTTTTAGCCAAAGATCTTAATCAGGGATGTAAGTTAGAGTTGGTTAAAACGTCTGAAATCTCAAGTCTGTGCTTGAAGACTGAGATATAGCAGGTTCACAGTTAATTTAGATACAGAGTAATATAAACCAATCAGAAGGAAGTATTTATTCACTTCCTTGGACAGCTCTCAGATTTTGTATGTGATCTGGACTTGGGGATTCCCCTTAAGTACTATTTTTAGAATTAGAGGGGGTTTCTCATTTGGGCCACTATATAGAGGCCTGTGGCAGTGAAAGATTATTAAGTCTTTAGTCGATAGAATGGTGACGAACATCAGGGCTCAATGTACTGAAATATCAAACAGCAGAAGAACCCGAACCTAGGTCCCTTGGATACTAGTGTGACGTTCCCTGGTAGGTCGGGGTTTCCGATTCCTACAGCAGAGGGACGTGGGAATTGTTTCAGGTCTCGGACGGACGGAGAGTCCGGGCAAGAAACCGAGATGTGATGTTTTTAGAGTTGTGCCTCGCGCACGAGCGAGTCGGTCGGGAATCGGTGCTCGGTGTCGGACGGAGGACTGCGGGGAAGGGAAAATATGGCAGGGGTAGGGGGGAGTCGTGGGTCGTCTCTCTCTATCTCTAATGCCAGTATTCACTCCGATAGGGCGGTCTACCCCGGGTTCCGGTCCATGGGGTTGTCGGGCCGACGGTCGCCTATTGTTTGGTAGCGTGGGGCCGAGCCAGTTGCGCCGTCGTTCCCCTGGATTCCGGGTCTCCGTGCCGGGTTTCGGGCCTTCGTGCCATTCCAGGCCTGCGTTTCCGGGACTCCATCCGGGCCAGTTTCGGGCCTTCGTGCCCTACTTCGGTCCTCCGGGCCTCACTTCCGTTCCTCGGGCCTTCGGGCCCCCGTTCTAAGTTTTCGCCTAATTATCTCGAACTTCTGCTATTTTACTCAAACTTCTAGTTAATTAACTCGTATCTGCTCATCTCAGCGGTTGTTTAAGGGAAGAAGACACGTGTGGACACAAGGAGAACTGTGAAAGAACTCGTTTATTCGGGCCTCACCGCCCCTTTATATACTCTAGTGGTCAGCCCTGATTGGCTGCTTTTGGTCACGTGATTACAATTGACGTCACTTCCGGTTTACATTATCGCTTCCGGTTTACATATCACTTCCGGTTTATATTTCTCGGGACCTTTCGGGTTTCGGGCTTTTACACTTTCGGTCCTTTACATTTTCGGTCCTTCTTACATTTTCGGTCCTTTACACTTTCGGTCCTTTACACTTTTCGGGCCTCTTTCGGGCTTTTCGGCTTTTACACTTTCGGTCCTTTATACTTTTCGGGCTTCTATTAACATATATACTTTTGTCATATTACCTTACTTTTCTCATTTTGGTCTCCTTACATATCGGATGAATAGGCATTCATCACACTAGTCTGAAACAGTGTATGTTATTCCAACACACACCAAATTATGCTCGATATGCTGATTACTTGGTACTTCACATTTATAATGGTATATATTTACCGAAAATAGTTTACCCTTTTAGAATATCAGAACAAGAAGCAAATGACTATCAAAGTTCCGATCGTTGGAACGATCGATGTTCGCCCTTAACATAACAATGGACATTTCATTGTGTTTGAAAGGTAATTGAACGAAATGTCAATATATCTAATGTATGTAGTCTATACCAATGGTCTATAGAACCTGGTCCTACAACCTGAAGGCTATATGGGCTATGATTTGTGATCACCACCACCACTGCTGCTGTCACACACAACTCAGGGAGGGGCTTAGGAAAGGGGCTCCTACTATTAGTAGGGCCTACTAGGTCCCTGCACCCACCCACCCAGGCCTGCCCACCTGCAGGTGACAGTGGAGGTCCTAATGTGGAGGGGTAACCCACTTCTGGCTTCTCAAACTGCACCCTCCCCCACCCCCACTCCTTGAACTGAGTTCAAGGAGTGGGGGTGGGGGAGGGTGCAGGGGAGAGGCCTGCCCACTCAATAACACTTGATGCACACTAATTGTCCTTGCTTACAAATGCATGCCGGTGGACAAAGGCCTGTAGCTACTTGTATGTAAGATTGTGTAACCGGGCAATCAGATCAAAGCCCAAATACCTACAAAAGACATGACTGATTGAGTGAGCCCTTCCCATAAGCTACAATACTAAAAACTATAATTAAGGGTTCACAAAAACGATGATTTTCACAAACCCTTGCAACACAGGGTTTCTATGTACTGACTATAGCATAACGGATTTTCAGTTTTAAAATCACAATGACTCACCGAAACAAATTGTACACCTTAAAAAGAAACGTTTTGAAATCATCTGCCTTTCATATTTACTTTATGAAGTTGACATTCCAATATAAGGTTTTTGTGAATGGTTACAACAGTCGCTCTTCATTTGCGCCTTAAACCTATATTCCATATGCCAGTTTTTCTACGAAAAAAAAAGACAAAAAACTAAATCTGAAGCATCAACATCGTTGAAGCTTGAACAAAATATGTACCATGGACTAACCAAGAACTAGGTACCTTATCCAAACAAAGCTTAGTTTTCTCTTCCAATAATACAAAATAATATAATATAATCTTTTCTGATAATACAAAGCCTTAAATTTTGCAACTACAAAATATAAACTAACAACAAAGATGAATTAAAAACTTTAACATTGATTTTTCTGACAGTGGTCGTAGAGCATTCTTCTAAAATGTTTACATTCAAATGCTTTGACAAGTGCTTGCATCAGTTCTGAATTATTTAGAGGCTTAACGACTGTGCAAATGGTTTTCAACATCACGTATGCAAGGTGAAACGACACTGAGTCTATTGTCTTTTTACTAACCAGATAAATCATGGAAGAGAAACATGTTCATATGCAAATTATTAATGTATTTGAAATGCAAATTCGTTCTTTACCTGCCTAAATATCTCACAGATGCGGCATGTGTATGGTGTTCGAAACCTCTGTGGGTTAGTTATTCAAAGAATTACAAGAGGTCTATCAGGGTACCGACGCAAAATCCATTTTCAAATTCCCTGTGTTTTCCCTGAGATTTCCCTGACCTGTGGCAATTTTTCCCTGTGTCATATCCAGTAGGCTGTTCAAATTTAAAAGCCTCTGCATGCAGAAAATATTTGGAAAACCTAACAACAAAAAGTCTAATCCCTAATATCTTGAGAATCAGGAATTTCAGAACCTGGTCAAATGAAATTCCTGGTGTTTTCCCTGTCACTGGCAAATTTTGCAAATTTCCTGTGGTTTCCCTGTCGTATTTGTTGTTGTTGTTGTTGTTGTTGTTGTTGCCATTTTCCCTGTTTTCCCTATGCTTCTGGTGCCCTGTCTATGCAATTACTACTAGAATGAGAAAACTTCTTCTGTCCTACGGCCTGGTTTCTGGCCACCCGGCGGACAGTCCCCTAACCTTGGCCAACATAATGTACCAGCTAACGGCCTTTCTGATGGCCACAAAGGACCGTGCCGCTCGGCTGAACCCAGTCGTCGACATTCTGCCTTAATGGACCTGCGGCGCTATCGGTCCGTGGAGACTAATGCCATGACTTGCAGATGAATATCATTGTTACGAGTCTTTACAATTGAACTTCACAGTCGAGAGATGGTGTTCTATAGGTGGACATGTAACTGAATATATATAATATGGATGCCATGGCTGACTTTTGTTTGTGGCATTGGAGGTCATGCTGGTTTATACCTTATACTATTTCAAAAGTATATGAAGAGGTCGCCGTGACCCAACACTGCCGACAAAATTTGGTTTCAGGCTACTTTGTTAGACATATGGCTTCTATGGTAACTATGTGGCTTCACATTTAAACTTGTCACTTCTAGCTTAGAATTGTCAGATTTTAGGTCAGAATTGAGGTGAAAAATAGAACATGATTATCTTTGGCTGCTTTATAAAAAAAACATGCACATTCTGCCTGCTTCTCTAGAACATAATGTGAGACGTCTATGTCGCTTTTTTTGCTTCTTTTATAGTTGTGGCTTCCCTTTCAAGTTTTAGAACATCATATTCAAATGCACGATTTTCGGGAAGAACAGCAATACGTTAATGCACAACTTCCTCTTCATACTACTCTACTACATGCAGACAATGTTTATTTGCCCTTATGCATTATTCTAACTTTTAGGGGCATTTTGATTTATCTGCTCTCGGCTTTGACAACGTGAATCATTTATCGTTTTAAACCGAAACACCTGCCGGCCTTTTCCATTCTTAGAAGCTATCACTTGGAACAACCATGGTTAATTCGGCACCTTTTTCAATGTCAGTGAAGAAAATATATTTTACCAGTATTATCAACAAAGAACACTAATGGGGGAAAACATTTTGCCTCATTATGATTTGGCAGTGCACCAGAAGCCATCGCATGATGTACAAAGATCATCAGTTATTTCGTCATTGAAATTTGGAGTTACCGCCAACTATCCGTGTAGTCTGAACATAACTAGGCACTAATTGAGATTAAATTCACGGGATTCCGGCTATGGATCCTCCCGTTGTGAGGGTCGGTGTGATTTGTTGTGTGTTGACAGAGAGGAGTAACACCCCACGGGCACAGTATGAGTCAGTTTGGCCCGACCCCACCGTCCGCCTCTATGACCCTAGACGTACGACCGTCCTGACTCTAACCCCGCCCCTCTCCACCTCCCGGTGCCCTCCTCACCCCCGGCGGGCCGTCAGGTGTAATGGTCAGGCAGGCTGGTCCTGGTTGGCTTTGATCCTGGCCGCCCGCAGCCATGGTAACAATGCACCGAGCAGGGCGCCCATCAAAGGGCCCCCGCCCCTCCAGGTGATCCGACCTCCCCATTAAGGCGGGAATTTTGATTGGTTCCCCCCCCCCCCGATCAGCGCCATGCCATCTACCCCCTCCCCCGACCTCCTGGGCACCTACCCTCCAGTGTCTTTGACATACACTCTTCCATGCACCCTTCAACATGTACTCACACGTTTAGGCTACTTGTACTGATGTTTACAGAATTGTGACATTTCTGTACTTAGATTCAAGACAAGTGAGCCGTTCCCACATCACTGAACTTGGATTCGAGTATTGAACTCTACATGCTTGATCTGAAAGGTCGGTCGATTCGTTCAGAATAATCGGCCGATTCGTACTGCGGTTTAGTCCAGTAGGTTATATGTTATAGCAATTCGGTTTCAAAGTGAAGAAAACACTTCACCACCTTCTGCAAACCGGCAGTCAAATGTTAACGGTGTCAAGTTGCATGCAATGGAGCAGAGTTAAAAGGAAGTTATGGTATAATCTAGTTGACTTGTCATTGGCAAAGAAATTTTGTCTTCTTAGTTATGATTGACATTTGAAGGAAATGGCAATCGAGGAAGATGATGCGATTCTGTGAATAGACGATATTATGAAACAACGACCATAATTATAAACACTTCAACTGAGAGGCTGAATTAGTCGCCAGAAATTAGACCAAAGGCTTCGAACAAGAAGATGTTATCCGATCCTGGATCAAAGTGGCCTCCCTGTGACGTCTGGGAGCATGTCGGTAAGCCTTTAATTACAAGACTTCTTCGTGACGCCCATGACGCACTCTATGGATGTATTATTGCAGTGGTCTTTGGTTCGAAACTTTACCCATACCCTTATAATATATAGTCTAACTCTTTCACACAAATAGTACAATAAATATAAATTGTATCCTACCTCCCAAATATTTCGAATTATAGACGGGTCAGATATTCACAAGGATAACGGATACGAACCACTTGATGATGTGGGATAATTCCAATGAAGTCAAATCTGTAAAGGTTGCTTGAAGCAAGTGTGACGTGCGCGTTAGGCTCGATTCATACTAAATGATAATAATAAAAGCGTGTAAAACAAAACATTCAAAAGAGAAGGCATAACTCTGAAAGGTCTGTTTCAAAGTGTACGGAATTAGCTGATGGTTATCAAACTTTCAAATAGCTCAGATGCTGGAGATTAGACACTCCAATGGTCGTATTTGTTAGACGACTGCTTCAGGCTCTTCATCCTCAACAGGCACGAATCCACAATGCACGCCACACAACTTAAAGCTTTATCAAATGGCGAGGTTCAAACATTGATCCAGAATTCGTCTACACTAGTTGCCACGCAATTAGTTTTTACTAGATGACATCATATTTATTACAGTATTCCCACATGAAAATATTCGTCACATGGATGGAAAATTGATAGATGGGAATTCTCATACAATAGTACCGGTACGTAGTACGAATGAAGGAACGGCAAATTCCAGTGAAAATAGATAGCTTTGTTTCGTCGGAAACTACCTTATCTACTTTTAAAAAGAGGAAACTAAACTATTCTCTAATCTGTCCCCATCTATCAGATTCTGTTCGTGGATTTCCCCTGTTTGGAGTCGGAATAAAAATTACCCTGGCCAAGGGTCTGTTGTGAATTCGCCTCCTTTGATTCAACCTAATTGAATAAGCGGTAAAGTGGATTGGAATTATCACAATATCAATTAAAGGATCAAGTACTTTGGATCTAGCACAAATGGATATTATCCAAGTTCGTTAAAAATTAATCCAAATGAAGTTATTAACAGAAAGGGAAATTCATCGGCATAAAATAGATTAGGGATTACTCTTCAGGACGAAAATAGAAAATTAGTTAATCATCTTAAATTAAGAAGTGCAACACTGTCAATTCGACAGTTATGTCAGTTGCTAATTCCGAGTAATAACCTTACGGATTTAAATTAAACCAGGATGAGAGAAGCGGAGAGAATGAACACAATGTTTGTATACCACTGGGAGAGTTCAACTTTTAAACTAAACTTGGGAAGTTATGGGTTTTTATGCAGTGGCCAAAATGATTGTTTTTCAGGTGAGGACAAAGTTGGTGACAATTCTGTCTTAGGGTTATTGAATCGATATGTGATTCACGATAAGGGGAATTGAACCCAAGGAACTGATTGTGCTGCTCCTATATCGTTGGGAAGTGAATACAGGTTTTGCAGGAGGAAATTGAACCCCAAAGACAAGCGTTGCTGCTGTGAGGAGTAGACACCACGTTAGGCTTGGACAGATGGCCTTGGCTATAAATAGACGTGTATGCAGCTTGCCCGGCGGCTCTCGCAATGAGGAGAGTTTCTTTATTGATTACGGGATGTTCATCTTGTTAGGGGAGAGTGGGGACATGAAAGGGCAGCGGGTTGTCAGTAGTATCACCTTACATTGTGTCCTGTATGTCTGGTATAGCATCTCCATGCGCTGCCCAACCCACACAACGAGTCCACTACACCATGCACAAACCCAGCACAACCACCCTGCAGCCATAAGTACGTAAGCCCATGTGCTCGTCCTCCTCATCAAACTTGCATACACAATTATCTTTACCACTCGCCCAAACCAACCCTGTCGAGAGACATGCTGAAAAAAAAAGGTACTAAAGAATCACACTGGGAAATTGATGGGTTCATTGTTGTTGGGCGGCATTGGCTGGTATGGTAATGGCTACACTTATCACGAGGGGCCTCTCATAAAGGACAAAGGCATCGATTAGTCTCTTAACCCCGGCCGCCTGCCGCACCTGTCAGATTGGAGGCGCATTCCTGGCCATGACCCGGAAATAGTCCGCAGGGATACACAGGGAAATTCCTCCGAGCACTGCACCTGCCGGTGCAGTAAAATCTATAGGTTCTAAGACGATCTATAGGTAAGGTGATACTGTCTATACAGTGGTGAAAATAGAAAAAAACACAGATGAAAAAGGAGGGGATATAATGGGGTGAAAACAAATAACGTGCAAGCTTGGGCTGAGCACAAATAATTCGGAAAGGACAAAGCTGGAAAATGGATTGAAATGATGGGCCTTTTCAGGATCGCATGCTTTGAAATAATGTGGACATGTACATACATGTATATGGTTCAGGATAAACTAAAAGGGACATTGTTTCTGCAGTAATATAAGGTCATAGTGGGCACGTGCCGATAATTCGCCGAGAATCGCCTAGCGGCAGAGGGAGCTCGTGATAACACTACCCTGCGGCACTTAGGGGATTTCAGGGGACAAGTAATGGGTTACCAATTGGGGCGACTCACAAATCACTCCACTATGGGCAAAAATGGCCAACAAACAAAGTGGTTCATTTTCTGTGTTGCCCATTGGCTCCGCAGACAAAAACAAAGGCCATTAACATGCATCAAATTATCACAATCATAAAACAAGTGGCGGCCCTGTGCAACGGACACCGTTCTACTTGGATGTTTAATGCGCGCAGATGGGGAAGTCGACATGTCACTTTGCTAAACCTAATCCCATCCAACATCCCGGATCCAATCCCCTTCTCCTTGAGATACTCGAGGGCCAACCCCGCCGGCCTGAAAACATCGCCTTTTCCAATTCGGTCTGTCAAAATGAAATTCAAGACAGTTCCATAGTTTTGAACTAACAGATACAAAAAGCTAATTTGAAATTTCCAGACCCGTGGTAGTTCGGGAATTCATATAGTAGTTATTAGTGTATCATCATTATGTTGAAATTATGCCTTAAATGTATTTCAATTGATACTGAAATGGCGGTAAGATTAACGCCAATGTAACTTTATGAATACAAAAGAAATGAATTTTATTAATACAAATGGATTGGAGGCTATAGTCTCAAATACATTTGCATGAAACCAACGTTCGAACAGACAGATTAAGGCCATCAAATACGTCTCAATTAGGGGCATATAATGAATTCAGACAACCTTGACATAGTACTGCGTGCGCAGTGCACGTAAACTATATCCCATTGGCGGTTGTTTGGAAATATAACTGCATTTGCTGCCTATGCTACATTGGCAAACGGTAACATACCGTAGCATGCTACAGGACGTAAATCACCGAAAGGATCGCATGTGGACATAACAGCACTTTGTATTCCCAATCAGATGCAAAATAATGAACGGGAGGTTAGTCCAATTGGGGTAGGAACTGATATACAGAATATCCATTGTATAACAGACCGCGTTTATCTATACCAAAAAGGTGGTAATTTATGTATAGCCGTGGTATCTGTTTTCGTGTGCTAGATTATATCACTGCTGTACTGTGTATATCAGCACATAATGTTTTTCTATATACGATGGCAAGTCATACGTCATACTTTTTAACTCGAAGTCTAACGGTTGATTTCGAACTAGAACGAGCTATGGTACCAAGATAAATGGTCATCGATGTCTGATTGCCTTCACAAAGAATATGTGGTGAGGGATGGAGGTAACGGGGACTTTATGGAATTGATATACTCCCAAAGTAGTTTACAGATAGTAAAATCCACGGGTGAGGAGTATACTTGGTTGTATCCTTTCTATGAACATTGTAAAACATGAGCCGTTTATGCTGTTTAGAATGTACAGCAGAACATTGTGTTTGATGCCTCATCAACATTGTGAACAGAAGCCATCTTATTATAGAACATCTTCAGGTTAAGTATGTGCTCAAATATTAATTGGTTAAGAAAGGTCAGCAGGAAATAGTCTACGATGAAGTCTCGTAGGGAATTTAGCTTCATTTACTCAAACATCTAACTTCAAATGACCTCCTTAACCGATTTAACCTTTTCTTTCAAATTCACCACATGGTTCTATCCTGACCGACAGAGACCTCTTTGCTAGTTGCTCGCAATTGATGTCTTTACAATTGCAATTGCCACCTCCCGGGCACAGTGGCATATAAATACCAACCTCCCGGGAAAACCTGTGCAAAAAAGGGAAAGTTACTTTGTTACCTGCAACTCATAATATTTTGGTTAATGACAGGTAAGGTCAGCCACCAGCCACCATCCCCCACGTCCTCTTATCCTTCAGTAGCCTACCAACCAGACGCCACCAGGGGTCTCATAAGCTCTGTCAATAAAACAACGTCCTGGTTTCTCCCCCTCTCCCCACTCCACCACCCATCTGACGACGTGACTTTTGTATGGTCAATTCAGGGCTAATTATAGGCGGGCCGAGTGGGAGGCGGCAGGTCTGTCCGCCACTTGTGCCGTGAGATACTGGCACAGGAGGAGAGGGGAGGCTGGCGCCGGGCCACGCAATCTGCCGCTATGTCAGCCAGCTGGGCAGGGCTCCAGGGTTAGGTAGAATCTTCAAAGTCAGGGCCAAACCATGCTAATAAAGTCATTATGCTGACTGAAAAAAACGACCAGAGTCGGTCGTCCCCTCCCTACTTTCCTCCAGTGTGGCTGATCGGTTTGATGGTTCCAAGGGCGGCGACATAAAACCAATTATTGAGCCCTCTTCAATGTTTTAAACTCGCCTTTCGATTGGATTATGACGTCATGGAATTTTCTTTTCACGTTGGGTGAAAATGTGGTCGTCGGTAGGGAGATACAAAGAATAAAGATTACGTATGAAGTAACGAATAACAGGGACAGGAGTAAATAGGAGCGAATGTGATTTATCCTGTCCGATATTTGCCGGCGGATGAGGATGTTGCATGCACAATGGATTATCGACAGGCCCATCGGCTTTTCTTGCCCACTACCGTCGAAAACTGTTTGTCTTCTCCCATTACCAAATGAATATTAAAGCAGGAAAAACATACACTCTCGCATGATCGATATCACGGCAAAGAGAATTCCTGGGTCCCGTATGGCAGACTGTTATCTGGGTGGTGTGGAGGGCCCCAGCATCACGGCCCCACCTTCACGTGCACGACCCTCATCTAGCCAGACATGAACCGCAACATCGTGCTAATTACAATCAATAAGTCCACAGGGCACCGGCAAGGGCGATTCGCCTGGGCCTCTTGGGAAGAGTAGCGTAAAGTATTAGAAAAAAAGATACGGTAAGGATTGTTCTTAGGTACTTCAATCACACTCAATCACATCATTCTGTCAGATATCGGATTCACTTTGTTAATGCGTCCCCTGACACATTTCGCGCCTCTCTATAGATCTATCTGACGGATAAAGTTTGGTGCTATCATAATTCATACCGCTGAGCAGGCTTTTTGAGGGTGTAGCATGTCCATGTAAACGTATAATCAAGATAATCTCTAGCATTATATATTGCTACTATAGATTTTGGGTTGGAAAGATCTCCAGTGAACACGCAAGACTCGCGATAAAAAATGTGCTGAGCTTGCGGAAAATGCGACGGGCCGGAAACAGACAAGGAACATGATCTAATTAATTCTAGTGGTTAGTTTCGAATCAAACATAGTTTAAGACATGTTGCCCAACTTAAACTGAAATGTGTCTCAAAATCACAAGACCAAAAATGTTACTGACATACCCTGTGGAACCCACAACAATTCTGTTACATGCTATGTAAAGCAAATTTCAGTGAGCATGAGAAAACATAAACTAATATTTTGTCGAACTTCATCTTAGATTAAAAGACAGCAGTTGATAGCTGATTTGACTCACCAGGTGCCGCTGGACGGCGGGCAGGGCCTCCAGGTGGGCGCCCACCGTCTCCATGGTGATGCCCACGTAGTTGAGCGCCACCCAGCAGGCCAGGTAGTCCTCCGGGCCGTGCCAGTAGAGGATGAAGGCGAAGGCGGCCAGCGAGGCCAGCAGCTGACGGCCCAGGCCGTGCCGGGACCCGCCCAGGGGGATGTAGATGTGCCTGGCGACAGAACCCAAACCTTGTCAAAGGGGCGATGGCTAATAGGGGGTAGGGTGCCAGAGGGGGTTGATGCACAGAGATAGCACTCAGGAGATATGGAAAAACTACGGAAAAGGGGGCAGGACATTTCCGGATTTTCAGTTAAAAGGGCAGTTATTCATTAGAAAGTATAACTTTATGACTGTTTTAAATGGTTGAGAAACGATATAGGAATAATTCGAACAGCAAAACTGCTGACTTTGGTAAAGAGAAATGTTATTTCTATTTTGATCGGAAATCAGAAAAAAGAAGGAAAAATGGCATCTCTGAATTGGCAAAGTAGGAATGGGCGGAAATAACGTGTTAGTTCTATTTTTGGGGCATTAAGTGAAACTGCTGTACTATTTTTCTGTTTTTTCTAAACCAATATATGTCACGTCTTTCAATAAGATCATAATTGTGAACGCTATGCAACTATTTTATAAGACTTAAACGTCTCCTTTCCCTCTGTACACGACGTATACCCTACATTTAAATGCATTAGGGTATACCCCTGCTATCCCTCATTCGTATACTACTTACATTATTTTAAAACACTCACACCACAACACGATCCTCCTTTATTTGTATAAACTAATAAATCATTATAAACAAAATAGCAGTGTGCCTATGGGTGTCGTGACAATAAAAGTTTATAGTCTTTGTAATCACATAATGCAAATACACAAAGGAAAGCAATTTAATCTACTTGCACTTTGATGTTTTAAAGCATTCATCTTCTGCAATTTAATGATAGCCTTGATCTATTCTGACACACACGTCCCTGGACACACTCTTACTGCCAGTCATACTTAGAATGGAAGTCCGTCTTTAGGGCGGGCAATAGAGATGTCTCTGCCAGTGCTGTTTTATTAAATGCGGGCATCAATTGTGATGAATGCATTAGGCTGCTTTACTGTGTGGTCTGTATGTGCAGTGGTGTACATTACCCCAGCCCCTTTGAGACTTCCGTAATTTTCTGGAGAATACCTAAGTAGAAGAAGCTCCTGATGCGCCTTCACAAATAGGGAAGCTTAATGGGCATCTGATTCTCTAACTTGCGGAATAAAACATCATTGCATGTATTATTGCAGATACCGCCCCACGTGGTGGCTTCTCCATTGCTTGCCCTATTGTTAAGTCACGTAAAGACGTCAACGGCAGTACATTACCCTGATTAAATTGGCATTGCTTTTCTACGGTGTGTATGTAAATGTCTGTTTACATATCTAACTTTGTTGGTTATTAACACAATGAACGTCTTACCTTTTTATGAATGAGTATAGGCCTCTGTCAAAGAATCTGGAAAGAAAAAATTGTAAATGTATACAAGAACCAACAGTTATGTCTGGATGTAGTTAAAAATATGTGTTGAACACATCCGTTGCATACTGCTAGTCATCAATTCAACTCGAGGGATAATACTAGGGATAGATAATTTACTTTTTGTTAATCGGCAATATTTTCAAATTATATATATATATATGAAAGTATATATAATATATATCATACACAATATATTACATGTTTGGTTTCCCTTATTGATTTCAAGTTCATTACTGAATTTGTGAATTATATCCAGTAAACATACTATACAAGTTAATAGAATGATTAAACTTATCATCATCATTATTAATCCGACCTATCAGATTGTATGCCTTATTCCAAGGTCCAACTTTTTAATCAAACACTGGATGTGTCTCTAAATGTCACTCCTTAACGGCCACGCCAATGGTACACATTAATCTAGATACAGAGCACTCTCTTAACCTTTAATTCAAAATTGCAAAATGCCAGACAACTACGCACGCAATGTAATATTTGCAGAACCATTACCAAGTGCTTTTACGTGTCACAGCTTATGAAGTATGAATATTCAGATGATGAATGTAGGATTTCATTGCACATAACTGACTTTTATTACAACGTCTTCAAATACAATACCGATTCTCTTAAATACTTAAGCTGAAATAAAAAAGATAGGTATGTAACCCAATGAACCAGGTAATTAATAACTTAGGTGAAAGACAATCCACCAACCTGCATACATTACACTTAAATTAATTTGTTCATTTGTAATATGAGGACGGGCCTTGTCAGTAGAAAACGCACAGAATCTTCATTTTATCACCAGAGCTTTACTTATAGGAAGGAAGGCGGATGAGGTTTAGAAATACTTTGTTCCTATTAATGTCATCCTGCATAGTTACACTAATTAATGGCCTAAATGATAACTTAACTTTTCATTGCCAGAGGCCGTTAATAAGCCGCGAATGCGGTTCCATAAGGCATTTAAAGACGCATTGCACAACAAGGAATTACTGTGAAATACCAGAGCATCATCCGATTGTCATTAACTTGTATCTGATGAAAAGATAGACCCATTGAAGACAAAGGCAGCCTCTGGGAATGTTTCATATGGAGTCTTCTGAATGTGTAATAACTGACTGGCAATACGCATAGTATTGATAGAGACACACTAATTATCTATATGGGCCTAACATAGTGGGCATGTCGGTGATTCTTTCCAGCCTGGTGATATATGGGAAATATGTTGCCATTCCACCATGAGCCAAATGACAAAGGGTTAGTCAGAAAGAAGACAAAGTGCTAAAATGTCATGAATAATGTCAACAAATTGTCAACAAATTAACGTATATATTGCCCTCCTTGTTTTGCACGAAACCTGCAATAAACACCCATGAAATCGGACTCAATGCATTTCGATACAATGATCAGTGCTAATTCAAGCCCAGTGAACCAGGGGCTAAGCCGATACCACCCTGCCTGGACGAGATAAGGGGCCCACCCCACGCTCCAGTGGCCACCTGGTGCCGTTCCCCTCCGCCCGACTACACTCCTCCATACAGCCTTACGCAACACAATACTGCGCATATTACCTGCCTCTTGAGTTACCTAACCCCCCAGTCGGCAGTTGTTTCCAGCTAATCCCCGTGCACGGCCGGGATTAAGGGCCGACAGATCGGGCTAATCTGCATAAGTCTGCGGGTGGTAATCGGGCGCTAAGCCGGGCCGATCCGCGGGCGCTGATCCCCATACGCCACCGCCTCCAGGGTCAGGGGACGCCGCCGGTCGGTCCCAATCAGATGTCACCGGGGTGTGCGGACCGGCCATTCACCGGCTAATCGGCCTGCTTCGATCTCCCCTGATGACCGCATTGATTCCATCATCACAGCCGTGGACGACCCAAAAGTGGATCCTAAATCATCGATTTCCCTCCCTGAGGCAGACGTTGTGGGCACGATGGAATGCTGCCATAGGCTGTTGATGCGAGTACAATTGGAGGCGAATGGACCTAAGAAACGCCAAAGTCGTTGTTGAAAATGTAATAGAATTCAGTTGGTAATGGTGGAACTAAGTGGTTTTCTGAACGAAACGGTTTAAAACTAACCGTACTGTTTATGTGCCAAGGCAAGGTACGAACTAAATGGAGGAACGGGAAGTGAGGCTAAAGAAGAGTGTCATTCTATGACTTATTTATTGGTTTGTGAATCGGGACACGGGTAATTAGTGGTGAAAATCAACACTATAGTAGAATTTAAAATCAGGAAAAAACTAAGAATGGGCTGGCAGAAGAGAGGTTAAACATGCTGAGTTAGTAAAGGTTAACTCAAAGGGCACGGGAGAGTAGTTGGCAGTCCTGGGTTGGAAAGGTCCATGAATAAAGAAAGGACGCATGAATGGCTGATTAGGGTAGCGGGTGATTGGCACTGAAGGCGGAATTTCCGTGCGCCATTCTCAGGGGAAGGTTATGACATTCCGAGGCTGATGCACCAACGACAATACGGCCCGCACTGAGCATGCCCTTAAATGTAACGGTGGATATCGCTTTGTCTACAGCCCGTATTCTACTGGGCGATTCCGACTACATATTGGAAATACCGTATTTATTTTCATCAGGAATGAACAGGAACCCATGCATGCTACACACCATTCGAAGGGAAATTCAAAATTCTTTCTAATGGTATATAAGCAGATAAGTACATCCGTATATTTGTATTGGTAGATATGTAAAGGTTGTTTTTTCCGCTAGAGATTTCTGAAATTGCAAGTGAAAATCTGCGAGTGGCATACAGCCTTAAGGTGTCAGCCCCGGGAGACACACCTGCATGGGTCTGTTCGATTTGGTCAGGTCGGGCAGAATAAAATCCTATACAGGCCCATACTTATAGGTATTCTGAGAGGATTATTAGCAGCCAAACGCTCACTTCCCTGGACCATGCATGCGTATAGGTATCAAGGAGCTAACCAAAAGTCCATATTCCAAGCTGTCTTACGACGATTTCGAGAACCTATAGCATTATGTATGGAAACCCATTAAAATTAATGTCACTTCAGGATGGTTTAGAGGGTCACATGAGTGTGTTACGGATATTTTCGTAATAGACTATATAACTGGCACTAACGGCCTGTGGTATTTTAATTGTATTCACTTTATGAGCCAATAATATGGAAAATAAGTAGCATAGTGTAACAGGATGATAACAATTGAGAATTGGTACCACCAATGCCAATGGTCCATAATCCCAATCCCTTCAACCAGGCGCTTGGCGTTACACCACTCAAATCCCTCGCCTCTTAACGTCCACTTTAGTGCCCTTAGTCTTGGCCCTTTAGCCTGTTTACCTCCCCAACTCCTCCCTTGTCCATTTTCATCCATATTTACGCTAATAGCAATCGCCCCGTTATGTCATTAGGCCTGCCTGTGGCGGAGGTGGCCACTCACTCGTCCGTGCATAACCCACAGTGGGACAAGTACATAAAGGTCCCTTGGCGACTCTCAGTATGTGCCGTACCCCCAACATCATGCATTGGCGGCCGCCAAGAGCCGGGGATAAGGCCGGCCGCCTCCCCAGCCACCACTCCCGGCGGGCACGGCGCCCGGCGATGAGGACTGTTAATGAGGCCGAAGATTTAGAGGGTGATGAGTCGGTAGGCTGGCGGATGATAAGTGAGCGTCAAATAACGCCATTTGTGGTAATTAGAGGCTTGCTTGCCGCCCCTACAATGGCCTCTTCAGGGGCCTCCTCCAGGCCCGCCTGCCCGCCTGCCCATCCTCAACGCGTCCTTCATAATAATGGTGTATGTATACGGATATGCTAATTAATCATCGCTATATCAAAGCCGGGCTTTTGTTTATATGATGGAGAGCGTGTACAGGCTCGGGGGATAAGCATGTTAACAATAACTAGATATATCCCATACGGACAGGAGTGGCGTAAAGAGACGACCACTTATAGTTGCTGAATACCATTAGTGGTAGGGACAAGGAACAGCTGCCGGAATAGCAAATGACAATGGTGTAAAACGTATGCGACGCGTGGTATTGTCAGGCTCTATGGTTCTGTGCTAAAGAATAAAGCATTAACACGAAGTGTTCTTGAGGACGTGTATCAAATTAGTGTGTAATTGTATTAAAACATATTGTGTTTGTGATCAATATCCACTTGGAAGTATTCGCGAGAAGATAATTTATAGAATGTAACTGTTTCAACACTTGATTAATCAGTTCCATATGTCACATATTTTGAGCATTTCAGATTGATTCAAACCGTGAAATATACAGTAAGCCTACTTGTGAAAAAGGGAAGGGTCTCTATTTCAGTAGGTTTTTACACTGCAGTTTCCCTGGGGATATATACGTTACAGCTCTGTCCGTGCGACGCGTGTTTCTTTGCCCAGGGGTAACACCTACAGGTGCAAACCGTTCACGCTTTTACAATACGGTGTCCTCCAGCGCTGATAAGGTGCGACATGCAAGTTCCTTCAGGACACTCCAGCTCTCCTGTCTCTATCTTTACAGAATGCAAAAAAAGTATGACTTATGGTAGAAATAGTAGGCCATAAAGTGCCATCCGATACGGATTACCCAAAAATGACCTCTGGAATGCCCTTATATTTACATGAAAGATTATTATCTAATTTAATGACATTTCAAATTCTTTATTCTCTGCCTTAAGTCAATTTGGCAGGTATACCGAATTAATATAGAAACAAATCGCACAACTTCATATGGCAAAACAGCACCATTCAGTAGGAAAAATCTCAGCGACACTTCCTGCTATAAATAAAATTGCTCATCCAAGCAATATATAGGCAATATACCCCCGGGCGCTTGGTATAGCATGTATATCAAATTTTGAAATGTCAGGCCGGCCTCAAGGCTCGACTCAGAGCGCCGGCTACCCCCGCTGAGCTGCTCAGGTTACTACTACAGTCCACGGGAGGACAGATCACTTGGAGTCGGCCACCACGACAAGTCTGGCCTTATTTAGACCGGGACACGGCTGACACCCACAGGGTCCAGTGACCCACAGTCTAGACTACTCACGCCTACAAGGGGAAAAAACGCTCAGGCTAAACAGAGGGATAAGAAGAGCAGAGGTAAAGTAAATAAGGACTTTACAGTAACCTGGCTCCCCCACTGAGGATTTCAGCTGCTAGAAATCTGGGAGTCAAGAAGGTTAACAGCAAGGCGCAATGTTAGTAATAGCTTCTCCAAAATGCCTATAGTGTTTAATGTAGTGAAAGGGGTGAACATATATGTTCCGATCTCATTTAGGACTATTTCTATATTCTTCAGTAGGCCCTATTTCTGTCCATAAGCTGAGAATAGGTTTTACGTGGAAAGTTCGACAGGTGCGTATAAACATGGAGACTAGACTCCACGGTATAAAGTAGTGAAAATACTATTAATGAGTCTCGAGAGCCTAATGAGAAACAATTATCACCAAAGTCTTCTTTTTTTCAATAAGACGTTATGAATATCGTCATGAGAGTCCAGGCGAATAAGCGAATGCGTTTTTTACCCTACTATTTCTAAAATGATTCTCTTATGATGAATATCGTCATGAGAGTCCAGGCGAATAAGCGAATGCGTTTTTTACCCTACTATTTCTAAAATGATTCTCTTATGATTTCCCTACAAGGGGCACGCAACTGGAGGACATCGATACACATGTAATACTATAAACGCCGGTCTTTCTCGGCAATTGTCTTCAAAGGATGTCAAATGGCACGAGAAATAAATCTTGCAGTCTTTTTAGCCGACATAAATGTTTTTCTTCACATAAAAACAAGCGTTGTTGCGGCACAACGCACGATTCGAGTTTCCAGGAAGTATCTTTGCTGCTGTCATTAAGAAACCTTCTATTTGTGATTACCTAGTGCACAAGTCGACAGACGGGCCCAAAGTCCAGCGGCGTGCATTTGGCGTGAGCGCGCGGTTGTAATCGGACACAAACAAACATCGAACCCAGCGTTTGATGCGGAGCAACTTTGAAGACCCTGGACGGGCCGGAGAGAGGCAGCGGGCGCGGACCACTGCCTAATGACTCCGCCGGCGAGGCAATTCGAAACAACCTTTCAGACAAGTGTCAGCGAGTATTAATCGTCCACCAGGTATAGACCCTCCGGATCCAATTAAAACTAATCTGGCACGCGTACGACACCGTCCCGTAGGCGCGTAGCACTCTTTTAAACGGCGACCACAAACCTGTGGGGCGCGGCTACAGTACAACTGGTACAAGCCATGCAGTCCACAGGTCGTATTCTGCCGACAAAGACAACCGCTTCCAATTCAAACCGCCGCCAAAATTCAGACAGAATATGCACGTTTAAGTTTTGTTGGGCTCGGATCTAACGGTAGAGAAGGGGTGGTGGCATTGATAAAAACTAATTGGCATGGTTGGCAGGATGGGCGCCTGGCTGGGGCGAGCGGTGACCTTGGGAAGAGATGAGAACAAGCAGGGTCGGCGGTGATCGGAGAAGGGGTGAGTGGGTGGGGAGTGCCGGGGGCAAACAGGTTCTATTGTATAATGCAGATAACTGGAGGATAAAGCCATCTCAGGTGTCCATATCAAACATAGTCCCCAATATCATATTTTACCATATAGGGCTCTGTGTGTGTATTAATACACACACACAGGACTAAAGTTAGACACTTACATCAGACAAGTGACCGTTCCCACGTGTCAACAAGTCACCTGGGCACGAGCCCTGCACGTGATTTTACAATAGAAGTATTCCAACATTGTATGACAGGATTAAGACAAACAGGCCTTTGAGTGCAGTAACGGATACACCATAATCCACCGTATTGATCAAAATCCTAAGGAGTCTAGAGGCAGATCGGTCAAGGTCCAATAATAAGATTACATTTTCTTCCCTTTCCCTCATAATACCACGGTTTAGATATTTTTTCAAACATTATACTACATATTTAATATGTGTTCCTCTGACAATGTTTGATTTCTGTTCCGGGTGGAAACATGACGGTGGTTATACTTCCCGTTTCAGGGCAACCTTTGGAGGCTATTTCCCGGCGAAGAACACGCGCTGCAAACTCGCAGCTCTGGTGGTAGACGTACAGAAAGATGCATTGGGAAAATGGCATCAATCCTATCTGTATAGCTGCTGTAGGCACTTAATACAGAATGGGCCTTCATTGTAATGGGTGTATCTGGCCCGTGCCAGCCAAAAAAAATCATTTCGGAAATCAAACCGCGGAGTTAATGATTCCGCAGCATGCCGTTGTCTATAATTCAAACCGCTCTGGCATGCCAGCATAGCACCAGAATAACTCGGTTAGATCGATCTGGCAAATGCTGGTATTAAAACAAAGGAAGGACTGCCCTATAGTCTCGTTAACATACACGGATAAATTACCTGGTGTGGTTGCCACATGGAGACGGGAGGGCTATTATCGTGTTGACTATGACTGTCCATCACGCAAGGCCCACCTCCCCACTACTCCGTCTGATGCCCGGAGGCACTCCCCTTGTATATTGTAGAGTGGCCGGGGTGGATCCACCGGAGCCCTCCTAGGGCCGCCGCCGGGTGCACAGAACTATCAGCCAATTGACCCCTCCCCCCCTGCCTCCCGCCCCACCCCCTCTCCCCAGATGGGCGCCAGATGTGGCGCATGATTTTGAACTCTCAGCAGGGCGTTTCTGCGCGTCCCATCGAGTGCTGAGGGGTCACCTGAAGGGACCGTATAGCATGAGAAAAACTGCATGCGTAGCATATTTCCTGTAATCATATTTTTCTAATATGAAACGATTTAGCGCCAGACATGGACCGTGTTGTCAGAAACCAAAAAGGTTTAAAGGGATAGGAAGAGACTGGGAAAGGACTAATATATTCCTGCTTAGGGGTTGAACGCCTACATATATATGCGCAGCGTTTTTTTGTGTTTTTAAATCATGCAAAATCAAAGCATTCATACTAGAATACATATGGTGCGTTTTGGGGTCCGTTATGCGAAACTGAGAATTAGGGAGTAAGGCTCCACGTTCTATGGGCCTCCAGTAATAGCAAAATTAATATAGCTACGCTTTGCAGAATCGTTGGTAATAGCATTAGAGGGTACGATAGTGGTATTAATGTGGTTAACACACAACGTGTCTATGCGTCAATAATACATCAGTACGTGGCTATTCAGGGTTGTACCTTGGACTTTAAACATTAATCGGATTCAATAATTCATCGGTCATAGAGGTGTAAAGTACCCGCATTACTCAAGTTGAATGATGTTGAAAACAAGTAGCTGGCCATAAACCCTTGTTTGGTTATGGATGAATGCATGTCAAGAACTAAATCCGGCTGTCTAAATCGAAATTGATCTCGGTGTAGAAAATATTATACATTTTTTTTTTTTTTTGATTGATTTTCATTTGGGAAAAAAGAGGCTCGGCATTGCCGATCTTCCGCCCGCACCCACATACATATTCATACTTAACACCAATGTCTGTGGCAAACAAAACCATCGCATAATGCTTCGTTTAAAATTGCTCAAGCATGTCAAGTTCGACAACTTCGGAAGGTCTGGGTTTAAGGGTGAGAGGCGTTGTTAAGTTATAGATTATTAAGGAATAACAACTTCAAATGGTATACACAAAGGTTGCGAGAGATCAGCGAGGGAGTATGTAGAAATGTGAATTGAAGCGAGTAAAACAATTTACGGCAGAGGCACTTTAAACGGTCGAAACCCGTCAGTAAAACTGAAACAAAAGATACCGCGACTAGATCGGAAATCGCAGAAACTAGTGTGGAGGCCAGAAAAGAGCCAGTACTATAACCACGAAAAGCAGATTCAAATGAATACATGTACGATTGGGAACAAAAAACATAGAAACGAAATGGGCTGTATGGAAAAAAAGCCGTATAAGAACATCATAATGATAGGAGGGGCGCTCATCACCCCTGCCCTGGAGTAACACCTTCTCCAGGGTGGAATCCAGGGTCACGCGGGCGGGGCGCGGGGCCAGGCTCCTCCAGCCCAGTAATGGCTCCTCGGCGGCAATCCACACCTCCCCCTAGTGGGCGCGCGGCGAACTGAACCATCGGCCTAATATAAGGGTGTCGATAGTATAGGCTGGTCGGGGCCTACCCCCGGACGCCCGGCGTCTCCGCCCGCCGCTTTGTGTTACTGATGGTACGGCCGAGATGTACGAGACGCTGAGGAGACGCTCAACCCGGCTCATAACATGCTGTTTTTAGCGGCCCGGCGGCCTGTGGGGGCGCCGAGCACTAAGAGGAGGGGTCAAAGGACCAAGGATGTTCGCTCAGGGAACATAAACGCCGAGTGGGGAAAAAAGAGAGCCGTAGGCCAATCCATCGTACGCGCTAGGCCTCAAAATGCGATGAAATTAGATTAAGGGTGGAGGCTATTAATGTTTTAATCCCATTTTTTGGGGGGCTTTAGGGCACCTAGTGATGAAATAATTCAGCCCATGGTGAAAAGAGGATGTTATTTTTCCCTTTACAGACGCAGCGTATAAATGGAACATCTCAAAATTACCATTGTGGTATTCAATACCACATTAAATGATTGAGATTTTACATTATGTATACAAAAGGTTGACCATCAGAGACGGCAGTTTATCATGTTTAATTGATCGTGTTTCATAACGTCGTATTCAGTGCTGTCGATGATCGGTACGTGCATGCCCCCATGGCCCCCATTTCCATACACTACTCATGCGTATCGCCAGCGTTCAATGTACTTTTCCATATACTACTTATAAATGGTACATTCTAAATTTTTATACACGGACAGCTCCTCTGCCGGATTGACCATTCCATAAACGTTTATCATTGGAATAAATTTAACCTCATGTATATCATATATGAGAAGAATTACATTATTAGAAGGATCACGATTACTACTAAACAGCAGGCCCCTTTAGACCTCAATATTTCCTTGCAGTCACCTGGTACAAGATGACTTGATTTGCTGTCTATTCAGAATTTCATCACAGATTGAGACATATAACTGTCTGTCTAGGTGTAAAAGAAGCTTATAATCAGTCAAGAGAGAACCTAATTTTCAACATGACATCGTATGCGGTAGTAAAACGTGACCTTTTTGCAAAGGTTCCTTCTACTAAATCCAAGTACCGTATCGGACAGAGAATTGATTACCAAATCAATGTCTGGCGGGTCAATGGCCTTCTGGTGGTTGAACAACCAGTATTTTCTCTTGAGTTCTCGGACTAATGTCAACTCAGCAATAACCTGTCCACCATAATAGTTAAATAATTAAATAACACCTGATCAACAACTAAAAGTGTTCAATTTGAAAACAAGGCCTTCTTACTGAAACATAAAACAGCTCAAAAGGAAAATATGCACAAAATTCTAGCAGAAGGTCAACCCCGTTATTACGACTATGTACCATAGGGAAGTACGGCATAGAATTACTCACTTCCACATTTCGGAGTAGAGGTAGATCCGGGAGATACACTTGGGGCCGGCCGGGGGGTCGAGCTGGTCAAGCCGGGCCAGGTTGCGGGGGAGACCAAACATGACGACGTACTTGACCATGAAGAACTGGCCCTGGCTGAAGCCCACTCCGGCCAGGGCCCAGAGTGGCAGGGTCTGCAGCAGGTCGGGCTGGGCCATCAGGGCGTTAAAGTACAGGTAGTGAAGGCTGAGCTCACATAGGGCGGCCCACAGTAGGACCCAGGTCAGGCTGCGCGCGATGGGCCACACCTCCCGCCACGTCCACGGCCTCAGGGGGCTGTGCAGCTGCAAATGTGAGGAAAAAAAGCTTGAATTGGTTTCCCCCCCTATATTGACATGTTCTTTCTTTTTACATAAATGGAAAGTCATTTTTATATTGTCTATGCAACATATATGCATCAGAGTGATAAAAGTCTTCGACTTTACATAAAGAGAAATACATTTTGTTTAATCCAAAGGCCACGGCGCTGAATATGATGAAAACAATGGATTTTGTAATTAATATTTGTGGGGTCGCGCCTGAGATACCTTAAGGGCACTGTCTCGAGCATCCTGTCCTAATTCCATCATCACAATCATTAGAAATTGATTAATGTAATGTAGGCACTTTGACAATGTTGTACGCGTCAAGCATTAGGAATTGCACCTACTGATACCTGTCTCCGAGATTGGGTAACCAATGGACATACAGCACCCCATGACCCCACTACCATGCCCTACATCTTCATCCAATACAGCTCAACGCTAATTCTCTAGTGTAAGTAAACGACAACCAATGAATACATAAGCCTAGTATACAATGTCGTTACATACGCAAAAAGCAAACAAAGGGGAAGTCCATTCCCTAATATGGAGAAAATTGTTTATTCATATCATTCAGGTAATTTGCGGTTTTATGAAATGCAAACGTCTCCATAAAATGATATATCAATTCCATGCGACATATGGGCTATGACATTTTAAGATTATTGTTTTTGTGACGCAGAAACAAGTTAAAACCATTGCTCATGACAAGTAGTTAATCGAGAGCTCACTCTATCAAAAGGCCACCGCGGTTTATAAAGGTAAAGTGTCTGTAGCGTGCAAAGCTGTTACATTCCCACTAACCTAATTTACGTGATTAAATCACTGACAGATCTTGGTCAACGATTTTTGTCTGTTCGACCGAGCACATTTATGCAAATGTAATTTCCCAATTACATAAAAGCTTTCATGAATAGATTATCATGGTCAGGCAAACCTAATTCTTTTTCTTAGAATTCTTTAAGGCAATTAAGTCATTCCCTTACACTGACATGGGGTTTAATCGCAATTGGCCACAAGGTAAAAAACACTTATCCCACAGCGTATTAAAGACATCATACACCAGAAATGTAATTCTATAAACTTTTAAACCATTTTCAGTTTGACCGCCTGAATATACATATTTGCATATGCTATATTTTCTAAATAAAGTTGTTAACATGGACAGTTATAACAAGTATTGTTATATAAAATCAAATATTGAAATAACTATCCATGGCAACACGAAGAGTTAACTGAAGGGTGTTAAAAGTTTCATCAACAGACATGGTTCTTCCTATGACAGACTTCATCAGTGAATTATATAATGTATATTAAATTCTACTTCGGGGTAGTAACAGGGCTAATTGCCAAAAGAAATCTTCCGTAATATTGGTTAATTTATTCAAGCGGTAGGTGTCACGATACAAAATGACTCTCGTTCCCACAGGTCAACTCCGCCTCTTCACTCATTGTGATGGGTCCTTGGCCGCTTTGTCACTGTGAGGAATTAGGTGCGAACGTACCTAATGGAATTAGCCCAGCCAAGAACGTGCCTCTCCATTTCTCAGAGTTTTGGCTTTAGACGCGGTTTCCCTTTTGGGACCTGCATTGACCTTGTCTCCAAGACTGTAACCCCGGGGAAGGTCGACAGGCCGCTCGCCGAGCTACTCATCACAATCAGCATGAGCAGCTCGCAATCTGGGTTAATGAGTTGCTCTAAGCTCGAGCCCCACTTTTTAAATGGTATTGCTTGATATCAACTGTCCTGGTAAAGAAGTAAGGCTAAAACTCTTCAGCCAAATGGGTCATGGAATCGGTAATCGGTATCAACCTTAAATCAAATCTCCAAACCTTGAAATCCTTGAATATTAGTACAATGAAGGTCACTTTTCCAAAGACCAAAACAATTAGATACAGTACTCTGATTCTCATGAGTACATAAGGCCTGGCAAGATGCACAAGGTGAAATGACCAACCCCTCACTATAAGGTCGATATTGTTAAGAACCAAGGGTGACCTTAGATCTGACACTTTACTATATTGTTTTTATTTCAGGTTACGATTATTTTTGACTTTTTGTGGAAATATACTCAAATTTGATGGTGATTGCTTAAATCCAAAATACGTGTCAGTTCGTATAATACCAGGGAATATATTTTTTCTTGTCTGTACTTGTCATGGTGCTGGTGAGACACGGTTACGTTACTATTTTTAGCATGCAGGACCCCATAAGCAGATAAGGGGCACGTTGTAACGTAATTAGCATAAAGAACTAGAAGAGACACAACGCATTTTTAAGCATGTTCATCACCTGGCTTCAGAAACTAATGAGAGCGACAGTGCTAGTTGTACTTTAAAAACTTTACTTCTGAAATTCACGTTTGACAATATGCCAACCGATAGGAATTTACAATATGGAGATCATTTAAGTGTCATAATTATAACGCACGTATCATCCTGTCGTATCAAGTATTCTTACAAAGTTGTTTCTTACAGGTGGAGCCTTTGTCCTTATAATTATCTATCGAGTTGAGCCATGTTATGAAATTAAAGACCTCTGAAACGTTGCCAATACATTGTGTTGTCGTGAAAATGTATGGAATATAAAAAAAAAGTCAGGAGCTTATCTTTTTAAGTTGATTATGCCTATACTATATCCACGGAAGACATCCATCATAACAGCTAGGAAAAAAGTGTCCATCATATTGATTGGCCAATACCAATCTTGAAAGGTGGCTTCTTAATACAAAAGCATTGGTCAAGGTATACCTGATTTTGACCACCGGTAGGTGTATACAAAGTAATATCAATTCAAACTCAAGTGTTAGTTTTATAAGAAACATTTCTATATTTATGCGACAGATATGCATAAGGTTAATTCCAGCTTATTCGGCGTTGCTTTAAGCGGCCCCTGTGGGTAGACGTTCTCCGCATACCAAGGGCCTGATATATGGAGGGTCAGACAGGAGAGACTATGATGGAGTGTAATGTAATTCACCTTAGCTAATTGGTTTTAAAATGGCTCTGTACCACAATGTATGGCACGTAAAACGAGCCGGGTTGAAAGGGAACACGGCCTACGTGTTTAGCATCATGAGCCTGCTCCTGGGAATCTTTAATATTGTAAAAGGAAAAAAAAATACCCTGGGAGACTAGAGAAGAATCGCCAAGGATGAGGTGATTATGGGTGTCACCATAGTAAACGACGTTGCATCTGGGCAATTGGGTAGGTTTTGTGGGTAATCTTCTCTCGGGCCTAGCTAATGCCCTGGAGGAGGAAATAAAACATATCGGTACTACTGCCGGCCGGTGGTGGGTAGAGCTGTGTGTAGGGTTGGGGGAGGGTGGGGAGGTTGTCCGTTGGGAGTTGGCGGTGGTCAAAACAGAGCTGTCAGTCAGCGCTGCCAGCAACGGTGGCGCTCATCAACGCATGAAATATTCACCGGCCCCTCTGCCACCCCTCGCCCGGCCCCTAGTATACACCACTGCTCCAGGGCGACGCCCCGCGTCCACCGCACGCACCGGGCCCCGGCTGTACCAATGCCCGGGGTAAAACCGACTCTGTTTAATTAGCATATATATACATATATCAGGTAAATTATGCATGCCCGTATACCACTCGACGTATCCATTAATGATGGGTAGCATGGCCCTCTAGGGGTGCGGCTATCCAAACTCCCACTTTAAAAGTGGTCGGGTGAGTGGTAAAACATCTGTGTTTAATGGCTTCAGGGCCGGGCATGCTTTTCTACCCGGCTACCTCTTGGAAAGCAATAACGACATTAAGAGTTCAAAGTTTCATTTGACCAAATGGTGCCTGTGATGTCGTGTATACGAGTTACCGCCCGGTTTGACTCTTTAGAAGTGCATAGGGACGATAAGAATCGACAAGGGGTAATTCAATCGCACTTTTGATTGGTCCTTACACAATCTATACATGTTTCAACGACTTAAAGGAGATCTCACATTTCTTTACCTGAAGGAGGAGGAATAAAAACATTTTGGTTGGGACAAGACCATCAAAGATATACTTTTATATGTATATATTTAATGCTAAGTGCATTTAATTATGATATAGAGTTATGTTTAATGAAGATAAATCATTATATTTTTATTCCTTCCCCGATTTGATTGAGTACACCTTACAACTACATTGCATTAGATAATGAAATCCCTTTTATACTTTCCATATATTCACTATTGACGCATGCACAAACACTGAATCACAGAACGGTATATGGCGTGTTAGTACGGGGCCTGATCAGGTAAAAAATATGAAAAAAGAGGCTGGACAGTAAGGAAATTATAGACTACAGAACTTCAAACATTGACGTCACAAAGCAGGAGGTTTGGCACAAGGTGTCATACCCCGTCAAACATACCGTTTGTTGCTTTGATCTAGGCCTGGTGATCCTCTGCCGATAGAAGGTGACACATCGTCTAAAACAAGTAAAAACAGGGCCATCTCCGGGGGCCTGCAGCAAGATTCACCTCTATTCATTCACCGTTCCCTCTGAAAACCATAATACATTATCCGGAAAGGGGGGCTGTCTATGACCTGTGTTCAACCTCTCAAGCCTATATCAGGGTCTCTTGTTGCTAAAACCTTATTTGTAAGCGGTTTCGTGAATACATTTTGCATGGCTAGATCTAAAATCATATTCTCGTCGTAATATGAGCCTGTCGCAACAGTTTGAAACTCATTGCTATTATTTAGAGTGACGCTCTGTAAGCCCATTACTTGGTATTGAAGCAACAGCGTCGGACTAATACATGTGATACAACCTTATTTTATTTCTAGATTCACAAAAGAACCGACGTCATATACACAGTTTCTTTCTGAGGCTACAGCCTAAAAACGCTGACAAGACAAAAATACCATTGACCATGATATCAAAGCTAGTGCCAGGGGTAGGAGAATATAGGGATTTATAGGCAGGTAGTGGTAGGCTGGGGTTGGAGAGGAGAGAGGGGTCGTGGTCTAGGGGGTGGAGAAGGGTCGACGATGGGCGGGTGGACAACTAGGTAAGTACCCGCTGCACCCTTGTCATGCATGGCGTCTTCGATCAGCCAATGGTCGTTTGGGGATTGATCAGCAGACAGCAGGCAGTTAGCACAATAACAGTAATAGACCGCCGAGGGGGGAGGCCCTCCCGCCGAGAGGCCGCATCTCGCCAGCAACCCCGACCACCCTACCGGCCGGCGGGGATACTACAGGGGGGACGCGGGCATCGATCGTGGGACGCTGAACATCCCTTAGTGACGAGGCCCCATACACAGAGAGGGACAACAGGACAACGGCCCGTCGCTACGTCTGTCTGAATGGAGGGGGCCTATTGGTAGCCAACTACAACGGTCAGGGCAGACGCTGTCAGACCTACGAACAAATCAGAATCCATGGAAACATTCATTCGATGATTGTGTTGATCGTTGCTTTAGGTTGCTATTCAAAGCATGTGCAGGTGTCGCGAAAACTCTTTTATTGTATTACATCATTCTAATGATTCTTACTGACCAACAAAGACATGTTGAAAGTTTGGTGACGATGACTGTTTTTGATAGGTCTAGCAGATTCTCACAAATACAAGATTCACCGGATATACTGCTATAAACAGAAATAATATAGACTTTCCAACCACTCATGTAGTCAAGGTCTACTAAACCTGGCAGTCCAATAGGACAAGAGGACCCAGTGGTTAACTACTGGATTACAGCAATACCATAAATTAGTCGATTTAAACGCGTATAATAGCCACTGCGTTATCTGTAGAAGGATTTGCATGTAGGGGTATGTTGGGGCCGTGGGAAAGTTATCTACGCCTATTCTATTTCCGTTGAAACATTTAAGGGGAGATCAATGGCTGACTGAAACGGGAACTTTATTTTGATGAAAAGTTTCAATGTAAAGGATTGCGTGCCACTCTATTCCATTGCTCCATGGTTGAAAGTATAATTAAAGCCCAATCGATGGGCGCGCTGTGATGAAACGGTACACATACATACTGAATTGGTATGGGTGACTCGCAAAGCTCAACAGGACGCCCAATTAAATCAACCTGTCTGCTTAAACATGGGGCTCTGCCCCAACGATTTCCAATGATAAACCAATGGCAAAAATGAACGTGTACGGGATATTGGGAAAGGTATGTACATACACCTATTGTAGTACACCATAACCGTAAAAAGTTCGACTCCAGTCTACGCGGATTCGATTGTATGAATATTTGTTTAGAACAATGACAAACATGCTTCCTGTCTTTCTTTCAATAGGTGTTTGCATAGACTTCCTGCTTTCACTAAATAATTCTCCTGTCTGTCAAAGAAGGGAGTGGAATGCTTTAGAGGCTGTAGAATATCGATTAATGTGTTTTTGAGTATTCTGAAACACAATAATATATTATATTACAATCAAACAATATCCTTTCCTGTGTATGACCTATTTACAAATTCGCATCCTTCGGATTAACATTTTGTACAATTACAACAAGGGCTAAACCATACGTCCGTAAGATCTAAAGGAACTATAATTTATTGTTTGTTTGATTGTTGGGGTAGTTTAACGTCCGGCCAACGACACAGGGTTCTTTCTAGACTCCAGAACGAACTCTATATTCAATGTGAAAAAGATTTCATTCATATTTTCCTCCCAGAAAACAAAAAGCATTGGTGGGATGCTTACATTCTATGTGCTTCACATAATCTTTCTTTTCGATAAATAAGAACATCGTTATGACTTTCTCTCCTGAATGGATCCTTTATTTTTGTGTGGTGAATCTAGGCCTATTTCTATGCTTATACCTAAGCCCCAAATCTGAGGGGAGTTCCCAGCAAAGCTTAGGGGAAACCAAACGAATTGAATGGTGTTCAAAGTAAATTCGGGGGCTTTAAGTCATAATTTCCCCCCCATGGGATTCCATTCTTTTATTTGAGATATGTGAAGTCTCACGCCAAATGTTTGCGATATTTGAAGTCTAGTGACCAAAGACTTTTGAAATGTGGGGGCATACAAGACACTCACAGACTTCCCCCCCCCCCCCCTCCAACCGGTACGGCAGTAAATCACATTATGTTACTCTATCCCTTTATAAACCACGTGTTGGTCTGGAAGATTCTAGCAGCACTGGGAGTCAAAATAGAAACCCTATTGTTTTCGACCGAGCCGCACGCTATATTTTGTGTGATGCATCGGTATCTAGTGGGGCGTGATGTCATCAGTAATTGTGTGCTGACGTCACCTTCACCCACTTTCAGGGTCATCTTCCCGGCAATCAAAAGTCATCCTTAGTAAAAAGATTATTCAAATACCCTTTTATATGGATCATATCAGGGGGTAGGGATGGCTAAAACAATTTGGATGTAACCTCACAGATTTGCAACAGGCATCTGGGCCTTTTTAAGGTTCAATCCCAGTCCAATTTATCAGAAGCCTCACAGACCCGGATTTATTTTCTAGCCAGCAAGCTTCCCTCCCTTTTATAACTTAAAAAACAGTTTGAAATACTGAACTATGGGGTTTCAATTTACTGTTAATCGTAGGGGTGCCTTTAATCATTATGTCTTGTTAATTATTCCAGCATGCTAGCTCTTTCCAATCTCAATCTTCCTTCCGTCTTAACTGCAGGTCATCTTGAAATGAAGCTTATCACCACCACCAGGACCCCTTCCCCTAAACACATCCCTCCTATCCACCAGTAGGATGTTTGGGTCATGAATACTAACCACCAAAATGACTCTGCTGTCACAAACAGCTGTAGGAGGGGTTTAGGAATGGGGTACTTCAAGTGTACCAGGTCCATGCATGCACTACCATTCACCTAGTATGGAGTGAGCTATCACTCACTGTCCTGGGCCTGCCTGCCTGCAGGTGACAGTGGAGGACCTTATGTGATGGGGTGAGGGCTGTTTGGCTCAGCCAGTGGTCATGTAGCCCACTTCTGGCTTCTCACCCTGCTTGACTCTAACATCAATTGCTGGACAGTGCCCTTCAAATGCAGAACATGACATTGTGTAACCTGTTAGAACAAAGAGATTTAAATTACGGAGGACAGACCTGATTGAGGGAGTCCCCATCAATAGCTATAATACGATACATTTATGAAGGGACTTTAAAAACTGATTATGTCAGTTTTTAGAGTGGCGCTTCGCTAACTTCTTCCATGCACTTGACTCAACACACAGGAAACAATCAGCGTTTCTTTGATATTCTTAATCTGATACCTGGTTGAAAATGAGGCAAGTGACCATTAGAGTCGGTTTCGTATTCGATTACATTATCTGATAAGACTTCCCTACCCACCATAGCCTACAAGAACTGGTACTGTTGATATAGGTGGAATCGTGTAAACAACTGGGCCTTTGATCATCTATTGTTATGTCCATAACAACGCTAGAATGCGTGCTACCTCTTCAGTTCATGAGTTGTTGGTCTTGGGAAACTCGAGATGAGGCTGCTAAAAAAACGGCGTCTTTTTCACGTTATTACAGGCGGCCAAATCTCGTAAAAGATAGTGAACCTTTCATGTATAAGGGGTTGTCTCTGGTAGGCCTATACCTTTACAAAACCAATAACTGATGATTATGTATATCCTTTAATTCGCCTACTTTAACAATAGTACTGTTCTTTTTTTCTAGCAGCCAACGTGGGGCAGGCTATTTGCCACACATATATATGCTTTTGGTTAGTGCTGATGTGACCTTTCAGATACATTCTAAGGAAAAGAAATGAAAAGGGAAGTGATAACCTTGTCAATCACACTATACTATAATGTTACTATGACCGCATGGGCCAAAACGAGTCCACTATAAAGGAGAACCAAGCCAATCAACGCATGAGTAGCTCCAGCGTCCGGCAAACAGTAAATGCATCGTATTCTGCTGATAATAAATCAATCGGCCGTTACAAAGACGGCAGAACTAGATGTCAGGGGTAAGTTATGGTCCTGTTATGGCTGCATCTATCCCTTTCACAGCTAAACAAACAAACCACTGGCAAAAGGCGGGTCGATAAGGCTATAACTGCGCCACTTGAACTCTGCTTGCATGGGTCCAAGGTGAAACCATAAAACCAGTCTCGGCAGCAGGGTCCCGACTTGTATAATTCTTTTAGCCCGAATACTAGCCTGTTTACGCGGTGATTATAGCGCTGAAGTTGGGGGGACAAGGTGTGATCTGAGTTTGCCTATAGATTAACACCAGATATGGGTGATATATTGATTCCTCATCGATCCTGGCTTGGTGGCTACAATGCCGGAAATTATATTATGGACGTAACTGACAACAGTAGAGACGGCCATCATCAACTGCACGTTTTGAGTGAGATTCGTTCCTGCTGAAGTGTGCTATTGACAATGGCATGTCACTGTTACAATCAAAACCTAGGCGTTGACACAATTTCGTCATTTGTATTGATTAACAAAATAAACATAACAACAGCTGTCTCTGCCTTCAGGCCCCCGATGTAATTTGTTATAAACATTCCTTGGAGTCACTTTTTTGTCTATACTAAAAAAAAGTTATAGCGTCTCTCGAAACATTAAAATGTGATGGAGATTTATATTAGACACCAAAGAAGGAACGTACATAAACATCTGCGAAGAATTAATAGATGGTCGCGCAACGAAGTGCACAATATTACATATTTTCATATCAAAAGATGATTACACAAACTGTAAATTTATTACCAGGGGACATTTTCCCTCATGGCGGTATTGTCTGCAATTGCAGTGTAACACTGGCAAACACTTATTTATTATAACAATCCCATTTTACAATATACTGACCGAACCGATATTTATTATTCATGAAGAAGATTGCCGGAACAGCAAAGGGTTGGTAATGAGAATCGGTCGTCATGCATGAATCGTTTTTATGAATAAAAAGGCATGTTACAGCCAGTCGGATCACCGGCCAACCTTTGCCTTAACAACGTTATTATCAGATTATGTTAACATGGAACCGGTAATGAATTGGAACATTAGCAGGAAACGGCTTTACAGATTTAATGTGCTTGCATACATAATTATTCAGAGCACCAAGGTAGTAAGGAAAGCTTCTGGTTGCCATATGTAAAATAAGTTGGCGTTATCAGCAAATGGCAAAAGCAGTCTGTAAAAAAAGTATCGGAACTGTCACTGTGAGGACTTCCATTTACAAACTGCTTTTGCCACTTGTTGATAACACTAACGTCCGACCCTATTTTGCCCTGACATACAGCATTTTTATTGCCGGGTAAACCAATCTTTGTCTCTAATTACCATCGGCGACCACAGCAAATATTTCAGACCTACCAGCCCCCCCCCCCCTTGGGCTAAAATACGTGTTGGATTTGTACTAGAACGTACACATATCTAAAAAAAATCTCAGACCCCCCTCCCCCACCTTGATGCGGCCCCTTTCCTCCGCCAACAAGTCTACTAATCCTTCCCATGTATAACTAAACAAATGAATAACACAAAATTATTTTTACAACTACGGTTGTAGGGAGGACAGTTTGATATACTGTACCTTCTATTCATACTAATACAGACTAATACCCCAATATAAAGGATTAGAAAACAACTGAAAGATGATGATCATGATAAAATCTCATGATAAAAATCTACATACTGTTCCATCGTCCTTTTATCTAGTTAATGGATTTAACTATATTAGTCTATTGCATATGCAAACCCATGACTTTCCCATTAAGGCCGATGCTTTTCATGAACTATCAATCATCAATGTGTGTATTGCGTAAATCATAATGGTCAAGATAATTGATTTATTTTAGATTGAACAGGTAACGCAGTGCAATAAAAGGTACTTCCATTAATTTATAATGATCATTTGATGAGAAGGCATTAAAATATCATTTCAGAAAGCAAAAACAGCAGAGAGAAATGAAGTGATATCCTTAAATTCCGGTAAAATTAATTTTATCTTCAAATCATGACTAGACTTTTATTTTATAATCCCTTCCTCGCTGCAAATGGCTATTTTACAAATCCTTGGGAGGAAGCACATTTTCCCCAATGGGGAAAACATGAAGATGTTCCCGGTGTTTATAAGACCACCTTTAGCTGATGTGAAGCAATGTAGAGTTTTCATCTTATACCATTGCTAACGTACTGCATGCATAGAGCTGTTACACATATACTTCTATGGTGTATCGTACCACATCATACAAGAACGACACCGTCACACGGCTTTACACAATTAATTTACCCCAGATCAACTGGTAGTGTATACACAAGATCTTTGGCGAAAGCAGTTTATTGTCATTGTGGGATGGCTAACATCTTCCTTAATTTCCCTGAGTGTGGCTAGACCTAAGCCTTGTTTGGCCGAGTGTATGTAATATCCGATAGACTCTGCCCGGCGGACATGCTGGGGAAATAACTCGGCAATGTGCGTGTTGACCAGAAACATAGTGGGAATACTATGTGGTCCAGTGTTTTCTCGGCACGCTGACACCGTCTCGGATACATCTGATTTCCAGGCAACTCGTTTCCTTTCGAGCTCCAGGATACAATCGCCTGGTTTATCCGCACCCAACGAGCAAACAGTTTGACCAATGCTAAAGGCTGATCTTGCTTAAGGACCTGCAGAGCGGGACATAACTTTTTTTCAATCACAAGAAAAAAAGTAGAAAAGTACACCTGGGGGAAATTCCAATCTTTTTGAATATAGAATATGCAGGTTATTTCTTTATTCTTCTTTAATCAATGTGCTGGTATAGGTCTTTCGGGTAATTCAAGCTGCTTTATCTAGTCATCCGCAGTTCTAGTAGTACATTTTATTTGGACGAAATCTCAAATATGTCCAAGCATATGAATTCACGCTAATCCAAAACGCGGTTGAATAGATCTGCCTTTTAGAACAATGAATAAAATGATAATTTAGGCGGAAATTACTATAGAATTTGCATAAAAGTAAAATAGTGACGGTAAACAGATGCATATATAGTGGCGAATAATCGTTCATCCATGATTGATCACTTATGGTAAAAGGGCGACACTGCTGCCCTCTCTAGGAAGTTATCTGAAGTATCTCACTCCATAAAACACCGGCCTTGACCACCTTAAAAACGGATCAGCCATATAACAACTCTTCAAGAAGGTTTATCGACGCATCTATATTAACGTCGGCCAAACGTCTATGCCTAAGTAGATTGGTGCACCGAGGTCAGAGGTTAAGTGCGCCTGCAGTGGAGGGCGCGCGGCTAGCCACAGTCTATATCGGCTATAATAGTAGGAGAGGCCATAGCTGAACAGACAAATCTATTTTGTTCACATGGCACTGGTAAATGTAAAAACATATTTCGCAGAAACAAACCTAATGTGAATAGTATCTTTCCGATCATGTTCATGTGCGTTACTGAATTCAAAAATGGAAACAGATGTACAATTTTTGTAGATAGTAGACTACTGTCATGTGGGTACATTAGTTCCTAGGATTCATATCTGATAAATACCAAGTAAAGTTAACAGAACTGAAATATGTGTACGTACATTGGTAGAAACGAGAGTACAAAACATATTTGGGCAAATTTAGCAAAGAAGATTATCAACCGGTTTTCAGTATGGGGTGCAAGTGTTAAAAAGGGCCTGGAAATATATTTATTACCAGCACCTATCAGAACAGTTAGTCTAGTCCACAAAATACAAGATTTCCATTACTAACTATAATTACAATATGACATTGGACAGTTGTTTGAAGTCATTATGTCATTGACGAATGCAAGCCATACAAAATATAAAATAGTTTTATCATTATATCCCACAATACGTATATTACCGTTGCTGATGCCACTCTAATATCTATACATTTTTTGTTTTCATTCACAAGAATTCTGAAATGGAGATACTAAGGGATCTTTAGTGAAAAAATGCACCTATTGTCCGCGCACAGACCAGAGGGGGCAACACAATGACTGACCACCACTGAACCAGGCCTGCGTGGCATCTCCCACCCCCTCCCCCCTCATCAGAGGCCAGGTGATTGGAGGGGAGGCTCGGAAATATGGAGAATAATTTCCACCAAATAGGGGAAATTTTTGGCATTAGAGGGCCTAATAATCATTTATGCAAGTTTTTAGAAAAATCTATTAATTGAGTTTGTCAATAAAAAATAAAAAAATAATCATAAATTTCTAGAATATGTTGTAATTGTCACAAAATTTCCTGACATGAAAATAATTGTCATTCTTACTCGAGGCTAGAACCTCAAAGTCAGGTTTGACCCATGGTTGACCCGTTACAGGAGCCATCAATATTTCAAATTTGGTTTTTTTTATAAACTGCTCAAGTCGGCATAAAAACCCTATCAAATGATTCTTTTCTTCCACATGTCACCTGTGCCTATTCTCGCCCCCTGAGGCATGCTAGCCAGTCTAAGCCTTTATTTGATATGAGGCTGACTTCTGTCCATACTCGTTGTGTAACAGAGGCCCAGGGGCGGATCCAGGAATTTAAGGGGCGGTCCTATCCCCTGTATTCTCACCAGCAGTACCTAGGTCATTTGCACGCGAAAACTCTCCCTGGTTCTGGACCCTAACACAGCCATGCGGGCCCTCTATATCCTATAGTAAAACCAACTGTCAGACTGTCCAATTTCTTTATAAACGGGTGCAACAAGGAACACATTGCTATATAAGTAGGGACAGACATGTTACAAAACACCATAATCTTTAGAATTACTAAATGTCTATAATAGTTGATAAATCCAGGTAAGAAAAAGAAGGGTTGGGCCAGGGTGCTGTTGTCGGGGGTCCGCCATCACAGGGCAAGGGACCAAACTAAAACACTTACTTGCATATCGAACTGGTCATATGTCATGATGGGTCCAGTGAAGAGGGTGGGGACGTAGAAGGCGTAACACAACATATCAATGAAGGAGAACCGTAGTCCGGAGCTTGGGGCTCGGCACCGCTCGGAGCAAAAACTTATATAGCGAATGTTGAACATGGCCGCTGTAAAGAGTAGCAGGTAGTAGTGGTTCTCTGCTGGGTCATCCTTTACCAACGCTTTCTGAATAAGAAAACATTTTATTTTTCTAAACGAGTTTCTGAATTCTTGGCATGTTGCTTAGGTACCTACTAACGCTTTTTAAATGGTAATGATATGAGAAATGTATCATTGTTAATGTTTAAGAATAAAGAATGAAATTATTTTGGATATATCTTATCAATACTATTACTAGAACAATGCACAAGTGTTGTGCATGAGCACCCGTTCTAATATCAAATCAGTATTACATGTATTCAGTAGTTTCAACCTCTACAGATCTTATAGGGAACCATGAATCATATAAATATTAAGGGCACAACCAAGAAGAAGGGTAAATGATTGTAGCAACCACAATTCCTCAAGACAGTCCCAGAAACGTCCTTCAAAAATAGAGTCTAAGCTAAATTTCTCACCAATATAAAGATGAACGCATTAAAGTTGAGCATTGACAGGGCGGCGATGGAGATGGTCCAGACGAGGAGGAGAGAGCCGGTCATAGCAGCCAGGTAGGTCAGCAGACAGAGGCCAAGGAAGTAGAGAAGCACCGCCGGACCCAGCAGGCTCAACATGGTGCCCATACCATAGACACAGAAGACCCATTTTCTGTGCTGAAATCAAAAGAAAAGGTTTGGGTTGACAGTTACAGGAATCAACACAATGGTTTCAGGTCGACTACTAGTCGGGAAAGTGCATGATTTTTCAACAGATGATTGATGAAATGTCATTTTTACCAAATTGTTTTTTTTATACCAAATTATCATCAAAAATCAGTTAGATATGTGAAGGGTTTGAAGGGTTGTATTGCATTCCTGGGGTTAATTCCAAAATTGTTCTAGTTTAATGTATGACGATTGGAGCGATATTTAAAAGGTTAGAGCGAAATAACTCGTTTTCTCGCATATGAACCTATGTTAAATGCACCACCAATCTCCGTTCGCGATTAACCCGAAATTATGGTGCACGATGCTGCATTTTGAGACTCGCGTACCCGATATAGAGTATCGTTTGTTGAGATCCAAAGAGCCGAATTTGATACAAATATTAATGGCGTCTGACGTCCATACCTTGAAGCCAACCCATCGAACTAGCTGTCCCAGTATGATGTGTCCGATTAAGTAAGGCCATATCTCTCCAAACCAGCCAGTCCAAAACTCCCATTCAAAATTGGATATATCCTGAAAACAAACAAACAATTATTAAATAAGCAGTCATCGCGGGATGCAAGTTAATTAAAATTGATCATCAAAATAACACTTGTTTTTGAATTTCCTTAATTACGTACAACCGCAGTGGTCTGTTAATTGTGTTTTGTAAAGTATAAATATTCCAAAATATAAATACACGAATACCTTTAGGCCTACTGTCTTATTCTCGGTGCAAAGGGATGGTCTCTTACCTTTTCCCTAGTTAAAAATGTCCAACGCTTTAAAAACAAATCGTCGTGTAGATCGACTCTGCGTTCTAAAAGAAGAATTTGAACACTCATAATTGTTATCACTTCTGCACGTCATCAAATTAGGGTAACACCACTAATGTGTCTTGACCACCATCCAAAATAAATGTACAAATATGCAAAGTAACTTAAAATTCGGTATGCTATAGATCTGAGGTTATAGATATTTCTGTTCATTTCTAATTTATCTGCTCTTAAATAATGCACCAGAATCGACCATTTTGGGGACAGAGGTTTTAGTGTTAATCATTTTTAAGTAGTATCTTACCATAAGAAACAACGTAGACACTATAAGAACTATAGACTGCGGCAATGGTCCACACTGAGTAACACATCCATCGTTCCAATAATGGAAGTTGAACTTTCGAAGCAAATCTTTGACATTCAGACGCCATTTTGAGGTACTTGCACTGTGCAAGTACGAACGTGAACCTGCAAAACATACTTGTTTAGAAATACGACAAAGCCAGAGACATTAAATTTTATGATTATCCAAGATCAAGATACATCGAACACTCCTTTTCCATAGGCCTTACAAACGGCTAGTGCTACCACCGTGTGGCTTAAATATTCCCAAATGAAGCACAGTCGCGCCACCTATCTGCACATTGTCCTGAGCGTTATGGTCATTACACTATAGGGTTAACGATGAGGTAAAAAGAGGGGAAAAAAGGTAACATAGGTCGACAAATATAGGGTAGCTAGGTCGAAATCTTTTTATTTTTGGGGGGCTTTATTTTTTCTTACCAAAGAGACCCGGCCAGTGTTGAAAATAAAAAAATATTCCAAATGTCCCCTAAAAACATTAAATGTTTTTAGATGCTAACAAATTTTGTTAGCATCTAAAATACATGCCCTGCGTATCTATATGTTGTTTTATGGTTTTTCATGCAAAAGTTACCACAAATTTCCTAAACAAAAAGTTAGGGTCGGGCCAAACAATCAGGGTAGGTAGGGTTACCTGAACACAACAATTTTTTTGGGGGCCTGACTATCCATTCATATAGATCTCTGAAAATATAAAAAAAACGAAAACATCTATGGCATCAAAGTGGTGCTTTTTGCATGGTGAAAGCGGTTCTTTGGCTACCGCTGTAAAAAAAAAAATTAATGATGAGCTCACAAAATGACATTATACGGTTTAAGACGTATTGTTATGTGTAAATTACACATTTTGGTTTTAAACGAAATCACCGAATACAAAACAACTATTATAAAAACAGACAAATGACTAGCCTATCGCCCCAATATGGTCTATGTGTACCCCTAAATTTGACACGGCGACACTGCCCTTTTTAAGGCTTACGATAGAATGATTATGACTTGAATGATTACCATTTCTTAGATTAATCTGGAAAAAAAATCAACTGAGCGATATTGTTTTCTCTTAAATTCGACAGGGCAACATTTCCTTCTCTCAAATTCGACATGCGACATGTTGACATGCCCATTAAGGGCTCCTAGCCAAGTAAGTCATGAAACTATGCCCCTTCGTTTTCTCTCTTTGTTGATTAACTGAAATCAACAACATACACTTCAATTAACCCAGCGCCAGTGTCGAGCTCAGTACACATATATTTTCATTCAAGTCTCCGCCCACGACCTGCCAAAATGATACATAATTCTCCCTACCAAGTATAGCTGATTTACACTACTGAACCTGTTGAAGTCAACTCTTATGCTTTGAGTACATGTCAATGTATAGCGTAAGATGCATTTCTATTCTAAGGTTATCTCTTATTCCATGGTGCACACCATCCTTATCATGCAAAAGTACTTGTCATGTTTTTGGTAAATTTCTTAAATATTAGTGTCGGCAATCCCAAATAATTCACTTAAGTTGGATATACCACTTTCACATACATTTTCACATACTTTTTTTTTTTTTCCTCAGATTAAGATTTAACTAAATTTCCCTTGTATTTCTTAAAAAGGCTGAAAATCCACAGTTTTCGCGCATTTTACATGTATTTTTTCGAAATTTCCGAATTTTCAAACAACAAATTAATGAAAAAAAAACTTTGAAAGGTTCCATATGTTTGTAAGACATCTTCCTAAAAATACATAAACCCAAGAGTCAATGGTTCATTTTTTCTGCCTTTTACCTTGGGGAATTAATGCAACATTCATTTAATGAAAATGCACAAAATATGCATAATTTCCTCTTGCTATCATATATCTATTCTTTAGATTTTGTTAGAGAACAAAGCATTACTGATGTATGATAATACTTTCTATTAACATATTTTATTGATGTTATACCGAAAATATGGTTAAGGATCGAAAACTGACAACAAAATGCGCAAAGATAGACAACAATGGGCGAAAACTGAAGAATTATTGATCACCATAAAGTATTGTGGCAAAATATTATGAAATATAAATATTTTTTCAACAGTTGTTCCCGACCCTTATTCTGATTGCATAACATGCAAAATTATGTGTTTATTTTATGTTTTTTTTAAATAGTTTTTCTCTAATTGGTTCATTATTATCTAAATTCCTGGTCTAAATGCGCAAAAAAATTGCACCTCTACTCTAATAGACCAATCTCAGTGATCTAAACAGTTTTGAAAAGAGGAGTGTTGAAGCTTTCAGATCCTGCAAGATGCTCTGAACCTTTCAAAAATTGACAAATTTGTCAACATCACCGAAAATTGACGTAAATTTTAATACAGCTATGAGTTATAGCTCCCATAATAATGGGTGTATGTAGACCCTTAAAATCGACAGTGAGACATGGCCATTTCTTAAATTTGACATGTGACGTAGGGACCCCCATCTACACCCCTATAAAATAGTATATTAGACCTTGAAGTTGGTATAAATCTTTCAGAAAAATGTGACACGCCTACTCTTGGTAGTGTCACTAGTGGAAAAACAGCCGATGAGCCATTTTCAAAGTGCTAGGTAAAAAAAAAGAAAATAACTTCTCAGTTGAAACAAATGTACCAGAAGCATGAGAGCGTTAATCCTGAATTCAAACGTTTCTGAGATATGGTGAGAAGTTTGAAGTGAAAAATTCTCCATATTACGATCCGCTGATACAGGTTATTATCTTGCGGGACACCGCAGTCGGCCAAAGCAGGCTCCGGCCTATCCTTTAGCATTTATGGCACCCTTTTTTCCTAAATATCTCATCAACTGCCAGAGATTAAGCTTTCATTTTTCAGTATATCATAGATAAGCCGTATATCTTATCATAGATATTGTGATAAATGTCTATTCATCAGTGTCAGAATCAGGTATAGAGAATAATGGAATGTTATAAATTAAAGTATATTTTGTAAGGGCCCGAAAGTCCGAAAGCCTGAAAAACCCTAAATCGAAAACAGTGTAAACCGGATGGGACGTCAGTATGATCACGTGACTTTAGATGGCCAATCAGAGCTGAGTATTAGGGTATAAAAAGGGGCGATGAGGCCCGGAATAAACAGTTCCTTCTTGGTACTCCTTGTGTTCACATGTGTCTTCTTCCATTAAAATAGCCCTTGAAGGGGTTAAAGACCACAAGATGATTAAGTAAAACAAAGTTCCCTAAGAAAAGTGAAGCAATTAAGATAAAGTTCATAAATAATTAGAAGAAAAAGGAAACCGGGGTCCGAGGACCTGAAGGACCAAGACATGCTATGACGACCCGAAACGATCAGAGATGCGACCCGGAGTAGGAAGACTGGACAAGTATGAAATCCCGAAATAGTCAGTGACGGTCCCGTGACCGTGGGTACAAAGGCGCGACTGGCTCGGCCCCACGCTACCACCCATTAGGTGAGCATCGGCCTGACACCCCATGGAAGATTAGAAGTACACCCCCATCCTCCGGACAAGCGAAGAATCCATCTGGTCCTCACAGGCCCATCCCCACCACTTTTCCATTGTTCTCTGCGTGGTAGCTGGAACCCCCCAGTCCACCGTGCCTGATGTCCGTAATACCTCAGGCCCGACTGACTGGTACCCATCCTCCCCCTCGACGAATAACGATGTCCCGATCAACCCGCCTATTCCCCCTCTGGCGCAAGGCATGGCTCTTGATCTTACAACTCGGCTTCTTGCTCGGGCTCTCCGCCCAGCTCGAAACCAAAATAACTCCCACGTCCCTCTGCTGTCGAAATCGGAAACCCCAAACTACCGAGGAACGTCACAATATCATGTTTTATCTAAGCGTAGAGTCTACCACAATTAGAGTAGAGGAGCCGGTTTTGATGCACTAAAGAGAGCCAAAAGCAATGTGTCAAAATATGACAACATTTTGCAAACTGAAATTACTATGAAAATACATTCTAATAGTCTGATTTTAGCCATTGATACAGTATAAATCATGATAACTAACTATAATTTCACTTAAATTCCATAATGCCCATGTCATTTATACCTGAAAACAGCAATGTTTGTAAACAAACCAATTTTGGTGGGTCATCAAAATTGACCTGTGAGGAGCTTTTGTGTGTTTTTATACAGTTTAAGTTTGTATTCACAGTTTATATTTCAAACCAAGGCCAAGGCTATGGGCATAGAATATATTTCAATAGTTAATAGAATTTACAAAATGTTGACCCTACATTGTTTTTGGCTCCCTTTAAGGATACATATTTCAATTATTATATCATAATTGTGGGTAAAATTATTTACTTTTGAATTGTTAATCTTTATTTTATAGAATGACATCTTGTTAACGCAATTATGAAATAAAATTGTGAAATTTCAAAATATTTGTATTAAATGCCATTGTCTCCCTATCATGGGTTTATTCTCCAGGTTGGACGCACTTGGTGCCTATTTGACGCACCTGGTCACTAGTTTAGACGCACCAAAACATATTTTCTACCTATTTTTCACATTTTCATGAAAAATTACAAAAAAATTACAAAATATAGATTAAACGTTCCTATCAGTCCAAACTTTCATGTGTATTGAAATATATGTTGCTCGGCTTAGCAAAAATCATTACTGAAAGAATACAATTGAATCATATACAGTAGAACCTCAGCTAGCGGGCACCTCATTCAGGAGGGCACCTCATTATTGCGGGCAGTTTTGCTGGGTACCGAGTGCCTTCTTTATAGTTAAATGTTTAATTTATCCCCGTTCAGAGGGGCACTCGTTAATAAGGGCAAACTCGTTTTTGCGGGCACATTTTCCTGGAACCAAACCTCATTCAGGCGGGCAGTGAGCACTGACACCTTCCAAGTCATGCCGTTTTGACAGTCCCCCTTCATCTGATACATTAAAGGCGACCGTGGGTTACGACTTGGCTACGTTTGTGTGATCTTCTTGCACCTTTGCCGACCAAAGTGAGGGACAAGGCCGTCAAAGGGGACTTGGTGAGAAAAGGTGAGAAGCATGTAAGCTGTGCGAAAAAGGTGTCGCCCAGTAGGTGTTGAATGACTCTAAGAGGTAATGAGTACAAGTGCTGTGAAAAAGGTGTCAGTGAGGGGTGAGAACGGACTTCAAAGCTGGAGGTAGGCACCACCATCTAAGAGCCATGGAAAGGTGTTAAGGGATGAGGGTCTTTGCTGAAAGTGAGCGTTTTTTACTGGGCAACAGCAAAAGCTGTGAAAAATAGTTAGCCAATCAGAAAGCTGTGTGACTATATTTGAGTAGATGTGAGTCATGAGTAGGTGCTGTGCTAGGCACGACTGGGCTGATCTGAAGGAATAAAAAGACAGCTAGACAGGGCTATAAGCACACACCTCCAGCACCTGCCCAGCGGTCAACATGTCCAAGAGAAACGAACTTACTCTGCAGAAGAAGATAGAGCTGATCAGAGCCAGTGCCGGCAGGTCCCAAAGAAAATTAGCTGAGCAGTTTGATGTTGGTAAAACACAGGTTGCCAACATCCTCAAGCGGAAAGCTGAATTCCTTGAAGCATATGAGACTGCTAACTCTGCTGATAGGAAAAGGCTGAAAGCTTTAAACTTCACAGCTGATCTCCAAGATGTCGACGCAAAGGTCTTTGACTGGTTTTCACGTATGCGGGCACAGTCTATTCCTGTCTCTGGACCTATGATACAGTCAAAGGGTCTGGAGATCGCTAAAGGACTCAACATCAAGTTCAACGCCTCCAGTGGATGGTTATGCCGCTTCAAATCACGTCATCTTATAACGGGCTGTAAGCTGTCTGGGGAGCGTGGTAGTGTTCCTGAGGGTGCTGTGGATGATTGGAGGGACAGGCTGCCCTCCTTACTGGAGGGCTACTCACCTAGAGACATCTACAACATAGATGAGACTGGTGTGTACTACCGGGCTCTGCCTGAGAGGACACTGAGCATTAAGGGGACAGCAGCATGTGGTGGTAAAAAGTCTAAGGACCGTTTAACATTATCTCTGTGTGTAAATGCTGAGGGTGAATTCGAAAGGGCACTTGTCATTGGCCATGCAGCACGTCCTAGGTGTTTTAAACATGTGAGCCTTGAGTCACTTCCAGTGACTTGGAGGTCGAATAAGAAGGCTTGGATGACTAGCAGCATCTTTGAGGAGTGGCTCACACGCTTCAATGCCAAGATGCGGGCTCAGAACCGTAGTGTTATCCTCCTCCTGGATAATGCACCATCGCACCCAACACACTTCAAGTACAGCAACGTCAAGCTGATGTTCCTCCCACCTAACACTACATCAGTACTGCAGCCCCTCGACCAGGGAATCATCCAAAACATCAAGATGCTCTACAGGAGGAAACTTCTAGAGTATGTGCTACGGCAGTGTGACACTGATACATCTGGACGTGGTGTAGAGGTGGCTAGGTGTATTGACGTTCACAGGGCAGTGGATTGGTTGAATCAAGCAATGAACTGTGTGAAGGCTGAAACGGTTCAGAAGTGCTTCAAGAGGTGTGGTGCCTACCCAGCAGCCACCACCCCCGTTACGGCTGAACCAGAATCAGCTGATGAGTGGAAGGAAGAGGACAACACTCCACTTTCTCAACTGTGTTCTCGTGTTGCTACAGTCACAGCACTGGACCACCCTCTCACTGCACAAGAGTACTGCAATCTTGACAAAGATTGCCCTGTCCATGACCACTGTGAGGCACAAGTGAGTCTGGAGGGGGAGGAGAAGGAGGAGACGTGGGAGGAGGAGGATGTGGCAGCGGAGGAGGAAAAGACTACTTCGAGCATCACTGACTCTGATGTCTTTGTGATGTTGGAGAAAGTACGTGCTCATCTTCTCCAGCGTGGGTTATTCAGTTCCCTGACCCACATAAACTTAGCACTAAGTGACTTTTCACAAGTGAAAGCAGGGGAGGACAGTAAAAAGGTACAGCAGAAAATCACAGCGTTCTTCAAAGTGTGAACATTATTTCGTAGGCATATTGTCTATTTTGTGAACGACCATTGTGATTATTACCAACTCGGACATATTTACTGCAAAATCATGTATTCATTTTGTTATCATGATCATTGTTAAAGTTGCATATTTATTTAAACTTGCCTGTTTTTTGTTGACAGTAAACAATAAGACAATAAAAATTTAATATTTCTCTCATAACTGTCTATTTTCATTCTTTCCTGGTCATTTAACATTTATAAAGGTGATTGGTGCTCAATTCAACTTCACCTTAATTCAGATGTTTTAACTCCATTAAAATGGCCACCTCTTTATTGAGACCATTTTCAAATGTCACAGCCAGTGCCCGCCTGAATGAGGTTCTACTGTATAGAAGTAGACCATTAAAATCACATGATAGCCCATAGATACATTCATATTTTAGGGTTCTCAGCAGTGTGTGTAGCAGGATAATATTTTCTATCAATTCCAAAAATATGAAATTGAATTAAAATCTGGGTCCATTATAGAACGCTGTGGTAATCTTTAAAATGTCAAAAATACTTTGAAATTGTATTTTTCTTTTTTTTTCATGGAAAATTGAGGAAAATTGGAAAATTTATAATGGCTGAAATGCATAAAAACTGAAGCATATAATTTTCTGTATTTGGTTTTGATGCTGGGGTCTAATTTGGACAATATGTAACAGAATCTAATATCACTAAACATGTATGTTTCCATATTACTTTAAACTAGTAAATATGCATTTTTACACATTCAACTGCAATATGAGGTTGAGAAATTCATTTTTGAAGTTTTAAGTACAGAAATTCTGAATTTATAAGCTTTCTAGCGAGATAAGAGAAATATATGCATAAGTCTCAGTTTATGCTCTAAAAGTTTCAATTTTTATAACATTTTGTCAAAAATCAGCAATTAAATAGAAAATAGTATTGCCTGTTGCTTAAGAATAAAAAAATACATAAGGATAGACAACACCTCTCAGCGGCCAATGTGCAGTACTCCCTTTGTTTTGGAATAAATTGTTCACTGTTCATGGCATCATGATATTCCATATATATCTTAAAAGCCAATGCAGAACCCGATATACTGGTATAAGTTATATTAGGATGTAAAGAATTGGACCTTTGTAGTTATACTGATAAGTGAAAAAATGCATTTTTCACTTTTAATTTTTGAACAAGTGTACTGACGCGGGTGGCCAGTCCATGTTTGGGCAGCATGACGTGAGCTTAGAAGCGCACGTGTAAGCCAATGTTTCACTTTGACAGTAGTGAAATGAGGGAGGAGTTAAGGTGTGACGTACCACCATATAATAATGTGTTCCGCTCTTAGCTAGCCAGAGTAGCTGCAAGCTCTGTGTGAGTAAACATCCTGTGAAGGTTGGACCTTTAATCTGCAGTCTAGATTCTGGAGAGAGGCATATAGAAATTGTGTTAGAGCGCGGAGCATTGACTGAATGTGTTTGAGGGAACTCTAACCTCGGGACTGATCATGGTCAATCGAGTTCTTGTCACGGAACGACTAGACATTGGATAATAAACAACAAATCCTTTCACAACGAGTGTTCACGTCTTACATGATAAGGGAACTATAATTATGTATTGGACGACCGCAGTCGACGAGGAGGGAGACTGCGAATGGAGCTAGCTATTATCTATACAACGTAACAACATAAACACGCATTAACTTTAAGCGGATAATTAAACCTCTATAGTTCACAAGGATATCTCAGTAACTACTGCATATAAATGCATGATTTTTTTTGTAAATGTAGTTAACATTCATTCTGAGGGAAACATCTCAGAATTCTGATTTAGGTTTTTTTGTTTTGTTTTATAAAATGTAGAAAACAATTTTGAAAAAAATAACCAAAATCTTCCCGTTTTTTGTCATAAAATGAAAACTAGGCCCTAAATAAAAAATCTGAGACAGACTTCCCTCCAAGAGATCATTATAGATGCGTCCAAGAAATTTCATTAGAATCCATTAAGTGGTTGAGATATCCATGTTCAAAAAATAAAAGTGAAAAAATAAGTTTTTTTTCAGAAAATTTCTAGAATTTTATAGTGTTGATTAAAAAATGTATTCCAAAATATGGAGAAAAATGTGCTCTTTCATTTGATATCGAAAATGTTGTTTTAGCCTTCCTGGCTTCTGCAAAATCTTCATTCTCATAAGTGAAGCCACTCTGAGGTGTTGTCTATCCTTAAATTTAGAAATTAGTAAAAGCAGTCATATTCGCCCAGAAGAGGTAGCCTTGCGCGAAAGGGGTTCCTGTTTACTTAAAACTCTTCTATAAATTAATCTATGGCATGGACAAATTTGAAAAAATACAAAATATATTAGTTATAATCACCTCCAATTGATGTGCTAAAAATCAGATTGTTAATTAAAACATTATTTTGGAAATCTATTGCATTTTGACAGATTTTAGGGGTCTGGCTTCGTTGTGTCAAAAATAATATAGCTACACAGAATCGTTGGTTGAGTGGCCTACTAGATCCACCCAGAAATTTTTTAACACTGGCAGCATAGGACTGGAAACTGCTCCAAAACGCCGAATCGTGAAGAATTATGGGCAACCGTAATAAGGCGAATGTACAAATTTTGGCATCGTCAGAAACCTTGTGTGAACAGTGCGTTGACGTTGTCCTCGCTAGTGAATCACAGCTGATTCCCCTATTATCGACCATTCCTCGAAGATAACATCATGTGAATAATTTCAGAAAGGCGCATGACAGTCTTCATTTAGTGGATACAATCGAAGCACAAAAGTCACGTTCATCCCAAAACAACCTTAGAAATCTGTAAATTCGAGATTAACTGCGATATGGTACAATTTACGAACCGAAATCACATGTTTCTTTTCCACCGTGAGCAGCCTTGTTTACCTCGCACGGAGAAATTAATCTCCTCAATGAAGAGTTCTAGTTCGACCATTTCGGAATATCCCTTGATGCTACTTCATCTTTTTTTGATATTTCTGTTAATAAGGATAAATAATGCGGAATATGAATTTATTATAAAACAGATATTCTTATAAAGTGTTTCATATAATTCATTTCGGAAAATCGCTTTGATTTTGACGGTGAAAAAATCCAAATGTTTTAGCGAGGGTCCGTCACTCGTGTTGGCAGGTGCTCGGGCATTTTCGGACGCTGTGGTTTTTCACGAAGTAACTGACCAATCAACGCCCAGCCTGTCGCACCATTAATCGTGGGAATCAAAATGGCGGGTTATGTTGTGTAGATTTATGATTGAGTTAAATTGGGAAACAAAAAAGTGATCCATCGCAACACAAAAATTGCGTGGATCACCTTCAAAAACATCTCACGTTTATGCTGGATGTATCTGCCACCATATCAAGATGTGTGACGTGTGCGCCGACGTTTTAGAGCTACTCTACTCTCGTAAGTTGGAAATGTTTTCAAAACAAGGCACAAGCGTGACTTGACAGACAGTGACACTGACAGAAAAATAATGCAATTGTTGTTTTGTATATTTTAGGATTGCATCATTTATGTGGTTGCATTCTAATTAACGTTATCTTTGAAATGCAGGACGCATACAGATGCAATTAATGCACTAATCCTTGCGATTGGTGTATCATTTCTAATCTTTAGACCTCTAACTCGGTAACTGAACATTGAACAAACAAGTTTCAACATTTTCATTTTGCATCCGAAGCCACCTTAGACTAAACTTAATTATCATTATTATTAAATTCAGTAACGTTACATATCATACACATTAGTGACTTTTACCACAGTTACAGTAGTCTAAGTCAGTAGACTAGTAAATGCTAGATCTAATCGTAAAGACGGTGCAATGCCTATCCTTGCCCAGGGATAGTATTAGTAAGTTTACAATATGGTTATGTGTAGGTTTGCCAGTTCTCATTATTCTGTATTAGTTATTCCAGTATGCTAGCTCGTGTATATCACAGTCTAACTCTTCCTTCCTATCTCGGCTGCAGTGCATCTCAAAATATAGCTCCTGGATTGAGATGTGACAGAACACTTGAATGAAAGAATAATGTTTATTAAATCCAAACATGCAATGTACATCGCTGCGTTCCTGTTGACAACTATCGGTCCGGAGAGACTGTCCTCTTGACCCACAAAACCAAAGCCTAGGGTTCAAAATAAAATTTTCTAGCTGTCAGCCCGGACATACTACAATGTATTACAGGTGTGAAAAATTGGGGCTGATTTTAATGTAATTTTCTCGAAATTTGTCCGCCCTGATTCAAAACAATCAGCCTGGGGCCAGCGGGCTGACATTAATTTCGAACCCTGGCCCCTAGCCTTCAATCAGCTCGGCCCCGCCCACTGACCCAGCAGTAAATCTAACCCAAGTTCATGGTGCCGCGTACTCAGCAGTAACCCAAGCTCACAGTGCCGCTTTCTGAACGAGGTTTCACCTATCGGCTGTCATGTAACACTCTGAAGCTCCCGGCACTTACATCTCTGTTTTACCATGCCTATCATAGCCTCTACAATCTCCACCCCCAGTGGAAAGTCACTCTTAGCTCTGAGTATTATAAGCTGGCTAAAGGTTTTGAGTGGACTGACACCTGCGTCAGTACAATCTTTCAATTGATGAAATTTGAAAAATCATAATGATTTAGCAGTATGTGGGGATATAGAAAAATATGTTTGCAAATTTTAGTAACCCCAACTCTAGGAGACAAAGATGGCTGATGCAGTTGTTTTGTCCAACCCTTGTCTAACCCTGGGATATACCCAATGTGGGATGGGCTAATACGTGGGCATTGTGAATGGAGCAACCTTTCCCATTTGATTTAGCATACTGGAAAGATTTGATTTGAATTATGGAGCCATAAAAAATTATTTTGACTTTACGTCATTAAACTGTCCTTTAGCCCAAAAGTCTATGTAACTCTCTGACAAAGTAAATACTAAAAATTTGTATATAAACAAAGCAGATTGAATTTCTAATTAGTTTTCCAGCTAAATACAAGACTTTACTTGCATTGCAAGTACATCAGTATGTTTGTAAACACCCCCTTTGAAGATAGGCAGATACAGTTTCTTATGGGTTCTCCAGATAAATGCCAGCACACATTACTTTCAAAGGAGAGGGAATAAAATGTGTTTATTGTAATGCAACTGTATGCCTTTTTTTTCTACAACCAATCAAAACAAACAGGACAATTTGACTTGATCGCCAGCTGTAAGGAGCATATCATGCTCTCAAAAGGCAGGGACCACCCTCTTGTTAATCTTGAAATGTTTTATTAGAATTATGACACATTGGCAGTATGCCTAGCAAGTTAGTCTGCTTAGTTAGAGGGGGTACGTACTGTGTTTTGCACTTTCGGAACGTAATTTAACAATGGCATAAGGCGCGTCATAAATTTGGCACACATATATGTCAGTTACAAGGTATCAGTTACCTACCTCGTCGTATAAACCGGACCTAGGATAGTTTTTGAAAATAATTTGTCAGTATTTTGATCAGCTATGACGACGACGAAGACCATTTCCATACTTTTGTCTTTCTGTTTGTTTACCAGATGACCAGCGGCTTATTGAAGGGGAAGGCCTGCAGCTGACCAAGAATGAAACGTTCGCTCTAATGCTATACGGCCAAGCATGGCAACAAAGGTACTCTAATTCTACTTACTTCTATCTGGAACATCAGGGCTACAAGTTTACCGATATTGTTCTTTTTCTCGAGGTTTACTGTTCAATAGTTGTCGTAAAAGATCCAATATTTTATACTGGATCACAATCGGTAGCATTTAATGACATATTCCTGTTTCCTTTAATGTCCTTTCGAATATTTCAGGGACTCTTGATCCCTTAAAACGTACTTTAGTTGCCCCCCCCCCCCCCCGGCACACACACACTCAACGCAGACGGGAGTACTAGTATTATTGCATTTTGTTTCAGTCTCGATACTTTCTGTTGTATTTTCAGGCAAAACTCTACTTAAACTGTTGATAATGTACAGATGATACAATTTTTAACAATCCAATTTCATTCCAGACAATGTATGTGCTGCTTCAAAGACATAAAGAACTTCGAGCGAATGAACAATATAATCCAAGTCGCCATGAACATGGCTATCATGTTCATCGTGGACCTTCCATTTGAATGTCAAGAAAAAGCTCAACAGCAAGTGGATGTCAGTTCAGACAGCGTGAAGGAAGGAAGGTCATCTCCAAAGATCCCCAATAAGCAATCAGAAGATGAAACAAAGAAAGATAAAGAAGTAGAGAATCCGCCAAAAGAAACAGTAAAAGGAGAAAAGGATAATCAGCTTCGAGAAAAAGATCAGGTGTCTAAAATAGATTCCACTGAAGACACGAAGCACAAAGACAAAGAAATTGAAGAGACAGCTGAAACAAAAAGCGAGAGCAAGTTGGAGACCAATAAACCTTGTTCTGCAGAAGAATCGCACGAAGGCAAAGTGATAAAAGAGCCAGATAAAAATGCAGAGCCAGCGACAGAAGTTAAGGAAAATCAGGAAGTAAAACAAGAAGCCTCTGAGGAGAAGATGGCTGTGGAAGAATCTGAAAAGGGACCCAATGAAGCCAGCCCCGAAGGTGCCAACCCCAAGGATAAGAGTGACGAAGACAAGAAGAAGGAGAGCAAAGCCGAACGTGACTCACAAATGGAGGCTGAGCTCCGGTCATGGAGCTTGGAAGAAAAGGACCGCCTGTTTCACTTCATTACCAAGATCTTTCTGATTAACTTTCCTTTGTATGTAGCGTATAAGCATACTATCCATACGTCACTAGAGGAACTCTCGCAACAGGAGGCCAGTGCGCTGAACAACTACTGCGAACTCTCGGTAGGCAGATTTACCAAAGAACATGTTAGTTTCTTGCATTTAATACCAAATGTGTGCCTGTAAAAATAGCATTGTTGCACATTGTAATTTGTAAATAAATCAGAGGGAGTACTACAGTTCGTTACAACTTCGCCAGGCGGGATATCCATATGATATAGTTTTGAATTAATATTTTTTTCCATATCACTTAAAGTCTTATTATAAAGACCAATTCACGAAGACTCTTAATATTGTTGCTATCCAGCAGCTGTGTTTGCAGGACCCAGAGGTTCCAGTCTATTTGCTGAGAAACGTTTGCTTCTTCTGTGATCGCAACGGAATCCAGTCCATTGCTCAGTGCTTCGACCGTGCCTCGCCCGAGATCCTGCCATACACTGTTGCTCATACTCTCATCAATATTATCGCCAATGTAAGATTTTTTGATTTTGTATGGATTTTAACGTCGAGATATCAGGTTATTATGTTAGTCCATTCTTTGTATGTCTCTCTTTGCCTAGACTTCTGTAAGTTTTATAGGAGGGAAGAATGGTATATTATAAAAGATAAAGAGATTAAAAAAAGTTAAATTTAAAAAAAAGAGGAATACTTAGATATGAAAAGCTTTTAGATAATAGCTTACAAGAGTGCCAGCTTAATGTTACAAGCGCAGCTAAAATATTAGTTTTTCCGCCTAAAGTGTTTGATGCCACTTGACATCAATAACTATCTCCTTTTGCATTTACAGCTCCGACTATGGATGAATATCAATACTGTGATGCAGCACATTGTTCCACTGCGGTCTCAGGTGATCCGCTACATGTGCCGCTTGTCGGACAATGACCTGCGCATGGCGGGTACGCGGAACATGACAGACCTTATGTGGGCAGCTGTCAAGGAACCCATCGAAACGCATGTGTCCTTTGATCGTGAGGGCCTCGACCTAGCCTTTAAGTACTTCACTTGCACCACCCTCACCATTCGGTTAGCTGGGATCACGCAGATCAATGTGAGTGACTAAAAGATCAGATTACATAGGAATACTTTTATCAATACGATTAGGAAATACTTCCCAGTATCTACCCAGGCAGCCTCTTTATGTCTAACATGATTTAAATGTTATGCATCTTTAAGTAAATACTACTTGTGGTACGAAATAAGAGAGTAATGGTTTGCAACGATAATGAAAATCTGAACATAACTACAACGTAATTCTTTAACCGCCACGTTAATCCTCTAACCGACAGCATCTCCCAAGAGGTTAACATCTCATTAGTTTCTAAAATTCACAGAATATTGACCGTTTTAGAGTACTATTAATTATATTGTCCTCACATTTTCTTTATTGCAGAACCAAATAAACCTGTACAATGAAATAGCAAATACAAATGACACTCTCATCGATGCTGACAAGTAAGCATTGACTTCAAACTTATTTTTAACCCGTTCATTGACAGTTAAAATTATATTTGAAAAGCAGAAACTTATTGAAATTTTGATTAATCATTTTACAACTCATAGTTCCTATACTATTTACTTTAGTTATGTTTGAATATATCAACTCTTAAGTACACTAATCTATACACCAAGATGTGCAGACCTTATTTTGGTACATGTAAGCTTGAATAATCTAGAAATTGACCACTCATCACATGTATAAACTGTTTGTATATTTTCATACATCATTAATCGGGACAATCGTTCATATTTTAGATACTCCTTTTTCAGCATTGGTAATCAGCTAGCAAACTGGCTCATCGAGAATAAAATCATCGAGCATATATTCGGACCCAACCTTCATGTAGAGGTTTGTTTTCAGAAGTCTAACTTTATAGCAGTACAATGTTATTCTTGAATCTAGACTTAGAAAACAGAACATTTTAAAAATCATATCCCTAAATACGTCATTGAATGTAAAGATATTACTTAAAGGAAAAACGACTAAAGATATTCAGTATAGTCCATCAGTAAATTCTTGGGAAGAGTAAACAAAGGCCACATTTAAGACATGTTTTCAATGAATTCTCATGTATTCTACTTCATTTTGATAAATTTCACTTCTTTCTTTTAGCTTATAAAGCAGAGCCAAATGATTCTCAACTTCTTGGCATTAGAAAGCCGCATCACAAACGAGCATATAGACTGTATATGGGCAGCCGGACAGGTACAGAGCAATTTTTGTTTTTCGATATAATGATAAAATTTGCAAGGAATAGAATGCTTATACTTTGTATTATTTTTTGTCAACAATTATATATTAAAAAGTGTATTATGATAGTCTTTATTCACTTATCAAACGCTTGCTTTTCTATGGAAGATTTTAACAGAACTGGCACAGTCTATTGTCAAAAGCATTTAAGATTGATGCATAAGTAGATCCCAGAACAATAACTAACTTTGTGCATGTCCTCTTTTTGCAACATAGCTGAAGCACTGCAGTCGTCAGGTGCACGACATCCTCATCCCACTCATCAAGAACCTGGAGATCCACCCTGCGCAACATCTCCTGAAGCTCGTCTCTGGCCTTGAACCATCCGCTCACACAGAACAGGTGGGAAAAATGTGATTGTATAGTGCAATCTCGATGTATGAATAGGCCCTCCGCAAATATTGTCCATTTTCTCAGGAATTGCTGGCAATTTATTTCACCCTTAAAATAGCTATTGACTGCCGATGCTTTTAAGATTAAAAGTTAAATTCTCATTTTCCCATATTCTAAGCTTGAGACCTTATCGATTTCAATTATATATCTATGTATATGTATTTTTCTTGCCTCCACAGACCCTGTACCTAGCCTCAGCACTCATCAAATTCCTGTGGAACACGGCTGCTGCTGCCCAGAGCCACGTGGCTACAGTCCATCACCATGGAAACGGCCAAGGTCAGCAGTACACCGCATTGTCCCGGGAACATGAAGAGATGGAGACAGGTGAGGACTGACGCTGTCTCGGCCATTCCCTCATAAGATGTTCTTTAAGTGGACCTTTTTTTTATGCAGTCAAAACAGATATCCCTGGTCATAAATGGGAAGAAAGTCAATTGGTTCATGTTGGGTTAAAAATTTCCTGTGAATGACCATATTTCAGACTGATATGATAGTATAGATAAGGGAGTAATTTGTACATGTTGCCTAATGGAAAAAAGTGGATATTATTATGTTCTTTTACATAGGTCGTAATACTATGTGTTTCTTCCTTCACAGAAGTTGTAGGTCACTCAACAAAACATGAAGTGAGTAGCAGCGACCACTCTGAGAGCGGGGAGGGCAGTGAGGAGGAGATGCCCGAGGGGCCCATACGGCGCCGGCGTCGGCCTGGTATGCACCATCACAAGCGGCACAAAGCGCACAACCTGGACAGTGGAGGGAGCGGAGGCGTGAAGCAATCCCGGACACCTGCCCTGGAGGTGGAGAGCGGCGAGGATGGAGAATCAGAAAACAGCAGTTTATGTGCCAACAGTGAACTGAGCGACATCAGTGATGAGAGTTTGCCCAGCGACCTCTCTGAACATGGCGAGGTGGCTGAGCTGCTCGCTGGGCGGTGTCGGCACAAGCATGGCGGGCGTAAGCGGCACCACCACCACCATCACCATCACCACCACCGGGGCCACCACCATTTAGGGGTGAAGCAGGCGGCGGTCACTGAGAGCGGTTGTAGTGAGGCTAGTGACGACATGGACATGGAGCACCTGGTGAGCACCTCAGACAGGTGCTCCCATGTTCAGCGCCGACCAATCTCGCACAAGCGCAAACACCCGCCGCCCCGGCTACGGCCGCATGGCCCGCACAAGATGCAGAGTCCTGAGGAGGAGGAGACCTCTTCTGAAGAGGAAGAGGAGGAGGAAGAGGAAGAAGAAGAGGAGGAGGATGAGGAAGAAGAGGAGGAAGAATATATGGACTCGGACGACCCTGAGCTAATGAAACACGTAAAAGTGGTGGATATGCAGAGCGACGAGGAGAACGAGGAGAGTAGTGACGGCAGCAGTGAGGCCTACGTGGAGGCCGCTGCTCTCCGACACCAACACTCCCCTGTCAAAGAGGCCAAGCTTTCTCCACAGCAGTACAAAAAACCGAAAGAGAAATTAAAATCACTGGGAAAAGAAAAGGTGCAAAAAGTGAGCCCTGAAAAGGCCACACAGAATGTGCAGAAAGACTCAAATGTGAAACAACCGAGTAAGGCTATGGTAGACGAGCCCCAGCCGTCAACAAGCCAACAATCCCAGCCAGATAGCACGCCTAGTCCAACCAAGGTAAGACAAAAATGAATCTCATTTACTAGGTAAACTACAGCGTGATGAAATAACCATGGCATATAATAGAGAGACGCAAATCATGGTTTATTGTTGTTGACCTATCACAAAATTCTAATCCATATAAATCTAAAAAATGAAAGTAAGCATTGACTTTTCGAATGGTAGTTTTCAATACCTGTAAAATCGTTTTCTATTAAATATAAGATTGTCTTCAGGGTGTTTTAAGAAAGGTCTCCAAACACTTCATTTTCATGGTATATGACAATTGAAGACGGAAATGAAACGTGTGTTTGTGATATTCCAATCTGATATGTCATTGACTATCGATAAAATTGAGTATTTAACCCTTACACTGCCAGAGGCCTCATATGGGGCCCTATAGTAAAATCCCATAGGAACACCATTGAAAGAATGCAAATTATGCTTTCAGAATCTGGAAGAATTTTTCAGATATTCCAATTAGAACCAGAGATACAGGTATTTGAACATCGGACTATCAAGTCACCAAAAAAATTTAGAATTGCGATTCGAGAAACCATAAACAATGTATTTACATTTGAATTTGCCATACTAATTTAAAATCATGAAAAATGGGTGAATTTATGTTAATGACATAATTTTTAATTTGCTTTAGCTTTTCTTTCATTTATGATAATCACAAACTGTCTTTTGCACAAAAAAGATAATGTTTTCATGTTACTTTTATTAAGAGTGTCATAGTTATTTTATAAATTATCAGTTACCATGGTAACCTGCAAATTACAATAATACGGACAATTACTCCGTGCAAGAAATTTGCCTTATTGGCACAGTGCCAACATTTGGAACGTTTATATCAAAATTATCGAAAAAAGCTTTTCATCTGTAGAATCTAAACTAAATTTGAGTTTTAGGAAATTTATGCACTAATTTTTGTATTTTGGGCAATATTTCAGTAAATATCAGTTACATTGTGATATATCTGGCAGTGAAAGGGTTAAAGAAATATGTTTTGGCCCATCAGGAAGGCGTGTCTCTGAGTGACGAGGGTCACCTCATCCAGGACATGAAGGTTCTTGCCCAGAGCAGCGACAGCGACCCGGGTCTGGTGGAGGATAAGGACTACCTGAAGTTCACCCACGACCGGCTCATCTCGGACACCATTAGCTACATCGACCCCAGTCGGCGACATGGCCACATACAAAGGTCAGTCATGATTGTTAAATAGTATATTATACAACTTGATACTGTATCAAGTTGAAAGTCTTGGATTTATACTCATTACCTTGTGAAGTCAGGAAAGAACCCTGAAGGGTGGCTGGACGGTAAACTAACCCAACAAACAAATAATACGCTGAGCTTTTTGGATTTTTCATTTCACGTTGCCTGTATTTTTTTTCTCGAAAATCTACAATGAAAAGTTGTAGAGATACTTTGAACAGGTATTGAGAGAGGCAATACATCATTTTCAGAACAAACAACCAATCGTAACCAAATGTTCAGCGAGTAAATCATGGATTCAAATAAAATAGAAACATTTTTTCCTGCCAACAGTGACCTGATGGACAACATCCACAGTCCGGACGAGGGCAGCTGCCACTCGTCTCGGCTGAGCACCAAGTCGGAGAAGAACATGGCCGACTTTGAGGGGGAGGACGTTCTCAGCGACGACGAGCTGGCCCACATCAACGCGCAGGCCGGCCAGTCAGCCCACTTCGGGGGCCACCACATGCAGCAACACCTCGCCAACATGGCCTCCATGTACCACAAGTGTATTCCACAGAGTAGGTGGACTTTTAAGACAAATGTTTATTATGAACATAAAATAGGGGAAGTTGTCGATACGATTCTACCTGAAGTACATCGCGTTATTACTTTGTTTTGTTGGAATATTAGAAACAAGAATTGTGTTTTAGCGCAAGTGTGATTGAATCAGAAAAAAAAAGCCTTATTCAAAAGGAGAACAAGCGACATCTTAAATGTTTATTAAACCAAGTGGGACTTCTTCCAGCATTAAAAAAATGTTTAAGCATACACGGTAGACAAAAATGATATTACTTTCCGGAACATCTCTGCCTGTGCCATTATCCTTGGTGAGACCTGATCAAGATTTCTAAGTCTATATTTATTACTTCTCCACTAGGTGTGATCCATCACCACGGGAAACAGGACTGTGGAGACATCGCTGCTGCCTACAGTGGGTTCAAGTTTGAGGACGTCTGCAAACCGGGAAGTACGCTGCTCTGGGACCTGCTACAAGAACACACTGCCGTGAGTCATAGATTTCCCAGTTTGGTATTATAATAGAGGCTTCATAGCTGACAACCGCGCCATAGACTGTATAGTACTAGTGAAGGTGTACCATGTTTTTTGGTCAAATGCTTCTTGAATAAACATTTTCGACAGTTTACTTCTTTAAGTGATTCGACCATCATCAGGCCGAATCAAACTAAACAGTCAGTTTCAACCCGCTGTGCAAATATTTTTGTGTCACTCTGTATGGAATCGGAGATGCATGGGGAAAAGTGTGGATTTTCCCGTAATAGACTGCTCAAATTGTGTATAGTTAGAACATTCGGAAAATTGTGGACCACTTGAATTGTGGACCAATTGACTTGACCACTGTAGACAACACTTTTGCTCAGCGTTGTTGAAAAAGATATCTTTCTTATGCTCGGCGTTGTTGAAAAAGCTATATTTCTTGTTTTTCAGTATAAACTAGCGGAGGGCATCGCTGCAGAGGCCGAGAAGGTCCTGTGTTCATTAGTCTGTTTTTCTACCGACCGCCGTATAAGGACCAAGTTCATCGAGGCCTGTATAGAAAACATTGCAAACCATAGGCAAGTGCCTTTTCGTTGCTCTGCTCAAATGAAGTGAAGCTTATCCAAGCGAATCGATTTTGTAATTCATATATGGATAGACGTATAAAGCCAAAGATCTTTTTCTGTTTAGTGACTTCCGTATTGATTGCTGCTCTTAAGATCTTTAATAAAAACATGCTTTGACGATAAACTGTGGTCTTTCAGTGGAAGCAAGTGATACATTATGATCGTGGAAGACTGGTGGTAATGGGAGTGATACTTATTCATAGCACTTATATTAATTGATTTTTGTTGTATCTCTTATATAATTTGTTTCTTCGTCTTCTTTACAGATCTGTTGTGATATCTTTAAGACTGCTGCCTAAGTTGTTCGGCTCCTTCCAACAGTATCGTGTTGGGATGGATACTCATGCTGTCACTATGTAAGTCTTACTCTTAGCAACCAGAAAATGAAGTTTAAATCTGAGATCACTTATAATAATTAATGTCCTCGATAAAGTAATCCTATCATTACAGTTTTATTGTTTATTGGCATTGATCCAAATTTAGGTTGGTTTGAGAAAAAAGAAAGCTAAAACATATTCTTGAAAAGTAGAAAGGGCTTTGTGCCTACAGATCGATAGTTGAAGCGGGCGTTAAACTAAATAATACCAATGACACATGCTATGTTCTTTCCAGGTGGGCTGAAAAGGATTTCCACATGACGAAGCATTTCTTCAACAACCTAGTATTCTACACAAACGCTGTGAAGCGAGGAACTAAATTTCCACATGCACTGTGAGTATAGCTATATCTAATATAACTAATAATAACTTAAAAATTTGTTCCTGTATTTGTATCTCCGAGTACGATCCACGAGTCATTGAGTATACCGGTACTACTAATCCCAAAAGTTCATATAGCAGGAGCGCTAACGTTTTATCTACATGTCTATTTTAGGTATAGTTATAGAGAGGAGATCCAAGTAAGACTTCAGTTCCTGACCTGCATCTTCTCTACTATGGGTTCACAGGAATCCTTCAGTGAGTATAACGAGAGTAGACATAAAAAGACTTCACCAGTAAGATATAACCGTACAAGTCTAAGGAGTCAAACGCATTTTAGGAAATTTTAAAAAGGCTATAAGTAGTTTGAAAATTTGAATATAGTAATCTAGTGTCTTATGACTAAATCAGAATAAAACACTGTTCACCTCATAATGATTTTCAGCCCAACCCCCACCTCCACCTCGCCCCCCGAAAAAAAAATTCCCAGTAATTGCAAATGAATTAGGTATATTTAACTTAAAGTGTGCAAATGGTTGGTTTCTTACTACAAATATGCGTTTTTCCCTCCGTACAGGGCTGGACCTGGCCCAGGTGGATACGCTGTGGAGCTGCCTTGCCACGGACCCTGAGTGTGCCGATGATTGTTTCAATTGGTTCCTCAACCAGGCCCGCAGCAAGGAGCACCACGCCATGTCCCTCTGTACTTTCAAACACATCTTTATGGAAAAGGTAGGGATTTGTGTGTGCACTCTTTTAAATTAGTGAGGTTAGTGAATGTATACTTTTGTTGTCATTTCTTTGCGACTAATATAGAAAAAGTTGAATTTAGAGGACAATTTTGAGCCCATAGACTGGACCTGACCATCATACATTATTTTACAGATGCCAACCCTTAAACCTGAGGATATGAGCATGGTAGGACTGAACCTCTTTACCCAGCTTTGTAGTTTGGCTAGGGTGGCCAATGCTTCTCTGGATAAGCCACTGTCAGAAGATCAGGTAGGTTTCCCTTTGCTTTATCAGATCGGGTTTAGTGAGAAGAGCCCTTTGGCGACCTTGCTCTCCGTCATATAATGATTTACCTTTAAAATCTCGTATACATTTTTGGCAGTGATAGTCGAAAATGGTCTGTTTTCATTCAAACAAAAGAAACAACCGTATATCTGAAATTGAACACTGTTTTCTTGCTATATATGTTTTGTCACATGTGTATGTAACTGTTTCAGATAAGTGGCATGGATCAGCTGTGGGGCATCGCCCTACGAGCACAGAACACGGATGTCAGCCTGAATGCTATCCAGTATCTCAACAACCACTACATTAATTGTAAGAATAACAAAAAGCATAAATGTTTGTAGTTGTCTTACGAGATCTATAAAACTTTTTGACGCTGATTTAAGCTGGTAAGACTACATTTCCATTTATGGATTCGGGGTTCAAACTTATATACATGTATACACTGTGTTTCACTGTGGCATAATCGCCGCATTAGGTATTCTACTTGAATAACTTTTCGAATCATGATTCTTTTAAGTTTGAGGCAATAGAAATGTTGATTTTTAATCCCGAGAGTTCGATTAACGTAACACTAAACAGTTGTCTGGTTTCGTTTACAGATGGCAGTGGTATTCTTGAGAAGGAGGAAGAATTTGTGCAGCGCTGTATGGACAGTTTGATCACAGCGTCATCTGAACTTGATAAGGTATTAAGTAGATTCAACAGACTAGACATTAAACTGCTAAATATATTCCAAACTAGATCATTATGAACATGTATTTGATGGATATGATATATATTTTGTAGCAGAGAAAAGAAACCTGTTGAAGAATAAGTATAGCAGTATTTTAAAAGGAAATAACGGCTTCATCAATTAATAAGCAGAGCATTTCGGTACATTTAGATATGCATATTTTTTTAAATACATGTATGTAAGTCTAGTGTTGCTGATATAGGTACCTTCCATTTGGCCTTAGATATAACCATTCTCTTCATTGTGTTCCCCTAGAACCACGACGGTAACCTGTTAGTGATCCAGCGTGGGTTGATCCTGTTGACCAACCACCTGGAGAGCTTCAGGCGGCGGTACGCATTCCACATGCGCAACTGGCAGCTGGATGGGCACGGAATCAGCAGCCACCAGAAGTCACTGCAAGACAAGAACTCTATCCCCATAAGGGTGGTGCTCCAACCGGCTGGGGCATCAGAAAAGGTACGCCGAAAAATAGTACCTGTGTGAATGTAATTTTAGACGAATATGAAACTGAAAATGTACATGTGACATTGAAATTGAAGTGAAGACTGAAAAGAATAATTGTGTGATGGATAACTTCATTCAGTTCTGACATTGAAAAGAATAATAGTGTGATGGAAAACTCAAATTCTGTTCTGATATTGACATGCAATTATAGGATGTGGCTAGGTAGAAGGGATGAGGGATGTAAAACATCTTGCTTTTATGAATCATATCATGAATATTATCTACCGATATTTAGAATTGTGAGAAATAGGAAATAGAAATAATTGAATTTAGGACAAAAACTTTTTTGGAGACATTTTCTGACCCCAGGTAATCAAATCATGCCTGATCAGCTACTAATATTGACCCCTACTGATTCCCCCACAGACCACGATAGAGATGCTGAACACGGACCTAGTGGCCGAGCTGCGGGCGGAGGTCACCCGCTGGTGGGAGACAATGCAGAAGTTGCAACAACAGCAGCGACAACAACAACAGCAACAACAACATTTACAACAAGAACAAGGGGGTCAGGTGGGCCCACACAGCCTGCCTTCTGTCGGCGGACAGATCCTGGGTGTCGGTCACCGCGGCATCGGGGGAGGCTCAATGCTGACGCCGATCCTTGGGGCCATGCTGGGGGACGGCCCCGTCCGCATGATCACCCTGGGGCAAGAACTCACCATAGATGTAGATGAGAAGACGCTTGGGGAAATGCAATTTAAAGACCTGCAGGTAAGGTTGAAATATTTTTCTATGATTGGAACGTATTTTTCTAGGACAAAGGAAAATATAAATCAATAAAGCCAGGTCGCGTTATTAGTGCAACGACAGTTTGTCTGAAAATGGGTCTCCATAAACTTTCTTTTATCTAACAGGCGGGGTGCCCATCCAAGTCTTAAAATGTCTTAATCGGTTTTCACTTTCTGTGTGATTAATAATTGTTGTCATTTTGCGTATTTCAGTTGGTATTTGTATCTCTGGGAGCAAGTCGTCCCCCAAGGAAGCATGACGGTACCACTCCCGTCTCCTACCTGTCACCCCCTCCCCGGGAAAAGCTGCCGATGATGTTGTTACTGGGCAAACCACACTTCGGTCAACTTTTTAGTCTGCTCCAACAACTCTCAGGCTTCAGATGTAACCACAAGGCCATGGTAAATAAAATGTTTTGTTATTTGCTTATTGTAATGACAGCGTTGCCAAGATTCTGGTTTCTAATGTATGAGGTATCGTAGTCGATAACAAAAAGCGACACTTTATGGTAATGACTGATTGGTGCAAGTTATAATCAGATACATACTGGATGTGTAAAATGTCTTAACTGTATGATATGTCTTTATTTTTATCACAAACCAATGTAGATTTATATGTCGCAGTGTTTTTTGCCTATATTCGATTGAAATTTGTTGAGTCCTTTTGCATAAATAGCTTTAGTCAATGAGTATAGTAATATTGTAATTCAAGATAACAGGAATATGAACACTACTTGTGCGTCCATAGATTTATTTATAAGGATTGCCCTTTTCTTTGGCCAGGACTCCCAGGAGCAGCAGAGTCTGCAGGTAAAGGCGCGCGTCTTGTCGCGCAAGGTGTGGGAGCTGCTCATGCTGCTTCCCACCAACACCGACATGCTCGAAGCCTTCGCTGCAGTCAACTCACAAAGCCCGGCTTCATGGGATACACTCCTCGACTCCCACAACCCCCACAAACTTATGTACTCACTCCAAGTGGTCGAGTCGCTCTCCCGGCCCCCCAAACACCGGCGTCGCTCTATCTTCCACACGCGCACCACAGGGGACTCGCATGCGGCGAGCACCGACTCCGAAATGAGCGTGGAGGAGCAGGAGATGCCGGAGGAGGCCTGGAGTCGCCGCTTTGTCAACTGCGGTGGCCTCAAACATTTATACCAGATCTTTCTTAGTGGCAGCCTGCAGACCAAAGAAGGCGGCCACTGGAACGAATGGAAGCAGGACTGCCTGGCCTACCTGCTCAGGCTGATGAGCCAGTTTGCTCTGGCCCAGGCGGAGGTGGAAATGATCTCTGATGAGGTTTTTGAGAGCACTTTTGAAAGTCCCAAGAAGAAAGCGAAGAAGCAAAAGCCTTATGAGAAGATAGTTATCCCCACGCTTAATCAGGTATTTATGACGAATACATGTATATGTCCAGAAAATAATACCTAAGTTCATGTTAATCACATCAGTGTTCATGTTAATTACGTGCTAAGGTGTTTCCTTATGTAGGATGTAAATTAATGTGTATAATGATGTATAATTCAGTGTTTGAAATAATTCTTAAAGTTTGTAAAGAAATATCTACTAGTATTCTAAGCTGTTATTGTCAATTAATACTGTCTATTAAATGAGCACGGCCTGATCCGTATCTTTTTGACTTTCAGACAATGCTGTCAATGATAGATGTAGAAAGAGTCCTAAGAATACTCATGAGCATCCTGTATGATGCTGCCATGCCTAAGTAAGTACGCGAAACGCAAACAAAATTTTTTTAAAACTGTTGCAAGCTATATGATATAAATTGAGCATTGTCGAGACTTTATTAGCTATAATTTGTTAGCGTCTTCATATTTATATTAAAATAGCTGCGCTCCTACTAGTGTAGCCTTCTGTCTAGTAATACATTTTCAATAAAGTAAATCTTATGATATAAGATTTACTGTATACTTCATTGTAATGAATATAATATGGTTCTAGTTATGATTATTATTCATTTCGTATTACCATGGTCTAATATGCCATTTTACTCTTCAGGGATTCAAGTCCTTGGCAACAAGCCTCCTGGGGCAGAACGGAAGGTATTTACGTTACTTAGCATATATTAGAATTTTGTTATCTATATTTCTTGAAACATTCAATTTGATACTTTGCAATTTGTTATCGCGAGTATTGTCACATCCAGGGCATTGTTGGCTATAGAGTTACATTGATATACAGAGGACTTCCTTTCTATTGTCATTTTGCAGTGGTGCACTACGCTCTATCCTTCCTCGTGTCATGGGCCCATTCCTGTGAAGAGGTCAGGCCGGTGCTTTGTGGCAGTGACAAGTTCAGTTCTTGGCTGAAACGGCTGACTTTGGAAGCACCTGAGGTGAGAAAAGTTGGGAAATACCAATTACATCACGCTAGAACTTGCCATCAGTAGGCCTTTGAGTGAACAATTTACATCAACAGGGTTATTATGTAGTGGGATTTCCGTAATTATCCCAAGCAATGTTTGTACAAGACGATATTTTGACAAAGTTCAGACCTTAAAGATATTTCTTGACACATTTGTGTTTTTGTAAATCAAATATTCTATAAAATATCTTTCGATTTCTATATCCCATAAAACCTTACAATGGAAGATCATGCTTGTAGTGTATGAATTGTAATTTAAAAAAAAAAAGTTAAAAAAAATAGCAAAACAAAAATTGTTAATATTTTCCTCCAGCCTCAAGTGCGACAAGAGGCATGTCGCGGCCTGTACCGGTTGTGCCTCGGTCAGACGTCTGACGGGAAGGCCGGATATGAGTTCTTAGTTCCCACCATGGCATCCATGCTCACCTTCCTGGACGAAGCCCAGAAGATGAAGCCAGCCAAAAAGATGATGAGTGAAGAGAAGGAGCCTTACGGGCCCGGCTGTCGCGACTACTTCTGGCTGCTCTGTCATCTGGTGGATAAGGTCTCAGCCGAGGATGCCGTTAGGAGCTGGGAACAGGTTTGTGGTTTCCTCACTTCAACCAGAATTTGATTCATCCATGACTCATTAATCTTTTATGTATTCTTCCCGAAAGAAAACAGAGAATTAAGAGTAGAGAATATAGTCCAAGCAGTGATCCATGTAGGGCAATTTTGTATAGGTTTCGATGTCATTCTAGCCTCGTGAATTAAGTCAGAAACGTTCCGCTCCTATTACGTCTTTGTGGCAATCAGTAGTTATTTGCTGCCCTTAAAATCCATACATACTACTTCTGCTATCCATTACATGTTCATTGTACCTGTCATACCCTCTTATCCTTACAGCAGGATGGTGTTATCGACCTCAACGGTTTGGCCAAGCACGTGGCGGATCTGATTGTGCAGAGGCCCTACCTGGAGCGGCGGCACAACACGGTGGAGGACGACGGTCTCTTCGGACTGCTGCACCTTTTCACCGCCATCGCCAAGCACAACCCACCCTTCAAAAACTCACCTGAAGGCCAGGTGAGCATGAATTTAACCACGATGTTGGAATGATATCTAATAGAAACCAGGGTAGAATTAATCGCTGGTTTAAGAGATGCATAGTGTTCTGTAAATAAAGAGAAAATGATATTATGTTGTCTAAAATGTATACACGCAGTTAAGAAATAAACTAAACCCTAGTTCTTGATAGTAAATGTGATTCGTCTGGTTTTCAGTCGTTCTTGTTGGAAGTCTTCTGGTGCCTATTTGCCCTCCCCTCACCCAAACAACGGTACCTGCCCAAGTGTAAATCCATGGCCACCCGGTCAGCTGCCTTCGACTTGATGGTAGAGATGGCCAGGGGGAGCCTGGAGAACTATGCTGTGCTACATGAAATCGTCCTCAAACAACATACTAAAGGTGAGGATAAAAAGGAGAGATAAACATGGAAACAACTTTGTATAAAAAGAAACCATGGAGTTTGCAGGCTCATGTATGCTTACAGGTTCTGAATCTGTTTGTAAAGAGTTTTCTTCCTGTTTTCAACACTAACGGATATAAATTACATGATGTGTGGTTAAGATTGCAAAAGATTTAGCAGAATAAGGTAGTATCCTTATCGTTAAACACATATCTGTTGCCAAAATATAAGTATGGTACCTTTGCTGTAGATGCGCATGCAGCCTACTCATGGGACAACTGGCCACACGAGGAGGGGCGGTCCAACTGTGGCTACGTGGGCCTCACCAACCTGGGCGCCACGTGCTACCTCGCCACGTGTATGCAGCATCTCTACATGATACCACAGGCCAGGAAGTCCGTGCTCGAGGCCAAGGTGAGCACTCTGGTAAATTCGCCTTTTCTATTATTTGACTTTGTTGTATAAGTTATTTTCTTCTCATGTAAACTGCATCAAATGAAATAAAGCGGTATATCGCTCTGGTAATTTTGAAATTATGACACTCCTGTTCAAATTGTATTCGGATCATTTGAAAGCAGTAAAGATGATTAGTCAGACTTTTGTGTGATTATAGATTGCTCACTTCTACACCAGTAATGTTGAAAGATCATGATTAGAATTTAGATTGTGCACTACCTCAATTTATGATAAATTTATCAACATCGACATTCATTTTACATAACTCAGTCCTAAAGTATTTTAATTGCCTTCCAGTGTCAGACAGGCAGCAAGCATGAGGGAACGCTGATGGAGCTCCAGAAGATGTTCGCCTACCTGATGGACAGCGAACGTAAGGCGTACAACCCACGCAGCTTCTGCAAGGTCTACACCATGGACAAGGTGCCCCTCAACACGGGCGAGCAGAAAGACATGGCCGAGTTCTTCACCGACCTCATCAGCAAACTGGAAGACATGGGGCCCGAACTGGTATGAGCATTCAAATGCATTTTCACGAATTGCCAAGATCTATTTTTCGACTCATTCTCACTCAAAAATTATTATAATGTTAGTTTGGAATATTTGAAATATATCTATGATTCCCATGTACAATAAAAGATGTTGGTTAAGTTAACAGAACGTTTGTGTTTACATTTCAAAATATCAGTGTTTCACATTTTCTATTACAGAAACGGTTGGTCAAGACATTGTTTGGTGGTGTTATTACGAACAACGTGGTCTCCTTGGTGAGTGAACTTTCAGATTTTTTATTTAAAGCCATGATGACATTTTTAGTTTCGGTGCAGATATGTTAATTTTGCTACTCTTCCCCGGATTTCCAATTTATTGACGGTTCAGTATGAAAATATAATTCAAATTTCCAATGCCGTAAGTGACTTGTTTTGCTGCTCAAGGCATTCATGTGTCATTTTAACGCTGTTTTATTAATCAATTTGCCTCTTCTTTAAATTAGACAATGTTTAACTTTCTGTTGCAGGATTGTCCCCATGTGAGCAGAACAATGGAGGAATTTTACACAGTCCGCTGTCAAGTGGCTGATATGAAGAACCTTTATGTGAGTTCATATGCCGTCTTATTTCCCCGTTACGATTGATATTACAAACCATTTGAAAAAAATATTGACAGACTAAAAAGAAATGTTGAACCAATGCACTCCATGACCAGGAGACGTCTATCACGATAACAGAGAAATTCAGCATTAGAACAGAAGGAACCAGATCCTCAATAACAAGATGTCCACATTAAATATCCTGTAGTATTCTATGCTTGCTCACATGCAACCAAAACATTTGATGCTGATAACTTTGATTGTTTTCAGGAATCGCTCGATGAGGTGACGGTGAAGGACATGCTGGAAGGCGACAACATGTACACCTGCTCCAAGTGTCAGAAGAAGGTGCGCGCCGAGAAGAGGGCCTGCTTCCGCCGCCTGCCCAAGATTCTCTGCTTCAACACCATGCGCTACACCTTCAACATGGTGACCATGATGAAGGAAAAGGTCAACTCCCACTTCTCCTTCCCACTCCATCTGGAAATGCCCGGCTACATGGAGGAAAACCTAATCCAGTCGGACAAACTGCCAAGTAAGTATTTCAAAAAGAATATCGATCATTGTTTTCATTAAGAACATCAGAGGTTTTCGTTAATCTTTTAATTGATTTTCACCAACTTCTCATGTTGAATAATTAATATCGAAAATAATTATAGGTCGGCTAGCACACTCAATAATTGAACCTTTTGATCTTTTGATGAAAGTATTAAAGCTTTAAATCGATTTAAATCTTTAAAACTTAGCCGACCTATTCTTCCTCTCCGCAAAGTCAGGTTATATTAGAACCTGTGACGGTCGAAATCGTCATGTTTTCAGCGTTACCGGGCCGCGTTACCGGGCCGCGTCGCCGGGCGCGTTACCTCCAGAAAACATAGAATCTGATAGAATTAATGGATTTGTTGCTTGATATCAAAGCCCTATAATCTCTAAGGTCCAATAATACCATAACTTGATCATTTATATCAATATCTGACCAAATAACACCAGAAATCCTTCGTGTCACGGACCCGGCGACTCTAGAAATTCAGCGTTACCGGGCGCGTTAAATGCCGCGTTACCGGGCGCGTTACCTCCAGAAAACCATTGAATCCGATAGAATTCAGCGTAATCCTGTCTGATATGGATCGTACGTAACCATTAAGGTCCTATAACACCATAACTCGATCATTTATATCGATATCTGATCAAATAAGACCAGAAATACAATCGTCACATCGGACCGTTACCGACGCGGCTTGTAGTGCTGACGCGTTGCTTCATCGGTGAAGAAGGTATCTGGGTCAAAGTTCATCAACTATGCAGGCCTATTTCACCATGAAAACGGTCGATCTAACTTTAGTTATTGGTATCCATAGATAGATTTCGACCCATAGCTAAGCCTCCCACTGTCCCAGAATTGAAAATAATGCGAAATAACGCGTCTAAACGCGTAAATGCATCGCGCCATTTTCTTGCAATCCTTCGCCTCCCCACCGCTTGACACTGTCACTCGGCCGGGTGTAGTCGCCGCGGTCGGACGTGTTGGCGGGAGGCTATCTCTTTCGCCGCCTGGATACCCTGGATTACGGCGGTATCTGATGCTTTCAATATATATATTTTGGAGTCTGGACCCCCTTAAACGCATACAACGCATTGACAATTCATGCGGGAACCATGCGTTCGTATCGAAGGGGAAACATTGGATCGATCGGACACGAGGAGGCACTGTCACTGTCACAGACCGTCAACATGGCGCCGTCAACCCTTCGCCGGGTTCTCTCCCCATCACGCCTGCATCGATACATTGAACTCAGAAAACCAGGATGACATATGGACTAAACGCATTTTTGTGGACCTGTGGATGCATACTAACGCATGAAGGGGTCTAAAACATGCGTTCGTATCGAAGGGAAAACATGGCGCCGTCAACCCTTCGCCGGGTTCTCTCCCCGTCACGCCTGCATCGATACGTTGAAATCAGAAAAGCAGGATGACATTAAACGCATGAATTGTGGAGGATGTACGCATTGAAACGCATTGAGGACTCCAGGCCTTAAGGGTGGGTTCATATATTTTTTCCAACATTTGAAATTATGCCGTTGAAATCTAGGCCTAAACTCGGATCGATCGGACAGGAGGAGGACACTGGCAGTTTGAAAAATAATTATTTAGACCTTATTAGGCCTATCAAAATGAAATTCATGTATATATCTATGTTCTCCTATATCTCAGGGTCCTATTTATCACATAGTTTGGTCACTTTAGGCCTAGATGCGTTTGCAATAATATTTTACAGATGGTGCAGTCTTAGGCCTAGAGGCTGGCTGATCAAAATGATTCAAAGATTAAATTATTTGTGAAATTGTCACTATAGTGTCATTTTTCCCTACCTACCATCAAAATATCCTATCTAAAAAATAATAGATATCTAGGCCTAAGTCACTGTCAGTGTCAGAATCATTACCTCTCAATGTTGAAACATAGGCGTCACACTGTCAATAAGTTTTTTTGCTATCAGTGTCTAGACTTCCAAGTTTAATTTTTTTTTTCAGATTGTCACTATAGTGTCAGTTCTCACCTACCACAATAAATCATTAATATTATTATTCAATAAAGAGTAAAATGGGCCGACCTATCTCTATCAAATGCTTTTGATAGTAACTCTTTAAAACTTTAGAGATTAAATCTTTTGAACTTGTTTATACCCAACATCCTAAGCGTTTGCTGTGAGAATGAATTTACATTGCATTGAATGTGTATAACATATTGTACCCTTCGTCAGCTGTGTATTGTTTTACATCAGGGATGGTAATCTGTCAGCGTTTTCCTTCTTTTCAATGTTATTGCCTAGATAAACCTTTAGCACGGCCTTTTAGGACGATATCAAATGTTACTTCTATTGGCTCCCACTTACATCTGTTACAAACATTAAAAGAGGTGTACTGCCTCGATAACTGTACTAAAATGTTTCGTTAAACTGTCTCTAGCAGATGAAGGGGAGAAGGAGGAGGAAGAGTGGGAGGAGGAGACCCGGAAAGCCCGGGAGGAGGGCTACAAGTACGAGCTGATCGGGGTCACTGTCCACACGGGCACGGCGGACGGCGGCCACTACTACAGCTTCATCAGAGACCGCCTTGACAAGAACGAACTTGGCCAAGACCGATGGTAAGTAAACCCTTTGATGAAGGGTTATGTAGTGCCCAATATATGTAAGTGTGGAATGAGAATACGAAATCAAGGAACGATTGCCAGCTCAAGAAAACAAGAGAAAAATAACAGGTGTTACAAATTTACTTCTTTAAAATGTTAAATGTTGAAATACTATCAAACCAACGCGAATATGTGGTTAGGTAAAAAGTGTTAACAATTTTTATTTACCGACATGTTTCGCCCTATGACAGGCTTCTTCATGATTTCTTTAAAGTATGTACTATCGACAGGCATTTATAACAATATTTAGTGCAACGGTTCATCAATCTCAGATTCTCGTAATAGGATATTTTTCTCCCCACAGGTATCTGTTTAACGATGCTGAAGTGAAGCCATTTGATCCAGGACAGATTGCATCTGAATGCTTCGGCGGAGAGATGACGGTAAGTCCTGCCTCCCATTGAAAGTTCACTCGCGCCTTAATCTCAAAGTATTTATTAGGAGAAGTTAGTTCATTGACGTCGTCTCGTGTATCTTATAACCCTACTGCAATCTTATTTTGAAAAAGTCAAAGACTTTAGACTGACACAAAAAAAGGAGTTGCCAGGGACCCGTACCAGTTGTGTGGTAAATGTAAAAGCTAGACATAGGTTGTCTTACGACGTGTACATAAATTGTTTATTTCAGAGTAAGACGTACGACTCAGTTACCGACAAATTCATGGACTTCTCATTCGAGAAGGTAAGATAACACAGTTACTAGTATTTCTCACCCTCTTTATCCACACTACCGACAGATGCGAATTTTTGCGTCAGGTTTTCAGCTGGCGTCTCCATTTTGAATAGAATTGTAGTTTCAAAGACTGTTGTGGAATTACCACAACTTGTGAAAAGATGGTTTTTAACCTTAGATAAGATAAATATGAAAATTTGCCCCACTACTAACCGATGTATCTATACTCTGTTATTGTTGTTGTGATCAAGCAAATCTCTTTGAGAACAGCATGTAACCTGAAGAAAAAAATAGTGTGCATTGATGTCATCTTACGACATGCATCATAAAAACATGCATACCTAAATAAATATGTTAACCAGAAGAAGTCATCCATATTGAATCCTCTTGCCGCAGACAAACAGTGCCTACATGCTCTTCTACGAGCGGATCCGTCCAGACCAGAAGAGTGAGTACGACCAGGAGCAGCAGGCCGGAGACGGGCAGGAGGAGGAGGTGCCCAAGTTTAAGGTCGACCTCTCCAAGGAACTAGCTGATGTAAGCAGCATCGAGATTCTATATTCACCTAATTTACAGTTCTTTCTGTGTCTTTTTCGTGTGATGTATTATTTGGATAGAAAAATTTAAATATTTGTAAAGTACGTTTGTTGTTTTCACAAAAATGTTTTCTTTCTTTCAGTGGATATGGCAAGACAACATGCAGTTTCTGCAAGACAAGAACATCTTTGAGCACACGTACTTTGGGTAGGTACACCAGCTGTTCCGCCTCTCAAAACAAAATAACTGGTATAAATAGAAAAAAAAAACAAGGAAGGCGTTGATAGATACATGCATTACAAAATATATGTAGAAGCAATATTTGCATATAAAACATAATAGACAAAATAAGGATTCGATGATTCGTGTTTCTGTGCCTGACTTCTAATACGTTTTCTCTTTCAGGTTCATGTGGCAGATGTGTAGTTACATCCCGAGCACACTACCACGGGACGACCCGGAGGTCCCCGTTCCCCTCATGGCAGCTAAACTTAGTGCGTCGTTTGTGCTTGAGACCCTCATTCATGCCAAGGAAAAGGTAAGCCATCCTACTGAAACTCATTACTGCATTTTTAGGGGATAAATTTGCATCTTTACTTCTACCGATTGAGTTTGTTTCTGGAAGCTTTCTGGTCAGACTTTGAAAATGGGAAGCTTCATCGTCAGACTTAGAAATCGGGAAGGTTTTTGGTCAGATTATGAAAAACAGGAAACTTTATGGTCAAACTATAAAAGTTCGCTTAACAAGATATCTTTGGCTTTCTTTCAAAATGTTAATTTCTCGGGAATATCGACAGCATTAGATAACTATCGACTTGGGTAAATGATATATATCTTTTCTTTTCTACTAGCCAACCATGCTTCAATGGATAGAACTCCTGACCAAGCAGTTCAACGCCTGTCACGCTGCATGTGAGGTAAGTGTCAGAATCACAGGTAGAATCTGTCAGACTATAAGACGATTTAAATGATTTTATAATGATAGAAAATTATTCAAAGGTAACGATAGATGTTGACTCCGTTTAAGTTAAATCAAAATGAACGAATTTTATCCTTTAAAACTAATATATTTGTCAAATATTTCAAAAGATATTTTGCAGTTAGTGACAGCTGTGTCTGTTAAAAACAGGAGTGGTCTAGCACGGTTTAACATAATTGATCCCTAAATTGATTCACTTTGCCTTCCTCAATGTCAGTGGTTCCTGGACAGCATGGCGGAGCAGGACTGGTGGCCGCAGCAGATCCTCATCAAGTGCCCAAACCAGGTGGTACGGCAGATGTTCCAGCGGCTACTCATTCACGTCATCACCCAGCTCAAACCCAGCCACGCCGGCCTCTACCTGCAGCCCGTCTCCGACAGGTACGACACATTCCTTCCTCTACTAAATGGTTCAAATATATTGATTTTCAACTTTTTTTCGTACAGACTACCACTTGAGCTATAATGGCAATACGAGAAGAGATTGGTCGTTCAAAGAACAAATAAGTTTAATTCGGCATTACCTTATGATGGAAATTACAGATAGATCCTGGTCAAGTAAAGAAAAAAACACATGTAGTTGTAGTGATCGTAATCATTGGAAGGTTAGGTGAACAAAGACTGTAAAATGAAGACATTAGAATCCTCACATCCCAACCTTACTGGCTGTAGTTCATAACCGCATAATTTACAAATCCAAGGTTACCATGTGATGACAGTAACCTTTCTTTCCAGTGATGACGAATCCGGATTGTCGCAGATTGGCAGTTTATCCTGTGTCACCCGCTTTGTCAAGAGGATGTTAGGAATCGTGAGTATCATACAAATGAATTTGTAAAGAATCATTCACTTTTGCCAGTGAAACCAACTCAAAACTACATCTGTCTTGGTATTATCTTCTATTTAACTTACTCCACCTGGATCTAATGGCCTTACAATTTGAGGGGGGAAATGGGACTGAATGTCACATAAAGCCATGGTTGAGATCGAATTGATTCATGTATCAATATATTTACTTTAAATGTTTTAACCGAAATAAAATGCTTGAAATTGAGACACCTTGAATCGTTAGTTAACTCTAAGATATATTCCCTGACTTTTGAAGTCAATGCCTTTCTTTCAGATGGAGGGTAGCACCAAACCCCACTGTAGATACCTGGCCGAGTACTTCGCCTTCCTGCACGAGTTTGCCAAGATGGGCGAAGACGAGTGTGGGTTCCTGCTGCACTCGGCCGCCATCTCTACCATAGTCAACTTCTACATGGGCCACAAGACGCAAGAAACCTACGTAAGTTTAGGGATGCTTTTGTTTTTTGATTTCCAGTAGAAGTTTGAGAAATTCTTTAAGAAAAGAGGTCCTTGAGGGTGAGAAGTCATTGCATTCTATCAAAATAGAAAAGAAATAAAACTCATAGTTTGAATTCAATTCTAACCCAGATTTGATAGGCCCACGGAGGGTTGGGGCCTTGTAAAATATAGGAAAAAAGAAATGAAACTCATCCCAAACGATAATGCAGGTTTTCTAAAAGTGACCTAAAATAAAAGCAAGAAAATGAATACATATATATTGATATTTCATATAACCCTTGGATTCTGACAGTTATCTTCTGTTCAGAAAGAGCATATGAAAAAAACACCTGCGTACACTTAAATAAACGAATATAACCCTCTGTTTCCAAGTGTATTGAGAAATATAATTCTTGTATCCTCTGACATATCTGATCTAGGTGGAAATCTTGTCGGACGATGACGAAGAGGAGGAGGAGGATGTGATATCTCTGTCAGAGGACAAATACCGGCCCCAGTCGCTGGAGAAGATGATCTCACTGGTGGCCATGCTGGTCGAAAAGTCGCGGGGAGACGACAAGCAACTACACCTCAGTCAGAGAGACTACTTGGCCATCATTGGCGGCAAGGTACTATATTAGAAAACTCGGATGTAGAAAATGAAAAGTCCCACCCAGGGTTTTTGATTGAGAATATCTTAACATTAGTGTTGTTATAAGAAATTTTAAAATGTGACTAAGAATATAGACTCCGATTCTTTATACTGATAATTTTTGATTAACTATTGGTACATTTGTTGCTTTGTTTCTAGGGCTATCCGTTCCTGTTCAGCCAGATCCGAGACAGCATCAACCTCCGACAGACATGTAACCTAATCTTTAGTCTGTGTCGGTGGAACGACAGACTAGCTATGTCGGTAAGTGACACATCCGTTTATAGACATGCTTGTAATCTCCATGATAATCTAAACTAATCAAATAAGGTTGACTGGTATTGTATAAAGGAAAAATGCGCTTGTTGACCTAGATCTAATTGAAACAGGAGGTTTAGAAGTGGAGAAACTGATTACATATTTGTATTTTAACCTCATTCTTGATAATAAAATAGGATATTCATATCAATAAATACCTCTCTTTTCTCTTTAGATCGTTCAAATGATCTTCGGGTCAATCTCGAGGCTGACAACTGAGGTGGGTAAAGTATACATTATCTCTTTTTCTCATGACTTTTTTGTCTTTCCATGAACAGAAGAGAATATTCTGTGCCCTAAAATTAACAGGGTACATTCCCATTAACAGTATGTTTTGCTGGTCCTTTGATGATCACCTCGCATTTTGCAGAGTCAGCCGTTCTTCAAGATCCTGTCCATGTTGGTAGAGTTTGTGGGCGGCCCGCCCGGTCAGCCGCCCTTCACTCAGTACGTGCTGCACAAGTTCTGGGAGGTGACCGACTTCTGTCCCCAGCAGTGCCTTGAGTGGCTGTCGGCGCAAGTGATGCGCAACAAACTCGCACACGCCTGGACCCTACAGAACATGGACATTTGGGTCGAAGCCTACTTGTTAGCACACAGCAACCTGAGGGTCAGGAATGGTAAGTTCGGGGAATAAATTAACTGTTTTTTTTCTAAAGAGAGTGTCAGATGTTTGGTGACGTGATGTTTGCCAGGAAATTTTCCTCCAGCTGTCATGTATTCTTAATTTTTGTAACGTTTGATCTATTTACTCATAGACTTTTCTAACATGAATCAATATGCAGCCCTCTATTAAAATTCCCATTTGGTGTACATCGTTTTCTTTACCTACCATAACAAGAAGTAGGCTAATTTAACACACATGATTGAAAGGTTCTGATGAATGTTGATGTTACGCTTGCAGCTGCTGCCAATTTGCTAGTGTCTCTCGTACCGAGTCAGAGTTTCAGACAAGCATTCCGAACTTCACGATCCATGATCAGTCCCCACAAGGATGTCTCAGTGAGTATCAGAATTTAACTTTTGTTTTCTCCTCACTTTTTCCACTACTGACATCATCTTAAGTATCAATAAAAAAATTTACTTCTATTTCTTATACTGATAAATGTTAGAGTACATGAAAACATCGGGCGTAGGTTTAGATATAAGCGGAACTCGAAGAGAAGTCAGTAGAATAGAAATACATGGAGTGAATCCGATAATGTATCAAAACAAACGGTTAAACAATTGATTTAAAAGATGTTACCAAAGTGCATTCCAATTCTAAGGATAAAATATCTTTTCCAGATGAATCAAGAGGCTTCCGCTGTCTTTCACGAAGTAAGTATTCTTGACTTGAATAATAGAACCATTTCCATCGAGGAGTTATACTCATTGTAATCAGTAAAATTGATTTGCAATGGTGTATTTAGAATCATATTCATCTAATACATTGTGCATGTCTTCCAATAGGGGTCTTTGATTACAATAAAGATTATCTTTCCAGGTCTATCGCCATCTGTTGCGACTATTACCTCGGACAAGACAGTATGTAGGTAAGTGTATCCAAGAAAGATTCATTATTTTGGATTCTTGTATCTATATTTAGATAAAGCATAAATTATCTTACGTTTGTGCATACGTTCTATAGTTTGGGTGACATTTCTACAGTAGAACCTAACTTTGCTATCTTTTATGATTTTATCAGTAACTCATCCTATTTTCTTTACGTTTCGACAGATGTCCAAACCCATGGGGCCCTGAAGCTCGTCCCATACTTTGCCCTGATGACATACTGCCTTGTTTCCCGCACGGAAAAACTGATGGTGAGTGTACTTAAGTCTACCTTGCTGAGATATGACTTAAAGTGCTATAGAATAATTACATCGATTCCATGCAGTTGTATTTTGAGTTCATTTAATATAATTATCTGAGAAGAAATTGTGGCCTTGAAGAAAGACAAATGATGTTGATTGACTCGATCCCAGATATAAAAGGGTGTAGTAAATATTGCATTTATTCAACAATTGATATATCAGTCTCAGCTATATCTTTAGGCCCGATGTCCTTCTTATGCTCCAATTCATGCAAAGCTAGGATGTGCACACTTTCTATATTATTTGGACGGTAATATACCAAACAGTGTAACCTGGAATTAATCCATGAGGTTTAGACCCTGGGGTACGATGGATGATAACCTCTGCATCCAGCGTTTCTCCTCTTTATCTCGTTGAAGTTGTGCCAAGGTGAACCCCGGAGGTGATCGTATAAACGATAAAACCGAAATTTCAAAACCATCCGTTCGTCCTGGGTTTTCAGGCGGACATACAGTGTTAGAAATTAACTTTTTTGGACGTCAGCCATCCGGGATGACATTCATGAAAATCTGTCAGCCCTGATGGAAAATTGTCAGCCCGAAATTTGTATGATGAAAAACTTACATTAAAAACATTGCAACTTGACTAATGTCTTCAGTATACATATGATAATTTGAAGAAGTATTGAGTTACATCGAAATTAAAAAAACTAGGAAAAGAATGAAGATTCTTTTTTCCCCCAAAAAAATCTGTCAGCCATCTGGGCTTATAACTTGATACTTTTGCCCAAAATTGTCAGCCCTGACCAGAAAATGTCAGCCTGGGGCCGACGGGCTGACGTTAATTTCCAACCCTGGACATACATTAAAGTGTCGAGCCACTGTTGTGTCATGATTATGTTGAATATCATGAAAATGGCCTTGAAACCGTGTAAGTAGACGGTTTTTGGTCTGGCCAACATAATGTATACTGCAATGTTTGCAAGAGATTAAATAAATTAAATTACTGCTTTGGCAGTTAAAATAAATAAATTAATATTGAAAACATTCAGTTATTCATGCTCAAAATTATTCTTAGAATTTCTTCTATTATTTGTCAAAAACTCGCACCTGAAGAGCCACTTACGGCGAAACCACCAAATACCAACAATAACCAAGACTCAGATGCTAACTCCATTTTATTGGGTTACCAGGGATACTAAACATTATATCATCCTACTGAGCACAAGTTTACCTGAATCACATCAAAAACTAATGATGTCACAACCCTGGTTGCTATACAATTCTCGGTTGTTACGCAGGTTACCGTTGGCAACTTCTAAGTGACAACTGTCACTTGGTGTGGTAGTGCTGGGCAGGTTAGACCAACAATCCGTCACTCCTGTTTTCCCACACTTTCTATATTATCGTAAGAATAATGCAAAATATATGTGTATATAGCCTAATGTAAAACTTCTGCCATTCTTTCAGTTCTCGCGCTTTTTCCACGACCTGTGGCAACTGTTCCAACCCAAACTGTCGGAGCCCGCCATCTCCATGCATCACAACAAGCAGGCCTTGCTCCTCTTCTGGTACCAGGTGTGCACTGACTGCCCCGACAACGTCAAGCTCATCGTGTCCAACGCCCACGTCACCAAGAACATCGCTTTCAACTACATACTGTGAGTATACTATTCCTATCACTCAGTAATCCAGGTTGACTTATGGCGAGTACTTGTTACTCGATTTCTTGTCATTAATGTAAAAAGAATTCTCTTCTTTATTTGAATTTTAACCTGAGGCCCCAGTTATTGCCGTGACACCTTCCCAGAATGAGCGAGAAGAAGAAAAAATAAAGCCAAATGAATAAATGTATTTGATTTGAAGAGGAAAGGCAATATCTCTCATCACATGTGATGCGCATATTATGTGAGATAAACTTTTAAGATAGAAAGTGATAACAGATTACTGATATGTTAAAAACAAAATATCTCTTTGTTGACGTTGCAGAGCTGACCATGACGACCAAGACGTGGTGCTGTTCAACCGATGCATGTTGCCGGCGTACTACGGTATTCTCCGCATGTGCTGCCAGCAGTCGCGGTCCTTCACCAGACAGCTGTCCATGCACCAGAACATTCAGTGGGCCTTCAAAAACATCACCCCGTATCCAGCACAGTACACAGCAGTAAGTCCAGGAAGAATCCGTCTTTGTTTTGTTGTTGTCTGACCAACCCTCCAGGTTTCTTTCCAGACTGCAGAATCTGTTTGAGCATTTATCTGATATACATGTAATGGAGAATCAATAATATGGGTGCATGAAACTTGATAGCCGCCCACGAGGTGTAGCTTAAATGCATCATATCAAGGCTCGTCCTTTAGAATTGTTACAGTACAACAGATGCCTACTTGTTATGTATAAGGTGCACAATGTATTTGTAATTTTGTTTTCCTACACATATTGCATTTAGTAGTTAGTAACAGACGTGTTCATTGCATCTATTTCGCCATGGCTGTGAGCCACGGCCATTGTTGCTGATATGTCAAATTTGACATTCATACCCTTGGTCTTAAAAAAAAAACAGTACTTGACTGAATACCTTGTTTTCAACCCCTGTGACAGGCTGTCGATGAGCTGTTTAAGATGATGCGTTTGATGGTGATGCAGTACCCGAACAGCACAGAAGAAGAACTGAAGGCCATAGCTCACTTCCGCCGCAACAACATTCAGCTTTTCCTACAGAACCTCGAGGCGCGCACCTCATGGCAAACACTCATCACGTAAGGCAGCAGCCCCCCCCCCCCCCCCCAATTGATACTCGTTAATGAGAAAGAGCGAGATTGTAAAATTGCTATAACATAATAGCACAATAAATAAAATCAGCAGTGAATGTTTTGTAGAAAATTACGTTTGGTTTTGGACACATTGGAAATAAGTTTTGAATATGCGACCTGCCACAGGAGCTCATGCTCTGGACTTTAGATGTGCCATTTCTCAGTGATAGATGTACAGAAGGCCTTATAAAGTGAATATAACCTATTTATTTTAGGGCCCTAAAGATCCTGATGGAGACGAACGACGACCGACTTCAGGTCCTTTACCAGCAGGGCCTGCCCATGCTGCAGGAGGTAAGTCAATCAATGACCCCAAGAGTATATAAAATGTAACCTACTTTTTGGTCTCTCTCTAGACTTTTCTCTCTCTATATAGAGTAGTCCAGAGAAAAAAGTAGGTTACCTTACCACTATTAAAGACCCCGAGAGCGAACATAATATTTGTGTGTCAAGATTCAAGGTTCAAGATGCATATTTGATTAACTCCTACAGCTTATAGTGTACACGCGGCACTTAAGATTGCAATGTCTATTACATGTACCAAATATAAGATTTCAAATGAGATTTTTTTCAAGCAAATTTGATCAGAGACTCGGAGACTTATGTAAATCTCTGCTCAATATGCAGGCATTTAACACGCTACATCTGATGCACCACGTTGCAATTCCTATGACATGTACCAAATATAAGATTTCAAATAAGATTTCTTCCAGCAAATTTGATCGTAGACTCGGAGACTTATGTAAATCTCTGCTAAATATGCAGGCATTCAACACGCTACATCTGATGCACCACGTTGCAATTCCTATGACATGTACCAAATATAAGATTTCAAATAAGATTTCTTCCAGCAAATTTGATCATAGACTCAGAGACTTATGTAAATCTCTGCTCAATATGCAGGCATTCAACACGCTACATGTCATGCACCACGAAGCGACAGCGTGCCACGTCACGGCCGACATCGTAGACCTTCTGTCCCTGGTGCTACAGATACTGAAGGTGGCGCGCCACTACAACCCTGAGCGCAGAGGTGAGAGATGCACAATACAATAAATGAGCTTCAACAACTGGAAAAAACATATTATTTCATGAACAAAGCTGTCACGACTAAAGTATGTCAGACTCCGCCCGCTTTAAGTTGAAAATGGTTAATGCATTGGAAACGGACGCATTTATTTATTTCTCTAATTCAATGCTGAGAACCTGTTTTTTTTTCTATTTCAAGCAGATAATAAATCACACATGTACAACTGGAAAGATCGCATGGACTTTGTACGTAAACTACTGTCCTTCCTCAACTCGTACACACCTCCAGACATCAGGCAGTATGCAATTGGTACGTGGCAATTGTTCCTGTGGCCAAACATGATCATACCTATATTTTATGGTACCTGCAAACTTAAACAACAGAGAACAAGAGATAAGAGAGTAATCCGAAAATCAATAATTACAAATCGTTCCATGTCATAGGATAATTCGGTATTATGTTAGTGGCTGAAATTAAATTTTGCTTAGGATCTGACGCCAGATTTTGATCAAAATGTTCTTGGTTTTTCAGATGTGTTGAAGGAGATGCTCTTGATATATCAGAATGAATGCGTTCAAACGTGTGTTACCGTCTTGCTACATGCTCATACGTCATTCCAGGACAACAACATGCCAGGTACTTAACATTTACTTTGCCGCGTTTTAATGAATTTAAATGTCTCACTTCATTTCTTACGAATTTAGTATCGATTGATTATGTTCACGCAACATTGTAGACCCCAAACAGTCATGAAAAATACCCTACTTCTTTATGCAATGTACCCGATGATCAACGAGTAAAAAATAAAGAAAATAAAGGTTTTCTTTTTAATGTCAGTAAAATAAGATTGATATCACTATATACGATATGTTCTATCTAAGTTGCAGTTGGTCCGTACTTCCCGAAGCGGGGGCAGAAACCAGTAGGCACCAAGTCCAACATCCGGCCGCCCAGACCACAGTTCCAGATGTTGCTACACAGCAACCAACTTGAGGCTTCACGGGTAAGTACTCACTATTGTGGAGGTTTCACAAGCAGAAATCAATACAAATATTTAGTTCTAGTTAAAAACAAAATTCAAAGTTTTTGTGATTCTTTCTGATAGATTGCTTGGTGTTTTATGGAAATAAAATAATGTCAGGTGTTATTTATGACTCACTATCACCTCTGAACTCATTACCTAGTTGGCCGATGACAACTACGACCTGGCGCTGACCGAGTTCTTCGGGCCCTACCACGTGCTCGTGGACCTGCTCATTAGGGTCAGCGTTAACAACCAGAATCTCACCGAGCAGATCGTCAACCTTTCCGCAGCCGTCGCCTATGAGGGGGTCCCACTTCACATGCCCTACTTCGCCAAGCTGTGGTAAGGACTGGCCACGCAGTTTCCATCATAATGATTGGGTAGATTCTTACAGAAAATGTAATATTTAGGAATCTTGTTTAAAGATTACCCGTACCTCTTTCATATTCGTACCAGTTGAATATAGATAGTGTTTTATTTCCAGAGTAAGGCAAAACTATTCATAAAATTAAAGGTAAATGTTTCAGCCAAGCAAATCACGATGAAAAGTCTGAACTAAATTGTAAATCATTCCTGGTGTCATATGAGAAAAATGAAAGTGTTGACCTAAGTTTGTCAAGTCTTGATCCCTATCATTTTACTTGGTGTACTTTTAGGTATGAAATCTACACCTCGGAGCACGTAGACAAGAAGTACGTTACGATGTTGTGTAACAGTAGTCCGTTCATCGACTACGTGGATGCCGTACTGCTGGACGAGCGACAGTCCCTCAACAATCAGCACATCTATCAGTTCTTCTGTAACTACTTCCCAAAGGTATGACATATACATACTTGTCCATGACATAACTTGATATCATGAAAGCTTACGCCTCGATCTCACCCATTTCCACGTGACCCAGAAAATTTGCTCTTAGAACCCAGAAGCTTTAGGCCGCTTCAGTCATAGGGAAAGCGTCACAACACTATTTCCACAAGATGAATCATTAAGCAATGTTACTTTTAGTAATAGATGCGTTAGAACTGTGTACTTTTAAGGACACTTCGTCATCCCTACTGAAAGTTGAGAAAAATGCAAGCGTATTACAGTATATTGCAAGAAAGAACGTTCAACATTTTCTACCAATGAAACTATATTATAAACGAGAACATGTGCAACTCTTGTATTCTAGGTGTACCAGCAGGTTCTAAATGACCAGGGCCAGTCGCTGCTGGACAGTCTGATCGCGTCCATCACTGCTGAGAGAGCTGCTCTGGAAACGGTCCACTCGGACCGCGACTTGCTCAACATCATGCACCGGCTCAACGGGGTTAGTAATAGTAAAACGCCATCAGAAACATTCAGAAACAACAATTAGGATAACACTGAAATATCGTTCCCAGCGAAAATAAAAATTCCAATTAAATCACAGCAGCTGATCACAAACGTGTAACATGACTTGTGTTTCAATAATCCTTGATGAGTCTGTCTTTTCCACTTTCTTTTGGTCCCACTGGGCCATTAAATGAATAACTGTTTGGATTTTTTTTTATTCAACAAATGAATGTGTTACTCTACTATTTCCCAGTTCTCTAGGGGTGGTGGGGTGGTGCAGTGTGTAGTGTGCTGGCTTTGCACGCAGCCGGCCCGGGTTCAATACCAGCTGGCACCTGTTACACCACCTTACCTTGCCGTCATTCTCACCCCCATAGATACGATCACAGTACTTGGTACAAAGACACAAATGCGAGTTGGTGTTGATATAGCTGAAAAATTGGTGAATGCACTTTAAACTCCAACAATCATCATCATCATCCATGTTCTCTTTAAACAGTTAGATACTATTGGAATATTAACCACATAATTGAGAATAACGTTTTTGTTGGTTCTTCTTCAGGACCTGCGAGCCCTTCAGCTCATCTTCTCGGTGCAGCCTCCCCGCAATTTGTCGAACCTCCTTCAGGAGTCGCTGCACTTTATTCTCGACACGTGTCACTCCATTCAGGAGCGGCGGAGTACGGCGCAAGCTGAGGCCCGGCAGAGAGAGGCGGCTTTACCACCCGCTGACCGAGCAGAGACGGGGTCCGCACCCTCAGGGTCAGAGGACGATAAAATCTTAGAAGGTAAGAAGCCTGGATTTCTGACATGGCCCATTCATACAAGAAATGCATATCTAAGTAAAAACTGTTGTACACAGAAAGCAAGTGGCAAAATTTGATTTCTCAGTGCATTATGAGGTTTGAAAGAAATGTGAATACATGATAGATAATTCTTGGAATACTTACACCAGTCACGTACAAAGAGGATGCCTAGTCTTGGAGTAACCCAGTGTTCTCGGTAAGAGTTAATTTCAGTCATTCTGTTTTTCATTTCTAGAAATCCCACGCAAACGGCGTCGGACGGACTCTGGGTCTTCTAGTAAGGACACATCCCGGACAGAAGAACAGCCCTCCACCTCGGCCGAGTCGGCCGACTCCACGAACACCCCCACCAAGGTGCCCTCAGACGAGGGCCCGACCAATGAACTCACAGTCGACTCGGCCCCACAACCACAACCAAGCACAGAGGGCACTGAGCAAAAAGACAGTGAGAAGAAGGAAGAGGAGACTGTAGATAAAGAACAGGAGGTAAAGCTGGAGGCCAAGAAATCTACCGAAGAGGAGTCGTGTCCCAAATCTCCATCATCGTCCTCTGCCGACTGCAAGTCCCCGCCCAGTCATAAACCGGGGGCGGCTGGCAATAAGCCCGATGACTCAAGTAAACCGGGGCCTAGTGGCAATGGGGGCAGAATGGGACTGCGAGAGAAACCCAGCTTTGTAGACCTTGTAGCCAAAAATATTGAGAACATTTTCTCCATGATTAAAAAGTGAGGAAAAGGTTGGCTGTGGACTTGATCCTGTGAGAAACGCACGGGAAAAAAACATGAAAGTGGTATTGAACTAACAAAATCTGTGAATTGCACCGCTGTAGGTGTGCTTCAAGACTGTGATGATTGTTATACTTGGTAGTTAGTCGAAGACAGCTTTTTAACCAATATATCATGTGTGCATCTTCAGCCAGAGGATATAAAACGTAAACAAGGGATGATTCAGACATGAGTTAGAGCATTCTCAGCAGCAACAGCGGCAGCCAAGGGCCCTCCCGTCACCTGTGGGTAGGTCTGCGTTATGAGATGAGAGTGGGGGCCAACCAACCTCCCGCCATAGTAAACTGTACAGTCTGGCTGCCGTGCTTCTGGGTGCAATGTGTGATAGTTCCGAGAGCTTTATATGTATACCATGGTTATCACAGAAAGTGGTGCTTGAACGACGAGGTGCACAGGTAGAGAGCCTAGCGACTAGATCTGTGTAGAAGACATTGAGCCTTGATATCGGACGTACTCGACGTTTGCCAATGTGGGTCATATAGTGGTTATTAGATCTTTCTGAAAGAGTGCCCCCTCCCTCTCCCCCAGACTTGTAGTTGTATGAGTGCGCGTGTGTGTCATTTACTTCGGCGCGGTTGATTGTTGTGGAGCGCTACTCCATGAAACAGTTTTCTGTTGTAGCCCTTCGTAGTTTAGCGAGAAAATATAAAGACTTTGGGTTTTGGCTGTGCCAATATGTCCCAGCACATTTGTTAAAAGAACAACTTTTTTAAGAGCATCCCAGATGGTGGTTTTATGCTCCTCTCCGAGTTGTAGTTTTCTTTGTTACTTGGAGCAGTCTAGGCCCCCACAGTCACCTTGGGTGTGTGGTACGTCGTGCGTACACAGGTCCAAACCGTCAAGGACACATATATGTCCATCGGAAACAAATTTTCCGAAAATAATTATTGAAAAAGTAATGCTGACGACAATCTTTTCCACAATTCTCTATATAGAAAGACAGCCGATATTTAAAAAAAATGCATTGTCGCTCATGTACAAAAAAAAACTACGTGTGGAATAAATACATTCCCTTCAGTTTTTGCCAGTATTACATCATGTAAATTGCGTGTTTACAAAAGTAAACATTTTTAGAATTTGGTTGTGCTCGATAGTTTTGACGTCATACAATACATTGTCCATTAATAATTCTACTTGGAAACTGACATTTAGGTGAGAAACAATTCTACATTGATTACATTTCCTTCTGCTAATAAATAAGGAGGGATACCATTCTATCCAAGGTTTATACAACTTCTTACAAAATGAAATACAAATCGCCTTCAATAAAATTCGTTATTTCTGCTAGATTAAGATGTGTTGGTAAGAAAGCTCTAATGGTTTAAGCGAGATAAGAGCATGATAGGTTGAAATGAAGTTAAGCGGACATCTTGTCTCTGATTGTGATAAGGATGTTATTGATACACTATGTCCTCTTTGGTATCCAGGTACACACATTATTCCCACCCTATATATAGTTCCCAAGCCCTCTGTGACAACTGTCTTGCCAATATTACAATGTTGTCTCAGTTCCTCCTCGACTTCCCTCAATAGATTAAAGAATAAGAACGGAACCGCTCACTACCACCCGCTATGTAAAATAACCAATGAAATGATATCACACGGATAAAGCTGGAAGATGATCTCGTTCAAAAATCATTTAACGGAGCTTCAATCCGTGTACATAGTATATGACAAACGCATGCAAGGTGTTTCATTGCTTAGCAAATGAAATAACTTATCCAGGATGGAATATGGATGGCTTCTGTAACATCCTTACATGTTTCGGATTATTGACCACACCCATGTTTATAAACATAAGTACATTTGAATGTGGTAAATGTTTGATGTCCAGTTGAAAACGCCAAAATATGGTCTCTACACTTATCAGTTAAGTTTAATCTATAAGTAAAAATGTGCCAAGCTTGGCGAGCTGAGGATCACAACTACATGTAATATATGGGTACCCACTCCACGCAGATCTGAACGTCGACCACACACCTTCCCGTCTGCTCTTTTAATAAACGAATATTCACTCAGAACGTTCAAAGCATGTCTTGGTTTGCTTTCATTACATACACACGTGTGTACGAACGCATGGAGAGTGATTTATGTGAATTTCATAGCTACATGAAATTAAAGCATGTTTCTTTTAGAATAATCTAAATCAGATAGGAACAGTCATAAAGCTCGTTCTGTTACTTATGCAAATGAGAAAGAAGGGAAAGCTGGGACAAAACTGCCATGAGACACTAGCGCCACCTGGCTTTGGGCTAGATCATGATTCGGGTATCAAATGACACATAAAGCTATCGAAAAGTCAGTTTAGTTGATTGACCAAACCACTCGGAGAATAATCACAGCCGCGAACAAATTTACTGTCCATTCTAGTTTTATACCTTGAATTCTGTCTCTATTATACGTTGCTTGTTGGTTACAAAAAATATTACAGGGTACCCACATACATTACAACAAGATCAAGCATGTTGGGTTCTAAAGAACCCAAAAGCTCCGTCTTATCCACGTTGTTAAATAGCTAAAAGGGAGAGAGAGAGGGGAGGGAGGGGAGGGAGGGAGACAGAGACAGAATGAGACAGAGACAGAGACAGAGAGACAGATTTATTGGAGTATCAAGGTTATTGACTGGACAGTTACAGAGAACAACAACACCAGCAAACTGCAACACAGCTCAGATTCCGTCCGAATCATCACTGCATGGGTCAGTTTCTGGGAAGGGTAATGGCGGCCGTTTGTTGTGAAAATTTGACAGATTGGATTTCATATGATAAGATAAGCTCACCATTTAATCACCATTATCTCTAGAAACCTAAGGCCAAAATGTAGAGATCTAATGTGTATTTATAACATGACATTCTCAGAATAACAAAAAAAGAGTTTGACAGCCTTTCGAATTGAGGAAGTAGATCAGGCAGCAAGGATCTTTTTCAAAAAAATGACTGTAAAATTCTAAAGATGTAAACAAATATTTGATTTGTTATTGAATAAAACCTACTAAATACAAATTCTGACTCTATGCCTAGAAAGATTTTCGCTGGTTCCAGCAGTTTGGAACGACCTCAGACTCCGATGTATCGGACTATTGACTTATTGACTGGACGACAACGGAGAACAACACCAGCAGATTTTCAATATGGCCGCCTCCAGTGGAGGAAGGGGGTATTCCTGACCTAGTTACAGTCTATTTTTAGAATATTATTATGACATCATCCCGTCACTCTCCAGGTAATGACTTTTTTTTTGCTAATTTCTACTCTCAATGCATTTCCTATGAGAAAACCATCACTCTCCGACCAGGTTCACAATACCACCAACACGCACAGTTTCCCCCCCCTCCGCTGGTTACCAGCAATCTCTGCTCACTCTCTAGACATATTTTCGCTGGTTCAAGCAGTTTGGGACGACCTATGACTCTGATATATCGGACTATCGACGTTATCGACTGGACAAAAACGGAGAATAAAAGTAAAAAGTGATGCAAGTCTGGGTTAGGCCCAGTTTTCAGAGTACGATAGCTTTCTTTAACATGATCACGAAGGGGATTCGGAGTTTTTGATGTAATGTTAACCCTTCGTATGAACTTTTACTACTAGAAATATTGTGACTACCATAATGCTGTCGGCACCCTTTGGGGAATTATTGGGACTGTCATAAAACCAACGACGGTTATCGTTTTGACGTTATGCGTAAAAACCCATTCAACGACAAAATCTGAAACTACAGGAAGGACATTTAAAATATCTTAAAATGTAAATTATTGGTGGTGATGACGTGAAGAACACTGAAATCAGACGACCCCACCCCACCCGACTGAAAATGAATCCACCTGCAACTTAGTACTTACTTAGGGAACCATCGCCACGTTGAAACCAAATCCTGCCACTTGGTATTCATATACGTGAATATCTAAGTCATGAGATATCAGAATAAACATAAGCATCGACAATAAACATGTATGCATGATGACAATTTATTATCAGTTCAATCGTGACAACTTAAAATTAAAATGGCGGATGCAAAAAGAAATAATGAATTCATATTAGAGTTCCTCGTGAACATTTCCATAAATATACACAGGAAGAATTAAATTGATGCGGACTAATGCAAACTACTTTTTGATAGCACTGCAGGCATATCGAGAAAGAATATCCAGCGGGATACGAAAGTAAAACTTACATCCTACCCACGTTTACCGTTCTTGATGCTTTGAAATGTGCAGAAAGACGAGATAGAAAGTTGGCTCAGTGGAAAATCTACAGAGGTCCTAAATGACTCAGAAACAGGCTGTTCTGAACGACGGTACGACTTTAACAGATTGCATGTATTTTTCTAAAATGTTTGATTGTCCAACAGGTCTTTGTTACATTGACATGATTTTGTTTAGTATTCTTTGGTCTTACAAGTGTAAACATTATATTTGAAGAGGGGTCACATCAGACCGCATTTCTAGAGGTGAAGAAGCATTTTACATGGATCGCTGGCAAGGTTATTCTTATTGATGCAGTTTGTAGTTGGGAAAAATCAATATCTACTTGTAAATCATGGTGGTGCACTGATCGCTTCTTAGCAGATGAATATGACATGCCGATGAAAAGGTACAAAAGGAAAGGAAGTCGCAGCTTCACGTATCTATATAAATATATACTTATTACCGTAGACACAGAACAAACTGCAGCAACCAGTTATGATAAAAACATTTTACATAAACTTCTCAGAAGCTTCTTAACACCAAGTTCTCCACTTATGATCTATCCTGAACAGGTAAAATGTTCATATTCAGCATGAATGTTGTTCAAATGCTTTCACGGAGACAGTAATCATGGTAATAGGCCTACAGGCGGAATAAAAATCTATTATCATAATCAAGAAAGAAAATGAACAAATTCATGGAAGTTTACATGAAGCTTACCACTTTCTATACAACGGGCAATTGAAGGTTTCATTTCTGACATCAAGTGAATGAATTATGCCTGATAATAAATATGAGACGATGACTGACAGTGAGGCAATGTAAAAATGGCAGATGAATTTATGGAGGAACAATGAAAAGAGAAGAATTTTCCTATTTGGCATGGATTGATATCAGAATAAGCGAGCTCCAAAACCAAATGTCTGTTTTATTGCTTCCCAATAGTAGCGTTTCCAGCCTTCCCTCGTGCGGTCGAAGTCGTCCTGGGGGACACCCGCTTGAGTCAGGACGAGCTCAGTGCAGTCGCCTTTATCAGTGAGGTCGATGATCACAGTCGAATAATGCTCTGCAGGCCACGTTTTGAAACGCCATTTCATCCCAATTTTGGTGTTGATATCCTTGAAAAAGAGAAGGGATAATTCAATGCTAAACTCACTGCATCTCTTGATTTATCCGGGGCCATATCTTCGTAACTGATTTCAGTGATTAGGTTAATTAGGTGAAATTTGATTAGGATGTCATTGTTTATTCTGTTTGTAAATCAAAGTAACTACACCCAACAATCCCTTTTCAAGCTTATTTTCAAATGATAACACTTCTTTTGGTGACAGACTGAATCAGGCATTATGAAACACTAACCACTTCCTTTAGAATACAACTCTCGTAGCGCATGAAATGCATCTCTTCAGTAATGAATATTTCAATAGGTGATAATGAGAAGCAGTCTCTATCACTATCACGACCTGCTATTTCTGAAACTGGAAATTGTGCTCAACCTAAGGTTTATCGTGACTAATGTCTTGGTATTTCACTCATTTGCTGGTTAAATGTTTTTTATAAATGGCTGAAAAAGATCTAAACTTACCAGTTCAGTAAATTCTCCATAAATATTGCCATCAAACAATTTGAACTTTCCTCCTTTCTCTGCTTCCACCTCGGAATCACTGCTGCGGGTAAACGCCTTGACCATCTGTACAGAGACGCGAAATGCCATATTGATAACCATGCACTTTCTATCACCTTAAACGTTTTAATATTTGTTTATATAGCTTAAAAACAAGAAACATGTAATGAAGATCGTAAACGATCTATTAGTGAAAAAATCTTTCATATCCTAATATGAATAATGTATCCCCAAAAACAAATTTAAAACAACAAAAGTTGAACAGATTGCCGACAGCAGCATAAAGAATGGTGACATAAACAGTGTCACACTTTTTGAAAACTTTTTGCGGTCAATATATATTAAATTTAGGACATGGGAGGTATAGACAGGGGGTCACATGTCACATGTCGAATTTAAGAAACAACTATGTCGCATGTCCCTATGTTTTATATATTCATGTCGATTTTCAAAACCCTTCATGTCATATGTCGAATTTAAGAAATGACCTATGTCAAGTCGTAAATTGTTTTCTTAATGTCACTATAATTATAAGCTCCATGTCGCACTTAAGAAACGGGCATGTTGCCCTGCCGATTTTAAGGATCTACATGACCCATGACATGTCAAGCCTAAAAATGATAAACTTATAGGAATTGCAAATGTTAAGCTTAGCATACCTCGCTGGTACCATAGTGACAATGTCTGAAAATATCTTTTTTTTAAACAGATCATTGACAGCAGCATAGAGCACGTTGACATTGACACAGTGGGAAAAAAAGAGTCTACCTTTCATGTCAGAGTTCATACTCCCCTGTCGCTTCGGATTCCACATGTAATACACGGGAATCTGAAGCGAGAAAGGAGTTTGGTCAGAGTTCTGTAAGCCATAGAACTGCAGGAGACTCTTACACTTTTATGTGTAAGCCTATGCGTAAATCCAGTTTAGCCTATACTAGTAGCTAGTATGTGTAAATCCACTCCAATATGGTAAATCCACTATATTGTGCATAAATCCACTCCAGTATGCGTAAATCCACTCAAGCATGCGTTAAAATCCAATTTCTGATGGACCACAATACATGTTCTGAAAATGGACGTGCCTATAATAGTACAATGATCAGCACTCTTTGAAGACCTGGACAAGTCCTGAAAGTTTGCTTTGGAATAATAATAATAATAAAAAAAAATATCTGACAGTTGGTAAATCTCTGTGTTCAAGCAGCCCAGCTCTTTCTCCCTTGCATGTTAAATTCCCGCCAGCCGCTCACGTGATTTCTGGCCGGGGCTGACCAAATTGCAAAGGAGTCCAAGCCCAATGCTGATTGGTCAATGACACTTGCATGGGGCAGCCCGACTATTTAGTATTAGTGAATGCTCCAGACAGCATGAGAAAGCTTCAAACGGCCTCTTGCCAACTTGTACACACTGGGGTACTTCACCCCTTAAATCATGATCCTGTCAAATGTCAGTTTTTTTAAATACTGAAATGTGGTTTTAGCATCATTTTAAAATTGTTTAAAATGCTAGACATGTTTCAGGTAATTTTCTCATCTGTTATGCAATTCAATTCCGAATAACAAAGCAAAATAAAGACAATTGGATTTTTTATTTTGAAAAAAAAAGTGTTCCACACAGAGGTCCCCAACTCTATAGCCCCGCCTTGGTTCATTGCTGAGGTGCCAACCCACCACTGCCACACCACACTCCACCACCTTCAGAGTAAGCTTTCATACCATTGGCTCACTGAAAGTGACTTGCACGTGCTTTGATAGGGAACTCTAATTTCATTGGTTCATACTACTTAGGCCTAACCATCAAGCGTGAAGGTGGCGACGCATACAATTGTCCATACAATACATGTGTGACAAATAGTCTTCTAGATCCGTTATTTTCCAAAAAGAACAAAAGACAGGTCTCAGGATCCATTAGAGTGAAAAAATCCTACTTGAATTTGCTAATTTTCTATAATTTACAAATAAACAAGGATTTTTTCACTAAAAATCACGGATACATGAAAATAAACCGATCAAGGCCTCACTAATAATGTAAAAAATGGCCCACGAAAAGTGTTTCGCACCTTAATGATGAAGGTGTCACTAACATCCTGACCTTTAAAATACATTACATGCATATTTCCAGTAATTAAATGTCGGTCTATTATGAATTACTAATGGTATTCACTAATGTTTTATGATTAAAAAAATATATACCGTGAACTCTACCACAAAGTGTAGTAAATGTATATATATTAAGTATAAATTGTTTAAAATGAAGAAACACTCACGTCACTTTCCGTCAGCGCTCGGTAAAGTTCGGCCGGCGGGCACATGAACTCTTCCTTCACTGTAAGCCGTTTGCAGGGAATCCGAACGCCCAGGTCATTGGAAGCATTCGACGGCACAGGTTTCATCATTTCCTTCTTTACTTTATTTTCCTACAATAAAATCACGAAGTAAGATATCTCTTCAAGATATAAAGAAATATGTCAGAAGAAGAACGTGTTTCTACAAGGGACAGACACTTGAGAACTTGGGGGCATTCTACTGCCATGATCCCGCAGAACGTCACATGCTAACTGGGCCAGCTGCCTGAAGTGCAATGGCCTTGAAAACAGTAATAGTTACTAAGTAAGTGCCTTCTAAAAGAGATTGTGGGAATGATGAGAAAGACGGGGTACCTAGAGTTCATGGTTCTGTAATACATTATAAAAGGTCACAAAATTACTTACCACTGGCGCCTTCTCGGCCTTTATTTCTTGTTGACTTTTTGATGGAAGAATCATTCCTTGGCTGTACTCTGAAATTCATTAAATAAGTGTTAAGTTTCTTTATCACTTATTATCATACATTGTAGTTCTCACTTTCACGTTCTGAAATAAGTTACACTAACTTAATGAAGCTATAGTTTGGTACTCACTGAATTTTCTGAATATCAGTCAGTAGCTAGTATGTAATTGACGATCTTATCAGACCTGTTTGCTCCAATTTGGAACCAAGTTTTCTGAACTCGGAAAACTTATTAGAAGGTCCCAACTTGCTCAACGGGAATGACGTAAATTTTATGAGCCTCAGATACTGTATTACTCAGATTAACTTACCTTCTTTCAAAAGTGTAACATATTTTTCTAGCACATCACGCATAATTGAAGTTCCGTCCTTCCGTAAGAACTCCTTCAACTTGTAGGCATCGTCATCTTTATCGTCTGTTGTAAACGTAACCTGCCCATGTTAGAAAACGTAAAATTTATTTTTTAACATAAGACCCAGTGACATCAATAAGTGTACAGTAGCAATACCACAGCCCATGACAAATATATGGACAAATTAGAAAAATTGCTTATTTGATGAGGTTGGCCATGGTAATTTGACTTTAACTTTCTTAATTCTGACAGCAGAGAAAAACCAATTATACTGTGAGAAAAAGGAGATTCTTGAGCATGGAAACCCGAGGTTTGATCAAAATTGGACTGAATTTGAAAAAAATATTTGTACAAGTATCATTAGAGATGATATGTTATTTTGGTTCACTGGTACTCATTAACATTGACCACGTTTTTTATTTTTTTTACTTCAACGTTTTTACAATATTTTTAGGACTTTTCCAATAATTCTTATTTGATTTACTAGGGCATAATAAGTGAGATCCGCGGAAGAAACTGCTCTTTTAAATGATATATTTATATAATATAACATAACAATATGCAATAAGGTAGAGATCCGCGGATTTTAGCAACAAATTGACACTATAAAGTGAAAATTGTGGAGACATCAGCTAAATAGTCCATGGCTTTGCTTATGGTTTAATGTAAATTTTGTGCAAAAAAATACCATTTTTTTCTGTACATTTTTCTCAATATCTTTGGAATGCTGTATCCGATTTTGATTCTGTTTAAAGTTATGATAAGTACTGAAATATGCAGATCTCATCAACATTGACAGTTCATTGAAAATTTAGATTTAAATTTTAGTGTGGTATTGCTATGTACAGACACTATAGGTATTCAGGCAACCATAGACATACGTCATTTCAGCAAACACGACAATGAGATTTTCTAGGGCTGGACTAAAATGCAGTTTGGACTGAATTAAAGTTATGTCAATATTAATCATGATCAGAGCATACAAATGCAATGTTCGAAGCTAACGTCAGCCCTAGGCTCACGATTTTAACCAGGGCTGGCAATAATTTTGAAAATTATATCAGAATCAGGACCGATGGCTGAAAACATTTTCAATCTAATAAAACGTTTTACTGGTAATCAGCCCAACGGATTGACAGCTTAATTAAAGACTTAATTTCGAACACTGCTGAATGTACATACATAGTAATGCAGTTTTACTTACGTCAATGTCCTTTGGCTCATTCTCGTCACTTAAGTTAGGTATTTCAAACTTCCCTTTGTAGGTTTTTGTATTACCGGCAATCGTTCCTAAAATAAGAATTAATGAGAGTAAATAATAAAATTATAATCTTTTCAATTCTGCATTTAGTAAAGGTTAACTTGGAAAAGATTGGATAGGAGCGAAGTCTAGTGCAATTTTTTTCATTTTGCAAAAGACACATTTACTGAAGGTGTTTACATTTAGTTTCTGTTTATAATAGTTACGTACAAACTGAATAAGCCATTATTCAACGCACGATAAGTACAAATTCAGCCTGCAGATCAGGGCTCACTGACAAAACGCTATGGTGATAATGCCTGCTTTATCTGCAAAAGGCATACTATCTCCCGTGCTCACTATGGCACATTAGGTTAAGACTGACCTCCACAGTTGTCAATAAAATGTTATAACTTTTGTAATTGAGAATAGTAATACTAATCAAATACGAATATTTTAACTCTTCGGCACATACTAACTGCCATTTTCAGTCAACTTAAGTTGCTTTAGAAATTAAACTTCAACTAATAAAGTCATAGGCACCTTCCCAAGATCCATGAAGTTCCCATTCGTAAAAGAAAATAAGTTTTGCTTTCCGGTTGCTGGCAGATGCATCTCCTTCACTCTTGCTCAGTTCGGTGATAGTTACAGTATCTGAAGAGGAAATGTCATATCAGTTATTATCAACTATCTAAATTGACAAATGGCAGTGTCGGAAATTAAGCTTTTATCTTGTGCACAATTATTCAAGCTGTGCGCCCGAAATTTGGTCCAATATACAGCAATTATATAAGTTATTAAAAGTGTGCACATTGCGGGTGCACACATCAAAAAAGTATGCACCTGGCTGCGAAAATGTGTACGCTGGGTGCAGGGCGCAGCATAATTTCCGACACTGAATGGGCATCTATTAAATAGCCTAATTACTTCTTTTCAGCAAAAAAGAATCGGAAAGAAAGTATCTTTTTAAGATAGTAAATACCAAAAAAAATACCACAACCATATAATCAGGGTTCAAATCATGTTATACTGTACTCATATATTTTTTTGCACCGCTAAATTTTTGTGTGAGCAGCTAGCTCTAAAGGGCATTTTAGCGATATCATAATTTTTCGCATTTTGTAGTTATTTCTTTTCAGATCCATAGATCCAATATTTCCCCTTGCATCATTAAATTTTGATCGCATTTACGTCGAAATGCGAAATTATATATAGTGCGAAAATTAATAAGTTCACAGAAGCTTATTTAAATAGCCACATGATTATACAAATAGCAATATGGTGAATTATTTCAACGTGTATTGACATTCATCTTTTTTCAAGTTTTGGGTAAACGTTAATGCCGCGAAACTGCTACTGAGACAAAAAGGTGTTGTCTTTTTATCGATTGATCAGCATGTCCAAAACATATAGCTTAGTGAAACACTGGTAACACATATATGTATACAGTTAAATTAAGGAAAGATGAAACAACTTACGTGACTCGTCTTCTATTTTCATTTCCTCCAATAAGCTTTTGAGTTTGTCCTTTGACCATGCAGACGCATTTTTCTCGGTCCTGTAAAGGAAGATAGTAGATATGTCAAGTATGGGCAAGTAAAACAAGAAGCAAACGACTATCAAAGTTCCGATCGTTGGAACGATTGATGTTCGCCCTTAACATAACAATGGACATTTCATTGTGTTTGAAAGGTAATTGAACGAAATGTCAATATATCTAATGTATGTAATCTATAGCAATGGTTGTCCCTCAATAAACTGAAGGCCTTCCTACAACCTGAAGGCTATATGGGCTATGAGTAGTGATCACCACCACCACTCCTGCTGTCACACACAACTCAGGGAGGGGCTTAGGAAACCTAGACCTGCCCACCTGCAGGTGACAGTGGAGGTCCTAATGTGGAGGGGTGAGGCTTGATTGGCTTAAGTAGGCCTACTCTTTATGTAACCCACTTCTGGCTTCTCAAACTGCACCCTCCCCCAACCCCACTCCTTGAACTGAGTTCCAGGAGTGGGGGTGGGGGAGGGTGCAGGGGAGAGGCCTGCACACTCAATAACAGTTGATGCACACTAATTGTCCTTGCTTACAAATGCATGCCGGTGGACAAAGGCCAGTAGCTACTTGTATGTAAGATTGTGTAACCGGGCAATCAGATCAAAGCCCAAATACCTACAAAAGACACGACTGATTGAGTGAGCCCTTCCCATAAGCTACAATACTAAAAACTATAATTAAGGGCTCACAAAAAACAAACGAAAAAATATAGAATGACTAGGAGTGCAAGTGAGATTGGCCCATGGGCCAAGCGGATTTCGGCCCAGTGATATGGACCCACACCGGAGCGAGGGCGAAGGAAGACCTGCAACTTTTGCACGCCTGTCCCTTCTACAGAGATGCCACTCCCGACTGATGAAAAAGTAGGAAAAGGTAGGAAACACTTTTCCTGTTTTTTTCTGGAAGCAATTATAGGTCTGCAGGGCAAGAAAGGGCTGGTTTTGTTTTTCAATTCTATTTTCCAAAGATTTGTAGTAATTTTTTTTTTTATATCAATTTACTGGTGGGGGAGTACATGATTCATGACTTATTGAATTTTCTAAACATATTTTGCTTGTCATTTGTGGCCATTTATCATCTGAACGTATTTTATATTTTCCCCCCTTTGTTCCCATTAATTATTATATTCATTAGCAATGTCACATGGGAGGATGCTGATATTATGAAAACTTGTGCCGTCTTTGTCAGGCTCTACGCCCATTTCTTTATTAAAATACTTGTGCCTGACAAACAATTTTGGTATTGAATGATAGAAAAAAATATACTGAATCTAAATATACCACTTTTATTTCTATCATAACATTATTAACAGCGCTACATTTTAAAGACAGGTATAAGACCAGATATTTCAAATTTTTCAGTCCTTTCTTGCCCTGCAGAACTATAGTGGGGAAACAACAGTTAGGAAAAAGAGTCTTGACCTTGCATTTTTAACTGATTGGCTTGAAACCAATGCAAAAATACTCTAAAAGTAAAACAGATATTAAAGCAATGTAGGAACATTGTTTGTGCTATCCAAAAGCACCAAACAGTAGGAAATTGTAACATTCCAAATCAAAGTAGCGTCTTATATACTCCAAAAATCTACAGTTTTGATTTTTCAAACTGTGGATTGTTCAAAGTGTTGATCAAAAGTGGTTAAATGTTAAAAGTGTAGAAAGTTTACACTGTGGATGCATATATTTACTCAAACATTTAAAAAAAGTTAACACGTTGAATAAAGTGATTGGAATTGATTTATAAACTTATTAGAGAATCAAATTGTCCATGTTTTTGTGTAAGGTATATGTGAAACGAACTAGAACTTGGATAAATATAGCGAGTCTTTGCATCTTCGTCGATTCCTTCAAACACCTCTGGGTTAGCGAGTCCACATAAAAGTAGGAAAAGTGGCATCTCTAGACTCTGTTTATATCCACCGATATATGGATGATCTGCCCTATTGCCTTTATTTCCTGGACGATCTGCCTTATTGTTACGGACGATTTGTCCTAGGCCTAATTGTTTTAGATGACCTGCCAAATTGCTTATAGCCCTTTCAATTAAAATATTAATTTTGATGTGAAATTTGTAGTGATTTTGGGGGTGACCTTTTATTCAGCGTGCCCATGCTGGTCTAATACTAATAGTTATTGAAATTATAATTTTCAAAATTGTAGGATAAACACCGACTATCGATCAAACATGTTCGATTTCTTTGGTCAGTTTGCGGGCTGACTGATTTATTAGGAATGTATCGTAGAGAGGTAACACCTCGGGACTAGGCCAAATTACAACTCTGGCTTCAAGCTTGCCGTGACACTGACAGTAGGCTAGAAATATTCAGTCAGTGGTCAGTCAGACTTAAAACTATTTAAAGTCTCGACATCTCGGTTCCCTAACCTTCTTTTACACTTAATGAGGCGTCATTCCCGCACCTCGGCGGTAATTCACAACCGGAATGCACCCAGATCTAGCTCTAATTAAACAAAGATGATTGATTGTGTTGTTTTGACTACGGACACCGGGACAGTCCGAGTCCACTGGTCGTCTTCGCGGAATGAATGGGTGAAGTGAGTAGTCAGTAACGTTAGTGACTTTCAGTGAAGGCGATTCTTACCAATGCCAATTGTTTACGTTTGTCGCGTCAGCTCGTTCTTCAACTATCCACCTAGGGTCTCCTTCTCCCCATTTGGCCATATCGCAGGCGAGTTGAGATGATTATAAATGAACAGCGGAAGAAAAGACAAAAACGATGTCCAAGCAAGCAAACAACGGCGAACCGCACCGAACGTGCTCGAAGGTCTAGTTCCGGCCACACTGCGCATGCTCAGGGTCAGGATTTTGCTGGTATTCAGTCTGTTCTACCGTCTTTTCTCACCGTCCTACCACAACCAGCGATCACTTGAGGAGAACTTCCGCTGACGGTTAACTGGTGACATCTTGTTCAAAGTTCTAGAATTATCCATTTGGGAAGCTATTCGCTCGATAGTGTGCAAAAACCTGGCCCATCTCTAAAGATTCTATTTCCAAAGCGTTTAGACTGATAGGTTGAACACAGTGAGAATAAGTTGTAGACACTTCAAGTAATTGAAGTTCAAGGAGAAGGACTAAGATCCGAGTAACGTGTTTTCAAAAGTGGCATGTTGCCATGAATACGAATACGAATACGAATATTTATTGACTAATGTAAAGCAGTACATTCATGTCACAATGGGGTTAGGTGTTGCCTGTACAATCTCATACACTTTTTTGATATAAATACAAATACATTCAGTGGCTTCCTCCAGAGATTCACTTGTGCAGATAGGTTGTAGATTCAGGATCATTTTAGTTTTGGTTCGGTCAGATAGAGATTTGTAGTTTTGAGGCGAAATGACATTTCGCCGAAATCCTGGAGTAAATAGACTTTTTGCGCTGGTTAGCAGCATACAGGTAAGAAAGACATAGTCTCAAAGCATGTGACGCCAGGAACCAGCAAAATTTTCAGAGATTTGTGTTTTTTCAACCTGTCCGCCCATTTTTCTCAAAATTCGACAAAGACAGGGACATACAACCTAGATCATATGCTGCAAAATATATCAGGGAAGAATAGTCCATTCAGCTTTTCCATGTTTTCTTCCATATTTTTGCCTTATTTCATTTTCTTCTCTGGCACCTGCATGCCGCCGGTGCAAAAGACAGTCACGCACTTGGTCCCGGAGCCTGGGGCAGTGGGGGCTGGACTTGGTGCAACACCTCCCCAATTTACGTAATTTCAGGATTCAACGGGTATTCAGTATGATTTTAGGGGTATCAGAGATCATCCACGGAAAATTTGGGGGCTTGACAACCTATATTTTTCGAGATATTTCGATGAAAACTTTTGAGGACTTCGATCATTCCGTCAAATCCCCTATTTTCGCCCATGTCGAAGGTCCGAAATACGGCCAGGCTCCTAGATATCACATGGTTTGATCATTTTAGGGCTGGGCATTATTCAAATATTTTTAGGCAGTATCATCGGGCGTATGAATGATGAAAAATAATGACAGTGACACTGTCAAGCATTTAGATCTAGTTGGTTTGGGCACTGTCAGTCACGTCATCATGAAATTGGCACAGTGTCAGTGGGACAGAGGTTACAACGTAGCAAATAACGACATCCTTATGGAGGATCAGATTAAAAATGATTCAAATATTAAAGGGACGTTCTCGTCCGTGAGTTCAAGGAGATACGTCCGCCGACTTAAGCCTAGCGACGCGACGGCCGGAGACGTGTTTTGTGACGTTAGAACGTAATCCTGCGACGTGATTGGTCACGTCACGAAATTCCCGCGGTAGTCAGGAGGTTACAACGGAGCGAATTACGGCCGTCTCAGGGACGAGAACGTCCCTTTAAATGATTTGTGAATTGTCACTAAATTGTCATTTCTGGAGACATGCCATCAAAATATTAAATCTGATTTTTAACTTCAGAAATACACACCGAAAATTTAGATCACCAGAGGGGGAACGTATATAGATCTACATATATATAATATGCTCCTCTCACACTGGGAGTGTCTTTTTGTTTAAATAGATTCTGAGTTTGAAATATTGACAACTACAATTTCGCCTCTCATGGAAGCTCTGCTCCAGCACTGACATCATTACTAGTTGTTAATGTATTTTGAGATTCTTTCCTCGAAAAGGTTCCTATTATCAGAGAGAGCCTTAGTTTTACAATGTAGTAGGACGTGTCACGTCTTGTGTCAACCCACAATCGTTGCATTTGGTGTTGTCTACTTTTTTAGCTCTGTAGCAGCGATTTTTACTATCAAGGGTACAGTTAGCATCAATTCTGAGTTTGGTAAAATAGCTCCTAATACTTGGGGATTTGATAATGTTCAAATATGTTTGTTTCCCATATACATTTGATTGACATAAATTAGTTAACTCACACCGTTCAAGATTGTTTGCATGACTACAGTAGGAATCCAGAGTTTGTAGGTAGATGTCTTCAAGTCGGCTTGTTATAATTGCTTTAAGAGCCGATTTGGTAATATCCTGGGGCTGTTAGCATATGTTTCCTAGTCCGAGAGTCCACAGGTAATATTGAATATTCTGTAGCCATTGGTGATTTTCAACATGCATGGTCTTAAGTGCCTTATTAAGTAATATGCTACTGGTACCCTGCTCAAGCCTAAGCCAGTAAAGTACAGCTAGAACACTTGATTTGATCTGGATTGGGTATCTACCCAATTCGTTAAGAGCAAGTTTGGTGCTGGTATATTTGGAGACTCCTAGGGTATATTTACAATAGTTTGAGTAAAGTGTCTCAACCTCATTATTGGTGGTGTTGTCCTGTTCTTCAATCACAAAATTGACAGACATTTTCCTGTAGGAAGAAAGTATCTTAACTTTATCTAGTACATTGCGAAGGGAGATCGATACACCCTGCTGGGTGCGTAAACGCCTATATGCTATAATTTCAACATCAACTATACCTAACAGTTTTAGGTAATCATACACTAGAGCCCTTACATTCGTACTGTTGTTGAGGTTGGTGAACAGTTTTACTGTGCAGTTACAAGATGGTATTCCTCAGATAGGGCTGCCATATAGCAGAATTGGCTCAATCTGCTTGTCGAACAGGGATAAAGCAAGTTTAGTAGATACATTTAGTGTGGTGCTGATGGCCTGTCGTATTCCATACGATGCTCGCTTAGCTTTAGTTACCCTATCGTTCGTCATTTTGGTAAGGTTTCCATTACTTGATAATATGAGGCCCAGATACTTGTAGGTTTTCACAAATTCAAGAGGTTCATTATTTAGATGAAAGTGTGACACTTGCGGGGTGCCCATTGACATAACCATAACTTTAGTTTTGTGTGTGTTGATATGGAGGTCCCATTTGTTACAGTAATTGTTCAGTCTGTCTAAGCAATTTTGTAGACCTTCCCTACTTTGTGATATAAGTACTAAGTCATCTGCCCAAGAAAGGGAGCTGAAAGATATATCGTCTAGTTGAACAGGTCTGCAGGATTGGTCAAAGATCTCGTGGATATCATTTTGATAGATGTTAGATAGGGTGGGGCTGAGGGAGCAACCTTGTTTTACCCCTGCTGTTGACTGGAATTCCCCTGTGATACCCCCTTCAGTTTTAATTCTGTACAGACATCCTGTGTAGAGGGATTTTATGACCTCGTAGGTTTGGCCTGTAATGCCGCTTTTGAGTAACTTGTACAGAAGTAGTTTTCTGTTGATAGAGTCAAAGAATTTCCTAAAATCAATGAAAGCAGTATATAGTTTCTGTTTACCGAGCTTTACATATTTTTGGAAGATGGTGTTAATTATCATAATATTATCCTCAGTTCTTTTTTCCATAAAGCCGTTTTGGTTGCAACTCCAAAAATCTTGCTCTGTTAAAAACTTTGTGATTCTGTTGTTTAGGATCTTACAAAAGAGCTTGCTCATGCAGTCAGCCACTGCAATTCCTCTGTAATTTTCGGGGTTGTCCCTGTCTAGCCCTTTGTGGATGGGGGTTATTAAACTTGATTTCCATGCTTGTGGGTATTCCCCTGTTTTGAGAATAGTGTTGAATAGCTGATGCAGCCCTTTGTGTAGAAGGTCCCCCCCCATATTTTAACATTTCTTTTCTAATAAAATCAGGTCCAGTTGATTTTCCATTTTTTGCATTTTGTAGTGTAGATACTATCTCTCCAAGTGTAATTTCACAATCGAGAGTGGGGTTACCCTCTTTTGCAAGTGTTTCTAAGTCTGGTAGGCACTTTTCTACATAGTTTAGATTACTTTTATCTAAGGTTCCACTACTCTTTACATTTAATAGGTTCTTGAAATGGGTTACCCAATCATTTGCCCTGATATTTGGTTTGCTCTGTTGGCTTTTGCCAGTAATTTTCCTGACAGATGCCCAAAATTTCCCTGGGTTCTTCGATTCCAAGTCTGCTAACTTTGCAATTTTGTTAGTTTTGCTGGTCTTCAACATGTAGTATTTGATTTTGCGGTATTCTCTACGGGCCCTAATGTACTCTATCCTCCTCGTTTGGTTAGATTTATCCTGAAAGTATACTTTCCTATTGTGAGCAAACATTTTTTTGTGGTTTTTGAGTTTTTGTGTATTGTCTTTGCTAAGGCCATCTAATTCGCTATCTACTCTCACTTTTGTTTTTAGTTCGGTTAGTTTGATTGATTTTTGGCCTGATTCTCTGATGATAGATGTTAACTCGTGCAATGCTGAGTTGGGATTAGTGTGAGAAGTTATGAGAAACTGTTTCAGTTTGTCTTGTGTTTCTGGGCTGTTCATTGACTGTATATAGCGTGCTTGGTTGCATTCATTCCATATAAACATTTTCCTAGGAGTTAGTCCCTCTTCATTTTCATGGTTAGCTAGCTGTCTTTTGTGATTTGTTTTGATGGTAACAGAGAGTGGGTTATGATCTGAGTACCACGTGGGGTCCATTACCTTGAACCGTAATATGTCAGTAAACATACCTAAGGAAATTATACAGTAATCGACAGTAGATGCCCCATTGTATGTTATACAGGTGTTTGATCCACTTAGGTCTCCAATTTTTCTACCGTTTACAATGGTGAGATAGTTTTGCTCAACAAGAGACAACAGTTTTCTGCCAAAGGAGTTCACGATTTTATCTTCGTTTGATCTTGAGTTTATGCTTAAATTTGGAATGTTAGCAACATCAACATCATTGTCTATATAGGCTATGTCGTTTTGACTATTAAGGTAATTTTCAATGGGTGTATAAGTTTCATTGGAGTCTCCTGTTCTAGCATTCATATCTCCTAACAGCATAATGTCCCCTTGTGCCCCATGCTGGGCAATCTCATGGCGCATACACTCAAAGTAGTCTGTATCTGGTTGTTTGTGAACTTCAGAGCTTTCAGGTGGTATGTAACAACAACATATATATAAATCCCTCTTTAGACCAAAAAAATGTTGATCAAGTTTGATCCACATGATATCTTTCACCTTGCTTCTGATCTTTAGAATACCACTTTTAAGGTTGGATTTGTAGATTACACAAATCCAACCTTAAAAGTGGTATTCTAAAGATCAGAAGCAAGGTGAAAGATATCATGTGGATCAAACTTGATCAACATTTTTTTGGTACCATGTACCTGTGGCGCGAAGTCCAGTCCAATCCCTTAAAGGAGAACCGCAAAGGCAATTTAAATTTGTATATTATACTGAATGTGTACTTCTTTTAATATATCTACAAAAATCGCTGTTAACCCTTTCCAGACCTGTTTTACATTGACAAGAAAAATGATAATGCTAATTTTAACCTTTATTCCAAGATATATCAAAGCATATTATATATCAATGGAAAGCTTATTACCTCAGGATTCTAAATAAGTTATTATTATTATTATGGAATTATGATTTCATGGTCATGTGACCTGACAAATTTTAGGAAAAGTGGAAAAAATTGGTCAATTTTTCAGAAAATCAGGCAAAAAAGGGTTAAATATTGATTTTTTTAACCAAGTTTACTATTAAGAAAATGTTGTACATGGTACAGGGTACCAACCACACAGGGAAAACAGGGAAAATGACAAAAAAAATTCCCTGACAGGGAAAACACAGGGAATTTGGAAATTTTGCCAAAACACAGGGAAAACACAGGGAATTTCATTTGACCAGGTTCTAAAACTGTTGATTCTCAAGATATTAGGGATTCAACTTTTTGTTGTTGTTTTTTCTGCGCACAGAGGCTTTTCAATTTGAAAAACTTGTTGGATATGACTAGCAATACCACAACCTTTGAAAAACCCATGGCCAAACTAGAAAAATCGTTTTTTTTACAGGTTTTGTCAGAGTGATTTGATGATATTTTTTCTAATCCTGACAGTAGAGAAAAACCAATTCTACCATGAGAAAGAGGAGATTCTCTAGCATGGGTATTTTGAGGATTTATCAAAATTAAATTAAATTTGAATTTTTTTTCTTGAACAAGTTTCATCAAAGATGGTATGCTATTTTGGTTTACAGCTAGTCATCTGATGTGGGCCACTTTTTTCATTTTTTTCAATTCAAGGTTCTGCACAATATTTACAGGATTTAACCAATAATTTTAGTCTGATTAAATAGGGCAAAAGAAGTGAGATCCGCGGAAATAACTGATCTTTTAAATGATGTATGGTCAAATATTATTGATTAAGGAAGAGATCCGCGGATTTTAGCATCAAATTTACATTATAAAGTGGAAATTATGGAAAAATAGGCTATTTAGGGGGTCCATGGCTGTGCCTTCGATTCAATGTAAACTTGATGCAAAAACATAGCGTTTTGTTCATTACATTTTTCTCAATATCTTGGGAGTAGTATGTCCGATTTTGATTCTGTTTACAGTTATGCCATGCAATAGAAAATGCGGATCTCATAAATATTGATAGATCACTGAAAATCTAAATTTTATTTTCAGTGTGGTATTGCTAATATGACACAGGGAAAAATTGCTGTGGGACAGGGAAATTTCAGGGAAAACACAGGGAATTTGAAAACGAAAGTTCGGTTGGTACCCTGATGGTAAAAGGAAGAAAATGATGTATCAGTTTGTTTTCTGCATGTAGGCTGTATCATAAAATTAATGATTGCCAATGATAGAATACATGTTTGGACATGAAAATTTGGGTTAATAGACAATTTTTCTATATTTTCAGCAATTTAGGGCAATAAAACATTAAAAAAGGCCAATAAACATGGGCAAATTATTTTCAAGTTGATACATTCAGAAAGAGATGGGCTTTACCTAATTACAAACTGGTTTTGAAGTATTTGTAGGTAATTATCCAAGAAGGAATGTGGGTAAAACAAGTAGCTATACCAAATGTGAAGCCCTCCAATTGGCTACCGGTGACCTTTTGACCTTTCCAGAGAATAGATGCAGCAATGATGCTATCTTTTGTGCCATATTTTATATATTATGATTAAAAAAATCAGTGATGCTTTGCAATATATGATTTAAGTATAGTATGAACATCATTTCTGGTTGATTATAACAAACAATATTTTGATATATGTTATATTTTATCAAAAATACTATATAAAAATGAATAAAAGTTAACTTAAAAATTCAGGATAATTTATGATGACAACGAAACATTGAACCTATGCATATTTAGAGAATGCAAAAACATGGGGCAATCGCATGAGCAATCATTTCGGCAGAAAAAAAAGTGATAGAAGTAATTAAAAATTGAAAGTAGGGTAAAGAAACCCAGTTATGGTACATATATGTACCAAATTTGCATTGGCGGTCTGGAAAGGGTTAATATATCATAAATAAAGGAGATATTAATATCTGAAAATTAAGTTCCATAGTGGCTTCTGCTGAGTGTAGGTGACGTCATCTATGCTCTTTTACATATATGTAGGTCAAGCTGATAAGGCATTACTATGGGTGACTGCACACACAGACCCCTGTGACTGGAAGCCTAGATGATGTCACAGCCCTGTGAGATAAGCTGTGAGAGTGTATTCATCTCCTAACAAAAGATTATCTAGCTTTTTATATTATCCATGTACATGCTATTTGAAGTCTAATGCTGCTTAAGATATGCATAAATTAAGAGGTTTGTAGCATATTTGGCAATTTTGTTTTCTCCTTTGCGCTTCACCTTTAAACATTTAAAAGCACAAGTCCTCCGGGGTTTCCCCCAGGCCCAGGGGCAGGGCGGGGCGGCCCCCAATCTCCCTAAAAAATGTATCGATACAAAATTAAAATAGATAAAGCTGTGCGGCCTAACTCCTTATATCATAGTTTACCCTTTTATATATTTAGATCATGTTTGTTTTTACTCCCAGTTAGTTCTTTTCCACTTTTTTTCTAAACCGACCCGGCTTGACCTTGGCCCCGCCCCCTGCCCTGGGCCAGGGCTCGGACCTATTTTTATACAATCAAATTTCAATCAAATTTCTCAGTCAGCAGGGAAATCCTACTTGGACAGACTAAACCCCATTCAAAACCAGGGCCTACGAATATGTCTTGGCGCTTTCAGAACATCGCCAGCCAAAAGCCTACACGTGGAGGGCAATGTCCCACCTTTACATTTAAGGAGGGAAAAATTGTCCTTACAATATGCAATAAAGGTCTAAGCTGACAAGAGAAACCCAACACATGATACCATATTCCGCAGACATAACAGCGAGTTGTTCCGGGTAAATCCAAGGGTGGCCAAACCATTCTCTACCTCTGCTAAATCTGTGATCAGAGAAGCAGAGATACCTTTGAACATCATCAGAGAAATAAGACCACCCAAGAACCCACCATGGTCCCAGAGTAAACCTGTGGTCATCCTGGAACTATGCAATAATAAGAAGAATGAAACCAACCCCTCTGCTTTCAGGAACGAATATGGAGCCCTGAAAGACCAATACAGTGATCATTTCCCCATCTTCACTGATGGCTCCAAGGAAGGAAATAGAGTGGGCTATGCAGTCTACGCTCGCGCTGGCCGTTCGCCAGTTCGCATGGGCCGAATTTAAGTTTAAACTGGCGAAAATATTGAGAGGAAAGAGGCAGAAAATTCGCCAAACTGGCGACATTACCAACCCTGATCTATGAGACCTATATAGGCATGTTATATACCATTTGAAAGCTGAGAGTATTTCCCATTTTATGATATTATTTAGATGTGTGTATGTCACTGGCCTAACTTATTAATCATCGTTTTCAAAGACATTTATAAGGCCTTGAATTAATTAAAATCGTCATTTTAAAACTTGTAAGTCATTGGTCAGCACTCTGATTAGTTTTGTTGTTGAAATCCAACCTTGTATTTGTGATTGTGAAGTATTTTGAAAAAACACATATTCTATCTAAGCTTATAAACTTTATGTCAGAAAAAAATGTGTTTCCCATATCAAGCTTTTCATATGTCTAGATGTCCAATGACTTTTCATTTTGGTTGTTGAATGTTTGGCTTTTTAATTTATTGAATTTATCTGGTATTTTCTTTTAAAAATGTATTATAAGTTACATGACCAGAAATATGTTAGGAAATGATTAATTATCAACAAAAGTTCACAGTAATGAATGGTTTGATATTTTTTTTTTTAAATAAGGACCTTATCAATGAAACGAAATGTATTTTAGACGCAGAATGATTTAACATAGCTTCCTTGAAAAATATATTCATTTTACACAATATTAACCCGTACCAAAGTCTGGCGAAAAAGGTCTGAATCTGGCTAAAGAAAGTTGGTGGTTGTTAGCCAAACTGGCTTATCAAAATCAAAGCCTAGCGCGAGCGTAGGCAGTACATACAGAGTATGGGGACCTGACCGGTGCCCTTCACGGCCAAGCCAGCATTTTTTACTGCTGAAGCACGTGCTCTGGCACGTGCACTAGACTGGATCAAAGTATCAGGACACAGAAAGTTTATCATCTTCTCAGACTCAAAGTCCTGTTTACAAACTATCCTACAACATCAGCCTAACAATCCCATAATCAGAGATATCCAGCAAAGTCACACCAACCTGAAATCGGTTGGCAAAGAAGTGATTTTCTGCTGGCTACCTAGCCACATTGGAATCTCTGGTAATGAAAAGGCAGACCAAGCAGCCAAGGGGGCCTTGGCCCTAGATCCTGAGGTTGCTAGAATCCCACACACAGACTTACTGCCACTAAGCAAAACACATTTGCGATCTAAGTGGCAAAGCGACTGGAACAAACAGGTGAACACCTATTGAAAGGTGAAGTTGCTCCTATTTGTCAACAGTGTAACACCAAACTAACGGTGGAGCACATCATATTGAAGTGTAAGAAGACGGATGATAGTCGCAAGCGGCATCTCCAAAACAGTCCCATAATCAGAGATATCCAGCAAAGTCACACCAACCTGAAATCGGTTGGCAAAGAAGTGATTTTCTGCTGGCTACCTAGCCACATTGGAATCTCTGGTAATGAAAAGGCAGACCAAGCAGCCAAGGGGGCCTTGGCCCTAGATCCTGAGGTTGCTAGAATCCCACACACAGACTTACTGCCACTAAGCAAAACACATTTGCGGTCTAAGTGGCAAAGCGACTGGAACAAACAGGAGAACAATCTTCTACACTCTGTCCAACCCAAATTAGAAGAGAAAAGTGACAAAAGCAAAAGAGAGTGCCTGACAAGGTCAGAACAGGTGAAACTGGCCCGGCTTCGGATAGGCCACACCAGGCTGACACATGAACACCTGTTGAAAGGTGAAGGTGCTCCTATTTGTCAACAGTGTAACACCAAACTAACGGTGGAGCACATCATATTGAAGTGTAAGAAGACGGATGATAGTCGCAAGCGGCATCTCCAAAACAGATCATCGATGAAGGACGTGTTTAACAACAACAGAAGTAAAAAGATCCTGCAATTCCTTCGAGAATGCCAACTGATAGATAAAATCTAAGAAAGGATCCAAGAGTGCTCCCGACAGGGTCATCAAAGGCCGGGTTTGTGGTGTCCTTTCTATGGGACATTGCACACTAAAGACCCCTTGCCACTCTTCGCAATGAGTAGGGTATCGCACCCGGTGGCGGGTTTCTCCTAAACCATATCATATATTCAGTCACCGCCCTTGTGGCGTAAAATAAGCTGAAAAGTTTTACCTTGTGCAGTCTGGAAAGAACCCATAAGGGTTGGCCGGACGTTAAACTACCCCAACCAACAAACAAACAAACAAATCTCCAAAACAGAACATCGATGAAGGACGTGTTTAACAACAACAGAAGTAAAAAGATCCTGCAATTCCTTCGAGAATGCCAACTGATAGATAAAATCTAAGAAAGGATCCAAGAGTCTGGGATCCAGGGGCCACCCTGTGCTCCCGACAGGGTCATCAAAGGCCGGGTGTGTGGTGTCCTTTCTATGGGACATTGCACACTAAGGACCCCTTGCCACTCTTTGCAACGAGTAGGGTATTGCACCCGGTGGCGGGTTTCTCCTAAACCATAGCATATATTCGGTCACCGCCCTTGTGGCGTAAAATAAGCTGAAAAGTACTACCTTGTGCAGTCTGGAAAGAACCCATAAGGGTTGGCCGGACGTTGAACTACCCCAACAAACAAACAATCAAATTTCTAGATTTTAAACCATCAATACACAAAATAACTTATAATATTGTTCCTCATACTTACAATCAGCAGATTGGCTTGATCCAGGTCCGTAGCTTCCTTGAATATTACGAAAATTGGGAAATTGTGGAGAGATGCTCAATCCAAAGTGTACACAGTTCAAGAAGTCATGAAAGTGTTGCTAAGCAGCAACTTTTTGGTGATCACATGACCTGTGCAGTTTTTTTTCTATTTTTCTGTTATTCCATATCAAGTATATAATCAACAATATTTGTGAATAAACAACAGTATTTCGAAAAATATATAAATAAACCGATTCTTATTGGTCATTGTCAAAACTATGTCATCAAAAAGTGGTGTATGACGTCATCAAAAACGGGGCTTCACCACCGGAAGGCTGGAATGACAAAAGAGTAAAATGTCCTTTGCGCTTTGATGTTTTTCTCTTTTTTGGTTGGAAAACATTTGATAGCCGTTTGCAAGTTCATGTACACAATTCAGAAAGGCAGGAGAGGATTTTCTCAAACCTGGAACGACCATTTAAAGGAAGGAGGTGAGATTAATTTAGGTAGGCGTGTGTGTGATTCTGTTTGAAATGACAAAGGGGGGGGGGGGGGTCAAATGTGGTCAAAAATAGCATGACGTCTTTTATGGACGGCCACAAATTCTTGAAGACAGCGCGATGTTACATAATTTCACTTGTCCCTGTCTTATCAGCTCCCTAGGGGACACTGCTGGTACTGCGGCCCCCTCCCACACTAGTGGACAGTAATCGGCCTATCCTTTACCCCTGTCTTTGAGAATAACCCGAAGTAGGACTGGACGGTTGGTCTACCCTGACCCTGTTACAATATTTTGGGGTCTTGGTAAATCCTAGCCATTTCCCCTTCTTTTTCTGGATTTCCCAACTTTTCCCAGTTCAGGATGAATGTAAAATTGATATTTCCATTACTTATTTTGTCAATTTTGCTTTTCAACTCAAATTATTGCTTCATTGTTTATAAGCCTGTCAACCGTAAATTTACGTTTTCTAGCGCAGATTTCCCTGTTTCAGTTACTAAGGCCCGGTTTTTCGTAAGCGAGCAAGTCAGTGAGTACAGTTAAATTCTGATCCACGGATCAAGTCTGAAAACATGTGGTTTAACGCGAAATTATAAGTTTTTTGTGCTGCAACTCCCTGTCGTTCTGGGCCCACTGCCTCTCGATTTTGATGTCCTCCAGGTTCTGTTCCTTTAATTCAATGTCGGCGGCTCGTTGTCGGCGGTACAGCTCGTCAATACTTTCTTGAGCTGTTTTTCCTGGAAAAAATAAATTTGTGTGGGAAGTGTAAGTGCTAGTGGCAAAACACACTGTACAGGGGAAATGTGAATGGCAAACTGTTTCTTTATCGCTGCAAATATTATGCGTGCCTAAGCCGTGGAAAATATTCATTACAGTGTGTAAGTAAGGTATGGAGGATGCATAAGTACATAGTCCAGATGCAGATGATGTAATGCATACTTACGGCGTCATGACGGGCGGCCGCGTGGTAAACCTGAAACATAAATTCCAATGCAAATGCTACTCCAGTTTAGGTTATGTGTAGGAATTTGGTCTCAATCCTTCCTACTTTTCCGGATTTTTCATCTCTCAGGAGTGCCATCTCTGCTAGCCAACTCCATGGGGATTCAGGCTGGGGGTTCCTTCGGGAGCCTCCTGGGAAGAATTTGTCCCCAGCAGCCCCTTGCTGTTCATAGAAGGCGACAAATGGGGAGACCAGACTAGGTAGCTCAATTGGTAGAATGCCTGTTTTGAGTCTGGGAGGTCTTGGGATTTATTCCTGGCAGAGTCACACCAAAGACTTGTATAATGAGAGGAAGAGGTTAAGGACCAGGAGGGAGATGGCGTTGAAGGGGACCCCCCCAGAGACCAAACTACCCCACCTAACCCACCCCACAAAAAACAAAAAACTCAGAACAAAGGTAACAACAACACCCCAAACAACAAGAACCAGAACTCCAAACCTAAACCCAAAACCAATCAGGGCCCCAAAAATGGGAATTGGGTAAATGGAGGGAATAGGAACCAATCCCAAACACCCAATGGCTTCCAGAAGGGTTTTCGAAGGTAACCCCAACAAACAAACAAAGTATGAGGCGACGATAGGGGGGACCCTGCACTGACCAAGTGGTTCTTTGGGTTCAATTCCCAGTCAGTGCTGTGGTTCACTAAGGGATGAGGTACAGCAAAAATGATTAGTAGGCTTTGTTCCCCTGTTGTTTGCCCGTCCTGTCACCTTCATCTCATAGATGCGATCATCAAAGACAGAATTCGTCCTAACTGGTTTTCGTCGTGAAAATGACACTGGCTGTAGGTACAGTGTAAAACACCCAACACTCACTCACTCTTTCCTGATGCCTGTGTGGACCAAGTAAATGTGCAAAATTCTTGGCTAGACGTTTGGCCTTAAATGATGTACTTAGCACTGACTATGAGATCAAAGCACCCTGTGCTGCCGATATGGTCATCAAAGGCCAGGTGTATTGTGTCTTTTGTATGGGACATTGCACATGAAAGACCCCTTGCCATTCTTTGAAAAGAGTAGGGTATCACAAATCCCATGGGGTTTCTGGAGAAGAATAGGCCCCCAGTAGCCCCTGCTGATCGTATAAGGCAACAATAGGGGGACCCAGCACTTACAAAGTGGCTCTTTGGGTTCAATTCCCGGTTGTTGCTGGGTTCACTAAGGGATGAGGTATAGCAAAAACAATTTCTAGGTTTTGATCCCCTGCTGTTTGCCAGCCCTGTCACCTTCATCTCATATATACAATTCAGAAGACAGAATTCATCCCAACCTGTTTTTGCCATGAATATGACCTTAGTTGTCGAAATGGCGTAAAGCATCCATTACTCACTCAAGTAGGGTATCACACCTGGTGGCGGGTTTCCCATATACCATATCATAGATACGATCACATGTAAGCTGAAAAGCATTACCTTGTGCAGTCTGGAAAGAACCTTGTGCGGTTGACTGGACATTAAACTACTCCAACAAATGAAATATGAGATAAAAGGGAAAGGAGTGATTTGTAGGAATTGCTTTTGGCCGTAATAAACATGTTCTGTTGAAGAATAGAAAAGGCCTTCAAACTCTATGGTAAAAGGAAACATGTTTGACAGAATGTCCTCTGCTCCTTGCATGGAAATAAGTGAAGTACAGCTCTTTTCAACTAATGGTGGAGCATCATATTGAAGTGTAAGAAGATGGATGATAGTCGCAAGCAGCATCTCCAAAACAGAACATCGATGAAGGACGTGTTTAACAACAACGGAAGTAAAAAGATTCTGCAATTCCTTCGAGAATGCCAACTGATAGATAAAATCTAAGAAAGGATCAAAGAGTGGGATCCAGCGGCCACCCTGTTCTCCCGACACAGTCATCAAAGGCCGGGTGTGTGGTGTCCTTTCTATGGGACATTGCACACTAAAGACCCCTTGCCACTCTTTGCAACGAGTAGGGTATCGCACCCGGTGGCGGGTTTCTCCTAAACCATATCATATATTCGGTCACCGCCCTTGTGGCGTAAAAATAAGCTGAAAAGTATTACCTTGTGCAGTCTGGAAAGAACCCATAAGGGTTGGCCGGACGTTAAACTACCCCAACAAACAAACAAACAATTCTCAAGTTCCTTTGAGAATGCCCCCATGTTAGTACAGGGATGGGGCTTCTGCTCCCGGGAAGAATAGGACTCCAGAAGCCCCTGCTGATCGTATGGGGCGACAATAGGCGGGACCCAGCACTGACCAAGTGGTTCTTTGGGTTCAATTCCCGGTTGGTGCTGGGTTCAGTAAGGGATGAGGCACAGCAAAATTGATTTGCAGGTTTTGATCCCCTACTGTTTGCCCGCCCTGTCACCTTCATCTCATAGATTCGATCACCAAAGACAAAATTCGTCCCAAATTGTTTTCACTGTGAAACAGTCACTCTCTCACTATCTCCTACGAGGGCATCACAATATATAGCTGCAGTCCCATAGCGTCACCTTAATGATGTCTGTATCGTTCCTGATCCTCATAACTTTAACCAAGTTACTGATTCCCAATTTGAAGGTTGAGTATCTTGGCTCTTCATTGATCTTAAGTAATGTTTATTAAAAAGAGTTAAGAAATAATACCAATATGTAACAAACAAATAAAATGATAAAATGCAGTTATAATATAATACTATTGTTAACGTTCACTTTCCATAAGTAAATATAGTAAATAAATATCTCTTGTATGATGTATTGATAGAAAAAACTAATTTGTACACTGATATGAGTTCATGTATATGCTGCTCAACCTAGTTACTAACTTAAAACCAGTCTGGAAAGAACCCATAAGGGTTGGCCGGATGTTAAACTACCCCAACAAACAAACAAACTAACATAAAACTCATATACGAGTTTGTACACTGACATGAGTCCTTGTATATCCTGATCACACATAAGCTGGAAAGCATTACCTTGTGCAGTCTGGAAAGAACCCCATGTGGTTGACTGGACGTAAAATTACCCCAACAAGCAAACAATCAAGTTCATTCAGATTGGTAGATTGTTTGATCTCTGAATTCTGTACCTCATATTGCCTGGTGACTGTCAAGCCTGGCTCTCGGTTCTAATAGCAATAACATGGATCCTTTCTTGTACCCTGGAACATAATAAGAAGGATTAAAAATTAGAAACAAAATAACAGTTCTTCTATAAAACCCCCGTGGGGATCTGGGGTGGGGGTTCCTTCGGGAGCCTCCTGGGAAGAATGTGTCCTCAGCAGCCCCTTGCTGTTTGTAGGAGGCGACAAATGGGGAGACCAGACTCAATAGCCCAGTGAGTAGAGTGCCTGCTTTGAGTCTTGGAGGTCTTGGGATTTATCCCTGGCCGAGTCACACCAAAGACTTTAACAATGGTAGTGGCCCCTGCTTGCCTGGCACTCGGTATAAGGTAAGAACCACGAAACATGACTGGTCAGCCCGGTGTCAGTATAATGTGACTGGGTGGGGTATTGTGTGAGCCTATGACATGATATCTTAGTGTGGCAGCACTATAAAGAGGGCATTGGGTCCCACTGCTACAAATAGGCACCTCATTTCATAAATTCGGTCACCGCCCCTGTGGCGTAAAACTAGCTGAAAAGCTTTACCTTGTGCAGTCTGGTAAAAGAACCCTGAAGGGTTGGCCGGACGTTAAACTAATCCCACAAACAAACAATCTTCTATAAAAAGTATTATCCCTTTGCTGATGGCACCAAAACGGATTTTATTAAAGGAAATAGGGACAGCAGTTTTCATTGCAAAATGTGATTTTGTATTCCTTTTTTCTTTTTGTAAAAACCTTATACCAAAATCCCCGGGGTGCGGGGGGGGGGGGGGGGTTTCAGGGGAAGAATAGGCCCCCAGTAGCCCGTGGTGAGCGTACGAGGCGACCCAGGCCTGACCAATTGGTTCTTTGGGTTTAATTCACGGTCAGTGCTTGGTTCACTAAGGGATGAGGTTCAGCAAAAATGAACAGGTGAAACTGGCCCGTCTTCGGATAGGCCACACCAGGCTGACACATGAACACCTGTTGAAAGGTGAAGGTGCTCCTATTTGTCAACAGTGTAACACCAAACTAACGGTTTACTAAAGGAGTAAAATAAGCTCAAAAGTATTACCTTGTGCAGTCTGGAAAGAACCCATAAGGGTTGGCCGGACGTTAAACTTCCCCAACAAACAAACAAGATCCCTTGCTGTTTGCCCAGCCTGTCACCTTCATCTCATAGATGCGATCACCAAAGACAGAATTCGTCCCAATTTGTATTCGCTGTGAAAATGACCCTGGCTGTTGGTACGGCATAAAACTTATATCACTCACTCACCTTCATCTCATAGATACAATCACCAAGGACAATTCGTCCCAACTTGTTTTAGCCGTGACAATTACCCTGGCCGTTGGTGCGGCGTAAAACACCCAACACTCACTCACTCAATACGAGGTGGGGGAGAAAGAATCCACCTAATTATTTAGCAAGACTACATATTTTTCAAGAAGGTCCAGAAGGAGACGCAACTGAGAGCACACCTCTTAGACCAATAATTTACCAGTGTAACATGAAAATGCCATATTATAATACAAGGTAGGCTGAATGCAATCCACTAACAATCTATTATTTAGCAAGGCTACAAAACAAAAATTTGTGAGGGAGATGATACAAATCCAGAGGCAATCCCGTTTAAATTCGAAGGTGTATTTATTGTGCTGAACGTTTCGTCCTAACAGGTGGACTTCATCAGAAGTGATAATGGTAACAAAATCATTGGTCATATCAATTTTGGAGCATCTTCATAGGTCATAGGTCAAAGTTCAAGGTTGTGTAACAATGGTGTCATTTAGGTAACAAGGTCAAGGTCATATGTGGTATAGTTGGAGTTTGGTAGTTTAAACATTGCTGTTCTCCCCGTCGGGGTCCGGGTAAGAATAGGCCCTCAGTAGCCCCTGCTGATCATAAGAGGTGACGATAGGGGGGACCCTGCACTGGTTTTTGGGTTCAATTCCCGGTCAGTGCTTGGTTCACTAAGGGATGAGGTACAGCAAAAAATGATCGCTGAGTTTTGATCCCTTGCTGTTTGCCCGCCCTGTCACCTTCATCTCATAGATTCGATCACCAAAGACAGAATTTGTCCCAACTGGTTTTCGCCGTGAAAATGACCCTGGCTGTCGGTATGACGTAAAACACCCAACACTCACTCACTCATTGCTGTTCTTCATTCCTGTGGGGATCCGGGTAAGAATAGGCCCTCAGTAGCCCCTGCTGATCGTATGAGGTGATGATAGGGGGGACCCTGCACTGACCAAGTGGTTTTTGGGTTCAATTCCCGGTCAGTGCTTGGTTCACTAAGGGATGAGGTACAGCAAAAATGATCGCTGGGTTTTGATCCCCTGCTGTTTGCCCGCCCTGTCACCTTCATCTCATAGATTCAATCACCAAAGTCCCCCCGTGGGGATCCGGGGTGGGGGTTCCTTCGGGAGCCTCCTGGGAAGAATAGGTCCCCAGCAGCCCCTTGCTGTTCGAAGAAGGCGACAAATGGGGGGACCAGACTCTGTAGCTCTTTGGTAGAGTGCCCGCTCTGAGTCTGGGAGGTCTTGGGATTTATCCCTGGCCGTGTCACACCAAAGACTTTAACAATGGTAGTGGTCACTGCTTGCCTGGCACTCGGTATAAAGTAAGAACCACGAAACATGACTGGTCGGCCTGGTGTCAGTATAATGTGACTGGGTGGGGTATTGTGTGGGCCTATGACATGATATCTTAGTGTGGCAGCACTATAAAGAGGGCATTGGGTCCCACTGCTACAAATAGGCACCTCATTTCATAGATTCGGTCACCGCCCCTGTGGCGTAAAATGAGCTGAAAGGCTTTACCTTGTGCAGTCTGGTAAAAGAACCCTGAAGGGTTGGCCGGACGTTAAACTAATCCCACAAACAAACAAACAAACTTTGAACATCATCAGAGAAATAAGACCACCCAAGGACCCACCATGGTCCCAGAGTAAACCTGTGGTCATCCTAGAACTATGCAATAACAAGAAGAACGAAACCAACCCCTCTGCTTTCAGGAACGAATATGGAGCCCTGAAAGACCAATACAGTGATCATTTCCCCATCTTCACTGATGGCTCCAAGGAAGGAAATAGAGTGGGTTATGCAGTACATACAGAATATGGGGACCTGACCGGTGCCCTTCACGGCCAAGCCAGCATTTTTACTGCTGAAGCACGTGCTCTGGCGCGTGCACTAGACTGGATCAAAGTATCAGGACACAGAAAGTTTATCATCTTCTCAGACTCAAAGTCCTGCTTACAAACTATCCTACAACATCAGCCTAACAATCCCACAATCAGAGATATCCAGCAAAGTCACACCAACCTGAAATCGGTTGGCAAAGAAGTGATTTTCTGCTGGCTACCTAGCCACATTGGAATCTCTGGTAATGAAAAGGCAGACCAAGCAGCCAAGGGGGCCTTTGCCCTAGATCCTGAGGTTGCTAGAATCCCACACACAGACTTACTGCCACTAAGCAAAACACATTTGCGGTCTAAGTGGCAAAGCGACTGGAACAAACAGGAGAACAATCTTCTACACTCTGTCCAACCCAAATTAAAAGAGAAAAGTGACAAAAACAAAAGAGAGTGCCTGACAAGGTCAGAACAGGTGAAACTGGCCCGTCTTCGGATGGGCCACACCAGGCTGACACATGAACACCTGTTGAAAGGTGAAGGTGCTCCTATTTGTCAACAGTGTAACACCAAACTAACGGTGGAGCACATCATATTGAAGTGTAAGAAGACGGATGATAGTCGCAAGCGGCATCTCCAAAACAGAACATCGATGAAGGACGTGTTTAACAACAACGGAAGTAAAAAGATCCTGCAATTCCTTCGAGAATGCCAACTGATAGATAAAATCTAAGAAAGGATCCAAGAGTCTGGGATCCAGGGGCCACCCTGTGCTCCCGACAGGGTCATCAAAGGCCGGGTGTGTGGTGTCCTTTCTATGGGACATTGCACACTAAAGACCCCTTGCCACTCTTCGCAACGAGTAGGGTATCGCACCCGGTGGCGGGTTTCTCCTAAACCATAGCATATATTTGGTCACCGCCCTTGTGGCGTAAAATAAGCTGAAAAGTATTACCTTGTGCAGTCTGGAAAGAACCCATAAGGGTTGGCCGGACGTTAAACTACCCCAACAAACAAACAAAACTGGAAAGAACCCATAAGGGTTGGCGGGACGTTAAACTACCCCAACAAACAAACAAATGTTCCTCCCAAAGAATCTAATTAGGTTGTAATATGATTGGAAACTGTCTCATCAATCACATTGGTGAATATTAGAGCCATAAGTGGCATATGAATGGGTTTTGGGGAATTACTACTTGACCCATTCGAGCCAATGTCAGAATCTTATATGTCTATGGTTAGAACAACACTTTGCTAATGCAAATGTTGACCCAGGTACACTAATACTTTACAATGCTAAGGTAGCTACTGTATTTGATAATTTTATATCATGTAATATAAGAACATAAATATATGTATGATTGCACATAAAATTGTATAGGAAACTTTATTGGTTATTTTATGACATACAAACAAATTATGGAATCTTGGAGAAAGGTCCTAAAGGCAGTACTCAATGACCATCGCAAAATGGCTTTAGCAACGTCTGTGTATCCCTAGTTGAATAAGGAATCCTTCCTGTCCTTTAAACAGAGTTATCAACGGCCTGGTGTGTCAGGCCGGGACACAAAAGAAAACATGTTGTCTCAGTTAAAATGTGGGGCCATTGTATCTGTCCTTTCATAGCTTCGATCATTATAGAAGTGTTAGGGTAAGACAATTTTGCCATTGTACCAGTTCATGGATATCAATTTATAATTTTGAAGCCCTTATGTTGAAGTTCCCAGGGCCTCTGATGGATCCCCTAACACCGTCAAGACTTGGTGGGTTGTCTTCCTCTGCCACTGTGAACTTGAAGTTCTGCAGCATGGTGGTAAGAAAAATAAAGTATTCTTTCTTTGCAAGCTGTTCTCCCAAGCAGACACGTTTGCCTGAAAACAGAAAGATATATAGACCTGTACTTCATTACTTGACAGACAGCTTCAATGAAGCAAAGGTTACATCACTGGTGGATCCAGAGGGGTAGATGCAGGTGCCCCTCCATTTTCCCGGAAAATTTTGAGTTGTTTAATGTAAAATTCGGCCAAAAAGGCATTAAGGAAACAATTTTCCAATAGCACGCCCCCCCCCCCCCCTTTCAAAATCCTGGATCCTCCAGTGTTACCATAGGTTGAACAGCTGCCTCAGATTTTAGGATTTTTTATTTTCTTCCCCAACGATCCCCAAAGCACTCAAGCCACGTTTCAATCATATTTTCAGATTTTAGGATATTAAAAAAAGTGTACTAAGTAAGATGATATTTCTGCCTCATAGAAAACTGAAATCTAAAAGGGCATCGTGTTTATTCTATGGAATCACAGTGGCCTACCTATTGAGAAGGGAATGAAGGCGGGGTTCTTCACTATCTTCCCCTCTGCATCTAGCCATCTGCCTGGGTTGAAGGTGTCCGGGTCATTGAAGTACTTTCTATCCCTTAGTACTGTCCGTAGGTTGAGAATGATGATACTATCCTTAGGGATGGTGTACCCACCAAGTTCTGTGTCTGAGTTAACAGCATGCCATACTGCCAATGGTGCTAAAAGGAGAAAATGTTTGTACGTTACATGTGAAAAGTGCAATTATTCATGTTTTTTTTTGGTTAAAACATTATACCTTCAAGAGAACCCCGTCATAGGTTGGTTGATCCTGTTGGAATAAACAAATTTTATCATGTCATACGTCAATCTTTATGACTGATCTTTTTTTAGAATAGGCGCTACTGATCATGATATTTCTTCCAATTGAGAATCAGATACATATTTTCTTCGTAAATTTGATACATTTATAGATTTATTATCTGGTCTATCACGGTAAAGCCTGGTCCCCACTGAGGAAACCCTCCCCTTGCTGGCTAAAATAACTAAATCATCAACCGTTTAATTAACTGGACAGAAGCCAACCCCGTTTTGGGGTGTATAGTCAGCCATATAAGCCAGAAGATACCGGATTTTGGGGAGGGGCTGTTAGTTGGCCTCCACGATAAACTTTAGTCCCTCCCAATGTGTAATGTGGACATTCACATCAGAAAAATAACACTCAAAATTGTCAGGTGTCCCATGTTATCCGATATCCAATATTTCAGATTTTGAGTATTGTGACTGAAGAATGTTTTCTTACCAATATTTCCTAGTCTCTGCACTTCATTCATAAATGCATTTGTGTACGGCAACTTCTTTATGTCTGCATACTCTGGCATTCGATTTCCTATTTCCTGAAACAAATCACAGCTTTCTGTCTATAACTTAGTCATAGAAATGAAGGCTTGATTTGGGTTATGGGTACCATAATTTATTTCTATCTTTACCATGCTGTAGGTGATGGCAACCCAAGCCAGACAAGCAGGGATTACCAATAGAATGATATCTGAGACTTTTCTTCTAAAAGTATATTACATGTACTGCCAAAATAGTGTTTTTCCATTAACGTTTAGAAAAGGAGGATTTTCATATATATAGTCATGGAAGGGTAGAATACAGACTGGCAGCATTTATAAAAATTGCAAGGATAGAGATATAATCATTTTTCATTTCATCATTCAGACGGTCCTGGGACATCAGCACCGAATATAAGATATTCAAGCGTGGACGTCGCTAGGATGCGTCTGATCTTTCTGATGCTACCACTTAGTGCATGGGTCAGGAGATAAGATAACATATATAAGATGTTCAGGAATATGGACATATATTCAGAACTGTTGAATTATAATCAGTTCTAAGTGTTCAATATTTTAAATTTTCTAACTAAGTATTGCATATTACCATACATATCTTATGTTAATGTATCAAGTGGTTTTGCCATATACAAAAATGAAAAGTGATCACTGAAGCTTGCCCTGATTTGAATATAAACACGTTATCAGTAGTAGGCAGGTGAATAAACCACTATATTGCTGGGTCATTCCCTGTCTCACGTTGATTAGATATAACCTCCTGACCCGATTTGCCAATGTGCTAATAACGTACCCTGTGTATCTCCTCCTGACACTTAGCCTGGGCCTCTGGAAAGTGCAGCAGATAGAGTAGAGCCCATGATAATGTTGTACTTGTTGTTTCTGTCCCTGCTCCAAACAACTCAACTGTGGTGAACATGAAATCGTCGACTGAAAGATAGTGAATTAAAGGCATTGCATTTTAAAGTCCTCACTCATTCATCACAGGGCAGATCAAAGTTTGCAAAAGTAACGGGAAGGCACCCCACGATCAGAAACGGCCATCAAATTATGACCCCCATGGAGTCTCTCACCAGATTGAGCCACAGACCTGAGAACAGGGGTCATATCTTTGTAACTGATAATTGGGCTAATGAGGGAAGTTTTGATTAGTGTCTCATAATTACATTATGTCTCATGAACACACAATGATGAACCTAAAATCCTTAGAGTAAAGACCAACGTGAATATCTTTTAACAATTCAGGCCCATTAACCTATGCTGTTACTGACAGCAGAGCTTTTACATAATACCTACGTTCAAATGTAGAGCCCTCGTTTTTGCTTTCAGCAATGAGAAGATCGACAAGATCTCTTATGTTATCTGGATCAAAGGATTCTTCGTGCTCCTTTTTCCACTGTGAAACTTGCCTCATTAAAACGCCTCCGGCCTGCAATTTAAGATAATCCTAATTGTGCTCATATTAAAAGCAATGAAAATATTTTAAGGAGCTATTATTAGATATCTGGATATGGATAGTTTTGTACTAAAACGGAAGTGAATTAAACCCTTGAAAATACTGTAAAGGCTCAAAGACCACACAGCAGCCTATAAGAACATAGATTATTGAATTCCTACATTCAAGAGGTTATGAGAGAACAAGCATAAAAACTGTATGTAGTTTTGCCATTAAAGAGGTATTGAGCACACAGAATTAGGCAAATATTTGTGAAAAATTACTCACCTTATTTCTACGAATAGGGAGGTGTCTTAGCAATGGTACAAAACGTTGCAAAAGAGCAATCCCAGGTGACCTCACTTGTTTAGTCAGAGTTTCTGTGAGAACTTTTAGCCCAGAATCATCGTACTGAAATCTACAACATGAAAATATGGTGAGAAACCTGAGAGGATTTTGATGTTGGAATGTGACACAAATCAAAGTATGATCCTTACTAGAGAACATCTTCATAGCAGCATGTTTAAGACAGTTTTCATTTCGACATTCGCAAATACACATAAGAAAGTAAACGACGATAGTTAAACGCCGTGATTTGAGGTACAATGTATCCTACCTTTGTCCAAGTATTATAGAACTGATAACATTTGCAGTTGCAAAGGGCAAAACTGTTGTCAGATCTACAGGTTTCCCGTTGGATTTTTCAATTTCCTGTATCAGGAAGCCTGCTTCTTCTTGCATCCTAGCCTCCAGTGATTTCTTTCCAAGGCCAAAGTCTCGCATACTGACCAAAGTGAAGCGTCTTTTATCCGACCAGTTCTTATTGAAAATTATTCCTGTAAAGAATTCACAAAACTTAATTCTCATTGGTATAAAATGGGCCTTTTACTTTTATGTGAAAAGCTTTGATGAGAAACTTTATTGGAAATGAAGACACTAAGAGGTAGACATATACGTATACAGGTGCAGCAATGAATAGTTTGCATGTTTGTTTATCTTAGGTATACAGACGGAAAGAATATTTTACATTTCTTTAGTATAGATAGTTAAACAGCTACGAACCAGCATGTCTCCTTTTGTCTGACAACCACAAAGGACGCTCACTGAAGGTGTCTGCCTTGTCTATCAGAGCCTCTTTGATTACGTCATAGCTGCTGAGCACATAGGTGCGATACGGACCAAGCTTGAATGACATTACATTCCCATATTTTCTTGAAAGTTCGGTAATGTCCACATCAGTATATTCCCTAAGAAGGGAATACCCTTAGGTCCAGGTGGTAGGTTGGTGTATTTCTCTCTCCATGAAATCACGAATATAACCAGGAATGCCACTGTTGATACCAGAAGCACCAGGTTGGTGATGTCAAAGAGCTCTATAAACATACTGGATTCTTGTAGTGATACAATCTGAAAAGAAATTAAAAAGTAAAGGTGACCAAACCATCGTTGTTCAGACAACAGCTATAGGAGTTTGAAAGCCGTATTGAAAGAGCCCATAAGGGTTGGCCGGACGTTAAACTACCCCAACAAACAAACAAATGAAAGCCGTATTAGTGACTTACTTTTATATTATTATTATCTTACTTGCTACTGCTGATAACTTGTACTTTTTTCTCTGTCTCATGACATATACACAAAGTGCTACAACTGAACTGACACATTATGTCGTTGTATCTGTCATGTCCTTTACTCCATCCAAACCACACCAACATGCTGTGCTGGTTGTGGTCTGAATGGGTATACTACCAACCTCCTTATGTTGAAATATAGTACAATGGAACAGAAAACAACTATGAACCTGTCCTAAGCTGAAATGAACATTAAAAATGTGGGCACCCACGGATATGAGAAATGATTTTAAAATCTGAAAAAGCTCACCAGTGTCAACGAATCAGACTGAAACACTGAATGAGTGGTTCTGACCACGTTTTTAATATATTCAATTCCCGGTTCAATGTTTATGTACACAGACCTGGGTACACACGTCTGTCCTAGAAAATGTTGGCACAATATTGAGGAGCACGTCTTTTAAATATCACATGGATTTATCTTTGGCACTTCAGTCTGGAAAGAACCCATAAGGGTTGGCCGGACGTTAAACTACTCCAACAAACAAACAAACAAACAATCTTTGGCACTAAGCAGGTGGGTTAGTGAACCCTGATACTTTAATAATTTGCGTATTTTAAAACTAAAGGTTAAGGCAAAATATCATTTGATTTCGTATCACATATACCAGTTAGGAATGTGCAGGAAGTACTTGATTTAGATAAACTGAAAATAATATACCTTTGTAGTAACAAGGGGTGTTGTTGGAATTTTGTATTTCAAGAAAAGATCTTGGAGAGAAAATATAATTGCCCCAGGCCTCCGCCTAACATATATTCATCTGACCATACACCAATGTATAAATGTAACTAAATTTTAAAAAAAAGTAAAAAAGTTAAATGTTGTCTTACCTGTGGATATACCTGTCTTGAGCAAAGGCCAATGTATATATATGTCTGTAGATTAAGGACAGAGTGTTTAATGGCACAGACCTATGTTAACTGTGGTTACCCGTCCCTGGTACCCCCTTTTATACATACTTACGGCTGAATCAGGCCACGTGAGTCAGGCAAACAGGGTCAATTTCTAGGTCTGAATGTTTGGCCGTGTCCTATATATTGACCTTTTGTGAAGTGTGTCTATGGCAATGATTTCATGTAAGGATAAGATTTCTAGGTCTGAATGTTTGGCTGTGTCCTATATATTGACCTTTTGTGAAGTGCGTCTATGGCAATGATTTCATGTAAGGATAAGATGTGATATAGTGCTTATCCTTGCAATGAAGTTTCTGCTGGTGTATTCAAAAGCTAATAACGAAGACAAATAAGTTTGATTTTACTCTGGTGGGTCATACATTTTGGTTTGACTAATTTTGACTAGATTTATTGTTGTTCTATGGATTTAGGACAGGATAACTTGTAACATACCAGCATTCCAGAAATATGTGCCCTTGCCTATAGTGAAACGGGTAACAAGAGTCATCAAACGATGGTTAGCTGATTTAACCCTTTAGACCCCAACCTGCCCATGGCTGCCTGAGGGTGTGCTCCCCAATCCAGCCGTGGCCGCCCAGAAAAACGGTCATTTTCCCATATTTTTCCAAAAGAGTACACTTTAATTTGTGTTCAGCGTACAGAAATGGCAAATATATTGTTTAAAAGCTGATTTAATTCCGTATTCCATGCTTCAGATAAGATTTCAATAATTTTAATATTTAAAGGTGGGTACCCCTTTGAACTTTCTCAATTAAAAGGCTGCCCTTTTACTCTCCACCATAGCAACTGATGTGACAGTTATTTTATATTGTATTAGGGAAAGTATGTCCAGCCTTAACATGAACGGTAGCCCACCAAGAAAGAGGACTAGCTAAAGCTAACCATAAAAATTTAACATGAAATCAATGGGCAACTCGATGGCACACACAAAAGGAGGTCAGTTATATCTTTAAAAAGTGTAACTCTTACTCAAAGCAGTCAAACTGATAACAGCATGAAACCATTAACATTGATTTTCAAGATTATAGAATGTTGATGCATCAGCTTGTAATCGTTGCATTTCAAATCATATTTCAGTTAGATCTAATCGAATCCTGTAATTAATCTACCAATTCTTTCAAACATGAGTGGCAAAACTCCTGAGCTAGAGGTCAAAATATAGAATGCTACCCAAAAGGTCCTTTGTTTAGAGAGGGACAATATGTGGAACAGGTTCATTATGTCAGGGGATGAGACACGTTCACAAATGTGGGTCACCCTACTCCTAAAATCATTACAGGGGTGGATCCAGGGGAGGGGAGGCCCCTCTGTCAAACAAAACGAATTGGTAGAATAAAAGGAAAAGAGAAAAAAAATAGGGGGAGAGAAAGGTACATAATCATTCTAAAATCGTCTGCTGGCCCTAGCTGACCCTCTGCTAGCTCCACTCCACGAAAAAAGACCTTTTAAGACCTTTAAGTTTCTGTAAATGAAGCCATTGAGGTGTGCTAAAGGTAATGGAAAGGTCACCTTTACAAGACCTTTCCAACACTTTTTCAGGTGACCTTTAAAAATTCATCAAAGATCTTGCAAAGGTATTGGAAAGGTGACTTTTCCTATGCCTTTAATGAACCTCAATGGCTCCATTTACAAAATTAAAGGTCACTAAAGGTCTTATTTCGCACAGCGCTCTCAGTTACCCCTGTCTGCCTTCTGTTAGCCTTGTCAACCTCCTGCTAAAACCCCCCATGGGGGTACCGGGATGGGGGCTCTGTTCCTGGGAAGAATATAAACCCCCAGTAGGGGGGACCCAGCACTGACCAAGTGGTTCGTTGGGTTCGATTCCTACCATGAACTCCCTACCATGGATAACCAGCAAACCCCCAACAAATAAACCAGCAAAATAGAGTGCCTGACAAGGTCAGAACAGGTGAATCTGGCCTGTCTTCAGATAGGCCACACCAGGCTGACACATGAACACCTCTTGAAAGGTGAAGGTGCTCCAATTTGTCAACAGTGTAACACCAAACTAACGGTGGAGCACATCATATTGAAGTGCGAGAAGATGGATGATAGTTGCAAGAGTCGTCTCAAAAATAGAACATTGATGAAGGATGTGTTTAACAACACCAAAAGTAAAAAGATTCTGTAATTCCTTCGGGAATGCCAACTGATAGATAAAATCTAAGAAAGGATCCAAGAGTCTGGGATCCAGGGGCCACCCTGTGCTCCCGACAGGGTCATCAAAGGCTGGGTGTGTGGTGTCCTTTTTATGGGACATTGCAAATTAAAGACCCCTTGCCACTCTTCGCAACGAGTAGGGTATTGCACCCGGTGGCGGGTATCTCCTAAACCATATTTTTTATTCGGTCACTGCCCTTGTGGCGTAAAATAAGCTGAAAAGTATTACCTTGTGCAGTCTGGAAAGAACCCATAAGGGTTGGCCGGACGTTAAACTACCCCAACAAACAAACAAACAATCATAGGTACAATCATCAAAGACTGATCTTTCTTATCTTGTTTTTGCCGTGAAAATGACACTGGCTGACAGTACTTTGCAAATCACCCATCACTCACACCCTGTGGGGGTTCCGGGTAAGGATAGGCCCCCAGTAGCCCCTGCTGATCGTAGAAGGCGACCATAGGGGGGACCCTGTACTGACCAAGTGGATCTCTTGGTCGATTCCCGGTTAGTGCTTGGTCCACCCTGTCACCTTCATCTCATAGATACAATCACCAAAGACAGAATTCGTCCCAACTTGTTTTCGCCGTGAAAACTACTCTGGCTGTCGGTACGGCGTAAAACACCCAACACTCACTGAGTCTCACTCACTTACTAAAGTACTCCACCCCAAAATGTTTTTTTTTTTAAAAACACCAACAGCACTCACATGGTCACCTAATTGTTGAGTGCCATCAAAGATGGTTGCGCAGTCAATGATGATGTCCTCCTAGTGGGTTTTATCTTTGGATTCACCTTTGGTCGAAGTCCTCAGCTATTCTGCGGATCCCACTTCATCTCCCCAATCTGGATGTCATCCAAAGCCTTTGGCCGCGAACTGGAGCCTGAAGCATGCATATCAGAAATAAAGCAAAATGATCAAATTATTCTAGCCCCGTTGAGGTCATGGTAAGAATAGGCCCTCAGTAGCCCCTGCTGATCGTACGAGGCAACGATAGGGGGGACCCTGTACTGACCAAGTGGTCCTTGGGTTTGACCCCCTCCCCCCAGTAAGTGGTATGTACATGGTACAGGGCCGACAGACCCCACCTAGCTCCAAAGGGTGTTGAAAAAAAAGGTGTTCTGCTCCACCCAGGAGTGAACAGGCAAGGCCAGTGAATACGGTTAAAGTTCAGTGTGGGTTGGCAGATTCACCTGGATCAGACCGTCGGTGACCACCCAGGGTGACTCGGGAGTGGTAATCGCTATCGACTGGGTCACTGGCCGCTCGTCTCTGCTCTACTGGTAGATTCGGGTGAGTCTATTGGTACCAGAGAGGGCTCAATGTACAGTCAGGCCATGGTAAAGCTCAATAAATACAATACCTGTGGTCATTGGATTTTGTGGGATTAGTTGAGCCATGCTCTCTGTGATCAGAATAGTTTGAAAAGAACATTCTGGGAAGCAGAGGGAGCCTTATGGCTGTGAGAGGGCTTTAAGGCTGGAAAGGATTCCAGCTCAGGCTGCAGCCCACCATGTCTTATGACATAAGGGAAGGCTGAAGGAATCAAGTGATTGCACCCGGTGGCGGTTTTCTCCTAAACCATATCATATATTCGGTCTCCGCCCTTGTGGCGTAAAATAAGCTGAAAAGTATTACCTTGTGCAGTCTGGAAAGAACCCATAAGGGTTGGCCGGACGTTAAACTACTCCAACAAACAAAGTTTGATTCCCAGTTCATTGCCACACCAGGCTGACACATGAACACCTCTTGAAAGGTGAAGGTGTTGTCATTTGTCAACAATGTAAGGGGCCTTCCATAAAGTATGTACGCACCAAGGGGGGGAGGGGGGGGTCTGGGATTTTTGAAAATTTGCGTACGTTCCTGTATAAAACCAATGCGTATTTTGGTCCAAGGGGGGTGGGGGGGGTCTGAAATCTTTGAAAATTTGCGTACGTACTTAATGGAAGGCCCCTAACAACAAACTAACAGTAGAGCACACCATATTGAAGTGTAAGAAAATGGATGATAGTCGCAAAGCATCTCCAAAACAGAACATTGATAGAGGATGTGTTCAACAACAACCAAAGTAAAAAGATTCTGCAATTCCTTCGAGAATGCCAACTGATAGATAAAATCTAAGAAAGGATCCAAGAGTCTGGGGTCCATGGGCAGGGTCATCAAAGGTCGGATGTGTGATGTCCTTTCTATGGGACATTGCACATGAAAAACCCCTTGCTATTCTTTGACAAATGGGGAGACCAGACTCGGTAGCTCAATTGGTAGAGTCCCCGCTTAGAGTCTGGGAGGTCTGGTGATTTATCCCTGGCCGAGTCACACCAAAGATTTTAACAATGGAAGTGGTCACTGCTTGCATGTCACTCAGTATAATGTAAGAACCACGAAACATCACCCCCGTGGGGACCAGGGGTGGTAGTCCTTTGGGTTTTATTCCCTGTTAGTGCTCGGTTCACTAAGGGATGAGGTACAGCAAAAATGGTTGCTAGGTTTTGGTACCCCATGGGGATGCGGGGTGGGGGTTCCTTCGGGAGCCTCCTGGGAAGAATAGGTCCCCAGCAGCCCCTTGCTGTTCGTAGAAGGCGACAAATGGGGGGACCATACTGAGTAACTCTTTGGTAGAGTGCCCGCTCTGAGTCTGGGAGGTCTTGGGATTTATCCCTGGCCGAGTCACACCAAGGACTTTAACAATGGCAGTGGTCACTGCTTGCCTGGCACTTGGTTTAAAGTAAGAACCACGAAACATGATCCCCCATGGGGATCCGGGGTGGGGGTTCCTTAGGGAGCCTCCTGGGAAGAATGTGTCCTCAGCAGCCCCTTGCTGTTCGTAGGAGGCGACAAATGGGGAGACCAGACTCAATAGCCCAGTTAGTAGAGTGCCCACTTTGAGTCTGGGATGTCTTGGGATTTATCCCTGGCCGAGTCACACCAAAGACTTTAACAATGGTAGTGGTCCCTGCTTGCCTGGCACTTGGTATAAAGTAAGAACCACGAAACATAACTGGTCAGCCCGGTGTCAGTATAATGTGACTGGGTGGGGTATTGTGTGGGCCTATGACATGATATCTCAGTGTGGCAGCACTATAAAGAGGGCATTGGGTCCCACTGCTACAAATAGGCACCTCATTTCATATTCGGTCACCGCCCCTGTGGCGTAAAACTAGCTGAAAAGCTTTACCTTGTGCAGTCTGGTAAAAGAACCCTGAAGGGTTGGCCGGACGTTAAACTAATCCCACAAACAAACAAACACGAAACATGACTGGTCGGTCTGGTGTCAGTATAATGTGACTGGGTGGGGTATTGTGTGGGCCTATGACATGATATCTCAGTGTGGCAGCACTATAAAGAGGGCATTGGGTCCCACTGCTACAAATAGGCACCTCATTTCATAGATTCGGTCACCGCCCCTGTGGCGTAAAACTATCTGAAAAGCTTTACCTTGTGCAGTCTGGTAAAAGAACCCTAAAGGGTTGGCCGGACGTTAAACTAATCCCACAAACAAAAACACAAACAAAGCTAGGTTTTGATCCCCTGCTGTTTGCCTGCTCTGTCACCTTCATCTCATAGATACGATCACCAATCCCTGTGGGGGTTCTGGGGAAGAATAGGCCCTCAGAAGCCCCTGCTGATTGTATAAGGCGACGATAGGGAGGACCCAGCACTGACCAATTGGTTCTTTGGGTTCAATTCCCGGTTGGTGCTGTGGTTCACTAAGGGATGAGGTACAGCAAAAATGATTGCCAGGTTTTGATCCCAAAGACTGAATTTGTATCAACTTGTTTTCGCCTTGAAAATGACCCTGGCTGTCAGTACGGCGTAAAACACCCAACAGTCACTCAGTCACTCGTTGTCGATTCTCTCATGGGAAACATTCTTCTTCATCTTTTCCAGGCTGGTGCTGAAAAACCATGTTATGTGAAAAGTTACAAATTATATTGTTAATAATTATTTACAGTATCCCAGGAGTTTGGGAGCACACTGAAAAGGGAAGCCAGCTGAACAAGTTTGACTAGGTATCAGCTTAAAAAATGTACACTTCTTATTATCAGCTTATTGAACGATTCCATTCTTTTACGACAGTTGACTCTAGAGAAAGCCACAATTACTCAGACAACAAACTTCTTAGAGCAATGCATCCCAGATTTTAACTATGACAAAACAGGAAATAAATATTTTGTTTTTATTTCTGTGAAACAAAATGTATAACATGACAAATTTACAAATGAGCTGGTGTTTCTTAAATGTACCAAAAGTCCTCTAAGCAAAATGGGAAACCTATTTTTTCTTTGATGCTAAGAATTGATAAAGCAATTGTACAGATATAGACATGAACAAAATTCTTACTTCAAATCATCTGTGGGGAGGACACCACTCATAATGAGCCCTTGCATGTTGGATTCAGTAAGCATTCTATTGAAATCTTTTGTCAGGTTGTTCACTTCATCCTCAAGTAGTCCTGTAAGGGCACTGAAGGAAGTCCTCTGGTTACTTCTGATATTGCCAACCACCTCTTGAACTTTGGCAACAGATTCTTTTAAGTGCCTCAGCTAAATAAAAAAAAGAGCGCAAAACACATAAATAAAGTTGTCAAATGTAGTTTGGAATTCAAGTTTCATCATTAGGGCCTGTTGGCAGGTTTCTTCTAAATCATATCATAGATACGACAAGGAGGAAGTAAGGGAATCTCTTGAAAGGTGAAGGTGCTCCCATTTGTTAACAGTGTAACTGCAAACTAACAGTGGAACACATCATATTGAAGTGTAAGAAGACAGATGAGAGTCGCAAGGCTGGGATTATACACGCGGACATAGGAGCAGATGGTCGCGCACAGAGAATTTCTTGTATACGCGGATGTGAGGTCCGCGCAATCAGAACTGCTTACACACACGGACATTGTGGCCGCGTATACAAGTACGGTAATATACGAGGACGTACTATGGCCGCGTATACAAGCAGAGTAATATACGCGGACGTACCTACCTTTTTCTTCAATATATGATTTGTAAACCCGAACCCCCTTTTTCTGTTCTTATTTCCCCCGTGGGGGTCCGGGTAAGAATAGGCCCTCAGTAGCCCCTGCTGATCGTACGAGGCGACGATAGGGGGGACCCTGCACTGACCAAGTGGTTTTTGGGTTCAATTCCCGGTCAGTGCTTGGTTCACTAAGGGATGAGGTACAGCAAAAATGATCGCTGGGTTTTGATCCCCTGCTGTTTGCCTGCCCTGTCACCATCATCTCATAGATTCGATCACCAAAGACAGAATTCGTCCCAACTGGTTTTCGCCGTGAAAATGACCCTGGCTGTCGGTACGGCGTAAAACACCCAACACTCACTCACTCACTCACTCTGTTCTTATTTCTATGTTTTATCTGATTTCTGCGTATAAAAGATTTTAAGATCCAATACACGCCACATATCTGTATCTCCGCGTATGTAAGCAGATCTGTGTGCACTGACTTTGTGTCCACGTGTGTAAGAAATTATATATCACTACCTCCGCGTGCGCGACTGTCTCCAAAACGGCATCTCCAAAACAGAACATCGATGAAGGACATGTTTAACAACAACGAAAGGAAAAAGATTCTGCAATTCCTTCGAGAATGCCATCTAAGAAAGAATCCAAGAGTCTAGGATCCAGGGGCCACCCTGTGCTCCCGACAGGGTCATCAAAGGCCGGGTGTATGGTGTCCTTTCTATGGGACATTGCACATTAAAGACCCCTTGCCACTCTTCGCAACGAGTAGGGTATTGCACCCGGTGGCGGGTTTCTCCTAAACCATATCATATATTCGGTCACTGCTCTTGTGGCGTAAAATAAGCTGAAAAGTATTACCTTGTGCAGTCTGGAAAGAACCCATAAGGGTTGGCCGGACGTTAAACTACCCCAACAAACAAACAAGTAAAGGAAATCAAGGTTTGCGTCTACCAGGGCCATCATAACCAAGCTAAAACCACCCTTATAGTTGTAGTACAAACTACCAGAATTTGGAGGCGGATATATTGAAATGTATTTGCCATCAATCCCCCCTACACAGTGCGGGAAGTTCCATTTCTGGAGGGGTTTTGCCCGCCCTGTCACCCTCATCTTATAGATTCGATCACCAAAGACAGAATTCGTCCCAACTGGTTTTCGCCGTGAAAATGACCTTAGCTGTCGGTACGGCGTAAAACACCCAACCCTCACTCACTCACTCCATTTCTGGAGGAAATTGTCTGCGACGGTTTGCCATTCCTCTCTGGTGCGGGGGGTCTGAAAGATAACGCAAGCACAAGGGAAATATATATAGAATTATTAAAATCTTTATTTCTTTATTTATTTGCATCTAGTGTACATCCCCCGTGGGGATCCGGGGTGGGGGTTCCTTCGGGAACCTCCTGGGAAGAAAAGGTCCCTAGCAGCCCCTTGCTGTTCGTAGAAGGCGACAAATGGGGGGACCAGACTCAGTAGCTCTGTGGCGTAAAACTAGCCGTTTAAATGTTTTTGTATGAAGCAGCGCAAACCTTGTGTTGCACTCACTAATTACAACTATATACTACCATATTGTGCTATTTTAAAACGGCATTTATCTCATGCCGCAATATAAAAAAAATCAGCAGTTCCTTCTGTAAAGTGAATATTGTGTCGGTATCGGGGTCTTCCCGCTGCTTCAACCATGGTTTTTATCCAGCACTGGTGTTTATATCTTTTTTTTTAGGTATTACCACCTCTTCCTCATCTTCCGCCTCCGCAAGAAGTATTACGCCCGCGAGAGGTTTCCTAATCAACGCAGTCGCCATTTGTCGTCTGCTAGCGTCTGTTGGCTTTGTTTTGAAAACTGGCGGGAACACCCCCCACAAGCGAACCACCGCAAGCAAAAATCAACCAAAGCATGCAACACTGCAAAAAATCGCAAGATGGAATATACCTTGCGGTGTTTCGAGTTTGTGGCGGGTGCTTGCGTCATGGAACGTTTGCTTGTGGTGTTTGCTTGCGGTGCTCGTATCGACCACCGCAAACGCTACTTAACGCATAGTGGAATATGGCCTTAACTCTTTTATGACTATGTTATTGTACTTACATTTAGGAAAACCATATTCTCACAGGATACCAAAATATTTTAGTTTTTCTATACCTGTTTTTCCCGTGAATATGACCTTTGTTGTCGACACGGCGTCAAAGCTCCATCACTCACTCACTCATCCCAACTGGTTTTCGCAGACAAAATGACCCTAGCTGTGAGTATGGTGTAAAACACTAATACTCACTCACCTTCGGAACAAGTGTCGTCTGTTACCACTTTTGTCAATCTGGAAAGAACCCATAAGGGTTGGCCGGACGTTAAACTACCCCAACAAACAAACAAACAAACTTTTGACATGTATTTTTGGACGTATTTACATACTCTTCTATATAAAATTCAATATATTACAATATTGTCTGTTGAGCGAGTACAAACTGATATAGTAGCCCCTGCTGATTGTATAACGCGACCCCATGGGGATTCCGGGAAAGAATAGGCCCCCAGTAGCCCCTGCTGATCAGATAAAGCGATCATAGGGGGGACCCAGCACTGACCGAGTGGTTCTTTCGGTTGAATTCCTGGTTTGTGCTGGGCTCACTAAGGGATGAGGTATAGCAAAAATGATTTCCAGGTTTTGATCCCCTGCTGTTTGTCCACCCTGTCACCTTCATCTCATAGATACAATCACCGAAGACAGTGTGAACCTCCATCACTCACTCACTCTCAAAGGCGAGCCCCAATCAGAATGTGTTGTCTTTGACTGTACCCTAACTTATAAGTATTTATTGTTAAAACGTGTTGATTTTCAAGCATTCAGGCAACAGCCCTTCCATATAAAATTCAAAATATTAGAATATTGTCTGTATAGTGTAGTACAAACTGATCTCGTGGGAGACCATATATATTTAGAACAGAACATTTTTCAAATGTAGTGAATAAAAAATTGTTCCTCAGTCATTTTTTTATTGAAACCTTATTCTTGTGACCAACTTGAAAAAAAGGGCCATCAACTTTACATGTCCCCGTGGGGGTCCGGGTAAGAATAGGCCCTCAGTAGCCCCTGCTGATTGTATGAGGCGACGATAGGGGGGACCCTGCAGTGACCAAGTGGTTTTTGGGTTCAATTCCCGGTCAGTGCTTGGTTCACTAAGGGATGAGGTACTGCAAAAATGATCGCCGGGTTTTGATCCCCTGCTGTTTACCTGCCCTGTCACCTTCATCTCATAGATTCAATCACCAAAGACAGAATTTGTCCCAACTGGTTTTCGCTGTGAAAATGACCCTTGCTGTCGATACGGCAAAAAACACCCAACACTCACTCACTCACTATAGTAAAACTTTAGCTAAGTACGGAATTATCTAGCATTAAAGCAGGAAGCAGCCATCTGGTTTACTAGCACCTGAATATGAAAATAACTAACCGGAACTCAAGGGAGTTGGGGTTTTTAGCCCTGCGGCCAGACATTCTGTCTTCCAAAGTACTCCTCAAGTGGATCTTGGTTCACCTTTGCGGTGAGGACAAATTGTACACCATTATAGAGAAGAAAGGGGATCACTTCTATGAGTGATCTCACTGGAATTAACCCCGTGGGAGTCCGGGTAAGAATAGGCCCTCAGTAGCCCCTGCTGATCGTATGAGGCGACGATAGGGGGGACCCTGCACTGACCAAGTGGTTTTTGGGTTCAATTCCCGGTCAGTGCTTGGTTCACTAAGGGATGAGGTACAGCAAAAATGATCGCTGGGTTTTGATCCCCTGCTGTTTGCCCGCCCTGTCACCTTCATCTCATAGATTCGATCACCAAAGACAGAATTTGTCCCAACTGGTTTTCGCCGTGAAAATGACCCTGGATGTCGGTACGGCGTAAAACACCCAACACTCACTCACTCTCTCACTGGAATTAAAAAAAAACATACTGAGGTTGAGAAGACTGGTCAGGATTTAGAGCTGGACAAGATAGGTCTGGGTTCTGAACATGAGAAGATATTGTTCTCATGCTGAGAAGATGGTTCAAGGTCTGAGGCCAGAGAAGACAGGTCCGGATTCAGATCTAGGGAGTAAGGGTCGGGGTTCAGAGCTGGAGAAGACAGTTCAGGGTTCAGAGCTGGGGAAGACAGGTCTGGGTTCTGTGCATGGGAAGATGGCTCTCGGTTCTCAAACTACCGCAACAAACGAGTCTCAGGCTGAAAACAAGATTCAGCATTTGGAGCATAGTGTGAAATGTTTAGGAAAAGACTTTACCCAGTCTCTTCGTTATTCTCTATTTGAAAGTTCACTGATAATCTGAAAATGCTGTTGATGTTTAAGGAGGAAAGCTCACAAAAATGTCTTCACTGTCTGAGAACCCCGGGCATTACGTCTCCCTCGACCCCAACGGTTTGCTACCCTTTCTTGGTTCACTAAGGGATGAGGTACAGAAAAAATGATTGCTAGGTTTTGATCTCCTGCTGTTTGACCGCCCTGTCACCTTCATCTCATAGATTCAATCACCAAAGACAGCCCCCGTGGGGATCCGGGGTGGGGGTTCCTTCGGGTGCCTCCTGGGAAGAATGTGTCCCCAGCAGACCCTTGTTGTTCGTAGAAGGCGACAAATGGGGGGGACCAGACTCAGTAGCTCTTGTGTAGAGTGCCCGCCCTGAGTCTGGGAGGTCTTGGGATTTATCCCTGGCCGAGTCACACCAAAGACTTTAACAATGGTAGTGGTCACTGCTTGCCTGGCACTCAGTATAAAGTAAGAACCACGAAACATAACTGGTCAGCCTGGTGTCAGTATAATGTGCCTGGGTGCAGTATTGTGTGAGTCTATGACATGATATCTCAGTGTGGCAGCACTATAAAGAGGGCATTGGGTCCCACTGCTACAAATAGCCTACTCATTTCATAAATTTGGTCACCGCCCCTGTGGCGTAAAACTAGCTGAAAAGCTTTACCTTGTGCAGTCTGGTAAAAGAAGCCTAAAGGGTTGGCTGGACGTTAAACTAATCCCACAAACAAACAATTCTCCCTACCACGGATAGCTGATTTACAGTATTTTAAAGACATGCAGGCTAATTTTGACTAATTATGTCGACAAAATCCATGGAAAAACTAAAGAAAATTTACAAATAATTCCTTTAAATCCATCTACAAAGAATGAATTTGCAAACAACTCAGGAAATATCAACATACATGAATACTAATTTGAAAAATAATGATGAGTAGTTTATCAGAATGTTAAATTACAAATAATGATACAATTTATGAAAATTTCTATACTAAAACCATGGATTTTGTCGACATATAACCCAGCATGCATCCTGACATATAACCCAGTATGCTAACCTGCAGGCAACACTCACATAACTGGCTATCCGTGGTTGGGAGAATTGTGGTCTCCCGCTGCAGATTTTGTGGATGAGTTTTGCTGGGTGCTCTAGTCTGGATGTACATATGGCATGTGCTCGACATGATGTTAATTCCCACCCCTTTGATCATGCCAGGTCATTGATGTATGTTGGCTCTGAGTCATCCTCTCTACATAATCGATCTCTTCCTCACTGAGAGGTAGCAGTTTCTGTCCATATGACGACAGGTTAACATCTTGCAAAGTTTGCGGTATCTCAGTATGCTTTGAACCCCATGGGGGTTCCAGGTAAGAAAGGCCCCAAGTAGCCTCTGCCGATCGTAGGCGATGATAGGGGGGACCCAGCACTGCCCAAGTGGTTCTTTGGGTTCAATTCCCGGTCAGTGCTGTGGTTCACTAAGGGATGATGTACAGCAAAAATTGATTTCCGGGTTTTGATCCCCTGCTGTTTGCCCGCCCTTTTCATCTCATAGATTCAATCACCAAAGACAGAATTCATCCTAACTGGTTTTCTCTGTGAAAATGACCCTGGCTGTCGGTACGGCGTAAAACACCCAACACTCACTCACTCACTCAAGACTAAGCATCTTCTCGCGTCTATTTGCATTACAGTAATGCTTGAGGCAGGAAGTGTTCTTATGTTAAGTATGTTGAATTATCAACTTATCTCATTCCTAAGCTTTTTTTTCATTTAGCACAGCAGTTTTTCTGACTATATGATTAGTTAATGGTCACATTATTCCAGCTCTCTCTCCAGCCCTTTTCAGCATTGTCGCCAGGAAATTATGTCCCATAGCTTTGTTGATGAAATAGAGTTCATTGTCTGGCCTGGGGTGTTGGTTGACGGCTAAAAAAAAGGACCATCACAGTGCATCATGCAAGATAGTCTCCTTGAAATAAATTCATTGTAAATGGACACAGGGTAACTTGGGGTGCCATTAGCCCAGGCATGAGGAAGAAATGCCCTTTCACCGCATTTTTTTTAACCTTTCAGTCATCTCAATTTATGAAGCCCCGTGGGGGTCCGGGTAAGAATAGGCCCTCAGTAGTGCTTGCTGATCGTATGAGGCGATGATAGGAGGGACCCTGCACTGACCAAGTGGTTCTTTGGGTTCAATTCCCGGTCAGTGCTTGGTTCACTAAGGGATGAGGTACAGCAAAAATGATTGCTAGGTTTTGATCCCCTGCTGTTTGCCCGCCCTCTCACCCTCATCTCATAGATTTGGTACGGCTTAAAACACCCAACACTCACTCACTCACTGTCCCAGTCAGAGTGATGGCCTCGTGATCCCAGCACATGGAGCTGGTACTGCTGATTTGGTCTTGTTCTCTTTGTCCTATCAGAGCAGGTGGGCCCTTCCCTGGTTCTGTGGCTGGATCCGGAGCAAGAGGGCTCATCCCTGGCTCTGTGGCTGGACCTGGAGCAAGTGGGCTCTTCACTGGTTCTGTGGCTTGACCTGGAGCAGGTGGGCTCTGAGCTAGCTGCAGTGCTTGCCCAGGAGCAGCTGGGTTCCTCTCTGGCTCTGGTGTTTGTCTGGGAGCAGGTGGGCTCTGACCTAGCTGCAGTGCTTGCCCAGGAGCAGCTGGGCTCTTCCCTGGCTGTGTTCGTCTGGGAGCGGGTGGGCTCTGAGCCAGCTGCAGTGCTTTCCCGGGAGCAGCTGGGCTCTTCCCTTGCTCTGGTGTTTGTCCTGGAGCAAATGGGCTCTGAGCTAGCTGTGGTGTTTGACTGTGAGTAGGTAGTCTCTTTGCTGGCTTTCGCGATGGGTTGGGAGCAGGTGGGCTGCTCACTGGCTCCTGCACTGGACTGACACGGCCTTGAATTACTGCATTGCTGCACAGAGGTTTCACCAGTGGAGCCACGCTGCCGCGATGTTCTCTGGTCACAGAGGCTCACCGAGTTGGGGATGCTTGCAACTGGAAATAGTAAACCAGCTGCCTTAGCACATCCAGGAGTACTGCATGGGCATGTGCAGACAGTAGGGTCCTCCTCAGCCTGTACAGAGCACTTGTTAGATCGAAGCTCGACTACGGAAGCCAGGTCTTTGGTTCAGCTCGCACAAGCTACATCGGCATACTGAACACTGTCCATCACCAGGGCCTACGGTTGGCCTTGGGTGCATTTAGAACATCACCAGTCCAGAGCCTATATGTTTTGGCCCAAGAACCATCACTCGAAACATCCCCGTGGGGGTCCGGGTAAGAATAGGCCCTCAGTAGCCCCTGCTGATCGTATGAGGCGATGATAGGGGGGACCCTGCACTGACCAAGTGGTTTTGGGGTTTAATTCCCGGTCAGTGCTTGGTTCACTAAGGGATGAGGTACAGCAAAATTGATCGCTGGGTTTTGATCCCCTGCTGTTTGCCCGCCCTGTCACCTTCATCTCATAGATTCGATCACCAAAGACAGAATTCGTCCCAACTGGTTTTCACTGTGAAAATGACCCTGGCTGTCGGTAGGGCGTAAAACACCCAACACTCACTCACTCCCTCACATGCCTGCAGCTAGTTTGGCAGCTGCAAGTTTCTCCACTACCAACATGTAATAATAAAAGTTAATGATTAGCACAGTTTTTAGCCAATTTGAGTGAAAGCATGTGACCTCCTTCCCCGTTTTAGTTGTGTGCACACTTTCAATAGATTGGGACATCTTGAATATTTTAGCTGACAATGACACAGCATGTTGCAGATATGCAATCAATCATTCTGAATACTGATTCCCTTCTTCAATTTTGTTTTTAGTGTGTCAAGATGTAAATAATCGAAATGTTCCGCTATGCCCAAGTCACGTCCCTTGTAGTTAGAGAGGCCTATATTTTTAATCTTTTTCATGTCAAGCAAAGTAAAAATAAATTTTTTTACTCGAACATTTTTCCCATGGGGTTCCTCCGAAGTTGGGGGGGGGGGGGGGGGGGCAATTGCCCATTCCCCCCCCCTCCCTTTAGATCCATCACTAAAGTCAGTAAGCATAGTCTCACCCATTACCTAAGTTTCTCCTTTTCCCTAAAGTTCTCGCCCTGACGCCTTTCAGGAAGATACTTCCTCATGTAGATTGTTTTCTTCTCCGCCTGTTCTATTGTGAACTTACACCTTGATTTCCTTGACAGTAGTAGGGCAACACATTCACGTTTACCTTCTACCTCCTGTGCGCACTCCAGCACCTCAGGTTATTCTTCGCTGGATTGCATGGACTTCTTTGAGATTGCAATAGGTATCAAGAACTAATACTATTAGAAATATTTTAAGAAGTATCAACAGTGTATGGAAAGGAATTCAAGCAGTGGCCTGTTTCATAATATCCGTCATAGCTACGACAATTTGGAGAATCCTTATGATTTTCTTACAACGCTTTGAAAAATGCGTTTCATAAAATTTCTGTCATATGTCAGCTCGAAACCATCATAAGTCAGTCCCAAACCATCGTAATTCACCCTTAACCATCGTAAGTACTACCCAAAACCATCGTAAGGAAAGTCAAACCATCATAACTAAGGGTAAACCTGGTCTTAAGGTTGTGAAACAAATCTTTTCCAAAACCGTCGTAGAGGATTATGAAATGCACCGCAGTAGTATTTAATATCTGTATCTCTGTATTATTACATAGTGAGTACAAAACTGACAGACCAGAAATAAGGGAATTCCCAAATTTCATATTAATTTCTTAGATGGCATAGTATTTCAATCTGTGATTGTTTCAAAAGTTTCCTACCCCCTTCAGATGTTCGTGGCGATCCAAAACTTACCGTTACTCCCCCCCGTGGGGACCCGGGGTGGGGGTTCCTCCGGGAACTCCCTGGGTAGAATAGGTTCCTAGCACCCCCTTTGCTGATCGTATGAGGCGACAAATGGGGCGATTCGTTTGCCGTGAATCGCGACCTGTGTCGGTGGAGGAAGTGATCCTGGTGTCATGAGGACAACTGGAGATGCACTCTTCTTTCTGTCCAACACTGCACTTTGGCCCCTACTTCACCTAGACAGGAGGTTGGAGAAGCCCGATCCAATCAATCGGCTGGTCATGCCAAGCCCTAGGATAGTTCTTTAAACAAAATGGCTTATAACACCTGCCACCTACATGGAGAGCTGGAAAAGCTAGACAGTATGATCAAATATCTACATGTTTAATAAATACCTGATACTGGAACTTCCTAGAAGGCGGTGGCTAGGGCTAATTGAGTAATGCCTGTCGTTGCTTGAGTATACCTCCCTTGTATCCTTGGTGTGTACCCTGCTGGATATCCGCGGCTCTGCACATCCCCTCGTTGGGCTCCATGGTGGGTGAGGAACAAGGGTGATGAAAAAACTGTACTTCACCATGGCTTTTCACTCCCTTTCCCCCAAAAAGAAACTGATGCTGGACTCGGACTTTGACCCTGATACCCCTATCGCACACTGGCCTAAGTTTATTGTACTGAACTCAACCGACCCTTCTGAACGTCTAACTGACTTGTCACCTTTTGCCATCCTTAAAGGCATTAACGGAATAGCTGGTGCTGTCACAGACATAAAGAAATTGAGGACTGGACAAATTCTTGTAGAGTGCTCAAAAAAGGCCCATGCTGACAACCTGCTGTGTGCTAGTACACTGGCAAATGTCAGCATTAAAGCCTCACCTCACAAGTCCCTGAACTCTAGTAAAGGAGTTATCCGCACAAGGGAACTAAGAAATGTTGACGAAGAGGAAATTGCAGATGAACTATCGACACAAGGCGTGACACATGTCAAAAGGATAACGATTAGAAAAGAAGGGAAAGTGACTCCCACAAACACATATATCCTGTCATTCAGCAGACCACATCCACCCAAAAAACTGAAGGTTGGCTATCTCAGCGTTGATGTGGATTTGTTCATCCCAAATCCACTCTGCTGCTTTAGATGCCAGAAATATGGTCACGGCAAAGATTCATGTACCAACGATTTAACTTGTTTGAGATGTGGTCAGAAGGGGCACGACAATGTTGATTGTAAAAACCTGGCAAAATGTGCCAATTGCCAGGGTGCCCATATGGCCATATCAAAAGAATGTCCAGTCTGGCAAAAAGAAAAATCCATCCAGAAAGTAAAGACCGAACAAAACATCAGTTATCCGGCAGCAAGAAGAGCTGTCGAGTCTATGACTCCAGCCCTATCCACTGCATCACAATCATACGCTAACGTGACAAAACCAAAAACAAGAACAATTGAATGTCAGACCGAATGTACGTGGCTCCGGCGTGATCAGCCAGTCAACTGTACTCCTGCCATAGACAAAACCTCAGAAAAGACTGCACAGACTGAAAAACCCACACAAACAGCAAAACCTACACAGACAGAGACACAAACCAGTGTCCCACTGTCTAATAATCCTCAAAGGAAAAAGACTACTTCTCAAACCGCAAAAAAGACCACACCAAGTGACCGCCTGTCAAAGGCAGAGAAATCGATTGTACCCGTCAAAAATAAATTTCGAGATCTCCATGATGTGGATTTGGATGAGGCTGAGACTGAGACTGCTATCAGCCGAAGCCAAAGCCGTTCCCTACGAACAAACACGAGAAGTAAATCTCCTATCCATCCACCGTGATGAGAGGGAGATCCCTCATTCAATGGAATTGTCGAGGTCTTAAAAACAACTTTAATGAATTGAAAATACTCACTGAAAAACATAATCCTCTTGCCTACTGTCTCCAAGAAACACATTTAAAAGAAATTGATAACCTCACCTTTAAAAACTATCACATTTACAATAGCTATGGGCCACAGGGAGAAAGACCCTCTGGTGGCTCCTCTATTCTAATTAGACAGGATATACTTCATAGCCAAATACAATTGAAAACTAATTTCCAAGCAATAGCTATTAGAACAACCTTACATAAAACCATCACTTTGTGTTCAATTTACATCCCACCTCAGTTTAACTTCACATCCACAGAATTGACTAACTTGGCCCGCCAGCTCCCCTCCCCCTACATCATGATGGGGGACTTAAACGGTCACAACCCCCTATGGGGAAGTCATATTCAAGATACCAGAGGCAGGAGGATTGAAAATTTCATAGAAGACCAGGCCCTTTGCATTTTAAACAATGGCTCCAAGACCTACCTACATCCAGGATATGGCACTTATACTGCAATTGACTTATCATTAGTTGAACCTGACCTCCTTTTGGATTTCACTTGGAGAACTATCCCAGATCTCCATGGTGACTGAAAACTGAAGAAAGTACCACCAGTGACAGAGAACCCAAGTGGAAACTAAATAGGGCAGACTGGGAAACCTTCCAGTCTCTGTGCCAGAAGAGGATCACAACAGATACTGTCAATGGGCAGGATGGTCTGGATTTATTCTCAACTACCCTGCTGTCAATTGCAGAGGAGACTATTCCTAAGACCTCGACAATTCCAAAACATCCTAGAAACCCATGGTTTGATGCAAACTGCAAGAAGGCTATAAATGAGAGAAAGAAGGCCGAAAGAAAATTTTACAGAAGACCAACTGCAGACAATCTTAATATATTTAGAGTAAAAAGAGCCCAAGCACGCCGAATTATCAAAGAAGCAAAGAGGACTAGTTGGAGAGAATATGTCTCTGGGATATCCTCAAGAACGTCAATGAGGAAAGTTTGGTCCATGGTGCGCAAAATGAAAGGGAAGGGTGAGGACTCTAGGATCCAGCATCTACAGGACGGAAACAACCTATTAACCACTCCCGTTGAAATAGCTGAAAAACTGGCAGAGACATTTGAACATACCTCCTCCTCCACTCATTGTTTACCTATATTTAAACAAATCAAAACAAAAGCAGAAAGACAATCTCTTGATTTCCGGACAAATAATTCAGAAAGATACAATAGTGTTTTCACAATGGAAGAATTAAAAATTTCCTTACATAAATCTCACAACACAGCAGTTGGTCCTGACAAAATTCACTATGAACTATTAAAACATCTACCAGAGTCAGTCCTTGAAATCCTTTTGGAGCTTTTCAACTATGCTTGGAAACATGGTCACCTCCCAGAAACATGGAAGGAGGCTATTGTCATTCCCATTCCAAAACAGGGAAAAGACCATAAGTATTCCACCAATTATCGGCCAATAGCCTTAACCAGCTGTGTCTGCAAGACAATGGAAAGAATGGTTAATGCTCGCCTTGTCTGGGTCCTGGAGTCTGGAAATTTAATTTCTGACTCTCAGAGTGGCTTCAGGAGAGGGAGAAGCACTCTCGACCACTTGGTTAGTTTGGAAACATACATTAGAAATGCATTCATTAAAAAAGAGCATGTTGTAGCTGTGTTTTTTGATCTTGAGAAGGCCTACGACACCACATGGAAACATGGTATAATGAAAGATCTGCATGACATGGGCTTCCGTGGCAGGCTGCCTATATTTATTTCAACTTTTCTTTCTAATCGACACTTTAGAGTAAGGCTGAATACTACCCTCTCAGATATCCACCATCAGGAGATGGGTGTCCCACAAGGGAGCATCCTGTCTGTCACCCTTTTTAATATAAAGATAAATAGCATTGTTAAGTCTATCAACAAGGAAGTGGCTTGTAGCCTTTATGTAGATGACTTCCTTTTGTGCTATAGAGGTAAAAACATGCATACCATCGAAAGACAACTACAACTTAGTTTAAATAAAGTATATAAATGGTCTGTAGAGAATGGCTTTAAATTCTCCAAAACAAAAACAGTCGCTGTCCACTTCTGCCAACTGAGGACCCCTCACCATGATCCTGACCTGAAACTAAATGGAGATCCCGTTAAAGTCGTTGAGGAAACTAAGTTTTTGGGACTAATATTTGACAAAAGACTATCATTTTTGCCACACATTAAGACACTCAAGACAAAATGCCTCAGAGCTTTAGACCTCATTAAAGTACTATCAAACACCAAATGGGGTGCAGACAGATACATACTCTTGAGACTTTACAGAGCCCTCGTTAGGTCAAAACTTGACTATGGCAGCCAGGTTTACGGATCAGCCTGCAAGTCATACATACGGTTGTTGGACACAGTCCACCACCAAGGACTGAGGTTAGCATTGGGAGCATTTCAAACATCACCAGCCCAGAGCCTTTATGTGGAGAGCAAAGAACCATCATTGGAATACAGACGCCTGAAACTAGACCTGCAATTTGCAATTAAATTAAAGCCCAACACCAGAAATCCAGCACATCACCACGTATTCGACCCTCAGTATGAAGAAATGTATCACACGAGACCTAATTTCAATAGACCTTTTGGATTTAGGATCAAAAATCATCTACAGGGCATTGACATCGACCTGAGTTTGCTCACTCATACCCACTTTTCATCTATCCCTCCCTGGCGATTGACAACACCCAACATCAACATGTCTTTAACCAAATTTAGAAAATCTGACACAAACTCTCTGATCTACAAGAGGGAATTCTTGGCAGTACGGGACAAGTTTCCACTTCATGTTCCTCTTTACACTGATGGCTCAAAGGAAGGAAAAACTGCTGCTGCTGCTGCCGTAGGCTGTGGCAAACAGGTTCCAATGCGTCTCCCAGACCACAGTTCAATTTTCACAGCAGAGGCATGTGCAATTATGATTGCCCTAAAGATCATTGAAATTTTAGACCATAAAAACTGTATCATCTTTAGTGATTCTAAATCATGTCTAGAAGCGTTGAGACATCTTGGGACTGACCATCCTGTCCTGTTAAAAATCCTGGGTAAGTTGAATACCTTAGAAAGGTCTGGCATAGATGTTAGATTTTGCTGGGTACCGGGTCACGTTGGCCTGCCTGGCAATGAGACTGCAGACCAAACTGCTAAAAATGGACTCAAAGGAAATGTACAACGTTGCCCAATGCCACACACTGATCTCAAGCCACTTGTAAGGGAGTACGTCAATTCCCTCTGGCAAGCAGAATGGGACACATACCTAGAAAATAAACTACATTCAATTTTCCCTAACATCACTGATGTAAAACTTCCTCAACTGCAGAAGAGAAAAGACCAAACTGTCTACTCACGTTGTCGCATTGGTCACTCAAGACTGACACACAGCTACCTTCTGAAAGGTGAACCACCACCAGACTGCATTATTTGCAACAAACCCCTCACTATGAAGCACTTGTTGATAGAATGTGTTGATTTTAATCTCCAGCGACAAAGGCATTTTCAAGCAACCACCTTACAAAACCTTTTTAAAAGCGTACCTCCAAGTATCATACTTGACTTCTTAAAATCAGCCGGATTATATACACTACTATGAACCTCTTTTCTTTAATATCCACTTAGTCAAACCTACAATACTTGTCTATTTCCAAATTCATTCATTTGATGTTGTGTCACCAACTATAATTACAGCATAAACATGTTTTCGCCATGAATATGGCCTTTGTTGCCGACATGGCGTAAAACCCCCAACACTCACTCACTCTTACCGTTACTCCCACTTGATTTCTTGGGGTTTCGCCCCCTGTGGGGTTCCCGGTAAGAATAGGCCCCCAGTAGCCCCTGCTGATTGTAAGAAGCGATGATGGGGGAGACCCAGCACTGACCAAGTGGTTCTTTGGGTTCAATTCCCGGTTGGTGCGGTGGCGGGTTTCTCCTAAACCATATCATATATTCGGTCACCGCCCTTGTGGCGTAAAATAAGCTGAAAAGTATAACCTTGTGCAGTCTGGAAAGAACCCATAAGGGTTGGCCGGACGTTAAACTACCACAACAAACAAACAAACCCGGTTGGTGCTGTGGTTCACTAAGGGATGGGATACAGCAAAAATGATTTCCACGTTTTGATCCCCTGCTGTTTGCCCATCACCTTCATCTCACAAATTCAATCACCAAAGACAGAATTCGTCCCAACTGGTTTTCGCTGTGAAAATGAACCTGACTGTCGATACAGCGTAAAACACCTAACACTCACTAGTTGCTGATTCACTCTGACTTGTTTCCTCACTCCGGCAGCTTCTGGAATTTCCTGCATGTTTTCGATATAGTGCAGGGGAGTCACTGAACGCTCCCGTGTCTAACCAAGGATGAATTAACATCCTACTGTGGTACCGTCTAGTCAGCGTACATATTGGGCTGCTGGGTCACAAGGGGCACTCCTAATAAATTAGAGCCTATTGGGAGTGCACCTTCCAGTAAGTGGTATGTATGTGGTACGGGGCCGACAGACCCCACCTAGCTCCTAGGGGTGTTGTGCTTCACCCAGGAGTGAACAGGCAAGGCCAGTGAAAACGGTCAAAGTTCAGTGTGGGTTGGCAGATTCACCTGGATCAGATACCCGACCATTGGATTTTGTGGGATTAGTTGAGCCATGCTCTCTGTGATCAGAATAGGAATTCGTCCCAACTGGTTTTCACCGTGAAAATGACCCTTGCTGTCAGTACGGCGTAAAACACCCAACACTCACTCACTCACTCTTCTAAATCATATTTTTTGTATGGTGTCTGGATCTTGTCATAGATACGATCACCTGTAAGCTGAAAAGTGTTACCTTGTGTAGTCTAAACTACCCCAATAAACAAACCTCACTTTCCTGACCTAAAACGGCCCAAATATTGTTTAGTCAATGTGTCCATGGAAAATATACTATTTTGAAAAGTGTACAAGTACCAAAATGCTGCATTTCTGTGAAATTGTCTCATTCAATGTAATGGTGAATGTACTGTTGCCCAATCATTGCCTTTCAGTAGAATTTAGAAAGAACTATTCAAATTGAAATATTGAACTTTTTTCAGTTTTCATGAAAGGGAAAACAGTGCTTTTCAAGAGTAGTTCAATAGTCAGACATGTCCAACTTCTATACAAAAATTACCATTACCACAAAATTGATCTTCAGTCTCAAATTTGATGGTTTTCCATGAATGATAATAAAATTATACTTTTTAATCTGACTCTACTGAATGCTCAAATTACCTTCTTCAAACTTGGTGCGGCACCCTCTTTTTCTTGGCTTTTCGAGCCTTTCCTTGTTGGGCAGGTGTTGGTGGAGCATTGTCTGATTTGGTCTGACCTTGTCCCCGTCCGGGTTCAGGTAAGAATAGGCCCTCAGTAGCCCCTGCTGATCGTACTAGGCGACAATATGGGGACCCTGCACTGACCAAGTGGTTCTTTGGGTTCAATTCCCAGCCAGTGCTTGGTTTACTAAGGGATGAGGTACAGCAAAAATGATTTCTAGGTTTTGATCCCCTGCTGTTTGCCCGCCCTGTCACCTTCATCTCATAGATTCGATCACCAAAGACAGAATTCGTCCCAACTGGTTTTCTCCGTGAAAATTACCCTGGCTGTGGGTACAGCGTGAAACGCTCAACACTCATTCGCTAATTTTATTTTGAAAAATAAATTCTAATAATTTAAAGTGAACTGAAAACTAACATGGCCTGTAAAAAATTAAAATCTATATGGAGTAAACAGGCTAGGGTTATTCCCACCATTTCCGACATGGTTCATTGAAATTCTGGGCTCTGTAGAGTAGAGGAGCTAGTTTTCGCACATTAAAACCCAGAAATAACCTTTTAAAAAAATATCTAGAGAATCACAATGTTTTACTGGATTAGCAAAGTTATTCCTACCCTTTTATTTAAGTTTGTTTTATATACTACAGGTGTTTTATAATATGGGGAAAATAACGTAGGTCATGCGTTGATAGTATTTACAGTCCCTCCTGTTTCCAGTGCTGGGTCCCACTGCTACAAATAGGCACCTCATTTCATACATTCCGTCACCGCCCCTGTGGCGTAAAACTAGCTGAAGGGCTTTACCTTGTCCAGTCTGGTTAAAGAACCCTGAAGGGTTGGCCGGACGTTAAACTAATCCCACAAACAAACAAACAAACAAATCCAGTGCTGGATATCAGTAAATATGAACGTTGTTTGTCTTTGTAAGGTATCTGGACTTGTCCCACTTGATTTTTAGGTCTTTAAATGATTATTTGGCAGATAACGTAGGTAACGTATTATAGGTTTCCTCTATTTTCTTGTGATTAAAAATACAGTCTGTTGATCCCACCCTCCCCACTGCAGATCCCTGTGTTACCAAACCTCACAATATCCCCTCAGAGTTGCCATGTTGGTATCAGAGAGGGTGAATGCGCGCCTGGATTTTCTGGTGGGGGTAGGATCACAGATCTTGAATAGAATGTCCCCTCCTACCACCCATAACATGTCAGCTTCAGCAGGCCACTGGTATTTGCCCTTGTTTCTTTGGCATTCTGCCATAAATGTAATTTGGAACCCCCCCCCCTTTTCCATTCATAGAACTCCAAATATTTGGCAACCACGTAGTCTCCTACTGTGTAGTCCAACTTCTCAGGCTGCTCGGCCTCCACGGGCTGCTCGGCCAGCACAACCTCCTGGTGGTGCTCAGCCTCCTGTAGGATGTCTGCCAGGTTGGGTATTTCTCCTCCTTCGTAGTGAAGTTCCTCCCCGCCTGGGCATGCTGGGTGGAAGTTGCCATACGACCAGCAACAGTCCTAGTAGCACGACATCTGACTCATATACATGCGGCCATCCTTCAGGATGGTGGAGTGTAATTTCATCTTACCATAGATACGCATGCGCCCCATCTTCTCCATCTCCGTCATCGCAGTCTTCACGGCCTGGCTATCCACCAAAAGGTAGGTCTTCTTCGACAGGTGTTGCCTGAACCCCCAAGCATACATATCACTAGGAGCTGCCCCTTCTTCGTCGCCAATTCAGAAGCCCGTTTCACGGCCCACTTTCTAATTAATCACAGGTTGCTGCAACTCCAAAAAGCTGGGCATGGCGGTTGGCAAGCTAAAATATTGTTGCATTACGATACTGGCTGGACGGACTGTCTGAGAGGTAGTGCAGGCAGCTTATGTGTGACATGTTGTTTCGGATCCAGGCGATGAGAGCCTTTATGAAGGCAAACACAGTGCTCACCTTACGAGATGTCTTGTCTGACAAAACCACATTGGTCATGATGAATTCTGCGAAAGTGCATGACTACTGGATGCACTGTCACCTGGACTTTTGAGTAGAACGCCGACAACACTTCACGCTTGAAATTGTAGACGTAATTCTGCACAAATTCGATCTGCACTGTGGCCTCAGATGGTAGTAGTGCCACTTTCAACTTCCGGAAGTTCAAGTACTGAGTGAGGACGCGCTCTTGATGTTCTCTGAAAGCGTCCATTTCAGCCATGAACTTCTCCTTAAACTCGTCCCTCATCTCCTCAACTTCCAACAGGGTCGTCCTCCTGACGTCCTTTCCGTTTAGTTTCTTGATGACCTGGAGCCTTTTTGTGTGGGTACTTGAAATTCTATTGCTGGGTCAGAACAGCAATCTTCTCATTCAATATATATTTCTGGAGTTTTTCGCCGTCAACTTTCAGGCAGACAGGTAGGGTTCTTCTTTTACGCTGAGTTTCCTCCTTCTTTGTTGTCTTCTTTTGACTGATATGCAGCAACCTTGAGAGAAGATGGTCCAGTATTTGGCTGCTACTGTCATGCAGACTCTCTGCTCCAGCCCACTGTGCGCCCACATATCTTTTAGGAGAGCCTCGTGCAGTACCAGTGTATGGTACAGGCGCTTGCGCGCACCAGTCGCTCTCGGAGGCGACAAATGAGCCTCACGCAGAAGCTTTTTTGCCTGCTTGACCGGCATTGAAACATGACTTGTGACCTCTGGTGCCCTGCCCTTTTCTGCACTTTTGCGACTCATCTACAAACTATCCTACAACATCAGCCTAACAATCCCATAATCAGAGATATCCAGGAAATTCACACCAACTTGAAATCGGTTGGAAAAGAAGTGCTTTTCTGTTGGCTACCTAGCCATATTGGAATCTCTGGTAATGAAAAGGCAGACCAAGCAGCCAAAGGGGCCTTGGCTCTAGACCCTGAGGTTGCTCGAATCCCACACACAGACTTGCTGCCACTAAGCAAAACACATTTGCAATCTAATTGGCAAAGCGACTTGAACAAACAGGAGAACAATCTTCTACACTCTGTCCAACCCAAATTAGAATAGAAAAGTGACAAAAGCAAAAGAGAGTGCCTGACAAGGTCAGAACAGGTGAAACTGGCCCTTCTTCGGATGGGCCACACCAGGCTGACACATGAACACCTGTTGAAAGGTGAAGGTGCTCCTATTTGTCAACAGTGTAACACCAAACTAACGGTGGAGCACATCATATTGAAGTGTAAGAAGACGGATGATAGTCGCAAGCGGCATCTCCAATACAGAACATCGATGAAGGACGTGTTTAACAACAACGGAAGTAAAAAGATCCTGCAATTCCTTTGAGAATGCCAACTGATAGATAAAATCTAAGAAAGGATCCAGGGGCCACCCTGTGCTCCCGACAGGGTCATCAAAGGCCGGGTGTGTGGTGTCCTTTCTATGGGACATTGCACACTAAAGACCCCTTGCCACTCTTTGCAACGAGTAGGGTATTGCACCCGGTGGCGGGTTTCTCCTAAACCATATCATATATTCGGTCACTGCCCTTGTGGCGTAAAATAAGCTGAAAAGTATTACATTGTGCAGTCTGGAAAGAACCCGTAAGGGTTGGCCGGACGTTAAACTACCCCAACAAACAAACAAACAAACGAACGTCCATCACACCCACAAAATTATAGTGATACAAAGTTTCTACATCGTTCCTACATCCCCTTCCTCTGGTACAAACTCTGGGTCATTTGGATCACTCGGCAAGACAGAAAAATCAAAGACTTTGGCAACTCGCCCAGTTCTCTGCATAATCAACTTGTACTACACATGATCTGTTTCTTCTGGTGAGGGAAGCGTCCTTACGGCCAAACTGGGTGGTCACATGAGCGCTATCAGCTCTCTGTTAGTTCCTAAATGAAACACCAGGTGTCACTCAGGAGGACGGGTGCCACTTGCCCGGACATAAAGAGTTTCCCGCTCACTGCTGGAGAGACAAAGGCAGTACGGGCTATCCTATGTGCTGGCCACTTATGGACGTTGGGGGGGTAAATAACTGTCATATTCAATATAGTTAAATATATGGATTAAGAACAGGGGGGGTGAAACAATTTTTCAGTGTCCAGGCGAATCTTAAGGGTAGTTTTCCATAAAATTACTCATGACCTGAGGAATTCTAATTATTTTTTTTTAACATAACGCATGCGACCCAGCTCTAACTTTTAGTGACATTTTTTAACCCAACTGCCTTACAGGTATTTAGGAGGGGAAAAAAATATGGACCAACACATATCTAGTGCTTTTTTCTCAAAATTTTCTCAAATATTTTTCTCTAAATTTTATCAAATATATTGATCCAGTCTGGAAAGAACCCATAAGGGTTGGCCGGACGTTAAACTACTCCACAAAGAAACAAATATTGATTTCATGGTTTTTTTTCGTGAAATTTGGGTCACAAATGGCCTGTTTTAGGGCCCTGGAGGCCAAAAAATCAATATTTCACCAGTAAAACCCATATGTAACATGAAGATCTCATCGAACCTGACAATTTGGGCCCAAAAAAGTGGGAGAAAAAATTAATATCCTAAGGCTAGGGGCTGGAATACCTCCAAATTTTCTATCTGCACACCTTCTGTGATTTGTGACCATCCACATTACAATCTGATAACTCACATTTTAATTTATGTAATAAAGTGCTTAAATCCATAGAATCAAACGCTTTAGAATGATTGACATAGATTGAGCTTGTGATTAACATTAGTTACTTATTATTAATTTTTATCTTTATTTTTTTATTTTTTTATTCAACAAGTCATCCTCAGGGTAACCCCCTGGTCTTCCAGATGAAACATGGCAGTGTATATACAATTTAAGTGGAATAATAATAGAAAATATCATGAGCTTACGATAGCAACAATAAACATTGTTGAAAAGAAAAGGAAAAGGAAATAACATGGAAATTACAAGTACAATACGAACATCAATAGAACAAGGTAATTATAACAATATCATATCATATCAAGATAACATATACAATTACATTTAGGTTACAAAAGTTTTTCATAAGCCCGATACAATTTATTAAGTTCGATCTTAAATTCTCCAATATTTACACTCCCCGTCACTTTTCTTGGCAATTTTTCCCATAGTTTTACCCCCTGATAATACGGACTTCTTTGATATTTACAAGTTTGCCTATTATGTACCTTGAGAACAAATTTATTTTGTTGCCTTGTATTTATACCAGTAACATGTCTGAGTTCCAAATTAGATTTTTCATGATACATCAAAGCCAATAACTGTTCTCCGTAGTTGAACCTGATCTCCTTTTGTATTTCACTTGGAGAACTATCCCAGATCTCCATGGAAGTGACCACTTCCCAATAATCCTGAAAATGGAAGAAAGTACCACCAGTGACAGAGAACCCAAGTGGAAACTCAACAGGGCAGACTGGGAAACCTTCCAGTCTCTCTGCCAGAAGAGGATCACAACAGATATTGTCAATGGGCAGGATGGTCTGGATTTATTTTCAACTACCCTGCTGTCAATTGCAGAGGAGACTATTCCTAAGACCTCAACAATTCCAAAACATCCTAGAAACCCATGGTTTGATGCAAACTGCAAGAAGGCTGTAAATGAGAGAAAGAAGGCCGAAAGAAAATTTTACAGAAGACAAACTGCAGACAATCTTAATATATTTAGAGTAAAAAGAGCCCAAGCACATCGAATTATCAAAGAAGCAAAGAGGACTAGTTGGAGAGAATGTCTCAGGGATATCCTCAAGGAAGCCAATGAGGAAAGTTTGGTCCATGGTGCGCAAAATGAAAGGGAAGGGGGAGGACTCTAGGATCCAGCATCTACAGGACGGAAACAACCTACTAACCACTCCCGTTGAAATAGCTGAAAAACTGGCAGAGACATTTGAACATACCTCCTCCTCCACTCATTGTTTACCTAGATTTAAACAAATCAAAACAAAAACAGGAAGACAATCTCTTGATTTCCGGACAAATAATTCAGAAAGATACAATAGTGTTTTCACAATGGAAGAACTAAAAATTTCCTTACATAAATCTCACAACACTGCAGTTGGTCCTGACAAAATTCACTATGGACTATTAAAACATCTACCAGACTCAGTCCTTGAAATCCTTTTGGAGCTTTTCAACTATGCTTGGAAACATGGTCACCTCCCAGAAACATGGAAAGAGGCTATTGTCATTCCCATTCCAAAACAGGGAAAAGACCATAAGTATTCCACCAATTATCGGCCAACAGCCTTAACCAGCTGTGTCTGCAAGACAATGGAAAGAATTTCTGACTCCTAGAGTGGCTTCAGGAGGGGGAGGAGCACACTTGACCACTTGGTTAGTTTGGAAACGTACATTAGAAATGCATTCATTAAAAAAGAGCATGTCATTGCTGTGTTTTTTGATCTTGAGAAGGCCTACGACACCACATGGAAACATGGTATTATGAAAGATTTGCATGACATGGGCTTCCGAGGCAGGCTGCCTATATTTATTTCAACTTTTCTTTCTAATCGACACTTTAGAATAAGGTTGAATACTACCCTCTCAGAGAATTGGGTGTCTCATTTTCCCAACACTGCACTTTGGCTCCTACTTCATCTAGACGGGAGGTTGGAAGCTGGCCCAGTCCAATCAATCAGCTGGTCGTGACATGCCCTAGGATATCTTGTATCACATAATGGCGCATAACAACTGCCAATGCAAACGTTTCAGAAACATTAGTTCCAACATCAACTTCACCTTGTAAAATGTAATGGCATATGACACCCGCCAGTAAGATCATCCTTCAAAGACTAGATCTAACATCAACTGCTAACACAAAAACATCCTAGAAGGCTACGGCCAGGGCTAATCGAGTGGTGTCCTGCATTGCTTGAGTATACCATCCTCGTATCACTGGTGCGCATCCGCTGGATATCCGCGGCTCTGTGCAACCCTTTGTTGGGCTCCGAGGCGGGTGGTGAGCGAGGATGATGAACATACGGCCCTACCATGAACTTTAACTCCCCCAAAACCCCCAAAAAACGATTGATTATTGACTCAGACTCGGATTCGGAAATTATCGATTGGCCAAAGTAAGTTGTCGCCATTCGCGATACTCAAGGGAATCAACGGAATTGCAGGTGCTGTAAATGACATCAAGAAATTACGGTCTGGACAAATTCTGGTCGAATGTGGGAAGAAGGCACATGCCGACAATTTGTTACGCGCAACCATGCTGGCAAACGTCGGCATGAAGGCCTCGCCTCACAGAACTCTAAACTCCAGTAAAGGGGTAATTCGTACCAGAGAGCTAAGTGATATCGATGAGGCTGAGATTGCCGAGGAGCTCTCACCTCAAGGAGTAACTCGTGTAAGAAGAATATCCATAAAGAAGGAGGGTAGGGTCATTCCTACCAACACATACATAGTTACCTTCAACAGACCGACAGCACCTGCAAGTCTGAATGTAAAGGTGGACCTTTATGTTCCTAACCCACTCCGCTGTTTCAAATGTCAGAAATACGGCCACGGAAAAGACTCCTGTTTCAATGATCTTGTGTGCTTCAGATGCGGCCAGAAAGGGCATGACAATACCAACTGTCAAAATCCGGCAAAATGTGCCAATTGCCAGGAAGCCCATATGGCTATATCTAAAGAATGCCCAGTTTGGAAATAAGAAAAACAAATCCAAAAGATCAAAGCAGAACGAAACATCAGCTATCCTGAGGCAAGAAGGACTGTCGAGGCTGCGACTCAGTCACTCGCGGTCTTGTGCTGAAGCAGCGCAACGATCAACAAGAACAGTTGAGTGTAAGACGGAGTGTACATGGCTCAATCGTGATGAGCCAACCACCTTCACATCTGAAATGACAACTAAAGTTCAGAGGCCAACTCAAACAGAAGAACAGCGACAACTAGAAAAACCGGAAAAGTCTGGAGAACAGAAGAACCCAGTCTCTCAGAGACAAAAGGCCAGTGGGGAGCCTTCAAAAAAGCCCATGACATCCCCTCGCCTAACCAAGGCGAAGAAGCTATCCATCCCCAACAACAACAGATTCAGTAGTCTTACTGACGTGGAGATGGAAGATATGGCTGACATCGATCGTGACATCCGTCATGATCGCAGCCGCTCCCCTAAGAATAAAAGTGGGAAGAGATCCCCTGTCCATCCACCGTGATGCCAGGGGACATTCAATGGAACTGCCGAGGTTTTCGAGCCAACTTTAATGAACTTAAAATACTAACGGAAAGATACAATCCTCTTGCCTTTTGCCTACAGGAAACCTATCTTAAAGCTACAGATAACCCTACTTTAAAAAACTACAGTGTTTACAATAATTATGGTCCAGATAGAGACCGACCATCTGGGGGCACTTCTATCCTCATCAGAGAAGATCTTCTACACAGTCCTGTCCCCCTAAACACCAATTTACAGGCAACTGCAATAAGAGTAACCCTTCACAGACCCCTTACTCTCTGTACCATATAGGCCTGTGGGGGTCCGGGTAAGAATAGGCCCTCAGTAGCCCCTGCTGATCGTAAGAGGCGACGATAGGGGGGACCCTGCACTGACCAAGTGGTTTTTGGGTTCAATTCCCGGTCAGTGCTTGGTTCATTAAAGGATGAGGTACAGCAAAAAAGATCACTGGGTTTTGATCCCCTGCTGTTTGCCCGCCCTGTCACCTTCATCTCATAGATTCGATCACCAAAGACAGAATTTGTCTCAACTGGTTTTCGCCGTGAAAATGACCCTGGCTGTCAGTACGGCGTAAAACACCCAGCACTCACTCACTCTGTACCATATATTTACCACCTCAATTAAACTTTAGAACTCTAGATCTAATAAATTTGGTGAATCAGCTTCCATCCCCTTACATCATCCTGGGTGATTTCAATGGCCATAACCCCTCATGGGGGAATAACTCTACAGATGCAAAGGGCAAGAGGATTGAAGATTTCATAGAAGATCAAGCACTATGCCTACTAAATGATGGTTCCAAAACCTATTTACATCCTGGTTACGGAACGTATTCTGCAATTGATCTAACCATCATGGAACCTAATCTTTGCTCAATTTCTCTTGGAAAGTCCTGCCTGACCTTCATGGAAGTGACCACTTCCCTATACGGCTACAACTCGATGACCCTAATGTAGGGGAGAAGGAACCCAGATGGAAGCTCAACAAAGCAGATTGGGAAACCTTCCAAAGGCTTAGCCAAGAGGGAATTGACAAAGATATAACTCAAGATCAAGCAGGCATGGAAATTTTCTCTGCCACACTGCTCTCAATTGCAGAAAAAACTGTGCCAAAAACCTCGACAGTTCTCAAATGCCCAAGAAATCCATGGTTTAGCAGCGATTGCAGAAAGGCTATTGCAGAAAGGAAAAGGACTGAAAAAAGATTTTGCCACAGACCAAGTGCAGAGAACCTACAACTCTTCAAAATTAAAAGAGCTAAAGCGCGACAAATCATCAATGCTGCTAAAAGGCAGAGCTGGAAGGAATATGTCTCAGGAATTTCGACCAGGACCCCTATGAAAAAAGTGTGGTCCATGCTCAGGAAAATGAAGGGAAAAGGTGAGGACTCTAGGGTCCAACACCTCCAGGTGGGCACAAACTTGATAACATCAACTGACATAGCTGAGGAACTGGCGGAAACCTTTGAGCATAATTCCTCTTCAGCGAACTGTCTTGACATATTTAAACAACATAAATCTAAAGAAGAAAACAAACCTCTTCATTTCCGGTCTAATAACACAGAAAAATACAACTCTCCTTTTACCATGGAAGAACTAACTATTTCACTTAAACGCTCACACAGCACTGCAGTTGGCCCTGACAAAATCCATTATGACTTCTTGAAGCACCTGCCAAGAACAGTCCTGGAGGTGCTTTTGGGACTCTTCAACAAGATATGGGAAACTGGTGATATTCCTGGCTCGTGGCAAGAAGCCACAGTCATTCCCATCCCGAAACCGGGCAAAGACCACAAAAACGCATCAAACTATAGGCCCATAGCTTTGGCTAACTGCCTCTGTAAAACCATGGAGACAATGGTAAATCCTCGCCTCGTCTGGCTGCTGGAGTCGGAACATCTATTTTCAGATTTCCAGAGTGGCTTCAGACGGGGTAGGAGCACTCTTGACCATCTGATCAGTTTAGAATCTTTTGTCAGAGAGGCTTTCCTGCAAAGAGAACACGCAGTAGCAGTTTTTTTCGATCTTGAAAAGGCTTATGATACAGCATGGAAACATGGTATTATGAAAGACCTTCATGCCATGGGTCTCCGGGGTCGACTACCCATTTTCATTCAAAGTTTTTTGACAAATAGACACTTCAAGGTCCGGTTGAATACTACATATTCCACTCTCCATCCACAGGAGATGGGTGTCCCACAAGGCAGCATTCTCTCTGTAACTCTGTTTAACATCAAAATCGACAGTATCACTAAAGCAATAAAAGAAAACATTGCTTGCAGCTTATATGTGGATGACTTTCTCATGTGCTACAGAGGCAGAAACATGCATAGCGTAGAAAGGCAATTACAACTTAGCCTAAATCAAGTCTTCAGATGGTCTGTAGAAAATGGTTTCAAATTCTCTAAAACAAAAACAGTCGCTGTTCATTTCTGCCAGTGGAGGACTCCTCACCTTGACCCTGAGTTGAGGTTAGATGGAGACCTCATCCAAATAGTGGAACAAACCAAATTTTTAGGCCTCACTTTCGACAAGAAGTTATCTTTTCTACCTCACATTAAGTCTCTCAAGTCAAGGTGTCTGAAAGCATTAGATGTAATAAAAGTGCTTTCCAACACAAAGTGAGGAGCAGATAGCGCAATATTGCTCAAACTATACAGAGCACTTATCAGATCCAAACTGGATTATGGAAGCCAAGTCTATGGTTCAGCCCGAAAAAGTTACATCCAACTGCTAGACACTATCCACCACCAAGGCCTTAGGCTAGCACTCGGTGCATTTAGAACATCGCCAGTACAGAGCTTATATGTTTTAGCCCAAGAACCATCCTTAGAAAAACGAAGACTGAAACTGGCTCTGCAATTTGCACTCAAGCTGAAAGCAAATCCATCAAATCCAGCTTATATATACGTTTTTCACCACCGCTATGAAGACCTTTATGAAACAAGACCTACTCTTATTAGGCCTTTTGGGCTCAGGATTAAGCCGTACCTTGAAGAACCAGACATAGACCTTGCACTACTGGCTCCAACCCATGTCACACCTATTCCACCCTGGAAAATAAGAAGACCGAATATCAATCTTTCTCTGGCAGAGATGAAAAAGTCAGACACATCTCCACTTACATACAAAGCACGCCTCCTCACCATCAAGGAAAAATTTCCATTCCATGTGCCATGCTATACAGATGGATCCAAAGAGGGCGAAACGACAGCAGCTGCAGCTATAGGCTGTGGCAGGAGGATTACAGTGCGACTCCCTGACCACAGCTCAATCTTCACGGCAGAGGCATGTGGCCTCTTCATTGCACTGAAGCTCATAGAAACATCTGAACATGAGAATGCCATTATCTTCAGTGATTCAAAATCATGCCTAGAAGCGTTGAACCATCTGCAAACAGACCATCCATTACTCATCAAGATCATGGTAAAGTTGTGTGCCCTTGAAACTACAGGTCATGACATCCAGTTTTTTTGGATACCAGGTCATATAGGATTAGCGGGAAATGATACTGCTGATCAAACTGCCAAAATGGGTCTCCGAGGGAATGTCCAACAATGTCCTATCCCACACACTGACCTAAGACCCCTCGTCAAGAACTATATCAACTACAAATGGCAGGTGGAATAGGATGAACATCCCACCAACAAATTACATGCTATATTTCCATTCTTAAAAGATGCAAAACCCCCTATTCTCAAACATAGAAATGACCAAACTGTATTCACCACAGTTAAGCACCTTTTGCTAGACTGCATTGATTTTGATGCCACAAGACAAAGATTTTATCATGCAGCCAGTCTACAGAACCTTTTAAAGAATGTCACCCCTGAAAAAATTCTTGGATTCCTTAAGTCAGCTGGTCTATACAACCAATTTTGATTTTCTCAACTCAACTTTTACCTATATTATATAGAACTCTCTCCCTACCTTCTAGTATTTAATTACCTTTTTTCGCCATGAATATGGCCCCGGTTGCCGACATGGCGTTAAACTTCCATTACTCACTCACTCTACTACCCTCTCAGATATCCACCATCAGGAGATGGGTGTTCCACAAGGGGCCCCCCCGTGGGGATCCGGGGTGGGGGTTCCTTAGGGAGCCTCCTGGGAAGAATGTGTCCTCAGCAGCCCCTTGCTGTTCGTAGGAGGCGACAAATGGGGAGACCAGACTCAATAGCCCAGCTAGTAGAGTGCCCACTTTGAGTCTGGGAGGTCTTGGGATTTATCCCTGGCCGAGTCACACCAAAGACTTTAACAATGGTAGTGGTCACTGCTTGCCTGGCACTCGGTATAAAGTAAGAACCACGAAACATAACTGGTCAGCCTGGTGTCAGTATAATGTGACTGGGTGGGGTATTGTGTGGGCCTATGACATGATATCTCAGTGTGGCAGCACTATAAAGAGGGCATTGGGTCCCACTGCTACAAATAGGCACCTCATTTCATATTCGGTCACCGCCCCTGTGGCGTAAAACTAGCTGAAATGCTTTACCTTGTGCAGTCTGGTAAAAGAACCCTGAAGGGTTGGCCGGACGTTAAACTAATCCCACAAACAAACAAAGTTCCACAAGGGAGCATGCTGTCTGTCACCCTTTTTAATATAAAGATAAATAGCATTGTTAAGTCTATCAACAAGGAAGTGGCTTGTAGCCTATATGTAGATGACTTCCTTTTGTGCTATAGAGGTAAAAATATGCATACCATCGAAAGACAGCTACAACTTAGCTTAAATAAAGTATATAAATGGTCTGTAAAGAATGGCTTTAAATTCTCCAAAACAAAAACAGTCGCTGTCCTCTTCTGCCAACTGAGGACCCCTCACCTTGATCCTGACCTGAAACTAAATGGAGATCCCATTAAAGTCGTTGAAGAAACTAAGTTTTTGGGACTAATATTTGACAAAAGATCTTTTTTGCCACACATTAAGACACTCAAGACAAAATGCCTCAGAGCTTTAGACCTCATCAAAGTACTATCAAACACCAAATAGGGTGCAGACAGATACATACTCTTGAGACTTTACAGAGCCCTCGTTAGGTCAAAACTTGACTATGGCAGCCAGGTTTACGGATCAGCCTGCAAGTCATACATACGGTTGTTGACGCCTGAAACTAGATCTGCAATTTGTACTTAAACTAAAGCCCAACACCAGAATATGTCTTGGCGCTTTCAGAACATCACCAGCCAAAAGCCTATACGTGGAGGGCAATGTTCCACCTTTACATTTAAGGAGGGAAAAATTGTCCTTACAATATGCAATAAAGGTCAAAGCTGACAAGAGAAACCCAACACATGATACCATATTCCGCACACATAACAGCGAGTTGTTCTGGGTAAATCCAAGGGTGGCCAAACCATTCTCTACCTCTGCTAAATCTGTGATCAGAGAAGCAGAGATACCTTTGAACATCATCAGAGAAATAAGACCACCCAAGGACCCACCATGGTCCCAGAGTAAACCTGTGGTCATCCTGGAACTATGCAATAACAAGAAGAACGAAACCAACCCCTCTGCTTTCAGGAACGAATATGGAGCCCTGAAAGACCAATACAGTGATCATTTCCCCATCTTCACTGATGGCTCCAAGGAAGGAAATAGAGTGGGTTATGCAGTACATACAGAATATGGGGACCTGACGGGTGCCCTTCACGGCCAAGCCAGCATTTTTACTGCTGAAGCACGTGCTCTGGCGCGTGCACTAGACTGGATCAAAGTATCAGGACACAGAAAGTTTATCATCTTCTCAGACTCAAAGTCCTGTTTACAAACTATCCTACAACATCAGCCTAACAATCCCATAATCAGAGATATCCAGCAAAGTCACACCAACCTGAAATCGGTTGGCAAAGAAGTGATTTTCTGCTGGCTACCTAGCCACATTGGAATCTCTGGTAATGAAAAGGCAGACCAAGCAGCCAAGGGGGCCTTGGCCCTAGATCCTGAGGTTGCTAGAATCCCACACACAGACTTACTGCCACTAAGCAAAACACATTTGCGGTCTAAGTGGCAAAGCGACTGGAACAAACAGGAGAACAATCTTCTACACTCTGTCCAACCCAAATTAGAAGAGAAAAGTGACAAAAGCAAAAGAGAGTGCCTGACAAGGTCAGAACAGGTGAAACTGGCCCGTCTTCGGATAGGCCACACCAGGCTGACACACGAACACCTGTTGAAAGGTGAAGGTGCTCCTATTTGTCAACAGTGTAACACCAAACTAACGGTGGAGCACATCATATTGAAGTGTAAGAAGACGGATGACAGTCGCAAACGGCATCTCCAAAACAGAACATCGATGAAGGACGTGTTTAACAACAACAGAAGTAAAAAGATCCTGCAATTCCTTCGAGAATGTCAACTGATAGATAAAATCTAAGAAAGGATCCAAGAGTCTGGGATCCAGGGGCCACCCTGTGCTCCCGACAGGGTCATCAAAGGCCGGGTGTGTGGTGTCCTTTCTATGGGACATTGCACACTAAAGACCCCTTGCCACTCTTCGCAACGAGTAGGGTATCGCACCCGGTGGCGGGTTTCTCCTAAACCATATCATATATTCAGTCACCGCCCTTGTGGCGTAAAATAAGCTGAAAAGTTTTACCTTGTGCAGTCTGGAAAGAACCCATAAGGGTTGGCCGGACGTTAAACTACCCCAACAAACAAACAAACCAACACCAGAAATCCAGCACATAAGTTTGCCCACTCATACCCACTTTTCATCTATCCCTCCCTGGCGATTGAAAACGCCCAACATTGACATGTCTTTAACCAAATTTAGAAAATCGGACACAAACTCTCTGATCTACAAGAGGGAATTCTTGGCAGTTTCCACTTCATGTTCCACTTTACACTGATGGCACAAAGGAAGGTAAAACCACTGCTGCTGCTGCCATAGGTTGTGGCAAACAGGTTCCAATGCGTCTCCCAGACCACAGTTCAATTTTCACAGCAGAGGCATGTGCAATTATGATTGCCCTTAAGATCATTGAAATCTTAGACCTTAAAAACTGTATCATCTTTAGTGATTCTAAATCATGCTTAGAAGCACTGAGACATCTTGGGACTGACCATCCTGTACTGTTAAAAATCCTGGGAAAGTTGAATACCTTAGAAAGGTCTGGCATAGATGTTAGATTTTGCTGGGTACTGGGCCACGTTGGCCTGCCTGGCAATGAGACTGCAGACCAAACTGCTAGAAATGGACTCAAAGGAAATGTACAATGTTGCCCGATACCACACACTGATCTCAAGCCACTTGTAAGGGAGTACATCAATTCCCTCTGGCAAGCAGAATGGGACCCATACCTAGAAAATAAACTACATTCAATTTCCCCTAACATCACTGATGCAAAGCCTCCTCAACTACAGAAGAGAAGAGACCAAACTGTTTACTCACGTTGTCGCATTGGTCACTCAAGACTGACACACAGCTACCTTCTGAAAGGTGAACTACCACCAGACTGCATTGTTTGCAACAAACCCCTTACTATTAAGCACTTGTTGATAGAATGTATTGACTTTAACCTCCAGCGACAAAGGTATTTTCAAGCAACCACTTTACAAAACCTTTTTCAAAGTGTACCTCCAAGTATCGTACTTGACTTCTTAAAATCAGCCGGATTATATGCACTACTATGATTCTCCCTTCTTTAGTATTCACTTAGTTCAAGCCCTATTACTTGTCTCTTCCAAATTCATTCATTTGATATACTATCACCAACTGTAATTACAATATAAACATGTTTTTGCCATGAATATAGCCTTTGCTGCTGACATGGCGTAAAACCCCCAACACTCACTCACTCACTGTTTTCGGCGCCTTTGTTCCAGGCTTATTATTTTACAATCCCGATGTAAGTCACCTAATTCAACTTTGTCTGTTAGCTTAACATGCAAACAAATTCTTAAACATTCATTTTGCAATGTTTGTAATTCAGTACGATCACTCACATTACATGCTATTATCAAGAAACCAACATATTCGAATAAGGGTAAGATCATAGTTTTATATAGTTGTATGGACATTTGTATAGTAAGATATTTGCGTATACGGATATATTTTGTTTTGTATACGGCGTTTTGTATCATTCAACAAAGGAATAAACGTTAGCTCAGGGTCAATGTTTACACCGAGATATTTATATACAGTTACATATCCCAACTGCATGTTACCCTGTTTAAAAACTGGTTTATCCTGCAATCTTTTCAATTTTTCTCTACCATGGATTTTGACTTATTTACATTTAGGTACAAGGAATATTATTGTAAATATCATAAAGGTATTTAAATATAGCACCGGCAGTACTAAATCCTGGCCTAAAACCATATTGTGGCACATCCAATGAATCATTATTTTCAAAATACAAAATAATCTGCTTATATATACACTTTTCCATTATCTTTCCAACAATAGGGGTTATTGTAATAGGTCGCCAATTGTTTATGGGTCTGGCTTTAAAAAAGCGCATAATTGGACTTTTTAATGTCTTTTTGTATTAGTTAAAAAGAAATGCTGTTGAAAAATTATTTCATAAATGCATTAACTTTTAAACAATATATTCTAATAGAATTCTTTTAAATTTTATGTCTATTTTCATTTTTCACTGAAATATACTTATACGATATAGGGAAATAGAGTATGTTGTCTTTTTGCAAATTTTAATGATTTTTTCCAATCTTTTGATCTAAAAATAATTTAGATTTACCTAATGATAGTTGTCTTCCGGAAAGCATATATGAGGTGAATATGTGGGGAATTTTTTATTATTAATTTCATTATTTCAACAACAAACATTTTTGGTCTTTTTTTGTGTTAAATTAATGAAACGTCCGAGACTTAAGCAGGGATGTAAGTTTTCAGATTTTAATCTGATTTCAGATTTTTTCACATCATCACCTTAAATAGAAATTTTCAAAATGAATTCCTGACATTACGTTTTATGGCATTTTAAGATTATTCTAAATTTCCTCCCTGGGCTTTCAGATTTTTCATTAACCCTGACTTACATCCCTGCTTAGGGAAGATACATAGGGAAAATCTCTTCTAAAATGATAATTATTTTTTCATTTCACAGCATGAGAATTATTTGACTGATATACATTCACGTAGAAAAATTAATAAAAATCAAAAAGCATTTTTTTTCCTATGAAGATTTGAAGATTTTTGGTCTAGTTTTCCATTTTTGTCATCTCGGATGTTTCAGTATTAAAATAACTATTTTAGGGCTCACAGACAAAGATAATATTACAAATATTATATTTTTCATATTTTTGACTAGTAATACGGCCCTCCTAATAGCTTAGACCCTAAAAATAATGAAAGAATGTAACATTTATCTGTTTTAATCTATGAAATAAATTGGTGAAACACCCGAGATATCTCGGACGTTTCATGTGCATTTTACAGCAATTTTGAACAAGAAAAATGTGTTTTTGATAATTTAAAAACTAAATAACGTATACAATAATTATTCATGTTTCATATGATAGTGTGGAAAATATGTACTTTAATTGATAACCTAGGAACATATTCTTTTTCTTTATGTTTTTTGAAACTTGTAAAATCTGATTAAGGATATTATTTTTAGATTAAATGTTTTAAGAAATTTTGGAGGTTAGGCATGAAAAAAAGACATTGAAACCTTTAAAATACCATAAAAAAACGTAAGAATTGGTGTTTAATCAAGGAAATTAAAGTGCCAGAATCCTCTGATCGATTACTTCTCATTTATATTGGTAAAAATTATTTTTGAAATAGATAGAATTTTATCTTTTATTGTGCCAAATATGCACTTTTTTAAAGCCTCGCCCTTATATCAGATTTGTCACCTCCCTTTGGTATTGGTGTAATTACAATGATTTCCATGAGCCTAGTTTAACTATGGAGATTGTCTTTTTGTAACCAGCCTGACATTATATATCAATGTGTAAGGTACACATACTTTTATATGAAAACTGATGAAATCCTGGGATAAATTATAAAACCAACTGTACCTCTGGGCATCTGAGGTTGTATGTTTAAGACAAGACCTAAATAGTTCTCGATAATCCTAGTTTGACAAGGAAGGTAATCTTATTATACACAAAAAATAAAGTAGGGTATTAAATATCAAATTGAGCATTATTATAGGGCGGCTAACATGCTCAGTAAAATAAAGCATTTGATCTTTAGATGAAAGCAATAAGACATTAGATCTTTTAGATCTTAGCCGACCTATTCTCCAGTCCACATCAAGTCAGGTTATATTAGATTCGGTGACGAATTTACGCGTCGTGGTCAGAATCAATGTCACAAAATTCAGCGTTACCGGGCGCGTTAAATGACGCGCCACCGGGCGCGTTACCTCCAGAAAACCATTGAATCCGATAGAATTCAGCGTAATCCTGTCTGATATGAATCATACATGATGTTTAAGGTCCTATAACACCTTAAATATATCATTCATACTGGTACCTGACCAATAAAACAGAAATTCCATTGTGTCACTGACCCGCCGGGCGCTGGGAATTCAGCGTTACCGGGCGTGTTAAATGACGCGCCACCGGGCGCGTTACCTCCAGAAAACCTTGAATCCGATAGAATTCAGCGTAATCCTGTCTGATATGAATCATACGTGATGTTTAAGGTCCTATAACACCATAACTTGATCATTTATATCGGTATCTGACTGAATAAGACCAGAAATCCCTTCGTCAAATCGGACCGTTACCCGACGTGGCAAGCTTGTAGTCGGGGCGCGTCATCTTACGTGCAGCAGCCTCGCTTTCATCGGTGAAGAAGGGGTCTGGGTCAAAGTTCATCAACTTTGCAGGCCTATTTCATTATGAAATCGGTCGATCTAATCTTAGTTATTGATATACACAGATAGATTTTGACCCATAGATAAGCATCCCACTGTTCCAGAATCTAAAATAATGCGAAATAATGCGTCTAAACGCGTAAATGCATCGCACTATTTTCTTGGTATTCCGTCGTGGCGACCCGGTGAAAAATCCAGGTCAGACCGCTTCACACTGTCACTCGGCCGGGTGCAAGTGTCCTGGCTGGACGTTTCGGCGGGAGGCTCCTCTTTCGCCGCCGATATACCTGGATTACCACGCTATATGATGCTTTCAATATATATATTTTGACGTCTGGACTCCCTTAAACGCATACAACGCATTGAAAACTCATGCGTTAACCATGCGTTCGTATCGAAGGGAAAACATTGGATTGATCGGACACGAGGAGGCTTGACAAACATGGCGTCGCCCGAAAGCCTTAGGCTTAGGCCGGGATCACGTCTGCACCGATACTTTGAACTCAGGAAACCAGGATGATATTTAGACTACTATATCAATTGTGGAGGATATAAGCATTCAGATGCTTTGAGGACTCCAGGCATTAAAGGTGGGTTGATATCTTTTTTCCAGCATTTGAAATTATGCCGTTGAAATCTAGGCCTAAACTCGGATCGATCGGACAGGAGGACACTGGCAGTTTGAAAAATAATTATTTAGACCTTATTACGCCTATCAAAATGAAATCCATGTATATATCTATGCAGATAATGTCAATATCTTTGTTTTGATATGTCTTAGGCTCTTATACAGCGCGTGGTTTGATGATTTTAGGCCTGGACAGGTTAGCAATTCAAATATTTTGAGACCATGTTTTACAGATTTAAGATTCAAATGATTCAAAGATTAAATGATTTGTGAATTTGTCACTCTAGTGTCATTTTTCCCTACCTACCATCAAAATATCTTATCTAAAAAATAAAAGATATCTAGGCCTAAGTCACTGTCAGTGTCTGAATCATTACCTCTCAATGTTGAAACATAGGCGTCACACTGTCAATAAGTTTTTTTGCTATCAGTGTCTAGGCTTCCAAGTTTAATATTTTTTTCAGGTTGTCACTATAGTGTCAGTTCAGACCTACCACAATAAATCATTAATATTATTATTCAATAAAGATTAAAATGGGCCAACCTATCTCTATCAAATGCTTTTGATAGTAACCTTCGCTAAAACTTTAAGAGATTCAATCTATTGAACTTGTTATCAGTGAGTACAGAAAGTACATACTTTTATACGAAGCCTCATTCCGGTAGGGATAGGATAAATTACAATAAGGAAACACAATGTACTATAATGAGAAACAAGGGGAACACAATTTGTCGGTATAGTCCTTGGACTGTAGCGTTTACGTAGAAGTGTATGTATGCTCAAAAGTTATGATCGATAATGGCCTTGTGAAATTTCCATGTACACCAAAGTGAATATAGCGTCAATAATATTGGTATGATGTTGCACAATGCAAAGTAACAGTTGGCGGGAACGAAGAAAAGAAGATGGCGAAGGTCTCGTAAAATCTCACAAGTAAAGAGTAGTCCAATCAGGATAATTGTGACATAGGACAACATCGCGTCGTCCACGTGCGTTTTCAATATCATTGTTTAGTGGGGACACCTAACGATAAATCAGAAATCTGAAGGATAAAATTTGTCGTTTACATTTTAGACACTAGGTAGAGTTATTGTGCACCTTGCTCAGTATCGCCCCCGTGTGACAGGAATGTATATCTTTCTGGATAGCGTTTGTTTGTGGAATTGATAGTTTTGCTGCCTGTTGTCATTAGATTATGTTGTCTAGGTCCCATGACAGGGTAACTGGAATAGTATTTCTCCCTAGTGCATGAATATGTAACTATACATGTTCTATTACATTGTCACTGGGCCGATTCTTAGGAACATGATATAGTTACATAAATGTTATTTTTAACATTATCATGTGATATTGTCACTGTACTTTTCCTGTGTATAAAAAATTTTCATTTGTTTCTATTTCGGTGTGTGTAACGTTGTCTCTCAAGACTTAAGCTATTTAACTGCTAATTATACATGTCGTTTCACATTAACATTTCGATATAACAAATCATTTTGATATGGTCTAAAGGCATATGAGATTTCAAAGTGTATATTTCAAGTGTATCTTTTACTTTGACGTGCGTGCTAGTAAAATATTACGTAATTTGTTTGTGGGCAAGTACTACAAATTATTTCTTTTCGTTTAATTTCGGTAGTTCCTAAGTATTTAAAGGGAGGGGCCAGTGACCATAAACTTGTATATTGCTGTGATCTTTACCATCCAGGGAATAATCATACCAAATTTTGTGCTTTTATCTCTAATAGTTTTTGTTTTATTTACATTTTGTCTCCATCAAACTTAGTTCCCCTGTCTGCATCTGACACTGCCTGCACAGAGCAATTATCTGTATGTGACGTCACAAGCAGAACAGCTGAAAAATGATAAAACTGGAAAAATAACAATATCTAATGTATCTAAGTGTTTTTTATGAACCTAAAAGTATTTATAATGACCAAATAAAATGATTCATGAAAGAAAAATTCAAAAATATATTTTATTATGGGATTTATAATTTTGAAATTTGAATATAACTGTCATTTTGTGTGACGTCACACACAGACAGCCTATGCCAGGTGTGCAGGGGACTGAATGTGTGATCTGATAAAGAGACACAGTTTTCTTTTATAAGGGATCAATTCAAAGTTATAATAATGTCATATATTTATACATAAGCACTCTACATATGGTATGATATGATAATTTAACAATATTAAAATTTTACTGGCCCCTCTCTTTAAACGTTTTACTGTTAACCAGTTTGTGTACAAGATTTATTCCTTATTTCTTTTTCACGGATTGAGTTCGCTTTTTATCATCTGAAATTTGACGGTCATTGATGAGGAACTGACATCATTTTTTTTCTTAAAAGTGAACGTTTTTATTTTTATAGTCCGTTTTCCATCTGAAAAGATCTCAACTGAGATTCTTGATGTTACATGCTAAATGAATCAAATGTATAAACCAATATGTAGACAATATAAGATCTTCAACACTTTGAAGGTAGTAACTTTGGTCCTTCTGTTTTTTCAATGCACTCGTCTATGTTCATGACATGTTTAGCTGTCATATTTTCTCGATACGTTACAATTCTTACAATCATAGTAATGTTTTACAAATGAACGAGTAAAATAGAAGTCAAAACTTCGATTGTCACGGTCACATAAACTATTCAACAGGCACTCTTTACTGTGTCTGTTCTTATGGCCGAACACTATCATGATGTCTTTGCTAAGTTAATCTACAAATCATGGGAAACGTAAGCTTGTCTATGTATTAGATAAGCTTATATTTCACATGACAAGTGAATACAATTAGTTTCTTAAAAATTTCCAAGAGTAATAGCTGACATGACAAAATGTTTCAGTAAATGATCATGTCAGTGTTCAAGGGCAAAGTCCTTCGTGACTTTTAAATGTTCAGTATACTGTAAAAGGATATACATTGCAAATTATTTGTCCTGTAAATTTGAAGGAAACATGAATATTATCTCTCATATAAGAGGACGTAAAAGGTTCATCATTAAATTACAGTATAACATGCTAAAATGTAAACTTCGAACATATACTATATTGTATATAGTTATCTGATTAATATCTTTGCTATTGCGTATGACAACTTAACATTTTCTTTGAATGTTTACTTCTGAGGTATCTTTGGTTTCATCAATGCTCTTCCTGTTAACAAAGTCTTGCACTTTGTATTGAACATAAACATGTCACACAATGTCACATGCAAATGGACAGAAATATCTTCTTTGCCAGTTATCTGCATGATTAGAAATGAAAAACTCAATTTGTATCATGTGACAAATTAAAGGGTACACGTATACATGTTTGAAGGATAACCGTCAATACTTAACCTTACAGGAAACAAACTTTTAAGGGGTCGGCCATGTTACATCTTCACAGTAATTAAGTACATGTCTCGTAGACCCAGTTACACTTCGTTGTATTCAATGATGTGACCTAGTCACTGTCTTTCAACAGATCATCGTCTATGTCATTATTTTCTGGATTGTCCAATGTTACATCAGACGGATTTGTTGTGTCATCTCCGTCACCTTCAAGAATTTGCTCATCAGTCAAGTCTGAAAACTGGTTACTAGAAATCTGACTTTCATCGACCTTCATGACAGCTGACTTGGGAAGTGACAGCACAGTGCACTGTTCAACGCATAGTCCTTTGATACGCATTTTAGCTTCAAAAGGGAGACAAGGTAACAGATCTCGAACTGTGGGTTCTGTGTCTAGGTTGAATGCTCGAAGTAACACTTCCAAGGGGATAGTAAGTCTCAAATTCAGAACCTTCCTTCAGCAGGAACATGAAGAGAGACTCTGTCCCGGTTTCATCGATTCCCATAATCTTAAAAATCTTTGTCATTTCGTTAAAGGTTCAATAAGAGAAACCAGTTTGTAGTACAGTAACATACCTTGTGATAGTTTTACTATTACAACCTTTGAAATATCAGTAAATGTCTATGAGTTAATCTTCTAAATTATTGGCAATTGTCCTGTGAAGTGAAACATTTTGATCAGTATAAGTTTCAATATTCAAATATTTGTGCTCACCTTTATGATTGTACCTTCTACCGCTACTCATGTGAGATGGGGTCGTCGCAAGGCAGCAGCTATGCCCATGACGGGCATCTTTGGTCTGTTGACAAACGCCTCTGCTTGCTGGACTATGTTCGATGGCAAGTCTCGCTGCTGGATTCTATATGAGGTGTAAATATCATAGTTTTAGCACCAATAATTGATGTTCCACTTTTACCTGTATTTTTTCCATATACAATTGAATTTACCAGTTACTTAATTTTTATCTTGTTATTGCACAATTTAACTTGAAATGTCTCAAGTAATCTTCACATGTATGACTATTTCAGTCCCTTTAAAATATATTTACGTTTATAGTCTAACATTTATTAGTTGTTCTGATAATTTCACTATTATTTTAGGACATATCAAAGGTCGATGTTAAAGGGTCTTGTAGGATACGCAGGTCGATGGCCAATGGCCTGAAATTTCTTCCATGTTAAATTATATTTTACAAGTCCGTACAACCTTTATTTCTACATGTTTCTGGCACTCCATATTTAGTCATTTTTTTATTTTCTTGTTAACATAAACCTTATAGAGTACAACAGACACAAGTACTGTTCATAAGTACAATGTAAGTTAAACAGTTACCTTATCGCAACACTGCCTTCGTGCAGGATAATGGCTTTGTCGTTGTACTTGAATTCCTGGATTGAGATCGTATCTCCTTCGTCAAAGATGACGTCCTCTGTCTGGAGGATGAAGGCATTGATACAGCCTGAGATGTCAGCTAACACCATTCTGCGTCGGTTTTTAGTGACCTTAGGATGTTTTGGCATAAACTCCTGCAAATAGATAACGTTAAATATCATCTGTGTTTCTACCTGAAGTGTACTGTCCATAGTCAGGAGATCCTGGATGACTGTAGGTTTGAACTTGTGTGAACTTGGCATGTAACTTGGTCTACCAGGACGGCTGCTGTTTGTGCTTGAGTACGCTCCATAGTCTGATTTACTGGGACTGTCATTGCTAAATGTTTCACTAATATCAGAACAAGCATGATATTTCCTGGTATATTGGGCACTTTTTGTTGGAGTTGTCGGTTTCTTTGGCGAAGGGATAATGTTCAGTTTGCTTTTGGACGTCCACACTTTGGAGGTTTTGTTGGGAGTCTCATCTGCACTGTTACTGGACATTGGACGTTTTGTGGGACTATGACCTGCTGATCCGGTCTGTTGAGCTGCATTTGATGATGCACATGTTGCAGCTCTTGTGCCTGTTGCAGCTGTTGTGTGGCTTGCTGGTCCTTTTGACTGTGTTGTTATATTTGACGTATCTGCTGAACGACTGACAGTCTGTGATTGATGTGCTGCATTTGAAGGTTTCTTTGAAGTGACCTGATTGTGACCTGCTGAGGCTTGCATCGATGAGTTCACAGATGTCGGTTTCTGTGAAGTGTTTGCGTTTTCTGAAAAGGAAATCATGTACGTTTTAGATATTGTGTAATATAGATAGCATGAACTGTTGAAATCTATACAGTTTAAGTAACATGTTAAAGCTTCTCATTTAATACCATTTTTCATACACTTTTACAAAATTATTACATGTATCAGGACTCGAAATAAAGTTAAGGTTTTCACAGATAAGTTAAATTTTTCACTGTACGAGCTTAAGATCTAAAACCATTTTTAAGAGAACCTTAATAATCGTTTCTGTGAAAATGTTTATTTTTTTCAGTGTTCACTCTAGCCCATTTCTTTTATATTTTAGAAAGTTGACATATTCTTCAGATACGTGAAGTTTCCAAACCTGTGCTATTTTGAATGTTCTTTAACAATTCATTGTTCCTTTTTCAATATACATTCATAGATTCCCTTGTTCAATGCCTTGTTATCTCTCACATGTACTCAATGTTCTAAATTGTACTGATAAATCAATGTCTAAAAGGAAGGTTTTATTTTGTGCACACACCAAGTGCATAGGCTTTATAACATTGCACTTAGGAACTTTGTATGCATATATCCCTATGATAACATGTTCAAAACCTTAAACAAAATATCCATCATAACGGTGTACACATTTAAAAATCGTGCACTCAGCCGGACAATGATGCACCCTTAATTTCGGACACTGTAAATTGATGTACTTTAAAATTATGTGTAAAAATTTAGCAATAATGATTCCAATTTTATCTGTCTATGTATGATGTTAACAATGACACATTTTAATGTTACATTGTCCGAAGTACTTGTATATTTCATAGCGTCAAAACAGAATCTGCAGTGCTGGATTCAGCAGTTTGAAAAAGGAAGGGGGCGAGTGACGCGCTATAATGAAAATTGTTCCTTAATTACTCTTTGGCCGGATTTTATATTGCAAAAATCTAAAAATTTTCAAAAGAAGTGGGGACACACACCCTCGTACCGTCCCTCTAAATTCAAAAGTGACAGGTGCATGTTACTGGTCACGTCACAAATTTCTTGTTATCTTCATGGAAATCACTGTTATGAGTCCTGTGAAGGTTAGGGCCCAAGAGTAGGACGTCACAGCCAGACGCATTGAAAGAGGGGGGGGGGGGGGGAAGGGGCAAGGGGCATGTATAAACGATTGTGAAACTTAGCCCCACTTTTGCCGGCTATGATTTCGCTCTTTTCTCCTTGGTTCGACGTCTCCTAGTCATAAGTCATATAGACTAAATGTGGCTATAATGATTAACATTAGGTCCGCTGGTTCGGAAAGGGTTCCTTTGTTCATGTGACTTTATTTTGTAAATAATCAAAGGGGGGGATCTTCTTATAAAACTTTGAGCACTTGAATGTACCATCAACACCATATATGAGTTTTTCAGTCGTTCCTAAGACCCCCCACACCTCCCGGGAAGCTGTTAAGTCGGGCGCGTTTCACGGAGAGGCTGTTATGTCTAGTTACCATATCAAACATCTCAACCGGGAACCGTTGTATGAGAAGTAATATACACTTACTCGTTACAGGAGGCTGACCATGTCCTTTTGGCAGAGTTGTTAACTTTTCAGGTGACTGCCGTTGTGCTCCTCCTTTGGCTCCGGTAGAGTCGCAATCGGAAATTTCCATAGGTGTAGGTTCCGATGATGCACCGGTCGAAAAGGCAAATGCTTTCTTTGGTTTCAGTACTTTTCCCGTTTTCGAATCCTTGTTCGACGAATTCTCCATCGTCTCTGTGTAGTGGTCGACGAGAATATCGTATGTTTAACGTTTATGACACAGCTGAACGGGTAAATCCAAAATGTTTAGTCTCAGTCGATCCGTTTTCGGTGACGCGATGGCTTCACTCTACCGAAGACGCTATGCAAATGTGATGGGTCACTGTCTCGTTTTCAGTTTCAATAATTTGCATAAATTAAAATTTTCCAGGATACTCTCGAACTGTTGATGTACCATTTACCGTCACGTATATTTTTTTTATACGATCACACGTAACTCTTTTCTCATATACACACTATATTACCATGTTAAAGTCATATATGTCAGTTTTCATGGAATTCTTTGGGTCGGTAATCCAGGCATTTTCGCGAAGGTGGCGCTGCTGTACTGGTCATCGTTGGTGAATACAACCCTATAGGCTCAATGCTTTAGAATCAGAGTTTAGGCTCTGGCAGCTAAATGGGAGTATTGATAAGAAATTCGGAAAATGTATTATATTGTTCACATAGTTATGGTTAGAATCATGTAAAACTTAGTAAATAATTACATATTCTTTGTGTATTTTTCATTGTTTTTGTGATTTCCCGCCCTCCCTCCTCATAGGCTTATCACTGGTCGCTAGGGACTTGTTGTCACCTACAATGGCGGCCTGATAAGGCGCGCGGGCCTAGCGACGGCCAATACCGACCCAAAGAATACAAAATTCATATTACCGAACAAATGATCATATCGCTAAGTGTAAGTACACGTGTACTGGTACATTGTGACAGTTGACAGTCAACCTCTATGTCACTGTTGCCGACTGCTGGTAGTTTTCCAAGTGCACCGGCGGTTTTCGTTCATCATGTCATTTGTCAAAAATTTGTCGAAAATGACAATTTTGTAACGATTTTTAAACTTTGTATTGTCATTCTTTTCTACCATTTCCTGTCAAAAATCGAATGAACTATTCTTCCTGAGATCTGACACTATTACCAGGATGTGTCCATTTCTTTGTATTTGTTGGCAACTCTGAGAAAAAAGGGCGGACAGCAGCAGTAAAATTCAAAAATAACAAAGTTTTTTATTCATTATTAGAGAACAGAGGCAAAATGTCATTTCGCCTCTAAATAATGGACTGTAGATTTCAGTTCAATTTCATATTTTTGGGATGAAAAGAAAATACTAACCTGGTACAGACAAAGCTGACAGCCCTAAATATGCATGTATTTAAGGGCCATCATGTGATATTTATGGTCTGGCTATAGTATATATCATTCAACAGTATTCTTTTAATAATGAATTCTGCTAATCCCAGCAACGTATGTGAAAGCTGAGACTGATAGAGACGTTTAATCTATATTTTGTTAATTTTTTTGTAGTTTTTGACTGAAATATGAAAAAAGTTGCCAAATATGGTCTGGTGCATCAAAACTAGTGACCAGGTGCGTCAAAATGGGCTCCAGGTGTATCAACACTGAAGAACCAACCCCTTACAGTGAGACTATGAATTTTAATAAAAATACTGCCAGTTCACAGTGACCATTCACAGCCACCACCACGCCTACAAATTATAATACCACAACAAACACACGTGAAGATGAAGGGTTATACCAAATGCGAGTATTGTCCAGAATGGATCGTAGACACGCCATCCAAAGTATTGAAGCATCTCAATAAGAAGCACTCTGACAAGACCAGAACCACCAAAACACAAGGTATGTTCCGTTGCTACCAATGTACTGAAACATTCACCAGAATATACCCCCGTGGGGATCCGGGGTGGGGGTTCCTTTGGGAGCCTCCTGGGAAGAATAGGTCCCCAGCAGCCCCTTGCTGTTCGTAGGAGGCGACAAATGGGGAGACCAGACTCAGTAGCTCTTTGGTAGAGTGCCCGCTCTGAGTCTGGGAGGTCTTGGGATATATTCCTGGCCGAGTCACACCAAAGACTTTAACAATGGTAGTGGTCACTGCTTGCCTGGCACTCGCTATAAAGTAAGAACCACGAAACATGACTGGTCAGCCCGGTGTCAGTATAATGTGACTGGGTGGGGTATTGTGTGGGCCTATGACATGATATCTCAGTGTGGCAGCACTATAAAGAGGGCATTGGGTCCCACTGCTACAAATAGGCACCTCATTTCATTATTCGGTCACCGCCCCTGTGGCGTAAAACGAGCTGAAAGGCTTTACCTTGTGCAGTCTGGTAAAAGAACCCTGAAGGGTTGGCCGGACGTTAAACTAATCCCACAAACAAAACAAACAAACACCAGAATATGGACCTTAAATCGGCATTATGAAAAACAACATCAGTGCTTAGCCCCCAAAACTAATCCCGAAGTAATGACCAAAAACAAAAAGGTACCCAGGAAAAAAATCCCTACGTACACACCATTTATAACACCAGAAAATGTCAGATTCCGAATTGTAATGAAACCACGTTGTTCCAGATATGAAGACAAATGTGCCCCGTGTGGAAGAACAACCTCCGACCAACCCACCTGACAACAAAGTAGAGATAATAAAATCCCCCGCCAAACAACCAGAAAAAGACAACCAGGAAGGGAAGCCACGAAAATTAACATTCATGATAAAAAACAACAACACTAATAAACGCAAAGCCATCCCCCTCAACTATGACGAGGTAGCCACCATGTCCACTCAAAGAAAGAAGACCTGCCCCTCACAGCCACCCACATCAGCCAGGAAAACCCGACCAGCCCAAGAACAAAAACAAATACCAAATAATATCACCTCTGAAACTGATGTAATCACCACACAGACTAAGAAGGAACCATCCAAAATTATCCCGGAAAATACCAACAAGAACAATCTCAACGCCATCATAAAAAACAACAACAGTGACTATGAGGCCGACATATTAAAAGACAATATATACGATCAACTTTTTGGCTCAGACTCTGAATATGAAGAGGAACTGAAGAAGGAAATAACCAGACTGAAGAAAGCTCTGAAGGAGACACACCCAGAGGAAGAAACTCCTGACAAGAACCCTGTGGCTAAACCAGCCTTCACGCTGACTACTGAAAAGAAAGAAGACTCCAAACCAAAGATAAAATCCGTCATAACAGTCCCTGATAAATATGAACCAAAACCGATTAAGGGAGAAATCCCACATCACCCTGTCTTTAACCCACCCCCCAGGGAAACCGCGATCAAACCTGTCAAAGAATTTGTTCCAATATCAGAAGTAATGTTTAACCTATATCAGATAGTTGACAAACTAAACCAGAGAGTAGGAAAAGCCATGAGACAAGCAATGTATCAAGAGGGCCTATTAAAAATCACTCGCCCTAAATATGCTACAAGAAAAGATAACTAATTAGACTGTAGAATAATTTCATACTCCGTATGCCTTAAAAAAAATTTTTACTTGCCCTTTAAGAAGAACCACTGTGATCTCATAGCCAATGAATGTGTAACCTAGCAACCAAACTTGACCTTGACCTCAGAATGTAATTGAAAAACTGTACACCCAAGTATACCTTATCAGCTAACTCTGTCATACCATCATCCCTGAAGAAGAGCGAATGTAGCTTGAAACGTTGGACAAATAGTTAATAAAAGCAACACTCATCATCAAATTATAGCCTTGTGGTTTTGTTGTTATCCTCAACTCTTAATATTTTAATAACAATATTTTAAAACTTTTATCTCATAATTACATTTACAAGATGTCATCCCACTGAATACAGATAAAAAATTCAAAATGATAGATCTATAATTTTATCCCTCAATAGGATGTTACTATTGAAATATATAGGTCCTTAGGGCGTCAAAACTGGCTCTTCTACTCTAAATAGAGTAGAGGAGCCAGTTTTCGCGCACTAAGGGCCCTAACACGGTATTTATAAATTGTTGAGATTTTTTTTTTTTATGATTTTCGAGTTTCTGGGGGAGATATGGCTAGGTTAATTGTATTTACAAAAAAAAGGTTAAAATGACATTTTATGTTTGAAATATTATCAATCATTTTCCTATGTCAAGTCTTCAGTTTTTGCGCACCTGGAGCCTATTTTCGCGCATTTTTTGGTCAGTTTTCGCGCATTTACCAAAATGTCAAATGAGAAAAATGTTCAATAGAAAGAAAATATCATTCATGCAGCATGAGAAAAGGATTATCTATCAATATGTGGTATACAAACTAATTGTTCACTTCTTAATGATTGGTAATGAGGCATACTAGAAATGATATGTTGTCTTGCAAAATCTAAACAAGAAATGTATGAAAAATGGGAAGAAATAAGCATAGAGTAGAGGAGCCAGTTTCCGCGCAGCACTAGTTTTCGCACATTTTACGCATTTTATGAACGCATTTTTTTCTAAATTAATGCAAAAACCGTTATTGCCCTCTGAGATCCATCAGGACGTCAAGGTTAAATAATTTCGTGTTTTTTTGTGATAATTTACAAATATTTTAAGTATTCTATCAGCAAAAACATGTAATGATGTCCATTTTGATTACAGAAATGGTGGAAACCTTATAATTTCATATTTTCTCAAATAAGAAATAAAAAATGAATCCCTAAATAAAAATAAATTACTAAAAACTCAAAATGTTATGGATATTAGTTTAGGGTAATTTGCTGTCATATTAAGAAAAGAAATGTAATTTTTTAAATATATTCTAGAAAATAGACCCCTGCGTGAAAACTAATGTCAAAAAATGAGGCAGTTGCCAGTTTTCCTGCATTTTTCAAGTTTTTTTCCTGAAATATCTGAATTTTCAAACATTTTTTGGATAAATTTTTCTTTTTTTTAAAGCAAGCGTCTGTTTATTCGTAAGACCCATCCGTATAATTATATCAACCAAAGAATTGATGCATATATATCTTTTTGTCTTTTTCTTAGGGGAATTAATGCGTTTGTCATTTAATTAAAATGCACAAATATATGCTCATTTTTCTGTTATTATCATTTATTTTTTGTTTAGATTTTTCCAGACAACTTAGCATTTCTAATGTGCATAGAATTATGGGCAAGTCAACGATTATTTTACATAACAGATATCAGTAGAAAATCTTTTTCTGGTGCTCCAAAATTTATATTTTTCGACCTATTAAATATTTTACTTATTCTACACCTAAAATATTGTTAAATGCGCGAAAACTGACACCAAAGTGCACAGAAATAGGCTCCAGGTGCGCAGAAACTGAAGAATTCCCATTGCAAAATGATTTAATGAAATATCCAAGATAAATAATTTTTCTGATTTTTTTGTGGTCAAATACGAAAAGCCTATTTTATTTTAATACAGATGAATAAAAGCATCATCAGAAATACATTTTTATTAGAAATGTGATAAGAAATACCGTTTTTGGGCCCTTAGTGCGCGGAAACTGGCTCCTCTACTCTAATTGTGCATTTTTAATAATGACAAACTAAACATTAATTCACCATAGTGAAACACAAAATATTTGCATTGACTTTTTGGTCAATATTATTTTAGGAAAGTGTTTTACAAGTTTATTCAATACTACTCTGATAAATTTTCGACCTCTTTCTGTGAAAAAAATGTTTGAAAATTCGGAAAAATAAGTGAAAAATGCGCGAAAACTGAAGACTGCCTCTTTTAATGTCATTAGTTTTCACGCAGTGGTCTAATTTCTAAACTAAGCATGAAATAATGCGTTAATGAAATCTAAATCATCATATATAACTTTAAACTTGTATCTATGGCATTCTGGTTATGTAGTAATATTTCTTCCCCCGCCAAAAAATTTTTAAGGTCTTTATTTCAGAAAGAAGTTTTTAAGGGTTTAATTCCCCATATTCCTGTATAATATTGACGTCAAAAGATATTTTTGGCTCTGGAGTACATAAATATGCATCAAATATCATACAAATTTCACATTTAATCCATCAAAAAAATCATATTTGATACTTGTAGAAAAAAATACCAACAAGAACAAAAATAAAACCCAAGTGCCTCAAGATCCCGATCGACAGTCATGGGTAACTTCTGACTTTCCGCCGTCGCCGCCACCCCACACGCCCCACACGCACCAACAATTTTTCTCTCATGTCTATGAGCTTGAGGAACCGGGAGAAAGTGGTCAAAAAGGACTGCAGCTGCTGTAACGAGTCTCCAAAGAAGTCAGCGAACAAGTCTGGTGCAAGTTACGACCATATTATTGACATGGAAGGCGAGACGAGTACCGGGGATGCAGGGCTGCCAAGTGTCCCGAAATTCCCGGGACAGTCCCGAATTTTAGACCTTGTCCCGGGCGTCCCGAAAAAGAACAAAATGTCCCGAATTTTAGAGGTAAATAATGTTAATGGAAATTATTGGAAAACTGGGTTGATTTTGCTTTAAATTGGCCTGTAATGAACACAAAATTCTAAAAAAATTCTGGGGGAGAACCCCCAGACCCCACATGTTTGTTCATGGACTGCATTTTCTTATTTTCTTTTTTGAATTTTCAGCTTCATAACGTTATAAAATATTATTGTTTTATTTGATTAATAATTCAAATATGGGGAGGGAGGGGGGGGGGGTAAGGGTGTCCCGAATTTTATGCATCAAGGGTTGGCAGGCCTGGGGATGCGGCCGCAAGCGCGACGGGCGGGATGTTAACGCAAGGTGACGGCGCGGGTGCATCAATCCAGCCCCAAATGCTCCCACCTGGGTGCCAACTGGTGGATTTTACGAATCTGAGCAACAGGATCCGCCTTATTGAAGACGTCATGAGGTGCGGGGAGATGACGGCCCTTACCAGGGCACAACAGCAGGCCACCCCGGTCGTCCAAGCAGCGGCGTCACTAGTTCCGCCCACTGTCAACATCGTCGCCCCGGAGGCTGACAGCAAGGACTCGGGCACGAGTGCCCCTAGTTCGTCGGTGCTGACGAACTCGGCAAGCGATGACGCAGAGGAGAAGCCGAAAAGTAAGTCGAAGCGCAGGAAGAGCCACTCAAAGGACCTCCACAAAGCGGAGAAGAAATACAGTCAGGCCAACCACTTGAAGAAAGGTGAGGTGATTTGTTCATTTGAAAAACTGGTTGTCGTAGCCATGGAGACAATGGCGAAGATGAGCAAAAAGGGTAAAGATTTGGGAGGAATAATCTCTCACGTACAGATGCTCGCGCAAAAGGCTGAAACTAAAATCTTCCGTATCGAGGCCTTGGTGGACTACGATGAGGCTGTACGAAAGGAGGCAGGTGTTCATGGATCGAAGACCTTCGGAGTAGTCGACACTGTCAACATAATGAGGCACTTCAGCATTGACAGCGTCGTCTTCGCAAACACTGTGGCAGCCAGGAAGCCAGTGTCACAGCAGGAGATTAAGGCGAAGTCAAGGCCCTGCTTCGACTTCAACTCATCAGGGGGTTGCACGAGGCACTCCTGCAAGTACAGGCACTCGTGCACGATCTGCATGTGTGCTCACTCCGCCCAGTCAAACCCAATGTGCAAGGCCAGGCAGGACGAGAAGGCCAGGAGTAGCTCCGGAATCAGGAAATGAAAGTCAGCTGTCGACAAACACCAGAAGTTCACATCGGGAAGTGTGTTATTGAACAGTGACACGTCGGATATACCTAGTGGAGGCGATTCTGACTCACCTGTTGTTGTTAGCACTTACGATGCCAGTTGTCTAGGTCTTTGTAATGAGCATGTTACTGTTGTGGATAAGATTGAAAATGTACCCGTTCCCCTTTTGCCTGTTGACCCAGTTGGTCTAGTAGATGTTGTAGGCGAGGGGACCAGCATTCCCAGTATTCCCCCAGAAGTTGTTGAAGGGGGAGGGGTTGGTGTCGTTAATGACGGGGTCAGGGAAAATTCAAATCTTTTATTGTATAGACCTAACGCAAGCAGTAGGGGGGTGTTAGTCGATGTTTATGAAAAGTGTGCCAGGGGAGTCTGCTCCTGCGCCCACTTGATCAACGATGTTCCAGTACAGCTAAAGCCTTGTAGATTGGCTAGTTACCTTTTCTCGGACGGGTGCAGTCTGGGGGGGTCAGACAAAGTCTTCTTGTGGGACGGTTTTTGTGAGGGTTTCCCAATAGTGGACGACGACTGTGATACTTCGTACCAAACTATGATTCAATAACTAAGGGAAAATTTTGTGACGAGATGTCGGCCCTGTTGGCCAAAGAACTGGGGGAGGGGAAAATCTCAGTAGCATAACAGACTGCAGTCGCCCAGAGGGGGTAAGCATAAACAACTACATGAACAGGACGTGTGAAAAATTTACTTACAATTCCGTGGACAGCGTAGCACAAATGCTGAGTACCGGCGAGTATATGGCCGTTGTCGATATTGAGAGCGCATACCGATCTGTAAATATCCGAGGCGATCATGTCGGATTCCAGGGATTGAGGTGGGACCTGGGGGGAGGCATGACAACCTATGTTGATAACAGGCTTTGCTTCGGTCTGAAAAGCGCGCCCTACATTTTTGATAAAATATCTTCACTAGTGGTGGATATGGCAGCGTCCAGGGGAGTAAAGCGCATTGTTAACTACCTAGACGACTTTCTCGTGTTAGGGGCAACCAGGGAGGAGTGTGAGCTTTCTCTCACGACTTTGATCGGGATCTTGAGGCACTTGGGTTTCAATGTTTCTTGGAAAAAGGTAACCTCCCCCTCAACTGTATGTACCTTCCTAAGGATTACAATTAATTCAGAGTCCATGACCCTGTCCCTCCCAGATGAGAAAATCGAGAAGCTGAAAGCTAGCTTATCAGACACAAGGGGGTCGAGGTCCATAACTCGTAAAAAACTGGAAAGGCTGGGGGGTCTGGTAGCGCACTGCGCGACGGTAGTAAGGGGTGGTAGGACCTTCTCAAGACGCATTTTCAATCTCCTGGCCGCTTGTCCAGAGGGTGGTAGCATGAAAGTGAGCACTGAATTTTCAAGGGACTTGGACTGGTGGCAGAAATTCGCAGAGATTTTTAATGGCAGCGCTCGAATCATAGGTAGAGAAGAGTCCATCAGTATGACCTCTGATTCTTCCATGTTTGGTTTCGGGGGGTGGTCGGGAATGGACTGGTTTCACGGTAACTGGGAAGGGGAGCAGGATAGCCTTTTCAGCCAACATGATCATTTTGTGAACCCTCCAATTTTTGACAGGGTCCCGAAAAACATTAATTGCTACGAGTTGTGGCCAGTCCTGGCCGGGCTGAAGAGGTGGGGACCTAGGAATCAGAACTCAACCATTCACATCATAACAGATAACACCCAGGTTATGTACATGATAAACTCGGGTAGAAGCAGCAACGCGCTTTGCATGTCTTGGTTAAGGGAGTTGTTCTGGCTGTGTTTTATTTTTAACATTGATGTGTATGCCACTTACATTAACACTCATGATAACACTCTTGCCGACGCTGTCTCAAGGCTATCTGAACCCGGCAAGAGGGGCGTGGCAGTAAGGGAACTGTTGGCTAATGGTTTCTGTTGCTCGGATTATTTCAGCACCAACAATGGAGGAAATAACCTCACGAGTGGACTTGCTACATGACAACGCTGCCGCTGAGAGCACAACCAAAGCAAGGAACTACCAGATCAACTGCTTTCTGAACTTTTGTGCCTTATACCATTTGGACTATCGCCATGATGTTAACTCTGTGATTGTTCGTTACATCGCCTTTCTTTCATACCATTTAACCCACAAATCAATTACTTGTTACCTGTCAGGGGTTTCCTTCTTCCTAAAAAGCCAGGGCTTAGAGGGCATCGATTACTCGGACTTTGGAGTCTGCCAAGCCCTCAAGGGTTCTAAAAGAGTTAGTAAGGCAGGGACGGGTCAGAAGTTACCCATGACTGTCGATGTTATGCGTTCAGTTTTTAGGTCGTTGAACCTAACTAAGCATGAGGATTTAATTTTTTGGGCCGCCTTTACTTTGGCCTTCAGGGCTTTGCTAAGGGTCTCGAATTACACACTCTCGCCTCACGTGTTAAAAGGGAAGGATGTTGTTCTTAACAGCTGGGGTATGTCAATTCACTTACGCTCAACAAAGACGTTAGAGGCTAGGGATGGTGGTAGTAAAGTCGTCATTGTTTCTAACGGCAACTCAGATTTTTGTCCAGTTTATTGGGTTACACAAGTTATGAAGCTGCAGGGGACTGGCAAGGAGGACTACCTTTTTAGGATTTTTTCGGGGGGTTCACTGGTTCCCATAACTTCAGCCTGGTTTAACAGCAAGCTGACTTCTGTCTTGGTCAGCTCGGGTATTGACCCAACGGGTTATTCATCACACAGTCTCCGCAGGGGGGGAGCGACTATGATGTCAGAACTAAACTATAGCCTCCAAGACATCAAGGCGAGGGGACAGTGGAAGTCCTCGTCTGTTTTTGATTATATTAGCAATACAGAGCGTGTTAACGTCCTTAAGGACCGGGTTTTTAGCCTTTGTCTCAATTAGTAATTTAGACGGGTTTGGGCGTTTTGGCTGTTTTCTGTGATAATACAATATGCATTATTAGCCCAAACCCGCCTCTGTTCATTATTGTAGCTTAAGCGCTAGGTTAGCTTCTTGTAGCCAGCAGTTATGGGTGAATAATCCCAGTTATTCAAGTATAACGCGCCAAGGCAACAGTTTCCATGGTGTTGCTAGGTTACTGCGTCACGCGCCTGTGACGTCACTTAGAACGTCACCAACGGCACTTTCCGCCGTCGCCGCCGCCCCACACGCACCAACAATTTTTCTTACTGTGATGTGTTTACGGTGATGTTTTACTGTGATGCTCTGTCTTAACTTATATTGTCTATTGTTATTGTTATTGTTGTATTGTCTATCTTAATGTAACCGTATGGCTGTTTTCTGTGATAATACAATATGCATTATTAGCTGTCGAATCCATCATAAAGAACACCAGGATTACTTGATAAGCTTGTATTAATCTTCAGTAAGTTACACAAACAGCCTGCTTCGTCAGGACGCCATTACCGCTGCCCCGACCTACAGGAAGTGACCTTTAACCCCAGGTCGCCGGGTCAGGCTATGTTAACCGGCGGCGTTTCCCGCCTCTCATACACCACATTCCCTTTCTTTCTCAGAACAGAAATCACTCATGATATTTCACTGTCCATATTTCTCACCGTCCATAATTTTCTTCAAACACACACACTTTACTTTAACACATAATCGCTGTACTTAGTTGGCATTTTGGTGGCACGGGATGGTCTGGTGGATATCGGTGTTGCTGGTCTACTACACCGTGGTGGGGTTTGTGCAGCCACTCTACGCGGGGTGGCAGGTGGATCACTAACTCCTGGATCCGGCACGTCAGGTGCCTGTGCTGGTTCCTCCACCGTCTGATAGGGCTTGACGAATGAGGCGTTTCGTCGATACTCGGCCCCGTCCTTAGACTGTACAGTTATTTCGTGACCTTCCCTGCTAGTCACAGTGTACGGCTCGCATTCGAAATTAGGTGCCAGCTTTCCTGTTGTTTTCGTGTTTTTAAGCAGCACCTGATCTCCTGGTGTGATTGAGCTCTCCTTTGCTCCGCGCTTTTCGTCAGCGTATAGCTTTTGGGACAATTTGTTCTTCCAGTCCCTATCGCGGAATTCCTCGTCAGAGCCAACTTTACCGCGCCTCAGCTCTGGAAATTTCGTTCGGATTTCCCTACCGAACATCAGGAATGATGGCGTTGCCCCCGTACTTGCTTGTGGTGTGCTACGGTAGGCCAGTAGAAATTTCGGTAGCTCGTCCTGCCATCTCTTCCCTTCTACCTGCGCTACTTTAAGCGCCTTAAGCAGAGTCCTATTCTGCCTTTCGACCTCGCCGTTTGCCTGCGGCCATAACGGTGGCGAAGTACGATGTTCTACTCCGTGTTCCGACAGAAAGTCTTTAAAGGTCTGCGACACAAACTGTGGGCCATTATCCGATTTTAGGCTGAACGGATAGCCGTAACGGGTGAACACTGGTCCCAGAAAGTCAATCACCTTCTCCACAGTTGTCGACCTCAAAATACCTACTTCGTAGAACCTGCTGTAGTAGTCCACGATCACCAGTAGACTTTCGCCGGTCGGTAACGGTCCCATCAGGTCGACCGCTACGTCCTGCCACGGTCCCGTTGGTGGTTCCACGCGCTGCATCGGCTCGGGCGCGCTAAATTCGCCTACCACTTGACATCCATGGCACGACCTACACAGCTTTTCAGCCGCGCTGTCCATTTTGGGCCACCATACCTTGGTCCTCAGGCGATTTTTCGTCTTCACGATACCCTGGTGCCCTTCGTGCGCTAGCCGTAAGACCTCACTTCGTAGGTTCTGCGGAATCACCAGCCTCGTTCCACGCAGAACCAGTTGACCTAAAACGCACAGTTCATCCTTGACACCCAGGTAGTAAGGCATCTTACACTTCGACCAGTCCCCGGTCCTTATGTATTGCCTCACCGCGACAAGCTCAGGGTCCTTCTCCGACTCCAATTCCACTTGCCGTGCAGAGAGAGCTACGGGTGTACTCTCCTCTGCGACCATCTTGACGTAATCGACCACGTCTCCACTCACGTCCCTCGGTCTGGTCTGATTAAGACGGGACAGGGCATCCGCGATGTTTGCCTTACCGGGACGGTACACGACCGTGTAGTCGTAGCCCTGTAGTCGTAACACCCATCTTTCGATCCGAGCCGACGGTTTCGATCCTTTACCGTAGATACATTCCAGAGGCTTATGGTCCGTCTCCAGCTCGAACTCACGACCAAACACGTACAGGTTGAACCGCTCACAGGCCCATACGAGAGCCAGCGCCTCTTTCTCCGTCTGTGAATATCGCCGTTCCACGTCCGTCAGGTTCCTTGACGCGTACGATATTACTCTCCAGCTGTCGCCCTGCAGCTGTACCAGGACCGCACCCAGTCCACTCGGGCCAGCATCTGCCACGATGCGCGTCTTCCTTTCCTGCTGGAAGTACGCTAGGGTCTCGGCCCTAGTTATCAACCTTTTCAGTTCCTCAAACGCCTTCGTTTGGGCAGCGCCCCACACGAAGCGCTCGTCTTTCCTCGTCAACTTCCGGAGTGGTTCTGCTACTTCCGCGAAGTCTGGCAGGAACTTCGACGAGTACTGCACCAGACCAAGAAATGACCGTACCTCTGACGCACTCTGCGGAGCCTCGGCGTTCCTGATCGCAGCAATTTTCTCCTCGCTCGGTTGGATCCCCGACTTACTCAAGTCGTGTCCGAAGAAGGTCAGCTTGGGTAGTCGGAACTGACACTTCGATCCGTTGAGTGTTAACCCACACTCTCGCAGTCTTTCCAGCACCGCGTACAACCTCGCGTCGTGCTCCTGGACGCCCTTGCCGTGAACGATCAGATCGTCCGCGATATTGGCCACGCCCTCGCAACCAATCAGCGTATCCTTCACGATTTTCTGGTACTTCTCCGGAGCAGAGGCGATACCAAACATCAGTCGTTTATACCGGTACAGCCCTCGGTGAGTCACGAACGTTGTTATGTCGCGCGACTCCGCCTCTAGCTCGATCTGGTGAAATCCCCATTTTAAGTCCAGCTTGGAGAATACCGTGCTCCCATTTAGGTCATACAGGACCTCTTCGATAGTCGGAATAGGATGTCGTTCCCTCACGATGGCCTCGTTCGCCCTGCGCATGTCCACGCAGATCCTAATGTCACCATCCGACTTCGGCACGACCACTAACGGAGAGACCCACTCCGTCGGCCTACTCGCTACCTCTTCGATAATATCCTTCACGAGCAGATCGTCCAACTTCTCGTCGACTTTATCCCTCAGTCCGAACGGCAGTCTCCGTACCGGCTGAGCTATGGGCCTCACCTCACCGTTGACGTGGAGTTTCAGCTGGAAGCCTTTCAACTTCCCGATCCCACTGAAAATCTCCGGGAACTTCTCGCGGACGTCACCGTCGCTACCTTCTGCGGTAATAGAACACACTATCTGAGACAGAGGTCCCACCCGCAACACATCCAGTTTCTCGGCGGTAGCCTTACTCAACAGGGTTTTTCCCGTCCCCTTAATTACGGTGAACTCGTCCTTACACGATTTACCAGAAGCTGAGCACACAATGTCCGAACTAAATGTCCCCAATATTTCTATCGGCTCCGTCTGACCATACGCGAACAATTTTTTAGTGGACTTTTGCGACACTGCCTTTACTTTGTTGGCCTTTAACCTGTCCCATGTCGCCTTATCCATGAGGTGACACGAGGCACCCGAGTCAATAAGTACCGACTTCAACTCGATGCCCCCTACCTTCAGGTCTACCATACCGTCACGCGAACCTGTTCCCACGTGAAACGCGTGCTCGGTCTCTGGCTGTCCACCCTCTGACGTGTCGTCGCCGACCTGGTACGCCCTCCGATTACCACGACCGTTCCAGCCCTGTTGCCTAGGTCGCGCGTCACCAGCTCCGTCCTTTGGGCAGCATATCGCGAAGTGTCCCTTACCGCCGCACTTGTTACAGGCCTTACCCCTGGCTGGACACTCTTTATCAACAGAAAAATGGTCAGACCGATTACAGTTATAGCAACGCTTGTCCCTGCGTGCAAAGTTCTTACTGCGACCTCCACCTTGGGTGTTACCGTTATTAGGTTTACCTTTCGGCCCGTCCCCTTTCCTTGGGCCCGTCTCCTTTTTGCGCACCGCGTTCACCTGGGCGGCTGGGGTAGTGTGACTCATCGACTTCATCTGAGCCTCGACCGCCTCATTCGCGCGTGCTAAATCCTGTAAATCTTTAAGTTTCACATTACCAGACTTCTCAAGAAACTTACGTCGTAGTCTCTGATCGCGGCATTTTTCGATCAGCTGATCCCTGATGGCCTCGTCCACATCCGTGAAGTCGCACGACTGCGACCTTTGCCGAAGCCTACACACGAACTGGTCGACGGTTTCCGCCGCCTCCTGCTCTAGCTGACGAAACATATGCCTTTCAAAAGGGACATTTACAGAGGGCACAAAATGATCGTCTAATACCTTTATACTCTCCGCGAGTGACAAGTCCTTGTCCTCCGCGACCAGACTATAGAACACCTCCTGCAAGTCCATGCCCCCTGTATGCAATAAAAGTGCCACCTTTTGGTCCTCCTCGGTAACCCCTTTGGATTTTACATATAAATTGAAGGCTCTTTTCCACCTTTTCCAGCGCGCACACAAGCTAGTGGGGTCTCCCTTGGGGTCAAAACTGGACAGACCACCCAATTCCAGAGACTTCATCCTATTTACCACCTCATTACCACCACCATTTCCACCACCGGCTGCGCCCTGGTCCTCGTTCTCGGGTGGTGCCATCGCGTGCGTGTGTGTGTGTAATTACCCAGTAGTACAACGCGCGTATCAAAATTGCATCAAAATGTACCAATACAAATCAATACAGTACTACCATAAACCACAATATAATGCACAATAAACCACAATGTTATGCACAAAATCACATGTCAATACCACACAATATTTCAATATGCAGGCAAAATCAGATGTCCCAACAGGCAAATTATTCAGGCATCAATTAGACATACAATTATTCACACATCAATGACAACAACACAATATTATCACTCAATGCTGAAAGTCAATGCATATCAGTCCAGGCCAGGTTTGGCCCTCCTTGCCCTGAAAATAGATGTCAACATTATAAAGACACCACTGTCAACACTCCTCCAGTGCCAACCAGTTCTCCAGTTTTGGTCAACCAGCCCTCCTTTTGGGCCAACCAGTCCTCCTGTTGAGACTCCTCCAAGTAAATGCACCTTGTCAGTCCCCAGTGCACTGTCAGTGTCAGTTGTGACTCCTCCTAGGATCCTGTGACAGCAGTCTCCAGTCCAAACATGCCTGTGACAGCCCCCTGTCAGTAGTCAGCACATGCCCTCTCCAGACCTAACTTGCTCCACAGTCAGCACACACACTGATAGTCACTTATCTTGTTGTGTTTCCTCTCCTAGACTCATGTAGACTAGTTGAAAGTAGCCTCCCAGCCTGTGACAGTCCCACTGTCAACCCACAGCACATGGCAGTCAGGCCCAGCTCCAGTTCACCACTAGTTGCACAGTTTATCTCACTGACAAGCACTTATCTTCATGTCCCCTTTCTTCATTGGGTTTTCACCTTGTCGCCATTGTCGAATCCATCATAAAGAACACCAGGATTACTTGATAAGCTTGTATTAATCTTCAGTAAGTTACACAAACAGCCTGCTTCGTCAGGACGCCATTACCGCTGCCCCGACCTACAGGAAGTGACCTTTGACCCCAGGTCGCCGGGTCAGGCTATGTTAACCGGCGGCGTTTCCCGCCTCTCATACACCACATTAGCCACCCCGTGGGGATCCGGGGTGGGGGTTCCTTTGGGAACCTCCTGGGAAGAATAGGTCCCCAGCAGCCCCTTGCTGTTCGTAGGAGGCGACAAATGGGGAGACCAGACTCAGTAGCTCTTTGGTAGAGTGCCCGCTCTGAGTCTGGGAGGTCTTGGCATTTATTCCTGGCCGAGTCACACCAAAGACTTTAACAATGGTAGTGGTCACTGCTTGCCTGGCACTCGCTATAAAGTAAGAACCACGAAACATGACTGGCAGGCCTGCCAACTGTCCCGTTTTGCCCGGGACAGTCCCGATTTTTGGCCATTGTCCTGGGTGTCCCGTTTAGGGTTAAAAATGTCCCGTTTTTTGCCAATTTATTGTAGCAAATATTACTTAAAATTCAAGTCTCAAATGCAAGACATTGAATCTTTTATTACCTTTTCCCCAAAAATGTTCTTGATTATTTTCTTCTTGACAAACAATTTTTTCATTAAATAGAATCTATCTATTGTTTGAGACCATTTAGTTGTAAATAGCTCTAAACACGAAAATGACAATTGTGTGAGGAGACACATTGAATTATCTATGCATAAGAAATAGGAATACTAATAGGCCGGGGCCTTCCATTGAATATGCATCAAAGGAGGAGTACAACTGTAATGCGGTTTTTTTGCCCAAGGGGGGGGTCAGAAATTTTTGAGAACATACCTAAGTAGGCCTACTAAATGGAGGCCCCTTAATAGTGTCCCGTTTTCTTTGTAAATGTCCCGTTATTCTAAGTATTTATGAAGACATGTCCCGAAGAGTGCTGGGGAAATGTTGGCAGGCCTGGACTGGTCAGCCCGGTATCAGTATAATGTGACTGGGTGGGGTATTGTGTGGGCCTATGACATGATATCTCAGTGTGGCAGCACTATAAAGAGGGCATTGGGTCCCACTGCTACAAATAGGCACCTCATTTCATTATTCGGTCACCGCCCCTGTGGCGTAAAACGAGCTGAAAGGCTTTACCTTGTGCAGTCTGGTAAAAGAACCCTGAAGGGTTGGCCGGACGTTAAACTAATCCCACAAACAAACAAACAAGCATTATTAGCCCAAACCCGCCTCTGTTCATTATTGTAGCTTAAGCGCTAGGTTAGCTTCTTGTAGCCAGCAGTTATGTAGTAATATTTCTTCCCCCCAAAAAAAATTTTAAGGTCTTTATTTCAGAAAAAAAATGAAGTTTTTAAGGGTTTAATTCCCCATATTCCTGTATAATATTGACGTCAAAAGATATTTTTGGCTCTGGAGTACATAGATATGCATCAAATATCATACAAATTTCACATTTAATACATCAAAAAAATCATATTTGATACTTGTAGAAAAAAATACGTCCGTAAAATGCGCGAAAACTAGAGATGCGAAATCTGGCACCTCTACTCTAACTTATTTAGATGTAGGCCTATTTGTGGCTGAAGAATACATAAAGAAATTTTAGATTTATTCCATAATCCATGAAAAATATTTTTTGACTTCTGTCCCATTTGTTACACATCCCCTATGTGCAAATCGCCAATATTGCGAAGGTTGAGTGAAAGAATAGTGCTTCTGGGCCACCGTAGCTGTCTACTGCTACTGTTGCGCCACCTGACGGTTCACATCCGCCACGATCTTCAAGCATATACCCACTACTCTGTATCATAGTTAAATGTCCCTGAGTCTGTGTTTGGAGAGTGATTGATGAAATGCTGATTCCCGCAAACTAGATGTGGCCAACACAGTTTGTCTAGAATCAGCGGCGTCCATCCCTTGGACACCAAGTATGGCGGACGTAAACAAACTCGCACCAAAACAAGTTTTGTAAACTTTATGTTCACTAGATTTATGTTGTGGTAAAACATCGAATTCAAAACTGTTGTTGGATATTAGCGGGTAAGTTTCAGTTGTTTCCCGATAAGTTAAAATGTGTAAAAGTTAGTTCAAGTTGCACATAGAATGGACTCGAGAGGTACGGATGTACGCGCACTGACTCGTCTTGGAGTTGAACTTGAAGTGGAAGAATTTGAAGAAATCACTGTTTGGGTGCACTGTCACTTGTAGATGTACCAATCGAATAATTGAGAGTACTTATTAGGCGTAGATACTAGTGCTTGAAACCGCCGACAATAATAATATAAACAAGCTTTAGGAATAAAGCCTTTAGGCTTAGCACAACCAGATTCCACTACTACTACTAGCACTAGATGGCAGCTCCACCGCTAACCACTGAGTGTGGAGTAGGATGGGTGATCGAAGGCAAAGCACTTTTTTGTCAGCTAGATTGGACATAAAAAGTATATCACTAACAAAAAAAAAAGCTAGTGGAGGCAGATGATTGACCTCAATTTGAGTTATAACCAATGCTGACAATTTCTCCCTACCACGGATAGCATCATAGCATGTTTCCTGTTATGTCGACAAATCACAAGATTTATGCATGATAGAGATTTTCAATAGTCATGGCATTATTTGTGGTACATACATTATACATATAACCAACCAAGGAGGGAGTACGAGGGAGGTTATCACCCCTCGCCGGGACCCCGATATCAGCCTGAGGCCAGGGCCCGAAGGGCCGGCCGAGGGCTGATATCGGGGTCCCGGCGAGGGGTGATAACTGCCCGAGTCCAATTCAACGTCCAATTCAACGTTCAACCTCGAAGGGGATACGAGGCAGGTTACCAACCCGAGGTGGGACCCTGATATCAGCGTGAGTGCAGGGCCCGCAGGGCCGCACGAAGGCTGATATCAGGGTCCCACCTCGGGTTGGTTACTTGCCGAGTATTCCCTTCGAGGTTGGTTATGGATTTATTATACCTTAGCCCCTGATATTCTCCATAATTTAGAAAAGATTGCCTGCTAAATTACACGATCTTATCCTACACGATCTAAATTACACGATCTTACAGCCGTCCGTAGCGGCCCCCATTATCGCCCATCTACCACGTCGGGAAAATGTGTTTTTCTATGCGTTTTTGTGCGATATTTTAAATATTTACACATAGATTTATGTATCCTTACCCCAAATATCGCATCTTTTGTGAAAAAATATGCATCTAATAACGCATTATGACGGACTGTGTTTTCGCGGCCGTTCACGTGATGCGCGCTTTGTATTCATGTGCCTTTCCCGCGCGAACTATTTCTTTTATCACACTGCAGTGTGATAAAAGGCAGGTTATCACACGAGCATGATAATTCATGCCTTAGACTCTTAACTACTAAACGTGTATCGTACTAAGGTATAATAAAGATTAATATCGAGCTAGGCTATACGGAAGATGAGGGTCTCAAAAAAAAACATTGCGCACCCACGCATCGGAGAAATCACGTTCGGAAACGTTGGGGTCATTTACTATGGAAATGTATGGAGGAAAACCGGTTATTTCACTCTAGATTTTTAAATTGTGGTTCAATCTTCATGCAGTAAGCGAGAAAAAGTTTTGTTTTGTTCCCAGGAATCCCAAACAGGTGTCCAAATTGTCATAGAAAGCCTAGTTATTTTCGCAATCATTGGGGAATCCCTGTTACACACTCTCCTGGCGGACCTTTCGCCACTGCAATTCAATGCGTTGTAGGGAAGATCTACTTGGAAGAAACCCCAGCATTTCCCGTCGCGATGCTCACAGCGCGTTGCGGAAATGGAACAGAATTCCCCCAAAACCCTCAGACTCGCATCTTCCGTATTGTATCATTTTATATGAAATTATGAAGGGAAAATTGTGCAGATAAATATTCTTGCAATCTCAAATTTTTTTTCTCAAAAAAAATCACTATTCAATATTTTCAATTTTCAAGTTATGCCCAGTATTTCCAAAAAGTTTAGGGTTAGTTAAACCAGACTTTTAGCTGAATGTTTTAAGAGTGTATTTCCAAAAGACTAATCTGGTTTAAGCCTGTCGGCTCGTAGCATTGCTAATCACGTCAAACGTTCCTAATTATGTTAGGTGATTAGTGCTAATCATAATCAACAGAAACGTCTCGTAACTCCCCCAAGAACATTTGAAACAAGCAATTTCATTGGTTTACCCTTAATCAGATCTGCCTTAATCATGATTAGCGACCAAATATTTAATCTAACTCATGAGGTAAATTAAGTTGATGATTAGGGAGAGTTAGATAATCATGACAGTCTGTCCTAATCAACCTACGGAGCTACGAGCCGTCGGGCCCAGATTTCTTAGACCAGCTTGAGAGACTGGTTTAAGCATTAAGCCAAAAATAATTTGGTCTATCCAAACCTACTGAACTCAGTAAAAGAATAAAACATGTCTAACTGATATAATTGACAAGTTATAGCATCATAAACCTATTGTAAATCTTTATTTGGCCTACTGTATTATTTACCATTAGAACTCTACTTAAATCAGAAAAGGTGAGAAAAGTTTTAAATTCTGGTTAGAGCTCCTCAAATCTGTTCACCCAGTATTTCCAAGAAGTTTAAGAATCTAGTTTAAGCAGCCTGGTTTAACTCCTAAAAATCTGTTTTAAGAAAATCTGTTTTAAAAATCCTGTATTTCTAACTGTTTTAGTTAAACCGTAACTACGGGCCTTAAAACAGATTTAAGGAGCTTAAACCAGAATTTAAAACTTTTCTCACCTCTTCTGATTTAAGTGGAGAGTTCTACTTAAAATGGTAAATGACACATTAGGCCAAATAAAGATTTAGAATAGGTTTATGATGCTATAACTTGTCAATTATATTAGTTAGACATGTTTTATTCTTTTACTGAGTTCAGTAGGTTGGGATAGACCAAATTATTTATGGCTTAATGCTTAAACCAGTCTCTCAAGCTGGTTTAAGAAATCTGGTTTAAGAGAGGTTTAAACCAAATTTGCTTTTTGGAAATACACTCTTGAAACATTTAGCTGAAAGTTTGGTTTAACTAACCCTAAACTTTTTGGAAATACTGGATTTTTAAAACAGATTTTCTTAAAACAGATTTTTAGGACTTAAACCGGGCTGCTTAAAGCCAGAGTATCGTCCGTGTGGAGGACGTAATTTGCTACGTTGTAATCCCCTGTCACTGGTGCCAAATTCGTGACGTGACCAATAACGTCGCCGGATTACGTTCTAACGTCGCAAAACACGTCGCCGGCCGTCACGTCGTTAGGGTAAGGGGTGGGGCCCCTAACCTTAGAAACGCAAGGACGATACTCCAGCTTTAACCAGATCCTTAAACTTCTTGGAAATAACATAAATACAAATTTCACTTATTTTCTCTGGATAGATAGTTTTATATGATAGCTAAGCTATTACTTTTCAGTTGATATGCAAAGTTTGGTATAGATAATCAAAAGTTCTGAAGATATTGGAAAAAATTAAAGCCCTATCCAAACTGTAGGGTCAGCATTTTATGGAAAACGGGGTGAGTTTTTCAATGGCTCCCCCTAGTGGAATGTAACATACCTATTTCTGTGTGGGCTGCATATATATCTCTGTTAATATAGTCTGAGATATATTGCCGTATGAAATACAAAAGAAATAGCTGATTGTCATATCTTTGTGATTTTACAATTCACAGAAGTAATTAGTAGGAAATATTTGAGACATCTTGATTTGGGCATAATAGTTTCCTTTTTATGTCATTTAGAAAATATTTCACAAAGTTTTTCCATAATCTTCTGCTTTTTTAATAGCTAAGATTCAAATGAAAATGTTGGGACAGGCTTTCCTCTATATCAAGCAGGAAAGTTTGGGAATCCTTAACCGTTTGCATATCACGCTGTGAAGATCGCGACAGGAAATGCTAGGGTCTTTCATGGGGGAAAAGGGAATTCCCGGGAATTCTGAAAAACCCAGGGATTTCACCGAAATTTAGGGCATGTGTGAGGCCAGTGCCAAATCTTTTCTCACTTACTTTATGAAGATTACTCAATATTTAAAAGAGTCAAAGCGAAATAACCATACATTTCATCTCCATATAGTAAAAGTCCCCAGCATTTAATTTTCCGATCGCGATTCCCCCGAATTGTGGGTGCGTAATGCCCCCCTTTTTTTTAGACTCTCACAACCAGTACAGTACGGGAAATTATAATAGGGGATCATGGGTGATCATGTTTTTTTTTATTATATGAAGGATTTCACCCTACCACAGATAGCTGAATTATAGTATTTTCAGCACCTGCAGGCTAATTTTGACCAATTTTGTCGACAAAACCACTGCAAAAACTATAGAAAATTAATGAATAATTGTGATATCTCCACCTACAATAAATGAATTTGTAAACAACTTGGAAAATATACAATGTATATGGATACACATTTAAAAAATGATAATCTTCTTTATGTCAATCTTGAAATTGTGACATGGTTTATGAAAATACCTATGCTAAAGTCTTGTAATTTGTCAACAAATTACCCAGCATGCACCTTAATTAAGGCTAACCTGCAGGTCAAGCTCAAGAAATTAACTATCTGTGGTAGGGAGAAATTACAAAGCAGCTAAGTAGAAGCCCAATCTTCAAGTCATGGTAAAACGTGCGGATGTAATTCTATGAGTGCCTGGTAAATGCTATTTCAAACGATTTTTTTCCGTGAACAATATATCGCTATGATATTGACATCCTTTAAAAATTATCATGACGATTTCAAATTAATGATACAAGTACATGAGTTGGCTGGTAAGGGAGGAGGATGGAATACTGGAGAAATCCAATCCCTTACCCGAAACATGTTGAAAAGAAAAGAAAAAAGACATAAGTATGTCTCAGATTTCTTTTTTGATAATGGAAACGTGGCCAGTTCTCTCTTTTTTCATTGTTTGAAATGCTAAGTTCAGAAGGGGGTTCTTGGTTTCATGCTCCAGCCTTAACCAATACATTAACGTCAGCAAAATCTTAAAGACCCCAACATTTCCGATCGCAATTCCCCTGAAATGTGGGTGTGCGATGTACTCTTTTTTAGATCCTCATATCCCGTGTATTCACCTTCAGATTGACATACATGGCAAATGCCCGCTGACTGACGAGTATGAGCCGCCTGTCGTCATACACGGACCTGGGCGCCGGGTCGGACCTGGAGTCGTCCTCCCTCAGCGACCTGTACCCGCCGGCCCCGGTGCCATCTGCCTGGTCCCGGGTCGTGCCTCCCCCAGGAGACGATGCCTTCCTCGGGGACCACCCGCTCGCCGACCTGGGCCGCCCCAACACCCTGGCGCCCATCAAGGGCTCGGCTAGTTCCAAATCGCGCCAGCAACCACCGTCGCTTCCGTCTCAAGCGAGCGAGCGGGAGATGAGTCTGGCCAGAGAGTTACGGGCCCGCCTGTATGACAGGCCGGAGAACAGCCGCGTGTTGATGGCTGTAAGGAGGCAGACGAACCCTAAAACGCTGCCCAAAGATGAACAGAAGCCCGAAGAGACCTCTTCCACGGTAAGATTATTTGCTCTTTTAATGTCTTTCTTATGTGTTTTTTGTTGCCTTTTTTTTGCCCATGGACTTTACTCTTTCGGAAATTAATACATTGACCGAAGTCAATTACATATAATACATGTATGATATTGTGTATGCTTTAATTGTGCGTCAGTTTTCCGCCTAAAAAAAGGTGAATAGATCCATGATAGAATATTATATGAAATTAGACAACGGCGTTTCTACAGCATGTATATTTTTCTTTTACAAAAAAAAGTTAGAAAATACCATATTGAGTATTGACATTGATATTTTCAGTCCAGTAGAAAAACATGGAAGGTGCTTGGAAGCTGGTAGTTACAAACGTGCATGTGCAAATTGGTTGAATATTTTCTACTTTGTTTGCAGCTGCCCAAGGTACCGCGGCCGCCGTCAGGAAAGGCCTCAGGTGCCAGTCCTGGTTTTAGAACCACTATGTTTAAAAAAGACGTGGTCAGAAGACAGCAAATGAGAAAAGTCAAGTTAGAGGAGAAAAAGAAAGAAGCACAGACAGCAAAATTGTAAGTGCTCATCATATAACAATACCTAATTTTATTACTCAGTCTGCTCACTAATGATAGTGAGAATGAAAAGAAAGGTGCAACTTCGTCATGAATTTAAAACAAACAAACAAGATAAAGTAGTTCATTTGCCTTATCTTGAGTTTTTATAAAGAAGTACAATATATCTTGACCTCTGTTTCTCCATGCGATTACAGTAATTTAACCCAGCATTTAATTATTGTTCTTTAATATCTTATTTGTCTTTTTTCAAGACAAACTGCCGCAGCTGAAGAACCCACAGTTGCTCCAGAATTTGTACAGCCTGAGCCGGTTCGGCAGGAGAAGTCGGTAACGTTTGCCGACGACATGTTGGCTACGCCTAAGGAGGCCGGTCCGTCCACCACACCCACTCCACCCCCAGCACCTGAGGTCCCCGCCGAACCGGCCGGGGCTTCTCCTAGGACTAAACCAGTCCCCATCCCCCATGCCACAAACAGCAAGACTGACCTTGGAGAAATGATTGCCCTCATGAGGAAAACAACCTACGATGATAAAGGTGAGTTATATGTATAAACAACTGTTCTATTTTATTGAAATCTTATGCCTGTCAAAGATTCAGGCCTACAGTCTGGTATTTTACCTTGGCCAGCATAAAAGGTACAATCAGATGTTGTATTTTTATAACCTCACCCATGATATTTTTAAAAGTTAATGCGTTATTATTTTACCTAAATCTTGTCTTTTTTTTTTCTTTTTTTTTTTCATGAGTCGGACAATTTGAAATTTTCCATCAATCATGAACCAGAGAAAATTGAAGCTGTCTGTAAACAACACTAAACACTTCATATATTCTCAGAACCTGAAGACGATGATTTTGTCAAAGTGATAATGGGAAAGCGCGAAGGCCTTGGCTGGGGGACGACATTACCCCGACATGGACCAGGCTGCAAGGACGCTATGCAGAAACTCAAAGACGACCCCGACACTGACCCCAAGTTTGAGGTACGTGGTTCCTATCCTAATTTATTCAGAAAGAAAAGGCCACCATTAAAAAAAAGATAATTGTTTCAAAGTTTATTCCGCAAATGCAAAACTAAGTCAAATCAAATTTACAAAAGGCTCATTATAAATGTAATGTCACCCCAGCTAAGAACATGACGTCATATTGATGGCATATTGACGTCATCCGTTACGTCCCAGGGACGTCACATCCACGCAAAATTTTGCACTCTCCTTCAGCCTAATCTAAGAGAAATCACCTCCATTTGATATTATTTCTTTATGATGTTAATGGTTTTCGTGTTTGCAGGTTATTACAGATGGTTTGGAATCAAATCGTCTTTACAAATCGTCATTTTGGCTTTAGGTCATCCCCCGTCATCCTCCAGTCTCGTTTTTCATCCCAAGTACCCTAATTTTGTATGAATCTGTTTTGTCCTAGCTTTGATTTTTCAAATATTTTGTGGACATCGAATTGCAAACTTAATCCATAGTAAAAATAAATCAACATTACAGGAAAATATGTTGGATCCGTCGATGGCAGAGGTTTGCATAGTATTTCCTATATATGAACTGCATTTTTTCCAGTATTTCAACTGTTATTTTTCTATAAACGCAACCTTTTATTTTGTAAGGAACCTTCAACCTATTTACTAATACAGAACATCTTTATTGCCCTTCATTTGCATGATAGTACACAAGATAAGACCTTTTTTAAGATGGTTTCAATTTACTTTTGACATGGTTCGGTCATTTCTTGTTCAATAGACGCTATGGCGTTATATTCCTCAATCTCTACTCCGGTGAAAATTTTACTTTCTAGCTTTTAAGAGAAGAGCTTTTCCTGTCCATTAGACGAGAACTATTTATCCGAACTTGCTTCTGTCTTTTACACTATTCTAAGTGGCTATTTCATATTTCTGCTATAACTTGTCATACAGATGCGATACCTTTAGCCACTTCCGCAGTTGTTATGCTCTGAAGGGCTATATATCCACCACCTGCGACTCAATGCATCCTACGTGAATTTGCAGATTAGTTCACTCTTTTTCGGTGTTTTCGTATTGATAGGTGGATTTACCAATACCACATATGTATATGTTTTTATTAGTCAAAATCAACACTATACAATTATGTTGTCATTGATCATACTAAAGAAGCTCGTGTAATAGATACGATTTACGGAATTATGAAGTCCGAGCCGTTCTAATTTTGGCAATTCAAAATTTGATTTGAAAAAATTACAAATCTTCATTGAAGGTAAAACTATACGCGCCTTTGCTGCAAAATGTGCTAAATTTCCATTACCATTGAACAAGTGAGTTAATATACAATTTACTAATGAGCCTATAGTCCCTTACTATATATAAATATATATATATATATATATATATGTTGTAAATCGTATGTTCCACTTCCCTATTGCCAGAGTTTCCTGGCTCCTAAAGGTGACGACGGTAGCTTCGTCTATGCACTGCCCCGTAACCAGAAGGACAAACGTGCCCGCTACAACCCGTACGACCTGCAGGTGGTCTCCGCCAACTCAGCCCGAGCCTGTCCAGTCTTCTGGACTGCCAGCGCTTCCAACATCACAATGGTAACTGCACTGCTTTTCTCTTCACACTTCCGTTGATAAATCATGTAAAGAGAAATAAACCTGGTGACCATTGTTCATTGCGGATAGATTGCAACAGAATTAAGTAAACATTTATATCTTGCGACTTTCTTATTGGCATCCATAATGAGCTGATAAGAAAAGAAATAGCATGAATAGTTATACCGCAAATAGGTATACAAATGTCTATTTATGAATTATATACATTCAAATGTCTTTTTCAGAACACACAGAAGGACGGCACAGAAATACCAGTTCACACGCCGACCATGCAGTGGATGTGGGAACGACGGCTCTTTCACAAAATTTACGACCTTCCTGTTTTTGTTAAGTATAGGTAAGTTTACACTTCCAATGTATATTTTCATAAACCACAAAAATACTACAATCGTTCAATGATTTTTTCATAGTTTTCATACAGTTGAAGATGTCTACGGGATAATCTTGCATAACTGTCAGTCACTGGGCTTAGATCAAGTATTTTCCGCTGTTTTTGTGTACCACGTTGCAGACTTTTGCATTGTATGGAACTCCTCTTTTTCAGGCTGTGGAAAATGTTCACTACGTGGAAAAATAACGTCCGTAATCAGAAGAACGCGAAACACTGGTTTGTCTGGCTATTTGATCATTGATAAGAAATATTTCTGAACATTGAATCATTCAATATTTTCAAAATCAGAATCATTCAAATAATCGATATTCCTCAACAAATTAGCCATAAGTGAAGTTAAAGAATATTCCGATGTATCCAAATAAATATTACATTGCAAACTTGTAATATAGAACTTAGGAGTTGGATCACTTTATTAGACATGGGGCCTGTAATGTCTTATACTACATGTGCATCTGTACATGTACATCTTTCTGATTAACTGTATTAATGAAATATGAGTTTTAAGATAGACGTTTGTGTCTAGGTCGGTCTTGACCAAGCAGCTGTTCGCGGCCAACGAGGTGCTCCAGGGTTGTATGCTGCACGTGCGGCGTCTGTGTGAGGCGGCGTCGGGCAGTCTGACCGGCCACAGCCGGGGCGAGGCGGCCGTGGCCCTCGTCAGGCTCAACAAGTCGGGCACACACACCCTGGAGGAGTTCGTCATGATCCAGGGAGCCGAGGGAGACAAGGCGTTGGCCCAGCTCAAAGCCCTGCGCAGCCAGGTCGTCGACATGGTCTGGGAAGCTTGTGCGGTAAGCAACCTACAGTTGTGATTTCTAATAATGAATCACCATGTTAATAGGAGTTGTATTTGTGTATAGTTTCTGTCATTAAAAAAAGAATTTCGATATTAACCATTAAGAACGACTGAAAAATATTACTTGTATTCTATTTTTTCTTTGAAAATTAATGAATAACTGATTGTAATAATTTTCTGAATGTGTTATATAGACTGTTGCTGAAATGGAGGGTGTCACGCATGGGATACGAGAAGCGAACGCCAAGGTTAAAAGTGCACAAATTGCCCCCGTGAAGGAGGTAGAGAAGCCCAAGGTGAAGCACGACGCCAACACACGACTACTCGGCAAGTACGGCTTTGACAAGGCCCCACCCGCTGCCAAGGAGAAGGCCAAGAGTAAGTGCTTTGAGATTAGAATAGAAGTTTTGTTTTCTCACTTCTTATTCAGACATTAACAACAACATCATTGTTGCAAACGTTATAAACAAGTGATTGTCATATACTTATTTGTAAGGTATACAAGTCGCCTATGATAGCATTTCATAAGATATCAATTGTTACCATTAATCTACAGTGTAGTTGTCATCGTCGTCATGAGTTTGTAGCTGGAAAGTCTGGCACCTCAATGTTAAAGAACTGAAGAGCTACTACTAATTTTCTTCATATGGCATATTTGAAAAGAATCCTTATGTAATGGTCCATTTATAAACTGTTAATTAATTAAGATGCAACAATCCATTTATTTTGGTGGGATAAATCTTGGCTGATAAAACCATATGAATATAATGAAGTGCAGTTTTTGGTGCTTATAAATTCCGATATTCAGAATTTAAGCACCTACAACACTTCGGCTATTATTGAGCAGCCGGTCTTCTACTCCAGTGGTTGCCAGACTCGTAATGTTAACATACTTTTAGCTATAACAGATAACCCAGGGCTCGACATTAAACATTGCTCGCGTGCCAGGGGCAGGTAAAAACTGAGATAAGACAGGAATTTCTGGTTTATGATTATACTCAAATAAAGATGGGCAGGTTAATTCTAGGATCGGGCAGGTAAAACTTTGCTTGCGCCTGCTGATGGGCAGCAAGGTTCAAACCCTTAATGTTGAGCCTTGTAACCTTCTAGACAGCTATAGCCTATTCTTCCTACCCACAGGTAACAGGCCGTCGTACGCGCAGATTGCCGAGTGGCGAAAGGTGCTGAACCGCCTCTCCTACTTCCTGCGGCTGGTCGACTACCTGCTGCTGGAGCTGATGCGCCGCCTGGTGGTCACCGCCACGCGGGACCTCAGGGACTTCCTCCAGGCGTCCTCCATCGCCGGCGGTATGGAGGATGACGAGGAGGTAAGGAACATTTCTGAGACATTTTCATGAAAAATTATGCAAATGTCTACGTTATTTAACAATATTTTCTTTTTTTAATTCCCCACGTTTAAACCCTTAAACCGTATATCATTGATTTACAAATCGTATTTGTTATTGTAACTGAATTATTTTTGTTTCTGGTAATAAAGATATAACCGGATTGAGACGGTCATGTTTTGCATATGTATTAGATTACTCTAGCCATGATATGAGAATTTTTACAGTATCTATGAACGCCACAGATCTAATTGTTAATACTAGCTAGCTTTGATTTTTTTAGTTTTGAATTTTATATGCAAGTAAACACATGCACTAAGTTCTGTTCCTGATCGTCTCAGCAACAGATCTGTCAACCTTTTTCTCCTGTTATCCTTGTATATCGATTGTATATATTTTCTTTTTCTTTTGTTCTCTTTTGTTTTGCTGGCTTTTAACTCATTGAAGCTCACTTTATTAATGGATTATATATTGCCAGCACTCTTACTTTTCATGATGATTATTTACTTACGTTGCATTGCTATATGTTTCTCCTGGAATTTGCAGCGACCTGGGTTTCAACGTCCCAAAAAACACATTTTGGTGAAACCTGTAAGCAGAGGTTCATCTAGCCTAGTCTGGCCTTAGATCCTTATAGTTGTAGCTCAAAGATTATTTTCACCCTTCCCTGATTCCCCGGTATTGATTTCAGTAGCTCCCCTTTCCATAACTTCCATTGGTGGTTGGAATAGAAACACCCATGTTCGTGTATGGGTCTTTCGACGTTGATTCTGAATAGAATGTAGGTGACCCCTCAGACTTGTATCTAGAGCAAGACTGCATGTTTCTTATGCATGTTATACATATTCAGTGGGTACAAAGTATAAGCATGTCGTTGTTGTTATAGTTAAACCCCTCTCGATTTCTATAGTACACTTTCAATTGTATTTACCTTATACTGTAATATCAATTTCCAATAATCAATATACTTTGAATTCATGGTCCCGTTCTATTGTTACCGTCACTTCCTTTAGCATCGCGTAAGGAGTTTGCTTCTCTGTGGTTTGGGATTTAGAATTCACTTTAACCCTCAAACTGTCTATAAATCGTTATTCTGTCCGCTAACATGTTATATCACAGTATTCAAGATGGATATCTAAACACATGTAGATTATTCTAACCAAATACATAAATTACAGCTATTTCACATAATTTACCGATTAAGGAATCATATCACAACCATGGAGAAAATCAATGTAGATTCATTATTGCCATACTTTGATGTACTTAAACAGTTTCTTTTCAATTCATCTATTTTTTGAGTTTTATCAATATAAAATGAAATCACCCCGAAGGTGATTATCCGATATGGAAATTTTAAGATACAAATTTCTGAAGGTAATTAACTGATATGGAGATTCAAAATTCAAATATTAAATCTGTATATATATTCATGCACTTGAGATGACTCGTCCTCTTCTTTGCACGTATGATGTGAAAATTTAATTGAACAAGAAATTTCCTCGCACAAGTAAAATATTTGATTATTTTTGTCAGTACAACCTTGAAAAATCAGTGATCAAACGATTTTTATGCCTAATTTTGATTCTCCAATTAGGTTAAAACTTTTCCCACTAATATGGAGTCTCATCAGTAGTTAGCACTTTTGCACCAACGCCTGGTAGCAGGTAACATATCAGTTTTCTCCCACACCCCTATCCCCTTATATTCTGCTGTTTATCCTCACGGTCGACTTAACCCCGTAGATTCCCATCCATTACACCATTATTTAGAGAAACACAATAACTAAATCAGTTAAAGGAACGAATAGAATAAAGTTATTAGTTTTTCCCATATGAATTGAAATCTTATATAAAAAGAAACTTAGGGTGAAAGCTTTCACTCATCGAACATTTTTTTTCTATATAGTTTAAGTTAAATTTGTTTCAGTTTTATATGATTTTAAACATATCTTTGCACTTGTAGCATACTTTTTCACCGATTGATTCCATTAAATTCTAGCCTAGATCTCATCCCTTGATTTGTCATTAAACGAAATCCCTCTGCATTACCTGTGCCTTTTAGTCGCTGCCCGGAGACGGTCAGTCTATCATCTCTGACACGGACACGTCGCGGACCTCTACTCCCTACAAACACGCCCAGTCTCCGTCCAAGTTCAGCGTCAAGTGAGTTTGAGAAGAACGTCCAATAGATTAAGTATTAACTCATTATGGCAATGTCAAAGGTTATGGCAAGAGATTTCTTCTCTAAATTTTTACCCAAGGTATGACTTTAGCTTATCATGTCTTTAGTTGTGTCCTATCGAATTCTTTGGTATTTTCATTAACACTGTGATTGAAGGAATAATAGGCTAATATGCGGCTACGTAGTGAATTATCCTTCTTGATTAGGGGTTTTATGAAAATCCATTGATCGTGAGACAATGAAAATTGTCTAGTATGTCTATTTTACCAGATGTCGGAAGTTTTTCTCATCGTGTTGCCCCAAACTTTGGTCTTGAACATGTCTTAGATTAATATCTGAAAAAAGCAGGGGCTTTTCCAAGTTAATTGATTCGGGTAAATATTTTTACCAATAATTGACCTTCGTACTTCTTCCTACCCTGTGCAGCACGTCATCTTCCTCCCAGTCAAGAAACCGTCAACACACACCTGTCGTCACTGACAGGGGTTACGTCGTCCCACAGTTCGATTTTGACAAACACGAAGAAGTGGAGTCGCCACTCGACATTGAAGGGGTGAGTGAAGGTGGCCCTAGCAGTGCCAACACAATCATATAGTTCTCTGTTCTACCTGCTACATCATCATGCAGTTTGAATAAATTCAGTTAAGTTCACACAGATTTTTTCAACGTTTTCATATTATTTTTTGGTGTGTATTCTTAACGGCAAGAGCTACGTACTTTCTTGCCGTGGTAAAATAAAATAGAGGGCATTCAAGAAAAACAAACATATCATTCCTTTCTGCTCCCCTAGGTGCTGGACGACATACGTCACCAGCATGACGTCATTGAGTTGGCCAAGCCGGTGCTGTCGGTACAGCTGGTACTGAACGTGCCTGAACGCACACCCGTGCCATCCGCCGTACGACGCGCCTCCCGGGAGGCGAGTCGCGGCGCCACGCGCAACACACAGCAGTCAAAGAAGAGCAGTCCGAGTAAGAAGGCCGTCAAGTTTACCGACAGGAAAGACTCCTCAGGTAGTTATTCCACCATGCTCCATCTGTAATCGATGCAGGGGATTTTAAACAAATCGACGTTGACATAGTTCATATGTTTCAATATATAATCTAGATTTTTATATTAAAGAGTTTATATTGAATATAGACCCCCTTTATGGTCTATACATTGATATATGCAGCATGTGCAACTCGCATTTTTACCAATAATGATGAATGTGTTATATGTGCTCGTTATAGATGAATCTGACTATGAGAGTGACGGCAGTTCGAGCGGGGATGAAGTGCAGAAGGAACAACCCGCAGACACAAATCGATTCGCCTACAGCGAGGAACCGTATGTCAACTCTTGAATGCTACAAACAAATTATAGCGTTTTTTTTCTCTCCCAAAATACGAAATTGAAATATACGGCTTGATCAGCGAATTAGGCACAATAAAGAAACAACTATGATAATTGTTATACTGCATTCAACGTTTATCTTGCCTGTCTAGAACATGTCCTCCCATTCGCGTATTCACCTCCAAATAGTGACAACAGCCAAATCCTTATCAAATTTAAACAACCTTATGCCATCCTTTAAAAAGATTTCCTGTCCATCGTTAGGCCGAAAAAATAGCCAGTCGGGAGGTCGTAAAATATTTTCTCTTCTTTTGGGTGGTTTATAGATAACAGATTTCTTGTTGAAAAAAAACATTGTATAAGAAAAATATTGTTAGTCAGTCCTTAGAGTCACAGTCGACCAGTGGACAGGAATTATTTTCTAAATGTGGCCCTAAATATGACGCAATTTCTATTAATCAAATCAGTGTTGTGATGTTTCTGGCTACTTTAGTAATTCTCCACAGATCCAATCCTTCTCCACAGATCCAATTCTCCACAGATCCAATCCTTCTAAAGTCTCTTTATATCCTTCAAACTTTGTCCTGTGATTGCCTTGATTAATTTCTATTTATAGGAAAAGAAAAGAAGGAGCGTCTGAAACCAAAGCTTTCATTTCACTGTCTCCAAGTGAATTCCAAATCAAGAATGGTATCCGAGGAATCATTTCAGGCTTCGAACACATCACCTGTAAGTAGGCATCGCAGTTTGAATAGGGGGCATAAAAGATCAAGTGTATGACCCATCTTCATTAATTTGAGAAATATAAAAGCTATAGTTAAGTGGGGCATGTGGAGGATTTAAAGTATTTACTTTTGTCGTAAACCTTTTCTAGTAATATAGAAAATGTAACAATCAATCAAAATCATTTCCTGACCGTAGTAATAGGAGAAATAATGATCCAGTTATGATTTCATCTACGTACAAAGAAGCAAAATAGATATCAATTCACTTACCCTGCCCCTCAGATAACGATCCTTGTAGTTTTATTCAGTAGTAATAATGAAAAAATTGTAAAAAGAAAAAGAAATTGTATTCGACGCTACAGCTCAGATGCGCACCCTGCTGCGGGAGCCCAAGCTGGAGGTGTTCTACACGCCGCCCCGCTACGACCTGAAGCTGAACGTGGACCTGGAGCTGCGGGAGGAGGAGCAGGAGGAGGAGCGGCCGTGGCCCGACACGGGTCTCCTGTACGGGGAGGACCCTGAGTACCAGCGGGTCATCCAGGACATCATGGAGCTCGTCGCCAACGGCGTGGAGGAGATCCACGAATACTCCAACGTAAGACGATATTTGTTTTATTCGAGTTTCAGCGCAAGTTTCTTCATACAGTATATCTGCCATTTCATAATTTAATGATTAATATTTATGGTTCTGAGATAAGGAAGATCCCATGATTGTGGCGAAATAAAACTGAAATCAATTTGATTTGTTTCGCAATTTGATATCATCAAGGGGTCCATTGTCTTATAAGAAGGCTTTTAATTATATTAATTCTGGTAGATTTGCATCTCCTCAAGAAATAGAATACTGGTATTCAGTTTTTGACTAGATAAAACAAAGCACAAAGAAAAATCCATGTCACTATGTATCACTTCTAAACGTGACCTTCGTTTCAGGACTTTACCCAATACTGTACCATGGTGGACCTGGCCCGACACGTGGACGTTGACACCTCCATGACCAAGAAACAGTGGTCCACCGACGAGTTTCAGCACGTGCTCGCCGTCCACACCGAGCAGGTACATGCTACTCTCTACATTACAAAATACTGAACTGCTATCATGTATATGTTTTCCTGACTTATATTTTACCATTATGTACATTTTCTCAAAATAACCTACAATTAGTGCTTTTGGTAGAATCTAACCACATGGGAATTTAGTTTATATTTGCATAATTCACTCATGTTCAAGTGGCTATTGAGGTGGTGTCCTAGGTTGTTATTCAAGGAATTTACAAGCGAGCTTCTTATGTCTTTGAGTCTATTTTATTAACTGCAATGTGTAAGTAGGGTATTTTGGAGCCTAAAGCTGCTTTTTCTTTTGTTTTGTGTAGACGGCCCAGATGAGTGCTATGATAAAGAAGACCCGTCTCGGCCTGTTGTGTGTGGAGAGTCAGGGATTCTTGGACAGCTGTCTCCCCTACCCGAAAAACGTGCTGGATGCCGTCTTCGCCAAACTGCCCGTCATTGCCGCCAAGCGCAACGAGGACCTCCTCACAATCATCAAGGTCACTTATGGTTTCTGCTATTCCATGATATTCCAAAAATGAATTTTAGAATTTTCATCCATGTCCTTACTCCTCTAACCCTTAATATTGAAAGACACTTGGGCAAAAGTGTTCGTGGACATGGTCCTTGCATCGAGTGTTCATTCTTGTGCGTTTTCCACATTATTGCTTATTTTGAAAATACTTAATGTTTTGTATTCTTTCATTGTGCGTTGCATCTTCAAGAATACACAAGCCTACATATCTATAAAATCTTATCGTGTCCTACAATCAAAAGTATCCTACAATTCACAAGTGGCTCAACAGCACTATAAATAAATAATACATTTGTTTTTCCTCGCTGTATCGATCCCAAACGCAGGTGTTTACACGTTTTTTTTTTGATTCCCTAAATATATACACTACATGAAAAAAAAGAACGGACACCAAACGAAGTATGAAAACTCATTTCATGCTATGTGCTTGTAAGACCGAACTAAGTCTATACAATTTTGCTATAGCCTCACGCCAGCCATCCCACTTTTATAGGGCGCCTCCAAGAAGCTGGACAAGTTCCCAGAGTCGGTGGAGGAGTTCGTGGAGCACCTCTCCTTCCTGGGTAAGATGTCGTCGGAGATGCCGGCCCTGGAGCGGGAGTACGCCGTCGTCACCAAGCTCTACACCATCGCCAAGGACTTCGAGCAGCTCAACATACACCCCGAGGAACTGGCACTCTACCAGACCCTCGCACCCAGCTTCCAGCACCTCAAGGTTAGGGGATGTCCATAAATGATGTCACTTTTTCAGGGTATGTTTAGGACCCACCCACCCTGCTGTCACACTAAATTCTCTAATCTAAACATGAAAATAAGGCCCGTTTTCAGGCTGTGTTACACTTTTCGACCCACCCACCCAACCCCTTGTGCGTTACATCATTTATGGATGGCCCCTTAGCATGTAGATCAGGACACAAGTCAGACTCCTTATCTTTTTTTTAAATTCGCAAATCAACTTTACATATGTTATAGTTTATGTTCTTTCAGTTGACGATTTGATGAGTATGGTATAAATATTTTTTTTAATTAATGAACATGATGAGTAATACATAATTACTTGGGTGGAGAAGAAAGATTTCTCATTAACTTAACACTTGTTCGTTCCAGAACACTGAACCTTTCCCCTTTATAAATGCTCTAGAACCATTTAAGGAAAAAGATTATATTTTTTAGGCACTGTTTTTAATAATACAATACTTTCCTTGTGTTCTGATGACTTTGGGGATGGTAAAAGAATGATTGAAGTTAATCAACTATGCCATGACACTTATGTCAATTCTTTTCTATCTAGTCAACCATTCTGTACGCCGAAGCCAAAAAGGATGACAACATCCGTAAGTTCAGCTCGGACCTGGACCGTCTCATCCACGACATCCGCTTCAAGATTCTGGACATCAAGAGTCGGGTTCAGGACCCAGTACTGCTGCACGGAGACACCATGGCGGTGGTGGCCCTTGAGAAGATTGGCTACATGACCGAAGAAGTGACTTCCCTATCCTCCAAGGCAAGGTCCTACGCCAACTATCAGGAGCGCTTCGGTAGTTCCATGACCAGCAACAAGAGGAACTTCTCCGAGTAAGTTTTTAATCTGTTTGTTGAAGTTTTATTGCAATGTTCAATACACGGTACTAGCATAAAATAGTTCAGACATAATGTTATATACAAAATGATACTAATGTTAAATTCTAAAAAGTTTTAGGTTAGGAAAACACCTGTAGTTTTTGTACAGTGATTGTAATGTTTTAAAAACGATATACTATTGATGTTTATCGTGTCTACTTTGACATGGATATCTCAATGTTGTATATATAATCCCACTGTATCTTAAACATAATATTTCTTGCTAACTGATAGTTTATTGATGTCTTTTACGCCTTCATGTTTTTATCATAAACTAATAAAATACTGGGTAAAACTTACACAGAGACTTGCCTCCCGAGGAGCAGTATTTCACTTGGTAGGTCCGCATATTGTATCCAGCTCGACAGCACATCTTCAAAACGAGTCATACCCTAGATATGACCAAGATCGATATTTCCATGATTGTTAAAAAAATATCCTTTACATTTACCTCACTAGAAACATTATCATCAAGAAATCAGCACCACATTCTAGATTTGATTTCTTAAGAAGCCCACCGTCCCCTATGCTATTTTGTAAGAAACTAAGCAGTAACAAATTGATTTACATGAAATACAATACGAAATAAGCGCTTGATTGTGCCATCTCTCTTGAAGTGCTTTATTGCCATTGCATTCTCATGTATGCTTGTATAAGATGGGCAGTAGCCTATTCGTAATATAATTGCAATGCGATCTATCACACCGTTACATTTATCAATACAAATTAGTAGTCTAGGCAGTAAATCTATTGTAAACTTGAACGGGATATTTCAACTTTTTATGATGCACCCACAAATTGTGAGTGACGCTTGTATTATGTCGTAAACACGAATTGCCGTCTTCCTAAAAATCATCTTACAGCACGTTGCTTTATAAGAAGACCTTGTTAGTTGTATCTCCCTGATATGATTGTGGCATGACTTTAGATTATGTATTGTATGTTCGACCCTTCGCTTTGATTACATCTTATTTGATTAACTCAAGTAAACCTGTAACGTGTTAAGCTAGAATTGTATACCATGTTTAAAGTTTGGATCTCGTGGATGAAGTTCAATCATATTCATCTTTGTATGTATTATTATTCAAAACGTGGCTAGTTCCCTCTGCTTGATGCTACCGCAATCAAAAAAAAAAGTTCCCTCTGCTTGATGCTACCGCAATCAAAAAAAAAAAAAAAAAATCATCTTTGTATGTATGTCTGGTTTTAGGTGTTTGTGTTTTACAATGTTGTCAGTTATATTTCTGAATATCGTTTTGTCGTGTTCAAGTTCTATTGCAATAGGTTTCATCATTTTCCTTTCAACGTTTTATACATCTAGATTAAAGAATCATCACAAGGCAGATTTATGCTGTTTGAAGATATCTATATCCAATACACATTGAGTAATATTCAGTCCTCGTTTAATTATAAAAACGTGGTTTACCTGTTTTTGTGTGTGTGTTTTTTACACTTTACTCTCTTTTGAGGTACGTTTCTGTCCAGGTAAAAAATAAAATCAAAAGATTATTTTATCAAAAACCATAAAACTTAAAGTACCCCCTCAGTAAACTAAAGTAAGAAATACATGCCATTGCTCAATAACACAAATAAAGGGAAACAAAACGCCTTTGTTCCCTAGGGAGTTCCTGCTGGCGGACCGTAAGGAGGGCGACAACAGTGCGCAGGAGATCCAGGCTGATCTGTCTGAGATTGAGCGTGACCTGACGTTACGCCGCCTGCTGTGGGAGTCACAGGAGGAGTGGGACCGCCTGGCCCACGACTGGACCACCAGCCCCTTCGACGCCCTCAATGTTGACAACCTGCAGAAGAACGTCAATCGGTTTACCCAGACTGTCTACATGCTGGAGAAAGGTACCTGACATACGTTTTGCTTTCTTCCTGTATATTTTTGTTGGTTCTGGTTCAGCATGCCTGAACAGAACTAAATTTAAACTTGGGATACGGAGGAAAACAAAAATAGTTTTGCTCTATACAGGGGTAATCAAAATGAGTGAACCTTTGCGCGCTTTTGTTAACTCGGCCATCATGCTACCCAAAATATTTATAAAGCTTTGTTGTATTAACATGTGGGAAGTGAGCCAGACCTGCCATTTTACACAGGTTCCGACTATTTCCGTTATGAATTAATTCTGCGTCGTACATGTGGAATTTATCCTTCTGTCTAGGACTTCCCGGAAATGAAGTAGTCCCTCGTCTCAAGGAGAAGGTGACAGACTTCAAGCAGGTGATGCCATGTGTGACAAGTCTTCGCAACCCGTCCCTGAAGGCTCGCCACTGGGACCAGATCGAGCGTATCATCGGACGGGCCATCGTACGAGAGAAGAGCTTCACACTCGGCAACCTGCTAGAAATGAATGTAAGTAGATAGTTAAGACTCTTTGTCGCCAGTTTCTAGTATCTTTTAGATAAACATTACAAGTGGTTACTCTAAGTCCTAAAGTTTTATAAAATGGCATGTTGAGCAACGTCTTTAAACTACATAAGTTGCGCTAAGTGAGTATCATCTGTGGGCCTACTCATACTATCTCAGAACGTCTAAAGGTTTCAACTTAATCGGAGAAAAGAGGTGTTTTGTGAGAAAGCCAAAACTTCAAATACAGGTCTATAATTTGTTAGGACGTTTTTGATGGAGCATTCAATACTTTAATTAGATTGTTTCCCATCATGGTTATATACTTTTTCTTTTCCTTTTATCCTACTAACAGATTATCAAGCACAAGGACAAGATTCAGGACATTTCCACCACAGCCTCCAACGAGGCCACTCTAGAACGCATGTTGCAAAAGGTCATTGACCTTTGGAAGGCCACCGACTTTAGGCTGGTGCCACATACGGGCACTAACATCTACATCGTGGCCGGTGCAGACGACATTTTAGCCCAGTTAGAGGAGAGTCAGGTGACCATCGGAACCATCCGGGGCTCCCGCTACGTCACCCCCATTAAGGTAAGGCTGTTGATTCAAGCAATGAAAACTAGGGTGACGCTATATCCATTTTTTTCATGTTTTTAAATATTGCTCAATTTTAGACATGGTTACCCAATGCCGCGCATGAAAAAGTCATACTCACCCCTGAATAAAGCTGAAGTTGGTGGAAGATATGAGAAACTGTCCCAGCAATACCCCCAAAAAAGTAGAAAGTTGGATATGGGTACGCACTCGTAACAAATTATCAGCCGTGTGTCACATTGCTCAGTGGGGTCCTTTTATTTTTTTCACTCTGCCAGTCCTAGACCATCCAATAGGAAATAAACAAATGAATACAAATCTATACTGAAATTGCCGATGTACCCACCTTTCCTTCTGTGTTGCTTCTCAGGGGTTGGTGGAGGAGTGGGAGCGGAAGCTGCAGCTGTTTGCGCGCACCCTGGACGAGTGGATGACCTGTCAGCGCAACTGGCTCTACCTGGAGCAGATCTTTACCACACCTGACATCCAGAGGTAAGACATAAATTATTAAAGGGTGCCATGGATGCTATACCAGTATTTTGGGATAAAAATTCCTAAAAATCATGGATGCGTTTCTGTGTAATACAACTCAACACCTTTGTATGTTCCGTTATAATAAATATTACTGTACACCAACATTCTGTATATTCATGGATAAAGTATCTCCCAGTATACTTCTGTCTTAATTTAATGAGATTGCAATTGATACATTTTCCAAGTATGGGCAAATCGGATGGTCTCCCCATAATTATTGTATTCTCTCTCTGTCTGTAACTGGAATAGCGAGCTCGATGCCTATATAACAGTGGAAAGCCATCTTTCAGACAACTGCCAACAGAGTGGAAGTTGTTCGCGCAGGTTGACAAGGCCTGGAAGGACATCATGCGGCGTACAGAGGACCGACCCAACGCGCTGCGCTCGGCCACGGCTCCTGGTGTGCTGGAGATGCTCCAATCGGCCAACTCCAACCTGGAGAAGATACAGAAGTGCCTCGAGGTAAGCTACTAGGGATTGGTTGAAAAAATTTACTGGTACTGGGTTTATTTCTACAATTCATCTCAATATTTCCTGCAGGAAAACAGTCAGAATGGTGTATCAGATAGGCCCTATAAAAAAAAAGTTGCGTTCAGTTGATTATACGAGGGGTAGGGGTAGTTTAATACATGTAGTACTAATAAGTTATGGATGAACAGTAAATATTGTAATTTGCTTTTGGAAAAGCGCAAGAATAGATCTAAGGGATGATTTATTCACAATTGAATTGATTTTCTCAGGATTATCTGGAGATGAAGCGCCTGGCATTTGCAAGATTCTACTTCCTCAGCAACGACGAACTTCTCGATATTCTGGCTCAGTCAAAGAATCCAGAAGCTGTCCAGGTAAGCATTTATTCCACACCACTCATTATAAGGACTTAAAATGGGGAATAACACATTTTATTTACCTGATATTTATCTTTCAAACGTGCACTAGAATGGTGGTTGTAATCCAAGCAATACCTCTCTCCCACAGCCTCATTTAGGAAAGTGCTTCGGTAACATCAAGTCTCTGGAGATCAAACAGTTGCCGCGCCAGCCGCCCACTGTACGTTCCATCACCTCGGCCGAGGGAGAGTCTATCGGGATGCCGAAGTGAGTAAGAGTTTTCAATGGCAGACAATTTAAAATAGTATGACTCTTTGTTATTTCATATCCCATTATGCTATACGATAAAGTTTTCAAACATCATTTTGAGTTCCTCAGGCATGTTTTCAATCAGTTTGCAATGCTTTGTGAAAAGTATTAAGTTGCAAATAATTTCAGGAATGTTCGAGCGCGAGGTGTTGTGGAGGCTTGGCTTGGCAGTGTGGAGAGCGGCATGTTTGACACTGTTAAAAAGTAAGTTTACATCTTTTTCTTATCCATGTCTTTAAATACACGCAGCACAGAACTACCAAAAATAATGCACATTTACTCAAGCAAGAGAGAATACTTTGCGTTAAGAATTTTGGAATGTAGAATATGCAGCCATTTCCGTGGGCATATGACACTGAAGAATCGTTTTCCTCCAATATTTTGGGAAATTTCATCAACTAGTTGTGGTTCTAAAATAATATTTAACCGTTATCTGCTCACTTCGATGTATATAACGCATACGGACAATATTCATCAAACCACTTATTCAGGCACTTGAAGATCGGCCTGCAGGACTGGGTGGGGATCAGCCTCGACGAGTGGGTGCTGAAACATCCTGGACAGGTCGTACTCACCGTGGTAAGTGGTGCTTGACACTTTGTCCTTGACCGGTTTCATAAGAAATGTTGTTCCCATTGTAGCTAACATAATATGGTATCCTGACAGTATTTCGTTGTATGTTAATTAAAATATACTCTGCACAAGCTAAATTCATAAGTGATACTTTTTTCGTCAATTTAGATCAGTGGAGAAAGGTATTCTAAAAGAGATGGAGCTTCCTACAACGTGGTAGAATTTTAATATAGCTAGACTTGTTCTTCTGTTAAACTCACATTGAGATATTTTAGTATAAGAAAAGGTTTCGTAGAATAGAATCAAATGCCAGTCTGGATTTAGTATTTTGGTATTACTGTGCACTGTGTTTCGCCGGTAAAGGTTTTGTAACTTATTTCTGACAATTTCATTTCAGTCCCAGATAATGTTCAACAAGAAAGTCGTATCATGCTTCGTCCACTCCAACCCGCTGTCACACATCGCCAAAGTCAGGGATGACGTGAGTAGAGGCAAATAGTTAAAGAATACAAGGGTTACTTCATAACTGATGTTAACACATCAAGTCGCCGATATTACACGAGCATGCTTCGGGTGCATTATAAAATCCGGAAAACAAAAAAAGAAGTTTAAATCCCCCCACCCGCATAAAATAAAACTACTTATATAAACCAGCGGAAAAGTATATGTTCATGCATCAGATTCACCTTAAATAAACTGTTCCTTACTAATAAATTGCATATTTGTAAACAGCGAGCCACCGGCTTAAACAAAAACCTGATTAAGACTCACCATCACAACCTATTTACCCCGATCAGAACATTGACAACCTGAACCTGCTGGCCGGCCTGGTCTCCACCAGCCTGGTGCCTCACAGACGGATGAGTATCAACGCTCTGCTCACCATCAACGTGCACAACAGGGACATCCTCATCTCCATGATCGACAACAAGATCTGTCGCAAGGACGACTTTGAGTGGACCAGGTACGTGCGGAGCGTTTTGTTTTTTTTTAGATTGTAAACTGAGTGGCGGCGATGTCCTTTGTTAGTTTTTAGTTGATTTGCAAAATATAAGTATAGCGACTGTACTTTTGATATCATAGAATTATGAGTTAATTATGGAACATTCATTTAAAAAAAGTTATTTAACCCGAAATTCCACAGCCTGTTTGAACGCACATCATGCAACCAGGTTTAATAAAGACACTATAAATTGCATATTACTTATATTTCTGTGTCTGATACAGGCAGCTGCGTTACGAATGGGACGAACAGTCCAACAACTGTAACGTGATGCAGTCCAACGCCTGCTCGGTCTATGGCTACGAGTACCTGGGCTGCTCACCCCGACTGGTCATCACCCCTCTCACTGACCGCTGCTACCTGACGCTGACCGGCGCGCTCCACCTCCACCTGGGTGGGTCCCCGGCCGGGCCCGCTGGTACGGGCAAAACAGAGACTGTTAAGGATCTGGCCAAGGTGAGTACATAGATACAGGTAGTTAAAAAAAATTGATAAAAAATATTGGTGAGATGGAGGGAGAGTGTAGCATTTAACCGTTGTGTGTAGAATATATGCCGGGCTATCTGAAATTTGAAAGGTGATGCTCTGTATATCGTGGTATTAATAGAATTATTCATGAATATGTTCTTCCCCTTTTAGGCTATGGGAAAACAGTGCGTCGTATTCAACTGCTCGGAGGGTCTCGATTTCAAGGTAAGATGCTAGTACAAACCGGCTGTCTGATTCATTCGTGATTTTCAAAGAAAAGTTTCAACTTTGACTATGAAAAAAAACCTATTTGCCTTTCGGAATAAATTCATAATTCCCTTTTCCTCAGACTCTTTTGATTCGAAAACTCCTACATTCACGTTGATAAAAAATTGTCACTGTTTATTTACTACATCCTATCTTTATACCGTATCTAATCTTTTCTCCAGACCCTAGGGAAATTCTTCTCGGGCCTGGCCCAGTCCGGCAGCTGGTGCTGCTTTGACGAGTTTAACCGGATCGACCTGGAGGTGCTGTCCGTGGTCGCCCAGCAGATCCACACCATTAAGGCTGCCAAGGACCAACGTGCACCCAGGTTAGACACACTATGTACATGTATATTCCGCCTATAACGCGTCCCTTTAGTGGTTGATCATATTGCAAGAGGATATCATGACATATATTTATCAGTAATATTCTCCGTTCTTTCAGTGACTGGCTTTAATAAGTAGTCTTTCCCTTCTCATTATTTAAGTACTTGCTCCCAAAGCTTATATCTCTAATATCTGCAGTTCAAATTAGTTACATGGTAGACTTACTTGAATACAAAATTACTGTCGCGTATTTGACACAGCCATGATAAACGCATTCACAAAAGTTGCCGTGTTTTGAGTAGTAGTGATGAACATTGAATTAAACATAGAGATTATGACAATAAAAGGTCGTACAACATATGTACGGACTTCAAATAGCTGTCATTAATTCTATTTGCTCAAAAACACTAACCAAAACCTCAACCATTTCTCAGGTTCCTGTTTGAGGGGCGTGATATTCGCCTCAACATGACCTGTGGCGTCTTCATCACAATGAACCCCAGGTGAGTTTGTACGGTTTTATGGCCAGGTTACCCTAATTTACACTACTCCAGTGGCCATATTTTGTTGATAACAAGTGGCTTTGCCAGGATTCAAATCCACAACCTTTGGGTGTGGAGGTGAGGGTCTTAACCACTACACCATGGAGGATGAGGCTGGAACTAAGAAATGGGGTCATGGCCCAATTTGCTGGTTCCTACAGGTCCTTTTGAAAGCAGATTAACAAAACAGCAGCCAGATGGACAGGTTGGTTATGGCCTATTTCGCTGGTTCTTGGTAAGACCTGAAGAAAGTTCAGTATGTAGGCAGCAACATGCGAAAGGATATCATTTTAGAAGAAGTAGGGTAATAAGGCTAATCAGGAATAGGGATGTCATTGTGAAATAGCACATGGAAGGAACCAGTGTATGTAGATTCATTTGTTCGGGACGGAATTACTATTATTAACGAGACACTAATAAGAATTTACCTGATTAGCATAATTAGTTACGAAAATGTGGCCCTTGGTAGTGGAATGTAAGTCTAGAGAGAAAACTTGTGAAACTGTTGAAAAAATCCAATATTTTGCATAACAAGTCTGTATTTGTCAAGTTAAAGAAGTACATGTAAATAGGTTATGGTAGCTGATTTATCATTTCTTAGAACCCTGAAGGGTTGGCCGGACGTTAAACTACTCCAACAAACAAACAAATTTTCATTTCTTATAACATGTCTATTCCCCTATCCTAGTTATGCGGGTCGTGTAGAACTACCAGACAACCTCAAGTCGTTATTCCGACAAGTGGCCATGATGGTGCCGGACTACGCCCTCATTGCGGAGATCATGCTGTTCTCTGAGGGCTTCACCGCCGCCAAGTCCCTCTCCACCAAGATCGTCAACCTCTACCAGCTCGCCAGCAAGCAACTCTCCCAACAGGTTAGATTGATTACCGACATACTAATGATTAAGTATTTATGAGAGTCTGTTACTCTGGAGAGTTAGGTTCCCTTAGTTTCTCAAGACGTCTAAAACCCTCCATTTCACTTACTGCTGTATGAGGCCATGATATATGAAAGCCCAGAGTGTTACTATGTAATCTTTATATGTAATAGCCCTCATGACAGAATTAACTGCATGTTTATATTTGAAGTTAATCGATATAAATCAACATACTACATACTGTATAATACCCATTTTAGTTTTCACACACGGCTTACCATATGGCTATATGATCACCCCCATTTCACTTTATAGCTGTATCATTACTCCCATTTCATATACTACTCACTTGAAAGCAATGTTTTTACCCCCTTCTCCCTTTATAGCCGTATCATTGCCCCTATTTTCATGTACTTCTCACTCCATAGCTTTATTATTACCCACATTTTACATACTACTCACTGAACTGCTGTGCTAGGGCCCCCTTACTCTATAGACTATATTCTAGTGGTCCCAGAATTCTTATAAATGTCAATTCATGAGCACCAAGTGACGCACTTTACTAAACATGAATCTCGAAAATCTAGTAAGTGCACCTTTACTTCCTACATAGCTTCATGTATGGGACTTTGAAATTCCATTTTCCAGTAACTACATGTACTTTGAGTACTACTCATGGACATCATGTATCACTCGCCGTTAGGGAAAGTAACAACTGGTCTGCTTCTCATTAAGAGTTCAGAAACACTAAATTGTTAGCCCTTTATGAGCTGCTTTCTTCGAGGATTTCATTGTAGATAATATCAAATAACTGTTGCTCATTAATTCTTACCACAGAATCACTATGACTTCGGAATGCGAGCCATCAAGTCGGTCCTGGTAATGGCTGGGCAACGAAAGCGACTGGTCAAATTGAGGTAGAGTAAATCTTATATCCAAGATTTCACCTTTCAGTCTCAAAATGACTGCCAAGTTGTTTTTCAAACCCAAAACCTGAATTTCTGAATTTGGCGGTGGTTTAACCTCTGTGAGATTGACTGCAGCTTGACCAAGTTTAAATAAAGTGTTCTTTTTAAACAACATTTATAAGAAGTTACTATGTGCTAGGGCATATGTACATGTATGATGATACATTTATTCCACGGAAAAATTGTAGTTTCCAGTTCAGTTTTCATTTCCGAGTAATAATTATGGCTATGAAGTATATTCTTGAAGTTAATAAGTTGTGGCAGTTGGTTTTGATAGTAAAGTGTCACTTTTGTCTTTTTTCTGTTCTTTTGTCTTTTTTTGAATGTCAATATTTTACTTGTGTTTAAGATAAGTAGCCTAACGTTTTCAGATCCGTGTCTGTTGCAAGTTCAATTTTCACTCCAAGGTATAGTAAATGGTCGAAATTGTTCCCATGGTAACACTTGCATTGCTTTTGCAAGAAATGCTTTACAGGAACACAGTAGTTTCTGACACACCTTTGCCTTCCGAATAACCTTAACAACGCCGATTTGTCTAAAGATATATCATGATATACCGGTACTATTCTTTCACCATTTCAGTTGCTTTCAATGGAAAAGCTAGAGCTGTTTTATCACAATTATTAACACACACAGACCTTTTGTATATTACGCGCTTCTTCCCATCCACATATACCATATTCTCGGTAATAACATTTTATGCTTGATACACTTTTCTAATCGTCCGGTAACGAAGCAAAATGTTTTTCCAGCTTTTTTTTAAATGCACCATTTTCCATCTGTTAAAAGCACTGATGCTTATTTTCATTACTTTTGTTTTTGACAGCAGTATGGCAGATATTATATGATGTTGTACAGCAGACGTTTACATTGAATACGAAATGATTTTCCCCTATTCTTTTTATGTAATTTAGCATGTTATTAATATTTATAATGAACAGTTAGTGTCGGAGGCTCAAGAGAAACGTTGGGGTTTTTGTTTATTTTGATGAATCTGAACTTGTATGTGCGCACTTATATTAGCTGCAATCGTACGTCGAATCACCAAGTAATTTAATTTTGGCTCGAAGTACATTTGACCATGAGAGTTTTCTGAAGATATGTTTGCTATTAGAATAGATCTATATACATTTGATATGATAATACTGCTCAGATCCGCCCTTATGAACCTCTACAATGATATGAGCAACTTGAGTGATTCAACCATTTTGACTCTATTCCACCAAGCTTCATAAAAGATATAAACACGCCTTGACCGCATATATACATATATCAACCTCGTGTCAGTTGTTAGGCATAATACTTCAGATAGGAGTTTTGCAGAAAATATTTTCAATTGCCATTTATCTTCATGCGATTAAAACGAACAAAGCAACATACAAGCAAAGTAACAAACAAAATGGTTTTAAGACCGAATGGTACCAATGACACAAAGATACAAACAAAAACAATGTGGTAACGTGTTAAGTCGTTTTAGTCTGATTGAAATGATTCATTGGGATATGCGAACGGTGCGAACATAGACACACACGAAACAACATTTTACGTGTTGTGTTAAAGTGACGAGATGCCGTCGGACGAGCGGCAGGAGGAGGAGGCCCACATCCTCATCCACGCCCTCAGGGACGCCAACATGCCCAAGTTTATCGCCGAGGACGTGCCCCTCTTTAAGAGCATCCTGGAGGACCTGTTCCCGGGCATCAAGCCGCCGCAGCAGGACCAGGGGGTACTGGAGGTGGGTATTCTATTGATCTCTTCTCCTTTGTACCAAAAAGTAAATTTTTCTTTCCAACGATGTTTTTGATTGAATGTTTATCATGGCTTTCGTTTGTGCTAATGAAGTTTGGTGTCCTTGAAGAAATAGTATATTTATGGCCCATTTATAGACCTGATTTCTCTTGTTTCTGTCCATTACCATTTATAAGATCACTGGCTTGGTACTTTCTCTGCATTTATAACCTGTCAAATCTTAGAGTGCAATTAATCTTAGTTCTCATTAGATCTTGTAGTAAATTTTTTTACTCAAACTACATTCAGAAAATCTTGCGCAACCATGGACATTACAGTTCATGTCAGTCGGTTAGTATAAACTAGTGATGGGATTAGTTTGCCACACAAGAAAATATCTTAGTGCTTGTTACCTTTCAAGTGGTCATGCCAGCGTGTGTTATTACTCCCACCCACACAAATGACTGAGCTGCTCCGATCTGCTCCCACAGAAAGCCATCTCGATGGCCATCCGTGACCAGGGCCTGCAGCACTGGCCGAGTCAGATCGAGAAGGTGAAGCAGCTGCACAGTCAGATCCTGGTGCGGCACGGGGTCATGTTGGTGGGCCCCACCGGAGGCGGGAAGACCACCTCCCGGAACATCCTGCAGCGGGCCATGGTGCTGCTGCCCTCCCTGTCCCTGGACGACGACGACCACAGCGACGAGCTGGGCCTCCACCGCCGGTCCAACGTCTACATCGTGAGTTGAGGTTTTGTCTATTAAACACGCATGCCTACAGTTGGTGCACCCTATACACCTACACGCTCCTTTTATAAGAAGAAACAAAGGAGGACTCTACTTCTTGAAGGAGTCTAATTTCTTACCCCAACCTAACATGAGGCTCAAATGCTGAGATCTGCTTCTTCAAGGAGTGACGTGTGAACTGGTCTCACACAACGAAGAAGCAGGTCTCAGTATTGAACCTCATGTTAGGTTGGGCTAAGATAGGTAGGTGTATAGGGTGCATGCGTTTTCGACATCTACCTGGTTTGCGTTGGGAACTTACCAATAGCTGTCATTCTTTGGAATATACTAGGTCTGTATTCAAGGAGAGTTAGATTTGATGTAGCTTGTGAAATGTGCGATATGGTCATCATCCAGTGTGATGCATTATCATCGTTGCTCGCATGTAACCGCTGCTGTAACGTTTATCTTTTTCTTAGTTATCTACTAATAGTACTATCAGAGCTATATTTCACTAGAATACGTATATCTATATGGACTTACGGAACAGTGTAAAAACGCTGATTTTATATATGGACTTATAGAAAAGTGTAAAAACGCTGGTTTTACCTAAAGTTGATTTCTTCACAATCGTGTGCCTATAATGAAATGTATATCTAAGAAACATTGTTTATAAGATAGAGCAAAAGCTTTATAGTGATCGACAAAGAATGTTGTGTGATTCTAGTTACATTTGATATATACATATATGTCGGTACAATAATGTTTTATTTCCTTGCTTATCTTTCGCATATATATATTTTTACCTATCAATGGTATATTGTTTTTTTATCGAAATGTATCTCTTTCCTCCAAAAAAAATATACTTTACTTTGTTCTCATCGAATAAATAGAGAGAAAGATTATTTCAATTTTCTGAGAATGCATTTTGTTTAACATCAGCCACGATCAACCATTCTTGTGAGTATATGAAGGCACGGGTCGATTTTGCAGATGCAGAATTGAAAAAAAAACAACTTTGTAAAACTATTTTGAACCTTTCTACTATACCCTCTCCTTTCTTCCTGGTCTTTTATTTTCAATTTATTTTGGTATCTTATGCCTGCTTATCTTTAGAAAGAGACTAACAAAAACATGCTTCAAAAACGTAATACCATGACAGCCATATGTGAACAAATTAGACTAAAAGTATAACGCTTTTGCCTTATGGTTGTACAAATAGGATGACGATGGACAATCCTCTGTAGGATTTACGTTCTTTCTACGCCGCCAGCATTTCCTTGTAAGAAAGGTTGCTTCTCCCAAAGGTTTATCCCACAGGGAGATTTACATGTACATTTTAGAATAATTGTATTTCAGTGACCCTCTCACATTACCCAACCCTTGTGTCAAATAATTTTATAGTAATTCAAGTTAAGGTGCTGATTTTTTTGTTCGTCCTCTGATGCGTACATGAACTATAGCTATAGATTATTAAACGACGTTAAGGTTTTACTGTATGAAAGCTGTTATCGTTTGAAATTGATGGGTGACTAAAAATACTTAAAAATGGTATAAAATGATGTGTTCGTGAAAAGAGTTCATGTGTTGACATGTGGTGATGTAATATGTATTCATTGGTTATACATATGTCTGTATTGAATAATTGTGAAGATTGCTGTATTATTACACTAACTAAAAACATAATTATTCATCGTAAATCTATTACACACGTTATTTTTTCATTTGAGAGTAAACCAATGTGCCTTTTAAATATTTGATAATTTTGTTTATAACACATACATCAGCTACCAGTTAAAAAAAATATCCAAATCTGCCCTTAAGTTTCATAATGATTAACACTTTATATTTCTATTTGCCTTTAGAAATATTCAAATAGATTATCCGAGGCTTACTTAAATATTCTGATTTATTTTCGTAGCATAACCGTGGTAAGAAGGGCCACGTGGACACGTTCACGGTGAACCCTAAGTGTGTGAGTATGGGCGAACTGTATGGAGAGACGGACCCCAACACGTTTGAGTGGAGTGACGGCCTCATCTCTACCGCCACCCGCCGCTTCGCCCGTGAGATGGCCGCCATGTCGCCCGACGAGTCCATCGCCAGCAGGCCCACCAGCGGCATCACTGCTATATCCGTGAGTAATTCATAAGCTAATGCTTGTATAGTGGATTTAATGTGCACCAGAATGCATCCTTGGAAATATCACGGAAAATGCTGGCCCCCGCGTAAACAAGAAGTGTATTATAAAATGTAATCAACTCTGTTCTCCCCCTTTTATTAGCCCATACATACTCTAGAAACTATTGAAGGATCGTCTTTAGAATATTCATGGCTAGCTTAAGATAATAATGATTTTAGATAAACATGTCCTTTGTCAATATTTTTCTAGGATTGGACAGAAAGAAGCAAAGGTCGTAAAATGATTAAATCGGCCTGGTCGAAACTATAGAAACTTTAGAAAGCATTAACACCTGCTTTCTTCTTCTACGGGGCTTTTATTGCAATTTCTTTTTCAAGTTTTGATAAAAAAAAATCTTATATTTACCTTTTTTAAGGCCGTCACTGGAGTGACAGGCATGACGACGCCAACCCAGTCATCAGACAGCCCAGCGCCACCTTCAGAAATAGGTGACGGTCCGAGCGGTCCATCAGAGATTGGCTCAACCGCCTACGGGGACGCCTCCACGGCCGCTGAGGGTCGCTTTGATGCGCAGCCCACCGACTGGAAGTGGATCGTACTGGACGGGCCAGTGGACACCATCTGGGTGGAGAACCTCAACACAGTGCTTGACGACTCCAAGATTCTGTGTTTGGCCAACGGAGAGCGCATCTCCCTTACCCCAGGCATGAGGCTCATGTTTGAGGTGGACGACCTGGCCGCAGCCAGCCCCGCCACCATCTCACGCTGCGCTATGGTGTATATGGTAAGTTAGTGGATTTATGTATTTTGTATTTACTTGAATTTATAGTACTTTAGTTTACCATTTTCAGTAGTTCCTTATCTTGAAATCCAAGGTGCATTATACCATCTCTATATTCTAATATTGTGAAAATATCATTTATTCAATTTATCATCAATTGCGTTTATAAAGGTGCGGACATTTTACATAAAATTTAAAATTAAATTATGATCAAGCAGGTGTCACCTTTTCTGCAATTTCTTCTTTAAACCAACGAATTTAACATACGGGTAAAACGTCCTAAATCATCTACTTCACTTTTCTTTCTCAAAGGACCCAGTGGATCTGGGCTGGAAACCCCATGTGCGGACGTGGCTGTCCAAATTGCCTCGTGATATCCCAGAGAGTGGCCGGTCCCACCTGCAGGGCCTCTTTGAGCACAGTGTGGAGCGCGGCCTCAACTTTGTCCGCACCAACAGTAAACTCCTGATGCTGCCCACCCCCGACATGGCCATGGTCAACTGCCTCTGCAACATCCTCACCGCCTTCTTCGACTTCCTCAGCAAGAACGGAGGCTTTGGAAAGCCAGGTGTGTGTTATGAGCTTTAAACTTTATCTGATAATGTATGAGAACATTGGTAAACTCTAAACATGTCACTGACAAATTCATCAAAAGGTTTAAACTTATCCCCTTTACCGTAGTTTACATTTAAATGTATTGATCTGTTTATAGGATTAAGGAAGGATAACCTACCCTGCTTTTTTTAAAGCCTAGACAATTATAGACATTTTTACTAGTTTGGAGTTCAGCTTTCTAGAATCGCTATAGGTCACTATGATATTCATTGCTGATAGTATTATGGTACGAATAATATGATTTAACTTTACTAGGTAGGATTCATATAAGGTAAAGACATTTGATTAAAAGAAACAACTTACATTACATTATAAGTTTGTGAGTGTCATACTCTTCAATTGAAATATAACCTTTGTCCCCTGTGTGCAGATGTGAAGCTGCAGGGCCGGTCCCAGTCCCCGGACAGTGAGTCGAGCCCGTCCAGAAGCTCCTCCCGGCCTGGTAGCCGCACTGAGCGTAACTCGCGGTTTAAGAAGAAGCAGGCTAAGCGGCGCGACCAGCGGCTCAAGGAGGAGATGCAGAAAATAGCCGAGAAAGTCGACAAACATGCTGGGTAAGTATTTTTGTTCAAAACCCCCAAAAAGCCTTCATTCCAAGGCAGAGGACGATACTTTCTACAGAGTCCATGATATCTATTGATAATTTCCCCCGAGTCCTTGATTCCAGACTCACCTCTCTATGTTGAGTCGTTTTAAAGTTACCCATGCTGTTCAACATATTGGCCTGGCCATAGTTTTTTTTCACCAGGATTACTGCAATATCACACTTTTAACACTTTTGTATTCATTATATTTAAATGCTTTCTAGATGAGAGATACACCGTTATATTTTCAAAACGAGGGTATACATTTCGTAAATGAAAACAACCGTAAACATTTGAACATTTAGGTGCAGGTGCTAATCAAGACAGTTCCAATTTCTAGCGCTGAGAACGCCAAGCAGTACTTCCTGCAGCGTAACCCGGGGGCACTAAACGTACTCATCGGCAAGCTCTATGTGTTCGCCTTCACTTGGAGTTTCGGTGGGAACTTCCGCCGCCAGGACGAGATGGAGGACGACGGGGGCGTGTCACGGAAGACGGACCGCAAGGAGGCACCACAAATTGACATCGCCTCCGAGTTTGACAACTTCGTCCACGAGGTCTTTGAGATTGAGCCCCCTCTAGGTAGGTTTTAATTGCAGGATAAAATGCGGGTCTTTGTCGCAACGGGAAAAAAGTGCTAGCGTTTAACCTGTTATTCATTCATTGAAAGATACGCTTCGGCACCAAGCCATTCAAAATTGATTTATTTAGAAAGTGGCATCAATATGTTTTTTTGCGAACAACTGTTTCAAAGAATTCCTGCAGTACATATGTATGAAAATATGACGCTTCATATAAATATGGAAATTCTAGAACAAATATTAGGCCTTCTCGACATTTGTATGGTAATATGTTAGATAAAGTTAGAGCAGTGATTGATAATAACCCTGTTTCATACTTCTCCACAGGCGTTCGCATGCCGGCCTCCAGTCGCACCATCTATAGTTACTTTGTGGACATGGACTCGGGTAACTTCTTGCCGTGGGAGACCCTCGTTTCGTCCACGCAGTCCCTCATCGAGAAGGGGGCGGTCATCACTATCGGCGAGTCAATGGGCGTGTCGCCCGGCGAGTCACAGTCCAAGAACCAGGACGGGGACATCGTGCCCACTGTGGACACCGTGCGCTACTCCTTCCTCTCAGCCCTGCTACTGCTCAACAAGAACCCACTCCTCCTTACAGGTGCGGGCACTGTTACAGTCACACGGGTGTTTTGAGTTACCCGTAGTTTAAAGGTGTCGTTAAATTTATTTAAAGGGATAGTAATATTGTAGGTACATGTTAGCTGTAGATAAAAATCGTATGATGGTCATTTCATCCCTCAGTTGAATTCCATCGGCTATGGTACGTTCTCCATAAGCACTGGCTTGTTTTACAATTTTACTCTCATAAATCCAGTGCTCAGGAAATGTATACTATAATATATTATTTTGGTTACGTATGTAGACAATTCTAAATTGACACGATACTTGCCTTTTTCACGAACTTCCATATGGACTTATATCAACTATTGCGATGCATCCAATATTTTAGGCGAGTCGGGGGTAGGGAAGTCAGCCATCATCAAGGACATGCTCAAGTCATTGGAGAAGGACGGAGGAACCACCTTCAAGAACGGGACCATTCTCGGCAGTATCTTCAACTTTACTGACAAGAACCAGACCCTGTTAGACAACATATCGTCCCTCACTCGCCTCGGCGGAGACCAAGAAGGTAATATGGAGTTTATTACATTGTCATAAAGTCCCTAATTGTAGAAAAGAAAAAATAATCATAGCATAATATGATTTTAGTATCAGTTTTGTCATAACAATTTTCTTAACATTTATGTTCATTGGAAATAATCTTTTTGATCAATCCTCCGTCTTATTCTGTTGTGGAACATTTTTAGTGTGAATTTAGTTCAAAATTATGCAGAATAAGATTATTTCAGGCATCTCAAATAATTCGCCTAACATATGTTTGGTGTACGAAATGTATTGCCTCTCTACTAATTCGTCTTTCAATAAAGGTGCCTGGCCGCTCTACTGGAAATCTAAATCTAAATCTTTTCGAATACCCATATTCCATCCAATAAAACTTTTCTGATTAAATACCACAGAGGGCGACAAGGGACTGGAGTCTCTGCTGGGGCTGGGTCGGGTGAAGCAGGTGACGGGCATCGTCAGCTCCAACCTGCAGTTCTCGGCGCAGACCACGGCCCAGCGCACCCAGCAGGCCCTCACCCACAGGCTCATCAAGAAGGGCCGACACACCCTCGCCGCCCCCAAGGGCAAAAAGGTATGTGAGCTCTCCTTGATGGGGTCTTAATTGATTAAATTCTTATGTAATGTTTCAATTATATGTTTCATTAAGTACTTGCAAATGTTCTAAAATACAAATAGACAGCACACCGGGATTTTGATTTATGAATTTTTTTATTGATCAAAATAAAGATCAAATGGTATTCAAACACTAGCCCTTTCCATCGTATATGTGTTAACTTGATTTGATGGTTTGCCCTCAACTTTTTAAAACTTATTTCACATTAAAAAAATCCATTGGCCGCAACAACCACAACGGTAACATAAAAACCACAGTATTTTACTTTGATAGTGCACTGATTGTATTTCTAGGTGTTGGTGTTTGTTGACGACTTGAACATGCCCCAGCCGGAGAAGTACGGCGCCCAGCCACCCCTGGAGCTGCTCCGACAGTTCATGGACCTGGGCGGCTTCTACGATACCAAAAAACTCATGTGGAAGGTGAGATCATTTTTTTGGTATATACACACTGCATTAAACATATGACATAGTGTTTGAAGATGATCTAGCAATAGAAAATGAAATGGGAATAATGGACAAATTGTTTTCTCTAGGACATCCTCGACGTGACGCTTGTGGCGGCATGCGGCCCGCCCGGCGGGGGACGGAACCACGTCAGTCCCCGACTCCTCAAACACTTCTGGTAGGGCATTTGTTTTGGTCACAGAAAAACCTGTAATATATGGAAAACATGTATGTAAATATATGTAACACATGTAACTTTACCAGTTTTCCAGTTGCAACTAGTTGCATTAATCCTATGATATGTATACATTACAACTATTCCAAAGTTCAGGGTAAAAATATAAATGATTCAAATAGCCTAAAACAAAATGTATCCAAGTATATATTTTTGATGGAGAAACTGCAGGTAACATATTGAAAATATCCACACACATAAAAGGACATATCATATAGGAAGCAATGATAAAGTTGCAAAGCTGGCCTCCTAAAGTCCCTTAATCACAGTATTTTACTGGCTTCTAAAGCCGTAAAAGTTTTATTACATTTTTTAAAAGAAGTTGATATTATAACATGCAATTTTATTAGTTTCTAGGTTGATTCAATCAATAAGGGACGTTTTGTAGGATATATTTTCTTAATGAGTTATTAGTCTAGTCCTATGTTTACCTTACAAAAATAAAACAATTGTAATGTACGTCAAATTTGATACAGGCCGGGTAAGTAAAACAATTGCTATTCACCGCATGATTTTATATCTATGTCATGGGCAGATCTATGTGCACATTTTATGGATCTGAGGGTCAATTTTTCTAAATATCTCTACACACATAGCTTACAACGTAGGTCTATTGCATCTTCAAAAAAAGCAACTTTGTGATAATTGTATGCAGGTTGTATATTACAACATTAATAGACTTTCACTGCACACCTGTCTCATTTACGCTAAGCATGCTTTTCGATAGTCTAAAGACTATGAGCTTTTGTCCTATTCTTAATTTAACGCTTCATATATCAGCGAAAAGTTCTATATGCCACACTGACTGGCACGTTGCATTACAACATTGAAGATGTTTGATCATAATTAAGTTATGAACTGACCAACTGCAGTTAACGTTTTACAATTTCCCGCCAAGCATATACAACCAGAAAAAAGACAACCCACTTATGAATTACTTCTAAATATGAGCATCCAACCCCGTTGTTGAATCAGTGGTGTTAAGAGGCCAAAGCGTTTTGATGTTTGTGAGTCCTGACTCGCGGGAAGAACCCCCCTTTAATCATATCCATATACTATACAGAATCACCCAAACATTTACTTAGAAATTTATTTTAAGATTTTAAAACTAACATTTTCATCAATTAAAAACAATTGTAATTCCTCCCCCACACAGCATGCTTGCCCTGCCGCAGCCGTCGACGCGGTCCCTGCAGCACATCTACCAGGTGCAGCTGGGCCGCTTCTTCCAGGAGGGCGACTACATGCCCGAGGTGAAGGAGAGCCTCTTCCCGCTCGTCTCGGCCTCCATCGCCATCTACTACCGCATGATCAGCAGCATGCGGCCCACCCCGGCCAAGATGCACTACTCCTTCAACGTCAGGGACCTCTCTCAGGTGGGTTAGGGCAACCTGCATTGCATGGATGATATTATCCATTTTGATGATCTTATTGACATATTAAATGTTATTATTTTCAATGTAATCTGTGTTGACAGATTGAGGTAGTGTACATGCTTATTTCACATGTATAAATGTCAAATATAGTATACTTCAAGGAAGTGACAACATCATTAAGACTGAGAATCTTTCGGGGGGGAAATAAATTGTTTGTCAGTCTTTTTTTATTATTAAAATGTATAAGCATGTTCTATTTAAGTGGGTTTTGAGATTGTCCCAAATTTTTTTGTTAAATTGTTTAGGCCGTCGTTTAGTGGTTCTAGCTTGTATGACTAGCAAATTACCGAATCGAATAGAAAGATAGATGAAGAAAATTTCCAGAAACAAGGAAAGAAGTAAGATCTGCAAATCTATCAAGCCAAGCATACACTGCCTCACCCTTTCCCCTATTTGTCCCCAGGTGATCCGAGGCCTGCTACAGGCTGACGAGGGCGTCATCGTTAACCAGGACAACTGCGCCCAGCTGTTCGCCCACGAGGCCACCCGCGTCTTCCACGACCGACTAGTTGACGATGATGACCGCAAAGTCTTCTTCGGGATGCTCTCCGACAACCTGCACGACTACTTCAAGGTAGGGGAGGGCATTAGGGTGAAGGGCTTAGGTTAGGGTTAGCGGTACCAGTAGTGGTAGCTAAGAACGAGACACGTGGAGTAGAAGGTAGAGTTTGAATAAACCCGGCCTCAGCATGTGTAGTGAGGCCGGCCATACATTTGTTATGAGGCCAGTTCCCGCCCTCATCCGTGTTGGAATTGCACTTGAGCAGATCTGTGTTTTAATTACCTAGTTATTCATCTTAGGTATAAGATCTTTAAATTTTTGAGAAGAAAAATAGAGAACCACACAACAATACAGAGTACGGGGAGCCTCTTGAAACCCCTGTTGAGGTTCCTAGGTAGGAATAAATATACATTTATTCGATTCAGTCTGACTTTTGGGGGTTCAGAATTCATTATTTCTATGCTATTATGACTCCGCTGAATCCTAATGGAATATATATTTTCCCCTGGACTGTTTAGACTCATAAAGATCTTCAGAAAAAAAACACAGACTGACCAGACTGCATTTTCATTTATGATGTCTACCCTATGTAATAACTTCCCTCGCCTTCTTACCTGATGTGATCAACCCCCCTCCCCAGCCCACCCAGTGTGCACCCGATCCCACCTGTACGCAAGCTGCATGTTGTTTGCTGCACCGCATGTACAAAGTGTATAGCATCCCATCAAGTAAGAATGTCGTAATGTCCGAGAGGTTAAACTCAATAATCCACACGGAAATTCACTGACTCAAAGAATATAAGTTAACCATAATTTATCATAGAAACAAAATTAGAACGATAAAATCGTATTCTTTTATCAAGAAACCAAATCAAAAAAGTACTATCTTTAATTAGAAACAAAATGAGAAAATTACAAATTTTCAAAGTGACAGTGATTTGTTCCTTACATTGCCACTTTGAAATATTTTGTTTCGATTTGAAATGTACAAACGGATCGGATACATGTAAATGTAGTAAAGAGGAAATAATCGTTGTTTCGGACCGTGTACATGTACATATATCTAATTTATTAAGTTATCGTGTAGTAATCAGAGTTGGTGATAAAGTAGTATCCTAACAGATAAAAAAAACACAAATGAATACATAGAGTGTGCATACGTATCCTATATTCCTTTGCCATCTTCAAGATGTGTTATATATATGGATATTTTTTGCACTCCACACATACATATCTCGAAACGTTATTGAAAGTAAAGATTCCTTAAAAACACCTTATCTTACCTCCTAAATTCAATTTGCACCGAGTTATGCATAAATCAAGTCTACATCCATAACTCTGATATTAACTTCATGGCAATACTTCTTTTGATTAAGGCGTTTCCATCCAATTGTCATTGAATTATTGATTAAGGTGTTACACCCCAATTGTTATTGAAATTAAGATTGAAACTAATGCTTTTGATCGTGATATTTACCATTGATTTACGTCGCGTGACCAACCTCTAATTAAAGCTATAAAATGCCATCGCCCTAAACCAAGTTACATCAATCAACTCAACTACAAATTAGCAGTCATTCCCATAAAACCGTAAAAGTTTCTTTGACAATGGCTACCTTTTCAGGAATATCCAGGAAAAATTGCAAGAAAAATCGACTGCATTTTAAACAGAGGTTGGTCGCAAAGTCGTAGATTTATGTATGGTAAGCGTGGTCCTTCCCCGCATGTGTTTTGGTTTGTATTACACCCCGTTTTGTTTCCCCAATACAGCAATCATTTATGGGTAGTTCTACGGTAGGTAACAGTATAATATACGTACACGTATACCACTTTGTCCCTGGGTGGCCTCTGCTCTCGCTGGTTCTCTCATGTTGTCTTCTCGTCACCTGGCGCGCGGCTTTACTCTCAAACAAGGCGATTTAACCTCCGCCTACCATTCTGCTGCCTGCCTAGGGTGTTTGAAAAAAAATGGAGATATTTCTGCATCATCTACACTAAAATGTTTTCAACAATAAACCAAAAATGAATAAAATAATGCTGTGAGGTGGATGAAAAATGAGTTCAAATATGATAATTCGGTGTCATCTAGTAAACTAAATGCTTTGATTCAATTTGTTGTGTGGCTTCAAATGGAACTTATATGGCTCGACTCAACGTAATTCTGTCCTCTGTAACCTGTCAAATATTAAACAGTTTTTTTGTCTTATTAAATCATTTACCTTCAAAAGTAATCCCCACGTATTAACATATTTTGGCACTTTCAACAATGAAATGATTTATGTAGTTTTTGCTTTCAAAAGAATTTTGATTTTCTAATTGTGATAAATATATGCATTTTGTAATAACACTCTAATAATGGTAACTAAAGCGCGCTAATATATATAGTATGAATTATTCTGTTACTTTTGTAATCCTATGTAGAAATACTGATGATTTGTATATGTTGTTGTATGAGCTTTATTTTGATTCGAGAATAACTAAACTATACGAACAGAATAATCTAATAAGATGCACAGTAGACATATCCAACCAATTTCAAGAGCATGCACTTTAAACATTGAAATTAAAAAAATCAATAGTCTTAATTTTTGTTAGTTAATTAACAAACTACTAAAACTAACAAAATTAAATGATTATTAATAATTGGGAATTCCTGGTTTTCTTGGTAAATTACATTATAGCCCCATCGTGTGAATGTTATGATTTTCAGTAAATTTAATCATTAATCAAGTAATGCTGTTAACATTGAACTATTCAGATAATATATCCTTTAAAACGTACGAAAGGGAATGAACATATTATATAACAAGCTAATCATAACACATACAATACCATCCAATGAAACTTATATATAATTTCTCATACATTACTTCGCTTTACACCATAATTACATGACTGAACAATTTAGAGACGTTTTGTTTTGTTTCTTTCAAAAACTAATGTAGGGTTAGTACTCTGGTGGGAGACTTTGAGTTTCAGGAAACATTTAATTGAAGATTATCTGCTTGATTATTGATTATCATTTTTGGATTTATAGTCAATACACGTGTTTACTAAATCATTGTATTTTTTATATATGTATTTTGCTTTATATTGCATTAGTGACTTAAAAATCGCACTAAACAACGAAAGAAGTTTTGATAGACAAATTAACGCGTTGCTAATCTATATCAAAGAACTTTTTTCACGATCGATACAATTTTTGAAGAAAACGAAAGCTGAAGGGATAACGTGAAGGTCACATATTCAAGAATAAACAAGACACCAGATTACGTAGTATTTTCACAGAGATAATTCAAGATTGACTGGTTTGAGAGGACTGAAGGCATAACAATTTAAATTCTTTAAGCATGCCTTTTAACAAAAGGACATCTTCAGGTAACCCTTACCAGCCGTATAAAAGCAAACATTTCAGCATTTTTTCAAATGGTTACACACACTCAAATTTACTTCGCAATTATGAGAGCCAATTAAGTGTTATCCAAACACTATTTGACACAAAAGCTATAGTTTCACGTATAATATATATTAAGAAAAAACGTTGCCCTGCATATTTTGTTGTTCGTAAACATGGATGCCTTTTTTCAGTGAATGTCGGTTCTTTCAGGCCAAGTGGTCGGCAGAGAAGTTGATGTCGGAACCCTTCCTGTTCTGTGACTTTATGGACAAGACGGGAACTACGGTAACTCGTGTCTACCGGCCGGTTACCGACCCTGCCAAGCTTACGTCCACCCTGGAGGAGCTCTATATGAGGCAGAATATAGGCAACACACAGGTAAACCTTGAGGCCTTGATCGTCTGAGCTCTATAACTAAAAATTAAGATAATAGATGAGACCACATCACCCTGCAATTTTCTTTTATGAGGGCGATGCTATACTAGTAAAATAAATAGTGCATTTATTGTTTCAGTGAAATCTATTATGTGTCTCAAGATTACGTTATGGCAAAAATAACCTAACTAATTGAAAAAGCTAAAAGGTGAAGAAACGTAGAAGTTTCGGACTGTTTGGTAGTGAACCTATTGAACTTAGGTGCTTTGTTTATCCTCCCAGTATGCAAAAGTGATACTATAGGGCACAGTTTTACGTAAAATTTCATTTCCAATGTTAATTTCCTCTCCGTCTCCCTCGCTGATAGGCCCCTCAGCTAGTGTTCTTCCACCAAGCCGTGGAGCACATTCTGCGCGTGGCACGTGTGTTCCGCCAACCCGGCGGCCATGTGCTTATGGTGGGACTGGACGGCACCGGCAAGGTAACATAACTTTGATGTATTATACTATATATACCGGTATGTAAAATCATTTTTAGCGTAAATATGTACTGTATATGCCATAGAGACCTATGATGATGTGCTGATGTGTGTTACTACAGTGTCAGTGACTCACACTTTAAACACAAAAAAAGTACTTAGCTTTTCAGAATCAGTAGCGGATTTAGGGGGGGGGGGGGCGCACCAGGCGCGCCCCCTATTTTTGGCCCAAAATAGTTTTTTTTAATATAAAACTTTTTGATATGTGCGCCCCCTCTTTTTCAAATTTCTGGATCCGCCCTGCAGAGAATCACATATGAATAGCCGTTACAATAATTATGAAATTGCCATTAATTTACCTGCAAATAAGCTCACAAAATCGTTTTATCTTTGCCCGGTGTAGTCAACCACGGTGCAGCTGGCATGCTACATCACCGGCTGTAAGCTCTACAAACTGACCCTCACGCGCGGCTACAACATCCTCGACTTCCGCGAGGACCTGAAGAAGGTGTGTCGCCTGGCCGGCGTGCAGGGGACCAACACGGTGTTCCTGCTGACGGACGGCGACATCGTCAAGGAGTCCTTCCTGGAGGACATCAACTGTATCCTCAACTCGGGCGAGGTGCCCGACCTCTTCGACAATGAGGAGATGGACGGCATCTCCATGGAGCTCAAGTCGGCAGCGGCCGAGGCGCAGATCAGCGACACACGGGCAGATGTCTACAACTTCTTTATAAGGGTAAGAATACATATTTGGGCTTAAAGTTTTTCAGTTTTATTTGTCCTTTTCAGTAAATATCATACCCATTTTCATGGTTTAATGGTAGAAGAATTTTGATTCTTGAATTTTGCTCTATTTGGAGTTTAAGTTCCTAGAAGTGTCTGTTTTGTGGTTTGCATCGTTACCAAAAGGACCATCACGTCTTTATACAAATAAATGGGTGTTTGTGGAAATACAGTGTAGATTTCAAGTAAGTGTGTTATGTTACGCAACTTGTATGTTACATTTGTAACTTGGTATTTACTCAAACAGAACCTATATTTCTGGATCCAAACACGGTGGAAACACAGTTAATTGTCCAATGCTATTAGCGACGGAATAAGGAATGACTATAGGGTAATTTCAATCACCAACAATTAAACCCTGTACTACATAGCCTGTCAAATCTCACAGATTCATTGCCCTTATCAACAGCGTGTGAAGAAGTACCTGCACATTGTTCTCACCATGAGCCCAGCCGGTAACAAATTCCGACACCGCTGTCGGATGAACCCGTCACTCATCAATTGCTGCACCATCGACTGGTTCAACGAGTGGGGGCGCGAAGCCTGCCTCAGCGTGGCCCAGGTCTACTTCCAGAATGCCGACTTCATATGTGAGGACGACCAGGACCTAAAAGTAGGGATTTATAATTATTGGTTTCTTGATTACATGTATATATATTTTGTGATATATTTTTGCCATTTTGAGACACTCATATAGAATTGGTGGTATACACCCCTATAATGAGAAAGGAACATTTTGTTAATTAATCATATAAATCCTCACTGGATACGCAGTTTTATTTGATAAGCGTTGCCTTTTGTACGTTGTATTTATGACTGAGAGACCAATATGATATCGTTAACTTGCATAAAATCATGTCACATAATATCATCCTATTACCGGTACTGACCGTTTTTTCCTAAAATACACATGCATGCTTATTGTGTGGGTTTTTACCGATTTCTTTTAGGAATTTTTCAAGGACACGGATCTTATGCTAGATATCAGCAACACCAATATAGATGTAGAGGTAGTTTTGTTTTCTTTGCTGTAAAATGGCAACCGGCTCCAATCCATCCTCACTTTCCATCACTATTCTATGCTTTAGTATTCACGTCTTTCACTGTCTTAATTTTTGTACGATTTGACTATTCAAGCACGGTATTTCCTTGGGTATCCCTTAGTTTTTTGTTATTGACTCTCCTTCCTTTCCCTGATTAAACTTTTATTTGTGAACGGTAACTTTGGCAAACTTTTTGATTAATATTTGATTTGAATACAATGATTTTTGAAAACTACTGTTGTCTATTACTCTTTTCATTTTACGATGTTGTCCCTGTATTTGACCGTATTTTACTCTGACGTTCTTTGAAGTAACCTTTCATGGGTGTACATTCTCTGGGATAATGAATTACCAGTAGTTTATTTGTGTGCGTCCGTGGTGATAGGAAACGTTCTTTTTCTACTCTACTTTTCAAGTGGATGATTCAGTGTGTAAGTTATTTGAGACCAAACCCATGCACAATAATAGTTTATCCCATCCCGCCCTACTTCAAATATAAGAGTTTACTGAACCCGTGCACATTTATTGTTAGAAATGCAAACGAATGTGTTTTTGCTCAGACCTAAAGTGTTGCGATGTAGTCCATAGAAATTGTGTATGAAATGAAACAGGCGGATTCAGATGATCATAATGTTATACGCAGGAGACGATGCCTACTGTATATTTTGAAACTGCATTTATACAGCGCTTTCTTCTATTTGATGTAATCTTACTCAGATAGTTGAGCAAGTAATTGCAGCGCAATTAATGGAATTCGATAGATGCTTATACTGTTTGACTATCTGCTGCTGCACTAGAACAATCTACATGTATCTAACAATCCGCGCCTACAAAACTAAGAGCAATGTATGCTATACTTGATTTAGTTTCCCAAAAATCAGATACGTTTCCCCTGCCAGTAAAATCCATTGCAAATAAAAACACAGAAAGTAGAAAAAGATACATATATGTTATGCATGTAAGACCAGCGTGACTGACCCATATCTTCCTCTAAAGGCACTGAAGGGGAAGGTGGCTGAGGTGTGCGTCGATATGCACAGCTCGGTGTCGGACCTGGCCGCCCGCTACTGGAGCGAAGTACGAAGACGTTACTACGTGACGCCCAGCTCCTACATGGAGCTCATCCGACTCTACTCCCGTATGCTACACGAGCAGAAGACAGAGTTCATGAAGAACAGGTAAACCCGCGGTCATGATAACGTTTAGGGGGATATGCAGTTCTTTTAGGCCAAATAATTTAATCCTTATCTTCTTGAAAAGTAAATATTTATATTTGGTAGAATTACCATCCGTTATATTGATGTAATCGGGGAAACGAAAGGTTGTGATCAGATTGATACGATATGTACTATAGAAATATTATCATAGACCATCTAGAAGGTTCCCTGACTTTCCCTGCTATGACTAACCTTTATCCTTTACCCTGACCCCTTGAAATGATTAACCTCACGTTGCTCCCTTTTTCAATAATGTAATTTTACTTCTCTTTTTCCAGGCAGCGGTTACTAATCGGTCTAATGCGGCTTTCTGAGGCCAACTCCCTGGTGGGGACCATGCAGGAGGAGCTGGTGGCCCTGGGACCTAAGATAGAAGAGAAAGCCAGGGTGAGAAATAGTAGCATTAGATCGGCGAAATGATAACGGTTTAAGTAATAATATTTAAAGATTAAACATTCAGGACATACCCAGATGATTTGCTACTGACGTTAACTCGTACTAATCAAACTCATTATCTAAAATCACTGGGCCAATAGTTTTGCTTTTACCCGAGGCTTTAAATTTTTTTACAAGGGCTTTATCTAAATTATCTAAATGAACATTTAGGAATCTACGCTCTTCTATCTGTCCGACATGGGTTATATTCAGAATTAGGAAGCAATAGATTTTCTATGAACACTTTGCATTCTCAAAAATAAAATATCATCAGAACTAGTCAAAAATTATTTTGAAATTGTTTCATATGCCCTTTTCCCCCGCAGGACACGGAGATGCTGCTGGCCCAGCTGGAGAAGGACCAGGAGGCGGTGGACCAGGTACGCGACATCGTGGTCGCTGAGGAACAGGTCATGAAGCGCGAGACCCAGATCGTACAGGAATACGCCGACGTAAGAAACCCACCTCATTATTTTGTTTGGTTATGTTAGTGGCAATGATCTGTGACCAAATTTCTTTTTATTAAGACGAATTTTGTTGTATAGAGCCAACAAATTTTTTGCCACGCTGATTAAAATGAAGAAAAAAGAACAGTTCGTAAAATGATCAGGTAAAAAAAAATCAGTATTAGGCTCTCCGTCCGTTGTCAGCATAGGGTTTGTTTCCTAAAATATTCTCACTAAAAGGTTTCGCGCATGGAGGAATTGTCCTTTTTTTGTTCTTTTAAGTTATATGTATGTTTCTGTTGCATTACAGGAATGTCAGCGCGACTTGGCTTCAGTGTTGCCCGTTCTACAAAACGCAATTGCTTCTCTGGACTCCCTGGACAAAGCTGATATTGCTGAAATAAGGTACATATTGTTTTTTTAGACTGAGCCAAAGAATGCATTGACATCAGTTCTTTTACATCAATGTACAATCCAAAATCAAGTGTCTGGATATTGTTTTTCTAAGTGATATATGATTTGCCTCTCCCATTTCCCTATACTACTACCTACTATATTGTACTATCTACAAGGCTCGCAAGAAGTAAATAATACAGCCTTTTAAGTCTAAATACATGAAAGAGAGGACGTGGTTATGTGTTACTTCAACAGCAACCGCTTAAGAAGTGACAGTTGATGTCACAACCTTCTTCTAAATACAGATTTGTTTGTCAACGGTGTATTAAATATAAGAAAGATTGGCACAATTCTTTCCCCCTCAGAATGTACCAGCGGCCGCCAGAGCTGGTGACGATCGTCATGTCGGCGGTGAACGTTCTGCTGCAGGAGAAACCCGACTGGGCCACGGCCAAACAGGTCCTGTCCGACCCGCAGTTCTTAAAGCGCCTCATCCAGTACGACAAGAACACCATCCCAGAGAAGGTAGGTTATCTCTAGGGGTTTGGCGTGTAGTGTGATTTACTCCAAAAGATTTAGGTTGTATTCTTTCATTTGTTGGTTCTAACGGCTTGGCGATGTTTTCAACGAAAGTAGGAACGCTTCGAACTCATCTGCAGAAATGTTAGACACGTGTTGTTTTTGCTGATAGAATTTGTTTTAGAAACACTCAATCTAGTTTTGAGCAATTTAGTTCTTCAATATTATTCTTAATTTAGTATTTGTGTTTTCATCGTTAGATCCAAAATGGAAAGCCATGGTCTGTTGTATTTGTAGTAATCTTCTCTGTTTTAATTACCATCTAATACACGCCACTAATGAACCGATTTCGCATTTCAAACTATCTATTATTTTCAGACTATTTTTAATTTTCTACTGATTCGTTCCAGGTGTTTAACAGATTAAAGAAATACTCGGGTCATCCTGACTTTAACGCGGAAACGGTTGGAGCCGTCTCAGTAGCCTGTAAGTCCATGTGTCAGTGGGTCATGGCCTTGGAGCACTATCACGAGGTCTACAAGGTGAGTTCTACTTACGTGTTGTTAGCCAATATACACATTCAGGGATGTAAGTTTTCAGATTTTAATTTGATTTCAGATTTTTTTCACACCATCCCCTCAAATGATAATTTTCAAACTGAATTCCTTACATGACGTTTTATAGCATTTTGAGATTATTCTAAAAAAAATTCTCTAGGGTTTCAGATTTTTTCATTAACCCTGACTTACATCTCTGCACATTCAACACATGGGGCCAATTGCTTAGGATATGAGGAGTCTTCCATCATAAATTACGAACGCATTTTGACATGCTTTCTAGAGCCCATCCCCTTAGCAAGGAATTTGCGTTAGAAATGTACTAAAGCCCTTGACCCCTCAACTCCACCAACACTTTCTGTCTGTATTTTGATGGAAGGCCCTCAATGAAATCTTGGTAAATCTCTTGGAATATAATTATCAGTTTCGTGGATTATATTTCTTCATAAGATCAACTATTCTAGATATATAAAATATATAGAAAGAGCAGGTAAGAAAGGATAATGTATTAAGAGCACAACATTCAGCATTTTGATCTTTAACTATAATGCCATACAGTTTAACATTTTAACTTCAATTAAAATGACTACATTTCTCTTCATTCGCAGATGGCCAAGCCCAAACAACGGCGGGTACAGGAGGCAAAGGAGGCAGTCAAACTTGCCCAGCATAAACTGGCTCAAAAACAGGCCAGCCTGGCAAAGGTACCAATTATTTCACTATCCCTTTTCATCCACAAAATGTCCCATTTACTCAAAATAACGTGATATAATAGAAATATGCTAAATAACTTAAGTACTTCCGTTGCTTCACAGATCGAGGCCCACCTGAAGCTGTTATCACAGCAGTACGAGGACAGCGTCAACCAGCGGGAGGCGCTAAAGGAGCGTAAGAAGACGACCGCCCTCCGCCTTCAGCGGGCCTCCGTCCTCATAGAGGCTCTGTCAGGGGAAAAGGTAGGATACCTCAGATACCTGGGGAGTTTTTCCTTACTGTTGTGCTTATGTTAGGCGAACGCCATACTAGGGTTTAGAACATCGTGACGCTTAGCTCTGCTTTGATAAATGAATATGCTAAAGAAGTATTCGCCCCTTCCCGTTCCCTCATTTAGACATTTGTTCCTCCATTTTCTATCTATTTCAACTCAGATAAGGTATTGCTCCATCCTTTTCAACGTCTGGAACTTGGTATGGTTAGAAATTAGTTTTCTTCCAGTTTGGCAGTTATGAAAAAGAAGTCCACCCTGCTCACACAGTTACAACATTTTTTACCCTCTTTGTGCAGGTGCGCTGGGCCGAGTCGGTGAAGGTGCTGGACTTTAAGCTGAAGGGGCTGGTGGGCGACACGCTGGTGTCGGCTGGGGTAGTGGCCTACCTGGGCACCTTCGCCCACAAGTACCGCCGGGAGGTGGTGGCCTCCTGGGTGGACAGGTGCAAACAGGAGGTCATCCCCATCTCCGCCGAGTACGACTTCGTCAAGAGCATGGTCGACGCCAACCAGGTGAGTCCTTACTAATGTTTTAATTTTACTTGTTCTTTGTCTTTTATTGAAGTAATATAGCAAAGTAAGTCTTCTTTTCCATGCTTGTATGTGCTGTTTTTTTTAGCTTAGAATATAGGTCGCTATGTCTGTAATAACTTTCGGGCATGTTGCCCCTCATGATGTTTTCTGGTCGCACATTGCAAGGCAACTAGTACACATTTGTAAGAACGCAAATGTTTCTCTCCAGGTCCTCCGCTGGCACAACGAGGGCCTCCCACAGGACACCCACTCTACAGAAAACGCCATCATTGTCAAAAAGAGCCGGCGCTGGCCGCTGCTCATAGACCCCCAGGGACAAGCCTCCAAGTACGTATAGTGACACTGGTGCCGCTAAAATATTGTACAATTTCTTGATCGCCGTTTATTTCATCTCAAAGAATACAATGAGCTTAAACACGGCTTCCTTTAGTGCAAGTGTCCCCCCCCCCTCCATTTTCCCTGATAATTTTACGTCTTTTGAAACAAAACTCTTGATTATGACAATATCAAAAAAAAGGGTTTTCATAGCACAGAAAATTGCTTACAAAACTGTACCTATTACCTTACAGGTGGATTAAGGAGATGGAGGGCCGTAAACTGAACGTGGTGCAGGCGTCCGACCCTAACTACATGCGGACCATGGAGCGGGCCATCCGGGTGGGCGACCCGGTGCTGCTGCAGGACGTGACCGAGGACCTCGACCCGTCCCTCAAACCCATCCTCCTGCAGGAGATGACCGTGCGGGGTGGGCACCACGTCATCCGCCTCGGCGACACCGACATTGAGTACAACCACAACTTCAGGTATGTGGAGGGGCTTTTTAATGTACACAGCATGGTTGTATTTTGGAATACAGAATATGAACAGTCCCGTGAATGCGTATCGGTAGTTTGCTTATTGGGTAATTAGATTTGTATGTTGTCTTTTGACGGCAAATGTTTTTGGGTACCTTTGCAAAGGACATTGGTGTGAGTATAACTCGATGATACAAGGTTTCAAAAGCGGCGGTCTGAAAAGACTGGTTCCATGACAAAGTGTTTAAAATGTTAAATGATATACTGAACGGGCATTCAAAAGATGTCCAATTTTAGTTATTAAAATGATAAGAGAAAGTAAAAAAATCCATTTGAACATCTCCCATTAAACCTACTGAAACTAAAAACTTAAAAAACTACTAAAATACCCACTTCTATGTAGTGTGTTTCCTTCTATCACATTATTTTGGCACGTACTAGGTGCCAACTTTTAGTGGATTTGTCTCTGCAAGGGGACACCCTGACCAACTACGCTCTATTCCGTCCCCTTTTAAACAGCCTGTACATGACGACGGCGATGGGCAACCCACACTACCTGCCGGCCGTCTGTATCCAGGTCACACTCATTAACTTCATCGTCACCTTTGACGGGCTCCAAGAGCAGCTCCTCTCCAGCGTTGTCAAACAGGTCAGTCCTGGGGGCGAGCAGCTCTGAACTCTACATGATTGTCTATCTAACATTATTTTTAGGCTTAAATATTGATATGAAAGGGATTGTACTTAGAGGAAAAAATAGAAAACAGACGTTGTGAACACTTTGTCAGCTACAATGTATTATTATGCAGTAATCGTAAGGACCAAGGGAAGTGCACATACTAGTAAAAGGGATGAGATATATTCTTATTACAGTTTAATAAACAAACATCTCTGTGACGCAAAACAAAATCCTTGAGATGAAAATGAACGATACTAAGTACGCGTATTCCACTAGAAACTGGAAACCACGGTAGGGAATTCACCAAGCCATGCTATCAATGTAGGCTCTCTCGTATCTTATGATCTTTTCGGGTTTTCCTCTTTTTTGTAACAGGAAAGACCTCAGTTGGAAACTGAGAGAAGTCAGCTATTGAGCAGTATAGCAAATGACCTCCAACTGCTCCGGGACCTGGAGGACAAAACTCTCAGCTTACTACAAAAATCAGAAGGTAACAATGTTCTTTAGACTTACTTTTTTTCTGAAATAGCATTATTTCTAGATGAAATATAAAGTCATCAAGGCATTAATAAACATACATTATTGTGATATATGGATGTGCGAAGGTAATTAAAAACCCACACAGTCCTGAATACTTATAATGTACACTTGTCTTTTATAAAAGGCTGCACATCTCTATATTTCCCCTCTCATTTGGCGTTTGTTTCGATTAGATAAGCTCTATAATGTAGGTCTGTTATCCGCTAATGCTATGTAGGGCAAACATTCACACATTTTGTTGTCTCTCCAGGCCACATTTTGGACGACCAAGACCTGGTGGAGACCTTACAGCGCAGTAAGGGCATGTCGGCCGAGATTCACAAACGTGTCGCACAATCCGAGGACACTGAGAAACTGCTCAGTGTGGCCCGCAAAAAGTACCTCCCTGTAAGTTAACCGTAGACACTAATACCTTTTTCCTCTAGTTACTTTACTGTGCCGATGATTTTCACATTATCTTCTCATTGTTATTTAGTAGTTCAAAATAAAGAATATAAATGATCATGAAACAAATGTCGGATACATACACATCTTGAATGCAATTAGTTGAGATGTACTCTTAAAATGTAAGTAGTATAAGTAAACGTTGGTAAGAGGCAGGCGATTCTTTTCAAAGGTGAATATTCTATAATTATATGCGACGTCACATGATTTATTGGCACAAGGTACAAGACTCTAAATCCATCACGCCTCGCGATGGTATTGTATTAAGCAATCCCACCTAAAAAAAAGATGGATGTTTGGGGGATTTTACTAACCACGCCCACCAAACAGCACCTTCTTCACGGACATATTGATGCTCTCTGCCCCTACCAGGTGGCTAAACGGGGCGCCGTGCTGTACTTCATCCTAGCCGACCTGGCCAACGTGGACGTCATGTACCAGTTCTCCTTAGACTGGTTCCAGAACCAGTTCATCCACTGTATCAACCTGAAGCAGACTCGTCCCGCCTCCACACCCCGGCTCAGCGGCACGCTGCGGCCGGCCAGCTCTCGGAGGGAGACAGCCGACCGCACACCTTCACCCAAACCAGGTAATATTATGACTTGAATTCTATACGTCCATGGACATTTACTTTGTATAGTATACCATTATATTCTGGCAAAATATCTAGGTATTGTTCTTAATCCTCTCGCACAGCAATAAATGTCTGATTAATGTTGTCGACATAGATGTAACACATACACTCAGACGTATATCTATGTATCCAGTATGGAAAGCTCACCCCAACAAAAAGATTTAAAGCACAATTCGGACATAGGAAAGCAAGTTTAAGGATTTGGGTAAAGTATGCCATTGGCTCATACAGACACACAGTATTTATCTGTCTTTTTTAACATGAACATCGAACATACTTTACAATGGATCAACGATATATTCCATCATTAAAGCTTTTGCCTTTAAATCAGGCCAAACATCTGATTGACTTACCTCCAGGCGGATCTATACATGCCAATTGCAATATCAGCACACCTATACGGGTTTGGCTACATGGAGTACATCAAAACCATACCTAACAGATAAAACCAAAATGTGGGTCGACTCTAACAAAGCTTTGCTGTATGTTTCCTCTAATCTGTAGCTGACGTCGAGGCCAAGCCCGAGGACCTGCAGGAGCACATGAAGCAGATGATCGACCGGCTGACGTGGAACATCTACCGCGTGGTGTCGGTGGCCCTGTTCGCCCACCACCAGCTCACCTTCTCCTTCATGATCACCAGCGCCATCCTGGTCGCCGAGCGCGGCTACGGCAGCAGCCACGGACAGGGCGTCGAGGTAAGTGTTCTATCCACCTGGGCCGATCATCTGTGGCCCGGAGATCGTGTTTTGAATGATCGTTCGCTAGTATGTGGCTTTGGAGTGTTCATGTTTGATATCCATCGCCGCAAAAATCGGTTGATCTTTAGTAGAAATTCTACTGATAGTTGGCTGGTTATTGTCCAGTGGGTATGGAGTTAAAGGCAAGAAACTTTATGAAAGGTCCTATGCAGTCTTAAAAATAATTAGTGAAACGTTGAGTGGATTCAGATGACCAGTGAATCTCTTTTACATTGAGAATTATCAGATAAGATTTTGTTTGTTTACGTCATTATTTTTTGTACCGAGAACTTGCTTGATAAATAGCATAGGTACATATGCATATACTCATAAAATCTAGAAAAGATTCCGTAATACATGTATATTGTCTGTCACTATAGGTAATTGTGTTAGATATAATCACGGCCTAATAAAATGCTAGCACAGTGTATATGCACCTGTGCTCCAAAGTTAAATACGAGAATTGTAAAGCGTATTTTGTATACAATTTTAACAGCATGATCTCACCAAAGGGTAGTTTGAGGGATATGTCACACTCGCAATGCTGACTTTGATAATTTTGTACAGGTGGCAGAATTCAACACCTTCCTCCAGGGATCCATCATGGCTTCGCTCATGGAGGAAGAGGTCTTAGAAAAACATAACGGTAAGGATACATTAATCATAGAAATTTTGATTCTCTGAATGGACTCGTAGCACAACTCAGTTATTTCTTGTATTGGAATGTTGTACTTTCCACTCTCACATATTCCACCTATTCAAAATCTACCAATTTGATATAATATTTAGTATAGGGCTTGATTTCTCAGCAAAATATGTTACAATATTATGATCTAAATCATCACTTATTAATCCTACAAAAATAACCCTGACCGTTCCCTCCCGTGGCAGGCCTGACCCCGATGCAGGTGCTTGAGGTGGAGTCGAACCCCATCCCAGTCTCCCCGCCCAAGTGGATCACAGGCTCCAAGTGGCGGCAGTGCCAGCACTTAGAGGAGTCCTTCCCGCCCTACGACCTGCTGTGTCGGAGCATCATCACCAACCACACTCAGTGGGAGAAGTTCGTCACCGCCGACGACCCCTTCGTCTACATGGGAAAGCCCTATGTACGGCCTGAGGGCGACCCCACCACCACGGGTAAGATCACTGATTTGTACGAGTTTGTTATTCATTTATTTATTTACATTTTTGTTTACAGAAAATTGGGTAAAATTACAACTTTAAAAATACAGTGAGCAAAGAAACGAGAAGTGTATGACGGTGTGAATAAATCAATCATGAAAGTGTAATTACTATATATTCAGAACTCTTATCTCATACACTTCTTCTAGGCGATTGAAATGAATAAGCTCAGCATTTGTATAAAAATTGCAAATGTTGTTTTATCACGCAAAGCAGGGGACCTCAAAACAAAGTAAAAAAAGTATTTGATATATAAAATATGACTTATACTTTCATATTACCAACCGGATGTAATACAAAAAGAAAACATAAATTTATTTCGTAATAATCAGCTTTCAACCGGTCCTCAGATGCAAAACATGAGTATTATATCATGCACAAAAAAATAAATGTTTGACCTTACCTGTCCTTAAACAGCGGAGGGTTGGGAGCGGGTGGTCTTCCCCTGGGAGGGGCTGACCCTGTTCCAGCGCCTCCTCCTGCTGAAGGTGTTACGCCCCGACACCCTGATGGCCGCCGTCAGGCAGTTCGTCGAGGGACACATGGGGGCCAAGTTCGTGTCCAGCGGCACCCTAGACCTGCGGGAGATGTTTGAAAGCTCCAGCGCCAAGACGCCCCTCATCTTTATACTGTCACCCGGTAAGTCGTCACTGCTTTTCAAGTACGTGTATTTTCCAAGTTAGCTTACTGCAATGTCTCATGGTGACCACGTAAGTTTGTTTTTTTTCAACTCTTGAACGATAAGTTGATCCCTATGCACTCAACAAAATATCGGAAAGTGCAGGGTGACTACTTGTGATTACTACCCTTGTACTGTGAATATGGGTTTAAAAAACACAAATCAAATCGTTAATGGACTGCTCAAAATTTGCAGCTTTGAATGAGATTTAGGAGTGTGGAGTATGTATCTAGTAATCACATTTCTGGTTGAACACACCTTTTCACGGTTATCCTGACTCTCCAGATCAGTAGAGGAAGTATTTACTTAAATTACTAATATATCAATTCTTTTAGTTTCAATATGTTTTCAAAACTGTTAGATGATTAATTATAGCAGAACACTGGGGCTTGCTCCATTTTTTTCAGGTAGCAATTAAAACGCTTTCTATAACTTCATTCTACAGAGTTCTTAATGAGACAACCCCTTACTACAATAATCTCATAACCATCTCATCACCCTAACTTTCAGGCTCTGACCCCGGAGCCCAGTTACTGCGCTTCGCCAAGGAGCTGCGGGGCAGTACGCTTCACCTGGACATGATCTCCCTTGGCCGCGGCCAGGGTCCCAAGGCCGAGGAGCTCATCGCCAAGGCGCAGATACTTAAGGGGCGCTGGCTCTTCCTTCAGAACTGCCACCTGGCCGCCTCCTGGATGCCACGGCTACAGGCCATCGTAGACAGGTAGGCCTTTGAAAATTTACTTTTTCGTAAAATCATTTCTCATGTATTTGTGGATGGAATTGAATTTACTAAGGCACGTTTTGTGTGTAAAGGTAGGGGTTTATTATTGGGGTTCTAGCATTGTATGCAAGCAGCGTCGGTTATGTTTCCGCTACTTCAGATAGTATTTCATTCTTTTCTTTTTCGTTGATTCGGTCACACCGAGTTAGATAAAGGGGTGAAATTTTCGTTGTTCTATCCTTAGAAACTGAAGTTCGTTCAATTAAATTTAACATAAAGCAGCATTGTCACACTTTGGACAGCGCCTATATTTGCATTTGGTCGATCCAAATATCTTCAAAATATTATGCTATTCTTCTACGTTTTCGACCAAAATTTGTATAGTTGGTTAAATATTGGATATTTTACTTGTCAGTTTCAACAAGCCGGGCACAGACGTGGACCCCCAGTTCAGAATGTGGCTCAGCTCCAAGCCGGACCCCCACTTCCCCGTGTCCATCCTACAGACGGGTCTTAAGGTAGGCCCAATCGGTTGATTAATCCTTGATACCACAACCCCTCTATCAAGATCGAACATTATAGGGGAATTCTCGTGACATCGTTGCTTATTCAACCGCACCTAGTATGTACATTATCTTCTTCTGAAAGAAGGTTTTGTATTGAAGGTTTCTTCTCTTGTGAAAGGAGTAGATTACTCATCCCATACTCTAGGTTATATGGATGTGGACAAATCCTTGTAATAGTCACCAAGGGAGGGCCACCTAGTGTGTCAAAGACACTACTCTTTGTGGGTCTTTTCAATGTAAAGGAATTTTCACCATCTCCATAAACAGATGACACAGATGATAGATTTATGCTTTTATTAGCAAGGTAATTTGTTGTGATAAATCCTTTTAAGAGAAAGAGAAAAGGTGTGGATAAGGTGATTCAACTGTTGTCAATACTGTTAACAATTTCGCAGTCGTCATCTATAACTGACATTTTCTTTTATACAGAGGTGGCGTTTTACTTCTTTTTTTAAAAATTGATTTCGTTCCTTAAGGTTCTCTTCCTCCAAATAGAGAAAAAGGAATTCCTACTTTCCTACATTTTCTTCAGTTGGGAGTTGGCCTACTTTAAGTTATACTTGAAACAAGCTCCCCTTCAGCGTAACTAGGTGTCGGGTTGTAGTGATTAATGTAAACTGCGTCTATTGCATGATTGCTGATATCAAGATTTTCCTTGTTTATTTCTTTAGATAAGTTTTTGAAACAGCATGTCGTCTCTGCCCAATGCATTGACGAGTTTTTAATTATTCATATAACATCTTTAAAACCATAATTTGTCATCGACTGATTGCATTGTATGTTTGTATCTAAATGTGAAGTGCCTAAACAAGTAATATTAATAATGATTTCTCGACAGCCTTAAGCATATTATGAATTAAATTCTTTGAAAACATTCTGTCGGACACTCTAAACTCCTATCTATATATCAAACACCAACAATAAAGTTAATGTTTTCTAAACAGACCAGTCTAATAGATGTAATACCAGTCTAATCTTTAACTACGTAGCCAGACGCCTGTAAACTCAATCCTATAAAGGATTGCTTCAATCACAACGTAAACCCCCTAATCTTATTTTAATGGCCAAAGCACGAGCCATTTGGTCATTTAAGACAGACCTATGCCTGATTAAAGTGGTACTGTGAGATCGCTTTAAAGGTGTTTTGGCTACGCTGATATTTGCATATCCTATTGTGATTTAAATAATACGCTATATAGTAATGGTTCTGTATAGAAGCTAACATGAAAATTTATTGAGGTAAAATGCTATTCTCGGAATTATTTCTTGCCTTAAGCTTGTATTATTATGCTCATTTAGTGTGACGTCTTTGTGACTGCCTTATTTGATCCCTTCTCTATTGGGCATAATTAGCCCTTAACTTTGTCCGGACGTGTTGGTAAAGAGCCATGTGCGGTCAAGTGTGAGGTCGGGGTATACCAGGTAAATCAGTTTAGAGTAGAGCAACAGAAGCCCGAACAGCAGTGTTACCGCACTGTTTAAGTAACTAACACCACTATATTACAGCTTTCATGACTATTTATTTTTCATACCCATAGTACTTTTGGGTATCATAACATGTTAAGTAAAGCTATTGAACAAACATCATCAAAACAAGTACGGAATTTAACAGTAAGGAAACAGTAATACAAATCTGCCATATAAATACTTTGTATTCTAAGGATTCTAAAGCGACGTGATTCTAACAAATAATTTGTACAATTCAGACATGTGTTTTCTCGATTGAATAAAACTTATGGTCTTTATACAATGATCCTAATGATAAAAATTGCCGTCTGGCTTAGCTTAGAGGAAGACCGGTACTCGACTTGCGGTACTGTAAAAACGTATAACACCCTTATTTCGAACCTTTTGATATCGTAAATAAGATTGCACTTCACTTTAATGACAGCAATGAAAATCTAATTGTAAAGGTGGTGTGTTTAATTATCACGATTATGCTATGCAGATGTAACCATATTTATGAATGAAAATATGTTACGTAACACAGATGTATTAAACTAACGCACAACATTCATATTCAAATGACATGAAAAGCCAATAATGATCCTATGCAGTAGGAGTGAATCTACTATTACCTTGATAAAAAAAAACATTTCGTAATGAACAGTTTTCTTCCGCGGATTTCTATACAACAATGTAATAAATATAGATACAATACAGAAATCTCTTTAAACGACCGAAAAAACGAATTTGGCTAACCCCAGTGTGACCTGTAGTATTAAATGTTCCCATCCCTGGCTGGGTCCATGCTGCCCCCACAAAAGGGGCAGGAGTAACTCACGGGTCGGTTTGGGTCCACGAGGATGAGCTCCTCAGTACATAGCGCACACACTGTACGGCCACACCCTACATGGCCACACCTCAGCCCCAACCCGCCCGGGGATGAGGCTGCAGGGGGACGCCTCGACTGTTCCGTCACACCTGAGTGTTTACCAGTTTGCTCCACTTCACTGGGGATACAGTCTAAATGAGCAGTGGTTAGATCCTCCCCGTCCTCTCCACAGATGCAGCACGGTTCTGAGATTGTATAAGGTGTGGGGTTTGGAGAATAAGTAGGCGTTGTTTTTTCTAAAGGTGTAATATCCGTGTTAGTCCTGTCAGTTTGAATATCCAGGCATTTGGACAGGGAAGTCTTTTTGCTTTTGTCAAGACCTTTTTCATCCTTGATCTTCAGATAGCTCACACCTTGGTTTTGGGCTTGACCCTCCGTAGGTCTCATTTCTATTAGTGTTCTATCCATTATGATGCTCCCTGTCTTCATTACTGTATATACGTAGAGGTATGTTCTAGTAAGTGACTACCAAATCTGGATCAAATTTGGTTTAGTCCATGCTCAAATATACATGTAATTCTATTTAGTCTTTAGCAGTGACCAAATATCATAAGCCTTTTGGAAATTTGAAGAAAATCTTACATCTTTGTCGGTGTAAAGAATCATGTTGTAGTAAAGCCTGGTATCATATTGCAACTCGTTTGATTCGCTGTAACAATACACAGGGCTGAAACAGTCTGAAGGAGAATCCTTTGCCCGTTACCACTCGTTTCTCTGTAAGTGGTTCTCTGGTGAGGCATCCACTCCACGCCTCAAGCCTACTTCTCTGTATTGCGTCTACCACCGCTCCCGTGATCAGAGCCTATGAGCCAAAGGTCAGGCCCTGCTCCACGCCTAAATACTGCTACCTTAAATCCTCCAATTTAAGCTGCTCTCTAATGGGCGACGTTAAAAGTGTAGGCATTCATCCAGTCGCGCCAGTTTGCAAACGGCCGCTGGCAACGTTTCGGCCATGAACGGCAATTTGCTGTCATAGCAGACCATTATTGCAACCAGTTCGATTTTGACTTCACACAGTTAAATTGATATTAGCTACAGCCATATTTACTATAAAGTTGGCTCATTTCAATGGTATGACCTAAAAAATGCAGGGACTATTTCTAAAGCAGTGTTTTCGGTACCTAGCATATTACTACGTTATAGTATTGATTCCTTGTCAAGCCTTATGTTGTATCCCCAACAAACTTTGAAACCAGTAACATATATAAAACCTGTCGATCTATCATTCCTTAAATAATTTTCATTAGTACATCGTTGATTAATATTCAGTGATTTAACAAGATCAAATAAACATCTGAAATCAGTTGTTTTATGGTAATCTAATAGCCAACTGCCTAGAGGGTTCATTTAGGAATCGGGCGTCAGTTCAGTTAAGGCATTACAGTCTTTGTTTTCTTACGACTCAGGCTGAGTGCTCTGGTTCTGCCTCACTGTGTGTGGAGTGTAGTTTGTGTATGAGGGGTGTTTATACTGGACGATCAGGCAGCCAAATGCCCCCTCCTCCCTCCACTCGTGTGTGCACACCCCCAATAAAAAGTGGCCGGGCATTAAGGTAGATCCGCCAATACTCGTGTACAGGCTGCGGTGCCCCTTCTCGCCGCGCACCTGGCCGATTACCTGCCACTCTTTACCTTTGGAGTAATTACCTGGTCCAGGTATCAAAACCAGCCAAGGTTTGGGAAAATAATGTTTCAAAGAAGGCGTCGAGCGTAATCCTTAACGTACACTCAGGTACGTGGTGTTGACCTCCATGTATTGGTCTCAAAGTTGAAGTTTGCTGTTGAGGCCTGTAAAAAGAAAAGATTTATGGCCTCGTCTTTAGAGTAGCCATACCTGGTATGCTAAGCCCACGCGGGCTCTACCGTCTGGAGCTGAACGCTTATCTTGCCCTGGAGGAACCCCTGTCTGATCCTGTTTCCTATAATGAAGATTACAGACTTAAGACGAAGCCAGCTTAGTTTCCATCGAGGTCAGCGATCAATTAATGCATTGAACCTTGAAATCAAGATGACCTAATTTATCATTCACCTGTAAAAGGATCAATCGGGATCCACGGCCACCTTAGGTCGGTAGCAGTGGGTGCAGATGTTTCCCCGTTCTGGGAGATGTGAGAGAATGGGATTCTCCCATCCGTAGCATACAGTGACTGGAATAATCCATAAATTGAATGTTCATGGGTCAGGCTTACTACTCTACCTGGCCCCGGGAATGATTGTGCGAGTCGTTCAAATAACTTCAACAGATACCTCAATTCTTTTAATATTTGACAACGGTGCGCACCGCTCAAGCTCATTTCACATGGTTGAAGTATGTTAAAGTATAACCATGGGGAATTTGCCAAAATCTATATAACATGATTGACTATAATAGCGCTAATTTCGAAATCAATTATGTATGGCTAAAAGAAAAGAACAAAATAACGTTATTTAGCAGGGACATGCATGAACAACAATTTGAGAATTCAGTCGAATGGTAAATTAGGAAACCACTATTAAAAGCTTTGAATAAAAAATAGACGGGGAACGTTGCTTTGCGTCTTTAAGCACACTTAAAGAGAAGACGTCCAACGATTTTATAGAAGTACAATCGGTAGACCCAAAGGCTCCCATAGTTCATTGCAACATTGATTGGCTTTTGTTTTCTGTTAAAACCCAGTCACCTAAAAAATGTAGAGATGCTGATCTCTGTGACTGAACATCAAGTCATTATACTCCAGGTGGCAGCACTTTTGCATATGAAAGTTATATTACCATTTCTACCCAAAATGAAAATGTGAATACAAAAACAACACCTATGTCTAGTTAATTAGAAATAACGCACAATTAAATTGCAGTTTACTCCTCAGCAGGAAGCCCGTTATTTCTATACAAACGGGAGGACGCTAACGAGCAATATTCTTAAACTGCGTAACTGACTATTCTTTGGTCGCTAGAATTTCATTTTTGTATGTTGTTTACTCAGCTTAATAACAAACCCCTAAAAAGGGAAGTCCCAAATGATAAACGTGACAGTAGTGACGGTTAGAAGACTTTGAAGACAGCAATCATGTAGTGCTTTGATGGTATCACTTTTGTTCCACTTCTGTTCCAAATTTTGCATTACAAAACTTGTTTTCAGATCAGAGAAAAACAGGTTGGGCTCATACCCCATGCTCCTACCCAGTACAACCACTTTTAAATTCCTGAATATAAAACAACAACAAATTCTAAAACAACCAAAAAAATGGACAGTTTCTTGAATCCATGGCCACCTATGTTTTTTTCCCACAGATGACGGTGGAGCCGCCTCAGGGCGTGAAGAGTAACCTGCTGCGGCTGTTCAGTGGTAGCGGCACGGGCGCCGTCACCGAGCGGGTCTACGAGGACACGTGCCCCGACAAGCCTGCCTGGAAGAACCTACTGTTCGGCCTCTGCTTCTTCAACGCCGTTATCCACGAGAGGAAGAAGTATGGCCGCCTGGGGTGGAATATCCCATATGAGTTTAACGACTCCGATCTTGAGGTACTTAACTTGAAAGTGATGGTTGTTTTTTTATCTTTATCTCCGGAGTTCCGGGTGGGAGAAATCTATTTCGATCCTGTCACTTTATGTAAAGAGGTGCGCTTTATTTGTGCAGACTCTTAATAACGGAACACACCATACTTCATAAAAGATGTGTACGCTGATGTAATTTAGCAGAAAGTTCATCAAGAAATGGGGAGGAAAAAGAGAATGCTTTTTCAAAAGATTGATACATAAAAAAATTCTTTGCAACCATTAAAAATATGGACACAAAACTTGATGAAGTTTCTGCCCCTGGTGCCGTTGAACTCGATATACAACATACATAAATACTTTTTCGTCGTGCAGGTGTCGGTGCTCCAGCTGCAGATGTTGCTGGCGGAGCAGGAGGCCATCCCGTGGCCGGCGCTATGGTACCTGACCGGGGAGGTGACGTACGGGGGCCGGGTCACCGACGACCTGGACCGGCGCTGTCTGCACCGCCTGCTGCAGCGCTTCTACCACCCGCGGGCCCTGCTGCCCGGTTACACCTACTCCCCGGACAAGGTATAAGAGCCCCAGAGATTTCTTTAAACATCTTAGTTTTTATAATTGATATATCTTTTCATTCATGTATTAATTGATATATTCATGTGTTCATTCATCTGATGATTTACTCATTTTCTTAAAGTTCTGGATTTTATCTAGTTACATAAGTAATAATAGGATATTGCAATTGGTTTTTGTGAACAAAAACAAGTGTGCACGGACTGCATATAAATTCGATCTCACAGACAAAATAGTGTTAGAAAAAAAAGAGAGAAACAGGAATTAATTGAACAATGTACAGGGATTAAACATTTTCATTTGCAGGTCTGTAGAGGAATATTTAAATTCATATGGCGTATAACTTCATATAATTTTTGCCTCATTAGACGAATATTTCAGTAAAATATTTTCAATTAGTTTTTGTCCCATCGACATCGTTTCTTATTTCTGAACGTGATAGATATTTGTAAGAATGGTTGGCTTTTTTTGACTGACTAGGACAAAGGGCGAAAAAAGGTAAGTTGCTAGAGAAGTCCAGCTTTTATATATACCGTAGGTCCTCCACAATGGCTGTTTATAGCAGTACATCGCGTTAACGTTATTCCTTGAAAAATTTCCTTAGAGGAATTTTTGACTCTTACTTATAACATGGGTACATATACTCTGGTGTTTTCTGTTAAACGATGAGTATCTAGGAACTTGTACAATGATTTATATAAAAATGCGTAAGCAATAACCCTCAAAGCCAATGCCTACATTAAGACGCAATTTTGCCAATAAAAACAAGACACTTCCCCCGCCCCGCCCCGAACAAAAAAGACATTGAAGACCATGCTTGGAGTGGATAGATACATGCAGTAACTGAGATATTTTCCCCAATTGATGTTGATGATCTGGTGACGGGAAAATTGATGGTCGAAGGTTCTATTCCCGAGGCTTGAACTGTGTTGATGTAGACCTGCTGTATGCTTTAGTAGCGCATAACATCATGTTGTATTGTGGGTAGATATATATGCTTGTGGTAGAATTCATCAGATTGTGTTTTCAGGCTTTGCATGGTACACCTGTAGTCTACAGTAGGGTAGAGCAATAGATACAAGTGCTTGTAGTTAATGATCGATTGTCGAAATGCTCGATTTTACTTATTTTTCCCAAGGTGACAGCAGTTATCTTCCCAATTGTCAGTCGCGAATTGGAAGTTGTTCTTAAGAAAACATTGTAAATTTGTTCTTCTGCGTTTAGTCAAATCGTAGGGAGATATCCCAGTATATGCATGTTAAATCATTTTGGTTAATATGATAAACTAAATTGCCTCAGGCTCTTTTACGGTTCCGCATAAAAATTAATATTAGGAGAGTATTACTGTATGGAGATTGCGTATGGGAATTAGAAATCCGATCGTTGTGCTACCTGGACAAATTGAATGTCCAGTGGTATGTGAAAAAATAAGTATTTTTGGAAAGAGAGGAAAAAGAAAGAAAAGAATTTACATTCCCATGAGCCGATTGAAACATGGGATTTAAAAAAATCCTGTACATGCAACGCTCAACTTTTGATTCTACATTCTTCCACCGCCCAGATCTACCACCCAGTGCCCGATTCGTTCAAGTTCTCGGACGTGAAGGCGTACATTGAGCAGCTGCCTGCCTCGGACAGCCCCGAGCTGTTCGGTATGAATGAGAACGCCGAGAAGGCCTACCTCGAGTCGCAGGCCAACACGCTGATAGAGACGGTGCTCAGCGTCCAGCCCCGACTCTCTACCTCCATGCTGGCGTAAGTATTCCTACGCAAAGGGTAACCTGTTAGTACGTTTTAGTAAACACATATATCATTGATCTAGGTCTAGGTAATGTTTTCCTATCTCAGGCCTAAAAACCCGAAATTTGAAAAGAAAAGAAAATGTTTATCTAAATTACATCTTTATGTATTGGGAAATATGAGAAATACATGAAGAATTGCCGTATGATGACTTATTGTTGTGTGCTTCTCTGTGTTTCTATTTTGTATTATTTTTCCCCACTGCACAACCTCGCCTTGTATCAACCATATGTATTTCTATTTCATATACGTCCCCAATAAATCGGTACTGGAATAGTTTTAACTGTTAAAATGTATATTTCTCACCACCCGTAAAATATTACAATGCCATCTAGTGTAAATGCAGCGAACTTCCATTTCATAGGTGGCATCACCTATTGATTACATTCCCCTTACGCACAAACACACATGTACACGCTTCAACATTATGATGAAGGTGTCTGGGCCCTGCATTTTAAAGTGAAAAAGGTTACCCACGTGATAAAATAACGCCCCTTTGTGGTGAGGATCCAAATGGGGTCCAAATGTTTTAAGATATTCTACGCCTCTTGGGGCTAATTCAATACTTTTCCTCTGGCTTTGTAAGGTGCCAAGAGTGAAACTGATAAGCCACAGTGTGTCACTTAAAGCATATATGGTGGTTGCTAAGGAGAAAATACGGTTAGCCAACAACGCCTATAATACAAAGCGTCGTGTTACAGCGGAAAAAAACATATAAATTAGAACATCGCGTTCATCTGTACTTCCCACTTTTTAGATCTGACTCCTTAACAAAGCATGTATGCAAATTTTATGTTAAAACAAAAAAGAAACAGATATTGTAAATTCCCTAATGTCGCTCCACAAGTGAGGTCTAACGCCCTTTGCCGTGTTCCCGGTGGACAGGTCGGGCGGGCGGTCGAGTGACGCGGTGGTGCAGGACCTGGCCCAGGAGATCCTGCGGGTGCTGCCGGAGACCGTGGAGGAGGAGGAGGACGACGACGGGCGGCAGGGGGCGCGGCCGGGCCAGGTGGCGCGCCCCACCATCGTCGACATCGTCAACATGGGCTCCGGGCTCTACTTCAAGCTGAAAAAGCGCGACTCGGCCAAACACTCCAAAGGTACAGCATGGCAAGAGCGCTAGCACTTCGTAAATTATAATACTGCATGTTCTTTTTGTTGTTTTTTCAACAGAGGTCTTCTTAGGATAAACAAAATAGAACAGAATGCCTATTCAGTGTAATTTTCAACTTTGTTAGCCTACTTAGAAATTGAAGAGATGTTTTTACGATATTAGTTTTTTTTTTACCAGAGATACCAGTTAAATTTTCATTTTCCAAGATATGACTTCGAAGTTCATAATGCCCTTTAAAGCATAGTTTTAATTTTAAGTGTTTTTGTTCTAACAATTGCTATAGTATAATGAATATCGTCTTTCTGATATAGTATACATTCTTGATATTTTTGTTGATATTTTGGGAATGCATGCTTTTACAATAACCCAGCATGTTAACCGTTACTTCCTCTACTGTTTTAATCAATTTACAATCTTTGCATGTTTTGTTTCTACAAAACTAACCTTTATACATACACTGATCCCTGACAGGTTCTAAGCAGGAAAAGAAGGGTAATGGAGGAGGTAGAGTGTCACGTTATGTTTAGCCATTCTTCATTTTTGGCTTTGTGTTTATGCCACATGGGTATATAGCCACGCAGGGTCAAACACAGATGGTGGATGGGATCTGCACTCAAACACTCCATTGATTGCAAGTACACATGTCAACGGAATTGCCTGACAACAAACTCTAAACGTTTTTTTACTCGAACCCTAGTTCAGAAACTGAATAACACCTGAATTATTTTTTTATAACGATTTGTTAAATTCTTGAAATTTGAACGCTAAAATCTGGGAAAATTTACATAATTTTTATGTATATAAAATTAATGGTGACATGCTTTGACTCGTGTATCTTGTTTGCTTTCAAAAGGAAGTTTCCATTTGGGTGACAGTGTAGCTTAGCACGTGTTTCCCACTTGCTTGTATGTACCATTGGAGCTGTGCGCCATTGCTATAGATATTTTCTTTCTCGATATCTGGGTTTTAGATGATTAGCTCATAAAAAGATTAAGCTGCGCCAAGTTGCTTCACTTTTGCCCTTTTTGCTTTAAAAGTTTTTTCTGGATGTTGCAAATTATATATTGTCAAATTTGTATATGTATCATTTTAGTTCTATAAATACTTTTCATCTTGAATATCGATACCAAGCAGCTATGAACAATAGATGTTTTGTTGCATAAGCACGATGGTTTTCTTTGTACAGCTTACATTTTTTGAATAGCAAATGTATATAAAGGAGTGTAAAAAAATGTATCTGTTTTGAGCAACATTTGTGGATTATGGGTCACCCAAAATGTCCGATTCCTCTCCTCCCAAAGGTTTTGTATGATCTTGAAACTCCAAGAAAATGGTCTTTTATTTTTTCATTCAATTCTATCAAAATTGACAATTATTATCATTACAGCTTTCATATTCATCAGTCTCCGCAAAAACATGTTTTAGACGCCTCCTAACTCCAGAGATTAATATGCATGTATGGCCGAATAAAGAGCTCTAGGCAAGTAAATAACACATAAAGCTAAATGGAGGGGCCCTGAAAATAAGACGATTTTGTTCTTCTTTTCTTGATCATGCCGAGTATTCTTCACTCACCAAATAAAAATTAAACAAAAACAAAAACGCCTAGTGGGTTATATTCTTCTGATACATCCATGTATAATTATCACCTAGCTTTTTAGCTTAATCCCCATACCACTGTTAATTACCACAGCCGTCATCGAGGAGGGGTCGCCGGCGGTGGAGGCGGTCAAACGGATCTGTCAGTCGGCGCTGTTCGTGGTGCTGCGCCAGGAGATGGACCGCTTCAACAACCTGCTGCACGTCATCCACAAGTCGCTGCGCCAGCTGCTGCTTGGCGTCAAGGGCGAGGTGGTCATGTCGCAGAACCTGGAGGAGGCCTACAACGCCATGCTCAAGCAGAAGGTGCCCCTCCAGTGGAAGGTCCGTATAATTACTGCCTATTTTGCAATTTCCTTTAAGGTCGATTTATAATATCTTAAAACCACATAACAATAAACGAGTTTTGCAAAGTAGAATTGATTTCATGTTTAAAAGGCAGGGGGTCTCTTTCTTGTCACTGATAGTGCGACATTTCAATGGCGTCCTCCTGTGCCTTTTTTTCTCTAGTAAAAGCCATGAAAAGTGGGGCTGGGAAGACCTTTTTGTTAACATATCCACTGGTAGATTTTTTATGTATGTGCATCCTGTAAAATTTTCCTGTTACCTGTCAAACATCAGCGGCCATATTCTCGTAACTAATCAGGCTAATCATGTAAATTTTGATTAGGGTCTAATTATCTATATTCTGTAGGCCTATCTCATGAAAAGCTCTAATGTCATCGTAAACTCGCCCATAAGAGGGAATATCAAACGTCAATATTTTTCGTCCTTAACAGAATAACTTCTAATGAGACACTAAATCATAAGTAAGATGATTAGCCTAAATAGTTATGAAAATATGGCCCCTGTTGTATTCCCATCTAGAAAATTCAGATCAAAGCCAAAAGAATTTTTTAGTTGGGGTCCATATTATTCATTTCTGTTATTTCCTCAAACATTAAACTTGAATCATCGACTCTTTTACAATGCTACTGATGGATGGAAGATCATGTATTTAAGTTAAAACACAAATAAACATTACAATAAATTGCTAGGTCGAGGTATCGACCCAAACCTCAAATATAAAATGGTCAACAGGTTGAATCTGGACAAATCCATAATTGATCCGAAAGTGCTCGGCCAGATGTAGTTCCTGTTTAAATCTCTAAACATAAACATTGATCCAGGTATCACCTGTTAACTTTGACAGAATGTGTCATGCAAAAGAGCATCCTTATGCGACAACAGGTTTGGAAAGTCGTGGGGAATGAACAGTTCAAATCAAAGCTATGAATTAAACAACATATGCTTGGTGCAGACGCTGGAGTTCGTGCCACCTACATAAAAATTTTACGTTAAGTTCAAAAGAAAATTTCAAGTAACCCGACCTACCCTAAAATTTTGGCCCTACCCTAAAAAAAATGTTGATCAAAACTGTCATAAAAATAATGCTAGAATGCTAGAATTCAATAGAAATTACAGGACAGGAAATGATATATATTTGAGCAAGAGATGTCTTCTGTGTATTAGATATTTTTGTAGAGTGTGTCTGATGTGATTAAGTTAAGTGGTAAGTTAAAAAAAAATATGACCTGCTCACCCTATTCTTTTTCGACCTGTTACCTGAACACAACTCATTTGTTTTGTTTTATAAACATTTGTACTTCTTCTCTTAAAATTCAAGCCTCTAAAATGATTGTGCCGCTCTTAAGGCCGTATTCCACTATGCAACACAACGGCCGCAAACGCGTTTATGGGCGGCCGAAAACGCGTTTGCGGTAGGGTGCTGCAAACGCATTTGCGGCACCCTACTGCTATATTCCACTCGTTTGCGGTCACCAGACACAAGCATAAGTTTTCGGCCGCCGCAAACGAGATGGAATATAGGTGTTCGCGGCCTGTGTTTGCAGCCCCTGGTATTTCATATAGGTACCAGATACCAACATGTTGGTATAAAAACCGCAAACTCCTTGCGGTGGGTAAATAAAAAGGTCGCAAATGCAACCTTCCGCATAGTGGAATATGGCCTTTAGTTCGTCCTCCCTGTTTTTCCTCAAAACTTAATATTAATAGTTTTCTACTGTCCTACATAAACCCAGGTGACATCCCCAATGCTTCCTAATTCTCCCTAACATATTTATAGTGTTTTAAGCTGAATTTAATTTAATTCTAGCTGAAAATGACGATAAAAACACTTGTGAAATCCACTTAAACGGCTCAAACTTAAACCTTTAACCTCCTCCTTCCCCTGCAGCAAGCGTCGTATGAGTCGTGCAAGCCGCTGGGTCCGTGGGTGACTGACCTGGTGCAGCGGGTGGAGTTCTTCTCGGCCTGGGTGGACCAGGTGACCCGCACCGCTGAGAAGATCCTGAAGACGGCGGCCCCGGGCGTGGGTCAGCCCGTGCCCAACGCCGACGACACGGCCGCCGCCCTCCAGGACTACCTGGGCTCCATACAGCCCAGCAGCTTCTGGCTGCCCGCCTTCTTCTTCCCACAGGGTGCGTCGGTTCTTCAATCTTTTATTTGGGGGGAAAAGTTTTTTGGTTTTTTTTTTACCTTAAGAAACTAGGAACAGCATTCCACAAATGCAGTAGAGTTGTTAGCGTATACAGCAATTGTAGAATGATTTAACTTATTATGATAGCTGTTGTTTTTTTTTACTTTAAGAAGTTAGGAACAGCATTCCACAAATGCAATAGATTTGTTAACTTATACAGCAATTGTAAAATGACTTAATTTATTATAATAGCTGTTACATGAAATAAATCAACAAACATAGCTAATTCATGTTATCAAAATTGTAAGTTATACGGATATGAATTAGAATGTGAATAGGATTTATTAAAGATGTTTGAGGTGGGATGTCTATTTGCTATAGTGATTGCGTTTGACTTAAAGTTTGTGTTGGTAACTTTGTTTTTGGTTCAGGTTTTTTGACTGCGGTGCAGCAGAACCATGCACGTAAGATCGGGGTCTCGGTAGACTCTCTGACATTCAACTTCACCGTTATCAACCGGTCCAAGGACACTGACGACACCCTCAATGACACCAAGAGGAAACTCAAAGTCAAGGACCTGGGCTTTGATGTAAGTACGGGAAAGGTCACAGGCTCTTCAATAAATCACTTGATTCAAAGGAACTCCAGTAAATATTTGATGCGTAGGACCCGGTAGATCCATCCAACCGAAACCGCTTACTTGGAAAGCAATAGACTCAATAGGCTGGGCCTCGCATTAAATAGTCATATGGAAAATAACATGAAAATTTAATACATGTATGTCTTCAGCATCGTTTATAAGCACCTACAAAATGGAATTTAACAACACGATTTATGAGATAGATAAGTCACCAATAGACGCAAAATATTAAATTGTAATATCTAAAAGAGATGTATAGAACTGTTGCTGAAAGAAAATTATTTTAGTCAAGGGCCTCCTGCTTTGTTTTACTGGCTGGAGAGAGGGGATATTGCTTTTTGATCACCCGCACGACGAACAAGTGGTGTGCATTGACAGGCCATATGTCCTGCTCATTGTTCTCAGTAGTTTTAACATAGTTTGAATAGTGCTTGGGTGATAAAATATAAAAGAACCTTTTGGGTCATCCTCGGGTAGCTGTACGACCCATGGGGATCATACAAACATCAGGCTTCGCCCTCGGGTCGTGACTTTCCCCTATGGGTCATACGGCCACCCTTCAATACCTCCCGCGGTACTTCTTTTTGCCTTTCACACAATTTGTCAAATTGTATTTCTAGGGAGGCGCAGGACCAGAAGACGGTGTTATGGTTTTCGGTCTGTACCTTGATGGAGCGCGCTGGAACCTGGAGAACGGAACGTTGTGTGACTCTCTGCCGGGACAGCGCTTCTCCCACCTGCCGCAGATACACTTCAAACCCGTTATTGTAAGCAATACAGGCCTTTAATCCTTATCAAGCTGTTACTATGTAACATCTTTTTATTCATATATTATTTGGTTTGCATTATGAAAAAGTCAAACATAATGTGATGGGCAAATTGCCCTTTTTAATTTTGCTTGGAATTTCATTCTTGAGATTCTATACTCGAGGCATCTCAGTGTGTCACTGTGCATACTTGATGATGGTAGTTCGCACCAAAAGTGAAGTGTAGCATATTTTACTTGTCTAACCAAAGTTTACTTAAGATTTTCTCTTTTCTGTCTTAAAAGACAGTGAAGTGTGCAGAGCTAATCTTTAGAAATGAACTGAATTACAAGTTCAGTTATATTTTATAGTGATAGTTTTAAAGAACACACGTGTATATACATTGTTAACCATCTGAGAATGTTATTTATTTATTTCTATTTTTTGTTTGAACAAAACTATCTCGTTTTACAAACACCTTTCAGATAGTCGATAAGATTAGTTTCAATGCATGTGTCAATGCATGTGTCAATACAGGTGTGATGTTGTATGTGATGAAGATGAAGTGTTTCGCTATATATTTTGCATCCAGAAAACGTCTTTATCTTTGACTCTATGATATTCCCTTCACAGGAGGAAACCCGGCAGATGACGTCCTCGGCCCTGGAGTCTCCGCTGGCCATGTTCAAGGCCCAGTCGGGAGACGCTGAGGGCAGCATCCGGGACACGTACGAGTGCCCTCTCTACCGCACGTCGACGCGCGCCGGTACACTCTCCTCCACAGGCCACTCCACCAACTTCGTCACCTCCATCGGCCTGCCCACCGACAAGCCGGCCGAGTTCTGGGTGATGAGGGGCGTGGCCTTACTCTGTCAGCTCGATGATTGATGACATGGCACTGGTATGATGCACTAATCTTTGTATGTGATAGATAATGAAGTTGGATGGTTTTCTGCCCATTGTTCGAATTCGTTAAGTTATCAAAATTCCGTCCGTTTTCCTCGGGAGAATTGATTTTCACTGAATTCACCGATGAAAAAAGAACTAATTCCATTTATGGTTTCTCCGTTGTTTTACACATACTGAGACTTATTTATTGAAAGTCTTTTGCCGCTTAGGTCTCCGATAATATGTGAAAGTCAAATTGTAAATATGAATCTCCGAAGAAAACCTCTCGTGATTTTGTGATAGAGGTAAGATTATGGCATGTGATACCCTGTGACATATTCAATGGGAATTGTATAATATGCATAAATTAAGAATCCGGTTTTGTACAGTGATAAGCATTTGTTTATGTTTACATAGGGTTTTTTAATCCTATAATGCCCTGTTGGAGTTTTTCTCCTGTGCCAAATATTTATTTTCCGCTAATGGTTTTACACTTGAATTGTTGCTTTGTATGTAAATGTTGTAATTATAATTTCACTATTGAGAAATTGATCCAAAACCGTGATAAAGAGGAATCCATTTTGTATATAAAAAAAACGTATGCTAAAACATAATGTATTGATGAAATCAGTGGTTCTTTTCTGTACTATTTATACAATGTTATCTCTAAAAGGATTTGTCCATTTGCTTAATAAACTGATATATATATGCAAGTAATATATAAGGTTTCATTGAATCTGTTTGTTTTCAGTATTATTTCTTTGAAAATATAATTAGTTATTCCTACTTTCACTTTATATAAAAACTAATTAATAATTCGGCTAATCGTCAATTCTGTTTTTAACTTTAACAGGCAGAGAAAAGAAGCATATTCTAAAGATAATTTAATTGGTGGAGACTATATATCTAACTCAACGACGACTTGGTAGACATACTGTTTATTGTACACATGATTTAGCGAATCGACATGTTTCGGATAGTTGCATCCTTCATCAAAATTCAGGTTCGTTTTCTAAAGATTAACCTAAGCTCGTAACCGCCAGAGGGATGAATAATCATGGTTATCCAACCTGAATTTGATTCTTAGAAAACAAAACGCGTACGTCTTGAATTTGAAACCGGTAGAGTTTTTCTACCTTAATCATCGGGAAGTAGTTTATAGAAAATGCATTCTGGGGTATGCCCAAATTGCCTCTCAGAGGAATTACAGTCTTGGGAATACAGATCTGAGTATTTGGATGCTAGTTTCTAAATTCCAAGTTATTTAGCTACATTTGTAGGTTCGATATCAACTACCAAAGATGTATATCACGCAAGACGAGGATAACTTGCATAATTAGTAAAGACCAATATGGCTAAAGATATATTTAAGGATAGACAACCTCTCAGAGCGCCATTTGGGTTAATCCATGTTGCCCTCTATCCATTAGGGATAGAGTATTATAATTGATATCAAATGATAGACTATATTTTTCTGCATCCTTTGATAAAAAGTATATTGTTTTCACTTTAATATTCGATGTATTAGAGTCATAAAACTGATTTTTTCACTTTTATTTTTTGAACATGGATATCTCAGTTACTACTACAGATATGATTATGAAATTTGGACTGTATGTCAATAACGTTTGTATGGAGGGAAGAGTGTCTCAGATTTTTTATTTAGGGCCTAGTTTTTGTTTTATGACAAAAAAACGGGAAACTTTTCATTATTTTTTTCAACATTATTTTCTACATTTCATAAAACAAAATCTAGGACCTAAATAGAAAATCTGAGACACGCTTCCCTCCATATGAATATTGTCTATATTCTGTGAAAATTTCATACCTTTTTGTTAGATATTAAGTGAGATACCCATGTTCAAAAAATAAAAGTAAAAAAACTGTTTTTTGTATTCCTGGCATGGTTACATAGCCATGAATCTTCACATCATAATATGATTCATATGGATAGACAGGGTTATACAAAGGGTATTTAATGATATAAGACTCATAATTGTGGTACCAATATTAAATTACGTAGGCATAATATAAGAAAAGTCCAGCGAATTGGCCGCTCAGAGGTGTTGTCTATCCTTAAAGCATTGGGAAAAACGGCATAATAGTGGTTTGGACGTTATACACGGTCTTGGTAAAAGAATACTGATCCAACTTGATTATTGAATAGGCCCTACTGGGACAACTTGATTATTGAAACAAGCAAAATTACCTACTTACATTACCGGATATCAAGGGATTAAAGGAACTTCACATTTACAGGCAACTTAGTACCTTAATATAAGACCTACCGGCCCCAAAAGTATGAACTGGAGCAATACAATCTGTATGATACCCTCTGAAAATTGTAACAAATGGATATTTCTCGTTATGGTGAGACTTTTTGATAGTAAGACATCAAGATGAGAAATTCCATTGGGTAATCGTTACCTTCCATCAAGTTTGTTTCAACAATAGAACATGCACAGAAATGGCTTATAGAATCTCTTGAATTGTACTTTTTTAATGATGGTCATGACAGGTAAACACTTTATCTGTACATGTATAGGCTCCCCACCATATATAGGCCTATGCAGCCAAACGTCAAAAGTTTCTTGGTACTGTAATACTATATGCTAATAGCAATCTTTGCTATGAGGTGTTTGACATGTATGCACACATCCGTTGGACGCTGACTGCCACATCCTCACTCGGATTCCGCCCTCCGACGCTCGCTCAGCCCAGGGCGTGCGGGTGGTTGAGCAGTAAGATGAGGGTGAGCAGAACGGTGAGCACCAGGTAGATGACCAGGAAGAGTCGGTCAAAGACGGTGGCGATGAGGACCCACTCGGTGATCTGGCCTGGCCGGCCGGCCGAGGGCCTCTCCCCGCCCGGCCCCGAGCTGCTGCCCGCCTTCACCTCGGCCAGCTGCTCCTCGTCCGACGCCGGGAAGTTACTGTAGCCTGTGTAGGAGACACATAGCAGGCGTCCCAGGCACCCAAGCACCACCTGCAATGGTATAGAATAAGATAAAAACTAGCATCACAGATTGATGTACATCAATGGGGAACAGCTATTTATTTGGTTTATTCTTATTTAGTTCTTTCTATAGGTCCCTCCAGGAATTCAAGAAAGGGGAGGGGACGCCTATCTTAAAAAAGTCCCAGCACCCCCTGTTAGACCGTAAAATGTAAATCTCCCCTAAAATGTAATTTGACGTAAAATGTAAGTGAAATTGCCTTAAAATGTAAATCTGACCTAAAATGTAACTCAAATTGCCGTAAAACGTATATATACCTTCTGCCTTAAATTGTAAAAATGTAAATACATAAATGGACACAAATTGTAAATCAATACACTCCTCAAGAGTAGAACACCTATAGATTGAGACATAGGTTTATGCCAATGGCTCACATAATTATGTGACCCGTTTTGGCGAATCAGGTCGGAAGTCGCAAGAAGTCGGATGTCGGCTGTTACACCTCATTTTAAAGCTAAGAATCTGAATTTTCTGATGGGGTAGGTCTCTAAAAATGAACCCCGTGCGACATCCGACTCAATTCGCCAAAACGGGTCACATATATGTATGGATATTGCATGCACTCAATTGTTGCATTATCAACAAGCCTAGGGTGCCAACAATGTATCAGAAATAACAAAAAAACTAAATACCTTTCTAATACATTGTCAGGTAGCAAAATAAAATCGGCAAATTTCCTGTAGTTTTCCCATGATTTTCCAAAGAGGAAATCGGACATAGGGATAGATTGAACTATAACAACATGGGACAGGGCCGTTATTAAATGTGACATGTAACCCCCCCATATATACCCCTAGCTCTTGTCTGCAAATTTACATTTTATGTCAATGTTTCATATTTTCATTTTACGTCAAATTGTTACATTTTATGAAAGTTCATATTTACATTTTACGTTGATATGATTTACAATTTACGTTAGGTTTACATTTTACGTTAATTTCAATTACATTTTACGTTGATTTACATTTTGCGTCAGATTTACATTTTACGGTCCAACACCCCCTCTGCAGGGGACAATAGTTTTACATTTAAAAAAATCTAAATTTGGCCAAAAATAGGGGGTGCCCCATATGTCCCGCCCCCCTAAATCCGTCCCTGCTTCGGCTTTGCCGTCAATCATTCAACCACGTTCTCTTAATCAAAGTAGACAGCTGGAAATTATTGAGTTAAATCCACTTGAATCTACATACCCTTTTCACCAGCTCTGGGGGATGATTGTGAGACCAGCTTCGTTTGGCTAGGTTGGTAGCGATGGCAGACAAGACGACAGAGAGGGCCAGCATGATGAACATCGCCATGTAGTAGTGATCTGTGGGGAATAAAACAAACATGCTAAATGTAACCCCCACCATGGTATATCCATGCAGGGATGTAAGATCCCTATATATCTCTTTTTGCTGTAGAGAAATAAATATATAGGCCTATTTTAATATAGCAATGACAAAAAAGGGAAGGCGCTCTTTTGAAAAACTCAGCATTTGTCAAAAAAAATTAGGGGTGTCAGGGTTTCATTTATTTTATTTTATTCTCACTGGCTGTAAGTTACGAAACAGTAATGACTCACCTACTATTTATGCCAAAGTTTTATTATATTGAACATTCCGTGAGAAACTAAGGAATCTAAGATAATCATATGTGATAATTTACCACAGCTGAGCATATTCTTATCGGTCACCGGTCTATGATTTCCGGATGGCGGACTTGCCCTAATCAGGTTATTTAATTAGAGGTGGGGTGGGGTGGGGGCGCCTCAGGCTCCCCCATCTAAATCCGCGCGCGCGCGCGGCGCCGTCCCTGCGACGTAGACATCATTACAACAGAAAGGCAACCTACCAATAAGGGGTGCAGAGGCCTGGGCCGCAGGAATACGATGGTCCGAACCCAGGAAGAAGAGACTATAACAGATCAATAGAGCTCCACCTAGAGGGAAATAATAGAAATTAGTATTAGATGCATTCTCATTGCCGTACCTAGAATTTTGAGAATTAGTGTGCAAGTATGGTTGGGGGAAGAGGGAAAAGGGACAGGCGCGCGTTCTCACACTCTAAAATAAAATACTTCTCAATCCATTAAGGATTTTCAATTAGCATGGATTATAAGACTGCACGGTAGGCTATACGTTTATTAAGATGGATACTTAGATATTCCTACCCAGAGTTATCTTCTGGGGATTCCCTGGTGGGAGGACGAAGATGACTGCCCCTAGGAGAGACAGAATGACGACAGGTGCGACATAGACATAGGTGAGGTAAGCGGACCTTCTCAGCAACGTGATCGTAAACGTCATGTCGATGTAGGGCTCTGGGCAGCATTCGTATAGTTTGACATGTCTTTCAGCTATGTTATCAATGAGGTTCCACTCTTTGTTTGGTGTATAGCTGGATACGTCTGCTTTATCCTGCCTTGCCGTGAGGTTTAACTAAAGAACAAATTATGTGAGTCACATAAATATCATAACAAATCACCCAGTCATATGCATGTAGTAATAGACCTTATACAGAAGTGGACACGTGGTCACTTTTTGTTGATAATCGTATGATGAGCATGAGCATCGTAATGGTATGATATCCGGAATTTATAAAATTTTAAATCATAATGATTGTTGGTTACGATTTGGTAATTCTGTTTTAAGTGTATGTAGTATAATATTTTCTTGTTTCAGAGTTGTAAATGATAAGGATTATGAGTTGAATAGAAATATCACGACCAGCCCATTTTGGCATATAATTATGGCGGCATGTGCACAACATCTATAGGGTTACACTACATCAAGTAAACTGAACTGCCTATTAATCCAAAATGTAACTAGTAACTATAGATATTTTGGACGGTATTGCTAAATCAAGAAAAGAATACTGCAACAACTACTATGCATTCTTTCGAACTAATTGTTTAGCAACAATGGATAAATTAAGCAATGAATTTGACGTTTTCAGTCTAGACTACCCTGTGCAATGCCCATACTAAGATACCGGCAGGGGCGGATCCAGGGGGTGTGTGGTCCAGGGGGTCCTGATCCCCCCCGCCTTTTGGTGGACCCCTAAACTGCAAAAAAGAGGGGGAAATGCCCCGTGCACTATTGCATGCAGTTTTAGTACCTAGTAGCTTTTATGCTGACCCCCCTGGTTTTGAAAATCCTGTATCCGCCCCTGGATTCATCTGTGCATTATGAAATCTTTTGATAAATAAGACAAAGGTCATCAAGATAAAATGGACTACTGGCCGAATGATGTGTTTAAGTTGTAAAATGAGAGTTCTACAACTATTCATATAATAGGTACATTGAATATAGTGCGTCTCGCAATTAAGTGATTTTAAACAAGACTTTTCTATAGAAGTATAAGAATGTGCTTATGATATGCATGATCATTAACTTTAGCTTCTTCAAAATGATCCACTTGTTGCACCTCATTGAGGTCCTACTAAAGGACTTATTTTATAGAAGGGTCTGCAATAACTGTTAACAAAATCATCTAAGGGCTATCTTATGACAGAACTAGATATAAGGTATAGTCTACCTAAGATTGCAGTTTAGGACCGCGCAGGTCTGTATATTATACATTGTAAACGTTTTCTAAATTATTCATTGGCAGTCCCAATTAGAATGAAGACATAATCTGGGGCGGATCCAGGATTTTGAAAAAGGGGGCGCGTGCTATTGGAAAATTTTCCCCTGGACCCCCTGGGGGCAGGAGTTTTACATTAAAAAAATCGAAATTTGGGCCAAAAAAGGGGGGGCGCACGCCTGGCACGCCCCCCCCCCCCCTAAATCCGCGCCTGATAATGGTATGGTAGGTTTGATATCGAAGTTGACCAATTAAGTTGGTAAACACCCTTATGTGTTCTGCACCTACCTTGCTTCCATCGTATGTCCATGACCCAACTTTAATGACGCAGACTTGAGTATCGTACGGAAAGTACTCGTAGTCCAGTGTGCACCCCGTTGACATGTGAGCTCTTGGAACCCAGTTCAGAGTCCCATCACTATACAATACCACTAGTGTTTCATGAAGGTCGGTTTCCTCAAAACTGTGTAACATAACACATAAAGAAGCAATGAGAAAAGAGCAAGTGGGCAATTCCAAGACAGATAAGTCTACATTATGGGTAATGGGTTGATAAGGAGCTGCTATGTGCGGGATCGATGTCATGGCTGGTAGCGGTCTGTTCAGTTGTAGGCAGTACCTGTACTACCACCCCTACCCTTCTTAGCAAAGCCCCAAATTAACTACTTACTTTGAATGTAGTGTGTCTCGCATAATTGATTTGATAAAATGCTTTTCAATAGAAGTATAAGTATGTGCTTATGATATTATTGATAATTTATTTCAGCACCATAATATATACTTAGTAATTTACTACTTAATCCATTCCCACCAATAGACCTTTCTCAATAATGCGGCGCCATGCTATAGCGATATGGGCTCGATCATTCGATCAAACTCCCTCTCTATACCTTTTCCGTTTATCAGTTTATGTCTAGTATTAGTATTACCCATCCTCTAGGTTACAATCAGCAGCTGGAATGGGAGAAAGTAACAGTACTAACATGAGGGACCTTCATCCTTGTGATACAGTTCATTTTATATTCACCAACAACTAATGTTTAATAGATTTGATAAACAGATAACAGATAATAGATTCACCTGTTGTAGACGTCAATGTCTGGGTGCCACAACGTTCCGATAGGTACCCTCACTGATTGCACACCACCGTACTCTGACTCATTCCATTTCAAAAAAGGGTCATTCCAATCCTGTGTCGATATCCGCAAATGTATTTTCTTTTAATTGGTTTGATCACTATTGTTAATCAATATATATTGTAATCAATGAGGTTATGACATCACTAGGCCTATAAGAAACAACCAACGTTTATCCCAGTTGGAGCCGCATTAGTTGCAAAGGAGAACAAATACAATTCTAGTAATTGAAAGACAAAAAAGATGATTATGCAGTGACAAATAGTATCTTATATTCACAAGAACAATTTCTGGAGAACAAACATCTTAGGCAGATTTCGGATTGTTTAAAAGTATCACAGCCGTAAAGGAAATCTAGTACATCATCTCATCACATTAACATCAATGTGAATTACATTCTGCATGTATTCGTTATGACACTATTCCCTAAAATACCAATGAGCCAGCTTTACCTTACTTTTCGGAATGAACTTAGATCAGAAGTAACTGATATCATTGTTTATGTATATTGGGATTTTAAGAACTTACGTAATTCAACCACACATTCGAATACAGAGCCTCCTTCTGTTCATCCTATTGTAAAGAGAACAGCAATACTATTAGATTATGAACCATGGGAGCATAGATCAATATAATGATGTTTAGGAGAAAAACAGTACACTATAAATCTAAATGCCTATTAACGTATTTGAGGAAATTTTGAATAAAAAAAAATCGATGGAGGAATAAGGCAATTGATTTGTAAAATACGTCGCAAACTACTTATTTGGGATTTGTAATTATGTAAATGGGATTGATACCATCCAGCGAACAGATATTTTGTGCCTTGTTGCATTACGCTGGTAGTTCATGGATGTGCTAGCCTGTCGCCCCTCCCTAAATAATTATGTCTTGGATATACTTATCTATTTAGCGCATTAAAATAAATATTACGCTCACCAGATGAAGTGTCTGGATGCTTAATCCAAATTTCACCTCAATGCTGTCTTTGGGGTTCTTCACTGGCCTTGCTAGTGGATGAGCAGATTTGCTCCGCAAGTGATTCAGCAGCTCTTCCTCTGGTACAGTTGACTCTGTTAAAAAACAATACTCAATTTCTGTACCGTTTATACAAAGCAAACATATAAAACACTCAACCAAATCAGTTAATGGCAAAGTTTAGATCATCAAACATTTAATAAACCCATAATAGCTCAACCTCCTGCCCCCCCTCCCCCCCAGTAATTCACTTGACGTAATAAATGGAAACCTTCCTCCCATCGTAACCTTACTGCCACCATATCTACATTTCTCTGTGGCAACTTGGAATATCCCGGAATCCATATCGTCCGTTTCTTGTTATTTGTTTGGTTATTTCTGGTTTATGCATGTGTTTAATTGTGTCAGATTGGTGAATATTTAGAATTCTGGAGATACCGCCGCCATTTTTATCAACTCTGCCCCAGTCCCAACCCCTACTAGATTCCTAACTGAGATTTACGAACGAAAAAGTATATCCCAAGGCTATGGAAAGAGGTTATACAGAAAAATAGGTATCTAAAACTTTCATAATTATGTATCTCATAGTGTTGTTGCATTCCTAAAATTGAAGTTAAGAGAAAAGAGTTTGTAAAAGGTGCCTTTATGAAAAAAAGAACTGGAAAATGTAACAAGTTGGAAAAATCTGTCCCTAAGTCACCAAATTTAAGAGGGAATGTATCACAAAACCCTTATTTATGAAAAAACCTGTATGAGACCTTCAGAGGTCTCTTAAAGTGATATAAATAGTGTTTATAGAGACATCTGAAGATTTCGTACCTGTTTCTGGGGTTTTCTGATACATTCCCTCTTAAATTTGATGACTTAGGGACAGATTTGTCCAACTTGTTACATTTTCCGTATTTTTTCTCTCATAAAATCCCCTTTTACCAATGGTAGGATGGCAGATATGATAGAAATTTTTCCACGTACATAGGAACACGTACCTCATAATTGCGGATTCGCTGCCAACACTTGATAAATTTTCCGAACATTTTTCTTGTGTTCCATAAAAGATTTAGGAATCGACTACCCATCTCCTATTCAAACAAGAATGTCAAAGGATGTCGAGCTTTAGTTTTACCAGTGGTTCCTCCCTTGTCCGGACCCTTCCTGAGCGCCTAAAATAACCCACCACAAATTTATATAAAGGCTGTACTCCACTATTCGATTTTTACTCACAATTTCAAAGATCGCCAGTTGTAATAAGGGCAAATCAGATATCAGAAATCAGAATCATTATTGTATCTCATAAGAAAATACTATAAAATTTTCTTATGGTGACCGGACAACTACCCCTCAGACAACTACCCTAGGACAATTACCCCTGGGACAACTACCCCTGAAGACAATCACCCTCTAGATCACCAGATTATGACCCAGACTTGATGACAGATTCATGACATCGGCAGAACAGAAATGTCATAAAATTTTGACAGTTCTTTTCATATTTCCCAATTAGATAATAATTATTGGATTACAAATATGATACTCTATAAATTATACCATAATCATATATAATCATGAAGTCGAGAATTTCCTACGCCTTCTGATGATACCCTTTTTGTAAAGATTGATTGAAAACGTTCCCTGTCAGCTGCTGGGGTGAAAGCCGGGAAAAACGACAAGCAGTCCTTTCAGACCTGGGACAGCACGAAAAGCAGGAGATACTTGATAACGGGATTATGCTGGTGAATAAGTGCATCATAGAGAAAAACATTGAAAACCATGTGCCTACTCCAAAGTTGCATGAAAAGGTGCATGCTAAATCGGGCCCAAAGAAGAAGAAGATCAAACACGCATATTATAAAATGCGTGACGGGATCCATCCGGATGAGTCCCTATTGCGGGATTGGGCCACATCTATTACCAGGGCAATGCAACTTGCAAAAGATGTATGAACAGACTTAAATTTTGAAGGATCTTTCCTTCAGAATATCTTGACTGTTGATGCAAAAGACACAATAGTGTAAACTAACACTGCTTTATAAAGATTTTGTAAGATGTTATAGAAGTACATAATATAAGAGAGGAGCATATGTCCGGCAGATTATGTAATACAGACAGAGACCCCAATATAGGTGGGGCAAGGGAATCGATCTAATATAGAAACGATTCCCTATATGGGGAAGGATGACTACATTTATGCCATCTCCCATGTTCATTATATTTCATTTCATTATTTCATTTGTTCGCCTTTTACAGATAAAAGGTCTTTATTATTGCAAGTACTGTATCTATGGCTAAAAAAGGGTTGAGATTTATACATTTAAATATACGAAGTCTAATTAAACATAAAGATGAATTTTTTGAAATTCATGTAGACTATGACGTTATATGCCTAACGGAAACTTGGTTAACATGTCAATACGCAGACGGGTTAATTTCCCAAAGTGGTTATACTATCTTTAGGCAAGACAGGGATACTGGAATTTTGAATAAAAAGGGTGGTGGCTTAATTATTTACATTAAAGACAAGTTGGCCCCGTATATTAACATTGTATCTCAAATTTCATTTGCATCTGCCTGTTTAGAACAGTTATGGGTGCGGTATAACCAACCTATGCACAAGAAGCTATTGATTGGAGTTGTATACAGACCACCGATTTCGAAAATTAAATCAAGTATTGACTGTATGAATGAAACCCTTTCATATATTAAACACCACGAAAATGGTGAAATACTAATGATGGGTGATTTGAATATAAATTTGATGAAAAAACTTTGTATGGACACTAAATTATTGAAAGAATTGTTTAAAGACTATGATCTGAAACAATATATATCGAACTGTACTAGAGTTACTGCTAATAGTAAAACCCTGATAGACGTTATAGCTACAGATATGAGTAATGTTTATGAATATGGTGTGTTAGATGAGATCATAAGTGATCACAAAGCCATTTATATTGTAAAAAAACATGTTTCAAAAAAGTTTGCCAGAAAATATGTTTATGGTCGCAGTTATAAAAATTATTCATCAGATCTTTTCCGTGAACACATTGAAAAAAATGTACTATGGCAAAGGTTTTGGAATCAGCTCAAGGATGTTGATGAGTTATGGGATTGTATGTATACAATCCTATTGGAATCAATAGATCTGATGTGTCCTGTACATAAAATGACTGTGGAATCAGATAAACCAGCATGGTTTACTGAAGTTGTAAGATCAAACATATCACATAAAAATAAACTCTATAAAAAGGCATGTAGGGACAACAATGCTCAGGACTGGGATGCTTTTAAAGTTCAAAAAAAGTTGACTTCATCATGTATTTATAATAGTAAAAGGAATTTTATAACTAATAAAATACAAAGTCATGAGGGGGACCCTCGCCGATTTTGGAAAGAAATTAATAAAAACCTTGGAAGGGGTGATATAAGTAAAACAAAAATTGAATGTATAGAAAGTCAGGATGGCTTATTATATGGTCAGGATGCTGCTGACTATCTGAATAACTATTATAGTACTATTGCTAATGATCTCCGACATACAGATAACATTGGCTGGACAAATCATATTGAGAATTTGAATGATCTTTCATTTGAATTTTCCTTTATAACTGAATCAGAGGTTTTGAGTTATATAAATAATATAGATATAACGAAATCATCTGGAATACAGGGTCTTAACTCGCAGGTATTGAAGGATGGGTTAAGAATATGTAGTTTAGAACTAACACATATTTATAATTTGTCAATGGATACTGGGGTTTTCCCAACTACTTGGAGTAGGAGTATTATTACGCCTATATCCAAAGATGGTGATCTGAAAAAACCCTCGAACTGGCGACCAATACATAATTTACCTCTGTTAGGTAAATTATTAGAAAAATGCATACACAGGCAAATGATTAACTACTTGGAACAAAGTGACTTATTAGAGGACAATCAGCATGGTTTCCGAAAGGGACACAGTACTATGACTTGCATAATGGAATTAACACGTAATATATATGAAAATCTGAATAACTCTTTGATAACTGAGTGCTGTTTTATTGATTACTCTAAAGCTTTTGATACCATAGATCACAATATCTTGATAAAAAGATTAAAAACATATGGTTTTTCAGAAAAAAATTTAAAATGGATAAAATCATACCTTACCAGGCAACACAGTACAAAAGTATGCAACTACATATCAGCTGGAACTAAAGTAGTACACGGTGTCCCGCAGGGAAGCACGCTGGGTCCTCTATTTTTTATACTGTATGTGAATGATATTTTTAATATAATACCTGAAAATGTAACCCTGAATATGTATGCTGATGATACTGCTGTCATCACCCGTGGCTTGACTTGTGAAATTGCAAAGACAGAGTCAAAACGTGTTCTTGCGGATATAATTTACTGGTGCAATCAGAATTATTTGACAATAAATTATAAAAAGACCAAATATATGGAAATCAAACCAAAGGGAAAAGCCACTGTTCAGGAAGCAGAATTATACATCGGTAACAAGTGTATTAGCAGGGTTGACAATTATGTCTATCTTGGTGTGAACTTAGATCAAGGTTTAAATTACCGAAAGCAGTTGAATACTGTAATCGGTAAGGTGCATAATAGGATATTTGAATTAGAATACATACGGAGATATTTGAATGAGCAGTCGAGTTTGCTGATCTACAAACAATATATATTGCCCATTTTAGACTATGTCAGTTGTATAACTGACAGTAGCACACAAGATAGAATTAGAAAGTTTCAGTCATTACAACATAAAGCAATTAGAGTGATATCTAATAACAGACATTACATTAGCTCTAATGAATTTGTTGAATTGCAGAACCAGTATAATCTAAAATTATTAATAGATAGGAGAAAGACTCAATTATTGAGTCTGGCCTATGTTCATAGTAGAAACCCATTGTTTGTTGAAGAAAAGAGGGGAGATAGAATATTACGAAGAGACAATAAGATAAAATTAGAAAGACCTTTTACTACAAAACAGTATATACTAAATAGTCCCTACTATCGTATGTGTATACTTTGGGACAGTCTGCCAAGTGAATTACAGTTGACTGATAATATTGATTTGCTTAAACAAAGACTTAGAAAATTGGACATGAACCTTTATGACTGGAAAACTTGATGAATGTTCTAGGTGAAATATAGTGGAAAGATCTTTCATTCCACTATAAGGGTATAACTGAATGATCATAAAATGAACAGCGAACATCATCTTCATCTATATCATCAAATACTGTGTACTAACCATAGTATGTAACTAACACCAATTTTTTCTGCTATCTGAAAAGCATTTTTTTGTAAACGAGATAGTATTGTTCAATAAAAAAAAAGAAAAACAAAGAAAAACAAAAAAAACAACTGTGCCTCATGGAGTCTCGGGACTTATAGGTCACAGTGTAGTGTTAAATATTTCTACCACGAAACATAATTGTATGAATTTTCAGATTAGACAGATATCTAAAGATAAGGGATATATCTAGGCAACGTTGTTTTTAAAATCGACATGGGATATCAAGATACAGGCCTATAGTATCTAGTTACAGACGACCTAACCATTCCCTAAATTCGGCATTACTGTGAACAGAAATATTCTTGAGCTGCTACATTTGTGGCCATCCAGCCCATTCCACTTTTCATTAAGATCTAAATTCATGACTAAACGTCATTGAAATCATTTGTGGGTCTAGTCTCCAAGAAGGCGAGACCTAAATAATCAAGGTGACTTTGTTTAATAATTACAAATATGGCTTGCAAAACCCCTAATAGTGCAATACTATTGGAAGAAAAAGCCTATTGGCTCGACTGTCCGACCTTCATTCACATTGCCATATTTATCATAACACATCAAACTCAGGACCCAGCTGTTAAAATCTTGGCTTTGAGGAACAGACACTGTATTGTGGCGCCTGCTGGAACTTTTTGTGCCTTCACTGTTAAAAAAAAAGGTGGGAGAGATCGTGGGATTCATCAGACAGAACTCATTTTTAAAAATGTTGACCGGAGGAACAGACACTTGTTTATGGTTGTGGAACCACTTTTGTCTTTGATGTAAAAAAGGTAGGGAATCGTGACGCACCGATACATTGCAAAAAGTAACTGCTTGTATATAATATAAAATTGTCAGTTTTCAGTAGTGGATCGGGGGGGGGGGGGGGGCACCAGTCTCCCCCCCCCTTTTTTTTTTTTAGGTCCAAAATCGATTTTTACCATATTGCGACCCCCCTTTTTAACAGCTGTTTAATATGAGTACTAATATGCCCCCCTTTCTCAAAATTTCTGGATCCGCGCCTGGTTATGGTCAATCAAATGGTCATTTGGTAGTTTAGACGATAGTTGAAACTGTATTTAAGACTACACAAATAATGATATCTAGCCAAATTTTGAGATAAGCTTTGTATTCAAATTGGTGCCTATGTATCTCTATGTCCGTCGTTAGGTCATGCTTAAAGTCGACACAACTGTTAGGTATTGGTATCTATAGACATCTTACTATCTTTAAGAAGAGTGTTGATGATAATATGGACCACATGGACACGCATGGATTTATATGTATGGGTCAAGGGAATTACGATTACGGATTTGGAGAATCTTTGGGGACAATTTGGAACACAAACAAAGGATGAAGAGAAATGAGAAAATGAAAGAAAAACATGCTATTGGGCCTACTTATCCTCCCGCTCCCCCCCCCCTCCCCAACAGCTTTTTCGCATTAAGGTAAAAAAAAAGAAAAAAGTCGGGTGTATGTGCACGGATGCGTGGCGTTTTAGTATTTAGCCGACTGACCCCCTTTAGGGCCTCACTGACATTCTGACCAGCCCCATGGCCCCCCTTTCCGAAATGCTCCATCCACCCCTGCTGGTGCGATGACAGACAACAAGGAAGAATAATAGTTTACCAGGATAGCGTAAACGTTACGCGCTTCCAAGATAACGACTTTGATAGTATCCATATACCATTTTGTATGTTTCCGTTCAGAAAAAAACATTGCAAAAGAGAAAAGAGTACCTTATGATTCATGCAATGGGGATATTCCTATACATTGAATCAGATCTACATGGTTAGTTTTCGTGTAGCATTGGACAGAATTGAGCAACTTTGGGTAGCCTATCAGTAGAGTAAGGTCCCTCTTGTCCCCCCACTTGCCTCTCCAAAGCAAGGCCAATTTGTGACTCCCGACCCCGGTATACCCATCAGTGGTTCATTAAAGGCAATGCTCACAGCGACACTTGGTGCCCCCCCCCCCCCCTACACACACAAATGTTTCCCTCAAAACGATAATAAAGGCCTACATACTATTGATTATTATCACTTATTGGTCATTGCATGGTCAAACTTCGAATTCATTCCAAATTGAATATGATAAGAAAAATGAAAGCCCAATACTTTTCATAAGGAATTGATGAGATATTTGAAGGGGCACAGTAGCAACACCTGGTGGGGAAAATATGATTCTTTAAGATTTCATTTTATTTCTCAGTTAGGATTATAGACCTTATTCCAATAAGCCCATCCCACATTGGGTATATCCCAGGGTTGGACAGGGGTTGGACAAAATAACCGTACAAGCCATCCTTGTCTCCTAGAGTTGGAGTTACTGAAATAAGCAATAGTAATCATTGTTAAGCAAGAAAGGACACAAGAAAGATATCATTGTTAAATTTTCAACAGAATAACTTACCTCTTCAAATTGTTTGCTCGGCTCAGATTCATATTATATATATATATATATTATAGTACGTATGGCTCTTATTCTTCTTTGATTTGGTATTCAAGCTATGTACAGTGGTCCATTACACAGACATAATCAATGCAACAGCAACAGATTAAAACAATCTTTGTTCACAACAGCAATACCAATAATTACTTTACAAAACACAAAATTTGAAAGGTCTAAATTTAGGTACGAATGTCATTATGTACTTCATTACAGTCCCATTTTCTGCATCTAACCCTTTAGACCCAACAAAGTGCATTCATGATCATGAACTGCTTGATTTACCCAGGACTTCCACTGAATTCCCCCCGGAATTCCTTTAGTTATCTTTTTTATATTGAGCGCATTTGAGCGCATGCCCCCCTTTTTTTGCCCAAATATCAAATTTTCTAATGTAAAATTCCTGGCTATAGCACGCCCCCCCCCTTTTTTTTGAAAATTCCTGGATCCGCCCCTGGCTGGGTCCAAGAGGATGGGTAGGGGCATCAATGGGCAGGATTGGGCAGGCAGAGGTACCAGAACATACTCAGACATTGTCAGATATAGGTTATTAATTGTAGACCAAGTAGACCTGTCTAAGCTAGGGGGAGGGTTAGCCCACATTATAATGACATGTTATGTAACCAGTGACAGCATCTCTCTGGGCACGACCACCCGAACTGGGTCGAGGGTCGACCCCCGGCGGTGGGTCCTAGATTGGTGGCAGCTGTTGCTGAAAATTTAAGAAGCCATGTTGTGTCTTCCCCTTTTACCACTCCTAAACACCCTTGTCACAGATCTATTCCCCTGACGTCTCATGTTAAATTTAGCAAAGACATAATTTATTTCTGTTTGATTTGGCTAAATATTGCAATGTTTTAGTAGGGAAGGTTTGTTAATAGATGGGGAAATCTACTGTTTTATCAAAGTATTGTACAATAAAAGAGGAGAATTCATAGTATTCTGATGTTGGATGCTGGGATGCCATGTTAAATTTAGCAAAGACTTTTTTTTCTTAATTTGGCGAAATATTGCAATGTATTAGAAGGGAAGGTTCGTTAGTATATGGGAAAATCCACTGTTTTATCAAAGTATTGTACAATAAAAGAGGAGAATTCATAGTATTCTGATGTTGGATGCTGGGATGCAAGTAAAATGGGCCATGAAACTAATTGTATACATTCCAGGATGGCCCAAGACCCTCAAATCGACACGGCGACAGGGACATCTCTTGTATTCGACATCCGACATAAACCTTATTGACATCTGACATGTCTCTTTTTTGAAATCGACATCCGACATGGTTATTTCTTATATTCGACATAATTCCCATATTATGACACTGACAACGAGGCGACATTCTCATTTCAATCAACATGGGGCATGACACAGCCCCTCCCCCCTCCCCATCAAAGGCCCCTCCAGGATGAACAAACATATTTCTCGAAAAAGACCGAGCCAGCCATGCACACATTGCGTACTTTTTAAAAGGTACAAAACCACCCCTTTCCCCCGATTAATGTAATTATGTATTCACATGGTTGCCCGTCTATCAGCTGTCTATAGGCCTACTTTAAATAATCAAATCCCCATATCACAGCAGAGGTAGTGTTGTACTACAATTGTAAAACCGGCTGGAAACATCGACACTTTTTCCAGCCTTGGGGTTATACTTTTTGTCAACGAAGTTAGATATATCTAATCATTGTTGTTTCTGTATTTTCGAGGGAGTTGTCTTACCTGCCGACACGATGGTAATGGTGCAGAGACAAACGAAGAAAGGGACCAGTCCAATGGTCGCCATGGCGGTATTGGCGATTGTGGTGCTACCAAAGATATCGATGGTACGAGGCGGTCTTTGTTGCTACGTGCTACAGGTCCAGAGCCGTGGTGGGTTGTGCGGAGCTGCTCGCCAAGCCCAACCGACGACTGAGCAGCTCATCCAGGCCAGGGTAGAGTAACTCGAGACGCTCTTAGGTCCCTGCACGACTTGTCCTACTGTCCCACTGACCGCCACCCTTATTCTGTGCATGTGGGACCCATTTGATGAAACATGTGATAAGGTCGCACATAATATTTGGTGGGTCATTCCCGACAATTTAAGTTGTTTTAGTTTTGGAAGATCTTTCGGATCTAAAAACAGTATGATAATCACCCGTGGGATCAAAATCAGGGTGAAACTAGGTTTTATGTTCATTGGTTTCTTTCTCCATATTCCCCTCTTCAACTACAGAGAGAATACAACATTGGCTGAAATTATTTTGCTGAATAGAAGACATGTAAAGTGACCAAGATACCAAGTAATTACAAGCTTTTGGTGAAACTTCAGAAGCCGATCCTATACATTGAATAAACAAAACCTTTTGATAAACATCCATAAACACCAACAAAATGAAGATAGCTTGTCACGTTTAGTTACTTCATTATACGCGAATATAGAAAAGAAAATGCCTTAGGGATCCTTTAATCACATATCCACATTAGAAAGCTGGTGTAATGCAGGAAGGGAGAGTGGACTGGTTACAAGTAAGTGGCATGGTGGCGTTTATGTTCAGCGTACCCATACTCATATTATAACAGATAAACAAGGGGCACAATTATACAACTTGACCCGCATCCGTATAGGCCTAACATAGATGGAGCATGGAGGAGGATAAATAAATCATTCATAGCATAGTTCCTACAAGGATGATTACAAAAATAATAAGTAGAGCCAAACAAAAATAAATCGTCTAATTGCTGGGTTTGTTTTTCATCCGTCCCAAACTATTTCCGCGAGTCGTTCCTAAGTGTATAACTTCAATACGAACTATTTGGTTATTTTTGAAATTTGATAATAGTCTCAGTGACTACAAAATGTTGATATCCTGATGTAGCCTAACTAAGGGCTCAGGGCACAGTTCAGAGAAATCTGTCGAATAATATTTGTATAAAATTTCATAAGAAGTGAGTCCTTTAGCTTTGAGACAGTGTGAGAATCCCATCAGTATCACTTTGAGTGTCCAGGCCCAGTCAGTGATTTCCAATTGTTATTTGTAGCCAATAAGCCCATCCCACACTGGGTATATCTTATGGTTGGACAAGGGTTGGACAAAATAACTGTATAAGCCATCCTTGTTTCCAAGAGTTGGGGTCACTGAAATAAGCGAGAATTATCATTTTCTATATCATCAAGTACTGCTTGAACATTGTAATTTCTTAAATTTTACCAACTGACAGATGTGCAGGTTTGCCAACCAATCAAAAAGCTGTATTTCAGGGCAAATAGGGTTAGACATTATAGGCTGGGCTCACAGGCTTTAACATTGGTTCCTATGGTAAATTTTGTATCATACAACTGCTTTCAAGGAATAAGCATGGAGGCAATCTTAAAAGTATACTACAGTAAACCTTAATGTTGGTGTAAACTGGGATGGGCTTATTAACCCCTGTATATAGGGGCTCAAAAGGGGTGTCACGAGAGACTCTCTCAGCACCTGTACTGCCCATAGGTGTTAGCAGGCTTAGTGAGAAAGATGAATATATAAGACATTGTGCAGATGACGTCACAATACGCAAAATAACCTGGCCACCCTAATGGTGATCACTTTATTACCATCATTATTTGCAGTTTTTAAGCATTTAGAATGTATCAGTATACCAAATATCCTTAGAATAACCTCACTGAATCATAATCAACATTCTTTGCGATTTAGAATTGATAAATTTTAGACATATTTCACAGCCACATGGTCCTGATCACCATGTGGTGATCACCAAAATATCAGTATTGCATGTTTGTGAAAAGAAAATGAATTACCAGGTAAAGCATGTTACCATAGGAACAGAAAGAAGAACGTTATTACATTTTAAAAGTGATGATGGTTTATATAATTAGCATTTTCAACTAAATTTGTTGCAATTTTGATTGTAATAACATTGGAACGAAGAAGAATGTTGGAATGAAAGGGTTTTGAATGCCAGTGAAGTGGCATAATTTGTTCAAGAAATTAGGTATTTTTTGGTGTTATTTCCACAATAGGTGACCAATTTTCGACATGGGTCAGTTATGTAAATGCGGGTTTGGAACGGACTAAATATATAGGTTCCGAGCCTCATCGTAAACCCTGTCCCAAGGGGATCTTGGGATGAGCAAAAGAATAAGATTAATACTGTCTATTTTGTGTGGCAGCTTGATAGCATGCTATGTAAATAAACAACGTACTATTTAGATTTCCATTATAGCGACCCTGGAGGTTGCCTAAACATGTAGACAATTACCAAAAGTCATAAAAACTTTTCCTAATGACTAATGTGTCTTTATTTAATGTATTATGTATCATTGTAATATGTAGCACATCAATCATACATCAATACAAAAACTGGAGAAAAACCATTTCCAAAAACAACCATTTAATTTAGACAACCATTATTACTCTCCCTTTTTTCCGGTAGAATGCCCTGGGTAAGTGCAGCAGTTTATGTCAATCCTTTTTTTTTAATAACACTTTTTCTATATTATAAGAACATCGCAAAAAAGAATAAGCTACAAGCATGTATATACATAAGACCATTCTTAATCGAGCTATTGTTCTCCTAAAATATGCTTTATCAATGTTCTAATCTCATCACTTTTAGATACCATTTGATACACATGACATTCACCCATACGTGAGTGTAAAAAGTCGTAATTCAGTGCTTCCATACCCTTCTAATCATATGTTAATTTTATTATCCCGTTCTCTTCATAAAAGTCAATTAATTCATCAAGTAATTCCCACTATTCTAACCTTCCCCCAATATATTTTCCTCCCTATATTCCCTCCCATATCATATGTATAATCGATTTGATAAACAGTAATAGCAGTACTCAAAGAAAAGAATGAGTCTATAGAGTGGCAATTCCATATTTTCAGACACATATAAAGGCCCATGGAGTATCAACTAAATATAACAACATCAAGTATGACAGTTTGAATCATGTGTTATCATTTTAGTGCTATATAATGGTTGTAGTGACGTATTGCCAGTCCTAATTTAAGATCACACATAAAAACTATTGCTAGGGCATGGGAAGTGTATGTCCATCCCAGTGCAGTGGGGAGTTAAGTTCGTCGCCGGGTAGTAGTGATTAGACAGAACCAGAGCACCCGGAGCTTAGAGCTGTTCAAAGCATTGGTTGGTGAGGACCTCATACCAGGCAATCAGGTTGGGTACTAGAAATAAATTTCCGCATATAGGCTAGACTTTGTCTAGGAGCATTTGGTTGTCAAATGCTAACGGGAAGTCAGTGACGTACATCACGTGAAAAATACCAACAGATAATTCAAACCGTCACAAGAGTACCAACGTATTATTGCTTTTCTCACCAACTAATGATAGTTATTTTAGTTTGGTTATTCAATAAGCCTATCCCACATTGGGTATATCCCAGGGTTGGACAAGGGTTGGACAAAATAGACATATAAGCCATCCTTGTCACCTAGAGTTGGAATTACTGAAATAACTATGAATTATGTTTTTCTATATCCCCAAGTACTAATAAAATGTTATGACTTTTTAAGTTTTACCATTTTGACAGATTTGCAGGTTTGCCAGCCAATCAAAATGCTGTACTTTAGGGAAAATAGGGTTGGACATTATAGGTTGGGTTGACAGGCTTTAACATTGGTTCCTATGGGAAAAAGGCCAATATATAAAGCCAAATTTTACAGATTTTAAGAATAATTTGTCAACAAAACCACAATGGTTCATTTTGTTTTACACTTCTATTTTTGGGGATTAAATCGGAAAGAAATTGCTATGTAATTTCATGGTAAAATGTGATGTTGATTTATACAGGGATGGGCTTATTTATTCAATATAGTAATAGGACCATGTGAAAACGAACAAATAATTATAAGGGTATGAAAACACACAATTGCCACTCTATACACTAACCACCACAACAGTTAGGAGGTATGGAACTTCATATTCACTTCTTGTGATTCTATTATAAACGGTAGCAATTTTTTCACAGACAACTGCTGCAAAACAAAGCAACATGGTCACTGAACAACATGACTGTATATTTCGTTTATTTATGGGTAACGCCAGTTGGCTGTTATGATCCAAGCTTGGGAAACACCACAAAGTTGAGGGAGAAAGCAGGTGCACCATGGCACGACTCCCAGATTGAGGTATGAGCTTACAGCTGTCTCTACATTTCTTGAAGAACGAATTTTAAGTGAAGTAACACAAAGATGAAAAATCACAACAAAACAACAAACAAGATCGGGCGGAAATCTTTTATCATTCAGATGAAAGCCATAATTCATCCTAGAGTTCCTTCCTGAGAGTTTGAGGGTCTCCTCATGTTATACCCATATTGATGACAGAGACCTACTTGCACGATAGCTGTAGCGTATTGCGTCATAAAATTTAATGATGTTTAGTAATGATGTTAATTGGGACTTGATTATCTAGGCTCTTTCAAAATAATTTCCATAAACTGTCCCGAATCTGGGGAAATATACCACTATTGATGTAATTGTCAGTTTACCTCATGCCCTAATGGTATACATAGAATATAATTATTCAAGAAATCGTTTTTTTTATACTGGCGTTTCAATATGGAACACTTTGCCATCCAGAACCTTGATACAGTAGAAGCGTTTAAAAAAAGGTATTGTTGATTATATATGAGGTACGCAGCATGTATAACTGTATTCTATAGACTCTTCAATGTTTGAAGCCGATAAACATTTCATTAAACTCATCTCATCACATTGGTTGAATCATCCTTATAATATTTTACATTAAGCATGGGCAAGTCTCTTTGCAAAAGTCTTGTATATAAAATTGCAAACAGGAGACAAAGGGTGACCAGAAGTCAAGTTTGATTTGTAACCTGAATAAATAAGTAAATGGGGAAAAAAAGAAAGATGGATGGTTATTTCTATATCCAAGAATGTAATCAAATTTGAGAACACGAGTGATTGAAGGTCTAATATCTATGCTTTCTTCCTAATACAAATAATTATAATGGTCAACAAAAATTTTACTCCAACTAGCAGTCATGTGGCGCACCACCAGGTGATAATTGTTCCCCTCTCACTTTATAGTCGCGATATAGTCTTATATACATAGGCCTGCAGGATCTCTGACATTAGAAAAGCGGTTCTAGGACATGATTATATACCCCCTGGACACTTACCCCCTGGTGACTTACCTCCTGGATATTTACCTCCCAGGAAGCTTACCCCTGGATACAAACCCCCCGGACAATTACCCACTAGGACATTTACCCCTAAGATACAAACCAATGTCATGCAATAAATGATATGTTAATGTCTCATAAGTCAAGTGTTCTCCACTTGTGTTATTGGTTAAGTAAAATAATATTTTACATAGCCAATAACATGTTACCAGACCCTCTTCTACTACTAATTCATTTTACTAGAATATAATTGCATTTTATTTGAAACCAATCAAAGTAGCTTTGCCACGGATTGTATTGATGACTTAATTAGATTTTGTGAATAATGGTTGGATCAACTGAAATGTAAAGTTCTGAAAACTAGGCGACAGCCGAGTGTTTATATAATTTACTTTCCTTTACTGAGTGCAACTTCAAAACAAAATATTCACAACTTTAATATATTCAACTAGGTTTTACAGTTATGCCAAATCCAATACATTTCAGATGGACCAGCCACATTGTGTATGTTCACCCAATTGGACTGAATCTGGCAAACGTCCTTGTTCTTTCCTTTGCCTTTAATTCTTTTAAATCCAGCATTGAAACCTGGCATTGGCATTGTCCCTCGCCCACCATGATTTGCATAGGTCAGCACCATTCCAAAGTAGCAATCCTCCAAAACATAGTATGGCACATCAGCGGAGGCCTTGATGATCTGTCTCACCGTGCTGGCTGGTGTGACAAAAGCAGTCCCAATACAGTATGGAAGGTAAACCTTCCTTGGATGCTCAAGAGGGCTAACATACCACTTGCTGCCAACACTGCGGATTGGTCTGAATCCAGTGACACAATGTCCAATCATTTTGGTAGGCCATACAGGTTTGGAATTGAGCATCCGTAAGAGCCCAGGTACGTTGATGAAATTATCACCAGCTGTACGAAGAACGAATGGGACATTCTGACAGTTCTTTGACCACCAGTGGTAGCCACTCAACACTTTGATGGTCAAATTAAAATAGGAATCAATGTAATTCTCCTGCAGAATATCTCCATATTGCTCACTTTCCTTCATCAAACTTTTCTGGTCATTAGCTGACCAGCCCACACCTATGAGAAACACTGTTTTGGTTGTGTTTGTATTCTTACCCCATGTTTCCCGAATGGCCTTTCGTGTGGCCTTCTCTTTGGGTATAGTGGTGACTACTATCAGCAGCTTCAGAGAAGGCGAGTCCTTACACCTTTTCACCCCAAGTACAGTCTGGTAGATGTAAGGGAAACATCCTCGGCAAGTCTCCTGACGAGGCACCGATGGATATGTCCTTGTTTTTAGAAGTTGAATGCCTTTGGATTTTATCTCATCTGAGAAGTTTGAATAACCTTTTCCTGGCTTTTGTGCAATAAATCCCATTCCTGGCCTCGGTGGCTCAGGAATCAAGTGAGATCTGAAATTCAAAGATTTTTTTTTCGATGAAGGCGCATTAGTGAATGAGGTATTGAATGTAAATGATTCCTGGAGATTTTGAAAAACTAACGATTTTCCAAAATATTTCAAAATGTTCGCTTTATGGATGTTCGTTGTATCCAGTGACAACATTGAGGGGTACCAGAAAAGATGCATCAGAAATATTCCAAAACAGCAAATTCCAGTAAAAGTGATAAAATACTTAACTATCTTTCCGGAAGTCATCGTTTCAAATTAGTAGGTTGAAAGGGATCGCTAGAGTTTATCTAAATAGTCCAACTTCTCTACTTCTGGCGGTGTTATGCGCAAGAGTATTCCTTAGTTTGAGTGTACAGGGACACATAACAGGCTAATGCCCATAATATATAAACATACATTGCAATTTCTTGCGAGATTCTATTGCACAGGCAGAATATGGCATTCAATAAAATAAGTCCGATATTTTGTCCTAGATTTTCTTTAACGCAACATGTCAAAAAATCATATATAATATGAATGCGATTTGGCTTGAGAATGGAATGCTTATAACGTATATCTCATACTAAAACAAACATGTTCATAACAAAATCAAAATATGACTCCTTAAGATACGGCATATTACCCACTGTGTACATTTATTAAATAGTATGGAAGAACCGGGAAAGCCAAGGAAAGCGACAATTGATTAACGTGCTCCTACGTCTTTACATTGTTGTTGTTGATGATACCATTCAACCTCTGCTTTTTCTCATAGTAAAACATGTATGTCAGTTGTCGTACATATTGTGTACGATAACTGACTGATATATTTAAAAGTAAACGCCCTTTTTATACTGAGTGACATACTTCAAAAAAAGCTCGGTTTCAATGGCATCGGCCGTCAACAAATTTGTAATTTATTGGAAATATTATAATAATCCTAATTGGTGCAAAGATTGCGTTGCAACATATCCTACTCTAGCCCCTCAAAAGCGTCGTTTTCAACATTGCAAATTAATTTGATTTTAATATCTTCTAGTTCAATTAACATTTAATAACATAGCAAAGTGGATTTAATGGTAGGCAGCTATCTCTTAAGCTGAGAGAATTTTAATGGGGGAGATATTTTCAGGGAGTCCCTTCTATTAAAATCACAAAAGCTATATTAGTTGATGATAACGAAAATTGCTGGATGTGTTAAAAAGATACTCAGTATATGAAGAAACAATTGAAATTTACTGAAATTTCTATATAGTTGTAGCCTTCAAATTTGCATTAGGCGGCCCAGCTAGGCGACACAGAAACATGTATGTCAATTTGGGAAGAATTGTTTTTATGTTATCAAATGGATACAACGATTTCATAAATGTGTGAACATCAGTTGAATAGGACATGCTCATCGGTCACTCAAAGTGCATGTTTTTAATACAACGTCATTGCTTACACCAACCAGTACCTCCTTACATACGTTTGAATATTAATATATCCGATCAATCCCTCTCAATGTATAAACAATGAAGCACAGCTGTCCCCTATTACTGTTTTCAATGTTGCCATTGGTATTTAGGATAAAGATTGGAATAATGCAGGGGGACACCGGCTGGAGTTAACCAGCCCGTAGTCAATAAATAAGTAGAGCATGCAGTGTTTATGGTCACTTTGGTTAAGCATTGAACTGGATATCTTGCAGCATTTATAAAGAATAAGAAGGAAAAGTGTTGTCATTTCCAAGTAAGGATTACATGCAAGTAAGGAAAGCTGTCGGCCCTTTTATTGTTTGTAGTAGGGAGATATTGACAAGGACACTTCTGGTTCCCACTGTTTAAAACGGAAACAACATAACTTGACACAACTCAGCATTGCCCATGATTTCCTTGTAAGGTGAAATCGAGTGAACTGGTGAAACTGTCATTGTCATAATGGGCTATTATGAGAAGAGCAACAGCTGGGGCCTTTTCCTGGACAAGGAGGGGTAAACACACTTCAGTACGAACAAATCATTGTTGTAAACTGATAAAAGTCGATTCGCATGAACAAAGGCCACATCCCTGATTTTTTACATTTTTAGATGCAAAATATTATCAAAGTCATAGCTTGTAAACTATACATTTTAGGGACAAATCCTGTTATATATTTTAATCTAGTCTTGTAACTTTTTTTGTATTTGCGTCCTGTGACTATTCTTCTTTTAACTATCATAAGCAACACATTTATTCTCTTGAATTAATATTCTGACTTTCTATTAACATTGAGCTGCCAACATGAAGTAAAGAAATTACAAACAATGCAGAATAATGCCCTTCGTATCTGTCTGAATGTAAGAAATCCCAGGGATATCTCTACTAATGAGTTACATAGCCGAGCTAATGAACTATTGTTAATGTTTGATTTAAGACTGCGTAAGGTTCGTGTATATCCAAGTCTTCATGAGTTGTTTTCCCAGAATGCCTGAGTAATTCAGACTGCGTTTAAAGTTTGTCCGTTCACTTCCCAATAGTTCAAAAGAAATGAACGATGAGGGAGCTTCTTAATATGAAAGGGTTTTTATTCAATAAACATCTCATCCCGAGTCAAAGCCACCATGTATAAGTCTTCATCAGTCCACCTCCCATCTCCTATCAGCAATCAACCACATTTAGAACACGAGTTGCTCCAACACCCTCTAGACCATTCTAGTACTCAGCTCTATCACAATCCTATGTCCGAGGTAATGGGTATTGGTAAACTCCAGTCTGTTACACGGAGCCGATGTACTTACTCCAAGTATAACTCCTTGGCTAAACTTACTTAGCTGACATTCTCACTAAAACTAACTGCTCCCCACTTTGCAACACCTTTTATACTGGTTAACAGGTGGCGCTAGGAGCACAAGATATTTCTTTCTAAGAGTAGACTAGAAGTAGACTTGCTAAGCCTGATCCTTGTTGGATTATATAACATGACAATATATTAAAAGTACTAAGCCATTAGTACACTAAGTTAACGCTACTGATACATTGAAGACTATGTCATTTGCTGATGATTATGTATACGAACAAGGATACAACTTCTTGGTTACATGACAGTACCGTAACAGATGTTTGTGCTAGATCCAATGCGGTTTGTAAATTTGAAATGTTAATACCAAAGTGTCGATTATACTATAAGAGTCCATATTTTCAAGGTGCCAGGATTTGGGATCAACTGCCTAATGATATTAGGGCAATTGAAAACAAATTGGAATTTAAGGGTAGAATTATAGCATGGTTGCATATGTACATTGAAACTATGTAAAGTATCTGCTTATGTTGGCTTAACTTAGCTGACATTGTAGCTATAATTACTACGAAATGAATTTCTTTATCAAGATGTGCATTGGCAACTTAACTTAGCTGCCATATAGCCATATATGTGGACATTAGATACCTCAGAATTGTATTTTGATTAATATATTATCGCAGTGAGCTTAACTTAGCGAGCTGGAATGTGTGTATTGTTATATTACATATCTTTATAAATGTCACTTACATGGAAGATCATCAATGATGAATGTAGTTAATAAAATTAAAAAAATAAAAAAATGAAAATAATGCAATATATCTATATTTTCTCCACCAAATTTTCCACGGTGTAGAACAACGTGTCTTAGTACATATATACAGAAATAAAATACCTCAATCATAAAGGAAAAATAAAACAAATACACCATAAAATGTATCAGAAAAGAAAGTGACTTGCTGGCTTTCAGGGTGTAGCAAATTATACTGATTTCTTAAAAACTATCCAAAAGAGAAATGTCATGCAAGATAGACTTGGGATACCCTAATGTGTAATAGTACGTACATACAGATGAAAAATCCAATACAGTAATCAGATATGACATTAGTGGACAAAAACCATATCCAATATGAATTGACCCAATAAAACTATGTCATGACATAGTACATGGAATTTATGACACAGGCCTAGTATGTAATATGGGTTCCGAGCCCTTTAGATTGTTATTTCCAGGAGCAGGGAGGTGACGCAACCATTCCCTCTCTGTGGTTATGTGGATAAGTTGACGTGTGACTATTTAAACTGGGAGCTTAACCGTTTGAATTCAGTTGCTCCCATACCACCGACCTGCTCACATTGTTGAATTTTGAATATTTAGCTTGTTGTAATAGGAGGATTTAATAAATATTTCCTATATTTATCTTTGTCCAAACTTAATCACTTGTTGCTTGTTATTTCCTATTCGTAGCATTTTATTAATCACAAGATCGAACTGGTAAATATAGTAAACTGACCATTTATTGTATTAGAATTCTCTAAAAAGCTGAAATTTTCAAGAGAGAAAGTATATATGCACGAAAATCATGTTTATTTACTATAACATTGAGCGTCTTATTTCATATAATATCATAATGAAATAGGATCATATTGATTAATAGAAATAAATAATGTTGTATAGTACCATGTCCATGTTTGGGCAGCATAGCGTGAGCTTTAGAAGTGCACGTGTAAGCCAATGTTTCACTTTGACAGTAGTGAAATGAGGGAGGAGTCACGGTGTGACGTACCATCTTATAATAATGTGTTCCGCTCTAGCTAGCCAGAGTAGCTGTAAACGTTGTGTGAGTAACATCCAGTGAAGGTTGGACCTTTAACCTGCAGTCTTGGTTCTGGATTGAGGTATAGAAATTGGGTTAGAGTGCGGAGCGTTGACTGAATGTGTTTGAGGGGACTCTTACCTCGGGACTGATCATGGTCAATCAAGTTCTTGTCATGGAATGACTATACATTGGATAATAAACAAGCAAAATCCTTTCACATGAGTGTTCACATCTTACATGATGTGGGAACTATAATTGTGTATTGGACGACTGCAGTCGACGAGGAGGAGACTGCGAATGCAGCTAGCAATTATCAAAAAAATTAAATACAACTTACACACCCTATCATTAATGGATAATTAACCTCCTTATAGTTCAAGTACACACATATAGATATACACACAAACCTCATTCACTGCTGTTGGGGATTATATCGCCATCTTTTAAAAAGTAAATCCTGTAAAAAATGCTTACGTTCCATTTTTGAAAACGTGATAGATATATATAGTACATAGGCCTGTATTTTGATTATAGTGCATGTTGGCAACCTATGCTGCCATCTGTGGTCTAAACTAGAACTAACCTAATTAACATAAATTAACATAAAAGGTATCTCCATCTGGTGGAATTGACTTGTACTACAAAGAGATGACTTGACAGTATACTTATAAAGAAGTTCTCCTCATTTTTTCATCTTGTTTACTCATTCTGCATCTGAACCCATAACTAATCAACAGTACATATCCAAACAATAAACCTGAATATCTCAAAGAATCATGAAGATTATTATTCCTAACTTCCGGAATCAATTTTTATACATTTACTGCGTACTTCTAAAACGTTATATGAAAATACTCATAGATTTATCTTTTTATGTCTGAAATGACGAGGAAGTAATTAACAGTGCGTATATATGCAACTGTCCCTGTTGGGGCTGTCCACAAATGACATCATGCAGCAGGGGGGGAGGGGGGGTCAAGGGTTGCATGACCAAGCATGACAAGGGGGGGGAAGGTGGGTCATGTGTAGCATGACATCATGCTGAATTTTTTAAAGCGATCCATACTGTAGGCACCCACAGAGTGGAGCGACATGATCGTTTTACCCCTGTCCAAATATCATGGTGAAGGTAGGCCTCACAAAACTGAAAGTAAGTGCCCGAAATTACTTTCATTGCACATTTTTAGATCAGTAGAATTCAAACAATGATTGTGTCAACCAAAAATTTACTTAAGAGTTGGAAAAAAAATTCCCCAATCTTTTTTGTTAAAAAGGTCTCACATCGCATGATTGATGTGTCCCACAATGCATTGCTTCAACCTAAGTTTGATTTGTAATTTGAGGCAAGATACCAAAATCCTTTTGCAAGCTTTGATCTGATTGGCCCTTGTGAATTATGACATCATTGTAGCAATGATGTCTTAGCAATGACAACTTCATAACAATGACAATACCTGATCGCTTTTTTCTCAGCGTCTTTGCTACATTTATTGTTTAATGGACAAAATTATTTCTTCAATACTTGCATTTAAGATTATTTTCTACTGTCATGCTTAGAGAAGCATTATGGTGGGGTAAATTGAATGTTTTTGTGATAATTTATTGAAAATTTCTGATTTAAGTAACAGAAATATCATGTGATGTGTAGATCAGGACTAATATACATTTGATATTTCCTATATTGATAAATATCATTTTCATGCCATGATAAAAAAAATGAAGCCAGGCAGAAAATTTATTAAAATTCAGTAAAATGTAATATATTTTGAAGGCTCATGTGCTGCCAGGCCAGTGGAAAATAATACCAACTTTGAAGACTGCTTGTTTTCCCACATTCATATCATTTTCTAAAGTTTGTCCATTATTCCAAAGTATATTTAAAATAAATCTATTCATCATATTTATGAGGCATGCCTCAGGCTAGGAAAATCTGCATGTCCACGTGTCCTCAACGACCAGAAAATGAGTGTGGACGACCAGAAAATGAGTTTTGGTCGTCCTCCTGATGACCAGATATTCTGAATCACTTACTTAAAATATTTACCTGTAAAATATCATTTTCTATCATTCTGATAACCTGTTGAAACATAAGAAATTTCTCTATATTGTGGACAACCTTAAGCTGTATGTGGACGACCAGATGTTTGCTAAGGGTCGTCCTCTGACAACCAAAATTTTGGCTGAATTTTCCTAGCCTGATAACTACCCTGGTGAGGAAGAAGCCCTGACAGAACTAGGGTAATTCATGTGGCCATTATTTTCACAATTCATGTTTTCTGTTTGTTTCTCATTATAATTATAGGCCTATATATCTTTATGAATCATTCCCAAATGGCTTACCCATCTCAATTCCACAGTTTGTAATCAGAAAAAAAACACCTAAATGTATATCCCTCTCCTATGTGAACTGTTATACAAGGGGTCGAGGGCCATAATGCAAAGACAGTAAACAAAGAGTTTGATATCAATCTGGAAAGCTGAGATCACTGTTGCCTCCCCCCCCCCCACCTTGTATAAACTTCATCTGGTATTGCAGAAGGTGACATACCAGTGTATACATATCCTATTAGATATATTACTCATATATTATCATTTTTAGAGGGGGGTGAAGAATTGCATAACAAAACATGACAAGGGGGGGGGGTGAAAAATGGTCAAAAATAGCATGACGTCATTTATGGACGGCCCCTTTATAGATTTTCTGCATAATGATAGCTAAATAAAATAATACAACTGAGTCATTACTTACTGTAAAACACATAATATAAATAATATAAGCTAATGTGTATTGTAAATCACATGAGTGCATGAGCTAGCCTTAGTGCAGTGCCACCTGACATGATCAATGCCTGTGCCACCACCTCTAATGACTCACACCTAAAAACTGTACTATTGTGTAAGTCTCATATAGTTTGATATAGCGTATTGCATGGCAAAATATAAAATGTATGGTAGATATGATTATCATTATTATCATGTAAGTATCATATTTAGGGGGTATGGATACAAAGCTAACAAATTATTATTAAGTTATATTTTATATATTGAGATGTTCTAGCCTTAACTTCTCAAAGCCTGAGAGTGAGACGTGGTAGTACAACATTCCTCCACTCACTGTTTTTTTATTAACTGATATAAAACCAGAGGAGACTGGAAAGTATTGTTGTATTTAAGTGACACTTTCGAAGACAATATTGCACGAGGTGTCAATGTCTAAAAGATGTTTACTTATTTCTAAAAAAAAACCAGAATATTACAAGTTAATAAAGGTTACAAAATTGTTGTTATATAGCTCTTGGCAGGTTAGGCCGACTTATTATAGTTAATCAAATCCTGAATCATCAAGAGTGACAAATACTGCCTTAAATTTGTTTCAATATATAATGGATACGAGGCTAACTAATCAATATTGGTCTCCTGGTGACGAGTGGCCAGCAGCCTTTGATGTTTCATAAATTATTTATTTGTCTATTTAATGATATTTCTATGAGCAGCTGGTGAAAAAGAGTGTATGAAGCTCCACTGGACACTGACAATAAACACGGTTAATATGCATGATTGGGTCTCAGAAACTTGTCAACTGAACTGTTATGTAGTGTGTTTCAATACATAATACTGCCTGAATTGTCTTATCCAATAGAACTGGGGCATACCAACCAACAGCCTATTACATAGTATATGTATGTAAACAGCAGAGCTAGTAATTTATTGACAACACAATTAAACCTAAAGGCAAATGGCAAACTCTTTAACACATTTGAGTTGGGTAACCGGGTCACACATCAATTTTATCTGAAACTAATAGTGGGGTAAGGCACGAAGCCCCAACAGGCAAAAAATGTGAGCGTACCGATACCTTGGTAGTGTCAGTGGATTCTGATGCTGCAGGAGAAGATGGTGGTGGGGCGAAGAGGGGTCGTAGCCGTTCCGGTACGATCCGGGGTTCATCGTCCTCGACGAGCCTGAAGGCAGTCCGGCACCAAGTTCCGACGGACAGGATGAATGACAGGATGACAAGACTGGAGCGTACAGTTACCTGCATGGCGGCAACCGTTCAACAACTGGCGGAGGCCAGCAGGAAAGCTTCAAGAGACGTCCAAGGGTCGTCGGACAACGCCGGCTCCTCATCGGAAGAAACCTGGCAGGAGGTGAAGAAGAGGACGAAGTCAAGACGGCAACAGCGCCCATCTAGAAACAAAGAGCGTTCCTCAACGAGTTCAGACCGTTCTCGGACCACCTCGGGCAGCCCCTCCTCTTCACCTGAAACCAAAAAAGGTAGAACAAAGAATTTTCCACAAAAACGATTCTGTAATAAGGGGGAAAAGCCAAAAAATGTAGAGGAAATTTTGGTCATTGGTCTAAAAACTGTAGAAAAGTTAATACATGAGAAGAAAGACCCAGAGCCCGCTGTCAAACACGTAAAGTTACTCGCGGAAAAAGCCTCAAAGAGGATGTATACCTTCGATTGTTTTAACAAATATGATGTGGCCGTCAGGGAACGGGCGGACAGACTAGGGTACGAGCAATTCGGGGTCATTGAGCAAGAGGATGTCTTCTCAAATTTCAGCTTTGACAATACCTATAAGGCCTCAGTTAACAAGTCAGGGGGCTCGTACAAGAACAAACAGAAATATTCTGGGGGTGCAAACGGGTCAGAAAAAATTTGCTTCCGTTTCAATTCCGAGGCTGGTTGTTTTGGAAAGTGCGGGTTACTTCACGCTTGCATTATTTGTGACCAGAAAGGTCATGCCAAAAAAGATTGTGGTCGTAGTACAACGACCAAGAAGTAGGATGAGGCTTTAAAACCTGGGTTGCTAGACGCGCAAGCTCTTAGTTACGACTTATCTGATAGCGGTGACGTCATCAATTGTAGTGTAGTGACCCAGTCGCGGGAAACTCAGCCGGCTGCTGAGATCAGAAATGTTCCTTTTTACTCCGTAATTCGCAAATGTTGGGTTCCTCCGTGTTCTTGAGGACGAGTTAAATCCCATAGATGGTAATTTCACGCCTGAAATTGAGGTAATCCATGATAAAGTTGTTCTTGAAAATGAATGTTACTCGTGCACGTCCGCATTTTTGACCGGACAAGCCGGTACGAAAAGCGATGACGTCACGGATCCGTGTGCTCATAGTACACATAGCCTTACGGAGGAGGAGGGCAAATATGTCATTTTTTTTGCAGGATGAATTCCTGGATTTTAACAAAGAATTAGCCGATAGTTTGATAGAAATCTATCGGTAAATAACGAAGATATGGAATTTTCTCTAAATAATATCTTGTTTGTCAACCGCTCGCCTAGCGGGGCGGACATTACTGTCTACGAAAAATGTGCCCGAGGCGTTTGTACATGTATCCACTATATAGGGGGCGAGATAGCTCAACTTAGGCCCTGTCGTTTTGAATATCTATTGTCTTTAGGTACGAAGGAATGCAGAGAAAGATTTAGACCAACTGTTGACGGTATCGTTGACGGCTTCAAAATTGTTGATGGCTCAGTGCCTGTGGACGGCTTAAAATTCGATTGCAAAAATTATAACTCGGTTTTTGAGGGTGAAAATAAGTCAAAGTTAGACAAAATTATCGGAAAAGAACTCGCCGAAGGCTATTTAAAAGTAGTAAATGAAAAACCGGCTTGTATTCATAGTATGGGAGCAGTCCCAAAGCCAGACGGTGGCATTAGGCCTATCACAGATTGTTCAATGCCTGAAAAATATTCAGTAAATAATTATTGTGACAAAATAATCCAAGAATTTAAATATAAAAGCATTGAAAATGTTTTAGCCTTGTTAAACAAGGAGGATTATATGGCAGTGGTCGATATCAAGTCGGCCTATAGGGCTGTTTCACTTTTTCCTGGCCATAGAAAATATATGGGGCTTAGGTGGAAAATAGACAATAAAGAAGTATATATAGAGGATTCACGCCTTGCTTTTGGCCTAAGGCTAGGACCAATGTATTTTAATGAAATATCTGAGTTCATATATAGTATTCTATCAGATATGTATGGCATTCAGGCAGTGAATTATCTGGATGATTTCATTGTAGTCGCTGGGACCATAGAAGAGGCTGAATGGGCTCAAAATGTGGTCATAAAATTATTAAGATACCTTGGTTTCCATATTTCATGGGGAAAAGTAAGCCCTCCTAGCAGAATATGTAAATATTTAGGCCTAGAAATCGATTCAGAACTAATGGAAATAAGACTTCCTAAAGAGAAACTAGAGAAACTAGAGAAACTCCTTGAGAAACATGTCAAAAAATCAACAATTTCTAGAAAGGAATTGGAAAGCTTAGGGGGATTATTGTCCCACTGCTCTCATGTGGTTGATGGAGGTAGAATATATTGCAGGCGCATATATAACCTGTATAAAGTCATGTTAAAAAATAAATTGAAGGCAATAAAGGTGTGCCAAGCATGCAGGGATGACTTATTATGGTGGAAAATTTTTTTTAAAAATTTTAATGGCAAGAGAAAATTAATCTATAATGAATTCCCTCTTCCACTGGTGTCAGACTCATCGTTAAAGGGCTTTGGCATATACATGGGGGGGTCCTGGTTAGCAGGCAGCTGGGACAATAGCATTGAGCTGGAGGGATCCAGCTGTGGTCATATAATCAAAGCCCCTACAGACATTATTTATGACAAAAATAATATTAATGAGTTAGAACTATATCCCATAGTAAGAGGGGTGCAGGCATGGCTGAGCCAACTTGCAAACCATAGTGTCAATATATTTACAGACAACACACAGGTATATCACATGATTAGGAAGGGAGTTAGTATTAACCCTACATGTATGAGCTGGCTTAGGGAATTGTTTTGGATTTGTAAGATATTTAGAATAAGGCTAGTTCCTCATTATATTAATACAAAAAATAATTTAGTAGCTGACACTCTGTCTAGAATCTTATATGTAAAAAGTGAGGGGGAGGCCAAAAAATGCCTGGCAGGTTCAAATTTGTGTTGTATTAACGCAATTTTTAACTTTTGCAGAGAAAAAAGAGATAAAAAAGCGCCTGATAGCGTTGAAAGAGTCCGCCGTAGGGAAAAACACCCAACTTTTACGGAGAAGGCAGTGGAAAGTGTATGAAAAGGTATGTAAAAAATTTAATTGGCAACGCTATAAATGCAATTCCTCTCAAGCTTGCCTATATTTAGCATATATTTCGAAATTTATGAAGCCTTCATCCGTGATTAGTTATTATCAGGCGGTTATATATTTTCATAATGTCAAGGCTCACCCAGTAGCAGGGTGGTCAGATGCAAATGTAAAGATGACCATAAAAGGTATAAAAAATTCTGTAAAATTTACAGTGGACAGTAAAGATCCACTTGAGGAAAAACACTTAGAGAAATTGTACAGGCAGGTTAAATGGTCTGATCAATTCACTATATGTGACAGTTTCTGGGATTTCCAGCCTTATGGAAATGCATATTCAATGCTCTAGGACCATTATTTAGCTTAGAGATCATAAAAATTATGAAAATAAGCTAAACTTATACACCAAATCAAATTTTCCATAGTTCTTATTAGTGGCGAATTTTTTTTTATTTTTTAGGATTTTGTTGCCATGGTAACCCGAATGTTGATAGAATGCTCAAACCTGCAGATACTACTGTTATGCAATTGATGGTTTCCATGGTAACCATGGAACAGAATTATGTTTCCAAAAACTGAAATTCTTAATTAAGGGACTGCTCGGCTACATTTTGCAGAAAACTGATTCTGGATATCTTAAATAGAAAGGAAATGGCAGTATATTTTGTGAAATTGTGTTTGGAATTTTCAATTTTTGGCCCAGATTATCTACGTTATATCAATATAAATACCAAAGACTGGTCAATTTTACTATATTTAGCATATCTGACCTTCCTGTCTTCAAGTTAACAAAACTTTTTTGCTAATTAAGATATTTACATAATTCTTTCAGTATTAGATTCCCCAAGACATCTTCTTTATTCAATATTCCAGGCAATAAGACTGCTTTTCGCAGAGGATGTCACATATTAGTATGGATTGTAATTGTTTTTCTTTTTAGAACACTCCTCAGAGTGGGACATACTGTAAAATCAGACCATATGTTAAAAAGGGAAAATGTAAAATTTTACCCATGGGGGTGTGTGGTAAAAGTTCCATCCTCAAAAACAAAAAAGCCAGGCCAGGTTCATGAAATACCTGTGAATAGATTAAATAATAAAATGATCTGTGCTGTATACTGGCTTGAAAAAATGTATTATTGGTATCCCAAGTCTAGGGATGACCCCCTGTTTTCAGGCTCAAATGTTGAATATTCAACATATTCTGGTGTTAACAAATATTTCAAGTTATTATTGTCTAAAGCAAATGTTAGGGGTAATTTTTCAACCCACTCTCTTAGAAGGGGAGGCACCACAAATCTGTATAAAAAGGGTGCAAATTTAACCTATATCAAGGAGAGAGGCCAATGGAGTTCAGATTGTATTTTCAAATATATTAGGCCCTCAATTGATCATAAAATAAAATGTGATAAAATTCTTTCACTACGTTAGGTTTGGTTTGGACCATTTGGAAGGATTAATAAATATTAATGGTATATTTATGTCCAAATCAATCTAACTTGTTCTCGTTGATATATAATGTTATCTAATGTTATCTAACATATTCCTTTACATACCGACTCTAGCAAACAAGGTACATGTTATAAATGTAATATTTTGTGAGGCGAGACCTAAACAAAATAATTATTTTAACGGTTCCGCTGACGTCACCGCGACGTAACCACGGCGACGCAGACTTATTGTCACGTCACTATAAATATTGGGACGCGTTACCATCCATTCATTCTCGTTCCAACCACCATCAAAGCAACATTTTAAGCTTTAGAGTCGATGTAAACAGGGAAGGATTACTAAATATTAATGGTATTTTTATGTCCAAATCAATCTAACTTGTTCTCGTTGTTATATAATGTTATCTAATGTTATCTAACATATTCCTTTACATACCGACTCTAGCAAACAAGGTACATGTTAGTTAAATATAGAGGAAAGTATGATCTACATTAATTATTATGCACACAAAATACTCCCATTTTTTCCTAATGAAGATAGATACAATCTGTTTTTTGCATAATGTAGCTTGAAAGTTGTACTTTTAAGTTTTACTTATTCTAGGATGAATGTCACATGACATGGTTTCCATGGAAACCAAAATCTTCATGATATCAGTATTTCTATGTTTTGACATTCTATGAACATTCCAATTACCATGGCAACAAAATGAGAATTTAAAGAAAATTTTAAAGTTTCAGATAGAAATACACAAAATTTGATTTTAATTTAAAATTTGGCTGTCTTTTAAATTTTTGGTAATTTTCTGTGTAAATATTGAAGATAGACCTTTAAAAGTATATGTTAATAGGCCCTGAATTTGCAGAGCTGGTCCTTAAATTAAAATTAAATTATTAGATAGACAGCAAGAAAATGAAGCTGTTTATAATGAAGATGTTTATAAAGGTTATATTACTGTAAAGGAAACAGCCTTGAATTTGTAATACAAGCAGCAAAGTTATCCGACCTATATAAATTTTAGGTATCTAACGTCTACTAAATAGCTTTCTTACTGTCCACAAATTGGAATGAGGGGATGTTTTGCACTTCCACTTTTGATCATAAATGCTCAGATAAGATGTGCTTTCTCTGTACTTGGCATTTTTATTGTTGCTATTTTCTTTTATTCATTTGATTCCTGTAGTACAAGTTTTCCATTGTTCTATCAGTTTTTGATAATATTGTAATCACCCGTGGCCCGTTGCACAATGAGTTTCATAACAACGAAATTAATTTTCTTAACGATACCCATCATTGTTACTTTTATCGTAACAACCACCGTTTTGACACAATTTTTTTCTATATTTAGAATGCCCTCAAAGAGCTGCAACTTGTCCCTTCATACATCAATTTACAGAATTCAATTTCGTTCATTAGAACTAGATATTCAACTATTTTCGTAACAACGAACATTTTCATAACAACGAACAGGTTCGTTATGCTATCGTTAAGGATAGACACCAGTGATGGGGGTGTGAATGGAGCGGCTAACTCTATTGACAATCAAAAGATGTATTTCTTAATATATAACTTAATAGATAATATCATTAAAAAGCCAGGAAATAGCCATATCTATTGATATAAATTATATAAAAATGGATAGGAAATGGATTTGTAGGCGGTTTGCAAACTTAAAAATCTTAGTTTTTACATTTATTTTTTGAACATGAATATCTCGCTCAATATTCAACCTAGAGCTTAGAAATTTCTGGTACATATTCTTGACATATATATGCAGGGGAGCGTGTCTCAAATTTTTTATATAGATCTTAGTTCTGTTTTTATGTAATGTAGAAAATGATATTTCAAAAAAATCCAAAAAATCTTCCCGCTTTTTGCCGTTTTTGACTATAAAATGAAATCTAGGACCTTGATCAAAAATCTGAGACACTCTTTCCTGCATCTGAATGTCAGGAAGACATACGTGAAATGTTATTCGTGTATGATGGGTATTAACCGAGATATCGATGTTCAAAAAATAAAAGTTAAAAAATCAGTTTAAAATTGATAAAGTCTTAGTTATGAATTCCTTAATAATTTTAGTGGCACCAATAGATAGAGAAAAATATGAGCTTTCAAATGATATATAGTATGTGGTGATCAGTACGATATTAAGGAATGCATATGTAGTTTTATGAATTGGCCGCTGACCACTGGTGTCTATCCTTAAGTTTATCATAACAACGAAATTCCATTGTGCAACCAGCCAGATGGTTTGATATGGAGTTCGGTCTGGGATGTCCTTAGGTCGGCACATATTCGAGTTGCCCTAGGATCTCCGTGTCTCGGTTGGGACCATCCTCGTTTATATAGAGACAATAATATCCTTCTCAAGCATAAGACTACAACGGATCAGATGTTCAGTGTTGAACACCTTGAAGGATGTTAGGTTATTTTGGGCAAATGGTCAGCCTTTTATAGACACAGGCGATTTAGCTCAAACATATATATCAAGTTTACACACAATTATTATAATAGTTATAAGTGATCATAAAGAACCTACCGAGGGAAAGTTGAGGCTGAAAGTATGACCCTGAATACGAGTTGGGCAGCGAAGAATTACTGGCTGAGGGGGCGTTTCACACTGCCAAAATCGAAATCTTAAATAAAGTTAAGATCTTAAGTTCACATTTATGATAGTTGGGTTTCTAACCAACATGTTTTCTGGAAACATAGTTAGTTAGGCCTCTTTCAGCAGTTTAAAACCGTTTCACACCTTGGTTTTTTGGTGGTCATTTTAAGATAAGATGTTGATTTAAGATCTTAAGTGTAATGATGCTCATGGGCTATCATAACTTTTAGAACTGTACAAATAAAGCACGTAGTATCTATGAATACAATAAAATATCAAATACTTGTCAATGCATGATTAAACATTGCATAATGTAGAGCATTATTAGATAATTATTGTTTGTCCATATCATATGCAACTATGATAATATTGAAGATAAAAAAGTGTCATTGTTTCTTTGTTTTCTGTAGTAAGTAGCTAAGACATTACCATTCCACACCAGAGAAGATAGAAGTTCTAGTATCTTATATCCAATGTGGATTGCCAGCTTATTTAGTTCATGCAGTATCCACTAGATGGCATACTATCCCACAGTGGTGGGAAATACAAAGCTCAGAATGAATATAGATATATAATGATAAATGTACAAATAAACAGAATGAATTCATGATAGAAAATTCTATTATCACTATATGAATCAATTGAATCTAGAAAGAGAATAGTTTTCCAGGTGAATTCCAATCTTAAATGCATTTTCTATATTGCCATATTCATACAAGGGATACATTAAACAATGCTGCCATCTACTTATATTTGCATGAACCTTATCCAATTTATTTCCTTTGATATAAGGGTTGGCATGTCCCTCGGGTAAAGGTGAATCCCCATTAAATTTGTCTGTAGTAAGTGCTAAGATAAGATGTTTCAGTTATGATCCTGTGTGAAGAACAGTTTGTCTTAAGTGAACCATCTTATCTTAGCAGTTAAGATCTTAAATATGGTTTGGTGTGAAACGCCCCCTGAGACTGTTAGGCTGAGGGCTGTAATTTTTCTGATGTCCAACAGAGTATTCAGTTTCATACGTTTGACGATGATGGTTTATGCCTATATAACATATTGAGTGAATATTGTAAGGAAAACAGAAGGAGCAGAACTAGGAGCAGAAGTAAGTGGGCAGTATCACTTGAGATTATAAGATAGTCATGCAAATCCATTCAGAATCACAAAATGAAGGTGTCTTAATTGTATTGTCAATTAGTATTCATAATCTGTACCGGCATTTTGAGGTAATATTGACTAAGGGGGGATTCATACTGGTCATGATTTTAAGATCGTATTTCTAGTTAAGATATTTTGACTTTTTCATGGTTGAGTTTGACACTTTATGATCTCATGTTCCTATTGTAATCTTCTTTTTTTATTATTATTATTATTGATTCCAGTAGTACACCAGTTCTTCCATCAGTCAAAGGTATTACAATCAAATCAAAACAATTTAAGTAGAATATGTTATTAGAGTTAGGATTATTGAATTTTATGGGATTTGAGAAACACATTTCCGATTCCCCTGGTGTGAAACTTGCCCTTATCCTACACCCAGTCATCAGAAGTGTTTGTCTTTATTCTGTTGTGTCCAAGAGCTACCAGCACGACCAGTGAAAACCGGATCTGTACTGATGCATGATTGGTAATAAAGACTCCCGGCAATGGTGGCAACGTAACATCCTCGTGATGCGTATTTGTCCATGTTTTCAGCAGCATAATGTGTATCTTTAGATGATATCAACTTGTCATTTGGCGACGAGGTAAAGCTCTGAAGACCAGAGAATAAGGAGGAGTGAAGATTTGGACTGAAATGGATAAAATAGGAGTGAGATTGCTGTCTGAAAGGGGGAATCAAGAATGAAAGTCTGAAAGGTTGAGTTCTAGAAGCTGAGTCCTGGAATTGGAATAGAAGCTGATAGACTGTTTAGTTAGTGGGAGCATTGGCTGAGTGTGATTGAGTGGATTCCATCCTTCGAGCTGTTCATTGTCAATTGAGATCTTGTCATGGAAGTACAATAACACAGGAATAAATAAAGTACATCTTTTCATGTGAGTGTTATGTCTTACATAATACAGGTACTATTATTATGTATTGGACAACAGCAGTCGAACAAAGAGGAGGCTTCGATAGGAGCTAGCTATTATCCATAAATAAATCAACTAATAAAGTAAACCAAATATAAACGGATAATTAACCTACAGTACTATAGTTCAATAATTTTACAAAAAATAAGTTTATTTAATAAACTTATACATATATAAATGCATCATATGCATGATACAAGCAATTATGTAAAATAGATTTGCAAGTTTAGGCCAAAAAAATGAATTTCTTGGAGTAAACTGATATGTCAATCAGGTAAATATAATGGCAATACACAGGGATTGTAATCAAACCAGTATTAGACCATTTTGACACAAGTTAAAGTAGTGTTAAATATGCATGTTCTGTTTGCTGGAAAGGGTCCTCAGATATCTTGGCTTTTATGTTTCTCGGGGGAAAGTTATCCAGGTAACCGAGATGCCTGTGGTGCATGTTTGAGAAACAGGATCCAGGGGTGTCAAACATGTGCTTTAAAAATGAGTATAACTCGGAATTCTGTGGACCTCATTTCTGGTGCTTCTCACATGTTTTAAAATGAGATTTTGTCTCAGAGTATTCTCAAGTAAATCTCGTGTTAAACTATTTCCTCAAGTACAAAAATCTTGGGGGATTGAACCTAGGACTTCTCACATACAATGCCTAAGCTCTTCCTCTGAGCTATACTGAATGAGCTTGGGATCCCTGGACACTCCATCGTATTTGAATCACTTGGGACAATAGTATTTATGACAAACCTCAGCATTGTAGCTAAATAAAAAAGAATTGTTTCTATTCTGATTTTTGGATAAAAATCTTCACTCAATGTGGAATTCCAATTTAAAGATATCAACTTCCAACGGTTATCTTAGTGTTTTTTTCTGTTGAAACTCAGGGAAAATCCAGTGAAAACTTGTATAAAAGACATGTTGTACTCTGGAATAACATGTGTCAAAAACTGCAGCTGGTGTCAGAGGAAGATGGATTTCTCTTGTAAGACTCCTAGTTTTCCACAATACCAGTTTTCCATGTTAATAACAAGTCAAAACTAGTGTGATATACATGGAGATTGTCACTACACCAGAATGTAACCCAAATGACACCAGAATAAAAGAAATATTGATAGAGATAAGAAAGTGGGAAATTGTACCTGCCATGATGAATTTGAGCATTTAACTTACATGAATAATGTCTTGTATTATCAAATTGCCATAGGTGTACTTCTATGTAAAAACTCATGGTAAAACCTCCTAAAGTACTGACCTTACTCTGAGATTACCACAACACCAGTATTATACAAATTTAACGATGATGACCACCATTATGACTTGCAATTTTTCCAAATCCAGTACATGTCTTGGGCACTTTTCACATGATGTATACTCAGCAAGTTTGATGGCACTTTACATTTGGTTTCTTCTCCAGATTTTGTCTTCTTATAATTTGCATCAAATCCCGGTATATTCATAATTCCTGACTCATTTTGTGCATATGTCATCACTAACCCAAAATATACGTCCTCAATTACAAAGTATGGGACATGTGGGAAATTACGAAGGATTAATTCAACAGTATTAGCTGGTGTGATGAATGATGTGCCTACACAGTAAGGTATGTATTTCTTGTGTGGGTATTCCTGCCAGGTAACATAGGCTCTGTTACTTGCAAATCTCACCGGCATAGTAGGTCCCCAGCAATGTCCTATAATCCTTGTTGGCCAGGATGACTTGGAGTTAATTAAATGTAAAATGCCAGGCATGTTCACAAAATTATCCCCCGCTGTACGAAGAACAAACGGGGCATTCTTACAGTTCCTGGACCACCAGTGGTAGCCACTTAAAACCTTTAGAGACAAATTATAATAAGAATCAACATAGCTGTCCTGCAAGATGTCTCTATACTTTTCACTTTCTTCATGAAGTATCTTCTGTTCTTCATTGGACCAGCCAACACCAAAGAGAAATAATGTCCTGGTTGTATTGGTGTTTCTTCCCCATGTTTCTCGAATGGCTTTCCGTATAGCAATTTCTTTGGGAACGTTTGTTACCAGGATCAATATTTTCAAGGATGGTATTTTCTCACAGCTGCTGACTCTAGTCAAATTATGATAAACGTATGGAAAACATCCAGAACAAGAATCGTTGCGTATATGTCTTGGATATGTCCGTGTCCTTAGATCTGGATCTCCTTTTAAAACTTCAGGTGGGAAGCCAGCATAGTTTCGTCTTGGTCTTTGAGCAATGAAACACGTCCCTGGAAGTGGTGGTTTAGGAACAAGCTGATGTTTTAACTTTGTGGTGTTGACCTCACCTGGGGCACATAGTTTATGTGAACTGCTCCCATTTTGGTCCAGGCAACATTGCTGATATATTACTTTCAAACCACTTGGATTGAAATAGTTGTATAAAATTAATGTAAGTACCATAACTACAAAAACCATAACACAACGTTTGTAGCTCGTAGATATCATTGTGCTGCCGATGTGTGTACAGAATAATTGGTACTGCCTAGGCTACACATGGAAGGTTGCCTGCTTGGTCAGCTTGCCTGCCGTAGGGGTCCCTGTACAATAGAAACCATGATTGGTAATTCCTTGATTTGGTAAACCTTCTAATTTCCGTAGTGCTAAATTCAATGAAATGGCTCTGTTATATATATCTACATAAAGGTTCATTTTCAATAAATAGGATTCAATGAATAACATGGGGGGGGGGTATTAATGGTTTTAATGTCAAGTGACACAGATATTTGGTGGTACCACCTTTTAGATGATTATTCTGGTTTTATTAATTTTAAATCACACCATTCTTAGTGGGTAATCCTGTGATTTCACTGCATGAAGCTATATCAGAAGAAAACAAATCTGAAGACAATATACGAAATATGATAGAGACAACAATATTATGTTGGTTGGCCCTACTGTATATTTTGAGTTCCTAGTATCACCTAGATCCATAGCATACGGGTCGACAATAATTGTTGAAGATAATAATTATTAAACCCAATTTCTTTATTACTATTATCATAAATCATTTATCATAATAGTAATACAAGAATTGGGTTTAATGTCAACCTTCATTAAAGATATATGTATTGGGGAGCAGGTGATACTAAAATACATGAACCTCCCAACTAATTCCATCAATTCACCTTCACCGTAGACATATTATCAAAAAGAGGCAGGGGACAGAAGAAAGGAGGCCAGCATTATTGAACCTATCTGGGAGTATAGAAAATGAAAAAGTACCTTTAGTTCCAGCGAAATTGTCCTCGATTGGGGCTCCTATTATGTGAAATGTAGATGGGTGTGCGTGTCCAATTTGAGCACTGGATCAGGAATACCCCTGTTTGTTGCGGGAATACGTAGCATGCTTCCTGGTAACTAAGGAAGGAAGCAGTGAAGGGGTAGGAGGGTGTGTTACACCGTAAAATGTAAATCTGCCGTAAAACGTAAATAAACGTAAAATGTAAATGGAATCAACGTAAAATGTAAATTCAACATAAAACGTAAACTAGGTTAACCTAAAATGTAATTATCACCATACTTAAAATGTAACATTTTGATGTAAAAATGTAATTGACATTGAGCAACTTAAAATGTAATTCTGATAGCTTTACACTCTATGATTTTCCTCAGATGAGTAATTGTAAAATAAACGTTTCATAAAACTGATCCTTGGTATCAAGAGGTGCGATTGGCCAAACTGACCATGACATGACTTGAATTTAATGATCATCCATGTCACATGTCCTTGTTTTTGGGGAAAGCTCAAGACCCACCTTGATTTTAAGAATTGGCTATGTCCCATGCCATTATCTTTCAAACCTCCTGTCCCATCTTTTAGATTTGGGACCTGCATGTGTACCTTTTACGTTTATGACTGTATTTACATTTTTACATTTTAGGGCAAGTTTTGTAATTACATTTTACGGCAATATTGGTCACATTTTACGTCAGATTTACATTTTACGTCAATTGGGATTACATTTTACGTCAAATTACATTTGACGTCAGATTTACATTATACGGTCTAACAGGGTGTGCTCAGCATTAAAGGTGCCGTCCATAAGTGATGTCATGCTATTTTTGACCATTTTTTACCCCCCGCCCCCGCCACTTGTCATGTTTTTACAAAAGGACTGTATAGGGAGCAGCCCCCCCCCCCTTTTCTTTTTATGGACGGCCCCTTAAGGCGGTGATCCACGATGCGACATTTTCCAGACCAACGAAAAAAGGAGGAGTAAACCGATTTCAGAAGCAATTTCTTTTTTGTCGGTTCAGAATCGGTTTGGCAATTAAACCTGTTTGTCCCAATATCAGCCCAGAATGGGTCCAGAAGCGATCCCCTACCCATGATCCACAGTGAAGCTGAAAACCGATTATTTCCTTATATCCTGGATCACAAATTAATAGGAAAACAGTGAAAAAGAATTGGTTGATTAAATTATCAAAATGTTGGAAATATTTTTACATTTCATGTCTAAAATGTTTTAGTACGACCAGAAATATATATTATACAATCTGTTTAATGAATGAAAGTAAAATAATAAAATATTTGTTGAAAAGCATTAAAAAAATATCAGGTTCATTTTGACATATTTTGGTAACATTTGCTTCCTATATTTCCCAAAAATGAATGAAATAGCATTGAAAATTTATAGACATAATAAAATCGGTCAACAATTGGTCCAAAATCTATCCAAAAATATCAAACATGCTGAATAATTTTGTCAGGCCACTCTCAGTTTTAAAATGGTTTGGAATATTTTATATTTCATTTGCTGGCTTGGAAATCGGTCTGATATGATCCACGTGCCAATATTTTTTTGAAAAACCAAACCAATTTTGGACCAACACATTTTTTGGAACCGATTCTGGACCGATTTTGAGATCGGTCCACTGTCAGTTTACTTTTGTTATGTAGTGGATCACCGCCTTTAGAGTGGGTATGCCAGTCGCTGTGACTAGACTAAAGCTGGTGATCCACGTTGCGACAAAATTGGACCGATATTGGACCGATTGTCAAAATATTTTCTATGTCCAAAATCGGTCCAGAATCGGTCCAGAATCGGTCCAGAATCGGTCCAGAATCGGTCCAGAATCGGTCCAGAATCGGTCCCCTTTAGAAAATATCGCAACATGGATCATGTCAACCGATTTTTTTGAACCGATTTCCAAGCAGAGAAATGAAATATAAAATGTTCCAAACCGATTTCAAACCGACGATGGTACGACACATTTATTAAACCTGTTTAATATTTTTGGACCGATTTTGGACCGATTGTGGACCGATTTTATTATGTCTATGCATATTCAAGGTTATTTAATTCATTTTTGGGAAAAATAGAACGAAAAGGTTACCGAAAAATATCAAAATGATTTCTCTTTCACATGATATATTTTTTAATGCTTTTCAACAAGTATTTTACTATTTTACTTATTATTAATCAAACAAATTAAAGGATATATATTTCACGTCCTACTGATCATATTTAGACATGACATGTCAAAATATTTCTACAATTTTGATAATCTAATGAGCCGATCTTTTTTCACTGTTTTCCTATTAATTTGTGGTACAGGATGCAAGAAAATAATCGGTTTTCACTCTCACAATGGATCATATGTAGAGGACCGATTGTGGACCGATTGTGGACCGATTTTAAGGTTAACAAGTGCAATTGCCTAACCGATTCTCAACTGACAAAAAACCGTCGGTCCTAAAATCGGTTTGCTCCTATCTTTTGTTTCGGTTTGCAAAATGTCGCAACGTGGATCACCAGCTTGACATGTATGTAGGCCTATAAGTTAGAACTTGGTGGATTGTGAATGTATGATGAGTAGACCATGATGGGTAGTATAAGGCAGAGTGTGAATCATCTCAGATAACAATGTGACCTTGAATAGAATAAACAGAACAACTTCTTACAAATGTGCGCGCTATCTTAGACAAACAGGAGAAAAACGATTAGGGATGGAGGTGAAGAAGGAAGACAAATCCAACCTAAATCAACATTAAGTCAACGGCACATAATAAGTTGAGTTAGGAAAGATAAAACATATAGTTCAGAGTAGTCCTAGTTCTATTCCGTCAAATTTTTATGTTTATATTATTTCAGGCATTTCATTATACTCACGGCCACTGAGCGTATATCTGCAAGAGGTTGTACTGTATTTTGAATAAACTAATCGTTAAGCAAAGATACCTGTGTCGCAAGCTAGTTACTTGATACATGATTGGCTCAACTTATCTTCTTACACTATTTATTTAGTAATATTAGGGTTCAGCGAACCGGAGAGACCAGATCAAGGTTGAAACAATATTACTATCATGATTTATATTTTTGGAATCCAACATGAAATATTATAAAGCAGCTTTTACAAAAAATATTACATAATTTTGAAAGTGATAACTTTTGCTTGGTCACTCAGAGTATACCCTGATCTTTGTACCCAAATTATTTTTCCATGCACTACCGAAAATGTTAGTAGACTTTAGAATAGGGCAATATATGTGTTTCTGGGTACTGCACTAGAGTTATTAATCAACTGTCAGAATTTCGAACTATGAGCTTGGTTACTCTAGTATGACCATGTGTGCAAACACTCAGTTCTAGGGAACGATATTTAGCTGAAGGGCATTGTACTGTTTGCCCAAAGCAATAGGTTCCGCACATACGGTTTCCTCAAAGCAATAGTTTTAGGGTTTAGTATCACTTATGAGAATACCCTTACTTCAGCGCTTCCTGAAATAGATCTTTCTCTCTCTGTAATAATATTTGTATATTATATTGCGAGATTGGGTATGGGTTACATTTAGGACGCGTTTCACACTAGGAGAGTCGTGAATGCATAATATGTAGCTAAAAACAGGAACATAAGATCGTAAGTCGGGAATACAAAAATAAAATCTGTGTTTCAGTATTGCAATGCTACGACCAGTGTGAAACCCCCTCTTGGTAGGAATATAGGATAATTATATTTAATGATTGTATGATAGAGAACGAAAAATCGGTAAATTTAAAGTTTTGTTTAAAAGTATGAATGTAGGTTTCAGTAATGTAGAAATGCTGATATTTACGTTATACATGTATGTGCCACCAGACTTTATGGAACCAATAGAACTTACTTGATTCAACCCGATCACTGCAGTTGGCTATCGTGTGCGCACACAATTAATCAGGTCGTAGTTGATTGTTGAGGATGTCTGGGTGTATTCAAACATTGTCAGGTATTACACTTTTGTACCTAGACAACTGTTTTCACAAACATCCAATCAGACTCATTCATAATCATAACACAACAGGACGACCATGTATTTTCGTGATATTGAGAAAAAAACGGAATAAATAAAATGTCCCATATGACATGAGACATGCGACATGGACAGTCATTGAAGTCATTTCCACCTTGCCTCCATAACATCATTAAACATGTCCAATTAATGTAGACCTTGACCTCAGATAAAACCCACGACATCAATTTTCTGGAATGTACACTATTGCAATATCGATGGTACTGTAGGAGGCCACGATTTGGCTACGATAAGATCATATCATGGTCATATAGCAGCTCATGTCTTGTAGTGTAGTAGGGCCTTCAGAAACCCAATGAACTATGCAGCTTTAGATTTGAGTCCGTCAGTCGCACCAAACGCGGTCGAAGTCCTGTCAATACGCCTGGTACACATGTATGTGTATATTCACCTCCACTGTGTGCTCATCATGCGAACGGATGGGTACCTCTGAATAGTTAATGTTGGATGCACACATCTATATCAATGTGAATTGTTCTCTTATGAATGTTCAAGTAATAGTCATTAATATCCCAGCAATCCCTTCCAGAAAACTGGATGTCGAACACGAGTTCAGCCCGCTCTGCAAGAGATTCTCTGTATTATATTAAACGATTTGTTTCCTTTTTTCTTGTGAAACTCTTTTCTAACTTTCTGCAAAACATATTTTGGGTTTTGCCAGTAAACAACTGAAGAACTATTGAGGTTTTTGATGCAGGGACAGGCCAAACAGTTGTATTCTCCTCTTGTTATTTTCAATGTTTCGGTAAAGGGCCTATGACACTTGATTAATGATTAATTTTTACATCCTCTTCGTGAGACTTTATTTCTTTCCGAAGTTTTTGTTTGCAATTTCCGATTTCTTATTCAGGTTTTTGAAATATGCACAAGAGATAAATAGGTTAAAATCTTGTATCAATTAGACGTTTTGGGGGGTATCCTGCATCTAGCAAAACCCATGTATGTCTTTTAGTTTTAAGTTTCATAAATGTCTCCAACTACCGTCATTGAAAAGTAGCTTTACCATGGCCTACTTGGGGTTGTGTGTATCGACTCCATTTAGAAAATAGATAGCTCAGGTAAAGGGATTTCAAATGGGTCCTGACTACCCCCACCCGCACCCGAATCGATGGACCTGAACTACACAAATAGAGCACAATAATACTGCATGAACCCGTCACCATATTTGAATATCTCCTCCCCTTGATACGATAGTGAAGCAATGCTGGTGGTGGTGGGCTCAGGTATTTTTAAATATAGGAAAGCAGGATTGGTTATATTAATTATCTTAAAATTAGAAATCTTATCTGGTTCCTAGGTGAAAGATTATGTCAAAACAATACGCAGACCTTTAAAAAAATAAAGGTGTATGGTTTGTTTGCTTGGTTGGGTTCATCTAAATACCTCAGTGAATACAGGCTTGCACTATACATTGAATAGTATTTTAGCAGCAATGCTGCAAAAATACCTTTCCTTTACTTTTTGTAGGGCCTAGATGCATAGTTTATCAAATAATATTAGACTGTATATAGGCACATTCTGAAAAGGGGTCTTGAGATCAGTATCGGGGGAGAGGGCCGGGGGGGACCGCCGCTAATGCTAATTCACAAGATTTACCATTGCTGAAGATGTATGTGCATGGAACCGGTGGCCATAGGAAATAATTATGGCATTCACCAAGTGTAAATGAAGTACACGGAAAGACAGGAGGGTGGTGCATAACATTTCGTTATATTTTGCAGATGCCTAACAGATCCACAATGGAGATTATTGTTGAAAAAACAATTGGTGTTGGAAAATCCGTTCAAATATAATAAAACATATTACATCAATCCACTCATTATAATGTGTTACCGAGAGACTATAATGAAAGGGTTTAGTTGAAAGTTATGCAACTTCCCCTTGAAAGCTTTTTACCGATTTCTTTCCATAAGGTACTCTACTAAAACAACTTGTACTGAATACTTCCATCCCATCTCATCTCATTAATATCATTTTTCATTTATGTCATTTTCATGACATAGCATCATGTAGATCCTGTAGATAAGTATTCTTCTCCCCGCTCCATTCATCAGAAATTAATGTAAACCTAGTGGGAGCGGGTGGAAGATCGGCTGAGCCGAACCTGAGAACCCAATAAAAGCAATAAAAAAAAAAAATTAAAAAAAAAACAAACAAGTCATCCGTGACGGATAGGTATGCAATGTGATTAATGAAAAATGAGAACTAATTATCAAATCATAATTTTTAACCTCATTTAACTCACCATTTCTAATTAAATTTCTGGTGTAATCCAAGAGTTGAATACTGCACATTGAAATTGATGCACAGGAAAAACAAAGGAATCCTAAAAAAATAAAGATGTCGATTCCTCTGTAGAAATGCTGTAGCTATGACATCATTCTAACATTTTCTGATAGTTTGTTTTACTCAAACGTATAAACCAAATGGAATTAGCTCAAAAAGTATAATGTAATAACTTAAGCCCCGCACCAACTATAGGGCACTTTGGACCTCAGCGATCGTATTTTGCCCTGCTAGCCCATGAGAATGAGATATTGAAATATGCACATTTGATCTAAATCGCTGGGAGAATCATTGGATGAGTAACCCAATGACTTTATCAAATATGTTCATTTCAATGTAGCATAGCCTACTGACGGGGGTGATTAAAAGAAAAGACGATTGCCGAGGTCCGAAGTGTCCTTGTGGGTATGGGGCTTGTGGCATATGTTCTATATTTCTCCTAGTTTTCCTAGCAATATTTGTTCATGAAACTTTCAAGGTATCTCATATATTACTTATTTGGAATTTTTGGCAAAACATCATGGACAAACATAGAAAATGCAAAACTACCATACATATTCATTCTTTGCTGTCAAATCTTACATTAAATTTGATACCCCAACTTCTAGAGGATTCTATGAAAGGTATATCTATCCGAAACATGTAAATTCGCAGAATCATATGTCTACAATAAACATCAACAATTTCACAAAATCGTCGTTTGGTTAGATATCGATGTAATCTTCAACCGTTTTATAACTTAAATAAATAAATGCAGCCTGTATTATCAATCTGGAGTTGCATGTATTCATGAATATCACCAAGAAGGTATTTATTCTTGGAAATGGTTCAAATGGTTGCATGGCTAATATTCTACATATTCTACTAACTGTGAGTTTTACGCTCATTCAACTCTGCCGGATGCAAATAAGTTGGTGCGGTGAGGGGAGGAGGTTGCACCATTCTTGAGTCTTGACACGGTGCCTCCCTCGAAATGGCAGAGCCACTTGTAATCATAAAATGAAAGAAAAAAGTATTGGCAGACTTCCATCAAAGTGTAGATATCTATATTGATCCTAGAGAAATGTGATTCTTTTTACTTCAACCCGCACTATGACCATCAGCAGCACTTGATTCTTAATTATGTTTTAGTAATGTAAAGCATATCATAGCTCGACTATGCCAATTTGAGTGTAAGATATAAGTCCGCCAGTTCCTCGTGTCATTTACTGGATCTTTCCATTCACCCCTGGTGGTGCCCCCTCGCAGACTATAGGATGGAATAAAGTGGAGTGAAATGGAACTTCAGCCAATCAGCTAACTATATCGCAAGTGGTGCCGCCTTGTTTGTGGTTGTGGAGTTAGCTGGCATATTGGCATGTCAGATTCCTACATTCTTTGATTCCGTGCAAGACAGACCAATCTGCACGTAGTTTATGCCGACCTCTTATCTATTTAAATGATAATTCATATATCCAAATAGAAATACATGGAAGGTTAGTGTTGTTTCGCACTATTTATCTATTTATTGACACCTTAATGTGCTCTTCTCCTGCATTGATGGGGATAACAATGCATTAATGCATTAAAAAGTAAGAAAGAAAAGCAATAAAAATTATTTGAAAACAAGGGAAAGTATGAATAAACAGGACACCTTGACCATTATCACATTGTAAATTAGGATTCTAGACTGATTTATAGGCTTCAAAACATTTGTTCTATTCTTAAATTGCTTTTGGTTAAGTCTTTATTTGGAAACAATGTGGTAAAAATTCTTGCCAACGTATACCGTCACCCCCCTAGTCATATCTGAGTGTAATCCACATGTCACATTTCGAAACAGCCAAATGATTATCATTCTAAAAGTTGGAAAATCATCGTTGAGTTTATGTTGTATGAGTTGTTGATACCAGTGACTTATATAACGTATTATGTAGGAAAAAGGATATGCCATTATGGACGCTGCAAATCCATGTGATAATGAGCGCCGGATCATGATATCGATCATACACCCACCAATCATACGCCTGCAGCTTTAGTGTGTGTGTGACGTGGAATAGATCATTTTGTAAAACATCACTCCAAACCACCGGCCACCTTTGTCAAAGCTGAAACACAGTATACATTGGATGTATATTTTCCAAAACGTGATAAAGGCCTAAACTACACAAAAGAGAGCGCAATGCCTGAAAACATTAATCGTACCTTTTGGTTTCAACTTATTTTTATTGTGAGATCAAAAACCCTTTTTATCCGAAGCATGTCGTTTCCTCCGTCTCAAGTGAGATAGCTGTCCCAAACTCTCCAAACGAATTGCCTTGATACAAAAACCAAGGAGAGAATATCACGAAATCTAGAACAGATTGCAAAATTAAACATACATCTGGCGATCTGACAGGATTTTGAATTTCTTTTCGAACGGTCCCAATGTTAATTTGACGGGTTAACTATTGTTTATGAATGATGTGATGTGAATAACCTTGAATATGGAATTCAATGAAGAAATAAGTTATTTTCTTATGTTTGAAATACTACCTGTGTATTTCCTATGTCTTAATACTGGGCAAGGTTTTACCTTTGGACTCAAGACATAACACGGTCAGCAAAGAGAATACCTCTACTACTACTACTACTACTACCTATAGTACCTTATAACTGTACATTCCAAGGAATTATTATGTTGTCTATATATATAATATGCCACTGACATGATCATCAATTGATACACACTACTTAACTGAGGTAGTATGTGCAATCATAGTCTATATTATGCATCGACAATCGTAATTAATGTTGTTTGTATTGTATAACTCGCCCACATGGAAGAACATTCTTTTGTTATGAATGTGGTTAATGAAAAAAAATTCTTAATTTGTACATAACCCGTGAAAGACATAACTCAAGGCTGTCATGCAGTATTGAACATGCGGCGGTCAGCACTGAGCAAGTAGAATGATAGGTAAACACAATTTGATAATTTATGATGATGATAGACTCCACCTCTGACTGTACCTCCATATAGAGGGAACTATGTTTGGACTATGTACACTGTATCTACGCCTAACAACCATTGCACATAGAACTCCAGATCAAGAGACCACATCTCTCCATTCAGCACTACAATCCCGACCATATATCATTTGATAAACTAATTCTATATTGTCATAATAGATATGTGTGCATCCGAATATGATATAATCTATCACAACATAGGAATAATCATTATCAAGAAATACAATTTCTCCAAATCCAGTACATTTCTTGAGAATTTTTCACATTATGTACACTCAACAGGTTTGATGGCACCTCACATTTGGTTGGTCCTCCTATTTTCTTATAATGTCCATTAAATCCTGGTGTATCCATAATGCCAGACTCGTTTTGTGCCCTGGTCATCACCATGCCAAAATATGTATCTTCTATTATAAAGTATGGGACATCTGGAGAAGTATTCAAAATTAGATTAACAGTGTTAGCAGGTGTGATAAAAGATGTACCAACACAATATGGAATATACATTTGGTGTGGGTATTCATTGCGCGTAACATAGCACTTATCGTTCACAGTCCGCATGGGAAGAGAAGGTTTCCAACAATGCCCAATAATTCTTGTCGGCCAAGATGGCCTGGAACTGACAAAGTTCAACATCCCAGGTGTGTTCACAAAATTATCACTAGCTGTCCGCAGAACAAATGGGGCATTTTTACAGTTCTTTGACCACCAGTGGTACCCACTGAGCACCTTTAAAGATAAATTGAAATAAGCATCAACATAGTTATCCTGTAAGATATCTCCATATATTTCACTTTCTCTAAACAGGACATTTTGCTCCTCATGGGACCAGCCTACTCCAAATAGAAATAGTGTCTTTGATACATTGGTATTTCTTCCCCATGTTTCTCGAATGGCAGTCCGCATAGTAACTTCTTTGGGGATAGTTGTTACCAGGATTAACATCTTCAATGATGGTGTATCACTACAGCCTTTCACATCAAGCACATTATGGTAAATATATGGGAAACATCTAGAACAGGAATCCTTCCGTGTTTGTTTTGGATATGTCCGCACTTTCAAATATCGGTGTCCTTTGAGTATTTCAGATGGGAAGTCAGAAAAGTTCTTTCCTGGTTTTTGAGCAATGAAACACATTCCTGGAACTGGAGGTTCAGGGGTTAGGAGGCGATCATACTCCAATTCATTAATCCTTTTTGATACTTGATCATCTGAGTTCAGTGACCTATTCTGCAGACTGTCAGAAAAAATCCAAATGTTCTTGGTAACTTGGCGCTGCATTGTTTTGAAAATATCTATATATTGGTAGCTGCATAGAGTTAATGCCAGCACAATAACTATTAAAATTACTACGCGGCATTTGAACACCTGATCTACCATCCTGCTACATACGTGATTATTGCTCAGCATACATAGATATAATGCACCGCTACATATACTACACAGATATCGATTGTGTCTCTGTGGTCCGGGTCCCAATACAGTAGACCATAGGTTTGAAGGGCTCATGATCACTTAGGCAGACACAGGTGCATTGCCTACGCGAATAGATTGGAATGTTCGATATAAATGCAAGAGGTATATTGGTTCATATAGCCGAAGAGAAACAAAAAGTACTAGTGTTCACAGATAGGCATGCTCTCTACTGGTCTAGAAAAAAATGTTTATTCATTTATCTTATATTGGCCTACTAATCAAGCATGTAAACATTAGTATTACTTGAATTACAAAATAAAATATGAGTTTTTGCATTGAGCTCAAGCTTCAACTCAAATAGCCAAATACATCCTTCAAAGCTTAGTAGTTTTTCTATTTAGGCATATAGCTTAGCTCCACATGTGCAAGGTTCTACTGTATTTCAAATAACGTCGTGTATTGATCGGCTGCCGTGCTAGTGACTACATATTCCAATCGGCCTATAGGCCTACCTGCTCTGACTTTTAACTGAGGGGCAACCACCCATGCATGGATGAATGCATCCATTGTTGCGGTAGCCGCCGTGTTGAGCACACCCCCTCACGTATACCCGCCCATCCAAGTCGGTTTACATGCCCGGGGATGATGGTGCAACTTGCATGTCCTTTTGGCCCGAATGCGTGTACCCAGATTTGAAGGAAATGGGTCCTTTTTCAGCCTGGGTATTCATAGTAGGCACAGAGACGGTGACCGGCAGCGTCTTGTTATATCCTTTCAACATTGTTTACCTGTTGTCAGGGATACCATCCCGGGGGGGGGCACTTGGGCTTGAAAAGGTACCCACTGCCAAACGGACCTGCCAAGCGGGGGCGGTGAACGTCAAAATTGAGGGGCGGTCGACCACTTTTAAGGCAAAAAAGGGGGGCAGTGACCAGTATCCATAGAGCAATATAGGGCAATAATTTAGTAATTAGCCTTATTGCTACTTTATTTCACCAAAAAAAGACTAATGTAATTTTATCAGCTGATTTCTTTAGCAATTTTGGTGATTTCTGTATATTTTCTGGTATTGACACACTCTGATTTTGGAGGGGGTGATTTGTGGTCCCCCAAAACAGGGGGCGGTCAACCAAAATTCAGGGGCGGTAAGTCATGAAAAGTGGGGGCGGTAGTTTGGCAGTGGGGAGTAACCTTCAAAGAGTCAGTGCCCCCCCCGGGGATACCATTCGGGCGCGCCTCTACTCCTGGTGTAGGGTTCATGTTTCACACAAAGGTTTACGGCTGTAAATCCATGTAAACATATTGTAAACGCCATATGTACAGTCCAGGATGCTTCATGTAGATGTTTACATCATTAGATCAAAGTTACCAAATTAAGGAACTTGTCTCACCCGTTTAGGTATCCCCCTTATTCAACGTCCATGGGTGCTATACCAGCTGGTTGCCATAGCAGATGCTGTGCAGATGGTAGCAAGCAGAATGGTGCTGAATCGGGCTCTGGGAGGGTGTTTTTCGGCCCATAACGTGATGCACGTTTATCCTCGCTAGTGGCGGCCGTGGCGACCTTCTTTCTCAATGTTAAGTTTAATGGGTTTAACTATACATGTGCGTATTAAGCAAACTTTTCAGTGGACAAGGGCAATGATTTGTAAAGAAATTGTAATAGCTGAAAAAATTATGAGAACATCAAATCCGAAAGGGATCAAGTCCTTGGGGTCAAAATACCGTAGGCCTATAACCCATTATGGGAGTATGAAAGAAATATTGAGTTGTAATTAAATTGACACAACTTAGAACTTGCCGAAAGACTGATTAGTATGCATCCCTTTCCACTTATTGAGGCAACAACTAAAATGATCCCCCCCCCCCACCCAACAAGCCACTACCGCTGTCAGAAGCTTAAACTCTCCACAATTTTTTGCCTGGTGAAGTGAACAGTTGTGAGCCCCATACACGGGGCCAGATGTCCGACCCCACTAGTCAATGGGTTTTTAATTAGACAAGAGGTCGGGGTCTGATGCCGTCGCCGATAGACCCGAGCTGTCTGAGGGCGGACTGACTGGGTATACTAATGGAGTTACGTGAAGATTTGATTCGTGACAAGCATGCAAAAGTATTTATTACTACGAAGGTTTAATGTATTGAAACTATTGTTACGAGATACTATCGGACACAATATATTTAAATTTTGTTGAATAATTAGATATTATAGTTCTTACTTACTTGTACAAGGTGGTTACGGTTAGTGGCATGGAAGTCGACTCAGCACGGGAAGAATTTGAACTCATACATTAGACAGGCTCGGGCTTGTCTGAAACCACTTGCTCTAAAACGTGTCAAGGATAGTAAGTCTTACTCCACCATTATCCCTGAAAAATCAAAGTATCATTATACCACCCATAGCAGTGGGCATGTTAGGTAATACTTTTGCGCCCACCTCAAAGTTTCCCTTCCCCTTCTGGCGTGTATATAAGTGTAAGTCAGGGGGTGTTAACTATATTGTGTCACAATAGTCCCGTCCGCTCATAGTTCTCTTCACACGCCCAACCTTCTCGGCGTCCTAACGTACCTACCCTCCATTCAGGCACCAATATAATTGCCAGCAGTGGCGTACCCAGTCCCCCCCACTCACGATTGGATTAAGGAATTTGGCTCCACAATCTGAAAATTTCGTTTGGAATTTCTTATTATATTACTTCTCGTGTTCTATCAAAAATGAGCCTATAAAAATCCGCCATACAAAGTTTAAATGCGCGACATGACCGTTCATTCTTATTCATTTACCTTTAAAAAGGGCAACTTCAGGGCTACACTGGCCTTCCCACATTTGTGCATATAATCTATAAACGCCGGTTGATATTGGTTTCCAAGCTCAACAAAAATAATACTCAGTTTCCTGACCTAATAAGAATAGATGAGGCTGAAGCGCAGAAGGAGTAGCCTATAGTGTGCACACAACTAGGGTAAAACAGGGTTGTATCGCTCACATTGGTAGGCCTATATCATTAGCGCATTTAGTTTTAATAGCCCTTACATATAGAAACAAAAGTTATATAAAATCAAAATAATTCATAATAATTAATCAAATGCGTAAAAACAGCGATAAAGCGTGATTTAACTTTATAACCTCTATGATTAATCAATAATGAAGCAATTGTCTCCCATGATGTTGGGTACAACCCTTATCATGAAATGAAAGTAATATTTTTGAGAAATCTTATCACATATATCATATCAATAATGGTTTTCCATCCCATGAACGTGATGTCCAATAGGCCTATTTCTAAAAAAAAATAGGGTTAGTTCAACCAAACTTGTAGCTAAAAATTTTAAGGGCGTATTTCCAAAAAGCAAATATGGTTTAAGCCTGTTTTAAACCAGATTTCTTAAACTCGCTTGTGAGACTCGTGTAAGCATTATAAGGCAAAAATAATTTGGTCCTAACGTTAACCTTTCCCAACCTAGCTACTGAACTCAGTAACAGAATAAAACACGCTAACTAATACAATTCACAAGTTATAGCCTCATAAACCTATTCTAAATTTGTATATTTCGCCCTATTTATTGTTTACCATTTCAACTAGAACTCTCCACCTTAACTTTGTTTTAAGGTCCTTCATGGGCAGATCCGGGGGGGGGGGGGGGGGGCAGACGGGCTTTGCCCCCAGCCCCCCCCCCCCCCTCTATAAATTCCTGGGTCCACCCCTGCAACCCCCCTGACCGCCCCGTGGGCCATCTGGTCATTTTAACACCATTATTACAAATAAAACTTCCGAAAAAAATGAAAATTTAGAGTGGTAGGAGCTAATCGAGTGCATCAAGTTCGATTAGATCCTACCACCCAGGTCTGGCGAACTCATCTGTGCCATATTCAGTTCATTGCATTTCATCGTTGGTTGCACAACCAGACCCACTAACCTACAGAGTTTGCGACATATATATACCGTGGGTGTAATCGGGGCAACCAGAAAGGTGTTTACCAAAAAGAGACACTTTGTAGCTTCGGTCCTTGTGTTTCAGTGGGTTTTCCGATTTGGAAAACAAGCAATACCACAAGTTATTAATTTTGATCGCCCTCAATTGTCACTGATGTGTCTCTATCAACTTCAATTTACATTGCCCGTCATCGTTTTCCCCAACGTAGTTTCGACGTATTTGGTCCTGCGACCGGAAGGACCTCTAGACGGCTTTTCGCTGGTTTCCGACGTCATCGTATTATTGAACCCGGTGGATTTTTGGCTACCAGCTATCTCTCCCGGCCCCGGGTTCGAATCCCCTTCATGCCTTACGTTTTTCGTTCATCCATCAGACTTGTATTATCAAATTAATGATAAGGATAGGACTACTCTGAACCCTAATCGTCATGTCAAGAGAGGAGGTTGATTGTTAACCTGGGCTCGCGCTAGCCGCTCGCCACCCTCGCATTTGCGAGTCCAAACCCAGTGTGGCGAGGACAAACAGCCCTCTGATTCGCCACAGTGCGAATCTCTTATCCTCGACCATCAAACCCCCCAAAAGCCACGAAAACTCATCTTTGTATGATACATTAAAAAAAATTCAGTTTCTCACTGTGATTTCTTTCTGCTCATTAGATTTAGACATTATTTTAGACAATATTTCATTCTCATTACTTTTAGTAGGAAACGGTTTCCGTTAAAATTTTCATCTTGTATCATTTCCCTTCTACGTATGCATGGACATACTATAACTGTTATGATAACTGTTGTGCTCAAAATTATAGATATAACAAAATTAATGAACGTAGGTATTAGAAAGTTCTATTAGTCAATAAACATATAGGAAGAAGCATAATATCTGTCATTCATTTGGAATTTCTTAGACAGAAACTAGGGATTATTTCCCATCCTTTTCTACATCAGATATTTTAATAAATATTGTGACCCCTCATCACGTAGTGAGGCATAAGTCGCAGATCATGAACATTGAGCTTTAATTTGACTATCAGAGAGGATGCCTTAAGCTTTAGAATAGTGAAAGAAATAAATACGTTTCTATTTGTTTTATAATCCAAGCTATCATTATTTGAAATATCACAAATAAAGCTATTTAGAGAAATTTAGATGCTGTCAGAAAAGAAACACGTTCTCTTCATGTTAGTGTAAATATCAGTCAGGCCCGTACCCAGGGGGGCTGGTGTGGATGGCGGGCCACCCCCCGACAAAGGAAATACTTCCAAAAGTTCCACCTCTCCTTCCAAAACTAAATCCCTGGTGAAGGACAACTGACGTCCGAAACTGTTGGAAATAATTCACAATAAAGCCATCTGAACTACACTCTGATATTGTTGTGGTTTTGAATATCTACCTACATTCCTACGTAATGTAAAAGCCCTAAAAACAGTAGGAAAATATTGAAAAGTTCCACTTTTTACTGCTCGCCATCCCCTTTTGTCAAGTTCAAATTATTGAAAATATAGGCAACAGTTCCACTTGTGGAACCTCGCCACCCCCCCACAACAGAACCTGGGTACGGGCCTGTATCTAGAGGCCTTATGTGTGAGCATGAGGAAACCTGACAACGCATGACAAATGTTTCATTCTTTGATATTTGTAAGTATTTTGTAATTTTCAAGTGCTTATTTTTCTGATTTTTGTAGAAACACATTTTTCCTATTTTTGACATTTTCCCCTATATTTTACCATTTTCCAGAATTATTAGTCTGGGTGACTTATGCCGTATGCCTCAGCATAAAGCATTACTATTACCACCCCCACCCCCCACAAAGGAAATTTCTTAAAAAGTTCCACCTTTCCTGCAATAAATTATTGAAAAGACCAAACAAAACTGAAAGAAAAGAATAAAAAGTTCCACTTGGGGAACCTCGCCACCCCTTTTTTAGTCTTAAATTATTGATCTTATAAGCAAAAGTTCAACTTAGGAATTCTTTGATGAAGAACACCTTTTGCTAGTCAACCTACCATATAACAAGGAAGGATTGGGGTCGGGTGGCAGCATGAGTCAAAGTATATACAAGAATTACAAGAATACTTTTCAGACAAGAATATTGATTTGATTCTGAGTTTTTTTAAATATTAATTTTGTTGTAAATATTGGTTAGAAATTGGGGGTCACCAATTGACTAAATACTACATGTGGCTTTAAAAACCATATAAAAATGGGTGGCTAATCAAATGTGAATGTGGCGAATCCATCCATGTACTTTTTAAGTAACATGACAGAAAGCATTTTCGCGATTCTGCAGCTATCCCTCGCTCCCCTGTTCCCTTGTGCATAACATTTCCTAATAAACCAGGTCCATTCCTAACGGCGGCAAAGTTTGGAAGCGTCCATCATGGCCGGCCTTAATCCATTAACACCCATAAGTACCCGGAAGCACCCCATCTAATCTGTACCCCCCTCTGACATCTGACAAGGGCAGGGGCACAATCTTGGTAATCACATAACTCACACCAAACCCACTCAAGAGCGACACAGGTATCATGCTGGGTGTCATCTGACGGACTCCCCGCCATTAATCAGGGGTTAGTTATCGAGTTAACACGGGCCAGAGTTGGCCCATGCAGGGAACCTGCTGGGTCGGGCACTTCCATACCCAACCTACGTTCGCCTGCAAAGCACATGTAGCTAAATCTTTGACAGGCCTATTTCACCCTACCATCCATCGCCCCTCCCACCCGGAAAACCATTTACCCTTACCATCCATAGATGGAGTATTAAAAGTGTTTGAAATTAACTTCTTTTCAAGTCATCCGTGAGAGATGAGATTCATTAAAAATTCATTAAACATTTTCTGTATGGATAAAAGGTACCTCCCGGCCTATATAACTACCCTAAATAATTCACCTTAAACTGGGTCTAAGCTGGTTAGATATAAAGCCGACCTTAAGGTTTGAGACTAATTTCAGCCAGTCCAGACTTAAATCGGCCTGAACTCCATATAAACCACCTGCAAATAAAACCTATAAATATCAGGCAGTAATGGCATTTACAGGCTTTCTCACTTCTCATCCACAAGTTAAGGAACCCCATGCCAACAATTCATTTTGAAGTCTGCCTTCCAATTCAATTAGAACAAGCCGACACCCTAACCAACGAAAGCTTACTAGCAAGCATACGCCTAAGCTTATACTCTTCGCACGGCTTTTCTTTTGGCATTAACGTAAGGTTTCTGCACGGAGGTCAAAACCTTTAGATCCCAGGTGCACGTGGCGACTGTCTGTCTACTCCTTCCCGTGACTGGGAAAAAGTAATAAAAGACTAGAGCGGTCTCTAGCCTGCATCAGACATGGCTCCAACAGTATTCATACTCCTCCTTCGTGGACTCTTTATCCTGGGCACTGTCTCAGCTAAGCCATGCCTATGCACCAGTACGGTAAACCGTTTTCGTACCAACTATGGTGTAGTATTCGAGAGTAAACCGTCCATCCACATAGGTAATGAGTACTTCACTACCGAAGTCGATATCATTTTACCACTTCCTCCTTCTCCCAAACAGGCAGCCGCACTAAATTGTAGACACGGCGCTACCCTGGCAGCCGGTTCAATGGAACAGTGTCGAAAAATCCAACTTATGTTGAATAACATAGCATCTATTGGGAAGACTATAGCAGCGAAGGTCACCAACGGACTCCGGGAAGTGCAATCAATTTTGGAATCGACGGCCCAGCCAACACCTCCATCAGCCAAATCCAGGAAGCAGCGGGCTCTGATTCCAGAAATCGGCAAGTTCTCCGAGACTTTATTTGGAACGGCCACACTCGATGACTTGAAGCAACAGACTCGTGCTGACCAGGTAAATGCCGATGAAATTGGCTTCCTCGATGGCAAAATAAATGCAGTCCTAAAGGTAGTTGACTCCACTTTGGAAATCCAACTCCAGGCCATCATAGAGAACACTCATTCCATATACAATTTGTCCCGAGGACTCCAGGCTTACATTAGTAACCGGGAATTGATGGTCAGGTTGATGCAAGATTTGCAAGAATTGCGTCTACTGGATTTTAAACTGGACTATTCCCTTGATGTCTTGCTACAGGCTATTCGCGACCTAACGGAGAACAGGCTGAGTAACTCTTTGATATCGGAGACTGATATGAGGAAGATTCGGTACCTTTTCCTTTCCAAGTCCAATCGTTCAAATATTTATATTCCAAACACTCGCGACATGTATAGAAGTGTAACTGTTTTAGTCCCCCCGGTTTTACAGCGAAATGTTCTGAAAACTATTTTGAAGATTCCCGTTATTTCCTTAGACAAAATATTCAAGGTTCTAAAAGTGAACACCTTCCCTCTAGCCTTCCATGGGCATTATACTCGCCTCTCCAACACACCGGCTTATTTATTGGTGTCCGCAACCCAATACACGGTATCCTCCAACCCAGATCTGGATAATTGCCATTCTCCGTTTTGTCATTATGACCTACCAATTCGCAGGCTTTCTCCCTCGTCGTGCCTCATTTCTATCTATCTACGTGATCATGAGTCTGTCAAACTTTATTGTGATTTCAAAATAATCATTCAGTCTAATTTCAGAAGGTCGAACATCCAAGTCATTGCAACAGGGACCTATTTGTTCTCTCACATAGACGAGGTCGTTGTGCGCTGCCCCAACCGAACAACAACCCATCCTGGATGTGAATCGTGCGTTCGTGCCTTTGAATGTGGTTGTTCTGTGTCCGCCAAAGAATGGGAAATTCCAGTCTCAAGTGTTAACTGTTTGCCTTCTACAGCAGGCCCCTTAAGAACAGTTTTCCCCGTCAACCTTGCTAGTCTTCAACACCTCAACCTGTCACTTAGCCGACTTGTGAACCCGGATTTTTCGTACGATAAACCATTCCCAATTTTACCTCTTAGCCCGCAAATGCGAGTCCGCCAAGAGGATATTTTTAAGCGAGCAAAAGACAATTTCCTTTCCCTCCGTACATACATGAAAGAGATTCGACTGAATGAGGTCGAATACAAGAAACTTCGTGGTGACTTGCATCTTCCCCACGTACCATTCCTCCCCCCCAGTGTGCACGGTACTGTTTACCTGTTGAACATTGGACTTACTTTTATAATGGTACCAGCACTTTTTGTTTTCATCTCAATTCTGTATTTCAGACAACGTAGGATTCAAAGCGCATGCAGACGCTTGACTTTAAATTGAGTTGGTTATATATACATTAGCTATTAACTCTTCCTTTTATTGCAGCTCAAAAGTTATCAGTTCTCATTCATGTTCGATTTTTGTTGTTTAGAATATATACTCGCCCTCATAATTTCGTCACACATGTACAGCTGCAATTCATTCACATTATCCTCATGAATTCCCATTTATAATTAGTCACAGCCACATAAGACTACACACGTTCATGATATCAAAATGTTTTATTGTTATTTATAAGGTTTTATGATGTCCACGTGTCAACGTTTCGCCTATTTTCCCATAATTGTATTTACTGACCATACACTAATGTACATATGTAACTCGAAAGCTTCGTGAACATATGCATTTCACAATTAAAATTTTCCCATATCTACTTCAAACATATCGTACACTTTTATATAACTGTTCATCACACCCAAGAGTCTACGTCAGGCATGCAGCCCAGTTTTTCGGCTGGGAGTAGTTCTTGGGCCATGTTGTTCCTGTTGTTTATCAGGCAAACGCTCGCTCTACAAAGTCTGTGCCTGAAAAATTTGTTCAGGCGCACGCGCTCCGTACGAGGAATCTTGACTTCTTGCGGGAGTTCCAACGTCAAGGGTTCGTCACTGCCATTCAGATGGACCGTGAGTGGGCCCGACCAGGCGACGGTCAGGGCCTTGGACAGGATGCTCGGTCTTTGGATGATCATTCGTGGGCAGGCAGCACTTCCTACGGCTTCCATTTCGGCGGGAATGGGAGCCAGTGGAAATAGGAGCGTTTCCCATCGGCAGTAGATTCTCAGACAGCACTGCACTGTAGCCCTCCGACGTTGACCCTGCGCCAACGAGCGACAGCCTGCTGCCAATTTCCAGAAGATACCGATAAATTTCCACCCCAGGTATATCACTAACAAGAGAAGCAGCCACTGATGGTCGGATTGGTCCGCGGGTTGGAGGTGACTAGGTCTCACCACTGGCCTTTCCTCCCGAACAAGACGCAGACGCAGACTTGCGTTTAACAGTCGCTCGATGTCCATGGCCATCAAGTGGCTGTTCTGAACCAGTGTATAGTACAGGCACATACTTATACCCCCCACCCCACACAACATCACAACCCCCCAGGTACTGTAAGGGCTTCGTCTAGTCTTTAGCGAAAAGTTAACCCTCGGTCGACAACTTAAACGCTAGGTAAGGTACAACTAAAACGACTTCTTCTAGCCGGGGGCTTCACAAGTTTTTACACTGGGTAGTGCGAAGCACGTCTAATAGGCCGCTATTTTCTTCAGAGAGCCGATCGACAGGGGGTTCATCTGAAATGACTTCTGTCGCGTTTGACACCGGGACACGCGTCTGTGATGACCGCGTCCACCTGTTGGCCATCTGAGGCGGCGCATGTCAACTAGCTTCTGTGTCAGGTCCCTCACAGGAGTACCGCGGCACGCGGCCCGCGGGGTAGTCTTAACACTTATTGACACGTAACAGGCCTCACAAGGGGCGGCGGTGAGGGTGTCGCTGATACCCCATGTACTCCCCGTCACGGCTAGCACGTAACTTATGGTAAAAGTCTCTCTTACCCCGTCCACACCCCGTCACGTCTACCACGTAACTTATATTCAAAGTCTTGCCTCATCGATAAAAGATCGCTTTCACCAGATCATGTATCCACAGGGGGGCCTGCCCGGCATGTATAAATACGGCGTGGCATATGGCTATATAGATCACTTGAAAACTTGCTGCCACCATGAACGGGTCAACTGATTATAGTGACGCTGTTCTGTCAAACCCGTCTACGAGCTCATGCAGGATCTTGACCAGCAGCCCCAAACCGGGTGGCGAGAAAATAACCGATCATGATTCATCAGCAGGCGTAGGTACTCTGCTGTTGGATATGTCTGAGGATGCGCGTCAGTATGGGTCTCAGAATGGGTTTCCGGATCTCTCTGCGGATCAGTCTCTTCACGACTCCCTGTACGCGGAAGAGGGATCCACCCTCAACGACGTGGACCTTAGCCTTGGTGGTTCCCAAGGCGGTACTGCATCCGCATCGTCGTCCACGTCCTCCACGCCCTCCACGCCCTCCACGCCCTCCACGCCCTCCGGATCCACGCCCTGGGGGATGACGCCCTCCACGTCGCAATCCCATCCATGGTTCCCCAGCTCCACGTCCAGAACGTCGTCCACGCCCGGACCCTTGACATCGCAAGGGTCGTTCTCGTCGACGACGTCCCAAAGGTCGTTCACGCCCGGGCCCTTGACATCGCAAGGGTCGTTCTCGTCGACGACGTCCCAAAGGTCGTTCACGCCCGAATACTCGTCCTCGTCCGGCCCCTCCACGTCTACAGCTGAACCGTCCATGGCCCATTTGCTGGCCAGGATGGAGGAGCTGGAGAAGAAGTGCCGAAGGGCGGAGGCTGAAGCGGCTGCGGCAAAGGCCCAGGTGGAGGTGCTCGTGAACCAAGCGAAGCCAGCTGCAGCTGACAAACCACCCAAACCACGCAATGAAATATGTGTAAGTTCTAAAGTTTGTTTTTACAGCTTATAATTAACTAATAATCTCACCTTGAAAACGTTACCGTTTAATATAGTTCTCGGTTTGTTTAGAAATGATCTCATTCCTAGTATAGCCCTGATGTTCTTCTCTTTTGCCGCGCCGCCAGGGAACATCCCGGAAAACAACGAAAATCCGTAATGATTTCGTACACTGACATATAGTTAGAAGTCCACTATTAATTATTGGCTTATTATATTGTTTGTAGGAACTCGTTCGTTCGGCCTACAAGGCCAAGAGAGGTGAGCCTGCTTGGGGATTCAACCTGAACCCTGGGTAAGTTGATTACGTCATAACAACATGAATAGTACAGAAAATAATATTGTTTTTAAGTAAGAATGGGTAATGTGTTCCTGAACAACAGAAGCTGCAGCTGAATATAAGTTTTGCTGTTTTTTTTTTTCATGTTAATAGAGTCATAGAGCACTTGACGTGATGCCGATGAATTGAACAATATAAATATATTCCAACATTCAGGGCGGGGATCAAACACCCCGATAACGTTGCGATCATCAAGGCCGTTGTTGACAACGTGTGCCTGGGGCCAGATACCCCCAGAGAAGAGGTGTTAGGTAAGTCCCATAGGTAGCAAGTTTCTTTGTTAACTAACCTGCAGCTGTACATTTCATGCATCTAATGTCCATGATTCCAAAGTATTGGTCCTTCAATTAACACAAATTTTAACATGCTTGAAATGCTGGAAATCTGTTTTTAGTGTCTAAATAGGCTCCACTTACATTGTAAATTGTTACTTTTATAATTTAAGTTATCCTCCCAGTCATCTGAAAAAAACGTAAGTTCTATTATCTGGACAAAGAAATATAATACCGGTGTAATGATGGTTTTAATTCGTGAATAATATGTTGACCCTCACTTTGCATTTTTAACATGTATTCCCTTGATTTATTGCCTTTATATTGCCTTTGTCTACTTAATGGCTCCAGTTTTAAGCATACTTCATGTCCTTCCTCTTTTTCTAGCTGCTGCCAACACCTACTTCAAGACCCTCCAAAGCAGGGCCAACAGAATCCGGAAGAACCGAATGAAGGCTGACAATGAAAAGGCTATCATCCGTCACCACGTGAACGAGGTAAATAAATTTTTGTTACAGACTTCCTCTATAGACCACAAAAGTCTGACGTCACGGACCCCTCCCGCAACACGTGTTGGGCCTAAACCTTTTACGACCGGCCCCGGTAACCCTACACCCCCGGTCACCGGCCCGGCCCGCCCTGGAGGGGGCACCGATAACACCCGGCTGGACCGCGGTCACCCGTACACACAGACAATAACATTGCCTATAACTTTGATATTTATTAACTCTTTTTCTTTTCAAGTATATCATAATGCACATTGATAGTTCCCCTATGAAAATACATGTTTTCATAAGTTTGCGAGCATTATTAGTGGAAATAGCAAATCTGACAGCTGGGTCCTACTAAAGTTCATAGAGGGGACCCCCGGCCCAGCCCGGCCCATGTTTAGGCACGGGAGCAGCGTGCAGTGACCGTTAGGGGCCCGCCTGACATCATGGCTTTTGCGGACTATTGTTCTCAACATTGTTTGACGTAGTTCGATTCAGGCAGGCCGAAATTTTACACTTTTCAAGTGCAAAGCCGAGGAGAAAGAGTAATGTCTATGGTCTATGCCGGGGTCTATGGTATAGGGGGTGTGACTTCCCGGGGACCCACTCGGTTCAAAAAGGGGTATACGTACGAACTGCGGTCGGAACTATACCGGGGGCTGTAGCTGTGAATCGGCAATTTGGCTTAAAACAGGGGGCCCGGCTGTGAAATGATCTTATGGTTGTAACACTGAAACTTGGGAAACAATTATAATTTTTTTACATTATGAATTTTTATAGAGCACTGTAACCTTACTTGGTTCCTTGGACAATAATCTTGACATACAATTAGAATGGATATGACACAATTAATAAAAAGTGCCTGTATGTTATAGAGACCAAGGATAAAGCAACGCTTTTGAAATTAACTGCAGTGACCAGCTTTTAAATTAAGGCAACTGAAATATTGAAAAACTTGTTTGTGTTTATTGGATGTTCTTGACCAAGTATGTCGTAACTGTATTAAAATAAAAAAGTGTCTTTTTAACTTTGCAGAAGCTCAGAAGACGGATAGTGGGGTTGGAAAATATCGTCACAACGTGGGACGAAGCTCGAAAGAATTCCGTGAGGCGCCTCCTCACCCCCGACTACACGAGCGACGAGGAGCGCGGACTTTATTTTCCGGTCGACAGAGACGGGAAGACGACCGAGCGATATCACCGCCGCGTCAAACCGCTCGTGTGGGAGAGCGATGAGCTGAGTGCCTACAAAGCCCACCTGGACGAAATTGAGTATAAAGAACTTATAAGCCGCCGTCAACGGGGCGTTAGATTGGAAAAGAAGCGGAAAAATGTCCCCGACGATAATCCAAAACGCCAACAGCCTCCTCCCAACACCCCAGACTGGGCGGTGAAGCCCGCGTATCGGTCGGGTATCGCCGATGCACAGCCAATTTAACTTATTTCTAAAGGGTCTGTTTAAAGCTCTATTTTATGTGATGTTTATGTTTATCATCTTTACGTTTTCTTTACACTACGTTTAATTGTATGGTCTGTGTCACGCTGTATGTTAGGTCTTTGTACTTTCTTCAATTGTATAGTCGTTTTATAAACTTTTATCAAAGAACTTTGCGGTTCTTGTTTTGATTGTGGCATGCTCGATAAGCAGGGAAGTATTTCTATAGATATATTGGTTGCCTAAGACTCGCCTTATATTAGTCTAAAACCGTACGCGTTATCCAGGTCCTTCTCATAAGTGAATCTTAAATTTATGAATACTTTTTATTTACGATACGAAACGCATTTAACTATAATGACCTGTCATTTTGTTGAAAACCCGAATGTGCTATTTCTTGAAGATAGACCACGAACTTGAAATCGATTACAATACAACACTTTTTTGATGAGTGTTATGGTACAAGGTCTCTACCATTAGAAGAGCAATGGAATGACACCTAGGCCTGTTATCAATAATAACATAAATCAATCATAAAAAGTGTATTTTAAACAAACATAAGCTCGATATACGATTTTTAAAATGATGCGACATGAATCATCTCTTCGTACTTATTTCGCAGTCATGAAAAAATAATGTTGCATGAAGCCGGTTTTAATTAAGAACTGTTACTTCTTTTCTAGTGGATCCTTTTTAGTTAGATTCCATGCAGTAAGGTGCAAAAGTAATTTTTCAGAAATTTTATTATGATCAAATACATCGCTGCCAGTAGGACCTATCAAAATTTACAAGTGACCATGTAGTCTCCTGATGAACCCGAAATACTTTCTAGGATTTGTAAGGCACGGTGACCTATATTCTTTCTGTGAGAGAATAAAAAAACCTCATGCATATAGTGTAACCCTTTAAAGTGGGAGTTCTCCGGGAGTTATGTATAGGTAACTTGGAGCTTCTGTGACATTGCAAAATTAATAATTTAAAAAACAAACAAGTCAATTTAGGTGTCGAGATTTATTAAGGGACGATAGCTTAATTAGCTATAGCCATAATTTCGGTTGGAGCCCGATCGCCAGATTGTGGCGTTAACCACATTTAATTCCACTACTAGTTTTGGTTGCAGACCTAGTTTAGCCTCAGGCCCCTAAATTAGGGGCCTGTCTCACAGATTACATAAGGGGTCGACCCTAGCCCGAGCCAGAGTAAAAGCGCTCTTGTCAGCGTCATACTGCTCTTTCCAAAACCGAAATTTTATTTAGCTACAAATTCAATTTATAACCATAACACTTGTATCAATTGACGCACGTTCGGCAGCATATTGGTAGTAAACACACAAAAATACAACATTTTTCACACAAGACTTAATCAAGGTCAACACGGCTTAAGTCGACTGAAGTATTAGTACTAATTGCAAGCTCACCGGGCCGGTATTTCCCCAAAAGAACAGGCTCTCCTATGCCTATACCCATGGTAACCAACTGGTAGCGTATAATGTACTTAGTCATCAATCTTGTCAACATGATGTCCTTCAGTTTATTAACCTTTAAATGTGTGGGCAGTCGTGTCGATGTGCCGGTATAGCAGTCGGTCATTTGGATGACACAGTTAAATGTGTATCGTGCGCCTAGGCATATATTTTCGGCTTTAGTCAGTGTGATAGGATCGTCTGTTTGAAAGATATAATCTCCAAAATGTCCAGGGAACGTGCCTATTTTAAGCCATACACTGTGATTGCCCGAGACAAGCAAGTATACACGAAAACGAGCATCTGCGAAGATGCGATTAATTCCGGAGCAAACAAAGAATATGCTTATAATTATGGCTACGGCGAGGATAAGAAGAAGAGTGTACGAAGAGAGAAGTACTACAGTTGGGAATTCTTTAATGTTTCCGTCTCCTGGGTTGGCTTCAGATCCAGTGTCAGTTACGGTATGGTCCTGGTCCAACAAGGCTTGCAGGGTGTCATGAAAGGTGAGGCCGGTCATCGCATCGTGTTTTGGTGGAGGGTGACCGGTAAATGGAGCAGTGAGGTTGACCAACCGGGTACGGGTTACTCCAGGCTTATTGTGAACGACCCTAGGCCAGTGTCCGCCACTGGCAGCTCGAACAAATTCCACGCATGATACAAGAACCAAGTACGCGGCAGCTATATATTGAAAAAAAAAGAAAGAAGAGAACATGAAGGTTGTCATCTCAACTTTAAACAAACACCTTCGTTCCAAATTACCATGGCCAGGCTATTCAAACAGACAGAATAAACTATAACTGCCATATGGCCACACCCTAGAATTCAGAAAACTGGCCATATTATTTAATTAGGAAGGGCGACCCCCAGAATGAATACATATGTTTTACCTATTTTGAATAATTTGGAAAGTCGGCCATCGACTCGTATCACTTGTAGAACAAAAGTAATTAAGAAGATTCTCACCAAGGGTGGCACTCAGGATTTTGACACTCATGATATTCACGTAGCCGTACACCAAACGCACTATATAACGAAATAAGCTGGCCCTAAGTAGTAGCAGAAAGCTTAAGGTTTGACCTTCGAGCTAAACTTCGAGCTCAGTTTTCAAGGCAGATGAAATCCTATGACCAGTCGACCTGACGGCAGCCGATGCGTTTCGGAAGCTGAGGAAACTTCACCGCCCTTTAATGGATAGACCCTAGGTTTTAATGGCAGGTGTCATGCCCTCACCAGTCCAGACGGCGGACGATGCGTTTCGAAAGCTGAAGAAACTTCACGCGCCCGACAAATCACGACAACGCGCTACCGTGACGGCCAGGCTGGAGGCGACAGTAATCTCCTGGTAATACTGTGGCAGGCTGTTCTCGGCTTTAATTTCACACGGGTGTCTGAGGTTAGGAGCTCGAGTGCAACTACCCCTGGGTCGGGGCTGTGGCATGTCGCGGCAATTCGCGGCTTTCAGCTGGTGGGACCATAGGCGTCGGTCTGTACCATATATAAATACTTGTGTCGCGGTCGCAAATGGGGAAGGTTCATCGCCCTGAAGTGCTGCTGTCTAACTCAAGTTCGCCATGGCCTCGCGATCGTGGTGTTTCAAGGGTCTGACCAGTGACCAGGCAGAAACCAGAAGAAATATGGACACTAGCCGAAACCGATGGTGCGACACATGTAAACGTGCAGTTTCAAAAAGTACATATAACAGGAAGCATCTTATGGAGCATGGTGAGTACCAGATAAATAGTATAACTAGGATAAAGTCACTTTCACCTGAAATCGATATCCTTCAAAACCTTCCTAGCTAGCTTGCGCGCATAGATATTATTTTCAAATACCTACTATACTCTTAATGATCAGTTAGTGTTTGGAAAATTATCGCCAGCCTAAATCTTTTCTTGACAATTAAACAATTGTTCAAATAATGAATGACTTGAACAATGGACGTTATATATATGTATCCCTCCATGCATCTTTCTATCATAGCTTTTGAGTCAGAGAAACAACATTGGGTGGGAAAGTCTGTACTCTGAAACCCGACTGTACATTTAATTTATTCTTATACATGTGTCTTGCAGAACCACTCCCATTTGGTTTACCTCAACGCGCTGGCAATCAGGCAGAAGTGGGTCTTGAGGCCGAAGCTGCAGATATTCAGGCTCAGGCAGGTAACCAGGCTGAAGCAGGTTTTCAGGCTGAGGCAGTTAACCAGGCTGAAGCAGGTTTTCAGGCTGAGGCAGGTAACCAGGCGGAAGCAGGTTTTCAGGCTGAGGCAGGTAACCAGGCTGAAGCAGGTTTTCAGGCTGAGGCAGGTAACCAGGCTGAAGCAGGTTTTCAGGCTGAGGCAGGTAACAAGGCTGAAGCGGGTGTTGAGGCTGAGGCAGGTAACCAGGCTGAAGCGGGTATTGAGGCTGAAGGTGGTATGCAGGTTGAAGCGGGAATTCGGGCTGAAGGTGGTATCCAGGTTGGAGCTGGTATTCGGGAAGAAGCTGCAGCTGCTAATCAGCGGCAGGCTGAAGTCGGGAATCAGGGAGAAGCAGACAGTCAGCCTGTGGGTCGCAATTAGCCTGTTGAAGAGGCGGTACCCATGGAAGCCGATGAGGAGTCAGGTGATGATATGGAAGACTATTACGGTACCATGGAAGATTCCCAAGAAACGGAAGAAAATGATAAGCTTGATCCAGAGGCAGTCAAGATTCGCAACAGGGCCATCCTTCACTTAAAAGTGGTTTTCGGTGACGGGACGGGTCGTCCTAGCCCATTGGCAAGGCTTGTTAGTGGTACCCCTAATAAGAATATCCAAAGCCTATTTTCATGGGTTCTGTTCTTTCTTTTGCAGTGGCAGATCCACACCTTCACCAGTGATACGCAAATGGCTAAAGTTATGTGCTTCATTTGTGAATTATTGACGGTAGCAGGTAATGACCGGGTTTCACAAGCAGCGGAGGCAGTATTCCCCAAAACGTTGCGGATGATGTACAAATGGTTGGGTACAGACCTAACGATGACTAATTACTCTATCAGTGTATGCTGCCCGGCCTGTTATACGTTGTCGCATTCTGTGTTGTCCACCACTGAGCGTGTGCGAGGTCGAGGCTTTTACACGGATCGTAATGGTAATCAGCAACCCATTAGGTGTACAACCATCGGTGATGATTTAAAACGCTGCAACAGGAAATTGTTTTATGAGACCAAGATTGTGGGGGAAATTACCTTCCTTCCAGTCAGGACATTCTGTTACCAGTCGCTCGAGAAGAGTTTGCAGGTTATGATGAAACGTCCAGGTTTTGAGCTGAAATGTAGAGAGTGGAAGGGCAGGAGGATACCCAAAGGAGTGTTTGCTGACATTTACGACGGTTCGGTATGGAAAGAATTTAACGCGAACAACGACGGCTTTCTTGATAATGAAAACAACTTGGCTCTTCAGATGAATATCGATTGGTTTCAACCATTCTCTCGGAAAGCTTCGATGTCAGTAGGGGGCATTTACCTAACAATACTTAACCTACCCAGAAATGAGTGGTACAGACTTGAGAACGTCATACTATACGGTATCATTCCAAACTTAAGTAAAGAACCTGCCGACCTTACCAGTTTTCTGAGGCCCCTAGTCAACGAACTCAAGGAATTCTGGCATCAGGGAAAAAGGCTTATAACCAACGATTGCCCAAATGGCAAGACCGTTAAGTTGGCGCTTTTGAACGTTGCTGCCGACCTGCCTGCAGGGAGGAAGACCTGCGGTTTCCTGCTACCTAACGCTATCATGGGTTGTTCAAAATGTCTGAAGGAATTCAAGAATTCAAACCGTGGAGGATTCAACATGGCGAATTGGACTCCTCGTACTCTGGACCAACACAAGGAGAGAGTGAGTGAGATTACAGCTGCATCCACCCCGAGAGAGAAAAGTAAACTTGAGAAACAGTATGGAGCTCGTTCCTGTGTCCTCCTAGAATTGCCCTACTTCAATCCCATCAGGTAAGTTCAATCTCCAGGCCGAACAAATTTAAAGGCCAATCTTACACAGAATTATACCAAAATATTAACAATTTTAATTTGACATTTGAATAAACATTAATACAAATGTTTCCATTAGCAGTAACTGTATTATATGACATTCATTTCTTCAGGTTCCTCTCGATCGATGTGATGCATAATGTACTGTTGGGTAATTGTTGAAGCTTGACCTAACGTTAATTAATGTTTAGCACTGATAATGTGTTTGAAATGGAACTTGCATTTGCCTTTAATTTGGACTATTAGTTCATTGGGGTTTCAATACCGATTTCACATATGTGCTTTTATTATTGGGATTCAGGGACTGCCAAGCGAATGTGGAAGAGGTGGACCGACAAAGAGTTGTCAAAGAAGAAGAAGAATTCAACAGATGACGTTGTACTAAGCGCTAATCAGGTGTTGACTATTGATGCTCGTCTGAATCAGTTTAAAGAGGGACTACCGGATGACTGCGTGGTAACTAACATCAAATCGAACGCTGGGATGTGGACGGCAAAGGAGTGGAAGAATTGGGTTACAGTCTCGTCTGGATACTGCCTCCAGGGCCTTTTGCCGGAGAATATGCTTCATAGCTGGCAGCGTTTCGTAGAAGCCACTCGACTTCTGTGCAAGCCTTGTATTACACACCACGAGATAGAACAGGCACACAGGAAACTATTGCACTTTTGCAAGAGCACAGAGCTCCAGTTCGGTTCTGATTTCATTACCCCAAACATGCATCTACATCTCCATTTAAAGGAGTGTCTCCGGGAGTATGGTCCAGCTCCCAGTACTTGGCTGTTCAGTTTTGAGCGGTATAATGGTTACTTGGGGGATGTGCCGACTAACAATCGCCAGATAGAGAAACAATTGTTTGAGAGGTTTCACAGGATGAGTCGTGTCAGTCAGGCGCGCGCCGAAATGCCGTCCAAACACGAGGGGAAATTTGGCAAACACTGCCAGCTGGGAGAAGGAGAGAAGAAAGCAAGAACGGTCCTGGAAACACTCGATGTACCCAATGAGCGAGATTTCGCGCAGTGCGAGAGCCTATGGAGTCTCCCCGACGGCTTCGAGACATTTAGAGGAGAAAATGTGTGGATCGACTCGGACGATCTTGAGCTGCTCAAAAAAACATACAAAAAGATGTACCCCACAGAACAGGAGATCCTAGAGAAGTCATTTCTGCCTTCAGTTTACGTGAAGTCTAAAGTCGTAAAATATGGCCCCATGACTTATTCCAGCACAAATTCCAGCAGTGGTAAAAAGTTGTCTAGACTAATGGCAAATTGGTACGAAGACGGACAGACTGACCCCCGGGAGCGACCGTGCATCGCCACCCACTACATGAAACATTACATACAATGTAATGCAACCGGGCAGAAGAGGTAACATGTGTTTGCAGCTGTGAAGTGGTACCGACCCAGCACCGTCGAATCCAGATACATAAGTCCTTATACAATGTGGCACAAGGAAAAGTTCGAGCAACCTTCATGGGCATCTTTCCTGCCTGTTATGCGGATAAGTGGACATTTTGGATATGTGGTTGAACAAGAAAATATGATCGTATGTCCCCTTCGGCGCCACGACTTCTTGTAGATCTAGAGGACCTATAGATATATCGAACTCGTGCACGTAGTGTCCGAAATTAAGCTGAAAACGTATGCATCATTAATGAGATTGTGCACCACAAATATTGGATATGCACCCCCCGATATATGGGAATAAAAAAAAGTGCAAAACTTAAAAATAACGCACCTGGCAGTGAGTGTGCAGAATCACGAGTGTGAGTGTGCAGATCTAGACTCACGAGTGTGAGTGTGATCCCCGGGTGAAGGCCTATAGGCCCGGCCTATAGGGTGCAGCAGCTTAATTTCGGACAATGTCCGGTGTTTTATATGCATTGTTAGGATTATGTGATTTAGACGCTTTTGCCAACAAAAGCAACATTTTTTTATTAGGAATAATTATATTACGCCCTAAACCTTATAATGTGACTACTTTCAAATTTAAAATAAAAGGTAGGAAATTACTTCGCAAGGTTACGGTGCCAGGATGTGCGACTTTGAGGTACGTTTTCTGAAGTTATTTCACAGGCTGGGGGTGTGGGGCTGTGTGCATTTACGGGTGGTTTCTTGAGTCAGGTGTCAGGACGTGCACCTCCAGCTGCCAGGGCTGCGCTGTGCGAGCGACACCTTATGTAACACCTGACACCGGTCGCTCAGGCTGCTCGGCTGACCTAGATGGCCCCTCATTACCCTGCCCCCCCGGGGGGGTGGGGGGGGGGGCACCAGCTTTATAAGGAGGTGCCCACCACGTGCACACACACAGTCCCGCGCCAGCCTCACGACCATAAAAGCCGTACGTATGCAGAAGTTTGCTGATATTAAACACAAGCACCACATTGTGAACAATGGCGACCGCGCAGAAAACCCGGTAGGTGAATCAGATAACTTGCCTATAATTTGATAAGATAACATGCCTATATAGAGAAGTAGTGTTTTTTCAGGCTTTGCGGGAGAATGACTTGGGGGTTACACTTCCATATATAGAGTGTTTGTTAACAAATGTATAATTGTGTGGATAATAGCTGTTACGTTTGGTAGATATTTTCCTTTTTTTTTTCGTTTTCTCCCCATACACGTAGATAACCAATTCCAGACACTTAAAGGTTGTTTTTTTTGGCTCATTCAAGCAACCATGTGCGGTCGGAGGAGGAAGAGGAATCCCAGGCATGGACACCGCGTGAGGAGAAAAATATTGAAGAGGAGGAAACGATCTGGACGGAACCCCAATGGACCGAGTGCGCACCCCTGTTCACCCCTAAGTAGGTTTAAATTGTTCAACACTGTTGATGGACAGGGATGGAAGAGAAGCATGGAAAGAAAATTATTAACTTACTATCTGGTAGGATGACTATCGTCATGCCAAATAATGCATACTGTCTCAAACCCGACGACGGACTCGCGGTCGGACATAGTTGTGGTCGCTCGAATTCATGTAACATGCTGAAACAACAGGCTCTTTTTTGGACAATTTAAAAATTGCAAATTTGTCAGACTGGCACAATAACATGAAATAGAGATTGGATGAGAAAAATTGAGATGCCGATGATTTGGTAGTTTCGACCACCTATGTTGAAATGATGGACGGTGTGATGATTTTTGAAATTTTTTCCAGGACGCACGACCAACAACAGCTCCCGGACGGCCCATCAGAGTGGACGTGCGTCTACTGTTCGGAGGATCCGACCCAGGTTGGTACATTTGTATTTACACGATGAAGCTAAGTGGGAAATAAAACATGTAAGCGTATGAAGGGAAATATGTATAAACAAAACAAAATGATGAGTGGGGCGATTTCACGAGTACAATTGTTCTGAAATTTGCCAATATTACGAGGGACACGCTGGTATGTAGTAAGTGCAAAATTGACTTTTGCACATTTAACTATAACCACACAATTTTTTTCAGGAGCAGGAGGAGTACTTAACGGACCAAAGGTGGAAGGCGATGGAAACGTTTGCCGAAGACCAACACGCCACACAACCGCAGGCCATATTCTTGGATGGCAACTACAGGTACGCCGGGGTTTTTTTTCATAATAAATAATATTATATAGCGACAATGATTTTCGATGATGCTACTAGGCAAAAAATAACGAGGGCATAGAATCTTAATGTTGACGTTGGAGTGAACGCCGAATTTCGTACGGTTACTAAAAATTGTGATTGATGATGGTCCGATTAGTTCGTGCACACAATTTAAAAAAATGTGTATTTAAACATGCCTCCGTAATATTTCAGAATGTACTTGGTCTGCAACTACTGCGGCCGGTGCTACCACGCCGACTGTGAGGGAGGCGAGCCTGCCAGCATCATGTGCTCCGAGGTGTTGTGCGAGTGGTGCGCCGAGGATAAAGATTAATAGAATCGATTCAGCAATAAAATAGTACACTAGATTTTAACTACACTTTGTGTCAAATGTCCTTTTATTTTTGTTTTTATATAGTAACACTAGTTAACCTCGGGAGCATGATAGCTATAGGTTAGAATTTACCTTAAATCACAGCTTCACGCTAAACTATGTTTTTTGTGTGTACCTGGCAGTCTACGGCCGATCGTACAGAGTATATTGAACAGATAATGTGAGTCATAATATATGTTTCATCTAAATTTACAAATATACTAGATCGGAGTGAAACACAGTCTTTTAATGCCTACTAACTTCTAAGTACAGTGAGAGTAGAACACTGGTAAAGCGCGGCCATCAAATACAACCCACATTCCCCGTATAGGTCTATAGGCATAGAAACTTTGCTAAATCTGAGGGGTTCCAGAGACCCCCTAATTTGGATAATTCCCTTTATTGGTAGTTTAATTGCGTAAAATTTGAGAAATCGGAGGGGGGTCAACCGAACATGGGGACCCCCCCCCCCCCCACTCCCGCCCGGATGGGGGGGGGGGGGGGGAACTGGATACGCCACTGCTGGCAATTATATTGGTGCCTGAATGGAGTGTGGGTACGTTAAGACGCCGAGAAGGTTGGGCGTGTGAAGAGAACTATGAGCGGATGGGACTATTGTGACACAATATAGTTAACACCCCCTGACTTACACTTATATACACGCCAGAAGGGCAAGGGAAACTTTGAGGTGGGCGCAAAAGTATTACCTAACACGCCCACTGCTATGGGTGGTATAATGATACTTTGCTGTGTCAGGGATAATGGTGGAGTAAGACTTACACTCCTTGACACGTTTTAGAGCAAGTGGTTTCAGACAAGCCCGAGCCTGTCTAATGTATGAGTTCAAATTCTTCCCGTGCAGGTCAGCTGTGTGCCAACTATAGATACTCGAGCGCCGTGACGCTGTTGAAACTTAGTTGAAATCGTTCTGGAGAGGTGTAAATGGGGACATATATGTGGGGCAAATGGGGACATAGGCTATAACTCTTTTTTTTAATTTTTATTATTTCAATTTTTATACAGCTGGTTACAATCGAGGGCATACATGAACCCGGTCTCCCTTGTAGTCCAGGTTTTACATCATTCATATATTGATTTGTATTACATATGGTAATGGAATGAGATGATGATGGTGTGAAAAATGAAAAGGTAGCTTGGCTGGGTAGCTGGTTAACAGCCCATCATTGTCATTGTTATGCAGTGTACTAAGTTGAAACTTGTGTCAGTTGTCGATCTATTTTTTTGAAAACCATTTTGTTTATTTGTTGATAATTTATTGTTCTCTAGAAATTGTATTGTCTGTGAGTTAACTATTTTTTCTGATATTTTACTAGGCATTGGTAGCAGGGTAATAGGGCGTAAATCACAAACATCTCTGGGATTCGCCACCTTAGGCAAGGGAACTACAAGGCCTTTTTTCCAGTCCAAAGGAATAATACCAGTTGAAATAGACAAATTGACTAAATAGAAAAATTGATCTATTAAAATTATAAGAACATCTTTGAGCACTCTTGCTGATATATCCTGTATTCCAGATGACTTATAAATTGATAACTTATATGTAAAACTTAACCCTTTCACTGCCAGAGGCCTCATATGGGGCCCTATAGTAAAATCCCATAGGAACACTATTGAAAGAATGCAAATTATGCTTTCAGAATCTGAAAGAATTTTTCAGATATTCCAATTAGAACCAGAGATACAGGTATTTGGACATCGGACTATCAAGTCACCTAAAAATTTTAGAATTGCAATTCGAGAAACCATAAACAATGTATTTACATTTCCAGGGGATTTGTCGACAAAATTGGTTTTTGGCAAAAAATTAAAACTAAGGACTAAATAAGAAATATGAGACACCCTTCCCTACATTGGATAGTATTTAACATGTATAGAGAAAAATAGCTGTTTAGCTCCTTAAATTAATGACTTATCGTTGTTCAAAAAATAAAAGTGGAAAAATAGCTTTTCAAATTACAGATTTTTAAATTCTCAACTGATTTTCTAATAACTAATATCACCGAATAGAGAAAAATCAGACCTTTCAAATGGTGTTCATGGAATATTCATAGCTAAAGTAGGCATGGAGTTACATGTTAAAACGTGAATCATGCTCCAACCACCGCTGTCAATCCTTAAGATACTATAAAATTAATGAGCTATCAGAGCTATATTTTACTCAACCGTACATTGTGAAATAAATTGAACAAACGAAGAAATGGCCTGATGCTGGTGGCTGAAGGTGACCGCCCTAAGCAAGGAAATTTTTATTTCACCACAACCAAACGAAAACATGTGAATTATTGATGCATAACCAGGAATTGCATGTGGCTCAGGCAGACTCTGAGAAGCAAGTGACCAGTGTTACCAGTGTTACCAGGTTACCAGGTTACCCCAGTCAACAGTGTCAGTGTCAGTGATCCTCCCTAGGCGGCAGCAGGTGGGATGCCCTGTGGAGAATAAAGCAATTATTAAATCACGGTCACTTATATGACTTTTTGATAAGTGTATGAATAATTACATATATATATATATATATATATATGGATGGATGATGTATTGTACAATGATTTGAAAGGTTTTTTCGTTAGTCAACATAAACGCATGAAGTTTCTTCTAAAAAAAAACAAGATGAAATTTGTATTTACCTGTCATGAATATTTTAGATCCTTGGGTAGTTTGTACCCTGGTACCAATATAAGTACGACAGAGACTGAAAACTTTATTGATATAGAAAAACTGGAACTTGCAGAAGTTTGTCCTAAAGATGTAATTGAAAGAATTATATTGGACATGAAAACTCACAAATCATCAGCGCTTGATGATATTCGTACTAGAGTATTGAAAGATGCTTTTCTGATACTAGTGTACCTCACACATCTATTAAATTATAGTTAAATAATTAAATGCAACTGATGATTTTACCATATGTAGTGAGGTCTGTTAACAACATTTTCATTACAGAGCAGATAAAAGCACCAAATTTTGCATAAGGCACCTCTGAGGCATAACTATTAAATCTAGAAGGGGAGCCACCTTGAAATACCAAAATGACATTTTGACATTTTTTTTAATGTTTCAAATTAATGCATTTGAAACTTAAGGTATTTGACCAAAATTATTGCCCATCTTGGGTTAGGTCTCTTGTGTATATTCCAAAGGTAAATCATTGAATCCTCTGACCTCTAATCTCACAATTTTGACACTAACAATGTGTTTCTAGGCATTTCAGAAGCTGAGACATCAGGTTATTTAACTGAAAATCTGCCATTTTGGATTTTTGGCCCCCATCAGTGTTGTGTAGATATTTCAAGGTGGCTCCCCTTTCAAATTCAATTAAGGGGTCCTAGGGGATCATCATACCAAATGAAATTAAGAAATCTTGTAGCGAAAGAGTAAAGTCAATATCCCTTTTTTAAAAATTATTTCGGAATCCAGCGGTCATTATCAAAGGCCTCATGCTAATAAATTCAGCCATTTTGAAATTTATGGTATTGTATTGGATGAATACTATATTTATTGAGCCCTCTAGGCTATTAAAGGTACTTGGGCGTGTTCAACCTGATTTTTATTGAAAAGTCAAATTTCTTAGATAATTTTTTTAATCAAAGATTATATCTATAGGAGTAAATTGAAATTGAAATTTTGATCTTTTACCGTTTGTGAAAGAAGTTACAGCCTAATTAGGAAAATTGCCTTTACTATTGGTTTCTATGGGAAAAATGGGTTTTTGTAAAATCACACAAAAACTACCAGTGCAATTCCCACCAAACTCAGTGTACAACAAGAATAGGCAATTATACAAATTTTAGAAAAAAATAAAGAACATTTACTGTTTGTGAGATAAGTTATAGTGAATAAACCTAAAAATGGGGGTATTTGAGCACTATTTGCTTGGATAGTACTAGGAAACATTACTTGATTAAAAGAAACAATTTGTGAATTGTATTTTTTCAAGTCTCAACATACTTAAGATAGCATTGAAGTTGGCTTAAAATCAGATTCTTTTTGTAGTTCTTAAAACATCTCCCAGGTGGCGCCCTGAACGCACACCATTACCTTTAACAACTGATATTGGAACCATTTCCGCTGGCTTTATGCCTTAGTAGCTTAAAATCATAATATTTCTTAAAATTGGTCGGCCATCTTGGATTTTGGACTTCCACATTGACTTGAAGCATAAATGATTGAATTCCCTAACCCAGGATTCCTCAATTTTGATACCTACCATATCCCTTTAGACTTTTTAAAAGCTGAGATAGAAGAATTTTTATAGTAAAAGGCGGCCATATTGGTTTTTGGGCTCCCACATCCATCCTATTAATATTTTAAGGTGGCTCCCCTTCCCAATTAGATAGTTATGCCTCAGAGGTGCTTCATACCAAATTTGATGCTTTCATCTGCCACGTAATGATTTCTAAAAAAAAAGTGACCTAAATAGACCCCGCTATAAACCTGAATCCTGATACATACAGAAATATTTGCTTCCTCTTCAGAAAAGCACATTCATGTGTTCATCATTAAAATTTAGGGATTCTGGTTACCTTTCATGTTAAGAGAGAAAATATTGACTCCATTTGGGTTATGCTTTTATATGTCAATGCTCAAGTGAGCTTGTCAAGTGTATACCAGTCCAATGTTTTCTCCAACAGCTGCACCAACGATCAATTAACTATATGATAGGTGCTTATCCTCAAAAAACGGTTATGGACAGGTCAATTTTAATCAATTGTCAGCGTCTGGCTATCATTATGTCACATGATGATTAAAGTTTGAAAAGAAATAGCTATAGTGCGCTGAAGAAGTAACACTACATTTGTGAACGTGCAAATAAAGTCACATATCCTCAGACATTATTTCATCTTAATGTTAGAGGTTGTTGGTCGGTGGGTAAACGGTCCGTTGGCTATGTCTGCCTGCTTATATACGGTAATGGTGTTCACATAATATGACTAGCATGAATCTTCGCCCTCATTCCAGATATTTGACAGCAAGAAGTAAATTTTAGATATGAACAAGTTATATACTTTGGATTGGTCATCAACTTAAACATTACATTTTATTACTTAAATGCTGTCGATTACAGTAATATATGTAAAGTCATACATACCAACAAATTGCAAGGTGGTCATGACTGATTTGGCAGTTTTTGAGGTCTGGTAACCTCCACCTTAGACAGTTTTCTTAGTTTTTGCTATTATATTTAATTCTTTGATGATTTCTTTTCATGAGTTTCAGACAAAATTTAAATGTGATCAGGTAACCCCACTCAAGTATATCAAAGACATTTGGTCCATGCCTTTTGGTTAATTACTTTTCAATAAAGTACTATAGTTCTGTTGTGTACATAAATAAACTATTATAATAGGTTGTTGCTTGGTATGCCTCAGTTCATTGGATCAAACAATTCATGCAATATGTATTGCTACACACTCCCTTTACAGTTCAGTTAACAAGTCTCTAAGACCTGATCATGCATATAATATCTGTATTAACCATGAGTATTGTCAGTGTCCACTTGAGTTTCACAAACGTTTGTTCACCAGAGCTCTGCTCCATCATTCATCATTCACCAGGGACAGCTGTTTGCAGGTGAACCTGCAGATCTATTCAAGGGAACTTTGGTAACTTGGCGACAAGTCTGTTTTATAATCTAGACTTAAATGTGGGCAGTTGTTTTTGTGAAAACTGGTAAGTTGTGGCTGCGAGAAAATATCTATGGAGTTAAAACTTAGAATATGTGTTGCTTTGAACTATTTGCCCCTTTTTGTTCTAGGTACAACCGCTCAACCTATGCAGCCTGCCCCAACTACTCCTAGCCGCCCCCTCCCTGTTCTAGGCGACAACTGACTGCCCGAATATCTCCTTGCCGCCTATATTCTAGATTCACCTGAGCGCTGGTATGGAGTATTGTGACCGTCTAGTGACAGCTTATATTTGCACTATATTCTTTAAAGGGAGCCAAAAGCAATGTAGGGTAAAAAATTTGCAAATTCAGTAAAGTATTGAAATATGTTCTATGGCCATACCCTAGGCCTGTGGTAAAATATAGAGTGTGAATACAGAATCAAACTTTATCTAAATACACAAAAACTCATCCCCAGTCAATTTTTGTGACCCGCCAAAACTGGTTTGTTTTATAAACATTGCTGCCTTCAGGCATAAATGACATGAGTATTATGGGATTCAAGTAAAGTTCGAGCTAGTTATCATGATTTATACTGCACCAATGGCTAAAGTTAGACTCTTAGAATGCATTTTCATAGTTCTTTGAGTTGGCAAAATTTTGTCATATTTTGACATAACATTGGTTTTGCCTCCCTTTAACGGTGACATTGATTCTAAACATCCTGCCATGGCTCGGCGGTTGGGTGCTGAAATCATGAGGATCGTATGCTAATCAGTATGATAGAACTGCGCATATAAATGTGAGCTTATAGGTCTACTCAAGTCTTGAAAATCAAGGGGATCATTTTGATTAAGAAAATCAAATAGGAAACAGAATTCATAAACATTGCAGTTACTTAGGGGGAGTTTCACACTGGTCGTAATTTTAAGATCGTACCTTTAGTTAAGATATTTAGAATTTTTTATGGTTGGGTATATATATTTAATTTAGAGTTAAGATTATTGATAGTTAACCCTTTAGACCCCACAGTTCACATTCATAAATTGCTGGATTTCCCCAAGATTTCCATGGATTTCCTTCCGGAATTCCTTAAATTCTTTTTGATTGAGAATGTTCAAGGGCTAACCAGTCCTTGTAAATGAAATTTATAGACATGGGATTTTTGGCATTGAATAGGAAATTAAATCAGCTTTTAAACGATATATTTGCCATTTTTGTATGTTTAATATTCATAATAGTGCCCCCCTTGGAAACATATGGAAAAATCATGGAAAAATTACCATTTTTCCGGGCGGCTACGGCCGGATTGGGGAGTACACCCTCGGGCGGTTATGGCCGGATTGGGGTCTAAAGGGTTAAAAACATCCCATCTTAAATTTGTGAGAAATGCATTTAAGATACACCTAGTGTGAAACGCACCCTTAATCTCCACATATGAGAACAATTGTCTCTTTACTGTTGGTAATTGTGAATTTTTAGTTCGCTCGTAGAGTCGCGGTACATTGTTCAAATTCATTGAGACAAGTCACGTCAGAGTTTCACATAGCTTCTGGATCTATTCCAAATCACCAACACAGAAAATAATCACGCGCAGTGACTCCTCCAATCAATATCTCAATATACGTTTATTGCTGTGCACCTGTGCCTCTTTTGTTGCAGCCCTCACTGTACGCTCGTGAGCTGACTCATAGGTTTATTAAGAATACTTATATAATATATGGCCACGTGTCTTTGACCCTGTACATTTGAACTAAAAAGTATACCCGAAGCAGAATGACATGTTAAGATTAGGTATGATGCATGATTGTGGATGTGGAGTCCTACACTTCCTTTCAAATTCCAATAAATGAGAGTATAACCAAGAATAGGATATATTTTATCTTCCAATGCATAAATATTTACATTATTCAATTTGAATTAGACCAATGTGTTCGATTAAATTTTAAATTGAAAGCTGCATCATCCGCAACAAGGACATGCAGTGTACAAAACTTGCATATAGTCTAATCATATGTAAAATAATAAAAAGAAAAACTGTTGATGTTACCAAATCGTACTTCCGTGTTAAACTTTTGGATACCCCTTACCATGCTGGGCTGCCATCTGGTAGTAAGTGGACCAACATTTTTTATTGTAACCACTTAAAAACTTTAGCTATATAAAGGATGTCTTCATGATAATTATATAAAGGTAGGCTTATGCAAAGTTCTATGTTAATTACCCTACATATTTAGTTACGCTACTTGAAGAACAAGCCTGTACATAAAGTAGTAAATAAATTAATATCATAAAAATACCTATCGGTTGCTCAAGTATCATTTATATAGAGGGTATAGAGGGTATGGTTGGGTGGTAGTCATCCTCGCAAACCAGTGCCCCAGCCACTGCTGCTATCAGGATGCCCTGGTCTTAAAGCACCCAAAACAGGGGGACTACATGAATATCCAAATGACCCTTTCCTCCAGTAAGAAGGATGCTTTCCCTTTCCTCCACAGAGCTGGCTTGTATGTGCCGAATAACATAGATTATTCTAATATAATGGATGCGCAGGACCTCGCCTTGTTGGTCACCCAGTAGGTCACTAGTGGATGTTTCTCACTTGCAGAGGTCACATTGTTGTACAATTTTTATTGTTTTTCTGTAATAAAGCTGTGTGTTATCGTGTATTTGCCCAAACCCACCTCTTGTTGCTTATTTCGTAGCTGTAGCTTTATATGTTATATAAATGGATGGTAATTTTCAACCAGCCAATGAGTCCTATAATGTGTAATCCTTCTGTCAAACTTAACTCAAACAGGGGGTTCCCTGTTATCAGCAGGCCCTTCTCAGGCTACCCCATCTCCCCGAATCACCAACTATTGGGCCAAGGCACTGGTACAGCGGCAGCGACGACAGAGGCATTGACTTGAGAAGATGGGTAGTAGTATGAGCAAAGCAGGTAACATGCATGACTGATGAGCGTCACCAACATTAAAATGTTGCTAGACTTTGGTGCTGCCACCTCTTGTCATAAGCAAGTCTTGACCAATATAACATTCACATTATAATTAGTTTTCATTTCATAGTATGACCCCAACTTTGTTGTGATGAAGTTATATATTATAATACTCGTGGAACTACTTACATCAAAATCAACATCAAAATTCCAAATACAAATTTCGAAGTAATCAATCTATTTAAACAGCCCTTACTTTGTTGGAACACCTTTTGGATAAAGCAGAATTTGAAAATAAAATCAAACAATGGTTGTATTCGTATATATATACAAAAGGGATCCTGAGTGTATTCCTCAGAGGTTACTTAACTTATATAGTAACGTTGGGTATATTGACTGCCACTACTATAATTTTTATGCAGACATGGCACTTAACTTAGTGCATTTGTCAAATCGGTAAATGCATTGAATGTCATATCATATGCAACTTTTGTGATTGGATAAGGTGCACTTAACTCAGTGGTATTATTATCTTGTATATTATTTGATGGAACATATAATGTCATGGACACTTATAGATTATGTGAAATCAATTTATTGACATGATGTATTTTCATCTCCCTACTTACATGGAAGATCATCTTTGGTGAATGTAGTTTAATAGATAAAAAAAAAAAAAAAGCTATCGTTTCAACAAGGTCACTACGATTTTATCTTTCAGATACGCGCGGACGTGGACAGCATGTTAATACCGACGCATTTCATTTAGATAGCTCTGCAGTTTCGACACATTATACAGGGGAAGATCAAGGGATTTTCAAAAGGGGGGAGTTCCGTAATGTGAAATTTCCTACTGAGCTCAGACTAGGCTGAGAATGTTTCATCTAAAAATCAATATCTGGCCAAAAATAGGGGGATGCATGCCCCCTACGATCCCCTCTAAATCAACTGCTGTTACAATTCAATTATACCATCCCGCATTGGTTTTGTGTGTAATTACTAAACGTCTGATATTAATATAATAATCGTCATAAGATCATTATGATAATATCATACTTTTGATACTATAGAAATGTTAATAATAAGATATCGTACTGACATGGATGTCAGTCCACCGTGTAAACTTTTGCTGGCTTGTGGCCATGGGTAAGTAAAGGGCCATACCCACTAGGCGATTTTGGCCAAATTGCCTGACTGATTTGTGCCTATTCTAGGGGCAGATTCAGATAAAATTCAGATGTGGATTCAGATCCACATTTCAATATACCGTACTGACAGGTGATCATAAGAATCGGTCAATTCTCCTAGTTGCCCATCATCACTCATGGCCGATAAAATCGTCAAATCTGGAAGGGGAGCTACTTTGAAATATCAATAGCATGGATCTGGGGGTCGAAAAACCAATATGGTCGACTTTTGTTTTGTCTCAGCTTCTAAAAAGACTAAAGAGACATGGTTGGTGTCAAAATTGAGAGATAATGGGTCACTGATGTATTAGGCCAGGGGAAATGGTTCCCATATCAATTGTTTATAGCCTAGAGGGCTCAATAAATATGATATTCATCCAATACAAAACCATAAATTTCAAAATGGCTGAATTTATTAGCATGATACCTTTGACAATGACCCCTGCATTCCGAAATAATTCAAAAGAAGGAGATATTGACTTTACTCTTTTTCCACAAGATTTCCTTATTTCATTTGGTATGATGATACCCTAGGACCCCTTAATTGATTTTAAAAGGGGAGCCACCCTGAAATATCTACACAAGCCTGATGGGGGCCAAAAATCCAAAATGGCAGATTTTCAGTGAAAAAAACTGATATATCAGCTTCTGAAATGCATAGAAACACATTGTTAGTGTCAAAATTAGGAGATTAAAGGTCAGGGAATTCAATTATTTACCTTCGGAATCTACACAAGAGAACTAACCCAAGATGGCCAATACTTTTGATCCAATACCTTGAGTTTCAAATGCTAAAAACATACAAAATTTGTTACAATTTCATTTTGGTATTTCAAGGTTGCTCACCTTCTAGATTTGATAGTTATGCCTCAGAGATGCCTTATGCAAAATTTTGTACTTTTATCTGTAACGAAAATGTTGTTAGCTGACCCCACTATAAGATTCAGGGCTAAGAGTGGCTCTCTGCTAGGGGTGGAGAGAGTAGGAACTATGTCATGCATGCATATGGATAAAAGGGTGGCTTGAGCGCTGCCTGCTTTAGAGTGTTACATGAAAGCAGTTAAATCATCATTCAGTAAACGGCAACGCAAACTCAGGTCTTTGGGGATTTTGCGGTTAGGGGTCCATATCCCGGGCTCTTCTCGGTCTTGGTTGTTCTGGCCTATTCTTGGTCAATCCCGGCGCCATGGATTGGTGCCATTTCAGGCTTCAGCACCATTAGGCTTTCGTGCCGATTGGCTATTCTTCTACTGAGGGGGCGTTTCACACTGGTCATAATTCTAAGATCGTATTTTCAGTTAAGATATTTTGATTTTTTCAAGGTTGTATTTCTGACTTATGATCGTATATCCCTATTGTTAACCATATATCTAAGACTACTGACTCTTAAAACATCTTATCTTAAACTTTGAGATGTGAGAAACTCATTTACAATTGTCCTAGTCTGAAACTTGCCCTCTATGTTGTCACTTCCGGTAATACATTATTTCAGGATTTCATACCTCAATTTACAGTTTTGTTCTACTTTTGTTCTGATTTCATTCCAGTACATTATTACTATACATTATTCAATTATCTCACTATATAAGTTGATTCTGCTTGATAATTATACCCAATTTCTAGCTTCGTACTTTCATACCTTAAGGATGAAATAGGCAATATTCATCACACAATCGACATGAATTACCACACTGGAATAACTAATAATATGGCAGAATGCCCAAAGGCACCCCATCACATAACAGTAAAATAAAACCCCATAGTTCATCGATCATGATTTTGTTTCCCAGTTTTATCGGATTTCTTTCATACTGGGATGATGTGTACCACATACTTGGCAGAAAACGGACGCATGGTTATCTCAGAATGTGACGGAAGTACTCTGCATCCTTTGATATATTTTTGTTTCAATTGTGTCATGAGGAGTGCAAGGACAACACTATGAAGTGTATGGTATCAGATTACAATGTTTATACCTTGGACCCAATGACTGAGAGGTTACGGATGTATGTTGAGATAAGAAACACATTATCAATCAGTCATAACTGTCGTAATTGCCATCTGCCATTAATGAACAGCTAATATTTGCATTGCAATACTAACAGGGACTATGACACAAGACATCCTATTCTTTTCTGATACCAATGATTCCATCCCTGCCCACGATATCATCAGACCTGAACGCATACCACAACACGCCAATATAATATACGTTGGGATGCACATTCTGCACGTTGGAAACAATGGATTGTTAACTTAACTTTTTGTATTAGCATAAAGGTAAGTGTTATTGCAGAGTCAAGGGGCCGTCCATTAATGGTCCCTGCGCATTAGCTGATTAAGGGGGCTAGTGCATAATATTGTGAACATTGGGGTTAACGTTGGTTTCGGCACCCAGAGTGTAACGTATAGAAACATAGAAACAAAATTTACAAGAACGATCTTAATACTTTGCCTGTACCTTCCACGACAAACCTCCTATACGTCTTTCTATCCAAATCATTCTGGACACACGGCGAATTCCCAGTCTGAAGTTAGGAAAATATATTACGAATTCACTTGGATCCGACTGTCAGTCGTCAAAAAGTAGACAAATGTTTTCCTAAAAATCTATCGGTAATTATGTGACGGTGGAGCAACGGTATCGTAGTGATTTCGTAGCGTTTTCCGATTTTATCGCATGTAAAGAATCTTACGGTACACTCAAAGTGTTTTAATTGTGTATTTACATATTTAAAAAAAACGAAAACGTTGCGGAAAAGGGATATGTCATCCTGATAGAGATAATGTAATGACATAGGTCAAGTTTCACACTAGGGGAATCATAAATGCATTTCTCACATATCACAAAATTTAAGATAAGATGTTTTTAATATTCAATAATCTTATCTCTAATAGTATATAGATAAGGTGTACAAAAGGTTTCATGTAGACAAACTAGGGGACAGGATAAATTTGTCTTTAAAACTGAAAAATATAATGGAGGTAAATACGATAAAAGCCCTTTTTATAAGGGCACTAGGCCTATACTGTGGAATAAGCTAACTCCATACATACAATTGAGTGAAAATTTATGTGCTTTTAAGAACAATATACGATGTCTTTTCAAAGATTTTGATACATTTCTGATATGATTATCTAGAAGGAAACATGGCCCCTGTTTATTAAATGTAGAAGTTTAAATGTGAGTGATTCCTATAGTTATATATTTATACTCATGTGTTGTTCATATACAAATGGAACAAAAGTCTGTATAATTTGACTGTGATTTAATTACCTGTATTTGTGATACACTATGTAATGTATATCTATACTTGATCTGGAAGACCAGGGGGGTTACCCCTGAAGATTATTTCATAATAAAAAAACAAACAAAAAAAAAACAATAGGAACATAAGATCATAGGGTCTGAAACTCAACCATGAAAAAGTCAAGATATATTAATTAAAAATACGATCTTAAAGTTACGACCAGTGTGAAACACCCCCTTTTATTAGCATTTATCTTATACTTTCTCCTAGCCAAACAATACAAATTGTACAATAGTTACTAAGAGACCTCTGAACAGGATTTGTTTTATTAAGGTGATTCAGTTCAGAGACAGGTATCCACTTTCGTAGTGTTTTGATAAAGGCCACTTTGGAAACGACATTCCTTGATAATTCATTTCAATTCAATCATATGTAAAACGGTACGTACGGTACACTTATGATACTGTAATTCCTGGGAATCTAGGATAGGTCTGAACAACTAGATCAAACCTGCAACATGTTTCATAAAACCTGCGTGGCTATGGAGGTTTATTTCGCACATCTCCAAACCCACCGAGGTTTTAATATTCTGTTGCACAATATTATATATTATATCAGCATCCTCTGTATCTCCCCAAATACTTCGTATCTGGCCCTAAACCTTCCCATCTTGCACAAATGCTCATCAATGTGTAAAGACAGCGCACACTGGCATATATAATAGGGTCCCGTTTATACTTTTGCATGTGTTTCAACTCTCCCAAGCAAGACATTTTAAACTGTGAAGGAACCATTAGTCTACTCACCACTATTGCTGATCGAGCAAGAAAAACGGTATACTTGGTGAAAAGGCCTAAAGATAAGAAATATAAAAAGTATATCCTTGCAAGACTGTGAAAAGTCTGCTGGAGAAATCCAGGAAGTTAAAACTTGCCAACACATTAAATGAGGCTCAAGTAAAACAAGATCCAGCTGGGCATTTGGGGGAAAACAGGTCTCTTCTAGCCTGTGGTTCGCAAACAATATCGATCAAAAAAGTTTGTTTTGAAACTTAAGATAAAGCACTAACAGTGACATATAATATCTAATGCTGACAGGCATGCATCTCAACTAAGATAATGGAATCCAAACGATTGACGATGACATAATAGGGGTGCGGATATTGCACAAAGGATCTGCTAGGAGTGATAGATAAAAGCAATATTTTTAAGAATTATTAAATAAATACAATAGGCCTACGGTATAGTGCAGAACAGGGTGCTGTGAACTCCATGAGCTTTGTGGTAAACAAATACATTGTGGTCAAGGCGTAGATGTATAATTATTACTGTCGCATTACCTAGAATAATTCCATAACTATTAATACACATTCCCCTCATTCCCATAAAAATCATTTCTACCTAAGAAATTATTCCTTATCAAAACTGAAAAAAGCATTTGCAGTACATTTTGCAGTACAATTTTAGACTGTTTAGGAATCCGTACACGATGCACTGTCATAGAATTACGGCATTGTCATATTCTTTCTGGCAGCATTTTAGATGGTACATATCAGTCCCGGGATATCAGTGCACAAAATGAACCATTTGCCACGCTCAGATCTCCCCTTTTAATGTCATATTTCGAAACTTTTGAAATCGATCTTGTTTGTTTTTGCCTCAGTGACGGTCTTTGTTTAAATGAAAATGTCCCTACAGACATATAGGGCCTATTTGGTGTATACTTTATGAACGTGTAATTGATAGATGAAGTATACAGGTATAAGTGTATACATGTATATGTGTATGTACATGGGCGCTAGATATCATGAGTAGCTCACATAGAAATGCTTTGTTGCAAAGAGCTGAAATCTACAGCCCAATGGAACATCATATGGGAAGACCGCTGGGAGGCTATGTCTACTATATATCGGAGAATAGCCTATACATTAGTAATACAAAATATGTTTGATATGACTGCCGTGTTTTCTAATCCATCATCGATACCTCTTTGAACAAAACTATAGGTAGAATTGTTTTGATTCCCCTATTTTTGGGGAAGCTTACATTATTTAGGTCATTTTGTTATGAGACTATTTCATTACGGCGGTTGCAGCCCGGTTTCTCAGACGTGGCGGCGGCAGGCACTGCGGCCGTGGGGGAGCAGCCACCTGCTGCTCGCCATAATAGCCGCACCCAGCGAGGTGCTCGGCCGGCCGGGGCGGCAATCATTAGGACGAGCCTGTAGAGGCCTCCCTCACAGAAAACATCCTGGCCTCAGTATAACCAATCACCCGCCAGTCTCAATGCAATTTACCCAGAACCACCGCAAACCAGGCCATGCCGCTAATTTTCAAACGATTAGTTTAAACATTCTTGGCAAAAACACAGAAACAGGCGCTTGTCTGTTTGTGCTATCTGGAGTACCTGGCTACAGGCTGGGGTCCGGAGCGGTGTCCGATCGGGGAAGTCTGTGAGTGGTGGGGGTCGGCGAGTGTCAAACATGGCCGTGCCGGAGATAAGGTGGGGCGGGAGTGACGACGGGCGGCGCGGGGGGTCTGCGGAGAGGCGCGGGCTTTCGGGAAGAAGCCTGGATCTTCTCACTTGGAGCGCCGCCCAGGGCCCGCCCGGACCGGACCAAAGGGCCTTACTAGACTGCAGCAGAGGTGATCGAGATGCAGGGCATCTCAAACACACATCTCTAACAAATACACACATCTTATCCACTCCGCACGCGCACACACGCACACACATGCACGCACACACACGCACATAAACTACTGAGGCATGTGATTACACGATATCGACTTGCACATAAGCTTCTATAACTTCTTCTCACTAAACATAGGTCAGCCATTACACAAACAAAGATTATGGCACTGACAAATGCATGTTCAAGAAGATACCGTATAGCCCTACAAATCGACAATAATAATAAGGTAAGGACTCTTTCACTCTCTATTCTTTGTGTATGCCTTTCTGAAAGGCATGTCGCAGCTATGAAGGTCTAGTATTTCAATTAAAGGGCTGCTTTACAAGATATATACAGTCTGAGACGCCTTAATTTCTGTCATACGAGTCTTTTTAAGAAAATTGGGAAAATGCAGTTTCTGAAAGCTATCATTTGACTGTATTAGACAATTCTATATGTGTGCAACTTATATGGGCCTACTTTTCAAGACATTGGACTCATATTGCTGTTAGATAAGCTTAATCCTTTTATCTGCTGTGTGGTATATTAGTCCATGGCCAGGTAGGCCTACATATTAGATTTCCTGGCATCCAATACTCCGAACGAATTCATATATTCATATGTATAAGGCCGGGTGGGGGGGGGGGGGGCGACTTGACTTACAAATGCCCAGTTGTGTTTTAGGGTTTCAAAAAAAACAACCCTTTCAGAAGGACTTTGTCCATGCCAAAAACATACCCATGAGCAAGGGATCATACATCTAAGACACCCTTGGAGAAGGACTATAATATAGGGGAATATATATATTTTATATATATACTGATATATTTATATATATATACATATATGTAAACCCTATAGATTTGACATGCACTAAATTGCATGTTCATTCAGTTTGATTCAATTCCTTAAAGCATCTTGTTATGTTGTGCAACATTGTATTGAAGTCAATGACCTACAGTTCTGATAGTGCTGTTGATGTTTATAGTGATCAAAGAAGTATGGTGGGATTCTGAATTAATTGGCTCAGCGTTAGAACCCCCTTGTGTAGGGGGGGGGGGTATAGTTCCTAAAAATATACACATATTCAGGGGCCCATGCTAATTTGACACCTTTTGTGAGTGAATGTACTGCCACTCATTTTACTGCCTCCCAGCTGAAAAAGGACCCTTTACCCTTTTCCTTTTCGACACACACATCCGGGCAGACTTAGCATAAAGTCGCCTCCCCGGGTATATAGGAAACCTTATATATTAAACAATCCTAAGTATGTTGTAATAAAAATAAGTTTGCAGATTCTTGTATCCGGCAAGACAAAGGTTCCGGACAGAAGTAAGTGTGTGCGTAACCCATTGCAAGTGTGCATTTCTAGGCCTCCTTTGGGACTTTGCGCAATGACTATTATGTACATCCTGTCAGATAATCATATATAATGTGTCCTGTTACCGGCGGACAAACGTCAAGTTTCCCTGAAAAGAGTCATTGCCGCGGACAAAATAACCAAGAAGCAGAGTCCATGTCAGCCTAGGTCACATATTGTTTGCTATCCTTTTACTATGCAGAATATCCAGATAAATATTTTGACATTTACAACAGGAACGTGCCCTCTATTCCTACAGGCAAATTACAATTGGTATGTTTCATTATGTAAAATAATTTTTGCCTACGCTTGATGTGCATGTACCTTTAAACAGTAATCTATTTATAATTATGATATACAGCGGTGAAAGTTAAAACATGATAATTATTATCCTATTCGAAAAGCCAACTATGTAAATTTATTGTCAAATTTGATAGAATTGCAATTAGATATTATTCTGTCTTATAGAATGATTAACATGTATATCGTCATACACGCATACGTTTGAGAGAAGATGAATATAGCCATCGTAATTTTTGAATAGCAATCATATAGCCAGGACGTAAACACTTGTATTATATGTATTGTGGATGTGGTTACTTATGGTTACACGTTTGTGCTGTTTTTAGACAAAACGACCACCAAAGTAATTTTGTATGTCATACATGTATGTTTGTACTTGGATGTTTACTATGCAGTGACACAGTCCTCTGCTGGTGAGGGATATCAGAGACTCTTGATAAAGTGGACCTCACCTCAATTATATACCTGATATGCTATCTAGTCTGCCCTACTTTGGCTATACATCCTTGATGGTCTAATTCCAAGTTGGGGTTATTCTTGATCGAGTCTCTAGGTATGAAAGCTGTGTTTCAATATCCCGACCCAGTTTAGGAGAGACAGGTAATCAACTATTTCTATATTCGAATCATACTGATGTTATACAACTCCAAAAAGACCAGTGTGTTCACGTTTGTTAGCTTTACACTCTAGATAAATACGTCTCAACGTGAACAGTATTATGGGACTTACCGGGCAGGTTACATGCGTAACATTCCCATAGGGAGGACGGTGGGGTACAACCGTTTCTGGTATCAGATGTGCTCGACAGAGAATATTTTGAATTAGAAGGTAACGTAATCAATATTTTTACACTGACAATGTCGATTCCTTAATCTGCCGCGTTACGTGGATCTCGTTGAGGAAATGTACAGGTACAGGGTAAGGTCTCCACTTCTGATAAGGATCCAAAATGAAGCGGTGATTTATGATTTAAAAAAAAAAAAAAAACCCAGAAAAGTATGATAAAACAGTCCTTATCACATTGTCTAGATATATATTCACAATACTCTACGTCCCTCTATGAGTGGTCGTTCCCCAATTCGCGAATCATGCTACAGACGTTCAGAACAATTAAGACCTTTTATTCCAAACATACAAAGTATGACCAAATGATTGTATCTCAGGTAAAGGATTTCTGGAATGAATTGATAAATCATACAGAGATAGAAGATAAGGTACACAATATATTGACTACCCCCTAACAGATACAGGTATACGTGTATACGTCCTTGCGTAGTGCTATATGTTCCTATTGGAGGATGGATAATATATATATATATATATTATATATATATATATATATATATCACCCAGCACAATTGAATCACTGTTTACAACTAAATGATTGCAATCAGGTTTAAAAACTGATATATCATTACATCGAATACTGCCTAAAAGGTATAATAACTCCCAAGTGACTCTGCAATTTCTCCATCGAAACTGGTTCATGTCTTTTTTTCAATCTATTGTACTCAAGGACAATAAACGTGGCAGGGGAAAACGGGATTGTGTTTTATATATATGCTAAAGTGAGTGAGTGATAGATGTTTGTTGGGACGAATTATGTCTTTCGTGATCATATCTATGAGATGAAGATGACAGGGTGGGCAAACAGCAGGGGATTAAACCTGGAAATAATTTTTGCTCAACCTCATCCCTCAGTGAACCCAGACAGCAAAGGACCACTTGGTCAGTGCTGGTTCCCCCCTATCTTCGCCTTATATGATGAGCAGCATACTCCTTTCTTGCTTCTGATTCTTGTGTAATCATTACTTGGGGAATGTGAAGCGACTAATTAAAAGGAGTATGGATCAGCGCTGCAGGGGATGCTGGGGGCCTATATTCTTCCAGGGAGCAGAAGCCCCACCCCAGTACCCCCACAGGGGGTATATGCTAAAGTTGATAGGTTGATGAGCAGGTCAATGACTAATGAGTGTACCTGCCTGTATAACAGAATAAATTACTTCAATAATATGATGTAACTGTGTTTCTTATTTGTCTTCTTCAGATCCATACTAGGCCAAGAGGGTACGTAACGCCGAGGCAATGATGGCCAGCGCAACTGCCGCGGTTGCGGCCTCGGCCTCGTCCTCCGTTGCTACTTCAGCCGCTGCCTCTGCCGCTGCCTCCGCTGCTACTTCAGCTGCTGCCGCTGCTGCTGCCTCCGTTGCTGCCTCTGTTGCTCCTTCGATTGCTGCTTCAACTGCAATATCCACAGCAGGAGCTGCGGTTACCCTGGGCCTCAACACAACGATGGCGGCCCGACCGCAGGAGTGGACAGCGGCCGACATGGTGATCCTGGTGTGCACCCCTCCCATTGTGCTCCTGGGCACTGCGGGCAACCTGCTGTGTGTGGTCATCATGATGAGACGCCACTACCGCTCCATCAGCACCGGCGTCTACCTCTTCTGCCTGGCGCTGGCCGACACCCTGTTCCTCTATATGAACAGCATGGTCATGAACTTCACCAGGCTCACCTTCGACTTCGACTTCCGCACCGTGTCCGTGGCCACCTGCAAGATCTACATCTACCTGTTGATGATCTCCAAGTGCCTGAGCGCCTGGTTCATCGTGGCCGTCACCATGGAGCGCCTATTGGCCATAACGTTCCCTCTGAAGGCCAACGTGCTCGCCACTAGGAGGCGCGCGTGGTTGGTGGTGGGTGGATGCTGTGTGATACTGGGGGCAGTCTACCTCCTGCCTGTCTTCACCTACACACATATAGAACATGATTGGTGGACAGGCTGCGACATGGCTCCCCACCATAAAAAGCGCAGTTTGGATATTGTCTTGAAGTTCTTGGATCTGGTGCTCCATACCTTATTGCCATCGTTGACCTTATTTGTCTGTAACGTTCTGCTCGTGCGCGAGCTCGTGCACAGTAAGCACATGAGGAACGCTCTCAGCAACGCGCCCCTGTCGGCAGCGTCTCGCCACAGGCCTTCCCGTCTCACCGCCATGCTGCTCCTGCTGAGCGGCGTCTTCTTGTTGTTGAACCTACCCATGTCTCTATACCTCTTAGCCGCGTCCATAAACACAGAGGTGCCGGACCGCTTTCAGCATTGGGAACTGCTCTACCGCATTTTCTACACGCTGCAAATCTCCAACAGCGCCAGTAACTTCCCGCTCTACTGCCTGAGCGGGCCCCTTTTCCGCCACCAGGTGGTAGGTCTCTGCAGTGGCGCCCCCTGCTGCCCTGGACATGGACGGCGGGCAGACTACCAGCTGGTCAGCTTCCGATCCGGAAGTGCTATCTCTCGCTCCTTCCGGTATGAAGCGAGTCCAGCTAGCAGTCGGTCCCGGTTATCCCGTGGTGACCCGCGGGGCAGAAGGGCCCTGCAAGACAGGCAATTGTCTACTATAAGAGAGACTGAGCGATGCTCCAATAATGGCAAAAACAATGATCCGAAGAATTCTTGATCATGCCATATTTTAGCAATTGTTTGGCCTATTAGTATAGGCCATGCAGTGAACCGGTGTATATAAGTTAAAATGGATCCCATGATGTCAACATGGTGATGTGCCGATATATATATATAAATATGATGTGCAGCATTGACTGCTCCATGTTTGGGGCGCCAGTTTTATGTTTTAAAAAAGTATACTTTGGGCCCAAAATAGGCCTACTGTGCCCCCTGGATCTGCCACTGATGGTGCATTATCTATACCATTGACTGATAGAAAAATACGAAAAGGTTACCCGGGATAAACATCACAGGATATGTAAAGCAAGGCACTATGGATTCACCGAAAAAAAAGAAATACATCCGTGCATGTATATATAAGCCTACAAAGAATATGTTTTCTAAAGGAAGACAAGCTTCAGGGCAAAATGTTGATTAAACAACATTCTAATCCTCAATATAGATATGCGAGCACAATTATAACAGACGCCAAGACAACCTAGGCCCATATGTATTATCACAAGGATTGTAGCTAAAGGCCTAATAAGTTATTACTTAGGTTGTACCTTTAAAAGGGCTCATAAATAATATGTTTTTAACGTAATATCTTTTATATGAGATTTCAAAATTTTCTTGAAAAAAAAAAAAAAGAATTTGTATTGATTATGGTAAAATTGATTCGGCTCCAAACAAAATGTTTACCATAGTATATATTTATGACTTGCTGCAGATAATAATTTCTTTTGCCTAAAACCATTAGATCAACACATTGCATAAAACTTGCTGATCATTTCAATCAGAATTGTCTAACTGCTTGCGATAAATCGACGTTTCTTTCAGAAATTTGATTACATTGAATGTTCAACCGGTATTTTGTTTTATGTTAAATAAAGAAATTCTCAATTATTTGTAATTTTTGTATTTCTTATCTAAACTAATGTCACAAACATGCCACCTTCCAAATAAGTTCAAATATGGAGATATCAACGCTGTTTTATCATCAAAATAATGGCATAAAGATACTATCTAATAATCTCAAGAATTTGTTTTATTTTCAACCTTCGACTATCTTTTACGCTGATGCAAAAAAAGTCAGTTTGCAACTTAATGGAGTTTTGAACCGAGTTTTCGATGATCAATTTACCCTTGAAGGAATTAAGTTCCATATTATCTCCATTCATAGCACATGACAGTACCAATGGCGAAGCTACAATAATTGCATTCAATACATGAATAATGCATAGCAGGTGAGCAGCTACGTCTGTCTTAAAGCCATATTCTTAATATTTAGCAAAGTGGTTTGCTAGCTTTTATCCGTGTCATTTGCTTGATTTTCCTCATGTTCGACGATTTATAACTAATTGATGTAACAATGATTGATAGAATATGTAATCATTTCATTTCAGTTTAATTCTCCCTGTCGTGTATAGCTTATTTGTAGTATTGCAAGCACCTGCAGCTAAACGTATATAACTTTTGTCAACAAAGACACACACAGAAGCTAAGCAAAATAGCAATATATATCATACATAATTATCTATCTGCAAAATCAATTAGTAAGTAATGCTTGTTTTCCATTATGTTAAAACTAGAAATTTCGCCATGATTAATGAAAGTTTCTATGCATAAGCCTTGTGACTTTTCGACATACTATAATAGCATAGCCTGCCGTGAAAATGCAGGAAACAAGCCATCCCTGGTGGGGACAATATTATAGTATGGTGGTGCCCTCTGGTGTTTGACTGTACTGATCCCTATGTGTAGGTCTCACGGAACTAATTATTTTCCTGTATAGTTTAATGTAGCCTATCTTGAAAAAAAAAATATTCAGAATTTTGCGCCACCTCAAATTGACCCATATCCCAGTTGTGACCTCTTTGATACACAAAATATCAGAATTTCAGGGTAGGTTGACCATCAAAATATAAAGCAGGGGTCCAAAATGTGGATGTACCCTCATTTTGCCAGTTCTGCAGTGGCCAAATTCACAGGATACAGAGCTCATTTAAAAATCAGACTGACACCTACCAACAAGCAGAGATCAAGGATTCATTTTTATCAAACAACTCACAAATAATAGGGGGTACCCTGTGATTTTTCATTCACTTCTGTCAGTTTTCTTTATTTCATTATCAGCCATTCAAAGTCAGTCATTCCCTTCACCTCGGGACAGAAAGGTATATGACACTACAGATGGCGCCACAATTAGTTCCGTGAGACCTGTAGGATAATGGACGAGTAGTAGTGCATGGGGTGGAATAATGCACCATCCCTGGTGGGGACAATATTATAGTATGGTGGTGCCCTCTGGTGTTTGACTGTACTGGTCTTTATGTGTAGGATAATGGACGAGTAGTAGTGCATGGGGTGGAATAATGCACGAGCCCGTAGGGCCCGTAGGGCGAGTGCATTATTCCACCCCATGCACTACTACTCGTCCATTATCTGACATAAACCATGAGAGAAAGTATCTTATGCCCCTTGGTACCTTATGAACTTCTGAATTCACTTCTTAATTCATGATCATTGATATAAAAGTTCACTTTGCCTCTGTATGACCCTAGTGGATGGCCCTAGACTACTAAATACACAATGGGCATTTTCTGGTCTGTGGTAGGACTTATTCAGAGACACAATGGGCATAGGCTTTATAAATAAAGTGAAAAGGGGCATAAGTATTTTTAAAATTCCAATGCAACATAAGAAAAAGGTAAGTGACAATGACATGTGACATTAGTATTTCTTAAATTTGACATGCAACATTGGGATTCCCCCATCAAGAGCCCCCACCTGTGCTCTGACCAGCGCTCCTCCACTCTGCAGCGAATCACCCTCCCCACTAGAAGTAATACCCTGTGATCACTCAATTACCTGAGGTGTCAATGTGGCAGAGTGGAGCTCCTTGCCAGCAGAGGGGGAGGAGAGGGGTGGAGGGGGAGAGGAGAGGGGTGGAAGGGGTGTTGATTGCCTACTGAGTGTACAGTCATAGACTGTAATTACATCCCACCTCACTAGTCACCCAAACTCAATGAAAGGGTAAATCTGGGTCAGAACAGACTACATGAACCAACAATGGATAAAAGGTAAAACTGACTGGACTTCTAACAGCTGCCCCGGTAGGGTAGTGGTTAGGCTGTGGCACTATGAATCCAAAGGTCTATGGTTCAATCCTGGGCTCTGCGCATCAATGGTCAAACTTTTAATAAATTCAAAATTGGGTGTTCTTGGCAGTATATTTATACAACAAATCACCAACTGTGCATTATTTCAGAGAACCAGTGCATTATCTGAGACCACCAGTGCATTATCACAGTAGCAGTGCATTATCACCTGAGAATGCACTGCTAGAACAAAGGAAATCCAAGTGAGAGTGGTTTATTGTAACATAACACCCATGGGCAGATCCAGAAATTGTGGAAAGGGGGTGCCTATATTAACCCTTTCAATGCGCCACCTGATCTTTCATTCAAGTTTGAAAAACTACCAACCAATTATCAAGCCCATATCCAGGGGGGTGACGCGCGGTATGGGTCACACGCCCAAGATGGGCCAGGTCCACCTTTTGAAAAATCAATATTTTAATCTTCCCTCCTCCCCTCTTATCTTGGCCCTCTGCTACCTCTGTAAAACCTCCCTTACCCCTGCTAGTCCTCCTATTAGCCCTATCTCTTGTCCCTTACAGCTCTGATGAGCATGCCAGATTCATGATGTAACCAATAATGTTGCTGGATTACATTGCATTATACTCCTCCCAGCCCACGCGTCTATTGTTCACCACGGAGGTTTCTGTCCGTAACCTACTTTGTCTGACCAGGTAGGAGGTTAATTTACCAGGTAAACCTCCGGCGGAGGTTTATTTGATAAACCTCCGGAGGAGGTTATTTGAGCAGTTTACTGATTTCTTTGTGTCAATTTTGAAAAGTTTTAGTTTTAATTTTGCACAGACCAGGATCGAACCATTGACCCTCTGATAATGAATCCAAGAGCCTAACCACTACCCTATTGAGGCAGGTGTGCAATGACTTGACTGGAATGTGTTTTATACCATGTATTAACTGATTAATGTAATAAGTAACTCATTGTCACACAAATTTAATATCATATACACTGATTTTCTTATAAATTCATTAGAGTAATTCTAAATACAAGAGTCTCAAAATAGAAGGGTGCGTCCTCTTAAAACATAGAAAAAAGTATAATAGATCCCAGGGGATTCGTACCCGGGACCTCTTGCATTAGAGTACTTCACTCTATCCACTATACTAATGGAAGGCTTAGACAACTGAGGTGCAGAAGTTATACTGATATGAAGACCCTAAATATTTTACAGAATGTCTATATTGGCCTTTATATGTAACTATATATATATATATATATAAACAATCTAAATTTAGCTACCCATAAGGGTTCTATTCACCTCAAATCATATATGTCATGGTATGGGAAGTAGTATAAGCTCGTAAACCACCTTGGAGGTGTAGATTATGGTATATAACCTACACCTCCGCGGCGGTTTACCTTCACAAATACGTCGCCAGCTAATATGAAACTACACTAAATGGTGGATCCCCTAACCTTCACAACCCATGGACAATACCTTGGCTTTAAGCTATTTTACCTCTAGAAAGTCCATTTTTTGGAAATGGTCACCCCCCATGAAAAGTTCTGGATATGGGCCTGCCTATAATAGATAATCCCAAAATATGCCACATATAATCATTATTGTGATGCCCATATGGAGGCCAATATTGAGTTAATATATTTCACTAGCGTGCAGTGCTTTAGCAACCATTACCAGTAAAAATTAAGTTCTACCAACAAAACAATATACCTCAAAATTATTGTTTCCTCCACATAGCCATGCAGTCATCTATACACTTTTAGAGGGTCAACTGAGGGGCTATGGAGACAGCGGCCTTAATACCTAATTTAAGGTTGGCTATGAAATAAATTTAGATACATGTATATAAATAGAGATGTGTGTACACCTCCCGTGAACTGCAACTATCTCTCTAAAGTGGTCTACACTGAAACGTGTTTGCGGTATTGAATCTAGGTTGGGTCAGTGGTGCATACCTTACCGTATTTGTTTTGAGAGCAAGCTGTCTAAATACTTTCAATTTTGTGATCTGTCTTGGATTATTTAGTGTGACATGAAACGGTGGTTTTGTGTTGAAGTGAGACTGTGAACAATCTTTAGCACGAATCACCTGAATAAAAGTACCTCATAAGTTTCACTCATAATCATTATGGAGATGAACGATCACAGTGATATCCTGAACAAACCTCATATACTAAAGTCTATAATCTTTTATGGACAATGGACGTTAGTTCAATATCCTATGATTCAATGTACACCTTTTGTGCATTTTCGATCAGTACTGAAGTACACAAACGTACAATATTAAAAGACAATAAACGTATGCATTCAAACTTGAGTTAAATTCAATCAGTCCATAATGTATGGCAGTCTGTCCAAAAATATTAGGTCATACATTTTAGAAATCTGGGAACATGTTAAAGAAACGTATTCCAAAACTGGCAACTACCTTATGTTTTTTTAATGAATTTTCATGAAAGATATATTTTTCAAAATGATTTCAACAGTCTATTTATAAACGGATACGTTCAAGAGTAATTTATGTACAAATGGGTCCCATATATCCAATGGTATGCTCAGATTATCAATCACTGAAAACCTTTTGGACACAAATGTTCATATAGGCCCATGTGTGCCCAATAGGTCTGAAGGGTTAGAAAAATATGGTCACATATAATAGTTCTAAAGTTATCTTCACTAATTTTGCTATTATTCATCAGTATTTCAACCTTTCCGTTATATCAAGCTATCTATACTATTCTTCAAATTATTATTTGAATTTCGAGTTTGATGTCAAGCTTAATAAATCAGAGGGGTATGGGAGAAAACTAGTTAAAATCAGGGTGCGGCTTAAATTAGAGGCTTTACCTAAGGTGGCTGGCAACTGAGGATAAATTGGACTGGGGTGAATGACTAAGCGGAGCAAGCGGGTAGAGGCAGCAGCGCTGGTCCCAGGGCCAGGTAAGTCAAGGTTACATTGTCACATATTGTAGGATTCTAGTATTATAGTAACATTTGGTGGCGGTTCTAGGGTTTTGAAGGGTATTTGCATAGCTAAAATGACGCAAAACTGCAGGTAATTTCAAAGATTTCATCGAGTACTATTTCCAAAAGTAAAGTCCGTACACATAAACACCCGGTCACATTAAGAGACTGAACTCAACTCAACAGTCTCAAGGATTTTAGACTAGACTAGTCTGCACAAAACTGACCTGTGGTCACATTTAGACACTGGATAGTCTTAAATCTTCTTTCCCCTGCCTATAAACACAATCAGTTATCTGCTTATATAGGCAACAGAGGTGTGGTTATTTGCCTTCATCTGATTGGATAATGGACTCCAGACAGTTGAGTTGAGTGTTGAGCTATGTCACATATAGAGGCTAGACCTTAAAACTTTTTGGGACTGAAGACTATCAAGTCCGGTCACATATTTGTGTGTGTTATCCCCACACCAAGCCTGTCTTAAGACTGCTAAGGACTCAAGACTATCCAGTTTAAAATCTTCAACATCTCAAAATTTGAGCCCAGATCTTACAGTTTTAACCCTATGTCACAAGACTATCAGAGACCCAACTCAACTAAACTGTTGAGTTGTGTCCAGTCTCTATATGTGACCGGGCCTTTATTAGTGGGACGCCTTTATATAACCAGATACCTTGTATGTATATATGGATATATCGAGACTGGAAAGCTTCTCTTTGGCCCTATGTGCCCATTCCCCTGGTGGCTGGTTGGATCATCTATGACCAGGGTCTGGTCATGACTAACGTAATTTTGGAATAGCCAGTGTTACCACACTTACTTTTTTTACCATAGACATAATGGTCAATCCAAATCTAGTCCTACCACAGACCAGGTGGCAGGCCTGTAGTGCATAACAGGTTTTCCCCTGGCTTCCCAGTCTCGATATATCCTCTCTATATGTTGTGTATTGACTATGTTAATATAAATATATACCTGCTGGGATGACTAAGACTATATATACATGGCAGGAATTAACCTCAATGCTGCCACTTACAGGACTAGTACTGAACTAGTGGTATTTACTGTCACCTTGGAGATTTCCACTCAGTGCTCCATTAGATCCCAGCAGGTACAGGTGTTTCCTTGGCTCATTACTGTATGCTATTATGTTATGAGTCTGGTTTCGATAATAATTTTTTTCTTTATACGGGCGGTCATCTGACGCCGGCATCAGCCAACCTACTGTGTTGAGTTATTATATTATCGCATGGAACCCCTAAGAGTCTATATAAACCTACAAGGTCTCTGATGTATATGGACACTGATGGATATATCATATAAAAATGATGCTGTTTATGAGAGCACCAGTGTCACTGGCTTCGGCCTCATCAGCGTCGTATTTGGTCAGAAGTAACATTTTAAAGTTTTCTTTAGTCTTATGAAGGGCTTGCGAAGAAGGGGTCGCACTGAGTGGGAGGAAATAAACAGAAATACACACTATTTATTCTAGAATCATAGTCTGATTTAATTCTATCTTTAAAAAAACAATTTACAAAACAAATTAATGAAGTTATTCTTATAGATAATGTTGAAGACATCAGGGTCGGGAGATTAGGTTCTGCTCCAGTTCACTTCTCAGGTCACACTATACTTAGTATGAATGCCACACAGACAAGGTGATTAACGAGCTTATACTACGTACATAACATTGAGAATCAGGATCGTACCTACGAGGAACTCTCATGCATTTTTATATCTGTAGAAAGTACATTGTGTAAAACACAGATGTAGACAGAGTATCATTATATTCTGTTTATTTCTTTTACGTTCATAATATTATTTACTATATTTTTTTAAAATCAGATCTATAAAGGAAAGTATCTGTAAGTGAATATTCTTCTACAATCCATAGGCCTATAGTATATATATATAGACATCCGATTGACATGCTATAGATCTAACATTTACTAATATGCCTAACATTTTACTAAAAATTTTCATAGATTCCAAATTCCATAGATAAAACACACTTCCTTAACCCTTTAGACCCCACAGTTTACATAGATGAATTGCTTGATTTCCCCGAGATTTCCATGGATTTCCCTCCGGAATTCCCTAAACTCCTTTTGATTTAGGATGTTCAAAGACTAACCAGCCTCTAACAATAAATGTTCTAAGCATGACGTTTGTAGCGTTGGATAGGGAATCAAATCAGCTTTCAAACGATATACTGGCCAATTTTAGTATTGCGGATATTCACAAATGTATCTTCCTTGGAAAAATAAGGAAAAATAAGGAAAAATCGTCATTTTTCCAGGCGGCCATGGCCGGATTGGGGAACACACCCACAGGCGGCTATGGCTGGATTGGGGTCTAAAGGGTTAAACAGCCCTCCGGAGATTTACTAATAAACCTCTGCTTATCCTCCTAGGTGGTCACACTTGGGTTGCACCCAGAAACCTTTTAGGTGAACAATAGAAGCGTGAATGGGAAGTAGGAAAAGTACTTTAAATATATATCACCCGAGCACAATTGGGAGATCTCCTTAGCAGAGAGTTCCAGTGAGGTATAGCCTACATTAGAATATCAAATTCAGTCAAAACCGATAAGTCTAAAAACATCAATTAAGATGATTTATTTTTAGGAAAATTAGATGAAATATAGCATAAAATATTACCCAACTTATGCGACGGGTAGTGACTTTGATGCCATTTGTATTCTCACTGTTTGTTAATATACCAGCATGGCCAGCTTTGGGTACTAGGCAATTGGATTGCACATGTATAAATGTGCATGTATATCAATTTTCATTTTGAGGGCAGGGATGTCTCTTTCATATCAAATTAAGTCTAATACAAAGGAAATGAATAAAGAAAAATTAAAAAATGGGTCCAAATAAAAAGATTTTAGTTTTAGCCTCAGATAATGAATACTTCTTGATCTCATGCTAGGTTGAAGGCTTTAATTGGTATTGTTAGATCGTAAACATTAATGTAATTCTACCTTAAAATGTAACGTGACATAAAATGTAAATCTGACCTAAAATGTAATTTAATTTGTCATAAAATATCTTCCACCTTAACTTGTAAAGATGTAAATATAGTCTAGCACATAAATTGAAACCAATACATGTCACAGGTACTGATAGCAGTATTTTAACCACTTTCACTTTCACATTCACATTCATATCCACACACATATGGGTCCATACCCTTTATTTTATATATTATTTTTCTTTTTTTCATGTTCACACATGGATTCTATCTTTAAATTATTACCCCATATTTGAGGATTTCCTAGAATTTAAAAAAGTGACATCTGTGAGCCCGTAAAACGTTAATCTCCTGTAAAATGCAACTTGATATAAATTGTAAATAAAATTGACGTAAAATGTAAACCTGACATAAAATTAAACTCAAATTGCAGCATAATTTAATCGTACCTCCTGTCTGAAATTGTAGAAGTACAGTTGTGGACATCAATTGTAAATTAATGTGGGCCTCAGTTCATGACTACGGATAGATTGCTCATAGATAAATGGGTGAGTATTCTTATAACTGCATAACAGTGCATTGAATGTAGGCCTATCTACAGCTGAGTGTGTGCCCAACTGGCACCTCAAATTTGAACCCATTTTACTGCAGAAAAAGAAGAAAATGTTGACCTTTCATTTTTCTATATCATTTCAAATTGATTATCTGATTATGGGGGGAATGGTTTGGAAAATGAGGGACCTTAATATTCTTTCTATGATTTAGAAAAACGGGCTTAATCCCTATAAATCTGGCCTGCTGGTATGGCTGCTCAAACATAAAAGCATGTATCATCATCCACTTTAGTAAGAAAAAAGATCCCTTTTTAAAAAGTGGTTTATAATTATGTTGCCATAAATTACCGATTTTTTCCCTAAAATCCCTGGGAAATGTTCCCTCTTATCAAATCACATATTTTTGTGTGTGGAAAAGGTACACATACTACTTTTTTTTAAAAAACATGCGAATTTTGCAAAAGAGAACCTTCCTCCACAACGTTTAGAACAATGATGTTTATCCTTTTGGCAGCTGGTGTTTAAGATAGGACAAAGAGTAAGGAAACCAGATTAAGTGAGCAGATTTACATTTTAATTCATATTATCAATTTACATCAAATTGTTACATTTTGGACTATAGAGGTTTAATATCCTTTTAATGTTAGGTCACTATTTAGGTGACCTTACTGTTTGTTCCTAAAGATATTAACTAGCTCCATCCGCAATCTGTCTCCTCTCAGACTGCAAGTCCAATCTATAACATATTTCTGCATTATGAAGGACAAAACACTCACGTGAAAGTTTATTAATGTCCAAAATGTAGATACCAGTCCCAAGAGCTCCTGTTGACAATGAACAATCCAAAGGGTAACGGCCGCTGAACCAAACCCAGCAAATGCTCCTGCCTGACTACCAGTCTATCCGCATCAATTCCATGACAGAATCTAGCTTCCAGTATGCTTGCCTAATGCTGCCCTTATCCACTCTTCACCATAGCACAGAGAGTTACACTCTTAGCCCTGACTCTTGGTTCCACACAGTGTATTGATTTACAATTTATGTCCATTACTGTACTTACATTTTTACAATTTAAGGCAGAAGGTATCATTACATTTTACGGCAATTTGAGTTACATTTTAGGTCAGATTTACATTTTATGTCCAATTACATTTTAGGGAGATTTACATTTTACGGTCTAACACACACCCCTATTAATATGGCACCTGCATGCGTACCCTTTGTCCAAAAGACAGAAAACTATATCTAGCCAGCAGATTTGCATTTTATGTTTCTATTTTCATATTTTCATTTTAGGGCATATTGTTACATTTCATGATAACTCAAATTTACATTTTACATTGACGTGACGTTTCTGGAGCACAGGTACCTTTACCTAGCTCCTGATAGAAAGGTAGACCTAGAAGAGTATCACCTAGTCCAGAGACTAGAGGTTTCTTTAATGTGCCCCCAAAATAGGCATCAGGGGCACGAGGGTGGGACATGACAGTGGCTTAGTGGGAACATGCTAAGGTTCCCTGATATTACCGTCTTGACAGGTTGGTGGTGAAATAAGGGTAGTCTTGGGTGTGGGAAGGTCATTATTGGGACAGTTTAAGAAAGAGAAGCCTCTTCAATGAAGCGGGCAAGGTCTCTGTATATTTAAGTTGCTTGGTCATTGATTATAGCAATGGGTTGCAAATACATTAAACACTGAGCATTATCCCCAGAACTTTGGCAGTTTTACTTGAGAGGTGGCCCATATCCTGTCTCTACCCATTTCAAATTTAACGATATCACAAAAAATAATGATAAAGAAATAAAGTTTTCTATGTTTTGTTTGTCATTTGATCATCTTTTAGTTGCTGTATAGAGCTCAATGTGGAATTTACTTATCTTTGTTGTTTTGTCATTGGGAAAATGTTGACATTGCTATTTTCTCCCTTAACAATGGTGTAGCGAGGTTAAACCGCTAAAATTTCTTGTTTCTAATTGGTATTAGGGTTATAGCCCTAACTGAGGACAGAAAATCAAATTTCAAAGAATTACATTTTTCCCACCGCGTGGTCTACTCTGCCCCTTCCAATATCTTTCTTTATGAAAAGTATTGGGTTTTCACAATTGTATATCTTATTCCATTTGGTATAAAGTTTTACCAATTACCAATATAATTGGTATGTAGGCTATGTGCTTCAAGGGCGATGCATTCTGTCTGCTAAGAGGCCTCAATATTTTACTAATTAGAATGGATCAATGGTTCTAGGTAGTATGAAGAAATACATTCTTGGGAAAACAAGATATCCACAATACAAGACTACTACTTCTACAAGATAAAACTGCCGCTCTGTATTAGTCAAAAGAAAGTAAGATACACTTGTACCAGAAACAATTATTCAGAAATACGAATTTGATTGTTGTCATTCGTACTGATCCTTACCAAATAAGCTATTATCGTATTGATAATAATCTTCACTTTTTTTAAATCCCTTTTGATTCTAGATCCCACTGTCACCTGTTTCCTGTTACATACCTGAGGTGAATTCCTGCCCAGAATTATAAGAAATGATTAGGCGAGGCATTATAGGAATGGTTGGCAGGTATGTATGTTGAAGTTCAACAATGTTTCATTTGATCTCTTACTTAAATGCTTCCAGATGCTTGTCCAACATAAGTGAAAAAAAGTTGCCAGTAGAATATGACCATGAATCACCTTTTAATAGTAGAATTATCTTTTAGTATCAGACCGATGAATGTGTAATACAGTGTTGTCACCAAAAGTTAAATGCCTCGCTTATGTGTGTAATTACAAGGAACATACTTGATGCTATTTCAACTAGGCTAAATCTAAAAAGGGAAGCAGCTTGTTATTCCAGCTGTTGGAGAAATACATACATGAAACTTGCAGCTCTGCAACCTGATGATAACTATGCCATTGTTTATCATTTTCATAGGACCCCTCTTGTCCGACTGAATACATTAAGTAAAGAGACAGGATGTGAAATCCTAGTTAAAGCTGAGATGGCAAATGGAGGTGGATCCATCAAAGACAGAGCTGCCCTATTCCTTATAAGAGATAGTGAGAATAGAGGTAGGTGCTTTTCTGAAACAGATATGAATATAACCACTGAACTTATCTGAACACCTGTAACGGTCAAATAGTACTAAAACCTTTGAATATTCTGTTTTCTACATTGATTTATAATGGAGTGTAGCATTTTATTGACCAATAATGACTTATAAACGGTGTTCCAATTGTTTATTTAGGTAGACTTTAGTTCACATTATGAATGATTATTTTACAAATATGACCTGATTAATCTTGCAGGATTGTTAAAACCTGGGGGCACAGTCGTCGAAGCAACAACTGGAAATACAGGAATAGGATTAGCACATATGTGTTTTGCATTAGGCTATAAGTGCGTAATGTTTGTGCCTACTGACCAATCAAAGGTAGGTATGCGGGCACATTAATGAATAAGACTATTACAAATGAGCAAAACGTGATACCAGCTTTACTCAGGAGATACATAAAAGAATCAATTTGCCTCGGCAAAAACATGATCTATGTCATGCAATCTAAGATAAATAGGAGGGGCAGTGGTTACTTTTCAGATTTAAGGAAAAGTGTTGTTGTAATCACTATCAAATATATTTTGTGTCTTACACTGCCATATGGAATTTGGCTGCCTTATTCCAATATTACTTGTCTACAGGAAAAGGTTGATCGGCTAAAAACCCTAGGAGTTAAAGTGCGCTCAGCTCCTGCAGTGCCCTATTCCAATCCTGAAAACTTCCACCACCAAGTAAGTAACACAACTAATGCGAACACTGTATTATATAGTCTACCCTGTCATATTTAATGTATTCATGATACAATGTACTGTAGATCACCACCATGGAGTATGTCAAATGTTAAGCAAAGAAAATGCTGTATAAGGTGATTTCTTTTGTTTACTTTATTCAAATGATGTCATTACCATAATGCTAGCAGTGGTTTCTATATTCTTTTGCATGGCACTAGATTCTATTTTGAATGTAACAACAAGTGATCATATAATAAATTCAAACTCTCCTTTTTAAAACATAGGCTCGACGTTATGCTGAGAGCTTAGAAAATACCGTGTGGACAAATCAGGCTAACAACACAGCAAATCGCAGAGCGCACATAGAAACCACTGGTCCAGAGATATGGGAGCAAACTGGTATGTCAGAAAACACAAAAGTATATTCAGATACAATCGAGACATAATTTATGCCTATAGATCTAGTCATCAAATAGCATGGCTAAACTTTAAGTTGCCTTGACTTGATTTGTAGAAACACTGATAATGCTTGAACTATTTAATCAGTTTCAAATATCTTGGTGTCACTTTGTAGCTATGAATCTGTAGTGTGAGGATACAGGAATTTTAGTTGTTCAAAGAAAATGTTCCAAATAATTTGGAACATTCGGAATGGCCCTTAAAAATAACCAGAAAGTTCTAAATAGAATGCACAAAAATAATTTCTGGAGAATTCTGACCATACTTTTTTTTTTTTTTTTTTTTAATTCATTTTATTGTCAACTTCACTTTTGAATTTGCTATTTTTTTTTTTTTTTTTGGTTCAGTTTATTTATACAGGATTCAATTCAAACAGTATGTCTGGTCTCCCATTGTGGTCCTGTGTGGAGCATTTGGGCACAATTCCGTGCAGGGGTCATCCAAATGTCCTATGCTGCACTCCATGGGACTCGAACCCATGGGGAGCCAATGCCAACAAGTGATACCAACGCCTCAACGGCGTTTGCCACCCCGACCCCATGATGATCTATGATATGACTATATGTTGAGAACAAGTACTGCAGAAGCCAACTTGGAAGGCTGAGTTGGAATTCCTTAGCTTTGGCACTTTTGCTAATTTCTGTACATTTTCTAATAGCTAATAACATTATAAGTAGTTCTCTAGTGGAATATCATTTGTTTCACTGCCTGTTTCTCATAAATAACATTAATTCAAGCTTGTTAAGTCACTCTGTTTACTATTTCATTTGTGATAAATCATAAAAAGCTATGTTCTTGAAGACTTTCTTCAAGTCTCCAAAATGACTCAATCTACATGATCCAGCTCAGAACTGTGCCAATATTGTAATTGCAGAAATTGTGGATATCATATCTTGCACTTACATGTGGGTAAAGTTCTTGTTCCAGTGCATATTCGTAATTTTTTAAAGACAAAGAAATTATTTAGATGGATATGAATCGTATTTATCTATTTGTTTATTTTCATTAAGAAAGTGAATAATTAATTATCATTACCAATCCCAATACACTGATCAAGCCTAGAAAATATAATTGCGGATTAATATGCACGGGGTCTCAGAATTGGGATAGGCAAACAAGCCAAATTTGGATGAAATCATTTTATCTGTTGTCCCTTAGATATATAAAAGCTGTCTAAACTTTCTTAATCCTTAAACAAAGCCCATTAGACTTCTTCTGTGGGTACTTTCACTCCATAATAGACGTTACATATATATGATTAGTCTAGTAAGGTATAAACCTGATTAAAATCACATTCCAGTAAATTCTGTATTTTGGTGACTGGACCTATAGATAAGAAATAATTGTTCAAGACAGTTCTATCTAGTACAGTTCATACAACACGTGAATTTATAAAACTCTACTTCAGCTATACGAGCAGTTCATTTGAATAAACTAATTGGAATTCATAAGGTTCATGTATTTAAACACTTTTGCAGTCAGAATAACTGCTAATTATATAAAGAAATGTGAGAATACAACAATGACTGTGTTTATGTTTTGTCAAGAGGGTATATATGATTTTCTTTTGATTATAAATTTGAATTTTTCTTACTTACAGAAGGAAAAGTAAATGCAGTTGTTTTTGGAACAGGAACTGGTGGAACACTTGCAGGTAAGTTAATTTACCCTTCAGAACCCACAAGTTGCCGACATTATATATTATATGCTAGACTTTCCCAAATTTTCCAGGAAATTCCTCCAATTCCAATTAAAGTTCCACACTTAAAGAGTCTGCAACATTATATAAAAAGATAATAAGAAGTGTTTTATATGGTATTCACTATTGGAAGTGATCTGCTTAGAAAAATGAGGACACTTCTTGCGTTTACTTCTGGATGACTATGGCCCTATTCGGAAAACTACACAAAAGCGGCTGTGGTCAGACTGGGGGCTAAAGGGTTATGAGGTCCGATGAAATGTCATTCAAATCGTCCTTTCATTTCTCAGTGGTTCTCTTTAGTTTGCATTTTTATTCAGGCATGAATTTGACCTTGAGTAATTTATTTTAAAGGAACAGGAATATATCTGAAAGACAAAAATCCTAACGTACAGGTCTTCCTGGCAGATCCACAGGTAAGGTTGATTTATTTTCCTTTCAATGTGACGTGGCGTATTCAAATGAGAGGTACACAAATACCATGATCATGAATATTATAGTAGCATTGGACCCATAGTCATTCTGTGGAACATTATTTGCAAACAAGTATTTAAATCTGGAAAGTAATTGAGATAAACTACAATATTGACTTTTCGGATAACATATTCAGCAACGGCACTCCCCATGTCCGAATTTCCCGATTGTTGTATCCTAAAATACCTTTCCAGTAAATTTATGCCTTTGTATTGTGGTTATCAAAGTACTCTATACAATAAAATAGCTGTGTTGCTGGTATTTCTAATTGTTGCCATGTCATTGGAGGTCGGGCTGCTCAACTTCTGCCCTGTCACGCTGCTGCCAGTTTCTTTTATACCCTGATTTCTCTCTAAATGAGTACAAGCATTTTGTTCCTCTGGTATGGTCTCATTTAGGGTTCCAAAATTGTGGATCCAGGTTGCTCTTCAACCTACAGCCATGACTTTATTGTTTCTTATTGATTCTATTTCGAAATGTCCTCTTTCATTAGGGACGAACATGTTTTACAGATAAAGACGCCAAAATTAAGTTTGTACCTCAGTGTATCAACTACCCTAGAGCAGTAGTTAGAGTCAGATGGAAAACTCATGCCTATAACAGATTGTAGTTCGTCCGAGAATAAATATATTTACAACTTATGTTCGCGATATAACACCCTTTTGTCAACAATTTGGTTGATTCAGCAGTCATAATCGACATGGCAGTCGTTGACATCAGCTTGGTCTATCAGCATTTATCTATAATATGGCCCCACAAAATTTCAGGGTTTTGTGTGGTGTTAAGATGAAGTTGAAAGCCTTTTGTCGACAATAGGCTCTGCCATTTCTGATTTCTTCTAAAGTCTACATATTTCTCTCCTGGTTGTGGTCACCACAAAACAACAATGTCTATGAATTGTGGCCTGTCGTTATGGGTGTCAGACATTTGGCCAGTGCCTACCACAGCTGCCATAGCCATATTTCACTGATATAATGCATAACCAGGCCTCCTAAAAAAAAAACTCACTCTGGCTGATCGATATTCTCCAGAGTGTGCTACAAAAGCATCCCCCAACACTGTCACCCTTCTTACATTTTATAATGTGTTGCAAGATCTTCCAGATCATTGGGCATCTCTCCTGTGCTGGTAAATACGAACCTGCCAGGAGTGACATCACCTGATACTGTTATCAACGACGGATCCCCTGCACTTGTGTAAATATGCAGAGAAATTCTCTTCGTATAGTCTGAAAACCAATACGTTTAGAAAAAGCCTACACAATTTTTACCTGATCTGAAACGTGATCTGACCTAAATGCGCAAAAACAATCATGTAGTATAGTAGTACATCTTTCAATGACAGTCTGTAAGACATGTTATCTTTATGTTTTCCTGGTACAAGCGGAGTTACTAGTATACAGGCTTTTAAACGGCTCCATGATCTATAACACAACTTATCTCTAATATTCATATAAAGGTACAATAATACATGGAAAGTATACATGGTAAGCAACCAAATAATTAAAAAACAATCAAGTTTGTTACTAGAATAAGTGCACCATATAACTATGACCATATGATTATAATAGTTGAATGACCCATACCCACAAAGCAGCTTTTGCTGAATTGGTGTGGCCGTGGGCTGAGTCTGACTTTTCAAGCCATAAGGTGTTTTTACACCTGTGCGATAAGTTGCTTGCGACAATACAACAATATCGCAGCTTGCGATTTTAAGATGTCGCACCATCTTAATCCCCCCCCAAGTCAAGTCGCATCCATATCGCAGTGTATCGCAGGCATCCAGCCATTTACACACATGAGATGAAAACAAAGATATCACATATATATATAGTAGATATAAGGACCCCTTCTCTGTCTGCGATACCACTGAGATATCGCAGCATATCGCACGCTGTTATTTTCAACCATCTGCTGCGACATTATTAAACATGCTAAATAAATATCGGAGCTTGTGATACGGGCTACGATAACGCGGCTGCGATAATAACGGATTATCGCACCCTCTCCAAGTCGCAGCCCTCTGCGATAACTCATTTACACAGGTGCGACTTCATCAGTATCGCAGTGGTCTGCGACTTGCTTGAGATATGGTCATATCGCAGGCATATCGCAGCCCAAGTCGCAATAGTGTAAAAGGGCCTATACCCACACACAATTGGCGTGACCGTCGGCGTCGGTGGTCGGCGCCGATGGCTGCCCCATCCATATTCGCCGGGAAGAGGTATAGCCCATACTCCTTTGCACCAGTAGGTATTCCGGTCCCGGTAGGCAAACTTTAACCCCCCAGAGAAAAATTTCTCATCGCCAGAAAAGTTTGAAAAAATTTGAATGTGAAGATTAGCACCCCTTCTTTTGATATGCCAAATATGAAATTTCTGAAATCTTTATTTCTCCATTTATTGCATTTTGACAGAAATCATGGATCTGGCTTCTCCATATTGTTTTCTTCTATAATCTAATGTAAAAGAATTGCTTCTTCTGGCAAGAAAGAATCATAATTTTGTTATTCACCAAAATTATAGAAACAGAAAATAGCCTTGCTCTATTTTGTTATGTAGAAATGATTAGAGAGTAATTAAGTGTTCTACCTTTGTAATTGCTTTTTGAAAATGACTACAATAAGAGAAAATAATGACGGGAACCCCTTCCTCTCGCAGAATCTCGCAGATGTGATCTACAACCTCTTCCTGGCGAATTAAGCATAGACCCCCTGCCAGATGCGCCGACACCCCGATTAATTGCACGGTATAGGTAGCGAAGCGTTTATTTCCGGCCCATAGGCGCAGTGCAAAACAATCAGATTTTCGTTTCTTTTCTCTTTTAAACTCATCCCCCACCAAAAATATGCACATATACAATTAGCCAAAACCAAAAGCTGCAATATATTATGAAATGGATGTATGATTGTTGGAGAATGTCCAGAAAATCCAATTTGTTTGAGACCTGCAATGCTAACGCATAGGGCGGAAGTTCATAACTTTCCGGCCATGCACGGCAATTGGTAAACGGACTATGTTTGATAATTTGTTGCAATGCCGATGGCGACGATGAAATCCGACAGCCATTGGTTGTTACAGTGGAGCAGTATCAAACTCCTTTCTCGCTTCAGATTCCCTTGTAATCATTACAATCATGTGGAATCCGACGCGACTAAGCCAGGAGTATGGAGCAGTATTGGTGTATATCCTATAAATACATATAGGAACCTACAGGCTGGATTGCATTTAGATGCAAGGGTGTCATTGTGGTTGTCCCTGAGCCAAAGGGCCTGTAATTTGTCACACTTTAAGATAAAAACGAATCTGAGAAATTAAGAAATATGGAGGTTATATAGTTAAAGAGATGAAGCCTATTTTTGGTGTGTACCTTGCAGGTCACCAGGAAATGTCTTTCATTGCACCAAGCGATCACGAGGAATATTTCTGCCTGTTAGCTACTTTTGCAAGAGGGATTTCCTCAGTCCCATAGACTGTTCTCCACACCCTGGCTAACCGTCACGGTCCAGTGGAGGTAGAACAAACAAAGCCACGTGGTGGGTGTTGCACGACACCTGATTGGTCGGGTGCTATTACATAATGCTGATAAGGCCTCTGAGCACCTTTCCCATTGGCCAAATCAAAACTTTTAATATTGGAAAATGTTTATAAAATATAAGATGTACATTCCCATTTATGGTCAATGTATCAGTAAAAAGATTAAGTTATGTACTATCAGATTATAGTAACATCATTATTGAAACCTGTTTATATCAAGACCTATGGGTCATTCAATATCACCAATTTACATTGGCTCAAAGAGAACATAACCCCACGCTTGTCTGGGTGACCCTCCTTTAGTTGGGTTCCAAACCAGGTGGCGTGGTCTGGAAAATCATTTATTTTAAGAGTGATTTTCATTGTGTTTTTTTGATTATGTATGGTTTCTTAGATGACTCTGTCTTGACTGACCTGTTTAAAAGAGAAGATTTTTTAAATTCCTTGCAATTATAATTCTAGGTATGATATGATAGGGTATATAGTTTATAACATGCTGTCAAGCTTTGTATATGATTTTAATAGTTTAGATATATCAGTTTTGCCTAAAAGCCTCCTCCAGATATATAAGACTTACCAAATCTGCCCCACATTCCTGCCTTGAACAGGCAGGGAACCAGCTTCAGCCCCCTAGGAGCCGCCTGCTTTGACTAGCGCGGAAGTCCCGTATTGATAAAAAAAAAAGAGAGAGAAATCCCTTACAGGTATAACTGAATGCCTTATGCTATTGTCTATGAAAATGTGAATCCATGGATGCATATATAATATGTTGATCAGCTGTTGATGACTAACATGATATTGTAAAAGTAAAAAAACTGTGACCAGCCTTTATTCACCTAATTGTCCCTAGGCCTATTAGCTTTCTTTTCCTCTAAGGCCTCTTTTTTAATGTATCCGCTACGAGAAAGTATGCGTGAACCAGGTGATTACAAGGCCTTTGATTGAGACATGTCTCAAAAGCAAAGCAAAAGGCAAAGGAGAAAGCAGACAAAGCACGCATGCGAAATCACCAAAGAAGCAGCTCTAGGTCACATAGATGAAGGGAAACAAGTGGCTCCAGCCCCAAATAGAATTTGTGTTTGCCTAACATCTCTGACACCAAAAGAGTAAAATCAGTCATTCATATAGATGAATATCTAAATGAAGAAGAGACACTAGACTAACTAATAGAATTCAGTCCAAACACCTTTTGTGCTAGATAGTGGGGTAGAAGGAGAGCTTCACAGTGGAGGTTCTGGTTCAGCTGAATTTTGCTTACCCATGTCTAGATATTCTGTACAGTTATAAGAAAAAGTATGACAAGGGGGGTAGGGGGGTTAAAAATGGTCAAAAATATTCATCTATGGACATCCCCTAATCAACTAAGCTATCGTAATCTCATAGATATACCACAACAAAATAGGTGTCACACATACACTATATAAGGTGTTAGTTGGTTTGGCAGGTCAAGAAAAGAAGAAAAACTCCAGAATTGAAATATCTGGCCATATTAGAGTAGCATAAAACAGGGTTGTATTTTACAGTGGTGTATCACGCATTTTGTGTAAAAAAATATAGGTACAGAACGAATATATGAAATGTCAGAAAATGGCTCATGATTGATAGGATTCGCCATAGCGATTGACCTCGCCCATGATATAACTTATGAACCTGTATGTATGATAAGCAATGGAAAAAAGTAATTTTCTCATGTCAGCGGTGCATGGTACAACCATGTATAGATGATATTATGAAATGAAAATAAAATCTTGATGAGTCCTAATGTTTGCTGTGCTATCCTGGATATCTCCCCCCGGCAGGTTCAGAATATGATCAGCCTATATACCCTTGAGCTTTGCTCTTAGTATTCTTTCCCCCCCACCCCCCCCCCCCCCCCCCCACTACAATTGGTCCGGACCAGAATTGATCCTATTGACAGTAATCTCCCCAGATTGCTGGATTGACAAATAGGTATTTGGGCTTGGCTGCCCCAGTCACTCTTTAATCAGCTTTTCACAGGCTATCCACATATCAAATACCATTTCATTTATACTTACTAGGGTTCTGTTAATCGACTAACCAGCACTCACAATAAATGTTAGACCTACAATAAAATTCAAACAAAAAAGATACATTTAACCATGCTTATTTTTGAGTGAGAGCTTAAGAAAGACATTGTGCCTTACGTCTGAAGCAATTTTCTAAAGCCAATAGGGATAGGGGTCACAGATGTTATCTAAGTGATGGAGATTGATCAAACCCTAATTAATAGAGGATTAGAAGAATATTTTTGTGTAATTCTTTATAAAACTATCAGCTTACTCATTTGGTGTTATTATATGTTTTAGGGCAGCGTACTCTACAACTACTTTAAGAAAGGGAACCTTGAACCAACTGATGGTAGATCTATAACAGAGGGCATTGGCCAAACTCGCCTGACCAAAAATCTGGAAGGTGCCCCTGTTGATGACGCTTTATCCATTCTAGATACAGATGCTGTAAACATGGTAAGGCTTATTTCTCTGTTGTTTTTTTGTCAAATCTAATGTAGAATATATGAGTATATGTTTGAATAGGAAAAATGAGTTTAGTTGGTGAAACAGCCATGCTCATTGGTGACAATTCTCACATTTCACCCATGTACAGAAAAATACAAATGGACAGATGTGTAGAAAGAAAGAAAAGAATCAGAAGAAAAGATCTTACATCTGATTTTTAAAAAATGGTCTCTTCAAATCCACTTTCTTTCCTATAGACATCCAATGAATGTAATTGAGACTAAGTGTTGGCAAATTTGATTTATACAATTAACTGATTAACAAACAATGTGTCCAATTCAGACATTCCGGCTTCTTTATGAAGAAGGCTTTTTTGTTGGAGCTTCATCTGGCCTCAATGTTGCGGCTGCCACACAGGTAGCCAGGAGAATGGGCCCTGGACATACAATCGTCACATGTCTCTGTGACACAGGACAGGTAAACAGTCAACTATCTTCACTTTAAGACAATACACTCCCTAGCGTTGTTTTGCCGGTAATCAAATAAAAATAAATATTCTCAAGAAAATAAAGTTTTCAAAAGAATATGGTACATTCAGTAATGGTTCTCTATACAGAAGACATACAGTCAAACCTGGCTTAGCAGGAACTTCGTTCAGGAGGACACCTTTATCTGGGCAGTTTTGGTTTGTATTCCTGAATAGTTAACAGTAATAGTTAGCAGTTTCTTGTTAAGTTTAACTGACACTTGTTTAACCCTACCCGGAGGGAAAGTCAGTGTTTACTTCCTGAATCAGTATGTCCGAAATATCTAAATGAGCTACTGAAATGGTACTGAGTGTACACTGGTTATACACCCTATCTCATTTAAATAATTTCGGACATACTGATTGACCACTGGTCAGCCACTGTATTTCCATTGATTTACCACTGAAATACTATTGCAAACACACACTGATTCTGCACTCAGTATAGACGTTGTGCAGATGACGTCACAACTCCTAAAACAATGTGACCTACTTATTGGTGATCAGTTCATAACCATGATTATTTTCAATTTTAAAGCATTTGAAAATACTATTTATACACATCTTACTTTACAAAGGCCCACTGAATCATAATTTACAATAGTTAATAGTTAGAAATGATTAATATTTGATTTGTTACACAGCCACATGGTCAGGATCACCACGTGGTGATCACCAAAAAGTGATCACATGGACACATCTGTACAAGGTCTATACACTGAGTTTCCACTGCGTTTTGATCGGTATTTCTTCACACTTATTGTCTGAAAGTATAGTGCTGGCGGCGGCTTTCAGGTCATTTGAAAAGTATGCCGAGGGCAAGGTTCCTAAGATAAAGCTTGTTTTAAAGAGGAAAGGGTCATACTGATATTGCGACTGTAGGGATTATTCAATGAAAATGTCATGGTTTCCAAAAAAGAAAGATTTGTGGATACCTAAACAAGCTTCTACTGTAGATATAACTGAGATAGGAGACACCATGGTAGAGAAATATGCAAATAATAGTGTGAAAGCTAGTATTATCATCGTGCCGTATGTAAATTCACTATCAAGTTCCTTATTTTTATGAGACATTACTTAGGAAACTATTTCAACATAAAATGTACTTCTTTTTGCAGAACTATTACCAAAAACTTTTCAGCAAAGACTTCCTGCAGTCTAAAGGTGAGTTGGTATATTGACTAAATCACCCCTGTATAACAAATGTAACGGGAGCTAAACCATCGTATACATGGTTATCTGATTTTTATTGAAGAACATTGAGATGGTATATACGTTGCTGTTTTTGATTCTTTCATCATGGTTGTATAAACGATTAGGTGAAATGTAGTAGATTGCATTGCTCGTATCTAGTTGCACATACATTTTCCTATTTCAGGTCTTTTGGATTGCATACCAGAACCTTATCGCCGGTCACTCTAACAGGCAGAGTGACAGAATCTTGTCCAATATCCACTACTGTATCTAACAGTACATCCAGCACTCCAAGGAAAAATAAGACTAATTGCTGATGTAGGAATAACTTTCTATGGACAATACTCCATTGGCATTTAAATTAAAAAGGGATGACTATCTGAAGATAGTCCCACAGTTGACTGCATATCATGATTTATGATATTGGATTGGTGAATAAAATAATACCTGGTGGTGAAAAAAAGATTGGTTCCATGTCTTATTTGATAATTATCTTGACATGTTCATAGCAATCACAAGCATATAAACCTCGGCCAGGATGTTCTCCTTAAGCTTGCATATAGACTGAGATATTAATAGTATCATTTACACGTGCATATCCCTTCCCCCTCCCCCCCTCCCCCCCTCCCCCCCTCCCCCCCTCCCCCCCTCCCCCCCTCCCTTGTTTTATTCATCATAACTTGCAGTTTGTACATATACCCCACCTTCACTTGGTGTCTATCTAATAAATAAGAGTTCTGATAAATTGCATTGATGGCATGACGTCATTTATCAACGGCCCCTTAGTCAAGAACAGTATTGAAAAAAATAGCTCTTCTTCAGTCTGGAAAGGGCTATCATCTGGGAATGCATGAGCAAAATAAAGGAAGTTGATTGGGGTCCCAATGTCAGGTCAAATCTGGACGATGATATGAACCAATTATTGGTTAACATATGTAGTGATATTAATACTTTGAAGCAACAGTCATCAGAAATCTAACCCTTGAAACTGTTAAAAATGACATGAACAGTAAACTGAGTGAGTCTAAAACTAGTGTCAGACAGCAGTTTGATACGGTAGCAGAAACATGAGTAAAAGTAAATCAAAGAGATGGACAAGAAATTAAGAGAACATTCTGCAATTATTGAAGTTCAGAAAATTGAATCAGTAAAAAATATTGAGAGTGTCACGGAACAATTGACAAATATAGAGGTAGCACTAGCCTAGGATATTGAGAGTATGCGTCAATTGGCAGAAATAATAATGAATGAGACCTATAACTCAATTAACCATGAAATATTATTATACAAGTTACAGGACATGGGAATTTCAAACCAGCTGAATTGCTAGGTTGAGAGTTACCTGCAACATAGATCAATAAGTACTTATATGAATGATTATGTTTCTGAACCCAGAAGGTTAACTACTGGTGTGCCGCAGGGCTCTGGAGCCGGGTCAATCCTCTTCCTTTGTTATATAAAATTAATGACCTTAAATTACCTGTCCGTAATGACATGATAAAAGTAATACTCTATGCTGATGATGCAGTCTTGTATTGTGTGCATTAGGATGATGATTTGCTGAGTAACATGCTGCAATTGTCATCAGTTTCTGTCAATAGATGGTGTGCCTTAAATCATATTAGTTTGAATGTGTCTAAAACCAAATTATATTTATAAGAAATTCGCTCATTATGTATTACATGCACTATGATCACCTGCATCGGAAGAACTTTTGTTCTAAAGAGATGTTTCAATATGAAAAAAAGATTACCAATTATTGAAAGTGAAAAGATTAATAGACATTGAAACCAGGTTAATTGTTTATAAACAAACAATCCTAGCATTAGTCGAATATGCCAATGTGATCTTAAGTCTATGTTGACAATATGATATAGATTGAACTTCAGGTCCTTCAAATCAAAACAGAGTTTTGCGCCTTTGTCATAATATTCATAATCCTAGAGAAATTTGTGTTTCAAGATTACACACCATTTCCAAAATAGATACCCTACAGGAAAGGAGAAATAAACAATTACTGGTGAGGATGTATAAGATGCATTTTGATGAGTCATACTTATTCGAGCACAATAGGAATACAAGTCAGGCAGATAGAAGTATATTCTATATTAGACATATTCATACTGATATTTTCAGAAGATCGCCATATGTTACATGTGGTCAATTATTGAATGCGCTACTGCAATATAAGCCCATCCCACATTGGGTATATCTCAAGGTTGGACAAGGGTTAGACAAAATAACCATTTAACCCTTTAGCCCTTTAGCCCCCAATCCTGAGAATTGGTTTACTGAAATAAGCAGGAATTATATATTTTTCTAAATCCTCAAGTATTGATCAAACATTTTGATTTCTTAAATTTCATCAATTGGCAGATTTGAAGGTTTGCCAGTCAATCAAAATGCTGTATTTCAGGCTAAAATAGGGTTGGACATTACAGGTTGGGCTGACAGGCATCAGTTCCTATGGGGAAAAGGCCAATATATAAAGCTGCAATTTACCAATTTTTGTATTGTGCAACTCCCTTCATGGAATAAGCAAAGAAGCAATTTTGGAAATATTTCATGGTAAACTTTTGTGTTGGTGTAAACTGGGATGGGCTTATTGGTGCAAGATAAAGAATCAATTTTTGACTTCAAAAGAGCGATTAGGCCATATTTATAGTGACTTTGTGGTAACTGTATTAATTATATCATCATGAGAATACACAGATGCTAATCTTAGCTATGGGTATTTTCATTGTTAAATTAATATGCACTATATCCCTTTAGACCCCACCCATTACGAGGATGAATTACTGGATTTCTCCAGGATTTCCCAGGATTTCCCTACGAAAAGCCTTGAATTTGTTTGAATTGAAAAGTTCAAAGGTTTATCCATCCTTGAATATCAAAATTATAGAAATATGGTTTGAAGCATGGATTAGGAAATTAAATTAGCTTTTAAACGATATTTTTCCAGTTTCTGTGCACTGAAAACTATTTAGGGTGTTCTGTTGTGGTAAAATATGGAAAAACGGATTGGGGAGCACACCCTTGGGCGGCTATGGCAGGATTGGGGTCTTAAGGGTTAAATACATGCTGATTTGAGCTACTTGCATACACTCACATAGTTTTCTTATACATGAACTAAAACAACTTTTATACATGGCCTATATGTGGATGATACTTTACTAAACTTGTACTGTAATAAGTTTTATGCCAAACTGACATTATATAGATATGGGAACTGCTTACATGTTGGTCAACTTGTTCAATTGTTTGATGATTTTGTTTGAGATATTGTATTGCTACCTATACGGCAGATCACATTGTATGTGAGTATGGTTTAATAAGATATATAAATATTGAATATTGGAATAATGAAATTCAACAGGTTTAAGTAGAATTTGATCAAATATAATGTACTTTGAGTACTATAAACCCATGGGAAGCTGTAAATAAAGATATAAATGATCAAACATTACCATAATCACAGATTCCGATTGTAGTATTAGCCTGCTCCCTGTAACCATCCATGGTTAGGGGTAATTAGGGTAATTTCGCGCAGGGGTCTAATTTCACGCAGTATACCTCTTTTAGGCCTATAATTTTCACAAATTATGAAAATGTTTATTTTATTCTGGGAAAATGTGCATCGGTGTCTAGAATGAATTCCTGCTTGGTCTAATAGATATAGGATCACCAGATAATTTTTTTGAGAAAGATGGGGAAAATGTCTACATTTTTCCCATTTTTTAATGTATTTATTAACAGATATTATTCTTCAATTGAGACTGCAATATTCAGAATCGAAAAAAGAATATTTGTGATGAATTTTACGTGAACAAGAAGGGACATTGAAACCAAACCTAAAATCGCAACAACATACAGAATTTTTGTAATTAGAGGGATGAGGTATCATTTTGGTAACACTTTAGGCTCAATTTCACGCACATACTGTCCTAATTTCGCGCATAAAAAGCCTATGTTATGTAAAGAGGTGCGCGAAATTAGGCACTGGCAGGCCTAAAATAAGATATTTCTTTCTATAACTTAAATATGAATATATTTTTAGCCAGTTTGATAGAATATTACATGCATCCACATTATTTTAAATGAGCATGTCGTTATACTAATAATACCAGAGTTTTCTGTAAGTTTTTGTTTAAAGTATTCATGAGTGTTGTTTATTTTGTGATATTTTGAATTATCTGTATTTTGTATGCTATTTCGAAATAGATATGAATTTGTTACCTAAAAGAATACAGAAATTTAGATACAATAGCAAGGAATATATTCCAAAAGTTTTGTGTAAATCGAACCAGGCACTAAATTACAGTAGCATTAATCAGTTTGAAAGACTTTTGCCATAGAAATGTATAGTGCGCGAAATTACAAGAACTGCATGAAATTAGACTCATCACTGGTCCTAATTTCGCGCAGATGCATATAAATAGTCTATATTATCAAGTTCTCACATGGTATATCTTTCTCCCATATAACACATACATAAGTCCTTATGAAAATCAATATTCTGCAGCTTATAATTGGTTTGAATAGATCATACTGCTGTGGACAATTTGATTTTCTTGTTTCCTGATTTATCAGGCATGCCAGTCATTAAAGGTCATTTCCGCGGAAAATACGAAAATTCATTAAAAATCCATTTAAACCTTGTTTTTAAGGAAGAAATAGATCTGTTGTGCCATATAATAGGCACAAATAACGTATTCCTTTAAAAAAAACAACAGGAAATCAGCCCCAGAAAATAGCAAAATTCTCATTTTAGATATAAAAATCTATCAGGACCCTTATCAGGACCCCTACCCCCACTATATAACAAAATATTTTCTCCTCGGATTTGGATGAATCTGAAAAATGACCCTAAATATTTCAAAAACCACGGAATTCCGCGGATCCGCGGAAGTCTGGCATGCCTGTTTATTCATAAAGACAGGTAGTTTAAAGGTGTTAGAACAGTAGAATTGTCTAATTTCGCGCACTAGGTGTGCGAAAATACCCAAATTACCCCTATTCTATGGTTGTTCCATGGGCATGAACTCTCTAGATGGCGCTACCCTTGTCTCATAGTTACTTATAATACTATATGATTTTTGTGTGAAATAAACAATGGTTTGTATTTCAGACAAATGATATCAACCAATTGGCTGTCGCATTTGATTGATATTTATGCTCAATAAATGGCAATTGACAATTTTATTGAAATAAATGAAACTGCACCCAGTATAGCAGCATACTATATATTATGGCAATGCTCTTATTTGGAAAGGACTTTATGAATGGAGGTCACATGACCAACCACATAGGGCAATGTGCATATATGCCAATTGGTAATTATAGGCAATGTACAATTGTAATTATAACTCCCCTGCATGTTAAAACCTATGTTTGACCATAGTTTTCTAATTGTTGTATAATATGCATTACTAGTTCCTTCAAACAGATTAAATAAGACATGGGAGGAACCCAGGCATTTGTGCCTCTAACATCACAGTAAACAGTGGCCTAGTGGCTGAGGTGCAGGACTTAAAATCTGGAGGTTGGAGGTTCAAATCCCTGATGTTCATCTTATTAGTTATTTTTCAATTTCTATCATTTTAACCATTTATATTACATGATTCATACCCTAAGAAACATATATAAATTAAAGCTTTATTAGTTCTGTTTTATATTTTACAAGAATATATATTCCTAAAATGACTTTGTAAAATTAAAAGTTCTTGAATAGTCATAGGTTGGACTTGAACCACCAACTTTCAGATTTGAAGCTCTAAGCTCTAGCCACTGGGCTAGTTTGACTCATAGTAATGGAGGGTGTTCATAAATGGCATGACCATGTAGCTTCTAACTTGCTACTTGGGGTTACTTTCCATAATGTTTGAACAAGTTTGGGAAACCCCTTTAGCACTATAAATAACCAACCAACCCAGTCAATGAGTTGCATTCTGACCAGTAAAGAGGCACTGAAGGGGGAAAGTATACATACAGCTACATTTACCTGTAAAATAGGCCACACAATAATACAAAACAAACTGTAATAATTATGATTTATTTCAATAAAAATTAGACAAATATGATAATATGATATGATAAAGGTTTTTCCTATTTAAATTACAAATGAATCTGGGTCATTTACTTTGGTCTTGTGTGAATCCTATGAGTCTGCTGGTCGTCATCTTATAGGTTAAAACAAAATGGCGAGTGTGCTACCCTGTCTATTCTTATACTTATAATCAGGAACCCTGGTGCCATCTAGAGGGTTCATGCCCGTGGGTTGTTCTATGTACCACTTCAGTACTGCCACCTATTATTAAATAGCATACCTACCACAACATGGCCTCTTGTTTACACATTACCATACCGACCAATGATCAGACATACAGCATCATAATAGATGGTGTACTAGAAGACATGAATAAAGACCTTCAATAGTTAATTGGCCATATAGCATATGATATAGAGGTGATACTACTTCCTTCAGAAATACCTGCAAAATACCAAATATTTCAATAAGGTTAGATTTAATATCAATGAAAACAAACACATGCGTGTGAAATGTGCAAAACTATAGTGGCAGGTTGCCTTAATTGCATGCAAGGCAGGTAAGGAAGTGAAATCTAGAGACAGTGAAATTTCAATTGATGGTAAGGTTTTCAACACAGCCACTGTTCATGAAATGTCTAGGGAATTCACTATTGAACTTGCTAGAGGACTCAGTAGTAAAGATAGGCTTGAAATAGACCCTGAAACTGTAAACGTCTGAATACAAATGAGATGCAATATGACTTGATTAAAAAAGATACAGTATTTAAATGCAATATTTACCTAATGGGAACATTGTATTCCATGGGCATGAGTGTTTCCTAAGTAATATTAATTTTTCTCATGGAATGTTCGCTATAATGGTTGGGTGTATGTAACATCTGAACACTGCTATCAGGGAAAAAAGGCATGTATATATGTAATAACCCAATTGCACTTGCTGCATGCCATTAGGTCTGCCACTACCCCTGCTGAAGCTAAGTCAATAGGCGCCCACATTAAAACCAGTACTGGGGAAGCGGTTGTGCTATATAAAGTGCTCTGCTTGAGAGAAGCACATGGCTGGGTAGCAATCATTTAGGCCTTATATTGATGCATGTAAGGGAGGACCTAGTATGTGAATACCAGGCCAAAAGACAAGGTGGTGAAACATTCGTATAATACTCATTAACTGTGTATATATGCTGCAGTGAAAATGAATTAGTTCTTTTAGAACACATATTCAAGTACAGGACATCATGCCCAATTTAGGGCAAATATGGCAAAACCTCAAAATCACCCTCTCAATTCCAATGATTGTGGAATTATTTGGAAAAAACATATTTCTTTTGTAATTTTGTGTTAAAATTTGCAGAGAATTCAATGGCATTTTCAGAAATAACCAAATTTTCATGAATGAGGCATTATGGGAAATTTGCAATGGAATGTTTTTTCCGGGAAATTCTATGTTTCAGAAAGGTTGTTAAGATACCATGCTTATGGAAAAAAGAATATTAAGGGTCAATGGAACATCAATTTTGTCATGGATAATGTAGAAAATATCTTTGTTCGCCTAATACTTCAACCCTGTCACACGTCATTAGAAATTGGCCATGTCGTGGTGTCCAATTTAGGGGTCTGGTTCCATATATTACCCAGCATGCATCCTAATAAAGGCTAACCTGCAGGTAAAAGTCAAGAAATTGGCTATCCGTGGTTTGGTGAAATGATTAAGTGTTAAAGATAGAAAAATTCAAATATCCCCGGCAGAGACACTTAATAACAATTAACGCCATAGTTGAGGGAATGTGTGAATTTCCAGATGAAAATCTCTACAGATGGATAGTAATTATGGCACGAGAGGTAGGGATGGTAATGGATGAGTCAGTGTTTCACTCGGTGCACCAAATTGGTCGACCAACAGGTAAACCATGGCCGAGACCACTGAAAGTTGAATTTGTGTCTCGTCACGTACGTGATGTATTTGTGAGTAAAAGTAAAGAACAGATGCACACAAGAAACTACTACAGAGTATTCATCAAGATGGACGAACCCAGGGAGAAAAGAATAGGAAAAACAAAACTCAGGTACGCTGTGAAGATCGCCAGACGGGAAAACAAAAGTGTCACTGTAAAAGAAGACGAAATCATTTTGGAGGGCATCAAATATAGGTGGAATGAAACATCAGCACTCCCGCCTATTTATAGGAATACCCCACCAATTCCTATTGACGACCCAGAGTTCCAAAGGACAAGACCTAGTCATACCCAAGGGCGACCACCACAACAAGATACCCAGCTGAAACAAGTATGTGCTGACACTAATAACCCCACTTTAGAGAAGCAGTCAACTGAGACGGCCAAAGAAGCTACCCAAATAGGAAAATCGGATGGAGTTGAGAGTATGGATACGGCCTCATCTCCTAGATCGTCGCCAATAACAGAGGACCTAAAGGATTTGCAGAAAAAAGCCACAAAAGTGTCATTATCTCCAGAGAGGCAAAAGGTCCAGAATGATCTATGTCATATGAGAGAGGACTGTATGGCGCTAACCCCGAGAGGACTAGGATTTTTCTCCATTAAGAGTGAACTGAGCAATTTCTTTCCTGTTACATTTATATTTAACGGAATGATGTACACCTCTGCGGAGCAAGCCTATCAGGCCGAACATGCCAAGTTTGCCAAAAATGCCCATGTGTTTAACGCCATTATGATGACTCCAGCACATTCCACGTTAAGTCTTGCATTTCATATGGTCAAAATATGAAAAAATGATTTTAAATTTCAATTATCCGTTTTATATTTATTCATTGTATATATCAGCTACAAATTCCCAGAAATTTGGTACATAGTGGGCCTTACTTTAGTAAATAATGCTTGTTGAATAAACTTAGGCAGAATTATCATTGAAAAAGTAACCTCCGTCATATTTTTCACCCAAAATGTATAATTATCCAGAAAGCTGTTGAATTTAAATCATTTTAACAAATAAACTTTAGATAAGTACATATAATTAGTGTATATACCATATGTAAGGTATAGCTGAGGTGATGAACTATATCTTGACGGAGGTTACCCTGATGGAGGTTATCCTGACGGAGGTTATCCTGACAGAGGTTACCCTGATGGAGGTTACCCTGACGGAGGTTATTTATTTTGATTCTCTAGCTAGAAACTTGATATTTTATTGGCAATATCAAGTCCTTATTTCATAAATCATCTCATATATTATATTTCTGGCTGTATATGATGAAAATTTTATTTCCCTACATATTAATCAACCCAAGGTGGATCCTGACGGAGGTTACTTTCTTAAATATATTCATACAAAAATAATTTTCTAGGGACTGTACCACGTCTAAATAAAGAAAATATTGTACTTAGATACTAACAATTATTAAAAGACACAAGGCTTGAAAGTTTAGTAAATCATAATTGTCAATTTATTGAAAGCATAATGCTTCAGGGCATCTTTTGTGCTATCCTGACGGAGGTTACTATAATTTGTGGACATTTTGAAAAATTAAAATAAAAGGGAAACTGTAGTCCAATATATACTTGAGTTGGACAAAAATTATGTTTTCATTGAAATTATCCGTATAATGAGTATGTGTGACTATAAAAACTGATAAGCCAACATAATATTTCAAGAACACCAAAATTAGTTATTTCTATGGACATAGCATTTTAGAGGGGTATCCCTTACAAAGCCTTGCCCTATATAAACATGATGTCAAATTTTACAAAAAATGATTAATAAAATATACGCTCTTGACATCCGCTTTGCAAAAAAATTAATAAAAAAATAGTCATATGTAAAATTTCAGGTTTATGAGTCTTTAAAGCCAATAGACAACCTTTGCCAGACTTAACGTGGAATGTGCCTTCCACGCCCAGCTATGGTAAAATCGTTTGGCAAACAACTTGGATATACAGAAGGATGGGACACCATCAAAGAAGACCGAATGCGTGAAATACTCCGAGCTAAATTCGGACAAAACCAAACCCTTAAGGAGTATCTGATCCCAACAGCACCTCACCTTCTAGTAGAGGCACAAAGGACACCTTCTGGGGGTGTGGCTACACCCTGACGAGTGCTGGGTTCCTAAATGGAACTTGGCAAGGCAGAAACAAATTAGGTGAACTGCTAACAAAGCTACAAGACAACTTTATCCATGAGGAACAATCCCAAAAGATTACGGCTGTATGAAAGAGAGACTCTCAAATGATGAAATATTACTCATATGAAAGTATAAGTTGTTCCTAACCATTCAAACATCAGGTAACTATGTAGGCCGTGAATTTTCTGAAGGATGACTTTACCCTGTATTGACGATGTATAATTGAGGATAATGTTCATATAATGGGAAATACTCAGATCTGGCCCGGCTCTGCCCCCTACCATGTAATAGTATTATCTAAAACTGATTCATTCAGATCCAGTGTGTGCTAATTTGTTTCTACTAGCCACACCTCAATAGGTCCTGCCTTGATTATTATATGGCACAGGCCTATATCCATTATCAACTGCACTTACTGTTAAGCCTATTGGCTTCTGCACCACATCATGTTCACTCATCAAACATTCATTCTAATGGGTTAATAGAACTAGTTGGTTTATATTCTTCTGAGAAAAACTGTTTCGTAATTACCGATGGCTGAAAAGGGTTTAGAATAGTCCATATTAATATCAGAAGCCTATATAATAAGACTACAGAGGTAGAGACACTTTTTGGTGCATATGATATTGTAACGGGAAATAGGGCAGGCCCTGGCTGCCCTACTTGAGTTCCCTCCCTCCCCTTTACCACTCCTTTATTCCATGGGTGGCTTTCTATGCTGGGGATGGCTCAGTCACTGCTTTGGGGGGAGTTGGGGCTAAGCCACACCTCTTTTGGTAGTGATTGACAGCCATCCTGGGTTGGGGTCTAGACCTCCCCTTCTGATTGGCTAACTGCCCTTTCCAGGAATTCTGGGAAGGTACAGACCCCTGCCTCGGCCAATCAGAATCCTCCTTCATAATCTGGAGGGGGATCCAAACTCCTCCAGGAGCTCTCCCTGGAGGAGCCAGATTTGGAACTATTGAATGACTGTGTACAACACTAGTACAGAGTTGTTCTATCACCAAATCCACCACCATTCACCAACTCACCATCTTCTATTATTATTGTAAGTAGCATCATCATCTGGGAATTGTTCTACTTGTCATCCTGAATTGTTATTTGTCATGTCTACTTTTGGTCAATACATCTTGTCAACTTTAGCTCTTTTGTCAGTGTTTTCTATTCACGCTCGGTCGACTATCGTCACGAATCACACTCCCGTTTCAGTGGTGTCAGAAGTGGGACGATAAGCAAACTGACCGACGTGAATATGACACTTTTGTGACATTTTTTTGTGGTTAGAAGTTCGTGTTTTAGAAGTTGCCGACGTCGAGAGGCTTTCGTGGCGACGTCGGACAGAATTCGACCGAGCCATCGCCCTCCGCGGCCTCCTGCTACAAATCTAACCAGTGAAAATTGTAAAATCCTACCTCGGGTCATTGTCTAGGTTATCATAGTTAGTCAATTTCAATTTTGGTCGAATTCTGGAGGAGTTAGAGGGTATTTCTGACTGTTGAATGGTCGGATGCGTCGGCGAAAGCCAACGAAGTTCCGACCGATTTACACAGAGACTCTGCGGGCCGAAGCGTAACGTCAGCAATTTGGCCTCGCTAAGGACGCGTTACCAAGATCACCAAGGAGAGCTGTGTGACGTAGCGGTGACATCGGCGCCCATTGGCTGAACCGACGTTACCCGGTGCTTCCCGCCCTAGATTGGGTAGTTCAACCCCTCGCTCAACCCGGCCACACGACACCATTGAAGTCTATTGTTAGCAGTAAATGCGTTGTCGGGTTTTGTCTTAAGTTTCCAATCGGATGCCCATGTAGATGAGCGGGAAGTTCCGTGTAGAAACATCGCAGTGCCAAAACCTGACACTGACTGACAGGCCCACTTGAATTCCACACCACGGCTAGACAGGCATGCAGGCTCCGGCCGCCACTCTCAGCTGTTTCTCACACGGAATCAATCCTCAAAATTCCCGAAATACTTATTGACATTGTCACCAGTACAGGTGTTGATGATATAGTTGATTTATTTTATCACGTTTCTGAGCTGGATTTCAGGTCTAAAAACGGCCGACGTCGACGGCAAATTGTGCCCTCCCAATTGACAGATAGGCCTACGGCAAAAGATAAGGCAGGCAACGGCCGCCTATCCCTGCTGTTCTGGCCAAAACCCTTAAACTTGTGGTGGGGATTGTCATCTAGGGTTCTGAGATACTACTAAACATGTTCTGTTCCACTTCTGAGTTGTATTTGCTTCGTTCGGCTGAGCCGATCCACTCATCATTGTCCAAATAGAGGGCTAAAGAGTCTCAGTGTTACAATGTATCTGGAGTTAGTGTATGTGACCCCATAATGCTACATAAGGTACTTGCAAGTCCATCATAGACCAATACCTTGTCCTAGTCATGTCTTAGCATAGAAAGTAGGATGTTGGAAGCTAGTTCATAGCAACTTGACAGGTTTTTGCATGAACTTTGTATTTTGATACTTCCGAAAATGAAGGTACCCAAGTAGGCTAAGGTATCTTACATGAGTACGCTCAAGATAATAGGACTTATCACTTAAACACTTGCTGGTGCTATAATAAGTAGTCTTATGACTTGTCCAACTGTTGCCATTTATTGAAAGACCTACATACTTAAAGGTTACCAATGTAAACGAGTAATCAGAAATTCAGGCGTTAAGGTCACATGATATAACTGAGTGGTCAGGTCAAGGTCTGTGCACTTTACAGACTCTTACTTGTTAAACCAGGTGCTATAGTGATTGATAGAAATTAGGTTTGGCGTTCACCCAAAAAAGAAATTTCACTGATAGTTCAGACATGGCCATTTCCATTTAATTTCTCCAGTAAATTAATGTCTCTTACAACTCAATATTAAGTAACAAATTATTAGCGCTGACCCCTCAGCTATAATTACATCCCCAATTCGAACTATCTAACCATATTCAAAATGGACGGCCAAAGCAGCCGATGTCCAGGTTTTGAACATAGATGTACCAAAATGATATTGTTTAACACACGCAGACTCATGCAACTGGAACACCAAACTGTTTTTATAAACTATGGCAATGTTTTTCTTTTTATGGCAAACAAAACGTATATGGATATAACAACCCTGGTCAATGATTGATGTTACTGCAAAAAAAGGTCTGCACATTATGCATATCAATGTAAGAAGCCTGCTAGGTACTGGTACTTTTAATCTGTTTAGTAACTACGTGGCAACCCACAATTTTGATGTTGTTGGTCTGTCTGAAACTTGGCTGAAAAGGGAAATTCCATCTTCTCTTATAGACATCCAGGGCTACAACTCAGTGAGGCTTGATAGGTCTTGGGGTAATAACACTACTCATCCCAAAAAAGGGGGAGGGTTGTGCTTGTATTTAAAAAATTCTATCAGTTATAGTGACTCACAGTTTGATCCCCTCAATTGCAGTAATGAAAATATTGAAATGCAGTGGGTGGTGCTGAAACACCAAAAACGGAGAGACATCGTCTTAATCAATGTCTATAGGCCGCCACAAGGGAATGCTAAGGTTTTCTGTGACACCATAAGTCAGAGTCTAGCTACTGCTAACCTGAAAGAAAAGACTGACATCTTTCTAATGGGGGACATGAACATTGACTTTTTAGATCGGAAATCTGCAAACTTCAAAGAACTATCTTTCATGTCCAATAGTTTAGGGCTCAAACAGCTAATTAATGGTGTCACCAGATATGGCTCAGAACAGGTTAAAAACAGCTGCATTGACTTAATCTTTACTAATTCTGATGCAGTCAGTAGTAGTGGTATACTTGATGTTAACCTAAGTGACCACCAAGCTATCTTTGTTACTAGAAAGAAACAGCCTAACTCCTCAGACAAAATAGAATTCCAAGGCAGGTCCTACCGAGACTATGATAGTAATCTACTGCAGGGCAATTTACGACTCTTAAATTGGAATAACTTCTATAACTTCACCAACCCAAATGATTGCTGGGACGATATGCTAGAGAATATTAGGGCAGTTATAGATGATATGTGCCCTGTAAAGAATTTCAAGGTTAAAAGGTTCAGGGAACATTGGATGACAAATGAATTAATTGAGTTAATCAAAGACAAAGATAGAATTTTGGCACATGCAAAAAAATCGGGTAGATCAGAAGACTGGAGAGCAGCCAGAGTGGCACGGAATGAGGCTGGCAGGGCAGTAGAGAGAGCTAAGACAGAATATTTTGATAACGAATTTCAAGCTAGTAAGAATGACCCTAAAAGGTTCTGGAAAAACATAGCATCAGTCATCCCAAACAAGTCAAAGGCAACCCCTCATATCTCACTGAATGACAACAATAGTACTCCAGTCAACCCAAGCATGGTCCCCAACTTTATAAACAAGTTTTTTGTTGATATTGGCCCAAAGTTGGCAGAGAAACAAACCAGGAAATGGGAATATTTTGGGTCTAGAAATCCTAAAACCATTCCAGATCTAATAATTCATGAAGAAATTTGTAGTATTTGTGGTGGTGACACCTAAAGGTCTGCCGATCGTCACTTCCGGTTTTGGCGGCGAAGAGTGAGTTGAGCACATGGCCACCTGTAGAGTGGAAGCTACTTGCATTTGTGAGTTGTAATGTGTCCTAGTTGTAATAAATAGATGTAAACACAACAAATGGCGACTGAGGATTGAGGACCAAGGTGGTAGGACTATCTGAAAGTGTGAAAATCTTTCTGTGAAGTCTGGTAAAGTGGACTTTTCTCAAAATGCCTGAGGGAGCAGGTGGTGCTCAGGGCCAAGATGCCCAGCCAGGTCCAGTGGACACTGTGATAAGGGTGGATGTTGGTGGTTTGCCCCAGTTTGATCCAAAGGGGGATCCCAGTGGTTTGTCTGTAAGGTGGAAGAGGTTGAAAAGGGCATTTAACCTGTATGTTACAGCTAAGGGAGTTGTCAATGAGGACCAAAAAGTGGCTCTATTGCTTCATACAGGGGGACTTGATCTTCAAGAACTGTTTTATACACTGGTACCTGAGGATAGGGATGTTTCCCTGCAAGAGTGTATTAAGGCCCTAGATGACCATTTCTTGCCCCAAGTTAACGTGCCTTTTGAGAGACATTTGTTCAGGCAGTTAAAGCAGTCTGCTGGGGAAACGGTTGATCAGTTTGTTTGTCGGTTGAAACAGAAGGCTGTGTCATGTGAGTTTCCGAGTGTAGATGACGCAATAAGGGATCAACTCATTGAAAAGTGTGCGAACGCAAAGTTGCGTAGGAAGTTTCTTGAGAAGTCGGGGGGAGCAACTCTTAAGAATTTCATGGACATAGCTAGGGCGTATGAGACGGTAGATTTACAGATGGGTCAGATGTCTGTATCTTCAGCGCCCACCGAGGTCAATGCAGTACAGCATAAGAACAAGCAACCTAACTCTAAGAAGGAGACGAAGGGAAATGGGTGGAGTCAGAACAAGGACAACAAGTCAAAGGATCAGAAGCCTAAGGGTAGTTGTTTCAATTGTGGCCAGTTTGGACATTATTGTGCGGATAAGGTCTGTCCTGCTCGGTTCAGGAAGTGTAACCAGTGTGGTTTCCAAGGACATTATGCCAAGTTTTGTAAGCGGGATCCTAAGAGTCGTGAGAAAGCTTATCAGGTTCAGGAAGGAAATTCTGATAAGGACGAGGGCGCTAGTAGTAGTAGTGCTAGTGGCTATGCATTCACTATCCAGGAGAAAGACTGTAGTTTCGTGAATTCTGTGGGACCTGGTGTGATCAATGTGATGATTGGTGGGGTGCAGATGCCCATGCTCATTGACTCTGGAGCGACTTGTAACATTCTAGATACACCTACTTGGGAAACCTTAAAGGGAAAAGGTATCCGTTGTGAGTCACGGAAGTCCAACCGTAAGTTGTTTGCTTGGGGGCAGTCTGAAGCCCTGGAAACGGTTGGGACTTTTGAGGCTGAGATAGTGTGCCCGGAAAGTGGGAAACAGTGCAGGCAGGAGTTCCTTGTGGTAAAAGGGCAAGGTAGACCTCTGCTAGGATGGGAGACAGCAGAAGCACTGAATGTCCTACGGGTAGGTCCCGAGGTTGTGAACAGTATAGTTGAAGAGTATACTGAGGCTGACATACATGCCAAGTACAAGAGTTTGTTCAGCGGTGTTGGTAAACTGAAGGGCTATGAATTGGAAATTCATATTGACAAAGACAGGAAGCCGGTCGCGCAACCTGTGAGGCGCATCCCATTTGGCCTCAGGGATAAAGTTGATACAAAGTTAGATGAGATGTTAGAGATGGACGTCATAGAGGAGGTTCCAGAGGGACCAACAGGATGGGTCTCTCCCCTTGTAGTGGTTCCCAAAAGTGATGGTGATGTGCGAGTGTGTGTCGACATGCGCCGGGCCAATGAGGCCATAGTTCGGGAAAGACACCCGATTCCTACTGTGGAGGAACTGGTTCAGGATTTGAACGGTAGCACAGTTTTCAGTAAGTTGGATCTGAAATGGGGGTTCCACCAGATTGTGCTGAAGGAGGACAGTAGGCATGTGACAACGTTTGTCACTCATAGGGGATTGTACCGCTACAAGCGCCTGCTGTTTGGGATTACATCAGCACCTGAAAAGTATCAGAGGATCATTCAGGATGTGTTGCGTGACTGTGCTGGTGTGGCTAACATAGCTGATGACATCATAGTCCATGGGAATGGTGTTAAGGAGCACGATCAGCGTCTGTTCAAGGTCCTAGACCGCTTGGAGGAAGTGGGTCTGACGCTGAATCGTAAGAAGTGTGAGTTTGGGTTGTCCAAGCTCACATTCTTTGGACATGAGTTGACCAGTAATGGGGTCAATCCTAGCGACGAGAAGGTCGCAGGGATACGGGATGCTGAACCACCTAAGACAGCCAGTGAAGTGAGGTCATTCCTGGGTCTTGTTCAGTATTCGGCAAAGTTTCTGCCGGACTTTTCATCAGTAGCTGCACCGCTGCGTGAGCTGACTCGGAAAGATGTGGAATTTGTGTGGGGTAGTGAGCAGGAGAATGCCTTTCTCAAGCTCAAGGAGATGATGACTCAGACAGAGACATTGGCTTATTTCCGTGCTGAGTGTCAAACCAGAGTGATAGCCGATGCAGGCCCTAAGGGGATAGGAGCAGTCCTCACCCAGTGTCAGAATGGGGTGTGGCGGGTCATCTCCTATGCATCTAGGAACCTCACAGATGTTGAGAGACGGTATTCTCAGACAGAGAAGGAGGCACTTGCTCTGGTCTGGGCCTGTGAGGAAATGTCTGGGAAATTCGAACTTGAGACGGACCACAAGCCGCTTGAGTGTATTTATAGTCCGACATCCAAGCCTTCAGCGAGGATTGAGCGGTGGGTACTCCGTCTGCAAGGGTATGACTACAAGGTCGTGTACCGCCCGGGGAAGACGAACATAGCGGACGCATTGTCCCGACTGAACCAGTCTTCACCAAGGGATGTTAGTGGTGAATCAGTGGACTTTGTGAGGGCTATTGTGCAGGAGAGCTTGCCTGGAGCACTGACTGCTCGGCAGGTTGAGTTGGCTTCGGGGACCGACCCAGAGCTGACTTATGTGCGACAATACATTGAGACAGGGAACTGGACACAGTGTAAGATGCCGCAGTATGCTTGTGTCAAAACAGAGTTGTGTGTTATTGGGAAGCTTGTGTTGAGGGGCACAAGGATAGTAGTCCCACAAAGCCTGAGGGCTGATGTTCTTCGTCTTGCACATGAGGGCCATCAGGGCATTGTCAAGATGAAATTGCTTCTCAGAACAAAAGTGTGGTGGCCTAACATGGACAGTGAGGCCGAGAGGATCTGTCGGTCGTGTCACGGTTGTCAGGTTGTTGGCGAGGGACGCCCACCTGAGCCCATGAAAGTGACAGCGCCACTGACGGGACCCTGGCAAGATGTGGCAGTGGATCTCATGGGACCCTTGCCTACAGGAGAGAATCTCTTAGTGTGTGTGGACTACTTCAGTCGGTATTTTGAGGTAGTTGTGATGCAGTCGGTGACTACACAAAAGGTCATTGATGCTCTTGAGCCCATCTTTGCCAGATATGGGTACCCGTTTTCGTTAAAGTCTGACAATGGTCGTCAGTTTGTGTCAGAGGAATTCGAGGCTTTCTTGGAGGTGAACGGGATTGAACATCGCAAATCATCTCCACTGTGGCCTCAAGCCAATGGAGAGGTTGAACGGCAAAACCGATCTCTCTTAAAAGTTTTAAAAGTGGCTGCTACGGAAGGGAAACCGTGGCAGAAGGAACTTCAGAGGTTCCTGCTGGCTTACCGTGCGACCCCGCAGGTGAGCACTGGGAAAACACCCGCCTATCTGATGTTTGGGCGTGAGCTGAGGTCGAAGCTGCCGGAGCTTAGGTGTGACCGTGCCATTGCACATGAAGGTGCTAGTGATCGTGATTGGCAGCACAAGCTGGCTGCTAAGGATTATGCCGATACCAGACGGCATGCTACACCCAGTACTGTGTTACCAGGAGACACGGTACTGTTGAAGAACACAAAAACGACAGGGAAGCTTGCGACACAGTTTGAACCAGAGCCGTACAAAGTTGTGTCAAAGGAAGGGGCTGAAGTGACAGTCAGTTCCAAAGAGGGAGTTCAGTACAAAAGGAACTCTTCTGCGGTGAAGCCTTATGTGCCACCAGCGGAAGAACTACAGGACTCTGGAGAGATCTCAGACAATGGACAGTTTGAGACCCAAGTTATGGCGAGTCCGGTACGCACGCCATCCAGGGCAGTGACGGTACCGCAGAGTCCGGTCCACAGGCCAACACGGGCCGTGAGAGTGCCGGAGAAGTTCAAAGACTATGTGATGGATTGAACTTTGAAGTGTGAACATTGACATGATGACAAATATAAGTCTGAAAGTGTTTGACTGTATTTTGATATGTCTTTGATTGCTATATTGTTTGAAAATGTTTGCATAACATGTCATAACTTGCCTTGCTTGTGTTGCAGGTATTCGCCTTGATATATTGTTTGTGTTTCAGGACTATAACATATGTTTGATATGTGACTGTGTGGTATTACAGTAAATGTAAAAGGTTAAAGTTGGTATGAACCTTAAGGACACTGATGACCGAGGACTATGAACATTCTCAGAACACTATGACAAATGTCTATGAACATTCTATGGAGAAGAAAAGGGAATGTAGTATTTGTGGTGGTGACACCTAAAGGTCTGCCGATTGTCACTTCCGGTTTTGGCGGCGAAGAGTGAGTTGAGCACATGGCCACCTGTAGAGTGGAAGCTACTTGCATTTGTGAGTTGTAATGTGTCCTAGTTGTAATAAATAGATGTAAACACAACAAAATTGTATACAAATTATGCAAAGAAATTGACATATACAAATCATCAGGCATCGAACTCATCTCGGCTAGGGTACTCAAGGACTCCCTCCTTGCTTTAATCCCTCAAATCACACATCTTTTCAACCTTTCATTACGGGTTGGGATTTTCCCATCGGGATGGAAGGTGGCAACAGTTGTGCCTTTATACAAAGGGGGTGACAAGGAGGAAATCTCAAATTACAGACCAGTCTCACTGTTACCAGTTCCTGATAAGATTTTAGAGAAAGTAGTACATGAGCACTTTATGAAATTCTTTGAAAAAAATCAGGTTCTCAGTGACTTCCAGGGTGGTTTTCGTAAAGGTCACTCAACTATGGGCACAGTGGCAATGTTAACTGACGACTTTTACGAAGCAATCAATAACAAAAAATTATCAATAGCGGCTTTTATTGATTTAAAAAAGGCATTTGACACGGTCAATCATGAAATCTTGATAAAAAAACTAAATAAACTGGGGATTCGTGGCCCATGTTTAACATGGGTAAGCAGCTACTTAGATGACAGAATGCAGAAAACAATTGCCAATGGTCTAATGTCAGATCTTGCCAAAATCACCTGTGGTGTGCCACAGGGTTCTATTCTAGGGCCACTCTTCTTCTTAGTTTATATAAATGATGTGCATTATATAGCGGGTGACACTAGCATACAGCTCTATGCAGATGATACAGTACTATACTGTTCAGACGAATCTTATGAAATAGCTACTCTGAAGCTCCAGGGAGCCCTGAATAGATTTGTATCTTGGTGCACCAAAAATAAGCTTACTTTGAATACCAAGAAAACTAAGTTGATGTTCTTTGGGACAAATAACAAAATCAAGAGGGCTAAACATACAAACATAGCTCTGAATGGAGACAAACTTCAGGTAGTACCATCATACAAGTACTTAGGGGTCCATTTGAATGCAACACTTAATTACAAGCATCATGTTTCAACAGTAATACGAAATGTCTCTCACAAACTTTATCTATTGAGCAAGATCAGCCGCCTGTTTCATAATAATTTACGATCGTTTCAGAAACCATCGTAAGCACCTTACTATGGTTTGCGTTTCATAAAAGTTCTTACTATGGTTTTGTCAAAAAATGCCCGAAAATTGCGTTTCATAAAATTTCGTCGTAACGCAAAACCATAGTAAGTGTGGCAAATTTGGCCCTTAAAACCATCGTTACTAAGACGACCCAAACCCTCGTCGTAAGGATTTATATCGTCCATATTTTCTTTGTAAATGTACTTTTATGTAATATTTCTTCTAATAAAGCAATATTATGATGTAAACTATGTTTTCTATTGTTTTTTGGTGTTTTTTACATGTTTTTTCCACTTACCCCATAAAACGATAGTAAGTACTTTCAAAACCTTAGTAGCTTCTCAAGGTCAAAAAATAGGACACAAAATGGCGCCTGTTGCTGCAGACGCACGTCGTCGCGCACGACGGTTTTTTCCTAGAGTTCATCCCCTGGTACGATATGACGATGATTTATTCAAGAAAAGGTTTAGGCTAAATAAGGAGACTGTGGAGGATTTGGCAAAAATGTATGATGACGCCGGTTTTTGCACCACAACGCAAGACAGTGGGGGTGGTGTCAATGCCCAAGACAGGGTTTGTATATATATTGATATTATAGTCATAAATAATGGATTGTAATAGTTTCTTTTTCCCCTTCAAAACTAGACGTTTGTATAGATATTGATATTATTGTGATAAATAATGGATAGTGATAATTTATTTTTCCCCCTTAGTAAGCTTTTAGTAATTATTAGACTGTATAATAACAAGCCACCTATGTATTCTATATACCCTATTTATCATATCAATATTTACTAAATGGCTACTATATGCCATATGTCTTGAATTTGTATATACACGTTTGTACCTACATGGAAGACCATATAAATGAATGTGGTTAATAAATAAAAAATAAAAAAATGGAATATTAATTTGACAAAAAAATCAATGACCTGTCTGACTTATACAGTGTGTTTATATATATAATTCTTTTTTTAGATGTGCCTTGCCCTAAGGTACTTAGCAACTGGGGCAAACTATAGTGTGATTGGCGACACTCAGGGTGTGACGAAACCCACTGTATCTAGGGCTGTGCATGAGGTGACTGATTTTTTTTATGAGAACCAGCACCTCTTCATAAGGTGGCCAAAGTCCTACGCTGAAAGGTGCGAGATATCAGGAGAATTTTTCGAAGGATTTGGGGAAGTCCCGGGTGTAATGGGTTGCGTCGACGGCACCCATATAGGGATTATTGGCCCAACGTCTACTGGGTTCATGAATCGTAAGGGCTATCATAGCCTTAACGTGATGGTAATTTTTTTAAAATAACAAGTTCGAGTTCATAGACTTACTAATGTAATACTTGTAGTAGAATTACTTTGTATGTATATTTCATTAGAATAAATGTTGAATAACTTGAAAATCATGCTTTCAAACTTTGGTAGTAGTGATAACCTCGGTAGAATTACTTTTGTATACTTTAGTAAAAGATTGGAGTGAAGGTTAAACACAATTGAAAAGACAGTTTGCAATTTTCAACATTCTTTATATAACGCAACACAACTTATACAATTATATTTTTTTCCAGGCAATATGTGATGCAAATATGCGGTTCACACACGTCGATCCCCGTTATGCTGGGTCCGTGCACGATTCGTACGCATTCAAAAGTTCGCGCATAGCCTTGAAGTGTGAAATGGGGAGCTATGAAAATTTCTATTTTCTCGGCGACCAAGGGTAATATAACATTCAAAAGACCTTGACATTCACAAATATGCCTTCGTAGTAAAAATACTTACAAGAATTTTATATATTCTTGCTGCTACAGGTAAATATTAACTTGCCAGAAAAACTTTAGTAACTTTCCAAACATTACTTCCATGCAAGAAACAGTGTAACCTTTATGATACATAGAAAATCTTCAACTATGATAACTTCACAATCATTTTTACACACAAACAATATATTTCAGATATGCTCTAAGTGACTACCTGATGACCCCCTTCGCCTCACCAGTGGACGATGGCCACAAGAAATACAACATATGGCAGCGTAGCACCCGTTGCATAGTTGAGAACGCTTTCGGCCTATTGAAGCAACGTTTCAGGTAACAAAATTTACACACTTCTATATAAGAATAAACAATATAAATCACAAGAAATTGTGAACCAGATTCTGCTGTGCCACCATGTTATACTTCTATATTCAAATAAACAATTTTAGTAACTACTATGACATTTAAAAAAAATACCCTACCAAGAACTTTTGTACAAATGAATGTTTTGATTAACTGAAATGGAACTAATGATATTATATTTTTTTCAAGGTGTCTGGATGATACAGGAGGGATACTACACCATACACCCTACACCGCAGCCAAAATCGTAACAGCTTGTGTTTGCCTTCATAACATATGCCTTCTTACAAAGACGCGCGTCACTGGTGACGACTATGAAGATATCGAAGAAGTTCGACCTGGGTACCCAGCATATCTGCGCCGCCCAAGGAGGCAACAGCCCCCACCCGACATTGTTAGGCCGAACGCAGCAATGATGGTGGCACGACAGAACCTGGTTAACCAGTTCTTTTGGCCTAACGATCCTATCAGAAAGAGGCGCCCAAAACCAAAACCAAAAAAACGTACCAAACGTCTTCGCTGATTTCTTATAAGTCTCGAAGTGTGGACACTTTCAGCCATCGACTTATTAGATTCTTAGTAACCTTCCTAAAATTCTTTAAAGTCTAGTAGTACTTTCCGCCGTCTTATAGTATGACACAGTAATCTTTAGACTGACTTTTAAAATTATTAGTAACACACTAGTGTTTAAAATATATCGAAGTACACTGGCCCTGTTCATCTACAACTATGTAAATAAAACATTCAGAAACGTACATGCCAAATTTCTTATTAATCTAGTAAGATTCATGTCACACAAACAACAAGAAAAGATATTAAAAACACTGGTTTTTAGACGTCGCCCCAAAAAAATCTTGTCTTACTGCAACATAGTAGTGTGTCACTTTAATCCAAATATAGACCGACGTATACATAGTCATAGCTTGGAACAAAGAAGTGGCCGGGTTGTTAGGGTTCTACCAAAGATGTATTTGTCCGTAGTACTACCAACATGGCTTACTAAGATGATGTACCAAGGAAAATTTATAATGACTTTCTTGGCACCCTAACAACCCGCCCACTTCGTGTTGTCTGCTGGGTCTGTACAACTTGGCATGCATGATCGGACTCTTCATCATCTGTGGACTGTCCCTGATCCATTGTCCCATCCAGACTCTCCATTCCGGTTTGGTCCGATATGTTTGAGTCCTCTCGAGACATCACTACCTCCTCGGATGATTCCTGTACCTCACTCTCCTGTACCTCACCCTCCTGTACCTGACCCTGGTTTGAAGTATTCGACTCAACATCTGACCTCTGGGCGTCCTCTAGTTGTGACTCTTGTGTCTGGGTCGGCTTAAGGGTATCGCTATCCATTGCTTTCTGCACAATGTCATAGACCTGTTTGTAGAGCTTAATACACTGGGATGAAGCACCTTCTGGAATTCGTAGTCGTCTAGGTGGAGAGGAGGCTTGAACTGTCTCTTCTACTGTAGTGGGTGAAGATTCTTCGTCCGTAGCATCAGTAGATTCAGAAGCTTCAACTGTATTTTCTGCTAATACCTGTGAAGGGTCAGCAAGTTCAGTGGGTCCATCACCATCAGTGCATGCTCGAATCTCTACCTCTGCTACATGAATAGGCACTATTTCACCTATAACAACACTGTCAGTGGATATGTCTTGCTCCTGCGTTGCGAAGAGTGTAGGACTGGGTGATCGGGGCACATGAGCGGCTGCTGCACTGCACGATGTACTTGGTATAGCTGTAGTAACAAATATTATTTTATACGCACAAAGTACCTTTGGGAAAATTGTTCTTACTATTATTAGATGCGATAAATTTGGAAATTAGATTACTACGTTATCTAAATAATTATGCCGGTACAATAAGAATGCCTTCATTTATATTGAAAATACACGAAGAAATAATGGATTTCGTGATTACTTTAGGTGGAGATGTCTGGGTTACATATTTAATATCATTTGATGGATGGATGGATAGAAATAGATTTTACTATATAATTAAATAAGTAAATACCTGTTTCAGCTCCAGTAGTCTTGTAGAAAGTGGAGACGCTGATTGTTGTTGGGGTAGGCGGTGGAAGATTCAGCGGGGGAACATTCTCTGTGGGAGCAGTCACTGGGGGAGAACTCGCTTGGGGAACCGTCACTGGAGGAGCACTCGCTGCCTGCGAATGCAGGTCCAGGAGATTGTCAACCGTCAGAGATGCGACCTCACCCGCACCTTTCATGGCCAGCCGCTTCGCGATCTTCTTGAGAGCTGATTAAATTGCAAAACAAAGATTAGTGTGCAATTTTAAACATTGTTACATATACAATACTTTGTGTAGGGGACGTTGCCGTAACCTCTGCAAGAAATCTAGTTTATATTCGTTACAAAACACTTAGTTAGGGAAATAATACAATTTCTATATTTCTGTTCAAACTACTAAGATTTGCTACTAGAAATTGATACGATAAGTTTCGATGATGAATGCCAAGAAGTAGGTTAAACAATAGTTACTTATGGAATTATTTGTTTCTTAATATTCATTCCTGCAAAGACTGATATTAATGTTTAATTGAAATAACTATAGAATGTACACCTACTACGGGTTCCTTCATGGGAGTTAATTACCAACTTCGCCATAAGTAGGTTGTGTGCGTGTATTCCACCTCTTACTACTTCAGTCAGTTTCTGAATTTCTACGGCTGTTGTACTCTCAGGCTTTTGTTTTTCGTGTTCCTTTTCCTCTTCTACTATGGTTTCTTTCTCTGGTACGTTGACACTGGGTGTTTCTTTAGTTTTCTCTGTTTGCGTTTTAGCTTGAGAAGGTGTGTATTCTTTCTCCGCTATGTTGACGTTCAGATTGTCCGGTATGTCGACATCTACATTCTCCTCTTCTAGACTTTTCTGTACTAGGGGGAGTTCCGTTTGTGAAGTACCCTTACCAGAAATTGGCGACATTTCACGTGCTGTATTAATTAGTGCCCTCTTCACAACGTTAGCAATCTCTACATCGTCTGCACTTTTAATAGGTGAAACTTTTTCTGTGGATACGTACTGTGGAAGCTTTGCTGATTCCTCTGAACTACCTGAGTAATTTACAGGGAGAAGGACTCTGGCTCGTTTCTTTGGGGTAGATGAACTGTTGGATTGTTGCTTCTGATATAGAGTAGTAGGGGATACTGAAGTTGTAGCTCTTTTCTTAACCTTCTCTGAGCGCTTCAGTATAGATGGAGAAGTCGGAAACATAAATACCCTATCTCTGTCAGGTGTTGTGTCACGTGTGGTAGGTTCTTTCTGTCTGTATTCTGCGGGTGATGTACATTCTTCATCACTTGATTGTCTTCCTCTCTTAGTCGAACGCCTACTATGACTTTGAGTGACACCGAAAGATCCATCTCCACCTGGATGAAGTGATGGTACGATCCCTTTACCTGCAGTGTATAATCTATGTTGTTCGTCATAGTCTTGGTCACTATGAAAGTAGGGCAACGGCCGTCTTCCATAGTATCTGTCAGAATTTGGAGAATACTCTCTATAGCGTGGAGGTGATAACATGCGCCTTTCCCTCGTATCTCTAGGTGGGGTAATTCGGCGCCTATGTCCATAGTGTGGAAACCTTTCGCCGCCATAGCGCATGCTATAATTCGGAGTTTCCCGCCATAGCTCCCGGCCTCTCTCCCGGCCTCTCTCTGCCTCTCTTTCTGCATCCATTTCTTCATATCTGTGAAAGAATTGTGAACTCCTACGTTGGAAGGATTCTGTGGAACGGTCAAGCTCATGGGTATCTTTGGTACGTGTAGTACTCTTGTACTGTTCCTCCCCTTTTTTCAAATCTCGGAAGGATTCAAAGATGTCCTCTCTGTCATCACTATCACTATTTTTTTCTCTTACTGGAGACTGCTCCTGGTTTTCCTCCTCATCTCGCTCATAACGTTGCTCTGTTACTATGGTTACTTTTTTCTTACTTTCAGGATGTTTAGTTTCGGTGTTTTTCGATGATTTTTTGGAGGGGACAGGCTTCTTATGAGTTAACACGTCTTCTTTGTCCTTCTGCTTCCCTTCTTGCCGCACTTCTTTCTTTTGCTCAAGTACATCCTTCTTTTTACGTGGTAGATCTTTCTTTTCCCTTGGGGGATCTTTCTTTTGATCAGGGAGATCTTTTTTCTTCTGTGGCACATCTTTCTTCTCCTCACGTACAGGGGTTTTCTCCTCTTCCACATCCTTCTCTTTGTGGGGTTCCGACTGCTTTAACTTACTATGTGTCTTTGTCGGACGTGCTTTCTTCTTAGTAGGTGCTGGAATTTGAATAACTAACAATTCCATATCCATTCAGATTTAATAAGTAATAAAGTAATAATATATTTATTATTTGATACCTAAGTTTTATGTTACTCGGGAAGTAATCTTTAAACTTCTAAATTAGCGTTTTCGAAAAAGGAATTTACGTAAAAATAACAACCGCAAATACCATAGTACGTACCATATCATTACTTTAGAAAAACATCAAACTTATATTAGTATAGATATTATTTTGAATACAAGTTAAAAAATTGTACTTACTCTCTTTCCGAGTACATTTTGTGCCGCTCTTACGTTGGGGGGATGCGTCCTCACCAGAGTCCGAGTCACGAGAGTCGCTCTCTCCACCTATAACTATGTGAGGTAAAATAACTTAATTAGATTAAGCACCATACTTGACACACAAGAGACGCAGGATTTAGATGTAATTAGATTTACAAGTATACTCGGATATTCTTTTCTTAGTAAATGTCGTCTGTGTAATTGAAATTTACTGTTTTAATTTCGCACATGATATGTTTTTATTGCACAATTATTTCAATTATAAACAATGAATGATAAGCTATTAACTGTGAAATGTAACTATCAACCATATTAACCATAACAAAGTATGTCATATAATGCGGGGGGGGGGGGACACACCTCCATCTTCAGTTTGAATAGGCATATGAATTAATTCTTCTAATGTGACCATAGTTTTCTTTTTTCTTTTCGGCATTTTAACCCTCTTCTGGACTTTGCCTCCTCCAGCCAGTTCAAGTAATGTTCGGCGCACTGTGCTCATTTCTGGTTTTTAAAATAGGGGTTCATGTACTCTAAGATATTGTGGTTACTATATGAAGAAGGGTTCGTATTGAGATATACATTTCTAACTACTACTAATAATAATAATGTAATACTAAATTCATTTTACTATTATGTTGGATAAGTACTTCTACCATAAATTTCTACTGGAGTTTTAAATTATTATTAATTAAATGACAATATTACCAGTGGGTGTGCCGTGCGTGTCCTGCGAATCCTGCGTCTCTTGTGTGTCAAGTATGGTGCTGTCCTGTGTCATCTGAGTTTGGGTCTCGTCCTGGGACTCAGAGTCGTCATCAGATTCATCATCCGACTCATCTTCCTCTGGCCTGTTGAATGGTGGTATCTTGTCAAATTGCCGCTTTTTGGCAAAATAGTCGTCAGGTATCAGTTCGTCATGGTACGACTGAGATTCAAAGTAATCCTCTGCCTCTTTCACTGAGGACTCGTCGTGCTCAGACTCGTCGTCTGAAGATGGTACATACTCCTCCTCCTCTGAACTGTCAGATTCAGTCGAAGACTCTTTCTTCTTGGATATCTTGGATATCTTTTTGGGTGTCTTGGATGTTGTTTTGGTTTTCTTCGTTTCTGTCTTTGAAGTAGGAGCCGGCGTTTTCTTGCTGGACTTGAAGATCCCATTGGCGAGACTTTCCATGGCAGCCTTGACCTTAGTTAGTGCCTCGGAATCGTCCTCGATGGGGGAACCCTCAATCCCCTTGATTCCTGAAGCAAAATAATATTAGAGTTGTTATTTTATGAATTTGTATTGCTCATACGTGATAAGCAATATCCATTAGGATTTACACTACTGCAAATATAGTTTGACATTTGCTAAAAATATTATGTTTTCGATATGCTTCTAATAAAGGAAACACAGATAGATAAGTACTACATTTACATTATTAAGAAAGCTTCATACAAAGGTTAATGTTGTAGCACAGGGTCCAAAGAACTAGTATATTGATATACTTACCCACAACACACTCTCTCCCCATGTACCGTAGAGCCTTCTCCTCCACTGCGGTCAACTGCATCTCATCTGGCAGGGGGCCCCCTCCTGACTTCGCCACGAACACCGCATTCTGCTGGAACTGAAGTAATAACGATATTTTAATTGGTGGGTAATATATATTATTATTTTCTCTTGTAGCATACAAAACCTAGTAAGATCTTTACTAATAGAAGTGTGGTAATAATTCGGAACGAAGAAACGCTTGTAAAATACATTGTTTAATTATCAAAAATGATAGATACAGTGGACTACTAATATTGCGTTACACACCACTTATGTATTGCCACCTTGACCATGGCACCTTGACCATGGAAAAAAATAACTTCTTCATATATAAGCACCATAATTAAAGAGAATATTGTATCGTCTTGTAATTACCTTGAGTTTACTGTCATGTGAGAAACAGCGAGCCTTCTGTATGCATGCATCGGGATCTCGACTAGGACGTGCCCAACTATTGACGTAGTCTAAAAAAATTGTTAAAGCATGCATTTATTTACCTTCCTCTTGCTTTCATATGTGAAGCATGCCGCTTTATGGAGACATGCCACCTTGCTGCGCGGAGTCTGTGCACGCTTCGTCACAATCTCTGAACGGTGGTTAGTAAAGAAAAGCAAGTAAGAAACAAAAGTAAATGAAAGTAAGAAATGACAAAGAAAGTAAGGGTTTAATGACAAAGAAAGTAAGGGTTTTTTAACATTAAATAATAATATAATTCTGTTTGTGATTCACGTATCGACTCGTGATATGTAGGAATAGGGGCAAATTAGGTAAATTCTTGCAGAAAAAAATAGTTATTTCTAATAAGTATTCTTTAGTAAGTACTAGCGAAAATTATGATAAAGTGCTATATGCTTAATGTATGTATATATAATACTAAAGATCTTACGTTATATGTTGTGTACAATTAAATAAGGAAAAATCGATTAGAATCTTAATGATATAGATTTTACTAGATTCATTTATTCAATTATGGGTTCATTTAAAATAAAACTGAAATTCTAACTAACCTGAGATTGCCTGCCATGATTTTCGTTTCTTATTCCTTATTCCAGCTCCGGCTTCTCTTGTTCCCTTCAGGACAGATCTTTCCTTCTCCATGGCGTCAAGCAGATTATCAATATCTTGTGTCGCCCAGTTGTCTGCTCTAGTTCGCTTTTTAGAAGAGGAGCTCACACTGGAAGGAGGACCCTTTACAGAGCGGGCGGGAGTCGAGGGGGTACTTTTGGGCTTTCCTTTTCCCTTACCCTTGCCTTTGGGCTTAGTCTTCTCCCCATGGTCATCGTCATCCTCAGACTGGACATAGCTAGTTTTCTTTTTTGCTACTCGTGGTGAAGTGCGCTTCTGAAAAAAAAAAAACATGTCAAAAGTCGGAATAATAATTCAAGAGTTAATTTGAATGAAAAATCTAGAAGGCGGCATACCTGACACTATGTGTGCAGTACAAAAAAAAGTAACGAAAATGATGAGTGAGGACTGTTAACTTGATGAGTTGTACCATAATCAAGAAATAGCATCTTCCAAGCAATAATTAGCAAGATCGTAATAAGATTTCACCAAAATATTATTAAATGAACCGTTGTGAAAGTGGAAACGCAATAGCGTGACTCCCCACCAAGGCCGCCGAGTCGGCCGAGTGGTACCAACCTAAAAAAATGTCATCTTTGGACCGAGATTTATCGACATCTCGACCGAGTTAAACAATGACAACTAATTTAATGTCATCTATATGATTGATAACATCATATATACTTACTTTCTTCGGTTTGGGTGCCATTTCTCTGATGTTTCTTCGTGTTTTAGTCGATGGAAAGTGCTTCGCACGTTACGATGACGAAGGGAAAAAGCAACATGGACGCTACGTCTCGCGGAATCTCGTGCCGCGAGAACCCGCGAGAAACCGTCGTAGCTGGTAGCCGGCGATACAAAACCAGCGAAAAATCCACTACTATGGTTTCACTAACACCTTACGATGGTTTTGTTACGATGGTTTTGGCTACTATGCTTTTATGTACCACTACGACGGTTCTTACTATGGTTTCTTACGACAAGCTTACGACGACTATTATGAAACGCACTTTTTAAAACCATAGTAAGCTCGTCGTAAGAAATTGCGAAAACATAGTAAGTACGACAGATATTATGAAACAGGCCACAGAAGATTTATAAATAATGAAGGGGCTCTACTGATCTACAAAACAATGATCTTGCCATTCTTTGACTATGGTGATGTTCTATACATGCATTCAAAAATGCCTGAACTAGCAAAATTGGATAGACTCCACTTGAGAGGACTAAAGATTTCTCTTAGAGTTAACAACAATTTGACAGATAGTGACATTTACAAAGCTGCAAGAGTCTCAAATCTCACCAATCGGAGGTCTGCTCATCTTTGTAACTTTATGTTTCATAGGAAGCAAAATCCCAAGTATGTCAAGACCACTTCTGTATGTACGAGGGCAGCCAACGGTCCTCTATTGAAAACTAACAAACCATCCTGTGAAACATACAAGAGGAGCATTATCTACTCTGGGTCAATTTGCTGGAATAGCCTACCAGCAGGTCTAAGAAATGTGGAAGACCTTAACACTTTCAAATACAGACAGAAACAGTGGTTAAAATCAACATATTAATACCATCAAAATGCCAAAAGAATAAACTTGAACAGTATTTCATAGCAATATGCATGCCATACACTTATCTATAAGATCAATTTTGTTACATGTTCCAATAGTAACTATTAACCTCAATCAGAGTTATCAGGTCATTTTGGTCATTTATAACCTAGTCTTACTTGAAATATCTAGTCTCAATACTTTAGTGTTTATTATGTAGTTAGCGTAGATCCATAGCGTCTTCTAGATAATCTAGATAGTTGTACTTGGTTTTGAATGTGGTATCTACAGCTTTGTGTACCATCTGGAATGTTTTATATTCAAGTCCAACATTGTATCTCACCATATCAATTTCTGTACTTGTTATTTGTCTCCTGGCTGTTGCTGAAAACCAGTGTAAACTGACATGATGCCAGGTTAAATAAAAGATTTTTAAAAAAAAAGAAAAAAAAAGGTCGGCCGGCCCCGGCCGCGAAGTAGCAGGTTCAGGTTTAGGCCTAAGCCTACAGCAGGAGAAGGGCAGGCCGTGGCCGCCTGTCTCCGCTGATTTCTAACTCAGAAATAACCCTCAGGACCCCACCAGCATTTGTTGGAATTGTTCCTCTACGTGTTGAAGATAAAATTGGTGAAGTTTGGGACATTTCTGAGTCGCATTTAGCCCCGAAAAGACCACCAACGTCGACGGGAAGTTTTGTGTGGTTTCGCCGGAGAAACGGCCGTCACTGTACGCCGATCTCCGCCGATTTGAGTGCAGAAGTAGCCCCCTAGAACCTACGTAGCTTCGTTCAGGCTCATAATTGGTTATTGGGATACTACTGATTGAATTGGGTGCATTTCTACGCTACTTTTCCCATCGGATGCCTGTAAGAATCAACATTGACAAAGCCAGGATGACTTGATAATCTTATATTTGATCTTCACTAAGTTACATACTGCCTGCTCCGTCGGGGACGCCGTTACGTGCGCGCCCGGTGTCTCAGTGAATGAAGTACCCCCAGAATAGTTACCCGAACGAATTTCCCAGAGCTGAGGCGCGGTAAAGTTTGCTCTGACGAGGAATTCCGCGATAGGGACTGGAAGAACAAATTGTCCCAAAAGCTATACGCTGACGAAAAGCGCGGAGCAAAGGAGAGCTCAATCACACCAGGAGATCAGGTGCTGCTTAAAAATACGAAAACAGGAAAGCTAGCACCTAATTTCGAATGCGAGCCGTACACTGTGACTAGCAGGGAAGGTCACGAAATAACTGTACAGTCCAAGGACGGGGCCGAGTATCGACGAAACGCCTCATTCATCAAGCCCTATCAGACGGTGGAGGAACCAGCACAGGCACCTGACGTGCCGGATCCAGGAGTCAGTGATCCACCTGCCACCCCGCGTAGAGTGGCCGCACAAACCCCACCACGGTGTAGTAGACCAGCAACACCGATATCCACCAGACCATCGCGTGACACCAAAATGCCATCTAAGTACAGCGACTATGTGTTAAAGTAAAGTGTGTGTGTTTGAAAAAAAATTATGGACGGTGAAAAAATTATGGACGGTGAAAATTATGGACGGTGAAAATTATGGACAGTGAAATAACATGAGTGATTTCTATTCTGAGAAAGAAAGGGGATGTAGTGTTCGAGGGCGGGAAATGCACTCGCCGGGTAACTATTCTGGGGGTACTTCATTCACTGAGACACCGGGCGCGCACGTAACGGCGTCCCCGACGGAGCAGGCAGTATGTAACTTAGTGAAGATCAAATACAAGATTATCAAGTCATCCTGGCTTTGTCAATGTTGATTCTTACAAATGGCGACGAGGTGAAGTCTCAAGAAGGCCTGGAGAAGAAGTGGGCATGAAGTTAAGTGACTTTGGAGGTGTATTTTGATGAAGACTGGCTGGGAATCTGAGTGTGGCTGGGGCTGCCTCATGGCCAACTGTCAACAAGTGGCTGGACTGACTCTGGAGAGGGCTGTGTCACCCTAGGAGCCCTGGAAGAAGGAAAGGGAAAGGCTTCCAGCTGAAACTCCACGTCAACGGTGAGGTGAGGCCCATGGCTCAGCCGGTTCGGAGACTGCCGTTCGGACTGAGGGATAAAGTCGACGAGAAGTTGGACGATCTGCTCGCGAAGGATATCATCGAAGAGGTAGCGAGTAGGCCGACGGAGTGGGTCTCTCCGTTAGTGGTCATGCCGAAGTCGGATGGTGACATTAGGATCTGCGTGGACATGCGTAGGGCGAACGAGGCCATCGTGAGGGAACGACATCCTATTCCGACTATCGAAGAGGTCCTGTATGACCTAAATGGGAGCACGGTATTCTCCAAGCTGGACTTAAAATGGGGATTTCACCAGATCGAGCTAGAGGCGGAGTCGCGCGACATAACAACGTTCGTGACTCACCGAGGGCTGTACCGGTATAAACGACTGATGTTCGGTATCGCCTCTGCTCCGGAGAAGTACCCCCAGAATAGTTACCCGGCGAGTGCATTTCCCGCCCTCGAACACTACAATGCCCATCATCTTTGACGGGAAGTTCTGTGTGATTCCGCGGAGAAACGGCCGCCACTAGTCCCCGATCTTTGCCGTTTTTAATACAGAAATAAACCCAAGAATACTCAAACTTTTGGTTAAAATCATCATCTAGGTGTCGAGGATACAGTTGATGAAGTTTTGTCACATTTTGAGGGGTTGGTGATCGGTAGTTTCATCTACAAACTCGTCGACCTTATCAGGATTCAAACTTAATTGGCAGTGTGCAAGATTCGGCTGTCAGGTGTTACTGTTACCCTGTGGTTTTACTTTTACTAAGTTTTAGGCTGGCTTTTGCCGTTTATTTTCACACTTCCAAAGACGTGGAAATGAACAGGCTTTCACCACCTAGATCACTGAGCTAGGACCTAAGCTAGGTCTCTGCATCTTAATTCCCGATTTTGACTACTACTACATTACATAGGGTCTACACACTATTTAGATCTAAGTATCATCGACTTTTAAGTTATTTTAGGCCTAGCTTTTGGACTTATAGATTTGCATTGGAGGTGATTCTTAGGACCTGGTGAGATGTTTGGTGGTGAGATTGTGGTGATAAAACGTAATGGAAAGGACGGACCCCGCTACCCTCTGAGAGGATCATCATGCTTGTTTGGCAGATCTGATGAGTGCAACATCCACATTGATCATCCTTATGTGTCAAGGATACACTGCGAAGTTGAAGTTAGTGCAGATGGTTGGATCTTTGTTACTTACCTGAGCCAGACGGGTTTCACTCTATTGAATGATCAAGTGGTCACCAAGACAACCCTGGTACATCATCAGGATAACCTCAGCGTTGAAGATCGATATTTTCGGGTGGAATATCCTGACCTGATTCAACCACCAAAAGTGCCGTGGGCTGGTAGTAAGGACGCTGGTCCTTATCCACCGCCCTACTGGTTCGACGGATACACCCCTGCAAACAAGTGGGCTGGTAGTGAGGATGCTGGTCCTTATCCACCGCCTTACTGGCCGGACTGGTACACCTTTCCGCCTGAGTGGGCTTGCTGCGAGTATGCTTGCCCTTATCCTCTGCCTTACTGGCCAGACGAGTACATCCATACGACCAAGTGGGCTGGCTGTGAGGTCGCTGATACTCACGAGCCGCCTTACGATGCCAGGGACGACACCTCTACATCCGAGTGGGCTGGCTGTGAGGTCGCCAATACTCGCGAGCCGCCTTACGCTGCCAGGGACGACGCCTCTACAACCAAGTGGGCTGACTGTGAGATCACCGATACTCACGAACCGCCTTGCGCTCCCGGGGACGACACCTCTACAACTGAGTCGGCTGGCTGTAAGGTCACAGATACTCATGAGCCGCCTAACGCTGCCGGGGATGACGCCTCTACAACCGCGTTGGCTGGGTGTAAGGTCACAGACACTCATGAGCTGCCTTACGCTGCCGGGGACGACACCTCTACGACTGAGCGGGCTGGCTCTGAGGTCGCTGATACTCACAAGCCGCCTTACACAGCCGGGGACGACGCCTCTATGACCGAGTAGGCTGGCTGTGAGGTCGCTGATACTCATGAGCCGCCTTACGCTACCAGGAACGAAGAATGGCCTGGCTGTGAAGTCAGTTATCCCCATTGACTGTCAGACCTCTCCCACAGTGAAGTTTGGTTGAGCAGGTCAGCTAGTAGCGGGGACGCAAATCACCATCGACCGCCAGACCCCTCAGACAGCAATGTCAACCCATGCTGGTTGGCTGGTAGTGGGGACGGAAATCCCCATAAACCACCAGATCCCTTGGACAGCAAAGGCATCCTGACCAGGTCGGCAGGTATTGGGGACGGAAATCCCCATAGACCGCCAGATCCCCCGGACAGCAACATCATCCCATGCGGGTCGGCTGGTAGTGGGGACGGAACTTCCCATAAACCGCCAGATCCCGTGGACAGCTACATCATCCTGAGTGGATCGGCTAGTAGTGGGAAAGCAAATTCCCATAAACCGCCAGATCCCTCGAAAAGCAATGTTATAAACCTGAGCAGGTTGGCTGGTAGTTGGGACACTAATCCCTATCCTCAGCCTGACCACTCCTACGAGAAAGACCAAAGGACGTGGATCCCTATGCTGAAGGGGGAGGGGGTAGTGGATTCTACCCCTGAAGATCCCTGGGATCCAGGCCCCTACAAACTACTGGCCACCAGGAGTAACCCTAGAATCCTTATATGTGAGGGAGAGGGAATGGTGGATTCCATTCCTGAGGAACCCTGGGATTCCGGAGGGTACTTCGAGGGCTACATTGCAATTAGTGGTAAAGAAATCTCTACATCTGGGGAGGGAGAACTGGATACCTTCCCTATCGATCCTGGGGACCATGGACCCGACAGACCTTGGACGACTGAGATGGATCATGGAGAGAAGACCGAAGATAATGGATGAAGATACAAATACATTTTAAGATCCACTGTACTGTGGATTCTGTAATTCACAATCCGCTTTATTGTGGGTTTGTCACATGGACATTTTTCTAGAATTGTAGTGTAATTAGCTACAAGCTTATCTCAATGTAATATTTGAGATGTTTCACTGTACTATTTTTAAGAGTGGTACTACTGTAAATGATGTAATCATAAAATGTTCTATAACCCTTATTATCTTAAAAATTATGGTGAGACGTAAAAGTTATTTAAATTAATTATAATCCTGGACAAGTTCTGATCGAGGCCGATCAGTTTTAGAAAGTCGGGGAGAGTGTAACGGGAATGGGGCAGGCCCTGGCCGCCCTACTTGAGTTCCCTCCCTCCCCTTTACCACTCCTTTATTCCATGGGTGGCTTTCTATGCTGGGGATGGCTCAGTCACTGCTTTGGGGGGAGTTGGTGCTAAGCCACACCTCTTTTGGTAGTGATTGACAGCCATCCTGGGTTGGGGTCTAGACCTCCCCTTCTGATTGGCTAACTGCCCTTTCCTGGAATTCTGGGAAGGTACAGACCCCTGCCTCGGCCAATCAGAATCCTCCTTCATAATCTGGAGGGGGATCCAAACTCCTCCAGGAGCTCTCCCTGGAGGAGCCAGATTTGGAACTATTGAATGACTGTGTACAACACTAGTACAGAGTTGTTCTATCACCAAATCCACCACCATTCACCAACTCACCATCTTCTATTATTATTGTAAGTAGCATCATCATCTGGGAATTGTTCTACTTGTCATCCTGAATTGTTATTTGTCATGTCTACTTTTGGTCAATACATCTTGTCAACTTTAGCTCTTTTGTCAGTGTTTTCTATTCACGCTCGGTCGACTATCGTCACGAATCACACTCCCGTTTCAATATTATATGTATAACTGAAACTTGGTTAAACCCATCAATCATGGATTCCCTGATATCAATTCCGAATTTCAAAATTATAAGACTGGATAGGACTTCAAATCAAGACTCCATTGTGAAGGTGAAAGGGGGAGGTTTATTGATTATGCGAGAAACAGTATCGCTAAATATATAGATACACTTGAATTGGTGAGTAAAGTCTCTAAGGACTTAGAACAACTACATGTTATACTTAAGAAGCCGAAATTTAGGCAACAGCTACTTTCGGTGGTCTATCGACCTCCCAATGGTAATTATCGTGTGGGTATATTAGAATTGACTAATGCTCTTGAGTCGATATATTGTACTGACGCGGGTGGCCAGTCCATGTTTGGGCAGCAAGGCGTGAGCTTTAGAAGTGCACGTGTAAGCCATGTTTCACTTTGACAGTAGTGAAATGGGGGAGGAGTCACAGTGTGACGTACCACCTTATAATAATGTGTTCCGCTCTTAGCCAGCCAGAGTAGCTGTAAACGCTGTGTGAGTAACATCCAGGGAAGGTTGGACCTTTAACCTGTAGTCTTGGTTCTGGATTGAGGCATAGAAATTGTGTTAGAGCGTGGAGCATTGACTGAATGTGTTTGAGGGGACTCTTACCTCGGGACTGATCATGGTCAATCGAGTTCTTGTCACAGAACGACTATACACTGGATAATAAATAAACAATATCCTTTCACAAGAGTGTTCACGTCTTACATGATGTGGGAACTATAATTATGTATTAGACGACTGCAGTCGACAAGGAGGAGACTGCGAATGGAGCTAGCTATTATCTATAAAACTAAGTACGACTTTACGCACCCTATCAATAACGGATAATTAACCTTCTATAGTTCAATATGATACCTATGGTAGAAATTTTGAAACAACGGTCCTTGGTGATTTCAACATAAATTATAAACGTAATAGACAACAAGAATATAGATGTTTAAAAGATTATGAAAAACAATTTTATTTAAAACAAATAATCAAAACAGACACTAGAGTGACAAATAGGAGTAAAGCACTAATAGATTTGATTTTTACCGATATGGACCATATAGAGGATTCTGGAGTCTTGGCTTATAATCTTTCGGATCATTTTCTATGTAAGAAAAAGGCTCGGGAAAGAAAGGTGTATGAATATATAAATGGACGCACTTTCAAAAACTATGATAAGGACCGTTTATGTGCAGACATATGTAGTGATAAGGAATGGGACACTTTTTGGGACCCATTACTAACACCAGACGCACTGTGGGAGATATACTATAGGATTATATTAAAACATGTTGATATAATGTGTCCTTTAACATTAATGAAAGTCCAGGTAAATAGGTCCCCTTGGATTACTAAAGAGGTGATTGAGAGTGTATATCAGAAAAATCGACTTTATAGAATTATGCTGTCGTCTTATAATGACAATGACATTGAAGCTTATAAAAAATTCAAAAAAGAGACGGCAAACCTAATTCTCGAAACCAAAAGACATACTGTACAGTCAACACTACAAGAAAACCGCAAGGATTGTAAAAGGTTTTGGCGAAAACTACTTGAACTAACTGGGTATAATGCCAAGAAGAAAGAAGAACCACCGACAAGAATAAAGGACACGGAGACCGGAACTATATGCTCAGACAAGGAGGCAGCAAATGTAATGAATGAACATTATAGTATAATAGTGATGGTTTAATGATGAAGAATGGTCAGATAGTTGTTGTGTGGAATATGATGTAGGTTTTATTCTGAGGTTGACACAAGGTTAGCTGTATCCTGCAGGTATACACATAGAGCACACATTCAATAATTGTCCAAATGTATAATGTTTGTCCTGAATGTTTTTGTCCTTTGAGTTCACATTGTCCGTAATGTTGCTGTTGCCCTGGGAGCATGGAGGTAGGCTCATAGAGCAAAGGCCCTATAGCCTAGTGTCCTTATGGCTACATGGTGATGGTATTTCTGCAAGACCTGCTGGATGGTTGGGTCGTCTCTATCTCAACGTTCCGTCGTTCCTTACCAATCCTAATGACTGACCTGTAAGGACTCCTGCCGATGGGCGATGGCTGGAGCTCTTATACGTTTGGTACAGGATGTTTACGTCAGTCTCTGACCAGTCATGCCTGGTCAGCATGTCCCTGGTTTGTCATGGGGAATCCCAGCTTCCGTGGGTTGTTTCTGTGACGCAGGTTGCTACGTCACTCGGGTCTGTGCATCACATCGCTGTTACACTCATAAGATAAATGGGTTTGTCCTTACATCCGGGTTGAGGTTGGATCGCATGTTGCAATGTCTCTTATGTTTCTTTACTTCTTATTACATTTCAGTTTCAATAATACAAATTCTATATAGAAATTATACATCATGACTTTAGCAATATGACAACTTTCCCCTTCATCTGAAAAAGTTTGTCCTCAAACTTGGGTTTAACCAAATATATGTGAAGTTAGCCAAAGGAGAAAGCTGGAGCAGCAGGCGCATAATCAGCAGGAGGAAGGGCATCTGCAACAACAACAGCAGCAGCAGCAGCAGCAGACAGATCAGCAGCGGCTGGAAGAGGACCACCTGCTACTACAGCAGCAGCAGCAGCCAGAGCAGCAGCTGGAAGGGGACCATCTGCTACTACAGCAGCAGCAGCAGCCTGAGGAGCAGCAGCAGCAGCAGCTAGAGGAGGAGGAGCCCCAACCGGGAAACCACCATCTGCAACCACAACAGCTGTACGACGACGATATGCCTGATTTGGACAGCGGCCTTTCCCTAAGCCATTTTCATGGCAGGGCCGATGAAGATGCGGAGGAGTTCTTGGAGAAGTTCCATGCATATATGGGACTTAAACCCAATACTGAGCCAGCAAGAGTCTTCCCATTAGTCCTTAGAGATGGAGCCTATGTGTGGTATACTACACTTGAAGATGCTAAGAAGAATGACTTCACAGTAGTCAAAAAACTGTTTTTAGAACGTTATAAAGTGAATGCTGAACTAAATTTCGTGAAAGTGGGAAAAATTTTCGATCAGAAACAAAAGTCAACCGAAAAAGTCCAGGACTTTATAGCACGCATGAGGAAGGACAGCCAAACCGTAAAACTACCAGAGTCTGTTCAGATACAGGCAATTCTTAATGGCCTGCGACCATCACTAAAAGCCTATGTTATTCTACAAAAACCGAAAACACTAGATGAAATAGAAATCAGCGCAGTGTTGGCAGAGGCGTCGACAGCAGGACAGGAGTCAGAGACCAATCTCATGTCTGCGATGGACGAACTGAGAGGACAAATCGCCGCCCTCACAGTGGCGACGGTAGGACGTGACCGACAGGGCAACAGGGACAGGTCAAGATCCAGGTCACGGGACAGATCGGTCAGATGGGCTGACAGATCAGACAGGCAGGAGAGACCCCCAACACCACATAGACAGCGCGACACACCACAGAACACTGGATGCGAGCAGCGTTGCTACAATTGCGGTGGTAAGTACAATCGTTACCATAATTGTCGGGCGCGTGGTCTTACATGTTTCGGCTGTGGGAAAATAGGACATTTTCGGTCAGTATGCAGAACCGCTAAATTTGGTTCACAGGAAAACAGATACTAGAAATTGCCGTCAGTCTGTAGGAAAGCCAGGCCTGCAGATAGACGTAAGAAAGTTCAATGCTTAGCAAAGTCTCATGAGTCTCATAACGATTATGATAACACACTTATTGCAGCTATTGCACATATGGACAGAAATTATGTAGAGGGTACGATCAAAGGTCATTTTGTCAAAATGCTAGTTGATACTGGAGCCAGTATTAGTTGTATATCTACTGCCTACCTGAAAAGCATAGGTATCCCAGAAAGAAGCATAAAGCAAACACAAACTATTGCAAGAGTGAGAGGAGTTGGAGGAGAAACCCATGATGTTATAGGTATCATAGAATTGAACATTTCAATTTCTGGTTACAGAGCACTTCACAAATTTCATGTATTTAGACACCTTTACACTCCAATCATTTTGGGATATGACTATCTCAAATCTCATAATGCCACAATCAATACCACCAACCAAACACTTGTCCTAGGGGATGGGCTTGTTGCGGTTTCGCTATTACCAAAAGCTAAAGATGCAACCAAATTTGCAAGGTCACAAGCATGCGTTGTAGTCCCACCCAGGTCACACTGCAACATTCCACTCAGAGTAGCAAAATTTAAAGAGGGCACTACCCTATTATTAGAACCAGTGCCACAGCTAAATTCACAACTCGGTCTTATGGGAACCAAAACTCTTGTAGAAGTACATAAGCGGAGAGCAAATTATCTCCTTCTAAATCCTACAAACGCCACTGCATATATTAGAGCAGGCTATGTCATAGCCACTGCATCACAGGTGGACCCTGACAGCATAACAGAGTTTAATTGCACGAATGAGGCTGACACCGAACAGGTGTGCGGTGTTTACACCGGAACAACAGATGACGAAGATGTATATTTTAAAAAGGCAAAAGATTTGGGTGTACAACTTGAAAATTCTGATCTTTCAGAAGTTGAAAAGAAAAGGGTAATGACTCTCATTGGGAGGTATCGCGATGTCTTTGCTACAGGTCTTTCAGAATTAGGCCATACCGGTGTTTATGAACACAGGATAGAGACAACTGACGCACAACCAATCCGTCAGAGATTTTATAGGCATACACCAGAAGCTCGTAAGGAAGCCGAGAGACAAATTGGCGAGATGTTGAAACATGGCATAATTAAGGAATCCACATCTGAGTGGCACTTCCCAGTGGTAATGGTAAAGAAGCGAGATGGTACACTCAGGTTCACAGTTGACTATAGACGTTTGAATGCGATCACCAAACCTATCTCTTTCCCTCTTCCCCGAATGGAGGATGTCCTTGATACCATTGGACATGAAAATCCACAGTATTTCACCATTGTGGACATGCAGTCCGGATTCTGGCAGGTTCCTCTATCCGCTTGTTCACGAGAAAAGAGTGCTTTTATCACTCCACAGGGCATCTATGAATGGACTAGGTTACCTTTCGGCTTAAGAAATGCAGCGACAACATACCAAAGTATGATGTCACAAGTCCTGAGAGGCTTAAACTGGAAATTTGCTTTAGTGTACGTTGATGATGTTTTGATATTTAGTAGAAACTTTGAAGAACATTTGAACCATATAGCACAAGTTTTTGACCGATTTAGGCAAGCTAAGCTGACGCTTAAAGTCTCTAAATGTAAATTTGCCACCCAGTCTGTCCAATATTTGGGACATACAATTTCAAAACATGGAGTCCAGGTCGATCCACTCAAAACAAAGGTTATAAGAGAATTTCCAACCCCAAGGCATGCCCAAGATGTTCGTAGTTTTCTTGGGATGTGTTCTTATTACAGAAAATTTATAAAAGGTTATGCAGAAACAGCTTTGCCCTTAAACCAACTTCTCAGAAAAGACGCCAAATTTCAGTGGACAGATGAATGCCAAGCAACATTTCAGAAATTAAAAGACTGCCTCATCTCACCACCTGTCCTTGCTTATGCAGACACAAGCAGAAGCTTCCAGATATCCACAGATGCAAGTAACCATGCGATTGGATTTGTACTCGAACAGCTTGACACCAATGGCAAGGCAAGAGCTATCGCGTATGGTGGCAGAGCACTGAGAGGTTCGGAATTGGCATGGAGCATAAGTGAGAAGGAATGCTTAGCAGTTGTAGAGGGAATCAAAGCATACCACCCATACCTTGCGAATGGTCACTTTGACATTTACACTGACCATATTGCTTTAAAATGGCTACAATCAATGAAACAGATGACTGGCAGATTGGCCAGGTGGTCCCTGCTACTTCAAGGATATACATTTACCATCCACCACAGACCAGGTAAGAAAAATACTGTGGCTGATGCGATATCCCGTCGTGAATACAAAGACACCCAAGCTGAGGTGGGCATTGATGTTTCTGAACCTGTACCAGTTATAGCCATTGACACCAACACTGACAGTGAGACATCTGATTGGTTAGAGTGCAAGTTCATATACAATGAGCAAAGTCAAAGCAATGCAGAGTCTGAATTTCTAGAGAAAATAGAACTACCCGAAACTACTGAAGAACCCAGTGTCACCCTTATTGCAGAAGCTACAGATCTTAGAGCTATGCAAAAACAATGCAAAGATTGTGCTCCAATGATGAAATATTTAGAAGGCCGTGAGTTACCATTAGACGATAAAGAAGCTCGTCGAATCACCTTAGAGGCTGATCAATACGCCATACTTGATAACGTCCTGTATCATATGTACTATAGAAGGGCGAAGGGTTTACCCAAAGCAGAGAGACTGGTAAAACAACTTGTAGTTCCAGAGCCATTGAGAATGGAGGCACTACAGGCCTACCACGACTCACTCTTAGGAGGTGGTCACCAGGGATTCGAAAGAACATACCATGCACTGCGTAACAAATACTATTGGCCTCGTATGTACAGAGATGTACATGATCACGTCCAGTCTTGTGTAAAATGCCAGCAGTCCAAGAACAGACCATCCATAGTAAAAGCACCACTGAAACCATTGCCAGTCACTGAAATCTTCAGCCGTTGGCATATCGACTATTTGGGTCCAGTGACAACATCCAGTGAAGGGTACAAACATATCCTAGTAATAACAGATAGCTTCACCAAATGGTGTGAGGCCATACCTACAAAATCACAAGAGGCAACAGAGGTTGCTGAGGTATTGTATCGGGATATATTCACGAGGTATGGTGCACCTCACACACTAGTCAGTGACAGAGGACAGAACTTCATGTCTGGACTGATCAAGGCGCTATGCTCACTTTTTGATATAAAGAGGGTACACACAAGCAGTTACCACCCACAAACAAATTCAGCGGTTGAGAGAATGAACAGCACAATAGCACAATCGATACGGACCTTCGGAAAACTAGACCAAAAAGATTGGCCTACTTTACTTCCAGGGATCATGATGGCATATCGTGCCACACCTTGTACACAGTCCACCCAGTATTCACCTTATTTCATGGTTTTTGGCAGAGAAATGAATCTACCTTTTGATTTGAACTGGATTCCAAAAGATAATTTAGGGCAAACAGCACAAGCACATTTGAATAAGATGCTGGATAATTTGGAAAATGTTAGAAAAATTGCTACTGAAAACATAGAAGCATCTCAAAAGAAGTACAAAAAGTACTACGACACAAAAGTTAAAGAACCAAAATTTGAAGCAGGTGACAAAGTTTGGCTTTATAATACAAAAGTTCCAGTGGGACTTTCTAAGAAATTCCATAGAATGTGGACAGGTCCATTTTACATTACACAAAAAGGACCAAACTACACTTTCAAAGTGAGGTCCTGTACTGACAACAAGGAAGTGAAGAGCCTAGTGCATGCTAACCGTCTGAAGATCTATAATGATCCTGATAACAGGCCAGTGCAACAACAACCTACTGATGAATCAGATAACAAGGAACCTGGTAATGAAAACGAACACTCTGCGAACACTGAGACCAACAACCAGTCGACACCAACTGAATATGAGAAAACCAAATTGAACCCCAAACCAAGGGATCCACAAAACAATGATTGGCATGAAATTGATAGAATTATAGCCTGTAAGAGGCAGAAAAGCGGCACGTTTTACCGTGTCAAATGGTCGGGCACAGGTACCACTCAGTGGATACCAGCCGCCGATGTTTCGGATTTTGCAAAAAGAGAGTTCCATGTAAAGAGGACAGCCAGTGGTAAAAAGAGAAAAAGGCCACTTGGCAAACACAATTTCTTTGACAGGCCTGTGTAGTTGCATAACTGCATACTACGAGTTGTGGCTGGAGGTATGTTGTGTCTGGTAATGAAGGAAAGTCATGACTAAAACAAGAATTACTAGGGTTCTCTTGTCACTTGGGAGACCCTGAGATACAAGTGCTTATCGTGTCATGGGTTTGTTCTCTGTTCCCTCCAAAATTTACTTCTGGCTATGCGCACAATGAACGAATCATATTTCAGAGCAACGGGGGACAGCTTATTAAACCCAGATCACAAAATATATCGGACTGTCTTTCTTTCTCTCGGTAGGTAAAAACACTGAGCAAGAGGGAGGAAAGTTCAGAAAAAGGAAACGAGAAACAAGAGGCCCAGGCATCTTTCACTTCTGGTGGAACATGCTACAAGCATACCTACTGCTGTACGGGGCCGCAGGAACAGAAGTCATAGGAAGACCAAATTATGGCATCTACTACCATCGGGTAATGGACATCAACCCAACTAATGATTATTGGACCCACACTTTTAAGATCAAAATGCCTGCACACACCCCAGCGCAACAAAAATATCGAGTCTGTTTGCAGACTATAGTTTGTAACAAACTTGGAATGGCTCTCACACAAATTGAAACACTAAGAGAACATGCGATTGACGAAATGAACACTATAGTAACCGAAATCAAGCAACTGATACCCCAAGCACCGATTCCGGAGGCTAGGGACCGTCGCTCCCTTCTCCCATTCATTGGAGATTTAAGCAGACAACTATTTGGGACGGCGACTGAAAAACAGGTCAAAATGGTGGCACACCACATAAAAGCGTTAAGGACACAGACTGGTAACCTTCGTCATGTATACCAAGAACAAGCTGATAAACTATCTTCGTACATGCATACGGAAGATGAAAGGGTCACAAATGCCATCAAGGGTATAGAAGCAAATCATAGAATTATTGAAGCCTTTGCTAAAACTGTTAAAGATGATATGGGACAAGCCGTTGGTGCATTAGGTCAGATTATAGAGCATTTGGCTCATCAAGTTCAATTGTCATCACAGGTAGAACGCAGGATTGAAAACCTTTATATTGGTGTCAAGGATCTATTACATGGAAACCTCAACCCCCTTTTGATTACTCCATCTGTCTTGAATGATACTATCAGTAATGTCACCAGATCACTGAACCTGAAATTTCCTATGTTTCGATTGCTACATACAGACTTAAAACATGTGTTCAGGTCAACTACATTTATTGTATCAAGACACAACGATGATCTTTATGTCACACTACACCTTCCCCTAATTGCTACAGTGGCATCACCATTTGAGGTGTATAAGGTAACATCTGTACCAGTACCGATCAATTCTTCATCCCAACATGGCACACAAATTTTGGACATAAAACCATACTTTGCAATAACCTATGATAAACTTCATTACTTAGAGCTCTCAAGTGATCAGATTGACCAATGCCGTGGTCATGGACAGAAACACTGTCCTACTCTATTCACACAGAAACCTACAACAGAAGATTCATGTGTTCTAGCCATATTCAACCAAAATTCAAAAGCAGTAAAACAACTTTGCGACTTTAGGCTAATTCAGAATGTTATCGCTCCTATGATTACACCTTTAGATGAAAGTAGGCTTTTGGTAACTAAAGTCAAAGAAATGAATATTAATTGCCAGACTAGCCAGAAAACGGTAACTGGATGCACACAATGTGTTATTCAGGTACCTTGCCTATGTTCACTTGTAACTAATGCCCACTTCATCCCACCACGTTTAAGTGGTTGTGACAGAACCGAGTCTATGAGAAAAGTTTATGCTATAAATTTGGCACTGATACAAGAATTCTTTTCTGAAGATTACCTTTCGAATGTTACAGGAAATACTAACTATGATAAGCCAATGGATGTCGAAATTCCAGGTTTTGATATATATCGCCATGATATGCATAATGTAATTGCGGCAGACCAAGAAAAGCACCTTAGCCTTAAAAAGGCTGCCGAAGCAACTAAGAAAGATGCGAAAATCTTTCAATCCTTGGCAGAACCGATGTTAAATGGTGATTTGGACATAGGGTACCAATTTCTTTCCTTTGATGGAAACATTGTTACATATGTCACTCTTGGACTAGCGACCTTGGGCTTGATTTTGAATTTTTACATTCTTGTGAGAGTGAGAGTGCTTACTGCAGCTCTCCTCCTTGTCCAAAATGTACATCCAGTAAATTCAGAGAAACTGTTTATGTACACAACACCCCATATGCCCACGGCTTACGATGAAATTTCCCCGACTTATATTGATTATGTCCATGAGTATGTGACAATGGCTATTGTGGCAATAGCAATGATTGTTATAACAGGCACATACATAAGAAGACGATATTCCCTAAACAACAATGTCACTGTTCTACAAATAGAATTGACTAATGGATCGACATGTATTTCAATACCAACCGTAACTCTCCCACTTTGTCCAAAACACTGGATATTTAGAGCTACAGAGTATGTCTCTGATCTTAAAGTTACTGGCTATCTATTCCCGACCTTGCATGTCAACTGGCATGATTTCCAGATGACAAATACCCTGACAAATCATACTCTGAGGCCCAAAAGAGAATTTAAGCTCAACTTTATGACAGGTTATATTATCCGAAAAGTCCTTGCAGCTGATTTCAGCGCATTTCTGTTCCTCAGCCATTATGGATATGCCTTTCAGTTTGGCATTTTGGCCGAGGAAGATGATGGGATGACCTTAGAGGATGAGACACGATGCTAGGCAATGAATACTTAGTAACCGAAAACTGGTAATCAAAATTGAGACTTAAAAACGGCAGATTACTGCCAGGCGCCAGACGAAGTAACGGTTGTACTTCGCTGTCATCCATACACTGACATGTCACTTGTTATAACTGATGTACTTATATGTATTGATATCCTTGTGTGTTCTTTCAACTTGCAGCATGCACCTACACTATATCACTGTCTTTACCTTCCTATATGCTAATCTTAACGTTTATGTATACTTCTATCTACTGCAGTATCGTGTGATGTTGAAGCACCCCATAATAAAAATCTTGGTGCAATACCTTATCATTGGAACTATTTCCTCATAGCAGAATTTGTAACATCATGTATTAACCTACTCGTATCTATATGAAAGTGTGAGCTTATGAAAAGTTTGCAAAGTTTGAGGACAAACTTCTTTTAACGATGAGGAAAATTGTCATAGTGTTATGTTATAGGCTGTACTAATGTAACGTAAAAGTGTTGTATGAAATGATATATCATATATTGTAACCACTGATATTGAATGATGTTATGTAAAATGTAATATGGAGTCTTTAGTGAAACTGGTGTTAAGACAATATAAGTAAATACTAATAATGCAAAGAAATATAAAAGCATAGAACATTGGTGCAGTCCAGTCACTCGAAAGATTCAGCCATTCTCAGAACTGCTCAGTCAGCGTATGGGAAAACCCAACCCACGAATGGGAAAACCCCACCCGGAGGCATAGCGCGGAAGGACATAACAAACTCGTAAAACTCCCATAACTTCTCTGACGTAGCACCCGGTCACGCCCCGCTCGTGACGTCAGAAGCCCTCTGCGTAACTGGGATTCCCCAAAATAACATTATATTCCTGAGCACGTCATGGTAAACAAGATATTTTTAGAATACTGACATCATGGTCAGAGCAGCTAAAAGGGCCATGTTTGAGGCCCACAGCAACGAGAAGCCCCACAACATCAGAAGACTGCAGACCATCAGAAGAACCATCAAACCAGCCAACCCAGGGCAATCGCGAGCACCACCATCGCTAGGCAACTACATCTGCTGAGCCCCATTGACAGCTGCACTACTACTACAACACTCTAGTGCCACGAGGCCATGCCTCTATATCGGTAAGGCTGATTCTAGACTGAGACCTGCACCTCACCATAGTACTGTTCATTGTACTATTATATCAGTGACTGTTTATAATAAGAACTCTATAACTATTAGGCTTCAGATATTCTACTGATTACTACAAACACCATCTATTCCATAGACTGTAATCCTTTTGGAATCTTATTATCATCAGTAATAAATATTGCATTATAAACAACTGTGTCTCCCCTACATTACACCATATAATAACTTGGTGTGAGATACCCGGGTTCTCCACCATTTATAATAGTGATGGTTTAATGATGAAGAATGGTCAGATAGTTGTTGTGTGGAATATGATGTAGGTTTTATTCTGAGGTTGACACAAGGTTAGCTGTATCCTGCAGGTATACACATAGAGCACACATTCAATAATTGTCCAAATGTATAATGTTTGTCCTGAATGTTTTTGTCCTTTGAGTTCACATTGTCCGTAATGTTGCTGTTGCCCTGGGAGCATGGAGGTAGGCTCATAGAGCAAAGGCCCTATAGCCTAGTGTCCTTATGGCTACATGGTGATGGTATTTCTGCAAGACCTGCTGGATGGTTGGGTCGTCTCTATCTCAACGTTCCGTCGTTCCTTACCAATCCTAATGACTGACCTGTAAGGACTCCTGCCGATGGGCGATGGCTGGAGCTCTTATACGTTTGGTACAGGATGTTTACGTCAGTCTCTGACCAGTCATGCCTGGTCAGCATGTCCCTGGTTTGTCATGGGGAATCCCAGCTTCCGTGGGTTGTTTCTGTGACGCAGGTTGCTACGTCACTCGGGTCTGTGCATCACATCGCTGTTACACTCATAAGATAAATGGGTTTGTCCTTACATCCGGGTTGAGGTTGGATCGCATGTTGCAATGTCTCTTATGTTTCTTTACTTCTTATTACATTTCAGTTTCAATAATACAAATTCTATATAGAAATTATACATCATGACTTTAGCAATATGACAATAGTACTATAGGTTCAACATTATCGTCTAAATTTAATACTACTTGGTTTTAAAATTCCTTTTTGAAAAAATGTAAAGAAAAGGATATGTCATTTTCATGGGATGCAATTACATTGGATGAAGTCCACAAGCATATTAAGAACATTATTGTAAGTAAACCATCCGGGCTGAGCAAAATCAGCTCAAGAATTTTGAAAGATTGTATGGAAATGTTGGTAGAAGAAACTACTTTTATGTTTAACCAATCGTTGTATTTTGATATGTTTCCTCAATGTTGGTCTCAAGGCACAATCACCCCTATTCCCAAGGGAGGTAATAAAGACAACGTAAATAATTGGAGGCCAATTACAATTTTGCCAATAATTGGTAAATTGTTAGAGAAATGTATTCATGTAAGAATATGTGATATCACTAGTGAGCCTTCTAGATCAGCTGCAGCAAATAGCAATCAATGGACATATTAAGCTTTTCAAAGGTTTTGACCTGTGATAGGAAAAAGTAACTTCAATTATATGCATATATTATGAGAGATAAATGTAATTAGGAACTTTCTTTTGAGTTTAGATAATTTAAAGCATTTCCACCTTTTAAATTAACAAATTATCCTTGGAATACAAACAAATCTTGGCCAATCATGCATGTTATAATTATGTGAAAAGTACCACATTAGGAAACAGATATTTTTCTTTTTCAAAGCCTGATTGATGGAACTATGGAATAATGTTGATTGACTTTTCATACAATAAAGGAAAATGTAGCATCTGACTATCATATGTAACTAAATATTAGCTTTTAATTATCAATAAGCATGAAAAAAAGCAAAAAATAACTACAATTGACCCCTGAGAGCAACCTAAATATGTCAATTATGCTGTCTTCGGTAAGATACAAGCACTGAGTTGGACATTATTATCATGTATGAGTACATGTTACCCTCACAAACTGTTAGAGTAGATGTGCCAGTTTTCATGCATTAACAGCAGGAATTATGACAATGAAAGATAATTCAAAGGAAAATAATTTTGTTTCATAATTTGGTAGGTTTATTAAGGGCAATACGCTGCCTGAACGTAATTGTTGAAAAATATATTTAGATTTCAAAATATTTTTGTGAAATTTTACAACATTATTTCCTGATGATAATTCTTCAGTTTTCGCGCACTGTTGCCTATTTTCGAGCATTTTGTAGCTAGTTTTCGCGCATAAGGCCGTATTTTAGGCATAGAATAAGTAAAATATTCAATATATCAGAAATATTAGCTATGGTGCATCAGAAAAACATTTGCTTTCGATATACCCACTATAAAATTGCTGCTGGCTGCTTCCTGATTCATAAAATGCGTATTTGGAATGCTCCACTGCAAGGTAAAACTCAAAAGCTCAGATCATAATGCTAATGGCAGAGAATACGCATATTTTATGCATTTTTGTACTGATAGAAATAACTCTATTTGAATAAAATACATAATAAGATATTTATCACGTTGTTGATTATCAAAATAGTTGTAGAAAGTGTCTTGGGGGTATGGATGGGGGGGTCCCATGTCAAGTGTCGAATTTAAGAAATGGCAATGTCGTCTGTCATTATAACTCAGTTTAGACCAATGTCACATGTCGAATTTAAGAAATAGCCATGTCGCATGTCATTATCTTTTTAAAGCTCCTGTCCCATGTCGAATTTAAGAACAGGTCCGTGTCATTTGTCACTAAATTGCCATGTCGCCTGTCGAATTTAAGAAATGGACATGTCGCCGTGTCGAATTTAAGAAAGCCCCCTGTCGCCCTGTCGAATTTAAGGGTCTACACCCCTTGTCTTAGCAATATATGGAAGCTTGTATTATAATATTTTGGCAGTTTTCGATGAAAAAATTTAGGAAAATTTGGAAAATTTGGAAAAATATGTGGAAAAATGCGCGAAAACTGGCAACTGCCATTTTTTGTCATTATATAGTTTTCACGCAGGGGTCTATTTTCTCAAATATCCTTCAAAAATTGCATTTCTGATATTAATATGACGGCATATAACCCTGAACTAATAACTGCGACATTTTGAACCTTTTAGATTTATTTTTTATTTGAGAAAACTTAATTTTATGTATTATTTGAAAAAAAAAAGATTTTATAAGCATCCCGACATTTTCCCATTAAATAGGGACATGACTACATATTTTTGCTGCCAGAATACTTAAATATCTGTAAATAACCACCAAAAACGCTCAAATGTATTCAATCATGACACCCTGTTGTATATCTAGTGATAAAAACGGGTTTATAAGGACTTTAGAAAAAATGCGTTCATAAAAATGTGCAAAATGCGCGAAAACTAGTGATGCGCGAAAACTGGCAACCCTACTCTATGATTGCAGTATTTTTTATACTTTCCCATTAGAAAACATATTAGATCTAGATAGTAATCATAAATAATTATATATGAAGATAAAACAAGAATAGGCAAGAAATTAGCAAACATTCTATAGTAGAATTTAAATTGCTGCTCAGCGCCCAGATGGCTTATTGGAAAAATCTGTGCAAAATGGTGATATTTCACAATTTCACCTCCGCCTTCTGACTGTGTTCATTTGCTGAATTATGCTCGCATATAGATGAATGACACATCACTAGATTCCAAAATTAATTCTCTAAACTCCCTATCAAAATAATTGAAATAAATTGAAAGTTGAAGATTCTATTCAGAATTAAGTTGTTGGAAGTCATGAAAAATACAAAATTTCAGCAAATTTTGGAGGACATTCCAAACATTCCAAATCATTTGGAATGTTCAGATGGAACGCATTTCATTCAGATTCATATTAACCATATACCTTGCTTTAGAATGATACCTAGATGAATAAAATTGATCAAGAATTGTAAGAATTATGAAGGTTTCTGTAAAAAATGTCAGGGCAACTTAATGTTTTTGATTGCAATTTGCTGCAATGATAATTCTTCCACAAGGTGGCGCGGTCTGTCTCTAGATCTACTCTAGTTTTGCGGTTCAAGCTTTACCTCCCTCTGCTGTTATAATCGTGAAGCACTTAGATGATAAATCATCGGATCATAGTGACCTAGTTAGAAGGAAAGGCTGCTTTTCATTGGTCAAACTTGAAGGCTTTTCCCCCTGCATCCAATCATAGCCCGGCCGACTTGGAAGCACTGCTACAACCATGCTGACCTAGATCTACATTTCTCTGGTGGGGATCGCAGCTTTGCCGATGAACTTTGCGTTATCTTTGAGGGGTCTGCGCCTGCTGACGCAACGCTGCCGGCTGCCCTCTGTCAGGCTGGTTCGTCCCACACCTTCGTATTTGTCCTTGATCACCGTCAGAGCCATGTCGTCTGCTTCCAGCGAGAATCCGGCCGTGGCCAATTTCCGCGAATACCTGCGGATCAACACAATGCAGCCCAAGCCCGACTACGGTAGGTGGACGGGGACGTGGTCGGAGCGGGCCGGGGGGTGGGCGTAGCCGCCCATCGGGTAGATCTAGACGTAAACAACAAAACACGTGTTGCACAGAGAGTCACGTCGTTATTCTGGAACTCAATCACTGTCGCACCTCCAGAAAGTTGGAGAGCAGTCAAAAGTCGGACACTTTTAGTAGATCTAGATATTTCTCATGAAATACCCTATGAAAAAAACTATTTCTTTTTTTGATTTTCACACTGGAAATTGGTAGACCTATCTATCTAAGTCTGTTTATGTGCTCATGTTTCAAACTAAAAGAAATTAGATCTAGAATCAGATTCTAACATTTTTATTTTAGGAGTATTTATTATATACTTTGTAGATGTAGGCATATTGGCATCCTCCATTTTTCATCTAAAATGCCCATTTTTTCATTAGACCCATTTCACATTTTTTCAATTTTTCTACCCTGAAAAAAAAAGTTTGAGATCTATGAATTAATTCCTTCAAACGCTAATTTTGCCAGCCACAATAGATATTTTCATTAATCATAGCATTATATGTGGTCGAACATAATGGAAAACTATTATTGACTCATTTTATTGTGACAGATAGACAGACCGTAGCTTCTTTGTTATTCTTTTTTTTAATAGACTTCCTTGTGTTTTTGTCGACAAAATTAAGCCAAGGTACCATGCAGCTGCCTAGATTACTGAAAATCAGCTATACGTGGTAGGGAGAATTGCTACTCTGTCAATGACGGGTCAGGAAGCCCTATGTACGAGTCCTGCCAGCCCTGTGCCTCCCCTACCGGCCCTGTGCTTCTTCTCCCTGCCTTGTGCCCCACTCCATGGCTTGTGCCTCCTCTCCTAGCCCTGTGCCCCCTCTAGCTCCCGGCCCTGTGCCTCGCCTCCCGGCCCTGTGGCTTCCCTCCTGGCCCTGTCCCCCTCCCCGCCCTGTGCCGTCCTTCCCATCTTCACAAGTCAAGGCTCCGGATAGACCGGGAGGGAGGGACAGAGCCCTGCATGATGGAGGATGCTTCCTTTCTGGCCCTGCGCCTCCTCTTCCGACCCTGTACGTACCTCCCCTCCCCAGGTTGCGAAATGATGTCCTCAGGACGCCCAAAAAGTGGTCAGCAGGACGTAGGGTGCCCATCCAAATGACGTCATTTGGACCAGATAGGCAAAAATAATAATAGTTGTGTCCAGGTACCATAGGTCGAAAAAGTTAGGGTAGGTAGGTAGGTAGAAATTTTTATTTATCTATTTTCTTTTTTCTTTTTTTTTTTACTTACCAAAGAAACCTGGACAGTGTTGGAAATAAAAGAAATATTCCAAATATCCTCCAGAAACATTTTTAGCGTCTAAAGTACATGCCCTGGGCATCTTTGTGCTGTTTTATGGGTTTTCATCCTATTACATGTATTGGTCATTTTGGATTTTGAAAAAAAAATTAAAACCATAGGTCGAAAAAATTAGGGTAGGTAGGTAGGTAGAAATTTTTATTTATCTATTTTCTTTTTTCTTTTTTTTTACTTACCAAAGAAACCTGGACTGTGTTGGAAATAAAAGAAATATTCCAAATATCCTCCAGAAACATTTTTAGCATCTAAAGTACATGCCCTGGGCATCTTTGTGCTGTTTTATGGGTTTTCATGCTATTATTGGTCATTTTGGATTTTGAAAAAAAATAAATAAAAATTTCCTAACAAAAAGTTAGGGTAGGGCCAAAAAGTTAGGGTAGGTAGGGTTACCTGAACACAACAATTTGGGGGGGGGGGGGGGGTCATATGCTCCAAATGCTAATAATATTGCATATCAAGAAATCGATGTTTATAAGGTAATTCACTTGGAAACTTTTATTTAAAAAATATATATGTGATTAGGTATATCAATGTAAACTCTGATTTTTAACTCTTTTACAGCAATCGTACAACATAATTTTATGAAAATATAAAAAATAATTGCCCTCAAACTATGTTTTTTTTTATAGATTAATAATTTTTCTGAGAGTATCCCCTCCATTTTTAAAACGTGAACCAAGAAGAGAATACCCAGAATCAAGGCTGCACCCACGGTGACAAACCTATTTTCTATATAAGGTGGCCTCAGGTGATTAATGATATTGCATAATTCTCTTTTGAATTATAGAAAGTGCCTACGTGTTTCTAAAGCGAATGGCAGATGAGCTGAGTCTTCCTTCCAGGCGTATAGCTGTAAGTGAGATTTATAGTGTTTTGTAATGATTACCCCTCTTCATCCTGACCAGGATAGTAGATCTTTAACCTAATGCAAACCGTATCTTATAAAGCAAATAGAAGAGCATATATATTCCTGGACTCTTGTATTTTCATGTACTTGCAGTGGAAATGTTAGGATGCACTAAAGCAGTATTCTATATGTTGCACGTTTCAATATTGAAATATATGTCTTTATATTCGTAATGCCCAGTTTCAATAGGAGCTATTTAGGATTTGCCCACGATTCATTACCACATACTTACGTTAGCTTGATACTCATACAGATTGGCACAGTACATTTATGCCCTATCTATAGAAAATGCCCCCATTTTGATTATGCCGAAATATAAGAGCTGCTAATATAATTATAGCCACTTATAGCGGCATGAGGCGGATGCTACTGTAGATCTACTAGTAATTTGAACTAAGAAAACTGATCCATCTCCTCTTTTTGAGTAGTCGAACCAAGATCCTCTCCGAGAGATAATGCTCATCACCTGGGAGGGTTCCCAGCCCCAGCTTCCCGCTGTTCTCCTCAATTCACACATTGACGTCGTCCCCGTTTTCCCGGTAGGTAAAACGCATACGAACTCTGGTCTGTGTGTTTGAAGTTCAGTATTTTATCATACAATTTATAATAAACTTTTCTTAAACTGCTATTTCTCTTCTACTACAGCCTACCATAACCTTGTAAAGTTTACATGCGTGTTCTACATTCATATGTTTAACAATTGCACCTATGACACGAGAGAATTTGAATGAAATGTAAAAGTAAAGTGTTTTTATATAAAGAGCTCTTGGTTTATCTCATCATTTTAGGAACACTGGAAATATGAACCATTTTCAGCTTTCAAAGATGAGCGTGGTGATATTTTTGCTCGAGGATCACAAGACATGAAATGTGTCGGTATCCAGTGAGTATAAAAAGTTACTTTTGTGAGGATACAATCAATCTAATTTCATTATATGCGGGCCAACAGTACAAAAGCATCAATAGAGAGTTTCAGATACACCAAGGCTTGATGTAACATAAACGTTACGTATCTGTTATCTGAGCTCTGATGATTTATTTCAAAACTATTTATTAACATGTATAATTATACTGCCACAATCAGAAATAACCATTAAATTACTTTTACCAAATTTTACACTTTTAGCCTTAGATATGATTAGGTAAGTGTGAGATACGTTGACGTATCGATTCGAGATGCGTTGTGGGATCTGAAAATCCCTAAGGTACGGTATATACTTAGGGGAAATAACCTTACGACTGGCAAATGAATAAGAAATGTTTTTTTATACTCACCAATATTTTAGGTGTGTTAAGTCCACTAGTCGAAAAGGAATTAAACTCATGATGTTGTTACTGATCCCTCCGCATTTTTCCCCCAATAAGGTACATAGAAGCTATCCGGCAACTAAAGAAATCAGGAAAGCAGTTTCCGCGCACGATGCATCTATGCTTTGTGCCAGGTGAGTTCTTTGGAAGTTACTCAAATTCCGCCTGTGTGACAGTTGCGAGTAGAAACTGTTTGCTCATGTAAGTGAGTAATGAATATTTCATACCGTAACATACAGTCATCGTTATTAAACACTTTTAGGCTACTAAGAAATCCAACTTGTTCTAATGATGCTTTTCATCCTTTAGATGAAGAGATAGGAGGCCACTTAGGAATGGAATTATTCGTTCATATGAAGGAATTTAAAGACCTCAACGTCGGATTTATTCTGGATGAAGGTATGTAAACTGTTTTCATATGAACTCGTCCATCCAATATGTGTCGATTTAATTTGAAGCTATTTGAGCTTGTCAAAGTACAAATAGGGTCCTAAAAAGTGAGCTACATTTCTTTTGTGTTTTTTGTTCAGGGCTGGCCAACCCAACATCTGCATTTACTGTGTTCTACGGTGAGCGCAGTCCTTGGTGTAAGTACAATATGATCTTTTGAATAATTCATTATTGCATTGTACATCGTATTCTTGTATGTTAATCTCAGGTTGTTGGGATTATTTTGGCATGGAAATTTGAGTGCATGATCACCTTAAAGAACGTATTCAAAGACAACAGCCATATTGAATTATTATATCAAAAATAGAGAGAATGAACAATGCATTTGTTTTTAAAAGTATTGAAAGATATGAATGGTGTAAAACCAAATGAGATCGGGCCCATTGATTTGTTAAGTTTGAGTCAGGGGCATTTTAAAGTTCTAAAATTGCTTCAGTTTGCAGCATTTTGGAGAAACTTTCTCCTAATATTTGTCAACTTCAGTATTTTCAATTATTTCTCTAAATGATGGGGTTCTAAAAGATATGATTTCTCTGTCTGCAGGGATAAAGGTTCGGTGTACAGGAGACCCTGGCCACGGGTCCCGTTTTATAGAGAACAACGCGGGCGAGAAACTGGTGAATATTGCAATATTAGCCACCGCTACTTTTTCAATTTTAGCGTCTGCTGTTCTTGCTTACTTAAATTAAAACATTCATAATAAATGATTTTAGATTATACATCAGTATAATTGTTCCAAACAATTCAAATGTTTCATTTAATTTCAGCGAAGAGTGGTCAATAAATTCCTGGAATTCAGAGATCAAGAGGAATCTAGGTAGGGAATAGATAATTACAAATCATCTCATATGATGTAGATATGTTGTGTAGCGGTAATAAAAAAAAAGATGATCTCTTTATTTGGGATTGAGGTTGCTAGATGTAATTGATGTTTTGATTTTACCTAATTTCTTTCTTAGATTGAAGTCCAACTCCAGCCTCCGGCTAGGAGATGTTACAACTGTGAACCTCACAAAATTAGAGGTAGGTTACGAATAAATATCTCAATTTACAAAAACAGGATTGCCTGCAGTGTTTGAACAGGATTGCTTGTAGTATTCTAGAAAAGTTACACGACCTTACTTGCACCCAAATACAAATACTTTATTCAACCCGGCAGGACAAAGTAATATACGTGTTCATTTTACAAGTAAACAGAAATATTTTTTAACTTAAACCTTATCATATACTAATACATAGTATTAATGTTTGATTGTTGTACATCTGGCTGAACGTAGGGAGGCGTTCAGATGAACGTGGTGCCTGCTGAGCTGTCGGCAGGCTTCGACATCCGCATCACTCCTACCGTAGACCTGAAGGAGTTCGAGGCCCGGCTCGATGCCTGGTGCAAGGAGGCTGGGGAGGGCGTCACATACGAGTTCATCCAGGTAAGTCTCTATCCCGCATTGTAGAACGCTGTACTTAGAGATATGACAATAAAGGCCATGTTTGATAAAAACATTACCATGTAAGTGTCACTCCAGAATAGGATCGAGAGATAATCAGTCAAATCAGGCAACTATGTACGTCGTTAGAGTGTTTTAGACGTGTTTGAATTGTCAAGAGTCATAGTGTTCGTCTAAAGTAGAAAGTAATTTGTTTATGATTCTAACCAGCGTCCATTAGATTACCAAGATATGATCTAGATTTTGCTTCAACATATAATCCTAACAACCTACCACCCGACCAATCCATCTTTGAATGAATTTGAAGTTATAAATTGATTAAGAAAAATATTACTATTTAGTTGTGGACCCTTCAATCCTCCCTACGATTGTTTGTTGATTTTTCTTTTAGAAATATCAGGGGAAAAATTTAACGGACGCATCTGCTTCAAGTCCCTGGTGGCGCGCCTTCAGTCAAGCTGCCAACGAACTGTATGTTGAATGAAATAGCCATTAACACACCTAGTCCGAGAAATACAATATCCGTATAGGAATGCGGGCAAACTATGTTGTCCGTGTTAATCTAAGATAAGTGGTCCAATAGATCGTATTTACTGTAACCATATCACATCTATCATGTTCGATGCATTTATCAGTAGCGCGAAACATAACCAAAAAAATGTTGACAATATGTACGTGCTGGTCTTGAATGAAAACATTATAAATTCCTCATTTCAATGTACCCGCATTTGCTCAGCCGAAGGACAAACAAAATACACTTGATCTTTCTAACGCGAAATACATTATCGCCTGTTACTGTCAGATAACTAATATAAAAGTATCCATTCAGAAATACGCCCACTATAATGTGTTGAAAACATTGTCATGCGAATATAGTCATGTCGTTGCAAATGCTGTAAAAACTAATTGTTATAATGTTTCAGTGGTATCACTTTGGAGAAGGAGATTTTTGCTGCTGCAACAGACAGCCGGTATCTCAGAGCCGTGAGTATCTAGTAGGAAAATTCCTACTTTATTCGATGTATCCTATATTAAAAACCATTGTGGAAGGTGGTAAGGGGAGGGGGGGGGAGTGCGACTAAGTAAACCATAGTCTTTTCTTAACCGTCTCTTTAAGCCCTCTCCAAACGAGACCAATCCTTGTTTAATTCTTTTCACCGATTCTGGGAGAATAGTAGCGTAACGAGGAGGCTCGGGGACAGCTTTCGTTAATTCTCTAAGGTAATCTTTCAAATATATCATTATAAGTCTATCTGAACCCAACCAATATGTAAGTACATGTATGACGTGAACATGAGTGTGCATGTTGCCTCAAAATTCTCAAATTTCAAGCTGTTTCGGCAGCTCTGAAACCAAGTATCTTACAAAACTAAGAATAGTATCCGATGTTCTAAACCTAGTTGTTCCTGAACCCGACAAATCGGGGTAATAATTTTCATAGTAGACCCATACACATTGCTTGTTCCCCCCGTGGCAGGCGGGGTACCCGGCCATCGGCTTCTCCCCGATGAACAACACGCCCATCCTGCTGCACGACCACAACGAGTTCCTCAACGAGGCCGTCTTCCTGAGAGGTATCGAGATCTACCAATCCATCCTACCCGCCATCGCCTCTGTGCCAGCCTTCGACCCACCGGCCGACTCCTAGGGGCAGGGGTTCATAAGAAAGAACAAGCGACTGGCAATCTCTGCCTTGAATCACCAGTTCCTCCAAGTTGAGGGCACGGTCGACAGCCATGCCCCATTTCTGCGCTTCCACGCTGGTGATCATTGCAGAATGTCAGCTGTTTAATGGACAGATGACCCTAAACCGCACACAAAGTATTCTGAGTTGAAAAGAAACACGCTTTAAATCGGATGAAAGTTTATTTTTGTCTTCCTAAGAATTGTTAACGATTTAACATAGATGGAATAGGTGAATCATTATAACGGTCTTTAAAATCGAGCATATCATTATCGTTGTCTACATATCTTAAAAAACATTGTGTTATCAGTTCGATTAGTTGGAACACTTGTGTAAAATGCGTTTCACATAAAGGAATGTTAATTTCAGTCTTTACAGATGTATTACCATGTCATATTTCATGATGATGGTCAAATTCTATGTAGTCAAGTTTTATGGCAATCATTACCATTTCTTCTTTTTTTGAAATACTCATTATCATGAATGCCCATAATGAACGACCGAAGTGAATTTGTGCATTCGAAGGTTAACCGATGTAAATAATTCGGTATTCAAGTATTTTGAATACATGTTCCCTGAAGCAGTATGTGATCCAGAATTGCAGTAGACTTGCAATTTATCAGTATGAGAGTCAAGTTTAAGGTTTTCATTAACAGATACATTTTACGATGCAGTATTAGGTGCTGTAAATTGTATGATCAAGAAAAATGTTCGCTTTTACCAAATGTTAGCGGCTAATAAAAAGAATTAGATATTAATTCGATGGTTATTAATTCCTTCATTGCTAGAATAATAGGAAAGGCAATGTATTATGTTAGTGCATAGTTTAGACGCAATGTGTACTTCTCTAGTATTTCAGCTTCATGGTAATGGAAAGTCCTCTACTTTTGCATTACGTCTGTTGAGTAACCATCTGCGTAATCCTTTAGTGTCGGCTGTTTTCTTGTCTGTAATAAGCCCGAAGAGATCGCTGAATCCTTAGCATGTGGTTCAGCTGATAGCAATTGAGCATCAAGACCTAATGGCTGTACGACTAGCATTCGTGATTGATATGATTAACTCTTAATTTCTTGCTGTTACCAAAGCACGACCGCACCACTGTAAGTACTCGGCAAATTATGATAACTACTCTTTCGAAAAGGCAGGGTTGCCACTGGTCAGGGAAAAGTTGTTTTTGTCAAGGTAAGGGAAAATTTTGGAATTGGTCAGGGAAAAGTGGAATTTTGAAAAAGGTCAGGGAAAAATGGAATTTTCAAATATGTCATAGCCCCAAATCTAAATCACAAAGTTGTGCATCAGTTCACAAGGATCTGGTTTGGCAAACATTATTTTGTAAATTATGGCCCCTTCAAAGGTATGTTGTGATTTTAAGGTGCATTGCTGTGATCCAGCAATATTGCCTTAGCTACAGGAGTTGCCAAAAAAAAATTAAGGTACTGTGTTTCGAAAATTTGAGCTTAAATGGAAGGACAAGACTATTTTAGGTACTATGCAAGGCTGTTTGATGAAAGGGTTTTCTTATCTAATTAGTCAGGGAAAAGTCAGGGAATTTTGACGACTCTGGTCAGTGGCAACCCTGAAAGGCAATGTGATCAACAGTGTCAACAATGCGAAGAAGGAAATTACGTAAACGTTTATGCTGTGTGGTGAATGGAATAAAAGCATTCAAAAGTCAAATGAAGTTTTGTGAATGGTGTATTATCGGCTATTACGTCTACCGGTATGTACCACCACTTTTCAGTGCCTGGAGCCGTAGCCGAGACCTCCTATCGAAGCAACACTTAGAACTCGAGGTCATTGTGTTTTGTTTTTTTCAAGTTGGTACATAGCAGTCTTTGTGCAAGACCAAGGACCAAGGTATTTGAAAATGTTCCTCTTAGGACCAACGGAAACGGACCCATCGGGGGAGGGATATCAGATAGGACCTGCTTTGGGACCCCTACGAGCCTTCGAAAATGTTAGTTCGTCTAAATTTTCCACCACATATATTAAACCACAAGACCGGGATTTTAGTATTTATGTATTCCGAAGAACGACAAAGAACAAACAAAGATATGGTGCTTATTGCTTTAATGCATACTGTACAATGATTTCTGCTCTCATCTCGCTTTTTTTATCTCAGAAACATTCATAAAATAGATTTATCGAGCAGCAAGATGTAAAGGTTCCATGATGCAGTCGCCTAATCACATAGCAGCAGAATTTGATCATAACATTTTGACTCGCAATACTATATTTACAATTTACAAAGACAACATTAATTCAATATTTATTCCCCTCATACATGTCCATGACATAATATGTTATAACTGCACATCAAACTTCCATAGAGTACTGAATTAAGATGTAGATGTTTACAATATTTGTGAGTATATCCAACTCCCACCCGATCTGTACTACAGTTGATATAATTATATTAGCCTGTGCGACCCGATACACTTTACAAGCCTGACCTTTCATACAACATTCTCATTCCACACCATTCATAACCAGTGTCAAAAGCTCTCACACAGTCGCACCATTTTGGTCTGCCACGACACACAATATGCTATTTAAGCAAGCACACACGACTCCTGTGAAACAAATTATACTATTTTGAATTAATTTCCTTCTGACCTGTGACATACTCAATACTTAGCCACAAAGGATTTTATTTTAAAAAATCTATGCTTTCTTATTTGAACAATTATGTACATTGACATTTTATTTCTTTTAAGGACAAATGCAAACGGGATCCTTGTTTTGTCCGTGAGAACGTGTATCATTGGATTATATTAATGTGCAGATCATGACTACTTAAAGGATGATGGCAGGGATGTATCAGCGGTAACCAATGAGCTTGGTCACAGCAGCATAAGTCTTTTTAGGTGCATGCAGGGGGTAAATCCTCAACCACTAGAACGGATCGGGGTTCCTTACGTTCCAAGTTAAAGGACTGGAAGAAACACATGGACAGGGACTTGTGGAATGTCTCCTAGGCCAGCTTATCCAATGGATACACAATAACTGTCATCCTTCCTTCATTATATTAAAACCCATCCTGATAAGGTTCAGTTTTCCAGACGCCACAGCCTGGCGATGGTTCTACAGTCTGTGATATGAATGCTATTATCAAATGAACACATTTCTCGATAAAAACACTACACATATTTACACAGTGCAATACGAGGGTGTTTTCGGACTCCATGTCATATTTTAAGATGTGACCATGTCATTGTAGTTCTTGGTAGCGGGCATACATCACTTTCTTCACCGTCTCCTTGTATGAGTCGCCGGGGTTAACCTGGTAACTACTGCCGCGGGCCCCTAGCCCTGCCTGCTGCTGCCGGTGCATCGCCTAGAACACAAATATTAAGCAATTAATAAACTGGATGAACACAATAAGCACTCATCTTTTTCTATAAATATTTTAACTGGAAAAGTAAAGCTACCTCTAATTCCACTTTCGAAAATTGAGAACTGACTTTGAATTTCTAGTCGAATGGTTTAGAATTAAATCAGAAATGCTCTGATATGGAAAAAATATACATAGAATCAACCCATTTAGAATGAAGAAATCAACCCCAAATGATTGCAACATTTGAAATTTGAAATTACTACAGGACAATACATTGATATTCAGTAAAACTGGAATTGATAGATTGATTTGAGTGTATACGTTGTTGCAATAACCCCAAAGGAACTCGTGAACAATGCAAACTACTAAGCCTTACTTCAATTGGGTCGACGATGCCCTGGTTGGCCTTGCCTAATCCTTGACCTTTGGACCAACCCATTTTCTGTAACAATTTGTTGCCAATATTTTCGTGACCAATACCTTCTCTCGTCGGCTGTTCAAACCTATGGTAGTAAGTACGATTGTGTCATTTGAAATCAAACAAGTAACAGTAGCATGTGTGTTTGGTTAAGATTCATTAATATCAAAAGCAGGGATTTTGAGACTTCTAACATTTATACACATTATATTCGTTAAAGTTGAAAATATGACACCAGATATACTTTCCCATAGAGAGAAATGGATATAAAATTAAATGGTAAATAAAACAAGTAGAATTAATTCAGCTGTACTTACGGCTCAGGGGCTTCGAATTGTGCTGCCCTTTTCTTTGGTGGTGGGGGTGCAGGTATACCATACTTCTCTCGCCTCTCTTTTGCTCTGTCTCGATATTGGATCTAAAAGCAAAAGAGATGTAAGTCAATATTCTTATATCGAAACACTAGCTAAAGGGTGTATTTTAGATACTGGTTAAAAGCTTAATCGTTCTTAGCTTACCTCAGTCAAAATCTTCAGACAATACTTACAAAAGAAATATCGGTAGTTGTCAAATGATATACTTAGCAAATGATTAAAACCAGGGTACCAACCGAAACTCCATTTTCAGATTCCCTGTGTTTTCCCTGAGATTTCCCTGTCCCATGGCAATTTTTCCCTGTGTCATATCCATCAAGATTTTCAAAATTGAAAGCCTCTGCGTGCAGAAAAAATTTGGACAACCCAACAACAAAAAGTTAAATCCCTAATATCATGAGAATCAGGAATTTTAGAACCTGGGCAAATGAAATTCCCTGTGTTTTCCCTGTGTTTTGGCAAAATTTCCAAATTCCTGTGTTTTCCCTGTCAGGGAATTTCTTTTGCCATTTTCCCTGTGTGGTTGGTACCCTGTAAAACGTGCAGACCATTAGGCATTGCAATTCATGTGCACGTTAAACAATAACGAGGTGTACTTTTAGAATTTTCCCATGAAAATGGGGTACATAAAGATGCATATTGCTGTCATATAAACACTAAACTCACCGAGTGACCCCCGCCCCCTCCTCCACCTGCTGCATGCTTCTTGCGCATCTCCTCCATGTTCTTCTTGTGCAGGTCCGACAGCTGCGTGTGGCGGCTGAGCGCGTCCTTGGTGGGGAACTGCCGCTTACACAGCAGGCACGCCATCTTGGCCAGGTCCACCAGCTTGGTCTCGTCCAGCGGGCCGTCGCCGCCCTCCCCGTCGTCCTCCTCGTCGTCACTGTCACCGCCGTAGGAGGCCACCAGGCCCGGCACCGCCTCGTTAGACTTACCGGGCTGAGGGGGAAGGTAGAAAGAGTTTAGCGCGATTTTATGTGTGATGGTCATGGCGTACATTCTCTTTGACTTTCAGTTTTACTTAAAGCATTTATTTCTAAAAATTAAAAAAAAAAAAGGTTGTAAATGGAGACGTGAGAAAAGAGCTTATTTTTTTAAATAGATCCAATAAACAATGTACCGATGCACCAAAATACCAGTCTACCACTTGCAAGTGTAAGCTACTAATTCAGTCAAATACACAGCAAAGACGTACACTGTGTCCCTGTCTAGCCCCTGCCAATTACCTTGCAAGAAGAGAACATTAGACTTGGTTGTAACTTACCATAGGTGGAGGAGGCATGAGATTCTTGGTTTCGTCCTTTTTGAACACCTCTAACGTGGGTTTTCTGTCGGTGAGCGCCCTCTTTTCTAGTATAGCAAACCCAGCGTCTGCAGAGGCGGATTCCTTGTACTCGTGGTTCAGCGGTTGGAAGCTCTTTTTGAAGCCCTCCTTCATCGCTTCCTTCTGGGCGTTCAACGTCTTGGCCCACTTTTCCATATCCTTTGCAATCTTCTTCGCCACTTTGACCTTTTCCTTTTTGTCCTTATCCTTGCCCTTTTTCGATTCATGTTGCGGTTCCGTGCCTTCCTGGCCCTCTTGTGGCGCTGGCAGATATGTCTGTTGTTCACCGTCCCAGTACATGAACTGGCCAGTCGTTGAGTTGTAGTAATACTGTAATGAAACGAAGCAAATTTATTATATATTTAATCAAGTTATCTTACATGTGTCATGAAACAACTGTATGTAAAGTATTCATTCTATCTAATAATAAACTTTCAAAAACTTGGAACGATTTAACAGTCTAAATCATCAGTTTCCTTTGTATACTGATGGCACTCAATCATTTGTAAAGTATAATAGCTTGAGAGCTGTTGAATAATAATGTGATTTACCTGAGAGTTTGCGTCGTAGTAGAGACTGGTGAGGGGGTCATAGTAGTAGCCCGACGTTTCGTCATACTGGTAAGAGGAGACGTCCGGCACAGCTGGGAAAAGAAAAACAAGTAATTGTCAAACAGGGGTAACCAAAGTACAGCCGATATATTTTAAGACCAACTGTAGGTTACCGAAGTTCCCGTATCAAACTTTAGAAACAAGTTTTTTTTTAAAAATCGGGATAGCTATGTTTATGAAACTGGTCTCACTGTGTAAAGAGTTGGTCACTCACACATCCTTTTCTTGGTTTTCATGAGAGTGAACTGAACTATTTTCAAAATACAATGTATTCATTACGCGTTACGTATGTAACCGTGAGGGACATTCTAAATCTTTGCACATTTTTTTTATTATTAACATCTTAATTTCGCTGAATACTGGCTATCCTGAATTACTGAATGTGAAATAGCAACAGACTGTGTACTCACGATATTTGGGGTACTCGTGTGCAGCAGTGGTGTGGATGGTTGTTTGAGACATGGTGGCGTTGGTGGTGGTCGGTGTGGCGGCAGTCGTCGTTGACGTGGACCATTCCTGTGCCTCGTGGACCAGCCGCTGCTCCGTGGTCATGTCCGCCAGCTTCTGTTGGTGCTGCATCTGGGCCACGATCTGCTTCTGCATCGTCTCGTGTTGCTTCTGGTACTGCTTGGCCGCCTGCGCCTGCTGGATGGCCGCCTGCGCCACAGCAGCAGCGGCGTTCGTTGTGTCTTCTACAAGAGACAATGGAGATAGGCAAAACAATGAGACAATTGGGATGGGCAAAATAATGAAACTTTTTTTTACCTTCCTTATATCAAAACGCCATTGCTTCCCATCTTCACCCAACCCCACTTGTTTAATGCTAGCTACCATTGGGCCAAGAGTAGTCAGAGCCAGAGTGTTAGTTGAGATAAATGCTGGTACCTCAACTCATACACATCACTAAGAAATAAAGGTGATAACACCATCACTGCATCCCGGGCGGCCAGGATTTGCTCGCGTTGTGGAACGCACTTGTTTTGAATTAAATCTTCAAGAGCACCTACCCCTGGTCTTCCTAATCAAATCAGTACCGTGCAAGAAGTGCTTTTTATGTAACATGAGATTTAACCAGATTGGCCCTTTTTTCAGTTCCCTTATTGTGACCAAGTTAGTACTTACGTTGGCCGGGGCCTGGTGCAGGGACAGTAGTTGCGACCTGTTGTTGGTACTCTGTTCCGTAGTAGGCTGCATAGTCATAGCTGGCGGCATCATAGTACTGCCCAGTGGCCGGGTCGTAATACTGGCCTGTCGTCTGGTCATAGTACGCCGTCTGACTGTAGTCGTACGCGCCCTGAGTGAAGTCCCAAGCTGGCGTAGCTGCTGCTGCTGCTGCAGCAAATTGTGTTTGGTTCATGGTGGCCATACTAAAAAGAAATACAGAAGTAAAATAGTTTTAAGGCTTCAAAACAGTATGTGATCAGGACTGGAACGTTCCTAACATTTCTACCCGGGTCTGTTTCGATTTGCTGACGTAACCTATTACAAAGATCATCCCACGGGAAGAAAGTAAAATGTGGTAAAAACTGGAAAGACCTAGATACTTGTTGCAATAATGGTAAACGTATTGATTGTTCATGTAAATGTGCTATATAGTCTTCCCGATCTACATGTTAATGGACTTTTCTCATTCTCGATTTCTCTGAATTGGATATCTTTATTGACAAACTATTTTCTAAAACTGGTTGAGCTCTGACATATTTTTACACTACTGTAACTCCGTGTTGATACTCACGTTGTAGTGAAGGTGTTTTTGGCATAGGACACCATGATTGCTTTGCCATCCACCTCAAACGGATGTTTCAGGTTCTGGATGGCCTCGAGCAGCTCGGTGCTGTCCTGGATCGAGCTCATCTCCGCGAAGCCAAAGCTACGCGAGGTGCCGGTCAGGTCATCCCGGATGATCTTGATATTTTTCACCTGGTGTGTTGTGACCTGGCTAATGGCTGCTACCAGGTTCTCCTCCGTCGTCAGGGCATCCAGCCCACGGAATATCAGAGCTGGCGACAGAAGGTTCAGGGTTTTACTACCGTGATTATCTTTGAATTTTCTACCATGAAACCAATTCTCTGGCGTAAAATAATCTCAACTAATGTGTCAGTTTAATAGGGAACGGGAGTCTTTGTATAGATTCAAATGTGTTTTTTCCCTATTGTTAAAATATGAGTGCATCCCTAAATTAAGTATATTCTCCACGAAGTACTTTTATGATACATAATTACAGAGCCATACTTACTGTTGCACGGATTTGTGCCCACTTGATCGAAGCCGTCGCCTTCCTTGGCTCGTTCCGACTCTACAGAGCAAGATCAAGTATCGTGAGACTACGTTTTATACAATTCATTCTTTCTTGATTTATTAGAATAAGAGGTTATAAGTTGAAGGTTGTTCGTATCCATGGAATTTTGAGACGTGTTCTATGGTTACAATGTTGCTGTATTGAACAATCAACTGGTTTAATAGATCTGATTCATACTATTGATTTCATTAAATTTTCATTCGGATATTATGTTTTACTCCTCTTCAACTAACTGATCTTTACCAATTTCACCCCACCTTGTTATGAACAACCTGTGCCAATATGAATTCAAATTATTTTAGGACTAAACCTACCTTCTTTGGAGATGTTGCATTTGAAGCAGAAGTCCCTTCGTCTGAAGTTGTGGACTCCACACTGCAAAAGTTATAGGACAGAAGTTTAGTGTGTGAAATCCCGCCAACTGTAACCAAATATCGGTTTTTCAATAATGAATACAAAGATAAAACGGAATTGAAGGTTTGACTCACAAACCAAATTGTCCCTAATACGATTTGTTTTAAAAAAACACGTAAATGCATTCATAGCAAACCTTGTTGCAGATCCAGTCTGTCCGTGACCAGTTGTCTTGAGCATTACGCACTGCCTCAGGCACTGCAGGCGCTCCGGGTCCCGTCTTGGGTGTTGAGTAGTACATGCTGACCGTATACTGGTTGAGCATGACAAGCTGACCCTGGATGCGAAAAAAAGCATAAGGTTAAGACCATTCTACTCGATCTGACAGCAGCCCTACCAGCAGCATCCAAAACCCCACGCGTCAAAGGTTACACGCTCAACACTAGTTCTAGTGTGTGTTGACTAATAGCCGCTGGACTGCTGGACTGCAGTCAGGGGGGCGATAGGTTAGTTTGAGGTGGACCGAACCGCTCTGCCTGCCACTGCAATACAATGGTGTGTAGGGTGGTGGTAGTTGCTACCAATCTGCCTGGTCCATCGAAGTCCTGAAGAAAAAAGTCACCCTCCCTGCCTTAACTTCCCTCCCTACGGCTAACCCTACCCATCATACTTAACCCGGCCACGAGCCCAACCCAAAGGAGTAGCGCAGCTTATGTGGACAAATTTTAAATACGTTTCTAATGTAGCAGTAAAACGAATCAACCTAAGGTTAAGATTCTACCAGTTTGATTTCACTAGTGAACTTACATTTACAATGAGACTATTTGGGGTAGGTCCAAGGAAAACATATAACGGATAAGAATCGGCATGCAACTAGAGACCAAAGACTCAATTTATCCCCCACTAGCATTTTAACCCTGGTATATAATACTATATTACGTTACTACTGGAACAGCCAATATTCAGGGGACGCCAGTAGGTAGAAAACAGTAGTTATCAAGCTGCGCTTCCCTTTGGGTTATTGGCTCACCGATGTAGCCCATTCACACCATGCACACACATCACAATCATTTCCTGAGTTAACTGCCCAGTGCAGCATCCGTGGATATGGCTGGTACTTTCAGTGTCAAACTTAACTGATGGTTAGTTAGATATTTTTAACAAATGAAAGATTTAAAACAATAAATCATTCTTTAAGGGGAATTTCTCTTTCTGGAATTAAACTTGTTCGTTTTTTTCCATCTAGCTGATTTTACTCATAGCTATGTCCACTGATACACGCACTTGACAAATGAGCCAGAAAAACGTCTACTTTGCGTACAGAACCTATGAAAACAACTCACTTTTGCTTAATGTTAGCTCTCAAATTTCATTTTAGAAAGATATGTTTGCTGATATGGAATTCTCATGGAGTTATAGTTTGAAAAGGTTACAAAAAAAGGTAAATTAGCACATTCATCCAGTTTCCATATGACATCAAACTACTGTGGTTTTCGGGATATCTCCAAGAGATAGCTGATTAAAAAAAAGATAAAGGACTAATTGAGGATTTCGAACAATTGCCTAAAAATCCTGGCATTAGTCAGTAGTCTCTCATCAAGTGAGAGACAAATGATCGCCTAATGCTGTCTAATAGAAATAAGTCTAAAACTTGTACAATTTCCCCTTAAACTCTGACCCACGAGGAAACAAATTGTCACAAGCACTAAAACACACGACCATTCCTACATGAGACTTCTTGGAAAGAAAAAATAAGAAGTATACATACGGAAACTATAAAGAATCCAATCATTTAACATTTGATGAGAAACAGTGCCGTATTAAAGGCAAGAATAGACAGAACGATATGAATTTGGAAAAGATGTGTATCATTGTTTCATATATTTGCATATATGAAACCCCCGGCCGAAACACCCTCACGGCGAAAATATAATTTTGCGTGTTCTATGCCAGAACGACGAGTAGTTAAATTCGTGAATTAATGACAGGTATTTCTATTTTTTTGTTTTTTAACGTAGTCAGTACAAGATGATGAACTTTTTGCACTGAGTGAGCCTGCCCAGGCCTACCTCTGAGCCCTGGCGACGGGCCAGGGGGCCTAGACTCACCAGGCACCCGGGGCCGTTACTACTATACCCTGGTGTGAACGTCACTGGTGTGACGAGACGAGAGGTAGTAGAGCTTAGTAGTAGTTTTAAACCTGGTTGTGTTCCATCCAACGTTGAGCGTCCGAAACGTTCTGAAACTCCACAAAAGCAAAGCCGCGGGAGACACCTGTGTGGAGGAGTTTAAACGGCTCCGTGTTAGTGACATGGCATCGTATGGAGGAGGAGGAGGTAACGGGCGAACATGACACGTGGTACCGGGCCCTACTGACTTAACGTGTAGTCTCCCCCTGCACACTTCTACTCTCTTAGTTCAGGCACTTTGACCCTTGGCACTCAGAGTGGCTCTGGGGCTGCATTTCCCCTCGTACATGACCGTTTCCCTGCATGCTCTCTCTCGCTAACCACTTCGGAGATTTTCTTGTAGTTTGTTTTTCCCTTCCGTTTAAAAATGGCAGTTTCAATGCTACAATACGAAACGTTGGTGCTCTTATACTCACCGCTATCGATACCAGGAGCACCTACGTTTTTGGAAATAACAAAATTGTCAGCCTCACATCAGATTGCAAACCCAACAAACCTTAATCCATTGGGGGTCGAGTGGGTAAATCAATTTTGTCGTTTTATGCATTACTCGTTTGCAGGTCTCTTGGACTTTTTTCGAATTCATGTAACATTTTTATCTTGCTTTATATTTGAAATATAATTTTAGAGATCAATATGATATGAGGCTGAAAAAAAGAAAAAAATCTGGGCCAAATATCCATCAACATCTAGGACATGATTTTGTCACTGTAGATATTCAATCCTACTTTCCTTTCGTCAAATTCTCCATAAGACACAGTATAGTTCCCTCGACATCTAACTATGATACCAGTATCTGCTGCAAGTAATCCAGATAGAGCTATTACTAAATTACACTTAGGTCTCTAAGATTTGTGTGGTCCAAGAATCACAATTTTCGTTTAACCCTAACAATCAACGAATATGGTTTAACAGATTCGTTAAGACTACATCTGTCGGGTAAAGGACAGAGAAAATGTTCTTCGTCTCCTGTAAAGCTATCTTTTCTTAAAGCCCCAGAGCCGCCAATGACTGCACATCAAAAAGTGCCTGTAGACCCGACCAGGTTGAACCAAACCACCAGCAAGTCTCACCTGTATCTTTCCTTTTCATGAGACGAACTTCTTTGATGGGTGCTCCGAACATCATTAACTCCGCTCGAATCTGTAGAGATAAGGAAATCCGAAATTATCCGGTACAATCATAATGACCTACATGTAGGCATGTCTTAATTATCTAAGTCAATCCTGAGGAATCGAAAAATCTTGATGTAAAGACACAAACTGATCCTCTAATAAGCAACTTGTCCACAAAATCGTTGGTAGTTCGGTTTGATACAGTTTAAGCTCTCTTAAAGTTGATTTAGTATGTCTGAAAACATCAGTAGTTCTACAAACGATATTTTCTTAGTTTTTCAAAATTCCGCATACCGTAAGCCATGGCTTGAATAAGGGTTAGTTCATAAATGAGCGCCCACTAGGCATCACTTTTAGGGGTGCGGCTTAAATTAGGGTGTTACACAACCTTGGGTAGAATGGGACTCACGAAATTTTTATATGAAGAAAGGACTAAATAAAAAAACTCAAAAGTAAGGGTGCGGCCTAAATTAGGGGTTTTACGGTAATAACAACTCAGTCAAAAATCCGATCAATTTCCTTGGCATAATTTCTTAACTAGAATCTTACACGCGACCCTACTGTTAACTTAACACGCGACCCTACGGTAAACTTACATCTTTTTCATCAATCTGGGGTACAAGACCCCGTAGTAAGATGGTGTTTGTGGGGTTGGCTGTCATCCATCTTTCTCCACCCTTTTCATCACGGCTGTAGTCACGGTCACGATGGTTGTCACGCGCCTCCCGTCCTTCCCGTGACTCGCGGTCCCTCATGTCTCTATCCCTCTCTCGCTCTCTCTCTCGGCTGTCCCTACCTTCCCGACTGTACTCCCGTTGTGGTGTATCACGACTGTAGGACTCAGATTGAGACCCTTCAGAGTAGTTGTCATAGTCGTCAATAACGTAGTTGGTGCTTGGGATGTGAGTTTTTTCGTAATCACCATTAGTTGAACTTCCTCTTCCTCCCTGGAAACAATAAAGTGGATCATTGAACTAAATAAATCTGGGAACTTTGTGTGTATTTTGTTGACCAGGCCGGAGTCACACTTTCACTGAATTTCTCATTAAAATCAACCACATTTCCACAAGTCACCGAAACACTGATACATTGTCAATCGTCGTAGGCTACCGGTAGAACATGTAATATAATTAGTTAGTGGCTGTGCAGCAGTCCAAGGAGTCAAAACGCTTCGACATATAATATCGGAATTCCCCTTAGCTACAATTAAAGAAACATTTTTGCGGTAAAAAAAAGAGCTATTCAAACTTACTTGACTCGCGGCTTCACTGAAACCATTGTATCCCTGAAACTCATAATCGTCTGGCCTGCCTTGTTCGTATCTTTCCCTACTCCGGTCTCTTTCTCTTTCTCGTTCCCGTGGTGGCCCACGATCTCTTCTCCTCCTGTCTCGGTCACGTTCTCGCCTCCTTAATCTAGTTGGATCAATGAAATATCCAAATAAATCTTATGTAGTGTATTAACGATAAATTATTTCATACTGACAGTTCTAAAATCTATGGATATTTCACATGCATATGCAGTACCACATATTTACATCAATATATGCTATGTCTATTATCTAATTAAAAATCATGCATACATGAACATTTCGGATACATAAAAACGGGGTTAATTAATTACAACTGAATCCATGAGGTACTGGTCAAATTAGATTAAGGTTGATATATCCTTGAAAGAAATCTTCATACTTGTTCAAATGGCAAGTTATTCTTTTGTTTCCTTACCTGTCCCTATGTCGCTCGTGATCAAATGCATCTCTGTGGTCTGTACTGGACTGCTCCCTTTGAGCGCCCAGGTACTGATTAATCTCTTGCTCCATTGTGTATTTTACTGAAATAGACAAAAGCAATTATTATCTTAGAACAGAGCGTTAGGCCAAAAAAATAAATATGTTGTGTTCAGGTAACATAGGTCGAAAAAAATGGGGTAGGTAGGTCGAAAAAACTTTTTTTTTTTTTTTTTTTTTTTACATGCCAAAGAGACCCGACAAGTGTTGGAAATAAAAAAGATATTCCAAATATTCTCAAAAAGCATTTTTAGCATTTAAAATACATGCCCTGAGTATCCATGTGCTGTTTTAGGGTTTTCCATGGTACTTAGGTCAATTCTTTGGATTTTGAAAAAAAAAAATTAAAAATTTCCTTAAAAAAAAGTTAGGGTAGGGCCAAAAATTTAGGGTAGGTAGGGTTACCTGAACACAACAATTTTTTTTGTTTGGCCTTATCAGTAGGATACATGAACTTTATAGTTCCTGTATGTAATCGATACAGACCTATGATTATGAATCTGGGAGATGACTGATGTAACACTGACAGTTCACTAACATTGGCTATGAATGTCACTAAACGATGGAAAACTCAATCAATGTGTCACGTATCCCTAGCACACCTCTGATATCGCGCCTATGACTCCAAACAGGCACCTTTGCAATGACAGAATCAAGCGACTTGAGTCTATTGTGGCTGTGATATATTTTGACAGAAAACTCCTGACTTGGTCTTGCAGAAGAACTCGGTCTGCTGGAGAACTCGGTCCGCTTCAATGTGTTTTTTGGCAGCTATCTACCCAAAAACGGTGGAATAGGGATGAGTTAGCTGTTTAGGTATGAATCCTAGAGATCGAATAGAGGAGAGGGATAATATATTTAGTTTGCTTTCCATTACGAGGGCCTCTCCAGCCTCAGCGGACCAGGTTCTCCAGCAGCCCGAGTTCTTAAGTCAAGGACCTACTTAAGCTAATGGTTGCCCCTATATTTTTTTTAATCAAACTTTCTCTTATTCTGCATATAAGAAAAATATGCCTTATAATTTTATATTCATAGAGGTTCCGTTTAAAGTTCAGCCAAATAGAAAGACTAAAACATTGATATTTTGTCCCGACCTTATAGTTATAGGGAAGCCACTCAATACATCTTTTAGATTTGTATTAATGAAAGACCATTCTAAGAGCTTAATTTCAAAAGCAGTCAAGTCTTTGGATATCACTTGTTAGAACCATATTAAATTTATCACTTCGTTTCCGAAAAAAAGGATAGAAAAACCTGGAAATAATCTAATTTCTCGTGAGTTATAAGCAACATGGCATAGGAAAATGTTCGGAAAAAAAGAAAGAAAACGGAGTAAATGCTCAGTGTGTCAATCTAACCGATTTTCTGGGGGGGGGGGGGGGGGGGGGAATCAGTCAAAACCTTCAAAATAAATCATGAACTAAATTAAATACTAATCTTTAAGCATCAGTCTCAGAGTCATAAAAATTCATTAATGTGTCATTATGTTTTCTTATAAATAAATTAAGGTCACGGAATTATTATAAATTTGACAAAATTATAAAAATATACATCCCTAACAAAGCAGGGCATTGAAGATTGTTCTGAAGAAAGATTAACTGTTAGCACCGACTGACCCAGGCCAGGGCCAGGCATTCATGACATGATTAGCGACTCCAAGAGAAAAAGTGCAAAGGCAGTCTGCGTTCTAATTATTAGCCTCACAATAGAAACGCGAGCTATAGCACAAAGAGTAAATACTGCAGAACAGATTTACTTACAAAACATCATGATCACCTTGACATAAATAAAGAAATTCCACCTACCTCTATCCGCATTTCTCAAAGCACTGTGCGCCTCGTAACTTGAAGACAATATGGCCGCCCGCAGTTTACCCATGAGCCTCTGCGCTGCAGACTAAACTACCCGATTAGCAGCAGGTGCGCGATTTCGCGCGCTTATTTGACTGGCTCATTTTTTGTTACCCAGCGCATTCATTCCATTTGCGCCCCCGTCTATTCCCCAGCCTGCGTATGGACGGTGGAGAAGCTCTGCGGTCTGTGCAGCGGGCAGGGCGAGGAGGAGAAGAAGGGTTTGCGCCTTCATTTGTCCAGCGAGGCATTTGATCACTGTCAGTTGATTGGGCGTGTTTCATCTTACTACCTTGGCTGTGGCTTTAAATATACTATATATAATTAAACTTTTTTAAACATTCAAAAATTAATTGATAGTTGTTGATCCGCGATTTACAACCAGTATCACAAGTGAAATGAAGAACATAGATCTAGGTAGATCTCAATCTGTTTCACTAGTCAGTATATAGTGATTAGACGATTATAGATTCCATTCTTAATTATTTGAAAAGTAAACAGCAGTATGTAGGCCCTATAATTATGTTCGGATTTCAAAAACATCATGATTTTCTAAATAATTCATATAGATTTACAATGTTGGAGGGCCTATGAATTCTGAATACAAATATTTAGATATATTGGAACAACATAAAAATTAACTACTCGTTTCTAAGGGTCCGTCCATAAATGACGTCATGCTATTTTTGACCTTTTTTGACCCCCCCCTTGTCATGTTTTGTCATGCGCCTCTAGACCCCCCCTCTAAAAATGACGTCATTTCAAGAGGACCCCCCGAATCATAGAAACAGGGGTAGACATAACAGGGGCCCAGGGCCTCAAGGCCAATTAAAATAAGGTTAGGCACCTTGAATTTCTTGCCTACAAGTGAGTCTGGCTCTTAGAAAATGTTCGGCCTAAATTGAAAAAAGGAATTTCAGCATCCCATATCCTGAGTGCACCTATGATTTTTCTATGAAATTCTTAAATTTGAAATTTTTTAAACATGATATGTCATGCACCACATGACCCCCCTCCCCCCCTTGTAATGTATGGTCATGCAACCATGGGGCTGTCCATAAATGACGTCATGCTATTTTTGACCATTTTTGACCCCTCCCCCCCTTCGTCATGCTTTTACTATAGAAATGTATAGGGGCCTGGACCCCCCCCCCCCCCCCCCCCCCCTCCCGGGCGCATGACGTCATTTATGGACGGCCCCCATGAACCCCCACCTCCCCCCCCCCCCTGCTGCATGACATCATTTTATGGACGGCCCCAAATGTCCTGTAAACCTGGAACACCTGAAACAGTTTTTAGGGTTGTCAATGGATTTTTTAAGCCCTGCAATCTCCTATAGACTAAATATATTCAATATGCCTACAATCCGTTCAATGGGAGCTGACCTTGCCTGGTCCATTTTTTATGTACCATTTATATAATGTTGGGGCGCTGTCTATATTAGATCTATAAGCAATTTTATAAAAGCAACAGCGCCCACCTCAAGCCCCTCCGCACCATGCATTGCCATTACTGGCATTAGAAATCCATTTGGAGAGCTCTGCCCCGGCCTGGACGAAATCCTCTTTCATAAAGCTGACTTATTTGTTAGATATGTCAAGAACAGTTATGAAAATATTCAAAAATGAATGTCAATACCAGGACGCTGAATAATTTGTTGAGTTTTACAAACAGTACTTTGTGTAATATCTGGAAATAAATCACGTATTTCACTCTGCTCGATCCGCCTTGAGAGACCGGATAACATCATAGACATAGGCTCGTCGCCGGGTAGATTACCAACCGATTACAAAATGATTTTTTACGTGGATCGTCTTGATTTGCCGTTTATATTCTTGAGAGCTGCTTGAGTAAGTCAAAGTTATATCTATATCGTATATAGTTCTCCTTATTACTCCCTATATTTTAAAATATTGGTATTTAAATCTGCACCCATCTAGAGGAGAAAAGGACAGCTCCCTACAGGCCGTACCAGGCGAGTATCCTGGACATTGCGCATAACAAACCATAGAGCATCCGGGCACCGAGTGCAGGGTTCGCGTCTCATTCGGACAAAGAGGGAGGTCTACCACATTTCTCGACTCTAGCTTCGCGAGGTATGTTTACGTTTTTGACGATTTTATGACATGTCACACTACAATTAAATGCTTTCTAAAATGTAGACATCAAGCTATACGTTCCCCTTTTATTTTCAGGGCGTTTGAATCAACAGGACGGACGCACCAGTCGAAATGTCTCTCCGGCGACCATTTGATCCGGTGGCCCATGATTTGGACGCCAAGTTCCGACTCACCAGCTTCGCCGACCTGAAAGGATGAGGGTGTAAAGTCCCCCAAGAAGTTCTGCTCAAACTTCTTGAGGGACTCCAACAGGACGGCGCAAGCGGGGAGTCGGAACAAAGCCATTTTAATTATGTGGCCAATGTACCCCGCATCGGTAAGTGATGTCTGGCCTATCGGGCACCAAAAGGGTCTTGATGCTGCTTCGGCCACGTGCCATAAATAAAAATACTGTCCCAATTTTAACCGATATAAGATCTACGATGTAATTTATTTCATGGGCGATCAGTAGTAATCTATTTGAACTATGTTCAGGATCAATATTGAGGTTTATAAATGGTTAAATCATTGGCTTCATTCGAAAACGTATCGACAGGGAAAATCCCTTCGTGTCTCGAAAATTCAAGATGGCTGCCGTCTCCGCTGGGACATGCGCGCCTCCCATTTTGCCGGTTTGTTGGTGGGAGGGGGCGCGGCCTCTCTTGTTTACAAAGTGTCGCGCCATGTGCCGTGGTTGGACGAGATGCTTCTGAGCATCGTGCGGCAGCGCGCCTCACTGATGAGACCTATTCCCATCATATATAAAGTTGATTTCAAGATAAGAAATAAATCTAGACGGGGCGATTTTTTTTTGTCTAAGTTAGATCTAGGCCCTAGTGCCTAGGTGCATAAATACTGAAGTTTACACAAGACAAGTAGAGGCATTCTTAAAAATTGAGAATTCACGCGTGACGCCAGTCAACTTCGTATCACGTCCATTAAGCTTTACAGCGGTTGTATCAAATTAAAAAATGTTCTTAAATAATTATAATTAGGTTAGTGACTATTTTAAAGTGACAAAATATAAGAATAGGTTAGGCCAAAAAAAGAAAAGAAAAATTGACGTGTTCAAGTAACATGGGTCGAAAAAATTAGGGTAGGTTTGTCGTTTTTTGTTTTTTTTAAACTGACACTGATAGACTAAAACCCCGGCCACACTGCACGACTCAACCCATCTCGACTGTCTAGTCGAGTTGAGTTGGGGTCAATCGTAGAATGTGGCATAGATTAAGACTAGAGTCTTAGCATTATTCTAAGACTATACAGTCGGGTCTTACTACTCTTAGTCTAAAGCCCCGGCCACACTGACCAACTGAACTCAACTCGATTGTCGTAGCTCCCGACGGCACCAGGCCCTACAACGGTCTGGTCTTAGCAAAGTGACCCTCCTATGCCATAAGGTACGACTCAACTGTCGAAGTTACAGGGTTATATAACATATATACATATCTACTACACTCCCCCCTACGACCCGACGATCCAGTCATACATCTTTGACATCTCAAGATCTAAGACCCGACTGGATAGTCTTAGCAAAATGCTAAGACTCCAGTCTTAACCTATGCCACACTCTACGACTGACCCCAACTGAACTCAACTAGACAGTCGAGTTGAGTTGAGTCGTGCAGTGTGGCCGGGGCTTTAGACCCGACTATCCAGTCGTACATCTTTGACATCTCAAGATCTAAGACAGGGTTCCCACACAACCTGGAAAACCTGGAAAATGAAGGTGGTCATGGAAAGTCATGGAAAAGTCATGGAATTTGAAAATTTGACCAAGAGTCATGGAATTTTGACCTGAGTCATGGAAAATCAGCTTGAGTAATAAAAATGTTAAGTTAGATAAGTTTTAATTGCCTTATTTCCATAGGTATTTGGATCGTTCCTGGAAAGCACTTACACTCATTGAATCATCACATAAACTGGTGTGGATAGGACGGTTTTAGGGATGATGGGAGGCCGTTAATTGAATCATTTTTATAATGGTTCTAATTGTTTGAACCCTGGAAAGTCAACCTGGAAAATCAGAATTAGTCATGGAAAGGTCATGAAAAAGTCATGGAATTTGATTCTTCCAAGTTCGTGGGAACCCTGTAAGACTTAGATCTTGAGATGTCAAAGATGAACGACTGGATAGTCGGGTCTTAGGGGTGTGTGGAGTAGATATGTATAGAAATAGCCTTCTCCCTACGACCATCGGGTCGTACCCTATGGCATGGAGTGAAATTTGACTAAGACCAGACAGCCGTAGGTCTATGGCACCTATTAGAGCTACGACAATCAAGTTGAGTTGAGTTGGTAAGTGTGGCCGGGCCTTTTGGAATTCCTGAAACTTCTCCAGACACCTTCCATACATCTAAGGTATATCTTTTGATCACTTAAAATCTATTTCCTGTCCTTAAAGTCATTGATTCATTTTTGATATTTTCGGGAAAAGATTTGTCAAAAAAAAGTTAGGGTAGGGCCAAAATGTTAGGGTAGGTCGGGTTACCTGAACATTATTATACAGGCTAGGAAAATCTGCGTGTCCGCGTGTCCTCGACGACCAGAAAATCGGTGTGGACGACCAGAAAATTATTTCTGGTCGTCCTCCTGACGACCAGATATTTCAAAGCAACTATTGATTGATTTTCAATGAAATAATCAACCCTTGGCTTATTTCAATAGCTGTTTAAAAATCATAATTTGTACCATTAATGGGGACGATCTATAAGTAGATGTGGACGACCAGATATTCAATTTTGGTCGTCCTCTGACGACCAGAAAATTGGACGAATTTTCCTAGCCTGACATAACTTTTTTTTTAGGCCTTATCTAAACACAATTATCATCCTTCGTAGACCCCTAGGCCTACTACATGGGTATAATATGCCTTTTTATTAAAGTAAACTAATATTGTGGTATTAGCCTTGGACTTGCTGGTAAGATCCTGTCCATATTATTTGGAAAACACTGCCATTAAAATTGTGTTGTATGAGATGCATAAAAATTGAATTTACCACCATGTCATGATATCTGAAGTGAAGGTTTAGCATTAGGGGTTTTTTTTGTCGTTTTTTTTTACATTAGGGCTTTTTTTAACTTGATTTTACCTAGCAATGCTTGTCTAGGTCTATGTCTGACTCTATTCAAACACTGGAATCATTCCTAACGTACATCCTTTTCGTTGGCACAGGGATTGGAATGGACTCCTGTGTTACACCACTTAGACACGGAGGCCTTTCCCTCGTTCAAACAACCGATTTCTTCTACCCTCTCGTTGATGACCCATACATGATGGTGAGACTAACCATAAGAAAAACTAATAGGTTAAAGTTTTATGATTGCATGATATTCCTATGTCAATTCCATGAATCGATTTAGATAACTTTACATTTTCTTAGTGTAGTTGGTAGAATTAGTTTTACTTGTACATATGAGACATGTCCTACTATTAACGTGTTTTTATTAATAAAGATATAAGGAATCGGTAAGTAATCAATTAAGCTTCATATACCCACAGGAAGATACGGATAAACAGTCCCAATCATAATAACAGATACATCAAAATTAAATTGTTGGGCCTAGACATGTTTGGCTTATCTCACTAAAATAATACATCCTGCCAATTCATGCCGATTGATATTTCATGCCTCTTTAAGCCACCCAATCAACAACTTTAATTTTACTTAAATATATAGTGGCATTCTTTCTGCTTTAGTTCCAATTTCGTGCTCTTTTCTTACTCTTATCTCGGAGAAAATGTACCATAATTACTTACCAGCGAAAGGGTGTGCCATTGATTTCTCACAAAGTGACTGGCCTTTACTGATTGTCTGAAGTCTTTATCGTAACTGTGCTCTTACATTCACAGGGAAAGATCGCTTGCGCCAACGTACTAAGTGATCTGTACGCCATGGGCGTGACTGAGTGTGACAACATGTTGATGTTACTGGCCGTCAGCTCCAAGATGATTGACAAAGAACGGGATGTCGCGATTCCACTGATGCTGCGAGGGTTTAAGGTACGTTTGATTCCAAAGACTGAACTGCTCTTGTGTACATATAGGCCTGTAGTGAGATGTACCATGGGGGAGGCCATTGTCCTCCAGTTCAGGCCTGTTGGGGGACAAGCTAAACCCTTCCACCACTGATAAGCTACCGAAAACCCACTATCTTCAGTTCACTACTGCAGGACAACAATATCTGAACAGATAACATTATCATTTTATTTCAATAGGTACAGCAATAAACCCCACACCCCTTTTTGAATTTTTTGATATCATTAAATAATAAGGAAGTTAAATAGATAGGTAAAATTTACCCTTGCCCCTTCCCTCTGAGGGCCCCTTAAGTAGGTTGTATGTAGAGTGTTTAATCTGTAATCAGGTGAGACTGTTTTAGGGGTAAGAAAATACCTGAATGGGTGAGCTACCACAACAGAGAGGTGGGAACCCTAGTCTGCCACCTTACCATCCCTATGTCTACACAGGCCTTATCTTATGAGAGGTGTAAGGTCACTGGGGCCAGAGTGGGGGATTTGAAAAGTTGTATTGGCCCACAACTCCCGACCTCCCTATACCATATTTATGAAACAGTTTGCATTTAGATTTTGGTATCATATTTCTGGCTTTGAAATGGTTTATGCTGATGTGTAAATGTTTTTAAAGAATGCCTGAAGTCCAGTCACATTCTATATAGCGTGTTTAATAAGAAATATATATGTACATGTTTATAGAATTGTATTTGACATTGAACAAATCTCCGACTTGGGGAAAGGTTAATAGTTCAGGATGATTCTACGCCGTCCTTTTACACCTTACTTGTTTCAGTATTGGTGATATGTTGTAAACAGGGTTCCCATACAGGCCCTAAAGGGTCTAAAATTGATTTTCTCAAATTTAAGGCCTTTAAAAGGCCTTTATTTTGAAATGTTTTGAGCGATAGGTCTTAAAAGGGTCATAGATATATTTGTTTGAGGAGGTGAAATGAAGTGACCATGAAAATTCCAAATCCTACTTTCAAATGAGAACACTTAATTGACATTTAAATAATAATTTATTCTGATATTTTTCATTACATGAGGTCGATAGATCCTAATTTTACCGAATCTGGGTCTTAACAAGATATATTGATTTTCTAAAATGCGTGGGAACTCAAAGCCAGCTTCTTTTCATGGACGTGACCATTTTTGCTTCAGGATTTGGCTGAGGAGGCAGGGACAAGCGTTAACGGGGGACAGACAGTTATGAATCCTTGGCTTACGATCGGAGGTGTCGCAACCACAGCATGCCAGGCCAACGAGTTCATTATGTAAGTTTCCTATCCATCCATATAGCTTATTTTTTAGGCACAAAAAGTTAGAGGCAATTATTTAAACAGAATTGATATCAATGAAACGAGGCGATGTGCTCACTTTGGATGCTACCGTAAGAATAAATAAATGAAAGATAATAATTTAAACAGAATTGATTGAACATCATTGAATCTAAAGTCAAAAGCTAGTATAGTTTGCCGGAAACCGCCATTTTCATTAAAAGAACAAGCACCATTAAATTATCATCTGTCAGAAACGCAATAAAACAAAATGGCAGTTCATATTTGTGCCTAACCACTATTCCCTGTATAACCGACAGGCCGGATAACGCCGTGGTCGGGGACGTTCTGGTTATGACCAAACCTTTGGGCACCCAGGTGGCCGTCAACGCTTACCAGTGGCTGGGTACGGAGAAGATGAACCGCATCCGCCTGGTGGTGAGCGAGGAGGAAGTGAAGAAGGCATACCAACGCGCTATGTTTAGTATGGCCCGACTCAACCGCACTGGTAAGCACCAACTGCTATGTTAGAAAAATGTAAACGTTTGAAACGTTTTTCATAAATTTAGTAAACATGAATATATTTTCTGTCCATTAATTTCATCTTGACAAAACAATTCTCCTTCCTAGTAATTGGCATTTAACATCAAATGCAAGCAAGGCTTTTAGTTCAAAAGAATGTTGAGTTTCTTCTGTTACATTGAACACTTTGTTCATAAGCATCACTGATAATTTTTAGATGCTTGAGGTAATTTTGTTCTCCTTTTTCAGCGGCCCGCCTGATGCACAAATACAACGCCCACGGCGCTACAGACATCACGGGCTTCGGCCTGCTGGGCCACGCCACCAACCTGGCCCGCATACAGAAGAATGAAGTGAGCTTCGTCATCCACAACCTGCCCGTAATTGCTAAGATGGCCTCCGTCAGCAAGGCGTGCGGCAACATGTTCGGCCTTCTCCAGGGCCACTCCGCCGAGACCTCGGGTACGTCTTCTATGCTCATTCCCCGACTTCAGAATGGTCCTTTCTTTTATGTGAAAGCGGTAAAAAGAACTGTCGGATGCGATTTTTGCAATTCCTTTCTTTAAATCGCTCGATCACTTTATATTGCTGGATGAACTTAACTGAAAATTAGACAAGTTGGATAGTATTGTGTGCATAAAGATTAATTATGAGATTGGTAATTTAATATTTTCCCGTAAAGTCTCTTATTGCCCGTAATGATTCCTATTAGACTTTTACAAAGGTACCCGTCGGGGAGGGAGGGGCCAATACTTGAAAGATACGTTTGTGTAGGCCGAGCAGTGTCGCCACCTTGTGTTGATTCAAAGCATCTCCAACAGTGCCATCTTTATAAAAGCTATGTCATCGAAACCTTTTATATCAAGGAAATGTTTAACATGTGAAAAAGAAAAAAGAAGATTAAATGTGGTAACTTCAGAATTATTTGTACTTAATATCATTTCTCCTTTTGTCACCAGGGGGTTTGCTGATCGCATTGCCGCGCGAGCAGGCAGCGGCATTCTGCAAAGACATCGAGAAGCAGGAGGGCTACCAGGCCTGGATCATAGGCATCGTGGAGAAGGGCAACCGCACAGCACGTATCATCGACAAGCCGCGGGTGATCGAGGTGCCGGCCAAGGAGAAGGAGGGCGAGCTGTGGTAGACCAGCGGACAGCCCGGGCAGTAGGGCCCGCCTGATTGCCGGCCCTCGAGATTATCTTATCTTATCACAGTGGAGCATCCAGTCCACAAAATCATACCATTTTATCACGTATTCGCTTCACCCATCGTAAAGCTATGAGCCATTCTACTGTAGCGTGCTTTCCGTCACTCTAACGTTCGCTTGAATACTTCTATATAACTCCATCCGCAGGCTGGACAGGGAAACGAGTTATTCGAGAAGCAAGAATCATTGTTACTAACGAGTATGGCTGTTAGATTGTTTGTTAAAGATCAGATGAAAAACAACTTTATGCCTGACCCTAATCCTTCCTAGAGCCAAACGTGAAGTCAACTCGCCTGACCAAGCTACCAGGTGCTGCTGTAATTTCACCCATCAACCTCTTGCGTGCAACATGTAAAAAGCAAATTGCAAATTTGTAAAAAAAATTCTTTACCTAAGTGTTTATGGTTCAGTCTGTTAATTCAAGCACTGTACTTGAGCAGCTTATGAAATAGCCGTGCAAGATCATCGCCGAGACTTTCTTTCTTGTGCTGTAGTAGGAAGGTTTATTTAGTCCCTTTGACGCGCAGCCTGGACTCTTCACACCGTGGCCAAGCGTCTTGCGGCTTCTAGTGTCAGCATACTGTAGTCTGTAGCAGACATTGTATTCCACTTCAGGTTCAATGCGAAAAACAAAACCATACTATTTTTTATTGTTGCAATTGATACGATTTGGACAGATCATGAACTTTTTTCAAGATTGGCGACCCAAATTCATTTTGAAGCGAAAAATGACAATTTATTAGAAATCAACAATTTATTATGCATTTATTAAAAGAAATTGTTATGAATCCGACGCAAAAGCCCACACATTTTTTTTACCACCATACTGTGTAGTTTTCTTCCAAACTAGAAGGCGCAAGATCGTGAATCTTAAGTAGTGGTGTCTCAAGATTCGGGGTTGACTTCTGATGTGGAAACTTCTCAGTGGGGCGCTCCCCGCCCTTGACAGCAGCGCGGTAACTGAGCACTACTCGCGGCCGCTGTCGGGCGGCGGACCCCGCCCCTCCCACGTGCCGCCCGCTGGGGCCTCCCTCCACCCTGAACCTTGACACTGGGCAGGGAAATCGCCTCACGGTGATCCGGCCTGGTTGATCGTGGTCCGCCACATCAGGGTGGACGTGGGTGCCGGCGGTCCACGACCATTGTGTGTGGGTGGCTGGGCGTCGAACCATTCCCGTAATGCTTTGTGTGGTCAACAGTGTCCAACATGTAATTATACTGACCTCTACTCTTAGAGCATTCTGAAGTTACATTGATTTATTAAGGATAAAATTATGCATACATTGTGTACTGCTACGGATAGAGAATAAAAGTGATCCTAAAAAGAAAATCGAGTAATAATTAGTTGGTATCCTTTTTTTCTTAGGGTAGTTATCAATGAATACACAAACTTGTCAAAGGGTCTTCTCTTCAAGCTCAAAAATATCTTAATTCTTTAATTGAAATTAATTATTGTTAGATGCTCAAGAAACTTAAGTATTGACGTTTCGAAATTGGATAGAAAAATACACTCTTGTGATCAGAATAGGTTTAGATATTGCAAATAGAAATTAATGGTAATGGTTTCCTAAAATTATGCTATCCGTGTCGTACAATTTGAGTACATTTAGACGTGATGGACAAACTTGATAATCTTATTAACGCAAAGGCGTCGAACTGGTCTGATTGCGTGCACGAATTGGCGCCATTTAAAGATGGCAAACCGGTAATATATGGTTACCAACATTACTTAAATACGAAAAAATATTAAGGTTAAGGGATAACATCAAAACATGTCTGGCCATGAAAAATACAGATTGTTTTCATGTACTAATGCTCCGTTTGTAATTTGCTCTGATTACTCCTCTGAGCCACGAAGTGTCGCATACCTCAAAGGTTGGGGTCATGCTTACAAGAGGCTGCGACCCGTGGCCCGGGACGCCTCTTGCTCCATATTGTTGAGATTACATTCCTGGATGGTGTTTATTGGATTCAGAACTTCTAGTTCTAATGCACACAAACATCCTTCCGTTTCCTACTTTCACGAAAAGTAGATGTTTGCGGACTATGGGGATCGTTGTAAGATTTGCCTTTGCCTCCATTTATGAGCTACCGCATAGTCTAAGATATTAAGCAGTTTTTTTTTCATAGGTTACTTTAGGGATTGTTATAAAAGTTTAATCTGTTACGTATAACTACAACAGAAACTAGAATAAAGTATGTATATGAAGGGGCCCATAATCCCTTTCTTTAGTCTATTTGCACATGGACGTTTTATGCAGGTATAGTCTAACTACTAAAACGCCATTCTTTAGAAGAAGAAGAAAAAAGACCGGTAAGGACGCTCCAAAGTTTGATATTGATAGAACAACATGTGTGTATTATTTAAAGAAATATTTTATGTTTTTACCAGTGTTTTTTTTGGTAGAAACGTGAGTCACGGGTTGATGGGTCATTAGTATGTCAAATAAGGACATGCATGGCGTGCACGGACCATGACGCTATAATTACAGCAAGCATGTGCTTCTTCACTTTTTCATCGATATTTTGATGAGACCCTATATCTTCAATTATGCTACGGTATAATCTAGGATGTCTATCCTTCAAGTTTGCGTGTTATAGGTCTAGGGTAGAACATGTAACGTGCTTTAACAATCAAATAGATGTTGCACTCTTATCTTCCTATGTTACATGCACTTCACGTATGACTACGCGTTACCAAGCTTTTAGTCACTTCTATTACATGTATTACTTAAATAATCGTACCGATAATTGAAGTTACTGATTTCCTGTTTTCTTTTTGTCATTTCTTTCTTTACCTCTTTTGGTATAATTTGTAAATGTTTAAAAAGTTTTAAAGAGTTTTTAAACTGTCTTGAAAAGGTCTTATCTTGGTACACGGAAAGGTATTATAAAGGTCTTATTTTGATTTCTGAAAAAGGGCAGGGCACCCTTTAAAATGTTCGCTTTTATAGCCGCTAAGATCTACAGTGTAAGATCAGTTTCAACAACATTTTAACTTACTTAAAGAAAAGCGACTGGTCTGCATACCACCCCTGTTATTATAAATCCTTAATACCTGAAAGGTTCGCACTCCAATGCTTTATGCACCCTGTTAAAAGGCCCGTCATGTACAAAAAGTATCCCTCCATTGTATTGCATGATGTCGACCCCGCTCCAAATACCGTATTCATGAGAAAAAAATGAAGGCAGAATGGGGTTTGCCCCTAGCACATACATACGCTGGCAGAGTAGAAGTCATATATTTGCGTGGCCCTCCGACCCTGCCTTCCCGCCCCCAGCCTCTTAAAGGTCGCAGCTGTCTACAAAGATCCTAGTCTACTCTGGCCGGAAATGCGGGTGCCGCCATTCGACGTATAAGACGTCGCTTCACGCCCAATGTCCAGTTTGACGCCCCCACCCCTTACCCCCGCGGATTCCCTATATGCATTGTTCATATGCAGATAGGCGGGCGCCTGTTTGGGATATCACATAGGTGAGGTTTGTTGGCCCAGGGGTGCTCGCCCAGGTAATAATAGCGCCGAGTGCACCAATCATCACTTGGACCCATTCATGCAGACTGCTCCTTTCACGTCCTTATTACTTTTCTCGGTGGGGTGCCACCTTGGTGGGAATACCTGAATTCAGGCGGAGGTTACGCACTTTAGCATGCATATTGATTGGCTTGTATTATAAGCTTTATTTTCTCGATTCCTTTGAATGCATTTGCCCCTGCTGGGAGTTGCCACTGTTGTTGGATTGGGTTTCGGCTGTGGGCATGATTGAGGACGCCGACCTTCTAACAGGGCTAACCAGCTATAGGCATTACTCATACTGACCTGGGATTGGCTTTCAGACAGGGTAGCTGTCTTACCATGTTAGATCCAGGGCATCAGGTTATGACCTTTACAAGTAGTCAACGGCATGGCATGAAGAAAGAGTGTCTAAATTTGATGCCAATCTTAGAATAGTAGGGGTTGAACCGGTATCCTCTCTCCTATAAACCTACACATGAACCGATCATTTTATTCGATTTCTAAATATATGAGAATCATAAAATGCAACACTTGACTTTCGCTGAGTTGTATTCATTTAACTTTTTTATCGTCATGGCAAGCGGACATCAAACCTATGTCGGAGGCCATCGCGGTGGTCATGTTGGTGATTTTATAATGGCAATATCGGCAATATCATAAGACCTGCATGAACCCCGGTGTAGTATTTTCGTACATGTTATCATATTCCGATACAGTTCACAGGACAGCATGACACAAAGTGGTCCCGATATCCCAGGGTCTTTCTCACTTCATTGGACCAAATCTGGGTATGGATGAAGATCCATCAATTCTAAAGTCTGACAAGCTCCACCCCTCGCTCTTCACCAACGCCCCCTCCCTATATATCCCAATCCATTTCTTGGCCGCCGCCTCAGTTCGGATCTTCCCCATCACCATGCGCACCTGACTTGATTTTAACCATCATAGCCATAACTAAGCTCGTTTTTACTTAAAATACTACGGTTACTATTTTCATACTACTCCCACTCAGCCATCTCCCCACACTGACTTCACCACGCCTGACTGGTGTCGCTCCAGCTGCTTGTTCACACCTCACACACTGCCACCTCTGCTGGTCACCCTACCCGGCGGGAGGGAATGGACTGGAGCAGGCAGCCCGTGGGGGGTCCCGGGGACGGCAGGTAAGGCACACCGCCTGTATGTATACATGGTCGGGGGCTGGTCGGGGTCCGGTGCATCCACAGCCTCCCCCTGCTGCCGACACAGGCCCTGTTAGAGTGCCTGTCCCGCGCCAGGGCGATGGACGTATGACTACTGGCTGTGCTATATACCTGACAAGGCCCCGTGAATGATACATTGGGTTTACGGAGATACACACAGGTAGGTTATCCTAGCTTTATACACCCTTATTGTAGGTTGTTTGTGAGGGCATTGGGTTTAAGTGTTGTGGTTGGTTCTGCAGCAAAAGTGTTCCCACAAAATATGCAGGTCACACCTTGGGACCAAAGTAAACAAGGATAGTGCCGAGAATAATGGCCCTTGGCGGGAGCCTGACCTCTGGTCACTGGTCTCAGAGTGGACACAACGGAATTTAAAGGGGAGGGGGTGCTACAACAAATCTTGGATTGAGTAATGTTGACAATTCTAAAGGTAGGTAGGGAAAAAAGGCCTTAAGTTTTTATTTTGTCGAGGTCCTGTATAGTAAAAAGACAAAGGTATAAGTATAAAAAGCAAAACGGGCAATTTGGTATGGGGGTAGAAATAGTCAACCGACGAACACATATTCCAGGCAAATATTGTAAACGTTCGTGTATAGCGATTACATGCAATTCTTACAGGTCCAATGACAGCCCTGGAAAAGAACATTATAAGTGAATGTGTAAGGATAGAAAAAATGCAATGTATAGCGTGCTAGATTAAGCTGGGGTCTTCCAAAGGTCCTCCAACCACGCAATGAGATTGAACCAGCCCCTTAAGATTTGGTTGTAAGATAGCACAAGGTAATGTCGGTGGTTAGACTAGGGGCAATTGCAAAGGCTGTAATCGGTTTTGACTTCAACAGAAACATAATTATGATCTTGTATTTTCTTTTTTAAGTCAGCACCAAAAAAAGACTATATAGGCAGCAGGTGTCATGGCTATTACTAAAGGTACATGCATGTAACATGGAAGGCTATTTCAATAGACATGTCACGTAACTTTTAAAGGCAATCTTTAGTTGGCATGAAATTCGACATGTGAATTACTTAAGTCAGTCCATGGCTGGTGTTTCAAAAACAGTCACCCATGAAACTTAGGGGTCAACGGTGTTCAGGAGAGATCCGATATGACTACAGACGGATTGGAAAACTGATATTTTAAGGATCCATGGGAGTGGACTAGGGAGGTCATCTATACAGGGCGGACAGAGACCTTAAAGAGAAAGTATGAGGGATAAGGGCACAAGAGAGGAGGTTAACTAGCCGCTGTCACATATAGCCACACAGCACTTACACCCTCTTTATGCATGTCACGCCCCATACCACGGCCTAAGCGACAATATCACTGCTATGCTCACACCCCATACATACCTAACAGGCCTAACACACAAATGGTCCATGTGAATGCATATCTCCCACAACCACCTCCATGTGTCTAAAACGCACTCTATGCACATTTTCTTTCATCATGGATATCTTCATCCCTCATGTATGATCATTGATATCAAACAAAAACGAAGGAGTAAGCCTATACGTACACTTTACATGGCTGTTCTTGTAAATCCAACAACTGGCACGGGCTTATAATATTACAAAGTAGAGCAGTTCATTCATGTGAGACCAGTTCTTGTGTGTATATGTCTGACCATTTGTTTTCAGTGTCTCTGTGTAAGGACCACAGAACCTAAAATCCAATGTATGTATTATTACCTATTATGGCATTTATGAAAATCTCAAATATCCCTGAATGGGAAGAAACTACTAATACAATTGCTTTTTTTTGGTGGGAGGGAAAGTTCGGGGGGGAGGGAGAAGATTTTGGGAAGCATTCTAATGAAATATAAGGCAGAGGTTTCATTTGTATCAATTTCTAACCTTCTTTCAAATATGATACAAAAACTACAATGATGTAAGAGCGATGGAAAATCTAATGTACATAAGACATTTCAAAACCGTTATTGAAACCTCTGGGATGATGTCGAAACTATCTATTAACCATTGCATCCGAGAATTCTAATCACTCAAGACATAGTGTGAGTAATTTAGAAACCACCTCCAAATTCTTCCTTGTATATTCGAGACGTACGATAGCTCAACTTCACATGCAGGGGCGGATCCAGGGGGGGGGATCCTGCCCCCCCCCCCTTTGGTGGACCCCTAGACTACAAAAAGGGGGGTAAATGCACATGGACAGTGACCGAATCTATGAAATGAGGTGTCTATTTTTAGCAGTGGGACTCAATCCTCTGTCATAGTGCTGCCTCACTGAGATATCATGTCATAGGTCCACACAATACCCCACCCAGTCACATTATACTGACACCGGGCCGACCTGTCACATTTCTTGGTTCTTACTAAACTATATATACCAAGTGCCAGGCAAGCAGTGACCACTGCCATTGTTTAAGTCTTTATTTGGTGTGACTTGGCTAGGGATAAATCCCAATATATCCCAGACTCAAAGCGTGCACTCTACCAATTGAGCTACCGAGCCTGGCCTCCCCAATTGTTGCCTTCTGTATGTATGAACAGCAAGGGGCTGCTGGGGACATTTATCCCAGGAGCCTCCTGATAAAATAAGGTATCCATAATCATATCATACCGAATACAGTATTATAATTCATGCACTTATACTATGCTATGATCGTGCAGTGTTAGCATGCATTCCTGACAAATTCTCATCCCTTTTCCAGATAAAATTCCAATGCAAAGAATAGACATGCACATTATCAAGAGCAATATTGTACATGTAATTTTTATACAAAACCGATCAATTGATACAGAAAGGTATAGCTATTTTTATGCCCTGCTCCTTTGAAGATGTCTGTATTCATTTCACACGGACAAGGAAGGACACCAGCGGCGCCTGGGTGGAGAGGCACCTACCTGGAGACATCCCTATACGCTGTCCGCGGGGAGGCCATTCACAAAGCGATAATAGAGTGACAAACTGGCAGTTACCAATGCTTTCACCTTTGACCCTGCTCTAGGCTCGTGTCAGAAAGCCCCGGGGCCAAAAGCCTTTGCATGGTCTAGTAGTTCTGGTAACTAGGACAACGTTTAACCTTCACACAGGAAAGCAATAAGCAAATCTAAGTGATTGTATGTTTTCGGGGGAGTATATACCCTGAGGGACGGGTATATTGACTCTCGTTTTTTTCTTTTTATGCCTTCAGGTGGACTAACCTTGTAACCTATAGCAATCTTTTATTCATGCTACTATAGGCCTACATCATTTGAGATGACATAACAAACACTGAGTGATGATGCGGTTTAAATACTTTCATTTAGCTTAGCGAATGATGTGTTCAAACAATACATTGACTTTTATCTTTTTACTGTAAATACTTTCCACTTTTCTGTGGTATACCTCCATGTAAAAACCCGTATCGAACGTTTAATAACAGTCACTACACAAACTGTCTTTCATGTAGATATTATAGCTCCCGTCATGGCTGAAAAACTGATACATCTACGCCTTGCAACATAGATCAAGGGATCGTGTCGCTATCTTGGGGACTATTGTTCTAGTTGACCTGCATTCCGATTCACTTGTTTCTAACAACATAGCATTGAACCCCATCAAAAAACTTTGCCAGCTTTATTTTGGCCTATTCTTAAGTTACAGTTGTCTTCAAGTGGTGGCAAACAATTCAATATCCCCCGTAATCGAAACTGACTTTGTAATTCGGGAAGGATGAAGAAGAGTTAGGAAAAGTACGTGACCTTTGCACCTGAACACAATTTCTGTTGTAAAAAGTCATTGCTTTAGGCTTAGCCCGAATGGTGAGCAATTTTGTAGGAGACACTGGCGTCTTGGAGGTGTTAAACCTCGTACAGCTCTTTGAGTGCTGCAGCGGTCTGTAATCTAATAGTGTAGAGCAAACCGCGCCTGCTTTTTGTCGGAAGAGAATTGGCCAGCGGGCTACTGGGTTGAATTCCGCTGCTCATCTTACAAAGCATTAAGATCACATATAAGATAGGTTTAGCTGACCTGGCCATGCACTCCCTTGACTTTAGGATGAACCCTCTGTATCTGTCTGTGTGCTCATCCTATCTGCCTCTCCCCTTTTAAAGCTTTGTGTATTTCTTCTACAGATTTAGCGTGCATGCACGATTTAACGTATAAATCTACCTGCTGTATTATTTTCGTCTCTTGTGAGACGAGCTATGTCAGAAATACAAGAACGGTGTCCTTCAATAGGAGCTTAACGGGTATAACGTTTACATGAGTAATACAAAACAGGATTTTCTTTTTTTTCCCTGGACATGAAATGTATTCGCATGTGAACATACCTATACTATAGGCATAGACCGAGGAGAAAGACAGTTAAAAACAAACTTTGAAAGAGAGGCAAAGAGGGGATAAGGGCGGTTCTGTTTACCCACATTAATTAACACTTAATAAGCGTCTAGTTCACAACAGGTGCCTTTTTTGTCGCTAATGAAAAAATCAAGGGCGACGGTCTAATTGATGCCGCGAGCACAGACCTGTAATTCATGTTGTTGGCCTTGTTAAGAGCCAATGTCTTAAGGACAACCTTAGAAAAGCGAATAGTCGTCACCTTTGTCTTATTGACTTTAGGATGGGAAACATTCAGGAATTTCCCAGGGGTATCATTTAGGTCAACAATTGGAGTAATGGTTGTCTATTTACATCAGGGCCCGATCTCGGAATGTGGGTTAATACACTTTAATGTGTTTACACACTTGAACTGATGCAATGCGTGTGGCCTTGTTTTCCTTTTCTTTTTATCGGTGTGGATTGTCTGCTAAAGTGGGTAAACTGACATGGGTCCCGGGCATGTGTCCTACGATACGAAATTTCTAACAAATCGTGGCATTGTAAAGCCGAGTGTATTCGATATTAACTTAACCTATGGTCAAATAATTATCCAGATGATGCAAAATATATATACAGGCAGCATGACTTGATTTCACAACCAGTATATGGTCAGTTCTTTGATAGGCTAAAGCGGGGGCTAAAGTCTCAATTACCTACACAGAACTCGAATCGGTGCTACATAGCTGTAGACTACACATTCGTTAACGCAAGGCCTATGTTAGTGAACACAAAGACTAATTACCCAACCACCCCATTAATCATGCTCATGTCCATAGACTCCAGGCGTTCCTCTGAGGTGCTGAGTGATTATCGCCGAATCCGCTAGGGGGCAGTATGCATATTGGATAGACCCCGAAGCGTCTTCTAGAACACACAGCATTCGAGCGTCACTGAGTGACGCCTAAATTATTAGGATTTCATCGTTGTGAAGCAATGCTATTACCTTTATAAATATACACGCTTATCCGAGAACGGGCAAAAGTATTAAAGGATGTGTAGTTTGTTCTATGTGTTCCGGAGGGTATTTAGTGCTATATTAGAAAGAGTGAACCAATGTTTTTTTCCGAATCTATCCTGTGGGCAAGTGCGACCAGTAGGTTAGTTCCAGGGTATTTGGTTCGAACTGTAAAGAGTGGAGGACATGTCCCATATGTTTTGGTACTTAACATTTAACCGGAAGTGTTTGGTTTACAGGCTATTTTAACGGAGAGAGTCACTGTTTTGGGTAAATCTTTCAGTTTTAAGTAAACAAGACTGATCACTAAGTAAACTACCAGGATACATGCATATCGAACTGTAGCGTTAGTTTCACTTTCCTTAAATATTGAAATTCAACTATAAATGCGTTTGACATATAACATCTGCAATTGCTCCTTTCAGACTGCACGGACTTTAAAAAAAGGGATAATAGGATACGTTTTTCCGGACATGCGGTTTTTCTGATTCAAACTTTAACCACGCAAAGTGAGCACCAATTATAAATACAGGTAGGTACTCAGGTATTCAAACCCTCTCTACAATCTATACAGACTGGCAGTATACAAGTAGGGCCATGCCATGCTGGGTGTATTTCATATTTAAATGAAAGTATTGTGTAACTTGATGTAAACAGTTCTCTTGACTTCCACAAGTATGCTAATGACCTAGTACACCTACTTTGGTTCTGAGTGTTTGATCAAATTGCTAGTTGCAATTGTTGTTCCACTTATACATGTCGGTCAAGGGATTACATTTTCAAATATATTTCAGCACCAATGTAACATTGAATGAGGACTACCGCAATAGTAAAATATTATTCTAGAGCACTTATTAGAAATGAAGATTTCCTTTAGATCTAAACTTACCTCAGACCTCAATTTCGGTAGTCTTTGTGGTTTGACAATGTAAGGGAAGGTATTTACATGATTCTATTATTATAAGCCAGTTAATTAGACATGGTTTTGTCATACACTCTGGATTTTTTATGGGAAGAAAATGGCATGTATACCACTGATATATAGATAAGGAAACAAGGAAGTTGATTGGGAAACAAAACAATACAGTTTCTATGTAAAATACACATTTCAAAGACAGGATATGTGTCATATTTATTATGCTTTCAATATAATGTATATACATCCGTAACACATCTTTCAATTTATCTGACTGAAACCTGAGAGAATAACAACCCTGATAATCAGAGAGCAATAAATATTTTTAAAAATCATCACGCTTACGGAAGATGTCATTTGATTTGCTGGTAGATAACGTACATAAAATTGGTTGGGACGTCATATCTAAAGCTGTTGCTCTCTGGTACGGCATAGATCACAATGATAACAATATATCCATCTCCATCATGAGACTATGTATGTACAAGACACATCCGTCAGTTCAATATGACTCGATGAGGTTCCTCCATTACTGAATAGCTACGATTGACTATAACTCAAGTAAAACAATGCTCTGGCCCATTACTTCATTTACAAAATACGCAGTTTGCCCGGTACTTTTGTGTTTAAAACGGTGCCCGGTACTTTTGTGTTTAAAATGGTTTATAGTTAAACTACCTGTCGTTTTTCACCATTTGGCCGTATATATGCAAGCACTTTTTAACAAAGAGTGAAGCTTTCACAAATCTTTTTATATTTATATTGCTGGACTTTTTTCCCCCTTAATCTTAGTGCAGCTACTGGTATTCAATAGTATAGTCAATAGACGCTGAGGCCAGGTGATATCGACGGTTGGCCTATTGCCATGTCATTTCTATACCTGTTTACTGCATGCAGCTCTCTCCAAAAGAGCTTTACGACGGTCGCGTCTCCAATACCACTTCCAGAAACCTTTCTAAAAAAAATCAATACACTATTCTCTCAGTGACTGAGCCATCAGGTTTGTATGCATACAGAAAGAGCATATGATCAGTTGATGAAACATTAAATCTATTTGGGCAGTGCTAGAAGCCGCTTGGTTTGCGCACTTTGCGGGCACCTGCTGGCATACCATTGGCCAGTAAAAATAGCTTCGACAGGTGCCCCCTCCACAAATTGTGGAATAATCCCAAATATGTAAAAGATGAGAGGGATATATATTTAGTTTACTACCCATTACAACTGATCCCCACTACAACATAATTCCCATTACAACCCCCACGACATGGTCCGAGAGTGTATATGAACCGAGTGGCCTCTAGCGTGTCCCAAGAAGGGGCTTAATATTATTCCTCAGCAAAGCAGACGTCGCTGGGAACTTCTTCAATCTCATGGGCCATGTAGATTTTGTTGATGACGATGACAATGAAGATGATCACAATAAGGTTGGCGAGGCCGATCAGTAAGTTCCGCAGTCGGGGAGGGCACCCACTGCGCATCTGCTCCCTGCGTAATGCCAGTTCAAATTCTTCGGTCACTTCATTGACCAAGTCCGTGCTCCCCCGACCCGGTCTCATTCGTCCTTGACCCATCCGACCCGACCAGCCTTGACCCGGCCGACCTGGACCCGTCTGCTCCGGATACATGCGCATTTTGTCAAGCTGAAATTAAGAAGAAAAATGAAAATGCTTAGATAGTTTTTAGGGATATTAAAAGTTCCCACGTAATAATCATGAATTTGAATGAAAACATTGATGTCCCTGTGGTGACCCATTAGACGTCAAAACTACAGGGTACCAACAGAAAGTCCATGTTCAAATTCCCTGTGTTTTCCCTGAGATTTCCCTGTCCTGCGGCAATTTTTCCCTGTGTCATATCCAGCAAGTTTTTCCAATTTAAAAGCCTCTGTGTGTAGAAAAAATTGGACGACCCAACAACAAAATGTTAAATCCCTAATATCTTGAGAATCAGGAATTTCAGGACCTGGCCAAATGAAATTCCCTGTGTTTTCCCTGTGTTTTGGCAAAATTTCCAAATTCCCTGTGTTTTCCCTGTCAGGGAATTTTTTTTGCCATTTTCCCTGTTTTCCCTGTGTGGTTGGTACCCTGAAACTATCATACGGTGATTTTTTTTAGAAGGGATATAATCTTCTCTTTGTATCTTATTCAAATTTATTTTACCTAAATAAAATACAGTGTTTGGAGGAGGGGATTCAGGAGGTCAAAATACTGGTGGTATCAGGCCCAGTGATGTATTTGGCTAAAAAATGAAGAAAGACCTCACCCCGCCCTTTACCAATATTATGATAGTTATAATTTGGGTCCTATAAACACTACCTTCGTTGTGGGTTGTTTGGGACCTCTGGACCCTATCTTGATTATAAATGTAATGCATAATATATATGCTAATGGCTTTTGAAGTACCTTTATAGTTGCGACCTGGTCCTAGACATTCCTTTTCTGGAGCTTGCGGTTCTGCAGTTCCGGAACTTTTCACCAGACGGCAGTAGTAGCATGAGGGCCTGGTGTGAGCCTAAAGTCAAATAAAAAGTAGATACTAGAAATTTCTCATGTCATTTGTGGTTGTCCTGTGCGTTCATGTAAAATGAATTTAACATTAGCTTATTCTATTCTATTCTACTAGCTGATATCAGGCTCGGCAATAAGCTGATAATTGACATCAATGTATGGAGAAGAACCTAGTGTTGTTTATGTCATTACATTATTTAACGAGAAAGTTAAAAGAAATATACGAGTTAGTATGTTATGTTGCCATATTTGTATAGCATTGGCAATCATTTCTCATAAAACATGCTTTTCAAACGAGACGTTTTGTTGTCCAATGCTCAAAACGCTGTAGACCCCACTGTCATTTGGCCGCATGCAGATGAATTTACCTGCTAGGCACCTACGCTGATAGTATCTTACAGACGAAACTCTGTGAAGTAAACGCTGCTTCCCCGCACCGAGTTCCCCTTGTTTTGTCTGGGGCATAACCACAAGTCTACGGTTTATTAAAATGTGGCAGTCCATAATTTAGAGCCTAGACTGTGACTAACGTCTAAAGATTCACAGAGCGGTTGGGGGGCAGCGCCCATGTGCCCTACATATTGGTATCTATGCAGGGAAGGTCTGACAAAAAGGGGTAAAAATAGAACTTTGCCATAAGCAGGGTCAGATCCAGGGTAAAAGATGGAGATGGGTAAGGGGTTGCAACGCAATGTATCCCACTCTCTTCAAAGGAAAAACAATAGAAGAGGAAAATATAAAACATGTGGTTTGGGCCACGGTGGGTGGGTAGGGGTGTGTGTGTGTGGGGGGGGGGGGGGGGGTTGGATCAGATCCACTTTAAAGGGAGCCATCCCCTTAAGATGGACCTCTAAGGGCATATGCCCTACGCCGATATGCCCTACATGGGTCCTGACTCTGTCACCAAGACGTGGGAACCGTGTCACCCCCGCCCACCGGTGCTATGAGACTCACAGACGGCTCAGCCCCCCGTGCCGTGTCCTCACTTTATGCCCAACACATGTTGCCACTAGGGCAGTTTTTTTTCATATTTGCCCTAGCATTACCCCATCAGTTTCTAAAAGTGACTTTTACAGAGTCCTTTTCCAAAAACGTTTTTCCTTTTAGATATACATGTACTTATAAATACATTTCGGAATAAATTTACATTTTCGAGTTTTCTTAAAGGTGTACACAGATGTAATCTCCGATATCTAAAATACATCGATGATTTAATTGAACTTGCATGTGTATCTATAATGTCAGTCATAATTCGAGCGCCCTTCCCATTGATGTCAACCAATGGTGTATATATATATAGCGTCTCGCTCCTGTCCAATACTGCCCCAGGCAAAACAAAAATAGAGGGGAAAAGAAAGGAAAGAGAAGAAAATAGACGGTACCCTGTCCCATGGAGAGTAAAATAAGATCTTAATTTACTCTCCATGCCTGTCCATAGAGACTACGAGGATGGAATTCGTAGTATGGGTTCACCCTGCCAAATTAGTAAAAATAGCAAACGCCCACGCATCTCCTAGTGATAACCGAGTTCGAAGCTTTCACCGATTGTGGTTTTCTATGAAGACAAGAAAATATTGTGGCAACTGAAGATAGCATGTTGATGCCATGTGCCACCTAACCCAAGAAAACGTCAGTTTGATATCTGTAACGCCGACCCCATCCCTTCGGCATGGCATCCTGTCAGCGACAACAAGTTCTCTCATAAAAAGGGAGAAGACTGTGGCCAGATGTAGGACGGGGATTAGACAGCGACCCTGTCTGTCCGAATCCTATAAATCCCAGCGCCGGCCAAGTTACATATCTTTTTATATGACTTTCTTTGGCAACTCAAAACGATTGTGTTATTAGAACGGATAACTGTGGGGCGTGTTGAATAGCACCAAAGCTGACTCAAAACAAGAAGGGCCCCATGACTGAACCCTAGGGCACTCCTCCGTTAGATAACAATTCAACAGATAAATACGCCCTCTATGAGCAACATCAACAAGTAATGTATACACATGTACTATCCTTCCCCCTATGTAAGCCATTAGGAAAATATCATCTTATTTGATTCCTAGACTGGCCTGGTGGAAAACAAACAAATCAATAAGGATAGATAATCTGTTGTGTAAGAAGACACGCCAGGCGCCGCTAGCAGCCCCAATAAACGTCTCGAGTGGCTCAGGGTAAAGACGGCTGGGAGGGGGCGTGCTGGGCGGTGCCGCTCACGTCGGCACACCCGCGGCCGGAGACGTAACCGTGACGTAAGGCGGGCGTAAGGAGGACGCAACGACAGTTAACGCCACCTGGTGTCAGACATTTAAACCGGTTTACCTGCCAAGGACAACGTGGCATCAATGGAGTGGTAAATGTTCGTCATACCCCAAGGACATATAATACTCCTAAAATGAACTGACCGAAAAAAGTAAATGCTTCCCTTTTCAACCGTCTGAGTTGACGATACACTTTAATTGTGTGTCGGCCGATGGTGTAATGATTGCGAAAAAGGAATAGCCTGATCCAGCGTGCCCTGATTGATTACTGCCAAACATTGCTTGACGAGTGGACGATAATGATTATATCTAACCCTATCTTCATTCTAATATCCAGATATCAATGCAAAATATACATCTCATTCCGCGCCTGTTGTTTTTCTACACAGTAAACACCCTTCAAAGATCCAGAAGAAATTAGGAATGATCAAAATATACATGTACTACATCAATATTGTATCTGATTTCAATGTCATTGTGATTAACTGATGGGCGTCCTGTAATTGATATTAATTGAATGCCTTAATGGGTCCCATGACAATAGACATGTCTGTTTTATAAAGTCCAACCAAAAACTCAAACTAAAAACGGCAATTAACATTAGAGCCCACGTGTTGCATGACAAAATATCCGCGCCGCCTAATGGTTTTATACAGTCTATCATAGATTAGTGCCCACGGAATCATGTGTACATGGCAAACAATGGGGTGATTAGTAGTACGAGATCCAATATTCACGTACACTTCTGTTTACTGTAGTCTCCATGTAATTGTCTCTTCAGCAAACCAGCAGTTAGGCTTGACGACCGGCTACATTTCCCTCAAATAATCTCCCCCTCTTTGCTAAAAACAAGTCCCTCAGGCTTTTCTGGCCACCTGTCCGCAGACGTTATGTCTGTTGATGTGGCCGCAGCTGAGGGCAATCATCCGGAGTTAATGATTGATGTGATTAGGGACTCGGCCATAACACTTTGCAGCAAATAGGATTGTTTACATCTTCTTAACTCTACTCGCACTTATTTATGCCGAATTTGACAATAACTATAAAGATCTGTGATAGGTTGTTGGGTTTGGACTGTTAACAGTCTATGAAATCTTATAATACAAATACGCTGACACATAATTCTGATCCCCCTTTCCAGCCACTTGACCTAAAGATGTGTTCGCACGATGTTTAGCTTTTCCCAAGCTTTAGTGAATATAACTATAACTGGAGACACTAAAAAGGTCTTAACATATTTTTGAAACCTTTTTTTTCATTTATAAGCAACCAACGTTCAGTACCATTGTATTCAGAAAAAGCATTTGCTCCTCCAAAATTGCTAGTGAAGCACACACTATGATTCATTTTACATTTTGTACTAATTACTTAGTGATGACTAATAAGCACAATGGGTGGACTTCTTCCAAACACTTATAATAATACACCCTCATGAACTACACGTCATGATTTCACGATATTTAACAAAAATACACAGTGCATGCTCCATTTTTAAAGCCTAACGTTTATTCTTTAAATCTATTTCATTTGTAACTGAAAAGCCAAGCTTTCACTTCACCAATAGTGCAAGGAAAAGCCTCACTTCACCAACAGTGCGGCCAGGGGAAGCCCACCAAAAAGATACTTGATAACAAAAACAATTTTGCGAGTGAAGGCCAAAAGAAATATGTATGGACTTCTCCAAGACATCTGGTGGGATAGGTTCCTGGGCCATAATCGTTCTAAAGACCGACTGGAATCCCCATAACTTAAGTAAGTCAACTCCACGGCCTGTATGAGCCAGTTTCTGCTGCCATGACCTACTTCTAAGTTTAACTTTTCTACGAAAAAAGTGTTTATGCCAAAACCTTGAGGATTTGTCTTTCTCCAGTCTTCAGATATAGGTATTTAGCTATTCTTATCTGTATTCATACAGTTAGAGAATAATATGATTTCAATCAGCTGGCTTTTTCATCTAATATTGTGGAAGAAGATACACATGTACTAAAAAACAGCTAGGCTCTACACAATGGCAAGAATTAAGAACAATTTTGAGAATTTTGAGAATTTGCATCACGATGTATCACGTGTAAAGAATAACAGCCATTATCACAACCTGACAGATCCACGTGCTTGTTACTATAACTCTACGGTAGCTGGTCTAGAGAGGTAAATTTTTAACGTCTGATATCATGTATATGTCAACAGTTTTGGAAATTAAAGTAGCAACCGGTGCGCAAAATTTAGCTGGTGCATGATATTTGAGAGCTGTGCACTGGACATATGATTTTTCTCAAGAGATTAAAGACTTTATATAGTAGTGTGCAAATACTGTCATGTTTTTGCAACCATGGACACCCGGTCTAAACACAAAATAATTCTTTATTTTCTACAACTGATCAATAAAAGATTTGTATGTAGCAGTTATACAGGAAAATAACATAATTATAACTCTCCACTCCACTGATCTACCGACCAATGTTTGCCTGTTCACACCTCCACTTCTAGTACTTACAGCTAGCTGAACAGTGATTTATAACTCACAATGTGGGGGATATTAGTCTCTGAACTTTTGGTTGAGACTTCAAACAGGATTGTGCATTGGCGTTTGTTTACACAGCTCACCGAGTGGTGCTACGCCCCCGCTGCATTGATTGACAGGCACAACATTACGGTAACCGCCCCCCTCCCCCCTGCTGAAACCCCCGCGTTATGCAGGCCTGCCATGGTTACACTAAGTCTACTGACAGTGACAGCTGCATTGGTACTAGTACTGGCACTAAGCTTATGCCTTGGGCCTGAGGCGCATTAACACTTTAACATGGGGACGGCCCGAGGAAGTGTATCCTAACTAACGACAACGACTGTACCATATGCATATGCACGAAGCATTGTGCCTACCTTACCTTCAGTTATGATGGAGCTCTCCCAACAGATGTTCACAAAGACATAACCATGACTGCATCGCTACTGCTGCTGCTGCCGCCATCTTTACAATGCTCGCTACAGGGCCAGCCAGTGCCACTCACGTGACCTACATAAAGCGTTGCCTTGGCGTCAAACTATTGAGCGTTCCATAGTAGCCAGAGGGGTGCCTAGCTATAGCGTGACTCTGTTATAAAGCCTTATGCGCGTGTCAACCATATATGTGCTAATCATTAAGCGATGTTCAGCAAGTCTGCGAGGTATTAAAGGCCGTGCTGTGAAGCCTATTTACCTAAAATGGTATAGTCTACATGTGCAAGCATCTCATTTCCTAACTGCAGTGTAACCATTGCTTGAATCTTTACTGGTTTTGGGGGTCTGGGTTATGTCAACCTGTCTCAGCGCCTGATAAAAAACCTATTTACTCTAGGTTTATAGAGTTAGCCATTCAGCTACTTGGCAGCTGGGTTCTTATCTAATCTACAACGCTTCCGTTCAGGTTTCGAGAAAATGAATTGAACAATCTTTTATACTTCCGGTAATGTTGCCCCTTTTGCCCTTGCCCCCCTGGACTCTTAGAGATGTTATTTATGATCTATGATAGACTGGTTCTATCATCTAAAAAGATATTATCAACTTTTCTAACTTATGACATCTTTTACTTTTACAGTTGATATGAAAAGTACCTATTATGGAGTATGAGGTATATTTCCCGTACTGGGAGGTTATATTGTGTATTGCCTTCAGGCAAAGGGACATCTATGGTATGTAAAACTGCATGAATGACTATTGATTCATATTTAAAACAAGTGTTGAATTTAAGAACACAAATCTATATGAGAAAACTTGTTTTCGTCCACCAGCCTTTTACCGTACCATTTGAAGACGAAGTGGTAGATAGATGCAGAAAAACAAGCAAAAAGATATTTGTCCAATGAATCTGATCGGGTTACATGAATCTGTCCCCGGTCCCAATTCTCATTTTCATAAACTACTCACACATTTGACTCATGACTCCTCGCGCTGGCTGCACACCAAAGCCGCGCCGCCATGGCCACACAGACTATAATGATGTTCTACTGCGAGTTCTGGTACACTTGTGGTATCCATCAAACAGTGACATCAGTGACCCATCCACATACGTGATAACACCCTAACAGGGGCGGAGGTCGCACCTGACAGCAGTGAGTCAGTGACCCGTATCATTGATGGTAATTGGGCGAGGTCATGCACATGTATGCGGTGGTGCTGGTGGTGCAGTGGTTCCCACATGACCACCCTTATATAACCCCAAATATAGTGGCCAGCTTACATGTATAATTCACCATGATTTGTGGACATAATTTAAAGGCTAAGTGCTCTGTTGATTGGCCATAATTAGGGATAATCAGGCTTATGCTTGGGGGACCAATAATGCAAATGAGCCACAAAGTGAACATAGTTATAGAAGTAGACGACTGGTCATTTATGTCAAGCAATCGGATCAGAGACCTTGCATCATAGCAATACTTACACATGTTATGAACGCGATGTTTATAACAAATATTTTCCATTTTATAGGACTCCAGAGGCCAAAAAGTTCTTCATGTGTGTAAATCTAGTTTTGGAATAGAACCTATCATCTATGGTTTAGATCTAGATCTACTACCTTTCTCAGATCCTATTCTTGCTATCTTATTTCTTTCCACGCCTCCATTTAGTGTGGACATCTTTGCTATTTAGATTTCTGGTCTACAAACTTGAAAGGCCCGGGCAGATACAGGATTTCTCCTGGATCAGCCCTTATCCTAAAATCATGATTTATCAAATACAAACAAATACCATGGGGATGACTTCCCAGCCAAGGATATGACTTTCTAATAACGTTGCAGCAACAATCTGGATTGATCCTTGTTATGTTACACTGTTAGGTTGCAGCAATGTTCTTTTGATGACTCCCAATAACGTTGCTGCAACCAACTTTTGCAAAGTTACATTGTGACATTCTTATAACATTCTTGTAATGTTATTCATGAGGCTGATATTGTGACCTCACTTAATAAGAATGTCATATTGTTTGTTTCTGGGATTAGTTTAATGTCCGGCCAACACTTTAGGGTTCTTTTACCAGACTGCACAAGGTAAAGCTTTTCAGCTAGTTTTACGCCAGAGGGTCGGTGACCAAATCTATAAAATGAGGAGCCTATTTGTTACAGTGGGACCCAATGCCCTGTGCTGTCACACTGAGATATCATGTCATAGGCCCACACAATACCCCACCCAGTCACATTGTACTGACACCGGGCCAACCAGTCATGTTTCGTGGTTCTTACTTTATACCGAGTGCCAGGCAAGCAGTGACCACTACCATTGTTAAAGTCTTTGGTGTGACTCGGCCAGGGATAAATCCCAAGACCTCCCAGACTCAGAGCGGGCACTCTACCAAAGAGCTACTGAGTCTGGTCTCCCCATTTGTCGCCTTCTATGAACAGCAAGGGGCTGCTGGGGACACATTCTTCCCAGGAGGTTCCCGAAGGAACCCCCATCCCGGATCCCCACGGGGGGGAAAAGAATGTCATAACATTCTGTTTAGGTGTGGTTGAGACCTCACTTTTGAAAAGAGTATGTTGCAATAACATTCTGTTTAGGTTAGGTGAACAGGACTCAACATTAAGGTTTTTGGCTTGGCTGCCCGTCTGGCAGGTTAGGGTGCAATTGTGCCTGCCTGAACCTTAAATTTGCCGGCCCAACCTTACTATATTACTATATGGCAAAAATGTTACCCGCCCTTTGGGCAGGTGAATCTCAACATTTACCTGCCCCACCTCAAGTTTTACCTGTCCTGGGCAAGCTGGCAATGCTTAATGTTGAGCCCTGGTTAACACCCCGTTAACATCTAACAAGATGGTCACAGTTAGTAACATTCTGTTAGGTGAGGTTAGGACCTGATGTAATATCAGAGCGTCACATTATAATGTTCTGTTTAGGTAAGGTTGGGACCTCCCCAGGTCAGGAGGTCGCAACAATGTTCTGTGAGGTCACAATGAAGTTCTGTTCTAATATGATCTTGACCTAACCTCCCTAAAACATTATGATAACATTCTGTTATGGTTAGGTCTCAACCTCCCAAAAAATGATGTAGGAGTTACATGACATTCTAGTAAGTAACAGACAAACCAAAAAAGTGTGGTTACATAAAGTGAGTTATGTTGCACCTTGGTTGGATTAGTCTAACTCTAGTTAGACTTGCCTGCAAGATCTGAAATTTGATTGAGGCCTAAAACATCGGTATGGTCTACTCAGTTTACTGCAATTAGATCTGTTAGACTACAAAGGGATTACAAATGTAGATGTTTTATCAAGGCCTAGATGTTAACTGAAATGCTAGATAATGATTTTAGGTGGAAAACAATTATCTAATCTACATTGCTATCCCACTGTCAAATTTCATCATCTCGGCCTACGGTTAGGTTCTAATATCTAGGGGCCTATAGGCTAACTTTAGATCATCTTAGATCTATTTTTATCATAGGCTCCTATTCTACTATCCCATTAGGTCTACTGAAAAATATTTACAGCTTTAGTTTAGGCTTAGCGGTGGACCTAGGCCTAGATTCTACTCAGAAACAATTATTGTAAACCAAGGACAAGGTTAATGTCCATACACCAAAACCGGCATTATGCAAGTGGCTTTGACTTGAGCCTTGACTCCTGATTTTGCATGCCCTGACCCCCCGCCTAACCCCTCCTGCTGCTGCGCGGTCGGCCTAAGCACTGGATGTCGCGGTGATGATTCATCGCATAGGCGCCGGGCCGTCGCGTGCTGCTGCTGCTGCTACTGCTGCTGACGCATTATTGATCCACACACTGGCGCCAAGCTGGTGGCGGGGGCTGTCACTCCTGTCTGCTCTAGGCCGCCACCAATGAGGCAGTGGCGGTGTTTGCCGATACGGAGCGTGCCACAGGCAGAGGCCGACATCAGCTCGAGCAGGAGGCGGCAAGTGCCAGGCCCTTGTGCGGCGGGATCAGCGGAGGGAGGCAACGGTGAGGTTGGACAGGCCGAAAGAGTACAGCCAGAACCTTGAAGGTGGAAAGGAAAATCGCGTACCTGATGCAAAGGTTGGCCGACTGGAAGAATCGTGTGTTTGATCAATAACCGACCGTGGTCCGAGCCCCCAGCCGTGAACAACTCTCCCCGCAGACAGCCTTCCCAGCATCCCCTGCAAGCGGATAGACGAACAGACAGACGGCGGCCGTTGCCTGGATTTATAATAATACTGCTGGACAGGTCAAATTACATCTCCACAGTGCTCATCGCCTAACATCCAAGAAGCAGGTGCGAGAGGATTAATGTCACTTCTAGTCTGCAGTATACAGTCGGCATAATAAGAGCAGGTTGGAGCCGATCGGGCAAACAAAGCGAGCAGTTGGGTGGACGGAAGTAGACCCCGCCTCCGGCCGCCGCAGACACGGCCTCACCACAGTGACGTGCCCCCTATGGAGTAACGTCATAGTACCCCCGTCAGCTAACAAGTAGGTTTACCTTAACCAGTTCAGAGTTCCTTCAGTCATTGTTAGATATGAAGACACATTTGGTAAGGCTAATCTAGCTTTAAGATGAAGCAGCTTAGCAGGTAAACAAAATGACAGACATGACTTCTAAGTTCTAGATCTAGATGAGTCATGTTTGAAATTTGAAAAGATTTTAGTCTAGTTTACTCCTTACTTTGAATTTGAAGTCTCTAGACGAGTCTAATAAAATGTATCTAACGCTAGTCGCGTTCAGATGGATTAATAATGTGGACAGGGTTGTAAAATATGGTGCTATGCCTGATAGGCCATCATAGGGGTAGGCTAGTAGGCCTAGCTAGCTAATACTATATACGGAATAAACGGGTTAGTGGTATACTCGCCATTTTCGGCATCGCGCAGTGAAATACTGGGCTCCAGAAGTGACCCTAATTAGCATTGGCCCCTATGGAGAAAACGCGAATTTTCGCGATTTTGCGAAATATTTACAAATTGCGAAAATTTAAGGGATTGTATGGCAATCTTGGGATCAATTCAAAACTTTTTCTCATTTACTGTATGAAGATTGCACTTACATTTCAAAAGTTAGAGCGAAATTACCTGTTTTCTCCCATAGGAGCCCATGTTAAATGCACCCCCAACCTCCGTTCGCGATTTCCGCGAAATTGCGCCACGCGATGCCGAATTTTAAGACCCGCTTACGGCGTATAGATCTATAGGCCTACGTAGACTCTACCATTTAAAGATCTCGACTTTTCTAGTCCTAGAATATCAGTATCTATTGACAGAGAATTTGTAGACTATCAGATTTCCCTAACTAGACTAACGTAAGCCCACATTAATATTTTAGGTGATCAATTTTGGCGTCAGATTAGATCAGCCCCGCCCCCCCCCCCCCCCCCCCCCAAAAAAAAAAAAAAAAAAAAAAGGGGAGAAAAAAAAGTGTGTTCAGGTTTCCCGACCGACCATAATTTTTTGGCCCTACCCCTAACATTTTTGGACAAATATTTTTCAAAATTCTGATGAAATTAAAAAAAACAACTAATTTTTAAGCACAAAATGACATGTCAGAAAACTAATTCTAGGTGACAACAAGTCTCAAAACAATATGTCACTGAATGGAGTCTGTATGATGTTGAAAAAAATCCAAAATGAAAAAAAATATCGACCTAGGCCTACGTACGCTATTTTTTTGGGCCTATGAAACCTGAACACAACATTATTATTTTTGGCCTTATGTGGCCAACTAGCTAAATGATCGACTCTCTACTCCTAACCTCGTATGAGAGTCGAAAAGCTATCCTTAATGCTAAGTATCAAATCACTGATAAAATTCTTAGGCCACCAGTACACTGCTTGCTGTGAGAGAAGGGTCCACAGAGCTAGTGGCCAGCTAGGTCAATACTGTCAGTCACCTGCCACACTTCTCAACTCAGCCCAACTCGATTGTAAGTCAACGGTTGGTTGAGCTCAAGTTTATGTACCCAACCCAAATCATTGTGTTCATAGGTTCTGCTGATGCAAGAAACACAAAATGTCTGGTTTTGCATGCCCTGTCCAGCCATAGATTACAACTCCTGGCTGAAGCCTTCATAGAGACTTTTGAAGTGTGCACATAAGTTGGCCTAGGCTGGTCTAGCTGCTCCCTCTGAAGACACAGAGGTTCTGAATGCTCCGTAGCCAGTTAACGTAAAGAGAGCCAAAACTTATATATAATTAACAACATTTTCAAAACTCAAATAAGTAGAGAAATATTTTAGATGAGTCTACTCACTCTAGTTAAGGTCAGTGGTAAAGTGGTATTGGTGTGAAAACTAGCTCAAACCAAAGTAGAATTCAAAGAAAGATGGTAATATTTCCATTTGTTTGTAATCAAACCCCATTTTTGCAGATCAACATTAATTGAGTTGAGCAAGGAAAATGTCTTTGAAATGATTGTCATCTTTTAGATTTTAACATGGGCTGGCTCAAGGAATGGATTTCTATCATTTTTTGAGTTAGGAAAATGTCACTGAATTCATTGGGTTTTGCTCCCTTTAAGGATAGACACCAGTGGTTGACGGCCTTTTAAGGAAACCATCCATGAATTCCTTAACAGTGCTTTGATTCTAACAATCTATACATCATTTAAAAGCTAATATTTTTCGGTATCTATTGACATCAAAGAATATGAAATATATTAAAAATTGAAAAATTGTGAATTTTCGTTTGATTTTTTCACCTTTATTTTTTTAACATAAATATCTTGCTTAATATTCAAATGACATGGAAAATCTTTCATAGCTTCAAAGTTTTAAGTTGAATAGTAAGTGAGGTATAGTTGTTCAAAAAATATATTTGAATATTAATAATTTTAGGTTTAAGACCCACTTACACAACCATTATTCTAGCTACTTCTAATCTATATATATATATATATAAAATTAAATCAATGATATTGGTTATTTATTGGTTATTCATGATATTTTCTATTAAGAATTCATATAAGAAACAAATTTTGTGCTTATGAGTAAAGGGAGCAGTGCCATTTACATGCCAACCACTGGTGTCTATCCTAAAGTGAGTAAAGACTTTCATCAAATTGTTGAACTGATTTTCAATTCTGCTAGACAGTAAAGTTGTGTTTCTTTGAGTTACTCAACTAAGCCAGACAGTTAGATATACATTTGTACTGGAACCCCCCCCCCCCCCCCCCCCCAAACACTCACCCAGTCCAATCTTAGTTTCTTAGTTGAAAGTGCCCCATGCCTGGCCATGGGATTGTAGTTGACACCTACTGGTAGACTTTACTCCTCCTCCTCCCCCCCTCACGCCCCCCCCCCCCCCCCCCCCCAAAAAAAAAAAAAAAGACCCCACGGCCAAGTTGTGCATCTCCCATAACTCGATATAGTTATCATGACCGGACCTGTACAGCTTTAGGAGGCCTAATGTCATTGTGCTATCAAAAACGTCTCTTCTCAATAAAAGGCCATGGGCAATATGGCTGCATATATACATCTTTCTGCATATATACATTTGACTTCATATATACATATACACCTCACTTTGATTTCCTGGTTTTGATTCCCTGCTGTCACCCTCATCTTATAGATGCGATCACCAAAGACTGACCAAGTCAAACAAGTGTCAGAATTTCTGCATTTTAAAAATTCATCTGATTTGTTTGTGACATCATACAAATACAGATGCACTGTACAAGCTGCACACAATGCATCCAGAAACTTGCTAGTGAGAGTTAGAAAAATACACATGAAAAAGAAAGTATTATAGGTACAGATTTAAAAACATAGGCATGAACACTCCCTAAGCTGCATGCATGGATCATGATAACGTATAGTCACTTGCTCCTCCCTTTAAATACATAGGAATATGGAATATTCTTTCCTGGTTATAGGCCATGCATGAGGACTGGACTATTTATATCTATTTCAAAATTAACATAATAAATCTGTAAATTTATATTGTTATATTTTTTCCTCGCTTTCCCTGAATCAATTAAAGCCCCATACCCACTAGGCGATTTTACTGGCAACTGGCGACGGGCAACAGCAGAATCACTGGTAAAATCATCATCAAATCAGATCACCTGTTAGCATGTTACATTTCGATATTACATCTAACAGGTGATCTGATTTGGTGATGATTTTCCCAGTGATTCTGCTGTTGCCCGTCCCCAGTTGCCCATAAAATCGCCTAGTGGGTATGGGGCTTAAGGAACAAAAGTCCCGCTTTCGGATATCAGGGGAAAAGACATCCAACAGGCCCCAACACCCGCCCCAACAGGACTAGTTCTAGATTTAACGATTGTTCTTGGAACCATTTAGATTAGTTAGTTGTGGTGGCGTATTTCCGACGTCCTCAAATACTTCTGGTCAGTAGCACACATTTACATGTATGTATACATATACATAGTTCAGAAACCAAGAAGCGTAGATTCATAGCAGACCACTGCCATGGGAGCTGTGTGTCATGCGTTGACTCATCCAGTCTCCACCGGTCCACATTAACATGTGGCCTACATCGCCCCTTACCAGAGGCTATTGAGCGCTGTGGTGGCCGCTGGACTGACCGTCCGTTATCTAAGGACTTTACCCCTCACCAGTAGACATTGTGGTCTCAGGACCCCCAGCGGCGCCGCCACTATCATTATATTTATAACTCATAATGAGTTCATGTCCGCTGTGGGTGGGCCCGTGTACGGTCCTACCACCCTGGTAATGGGCAGGGGCCCCAGCGGCAAAAATAAGTGGCCGTCCCGCTAGGAATGAATGGGTAGGGCAGATTCGGCCGATGTACAGGGGTCAGGAATATCGGCAGTGTGTAGCCAGGAAAAGGGGTCGATCACTGTGCTGGTAGATATATGTATACGGCCTATTGTAGTCGGATCAAACACAAACGGCCGTTACCGCTACTTTATTATTCGTGCTGTATCTACCACGTATGGCACTATACACCAGAAATGCTTGCAGAGGTACGGTACAGCACAATAGTCCCACACTATGATCCCAGACCCAGCCCGCCATGTTTTGCTCGACTGTATTGATGTTTGATTATATGCTCGAGTTCCATTTCCCTCGCTTCTATAAACTTTCGAACATTAAAACATGGATTTTTCATACACAGCTAAGCAATGTCTGTCATCGGTAATTTCGATAGATGTTTAATTTATTTATGTTGGTACATTATTATATGCAGGCGTTTTTCTTTCTAATATTTTTTGGTCAATATTGGCATTCATTTGAAAGTGTTTCAGACGCTTTATTTTATCAAAACTGGTGCCCGAGCCATTGCCATATTCTGTTAGAAATTGAAACATTACATCAAAATGAACCGACTGCATACCCATTCTAATGGGAAATCATTTGAAGGGAACATTTGCATAACATTAACTGAGACTGATGAATACCAATACTGTGCACACTAAATGAATGATGAGTATTTATAAGCGCCACCCTGGCGTTGTTGCTTTAACATGGTGATCAATTATTAAGTGTAATCATATTAGGCTCCGAGGGTGGACTACATTGCAGTGATAATCGAATTTCTGTTACCATATTCTCAAATCTGCTACCAATCCAGACGAATTCTACAAAGGAGAAAAGAAACAATATTGTCTTGGTCTGGGGAAATCCATCTATCACCCAGCCATCTGACACCCACATAATCCGACTTTACCGGGCGCGATTGTGCGGCCATCAGCAAAATTAGATATCCAACAATATCTGTATTTACCTCTATAGCAAATCACATTATATGGAAAAATAGACATGTCGATGGTCTGTATAGAGGTCTGATCGACTTTCCTGGTTTGGATAAAATATGCAGCCGCCGACAATGCGTTACCATGGTGACCCATGGCAGGTGTGTGTATACGGGCGCTACCTGAGCCACCTCTTGTTTTTTGGGTGAGACAAGAGGAAATATGAACCAATCCAAATAGTAACCCCCCTAACCAGAAATTTGACGAAAATTGAGAACCAGCTGAATCGGTTGGGACTGTTGCCGTGTTTGTAATGCAAACGTACCCGTGTGAAGGAGGTGGTTTGACTGTGCAAGGAGCAAGGTAGGCGCCAGTTGGGTGCTGGCCATCTGCCTGCATGGATGAAGCAGGGACCTGGGACTGGGGCCAGACGCTGGCTCCTGACCGGCCCTGATGGCCCGTCTGCTAACGTAATTAGAGCACTGGCATGGGACAGCGCCCACAGGTTTGATCTGCGCCAGTGTCAGAAGCTCATCAGAAATCAGCAGGGGTGGCCGTGGCCTCACGAGGTGGGAGGTAGCGGCAAACTCTATTGGCTGGAGATGCGGGGACACACTGGTATTTCGTATCTATAGAGATACTGTAACATTATAGAGGCAGTTTTCAGGTCTGCCAACAATTCTCCGGAGCACGGACAGGAAAATGTATAACTCAGGAAATTATTTTAGAATAAATGGCTTTCGGCCGGATGTAATGTTCATCTGGCATTAGGGAAGTATTGTCTCTCCCATTGTCATTGGTTTGCTTTGGCTAGGAGCCCAGGGCAATAGGCTAATAACACATTGGTCGAATCATCAGTGGTTTTGGTCAGATCAAGTATGCTGTTACCGAATAACGTTGCAGATGATGCCTGATCCGCACTTTAGAAATTTACAAATGTAAACTCCTGTTAGTTTGAAACAGTGGTGCAGTTTTGATAACAATAAAACACTTTCTACGTCTGGGCCCTGGCGGTAATTGGAATTAATGGAAATACTTTGTTCCAGAATTCACTAATTAAACCTTATTCTCGTTAATTGCACAAAATCTCCAGTCTCGTAACCGCCGCCCAAAGCAATTACATCAAAGCAAGGAAGAGCTCACTAAAGGGTAAAAAGATGACAATGGAATGCATTCATGAGGGTGTTTTAATTTTTATGGCTTGTTCATGATGATGTAGAAGTCACAGAATCTTGACTGTGTCTACTGCAAAAGGAAATTCCAATGACTTAGATTACAGTTATAATTTCACCATAAAATCTTTGATAACAAAAAATACCCCACAGATCAAAGAGTTGAGTCAGTGCGATTTGTTTTTACTTTGTATTGATTTAAAGTGCAATACTTTCTACTGTGCCGCCAATGGGCCTACCAGGGCCCTCAGATGTTTAGTACTTGCTGCTGTTGAGGTGTTACCTTTGAGTCGCCGCCACATGCCACAGAACGCACAACCAGTAGCCGGGAACGCCCAAACCTTCCCTCATCCCTTTCACTGACACCACCGCTGACCTCCAGTTGCCATGGAAACTAACAGCAAGATAGGGCGGGGTAGGGTAGCGAGAGTATGTTCCTACCCCGCCGGAGAGTGGAAAATGGAGAGTGGAGAGGTGGGGGCGGCTACTATACCTGTGTAGGTGGCTTTGTCTTACCTTTCAAAAGAAAAAAACCACACACTCACTAAAGATGCACCTCTGGCGTCTAAGAGCGAAGGCCGCTGTAGTGTAGGCACTATAAATACACAAACATTATATTCATATTATTTGCCATTGACCTTTTCTTTGAAAAAATCAAACTATGTACAGGTAGAAGAGATATTGTAATGTATGTATTGCAACCAAGTTATTGTGACATTACTTAAGAACAAAGTAGCCTTATATCATACCATCAGGTTTCCTGTTTTACAATGTATATGTTATTAATTAATTCAAAATGTATCAGCCATAGTACATATGATAGAATATTCCCAATGAATGTGCTATGTACAGTCTCACGCTGATCTTAATTTGCTAAGTACATTTTCTGTTTATTGGGGGAAAAGGACTCTTGAGGTCTACACCTGGTGTTTTAGAGGGTCTCAGCACCTGTTCCTAGACCCATCCTGCCCCACTGACTCTCTGACCCGTGCCGCTAGGAGGCCCTACAGGAGGGATCCAGGGCTGTATATACACCGAGCACCCACCCTTAATACCAGCTATGTTCACACTTAATGCTGACGACAACCGGCTCTGTTTGAAGCCCCATGCTACTAGGGAGGTCATTCTTGACCTGTCTGATAAACTCTAGATAGTGGGCGACAGTGAGAGTGGTCAGCAGCTGTCCAGTCTGAGGGGCCTGGATGGCCTGGGCGTGTTACATGAACTATGTGCCCCATGTATCGGGCCGGGGAGGGGATCTACATGCGCCTATGGCCTATCATGCGAACCACCATACTGTTAGTGTTTCTTGTTATGCATGTACCAGGGCACAGCTGTTGATTGCCATAGGCCATCGCTGGTCTGAGCGTTACTGTATACTGGGGTAATGTAAGTGTTCTATTCAATGTACATGTGGGTCCTGATAGCATACTAACACTGGTATTGTACGATCACTATAATATCCAAACGGTATAGGTATTTGTGTAGTCCTCTGAAAAGTATAAAATAGAATGAGTATACTGCTACGAATAATACGACAGGTACAACTATGCGAATTGTGGTGTTTGATTCTCACAATACAAAATACCCTTGATAGGATAGTGACATGGCCAAATTATTACCAAGAGTATTCTAGTACATCATCTTCTCATATTTAATAATTACAAATAGGATTACGCGTATCTCAGTATTAGGTCATTTCAAGGTGGGGGATATTGAGAAACACAAAATCCAGCACACAAAGGCGTTTGTATGTTAAGCTAGATTTTGTTAGGCTCAGTCTTACAAGCCATTCCTTCTGGCCAGATGCCAGAGCAGATTGATTAGGCTTCTGCTTTTTGCATGAGCTGGCTTCACACAGTATATACAAGTGCTCAGACTACATGTACCAAAACAAACTTTCTGACTCAAACTACATGGATAGTTATCCGGTTTTTTTTCTTAGTCGTACAAAGACGTAAAAATGTAAGATGGCATGATTTTAGTAGTACTCTATAATTGTTTAAAACATACTGTTTGATTAATGTTGGAAGTGAAAGTGTTTTTTTTGCCAGTTTTCTACAGTTTTTACACACAATATATCGGCTGATCATAGGCAACATGTAGCGCAAAATAACGCTATAGTATATATCAGAATTTCCCTGCTATATAGTTTTTTGGAACAAAATTGATCTATGTTCCTCACAATGGTGTACAAAATAACTCCCTACCACGGATAGTTTATTCCGCATACTCCATCTTAGGCTTTAGGCTTGCCAGATGCATGCCACCCGGGAGACGCGTATAGACAACTTGTACAAGGCTGAAGCATAATTTATGAATTTCCATCAATTCCTTTTTTTTTTCAAGTTACGGTGATGGAATATTAGCATTGGATAATTTTTCAGTTTATATCTGTATATATTCAATCTTTCATAAGTTTGTTTGAAAATATATTCATTACAGATAGATGTATTACATATATTTATGTATTTTCTACACCTTTTTGTCTACAGATGTCAAAATTACCCACGGGTGCTTAACAACTGGAGATCAGTTATCCGTTGTAGCGAGAAATTAAACAAATATACGAGATTGTAAATTCCAGTCAGACGCGGGTATATACCAATAATACATTGTTCACTGCTTGCGTGTTTGAGCACGACTTCAGGCCCTACGTGACCACTCGTATGAAGCATAATTGATTTCCTCGTGTTAATAATAGTCCTAATCAAGCAAGCGGCCGTGCTTTGCTCTTAAAAGCTCTGCTGAGTCAATACTGGGTTGTGTCAATCCGGCGTTTTATGAAGTTGCCCGTGTGACCACTCAGAAGTATTTGATTACTTCTCCGTACCCTGTCTAAGCATATAAATATATTAATATGCATACAAACACTGCTACTAAGGACAGTATCTATGCGTACATACTAATCACACTACGTACAGGTCACTGTCTAGAACGCCCAGTCCCTCCAGTGTTGAGTAGTCTCCCCGCCTCCACGTTCTCGCTGTGTAACCCTACCCTGGCCGTTGGGGAGTGCCCCCCTCCTCTCGGCGCCCCACCACCCGCCTCCAGCCCCCACCCCGCCGCTCTACCCCCGGCCGGCGGGCACCGAGCCACTCGGAGCTGCTCAGACAGCGGCTGTGTGCCGACACGCGCGGACGCACTGTATACCCTACCGGAGTATTTCACGACAGGCCGGCTTTACGTACGGGATTAACGAGTGGACGACACTACGGGCAGTGACCAGGTAGGTCTGGGATAAGAACGAGTACGTCCCCAGCGTGGTCAGTCAGTGTGTGGGTGGGGGAAGGTTCTAGTTATGTCGCTGACAGGGACTGATGTATGCTATAACACATAACCAGTGAGGGTACACTCAGTATGTATGGATGTATGGAGGGGATGTGGTACACAGTGATAATGTTAGAAAAACTTAGCATGCGACAATGGCGCACTTCCTATCAATTCTAGGGTGACATTTTCACTCTAATGCGCCATTTTTGGTTCATTTCGATTATATTAAAATTCCTAATGTTCCATGGGCGCATTGATCTCAATATTAATGTGACATTTAAAATTTTGATGCGCCCAGGGCGCATGGCGCGGCCCTAACATTTTCACTGGGTACAGAGGGGTTGTCGACCCGGCCCGGCCGGGCTGGCTTCACCTTCACACACAAAGACAGGGGCTGGAGCGTCGGCCGGCCCCGACACCCCCCTGTGGGAGCCCCCACATGTGGTGGGCGGCTGTGGGGGCAGGGTGACGCGGGCTGGTAGGGCGGGGGTCTCAGGGGTTGGAGGATAGGATGGGCCGGGTCAGGCCTCTTTGACCTGGCACTATGTAAACCAAGCTTCCCAGATCTTTTTTTATATGCGCATTAATATACACACATTGAAATGCCCCGTGGATGTTTGGAACCCTGGGTGAAACCTTGTTATTTCGGTTGGTGCCCTCATGCTTGACAAAGCTAAGGAGGAGAGTCATGGACATTTAGATGTTTTTTGACCATGTTTGATTACCCTACTTCTTCTAAAATGATGTCCTTTCGCATGTTGCTGCCTACATACTGAACTTTCTTCATGTCTTACCAAGAACCAGCAAAATGGGCCATAACCAACCTGTCCATTTGGTTGCTGTTTTGTTAAATTGCTTTCAAAAGGACCTGTGGGAACCAGCAAATTGGGTCATGACCCCATTTCTTAATTCCAGCCTCATCCTCCATGGTGTAGTGGTTAAGAGCCTCACCTCCAAACCCAAAGGTTGTGGATTCGAATCCTAGCAAAGCCACTTGTATGAAGCTAAAGATGTGAGTTTAAAAGTGGATATATGATATATCTTTCTTTTTTCCGTATAATATGATATTATAAAATAGATTAGGACTGGTATAATTTGAAGAAAAAAAACAACAACAAAAAACATAGGGACTTACACGTATGTGTACATGCATATATTCAGATTAACTTTTCCAATCACGTTTAGGTTTAAGGGCTTATATCAGATTTATGGTAATTAGGGTCTGTAGGGAAATGAGAAGAGATCTGGCCGTCGTCCCCTGCCATGATAAGGCCGGTATGCAGGGCGTGGAGGTACGTCAGGTATGACGGGGGTATGCAGGGTCTGACGAACCATGATGGGCCAGATGAGGTGTGATACCGGCCAGTCTGCACGGCCACTCAGACCCACTCCCATCTGCCCATTAGCCCACCCACCTTAAAGGTGTAGACAGTCCACACACAGGAAGACGAGGGGTGAAAGACGTTGAAGTGCTGCGTCAGGTTCCTTAGAATTCGCTGAAAAAAATAGGGGGAAAAAACACTATACACAATGTTCAAATTGGCTTTCTGACTGTGACAAGATGATACATTTTAAACTAACACATTAGACGCTGTTATAGTTTAGATTACCTAAATAACAATAACAGGACATTTCCCGGAATTGCTTGGATGCAAAAGGATAATATAAATCACGATATCCAGGGAAGAAACTCTAATAAGGTTTTGGTTACTACACTCTTGAACATTGTCGAATTCACACACGTCTTATAAGTGGATTAGGCCTAATAATACTCTGAAGCAATCTAGGTTCATGTATGTTCAGAACTTTTGAAGGTTTGAGATTTGTCATATGGTATTTATGTTGTATGATGCATCTCTTGAATAAAACTCTCGTGACAAACGAGGATATAGCACCACGTGCAATTCAGAATCCTGATTGATAAAAGGTTTAAACCTGGGCTGCATCAAACCTGATAGAAGTGTAAACTACAACAGGTGCCGCTAGACTTCAGACCCATAAAATAGCCTCAACCAATACCACAGTATGAATAGCAACTAACCTATAAATACCAGAAAATAGCCAAGCTACTATAGACCGGTTTAATGTCTGGTGTGAATGTCAAAACCGCGTGTACCGGTACAAAAAAAAAATGTCGAGAGTATGGCGAGCGTAAAGATCCAGCGGGTGGTGGCCGGCGGGCGGTCGTTGGGTGATACGGGGAGGCAGGGGGTTGGCAGGTTGGTAGGTGGGGTACAGGTAGGAAGTAGGGTTTGGTAACACTACCCTGCTATACTAACACGTGTGGCCTGCTGCTCCAGGGCCAGGGCCCGCCCCACCCCTCCTACCCGACACCAACGAGTCTAGGATTGTTTTTAGTCTCGTTGTATATACCAATAGCACAGGCAACCCTGAAACCCCAATATTCCCCAGCCCTCGTACCCCAATGTTCTCTGCAGGCCCTGCCGTACCAGTCCCAAAATAAATATAGTCGAGAAGCCAATTTGGCCCTTTTCAGTTTCTCTCCAAATATCACAGATTCCTTAGTTTGATCTACATGTATGTTGAAAAATTATGTTAAATGCAACAATATAGAAATGTCGAGGACAAATTAACCATTATCAGTATTGAATGTGGCTGGTTAGGATTCATTAGCCGCGTTTTGAACGCCATATGTCTATGGTTGCTTCTCTTTGTTTTACGCCGTACGTGACCCCAAGTGACCTCGTTTGACCCCGATGTCCTCCCACGGGGTAAACGGACCCGCGCCCACTACCCCGAACCCCCGAGAGGCCCAAACTGGGACAACTGATCTCACGGGCTTTTTTTCTAAACGCAGTACGCCGATCCCCATGTGTTAACTGCCTGCTCAATATCACACTGGTATCCAGTAACAGGCATTGACACTCTATAGGCTAGCACTGCCTGGACATTAGCGTGGTGATCGCTATGTGTACCAGGGTACAATAGGGTAATGGTGTCAGTTAGGGGTAGTGGGTAGGGTCTCTGATCATGTCCTCTCTAACCTATGGGACTCCCTTCACACGACCTTTTCCCTGGACTCGAATTACTAAAAGGCCCTATACCCCTACCTAAATACGCCGTATTATACTACCCTACCTTCGTACCCTATTACAGAGAATGATATCATCCTTCCGCCCCCTTTGGACCAACACATGTGTTTTGTGTAATTGCAGCTGTCCGCTACTTCACACTGCTGCACCCATCCCATGCATTTCCTATGTCAATTAATCTCCACTACATGTATAACCTATAGTGTAGGATAGCGATACCTAGAACACCCAGGAGTTAATCATAAAACATAAATGAATGGTGACTACAGATACAGATCCATCCTCTATGGTACAATGATCCATGAATCATTGAATAAGATCTGGTATTCTTAACGGGATTCTTATTACATACAATTTAGAAGAATTCTTGTCGTTTATGTAGGACATAGTACATAGAACCTGGGGCAATCTATCTCCTGTTTATAACCACACATGGGATACGTAATGGACACAGCGGCAGATGGCAGTGGGCAAATTATGAGATGTATACGACGCCAATACCCCAAGTGACCTAAATTGATGGCCAGAACGCGCGGGCTTGGCTGTTGGGGAATCAACGTTCTCCCATGCACTCAGTTTTATTTCCCCGTTTCTACTAGAGGGAGACCAGACGAGTAATAAGCCTAGGTAGGCCTATAGCTTGCCCTCTCCAACCCACCCGTTACCCGCCTAACCCCAAACCTGCAATACTCCATCTCACTTATCATGCCCTGAGCCGCTCACTCGGGTCTGTTCTGAGTGGTTTGAGCTGCTCCTCATGGCCAATCTGCGGGCGGATTCTGCAAATCGTCGGCCAGCTGAGACGGGCACGATGCCAGTCCCGAGAGGGAGCAGATCGGTTTCCTCTCGGGGTAAAAGGTTACCCTACCCCCCCCCCCCCCCTCTTGACCTGGTTACGTCAGTTAGTGAGGACACCGCCTACATACTTCGTCTTCGCACCCCCAATCATCTGCTCATACTTACTACGTTTACCGGCCGCCTTTGCACCTCTTTCAACACCCATATTTCTTTCCTCCCCCTCATAAAAAAGAGACGTTAGCGCACTGTGTGATGCATTATAACGACTGAGTATCTTAAGTGCGCATGTCCTTGAACATGTATTTTATAATCAGGTAAGCGTACTGTACCCTGTATAGTTTTTCTGAAGGAAATTAGGGCGTACCCTTTGAAGTCTTTTTCGAGTTAGTATCCCATAATTTCTAACCCCAACGTCTCGAGACACATTGCCGAAATCCACGTGTATGGCATGACCTAAGACTTAGCCAATCCCCTGGGGGTCTTTCCTGTTTTCTTTTTTAAGCACATGACGTCACTAGAGCACGTACAGGTGTGTCTGTAGGTTAGGAATTTGTCAGTGATGGATGCGGGTGGCTTTGACATCACCCTGTCTGACTGGCCGCCCCGAGCCCACGGGGTGAGCAGCTCAGGGCTTGGACTACTTTTTTTAAAATTTTTTTTTACTTCACACTCAGGGCAGAAGAGCAGCTCTCATTGCTGTCAGAGACAAGTGGCCGTTGTGCGCGGGGCGGAGTGGGGGGAAGGGGGTGGGGGTTGTATGCGGAGGGCGGGGACGCCGGGCGATGACTCAGCGCCATGCTATGCTAGCCACCGAGGGTGGGAACGGGGCGACGTCTTCACGTGAGCTGCTCGTCGCTACACGGATCGCCGCCGCCCGAGCAGAAGGCCGACAGCTCACTGCACGGCGGGCGGCCAGGGCGTTGGGTTGGTGTCGGGGGTGGGGGGAGGAGGGATCCTGCGGTTGGACGCCACGGGCTGATAACATTTGGTGTTTGGGCTTAGCCGGTATCCAGCGATAGAGGCATATGGTTGGGGTAGTACTGGATCTGTGTTTTAAAGTCCGCTCTGTTACTGTGTCTGTGTATTCAGATAATACTCCCGCTGAGTGTTAGCGTGACACCACGTTTCCTAAAATAAAAGTGGTTTCAACATATTTAGAGAAATAACAGAACCGATTCTGCAGGTTTGAGAGTTCTCTCCGTGGTCATAGAGAAGATCCATTCACTCCATGATGTTGTGAGTGTGTCTTCTCGTGCAACTAGGTCGTGTCATCTGTTACTTTGACTAGTCTCCTAGTCTTACTGGGCCAGACCATCTGTCACTGACAGTCCCCGTGAGCATGTCTTCTCTCCCAACCCAAGGTCCAAAGTATAAAGATGTTTTCACTCTCCTAGCACTGTCGTCGGGTTGTCAGCAGTCACTCTCCGGGCGGTGTCATCAGATGCCGTCCGTCAGTACTTGGCGGCCGCACCCTGATTTAACTAGCCCCGACAGCGCGATCTATGCAACCCTGAAAAAAAGCCAACACCCCTCCGCCAGGATAGGGTAATGAAGACCACGTGGGGGTGTAATGTAGCAGTGGGCCGGTACAGGCGGAAGTCTGCGGTCAGCCAACAAAATCTCAGGGTTCACAGACTGCAAAACCCGTGTCACTGGAAGGGTGGGCACGGGTCAAGGCAAAAGGGGCTGTCTGCATGGGGGCACTTTCTGATGGCAGCCGTGACTGTCGCCAGGCGGGCAATCATAGAGGCCTTAGAGTAAATTGCATCCACTTTCCCTCATGGGAGGCTGGCCCAAACGGGCCGGGCACAGAACCGGCCGGGGGAGCCATTTGGCGTGGCTTCCACAAGCGGTTGAGCTATGGCGTGGCTTCCACAATCAAGCCTCACCGCTAGGGCTTTATCAGAAAACGGGCTTCACGCACAGGAAATCCCACTAGCCTGACTAGGCGGTCGGTGGGCGTGGGGCTGGTACCGATAGTATGGGCATGGAGGAATAGGGGCAAAACACATCAGGCTGCATGTATTCAGAAACTTCTCTGAGTTATAGGAAGAAAAAATGAAATTAACTCCTAGCGAAGGGCAATGTGATATTTAACCTATTTTCTTTTTGAAAAGTGCACCGGATTTGAAGATGCACCACAGAGTCCGTGTACTGGGTCGGAATCAGGGGCGCTGAGTGCAGGGACCCCAAAACGAAGGCAGGGGGTAGAGGCGTCCAGGGCAGAAGATGGGTGGGCGTAAGCAAAGGGCGTAGGCCGACCGTGCCTATTTATAAACTTCAGAGTTAAAGAGCAGACAGGAAAATAAACAGGGCTGCCCTACGCCATTGACCTGTCGGTACAGGTAGCGGTATGAGTTGGGGCTGTGCGACACACCCCCCGGGTAATGACGCACATGCATACCTGGCCTCCAGAGAGCCGAGCACAATAATTCCAGGAATTTGTTGACTTAGGGCGCTCCAAATGCAACTCTGACTAATTAGCACACATGGAAGATGGTTTTGCATGGCCTTCCAAGTTACAATCACGCAGTTGTAGAGTTTTAGAAATATAGGACTTTTTCTGTTGATATGGAAACGATCGGTTGAGAACCACCCTGCTAGAAATTAGAATATTGTGGTGTTTTTTTTTGCCGAAGATATCTCGGTATTACAAAAAAAGTCTCCTTTTTGGTGTTTATGTCATTGATATCAAGGAATAAAGAGTCTCCTTTATCACGATAACGGTTGACGGAACGGTAAATCAATGTGGGGTGTTTTTTTCCCTTTTCATTGTAGGGCTTGATAAGAATATGGAGTTGATAAGTAGAAAGCGAAATGTGTCTTTTTATAAAGGAACTGATGGTGAATGGATCTGAAACCAGACAGTTTGATTAGAAATAGTTTCAAACTACATAATATAATCAGAACATTTCCGCAGACTACGTCACGTACGGAGGCTAATCATGGTACTGCGATAAAACTTATCTTAGTCCGCGAAACGAATGACTCAGTTGGTTTAAAATGTTAACCTACAACTCAATGAGCTGTGAACACGTAAATCATATTCACAATTTACTGGAATACACTTTCTGTCACACACAACATGTTTCTAAGACATGTTATATTGTATCTTTAATTTATGATTATTCGGCACTTGCAGTTCTAATTCATTTATGTAAATCATAGCACATTTAAACGCATATATTCCCAGAGGCCAAATAATATGATATTCACATGTATGCAGACCTATTTTGCTATGAAGCCTTCCGTCCCCCAATATCCGGAACACTACACCTCAGCTCGGACCACCTGAGAAGTCGTCGTCCCGCGCCCAGTAGGCTGACTCAGGCCTAAATAAACCCGCTTGACCTTGTGCCGACCTTGGCTTGGCTCGAGCTGACCTCTGGTGACCTCGGGCCATGAAGCTCATTGTTTAGACGCTGGTTGACAGAGGTGGGCTGGCCGGGCCGGCCCTGGAGGCCCCTCACAGGGCTTGGTGTGAGGCGTCACGTGGTAATGCGATGCCCGGCCCTTATTGTTCTTGACCCGGGGTTTGTGTGGTGTGGGGGGATCGGGTGGAGCTGGGTCAAGTGAAATGGTGAGCAGTAAATAGGAGATTGAGGTATGAATCAACCATGGAATTGTTCATTGCTATTGCCGACGGGTCAAGGATCAATAATAATCATGATGGCTAGAAATCGTCAAAATATTGTGAGGAACACCAACATATTGATTTTTCTTCATGCCGTTTTCTTCATTTACTATTAGGTATTGAGAAGAGCAAGGGGTCAATCATTTCCTGCCCACTCTACCATTTAATAAAAAGCGTAGCTTTCCTTGAGGTTAAGACCATCTTATTTCTTACCATATGTACTGTAGCTTGATGGGTCAATGGAATGTATTGGCAGAGTGAAAATGTAAATGGTGCAGCATTATAATATTGGCAAGCTTGGACACTGTCGATAAACACGTACTTGTACCGACTGTGACCCGGGTAAGGTTATAGCGCAGGGCATGGTCCCAGGAGACGGTAAGATTGAGGAGCAGGGGAATGGAAGGAACTGACCCTCTCCCGGGACCCTAACTCATTTAGTTGCGCATAGCATCACTCAAATTTATGTCAAGGTTCTATTACAAGTTGAGACTTATTGGTATAACCTCAAGAAAATGAAGGTCCTGCATTTTTTGCGAGTATTCTGGTCAATCCATCATTGAAAGTGAGGAGACTTAGTTATCGGTGTGGTAATGGTTTTACCCATGGAGGCGTGGTTGGACATGGGTGGGGTATGGGCGAGTATCGGGATCCACATGAAACTGCTGGAATAAGCCGGGTTATGTCCAGGCGTTAAATAGATAGGGTCGTTGACTTGTTGAACCCACTCCTTGTGTCAAGTACTTGACGGGGGCGCGTGGCCGTAAAGTGGGCCCTGGGGCTGTTTATTTATCTGACTAATGAGCTGCCCCCTTCCTCCTGGTATCCCCTACCACCATCCGGCCTCCCCTCCAGCCGGCCGGCCTCCTCCAGCATAACAAGCCTGGTGTTGGTCGGACACTGCCAGAGGCGCTACAACCAGCCTACAGCGGCCTGGGGGTGTCCTGCACGTGGGGAGGGGCAGGGAACATGCACTAGGTGATGTCTGTGAGTGGATCGGCAGGATATATCATCTCCCCAAACTAGCCCACATCTCTATTAGACGGACAAAGGTTTCCTCAGAAGCGTGTTTTTTTTCCTCATTTCCTCTCATAATGAAGGATACTGTATGCTGTACACTGTATGCTGTAGGGCAAGCGGTCGTACTTTTGGAGATGTCTCGGGAGCGCATCAGTCATCGTTAACAAATTATGAAGTATTTGGAACTTGGTTATTTTTACTGAAAGTCCATTTGCTTTTTCATTGATTTTGTTGGCGTGAAGAAGATGTAAAGTTGGGACTGATTCAGACAAATACATTAAAGCGATATTTCTGAATGATAGTTCCCTGGGAATTTCAGATGTAATGATTCTCATATTTATATGGCCGCCCTCACCAGCAGCAATCTCACTCATGCGGCAAGAATAGTAGTGAACACATTTGTATGAATTTATTCAATCTTTCCTGGCAATCTGGAACCTGTGGAGGTCCGTTGAGAGATGGTCATGGACCTTTAAAGCAAGAATAATAACGCGTGGATACATGTATGCACCAGTCCCTGCTGAGCAATACATTTACATGTACACCGTATACACCTCTCTCGTGAGTTGAATCGGGTCGAGCAGATTGTTTCAGACCTATAATAATAGCGGTGTGCCACACTAATGGAAAACGTCTATAGCCTGGAAATAATCTTAGATCCTCCGGATCAAAACGGGGACATGCAAGAACACATAGCAAGGCAGGTGTCGACTTGACAAAAGGTACTTATGGACCAATATTGCGTCACTCTACACCACAAATCAGTGTGGTAATGGATAGTTCCGGTATGACATAAGTCACTGTGCTGACAGTCATGGACGTAATGACGTTGTCAGGAGTAGCTTTATCAACATTGACACCGCCCGCATGTCGTGCACATTAGGCTGGCCGTGCTGCGCTGGCACGCCACTCGTATACAGTGCCTATTATTTCAGACTGACCTCGTAGGCCATTAACTATAGGCGCCATGACGCTATCTCTGATGAACATTAACTCTCACAGGATTCAAAAGTCGCAGAGCTATACATAGTTATTGTTGGTGCTATGCAGCGTTTGGTGTTTTGGGTTTGGGTCGTGCGTGAAGGGGGGAGAGCGGGTAGTGCGGTTAAAATCTGATATCACAAGGAAGTTTTAAAGGTATAAGCCCAAAATATCCATTAAAAAGTAGAAAATATGATATACATGTGAATCTTTTAATGATAGTGTACCATGCTGAGCATTATATAAGAATGGTAACTGATAAGCCATGGAGAACTGTACAAGCTATAGCTCTATAAATTAGAACACTGTTATATCAAAGGAAAAGAACGTAGATTCCTATCCATCCCACAAAGTTAGGAAAAGCTGACAACGTGATGTTGGAAAGGATCAGTAGAGCATCAACATATACCTTATATACGTATGTGCATGCATAACGATGACCCCCCAGAAATACATCGAAATACTCACTTCCCTATTATTGGATTAGACACATGGGATAATCTCAAAAAGAGCTGACCTAGAACTCCGCAATATCTAACCCTTACCGCTGAGCTCATCAAAGAGAGTATTTATTGGATTTATCTACTATAGTCTTTAGATGTACCCTTTACAAACTAAACCCAAAATCCGCCGCATATATTTTGCACAGGGCATAGGGCGTTTAGTCTCAGTACCTCAATTCATTATTGCAGTAAACCAACCTCTTCATTCCATATATCTCGGAACTGTTTCAACAAAACTTCTACTCCAAGTCCGTTACAAGTAGAGCCGATTCTTGTAAAATCATCGTATTTTGTGGCAACGTACGTAGAGTGACAGGACCTACTGAGCTTATCAATATGTTGGGATGCTGGTCACTTTACTACTCCATACTCTGACAGCGGTCCGACTGCCTAAGTGTCTCCACGGCGACAGAACCTGCTACCAGAGTCGGTAATGCCAGTATAGTTATGGCAAGATAATAAACCTCCTGACAACCACAACACACAGTGAAAAATAGAAGCCATACTTTAGTTCCAAACGTGGCCGCTAAATAAAGGGGTTGATGCCCGCTAGAGTTGATGATTCAACGTTTATACACGTCACAGTGTCCGAAATTCAGGGTGTACCCTTCACCCAGCGTGTATGATTCTGCAGCTAGGTGCACCGTAGTAGTTTTTAAAACTTGCACCAAATGGTGCACGATTTTTTACCCCTTTTGGATAGGTTGTTATAGCAGTATGCATCAATGATTGCATAAAATAAAACCTTAATTTCGGACACTGATGTATTATCAAAGAGGAAAAATGTTCTGCCCTGCACCATAAAAACATGTATTGTTTATTCCGTCTGTTGCTTGAAATCTTCTTTTCTGTAATTCAACGTAACGATTATCGTAGTACAATGCGTCATTAATTGATAATTGGAGATACGAAGAAATGAGTCACACAGGAATTTCACCCCGATAAGTATCACTCACTGATCTGTCACCTCTTAGATATTAGACGTCAAACTTTAAAGTACCAAAGATTACGTCAACTTGTCTGGAATTTGATATTTTGATGTATGTACTAATATCTTTTCCTTTTGTTTTGCAGGGTAAGTTTTGATGACCTGTGTACATGAAAAACGTTGAAGTGGTGACGGTAAGTGGGAAACAGTATGATATGGAAATAATCTTACATGATTGCATATAGGGTAAAATACGGCATTAACCGAGCAGCTCAATTCATGAGGTTATCTGGTGTAAGTGGGTTATGTGATATAACACTGTATGATTCTGGGTTATCGGCACTATATATTGTGTTCGACTTATGGGAGTAAATTGCGTAACGCTTGTGATGCCATACGTAATGTATTGGCAACCTATGCTGTGTGAATAGAGTAAGGGTGTCATGTATCGACTTTCTTCAACCGCCTGTGGTGTCCTACATTGTCCAGACAGTGTTGGCATGTCCCTGAAGAGAATGGCGAAGTATCGCAGGCGGTAACTAGGAACCGGGAAAGCTGGATTATGCTCTTTCCCTGGGCTTCAATTTACATCCCTAAACGTTCATAGATTATGTCATCTTTCTGAGACCCCTTGGACGTTTAATCTGTTATTTGGACGTTTAATCTAAGCGATCATCTTCATTGAAAAGTCCCAACATGCATACACCACACATAAGCTAATCGGTCGGATTAATGCAACTTCTGTGCAGCATTATCTGAAATGTAGAGATAACATTTCCTGATATTGCTTGCTTCATCGACCCAGTTTAAATTGCAACACCCAGGACCCGTCGCCGCATGCCCGCATGACTTTCTTACATCAGGAATGTGTGGTTTCCCCTTGGCCTGTGGTGCCGGTCTGCGGTCATTTTGCCCCCGAGCAGTCTCTTTCTGGGATGAGGGCAGTTGGCACGAAGTGACAGACGAGCAGCAGCAGTGAGGAGTGAGTCAGGGACGAAGGAGGAGACGGCATTCCACACTGCCTTGGGTCCGACAGGGAATAGGCATGGATGCTGGGCCTGGGACTCACAGTGTAGCACAGTGTGGTGTTTTTTCTTAGAATCTTTTTAATCGTATATTTATGTATACACGCATGTATTTGTATAAATGCATACCTAAAGTGCATCTGGACTACGTACAGATTTAGAAAAAAATGGTTCTTTAAGTTCATACCAATAGATGGTCATAGTATATTTCATATGAAATGGGAATTTCCATGACAGACAGTCTTTTGTTGCCACCAACTGGCTCAGCCTCATCTTGGCAAGTATGCCACAGAAAAAAAACAGCTTCCAGAGATAACAGATTATACATGGGCACACAGAAAGAATAATACAGATATTGTAAGTGTAAACCGTGGTCTTTTTTAATGGGTGGCCATACCAGGCCGTCTCTCGTGTTTTCTCCTTCCATAAACTGGAGTCACACCCAGTCAGATAAAAGATGTCCGTTTATCTGGGGACGTCACACCCAGACGGCCATTTAGAGAGGCTGATCCGCCCGCCGGCTGTGGCACACAGTCGTCATTTCGGCCAGCTTTGATCACTTGGTCATTGCTTACAGGGCCGAGAGGGGCCAGGCAAGCGATAACCGGGTCCCCATTACCCATCCCTGATAGCTTTTGGCCTATAACTGCAGGCCCTTTTTCTCCCACTAGCCCAAATTACTGCGGCATTTGATCTCCGCCTCGACGACACCGGCGCCGGGGCCCGCGTGAGAGCGGCCGGCCAGAGGTGAAGGGTGAGGGGTGGGGCAGGAATCTATGGTATACGGGTGGGGTCAGGCGCGGAGAGGGGGGTACTCAGATATAGTTTGGGTATCAAGTGTTACCGCAGCCTACAAGAAGTGGTGGCAGTACACTGACAATTGAATAGAGAGAGTTATGCTCCCACGAAAAATTTAAATTAGTGCTGGTCATACGTTAGACTTAAGATTTTTTTTCTGTTTATGCATCTATTTATGTACCCTTAGCCTTAAAATTTAGTAACATTTCTTGCTTGTTGGAGAGCTTCTCTTTTTGCCGGAACCAATGCAAAGAGCTGTAAGAGCAACGAAGGATGGGTTACAATAAACATGTTTTCCTGCTATTTTGGGGAGTACAGCTGTCTTGAAACCCCCAAATTGAGGGGTTGGCAACCGCACAACCGTTACCTATGAGTGAGTGACCCCCCTTCCCACTTCGGGGGTCAGGAGGAGGGCGGCCACCCCCAGGCAGTTGACGCGGCCACGTGCCCTGCCCGTCCCCCACGTGCCCGCCGGTCACGGTGTGTGACCGTGTATGAGACTGACAGGTCGGGGATGAGCAACGACAGGTCACTGACATACGCCTCTATCAATTGGTTCCATGTCATTAAAAGTGCATCATCAGATGGGGCAGTGACCATATTTACCCCGCAGTCATTCATGGCTCCCATTCACTTTGCAGTGCTACTCGGGCCACCCCTTCTAGTATATTCCCAACTTTCTGAAAAGATTGACAATAAGTCCGATGGTGAATGGAATTACTCCGGAAATTCTATTAGATTTTTTTTGTATGAATATTTATGAGGATTATGCCAAGGTTTAGTGATTGAAAAAAAACTGTTGAATTCTAAAATGTATAGTTCAGTATCCTCGTACAAAATATCCGACGTTAAACTAAAGTGTATGTCGTAGAACATTGATGGAAAAACGTCTGACGCGTCCGGATGACTGATGGTCTTTGGGATATATTGCCTTCCACCGCCCAGTCCCGACTGTTGGTGCTGCAGCTACATGGGAGGAGTGGCCGTCTGGATACCGGGCCGCTGATGCGTGTACATAGTGCTTTGTTGATTCCGTGTTTTCCAGGAAGCCATTAGTGCGTTATATGAGAATGGATCCAATGGCCCAGCCCGGTCCATATTACAGCCAAACACCAGTGCTCGGGGCAAAATCGTGAGCTGTGCGATCTGTCAATTAAAAAAAAGAGCGACAAAAAGCTCACATTTCCGGACTTAATGAGGGAGATATTACCAGGGTTGCCAAGTTTTCAGGGAAGTTCAGGCTTTTGTTCCCTTAAAATTCAAAAGATGTCATTCAGTATTAACGAAGCATTATATGATAAACGTACCTTTGATATTTGAAAATATTTCGAGATTTTGTTTCTCAGCCATGACAGACATCCCTTAGTAGCCATACGTATGAAAATGTATTTAGATTTTAAAATTTATTTGAAAATGTATCTAAATTAAATCAATTGTTTTGGCGATAGAGGAAGCTGCTTATTTGAAATACATATTGGTTTACAGTAAGTAAGTAATTTTATTGACAAACTAAGAGTCATACATTTTGATCTCATGTGTCAGTCAAACAATCATTAGGTGTATATTAATTTACACAGTATATTAGGTGGACTTTCTACACTTTTCTGAGAAAAAAGATGCATAGGCATTGGAGATGTTTTCTTCTTATACATAACAGAGAAGTCGTCTATTCCTCTCAAGACTAGCGTGGAATAGAAAAAGCCCTTCGGGACTGACTATTCTACTCTAGGCGTGCACATTGTACTATCATAGACCGGAGATGAACCGACTAGCTCGGCACAGACACGAAGACGGCGAGCCAAACGTCTGTCGCTTCTCCAAGCACAGGCTCTGTTAAAGTCTACACACAGGGAGAAAAGTGCGTTCCAGAATGCGATTGGAGAGCGGCGCCGGGGTCGGCTCCACCGGTTTGATGATGGCGCGGCACGCAACACGTGTAGAGCCCGTCCTGCACGGAAACGAGGGGTGGGATGGTGAGGGGCTCCAACTCAGTGTGAGCAGCTCAAAAACACGCCTCGCCGCTACTCCTTCAGGAATGGGTTGTTCATACATTATAAAGAAGGGCGCGGCATGGAGCAGCTCGGGTTCCGCGGGGGTTTCTAGATGGCCTACTTTTGCTGCTTGCATGATATGTATTGTGTACATGTACTGAAATGTCATCCGCGGCGAAACGTGCTTTGATGTATGAACGCTTGTTTGTTCACGTATAACATAAACTGAACGTGATTCAATTTGCAAACTCACTGCGCCTGAATAACAAAAGGACAATTTCACCGAAGACATATGTCTGACTATGAAGAATTGCGGGCACTTTATTACTGTTTGATCTAGTCCGTATGTACTGTAAATAGTTTTACATGCGTACAGATAATTCAGGGTTCTTTGGTATCCACTCTGAATTTCCACCCTTCAACACCTGTGTGCCATACCGTTGCATATTTCCCGAAAACCTTTCGGCTTACCATCATACACAACCCCTATCTTTAGCTGCTAGGGCCCCGGGCTGGGGCCCACATACCATACCTGTCCCCGCCGCCCACAGGTTATCTACATTCTCTATCAGTCCACTCAAACCCCCAAACCCTACCTGCCGGCCTGACGTACCTGCCGCCCGCCGCCCGCCCCACACGTGCGGCTCGTTACCTGGCCAGGTGTGGCGTCTGCACAAATATAAACTCCTCCAGAGAGGAGGACGGCCACCGCGGGGCCAAAGACCCCTGAATGTTGGGCGGGGCCAAAGACCTCTGTATGTTGGGCAGGGCCAAAGACCCCTGAGTGTTGGGCGGGGCCAAAGACCTCTGTATGTTGGGTGGGGCCAACGCCCACCGACCGGGGTGTAGCGGGGCCCGACATCCGGTCAGTCGGTCGACGATCCCGCCGTCGACGTCGCCGCACCCCGACTCAATACCCGCGGCGACCAGGCGCGGCCGCACCCCCCCCCCCCCCCCCGGCGCCTGCCCCGCCCGCCTACCTAGAAACTGCCCCGTTTCTATGGCAACAGATTTGTGGGCCGTCGGTTTTGACAGTCTGGGTCCTGGGGTTGAGTGGTGGCCTAGCGGGGAGGTGTGTGGGGAGGAACAGGGGGGTGGCTGCCCAGTAATAACTCCCCATCGTCCTCGTCTGAGGTTTGCTGCTGAGCGACCATCATACATCTCCCACGTTACCGACTGTCACACATAGCAGACGGCCCGCACTCGCAGTAGACTGCTCACAGGCGAAAAAAACGCGCACAAATTTACGAAAAAAACTAAGAAAAAAAACTTCGCAAGAAAAACAAAAACAACAGCACAAAACACACAAGTAGAAACAATCTCGAGAAAATGAGTTTTTACCAGCGGCTCGCATCTGTTGAAGCTTTCGGCTAAACTGTGCTAAACTTGGCAGCTATTTGGGGGAAACAGTGGGGAAAAAATGGTACAATACTTTTATTGTAGAACAAAAATGACCTCCTCATTCAACACAAAAGAAGAAAGACTTCCTCAACACATTTCTCGTATGTGTTATAAAGAAATCCAACTCATTAATGCATACTATACGTGGATTACTTTACTGGAAGAATAGATTATGAAAAAGCAATATTTGTGTGCTGCATGAGTAAGCACACGCGGAGCGCGTGAGGTGAATAGTGAGAGGATCGGAACAATGCATTCATTTCTATTCTATACAGACAATTCACCGTTGAATTCTTTTATACGAATCATAATCAAATACAATATGGGTGGAATGATTTGATTAATACTTCACTCCCAGAAGTAAGAATTTAAAGTTAACAAGTGCGCTACGCGCCGCCACTGGGAGGCGAACCCAGGGCCCCTCACACTGGAGGTGGACACCCTATCAGTTAGGCCACCACTGGAGGGGCTGTGGGGAGGGGGTCAGAGTGTGGGTATACTGGGACATTTTGCTGGGTGCTGGTGTTCTGCATTCTGTTTCATACAGACATGTATGAGTTGAGAAACCAGCATTTATTTCAACTGGCACTCTGCCTCTGGCCCTCACTCACTTTGTGCCAATGGCAGATAGCATTGCACAGGTGGAGCTTGATGAAGATTGGAAGCAACGCTTCTTTAATATAAGGAAGGTAATAAAACCGGTCCTGTTGTTATTGCACTAGTTATCCTGCACAACTGAGTTATTCGTAGGCGACGCCGTGTGCCTTAACGACAAAAAAAGAAAAGAGCACCATTATTTAATATCACATATTTTAACATTTTGAAAATCGCGCTTTATTATGCGCTGTTCTGGTGATAAATACTTTAACATTTAAAAGGGCCGCGCCAGTTTTCTGATGAAAAATGTATTTATGAACCACACGCTAATGAGTGTTATCAGAACAATATCACCGTGCACGGGGACCACAGAGAATTATTATGATGACAAACTGAACCCACCACGCGAGCAAGATGATAAAACACTCTCCATTAACCGTGGAGAAATTCCACACATGTGAGTGATAAAAAAACAATAATGTCAGTTGTAGATAATACGATTATACCACACACATGGGGATTATTCTGGTTCAGATGAGACTTTTGAATCCAGCATTGTGGATCAAAAGGTGGAAAGTGGAGAACGCTGTCCTTTGTATTTTCCCTCACAACAGCCCCTAACAATGACCTAACGAGGACCACGTGTGCCGTGGAGGACGACTGGTGGGGAGACGGGGGGAGGTTCTCCAGCACAAGTGCAACAGTCACTTCATTCATCAAAAAAAAACTTTCTGCCAGAGTCTGACAACAAGAACCAATCTGTTGGCTATAAAACCAGAAACACCTGTGGAGCTACGGTTGGTTAGTACTGGTGGACGCGATTCCCTACTTTTGGGGGCGTGAGACCGGCGTACTTTTCTATTTCAGATTATGTTTTTTTCTTGGTTTATGGGTATTGGCCGAGATTGATGAGGGCAGCGTGGATCTGTGTTCTCCCTGGGCGCGCTCAGTTATGATAGTAATATCTGATCATGAGCGCGGCTGATAGGCACTGACCGCTTGGGAACACAGAGTGGTGAATCACCTCATCAGAATCAGACAACCCCAACCTACCCGTATGCTGCGTCAGTCAAGGGCGGCCAGATTAGGTTGGCCAAATTGACGTGAATGGCCATAAAATATTACTCAGATCTTATTAGTTGTAGAGTATGTACATGTATACGTGAAACAGGGAGATTAGAGAGGGATGGTAAAATGCTCATGAGCAAAGCCTTCAAACAAAGTCTGAAAAAGTTTGCTGCACATTGATACTCAGTTTGAGTACTGGCCTCCAACATTAATGGTACTAGATTATGGGTCAACCATTTTAAAGTTGTAGCTGCTCTGATACCAATCGTATTAAAATCCGATGTTGTTAGTCTACTGAATCATAATTTGAGACCCCTTTCATAACTGTTGAGTTAATTTACTATCTGTAGTAACTAGTTTAGATGATACATGGACCTCATCATAATTTGATCATTTTAGATCACGATGCCCTTGTTATGCAAACAGAGGCACTGGTGCATGACAATAACTCCGTTAATTAATTCTACAGTCTGGTAATTCACAATTTTAATCGGGAGAAAATAGGCTTCAGCGACCTAACGGCCTAATAATCTGCCACGGTCGGATTAGCACATAAATCCCCCGGTTCAGCTCCTGGTGCAATATGGCCGTCGGCGGCCGTCACCTGTCAGGTAGTGCCCCCTCCAGGGAGGGTGAAGGTCATCGGGAGGGCAGGGGTCAGAGGTCACAGACCGTGTGGTGCCCGGATGACGCTGAGGGCAGTCTGAGTGGGGCGGCACCAGGAGGCGCTTAGAAAGGGCACGTGACCCAAAGTCTGCTCTGAGTTCATGCTCTGGGATTTGATGTATTTAGAACATAATAACAACAAGAACACATAATAAACCTTTTGGTGTAATAAGCATAGTAGACTGGCCGGGAAATGTCAGATAGAGAGGGACAGTAGATAAAGCTTCTTTGAATATTAAAAGGTTCTTAAGGAACAAAGGGGAAGGTGAAAGAACATGAACAATTTGAAATTGGGAACGGGGGGGGGGGGTTGACATGAAATATTGAAATATTGATTCAAGATCGAGATGTGACACATAATGGCTTGGTGGAGACATGGGAACTTTTTAGATTCCTTGACTTAAATCAAGAGAATATCTATTTTACCGTCGTGTATCATTGGCTTCTCAGTTTGGAATGTTACATGGTTTAAAAAATCGCATCACACATCTATTTTTGAACATGTTCCATTGAAAGGCCTCGATTACTAATACTTGGGAGGAATCACATCCGGGGGACATCAGTCCATGTACGTTTGTATACCTTCAGGACGCCTCCACGTTTTATGCCTCGGGGGAAATTGAGTTTACGTTCTTCGGGAATAGGAAAATAAACAGTGAAAGCCGCGAATGTATACCTAGACAGTGCCTGAAATCAAGTGTGAAGTGACAACGTCGCCGCTGTAACTGGCTGAAAACCAGCAAATCACTGATGTTGATCTTCCGGGCATACACGCCATATACGAGATTAGTTGCGTGTTCTAGACACGAAAAAAGGTATTCCCCATACTTTAACCATGCACGTCTACACTAACAACATTAGTTAGGTCTGGCTTGTTAAGGAAGCTGCAAAATCTATACTGAGTCAAGTCAGTCATGTAGAATTGATTTATATCCCAGTGAATTGAAATAACCACAAACTGAATCAGCATATGTAAGAAATGTTTTTACCCTTGATTCATGCTTTGATGCAAATGGAAGACTTGATACTAAGAAAAACGCATGTGTAATTGTAATTATCCTGACGAGTGTAGAATACGACTACAATTATATTCCAGCAGCAGCTTTGTTTACTGTACACTTTCCGTCTTGTATCACTAAAGGGCCTAAATTGAGTAGCAATTTGTCATGCGATAGACGCTACATTGAGCCCTGCGGCTTCAATGCAGTTCTGCTGAAAAGCATTAAATTACAGATTGATTTAAAGCCTCTTCCACAATGAAAGCTTGCGAGGCGCAGAAATTGATCGTTGGTCCCCAACATTGAGTTATCTGATTCCAAGGAAATGTGACGGTGCAGGCCATAATATCCATAAATCACACTTGATTCGCACACGTTTATGGTTGCTATTCTGTAGCAATAATTAAACACCCCATGAAGGAGTGTAGTATTGTCAGTCTTTTATATCCTTGCAAAGTAATGAATGGTTGTCGATGCTATAACCTATTCAGCTGCACATAAATGTCAGGTATTCTGTGAATGAACTAGATTTATAAAATCAATCATCTAGTCTCGAGATACATCAATTAGAGGCAGTTTATTCGAGAAGTCGGAATAGATATATACTAAAAATGCATCAATGAATAAGCTTAGCTAGTCTTTCTTGGGCCTACCAAAGTCTGCATAAAAACAATCCTACTTTTCTTTTTTTGGGGTGGAGACGGCGTGTGTCGGAATTATGCACGTAGAATCTCCGATACAAACGATCATGTTTCTTCTCTGGTACTTCCCATATAGTAGAGCCGAGATCTGCTTGGTCGTGTTGTACCATAGAAAAGAACAGCCGAAAAATAAGTCCCAGGTTAGTGCTTCCTTTGGTACCTGTGGGATTTTTGTTCGGCTGCTGACATGCTGAAAAGCAAACGTTAGTCTCTCCGCCGTACCTGTAACCCTATCAATCGTGCGTTACAGTAAAGAAGTACTTGGTTTACTACAGGTATTACTATAGAGATAAGGAACCCGTCATCAGCTGTCAGCAACAGGTGGGTGCAGGTACATACACACTCCATCTGCCAGACTTGGACCAGTCTGTCACTGTATAATACACGTTTGGACGACCTTTCCTGGAATTCAGGACTGTTGATTGTAGTTTCTATATAGACTCAGTGTGCCACAAGAACAACTGTTCAATGAGAGAGGACAACAAACCTTTTCTAATCTATTTCTCTGGATGATAAAGGATAGGGTTACTATTAATGTCAGCGGAATTCCAATAATTGGTGTCATAAAAGAAAAAACAAGGTCAAAGGTCTAAGATCAAAAGCCCTCTAAATTATTCAGTTATGAATAAGATGTCATAGTTCAATGGTTAAAAGGCTTATTAAGTATTTGCTAATTTGGTACCCGTTTGGGACTTTGATATTGACCTTATATAGCAATGAGCCTTGTTGTCAATAGCAATAAATCAGAGAATTATAGGCCAATTCCGCTATATAGGCCAATACTGCTATATTTAAACGTCAGAGCCTCTTACTGGCTCAAAAGGGTCAAGGGGTTTAGTGCTGTTGTCGAGCTCGGCGTCCTTGACCCTGTGACCCCCTTGGATCCCAGTTGGATCCCAATTGGATACCATTGTGCTTGTAGCTGCTAGCCCGTGGTACCTCCTGCCTGCCTGCCCGCCACTCCCCTCCCCACCCACCCCTTGTCCCCCTCCCCCGATCTGTTCCAACTGCCCTGGCTGCTGCTATCTGCCCACCTCATCCCAGTTGCCCCTGGCGTCATTGATTTTGCGTCCACTGATGGGCGCGCTGCACGAAGGCCGAACTGGCCGCTGCAGCCGCCGCCACCACCGCCGCCACTGGTGCCATTAGAGTAGTGCTTCCGTCGGCGCCCGGAATGGGGCCAGTCACGTCCGCCCTCCAGGGCAGTAAACCCATCCACAGGTAGCCGTTAGTGGATCCCGTACGGAGGCACTGTTAACTGTGATCTGGATATACTCGTCTCTACCTTTTAGTCTATTTAGGAGAGGAACACCTTCTTTCTTTGACCATTGGTGCACTGTTGCTTTTTAAGGGGAGGGAGGTGGGGGGGGGGGGGGGGGGGGCAATGGATCACAGTCATGTAGGATCCTCGATCTGTGGATCTCTCTCTGTTGTTGTTCATCGAGGAGTCTGTATGCACAGAGTGTTTGCCAGAAGAAGAAAAATAAGTTTCTGTAATAAATAAACACCCAGCATAGTGTATGTGCAGTCTAACTTGGATGATGACCAGTCCTATAACATTAACCGAAGTGAAAGACATGCTAGGTCACAATGAAAGCTATTATGTATGTGAAAGGACCTGGAATATAGGCAAAAAGGAACAGAAAACTATAAAAACCAACACTCTTTTCCATAGAACATTGTATGGTAGTTCCTGGCTAGTTTGTAGGCTATTAGAACACTGGACAGGGTAACGATCCCGGGTAACAATATATCATTTCTGAATGGGAAATTGATGCACCGAACCTTTTAGGGCAGTCAACATGGTATTTTTTCAGAGATGAAAATGCAAAACCGAAACAGCGTAAGCAGCAAAACTAGTTGGCCACAGACCAAAACACTGTTTCACAAAGATATGTGTTTAAAACTATTTCTTGGCCTAAAATGCTTAGATGTGCACCCATATGGCCATACATGTAGAGTGTACATTATCCATTAGGCTTCATACTGGAGTAGGGAGGTTTCTGGGGCAGGCGACATCAATCACGGGTAATTTGGGAGGCAAGGGTCAGTGTGTGCAGTGTTTACACATATAAATATAGGAATTGGCTGGTGTGGCCATGGGAGCGGGGGTTAGCGTCAGTACACAGGTCACGTATACGCGCTTATTACTGTCTCTCCAAGCTATCATAGATACCAGATGGTAATCTAAGTCTAACATGTTCAAGGTTTAGAAATGAATAACTAGTATTAGTCCATTACTTAAACTCATGATCTACTTCGGGCCTTCTCAAATTCCCCTTTGACGCATAATTAGTCCTATAGGTTGTGTGTTGAAGGGTGACTTTGATATTTCTGCAATGAAATATACATGTAGGCCTATATACCTGTCATTATTATCTATCTGCACCCTTCATATCAGTCTCATATCCTGGGTAATTTACTATAAATAGAACTGAAAATGTCATCTTTATACCTAGCTCATAACTGGGGTAATGGGATTATGACAGGCACATTATCGGTATCAGGTTCTGTCATATGGGTACGACAAGGTATCTATTACCAGATTGCCACTACACGTACAGATACACCTGGGTCATTTACTCAGCGCACTGTATCATTTTGTGTTTTTTAATCATATCAGTTTGTGTTCTTTATGTCCATGAATACCTACTAAAATGACCACCAGTCTTTGGTAATGACACGTTTTCACGATTTTGATTTATAGGTGTGTTATAATGAATGTCCGTATGGTTTGGAGAATTTATGCCCGATGGTTATGAATTACAGCCCCAATACAAGAGCCCGACAAAGAAGTTCGGTGACAATACAGGCGGAGTATAACGATAATAACCTGAATTTGACAGCCGTCCACATATCTTTGACAAACTCTTCATTTTGACCATCAGAAAGTATCTGGTCGTCATGGAGATGATAGGAAATTCTTTTCTTGTCGTCCACATACATATTGTGCACGTCGAGGACACCTGCACATGAGCTTTTTCCTTACCTACAGTACTTCTGTGCTATGTATACACTGTACTAACAAGACTTTCCAACAATGCTGACTGAAGTATTATTGATACTCAGACTATTACTAAACTCAAAGTGCATCTGGCATCAATGTGTAAATTGTATTGACAGTCACCCACATTCTACATGATGAGTGACAGGTATGGGTAGCTCGTGGAAACGATGTCAATCGCCGCATTTCAAGTTGACATTAAGGTTTGTAGGTCATAGATCAGAGGACCTATAAACCGCGGTAGTAGATGAGACCTAAAAATATCCCAATTACAATCCCAATCTGTGAATGGCTAATAATACGGATGCAATCTGGGAACCTCAATCAATGGAAAGCACCCAGTATAGTCACAATAATACAAAAAAAAGTGGAAAGTCGATTATTGTGGAGGCAGCTCCCCCCACGAGTTGACCTTTAACATTGGCGCCGGGCCAAGCGGGAAGATAACGCGATTCCCTGCCACGAACTCATAAAGCAAATGGGTTCACTTTGTTGGTTGGCTAACGATAATTATCTCTCCATTGTGAAATATTGAATTAAGACAAAAAGGCAAAGACGTCGGGCATGAAAAAGCAGCTGGGATGTTCTGCAGACCTAGAAGGCTGACGCTGACAGATTGTGCAGGGCCCCGCCCCCTACCACTAGTCCTCCTGTGTTTACTTTTACAATGTGAGGAATGCGCTCCGACATTCACTGCTATTCCTACGGAGGTCTCCCCACCAAGGCTTCAGTGTCACCTTTACATTTGAGTCTGCCCTGGAGGAGCCCCATGTAGAAAGCCTGGGCGGACAGTTTACACTGAACCCGGGTTTATAAATACCCACAGGGAGCAGCTCGATTTGCTCGCCTTCCTAGGGTCAGTTGTTAACCCGCAGGGGGCTCTATCAGCGGTTGATATATGCGCAGGGCGGATAACAAGCTCTTGGTGATAGTTTTATAGTGCCAGTGTGGTGACAGGAATCTTATCATAAACATACTTGGAATAACAGGGGTAAGCGAGGGGAAATGTAACAAAGGAATTGTCAGGACAGAGCCGTTTTAGAATGTCGTCAGTGGTTCTTGGACCCACCCAAATGTAACACGATACTGTTATAATTATCAATCACACCAGAAGAAGGTGAGCATAACTAAATTCCATATGAACAAGATCTGCACGCATATATATTACAACCAGTACTGATTACCAAAATAGGAAAAAGGCTTGCACAAACTTCCACGTTCAGTATTGACATCAACAGACCACTAAATAAATAGTTCATCTGTTATTCACACACACACAAATCCCAGTTGCTATTAAGACCTCAGACAGTGTAGTCAGAAATAGGTATATGTCACCTTCTGGTTATCTTATGATATTGATGAAAAAGTCATTTCAAATAAATATCAAGAAAAACTAGTGTACAGAAACCGAAGGGATCCATCCAGTCCGGGGATTGTAACAGCCTATTTCTGGAGGAAACCACTTGCAAGGGGAGTGGCAGTTGAGGCGGGACATAAAAAACGTCGACAGGAACCGGAAGTCAAAGCCCACTCATTCATTTCAGCGAACCCGCCACTCTGGTCCTTTTAAACTCAAAGGAAAACAAAAACAAAACACAAAGAACTGAACAAAAACGGGACAGCTGGTGGTTAGGAGCCCCAAGATTGTACACGTTCCTCTGCCTCAGAAAGCTGTGTGGGGAATCAACAGATAAGACTTGGTGATTGCAGGGTTTCTTATTCCATAAAACTAGAAAAGGGAAAGAAACGAGGACATTAGACTGCATTAAGCACTGGCAGTGTTATCTGTTTTTAGATTGTATGCTTTTCACGCTAATAGCTTTTCACAGTTGTTAAACTTGATTTGCCCTGGCGTTTCTACACACACAAAAAAGGAATAAAAATTAATTCAAAAATTGGAAGGGATCGCAGTATAAAGTTATTATGTCTTTAGGCAATACGCTCATCCCAGTTTATACAACCATTAAAGTTTATCATGAAAGATTTTCAAAATTGCTCACATGCTTATTCCATGAATACAATTGAATAATGCAAAATTAACAAACGAATTTTTTTTGGACAAACTCCTCCTAAAATTGCTATATTGCAGGTTTATACAATGGCCTTTCACCCATAGGAATCAAGCAATGTTAAAACCTGTCAACCCAACCTAAAATGTCTTAACCTATTATGCCCTGAAATGCAGCATTTTGATTGGCTGGCAAACCTGGAAACTTGTCAACTGATGAAATTTAAGAAATTGTAATGTTTTAACCTTGGGGATATAGACAAATATAATTTTTGCTTATTTCAGTAACCCCACTCTAGGAAGCAAATATGGCTTATTCAGTTTATTTTGGGATAAACCCAATGTGGGATGGGCTTATATTTGCCTATGAGGGAATTTGTTCTGTAATCGAGGGGGTTCAAATAGGATATTATGAAAAAATGTACTATGTATGTAACTATTGAAAACTACACTAGGAAAGCGAAAGGGCATCAGTCAGCCTCAGCCACCATCAGACCCCGCTCCCTCCTCCTTTTTGGTTGGGCCATTGCATCTGATAGCTCTGTATGTGTATATAATATGCTTCATAGGATCCAAAAGAGTTTTTATTTAGGGAATGAGTTCGTTGTCCACTGGTACTGGTAGCGGAATAATAACCAAAATAGTATATTGCGCCATCATGGAACAATCTATGGACATATTTCCGTTTTGCCTCTCAGATAGATTTACATCTATGAAAGGTCATATATAGATCTGTATCTACGAAAGGTCATTCGTGACAGCTCAGCATAGTCGTGACTGAGAAACCATTTTTTTCTGAATAAGCTCTTCCCCAGACCTAGTACATAAACAACTAGGTCGGTCTGGTTTGATTTTAACCCCCTAGACCCCTTCCAGCAACCCACCACCCCCACTCCCGCCCCCATAGACCGACCTTCCCCTCCACCAGGCACCAGTGTCATCCTAGCTTCCGGCGGGGGTCAGGGGTCACGTTGCGCAGATTGCCGCCTGTCATCGGACCGGCGGGGCGTTGTGGCCAGCTCTGTGGTCGTCTCCGGGCTGTATGTGTGTGTGTGAGTCACACTCTCTACCCGATACCCACAAACAAACCCCCGACAAGCCGCCCCCACGGCCCAAGGTGGTAGCCTGCTGATACCCTGACCCGCCGGGGACAGAGCTGCTCTGTGTCGGCGAGCTGCTCGTCTCTGAACCCACATTACTGCCCTTCCGCTGTGCCCCCTGCCAAGGGGGTCCATTTTACTTCTGCCAACTGGAGAAAGCATTGAGTAGGGGGGAAAGGGTTGCTGATAGTCTACGGCAAGGAAGGTTTTATTAGATTTTTCTTATATATTGAAACCTGTTGACAGTATGTCGTATTTGCAGCTATTAGGCGTTTGCTAAAAGCTTATAAAAGCTATGGGAATTGGAGAGAGATTAAAAGCTGTAGGACCAATCATGGGACAGGATAGAGTGAGCTACTCGCTATCTGTTCTGCAATCTGTAATGGGAATGTTGTATCCGCTAGCTTGTGAATTGCAGTTATTAAAGCAGTTATTTAAGCAATATATTTGATGACTTTAGGGTCCGGTATTCGCTACACTAGTCTATCTGTACTAGGCTGTACCAGACAAACCATTTGTTATACATGTACTCAAGTCCGAAATGCTGACCTGCCAAGCATTGAAGGGGAGGTCTCCACAAGGAATGGCCAGTTCCATATAAGGAAGCGAGAGTCTGTATGGAAGCTATCTTTCAATATTAAAGAGATTAACAAAAGACTCATGGAATAAGGTTTAGATAAAACCTTGAACTAAGAGGTTTGGACCCCAAATCACGAAAAAAGTTATCAAAAATAGTTTCCCTGCATTCTCTTGGTATTGGTAACACATTGCAAAATTCCACGCGAGGTTTTGTCCAGACAGACAGCCTATAATTTACAGACTAATCCCAGGGCAACGCCTTACGGGAATGTATAAAATATACCCTACCAGTAACAGTTACCCCGGAGTTACCCATACGTGTACTTTGTACAAACCCTACAAAAACACCTCAGTTTACCTTTTACCTTCCCAGACGGGCCTGGTTGCCATGGAGACGAGCGTCTCGTCGTTGAGGACGCGCTCGTGGCGGCCCCTGGCGGGGGCTGAGAGAGGTGTTTATGTGACGTGAAGTCGGCGCGGTTTACAGGTCCCAGCTGAGGGCGGCCGGTGTTTACAGCCGCCCCGACCAGCCCGCCATGTTTACAGAGACCTGACCCCGGCCGCCGCCCGTAACCAGGGGCAACGGGACGCCCACCAGACCCCCGCTACGTGACAGGCACCTGATTGTGACGGAGATGTTGCACAATGACGTGCCTGTGTGACGTAGGGGAACGTGACAGTGACGGTCAGTGTGATGAATGTGACAGAGGCGCTGACAGAGGCTTGACAGTGACAGGGGCTGACAGAGGACGTCTATATTATACCAAGGAGACTACAGGAGAAGGAGGTGTAACTCCTGAGGGCGGTATATCTGAGAGATTCAGTGGCCCTTATCTGTGTTAATTAAGGTGACAAATGGGCCAACATCAGAGTGTCCTCCTGCCAGGACCGCCCTGTTAATGACCCTCCCCCCTGGAGGGGCCCTGGACCAATGTCCTGATGGTACTTTGGAAAACAGGGTGGGATTAGGTAAAGCCCCTTTAATAGCAAGAGTTTTCTTGAATAAGATGAAAAATTATTAATGTAAATAATTGTAGACTTCTCCATTATAGCCATACATACTGAGTATCAATGCTTTAAGCATTCAGACCTTTATTATCTCAAGAAAAAGTATCCCATCCTGATATAACACTAACAAATTATGGCATGTAGAATAAATGGCTATATCAACCTTCTTTAGGTAAAGCTGTCATCAAATATGATTAGACCATAGCAATCATACCTCACCTAGACCATTAAATTGATAAATATCTCAGCTATACACTGATATCATTTTTAAATCACTGCCATTTTCGGATCATATTTTTAGAATTAAAAAACTTTTGGGTGTTAACTCTTAACCTTATAATACAAGAAGTCTATTGTAATAAAACTGACCCTTTCCCCAGCTCCCTTTGTAATATGAGTGGCCCCAGATGACAGTCCCCTCCCACACCACTGTCTTACCCCATGCAGAGGTGTGAATAATCAAGACAACCCCCGGACATAGCCCTTTCCCTAGTACTATCTCCTTCTCCTGTAGTCTCCTTGATTATACTAAGCAGGGTCCATTGGCCTGTAGTCCCATATAGGTTTACGGCCGCCGACCTCTCGTGTTAGGGTGAGGCGGGAATCTGAACCGGGTCTCGTAGATGGGTATGTAAACAGACCTGGACCACCCCTCGTTTGTCCGTGGCCCGTTTTCCGGGTCCACGTTCCACCCTGGAGGATATCCAGCCCTGCTCTGGACCGTGCACGTGATGGCAATGACGGGGGGCGGAAATGACGTATTATGGTGTTTTTCTTATCTTTTCTTATGAGGACACCCGCATGTGCATATACAATACAAAAACCAGGGACAATGTGTGGTATTTTATGTACATCTTTACAGAATCATAACGTCTCAACTTTCACACACAAGACTAAGGGACGTCCGATTAAAAGGACGGTTCAAGATCAGCCATGAAACTTTTCGTTGTTTGATATATCATAGCGTCATACAATTTATCATTTCCTTAATTTAAATAGAACAATAGTTTAGCGATGTTAATTGTCTTGTCATTCTAAACAAGTGCGGGTTACACAGCATAGACGTACGTCATTTTCTAGGATATTTCGCAACTGCAGGCCTGCACGCATACAGCAGTGAATAATGAAGCCATTCCCTCGGTGGCTCACCTTTGGATGCTTACCTGGGTGTGGGTAGAGCAGAAAATGAGTAAAGATATCTGCAATAAATAAACGGAGGAAGTATGACGTACACCCGCACAGAATATGACCGGTAGCCTAAATATAGTGGACCGAATTCCCCGCGTGGTGGTTTGGCCTATTCTTTCTTACCAGATGCACGGGACGGGTTAGCCTGAGTCAGGAGGGGCTCATAACACGTGGGGTAGAGCAGATTTAGGGGGAAATGGGGACGTTTTTATAGAGAAGTCTATGTAATCGTTGTGAGTACGGTGTTATGTCGGCTTCGGCGACCAGACAGCCGTGGGGGCGAGCGGAAAAACAGATGTAACTGCCGGCCTGGGACCACAAACCCCCACAAAACACGGCCTCCGCATCGGGTCCGCATAAAGGCCAACAGAGAAAGATGTCCCCGACCTCTGTGTGAAAGCTCCCTGGTGTTGGAGGATTTTGTACGATAATTGTGTTGTACATGTAGCTAAGCCAAACAATGTGTATGAATCTTGAGAGCAGCGGGAAGCAGGATGAATACAGGAAAGGGCTGAGGGCACTAATTGATGTGGTGACGGATTTATAACTTGTGGATGCATATTACCTCTGGGAATGTATATTCCAAACAGCCCTTTTTACATTGGATAATTTATTGTGGTTTATCTCTGTAGATATGATTATTGGCTTTTGATATTAAACCAATACAACGACTTAAAGAAGAGTTTGTGAGCCAAACAAAATAGTTTTAGGGCGATCAAGAGTTAAGCATTGTTTGAATGTTCTTATGATGAATTCTTATTAGTAGTATATGGTCATTCCTTATTCTGTCAGCAAAAGTGCCTCTATGGGCCTTCCATGTACTTTTCCTGAATTTCTGACCGAAAATATACGTGAATATAAGCCTACATACCCGTATGTTCATGCGTGAAAAAAATAATCGATATATGTGACATTTTAAATGCACGTGCCTTTCCACCTCCCTGTACACGTATCACCAGCTAATGAGTAAAGTGTCAAACCATATTATTGCAATTGAAAAGAGCCGTGGGTTCGTCTGGTGGTGAGAGGGTTTAGTTGAAATGAGGAGCCGTCGCCCCTGGCCGACTCGGACATTCACATTGCTGTCAGATTAAAGCTGCACCTGTCAGCTGAGGTCTGGCTCAGTGCGCGTGCACCTCTCGTTACCATGGCGACGAGCTGCTCAGAGACCCGACATCAGAGGACGTCTGGCAAAAGGAATGTCTCAGAGAATCGTCCTCATCGGGGATTCAAAGGCCCGGCTTGAACCTTGCCCGAGCAATTAAGGTGGCCTAAAAGCTTCAAATGGTTTAATATGATTTGACTTTAATCCGTTATTCTTTTCATATTTTAATGGATGATATTGATAAGCTGGCTTATATGCTGTCATTTCATTATAGGCTCGCTGACTTGTGAATTACAGAGCCTTCAGTTTTCAGTTTCTGTCAGTCTTGCATCGCTGAATGAATGTCAGAGTATGTGTATTATATTCTTCTAAGCCAATTTATATCAACCCAATCTTAAAACTTTTGGAATAATGTCATTCCTATTGCCGATCTCTGTGTGTGGATGCAATATCCGACGTGATTGTAAGCGTATTGGCAACGTGAGCACAAACTTTGTTTTCTATCCACCAAGGATAAAGGCCCGACACTCCACACCAGGGCCATTAAAAGAGGGAAAGACATCATTTTACGAAAAGAAAAGAAGGTGAGAACTGTTACCGATCTCTGACCAACAGCTCGCCATCGCTCAGGTCACTCTCATCCCTTTTCTTTGCCAGGGAAACAAAAAGAGGATACATCTCTCACAATATTGTCTGGGGATATCCCCATAGAAAGTGCCAGGAAGGAAATGTCATAAATGCCACCAACATGTCGCTGTATGCAGACCTACAGATGCCGTACACATGTCAGCGTTTAGTCGACCGTCGTAAAACAACCTTCTCATAGTCTTACAGCTGAGTCATGCCCTGTTCACCACTTTTTTACTGGTGTCTACTGCAGGCCATACAAGACATCCAAGATCAGATGATATTATATATACACTATACAAAAAGCCTCGGATATAGCCGAAGAGCGGGGGTGATATCGATTGTAACCTATTGAATTGTGTTCCGTTCTGGTCAGAACTGACTTTCTGTCAGGAACAGCTTGTCATAAGGTCAATTCTCAAATGTTGCGTGTCCAAAAATGGTTGTTGCAGACTTGTCGTAACGAGCTTAATTGATCACTGTGGTAGGCTTTTGAGATATCTGCTATAACATAGTCACGAATTGGCCGCTTATTTGCTAAACTGCAGCATTCGCGAAAATACTGCTGTATGTTAAATCAGGCTTACTAATTTATAGTAGACATTACGACAAAAATACCTCGCCATCGATGTAAAATAAACTCTGTCCTCCATGCATTTGGCAAATGACCTCTACGCCCAGCCTCCACGGGACATGGACTGACCAGTGGCTATAAAAATACAGTTATACACAGATCAGTGGCCACGCCTGGGCAGTCGGTACACTGACCACTGGTCATTATCCGGCTGACCAACACCATCTCCAGGACTCCCTCTAGCAGTGAGCCCCTCAGCGTCGGCCATTCCCTGACCGGTTCACTGACCAGTAGCCCCTGACATGATATACCGGTTCACCGGCCAGGCCTATGATACACCGGTTCACCGGCTGGGGTCATGATAATATACTGACCACCTCCCATGGACTGACCAGTGGCCGTTCGCTAAGCCCTGCCGTGCATACATGTATTGACGGGTCTGAGTCATATTACAGGGAGAAACTCAGAAAGGAGTGCGTGGGCGGACGTGGTTGTGGTGGCCGACGATGGGGCCGGCTGTGTCCCTAGGAAGAACATGGCAGGATGGCAAACCGTACAGGAAATTCTGACATATTTCTCCGACCACGTCTTATTATAACAAGGAAGATCATGTGAATGTGAGTGTATTGTTATGGGTGGTCAGCCCCAAGATGCTCGGAATGTGGGTCACAGTGTGTCCCCAGCTGTACCCGTACCCAGCGGGCCCTACTCCACACTGGTCAGACTCCAAATTGTAATTCCAAGAGTCTATGGACCCAGAAGAGGATTGGTTTTTTTGGGTGTCTTTTGCGGCTGATCTGAGGCTTGGTCAGATGTGGCCTGCTATTGGATGAAGCTGTTTTTGAGATTTGTTTTTGTGATTAAGAAATGAGAAACGAGCAGAGAGCACGTATATAAGACAAAGGTTTCATTTTAGGAAGTAAATTTAAACTACCTGAAGGTTTAGGATTACATTTTATCGGTCAACTCAGTTAAAGCATTGACGGTAACATATAAATCCGAAAAAGAATGTTTAAAAGATGATGAAATATTCCAGGAAATCAGTTATGTTAAAATAATTAGAATAAAAGGGAAAGAAACATCCACGGATCCTGTTATCAGAATGCCATGTTTTGCCCAATGTTACCAATATTACCACATGTTCACCTATTTGATTTACAACCAGATACATGTTTAATATAACCCATAGTTACTCAGATTAGATTGCTGTTGGTTGTTTGATATCACCAACAGACCATTATGAATTCAGGGGCCAGTGAAGGGCTCCAAAGGTCGTAGCAAGGTGCCTTATTAGTGAGATAAACGAGGCCTGTAAAAGGTCAGTGTCAGGTGAGAGGCCGGGATCGATAAAAGCCTTGTAAATCTTTTGCCTTTCACACGTCTGGGGGTAAGGGTGGGGTACACACTCACGGGATGCTGAGTTTGTCTACTAAGGCCGAGGTGGCGTATAGGGGGCGCCACCTGCAGCGACTTCCTGTGATAACCTCCGATAACCCGCTGAATAAAACACAACCCGGTGACCCGCCACCTATCGGCAGTGTCTCACAATACGCAGACCCCACCTTTTCACTCTCACCTGTGTATTATGGCCCCTGTTTACAGCCCCAGTTTAAGGCCCTTGTTCGGGGCGTCCGACACACAGTGGCCCCTAGCGGGAGCCCCTCACAGGTGCGGCCAGGTGCGGAAATCAAGGGGAGGCTGCCCCCAGCAGGAGACGTCCCACCTGGCCCTCCCCTCTGACCTCAGCCCCGTGGGGCCGACGGATTGAGTGTCTTTACCATTCAACAACGTCCTCTATCAACCCCGTCAAAAACGCATTGACTTACATACTAAATATTAGGGTACGGCTCATTTCAACAATTTTTTCCCTAGTGACTTTTGTATGTGTGCAGTAAACTCTCCCTTTTGAACGAGAGTTTGATATTAGATTTATGTTTACCCTTCACGGTCTCCAGCTGCTCCCACTTTTTACGTGAGAAGACTATGGACATTGTACTCCCGATTCAAGAAGGAACTGCTTTCCTCATCTCCGGCTTTCTTATGAATCTGTCAATAGTCTGTCATCTAAAACTGTTGGGTGCGAGATAAAAAGAAAAAACTGTTGGCAGTTATAAAACGTCCCAAGCAAATAAACATCACTTTTGATATTACTATATTGAAATAGGATGTCACACCATAACAATTACTCTTCTTGGTAGCGTTTCGTTTTCCTTCAGTTGTTGTTAAATCCGGTTATACTAAACATAGCAGCCCTGTCATTGGTATAGCCAGGGGAGGCGGGCGGTGGGGCGCGTGAGTGAGTTGGATTGAGAAGGGGTGGCAAACGGGGATCTAACTCGGCCCGGAGAATCATAAAATGCTCGAGTAATGAGTTGACGGCCGCATAAAAGAACCCGGTTGATGGCGCAGGTTGCATTTAGTGCTGATAACTCAAGCTGTATAACGGGTAGGTTGTGTCCGTATAACGGTGTATCTGCATGTGTACTGTATGAGCTTGTTATAATATTATATGAATAGCCATGCAGCTTCTGGGTATGGTCAGGGGTTGATACTGACAGTTGGCATAGGGAACCCTATAGAGATGCAACCACACATGACTGTATAGTGGGAGCCCTGTGGCTATTGGAATAACCAAAGACGGTATACACAAGTGCTGTCTATAATCGTCGGTATCACTTTGGCTGTACCTCAGGCGAGTTCCTGTATAATGTGGGACTATTGTGCATTTTACGGTGTACATTGGATATATTTCGGCAGTTTTTGGCAGGCCTCATAGCACATTATAATAATCAATATCCAGTCGTCTCAGAATTGTTTAGAAAAAGCATACGTTTCTGGTATATGTATTTTAGAAATTCTTTGAAGGGTAGATAAGACTGGCCCCAGCTGTATAATATTCAGTTTTTTTGTATGTATAATACACAGATCCTAGACGACGCAGTGGCCAAGGAGCAGGTGAACTTTACTCAGTAAACGTATACGGGGAGGCTGACACGTCGAGTGAATCACAGCCCTCCCCGAAAGCCAACCCCTAGTACCAATACACTGGAACACTCATCTCCACCCATCCTCACCCACGCTCGGCCCGCCGCATACCACCACAGCTTCTGTCAGATTTGTTGCCATAGTTACTGACGACTTCTAAAGCCGAGGAAGTGTGTATTGAGCGGGGAAACAGTAGTAAATGTACTTCTCTTTGACACAGTGGCAAGTGCTGTACAAGAAAAAAGAGCTTGGATCTTTACTTTCTTAATATTTGTTGATCGTCGGCTGTGACACGGATTTACAACAGGAGACGTACATATCTCACCCCTCTTGCTGGGTAATCCTTCTGAAGGTGTGTGTATATCCCACCCTCTGTGCCCTAGGTGTGTAGCCACGTGGGTCCCTTCTTGTATATACTCTTTCGGATCACTTTAAAACAATTGTACGTACGGAATAACTATAGAAAGTTTGGATATACATGTGCCTTTTCCAAAATCCTAGGTCCGTAACATCATGAATCGTACACATTAACGCGCACACATCCCCGGTGTCATTTAAAGGTTCCCTGTTTGGGTCTGCGTGCCGTAAGTATGTGCCTGTGTCCGTGTGTCTGTGCCTGTGTCTGTCTGCCTCTGCTGACCAGTGTCCCTCTCGCTGTTCTTGCAGACCCCGTCTAGCCGTGAAGAAGGAGCAGCCCTGAGATGACGGCCCCTCTGCTCCGCGCGCTGCTCGTCGCCGCGCTCGTCGCCGCGCTGCACGCCGCCGGCCGCAAAAAAGGTGAGTTCTTTCCTCCTATGTGACACTCACCTTTCTGATACATGTACCTCTGACAAGCTACTGGTGCGTAGATAAGGTAAGATGATAACGTGCAGGGTGGTCGGGCCTAGGTGGAGGTATATATATGGGGAGGTGAGGACATGCCGGTAGAAGTTTTCTATGGATTTCTTTACAGGGGGGTCCCCAAGGGGATAAACGGAGATTATATACATAAAGGGAGAGGTTAGACTTTTTCAGTGTTCAGTGTGTGTGGGGGACAGGCTAAGTGTTATGGTTCTTTAAGCTGGCAAGAATGGGACGTCTTTATTGAAAGGGTGCGGATCCATGCATAGAATGCTTGGTTGTAAGGAAAAAAGAAGGGGTTAGTTTGAATTTGCAGCATTATGATACCGAAAGCACAAGTAAAAACATGGTGCTTTTTAAAAATATACAATGGGTTGGTACCCGGTAGTCTATATGTAAGTTACTATAAAAACGAGGTCAAGAATCAAGGGATAAAAACTCCATGCATTATAAGACACAATGGAATAAAAGTAGGATCTAGTATCGTTTCATTTCAAGACAGCAGGCCCCTAGAGGCACTTGGAACCAGTCAAAACAAGGCAACAATCTGATAAACTCCCTTTAACAGTGTCCCTGTTCTCCGGCTGTAACGTATACGGGTAACAAAACCGCAAAGTAGGATTTATTCGTTTCATGCTGTGGCAATAGTAACACTAAAGTAGCGCAAATTACACGTTTTATCTCGGCTGCATTACCAAAGAAGTAGCATTAGAACCTCTGTAGTATTTTTTTCTCCAAGCTCCACTAGCCCTCTAATAACATATTATGGTATCTAAAATGTAACTGAAAACTTGAACGACGTGCTTGGTGTCATCATTGTCGGCGACCCCCTCGGCATGTAAAGGCTTAGGGCGGCTGCACCCGCGGGTTAGCACTAAGCCAAGTCAATAATACCTTCTGGGAAAGGGGCAGGCCCCCGTGTATGTGGGAAGAATGACAACTATCTGGCCGAGAACCGCGGCCACTTCCCGAATCTCGGCCCAGTTCCGGCTGTCAAGGTCCACTAAGTGAGTGTGACGCACGGGTAAAGTTAATCGTATTCATTTTGGTGTAGTAAATCAGCTGACAAGCGGTTCTCAATCCGCTAACCGCATTTGTGGTTCTAGAGAAACAGATGAGCAGGGGATCCATGGCTTATAATTAGGCTGGGTGTGGGGAGGGGATTCCCCATCCAGACTTATCTATTACCTATCCACCACCCGTCTCACCCTTTTTCCATTATACGCTTTTTTTGTGTTCGTGTTTTTTTTAAGATGAAGGATGAAGCAAATATAATTCCGCCACACCCAACCTGCCGAGTTTACCCTTGGATTTGCCATAGGGCTCCATGCAGTTCAATGGATTTATGTAGGTCCAGAACATCTGACCTTGAGATGTGTGACAGTAGGGGAATGTACCCACATATATTTCCCATTTTCACTCCGAACTTGATGGACGATCACATCGAATCCATACCCTTGAAACCTATATTCAACCATGCTGTTGACCTGGGTTGTGATAGGCTTGATGATAGCCTCCAACTAGCGATCTACTTAGACTAAGTTTCTTGCTGACAGATCCCAAATTACTCCCAGCTATCTGCTGACCATTAGCTGATAATGTCCAGATTGACAGGCACTTTACTAAACACCTTCAACATGTACACGCCAAACATCCAGCACACTACACGCACAAACATGTACGACTATTTTGGCAAACTAACCCCGCGTTTTGTCAGACAATCCAAACGCCTGCAGCAATTCTAGAATGCCCAAAACTAGGCAAGAGATGAAGTAAGCCCCAGACATTTTCAAAACGTTGGCCGGGCCAGGGCAGTTTCAGTGGCTGGTCGCCATCCTCATAAGTGGAGTGGCCCTGACAATGACCAGGGTCCGTGGAGAGGTCCGCTTAACTGGACACTGACCACCGTGAGACAGCCATCTGAGACAAGTGATTACACGTCTCAGCGAACCCACGAGGACGTTATACATTCCTATCGGTTTGTGAAAAGGGAGAAGGGCCATCTGGGATTTATCTGTTTGGCACATTTTCTGAATGGCGTGTTATGCCCAGCTGTTTGATTTAGTGGACCATTGACGTATATATTTAGTCCTTGTTTGGCCATAATGGATAGGCGGCACTTTGTGCCTCTTCTGCCTCAGTGGTACGTGCCTCATCTTGACCCATAAAACCCAGTGTTAAATCCCCATTGCATTTGGGAGACTTCACTCTATTTGATATCTCGGGTCTGGTGTTTGCCGACTAATCTTCTGAAGAACCTAAAATGGTGGCTGTAGATTGATCTCATAAATTCTCATATAATATGACTCATATCAAAAACATGCGGATTTTTTTTTCTAGCCTCCTTTGTTTAATGTAGGGGTTTATATAAGTCCATAGTGTATGTGTGGTCACATGTTTCAAATACATGTAGACTGTAGTTGGGTTTATTTGATCTTTCAAGGCGCGCTGAGTCAAGCTTGATAGCTGCTGAGATTCCAAACGCCTGTCATGCAAGTCCAATTGTTTAAAGGCTATGTATACTTGGGTTGCTTCATGCTCGTGATCTCTATAAAAATGAAAATATGAGTCATTCAGGAAGGGCACAAGCGTGACAGCTGACACGCTTTATTAAAGGACATGTGTAATCTCTAATAAAAATCACGGAAATCATGGAAATTTAGAGCGAGGCCAAACGGATATGGATACATGCGTTTGTGGTTTTTCGGAGTCTGTGTGAACGAGGTTTAGCCCTTTTAAGAGCGTCTTGTTCCAAGACCGTTCTGCATTGAATTCTGAAATTCCACCTAGCCAGCAACGATATCAGTAACATAATATGTCCTTGGCTGGGCCAATATTTTCCCAGAGTGGAGAACTCTATGCCTACCACATTAGAAGATCTCATTTCAGATAAGGAGCTCTGGCGAGTCGGGGTCATTTTCCAGATATTGATTACGTGATTGCCCAGAAGTAGTGATGCAGTATTACTGGTCAAAATTACGTTGTGCATCAGTCAACTCATACCTACCATAGTGGTGAGGTATTTGCCTTGTTCAAAAACCAATGTTGCAGCAATGAGTCTATATAATCTCGTTGGTTGCAGTCGCCGTTCCAGCAGATTGAGACCCAATGGTGATTTCCTCGAAATTATACCCCGGAATTATACCCAAAGCCAGTGGGCCAATTTTCTGGGGGGGGAAAAGAAGCCTACGGGTGTTTGCTATCCAAACGAACCTGCCACCGCAACGTCCGTAACACGGATCCTATCAAAAGCACCCCTGCTGAGCTTACAACGATCATAACTGGCACAAATCCGTTTCCAGCAAATTTGGGTTTCTACGTCTCAGCCCGAGGGCAAACGACGCGAAGCGGACCGAATCAGGTTAGGGCGGGGCACCCAGCTGGGGCCTAGTTCGGGTCGGCCACACGAGGGGGCAGGCTTTGGGAGTTACTCACACTCAGGTTACTCACTGTCACGTGACTCATCCCAGCTCAGCCCCGAGCAGCTCAGGGGGTGGGTGGGGATCGAGTGCCGTTTAGACGGAAGGTGTGCGGTAGGGATTCTTAAACCAGGTAGAGAGCCTCATGGCTTATACCAACACCAACCACGCCTGGCGCAGGGCACAATGGGCCAGCAAGACGGGGTAGGCTGCTCGGTGCACTGAGCATGAGCTGCTCGCGTCTGACTCATCAGTCACTCGCTGACGTCTACCCACCTACCCGCACCCCTCACCCCAGCACACTCGCCCCTGCCTACAACCTCCTCTTCCTATTTCCCTCCCTCCCCGTGCACCCCCTGCCCGCCCCATGCACCCCCTCCCTCACCGCGGGCGCCCCCCGGCCCCCAGACAGATGATCGATTGCCTACCTTGGAGGCCAGACATTACCCCGTCCGCCAGCAGCGGCTCTGTAGCAGGGCGGGGCGGATACCTGATGGTACCACATAGTACCGTGTCAGCTAGATGGTCCACCAGCACCGGCTGTAGCATTAAACAACATTAATTTAATGTTTTTATTGTCAGCTTCAGGGTTAATCTATGGTCCTCAATATGTCCAAACTATGAATGATTTCATGAAGAGGCGATGCAAATAAATGTTTTCAGTCATAGTCCAATTTTCCACCAATTGACATTAGTCCTATTTCCATTAAACATTCATGGGGTTTCGTTAATAGGTCTGTTTTTTTATGAGTTGCTTCCATTTTACCTTCGTCAAAGCTTAGCGCCTTTTTCGCTGACTGATCCAACAACGAACTCCCACGATTATACATAAGGCACCAACCCCGGGGCACCTACAAGTAATCCAGACAGTGCATGCTCGCATGTAGAAAATATTCCAGGCCTTTTAGACCCCCATACCCAGGCCTTAGATACCCGTCCAACACGTTACTATGTAACCACAGAGTGCATCATCCAACCACAAACCATCTCGGTGTGGTGAGCCGCTCACTGTATTAGTAGGCCACAATGCACTGAGCTTCCCATTGTGGGGGTCAGAGCAGGCGGCCATTCACTCCATTCACCGAGTGTCGTGATTTGGTTGGTCTGTCAACGAGATTTAACTCTCCCTCCCACTCAGGCTAAGAGCAGGGTAAATAAAGGGCTGGCGTCGGGAAGTAGTTCAATAGGGCTTAACCTTAGTAGCAGGCCAACATGGTCGCCTACTATGAGAATAATGTTACTCATCCCGTAGCGAATGGAATAAATATGTTTATTTTTCTCCTAATCAATAACATTATGGTTAATTGAACGCAGAAGGAAAAAGAGGTGAGCATCTGTGAGCAGTTCGCTCCGTTTGAGCTGCTCGACAGAGACTGCCAGGTACATGCCCTGAGCTTCTCTTAGTGCGAGTCGATACCGTGAGCAGGTGCATTGAAGCTTGCCTCCCTATGTTGTTATTCACCAAGGGATATGATCCCTTTGGGGGCGACAAGACGGTACCACAGACAAGTAGCGGGTCGTGACGGTGGGGTGTGGGTGGGCGGCGCGCCGGGTCACTGGGTGCGTCACTGGGGGATGGGGCTGAGACAGGGGAGAGGAGGCAGTGGAACAATGTGAGGAGCACACCTGTAGCACACCTGTCCTTACTGTTTCCCCATGCTTAAGTGGCGACTGGTTTAAATTGATTTCAGAGCAGCAGAGCAGTTTTAAAATTTCAACAGTACGCTATCATCAGTTCTACTGGTCCAGAATATGCTGTGAGCAATGGGAATGTTACAGTCATATCTACGTGCAGGTGTATTTACTTGAAGATTTTGCTCAGGACCTTGGAGCATTTGATGCAGGCGTAAATTGATATTTTTATAATGTAGTATGGAAATTTTTCGACACCTTGGCGTTTCACATTCTTACAGCAAAACAAGCTTTTTGTAAATCATAACTTTAAGATACCGTTGCATTGACCAATTATGAATAGCTGGTAATAAAATGTAAATAGACCAATTTACAAAATAGTAAATTCATGACAGTAATGAAAAAAAAGTGGCATTGAGTGTCAGGACCTGACCTCGCCCCACTGGCTCTACTAACTGAATCCGTCTACTGACACAGGGTTTCCACTAAAGCAAACGAGATGCAAAATCAATAGGGTAAACCGCAACCATAAGGGGTCTGGTTTCTGTCGGCGGGAGGACATAATGCAAAGAGGACACCAGCAACCAGTGCAACTAACGCCGGGTTATTGATCCGTAACCATGGTTACCCGTACCCTTTTCCACTGACCCCATATGACCTCTATAAGAAGCAACTGGATTCTTTCGGCACACGTATTCTTTTTATATAGACACTCGGAGAACGTTGTACAAACATTTAGGAGTGGGTAAAGGAGGCTGGTAAATAAAACAGGCCTCCTTCTCGCCGCATTAAGCAGTATCCATCAGGCGGCGGGCAGGACAGATTAGGTGCATTAAAGATGCAGGCCCGGCCGACGTTAAACATCAGGGGTCTACGGCTAGACGGCACCGCTGGGGGTTAGTGCTGCAGTCTGCACCGGGCCGGGATCGCTCCATCTTGTAATGTTGAGCAAAGCAAGAACCACCACCCACCTCCCGCCTGTTTGTTTCTGATGCCACCCACTGCCAAGTAAAAGCCCCTGGGGAACCCCCGACTCCCGCCCTCCTCACTAGATGGCGTCCCGGTTAGGGCCGCCACGGCCAGAAATGGTTCTTTAGGTTGGACCCAGGGGGCGCGGCGTTCTACCACAGGGAGTAATCTTTCTGGGATTCTCCTAGAAATGATGCTCTCCGCGTTGATAACAATCGGGGAGTGGCTGTGTGTGCATATACAGAGTGGGGGAGACTGTCGACTAGACTCTGTTTTTACCCTGGACACTGTAGGCAAGGGGAGTAGGCCTCTTATCCCACTGCTCTCCAGGGTGTCCAGGCAAAGCGCCAGCAGATCTTGTCTTACAGCGACTTCTTATTACTATTCAAGTGAACGGATGACGTCAATTTGTTTCTGTAGTACCGGACAGAAATACCGATATGTCAGGACGGGACACTTTGTAGGTTTATAAAATAGGAGACGTTTTGCAAATTGCTCCCCTCAGGCAGACATATATTCTGTACAGGAGGCGCTTGTGTAAATCGACCAAGCCAAATCCATTTACTAAATTTGATAAAAGAGATATCGTTCTGAATAGTTAATAAATTCTACCTCATGGGTTCAACCTTGTTTAATTGTGTGTTTTTTCTAACTGAATATTAACTCAACTTTACGTGTAGTGGGAAAACCAGTCTGATGAACACAAGTTATAGTGAAGGCAACGATTGCAGCAATAAGCCTTTGATATGGAATACGTACACGCCTTTTTAAACCGTGCAATCTTTGTGATATTTCATCTGATAAGGTATCTATTTTTCATGAGTTTTAAACAACTGGATCTCTGAGCAACTCGGATATGAATGCAAGAGCCAAATTCATAGGAGCTGTCTGTTCAACCGCTAGGTGGCAATGGCGTCCTTCGGGCCGCTACCGCCCCCTACCATGATTCGCTCGAACTACAAGGGCTGATAAGGAACAACGATCCAGTTTTCGTGAATTGGCTGAGTACAGAAATATGTAAGACTAGTCTGTAGACCCAGCAGTACAGCATTGACAGTATGAATTTAGTGAGAATTTGCAGGGCAACTGAAGCCATTACTTCAGTTGCAAGGCAAACTTTCCTGCTTGACCAAGTCTACTTGACTCGCGGTTTGTCAAGCCCTCCTCCAACCTTCTGTTCTAAAAGAGGTATTTTATGCTATAGGTGTTTTCTGCTATCACACATATGATAACAGTTTGCCTTCTTAAGTTTTATAACACTCCTACTTTTACTACCGAAAAAAGGAAAAAATCTTGGGAAATTTTGAGCCTGTCCATTCAAATCTAAATAGGATTTTTTTAAAAAGCAAGCAAAAATACAGTGGCATCAGCCTGGACTTGACTGTCCGAGCTTCAGTCGCTCCGGTGTTATGGATGACGTGCTCCCTATGGGGTCAAATCGGGGATTGAAGCCGGTTTAAATGGCCATATTGGAGACTGCCATTGTTTCGAGAAAGATTAGTGTTGATTAAATGAGATTTGCCCCGAGCTGATCTTAGTGGGCGTGGTTGATCCGGATTTAAATAGAGTCGGACCTAATGAATGTTTGGGAGTAGCTCGGAGCAGCTGATAGTAGTCATTTTGTGGGGGAGGAGGGATGTGGAAAGGATCAGGTCGCTTTATTGATGGTATGAATCAACTGATTATTGCAACAGCCAGCCTCAGTGTTGGGTTAAAATAGGTTATGGCCGAGGCTTTGGCCTTAACGACAATTTGATTTGCGTTATCAATTATGAATATTCAATTCATCTTAGATATCGCTATCGACATTAAATGATAAATCTGTATCTGGGTCCCAGTGAAATGTATTGGTTACCGGTCTGCAATTCTGCGTTGGTTGAGGATAAGCTGGAATGAATGTATGTTTCTTAATAAAAATGTATTACCATTAAATTGGCAAATGTCAAATCGATCACCGAAATGCCCTTTGAAAATGAAAAGAAACTACTAATGATCTAAAATATCAAGCGTTCATTATTTTTTACCCTATCCAATTAGAGAGTTATGTCATACAGGACGTTTGTTATTGTGTAATACTAATATTGGAGATTTATTTTGACGGATTGAAACCAATATTGGAGATTTCCAAATACTTCTTCATATACCATAAATCTGCATTTGCCTAGAATATAAGTAACTCCACCAACTCAGTAACCCGTCATGCATAAGTGACGCTATAGCAGACCAGTGCCAAGATCGAGCCCTGGTAGCATTTACAGTGTATAATCATACACTCATAACACCCACCAAACAAAGACCGGCGAGTTCCCTTGCACACAGACCTATACAGACAGACTCAGTGTGCACGTGTCTCTGACGAGTAGCTCAGTGTATGAGCAGTTGTGTATGAGTTCAGTGAGGTGTTGACAAGTCCCCACCTAGCTGCACCCCGAGAGACACAAGGCAGAAAACTCGGCCCAGGCGCCCGCTTTTTGGCGACAGGGCCCGGCTTTGATGTGAGCCGTCCATGTTTTGGCAGCAGCCCATTAGGGAACGGCGGAGCATCCTTTAATCAGCTGGTTTATAATTCAGGGCTTGGCAACGACCTGTTCGATCCGGACGCCTTGGGCAGTCAATCTGAGATGGGGGCTTGTCGGGATAGGGGGTAGGTGTTACTGAGACAATGGTCAACGTGGGTAATTGTTTTGGGCATGTGTCCTTGCCTAACCTTTATCATTCCTTTAATAAGGCCTATAAACTAAACTAAACCAAAACATAACTATTTTCAATATCTCTCGGAATAACCCCCCCCCCCTCCCTAGTGTAACTGCACATGTGTTGGTAGCGTAAATTGTTGGAAATTGAACTAAATGGTTCATTATTATGGGGTTTATCTGAGAGTAGGATAGTCTTGAAATACACATTAGATATGATATAATTCCACAGAAATTGCCTCTAAGATCAAACTGTACCAAATATGTATATGAAATGTATTCTTTATCCTCAGAATACATTAATCTATTTTATCAAACCATCAATCTACCTTTATCTACTTCTCTGCATGGAAATTTAACTAAGTCTGGGAAATATCAGTAGAACATGATCTAGTTCAAATAACCTGGGTGTTGAGAGGTGGACAGCTGTCCCTTGAACATCTCCACATTCCTGACCTCTAGGGGTAAAAGTCGGGGCAGAACCGTCCCCTGTACTTAAAGTGGAGGTACCACAGCAAGGTCCCGGAATGTGACTTGAGTTGATCGGGCAGAAACAGCTGCCACCTGGTGACCGAAAAATGCCCATAGAGGGCACCTTGAGCGTCTCTTACCCTACAGGTAGCCTACCCCTTCCTCCAGGTGGCCTGACCAGGGGAGGTAGGCGGGGTGTGAGTCAGTCAGCGGTCAGCTCAATCACCTGGGGCTACTCGGCCCCGTTCTCCAGGGATGTGATTTGTTAACACCCTCCAGGCTATGTTACCTATTCTTGGACGTATAATGAGGTGGGCTTGCTCTGACGTGTGACGGGGAAGCCCAGGTGTTTCAGACAAATCTGGAGATGTCTAATTGTATAGCATTTTGAATGTATCTGGAAATGATTTCACAATATTTTTCTTGAGATTCTGATGATCTGTTGTTCAGTCAGATGGCAATCCGCTCAAAAATAACATGTGTGATGAGAGGTTCTTATGATTTTTATTATATGAAATGCATGTACACATCTGTGTCTAACGCCTAAATCTTGGTACCTCGCAGCCAGTATATTCTCTGACCCATAACACCCAATGTCTAGTCAATATCAACAGCCTGGATAGGAAAATAGAAATGAAGCTGGCCGTAAGTGCCTCTGCTGCCATGAGGAATCACCACGCGGGTGCTGAGACAAGCCGCGTCAGGCGGGGCAGATCTTCATTAATCTAGCCGGCCGTGGTAGGCGTTAATGCCGGGAGGAGCCGCTCACAAGCTGCTCATTGTGGGCTTCATACAGCCTCACAGCTCGTCACAATACGTCAACGACGACACACTTATTTGTTTGTTCTGTGCCGCTGCTGCTCCTCCTTCCGTTTGCGGACTTTGTCGGTGGCAGATATTGCTAGCAGATGTTAATCCGAGGACCTTTATCCCGAGCAATCTGGAGGAGGCCCCCCGCTGCCTTTAAAAAAAGATAGTTTTTGCCTGATGTGGTCGTGTGAATTGAGTCCAGAGAACGGAGCTCATCATTTTGCAATCTGTATGCGTTGAGAAGTCAAGGGACTAGCGGCAACGCCCACTCCTAACCTTAGAGGTCTGTAACACTCGAAGGGACTCAAAGCCTAAACTCAATGCCGCTGCTATTGAAAGGTTTGAGCGATTAATAAACGACTTTGAAAACCGTGTAATGTATTCTTAAACTGATACTTCTCGGCACTTACTCAGAAACAGAATGTATTATGTATAATGAATTCCTATACATTTTTATGTCGTTTTATCGTTATGAGAGTGTCCCAACCATGTTACAGTACTGTACAATACTATCCCGGTACTCTTGAGCAAACTTAGGCCTATCGAAATCTTTTTAGCACAATATTTCATAGCAAAAACATGCAATAAATCCAAAACAAATCCATTTGACAGACTAATATCACCCCTACACCATTCGAACTTTGAGTAAGCAATAGCTGGGAGTTATCCAGTTTCTCACAGTCAGTTCAAAGGCTGCAATCTCTCATCGACCCTATATCTATGAAGGAGTTTCGTACAGCTGCTCTACCCCTAAGCAGGGGCCTGTAGATGAGCTGCTCAGTCGTTTTACACTGGGTCACGGCCACCTTTTTCTGCCAACACGTCTTACCACCAGCTAGGCGGCGTTTAATCATGTTCAGACGCAGAATATTTTTACCGAACTGCACTCGGGGTGAACGTTTATGTATGACAAATGAAATGAATTCCACATGGGGTTAAGTGAAGATAAAACTAAACAACAACAACAATCCAAAAAGTAAATTCTGCTGAAGTAAATCAGTGCGATTACAGAACATGAGATTAAGCACGTAACACAACTGTTTACATCATGCCACGGTTTGTTTACGCGCCCGAGAATGTAAATCACACAACGAAGTTAACTTTATGTTACACCCTCTAGTACTTTTAGGCAACGTACATACCTCGGTTAGGTAGAGACGACGCTGGTGCTGGGGGGTCCTGTTTCTGTCTGATCTGATGACGCCGATTACCAGCAGCGGCCAGGAATTGCGCGCATGCCTGGTGCACGTAAGACGTCACGTGACGAAAGCTGTTTTCACCCCTAGCGGAGAGAGACGTGAACTACTGGCCTGGATGGGGGAGGGGCAGAGGTAAACCTTACCTTCTGAGCCCGCTACCCTATATGGGGCCTGGGTTCAGGAGGCGTGGGCATGGTCTCCTCCAGACTATTGCAGTGAGTTGGGGAATGTTGCAGCACACTTTCACCCGTCACGGACATATCTGGGTCGTTAGAGGGAGTTTAAAGTTGTGATAAGATGGAATCAGATAGGCGTAAGTCACAAGAGAATCAGCATGGCAGGTACTTGACATATTGGAATTTCACTATGCTAATTGAATGTGCCAGCTGCCTAAGCATAGATAGCGAAATTTGAACCTTCTGATTCTTCCAAGATAGCAAGGAAGTTCAATTCTTGTGATGGATTGCTGGCGTAGAAAGCGGCATTTGTGGATCAGATTTAGCCAAAGAGTTGGAAGTTTTAAATCAATAAACACGGCGTCGGGCAGAACACAGTTGTAGCATTTCACAATAGGCTGCACTTTGACACTTAAAAATCAATTTATTTAGTCGTCTCTCACCATGTGTTGAACTACAGGATGTACCGAAATTCCAAAGAAAAGTGTTTAAGTTGCATCTGCAGGTGATCCACGCAGAATGGCTCGGGCTGTTAGTGGGAGGTATAAAAACGAACTATTTCACTTGCCTTGTATAAGCAAAAACAGGGAATGACTCAGCCTGTGGTATAAGAAAAGAGAGGGGCACAATCTTTGGTAAAAGCAGGGACAGAATCACAATCTCTAAGGGCGACAGAGATTGGGGAGTCTCTCAGAAGGACCGGGGATTGACTGAGCGGCTCCTGTAATGATTGAGTCGCGCCGCTGTAAGTTGAGGCCTGTCTTTGAGGCCAATTGGAGGCAGTTTTCGGCGGAGAAAGAGTTAATTAATGATCGTCGCCCGTCGTTGTCGCTACATGTTGCGCGCGACGCGGCGCTAACAAAGCGTCCCTGGCGGGGCTGTGTTGGGCGGCCGCCTGTTTCCCGCCCTAATGACGCGTTCACAGATTGGATCGCCGCCTGCCCTGGTCGGCGGCGCGCGGCGTCGTCTCCGCTCTCATCTCTGAGGCCGCGTCGCACACCGCGCGCCCAAAGTAGATAACGCTCTGCCAGAGATTCAATCTGCCGTGCCGCCCGCCGCCCGCCGCCCCGCTCTTAGCGGCTGGATAAAGGCAAGGGGAGAAACAACCAATGCAAGTCTGAGAGTTGCTTGTCTAAAAGTGGTGTTTTGTAGACGCGCCGCAACAAAAGGTAGCGGTGGAGGAAAGCGGACAGGCGCGGCAGTGCGAGGAGGGCGTGAAAGGCGCGCGGACGGCGCCGCGTATTGAGCGCGCGGCCGCCGGGTGACAAAGGCTGTCGGCCGGTGTTACGGCGGGAGACGTTTCCGCCGCTCTCAGCATTGTTTAGCGTCAATCAGAGACCGTCCTCTCATCAACGCAGTGAGAGTGGTTAGAGAGATGTTTTTCGGGGGGTTAGGGCAATAAGCCACAATGCCTCCACCTTCGCCAATGGCGCAACATGCGAAATGGTCCTTGAGCGATCGACTGCTTTGGCGACGGCGCCACTCTCGCCGTCTGAATCACTGTATGGGCGTGGGTTTGTTTGATAAAGGCTCCTCTCGAAATTATTTGAAAGTTCACCTAAAAGTGTGAAGGTTGAATGAACGGAATTTTCAAAACATTTCATATACTACTTACATCTTTTCAAAAAACCTTTATGACCCCATAACTCTTTGTTCATAAGATCTTTTTTATTCAATTCCTATTGTAACCCCTGCGTTGAATTCTAAAGGTAATTATAATCAATCTTCCTACAGCAATTCTGTTCTTTGATATTCAATCATAAATTCACTCAGTGCCCACTGGGTCCATGTTTAGGGGTCACCCCTGTTGGCCGACCCTATGGCTGCGCGGGATGACGGGAGGGACGCCTGGCTGCCCCTCCTTAACCACTGCCACCTGTCGGCCGTGGAGGTGTTCGACGACCCCCGGGAGGACCTGGCGGGGGGGGGGGGCACCTGGTGGGGGTGGGGTGGGGGGAGGAGAGGTGCCAAGAGCCGGTACCCATTGGCCCAATGAGTGCTTCATCAGGTGCACGCCGGGGAACAGCAGCAGTGAAAACTGGTCGGAATCGAGGCCCCGCCCGTCCTAATGACCTGTTAAACCCTTTAAATGTTCCCCTGATTAGGCCCAACTGAAAACATCGCATTTTGAAATGTCCCCGCGCGTTTAACGGCGGCAAACCTTGTTACGGGGCTCGTTTAATTGTCGATTTCAATTGATATCGAATTGTGTGGGTTAATTTGGGTTGGAATTTGTCGGCTCAGCAGGGTTTTGATGGAGGGGGCTGAGGTGGGCTCACCTCTGGACCCCACCATACCGCCATAGCAATCATACCTCCATCACGGATTCCACACGTTTAGATTACTCACCACGCCTCTATATATGTATCTTAATTACAACTCATACGTCAGCAAAGTTTTCACATACATTTGCCTCCTTACATCTTGGTCCTTCGATAAAGTTTCATTTCCACAAAACTGAGTGACCACTTTCTGGTTCTTGCGTTTTATAATTTTCCCCTCTATAAGTTCGGTAATATGTATACCAAGTTGCCAACGTTTATTGACCATTGTGGTATATCACGTATGCTTCATCTAGTATTTATGATTAATATCCTTGCAAGTTTCAACAATAGGATTAAGCTTGGGGTTTTCTGTGGCCATGCTAAAATGATGCTTTGATATACTCAATCTGATCTTTCGTAATGAGAATTAATGCAAGATTTAATACATTACCCCCCCCCCCCCCCCCCCCACACACACACACACACACGATGGTGTAACAGAAAACCTTTATGTTTGTGACAACCCTGGAGATTTGTTATAGTTTTAGATGAATCATTGCAAACAAACATCAGTAGAGAGAAATGAAATTAACCAGGGATTATTGCCAGCTCCACTGGAGCTGACAACCTAATGCACCCTTGACGGCACTTATGCGAACATATCGAACATTGGTAGGGCGTCTTGGACCGATACAAGGAAAGTTGAACACAGAGTCGCGACTAAATGACGAAATGACGTCACTACACGTCAGACGTCATCTCATCATCCCAGGTCGGACATTTTAAATTGACAAAAACAGGATAAACGAAAAAATAGATCCCAATTTGATTGGTTTTGGTTTAATTCGACCAAAAAGCGAGCAAAACAATGTGCAAAAAATTTGATTTGAAGGAAATCTGTAATCAATAGCTTCCGCCAGTTGAGTCATTCCACAGATTGCTCTTGGAAAAGATTTCAGTAAGACAAAGGTGACGAAAGTGAAGGGCCAGGCCAGGCCTTTCTGGTTTAACAGATTAATCTTTCTCCTGTCCGTCTGTTGGACCTAAAACAGTGTGCCTGTTCTTTTCTCGTTTTTCTTGATAGAAATTTCCGCCTTACCGAGAATCGTACATATCATATACCCTGCTCAGTCTGCTGTCTATCCCCTCCAGTACACCTGTCCGTTCCCTATAGTTCCCTGTGTAAATCTCCCCATCAGCGTCTCTAGCACACAGTCACATACCCGCCTTTTCTCGGCACGATCCCCTCTATAATAACCATAGACGTTATGTGGAATACAAAGGGCCATACGGGGCGGCGCGCGCCAAAGTGGCTGTTGGCGCCCTATCAGCTGGGAATATCGGGCTAGATTATCCGCGTCCCCGGGGGACGCTGTCCACAGACGCTGGGCGTTCGCGTTCGCGTTCGCGTCTCTCCCCCTCCCGCGCCGCGTCCGCTGTTGGCCCTTTGCTTATAAGAACGGCACCAAAAAATATCTCCTTTTTGGCCCTTGGTGAAGCTTTATTACCGATTTGAATTATTCTGCTCAATGCGGCCGACACCGCCAGGCCCGGGAAGACTGGCAAGTGACTCCAAGAAAACCGTGTTTCCGGCTCGCGACACCAAAACAAGACAAGGTATAAAACAGGCGCCAAATCAGGGCGGGAGGGTGCGCGCTGAAAGGGTGAGGGGATGTGAGTCAGACGCCCGGCCTTTTGACGCTCGCCACATGCGCCTCCATAATTCACATGTATCCACCCTTCTTATACCCTGTTATGGGTGATTTTGAGTACAATGAGATATGTGAAGGGAATTTATTTCCTCTAAGGTTAACATGTCTGATGTGCACGTAATCTGCAGCTGTTTTTCTTTTGGCACGACCTGGCTTATATATCCGTACCACCGGACTTCACGTGCATAGTGGCACAAAGTCAGTCATGAACCTCACATTCTGACATCTATTTAGAATAGATGCACATGATCTGTGGTTTGTTAGGTCATGAACCAAGATTCGTTACTCGGTAGATAATGAGCACATATTTCATAAATGACTCTCCTGTGACCTGGTTTCTTATCCCGCCAACTACAAAATCAGTGTTTATACTAAATATAGGACGTCATTGATAACATGAAGTTAATAATAATATGTATCAATACCTAAGTATTGCATTGATAATTCCCCCTAAATTAACCCACTGTAAGTATGGCGCTATCATAATAATATGCGTAGGCCAGGAGGGTCATGGTTTAGGTAAGGTGGGATGGGTTTGGGGAGGAGGTTAGGTCCGTGAGCCTTAGTTACGTCAGTCAGTGATTGCTTTGTTCATGGCTGGCGCTGATAGCAATCAGCATCTGATCTCATAACGGTCCAACGCTGATTGAACCCCCCACTCCCCTGCCCAGGCACCCACCCCCTACCGTCATACCCCCACCTTAACTTACATATCCATACCCGACCCCCTCCCACACACCCAAACAAACCCCCACCACCACCCGCCCCTCCAGGGTTTGTCCCCAGCTCCTAATCCTCCTCCCGGGGGAGCCCAGACGTTACCCCCCACTAGCCAGGCATCGATTTCACATCACATTGATCTTAACGGCGTCGTATCATAGGTGGTGATTTTGACATCACACTAACAATGCCCGTCCTGATGAAACAAAGGCCCGCCACTCGCAGCGCCATCTGGTGACTCACCCACCGGCCACGTGGTCAGCGGGCTGGTCGCCTGGTCAGTTGGTCAGCTCGACGGGGGGGGGGGGGGGTATAGTGGTCAGTTTTCCTTTGTTTCAGCTACTTTATACATACATATATCAGTATACACTGATTGGCTGTATATGTCATATATGCTATGTTATGTACTAAAAGTAATAGACGTTTGCACTCACCGTACAGACTAATATAAGTAACTAATATAAAGGGGAAGGTCGGGTATAACAGTTACACTCATGATCAAAATTACGACTTAAAAGGATGGATGGTAATCTCGTCTCATTTGATCAATATCAAATTATATACATCGGTTCCTTTCTTTCAGATTACTCCTGTCAGATGAACATATATTGAATATATCACTCATCGTAAGGCACCTTCATTCCCTAAAAGCATTGTGATTCTCTTTGAATCGTTCATATCTTGTTGATTTTATTGCCGTCTTGAAGGGATTCGACTTTAATGGGCGTATGTTTAGAAACGTAAAGTAGAGTAAAATAACAAAGTTTCTGTTCTAGCTTTCTATAGATGCGCGTACTTGAGGTCAGGAATCTGCGCAGTGCAAATTTGATAAGCAAAATAGACTCTGTCAGCTCAGTAACTAGAAGGGAAAGGTGGGGAAGGGAAAAAAGGTCTGGGGAGGGCTGGGGAGCGATACTTCGTGTTGTTCTCATTACTTATAAGCGCAGGAGAAGCCGACCATTACGGAGCTATTACACGGTATTAGGCTGCCTGCCCGGAGACCTGCCCTCCCCTACTCCCTAGAGTTCAAGAGAACCAGAAGGTTACAATGTAATATCGTTGACCTCACAGATGTGAGCTCACCGAATTGGCATCTACAAAGGGGGGCAAGGTCTGTTTTCTCTCAGTTTGTTCACAAGTGTTTTTTGAGGAAACAGGTTCTTAAATCGACTCGTGACTGGTATCTTATAGAGATGGAGCGATGTCCGAGAGGAAGGGAATGACTCAGAAAAATATTTGAAATATGTGGTAGTTGAGTGAGTTCTGAACGCTGTTTGGGTGTCTTTATATTATCAAGTGCATTGCTAAGGGACATCTGTACTAGTTTTGAGTTAAAAGCTGAGATATCATTACCAGCAGCTGTTTGCAATATGAAGCACTTGAACATCCGTTCTTGTTTTATATACTTTCTCTGTAAACATGTGAAGTCCGCCATCGTCGGCCCCCTGTGATTAGGATGTTAACCCGCCTTATCGTCTGAGCTGCTCACCTGACTTAGTCTCAGGGAGATATCACTCTTAGTTGGGTGGGGGCTCTCTGATGCTAACCAAGTGTAATAGACGCGGTATGCAACAATTTTGCAACTAGTCAAATTATATATGAAATATGTCTCTTCATCCTTTATCACTGACTTAGATCGTTTCTCTTCTATTTCCAGGTGAGCCCATGATTCATGGATAGAATCCTGTTCGTGTACGTTATAGGTAACGTATATAAAATAGAACTTTACTAACATTTAGTCTTTTGTAGAAAAACTGACACAGATTCTAGGGTGCCGTTTCACCAAAACAGCCTATAAATGTCAAATACGATAGTTTGAATTTAGTCGCTTTGAAGGTCGTGTTTGAAATGTAGTGAAGGTCAGACGTACCGCCGGGAGTACACTGCTACAATGTCTCTAAACGAGAGCTGGGTCTGGGCGTTATCCCGACTAGATTGGTTTTTAGTCCATCTGTATAACCTGTATCTACTGAGCAAGGAATACCTCACGGTTTATCGTAGTTGAAAAAGGTCTATATATCTGTTTTTCATAAACACCATTCTTTGCGGCCTATGGTTGTCGAAGGTTATACAAACTACTTGAGGAGAACAGAAGATTATTTACTCTAAAGTGTGATTGAAACCACCACACCTTAATAAATGGTCTTGATTCGCGAGCCACAAGAACGTAATATATGTACATGCAATCAAGGACTTTTACTGGTACTTCCCTGATATAATGAAGGATATTGATTACAGCAAATTTCATGATCAGAAATCAAAGTATTTCTCTGATGTTGCATTCAGTGTATATCTACATTTTTTTTAAAAACTCAAAATTATGTTGAATGATAAATGGTATCATTTGATAAAAGCATCAGTGTTATCCAGCATCCGGCTTTTAGTTTATATTTTAGTTTGTGTATTACAGCGAGCCTGGGGAAGATATCAAGAGGTATATTTGGAGGTTAGAAGTGTACAAGGATCGGTAGGGTGCCGCACCCTGATAAGGGGGCAGGGCGGGGGCTGATAAGACACCCTCACAAAGTGCACCAGTAATTTGTCCCCGGAACTACTTGCCGGGAGTGTCTCTACTCTAGACAGACTCAGATCTGCAGTAAAAAGCTACCCACAGCCGCCTCCGCCTCCTCTGCTCCTTCTCCCCTGGCCACTTCTGTGAAATATTCAACAGGGGTAACGGCCGCTGGCTAATGCTGATGCTTATTGGGCTGTATTTTGTTGGGACTCTCCCTACTTCAATTTAATCACTAGTTACAGAAGGAGGCCCGGTGGATGAGGGCCCCGAGCTATCATCCTTTGTGTGGAATAGATGGCAGGGGATAAAACCCAGATCTAGACAACATCTGTGGCTCAGTTTTACTCTCCTGTCTCTGATGGTATACTGTTCACTGCGGACCCATCCAGAGCGGAACATTGCCTCTGTTCAATACCGGTCGTGTAACATTGCTGCCCAAACTGTCATCAGGGGGCACCTTTGGCACTATTAGAGGGCAGGTCGGCGAAAACTATAAGGCATTACTTTAGGAATTTGTTCACAGATCGTCTCTGTTCCATTGATTACTCGCTGGGTTCACTGAGCTTAGAACAGTGTATTGTAAATTTCCCATTACATAAATTTCACGGGCGCTATGACATGACAACACTCATAATATCCATTGTCCTAGAATTGCTATAAAACAAATGTATAAATTTTGTTGGCCTGCTGCTGAGCTTCTCCTCCGGCCGTTTGTGTAATTGGAGCTGCTCGCCACGACCACTTTTTAATCTCGACATCGCCCATATTCACATGCCCGCACCCATCAATTGTATATGATGAATAATGATAAATGCTAAAACGGTGATAGGCAGTAATTATGAGAGATGCATCCCTAGAATATAGCGAGTATGAATGGTAGAATCAAGTGGAAGCAGATGTGAGTGTTACTATAAAATCTGTCTAGACTCACATTTATATCTGATGTATGTACCATGATTCAATGGAAACACAAAATTGTCGGTTACGACTACTGTAAATGACTGGAGCGACTGCTGATAGCAGTAAAGAACTAAAGAAATAAAATAGAGTTATGGACAACAAAAAAGTATAGGCTCATGGTTAGACACATAAGATACGTACTAAGCTATACTGAAGTTGTGATCATGCAATCACTCTCTAGCAACCATAACCTGCTTCCTTATGCCGCCAGCTAACTATGTATATTGTATGTATATTACATGTATCTACCCGATGTAATGTTACTGATCGGAGTTCTCGGGCTAACAAAGTGCCCTGTTTGTGTGATGAATGTAGCCTAATGAGCCTGTGTAGATAATAAGTGTACGTACCTCTGCCAACTGGGTCGCCCCGGCCTCTGTAACAATAATAATGAGATCTGAGCTCACATGGGTCTGGGGCAAGTTTGAGCGAGCCAAGGGCATGTGAAGAGCAGGTTGTCATAAGGTGAAGGTGGGTAAGAATAGGTAACGAGATGAGTATGAATGGTTTGTAGGCCCGGGTTTGTAGGACGTATTGCTGGTATACAACGTTGCCAGGCCAGGCTGTCCATCAACGGGTGAGGAAGGAGGTTGGGAATGAAGGGTGGCTGAGGAGACAGAAACAAGAACGCGCATTGAGCAGTAACTTATCAGTACTGATCAGTAGCTCATCAGCAGTAAAGTTTACTGTCAGAAAGGGAAAAGATGTTGGCCATCTGAGATGTGAAGAGCAGGTTGTCGTAAGGTGAAGGTGGGTAAGAATAGGTAACGAGACGAGTATGAATGGTTTGTAGGACGTATTACTGGAACAGAAAGTTGCCAGGCCAGGTTGTCGATCAACGGGTGAGGAAGGAGGTTGGGAATGAAGGGTGGCTGAGGAGACAGAAACAAGTACACACACTGAGCAGTAGCTTATCAGTACTGATCAGTAGCTCATCAGTAGTAAAGTTTACTGTCAGAAAGGGAAAAGATGTTGGCCATCTGAGATGTGAAGAGCAGGTTGTCGTAAGGTGAAGGTTGGTAAGAATAGGTAACGAGACGAGTATGAATGGTTGTATTACTGGAATACAAAGTTGCCAGGCCAGGTTGTCCATCAAGGGGTGAGGAAGGAGGTTGAGAACGAAGGGGACAGCTTGGGAGAGAAACAAGTACACACACTGAGCAGTAGCTTATCAGCACTGATCAGTAGCTTATCAGCAGAAAAGTTTACTGTCAGTAAGGGAAAAAATGTCGGCCATCTGAGACATGTTTATCGTGTTTTCCCCCAAGTTCAACTTCTTTGATCCAACGTATATAGGGAATTGAGAAAGAAACGATGTTTATTTTGAACACAACCTACCTTTCTGTAAATCACTGCCCCGTCCCTGGGTGGTGACACTGGGGTTTGGAGGGTAGGGTGCAACATGGTTTTCCACTGGCAAGTATTTAAGGCTGGGAAATGGATGAAAAGTGAGGTATGTGTTTTTGTGAAAACAGCTTCATACGTTAGTCTTATACGCCAAGAAATGCTGGTTTTACAAAATAAAAATGGTGGCACGAAGATCACCCTTTTGGTACAGTAAGATGAGTAAACATTATTGATTGCTTATTCTCATGCTTGTATCAGAGCAAAGTGAAAACTGAGGAAAACCGCTTTAGGTACATGTAGTACATACAACAGTGGGGATAGTATGAACATGCAGCACTCCCTCATTGGCATGGTTGATGGCACACTGTGAGGTGGCGTACTCTGACCACGTCCACTGAGGTGTAACCCGGACGGAGGCCCGACCCGCCCTCTGCCAACTGGAGGTGTCGGTGCCTGCTTCAGCCTGGGGCGGTGGGGCATGCCATGGAGGAGGACAGGAGGAGAGGCCAGCAACACGGGACGGGGTATATATGTATAGCTGAGTGGCAGACCCAGCATTTAAGAAATAATAAAGATGTCGGATGGGGGAAAAAGGATGGGTGTGGTTACATTATTTCTAGGCAGTATTTTTGTTACAACGAATATTTTTAGAAGAGATTATCAATTGGTACTAAGTCAGCAGTATTTTTTTAGCATCTTAACTCAGTAAACGTTGTGACGTAGGGTATACGTCATATGCACTAAACGTATACTGAGGATATTTACATTTAAACGTATTGAAGGTGTGTACGTATATATGCCAGGCATTCTATTTAAATCAATTCAAATTTTAACGCAGATAGGGGTCAATCACTGGAGGTCTGAGCGAAGGGTCATCCCGTCTTAGGTCCTGCCCGGGATGAGCGACCTTCTGGTGCGGCTTTCTGGTAATGCCGACCCCAGCGTCTTTCCCATCTCCCAAGGTCCCAGCATCGGGGACGCCGCAAATCAATCACCGCCGCTTCCGTCTGGGCGGAAGGCGCATAAAACGGGGCCGTCGGAGGACGGATACAGTTAATACGTGGATCGGGGGGACTCTAATGCTGGAGTGGGAGGTTTGGTGAGTCAGACGACGAGATCAGAGACTGCCTCGGCCCGAGCAGCTCGTTTTGAGGAGGCTAGATCGTCAACGTCATTGACGGACGACGACGTTAGTGCTCGACGTTATGGGGTTATCAGGCAATGTCGTGACAGTATGTGGTGATTGACTAAGCAATGTATGTAGGGACATTGTCATGATTGATAAGAAAGTATGAATGAATATATATATGCACTTACCTGAACTTTTTGGCTGTCACTACAGCAACGCTCTGTGACCTCAATTTAAGAGAAGAAGTACTTGGAAAGTTGTCATGGAAGCCAGTGGTGACGCGGTTGTGACAGTTAATGTGTCACGAATTATATCCCATGACAAATAGACTCCCATGAACGGTCCTCATTATATCTCAGTTCGTTACTAGGAATGACGTTTCGATTATGTAACTCATTATTCAGTTACAGAGTGAGTAAATATGATTAGGTGACGTCATGGACAAGCTTTGTTGTCACTCACGCCATGGAACGTAAATAAAGAATCCATACGCCCACAAACAGTGAGGTTTTGTATCTGAATATCCAAACAAACAACCAGCCACTGCCTGTGGTGATGCTACGTAGATACTTGAACTCTATATGACCCAGTTAATAAATTCTAGGTTTTTCTTCTTCCTGGTACACTGTATTAATGCAGCCGTGTCAGCATTTCCTCAGAGCTGGTCACAGTCCCAACCTGACATGCTGACGACCCACAAAGACGTGGAGGGGCTCAGACCACGCCCCCCGTTGATTGGCAGCCCCTCCGTCTGCGGACGCCCTTCCCTCTTTTACGTCATCCTCATTACACGCTCAGCAGATTACCTAAACTTATGCTTTGAATTAATAACGCAATCAGCGTTGCGCCCCATGGTTACAGGCCTAACGGTTTTGAAGGCGTTGTACACGGAACAGAAGTCAAAGTGCTCCCACAAGGGAGTAATTACCGAGAGACTAACGCGCCGCGAGTCTCAAAGTGACTGGTGTTTCTTTGTGTGACTCAGTAGTATAAAGAAACAGAGGCCTAGTAAAATCGGCTTGTATACGTTGTAGGTGACATACATATGTGTACAGGTTACCTGGAGTTGCTCCAGCCCCTCGCTGAGACCCCCCGGCCCACCCAACCCCCCGCGGGGCCCGCCCGGCGCTGGGGCGGGGCCGACCCCTAACCCCACCCCTTCTTCTCGTCCCGCCCTAGCTCTGTGGAGACGCTTTGGGCAGAGACGGCGGGAGTCAGGAGGAGCACGGACGTGAGGAGGCGTGTGTATGCTACTGGAGGACGCCACCGCTGTGACCCAGGAGGAGGAGAAGGACGTATTGTTTCAGGGTTAGGTTACCTGGAGTGGCCGTAGGTGGTGGCGGCAGGAGGAGGTGGTGTAGGAGGAGCCGTTACTGTGACCGGAGGTGGTTGGACCTTGGCAGCAGGAAGTTATTGCAACCCCCCAGGACGGCAACAAAGGGTATACAATAGTATACAATGTCACCGCAGTCCGTGACCGGCCAAGGCTATGTTACAGTGCAGCCGTGGATATACACAGGTTTACACGGACGTGTAGAGCCTTGAATCACTCTCTGTATTTATGAATGTAATAACGGACATTTTTGGGATTACATGCACAATATTTACCTACAAACATTCGTCAAAAGCTAGAGGTAGTCTGAGGATCATACAGTGTGAATTATAGGATTTCCGCGGACAGAAATGGGCCGTTACGCACATCATACAATAGTTAATACACAATAGCCCCTGCCTCTATCAGTAATCCTCTTTCCCATAGAACCCCTTACACTAACTCCCCTGCATACCGTTATCCCGGCCCAGGAGACAGACACACACAGAGTCTTACCAGTCTGATCCCACGCCACCTGGCGGCCTCCGCCGTTACCAGACGCGGCGCTAATCCGCGCGGTCCGAGCGGCTCATCCGGCCTGGGCGCGAGTGGCTCCGAGTCGTCACCGTGAGCTGCTCACTACTGCTCCCACCCCCACCGTCACGTGTGGCTGACGGAGACAGGACCGCCTCCCCCACGGCCCGGCCACCAGAGTCACCGCCACTCCGGAGTTACCGGCCTAGGATCACACACTTGGGATCAGGGACTTGTGACTGAGATGCCCAGATCGTCGGTTTAGTATCGGAATATTCTATCAGGAGCTCAGTGGTTGGAAATCATATTCGGAGATGTGTATTCAAAAGCAGATCCGTCAAATCATTCGTGAATGAGAATCCCGTCGCCTCAGAGTTTTGAAAGCGTTTTTTAGCGGTTCCATCCCGTGCCATAAGGAATATACTGTCACCAATCGCAGCCTCATCGTTTGGAATAAGGCAGTCTTTATATTATCGGGGCCAGTGGAGTACGAAAGGCCCTGGGAGTACGTAGTTGCGGCGCGGCTCCAGTACCTTCGCTCCACCCTGGAGAAGTGGGATACGGAGATCTATAGGTGTTTCTGTTAACCGGTCGTCGCCGGACAAGGTTTACGTATGGAGGGCGGCGTCACCGGCCGGGCGGCGGGAGGCCGATGGGGACCTCTTCTTGTTCTGATTCTCAGCGTCATGCTTGGCTGCCTCGTGCGGCCTGTAGGTAAGTCGGCGCCCCCAGGTGACGCCACCTCACAAAAGAGGGCTATTCCTTTTGTATATAGAGTTGGTGGTGCATTGTATGTATTTTTCTCATAGTTAAGAATAAGCACCAAGATCCACGTTAGAAACAGCTGGGGGTTATTAAGGACATCTAGAATGGGGAATAACGGTATACATGTGCAGTGTACGATAAATCATAAACGAAAACTGGGCCCCACGTGGTACAAATCAGGCCATGCCCTAACAGGTTCACTCTGGATCTATACATGTTTGCTACTGTGTGTGTTATGTATCAAAGAGCCAATCCATCAACGAAGATAGATTCTATAGACCATCAATTAGGTGCCTATATCCATCAAGATGTTCTAAACCCAGGGCGTAGAGGTTAAGTCGGGTGTGCCCTCAACCGTGAGTGTATCGACGTGAAGGTTATGGGTGCTGGAGGAGAGGGGCGGGAGGGGTACATGGGGCCAGGTGTGGGTTGGGCAGGGCCTCTGCCACCCACACACCCCGACCTGGACATAGACCAGGTGGTAGGCACATAGAAGTGTAGCCGGGGCGGCCCCAATCTAAATTACTCAACAGTAAGAACGTGTTGGTATACACCAACTGGTTGGCGACAGACGCATCTCACAGTCTCCACTGCCAACATTTCTACTAGCTCTTTCCCTGACCTAAGAGCTCTAGGTCTGGTTCATGTTAGTTTATATGTCAAGAATGTGTGGCTAGTCTGATTATTCTTTTTAATGGCCAACAGACTATTGTGATTTTATATTTTCTATGAAAAGAAAAGGCTGTGGGCACTTAGAAATAGCATAAGTGACCTATTTCTATTAAGATTATTAAATTATATTTGATGTTATATCCTGGTTATAGTACATCGGTCATTATGAGAACCAAAGACACATTACGATAATACATACAGAAAACTGTAGTGGTCTTGCTTTTCATAATTAGGATCCTCAATCAGGGAATGCCGCAACGTCATGTACCTCCCTGACGTCCCGGTGGGTTTTTATATTGCCCCTTTTCCTTCAGTCCTTCATTATTTACATGACAGTTATTACAACAGCTTTCTCGTCCTTTCTTTAAATCTCAAAGTTTGTCCCAGCCCCAAAGACGTTACGGTACCAGAAATGGAGTTCACTGCATGTAGCGTGCATTAACCCCACGGTCAGTTTATCTGGGCGGCCGGCAGGGGTCGCGCATGTAGCGACTCCCGGCCCCACGTCCAAATAAACGTGGACGTCTCCCGCGACGTGGGCAGCTGCGGCCGTCAGTCGCCTCCTGGACCGTGAACAACGTGAAAAACTGGTCAAAATAACACAAAGTTCGGGGGCAAAAAGCGGGGGCCCGACGCCCGGGTGGTTTTTGGGGCCCGAATCTGGGTGAGTCATTGGGGCAGATATAGACACAGATCGTGGCATTCCCCGCGTGCCCCCGGCCCGGGTCAGCTGCAGGAGGAGTTAGACGCCAGCTGCTCGGCTCAGTTCCTGAGCTGCTCGCAGAGCCACTCTGTTGGTTTGATACCCACGGACTCGGCTTACTAATAAAGAGGCGCTTCTGGTAGTGGTACCGGGGATTCGGAGGAGAATTGGTAGTGAAGAGTATGGGAAAAAGAGCGGGGGGAGGGGGAGTGAGACTTTTGCACAATGGTACTCCAAGATAATGGCGCTCATTCAGAAAAAAAAACATTGCGAGCATGCATTGTCTTCTAAATGTGTATTCTCTGTTTTCCATTCTTTTTTTTCTCTCGGGGATGTTATCAGGCGTATAAAAAGACGTATTAAGATGTAATGCCTTACTTTGAATACCACGCCTATTCTTCTAGGTTATACCCAACATCTCTTCCCCATCCATACAATTTCTCATAATTATGCCATTACCTGTCGGCTCTCCTCATTACTCCATCTAAGTTCCTCATAATCTACTTTATTTTAGGGCTAGATCTTCGCACAACTACAAAAGAAAAACACATTTTCGTAGTACTGACTCCAGCAAACTGTCATACATCTACGTGTAATTTTCACTTGCTGGGGGCAAAGGGATAGGCGTGGATATAAAGTATTGTATGTGATTTGCATACATGTGCCATTATGACACGCATAAATGGGTATATAAAACTGTGTGGACCGGTTAGCTGAAAGCATTATTGAGGCGTTGATGGTTGTGTGTGGGAGGATATCGACCAGCTGAAAACATACATGTGATCGGCTATAAGGAAAAACAATAGCAGACTTGCCGATGGTCGGAATAAGTGTCAAAGCTAATTAAGACCTCTTACGGTATCAAAAAATGATGATCTGATGGCAGATTCTTATGATGACATGTCGATATGTAGGAACTAAGATTGTTCTCCTGTGATATGTATTGATGAAATGGCAGGGATTTAGCAAAAATATGAATTTATATGTTAATATCTGCTCATCCATGCTAAAAATAAAAGAAGGCGCCATCGACTTTTGGGTGAAGGAAACCTTCAAAGACAGACTCTAAGAGAAGGACGGGTCTTGTTTTTGTAGTGCAGGAGAGAGAGAGAGATTATCCATGTGCACGGAGAAGTAAACCTTGGGTGTAAGTAGAGGCTGGGTGGTGAGAGACAGGGGTCTACTGTATTGCCTCTAGTCTTAAATCACAGTGTTACTTGGGGCGAGGCGCTCTCTAAGTAGAGAGATAGAAGCCCAGGCATGTCTAAGAAAGATATGGCCTCCTATTCAGCTTTTGGGCAATTTGTATAAACAAACACAAGTTCCATCCAGAGACATTACTATAAATCTTAAAGCTGTATTTGGAAGGATATGTTCTGTAAAAAGAAAATTAAACAGTTTTATTAACATCTTCAGACTTCACGCAGTTAACATGTTCTTCCAGGTGCTAAGTGACAATATATAAAAAATTATTTTTTGTTGGCACTCTTCTGTGGTAATCGTCTCACCAAACTCCTCATCTTCACCTCCACGTGTATGGCTGTTTGCCAGGTCACATGATCAGGTCACATGGTCAAGGTGTTGACCCCCTCCTAACAACATTGACCACTGTCCAGTCTCAGCGTCGGAGAGGTCTCAGGGGGTCAGGGACACGATGCAGGGACGTGTCACACCCAACATCGCCCTGTTGGGAAGAGGCTGTTGAAGGGTAGGTAGGCGGGGCCGGCTGGCAGGGTGTCAAAATAGCAGCCCTACCAACGTCGACGACGCCGGGAATATGAGAGTATCGAGTCTGTCCTCGGGAGTTGTCAGAGCTACCCAGAGATGGGGACGACCCATGTACTCGTCAAAGAAATATGCCTATACTTTGCTCCCCGCTGTGAGCTGAAACTAGGCCGGCCCTGGCCTGCTCAAGCCATTTTCTGTATGAACTGTAAACTTAGGGATCATACAGAAGTCGGGTATGATACAGTATCTCGGTGCCTTTTTTGTATTAGAATTGTGGAGCTTAGGCAACATATTATTTGATGTTTATCACTTTATGAACAACCTTCGTACACATATGTACATGTACTTTTTGTAAAGAATTTCTATGTGTACAGTTAAGTGACAGACATTACCCCGAGCAAGCTACAGAGTGATATATCATGGTAGCTTATCATAGAGTGAAGTTGAGAGATGGCAGACATAAAATCATATGTCCACATTTCTCAACACCCAATTTCAACCTGCTGAAATTTATTACAGCATTTTCAAATGAGACCACATTCTAATGATTGTACCTAGACCTAACTATTCCTGGGACACTACATGCATTATCTTCTAAAATCCCAGTAGATCTACGCAGTTTCAGTGAAATCACAAACAGGGATTAAATCTGAGTAGTTAAGTATCTTAGTTGTTTTTCATTTCGAGAGCTGACTCGTCATCTTCAATTGTATGCTTAATACCCACACAAAAAATCCATTATAATTGTTCTTATCCTAACTAGAGCATGACCTTGGCAAGTGAAATGCCCTGAGTGTCACTTAGGCCAGAGATCATTTACATACAGTGTGTGCGTGCCATACGATAGTCACATGTTATTTACTACAGGTGACAGACCAGCCCCACAGGAATACAATCTGTGGTGGGGGTCGAGTTCGTGGTTGAAGCGGCCGAGGGATATCCAGGATTATTTCATGCCAACTAAAACAATTTGTTTATAATTTGTAAAAATAACAATAAAAATAGATATATAGATTAATAAAAAGATTTAATACATGAGGTAAGATACATTTCATGATTATATCTTATTTAAGTACTTTAAACAAGTGGCACTCTTTTTCTTCCTTTCTTTTTTAAATTATAGATGTTGTAAGTTCTTATGATAAAAGAAGCTGTGCCAAATGATGCAGGGCCTAAACATATTTGCGTTCATATATAGTAATAGATAATACCGCCAGCAAACCGCCAGTAACATGTCGTGGTATCTGATTCATAGAGTGGAAGTGAGAGATGACAGACACGAAGTCAGATATGTCCATATTCCCATCATCCCAATCTCAGCCTGTCCAAAACAGATGTCCAGAAAAGCGTGTATTTTTTATCAAACCATTATTTTAGTCCTGAGTGGTGTATGTATTTCATGTATCGTTTACTTATTTTCCTTAAGAATAATTGGAGACAGGAGTGAACACAAATCTTGGTTTGGTTCAAAAGTACTCTATTTACCTGCACTTCCAAAATGTAAAATGAAACATATCATGCAGCCAGTTGAACCAATGCCGTTCACATGACCCACCAGTGCCCTAGTACACAAAGACTTGATCACTCAGCGTATTATCCCCCAAAATCCCAGGTTCAATTTGAATGAAACCTTAACAAACACAGACCCTTCTGACAGATGACAGTCACACTCCCTGTCACTGACAGATGGCAGACGGCCACGTTTTGACAGGTGACAGATACATGGCTGCCGCAGGTGACAGTAGGCACCTGATCACATTACCCGGGCCGGGGGAATTAACCCTGGGCCGAGTTACCATGTGCTAACGTTGTCCTGTCACAGCCTGTCCCGGCCAGGGCTAAACCGGCCTGATTCGATCCGAGAAGTGCCCCGACACCACCAGCACCCACCCACCCCACCTCCCGGCTTGTCAGGGTGTCAGCTCCAGGGCCTCTTACCTGGCGGAGGGCGCCGGCCGGCCGCCGGTCGATCCCCCACCTCATACCAAGTAGATTAAAGGTGTCGGGGTTAGGTGTTAGAGGGTAGGGCGAGGAGAGGAGGGGTCCTTTGGTAGAGGTTGTGACCTCAAGAATCGTCCCTAAACATATGAACGTACATCGTTCACCCTCCAAAATAGTGAGGTTAATTGTACAGTTTAGGTACTTTTGAAAAAGAAAAGTCGATGAGGTCATAATGGTAACATGTAATTTGAGTTGGATGAAACTTTGAGTTAGACGCTCTGAAACCCCGTTTACTTTTATACTATCATTTACAAAAGAATACTAATGAGTACTCAACAAATTTAGCTCTGTTAGTTCTATAAGATTAGAAAATGGATTTTGAATCTGTTGGATATCACGGAACCACATGCATTTGTGATATTCAGTTGAACATGATCTCTGACATTCGCAAAGGCCATTGGAACCCAACTTTTCCCCCAACCATCAGATCGTGTAGGTGTGTTTGTTAGGGCCAGGTGAGAACTCCAGGTGGTCACCAGGACCTCCAGTACCTACGGCCTGGTCCGGCATCACGTGACACCTCCATGGAAGCCAGAAGCCGCCTTGTCCCCGCTCATCAGCGCGCGCCCCCTCTGGTCGGCCAGGCGAACTAATCAACTTGTCCACCCTGATCACGTTTTCCGGGTTAACAAACAGGATTGTGATCCCCCCTCCCCGCCTCCCACCACGCCCATGTCACCGCCAGCCGCCCGTGGCCGTGAGGTGTGAGGGGTTGGGGGTAAGGAATGACCGGTCAGAACATGTAGATGCACCAAACTGGATCACCATAATGATATACACTGTGCTATTTATGGGCAGAGCATTGAGGAGAGATGATCTATTTGTATATTGTTATAGGTTCATTGTTGTATTGAGGAATTCATAAAACTTACTGAACTCACTTTAAAACTTCAGAGCGTGCAATACGGATTGATATGTCGAGAGATGTGGAAAATACGTCACATTTCCTTGTAAGACAAGGTGCCATGTTTGTAGCCAGTTGATCATTCCTAACAAATCTACCAGCATAACATTCAATTTCAATGATGCAAAAGTAAATTTTGAGTTACGTTGATATTACGGATTTATCTGATTCAAGTAAACAAACTTTCATATTCAGCCCGGTATTCAACTCTTTTAAGAACGAGAAAACATTGTCATGGTTATCGAATAGTGATCCCCAATATCTGATCATGTGACCCTGTCTGCTTATGGACTCTATAATGACAAATATGTTGAACAACAAGAATCGTATTTATAAACGTGACTATATGTTACCCCTCCTCTCCCAATCGAAATCCGCCACTGGACGGTGAATGGCTCCTCATAAAAAAGAGAGGAACACATTTTCGGAAATACTTAGTGTAGTGGAAAATAACATAGGATTACATACTAAAAGGGAAATACATTGTCACAAAACAATCTAGAGTATATTAAGGCAATATAATGTAGTTGCATATAACCCAGCGGTATCCTTGGCCCCAGACGCCCATGGGGTGAAGTGCGCGTCTCGGGCGGAGGGATCCAATCAAGATCGGGGTGTGATAGGGCAGGCGAGAGACGCAGCGTCCGTCGGTCAGACACAGCCGGGTCTTCGCCCTGTCACCGCCGGACATTCCCCGACATTGTGACGGCCGGGGTGCCCTATGTGGGTTTAAATGCCCTTCAGGGGGTCGTGGGAGATGTCTTTGGGTGTATGTGTGGGTACAGGAGACGTACGTCACAGAGAGGCCGACGTCACACTGAGCCGTCAGTATAGGGGCTTTGACCATAGACTTCTATTCTGGTCGGTTAACGTACGGGTACGTCAATGGTGACGGTCAGCGGGCGGGCGAAAACAGTGCACTTCGGAAAGGTTAAAAGGAAATGAACAAAGTCTGAGGAGCTCTCTATCAGAAGGGCCTAAGAGGTTTGGGGGGAGGATGGGGGTGTTCATTTGGAAAGGGGAACTCGTAGGTAAGTTGTAAAGGGGATGTTTACCATGTTTGGTGTTCTCCAGGGTTTGACAAACGATGTAATCACTAGTCTGTCGTATTGTTTTAGCATTGACGATATGCAGCATTTCACCTGTCAAGTAGGTTGTCAGAGCGGTATGACCTAAACATTGTAACCCGCCCACCATTTGTTTTCCTGTTCAAGATAGATGGGAGACAATGATCCCATCATTGTCCCTGAACGAGCTTGGTGCGCCTAGAAAGAGCACCAGGCAGGCACCAGCAACAAATTAATTTTCTTGTGTTTTCTGCCGTCGACCGGCTTGGCTACAAGGGGAGGGACTCTGCCCCAGCCCCATCAGCTATAGTCCTACTGACTTACTGCCTCAGTAAACTCATTCTTGTGAGAGGACTGTGCCTGTTGCCCTAGCCCTGGATGGCATATGTCACATGCCCGATAAGATACTGGATGCTAGATTTGATCTTTAGGATTTAGAAAACTCGGAAACTCGTTGTCTTAAAAAATATTGTTCATATATTCTTATACAATTTGTTCTTTGTGGAGGATGACCTAGCGATTATGTTGTCGTGCTATAATATTAGCACAGTTTTGTTATGATTAAGTTTTAGTATTGATAAGTTCTGATAAGGAGACGGATAATGGTATTAAAGTTAGATTGCTTCCATCGCTTGATGCCAGACTATAACGTCAATGTAATTTTCAGGTCGATGATTCAGTCTGTAGACACCTCATTTAAACTTATAATTGATACTGTTGATGGTATTATGACTCAAGAAAAGGTCATCGGTATGTGTAGGAGTATGTATAGGCATAGTACACACAGGTCGTAGGATTTGTTTGGTATTATTCCAACGTTTAAAAAAAACAACTGAAATAACTATACAAGCACATAAATCTTATTCCGACTCTGACGCTACAATTTCTTTTGTTGGTTTTCTTTAGATAATACACTTGTAAACCAATCAATATTCTTTGGCTATAACCAGGAGCCCTGCTTTCAGGGTAATTCACATTTGGCTGGAGCTGTGAATGTGAGTCCCTGGTTTAAAAGTGTGCCTCTGCTTTGGTGAATGGAAACAATACCAGACTCTCCTGCCTCTCCAACTCAGGCTCGTTTCCCAGGTCAGAACAATGCGGCGCACTCCAGTTCTGACGTAATGGCCTAAATAAAGGGAAAACTCTGGTAAAACCCACTGATTGACGGACAACGGTATTCAAAAACCAAGGAAGTGAGTCGTCTTTCACATTCATTATACGTCGGTTAGATCTTTCACGACTGAATTTCAGTTATTCGTGGCTATATTTACTAAGATTCAGAGTACGGTCTTATTCTCTACTATAAATTCCAATATCCACCACCCAATGGATATTTCTGTTTCATTCTTAAGGATATCGTTTTACCATCAAAGTTCATTCACTTCTCATGTTTTGTATCAGCCGTCACAATTAAAAAATAGCACTAACATGAATTCTCGTTCCTTGCACTCGGTCCTTTTTAACAAGCAAACACCGTTGCCGTATTCAATTAATCAATAACATTGAAAACAAGTTCTTCCTTAGGCTTCTCAAGGACGCAGGTACAAGTGCCGCCATAAATTGAGAACGATGGTTTTGCTTCATCACTGTAAATAATATGAAGACTTGACATTTGTCATCAAACTATTTAAAAAATAAAACAGACACATCATTTTTTAACTAGTTCTGTGTTTTACACAATCAGGTGTAGGATCTCACGGTCAGTCATATCTCAATATTACATATTCTCCTATAATGATATGTTCTAAAAGCCTGGATTCTCGCTCCATTGTTATGGCATATTAATGAACCAACCCCCAGGAAAAGGACCACTCCATGAAGGAGCACATGCATCACTTGGTAATGTGTGGCATTTCTCCAGTATGCCTTCATTAGTTCCTGCAATTGTATGCTTTATACTTGATGCTTTCTGCCTGCCTGGCAGTTCATCTTCATTAGTTACCTCCAGAGTGGCTGATGTAGCAGTGGCCTCTGGGTCCCTTACCTGGCTGTCGGTCTAACAGAGAAACCCCCCATATCTGTCGGGGTCTGTCAGCGCCCCTGGTGGCAGTAGGGGTCAGTCCTGGTCCGCTACAGACAGAATACAACAGCTGTTCTCACACCCGTGAGTCTCTGAGTGAGCAACTCCAACCACTCCAGGCTCGGCCTGAGGAAGAGTAAATTAACAGCTCCTATATAATGGTTAATGTCCTTAGAAGTCGTAACCCCCACTCACCCCGAGGATTGAGTCACGAGTGAGGCTCGGGGTAGGGGTTGGTGGGGTCAGCTTACAAAGATCCAGGTGGAGTTATGTTTGTAGGGGGGTAAATGAAAACCCAAAGCAAAGGATATTGAAGACAAAATAAAAGATTTATGATTAGGAAAATCATGGTTTAGGTTTGTCAGTGGTCAAAATTATTGCTGATTTAAAGATGCTTCTACCTAGAGAAAGCTGACTTGCCGAGAACTCTACTGGCAGGGAAATGGACAAAGCTAGCCCTTTATAAGAATGCCATTGGCCCCTTTGGTCGTATGTATGTATGCTGCCAATCATTCTTGTCAGAAACCTAAGAGAACTCATGAATCATAGAAATTTCAATGAATATGTCTTGGCCTAGAGGAACTCAAGAGAATGCAATGACAGCTCTCTCCTATCTCTTGAGAGTTAAAAAGCCTGCCTAATGGGTCGTGGAGAGGGGCTTTGGTCACCGACAGGTCTTGGCTAAGCTCTTGTAAGAATCTTAGTTGCATCGTCTGTGTTATTGCTCTCAGAGATGTCAATCCACCTCCTTCGCCACTAAATGTTTCCATTTGTTAAAGTATTCATGTAGACATATTCGACATACTTTAGATATTCTTCTAAAGTACAAAATCGCGATAGTCGTCTTTTTAACGACAGTGCCATGACCTTGGCCCACAATCTGTTTGACCTTCATGACGTCACAAAGTGTCTGAACATTCACCAGTTCATTTCCAAGGTCACCCTCCCGTCTGCGTCATCGTGGACTGACCAAGGCTAGAGACTGACCCTCCCAGTCCATATCCCTCCCTATACCGGGCTCTGTAAGTCTGGGTAACCTCCGACCCCTGACCTCGAGCTGAAACCTTCGACCCCTGGCCGCCAGATGTCAGCCCTGCGGCAAGACACATGAAGTACTTCCGGGCCGGCGTCGGGGGTGTTTGTATTGTGATCTAGCTGGGGGCAGGAGGAGGAGGAACGGTCAGATAGTCTGAAGGTGTTGATGAGGCGGTGGGCGGAGGACAACGGCGCCCCCGGCCACTGGGCGGTCAGATCAGGTTAGGGTTGAGGAGTTAGGACAGCCCAACATTAAGGATTCATCTTCAAATGGCCTCCTTTTGACCTGCTATGTGCTGAAAAAGAATTGCCCCGGAGCAACCAAAGGGTTTTCAGCTGAAGCAAAGGGTACCTTTCTCGCATCCCTCCCGGGGTACGTCAGTTAGGACTGCTGTCTGTTGACGGCAAGAAAACGTGAACATTGGGATGAGATAAACGGGGAGTTAATTTCGAAATTTGAGACTTGGGTACAATAAAGAAGTTGGATTTTGGTATATGATGTTTACTCTGGCTTAAAGATTATGATACTATAATATGCTAACAACCTTAGAATGCGTATACTATACATGTATATAGAACTGAGGATAAGAGACCAGGTATAGCAACAAAATATAGACTGTAAAAGTAAACCACGCTGCTCTTTCCGATCTCCACTCAGGTCCTAAATTGATAAACCATCCCCAACATTTCTGGAGCTATTCGGAGCCTACTCAGCCCCAACAGGTCGCAGCGTGTAGTAAACAACAGACAGCGGCAGGCAGCTGCGGCCGTCAGTCCACCAGTGACCAGACAGGGTGGGAATCAGGGGCGTTAACCTTCGCTTGACCTCGGCCTGTGAAGACAGGTAAGACAACCCAGGGCACGTGGCCCTGCCGGCCGCCACCTCGGCCCGTCACCGGCCTGAGAGTCAGCAGGGCGCGCCCCGGGGTTCAGGACCCGCGTGGTGGTCCATCCGCCATGTCAGGGTGTCCGGCCCGCCCACCCAAAGCCCCCGGAGAGGGGGCGGGCTGGGACGCGATCAGTCATAATTTTATGTGGAATCACTCACCATTAGACTGATTCATGTGAGGTGGTATCGTGATAGGAAACACGGGTTATCTCGATAGGAAACACGGGTTTTCATGACATCAAATGGCAGGTATCTGGTGAGGGTGGCATTGGCTGTCGTTGGTGGACGAAGTAATGGGTGTAGGTGAAAAGAAGATCCAGATGGAGCGCGGTGCTTCTATAGACCACAGATTAATGACGCAGATCAGTGTCAGAAAAATATCTGGTCTCCGTGATCAACCAGACAGATTTGCTGATGTCACCGAAGTTAATGGTGTACATGGCAATCAGAATATCACGATGTGTCGTCTTTCATCTTATTCATATAACAACTGCAGGGCATAATTGAATTGGAGTAACAAAGTGTATTTTGGCACCTATTTTTGAACAAAAGTAGAGTGTAACTGAAAAGAGAGGTAGGCCTATTCAACCGAGATTTGCGCATAGGTGCCCATGGAACAGCATTACAAGGCAAGCAAGTTGGAAGCAGTCAGAGTTCTAGAGCACTGTCAAAGCAAGGATGTCACAGACAGGTAAGGAAGATAGATAGGTAGCTGTAACCGAGTGCTCTCATAATCAGTTAAACAGAAACAAGCACCTAGGTGATGTCACTAATCAAAGAAGATCATCAGATGGCAAACAGGTGGGAAGCTGTCACAGCGTGCTGTCACAGACGGGTGAACCAAGAAACACTCAGAGGTGCCCATGGAACAACATCGCAAGGCAAACAAGTTGGTAACGGTCATAGTATGTTGTCACAGGCAGCTGATGAACATTGAATTGCTCAGAGGTGCTCACAAGGTAGTCAGGTAAGGAGTTGTCACAGTGTGCTGTCTTAGGCAGCTGAAACTTGATTTGCTCAGAGGTGCTCACATGGTGAGCAGATAGAGAACTGCCACAGAGTGCTGTCTTAAGTGGCTGAACCTTGAATTGCTCAGAGGTACTCACTGGGTGAGCAGATAGAGAATTCTCAGAGTGCTGCCTCAGGTAGCTGAACCTTGGCGAGCAGGTGGGGAGCTGTCACAGAGTGCTGTCTTAGGCAGCTGAACCTTGAATTACTCAGAGGTGCTCACATGGTGAGCAGATAGAGAACTGTCACAGAGTGCTATCTCAATTTGAGCAGATAGAGAACTGTCACAGAGTGCTGTCTTAGGCAGCTGAACCTTGAATTGCTCAGAGGTGCTCACAAGGCGAGCAGGTAGGGAGCTGTCACAGAGTGCTGTCTTAGGTAGGTGAACCTTGAATTGCTTAGAGGTGCTCACAACGCAAGCAGATAGAGAACTCTTACAGAGTTTTGTCTCAGGCAGCTGAACCTTGAATTGCTCAGAGGTGCTCACAAGGCGAGCAGGTAGGGAGCTGTCACAGAGTGCTGTCACAGAGAAGCCCAGACACAGCAGGGCCCGTGTGGTCAGGCTGTGATAAAGGCGGGCTGCTGACGGCCGCTGCCGTCATTACGGGGCGCGCTGAGCCGTGGAAGGCAGCGTCTCAAAGAGCCATAACTAATCTTGTCTCAGCGCGGCCCCAAAGGATGCCCGCCGCCCGCTAATCACGCCGCTGATTGCCTCCAGACGGCGCCCCGGCCGCCCGGCGCCCAGGCCGGCGCCACTGGGCGTCGCAGGGTCGGGGCGCGACCCGAGGGGCGACGGAGGCGACGATGGGGAGACGGAATCGGAGGTGGCTGGAAGGGGAGCGGGACACCAGCGAAGGATTTGGTGGAGTTCGTAGAGGGTAACTGGAAATGGAGGAGAGGAAAAGTGGAAAGCAAAGAGGATGGTCTCAGACAGTGCCAAGCTTTTGCATGAGTTGTTGTAATTTTTTTTATAGCATGGGGAAGTGAATGAGAAAATGTAGTTGGATGAGTGGGTATAGAGGGAAAGGATGGTACCTATTGCCTTCGGCCTTCCAAAGCAACAGTGTCCGGTCTGGCTTTTAGCCTGATTGAAATAAAGAATTGATAATCCTTGCTATATGGCTGTCAGGTCCCTAAGCTGCCACCGTCCACTATAAATAGAGAAGGGATTCGATGAAAGTCTAAGAGGCTATGCCCTGCGGCCAACCTCACCTGGTGGCCACAGGTAGAAAAGCCCTCTTCTCGCCTATTAAGGTATATATATCAGACCTTGCATTACCAGTGTTAGCCTGGAGTAAGTCTCAGGTGGTGGATGAACTCGCTTACTATTTACTCTGTTGGTGATTTCCCCCCTGTCCGTCTCTTCCCTTAGCTGCTAAGGACGAACGTGCCCCCTATAAGTTAATCTAGTTTTGGCCGCTTTTCAGGCCACATTTCAGTATGTATCCATTAGAGCAACTCGGGCTCTATCTTTAAATTGAAGTTTTCAAATCTATCCATTTCACGTTGGTTTTCAAGGTCTGTGCAAAACTTTTTTTGATAACTTCCCCACCGGGCTATAGCTAGCGGCAGCCTATCTGCACTAATCCGGACGGAAACCACTACAATTTATTAATTAATTCTGAAAATACCTTAGCCTGAGGTTATGAAAAGTGTTTCATATGGATCACGTCCATATAAAACACACAATAGCCCATCGGGCTAGTTGCTTACAAAATGGGTAAGTTGTGCACTAATGTATAAGGTATGGCTGTTCATTGGACACATTGCTAAACAATAAATGAGACGCATACCCTACAACGAAGGGAAATGTGCATGGGAAAACGGAAGGGAGCTAACAGCTTTCAATAATAACCAGGGTACGGAACATGCAGGAGGAACTCACCATCCAATTTTACCTCCCTGAATGGTCGCTTCCAAGTTGATTTAATCAAAACGTACAGCATCAAAGGCCTTCAACTGCGTGTTCATTCCGATAAAAAAAACGTATCTGCTATACATAAACTTGGTGGGAAATTGCTCCCTCTTGTTCCTAGATTTAGTTTCATATTAGATTGCTTACCTTGATTCCAAAGGATGAAAGGCTTTGTACTCGATTGTATTAGAATTTTAAACAAATACACATGTATTTGATTAATTCAAATCAAATATCAAGGAGACAGACACATAACAAATATAATGTATACAAATACAAATACGCCTGTTCGGTAGTTATATGTTCTTAATAATATCTAAACCTGCAAGATAATCAGCTATTTAATTCGGGCCTATAATGTTTGTACAGTTTCCTGCACTTGCTCCTCTGTGTCTATGCGTGTACAGGCAAAGGGATTGAGACAGTCCCATTTGAATTACTTTTTAATCCATGTTCCGTCAATCATGAAATTATACCCGTAAGTGGTTTGAAGAGGGAGCTGGCAACTTCAAGCGGGGTCAGGTCATTTCCTTTACAATACACGATCAACGATTTGGTTTGGTCCAGTTAACCCAATATGAAGACCCGTTTTGGGCGGAGTAATTGAATTGGGATGCTTATAGAAGGTGATTGTGCACATAATTATGAGACAGACCATTCAGCAAGTTTGCCCGGCGCCCCGCAAAGTGGTCGCCGATTCTGCGGGCGGGAGTTCGTCGGCGGTAACTTGCCGGCCGACGCGTCTTTTGTCGACCGGAAGTCTGTGATCAGCCCGCCCGCTGAAAGCTTCACAAGATCCGCCGGAAGACATCTGAGAGCGGCGTCATGGGAAGCTGCGCACTGGACTGCGCAGAGATGTGATTGTCGGGGTGTCGGGTGTGGCGCGGGGTGCTGCCCCCTGGTGAGCGCCGCCTCCACCTGCAAGACGGACGGCAACATCCGGCGGCGCGCGGCGCGCACTTCAAAGCGCCGACGATGGGATTCCTTTGTTTCTGCGCCAGCGTTGTGAGATGGGTGGGGGCGCGGGGCGGGGGCGCGGGGCGGGGCCCCGGGCGGTGAAAGCTTATAGCGTGTTATTATAGAGGCGCGAGCCGCTCGCCGCCCGACAGGTCAGGGCTGGACCCCGCCGCCCGCGCCGACACCACAAACGAATTATATGGTTTTCCCGGATTCGCAGCTGACGTTCGGAAGCCCGTCGGGGTTGGGGCGTTCTCTAGGGGAGGGGTAAGGGCCAGGGGTGGGTTGGAATACACAGACCGGTCGTCTTTGCTGTGCACAGTGGCCGACGATGTCTTTGACAGGTTATAGCTCTGGCGCTATACTGAACATAAGCACATCAAGAAATGGGATTTTGTGTAATCCTAGCCATTTGAGTTACATGTATTCGCCCATCTAAAAATTTGGCAAACGGTAGCTAAATCTCTCTGCATTACATAACTAACTCAGTACGATGTATGTAATCAGTTCGTCCGTAGAATAGATACGAGTACGTACAACATCTTTACAATGCAAACACTTAGTCATAGTATTTACCAATGTATATTCTTCTATGTTTTTGAGGTTTAGTGATAATTCGTATATATTGGACTGCCATGTTTATCACTCATAACCTTCATGTTGCACACCAGTGTCATATTCCGTCCCACAGATGGCGATGGAAGATAAGAATTAAGTTTTCTAACAAAGACAAGAAAATAGGGTTTCTCATTCTGTAATTGATTAATACAGACTGAAAAACATAGTCTTCTAATTGAATGTAACAAGACGTGGCTTATTATATAGTCCATGTCCATGCCCCGGGGCAGTGGTGGTACCTCCCATGTCCTGCGTTAACCCAGTGACAACCCCCTGCTGCCCTACCGCTGATTTATTACCCAACCAAATGACTTCAATCATAACAATTCTACGAGTAACTGCTTCTCTGCGGGACGAGCTGACGACCACCAACCCTGGGCACATCAGCAGATTTGACAATTTATTGTCGCCGTGTACAGATGGACTGGTTAATGTGTGACCTCATCCCGCCCCCGCTTCTACCCAGCAATCTGCTTTTAACAAAATATCTGCTCATATAAGTTTTATTAATATATTTTTGACAGTTTTGATTCCCCCCCTATACTTCTATGGAAATGTGTTTTATTTGTTCAAGTTTATCATATCGCTTGTATTGTTTTAAGTTGATGACGTAAAAAAGAAACGTTGTTCTCTCTTACTCTGTGATTAAAAGAGCTTGCTTTAACTTCTAATTCTAATGTATATTTTGGTTTGTTTAAGTTTGCAAATAAGTAAGGACTGTATATAAAAGGAAAAACAGGCAGGCTTAACAGTTAATCAAGTGATGTTGGCTGCAGCCTTCTGACCTGATGAGTTTCCTGTTTGCTTTCTAGAGCCTAAATATAAAGGATCCCATTTTATGGAGCATATATTTAGTAAGTAGCCCATCCAATGTCTCTGTTCATACAGACGCTATATACATAGGATTATCGTTAAGCTTCTGTTCGTCCTCCGTGTTTGTATCCGAGAATTTTTTACTTCACTTCACCTCTGGCATCATAAGAACTTAGACCTTCACAGTGAAATTCTCCATCCTATTTGTTACTAAGTAGTTCGTATATAAACAGTCACTTTTTAGTCGCTTTATATTATTGTAAGTGAGGGGTAACCGTACCCTGAGAAAAAGAGCCCCTCCTGCCCTGACTCCCCGCTGAGACCCAATCTCTATAGCTGGTCTGCCTCTTTACCCCCAACCCCGCCTGTATCTGTCCGGGTTTAGATCATCTCCGTGCTAACGTCGCATGACTGTGACTCACCTTACCATGGCCACTTCATCCAGTATCCCCGGCCGTTTTCCATCACTATACTAAGTCATACCAGCTTTTCTTCTCCCCTTCATACAACATTTATATCAATTATTCTTTCCTTGAGGGCATCTTTTTCCTTGATCCTCCTATTGTCATTTTTCATACTTTTATAAGGGTTAATGTTCTTTCAGTAGAAAACCCTCATTAGTGATCATTGTAAGGTGGACGTCGTTATCAGCATGGTCATGCCTTGCTACACATGACTCACTTAAGGCTCTGAGGTTTCGCACGGTGTGTGACGTCACTCTGAAATGACGTCCCTGATGACGGCGCTCCATGTTTGGTGTGATGAGGGTAACGGCTTGGCTTTGTCGGAGTCCGATAGAGTGTGGGTTTGATTTGTAGGTTATTAGTTAACGTCACAGGGTGTGTACGTCACCATAACGTGCCCTATCCAGAGACGTATATGGAAGGAGTACAGATGATAGATCATCTTCTTTATTCGTTGGTCACATACTTCAAGTATTGTATTCTTGACCAGGCTAAAGTGTTTTGGAGTGGACAGGGGCGTGCTTCATTAGAAAGTGCATTGTGGCTTCCCTCGGCGCTATATTAACAAATTTGGTTCCAAGTTGGGACGACGCGCACTGTAGCAATTATCCTTGATTTAGATAGGACGTCTGTCACGAGAAGTGTTAGATACGTTTACTGTATTATCAGTTCTCGTTCAGGTACAGTTCAGGCAATTACACTACATTCCCTTAGCTCATAAGCGGTAAGAATTTACACGTTCAACTCAAAGAGAAAACTTGAGACAAAAGTGAGACAAACAAATTGAGACAAAAGTGATCATGTACTTATATGAAGCGTTGAGAAAACATCCAACACAAAGGAAATTCTTTTGATTTATGAAATCTGTGATGTATTATTGAATAAATTCGGCTGAATGGACAAATTCCACCCGTACACCATGTTATCCCACATATTCGGGTAGTAAACATAACCGGCTCCAGGCACGTCTTACGTCACTGGGACGCTAGGGCGACTAGAGTCTTTTTTTTCTTACCATGTATGCTGGTGGCTTGTAAGAACCGTAACCAATGCCTCTTTTAACACAACGTTTCTTACAATAAGTAATACCCATCCTGGGCGTGTTTACCTCTCAGAGGTAAAACTATCAGAGGGCTGCTGTCGGAGGTCGACGTGTAAGGTAGAGGTAGATGTGTAGGGGAACGCTGGATTGTGTCACGTGATCTGATCACAGACGCTGCCTGGTCACGTGACGGGACGCCTGGCACGTGACTGGTCACGGACAGACGCCCCTACGGCCACCAGGGGGTGCTGGCGTCTGGGCCCTTAGGGAGCCCACTCATCTACCTTTGTACCTGGAAAAACATTCCTGGCAAGACTCCGTAGACATAGTAAACAGGGTTAGAGAGTAAATCTATAACAGGATGTTATCATTTTAGGCGCGTTTATTGCATGCTACAAACATGATTCCAATTAGTCTACATAAAAACATTTGTTTTAAAACAAGTACGCCAACTGTTGTGTTTTCATTTTTAAAAAGCCAGTGTATACACTATCTTTTTCTATGTGTGTAAATTTAGTTTTAAACTTTCCTTTGAACGGCATTTATCCAGAGACACACGTCATTCACTTGCATCCCTAATCCGTTCTTTTGTCTCAAGCATTATGTCCTTCAATTCATCCACTCCAAAGAAAAAGCTATCGAAAAGCCCCATAATGCTGAATAAAGTTTAAAAGTAGAAGATAGCACGGGTATGGGATACATTATGCCCCCCGTACTCCCTCACTGCTGCTGTAAAAAAACAGCAGACGACATTTCCGGCGAGGTCAGGATGAGATCCATCAATACCTTATCTGGCGTTATCATGGAGGTGGACATGTTATCATTGACGACTGGTGCTATCTGCCGCCTCATGCTGACGGCGGCGTCTGGACCAGGTGTGGTCGGGAGGGGGGCCTCCGTCCGGTAATAAGAGAACCCGCACCCACACAACGTTATACAAATACAGCCACGGGGACCCCTGATAACATTACGGGTGGGCCGGAGGGGTGGGGATCTAGAAAATGCCCGTTCAAACAGAGCGATTTATCGCATATAGACGTCTGGGGATTTGACCCCCAAAACTAGATGTATATTTGAAAGCCATATTGGTAATTATACTTAATATTTTGATATTGTTACACAACCAGAACTCCTCTAAGATCCATTGAATGGTTCTTAAAAAGTACTTAGCGTTTTATCCAGTAACATGAATCAATCTGCTTTTTCCCACACTCTCTTGCAAGGAATTTGCTCCGGTCTGCAAAGATATGATGATCCAACCTATCTTGCTTGTCCCCATTCCGCAACATCCATGATTCCAGTTCCAAGCCAAAAAACGTTTCTTAGACTCGATGAAGTAGGATCTTTACACCTTATGGTATGAGAATTGTACTTAAGTGTGGTTTATTGGTCTGTCCTGATAATCCAGTAATTCGCTATCTAATCTGTCTTAGAAAACCTAACCATGACATGTGTAAGCCCTTCAGAAAGTGGACTTTCTTTTATTGGTGCAGGTATGCAGATTTTACCCCCATTCCCGATCCGCCCTTTTCCTGTCGCACACCCCACATACCTGTGGCGTCGGGGGTAATGAGAAGGGGTGTTCTGATTCGGGTCGGTCAGATGTTAAGGTGATCAGGGGTACGGTGGGGGAGGGGTGGGGGTGGTAGGAACGTTTGGTCAGCTGGCCCAGTCTGTCATTATCCACCCGTGAGTGCAGACTCATATCCGACTTGCACTTAGATATGAAGACCCCCCTACAGTCTCATTAAACAGATAGCTGCTTGGCATTAAACCAGAACTTTTACACGTGTATTCCCGTTGCTAGTTTTCTGAAAACCTTCATTAAAATATCTATCGGTTGATCAACAGTAAGATGTAATACAACTATAAAAAGGTACTGAGACGCCCTGGAGTTCTATTCATCTGGATAAAGGTAATTGTCTTCTTTGATTGAACCACACTTCGGAAATTGTCAATGATACAACAAATGCACTCTATCTATTCTAACTTGTAATCTCTTAGTTAAAATAGCTTCTAACGTTTAGTTTTATCAAGCTTAGTTTTTTCACTTTCGAAACACATTGACCTTGATTTGGGGCTTCATGTTGCCTCCCACCTAATGATAAGAACTGAGTGCATTGAAACTGAAACTCAAAAATTAAAGTGCGTCAGATGTTCCCCCGACACAAAAACGAGCGTAAGGATTGGGAGTAAGGCCTGGTCGTAGCAGCTTGTATGGGAGAAGAGATACCTACATGTTGCCATGACAACAGCCCTTGGCGTCAGGGGGTAGAGAGATAGCACTTGGGTGGTGTTCTCTGTCTTTTTGTGAGTCGGTCAGGTGAAGTTGAGGTCTGGTTGGGGGAGGGTTAGCATGAATGAGATAGGCAAGGTTTCTTTTGATCAGGTCACTCAAGAAAAGAGTAGAAGGAAACAAACAGTGATGGGACTGCCCTGGTACCAAGATCCAATGAGAAGGGAATGTAAACGTACCAGTAGCTGAAATGGGGAGCAAGGGGTATCCAGGGTACGAAGAAGTTATGCTACCCTGGGAATAACAATATGAAAGGAATTCATGAGACCCCCTAGCAAGACCCAAATGCACTCTTTATAGATTTGTAATGTAGAGATAGGTGCTTGCAATGTTTAGACAATCGTCGGATGAATTTAATCATTCAGTCACATAAGAACCTAAATAACTAAGTGAGAAATTATATTTCTTTTAATACTGTCTGATATGAAAACCATGGTGTTCTTGTAGCGCAGCAGGTCTACAATCTCGTAAGCGATAGACGGGCTATTGTATTGCCTGTGTCATGACAAAATCTAGATTTGTGTATAGAAATTAATAGAGTCCTCTTTAAAATTCGAAATGTAAATACCTGGTTACATAGATAAACAAATACATGTATAGCCTTAAATAAGTATGATATATCTTTAGGATAGTTAATGGAACTTGTTTGCAAATATTTCAAAATTATTTCATTTAAACGTAGGGAATATGTCATCTTTCAAGAAACTCACTGCACCCACCGGTATGCCAGTAGAATGGTAGATGTTTCAATACAATACCCATTGGATGTAGACAATCGTTACAAAAGTGTGAACCAAAACATTTTCCCTCGTACCTCTTTGTTGCCTCACATGGCCCACAGTCATCACTAGCTGTTATCATTGTTGTGGAATAGCGTTGATAAGAAGCAGGTGCCTGACCCCCACAACGTACACTGCCTACATAACACAAGCATAACTATGCGAGAAAAAAGTTAAGACTCGGTCTGGCGCACCCTGCTGCCACCTGCCGTCAACAGCTGACACTGTTGACTGTGAAAACACCCCCAAAAAGCGGGCTCTCGGGCCGCATCATACGTGAAACAGGTGTGCACGAACTGACGTGTTGTGTCCTTGTTGTTCCAGTTCCCCTGCCGCCCCAGATCATCGAGCACCCGCTGAAGGAGTACAGTTACCGAGAGGGCGGCGCCGGCTTTGAAGTCAAGCTGCCATGTAAAGCAAAGGGCGAACCCGAGCCACAGTGAGTAGATGCTAGATGAGTTGCTCATAATAGAACGATGTTGGCATTTTTATTACGCTCCAACAAATTAAGATAAAAAAAAGCAGGGAAACCCCCACCAAATTATGTAAACATTTACAGGTTCATATCAACAGTTATTATAATATGATCACATTTATAAAGGAAACAAAACCAAGTATGTACCAAATCAATAATGTATGTAATTCGTAACTTAAATGAGCCTCTGTTCTACCTACTTAAAGTTATATCTTATGAATTTAAAGTTCTGTTTGACTCTAACAATTTTGATTTAATGACTCTACGTTGATGCTATATTATACGGTTTTGGCTTGGATGTAAACTTTTCTCTGTTCCAATGCAGGTATTACTGGGAGAAGGATGGTCAACGGCTATCCCTTGATGCCATCAACATTAAACAGCTTATAGCTGAGGGTACGATTATTATTGAGCAGCCAGATGAGCAGCACGAGGGCGTCTACCAGTGCTTCGCTAAGAATGATTATGGCATCGCTCTCAGCACGCGTGCCGTACTCCGAAAAGCATGTGAGTATGGATGCCTTAAGCACAAAACTTCTTTACAAACAAGGAAGAAAGATTCGTGAAAAGGACCCTCCAGAAAGACATGTTCATTGTATGTGTTGTACATGTAGTGCTTAAAAATGTCTTAATTTTATCAGGAAAGATCGGTTTATGGTATAGAATAAGTATGGTATATACAACTCAGCCGCTGTGAGAAACTGTAATGATATAATCATAGTGGTCAGTAAAGCAGTTGTGAAATCCGATTATTTTCAAAGGTTGGTTTTCTTGCTCTGATTAAAGACAAATTACATATACAGGGATGTAAGTTTTCCAATTTTTGTCGGATTTCCGATTTTTTCCCCCTGCACCTCAAAAAGTGGGTTTCAAAATTTGATATCTAAAACACGTTGCACATCATTTTAGGACATTTTCAGATATTCTTCATGTTATTTCCGATTTTTTCACTGTCCCCAACTTATATCCCTGCATGATATATTATTAGAACTGAAGGAATTCAATATAGCAATGCACAAACTATAGCAATCCAAACCGAAAGAGGAATTGCGTGGTTCCTTTTGATTTTCAGAGGTTTATGGTCTATGGTTTTCCTACTCCAGTAACAAATTACCGATATAAATTGGCATATATTGCATTTGGTTTGTGTTACCATTACAGTCCTGGACCCATTCCCTCAGTCGGCGCCACGCCACCACTCAGAGAGTGTGGGCGAGTACCTACTGCTCAAGTGTTCACCGCCAAAAAGCTACCCGGAGGGAGACATCTCATGGACTTTTGGCGGGCCAGACACAGGGGACAAGCCCACACTCCAGACAGATGACCGAGTCACCATTGACTATGACGGTAGGTTCAACATGTCTCCATGACCTTAAAACATTGGTAGCAAAAAGTAATTAGAACTTGTTGTAGAAATTGGGATTTGATATTAAAAACAACTTCATTATTGTGTGTATGGCACATTTATTATGAGAATGTTACAGGGTAATTGAGGAAAACTTGATCGACCATACCGATTTTGCATGACCATTAGCTTAATATTGTTTAGTTAAAGTATAAATTTCAGAGCCCTGTAATATGATCAAGAATTTGCATTTACCAATTTGGATAAATAATTTTTCTCCAAAGACGTGCGGTATGGTGTAACTGTATGGTATAACATAAATATTGCTCCAGTTTCTTCAGTTAAATTGACATGCATTAATAAAGAGTCTTTGCACCCACTGATGCGGCAACATGACGTGAGTGGTGGCATTTTGGATGCTGCCTCTAGGCGAGAGAGAAACAGAGCACTGAGACGTTGGCTGTTATATTCTGTTCACATCATTATTATGTCGCTGTTGTTTCTATTGCCATGTAGGAAACCTCCACTTTGCCAACCTTGTTATGAACGATAGCCGCCCCTGCTGCTACAAATATGTCTGCAATATGTATAACGCCGACCTTAAGGGGACCATGCAGGACCACGCCGTGCAGAACCTGAAGGTGACGGAGCTGGGGGACCAAGGTAGTCATGACGGTGCTGCCCTCTCTCGGCATATCCCTGCATCCAACCCGCCCTATACTACTACTACCACCATCGCCCCCCGCCCTCGTCCTGGCGTCACTGCTCGGTTCATGACATCACTTCACAGGCCATGACGTTGCATCTATGTTGGTGTGACGCCATGTCCAGGAATAGAGCGGTATAATACCAGATCCGTGACGTCATACCCTCATGTATATTTTTTTCTGGGGGACGTGGAAGGGGCGGGGTGTTTTCTCTCCCCTACCCTAGCTCCTTTAAGGCTTGTGCTAACGACTGACGCAATATACGTAGAACTAATCCAGCCGGTGATTCTCTCTCCCTCTATTAACCATGCCCACACCAGGAAATATTCATTTTGCTAACGTCCTGCCTGATGATGGTGGGGAAGGTAAGGTGTACGTGTGCCGCATTGGTAACGCCAAGATCCGTGGTTCCTACCAGGGTGCGGATCAGATGATAATCCCATTGGACACGGAAGGTAAACCTGCCGGCCTCACCGGCCAGTTGCCACTGGTCTCTTTCTCTTTTTTTTTGCTCGTTTAACGTTTTCTTGATTCCTTAGAAGTTCATTTTTTGCGGCTAGATTTTCCTAATTCCTACAATGCCATTGTCCAAGGGCATTGAATTTCATTTTTCCCCCATTACATGCATTTCTGAAAATATAGAGGAAAAGAAACTGCTGCATTGTATATATACAACAGTTTTGTTTTGGCCTTCCTTCACCTTAATATCATTTTTGTGAGTTTGCATACTTTTTTCGTCCGGTCATTTCTTTTTTCTGAGACTGGAATGTCTCAATTTGGTGCAGACTTTCTGTCGACCCTGGCATATCTCAGACCTGCATGACGCGCACTTTATGTCCTACTTTGTGTTTGGATGTTACAATTCCATCTTTGAAGTTTGAACTACAGTGCCATGGATTTGCATGCTTGTAACATTCATTTACTTTGTCAGCTTGCTCAGTGTTTTGAGGATACAGTATACTATAGTTGGGTAAAATTTACTTATGCAATTTGTAGTTGAAAACATTTGATAATAATATTCAGTCATATTCTTCTCTTACAACTGAACCATATTGTGCCCCCTGCAAGTCCATTTGGTATCAGAATATACAAAGTAATAACTGTAAAATAATATTTTGGTAAAATATAAGGGATGGGGACAACGTTTGGGTCTATCCAAAGCTATGGTATATTCGCGAAGCCAAATTGCCTAAAATGTATATATGTAGGAACGGCCATTATGACAGCAGAGGATCTTTGGCCAGGGTATCAACCACACAGGGAAAACAGGGAAAATGGCCAAAAAAAATTCCCTGACAGGGAAAACACAGGGAATTTGGAAATTTTGCCAAAACATAGGGAATTTCATTTGACCAGGTTCTGAAATTTCTGATTCTCAAGATATTAGGGATTCAACTTTTTGTTGTGGGGTTGTCCAATTTTTTCTGCACACAGAGGCTTTTAAATTTGAACAACTTGCTGGATATGACAAAGGGAAAAATTGCCATGAGACAGGGAAATCTCACTTTGGTTGGTACCCTGTTTGGCAAAAATGGTTTTCTTTTAATGAAGAACAATTATTTGTAAAGAGGGTTTCGGGTGGAAGCATGGAAGAACAAGAGGCACAAATACTGAATGGCACATTCACTGCCCTTAAGGCTATGAAATAGACTGGCGACGGCTGCTCCCTCACTATTGGTTCACTAACAAGTTGTTTCCATTTTATTAATTCCTACTTGTGGGAATATATATTTCCATACCATTAGCTCTATCAAAATTAAAGATTGTAAAAGTATCTTGTTGAAATGGACGTATATTGTATCACAGTAAAGAACACTATGCTAAATATGATGAATTTGATCATCTCAAAATCTGTAGATGTAGCATTAAATTTTCTCAAGTTGAAATGTAGTTTTGATTATGAATTGTCATAAAACTTTACATAAAACATGTACACTGCTAATTTTGTTGTCCTTTTAACCCTAGTAACACCGCCTTTCCGGGCACCGCAGCTGCGCTGGTTTACCAAAGGACCCTATATTGCCATTAAAGGCGAAACATACAAGATGAAGTGTATCTTCTCGGGATAGTAAGTGTACTTTAATAAACCCCTTAGATGTCTGGAACTGTGATCCTCAATCTTGGTAACTTTGTAAATACATCTCAGTCCATCTTCAAAAACTGAAAAGAAAAAAGTTGGAATCGGAGATGCCAAGGCTAGCTGTCTTCACTGGTCCCACAAATAAAAATACACTGCATTTCACTAGTCATACATATTATGAACGAAAGAATGTGAAAAACCTTGTAGAAAGATTTACATACATAAATTAAAACTAAACTCAGGATCAGGAAGGCTAAAAAGATGTCTGTAAGTCAAAACAATTATGAGAGCCTGAGAAAAACGACTAAACCCATCTACTCTCCTCTGGCCCATTGCAGCCCCACCCCGCGGGTGACATGGACCCGTCAGGGAGGTCGTGACATGCCAGCCGGCCACCGGATCAGGTCGGAGGGTATGGAGCTGGTGCTACGCAACGTGGACTGGTCAGACGCCGGCACCTACCGCTGTTCGGCTGAAACACCCAACATGCCCAACATCCAACCCGTCAGCCGCGACTTTGAGCTGACTGTCGAATGTAAGTTTCAATTTTGGGTCATGTTTTTCATAACAATTACACACAAATTATTATCAATATTGATTAAGCCATTCCCCTGACAAATCATCAGAAAGTGCCCTCCTACTTACCTAGTATTACTAAGCCCGAAAGAAACTGGGGTGTACACTTCTTTAATCAATATGTCCAAACTTTTTAATTTAGCTACTGATTGCACATGCTAACCCATTTAAATATTTTGGACGTACTGATTAACTACTTCTCAACCACTGTACTTCCACTGATTTACCACTAAAAATCTACTGCAAGTTGACACTGATTCTATATGCAGTACAGACAGTATTCCAACTGCTTTTTGTCTCTGGAAATTTCATTTTATATTGACTTTTTGCAGATAGAACATCGTCTACCAGACATTTAATAGAACGTTATCTTACCTGTAACCAGCGTTTATATGATGGGATTTGAAACATTTGAATTATAGTTAAACATTTCTCTGCTGATATTGCCGGAATATGGTCTAATGAGTTGATACTCAAATAACATATGTGCTGTTTGATTGTTTTTGGTTTAACGTTTCCATTGAAAGTCCCCATCTGTCTTTTTTACCAGCTTCGCCCTATTTCATCCGTGACATGAGAGACATCACGGCATCTGAGGAGGAGGATGCTGAGTTCGAGTGTGACGCGAGTGGCGTCCCTCGGCCCAAAATTGAATGGGCTATCAATGGAGTCCCAATTGGGGGTAAGGTCTCTTTAAGATTTTAACCATGTTCTGAAAAGATGTTTCCTGATATGTGTTTAGGTCCTTGTACAGCTCATCAAATCTCACATTTGAGTATTCACCTGTACATACTAAAGAGCAGTGAATGAGAGAACCAACGACAGAGACACTTGTGCAGCACTCTTCACCATGGTCGAGTTCTCACTTGGCTTTTTTTATGACCTCTGTCCTGGGGTCAACAGAGTTTCAGGCTGCAGTGTCTGTGGAAAATGCAACCAGAAACTAACGTTGCAACGCATTGGTAGTTTTATTTTGTACAGAGCATGGTTAATTTGATTCCAGAAGATTATTTTGATTGTTTTTGGCCATAGTTGTGTAGATATCATTGTAGTGTTGCCTTTGTACATACCTTTGATGATGATTGTGTTCTACTGTTTAACCCTAACAGGAGGTGAGTATACAGACATGTAGATAGACCTAAAGGTGGCTAGCACACGGGTTGCTTGGTGGGGTCTGTCAACAAACATAATGCGTGGCATATAAAACACCCAATAATCTCCTAAAAAAAAACATGCAAATTGAATCTTTAAAAATACTGAAATCCTTATTAAGTTTTACCCTTGAGATAAACACATAACAAGATTTTTTTTTTTTCCTTTGACACAAGTGCTGTGAATGTTGATGTGTGAAGAGAGCACTACTGACAAGTGATGATTCTAGTGCGTTTGTGAAGCTGTATGAGTGGACAATTGAGTTCGTGTGAGTCATTGATTTGATTTCTGAGCAATTAACTATTAATGCAGGAAATTAAAAACAGGAAATCCAAAATCCAAAATGACAGAGAAAATTACCACATATCCCTGTACCTATGTAATGTGTGTGTATCGCACCAAGCCACAGATGGCAGAAGCAACTACCCACCCACCCACAGCCCCGTGTGCCATCCCCTTCCTACTGTGCTAGCCTAGCCTCGAACTGCTTAAACTACTTCAGACTGAGACGTCTTTGTGTTGTCCGAACCTGCGCTCTGAACACGGGACATGGCCTCCATACACACCAATGTCCTGCTCAGGTTGACAGGACAGACTTGTCGTTGTCACTTGTTCCTATGTCATGTGTGCCGTGTATCGTGTCAGCTTTTCTTCCTGGATGTTTCCTGACGTGACTTGTAGTATGTGCCAGTGCGGTCGTCCGAACTCCAGCAGACCTCCCAATTTGCTGCTGATCTGATCTGACAATGCCTCCGTCAGGTTACCTTAGACACTAATTTGTAGTTTAGTGCATTGTCCGCTGCTAAGATATAGATTAAAGCTACATAGATATTCTAAATACAATGAATTGAGATTTAAGCAGTTATGATAACCATTGCACAAGCTGCAGAGATAAAAAAAAAAATCATAAAGGTCACATCATTTGCCCCAAATCAACTACCGGTATATATTTTCTGGAATGTAAAAACACACCCATCACACGATTTTTCTCAAATTGAATAATTTTTGTGTAATTTCCCACCAATTTGAAATCAAGCCGTGAAGTTTCTAAAGAAATAAAAAGGAATGTGTTATGACGCAATAATGTTGCAAAACAACATCTTCATGATCAGTCCCAACACTGACAGGCGAAACTTGCATGTTGTATGTGTTATATATGCCACTTTCATCTCTGCATCGACATCGCATAGCTAGATAGCTACATATCTCTAAACGTGTCAACATTGGGCTTCAACTTTTTATATGATTTTTATTACCATAACATATCTTTTATTTGTTCTTTTGTTATTCATTTGTATATTTCTTTTTCAACATTTCAAGTTTCACATCTTTTATATTTTGAGATTACTTTAATTTTGCAAACATCATCTTCATCGATTGCAAACAATGATATTTTAAACACATGTCAGACTATGAGGTATACTAGCCTCTCACTCTTTTTTGTTTTAACAACAGCTGTCAACGTCTTGTCGCAGCGTGAGTTCCCACTGCGCTGTCAAGAGAAAAAAGGCAGCCATAGTCAAAAACAGATGACAAAATCCCATGCTCAGCAGGATTTATTGAGCTAGGGGGAAAAGCTTGCTAGCCATTGATGCAACATTCAGAATTTTCATGCATCGTGCGTTTCGAGACATATTTTTCTTAAAACATATACATGTAATTTTCTTCTCTAGGCCTAGATAAACCTTGTTCAGATTCTGAGTGTGTGTCTCTACATTAATAGATTCGGACACAAACTCTCGACGTACGGTTGTCAATGGCGTCGTCTACTACAAGAATCTAACCAAGGCCGACTCGCAGGTCTTGCAGTGTAATGCCACCAACAAGCATGGCTACATCTTCAAAAACGTCTACCTCAATGTGCTAGGTAAGACAAACGCATCTTATCAATATGAGAGAAATGAGGAGTTGTATAAAGTGTATTCCAAATGCAGTAGCACATTTTTCCATTGATATTTGTCATAAAACCCCAAAATGAATTCACAGTAGAAACATGTCTGAGTTATAGTTCTTCCTAGAAAATATTTCAATTCGGGTAAATATCTCAATGATAAATACATTATATTTATAATCATAAATTTAATAGAATTATTGCCGGATGAGTGCTCGAGATTTAAGCTACGTCGATTGCCATGTTTTAGCCACATGTGAAAATTGCATGTATTCAATAAAATTATTCCAAAACTCTGATGTCATTTCTGCAGCCGAAGCACCATCATTTATCAAGGCTCCAGAACCAGCGCTCAAGGTTGCCGAAGGACAAACCATCAACTTGACGTGTCAAGTGTTTGGCCACCCCCGCCCGAAGATCACCTGGACTAAGGAGAGCAAGCCTGTGGACGATCCGCGTATGTCCATTAAAGAGGATGAAGAGGGAATGGCAAATGGGGGCAATCTCACTATAAAGGTATGGAGTAAAGATATATGGCATAAACTGCATTAAAGAACTGTCTGTACACTGAACAGAAACCTCACGTAACCCCAATTATGTCTATTTTGACTGCATATGGTGAGGCAGAACAAACATAATGAATTTTTCAAACACTTTAGGTTTGACTTCTCAGAAGATGTTTCATTTGAACGTTTAGGTGTGTATCATTGTACTTTCCTAGAAATTGTTGATAATTATATGATAATGTTATATACAATGCACATATACTATATATCATTTTGGGGTTGGTTTTGGAAATGACTGAAAAACAGTCCTACCAACCTATATATGAATCATTTAGAAAAGATGCGCATCTAGTAACCACAAACAAGCTAATGCCTTTATGTTAATTTCAGGGCGTAATGAAATCAGATGAGGGTCTTTATACTTGTCAAGCCGTAAACAAGTTCGGAAATGAATCTGAGAGTGGTCGTCTCATTGTTAGGGGTAAGTAACAGTTTTTGTGCTCGTAACAGACCAGCGTATTTACTTTGCACTTTTGATATTAAAAAGCTTAAGATAAATAATGAAGAAACATTTTTCAAGTAACATTTGTATGAACAAATTTAGTTTCTCAAATCTGATGTTGTGAACTTTATCGGAAATAAATATTTGTGAATTGATTCTGATGATTAACTTATTTTACTACTTTTACAAAATCTAGTTGATGTAGGACTAGGTTTAAAAAAAGTAGATGTCAAACAAATCAGTGCTAATTTGTTGCATATTTTAACAAAGTTAGATTCCTAGCACAATCATAAATACCCCTCACCCCAACTCCTTTGTCTAAAAAAGGGGGTAAAATGACTGAAATCACAGAATATAGATGATGTCTTCACCAAAGAAGCTTATATTTCAAATTGTAAAACCCTGATGAATAAATACGGATCTATCCCCACACAGAGCCCACCATCATTTCCCTGGCCCCCAAAGACACAACAGTGAATGCCTCCGAGGACGTCACGCTGCACTGTGAGGCCTCCACTGACCCCGTTGAGATGAACCACCTCACCGTCACATGGCTGAAGAACGGCAAGGAAATCGACTATGAGAACGAGCCGCGTATCTCCAAGAACAACCAGGACAACTCGCTCATCATCCTGGGCAGCACTGTTGACGACACCGCTGAGTACACGTGTGTGGCCAGCAATGGGCTGGACAGTGATGAGCAGACAGTGCATGTAACCGTGAAAGGTAGGGGAGATTTAAGGACATAGGTTTTTGTTATGAGTACTTTAAGTAAAAACTTAGTTTTATAGATGTACATTTTCGATGCTAAACGACTTAACTGTAATGGTGATCCATAGAGAAAAGTTTTTGTCCAATGAATGGGAAGAACATCTTCAGTCATCGAGGTATGAACAGTGAATATTGATGGGAATTTATAAACCCAATAGAGATTTAAATAGAAACATGCGTATTTTTAAAAAAAAACCGCTCTTAAGAAATGCATGAAAAATACAATGAAAATAATATGGGCATCAATGAAAATAAACAGGCTTAACAGTGATAACATTGATATCAACAAATAATGTACAGGAGACATTTGAGGTTGTAGCTGTAAAACCTCTCACCCTCAACCATTACCTCTTGTACACTTTTACCCTACTTCTACCCATAGACCGACCAGACCCTCCCAAGAACGTGAGGCTGCGGTCCTGTGTGAGTGCGGCGGAGATCGAGTGGGAGCCGGGCAATGAGAACAACGAGGAGGTGATAGAGTATATCATCTACTACAACACATCCTTTGACGAGCCCGGCACCTTCACGAAGGCGGCCACTGCAGCCCGCTTCGCTACAACCTCACGCATCCAGCTGTCACCCTGGAGTAACTTCACTTTCCATGTACGGGCCCGCAATAACCTGGGCATCAGTGACCGAAGCGAGTTCACTCAGGCCCGCTGTGAGACGCAGCCTGACATTCCGTTCAAGAACCCGACTAACGTGTGCACTGACTCACGTGAGGAGTCGCAGCTGGTGATCACCTGGGATGTGAGTACAGTTTGAAATGTGTCTGTGTTTTTAATGTTATTGCTTGTGGGACACATCTTATTCGCAAGGGCCTTGATTCAAAGCTAAAAGTAAAAGGGAATACAATAGTGAGGAAAGTGAATAGTGAGTACCATAAGAATCATGTATCTAAATTGGTTCCTCCCATGCTTTCGAGTCTACCCGAGATAGTTTAATTCTGATACAGAACATCACATTTGCTCTTGTAGTTATCAAACTGCTGACTCTCTACTTACAGATTATGCCCAAGATTGACCACAATGGGCCCAACTTTGAGTATGTGGTACACTGGCGCCGGTTGGATGTTCTCAACACGGCGCCTAATACAGAAAGGGTGACTGACTGGCAGAAGGGGGAGCACGTCGTGAAGGGACAGGAGACCTTCAAGGAGTATGAGATCTATGTGCAGGCCCAGAACAGCCAGGGACCCTCACCACCACAGACTATTGAGAAGATTGTTGGGTACTCAGGCGAAGGTGGTGAGTTCAGCGTGAATTAAATTTACAAACGTCTCGGTGTATTGCTTCAAATGATAAAAGCTTAGATAACTTTTACTCTAAGAGACAATCATGAAGGCGATATAAGCTAGCAACAATTTCTATCTGTGATTTAGATTTTTTCATAGTCTGATCTAGGGTACACCATTCTAATGATAGGAAGAATCGCTCTTCTGTGGAAATTAAGAATTAAGGCCATATCTCAGACCTACCGTCAGTTGCATGAGAGTAAGTAGTGGAGAGATTGATAGTTTGGCACAGGGATAATATCAACTGCTGCAACCGAAAATCTACACATCCAGCACCCACCACACCCAACCAATAACTGACTGTACTCTCCTACTTACCTCACAGAACCCAGGGACAGTCCCGAAGGTTTCGCCATCGACGAGGACTCACTAAACGCCACCAGTGTGCGCTTCACCTGGGACCCGGTGGACGAGAGCCCGGAGAATGTGCAAGGTCACTTCATTGGCTACGAGGTGGTGTACTGGAGGGTGGACGAGCCAGACGACAAGCGCAGACACTTGGTCGAGCTCAACGAGGCTCAGGACTGCCGCCCGTTCGAGGACGCGCAGCGGAGGAAACGGCGCGCCCGGCGGCAGGCGGCGGGCGACGAGGTCTCCGCGCACGTACTTGACCTGTGGCCCTACTCAACCATCGAGGCGGGTGTGTCTGTCAAGAACGGCAAGTCATCCGGACAGCTCAGTCCCACAATAAAATTCTCTACACCGCAGGGAGGTGAGTTGGACGATTTCTTTGTGAATTTCGGGACGTTTTGTATGTTTCTTTAAGACATGAATACGTCATCGATTTTTCTCTCAAAAGATATGAAGTTTTATTCAGTAAAGTAAATCGGTTTTGAGAAAACTATTGCAAACCCAGAGGATTATAACATAAGATTAAATCGTTAAAAAAGGGTGTCTAAACTTCTATACCACATGGACAGTATGTAAATTAGATAAAACCTGTATATATACAAAATAACACGTAACCAAAACCTCCCTTGTGTTCCGCAGCACCTAGCGTTGTGCCTATGTTCGAGGTCCGACAACACGGATCTCACCACTTTGGCGTCGCATGGGCACCACCCATGGAACCCAACGGCCTCATCAGCAACTACATCCTTGGCTGGAGGAGATGTGAGTATAACACCAGAATTTAGTAATTACTTATCCAATGTAAAGATTTATGCGTGGTGAAACTGTATCAAACCCAACTCCCAAAGTTTTTGTGGACCAATTCATGGTTGTACATCAACATGTTTCGAGTCTTTCAAATTTTCATCAGGATTGAAATTACATCAAATTCGCCTTGGTATATCAATTATTAACACTGTTAAAATGTTTAACGCTGTTAAAATGCAAGTGAGTCGTGGTGATATAAACGATATATGTCCAATATGGTTCATGCAATGTAAGTAATTCTTGATTTTATTTAACGTGCCGAAATGTCACTTGTCTAAGTATCATACTAGTTTAGTGTGGGCTAGGGCATTGAATAGGACAATTTTCTACAATGTTGTAATTAGATCGCATTGTTGTAAATGCCATAGAAAGTTACTCAAATGTGAGATGTGTTATATTTCCACAAAGGGAAGCTTAGGGGTTACCTAAATTCCCCTCTCCTGAGGCCTGCGTTTTAGAATACACCTGACGCTAACAATCTACATCTACATTTATCAAAGAAATAATTTCAAACTTAATTATGATCATTTTGAACTTGTCCAGGTTTAAAAACTAGTCTGTGTATTTGAAAAACACAATTCCTTTCCCCCATTCCAGTGGACGAGCCCTTGGCCCCGATAGATGAGAAGGAGATCTTCGACCCCTTGAAGCGCAGCACCAACATTAAGGGGCTGGAGGAGAACACCGACTACCGCCTCTACATCTGGGCCGTCACCGAGGGCGGCCGCGGGCCCGAGATGGTCATCGAGGATAAGACCCTCGTCGCCGGCAGTAAGTTTTTTTTTGTTATTCAGTTTAGTCCAGATTAGGTTTACACAGTTTTTTAATTATATTGGATTGTATGTTTCAAATAGTTCAGTCTTATCGCCTAGGTAACTACAGCAACAATTAATCAGTTTATCGATAATCTCTGAAACGCACATTTTGAAAGTGATGATTGTAAAGTGTTTTCTGGGCCAACCGGTTCAAGCCATGTTTAATAGTGTACCAGGTGGGGAACCTTCTTTGCCATTGGTACCTGGCACACCACACTAAAAATGTATGCCGGTACCCCGTGACCCAGGAAAGACATCCTCATTGGTTGACCGGGGTTGTTTCAGCTTTTGCATTCTAATATTCGAATATATGGGCTCTTGGTGGAGGTGGCGCTGCAGTCAGGTGTGAACGTTGGTGAATACATTGAATGCAGCCCATTGTCTCAATGGTTAAGGAACTATTTTCTAAACATTCTGAATGATCTAAAAATGCTAGCACCTTCATTTTAATATATGTTATTCATTGCTTATTAATTGTTTAAGTTGTTTTTCTCATCATATATAAGAGTTTCCCGCCTCCACTGCGCCCAGTTTTATCAGTGGTATCCATGGTGTTCTTTGCACCAAAGACAATAGTGGAGATACGGCCTTAAGCCTAGCAACGTGTGGGTCCCTAATCAGAGAATGATACCTCCTTAAATCCAATATCACAAATTTTCTGTCTGACACCTATTCTATCTCACCCCTTTCCAGGCCCAGACAAACCCGGCTTTGCCGACATCGAAGTCGGCGAGCAGTCGGTCAATGTGTCGTGGGTGCCGACGGACGAGGACGAGACGCCCAAGAACCCCGGTAGTGAATTTTATGTGGAGTACCGTAAAGCTGACTCGGACGAACCCTGGAGCCGCTCGGACCCTACGGACGAGGACCAGCGCTGGACGAACATCAGCGGGCTGGACTTTGGTGATGAGTACGAGATCGTTATCGTGGCCGTCAACGGCGCCGGGCAGGAGACCCGCTCCGAGCCCAAGCGCGTGCAGGTCGGCGTCAAGCCAGGTGAGCACGGTTATTTTACTGAAATTTGATAACACACGCCTTACAGATTTTTTAAAATTTCTATAGAATAGATTAGTATCACTTTTGGCTTGACATTGAGGATAACCACTTATGAAAAGTGGCACAAATCGGAAATGTAGTATTTTTGGAGAAGGATTGACATTTTAAGAAAGGTTTTTATGTTTTAGAAGTTGCCCGCTTATGACTGAAAGTTTACAGTATGCGATCTGTAATCTGCTTCAATACAAGCTTTAGATTTTTTTCAGATGTTGTGGTCACGCAATTGCTCCAAATTTTGGACAGATTTTTGGCCGATATAAAGTCATCTTCAAAAAATATTCACGCTTTCCCCTACATTTTTATTACATTATTTCAACATTTTGCCTTTATGTATTGGTGACTTCATACACACAAAAACATTGTAACCGTTTTAAAGTAACCATGCATTCATAACACACCACATCAAGGTACACGGGTATATCACACTAGACGGAAATGTATAACCTGCTCAGGTGCTTCTAATGGTATATAAGAGATATGAGTGAGTACACACTGCCTGTACTGACCCCAGGTGTTTTGTCCTTTATTATAGGCAGTACTGCTGGTAAGTATTGTAGCGTTCTGGGTTTGGTTTGAATGCAGCGTCCGAGCAGACCCCCACCTACTCAAACCAGCTAATACTACCTGCTCGGCCCCAATACTACACCAACTAACACTCCCCCCAAAAAATATACAGACCCGAGAAATCCAGGCTTCGGCTTTTGCCCGTTGAAGGCGTTCTTTTAATGCTAAGTGTTAAGATGTGTATATTAAACACTGTTATGCTTTGTTATGATGCTAAGTTCTATTTCCCATGTACAGTCCCCTTTTGGTAGCCAATCCTATTAAGATTTGCGCCATACCACCCCTCCCGGTTGCTCCTATAGTATATATACAGTTTCGTACCACAAAACTTGATACAACGCCCTCATAGACGTGATACACGGAGTGTTTTGCAACAACCATGGATATTATCTGCGATAATTTGTTACCCGACGCTAATCGAAAAACGACTATCCAGCGGAAGTTGTTGACCCTGTGAAACACTATCGATTGAATAAGATTCTAAGTGTTTTAATTTTCTTTAACCAGTCGCATGTTCAATTCAATGTCTCGTTTTTCGTTCAAAACAGAGTTAGTTAATAGCCACCTCTTCTTGAAATGCTCCCCTGGCATGGCCTCGATAGATTTAGGTGTTTGCGAACAGTTTTTTCGTTTACGCGTCAGTGCGTATATTACTCTCTGGTTATGAACTTTGCTCTTTTGGAATGACCGAATAAAGCTGAGGTGTATTGGCGACCGTCATACAGAAAGATCATAGGGCGATATTGCCATCACGCACACAGTATCATTATATAAAAGCGAAAAAAAAACTAGCATATGAGATAACAGAAACGGGGAACCATTTGAAATAAGTAAAGAGGAGGATTATTTCAACTAAATTTAAACTTTATACGGTAAGATTCCGATTATTTACAGTTGTCAGTGGTTTCCCCACAGTCGCCCATGTATCCCAACTCGTTCTATTGATAGGTCTTGCTCGTGCATGCCATAGTGTGAATCTATTTCAGACTCATAATTTACATTTATAGTGAACCGTTTAGTCACGGGTTAATTTTATCTCTTCCAAAACTTAAATGTAACAGAATCATACTTGATTCACATAGTCTCCATAGACTGTAAATGAATCTAATTTCTTTGTAATCTTGTTGCACAACAAACATCGTTGAATTAATCTATGATGATGTGTTGTAATATTGTTTGCGTTGATACAATATTATTCTTTGGTCACTTTCTTTCGTTTCACGTGAATCCCTCCCACTCCCAGGCTTGGTTAACCAAGTCTATCGAAAATGTTGTCTTTGTCTGCATTCACACAAGAAAACCATTGACCAATACCCCCCCTGAGCGATCGTCGCTGAGATTTCCTTCTACCTAACCCCAACACACAGATGTTCGAAAACTGCCATTCCATATACTACTACCCGTCTGCCACGTTCCCCTGTTCTCTTCGATGACCAGGGCCGAGAATCTACATGAAATCACTCATTCTTTAAGACATTCATTTCTTTTTCAATCCTGTTGCTCACAACGTGATAGGCGTGACTGGTAGATAGTAATCTGTTTCTCGGATTTGAGGTTCAGACAATCTAAAGATAGGTGGCATGGACCACAGCCTTCTGGTACAGGCCTATTCGTCGTTCAGCCGTTCCCCACGAGGTAGCAGCAGCAACGTCGAAACACTTCCCTATTATTGCACATGGAACAAATCGACACTTTTTCTGTGCTCATACAAATCCATATTATTGTCGATCTAATTATTCACCCCATGTTAAGAAATTATTGGATTGTCACTGATTTGATTCAACTTTCGCAGAGTTCCGACTCCCAAAACTAGGCCCCTGCGGTCGATATACCCATTTCTTAAAATCCACATAGATGAGTGATATACTGTTGACCAGTAGTCCAATAACATAAACGAAATTGCTTAAATTTTGCAGGCAATTCACAGTCTCTCCAGCAAAGATCCATTAGAAAAATAGCTCATTGGATGACAATTGCCATTGATTTCTGTTTCTTAAAGCCAATAAGCGGCATTGGGACCCCCGCCCTTACCCCTCCCAGCTCCTCATTGCCATCATCACCCCACTCGACCAAACCACCTTTGATCAGTGCCTATAAATAGATCGGGATTATCTCGGATCCATGGCTCATGGCATTCCCAGTGGGCCGTTGCAAAGTGACGCGAATCCGTTCTTTTACTTTCTAATGAATTCAGTAATCACTGCAAAGGGATTATGGATACTTTGGAAATTGCCGTAGTTTGGTTAAATAGTATCGCGTGACTTCTGTCCCTAAGGAATTGTATTGAAGGGACTTACGTTGCTATGAATAGTTGAAAGTACCCTGTCATAACCATGGAGCGCTAAATGTTTAACGACTAAATCCCAAAACGTAATATCTCTAATGATTAAGAATGCCAACTGTCAAGTATCAGAGACATAGTATCTGAAGCCCACCTCCCCCTCCCCCGACTCCCCCGTCCCCATCCTCCACCACCAGGCATTACCGCATTAGTTCAGGTCAGTAATCAGCAAGTAATACGACCTCCGCGGCAGGCTGTGGTCAGTAGTGGCCAGTCCCGTTATCTCAGCCAGCCAGCCACCTCTTTGATGGTCAAATCTATGTGCACAGCAGTCTATTAGTAACCATGGTAACCTGCCCCGCCTGTTTATGTATACAGAGTCCGGCGGTGATGTAACGCCGCAAGCCCCCCGATCCGTTAAGTAACGGCGGTCTCCTTACAAGTCATGGGGCCGGGGCCGACCCCCGCGGGGACAGGAGGGGTCCGTCTGACGGAGGGACGTACTGTATGGGCGGGGTGGGGTAATCCGGGGATGTCCGGCGGGCGTTTTACACCTAAAGGCCTGATTAAATAGATGGCGGGGCGGGGTGGGTGAACGACGAAGGTCGGGGACAGTTATAAAAACAAAACAGCCATGTATCCAGAATATTTTTGCCGAGACCAAACCATTTCTTATTCTTAGTGACAGAAAAAAATCTTCATTTTTCCAAATTGTATTGATAAAAAAAGAAGGAAGAAATATTAGCGTAATTAATCGTCGTTTGACACTTGGCGCCCCATACGCTGAGGGCCGGTGACGCTGCTGTAGGCCCGTCACGGGCAGCTTGGAGCAGCTCGGAGCTGCTCGGCCCGAGCGGCAGGCGTTAACCCTTCTGCACCTGTCCCCGCGACTTCACCCCGAGTACTAGAAACTGGTGGATCTCTGTCTGTCCTTTCCCCCTTTCCACCTCTCCTCCCCCATCCTTGTGTCTGCAACCCTTTGATTTTCCTTGATCCAAAAAGATCTTTCCAATTGGCCTCTAAGGTCGCATTTACCCCGATGTCTTAGCTGTGCATGACTCCTCTTTTTTTCCCTCCTCTTTTACATTCTCCCTCTATTAATGTCCATAATGAGATATCATTGGAATGTAATATTCGTCCCATAAATATGATTACACTATGCGGCTATGATCATAGAAGATTTTTTTTATACTGTTTGTATTTCCAAATAGAATATGAATTAGACATCTCTGATTCTTAATTTCTCTTTAGTCCAATTATAACCTATATGTATATTTGTTTTTTAAACTTACTCTCCTCTGTCCATAAAACAAACACTCATATCCTAAACTCGGTATACTGTATTGTCAGGCAGATGTGAGTGCCATTCTTTTCTTGAAAAGTCTATCTTTATTTCAAATTCAAAAATAGACCATCAATTGAGTGTGATTCATCATCCTAGAAAAAAAACCGAATATACACACTTGCATGTACATTCTGCTGCAATCCGACCTCTTGAAAAGGCACAAACATTCAAATAACCACCACGCGACACACATACCAAGCTCCCATCCCACACAACCTTGTACGGTTTGTGTTGACAACATGGTAACGGTGTAGGCCCGTATCAGACGGTGACTGTAATAAGGCCTCATCCCAGCTGTCCTGGCCGTTCACTGTATACCGACAACAGCTGTAACCTTTACATGCCGCCCCCGACCAACTCCGCATTACATAGCCGTGTCTGCTTCACTTTGGCCCCCGCGAATTGTAATTTTTACACGTTCCCGTCGTTCCTCGGAATCAGAATCTGTCACCGAGGCGCCCGCTGGTGGCGGTATATGTAGCGGTCGGGGGCGGGGGGGGGGGGGGGTATAGGTAACACAGTCACGTCGACAACCCCCCCCCCCCCCCCCCATAGCCCCGCCCACTAAAACCCCGCCATCTCCAGGCAGTCTGCCCCACACCTGGGTACAGAGACACCTGGCGGCGTGTACTGGAGGAATGGGCCATGGGGGGCTGGTCATTGTGGCCAGGTGTGATATGGTTGCTATGGCGACGGTAGGAAGCAGGCGGCCTCCTGTGTGTTGGGTGAGGATGGCGGGCTGGTGGGAGGGAGGGTAGGTGGGTGGGTTCTGGTGGTGGTGGTGGCCGTCGGCAGCAGCAGCAGCGGTGGGAGGCGGCGGCGGCGCCCAGACAGGAGTCGGGCAGCTAGTGAGGCGTCGGCGCGTTCAGAGCACTCCTGGCAGTAGTCAGCGGGCGATGCCCTCTACCCGTCACTACCACCACCACCACTCACACAGCCCGCCATGCACGACGTGCACACGTGACGTACCGGCCGCACACCCTGGAGGGACCTACCTGGCTTGTCTACGTGTAACAGGGCAATGGGGCCCGCCGTGCTCACGTCATCCGGCAGGCCCTTTTCGTAGGGCCGGTGTCTTTGTACCTGGTCCTCCAGCCGGCCTCCTCCAGTGTCTGTATTGATCAGCGCGGGGTGCAGCCGTCGGCGCCCGTCGTCGGCCCGCCGCCTTATCTGGCCCTCTGACGCCCCGCTCGCCGACCTTACCCCCCCGGACGCTGGCTCCCCGCCCGGATTGTACCCGGCCTCCCGGCGGCCCACTTCCTCCCGGACCCAACCCACACCGGTTCCCAGCGCTCGCCGTTTCCTGACCGTCATGGCGTCCTTGACGACGCTAGGTGGCATTCTGAACTTACTTCCGGCGGAATCGTCGTCGGCGCCTCCGGCGGCTTCCGACCTTCCGTCCTCCGCTTCCGCGACAGTGGCGGCGGTCCTCCTGACAATAAACGCTACCGCCGTGGCTTCGGCAGGCCCGGACGAAGTGTCAACAACATGGCTAGGGTCTTTGCCCGTGACGGCCGGTTTTACGGCCGACGACGATATGAACATGACGACGCTGTATCCGTCGACTAACGACACCATGTGGTCTTCCTTTCCAGAGCGGCGCACGATGAGCATCGCGCGCGCCGGCTGGTTCGTCGGCATGATGTGTGCCATCGCCTTCCTACTCATCGTCCTTATCATCGTTTGCCTCATCAAGAGAAACCGTGGTGGAAAATACCCGGGTAAGTACCAATATCTTGTTCCTGTGATTTGTAGTGTAACGTTTTTCCGTGCTCTTTTTGTTTATCTAAAAGTTAATGGCTATTTAAAAAGGAATGCATTGATAAGGGATATTTGACAATTTAAATTTATGGTTTAGACTGATCAGCAGCTTTCTTCATCATTGCATTTATATATATCCGCAGAAGATCATCGTTAAGTTTATGTTGCTCAGAGATTAGTGTATTTAGCTTAAAGCCCTGTGTACCATGGTTTATATATCCCGTGTTAACATTATGTATGGGTTTATATCGAGAACGGCTGAGTTGTAATGATGATGTTTTATATATCCGCTAATAGTAATGACTCTTGTTTTATATATCTATTAATGTTTTGATGTTATCGAGCGTGTACGTTTTTATTGTCCCTGATAAAGCAAACACGTCATTTATTCATGGGAGCGCTCAGACCTTTTATAGCACAAAACACAATCAGAAGCTTTATAGCTCAAAACATCGTCTCAAATAAACGTAACTGCATGTCTATGAAGCCATAATGACACGGGGCATAATGTTCGTAATGTACACGTGTACGAATTACCAAATATATCCCAGGAAGCGAATGGGTCTCCTGGAGTTTCAGTTCCGACCGGGCTTCCACGGAGTATATTGGTAATGGAGATGGACACCGGCTGATTAGAGTTGGGGCCATCCAGGAGGGCGTCTGGTTGATTCTCACAGTTAAATGTGTAGTTGTGCCAGGTGGCAGAAATATACAGTCAGTGCGAACGTCACAATGTGAGCTGGATCACCTACATATAGTATGATTACACACAAAAAGAAAACTGAAATCATGAATTGTAAGATAACATAAAGTTTAAATGTGAGTTTTTTGGCATTTATTTTTCTTTATAATTTACTTCATGATAGAAATAATTTATAAATCCGTGATATAACAACTAACGTATTCCATCACTGCACCCATAGCCACTGTCTTTCAAAATCCTATGCGTGCGCCTATGCAGTTTGACCTTTCAAATTGAAACCAAAGCAGACAGTAAGGTGGAATTTCAGTCGGGTTTTAAAGGAAGTCAGTTTGCGAGAGCTGGGATACTGAGGCGTTTGACCAGGTAATAGTCAGAGAGTGGGCCAAGGAGCAGCCCCCCACTCCCCCCGCTGACTTTTCCATCATATGGCGGGAGCTGCAGTCACCCGTTAAACAGACCTGCAGCCAAATACTTGAACACGCGCCAGGCCCGCGTGCACATGATGCCGGAGTCGGGCAGGTTAGGGCCAGAGTAGGGCCTGAGGCTTCATCTCTTTGGCTGCCTTGTATGTGGGTAGGCTTTGTCAGTCATATTTATAGTATGCGGATAGAGAAGAGAGTAATTCTCAACTTGAGTATTGCAATTGTATATTATCAATTTTTGATTCCGAGAAGTAATGTCAAGTGTATTAACTTTTCATGGTGAAACTAAGTTTGATTTTACCATCAATTTACAATTATTGAACCTTACTAAACAGTAGCCGAGAAACAGGTTAGTACTGTTTGGCTGTTCTATATCCATTCAACTGATGCCATGCCGTCCATATATTTATATGATATATTCTGTTGATGGCTAGGGGCCTCTGCATGAACTGCCTAGAATCGATAGCTTATCAAATTTAGTTATGTTTCCACACTAATGATCAAACTGATGCACGAAGCCTGACAGATTGGTAGAGTGGGACCTATTAAGTACGGACCGGGTTGTCCCACTAGATTAGTGTCTTCATATACACTGGAGTTGTAAAATAAGCTGTCGAGGAGCCAATTAAAAAAATACTTAAGCCCCGCAGCAATAAACTAGCTGGTTGATTTCCCTCCAGAGACGAAAATCAATAGATAAATGACACTGTATTATAACAGGGATGAGAGGGAATCATGACACGGACCAATATTTTAAGAAATAACACGGACCAATATTTTAAGAAATAACACAGACACTGTGATGTTCAAATTTCAAAGTCAAGTTAGAACAATGTGCGAACTCCGATTACAGGGATCAGGGAAACCCTTGATTAAATCCCAGCTGACGGGGACTCTAATAGTTGGTAAATAAACCGACGTGTAGCTGCTGTTGGCAGGTAATAAACCAAGCTCCATCAGAGGGGCCCATCAAGGAGGAGGGGGGATGTGGCATGTCGATTTTTGAAAATGTCAAAGTCGCACGTCTTAATCACGTATTGCTCTCAAAGACACATGTCGAATCAAGGAATCCTGATGTCGGATGTCGTTTTTAAAGCCCGTGTCTAAGAATCTAAGGTCGCTGTCTTCATGTCCAAATTGAGTATTTTAGAGGTCCCGAGCCCCATGAGACGACCCATACCTCCAGCACGATCACAGACCCTCCACATGACGCCGCCACAAAAAGGTGACCTGGAGGCGGCCCGCTGCGCCTCCTCCTGTGGGGAAGGCATGCATTATTTAAACGGCGGGGAGTTACAGGAGTGGATTCGGGGCGATAAACTGCTCATTTTGAATGCATGTAAAAAGTGGATGCGAGGAAATTATTGTCAATTCAGAAAGCTGTTTGCGGAGATGTTTAGATGCCTCAGAAGCGTTTTTCGTGATCGAGATTCGATCAGAGATAGGAGATCACAGCCATGCTATGATGAGGCCAGTGTTAGCACGTCACAGCTGGTGTGTCTCTGTGAGGTACGTGGCACAGCCTGTGACCAGTAACAATACTAGTTTAAGGACTGACCGCTGTCACTGACTATTATCACAGCCTTTCTCATTGTACAGCCCTACATACTATTGTACAACTAGCTATTTATACAATAATCATTTTCACAGACAGTCCTTACGTTAAACTAATCCCACAAACAAACAATTCACAGACAGTGGCCTACTAAAATAGTACTAAAAGAGAGATACTGTAGTGTTGAACGTAAATATCTCCGCGTGTATATTTGTTTGTGGAAAGGGGAGCGAGGCCAGTCATACAGGTATCTAAAGTTGTGTATTGTTTGCGTATTAAATTGTCTATGTTCATACTTTTGCGATTTTGGCGAAAATATGTACATCGTAGATATTCTTTTCACAGAGGAGATATCCAGAGAACAAGCTGTTCTCATTGCATTTACAGTAGTACCTTCTCAGCAATAGTAGTCATGTCAGAGTGACATGGTGACCATCACATCCGTGGCCCTTTCCATGACCTTTGACAGTATGAGACGTGCTCAAGAGAAGGCCATACCACTGATCGAGCTACCTCGCCATTGTCACAAACGAAGCCCTTTCCTCATCACAGACAGTGCCATACGAATATACATGCAGTCATTGTGAGTGCCACTCCCTCTTATGGGTGATTAGATCACGTCTCACTCCAGGCCAAAGGCCAGCGCACAGCTGCCTGCAAAGCGGCGACTTTTCAAAGTCAGACAGTTCAATAGGCCCTAAATCAATTCTTATCCAGCCGCGTATCGACTCCCCCGTGAATCGACCTAATGTCAGAGGCAAAGTGGTGACCAGTCGACGCCGAGTCGGGAGTACGCCATGTGGAGTAGCTGGCTGCTATTGATTTGATTTCTTTCCACGGGCCCTGAAGAATGGCGGCCCTCTTTCAAAGAGCCGCATTTACATTGTAGATTATTTCGGGTAGGCGAGAGACTCTGTAGTAGTAGTAGTGGCTGTAGCGGGCGGGAGGCCGGGAGGCGCGGCAGCCTCTCAGCGTTAAGACGCGGCGCGGCCCGGCCTTCGTCTCCCGTGCTAAGATTAGTGCGGGTAGCAGACGGTGATCGGGGAGCGAGCAGCTCGTGAACTGCTCGCTGCTCGTTCTGAGCTGCTCACCATGTCGGGCGGGCGCGGCCTGCCGCACACTGGGGTCTCTCACTGTCACTGGTCGATGGAAGTCTGTCTAGGGAAATGGGTAAAAGATGGGTTTTCAGATACATTAGGTAGTGCCTCTTCTCCACGTCCTCCCTGGATGCAGTAGTAGTGTATCACGGCTTGTAGTGGGAGTTGGGTTGCACGCGGGACAGTTGGAGGTGGCGGGGGTATTACAGTCAGGGTTCAGGGGTAATGAGATTTCCATGCCAGTGTCGGAGAGTGTTAATATTGGATTTCCTGAGGTACCAGTTCTAGGTACCTCTAATTGTCCGTGATCCGATCATCATTTGGTAAACTCAGGCTTCTAGGCTGCTTATATAGGAGGCCGCCAATGTTTATTGCAGGAAGTTGATAACATAGTGATCTAATGATCCGGGGAATACCAGACATTCAGTGGTAATGAATCTATTCAGTATGCTTCATATTTGCTTTATATATCAAAACGTAATTTAATATTCTGAAAACCAGGAGGAACCTTGACGTTTATTGCAAAATAAAATGCTTAAAAGAAAATCGGAAATTATTTAGAGACACAATATACATAAAAGAATGGAGAATGTGCAATAGATCAGCTATCACACAATCTGGATATATACATATATACCTGGTAGAATCTTCTACAACAAGTCAATCTCAGCAGGCTGAATGGAGCCAAAGGTCACTATGGCTTTAAGACCGCAGCCACAGATCACGATAATGTGACAGGCCCCAGTGAGCATCACCAGAGGATGGATTGTTAATCGATCCATGAGGGGATGGGTGAAGGAGCCGCCACGGGCAGGTCGTTTGTGTTGTCGAGAGAAAGAGAATGGGGCTTTGAAGAGCGCATGAGAGGGTTAACGGTCAGGGCTTTTTTTCCGCCTGTGTTCTGGCAATGTGACAGGAGAGCTGTGCCTGTGACAGAGGAGCTGTCCCAGTGACAGCAGGTCAGGGCCCCAGCGGGCGGCGCTCGGCAGGGACTGACGGGGTTCAGCTGACCACGCCCATGGTGGTCTGTCCCATGATAGCTGGATGGGTTGATAATATTATATGGGTAGATTTATATGTATGTAATAGTACCGATGCGTGGTAATATTCTAATTAAAGGAATCCAAGTTTCCTGTAGAAAATATTACTCCAGTGAAAGTCAAAATCGGCATTGGAACATGAAACCTCTTAAAGATGTAACCAAAAGGAGACCTTGTAGAAGGGATAAATTGTTGAAATATTAAGAAAGCAATATAGAATCAATGTAAAATGATTACCTACTACTCCATCATCAAATGTAGGAAACAAAACTGTAGAAAAGGACAATGAAATTTGAATCCTCCCTGAAAAAAGGTCTTAACGCAGCATTTGGAAACAACAGTCTGTGGAGCTGCTGGCGGTGGTGGGAGCTGGGTTTATTTAACGCCCAGCTCGTGTCTCAGGTCCTGCTGAAAAAGCTGGCGGCGCTGGAGGCCTGGCAGGGCCTGGTGTCCCCGTAGTTAGTGCTGAGAAGGGCCCTGTAAGCAGCCCCCTCTCCCCCACCAGCGTCCTCCCACCCACCTCCCAGCCCCACCTCTATTGATTGCCCCATCGTCAGCGACAGGGAGGAGGTTTCCCAAGCTGAGATTCCCGACTGAGTCCCACTCCCACTGTCTGTATTCCCCGGGCTCTCTACAAGGGCTGAGGTCCTTATTACAGCCCCTTGCAGGGTGCTGGGGTTCCGCCGGCGGTCGATAATGCAGAAGACGATATATTAATGTTTTAGTGGCAGGCCCTTACACAATGTTTGGTTTGTGTTGGGTCGTTACACAACCTCATATGATTGGTCGGGTCAACCTCATAGGTCAATACAATGATTTAGTCTGAGTGCCAGTACTCTGTGCATACTCGGACTGCTTAAATTTTGACTGATTTTGTCTGTGGTACATCATATACTGTGATACGGATTGAATCCCTAATGGCTTACATAGTCTGAATAATGTATTGCTCGGGCTCATACCATGGGACGGAAGCATTTCTTCTGTGCTCAGTTGTCGTATTCATAAGGAAGATCGATGGACTGAACCTAAGCTTGTCTTATTCCGTTGGTTCGTGTATGGGTTTCTATACATCGTTTCACTGGTACAGAAGACGATGTACATGTATATGAATGCCTTAGCTCGTATTTCTGACGATTTATGTGTCATTATGGCTTCATCATTTAAAAAGGTTTTTGAATACTAATAAACTGGGCCGTCAGGTCAGATAATTAGTCGCTGAGTATTTGATACGAGAGAGTTATTTTTTATGCTACCTGTTTATTGTTAGTACAATATGAGCTACTTGTGAGCACCTGAATATCAACTCACCTGCTCAAGCATACATACTGTTAGTTCTCCTATTTAGACTATTCCACTCAGGCACTAAGCCTTACGTAAACTAGCAGTAAGTGGTTGATAAGCAATCATGATGTTTAGATGCATACTACGTAACGAGTCCCTCACTTTACCATCCTCCTACTACGTAACGAGTCCCTCACTTTACCACCCTCCTACTACGTAACGAGTCCCTTACTTTGCCTCTCTCTGTTTGCAGTCCACGAAAAAGAAAAGCTGCGTGGCAGAGACCCTGACCGTGACGACGAGGAACGTGGCTTTGGTGAATACACCAAGACGTAAGTAGAACTTAACGTTACACGTAGACGTAACTTCCCACAAGTTGGCCGCCCAGACTAGAGGGCCCCACTTAAGGTGTAGCAGAATGTTGGCAATCTCAGTAAGGTTATAGGCTCTAGTTACTGTAATATGTTCCTACAGATTCTCCTAGAAAGATACCTTAGCCCTTAAAGTAATCTTGAGATCATTTGAAACGCTTCATGTTGTAGTGTCAACGCATTTGTTACCTTTAGGTTATTTTATTCAGTTGTAGCAAGGTGAATGGACCATCGCATATATACGTATTACATGTTATCGTGGCGCCTTTTTTCACATGCAGTACTCCACTTTGTGTCAGAAAAAGTTACCAAGATTTTATGTCAGCACTATCGTTTGAATTTTTCTTTATTATTTTTCGTTCAATGCCCCGTTTCACAGTACGACCATTAAAACGTGTTCCTGTCGTTTCCCCAATTTAACCCTTCTAGGTCAGATAGGTACCTCTTGACAGACTGGGAAGGCAAATAGAGACCTGGGTGTAAGTCTCCCCAGTGTGCGAATTGATTAAGTCTTGTCTGACAGAACGTTTAATACCCAGTAACGCCTAAGTTCCATGGCTTCTAATAACGTCTGCCTCCCGCCCCTCACAAACCAGACCCATTGAAGACGCTTTGTGTCCGTTATCATGACTGGTGTCGCGTCCTCAGTGTCCTACTGCAACCTTAGAACGACTGTCGACAACATATATCAATATGCGCAGCTTAACTGACTGGTGACGCCCTGTACACATAGTTGAATCTCCATACATTGTCTGGTGATATTACGTCAGCTGCAGACTAATCAGTACCGTCGCAGTTTGATAATGTGGGCCGAGGTAGAGCCAGCTGAATAACCAGATTACTGCAGATGATGAAAGTACAGATGTGGGTACAACCTTGGTACAGTTGGTACCTGGTAGCTGGTACTGGTTGTTACATCAAACTGGCGGCAAACCTTGATAGGCTTCAACCTGCTCTCGCTCCATTACATTAACGTCTGCCCTCAATGCAGTAATATTACCACTGACTTGAAATTGGAAATTTCTGTCCCTAAGAACCCATTAGAAACAAGAGAAAGTTTATCTCTCAAACTGAAAGACCTACTGCCCAGAACAGATACATACATGTATATCATAAGCTGCTTTAGGATCTTGTATTTACACATTCCAAAAGACAGTGGTAGTGTGATCGACATAGCACGATCCAATACATTAATTAATCTCCAATAAATGAATCCCCCCCCCCTCTTCCCGCCATGAAGACTCCATGGTTTATGCCCATACAAATTAGTCTGACAGGTGACATAACTCCAACCCACTAACTGAAGGCAGCCCATCCCTTGGTTTCGTCATGTCAGTACTGTTATCAGCTTATGTCCCACCTACAAGGTCGTGTCGTGTTGGCTTCATTAATCTGTGATGTTTACAGTGGTGTACAGTTAAATCATGCCTGCCCGAGTGAAAGCCACATTAACATAAACCTAGCCTTATTATGCCCCTATCTTCCCATTAAAGGTCACCCCAGATCCACATCCATGGTTCAATTTTTCTTACCATGTTCTCCCCCATCCTATATGGTTCCATTCACCTTGGTCAGTGGGGGCTGGCGTCTATCAGCGTGACGTCAGTCCCCATGTAGTTACGTCACATGTGAAGACTGTCTTCAGTTTGTATATGATTATTTGTCAGTGTAGGAGTTATCAAACATGCACACGCCTCTTATCACGTGTAGCAAGCGGCACAAGGGGTGACCACGTGGTTTGGCTGTGCGCATGCGCTGGTCCTGCAGCTATTGTATATATAAGCTGCTTACCGGCGCGGCTTATACATTTGTATATAATACATTAAATCAATGTACTAAAAAAGATATACATACTCATACATTAAAATGAAATTGAAATTTATATGAGTGAATATTGCAAGAAAATTCGCAAACCTTATTTTTTGAGAAAAAATTGTCCCAAAAAGTTAACAAAATGATTTAAATGCTGGATGACCATACATTCATGCAATTTGCATACGTGCATGCAAGCCTGGCACTAAAATATATGAAATTATAAATGAAACAAATATTCAAATGTGAACCTTGGAAACAGATGCACTTACAGTAACATACATTACCAATACACCAAACAACACACTATAGATGTAATTCATTGAGTTAGACATAACGGATTATCGCCAATCTAGCTAGATTAGCCAGTACACTGTTCACAGCCACACATGTGCCAGTAACTGCCGCCCGCCCAGCCAGCCACCCGGTCGCGCTTTGCTGCCTCCTCATTTTCCGTTTCGCCTCTTGGTCTTGTGTTGCATTGAGCACTGATTCCACTGTGGCCCACCTTCTCGTCTTCTAGGCCCTACATGGAGTTAAAAAGGTAAACCGTGTCCGCGTGCATGTTGCCTTGGCAACATTTACTATGTTACATTAGCCATATACATATATTGCCTGTTGGGTGTTACCTTCTACTAATATTATATGATAGAGTTACATTACATGCAGTAGACAGGCGGAGGTCCGCACTTCTCCCGGTGTTGTACTTGCCCGTTTACTGTCTACATTCTGCACAAAACGCACGTGTCTGGGGCTCATATCACCATATCCTCTTCAGCCGGCTAACACGTTTCAATTAAGAGAGGACTATTCAGATACGCCTCTCTGAATTGAAATATTTTCCATGTGCTGCCACCTTATGGTGTATGGTCCGCCCAGACGTGAGTTTTGTGCTGCCTCGGGATTGAGGTATACAGTTCATGTACTGGACTCAATAACATTTTGATTTTATGGTTATCGGCAATTAACTCATAGTAACATCCTGCGTTCTGATACGCCAAGTCCTGCTGTAACTGTTCATAAACAGTAATATGAGTTTATATACCTTGAGTTGTGTAAACATCTGTGCAGATCATTGCATCGGGCGGGATACTACACTAATAGTGCATGGTGTGATGCACTGATACACTAACGTCTAACTAACTGCACACCTTCTATATATACTAAACTCTCAATTGTTCAGAGTTTAGATATAACTGAAACCCCTTTCGAATAGTGTTTTCTCTGTTCTCGACAGCCCTGACCCAAGCTTCTAAACGTTTAAGTTATCAAAGCCAGAATCTGTAAGACATATAGATACTATAGTATTTTTTACTTTTAGATGATCCTTTCGTATAGATTTGAATCTAAATGTAATGATTGTGTTCGTTCTTTTTTGCTTTTAGTTGTCCATATCTAAACGCTTCATATTTCATGAAAGTGTTTACAAGTAAAACATACTAGGATTTTCTAGATTTTTTTCTGTATGTCGTAGACAATAAGTATACAAATTTCTATGAGTACGCACTCTAGACGTAACTGTGGTTCCCTAGTAGAAATAGTTCTAGGGGCACTAACGTCATTTCGTGCTAATATGTGTGTAGATATTTCCTTAAACCATTCAACAAATAATAGCTTTGGCGTGCGCCTGTCAAGACGCATGGCCGGCCTCTAGACGTCTCTTTCTGTCCCTAGTTTTGGGGAGGAACGGTTAAGCTATAGCAGGTGGAGGCTTTACGTACTAACGGTGGTGGGACTTTTATTAACATATGTTTAACACAAACCTTTCCTATATGAAGAATTCTGGATTTTTCCTTTGAAAGTGTAATCCGTTAAGTTGCTACTTATAACAAAAGTTAATTTGTGGAGAATATATCAAATGGCGTTTAATGAATTAAGTCCTTTCTCAACAGATTCGGTTCTTTTGAACCTACGGCTAAGAAGTTAAACGTCATATCCTAAAATAGATAATCAAATAAACCCTACAACATTTTCAAATTTAATCTTTTTTGTCATCGTATGATATGTATTTGGTTATGATGGGATTACACACATTTTAATTGGCTAGATGTGTAATGTAAACCATGGGTTACCATGAGCTTTTTTTTTCAAAGAAGCGACCTAACACAAGCTAGGTAGACTGGCATTAGATGGTTTGGTGTAGACTGACCAGTAGTTCCTCTGCATACCTGGAAATTGGGCATGGTGTGTCACAGCCTCTCGGTCGTGCCACTGTTCTGCAGCAACTAACCTTTGATTCTTTTCTCACCTTGCAGTGACGAACCCGACTACAAGAAGAGTGCAGGGTCCCTCGAGAGTGAGAGCAAACCGTTGGGAGAGAGTGACAGCGACTCCATGGCCGAGTACGAGGATACGGATCCCAGCAAGTTTAATGAGGATGGCTCTTTCATAGGCCAGTACGGTGGGAAGAAAAAGTCCAAAGACAAGATTGAACCTGATGCAACCTCACCCTCTGCCCTGTCGACGTTTGTATAATGACAGGGCCAGAGCGTGAAGGTTCCCCGTCATCCACCACCACCCGGCCCCTCACCGGGACACCGTGCTGAGGTAGCAACTTACAGAGAAAACTATGATAATTCGGACTTGAACAATTCTTTTGAATCATTTGGAATGTGGACATGGGTTATGGCATACGGAGGGTATTTTGTCTCATGCGTGCACATATGGTATGGTATTGAGCTGTTTCACCGAGGACTCTGCGCCGGTCGATTGTCAAGATCTTCATTGCCCGCTCGCCGCAAACACCAACAGTACTCTGCAATGGCCCATTATAACTACACGAGCAGAGGAACGCGAGCCGAAGAGCGGGTTGTCTTGTGCAGGCTGTGGGACGCGAGGCCTGGATCACCAATACCAACCCTGTTCTCACATGGCACAATGTTTCCCTTAGACCAGGTGCAGTCCACAAAGGAATTCAAAGACAAATCTCAGCCAGGCTGATGTGAATGTATCACTGCTTCCAAGGTCATTGAATGGTGGATACAGCATCAGCCAGGAACCACGAAATCAAACCAGTAAAAAAAGACAAAGTTTTAATAACCTATCTGACGGTTCCGGCAGCAGGGGGCGCCACAGCTGACGATTAGAGGATATATACTAAGTGTAGAAGAGGGAGAGACTGAGCTGTACATAGCGCTGGTGGCGCCGCCTAGCCTGCGCTCCCTGCTGCCGGCCGCTTGACGTAGGGACGACGTAGAAACCACGTGACGGGCCTCACTTGGAGTGCGCATGTCTTGTGTAGGCTCGATGTGTGTGTGTGTGTCAGCTTTAAAGGTGTGTGACGACAGGGGCGCCCTCTGTAGTGTGGTAGTGATAACATGTGAACAGCGTTTACAGGACCCCAAGCAAGAGCATGGAATCCCTCTGCCTCGTTTGTTTTCATTCTTTGTAAAGTAATTCACTGCTGCCTTGGATCTAAGCGAGTCACTATGCATAGGTTTTTTGGTTAAAGCCTTCTCGACCCTATAGCCGGTTAAAAAGTAAAGTGTGTGCTGTGTTACTCTTGTCGGCCCGTACCCCGGGGCTGGAGCCATCAAATGGACCGATTTTTCTTCGAGTTTGTTGTTCTGCCAGAGGACGCGAGGTGGCAAAATGTGGACCTTGAGTTTAGAAAAGAAAACCCAGCTCAAAAATACTGAATCCTCAAAAAACAATGTTTTTGCCTGCTCCGATGTCGTATATCTCTCGATGTTGGCCTAAGCAATGGACGTAAAAAGTGTGTATTTGTGAGGGTTGGAGGTTGTATCAGGAAAGAAAGAACAATCCTAGAAAATGTTGTTTATGCTTGACACTCGACTATTAATCTTAGGTTAGTAAGAATCCCAGTGACACCTAATGACGATACGTCGTTTTCACTCTCTGACGTCATGAACTACGTCATGAAGACGTCACTCATCCTCCGACATGACCAGCCTGAGGCCAGGATCCCACGCCATCCTCGCCGACAACCAGCAAATTACACCTGCCTTCGGTCGTTGTTCACTTTCTACTGGCTAACGGGAAAAGTAACAAACAGTAAAGACTTGCACTGCAATTTCAAGTATTTTTTCTAAATTTGTTATGAACAAGACATCTGTAATAATGCCTGCACATAATATATTCGTTGGAATGTTAACTTTTGTACCGGAGAAGTTGAGCCAGGGTAAAGATTTTTTATAATTAAGTGATATCGATTTAGCTAAAGTTAGCTACTTTAATTGGTATTCTGTTGAAAGTATCTACCTAAAGACTAAGTACATTGTGACTTTTTGCTGTTAGCATATCATAGTTGGTTAATCTTTGTGCACACGTTGCCAAGTCCACGGAGAGCGATCTTCATGACGCTCTCATTTTAAGTGATTTTATGAGCATCACTTGAGTTTCACTAAATATTTATGTCAAGTTTTTCATGGTGTTATCCTTAAGACATCATAAAATTATTGCACCAATGTGGAAATCTTAATCGTGGGGAGAAAGTATGGGGTTTGTGCCGGTTGCCTTCGTTTGGCTTTTCAAAGTGTTTAAAAGTTATTTTTCCCAGGTAGTAAGTGTTCGATTATTGTGTAGACCCCATCTGCTGATTCCATAGGATTCCCCGGACCTCAGAAAGGGTCGCCAGAAGCTATTTTCTTTATCATCAAATTATTGTAACTGGATAATGGTAAAATTGTTATGCTGTTGGACACTATAACTCTATAAGCCGCGTTTTTGTCAGCTGTCGTCACAATCATGTTAATTTAACACTATAAAACCGTACGCAGAACGTCTTTATATCCATGACCGAAAACCCTTTTTGTTCTATATTGTAACTATTATAGTAAAAGTGTAGATTTTTTATGCCGTCTTATGTTTGACGCCGCGTTTTGTCAATTTCTGTTCCATCCATGTTCATTCAAAGCCATAATCATGTACACAGAATGGCTCCGGCCGAAAAGTACATAAAGGTTAGAGATGTCAGCTACAGACACAGATAGACATGTCAGTTACTGACACATATATCAGGAACTCATTAACATATTTCAGTTACTGATATAAGTACGTTATTGACAAAAACATGCCAGTGACTTCCATATATCAGTTACTGCCAAAGGTATATTTGTCAGTCAGTGACACATAGAGGTCAGTTGCTGACAACAGTAGACATGTCAAACGCTGACAGGATGCCAGTGTGTTGGCGAGAATATAGAATGTCAGTTTACTGACTTAGAAAGGTGCTTCTTTGCCGCGGTAGAGTGGTTATGTACTCTCAGTCCTTATTCCTTATTTAAGAGGTTCAAACTTGTATTATATGTTTTTAATTTGTAAAATATAAACAGAGCCTGTGTGTTGGAGATTTTATTTGATTGTACAGAAGCACAGTCGCTAGCAGTAATCAACCTTGTGCCCTGTCCTGTGTACATAAAGACTTCACCAGGAATCTGATAGGTGTTGATTATCATGTGTGTGTTTGTGTCTTCACCAGTCGTCGCTGCCGGCCAGGTTCGTCTCAGACCCCCGCAGTTGCTGAAAGCAGAGCACGTAGACGTTTAGTACTAGGGGCTGGCCGCCGTACGTAGGCCCACGTCCCCAGCTTGTAGGCCGTAGACCCGTCAAATCTTAGTGAGGCTGCTATGACTTGGATGATTATACATTTCTCAGTGTACAGATAATCGTGTTGTAGACTAATCGCAGCTTTCTGATTGCCTTGATGATGATAAAGCTTATATGCTGGAGCGAGTGGAGCAGTGTAGACAAATTGTCGATATTTTCTGCTTGAGAACAAGTGAGTGTTTGTGTGCGAGTGACATCCCTCTCCCCCTCCCGACAGCTTCAAATGAAACCAAGAAACAATGCATAACATTAATATTATTATATAGGATGGGTTTGCGACGGTGTGCGGCCATAGACAGGTCACATGTTCAAGGGCCTTGGCAGGTCACTTGTATAACGGCACATCTTGGTGAACAGGCCACTTGTCGGCTTGTCTGTAAATGTATGGCGTAGCACCTGAACACAGGTATATCACCTAATGCTATAGAACCAGAATGTTATAGGACTTGTATGGCAAAGTAAATGCTCTGGCAGGTGCGTCACTGTGTATAGGCCCTGCTCTGTGTGGCTGGTCGCATTTTTCTCTTTCTGCACCAACTCAAATTTTACTGGAGAGGAAGTTGTTAACAAATCAGATTCGTTCTCGTGGCTCCTTTTTGTCCATACTCGTATAATATCAGCAATTTTGATCACCAGCGTATATATTATATACATAGTCAGAAATCCACGTTGACGAAGAAACCATTTCATCTTTTCAAGCTTGTGTGTTGGTTCAGATCTGACTTGATTGGAAACCCTAATCCAGAAGAACAGTCTGTGGTATATATGTTTCTGATGTATCCATACCAAAGCACCTTCTCGTGAGAATCTTGTTAGGCTTACCGTGAAAGTGGATGCACTTCGCAGTGTCAGTGACCAAGCTGTTGTGCAGTGAACCTCTTCTCTCCTCGCAAATTCACGTTGTAAACGAGATTATAATCTAGTCACATGCTGAAAGTATTGCGGTAAAATATTCTGCCTGGCCATATCCGTGTTGCATTCGTATTCTCTAGGTCTAGTTTATGATAATAACTTAGCTGCATGGGTCCTTTTGGGACGCCCCCAAGGCCCTGTTAGGGTCCTCCCATGCCGTGCTAAGGCCCTTTAAGGGTCACGCAGTCAGCGGGCACAGGCATTCTCACCGTCTCTCGACGTACCTGGTTCCATCTCCTATACTAACGTACATCATTGCACCCGAACCAGCCACCCAATAAAAGTGATGTATTATAATAATGTTGTACTCACAGAGCATCATAGACAAACCAAATGCACCTTTTCTGACAAAATACTGATATTCTATGGGAGTTGATATAGCATATTGATGATACAAGTACAAAGAGAAGCAATTCATGTTTGCGTGTCTGCCAGTCCTACCAACCTTCTCAAACTGGTCTCTGCCTCAGTGTTCATTAATGTGTAAACAAGGGAAAAAACAGTCGATTTATTTTTGTGATCTGAAAAAAGAAGAAGCGTCACTGGATGTCACGTTGCCCAGCTGTCAGGTGGCGCCCCCTAGTTGCCGCTAGGTGGCGCGCCGGTGTGTGACGTCAGAGGTGTTACGTCAATGGGGCTGGGCAGCGTGGCAGCAGTGAAGTAACTGTGTTGTTCGCCAAGCTTACCTTGCCTACAGGTAACAAAACTTCATTACTGCTTTCATGTTATTTTGTATGTCACCATACTTGTATGTTGAATAAAACTTAATTATGAAAATGTCCTGTTTTGTGGTCAATATATACAGTTTTGGGTAAAGATAACAAAAGGTAAAAAGCAATCAAATATGGTTTATGCCCCTTGGATTCTTGGTAATTTCTTCGTACTTGTCAGATAAAGATAATACACATCTTCTTTCACTAATACAATCTCTATATTCAGAATATAAAGGTGTAGGGTAAAAATGGGTGTATTGTGCACGGTGGTACATAGCGCAGTAAAGACAAATTTATGAAATATTAATAAAAAGAAATTTAGAATTTGTTATAACGGTTTAACTCTACAAAGATGCAACCTTATCAGCCTCGCAAAATTTAGTAATGAATAAAATATTAAAATTATGAACAAAAGCCTATTTCATTTTGTAATTTTGTGATTCGCAACAAAAGACATAGACAACTTATGATAATTATAGCCTATAATTATAAGCCGGACATCCGTGATATAAAATCTAAAATTAGGTAATAACAATGATTCTGAGCCTTTTAGACCCCGCAACTTTCCAACATAAATTGCTGAATTTCCCTATGATTTTCCCATGTTTTCCAGAGAATTCCCAAAATGATATTTAATTAGATCTACATAATTATATCTCAAAAGTAAAAAAGTTTACAAAGACAAAAAATCAAACAGTTGGGGTTTCAGTGATTAGGATTTTATCGGCTTTCATCTGTTCTTTTGATATATTAGTTGAGCATATTTTTGAGTTGAATTCTTCCTAAGTTGTTCTAATTTCAAAAAACGGTTGGAAAATGTCAGAAATGTGGGCGGCTATGGCCATATTGGGGAGACTACCCATGGGCGGCTATGGCTGGGTTGGGGGCTAAAGGATAAAATTATTCCTTCAGGGTTAACAGACTGATTATATCTCATAGCCCTAATGATTAAGTGCAGATTATGACACAACTGTCAAACTTGGATGTCCACCATATTGGTGATCAAATTATTATCCTTATTATTGAGAATGCTGAAACTTTTAGAACAAATATTTATGCAACATTTAGGCCGACCTGAAACAAACTCACTGAATCATTAGGTCCTACCAACAATTATTACAACTTAGAATCATAAATTTTGAACTTATTCCACAACCATGTGGTCATCTACCCACATGGTGATCACCAAAAAGTGATCACATATGACCATGTCTGCACAATGTCTAGTAGGCCTATAAACTGATAAAGCAATAAAGAGCGGCTTGAAAAGCAGTAGGAGTAGGCTTACTTCAAACTTAACAGAATATTTAATTGTCAGAATTGAGAAAGATTGAAACTATTCTTTACCCATGTCAATAAGCCCCTATATCGCAGAGCGGTCCTAAACTCTATGTAGGCCTACAGACAAAAAATAGGTTTACTGGAAAGCTACCAAAACAAAAATCATTAAAGTTGTTACTCTGCATACAGCCAAAATGCCGATAAAATCTGGGAACGGCGCGGCGCCAACATCATGTTCCGTGGCTCCACCTACTGGATCATCAGCTCGTACCCGATCCAACTGGATCCACTGAGTTCAGCCGGACTAAATATTCTACTCCGCTGTTTTTATTGATCGGATGCGTCCATAGCTACCGCCGCCAACAGAGGCTGAACGAGAACTTCCCGAAGACACTTTACTTGGATCTTCCCCACAGATTTGTGTTAGAATTCATGCAGGTAAGCATCTTGGCCATCTCCATTCGCATAATGGCCATAATCTGATTTATAGACATGCGGAGCGCCGCTGAGAGGGGGGCGGCGACTGAGCGGTGGAGGCCCCGTGCCCCTGGGACAAGACCCGACTCACAATCAAAGCTGTTGGTTTGTTTACCTCTCACTCTCTGTGCTTTTGAAGTTTTCAGTCTTTCATGTGAACATAGTCACAGTCAGCGGTGCTTTTGATCTATGTCCATGCCTTAGATCTAAATCTTTAGTGTAATATGATTTCTGTTAGATCTAACGTTATAATTCAGGGTACCAACCACACAGGGAAAGCAGGGAAAAGGAGAAGAAAAAAAAAACCTGACAGGGAAAACACAGGGAATTGGGAAATTTTGTCAAAACACAGGGAAAACACAGGGAATTTCATATGGCCAGGTTCTGAATTCCTGATTCTCAATATAGTACATGTATTAGGGATTTGACTTTTTGATGTTGGGTTGTCCAAATTTTTTCTGCACACAGAGGCTTTTAAATTTGAAAAACTTGCTGGATATGCCACAGGGAAAAATTGCCAAGGGACAGGGAAATCTCAGGGAAAACACAGGGAATTTGAAAATGGAGTTTTGGTTGGTACCCTGGTTATACATTCTCTACTAATTTCAATTTTCAATATGAAGAACAGATTCGGATTTTAATTTTTACACAGTCTTTAGACTTTACCCTAGCCCTAGGCCAGGGCTAGACCTAGCTCTTTGATACTTTATTGGGTTTGACTTGAGTAAATGTATAACCTTAGATATTCAATTATATATGAATACTTACAATAAAGATATATTTACATTTTAACTATGTTCAAAGGCGCTTACCTTTACCCACTTTAATTCACTCACTTACTGGTTACACAATGAGTGCTGGACGATATATAGGCCTAGGTTAGAGGCTAGACTAATTGTTTGAGACATTATCATAACACTAACAGATATATAAGGCCATTATTTAAGGAACGTCCGAAGTCAATTGTCAAATCTAGGGCCAACAGCCAACACTATGCCTAGGGCCCCTATGCCTAGGCCTAGGGTCTTAATACAAAACGTTTGACAATAGTCAACGAAATTTTATCATCTTCTGTAATTTTCATGGATAGAGGCTGTAGATCTATATGACATAACTGTTAGTTAACTTAACGTTAGAAATTTCCCTGTCGTTGTCCCTTAAAAACGATCATGTCATAAGTCAGTCTTTAGAAAGGGCCATGTCATGCTGTCACATTTAGTGGTCTAGCCCCATATGATGCCCGGGTAAACTCCATGGTTCCCCAAGGTATTTTGATACCCAGTTAAATATCATTACTGGTTAGTAAGACTGTAAAGTAGCACCAGGGTACTTCATGGAGTGTAATCGTCACTTGACCTACCTATTACTGTAGGGGCCGTCCATAAATGATGTCACACACAAGCGGGTGGGTGGGTAGGTTGAACAGTGTGACACTGCCTGAAAACAGGCCTTTTTTTCATGTTCAGTGTTATGACTAATGGGGTCACAGTGGGGGGAGGGGGGTCCTAAAAGTACCCTGATAGTATGTGACATTATTTATGGATGACCCCGTAGGACAAACGTCGGCCTTTGTGATCTAAACACCTTTGTTACTTTCAGTATGTAAGGTGGTGCCTATCTAGAACAGAAATATAGGTCAATGATGATAAAATAATGATAAATTACACTGATTTCATAGGAGATGGAATAGGTGGCGGAATAAGGTCATGTCTGGATTTAATGGTTATCTTAGGCCTCATAATTATGCGATAAGCGCCTTCATATATCAGTTTTAATGACAATGACACGATAGCCCTAGTTAAATACTTTTTATTTCCATGGCCAACTTTATCTCTGTGTCAGTCATCGGGAGACTATGTGCATGAATATATGTGTGTGCCAATAACCAGTTTATTTTGTACTTCAACATATCCTTTCCCTTTCAGGACAACATAGAAGTGAATTACCGGTATTCCTTTTTTTGAGAATACAATACAAGTTGTATAAATATATAAGTTTATAAATGTAAAGTGTAATACCCTAACACATGACAGTTGTTCTGGGCCCGGAGTGGCCCCGATGGTGAACCTTGTAAAATTTGTCATTCGGACACAGATAGGAACTGGTTTTGAGATTGCTGGTGTCAGCCTAAAACTGTCAAAGTACTATGCATTAGCATGACTGTGGGAACCAGCTTTCAGAACATTTCTACTTCCGCTTCCAGTTCCTCCCAAAAGACAAAAGAAAATTGCATTATTGTTGTCTCACAGCATTGTGGGAATGCAAGTCTAATTAACATAATGAATATATCAATGCCACAATAGGTCTCACTCAACCCTTTTATTTTCATATGGGGGTAAGGGGGTGAAGAGGGTGAAGGGGTAAAGGGGTAAAGGGGTAAAGGGGTAAAGGGGTAAAGGGGTAAAGGGGTAAAGGGGTAAAGGGGTAAAGGGGTAAAGGGGTAAAGGGGTGAAGGGGTGAAGGGGTGAAGGGGTGAAGGGGTGAAGGGGATGCCATGGGGATGCCATGGGGATGCCATGGGGATGCCATGGGGATGCCATGGGGATGCCATGGGGATGCCATGGGGATGCCATGGGGATGCCATGGGGATGCCATGGGGATGCCATGGGGATGCCATGGGGATGCCATGGGGATGCCATGGGGATGCCATGGGGATGCCATGGGGATGCCATGGGGATGCCATGGGGATGCCATGGGGATGCCATGGGGATGCCATGGGGATGCCATGGGGATGCCATGGGGATGCCATGGGGATGCCATGGGGATGCCATGGGGATGCCATGGGGATGCCATGGGGATGCCATGGGGATGCCATGGGGATGCCATGGGGATGCCATGGGGATGCCATGGGGATGCCATGGGGATGCCATGGGGATGCCATGGGGATGCCATGGGGATGCCATGGGGATGCCATGGGGATGCCATGACCCACATGACCCACATGACCCACATGACCCACATGACCCACATGACCCACATGACCCACATGACCCACATGACTCACATGACTCACATGACCCACATGACTCACATGACTCACACTTACTAAGAGGGACTAAGTCAGCAAACGTCAGTCACAAAAAGATAACTAGTAACGAATTAGTAGTTAAAGGAACACCGACATAATAATTAATTAATGATAAATAATTAGCAAATTAACGTCAATAATTTCATCACTTAGTGCCTTTTTGTACTTAGTACTGTAACAAATGTCATGTCAACGTCGTTGCATCATCACAGCAATGTAACTTCATATTCATAATTAGTAAGATGTACAGGTATGAGTTTAACATCTTTAAATCTAAATTTTCCTCTCAAACTTTTTATTCTTTCATGATTAGGTAGGTCTCCAGGAATTAGTTACGAATTTCGAATCTTTAAACTTTGCAGAGATTTGTACTCATTTCTAGTCACTCAACTGAAAACTAGGATTTCTTTGAAATTTTCTATACTTCATCAGGGCCCAGGCTTTAATTATTGCAATAATTAACCTATTTACTAAGTTTGTATTTATTGCCTTTTTAACTTGTATTACAACTGTCATGTGTTAGGGTATTACACTTTACATTTATAAACAAGAAGATCTTGTCAAAAATTCAATCTCCCTATTTCTTTCCCTACCACAGAGCTGGAGGTACCATGGTCGGCTGGGAGGTAGTTAGGTTGCAGCAGCGATTATGAAGGCATGTTTGATGCGCGTGAATTACGACCCCCGCTACACCACCCCGCATACAAGCAACCTTCAGAGCCGCCTGGCCGTCACCCGTGACATCTACGGCGCCGGAGCCGGCGTCCAGCAGCGCCAACTCAAGGATACGCTCGAAGAGGCGGCGGCCCGTCGAAGGGCGCGGCAACGACTGCTCACCTCGCTCGAGTCCAAGTCTCCGCGGGAGAAGGAGAAGGACGCGGACAGCTCGGTGAGCACTCAGCCCAGCCGGCGGACCAAGAAGGAGGTGAGGATAGTAGGGTATTAGAGTAGGGGCAGGGTTCTGGGAAAATCTACATAGGTCAGAACGCATCGCTCCCGGGTTTGGATCCAGGAATGTAAACAAAAATATGGAAACAGAATGAAAAGAAAGATAACAAATGTTTTGGGGTACTGTCAAGGTTGGCAAATATATATACATATATAGTATAAACCAAGGGGGGACTGGTCTGTAAATCAGGGGCGGATCCAGAAATTCTATAACGGTGGATCCAGAAATTCTATAACGCCAGTTTTACATAAAAAAAAATGTACCCCCAATCACTGCACACCCCCCCCCCCCCATCACTGCAAATACCACCGGGTTTTAGGCCTAGACATAGGGCCCGACATAGGGGTGTGCAAACTGTGGCAATAATAATTGCCAAGTGCACCTGCGGTTGGTACTTGATTTATTCTATATAAAGTTCACTGAGAATGTTGGAAAATTTCTAGTGACAACACGAAAATTGACAGCTCAGTTTATTCACCCACTTTTGAAAGGGCAGGCAATAGTTAACTTATATGTATATAAGTTGGAATCCGGATGTAAGGGAACTGGATGCTTGCCCTTAGACAAACACATGTATGATAAACCAGAACTATCTAAGGCTAAGATGAAAGGAATAACTTGCATTTTCCCTGCATTGCCCTCTTACTTAAGTTATTCCTAAAGCGCTATTCTACATACATGTACAACCAAAATGTTTAAATTGGTGTCCATCTCCCTTTTTGCGACTGGAAAATCCGTCCATTGCCTGGCTTTGTAAGCTCCTCTTTCGTGATCTGTTGTGGTGGAGAGGTGTAAACATAGAAACCACCGACACGTTGGGCTATCTATTGCCCTGCTTAAAAGGACAGTGGGAGTTCATGGAGGATAGCCTTCAGGCCAGTGTCCCCAGTTGGGGTCTAATATTCCAACAGCTTCAATACCTCCTGAAGTTCTCCATATAATTCATAGATATGCTCACATAAACATTTACCAAGACCTAGTGCTGGGAAAATGGAGCGAAATAGCTTTCAACTTAAAACATGTATCCCTACAAGAATTTAAGTAAATTTTGAAAGTTATTGCTATTCCTTAATTAGGGTTGATTATGCCCCTCCTCTGTTGAGAGTCAGAGACTGTTATATCAGGGAGGGGGTCACTGGACAGCAAATGACACCCAACTTACCTAACCCCTTGCCTGACTCCAAGATTACCCCATTGACATTGTGCATGTATGACCTGACGTAACATTATCAAATACCCTGGAAAACTACTATATACTACCAAATTTGAAACAGTAGTAAAACAATAAGAGGTTACAACCCCCTTGTATTTGAGTAATTTTCATAGACATTAACAACAGCAGGACATAGTCTATTTGAGTTTGATTATTTGACCTACCTAAACGATTATAAAGGTGGAAGAGCAATGTTACTCGTGGCACACTGTTCTGAATTCAAAGGAGTTCTGAAATGAACGAATTTATCTTTAAGCAAGGAGTCTACAGGGACTGCTTGCTTCATCATTTAATCACATCCGTCTCTTTCCTCCAAGGGAACAAAGCATATTCAGTGTCCAGCCATAGTAAAAACTCGTTGTCCTCTAAAACATTTGATATAGTAACCATAACAAAGATATCCTGTTTATTTTGGTGGCATCAGTAATGATTTGTTGTGGATGTAGAAAGCAGTGGCTAGGTCTCACTAGGTCTCGAAAGATGAGTCTGGGAAGGGATCCAAGTTTTAGATTAGCTTCAGCCCGCTCCCCGTCTGTTCTTGGCTTTGTTGTGAATCCCTTTGGGATTTCAGAGTCTTATACCCTCGGTAAGGGCGCACTAGCAAATTAACCTGGATTTATATATCCCAGTCTAATTGTAGAATTAGGAGTCCAGGTCGCTAGTGGCTATTAATTCTAAAAGTTTATCCTATTATTACTTTAAAAGCTCACATTAATTAACCTAATCTTATGTATTTTCTATGAAAGAAATGCCTGGTTATACCATACATTTTGTATGCATGTGGTACAGTGCCTAAAAACAGCACCGCGGCGATCCTATATTATTCAACGACTACTCATCCAGTAGATTTACCCCGTTACAATTACTGCTATAGAAATTGATCCTTTTTCTGATCAATATAAAACTCAAGCCTTTCAGGTGTTCCCTTTTTCGATCCATAACACCATTTCGGATGCAATTGATCTAACTAATTTATAATGCACTAGAAGGATTAAATTAGGTGTTTAGATGGGGGAACGTAAACTACATGAGGATTCCGCCGTTTGTTTGCTGAAGTTGTTGTATTAGCAACACGTAAACATCTCACTGACCAGTAATAGACGGAACAACAATACAACTGTCTAGTCAGGGAATCTATTCTATCCCGGCTTGATTAGAGTTACGATCCACAAGTGCTCATGGCTTTGCTACTATTCTTGAATTAATGTAATAAATGCGACAAACAAATCCTTCTCAATCAGGTTTATTGCTGCCCGCTAGCCGGCACCTGGTAAACCTACTGACAGGTCAATATTCATTCTGGAAAATAAGTTGACAAATATATAAACATACAACTTTATATTCTTTATAGAAGTTTGTCTGAACACGTTTAAAACTTTTTCATGAACACTGCATAAGTAGGTAATATCTCGTTTTCCCTATGTTTTGCCTACAAAAAAAAGAAGTCGGTTTTAACCTGAACGTGCCTCAGATACACTGAAACAATGAAAATCAAAGTTTATCTCAAATGTTTATAAAAGAAAAGTATGTATTTGGGTTCTACTCACTTTTCATTTATTTTCATCAAGTATTGTCTCGCTGTAAGTGTCAACACAGTGCTGTGCTATTTAAAAAGTATAAATAGTACCTTGGAAGAGTTATTATAGTTCTCTTGCCCACGATTCCACAGCCCTTCCCTTGTCCAAATAAACCATATGCATGAATACACAGTTCAAGGAACACGGCTAACCAAATTCTTAGACCAACGTTTTCTTAAAGCATTAAAACGAGTTTTTGTCATCTTCTGAATTAGTTCATTATACGCTTGCCATATTAGCTCTTTACGTAAGTTATTGACTTTGTTGAAGATTAAGCCGCCTGTATTTGCACTAACCTGGCGAGTTGCCAAAGTTGAAGGTAAGGCCACCGTTACTGGTTGTTCACTCGACTGGGTTAATTTTCTTAAGAATATTTGGAGGCAATTCCTTTGCCATATTAAAGGTATATATAGGCGTGGCCAGGGGCAGGGAGAGCCGCTGGAAGAATTGGGTATGGCCAGGGAGAGGGGCAGAAAAACTTATAGCAGGTCTTAAATGGTCTTAAATTGATTTTCTCAAATTGATGGCTTTAAAAAATCTTACATTTGAGAGTTTTGTAGCTATGGGTCTTTAGAAGGTCTTGATTTGATTCTTTTGAGAAATGAAAATGTAGTAGTCTTCACATTCCAGATTCTGTTTTCGATCAAGTACACTTACCATAATTGACATCAAAGGATATGTTGTGCATGTTTTTCTTTGCCCATTGTCGACTGGTCCCAATTTCTTTGGACCTGCGATTAGTCTTAAACTAATTTTTAGAAATGTGTGAGAACCCTGTCAAAGTATATGACCAGAGAGAGGGGAGAGTAAATTTAGGAGGTGGGAGTTGCCAGAGGAAAGTGTTCTGGTACAGGAAGGAAAAGTAAGCGTGGGAGTATCATGCGGGGCAGGCTAATTTGTGGTCGGACCATTTAACCCTGCTCCCTACCCGAGCAAAGAATATAGGTGCTGAGTAGATGGAGACGGGATTAGTCCGAATTAATCCTTTCTGAGACCATTCGGGGCTAATCCGTTAGAGCTACCTCTAGTTCATGCAAACCAAACATGTCAACCACGGGTCATATAGCACACAGAATTATTATGTAACTTAAGTATTATTAATAAATGCCCTCTATATATTCCTCGACTTTGGCAAGGAATATAAAAACAGTCTTTATGATCGTGCCATGTTTGACTTTTCCATTATATACCTTCCATGTAATAGAACATACATTTTTGTTGGAAGGCTGGCGACAACTGTTTCCTACATATATGTCAAAATATGTTTAAAAAGGTATGAATTTAATCAGAATTGGAATTTATCTGAACTGAGAATGAAAATTCAATCATCTTAAGCTGTGAAATAGCGCATGTATAGTCAAGTTTCTGAACTACAAATTATGCAAACTATGAAGTTTGTCGGTTGGACACTTTAAGGCAATGCCGAGGTTGAAATATATCAATGTTCACACTTTCAGTTGCACATACACTTTAGAAACGTACACATAAATGTTGATTATGAATTACATGCCAATTCATAATTAAACTTTCGGCTTATCAGAAAACCACTGTAAAATATTTAGGTTCTGTTGTCGCGCATTTGAATGTATCTGTGTATGGTTTTGTTAAGTTTACGATTAAGATTTAAGGTACGTTATACGCAGCTGCTTCTCCGAGACCGCTTTGTGTCCTTTTTGGTTGTCTTTTTTTAATCAAATCGTTCTCCCTGAGTGAATGAGTTATCTGGTGGCGATTGTCTCTCGGCTTTGTGTACTGACTCAGTCCTTTGCACGCGCTAGGAACTGAACGCTAGCCCAGTGAGCTTTCTGCAGCTAGGCGAACCTTGGGATACGGCTGTAGATCGTATGCCGCACAGTCTCATGGTTCCCTGTTCTAAGGTACGTTGGCCCGTCCCTAACTAACTGACCAACTGATCTCCGTTTCTGAGCGTTACAGTGTTGTATGTATAATTGTTTTACACACTAACCAGATATCTAATTGACCATTTTTAGTACGGTTGATGCCAATTGTTTCATTTCTTTTTTTTTTTTTAGGTGTTTGAGTTTGTTGCGTTTTGTGTGATTATTGGAAACTGGTGAAATAACATGCATGCCCGTTGGGATGCCTCTTTCTGCATTCTTTGATTCGTTACATAATCAAGTTTACTGTCTGCGTTCGTGTTAGTCTGTGTTATTTCTAGTTTTTGTCCTGTACATGGCCTGCGTCTTTTTTTCAATGAACGTTTCCGATCTTATCAAACAATCCCGAAATCATTTTTCAATTTTTTATTATATCATAAGTCAGGCGAGGCAAGTGATATTAATGCGGCAACGCATGTGTAACTTAAATATGCAGCTTAACTTGACCATAGTGTGAATCAAAATAAGTTGTGTCGCCTCATCCTTTTGCGTCATTGCAAGTTTTACAAAGCCTACTATTACATCGAATGGCTTCAGTGCTTATGAGAAAGTCGATGCATGCGAATGTAGGTAAAACAAATTGATTTCCACATCGTGTTGCTCGTGTTGCTGGAATGGCAGTTTTGTTGACCTTTAGTGGTTGTAATATGATTAAAGTTGCATAAGCATTGATTTGTTTTTTATAAGAAAGTTGGCGTTGTCTTACTGATCCAGTGCAATATTTAGATAATGATGTTGTTACTAGGTGCATATTTAACTTGAAACTATGCGTTTATATGGAAAAAAACACGGAGTACACAGCGTCTTAAATTGTAAAGTCATTGAATTGAAGTGAATTAAGAAAAATGTAATAAATGCTGTTGTACGATAAATGAAATGAAAAGGGCATTTTAAGTTTTTCACTTCCTATATCCGTCCATTACATTCAGTGGTTATTTGAGGTAAAAAGACAAGCAAAGAAATAGATGTCTATAAAGGTTAGGTGATGCAAAAAAATAGCATGATAATCCGCTAATCAGTTACCTTATTTCTGTCCAGTTTGTTATGAGAGTCCATGCATAATCAAGATTAACTCCCCTAAAGCTAATTAGTTTTATGTCACTTCAGCTATCCCTGATTTTACTTTCCGTTTGTTGATGTTACAGCAAGGAGTTTTGTCTAATACTATTAAATGATCTTTGCTCGTCGCAGTTAAAGTTTGAAGACATTTTTAGTGTCATTTGTAAATTTTGAAAATTTATCTTATCTGTACGGTCAAACAAGCTCATCATCAGCTAGATTTTATGACTAGTCTGATACATGGTAATTTTGAAAGAGAACGTGAAGTGCAAACGAGAGATTGCAATCTCATACCAAAACATGTTTAATATTAAATTGGTAAAAGAGGATGATAATATGTATAATAAGAATGTATATATCCTGTATCACTACGTTTACTAAACAATAATTGTGTTATATGTATCGATAAACCTTAAGTCTGATAGACACTTATAACAGCTTTACCCGGCCTCTGCAGTAGTAGTACGCGCTGCATGTACAATAAATCAAACCAAAACACATATCCTGTTATTGAGCAATCTGCCTCTTGCTCTCAGCAGGGATGGAGTGAGGATGAACCTCACCGCAGCCGGCGGCGGGAGGAGGGTCGGGAGCGGAGCCGTATAGAACAACACAAAGAGGGTGTGGCCAACGCCCACTCCTCGCTCCGCCCCATTCACCATGGCAACCACTCCAAGTCGACCACGCCCCCCGTCGAAAAACACATCACGGACAGGACGCCAAGTAAGGACATTTAATTTTGTTGTATAGGAACTGTTATATGTTATTTTTGAGTAGAGCTACTGTACGATGCCCTCGTTGTGCCCAGCTTTGTACCCAAGAGGCGGATCCATTATTTTGTAATTAAAGGCGGGGAAAGGTGGGATGTTATAAAAAGAAAATAATTTCCCCCCAGAAACGAGGAGATGCGATCATGTGTATCGATCCTTCCAACACCCTCCCTTTTTAGGAAATATTGGGTCCTCACCTTAAAATAGAGACTTTCGGGTATAGGATATTCATTTACTAGATCTAGAAAATAGTTCTGTCCCTCAGGAACAATCATCGCCATACATATGGATAGAAGAAACAATGTTTTTTTTTACTTGGTTTTCTGTTGTCATTGTGTAGTGTTTCTGTTGTTGTCACTGTGTTCCTGTCGCCATCCATGCCATTGAACACTTCTCGGACTCCAAACATTGACCCAAACACGCCACATCTCAATGGCAGGTGACTTCATCTTTTAGCGTCTGTCCATCTCACTCCAAACAAGCCCCCATCCAGCATCCCACATGCTGTGGCTAACCCGCGGCCTTCCCTTTCTTAGTTCCAGCCCCGACTCCAATCTTTGCACACAGACAGTTCAGTAAGTAACACGGTAATGAATCACGGCCTGGTTGTAACTTAAGGATGTGCCTCTGGAGTTTCCTGGATAGTGTGCCAATTAACCTAACCTATTTATTAGTGTCTTATAGCGTTCGGATTTCTGGCTGATTTGATTTGTATATTTAGGCCTAAGGTGTACAGTTTTTGTACCATTAGTGGATTATGTTAGTAGTGTATAGAAATAGGAAATAGGTTCGGGTTAACTTGCGGGAAAAAACGGTTTCGACACTAAATTATAAATTCCAACTCCCATTCGTTAACACGTATAGGGAGATGCAGCCTTCATAGATGAGTCTCTTATGATCGAGTCACTCTGAAATGATCGATTGAGGATACTCGGCTATAGGATTAGGTTGCGTCCACAACACGCACACTGTGCCACCTGCTCAAATACTGAGTCAACAATTCGTTTAATCGATAAAGCATACCCCAGCAACGCCAGACCAAAATATATAAACACAGGAATGAACTTTATTTATAGCAAAACAAATAATCTTCATCTGGACAAGTTGGATTTCCCTGGGTATTTGATGTTCATTGTTATTACACTTAGAAGCTATACACAATATCAAAACCGTCATGTCAACCGAGCCGCAGTAGATATTCTGAAGGGTAGATCCTCATAGCTTGGAATACAACCAATTCTGTATGCAGAAAAGAGCAGTCATATAGTCCTTTCCACTATGTCAGTTCCAGCTCAGGCTCCACTTCTCACCCACAAACAATTCAGTAAGTCGCGCATTCCCATAGGTTACCCAGTCTTTTTGTTTAGTTACTGTTGAAATTTAAGGTTATTTAAAAAGTTACGAGTTTTTTTTATCAGTTTTCTCCTATGGATCTCCGTTGATATTTACTATTTAACTAAAAAAACACACACACACACAAATTTCACACATGGTTGATTTCAAAATACATGAATGCCAGTAACGGACAACGGTACGTCGATAGTAGTATAGAGGAAGGGGACGAAACACGGGCTACGCTCTGCTGTAAAGATTAATTCAAACAATGAAGATACATATAAATTTATCGTAAATGAAACGAGGTTATCCCAAGATATTCTTATCCCAAATGTGATCTATTTCTATCGATACGAGTGCAACCTCTGTCTTAATGTTGAGAATCCTACACTCGATTACTCAACTCTTTCCTCCTCCATTCCCTCACACAAATCCAACCAAAAGATCCTTCCCATCCTCCTCATACCCCTCATACGTCATGAATCCGTCAGTAAAGTGATTGGTGTTTGTATGTTGCTGTTTCCCATGTGGTTTCATGTTTCCCCTCATTATATTGATTATTCAACCTTTGCCTTGATGACTCTATTCACCTTATATGTTTTAACTGTATTTGTATCATTTCAGTTTCTTAGTCGTTACCCAGTTCAGAAAACTGCTGAAGAGGCCCATTATGATAAAAAAGTGAAATTAGTGTATGTTCCGTAACTGTATATAAAGGTGCCGCATGCAGTAGCGCATCTCAGCAGCTTTCTATAAGTAAAGTCTGCCATCAAACAGCTAACAGAAGACTACTGAAATCAATTTCAAATGAACTGGAAGATTGTCGCAAGTTATGCTTTTTTAAAGTATGTCAAAGACAACCCTTTTAAATTTCTCTAATATATTCTTCTTCTGTTAGAATTTGATGACGCTGGCCAGTCCATAGTTTGATAGTTTCCTTTGCTTTAACCTTCTGTAGTGTTTTCCTTCCCTAAAATGTTCCATGTTGTTCACTCCACCTTGCAGCTCTTCCCCTAATAAACCTCAAGGGTAAGTGTAGTGGAGGCCCCGGTTGGAGGCGGCCCTGGGTGCCTGGGGCCGGCGGCGGTGGGTTGTGATATGTTTAATCGCCTGTTTTGGGACGGGTGTGTTACTGACTATAACAGGACAGGGCTGTGTTCTTCACGATACACACAGACACCCCTAACAATACACACATTGATGGGCTCCTAGTGGTAGCGTCAGTACGTCCTACACATTCATCGAGTACAGGAGCACAAAATCTCACATCACCGTTTCAATATGAAGTTAACAAGAGTCTACTCACCTCACAGCAATCAATAAATCATTCATATCTCATATCATTAAATATATTATAGAGTTCGTCATGCCATTACCTTAAAACACACATGAAATTGATATTGATGAAAGTTTTCAAATTAACAAGTTTCCATAATTCCCTATTATGAACGACTCAAGTGATGTAAAACAAACTAATTGAAAGGAATTCTTTTGAAACCTTGATCCTTGACTACATTTTCAAACTTTAGTTGCAACCTTTGCCTTTGATTCAAAGACAAAATGTTCTTAGCCTATTCGGAAATGGGCCTTATTATCCATATTTCATGTCACCAACTCCACCACCACACCTCTATACAGATCACAGCTCACCACCTGACTGTACAAATCCTCTATAACATACATATAGATGCACTCTGCAGAATACAAAAAGCCTCAGCCCATATTTAACTGCAACAGCCCTGCACAGTTACACACGAACTAAAACTTACAGTTACTATTGCAGACTCGATGTTGTACACCAGTGTTTCATATTATGCAATAGTTTCAATGATTTATCATGATCACTTGTAGAATATGAGCGCATAGAGAATCCCTCTTATCGCGTTATTTTCTTTTATATTTGCATCTTTTTCCTTTGTTTACCACCAGCAATTGCATTAAATTTGATTCAGAAATCGTGACGAGGGGAAATTGGAAATTATTCAGTTTCATGATTAAAGTGAGAAAGCTATGGCAAAAATGGCAAAAACTTTGGCGTGGGTTAATGTCAGGGGACTACGGTTTAAGTGATACTACTTACCTTTTTGGCACCCAATACCGCCAAGGTATTCGCTATCATTAACATTTAATCCAGTGTTTTAATTTCAGGATCACAATAAAAAATCGTGAACTCAGCATCTCACATACAACAGAATATGACGGAAAACATTAATAAGTGGGCGTTAATAGTATACATTTTGTTAAAGGTCCAGATTTCATTTTACAGTGCATATTTATTTTCTGGAGGTAGAATATTCAACTACTGGAACCAAGACGATCATATTGTCGGACGTTGACTGTGTTTACTTTTCAGAACGAGTGCCACTTGTAGTGGCGAATTAAAAGCGATTTCCTAAACCCTAGTCCGGCAGTGGAGTAAAACATCCAGAGATATCAAAGGATCGGGAGTCTTTCTAAATGACCTCATATTCTAGGCGAATTAGCCATTAATAAAAAGTCTTATGTAAATCATCAAATATCTGTTTTGATATTGTAGGTTCAAAAAAGAAAAAGAAACGTAAGCCGTTAGGTTACGATTAATTTACGATTAAAGTGCGAAATCCACCTCCCAACTTTGATCCGAGAGAAGTGCAGCTAACTGATGATAATTGCAATTAGGATAAGCCAATAGTGTTAGCGATTACGATTAAGGTGCACTTACCATTTCCTTACAAATTACTGGAGCCATGCATTTTTCTTCAGTTGTTTTATGTTAAGTTCAACCATGAAAATATCCTAATTATGAACACCACATACAAGTTCGACTGTAACTGTGTGTTCCTTACCCAATAAAACTGTTTTTATTTTGCACCAACTGTCCAATTCAGATGTCGGGGAAGGGCGGGTTTTGAAAAGTGCATTTGTGTAAAAATAACCAGTCCCGTGGTTTTCTACCAGTATTTTTCAGAAGGAGGCAATACCAATCACCCGTGGCCGGAGGTATTTAAGATGCCTTAGTTTTAAGAATAACTTCTGTAGCACGCCTGATCGGTCACAGTGCGAAGTGCCATTGATTCTCTCATAATAACACGTCAAAAGAAATTTTGTTCTGAAGTGAAAACTAAATGCATTCTGGAATAAAACTTACTATTTAATTCTAGTCGTACAAAAAAATCATACTTTTGAATCTTCGTGGGGGGGGGGGGGGGGGGAACATATCGTGGGATCATAGATTTGCTACACCACGCTACTGTGCCCAACATTTTTCGATTTTTGTATGTTGGAATAATAGCAGCACAAACTTTGTAAATATGTTTTTCAATAAATAAATTAGATAAGAACATTAGTTTTGCTAATTTTGCAGACTAAACCAACCTAGCCAGGTAGATGCCAGTAAAACACACACACACACGCACTGGGCTGGGAACCCCATCCAGAAGCGCCCAAATCGTTTTCCATATTACATATTGTTAAGATCGTTTTCGATGTTGAAGCTAATGTGGATATAACACTTAAAATATACGTTTATCGTGAGATATCTTTGACTTCCGAAGCCAATGCGGTCAATGATGTACAATACCATTGGGATAAATCACTTTAGAACACCTTGTACAGACCCTAAGCACTTTTCTCTTTTACTTACCCACTGAACGTTTGGTATCTTTTTAATACAATTACAGCTCTCCATATTTAATCAACGCCGGATCTCGCAATTAAAAAAACATAAATTGCCATAGTATTATACTTCAGTCTTAGAACAAAGTAGTCACAGCCTTAACTTTATAGACTAACATGACCCAACGGTTAATTGTAAATACTAGTATTTTCTTCAATGAATTGATATTTTCAGAAGTAGAACATACCACTTGCTATTCATCTGAAATCTGTATCTTACATTTTTCGCGCAGTTGGTCTTAAAATATGAATACTGCCTACAATATTGAGGTTTTATTATAAATTAAGAGTTATAAAGAGACGCAAATATTTGTGGTTCCTAAAACAGGCCAACCTTTTCTCTTGTCAGGCTCATATGGAGACCGTCTCTTGAAACGTCAACAAAGTGTCAACACCTTCAGCAGCCCCTCCAGGAGCCGCTATGTTACCAATAAAAACAGTAAGTGAACTTTGCCTAAAAGTAATCAGGAAATGAATATCAATCGCACTGTATCAACACAAAACCAGGGAGTTCAAATAGAGAGCAGTTTGCAACATACAACAGTTTAAGGGGAAAAGGTTCTTTTAAAGAATAAAAGGGGACGTATCTTTTCAAAATGAGCGTGTTTTCCCCATCCAACAAATCGAAATAACTGAAATGTTCAATTCGATGAGGAGCTTGTTTGAAACTTTGCTCAAGTCATTAAAAGTCTATATACTGAACGCTTTTCTAGCCAGCCTTTTGTACAACATATTCTATCCATGTTCTGTGTGCGTCCAGTCGGACTGTCCCACGACGCGGGCCTCTCCCTGTACCACCGGAGTAGGACTATGGCCACCTTCGGCGAAATGGTCACCAAGAAGAACCCGGCCCTCTTGGAGATGGAGAAACGGGCGCGTCGAGAGACTGAGCGGGCCATCAAAGTAGGCGCCTTCTTAAGATATTATGTATTCATGATAATAGATCACAATTATTATCATTATACAGATATATACTTGACACCGAAAAAAAATAGCCTGAGCTGTGTCACACTTTTTGTATACTACTTACAACATAAGTGGAAGCAGTTGGCGGGGCTGCACTGGGAACTTTCGCCGCCACTTTGACGCTTACCCTTAGGCATCCTCAATAAGATAATTCATTCTATATTCTAATCAATCACATCTAACTACTGCTTTGTAAAAGGCTAGTAAACGAGAAATCTTATTGTGGGAACCTCATGTATATACATTTGAGGAACTGGTTATATACCGATAACTTTATGATTTCATATACACTCTTTAGGACCGCAAAGTGTTCACCATTCTCGGCCCCTACCACAGTCTACGGGCGGCCCTGCGGCGCCGGGGCTGGGTGGAGAAGTTCAACAACGCGCCGCCCCCTTCAGAAGTCTCCAGACGGCGGCACGCCAACTCCGACTCCGATGACGGTCAGTGGCTCCGACCGCTATGCATGGTTCCTTTTGGGGTTATTTCAAGATTGACAGGTTGTATCACAACATAGATGGTCAGGGTCTAAAGACACCCTGGCCTCCTATATTTAAATCGTATTTCTGCTTGGAAATGTATTTTTCGGAATATAGGCTCCCTGGAAAAGTTGGGATCAGATTGTGGATATTTGAAAGAGTAGTATAGAAAAATGGGAGTTTGCTACTGGGGTGAAACCCCCATAGAAATGGCTTTGCAACATTTTTTTCATTTCAGGACACCAAAATGTCTACTTTTTTCAGACCAAAAGAATGAAGTTTTCAAAGAAAGAAATCTGATCACATTATACAAAAACGTTTGTGTCATAACTCATTATCACAAGGTAGAACGCTATTGATTACATCATGGAGAGTAAAATAAGATGGAGATACAGCTCTGTGAGTCGGCATATCTGACAGTTTCAGTGGCCCTTATCTGCAGTAATTAGTGTGGCCAGGGGGTCCACATCAGAGTGGCCTTACACCAGGCCGCCCTGGTAATCACTTCACACCTTTTGGGGAAGCTGGGCAATGGTCAGGGGTTGTTTTGGAGGGGAATAGTGACTAATTGGAAACTTATGTAAGAGTCCATTAATTCTATGAGCTTTCTTGAATAAAATGAAAAGGTTTCATTGCTAATATCTTAAGTTCGTTCAAAGAAAGATACTAGTTTTAGTCTCTATGAAGTGAAGCTTTGAAAGTATTTAGTTGTTCAAAAACAGCTTCAGAAAATAGTATCTTATAATGCTACTATGGTGGATAAATGAAATGGCTCCACAAACTTTTATGTATCAACTTAATACTTAAATATGATCCGACCATAGGAGCAACACCTGACTTATATCAGAAAATAGAGAATTATTATACCATGATTGTGATGTAATATGATAAAAGCTCCAATTTTTGGATCATTTTATTAAATACAAAAACGTTTTTGGTAGTTCACCTTAACCCTTACATCAAAGGGACTCTACAGTTAAAATATGGGGATTTTCCCCTCCCCCTTTGTAATCTGATATAAACCAGATGTAAGGGGCCCTCTCTGACCACTGACTGACCACCTACTGAGGTGTGAATTCCAAAACAACCTCCAACATCACCCCCCCCCCCCTCCATAGCTGAATCTCCATCTTATTTTACTCTCCATGATTACATGAAACTTCAAATTTTGAATTACAGATGACGGAAATGACCGAAAATGGCACCAGGCAAAAGAAAACATAACTCCGCCATGGGAAGAGGAGAATGGTTTTTACGGCATGATGGTATGTGTTTTATCTTTATTCCCTCACATTTCAGTTCATATAAGCGGTTTGCTATTCCATTCAATTTTAATGTATACCTGCCTAGGCTTAATAGAAACTATTCGATGTATTTGAAAATCCAACTCCCTTTAGAAAAGCAGCTATATTGTCGTTTTTGATTTGGTCTTAAATGAAAATTCATAGCTCTTAGATAACGATCGTTCTATAATATTCTAAGAGTCATGTCACTTCACGTAGCATGTACAAGATATCACGTATTTGATCTCAAGTGATTCACAGCCTGTTATCTACAATAACACCTTATGATAATATGCATCTCCACACACAGTTAATCGACACAAAACTTTCTCACGTATTATCCTAGGTGAGATAGTTAAAAAATCTGTTTCAATTGTTTAGTCGTTATCAATGAGAATTTGGATAACCCATACAATCCTTGAGTAATGATTATTCACTGATTAAACAGAAATACCCAAAGGTTGAATGCTCCCATTTGATGATTACAGATGGATTGGTAGCTGGATACGTATAAATACCAGTCACTTTTTAGGAGAATTATCTTAAAATGCGGTGGATAGGAAGGAAACATTATTGCCTCGTGTACTCAAAGAAGAATTCTACATCATAATTACAAATCAATAATCAAAAGAGCATGTCGCGTTTTTCTCTTAATGCATGTTGTTGAATGACCATCATTTCACTCAATCCATGCATGCAATTTACAGTCGCATCTTGCCAGGAACTGCACGCCCTCACTTGTCTTTGCCGTGAAAACCATCGACGTGGAATGTCGGAGGGGTGGTCAACTAGTAAACCACTTCGGCAAGGCTCGTCACTTCACTACTAAGGTAAGAGGGGCAATGATAGCCGTGGACACTATAGGGTTAGACCTACTGATGTGTTTACCCCCCTACACTTACCCTACTCACTGCTACACTTAGCACCCTCTTCCAACATGCGCTGTTTTTACCCTTTTTTTTCAAACGCTACTTCCCCTCATGCTGTTCTCTTCCATTTTACCCTCTGCCATGGTTTTGATAGGCGTAGAACCATGCTCCCTCTGAAAGATTTCAGCGTACGATTGTTCCGTGAATGTGTTGTTTTCTACCCAGAGGACCCCAATCAAAAGGGTTGCCTATACCGGATATAATGATTTTTGGATGACGATGGTTTTTAAAAGAAACAACAAGTTCACTAGCAATTGTAGATTTCAGAGGGAACTGTTTTCTTTTCATTTACTTACCTCTCCATAGCAGTTGGTAAAAGGGAATAACGTTCCATGTAGCACTCCTTTCATTATGTATCCTCTTCTCCCATTTTACCCCATGCCCGCACCAGTCGGAGATGCTTCATGATCATACTGTAAGGCCAACATTAATCTTTGCGGTCCGCAGTTTGGACGTAGAAAGTCGTAGTCGGCATCAAATTGTCAACCATTATGCCAAGGCCAATAATTTCACTACAAAGGTAGGTCGGCTCAGGTCCCAGACATCCAATTGTGCAAAACACGTACCTCCAGTGGGGAAAACAACGACGGATTTCGATTTATAAAAGTATATTTTAGGTTCTGGTCTCAAATCACAATGTAGCATGTCTTTATGAAGCGTCAAATAATATATAAGACGTTCGAATTTGATATAATTTCAACGCGTCGCCCATTATCTGCATAGTAGGGTCCCCTTGTACTGTAAAGTGTTAGAAAGTAAATACACCAGTGTAATATGAAGCACAGGTACATCACTCTTTGTCGTACAGCATTCTAGAATAGTACCTTGGTGTGCACTGGGCTCAGACATTAATTCTCCAGACGACTCTTTATTCTACCATATTTCAGCTGCGTTGTGTATCAAGTATGAGCATGATTTGATCTACACTGTAATGTAATTTGATTTAAACTCTTCGCGAAGACCTTGGCTGCTGTTCTTAAATATTCAAAAGAATTCTATTTCAGTAACATTTCACAAAATACAAAAAAAAATTATGATCTATATTAAGTTTGATACAATTTGTTGGCCTTCCACTGGTAACAACTTTGAAAAAGAGAATTATTAAACTAACGAATTTCGCACTATTTATAGTAACTATGACGCGTTCATGTTCGATGGTAACTTAGTACAAGAATTGTATGGGGACATGACATAGATGAGAGAGAGCCTGAGGACCCAGTGGTTCCTTTGCAGATGGGGCTGTGTCAGAATTTACGCGCCGTTCCTTGGTACGATACGGTAGACCCGGACGAGTTCTACCCGCGCTGCTGGAAGCTGGATGACGATGAGGAGAGGCTTTCATTCATCGGTACTTGTCCACTCACTTTACATCACTAATAGCTCAATATTGTATCTTGAATTATATTTTTTGCACATGACTTGGTTAAGGAAAGTTTTTTAATTGCGAAATCTACTCAGGGATAGTCAAGGGAATGAAATATAAGAAGGGATGAGAATAGCGAAAGCTAAGTATGAAGATGTCCTCTGTCTAGGCTTTAGTGTTAGTAGTATTAGCCTTACAATTGATGTAACCACAATTTATTTATGACACTTATGCCTGGTTAACTTCATTTGACACCTTAACTTTATTAGAAATACATCCTTACACATTCAGCGTTTTTTCTCCTAATTACTCCCCCACAGAGGACTACCGGTACACGGCGTGCCTGGGCTTCCTGAAGTGGTTCGTCGAGAAGTACGACGGCGTGACGGTGGGCGACGAGGAGAAGCACAAGTCGCTCAGCGGGATCGTCACCTCCATGATGTCGACGACGCAGGCCCTAGGTAACGCCGCCCCCGACGTCACCGCCGACGACGTCAGCACTCTGGGCGACCGGCCGCACTCCCAACTGAGTAGTCCGGCCGACCTGGGCAGGCCGGCCGCACCCAGTAGTTCTCTGCATGGCACCTCTGCCCACGAGCATGCTGATAAGGATGCTGATAAGGCGGCTGATTATGAGGGGGCTGATGGAGAGGAGGCGGCGGCTGGTGAGGGCGGCGGGGGCGGACCCAGGAGGAGTTCGCTGCCGCCCCTCACCAGATCCCCCCGCGGGATGAGCGCCACCTCCTGCACCACCACCACCACCACCACCACCATTGGCACCGCCACCGCTGCTGGCACCACCGCCTCGCCCCCGGGCTCGCCCACAGGTAGCGCGCTTTGCACACCGTTTTTGGCTGGTTTGAACTGCACCGCGCGTGCATTGCATATGATTTGACTGCAGCATTTTGATATTGTAGATCGATTTTGCACTTGTACACATGTTGGAATTCCCCGCCATCCGGAAAAATACAAATCCAACCCAATTACGATTTGGAAAGAAAATCATATATTTGTATGTATACAAAAAAAGTTTGTCAAATTACTGTGGGTCTTAATTTGTTTGTAAACTGGTATGGTGTAGTAGAACACTGGGAACTCTCATGATTTTAATACAGAAATGGCATAGTTAATAAGATTAAATATCCAAGTCCAACATGTGTGTTTGTGGTATGATATTACTTAACATTTGATTCATTTTTTTATACTTTCGTCCAAGAAAGTCTTAACATTTGCTGCTTATTTACATGCATTATACAAAATATTGAGCATTATGACTGCATAGATCTAATTACATAAGCCTTTTTAATCTGCCTATTCTTAACCAATTGCCTCTCAATTTTAACAGCACCAATTTTGCCTGTAACACCGATAGAAATGCACCAGTGTGATAATGAACGAAAAACCTATGTAGTCTAACATGTAGATTGACTAACTCTTTACTTCTTGATTTACCAATGTTAGGTGTACGTCTCCCACCGATAATACAGAATCGTGTGACACTGACCCAGAGTAAGAAAACACTGCCACCTAATGCTGAGTTACTGCCGTGTATTTATAGTTGTCCTTCAAAGGAATTCCCACGTCATGATTTGTTCATATTTACAGAAAATATGTATGAGAGTTGCGGACATCTATATTTCTGGACTTCTCAGAAATGTAAACAGCTTTTTACTATTGCTCTGTGGTTTGGAATGGGAGTTTTCAAAGTTTTTGTTGCGGTGGGATTTTGCTTTAGTGAATCCGTGTGACTTATTAGCAACTATAATTTGAATAAGGGTCTCAATACACAGCTCATGACGTTGTCACTTCTTATGCTAAACTTTCTCCCTCTTTCTTTAGTCTAATTTTTTAATGTAGGACCTCCAGTCTCTCATACTTTTTCTGGCTATTGTTCTCATATTCCCTTCCATTGTTACTCTATATGGACCATGAGGGTCCCAGTGCGGCCAGCCATGAAAACTGGAACTAAATTGCTTATGCCCGGATACTTCTAGCCACTGTATACTATTATGAGTTTTATCAATATCAACATGAAAATGTTCATGATTATTAGTATTTTTAAGGTGCAAAGAGTTGACATGGATAGAAATAGATCCATTCCGGATCAATGAACTTATTTTGAACAATGTGTAAACAAACAAGACGTGGAATCCGCTTAGCCGGTATACTATATAACTTTTATCTACCTTAAAATGCTGTCAGCTTACAACTTTTATCATCGATTCTCCCTAGCTTCTTCCCTGGGTTATGGTAGTTGTCTTGTACATTTATACTTATAAAAAGAAAGGTTTTAATCTTAATCAATGATTTCATCTTGTCCCTTTTCGTTCTTTCCTTTATACATTGTGCGTAGACAGGTCTCTGCTTCAACCAATATGTTCTTGTCCTCTTCTCGCATTTCCCGACGTCTGGCAATTGCCTCAGCTTTCTTTCTTTTTTTTGTAAATTTGTACTGCTTTTTCCGAGGTTTGTTGATAAAACAGTCTATGGGTAAAAATATTTTAGTAAGCTTCCCTATTAGTACTACAAAGCTCTTGATGATCTTTACAAGTAGCAGTTTTCTTATAATGATTTTCATAGAATTTTCTCTAACTAGGTCCTAATGACTTCTGTTTCTCTGCTGACCATGATCATTTTGCTGTTGCTGTAAGTTCAAATGAATACAGGAGACTGATCCTTTGGATCTTATGTATGTCGTAGGAAGTGGTGGACAATTAAGAAAGAAAAGGAAATTACTGTTCTTGTAAAGGTTCTGTGATGGGGCGGTTTCTGTACAATCGGAGTGGAAAGCAAGTGAAGATGCGCTACTACCACATTGCGGTGCAGCAGTGCGAGAAGTTGCTGAAGATGAAGGAACACGAAGACATTGATGTAATATCAGATGTAAGTTCAAGATCTATTTTGCTGGTCAGACGCAACGTCACGAACTCAAATAGTAAAGAAAGTCTGCCTGCAAGTTTTGTAACCTAGATATTTTGAAACCCACTACATTTTCCGAAGTCTTATTACCAGATGAGAAAATGGGGTCAGATAGGAAAAGCATCACCTCTTTTTTGTTCTAATATGATTTATCATAATTTCTGTAAATATAAATTTGATTTGGTTATTGACCAGTAAAATAATTTCATGGAGGTAAATGTTTGTGTTGCAGCCCGAGGCCTTGTCCGACGCCCAATGGGACCAGTTTCTCACCTGTTATTACACCTTTGTCCAGTGAGTGTGGATACTTCGTCTTGATGTTTATTTGACATGAATAGATTACATTGCATCAAAAATTGCATCTATATCTAAGGGAGTAATTGCTGAGTATTTTGGCGGCTATATCTAATTTCATCGGACATTTATGAAATGTTCCCCAGGAGAAACCGTAACTCCATAATTCAGAGAAAACAAATCAAAAAAGGTTCCCTGCTGTGCTCACCATAATAACTTCTATCACAGGGAAAACTCTTTGGAGAGCTGCGCCATACTTCCTTTCAGAATTTAAAAATTCGCAAAAAAAAAAAAAAAAAAAAATCGCATTTGATTGAGCAAAAAAAAAAATCATGTCGCGTTCTCAATAACAAAAAGTGTTTAAGTACATTTATACATGAGGAAAGAAACCGTATCTCAATTTTCCTGACGCTATCCCTGATACTGATTTCAGTGAGGACGGCGACTTTACCAAGGTGACGGGGGCCATGGTCCGCCACTGCCAGTCGCTCCTGGAGCAGCTCAAGCCCTACCTGGCCCAGTACACACTGGACGGCTGCCGCAACGTGTGGATCATCAAACCGGGCGCCAAGTCCCGGGGACGAGGTGAGCTACTCGGTCTAGCCCCATACCCACTAGCCGATTTGGGCCTCGCCACCCGTCAGTACCCGTCAGTTGAAATGAACATGCTTGATAAAATCGTCGGGCGAATCGTTGGGCGATTTTCCTGGCGATTCAGATCAAACATGTACATTTGAATACCCCATACTGACAGGCGATAAGGGGAATATGCGATCGCTGAGGCCCAAATCGCCTAGAGGGTATGGGGCTTAACTAGAAAAGAGCTGCTCGTGGCTTGGAAAGGATTATAAAGGGATGGTGATGTCTTCTAAGTCGTTTGTTCTTACTTTTCGAATCAGAATTGTCAAAGCAAATTTTGTATAAAGTAAATGGTATATTATTTGGACGCATTGGCTGATTTATGCAGTTGTAAAATTATTCATAACGCGTAATTCCGACTTTTCACTAAGCATGCATTAGGGTGGCCCTAGTGTGGCCCTTCCCACTTAAGCCCCATAACCACTCAGCGATCTCACTGTTGACGGGCGACGGACGACTGGGAGAATTGCCTGGAATATCAGGCAAGTTTGATATTTTCCCGGCGATCCCGTCGTCCGTCGCCGGTCGCCCAGAACACGCACCATACCCACTGTTATCGCCCGGCGATGTGCGGTCGCCCGGCGATTTCACCGCTGATTCTCCCAGTAGCCCGTCGCCACTAAAGTTGCCAAGTAGGTATGGCCCTTTACTCTTACTTAATATGTATGTCTCAATCTGAGTTTTAGATAAAAAGGAATCTCTTCATTGTACGTTCTTATTTTCGTTTCAGGAATCCAGTGTTTGGCTACATTGGACAAAATTCTAGCAATGTCAACGGATTTAGAAGACAAGTTTGTGGCTCAAAAATACATAGGTAGGGACAACCCTTTCATTTAAACGTATATATCTAACGTAGTAAGTGAGCACCATGTACCCATTTTCCTAATTTTTATAAAAATAATATTTTGAGTTATTATCTGTTATATACCGGCAAGGATCATTGCTGCCTACAAAACATGTTTATGATTGATTTCAGAGCGACCCTTCCTAGTGTATAAGACCAAGTTCGACATACGGCAGTGGTTTCTGGTCACCGACTGGCAGCCTCTCACCATCTGGTTCTACAAGTCTTGTTACCTGCGCTTCTGTTCGCAGACGTTTACGCTTGACAATTTCCATGAGTACGTAAGGCCCACCCTTTTATGAACATTTACGTCATTGCAATGAAATATCATACTCTAAAAATCAAAACCATGTACATCACTCAACTAATGTTATTCAATTCATCTATAATAAAAACCAAGCTAGCGCATTTAGACGTTAGGTTAAGTGTGTTTTAGACTATTTTGTCTTAGTATTAAAGTAAATTATGTAATGAAGGGAATACAAAAGACTCACGATGATAAATTTTGTTTTGCAGGTCAATTCATTTATCAAATAATTCAGTACAGAAACATTACGCCAATACAAGTCAACGCTCAGAGAAGCTACCAGGCGACAACATGTGGACAGATGACGAATTCCAAGACTTTCTTAAGTAAGTACACCTTACTCCGATTACAATAATCACCCGTGGGAATAGGGGTTGATTACAGACATACTAGGTACCATAAGGGGCTGAACAGAGAAAGTAATAAATTACCAAATTGCCATCAGTCAGAATTGCTCTCTTCAATGCAATGCAGACTTTAACCTATGATAATGCATTGGTTCCAGGAGTAACGGTTACGGCGACGTGTGGCAGGACCAGGTCGTCCCAGGCATGAAGTCGGCCCTAACCTGCTCCATGCTCTGTACCCAGGAGCTCATCGAGGTCAGAAAGGTCAGTCTAAAAAACTGCTTCTATATTTTGTTGGTTCGGCCTCGAGATAGGAACCTAGAGCAATGGACATTTTCAGACTTTGCTCCATTATGATGCTATTCAAATCTATGAGAAAGTAGACACTGTGCCTTTGCTGAGGTAAAATCATTGATTTATGTGCAGTGTCCCTTAGTCAGGGCACCAGACAAACTGGCCTTTGATAATCCTGTAATGAGACATCATAAGGCTAGGACATTTTCTCGAGACCACCGCACCACCCTGTATCGATTAAATGGCACTCGGCTCTTAAATACAACCAGAAATTAGGAAATTATATTAAATCCGCAATTGGAAAGTCTGGTCTATTCCTTGGAAAGTATGGTCTATTCTTGAAAGTTTTGGGGAGTCCTATAATAATCATAATTATTGTATAGTATTATAGCATTTGATAGAGACTCCTTCAATCAGTCATATCACCAGATATCGTTTTTGCCTCTTGTTGTGAAAATAAACTACTCAAATTTGCAAAGGGGGAATTCATTTTGTTCTTTTCTGGCTTTAATTTTGTATGATAAACATGGCGCTTTATCTCCCAGAGTGCCTTTGAACTGTACGGAGCCGATTTCATGATAACGGATGACTTCCAGCCGTGGTTAATAGAAATCAACTCTAGTCCCAGCATGGCCCGTAACACACGCGCCACGTGTACACTGGTAGATGCAGTATTGGAGGATACACTAAAAGGTCAGGCAACAATCATAATAAACCAAAAAGTAAATTATTTTGAGCTTACGTAATTATCAATTATCATAGAAATTGCACTGTATATTCTCTGTGTAACGTACATCACGTTTTTTTGTTATGTACACGACAAAATGAGAATATTAATGGAGACTTTCCTTTTGGGAATCTAGAGCATTATTGAATATGATAAGCATAAGAGTCATCTCAGACAACGTATACTGACATCGCCAAAGGAAGGGATCCCATGGCCGCCATATGAAGTGAACAGTCAGTTTGTTTGTTTCTCACCCCAATCATATTCCCACCATATTGTGGGTTTGTTTGTCACATAAGATAACAATAAGATGTTTTCCCTTCCAGTTGTCCTTGACCGGCGCACCGATAAGAATGCAGATACCGGAGGTTTCCAGTGCATCTTCCGCCAGAACCACGTGAGTGACCCGCGACCCATGGACATGGACCTCACCATCACCGGCCGCAAGATCCGAAAACGCCGCTACAACTACACCCCACACAAAGGGCCCGTCAACACCCAGCAGAGGTGATGACGGCTCACCGCTCACTAAGTGAAGAACTACACTTGTAAAGGGGAGATCCCTCAAACCTGCTTTGTCTTCTGTTGGCAGCTCCTATTGATTATTCCATTGGGAAGAGTGGGTGTCTACCCTTTTTTCGTTAGTGTGACGCCCTGCTAGCGGTATAGGCCTGAACCATAGAATTGGGTGATGGGTCTCAATGGGCCTAGGCTGAAAGTGTTGGGGTCAAGTCATCTATAGAAAGGTCCACAGTACAGTGGGAGACAACGTGCGAAAATTACTCACAATAAATGTGTTATTTAGGCGTGATCCGCCTCGTGCAATTTTCTGACTGCTCTCAAGATTATATTATTACCACGAGTAGTATTCGTATTTCTTTGCTTTTCTCTACAGACAAAGCATTCTGGACTTTTCACCGATTGTGTAAATTCACGTTGACCAGCTGACTTAGGTCAGTTTCGAGGCACATGTAGTGATGATCTTGTAGCTTGTGATCACTGAGACAGGAGAAGACATTTCTCGTATGCAGTCCTATGTCAAAAAGCTTATGTTTTGGTCATCTGGGGAGGTCTAAGAGCTAACACTCTGTGTCCACTGGTTAGTTCACTCGTTACCACCATAAGGAAGAGATCTTCCATTCCAGACTCACTGATTCTTTGTTCATTGGAAAATTATAATTTTTGTAGATAAAGTATTGAGATATAGAGCATACATTGTATTGAATACATGTGTAAAGTGTATCAACATATGCGGATAACAAAAGTGACCTGGTCCCAGTGATGCTCAGAAACAAAGAGGTTTGAAAGTTTATGGTGCTGATTTGTCTCCATAGTTGTACATGTAGGGTAAAACAGGGTCATTAGGTTAGTCATGTAAAAGGCAAACTGCATAGGCCAGAGAGAGAATATGTTCGACCCAAATTAAAAGAGGGCAGACGCTTCCATGTGTGCATATCATAAATGATGGCCCACATTATAAAGAGTTTAATAGAATTTGATTGTTATGTGACAGGGTCAACTCCGGTTATCAGTTATACTTAGTAGTATATGCAATGCACGTGAATCTAGTTATAAATCGACACAAATACATCTATTTAGAAGCACATGCACATCTTTCACTCGCTCACCATCTCATCGTTTTCTTTACACACCATTTCATGTGCACATTTCACCCATTCATATGAAAGTTTAAGTATCGGGTGATGTTGGAAACTGCTGCTTACCAGACTACCTAATAAGTATTTCTATTAAAGACTAGAGGAAAGACATGATGTTTTAAGTGTCGATCAGCCTTTTTAATCAGGGAAATTTAGGTCACCTTGCCTATATGATTTATTCTAAATGAATACAACATGTAGGTATCCGACTTCTATTACTGGTACTCAACAAAAAAGGGTTTGATTACATATTGTTGCTACTCTAGGGTAGTATGGTCAAGATTATAAGGGCAAAAAAGCAAACGGAATATCTAAGTTACTACCGCACATGCATACTGTACAGGTAAGAGATAGGTATGTTTTCTTTTATTTCATATTCGTATACATGTTCCTCAGATATCAAAATTGAAATGTGATTGATATTCTGTTGTTTTAGAGAATATGCTAAATGAAAGTTGGAAAAATAGAAACTTTGCATCGATACTGCATGCCTTAAGCTTAAGAATTTATCGTATGTTATGGAACTGTTAAGGTTTCCGGCGAACTCGAAGGTAAAATGTATTTTACGTTTACAACAATTTAATATGTGATTTGTATTTCATTTTTAATACTATCACAATATGATTTTCATTTGATGCTTGCAGAATCGGTCATTGTATAATATACCTCTGTTCGCATTAGTTCAGTACAAGATTTACAGGGCATTACAGCAGTTTTACTATTTGTATAACAGGTCCTAGAATGTGCTCCAATTGGGAAGGGTAAGAGAATTAAGAAGGCCGTTTGGGAGATCACAGAATGTGTTAAGGCGGGTTTACACAGGCCGTCAACTGGTCCTTACGAAAATTTCCTTACGTTAACCTTAGGTTAATGGGTTATCCTAAGGTAAATACATAATATATAGGTCATTGTCGTAGCTTATCGGTAATAGTTATCCTAACATATTTTATCCTGAAGGGTTTACACAACCCGACAATATCCTTAAGATAATAAAACCATCATCCTCAACAGAATGCTTACGACAAAGAAAGTATCTAGTACATTTGTATAAGAATATTCAGGCAGAGAGGGTTTACACAGGCCGATAGTGGCTCTTATGACAAGAAACTTTACTATCGTATGGCCAATTATCATTGTCGCAAGGACATTATCCTAAGGATTTTCCAAAATATTTCAAACACGTCTGAAATTTTTATTATCTTAAGGAATTGTCCCGACAAATCACCGTAAGGCTTAAGACAGCCTTAAGTCAATCATTTCCTTACGATAAAATGGGTTTACACAGGCCGATAACGTCGTCGGGACTAACGTAAGGCCGTCGGGATTAACGTAAGGTTGTCGGGATTAACGTAAGGCTTACGCCAATGACCTATCGTAAGGATTTTGACGGCCTGTGTAAACCCCCCTTTATACTTTAGCTTGGTGTAGGCCAAACCGCCAATGGTCATCCAAGTAAGTTATGTACCTCAAGGTGCGAGATTTTGTGCTTTTCGCGTCACAGTGTGCCGTAGTTACTTTTTGTTGGCACGCGCAGTATTACAGAATCACCGCATGCTTCAACTTGACAGGTATTTCTGGGAGATTGGATCAACGCTATCCGTGATAAAAACTTTGTTTGTATTCATAATGGTGCATTTGCTCATCGGCACGGAGAGCACATGTTGAAATACCATTGTTACACAAACAGGTATGCTGCATATATGCAGCATATTTACCATTTGTATTGTTTCTGTTAAAATTTGTTACTGTTACATAGGTGGTAGGTTATGTTAAGAAAAAATCTTTTCAACGTCCAGTTTTCTACACGTGAGCAGTCTCGTGCAATTATGCAATCAATTGTCAATATGCAATAAACTATATCATTTTATAATCACCGATTGTTAGTTGTCCTTTTCTTAAAAACTGTGGACCATACAGACGGTGCATGAATTAAAAAGAAGTCATATTACGAATTCCCTCCCAAGTCTCTCAGTTAAGAGTCCAGTTCTAGCTCTATCTCAGTAATTCATACTGACGTGGCTGCTGTAGAACAGCAAAGGTTGCAGTTTAAGTCGTGGCCAATGAAAGATCGTTCATAAGAATAAATCATGTATGATCCTTTCCTAGGTGTAAATATATGAAATCATACAAATTTCTGAAAGTTTTCACCCTGGACATAGAGACAATATTCATTTTTTCCCCTTTGGCTCTACCAACCCAACGAATTATGTACACACATGTATTAATCAAAGGCCATTTTATACGAGTATCAATCAATAATCTCCAGATTTAATCCTACTACGGATCTTACATCTAGTCAATGAGATATGAAAACGGCTAAACCTTCATTTTAAAATTTAAGAAACGCAGTCTTGATATATGACCAGTGTGAAACGCGCACTTACGCAACCAGAACAATAAAACAAGTAACCCATCTAATTGTGTCAGGTTTTATTAGAAATATCAATGCGACCCGATAATATAGTGTGACATGAATGACGGCTATCGGCGGCGGGTCAAGTGGGCCAGGGTGGGCTCTTTTACAGCTGACTACGCAGTAGTCCTACATGATGGATATCACAGAGCCTAGGTTAGGGCTAGTCTACTCTGTGCTCACAGAGGAGGATGCGTACGATGGGCGGCCGCCGGCCATGCCCACAACAGCCAATGCTAGTAATAGTGAACCATGGTAGAAAATGCACGAGTGTGGACTCACATCATTACAAAAACCATCAGCATGTTTATATGGACGCCGGGAGAAACGTGCTAGTATATATAGTAACATGGATCTCCAACCAACCAAGTGTAAGTTACCGGCTACTGTCTATTGGTCTAGATTAAAAATATCACAAGCACGCACAGTCAGCCTAAAAAAAACTGTAAAATTCTAGTCATAAAACGGGACTGTTAAAATGACTTATCCACATTGGTTTACGTGTGTTAACTGTCAAAGACTCATCACCTAGGAATGTATGAAGCTTACACGTCGATTCTCTCTGCCCTATACGTCATATACGACCACAAGATCCCTTAATCCATTTTACAACCCATTTCGTTAGGGATTATACAACACTTACATAATGAAAGATACAAGTGCTTTCCGTACCCGAGAAGCACTAATATCAATTTTATCCGTAGAAGCAAGTCAAAGAACCGGGATATTCGCTTCAGAAGTTGGACTGTAAGTTATGAGAAACATTTAGGAAATTATGACACTGTTTTAGTAGGGGGACGAGTAACGACATTTTTTTCAACATTTACTTATTCGGTCTTCTTTCATACTAATCTAACATGGACTCGTCATCATGTTGAGTGGACTATTGAAGTTGATGTAATCTAAAGACAAGTCTGGTTAACACCCTAATGCAGTATATAACTGTTTCCCTAAAAAACAATTCTTGAAAACATTTTCTGGTGATTTTGAAACACCTCATATGTTTTTTAAAGATGAGTTGCAGAAAACGAGGTAGTGCAGACGATATGAGATACCATTCTTAATAAATGGTATCATGGGAATGATGCAATATCCAACCACTAAATACCCAGTAATTACTTTTGTATGAACCAGACTATTAAAAGTGAGGAAATACCAGGCTATTGAAAGTTTAACATTCTTTCAAACTGCCGTTGTACAACATAAACCGTTTCTTCATTTATTCATGTGCCATAGAAATATTTTGTCCATATATACATCTATAGGACCTGTAAAGATCTGGGAAAGTATTTACTAGCTGGTGATTAGTTTCAGGGAGTTGTATGTACTTACAAATCCAGGGGTCGTGTCTTTTTATGAAATTAAAAACTCCAAGGGCGTAGGTAGAATGGAGCCGAAAAATATCCATTTTCCTGGGAAAACAGATATTTACTGTAAGAAATGTGAAGAAAACAAGAAATAAAACCAAAAACTATTTCCCTTTTGGGATCCCAATCAGGAACGATCTCGCTGAGGGCCCCTGCCTACGCCCCTGAACTTGTGTTACGTTTTACAGCCGGAAAGGCGGATGGGGGGCCTAGCATTCGTTCTACCCGAGGGAAAGGGGACGGGGAGGTGGTTACACAGCGAATATTAATACTGTAAGTTAGTACAAAATATCGGCACGTCGTCGTGTCTATATAAATATATCCGGTATGATGTTGTGTGATACGCTGCAGTTATGATGACTGTTAAAGCAATTATAACAACACTGATTACGACTGTGGCGGTATAAAAACAAGAGTATGTAAAGGTTAAAAAATCACTAGGATTTCGGGACAAAAAATAGGTTTGATTTATCAAGGACATTTTTCTTCCCTATCCGCTTAACACCATTTTCTGGAACGTACACGATTTAATAAAAGAGGGAGAGTACAACTGTCAGACGGTTACTACCAGACATACGAATGTGTTTTTTGCAGGCAAATGTTTGAAATAGAAATAGATGTTGAGACATATCAGGAAACATCCGCCAATTCCTTTTATCGGAGTTTTAAGCTTCTGAGTATTAAATCAAATAGCCTTTAGTACCAATGTTTTTGTATCAACTATTCTTCTCTGACTTTCTCAAATGAACATGCTTTTGCATATTCCATATAATATTATTAGAAAATGATACCACCGTGTCGATGAACTGTCAGAACAAATGCAGCAAAGAGGGAAAATAGCTTGTACGTCTTCCTCTCTTGGATCATAACCTGTTTTCTCTTGTTTAGTAAATACCCTATAATACATATAAACATTACTATCAAAATAACAAAGAATATTTTTTCCGGCTATGTATAGATGGATACATATTATGTATGAATATCACTGCACAAGGTTTCCCTTCATATAGTTGGAAATAATGCCGAAAGGGTAAGGGATTCATTACACACATACATTTCTACTTACCGTCTGGATCATTCGTTGTGAATTATATGCGTATATATTTTATATAGGCGGCTTGTTAAATAATTAGTTCTAAATATGATTTACACATATTCAAACACGATTTTCCTTCCCGATTTTCCGCTAATATATTCATCATTGTCATGATGTATACGATATAAACAAATAACATTTCCTCTGAATCAACAGAAGTAAATAATATCTCGACATCAACAATTATAAAAGTAAATACTTGATGACAGACTACGATAACGATCATTGCACATTCTAAACATTTTTTCACACTGCATCTCCTGAGCTCGTAAAGAGTCTCTCTTCATATCAATATATACAAATTCTAAAAAAATCTGCCAAAATTTCATATATAAAGCAGGCTGACAGACAATTCTGATCAGAGCAGAACTGCTTTAGTAGGGTTCTCGTACACGTCTATTGATATCAAAACACCATCTTGCAAAAAGACACTAAATCGCAAATTACCAATTCTGTGACTTGGGAAAAACACTACCCTGTATTTCAATTTTCGTGGGATATACATTTATATGCCTAAAATACGGTAGTTATGGTATCAAATACAAGGGTACAATCAATGTCCATTCTGGCTAAGACTGAATGTTGGATAGCCCCGAACTGGCAACATCATTGTTACATACAATACTGACAATGCTATCTATATACGAATTTATCAGATTTATCATCAAGCTAAGGAGCCCAGTCTAAGTATTGCTCTCTTTGTCAAATTATCAGGGATCAAATTTTACAGGTTTTGCGATTTAGTGACACTGTATTAGTTGGCGTTTCTCTCCATCCCCTGCAAAAAGACACTGAATTTGAACCTGCGTCTTAAGGTGGGGCTGTGTCTTAACAAGTCTCCCCGCTTGTATGAGGACCGGGCTCTAAGTCCACCACGAAGTGTCCATTAGTTGATCCGGTAGGCTGTCTGGGTGCACTGGATCCTTTCTGTGTGTCCGGGGTTGGGTTGGTCTGCAGACTTTTGTAGGGACTGGAGTGTACGGAGGAGTTAGCCGGGGAGTGGGGAAGGCTGGGGGAGGAGACCAAGGTCTGGGAGGAGTGGGGATTGGCGTGGCCTGACTGGGGCATGCTGCTGCCGGAGTCCGGCCCGCTGTTAAAGACCACTGACTCGCCCCCTGCATGTGATGGGCTTTGCTGCATGGAAGTCCTTGAGCCAGTATCATGGTTCGCCACCATGTTTGTATGGGCAAGTGGAGAGGAAGAATGTGAGGGACTGTTTGACTGAGGCGGACTGCTATTATTACTGTAAGCAGACACCGGTGACTGACTGGTAACACGCGCTAGATCGGTAGCATTCCCTGTGTGATTGTTCAGCTTAGCAGTTGAGCTGGCTGACCCAATGGAGGATGCTGACTGAGCCGGACTAGGTTTGCCGGGAGAGCTGCTCGATGATCTGCTCGCTCGAACAGCGGCTTTGTACGGGCTGCCCCGACTGCTCGGCTCAGACCCAGACCGGCTGCCTGCAGTCGTCCCCCTACCCATGGGGGGAGGCGTTCCGCTCGCTGTACTGGAATTGCCATGGTGTGGAGATGATGGGTTGGACTGTGCCAGTGCACGGTTGGCTTCCTCCTCCAGGCTTGCCATGGAGATGAAGTCCTCAGGTGGGGTGTAGACCCCCATGTCCACGTCCACAAAGAAGTGTCCTGTGGAACCTCCGTTCTTTTGCAGCTCCCATGTATGGTGCGCGTCAAAGTTCTGGATGAAGTCGATATCGCGCTGCATCTGGGATGTGTCGTCAGCATCTGTCTCCTCCTCCAGGTCCAGGTCTCGTGACTGCAGCGTCCCGCTGGAGGCGGTGAAGGCTCCGGTGGGCCGAGGTTTGACCGTTGTCGGTGACACGAGAGGCGACAGACTGGTCACACTACCGCTCCCCTCGGAAGGAACGTGAGAAGGACTAGTACCAGGCGTACTCAACTCCTCTTTCTTGGAAAGAGGAACCCGCTCTAATGTTCCAACCACGTCACGGTCACGCTTTTTCTTCCGCTCTTCCAATATAGGGTCCTTTTCGGAACGAGTTGAAGGTGAGACAGGCCCCACCCGCTTGGGTCGGGATGACTCCTCCGGAGTGCTCTCAGTGGAAATATCACGGTTTGCTGAAAGGACTGGTGTAACCGCCTCCAGGGTCTGCCCCAGCCAGTTAGGATTGTCTTTGAAGAAGTGCTTGGCGTCAATGAGTGCGTCCTGTAGCTGGCGCCCCTCCTCAGTCTTACTATAGGTGTCCACAGTCAATCCATGCTTTGAGTTGGACCCACTGTGGCCCTGGCCCGGCTTGATGCCGTGCACGTGGCAATACAAACTGTACAAATCTTTCATCAAACAAAATTTCTTGGTGATTTCTAGTTTAGGGGGGACATCACTCTTGCCGGCATAGTCAAAGTAAGCCGATATGTAACGGGTCTTGGCTTCGCTCAGGTTGGCTGCAGTGCGTATTTTCTCTGCAACATGGTCCACGCCCCAGGCGAAGACGTCCTGTAGGGTGCGGTCATGTTTCATCCGGAACTGACGGTTGCGGGCGCATTTAAACCGTGCACCAGTAGAACAGATCATCAGAATGTACTGGGCAACATCCACTTTGTCGACCAGCCAAGGGTAAACTCCCTGCTCCTGAAACAAACAGCGACATAAAGTAGGATTTTGAAATGGCTGCCTATAACATTTCAAGTATTGTTCAGGTGCTACTTATTTAAGACGTTTCCTGTTAGTGATTAAGAAGGAGCATATTCATAGTCAGTCTTCTATTCAGCCTCAATTAAGATTAGAATACCGCAAGTGAATTTATACAGGTTATCTATAAAACACTTGCAGTCGAGGATACCAACATGTTGATATGTAAAAAGCAAAGTACTTGCGGTGGCAGGTGAGCCCATCGCAAATGGTCTCCCACAGCATAGTGGAATATGTCCATTAAGCTGCATTAGGATGAAGAATATACCACACGTCTGATTTCATCTTGAGCAGATAACGGACCACCACTTCATTACTGACACATGTGACCTACCTGTATGTTGTGCTGGTCCCAGATATCCAAGATGACCTCACAGTTGGCGACCTCCTTGAGATAGTAAGCAAAGGTGGTGACGACCACCTCGTGAGCGGGACAGTCATACGAGTAAAGCAGGAGTACGATGGGCTGATTCTTCAACGTATCTTCTGGAAGCAGGGGGAAAATTGACATATTTCATTTTATTACCTTTTTGAAGGGTTTACCTTGTCTCCCTATTTGTTTGAAATCAAATTTCATCAAATTTTCTTTTTGTGAATAATTTGATATGAATCATCTCCAGTTAGGAAAGGATAATAAAAGTCCTTTCTGACAGTAATGAAACATGATATACTTATACATTATACAGTAAAATAGTGATATACAATTTAACCCACCCATCATAATTGAGCTGTTACTTCCTCCACGCGGCCTAAAAGGTCGCATCTGGAAACCCACTGAAAAGGAAAATAATACAAAACAGGTCAAATAACATGAAAACAGAAAATATGAAAAACGTGCTTTACAAACCCAGAAACACGAAAGACCAGGACCGATTTACTGACTGAGAGAAATCTTCTATTTTAACTGTACTTGTAAAAGTCTAGTTCATTTTATTAGGCCCTACAATTAGCCAAAAAACAAAAAATAGCAAATTTATTTAGCAACCAACGAATGCGCTTGGACGATGCACGTATATCCATACCTATATGAATTTATGTAGTTATTTCTTTTGCCACATAGAAAATAACAAATCAATATTTCTAGATCGAACTAAATACAAAATAAAACTGCATAATGTATAACGGTGATCCTCTAGGAAAACTGAATGATGATATATTTTACCGTACTTTTGCTGTAATACACCAGCTCTTTCAGAGAAACAGTATGCATGGATGATTATGATAAGTTCCTTTCCAGTTCTCTTTACCTGTGTGTACGCTTCTTGTGCGCCTGTAAATGCAGAATATAATGGTGGCAATGAGCGCCAGGAAGACGACCCCAAACACAGTACCCAGGATGATGTTCCGTGATTTGTTGTACTCCGTCTGATCTACAGCCGGCTTCACAATCACGCTGGGATCTGTAAAACAAGAACAAGTAATTTATTTTTTATTAATTACAAATAAAGGCCCATCATTCTACCTTTAACAAAGTCGAACTGGTCTTATACTACATATGTGAAAAATACGCATTTCAATGTTTTGTTAATGATTAGTCAGCTCCTTATCTTGAGGTTAGATTTGCTAGAAAATATCAATAGTTGCATCCAAGAATTTACCAATCATTGGAGAAAAGCACCAGCCATTCAGCGAAGGAGAAAGACAGGCCTACCTGTGGCTGTTGTGGTTTTATGGAGGCCCATGTCGTTAGAGGTGGTAGTGGGACTAGTGGGGCTGGGGGTGGGGGCAGAAGCGGTGGCGGCCGGGGATGTACTGCGTGTAGCCGGGGTTGGCGTTGGTCCGGAAGACAGACCTGACCAGAACAGTGCGGACACGAAACTGTAAGATTTGTTTTCCCCAGTATCTAAAATAGGTCCTACGCAATACTCTTCTAAAACAGGACCTTAGCAGTCTGCTGGCATCAATTTTTCTCTTTTCTTTCTTTTTTTTGTATATACATTCTACACTATAATTTTGAAAGGTCCGTTCGGTTCCGGCTGTGGTAATTATTCTTAGAGTTAACAAAGGCACACCTATATTTCAGAACAGATTTTAGGAGAGGTTGATAGAATAGTTCGAGCAGTGCATTGTGATTGATAGCATTAAACAAGCCTTTTGCAAGGAAACTGATTTTGTTTCAAGCCATTCCATTTTAGTTATAGAAAGTTATTGTAATATGATCATGACAATTTCCTTAAGACTAAAGGTAATTTGGACTCATAATTTTCATGCCTGGACAATACATGCAATACATAAGATACTATGATCAGTCCTGCATAATCACTCTCACAAATTTTTGTATTTAGACCAGAACTGGACCAGGAAATCCTCGATTAAATCTCTAATTTCAAAATTAATGCTTGTAGAATCAATGTTATAATTTGAGTACAAACTTGTAGTACCTCTCGTTATAAAAGGGTGCTGAAGGTATAATATTAAGTCACTTAAAATTCACACACCGTGCAATAAAAGATGAAATTTGCATACGGACAGCAAAAATAAATATGGTCATACTTAGCTGTAAAAAGTTCGATTTGACAGTTGTTAAACGTTTGATTCAATTACTGATAGTAAAGAAACGGACTGATACTGACCTGATAGATAGATATGGGCGGACTCTGACGGCTGACAACGGGGAACACAACCTGGTCCAAGCGGCTCCACCTTTAAAGTTAAAGACGCATTCCTTTCATTTTCTTCTATCGAGTTCTGCTTTAGAATTTCACCATCAAAGGCAAGGGTCATAAAAGTTATCGACACTGTAGGATGCTCACATGTTTTCAAGAAAAAGGTCACAAAAACAGACAGTTGACGTTCGGTATCTTGTGTGGAGTTGCAAAGATACTTACCCGGACTTCGTAAGTGCCCTCCTCTGTCACGTTTTCAAAAAGATGTGATGTGTCGTTCTGCAAGAATAAACGGTTGTGTTTAATGAGCTTAATGTAGCTGTATTAATAATAGTTATAATACTCCTAGGAGTCACTTCAACTGACGTACATAAAACCATTCTCGACTTAACTGGTTAAAAAACATTGAGACAATTGATAACAATTTTAAACTTGCAAGTCTCTCTCATTTCTAAATGAGCAGGAACGTTTTCCTAACTTACCTGTAATAATTCCTGTTCTTGAATGGTCCTGCCGTCCTTCAGGTAGACGAGGGTCAGTTTATAGGACGTGATGTTCAGGTCAGGCGGCGCGCCTTGGATTACAGTTAACACTGATCTCCGCTCCAAGTCAACTGCCACCGCTACTGGAGTTACCCACTCCGAAACTGTCGAAGGGTCTGGTGATACAAACAAATGTAACTATTAGTTTTCTGATTATACGCTATTTATTGAATAGTACATGAAATAGTGACTGAAAAAATAGATTCCTACTTCAAAACAAAGATCACAACATCATGGACCAGGATATGTATTCTTTAAAGCACTTAAGTACTTCTAAGTTCTTTCCATAGCAGGGGTTTTCTTTAACTATTTTATCCACTAGTCCATAGGGCTAGTGGTCCTTTTTTTGCACTAGCCCGGATCAAAGTTTCACTTGCCCAATTGAAGTTATCATTTAAAATTGTTAACATTTCCACTTGTCCATCACTAGCCCGGCAGGATTTTTACTACTACCCAGTACTAGTAATTTATGTTTAGTAAAACCCCTGTAATAGTGGAAAAAGAAGAGCGTATTGTGTTCTGTACACCTTAGTCTGAATCAGTTCTATCTAGGTTTGAAACAGTTCCAGCTGTTCATCACTTCCCTTTATTCTTCCAATCAGCACATACTGTATGATGCAAGACCCCTAAAGCCACACCATGTTATACCGTAATATTGTTTTAACGGTTGCATGAAACAGGTAATAGTATATAATGCCACACATTGCTTTTTATAAAAGAATTTCCTGTTCTCTCGGGCTCTCGGGACTGTGAAAGAAGCCATAGTCGAAGAGTTATAACAGTCAACCCACTCGTACTGGTACATGTAGTTGCCTTATTTTTTTGTTTAGGTGGAAAGAGGGGTTTGTTTAGAGATTATGAGAAAGAATGGATTGGCAATCACTTGCAGAATCCATTAGACATTTGGTTGTGGGGGGGGGGGGGGTATAAGTTAGAAATTAAAGGCCTATTTAAGAGGAAAATGGTCACACAAATCTTTTAACCTATTCATTGAATAACAATGAATCCTGGCTGCTGAATGGAGAATGGCTTGATGTTGACAAGCCTAATAGAAATGCAATTAAAATTATCATCACTCTTAACCACAAAAATGGTCTTTTCCTATGTTTTTCTATGGGGAGCTATACCGCCCTCCATGTCAATAAGACAGGATATTAAACAAATTTCCGTATCAGGAATGAAAGTATTACCATACAGTCCTAGTCTACAATATGTGGTTAAATTTGGAAGGTATTTACTCTCTAAAAATTATGAATCTATTGGTATGTCCATACCTTTTCATTAAAAGAATATGGGCATTTTCTAAAACTTGTGAATTTTTTGCTGGAGATTAGACCTACATTCAATGACGGTGAGGTTAGACGGCAGGACGATGGTGAGAGTGACCGAGGAGTTCCCATTCACAGAGGAGAAGGTCACGCTGTGACAGCGGCTCGAATGATTGGTTGTGTAGCACCACCGGGTAATCTGTGAGAGCACAAGAGGATGGGAAACAATATCAACAGCTGTCAACAAACAGTTTAACAAAGAGTGGGCCGTATCAATAACAAATGAGTCTATTACGTGTATGAGTTACAACATGAAAAAATGGCCGGTTTTGATTTGATATCTAATTTGATGAAACAGGTTTAACTGTTTTCTCCGTTCACAGGTTTTAAATTAACCCCTTAAACTTATATACTAATACAAATTGAGGTATGGTAATTATACGTCAGTATTCGTTTCTGCCCGTAGACGTTTTACTAAATAGATAATTGTGATACACAAGAACGAGAAAAATACTGGGGAAACCATATTCAAATTATTGACAGCTTACCGAGGGGATTGATGATGAGTTGGGGGAATGTAAAAAGTTCAATATTTGGCAATGTGTGATATTTGTTGTAGCAGGCATGACTTGAGCGTTGCCGGTGTTGCTTGCTGAACATGACCCACTAGGAACCAGCGCCTGCCACTGGACCCGGAGCCCCCTGGTTGAGTTCTGGTCATCTGCAAAATGCACCCGCAGCATTGCATTACGTCATTACGAACACATATAGTCGAATTGATGCTGGTAAAAGGGTTATCTTTTATGTAGAATCAACATAAGATTATATAACCAGAAAGGTTAATCTGTTTCACGTGTAAAATTTTCTTCTGGAAGTAATTAGGCAATACTTTCCAGGGTTCAACATCAACATTAAAGATTGATCCCATCTGCCTTGGTGTACTAATTCAGCAGTGTAGCCCTAAAGGAACCGTTAATCGGGAAAACCTGACAATTATTATAGTTTAATTAAGTGAATAATTTCCATTCTATCGAGAGTGAAATCTACTTCAACATTCTTACACTGAATGTTGCAAACATATGATGGAAATCAGCAGGTACAGTTCTTTTATCACACTGTAACTTTGAAGCTTCAGACATGGACTTGGTGTTCTACAACTGAACATATGACCCTATAGTAACAGGGTTATTCGTAACCTTCATTTTGCGGTTAACTCTACCCTCATCTCATAATTTCTCAAAGTTTGAATGCTGAAAGATGACTAAAGTTGTTCAACTTACCATTTTCAGGTGATGTCCATCTGAGAGTGACCACGTACTGAGTACTATAGGCCCGGGGTGTCACATTAATACCGGTCACTCTCACCAGAGGGCCCTTCACCTTGGTTACCTCACCACTGAATAGTGAATCCACTGAGCTGCAGCCTGAGGAGCATAAATTGGAACAAATATAAGGATGGAAAAGGAATAAAGATGAAATTTCTTCATTTTTAATTGTTCAAGAGATACAAGTTTTCAATTTCTAATGCGCATTTTGCGGATAGTTCAGCTATACACCTCACACTGATATGGCTACCATGGAGTATTAAGTTGTTTTTTTTTCATTCCTGACCTTTTTCAAACCAATTTAAGACCACGGTCTTAAAATGTCAGGACCTATATCATTAAGAATAAACATCATCTCGACATTGCTAAAAGAAAGTTGATGTTGAGATGCGTTCAAAAATTTACTTATGTTTCTGATAAACATCATCTTGAAATTGTTACGAAAAGTTGATATAGAGATGCGTTAAAAAAATTACTTGTGTTTCTGATAGTTATGTTTTGATAACATTCTAGATAAAACAAATAGATATGTTCCTCTTTTTATTTTACAGCGTCTACTTCGTAATGTATACTGACATTTTGACCGAAACGATAGTGAGGAGTGGACGCAGAACAGCGAAAATCGGATTATCCATTTTAAAGTACAAATTATTTTCATACCTGGATCAGGGCTTGAAATGCATGACGAGGCATCATAGTCCTGCAAATATATATGAGACGAAAAAAGATTCATATGGGTACTAAACGTTCTGTGATCCTCTCATACAGAATATGATAAATAGATAGCATTGACCGAGGTTTGATATCATAAATGTTATTCCCCTGGATCTACAAAGTTGAGGGCCGTAGCGAAGCGCAGGCTAGAGACTTTGTAGTCAGGGGAATAACTTTTTTTGATATCAAACAGAGGTCTGTACTGGATTTGTTTCACCCCATTTTGATATGATCAGGGTACCAACGCAAATTCCATTTTCAAATTCCCTGTGTTATATCCAGCAAGTTGTCCAAATTAAAAAGCCTCTGTGTGCAGAAAAGATTTGGACAACCCAACAACAAAAAGTCGAATCCGTAATATCTTGAGAATCAGGAATTTCAAATCCTGGCCAAATGAAATTCCCTGTGCTTTCCTAGTGTTTTGGCAACCTGTCCACTTTGAGATGTATTACTAGCATGATACAGAGGTTGGACATAATTGCAGTTTTTGCAAAGTCAGGCACTGACACAAATCTGAGTGAATGATTTAGTACTTGTGTTTTCTAAGTCAATAAGCTGTTGGTAAATGAAGATGAATTATTATTTTCTCTCAATTAGGTAATTACCTCCATTTTAGGTGAACCAAAATAAGGTATGTTTTTGTGAATTTAGGGTTGGACATCATGAGCAAAGCTGAAGGGCTTAAACACTGTTCCCTATGGGAAAATGCCATTTTTGCTTTCCAGTCCTACAGCTACATATCTAACATCATATTGAAAATAAAAGCTTATAAAGTTTACTTTTGGGTAATGGTACCAGGAAAATTACTGTGAATCAAGAATAATGAACATTTTCTAAAATAGTTGATATCATAGAAATAAGGGGTGGGCTTGCTGGCAAAGTGGACAGGTCTATTTGCAAATTCCCTGTGTTTTAAATCTTAAAAAATACATAGAGGAAATGGCATATAATAATTGAGTGAGTGAGTGATGGACGTTTTATGCTGTACTGACGGGCAGGGTCATTTTCACTGCGAAAACAAGTTGGGATGAATTCTGACTTTTCAGACACGTGTTTTGACTTGATCAGTCTTTGGTGATTGTATTAAATAATGAGATGAGGGTGCAGGGGTCGAAATAGCACGAGCCCGCGGGCCAGAGGCCCCTAGAAAATGTCAGACCCCCAGATTATCTTCTTAAGGGGCTCAACTGGCCCCTAAAAATATTTTGACAGAAAATGATTATTAGGGCCATTCAAAATATTATTTCGGGCCCCAAAGCCTCAACGTGAAGGGGCACGACCAGCCCCTGAATGCTTGAATTGTATATCCACCCCTGGGGTGACAGGGCAGGCAAACAGCAGGGGATCAAAACCTGGAAATCATTTTTGCTGTACCTCATCCCTTAGCCTTAGGCTAGTGAACCCAGACACCATCCGGGAATCGAACCCAATGAACCACTTGGTCATTGTTGGGTCCCCCCTATCATCACCTTTTACGATCAGCGGGGGCTACTGGGGGCCTATAAGTCTTCCCATGAGCAGAAGCCCCACCCCGGTAATAAAGTCAAGTATCATGACAGCTAATAAGTGTAGAAAATGAATAACTGATATAACCTGTAAGGCATGCAAGTAAAAAACATTGAAACAAATTTCAAAGACCTAGCTAACGTTAGGGCTAAGCCTAAGTAAAGATCATAATATCTATGCCAACAGAAGTTTGCATTGTAACATAAAGAACATTGGTCGGATCGGTGTAGGGAAACCGTTTTTTTCTTTTTCTTTTTAAATTAAATTTAAGTTTCGTATCAGTAATTCAGTTCCAGGTAACGAAATTAATGCCCAATGCCTGGCATGGGCAATTGCCTTCCTTTTAGTTATTCTAAACAGTGTCATGACATAAGATAAGATTTCAAGTTGGCAAACTCAGGATAAAGACATCAAAAGTTGCTAACTAATGCTAGCACTAAGCATATCGCCCGTTAATGATATCCTTTAAGTCTAGCTTAATGAGGCCAAAAATTAGGATGGGCGTGCCAGGTACGCCAGTGGGTTACAGGTCAATGAAACTAGACTGTCAACTTCAGTAATTTGACAGCGGCAAGTACGAGAGTTTTTTGCGGAAGGAAACGCAAAAGTTCGTGTCCAATATTTCGCTTCTCTTTAGGATATTTGGGGAACTAACCTGTGTCAAACAATCACTCTGACATGTAGAGTTTTTCAGCTCTTGCGATTGAGTAAATTGATCATCAATAGTCAGTAAAAATAGTAAGAAAATGGCCCAGCCCAAGCGATCTCCCATGACCAGCAACCATGTTGTTTTGGTGCTGCTGTCAGACGTTCTGCCGGCCGCTTACGGCAATGAAAATAAGGACCGTGTCTCAGAAGATACCACCAGGAGGCGCCACTGAGTAATTTTCGCGCCTTGGAAACGGGCACCTGCCTCCCAGAGTTGAGGCCGGTCTGCCGTCGGCCTAAAAGGCCATAATGATAAAAACATAGATTTGGACGGCTGTAGAGCCATATTTCTTGGGAAATAGAGCAACGTACATTTACTTTTTGTGACGTCTTCTGCACAATGTCGGTGCAAATTGCCAAAATAGCATTTCATGATTGTTGTATCGCCCAGAGACTGAGGGGCCGTCCATAAATGACGTCATGCTATTTTTGACCATTTTTGATCCCCCCCCCTCCCCCCCTTCGTCATGCTTTGACTATAGAAATGTATAGGGACTTGGACCCCTCCCCCCTCCCCTTCGCATGACATCATTTATGGACGGCCCCTGAGAGAGTGAGAGAGAATTTGTTGTAATGTTATATCACATAAGGTATTTCTGTCTGGGTTATTTCATTAAAAATAACTTACATTTAACAACAACAATCATTTTCAATTTTTTTATCTATATGACACACCAAACATTAGGTTATGGTACCAAGTTTCAGTAAATGTACAAACAAAATTAATATTACTCATTAACCCTTTCCAGACCGCCAATGCAAATTTGGTACATACATGTACCATAAATGGTTTTCTTCACCCTACTTTTAATTTTTAATGAATTCTTTCAGTTTTTTCTGCCTTATTGGTTGCCCAGGTGACAGCCCACAATATGAAACATTACATTTATCCAAATAATGATAAAATATATTTCTCACACCCCCTGATTATGCACTGATTGGGATTTTGTTGTTATCATAAAATAACCCCAAAATTTGAAACCTTGTATTTTTCATTAATTATTGGTTATTTTTATTATAATATACAAAAAAACTAAAATTATTATGATTATCCCAGCCAGAAAGAATATTCTTTTCATATTTAAATGACCTCATATCCTCTACTTTTGCAGTTTTTCAATTTAAATTGATAAAATATGGCACAAAGGTAGCATTGATAATGAGCAAGTTCTCTGAAAAGGTCAAAGGTCACTGACCACTCAGCGCAGGGCACCACATTTAATATAACTATATATTTGACACAGATTACTCCAGAAAAAATAACTTTTACCCATTCAAAATGGTTTTGTGATTAGCCAATACCTATTTCTCAATGAATTTCATTTTGAAAATAATTCATCAATATCTTTTTTTGCAATTTTCTATGTTTTATTGCCCCTAATTGTGGAAAATGAAGAAAATTGGTAATTTCTGACACATTTTCACACCAAACCAACGTTCTATCATTGACAGTTATTTATAAATTGCATTGCCTATATAGGAAAACAATATATCATTTTCTTGCATATACCATACACTATAATTTCTTAATTCAAAACTTTCTGAGAAAATCAAAATTTAACCCTTTTTTCCTTGATTTTCTGAAAAATTGGCAAAAATTTGCCACTTTTCTTAAAAATTGTAAGGTCACATGACCCTGATCATGTGACCAGGAAATTACAATTTCATAATTTCTATGCTAAATCTAGAATCTTGAGGTTATAAGCTTTCCATTGATGTATGATATGTTTAATTTATAAATGGAATACAGGCAATTACAAGCATTATAATTTCCTAGGTCCATTAAAAACATGTAAAATAGGGCTTCCCCACAGTCTGGAAAGGGTTAAGCCATCCCATATTGGGTGTATCCTGGGATTGGACAAGATTCGGCAAAATGGACATATATAAGTCATCCTTGTCTCCTGGAGTTTGGGTTACTAAAATAAGCAAAGATATATAATTTTCTATATCCCCAAGTACTGTTAGAACATTAATTAGGCCTATCATTTCATAAATTTTGTCAATTGAAAGATTTGCAGGTTTGCCAGACAATCAAAACACTGTTTTTCAGGGCAAAATAGGATTGGAAATGATAAGTTATAGGCTTTATCATTGGTTCCTATGGGGAAAAGTGCAAAATATAAGTTAACATTTTATTAATTTTAGGAGCAATCTGTCAACTTAATTGCTTTGGTTAATTTTGTATAATGCAACTGTCTTCAGGGAATAAGCAAGAAGGCAATTTTGAGAATATTTCTTGTTAAATTTTATTGCTGGGATGGGCTTATTTGTATCTATTATACCATTTGAAAATGACATTGGGTACTTTGAATCAAAACAAAATGCAAAAGAAAAAAGCCCCCCCCCCAAAAAAAAAGGTCAATGTATAAACATATATTCCTAATTAGGGCCAATCTACAGGGGCTTATCCAGGATTTCTAGAAAGTAGGGAGGCACCTACATTCAAAACGTCCCGGCTCCCCAATTTTACATTGAAAATTTCAATATTTGGCCCAAAAACGGGGGCATCTGGATCCATCCCTAATTAAGAATTACCTTTTGCTATGGAAACGGTTTGGTCATATGCATTATTCTCGAAAGATACATGCATTCTTTGATATGTTATATCTTTTGACAGAAATTAAAGTTGCTTTTGAGGCACTTAAGGGCAATCACGCCATTGTGCACGTGCACCACGGCCGTGCAGCCTGCCCACATAGTATACATTGTTATCCACACAGTAAGCAAGTAAAATGTGCCTTATGATCTGGAGAACATGATAAAGGTATCAAATCATCAGATTTTATGGATGATACATAGGTTAGAAATAAAACTAGATTAAAAATTCTGAAAAATCTCTCCATTTCAGGCATATAATAGGCTTTCCTGTCATAATAAGTATGGTGACCCTATATTTTTATCATTTGTAATAGTCCCTTATATGCTTCCAGACATTGTATGCAACTTTTAAAGAATTCTGGGTATCAGATATTTTGTTATGAATTTTTTCCATGTTTTTAATACTTTTTAAGATTTTTGAACAGCAGCCTGTTGACATTATTCCTGGCATGTCGACAACATAACATATGTTCCCTACCATGGTTTGGTGATTTATAGAAGACCTATTTTAAGCACCTGCAGGCTAATTTTGGCCAATTTTGTCGACAAAATCCATGGAAAACCTATAGAAGATATGAAAATAATTCCTATAAATCCATCTGCAGTGAATGATTTTGCAAACAACTCAGGAAATATTAATGTATATGGATACTGATTTAAAAAATAATGATGACAAGTTTTTCACAAAGTTAATTTACAAAATAATAATGATAAAATATATGAAAATTTGTATACTAAAGTCATGAGTTATGTCGATATATTACCCAGAATGCATGCTGTTTTGGGCTAACCTGCAGGTATAACTCACAAAACTGGCTATCCGTGGTTGGGAGAATTGACTTAAATATGTTATTTCATATATGCATGAATATTGTCACAACAAAATAATTGTGACCAATTGTGGGAATTGGTGTCCTAGAGGGGGAAAGTATGAATTTGAATTCACAATCATACCTTTCAAACAATGCAAACTATGTTTAAATATTCCTATTATAGGCTGAGATATGGGAGTTCAAACTTCCCTACTGGGTAGACACTGGCACACCCCTGTTTTACCATCTATGCTCCATTTCCATATTATAGCTCCTTCAACCAAACCATATTTTAGTTTAAAAAAGACAATTTTCTTAATAATCACTATTATTCAAAATGTGATAACTTTCCATACAGATCTTCATTCAAATAACAGTTTTTATTATTGGGAAGTGAAAACCCGTTATTACTTAACTTGATAAAAATATTTTATGTAATCTGAACATTCCTTTTTCTGTTGCCATGGTAACAAGATAAGGTTCCTTATCATAACACCCTTTTTTCAGAGGGACGTTGCTTTCTAAATTACCCATAATGCAACTTTCATAAATAAATAGAAAGTCTTTGTGCTCATAATATTAATCTCTGGAAAATTCTGTCCAAGTCACATTTATTAAGAAAATTTGCATCATTAGCTTGTTTTCATCAATAAGTTACTTAATAATGGATATAGAGCAAAATAACTTAAATCCCACTAGGTTACCATATCTCGTGACTGGTCACATATAAAGATACATTGTGAAAGTATTCATTATATGTGTAAATGTAAGACATTTTATTCAGTTTTTTTTATTTCTTTAAGCTACCGACCATAAGAATAGAAATGTATCTTAATGTTATTCAAAAAAAATCTTAAAATCTCAGAAGTTTCCACGGTGACCCCCTATATTTATTTCAATTTTGGATTACATAGATGAATATCTCTTGTTGTGCAAAGTTTTAGAAAAATCTGAGTATCAGATCCATTATGGCGTGATTGTCTTTAATGTATCAAAATTTAGAGAATTTCATGGAGCTCTTGCATTTAGTATTTATGATGCTTTTATTACAAAATGATCACTTTCAAAATTTAATGTTTTATAAACCAAAAAAAACAACGAAACGGTTGCTATTGCAACCAAAATTTCAAATTATTGTTTTTCCTCAATTTTTAGGTCATTAGCTAGAGAATGATATAATTTAATATGTCCCGCAGGGAAAAGATATTTAAAAAAATTAATCATTAATCAAAAATACATCCATTTTGACCAATTGTAGGACCAGGAGCATGGCAGTTGAATACCTCCATATCGCCTATAGGTATTTACCATCTATTTTTGAGTAGCATGGTATACAGTTAATTGTGAAACCTATGATCATTTTCAGTTTTCGCGCACCTGCTGACTCTTTTCACCAATAAACGTGTCAGTTTATGCGCATTTTTTATTTTTATTTTTATTATCATCTAACAACTATCTAATAAAAAGAAATACTCTTCATTATAAATTTACATCCATACGCGGGGGGGCCATCTTGACAATAAACTTTAAAGGAAACCTTGCACATAAATTCATGAAGTGCTATTTTTTGTGTAATAACCTTGACAGAAGTATTCTGAGAATATGTCAAAAGTAAAGATTTGAAAATGTTGAGGTCCAAGGGAGTGATTGAGAAAAAAGAATTTCTTTTTGGGAATTCCCTGAATGTTGAGCTTCTCAGTACTCCCCTTGCTACGTCACAACTATGGGAATTCCCTCTAAAGTAACTTTGGGATTCACTGATTAATAAATGGTTGTACATTAATATATATATTAATTTATTATGAGCTGCATTGGACCAAATATATATAATTTGGGTTAGAAAGTATAACCCATATTAGAAATTCTACAGGGATGGGGAATCCCTTCTAAGGACAGATGGGATTCCCCCAGGAACTCCCCTTGCTACGTCATAAATTAGGGAATTTCCCTTAAAAAATGAATAATAAACTAGTTTTTTTAATGTTCCATAAGTGTGTGTAAACTATATATTTTCCTTCCATTTTGCGTCTGGCTCCCTCCTAGGCCCTACATCCGCCCCTGATAGTGGCATATTCTCGTTTAAGAAGCTTCCTTATTTATCATGAACTCTTTTAATTTGTCAAATTACTGAATTGAATTAATTTCTGGATGTAGGCCTACTGAAAATTAAATTAATTCCATATTATTACTATGCACGAAGAAAGGTTGACTTTAAAAGTTATGGAAAAAGGCATTTTTTCCAAACAACCATAACTTTCTAGGTAAATGAGCTATAGTATTACTTCATATACCATAGGATTCAGAATGGATTGGACAATCCATCCAGACTTGCTTTGTAAAACATATCATAGAATGAAAACGTTCTATTTAGAACCAAATTCGGAAAAATGAAAAAAACTTTTACTATTAACTCATACAATCTGATTTGAGGCTCTATAGAAAGAATGTAATGTTTGTGATATGTTAAAATAAATTTAATAGGCACATCTGTCTTTACTTGAAGATTACAATAATGTATGATGTTAGTGGCTGTTATGTATATTTATAATTTTACAGCTTAATATTTAAAAATTCAAAATGGCCAAAAAGTGCAAAAATTGATGATTTCAGACATTCCCTATGGGGATTTACTATAGGATTTGGTTGTAAATGTGAAAATTTGGAATATGAAAGGTCTTTTGTCCATCAAATCATTAAAAATTGGACTATAATGTTGTATAACCACTTAAAAGAAAGACGATAATATCTTCTATATCCTCAGGCATCCAATAAATGAATCTAAGGTTCCTATGGTGTTATTTACATGCTTCATAAATGGCTGTAAAAAGAAGAAAAAGTCAACCTTTCTTAGAGCATGGGTCTAGGCCTATTTCATACAAAATGAAGGCAGAATCTACAAAGTTTTAAATGAGCAAGAATCTGCCACTTTTTGTTCAGCTATGTAAAACTATCCTTTCATTAAATGCTGATCGTTTTGAGAAAGAAAATAGATCTACTAAATTTTTGTTTGCTGGAGCACGCCCTCCCCCCCCCCCCCCTTTTTTTTTAATGTTTTTTTTCTTCTCTCTCTCCAAATTCCTGGATCCGCCCCTGCAAGCGGCACCTGTGCGTAAGCCAAGCAAAAAAAAAAGATGTGAAAACATTCTCCAAAATCCATTGCGCGTGCCAGATGAGGTGAAGCATCGGTATCTTTATTATTTGGCTTTCACATGTCTTCACGGTCGGATCTAGTAGCAAAAGCCTGAAGAGGTGCGAGCGCGACCTGTGGCGGGAGCCGGGGCTTCCTGCCGGGCGCGGGGCGGGCACAGCCTCCGGTTGGGCTTGTTTTCAGTGACGTATGCGGTGCCCCGATCTGATTGGCTGACGGACCAACAGGACGCCGTTGTGCGCCATGTTCAAAACAACGTGGTGCTGATCATCCATGTAGGACTTGGGTAAAATTCACCGGGAAAGACGTACGGGGGTAAATATTGGACTGTACCTTATATCACAAAGATGGAGAACGTTATGAGCCATCACCAGTTATCGCGAAGATGCTCAGAAGCAGACTTAAAACGGTAAGTATTACCTGACCTATTTTTTTTCCAGATGCGATCGGTGTTCAAAATGACCGATGGCGAAGGAGGTGGAGGTTCGGCCGGGAGGTTCGGTTTCAAATACGAACTCTACTCCTGTAATTTAGGCTTCTTATAGACATTAGTTTACGGTTATTTATCCTGTTTTGCCACGGAATTAATTAATATGTTATGTCTATCTTGTAAAAAAAATAATGTGGCCGGCAAGAACCTTTGTCTGGGCCTGGGGGAGTTGGGTCGCGACCGATAACGTCGGTCGGCAGGCGGGACTCGGGAGGCTGCGTGCCGTAACTAAAGTGGGGCAGGCCGGACCCGCCCGCACCATCTCAGCAGGACACGGTCAAATTGCTATGTTCCACTGCATTTGTTCGGTAATTCTTAATATTTAGGACAACGATGTTGTTAGCATTAATATTACATAATTAAAAATGAGGTTTACACCTACCTCGTCCGACAGCCTGAGCCAGCCTCGTCACTGTCAGACTTCACTCTTGTGACTTGTCAACTTCTTCAAGTTCTTGTCGATGTCTTGTTTTCCAATTTTTAGTTTGATTTAACGTTAACACTGTTGCAGTTAGATTTAAGCAGAGAAAAGTATAGTATAATTCTCTCTGAGTTCAGATAACAATGTCAATAATGAATTGCATCTCTTAAGTTATACAAATTGTTCTGTTTCCTGAAGGTATAGTTACCTATCACTGTGCTGCGGACATTCTCTGTAGACTAGCAGTGTAGGTAATACACCAGCCCAGGGTGCCAACCAAACAGGGAAAACAGGGAAAATGGCAAAAAAAAATCCCTGACAGGGAAAACACAGGGAACTCGTAAATTTTGCCAAAACACAGCAAAAACCCAAATTTTATTTGACCAGGTTCTGAAATTCCTGATTCTCAAGATATTAGGGTTTCAACTTTTTGCTGGATATGACGGCCGGCAAACAGGGAAAAATTGCTGTGGGACAGGGAAATCTCAGGGAAAACACAGGGAATTCAAAAACCAGAATTGGTCTTGATATAACATGTTAGTTGAAAAATTGCCGAGTAGACCTTAAACTCCAACGCATCATCATCAAGGCCTACTAAGAATATTCTTTAAAGTATAACGTTAAACTTAAAATGGTTTTGTCAGGCAGGTCCTTGCCTAGGCTAGGCCTAGTCATCAAGTGTCAAAATCCCTGACCATTAAAGGTGTCAATGGGCGGCAGGTGCCGTCCTGTGGTTGCAGAAGGCGTAGTGTTGTGACCACTCTCCAGTGCGGTGGCATGGGCATTCACACATACTGCTGACACGTTGGTTAGTTGTGTCACCACAATAGACACTCATTTGCTTACCACTCATTACTCTTAGTTACGCGCACCAGCACAGTACAATAGCTCAGCTTCGTCCTAATAACCATGGGGAAGGCACTTATGTGTCAACTAATAAATAGTAAGTATTTGGTGTATCCAAACATTGTGCAGCATCAGAGTTAGATGATTTCTGTCCCCCTGTAATGTTATATCTGCACACTGCCTAAAACCGTAAACAGTGTATGATACTGATAGTTATTAAAGCAATCACATACTCATGATATAATGATATCCTATTACAGGTAGACCAGTATGGAATCAATCACGGGTTTCCCAACTTTTTATTGTGAGAAAAACAAACACACAAAAAAAGAAAAAAAAAATATTGTAAGAAGATTTTAATACTTCATTTTATCCCACAGAATACACGGCTTAAATGTTATTAATAATATCATTCCGCAGATTATTTTGTGACGTTAGAAAAGTATTAAGTTTTCCTCTCAGTCATTTTAATTTGGATACGTCTTTAAATACTGTCAATGGTACAAGCAAAGCTCAGTTGTATGCGTAAATGTTACTATTGTAGTATAAAGTCCAAAGTAGAGGCATTATTCTAAAAAAGAGGTATGCATGGTCAAGTGCACGGCTTATCAAACTATTATAAAGCATTAACATCAATCATGTTTCCATTATTGGTGGAATTTATTATCTATTTGAAAGCAGAAATACTTGACAGGTTATCGAATGTTGACGTTGGTCATTTGCGCAGGTGTCTAAGTTTAGCCCTTGCATTCTGTGCATTACTTACAAGCACTTATCTCAAAGTCATTAAGCTGACTGGGTATCATTAGAAGCCCCCATCCCCCATTCCCAATGCCAATGGGCGGTATGTTTTATCTGAAGCCCTTAGAAGTGTGCCGTCACAGGGGCAGAAGCCGCGGGGCCTTTGATCCTTCCCTGAGGCCCACGGCCGCCCGCGGTAAGCCCTGCCGGTCGCCAGCCTAATGACCAACTTAGTCTAGCCTGCAGTTTACCAAGCCTAAAACAAAAGTCGCACGCCTGACCTCCCGCTGTCAACCTAAAAGATATTGGGCGATTATACTTATTACTTGGGACAGAAAATTGGCCAAGGCTTAGTGTGGAGGGGGTTGGGTCTTAGAAGCGGCGGCCCCCTGTAGTTCTATTTTGAAAAAATTATCAACACATTCCTCTTCCTAATACGAATACGTAATACTATTCTTTCAATCTAACACGCATTTAGAAGGTCCCCGTTCTTGTTATTATAAAGGGAAATAGACGAATAGAAAAATGTCATCGTAAGTCCGTTTCAGTGATTTCCGTCCGTTCCATGTCCCATCCTCATCTGAAATCCTGCCAGGACTCATTGATAATGTCCTATTCAAGGCGGTTGTGGGTCACCCTGTGGTTTGTATGCTTTGACGTCAGGACATGTCCGTTTAGCCCGAGGCTACTTCCATAAAACAGATCAAAGCTTTTGACACTAAAACATTTTTTTGTATGTTTGCATATGTGATACTTAATTTACAGAGGCGGTTGTGGGTAGAAGTTTGAACTAATTGTTACAAACATCAAAGGTAATGATTTTGCTGTAGTGGGCTGAGAAAAAATAAGTTTTTTTTATTACCGTAATTATCAAAACGATGAAGTGGTGATGAGGTTCAATGATTCATTGATGAATGTCGAAAGAGCATCTAGTCAAAAGCTCGTTCTGTATCTGCGAGATAATCACACGGAGCTCTCAGCCCCGGCATTGTGTGGAAGATCTCCTTTGAAGATTAGGTTAACCCCTCGGTAGGATCACCAACTTAGAGAAACGTGTGACTCCACTTCAGAACGTTGTATAAGATAGCCTCTCTTTTATGTCTGAAGTATTCTATGCGCAAGTCAAAAGATCTGTACACAGAGAAACCTATGGTCGTCTTTTGTGAACAAATGTCCTGCAGGGGTGGTCACCAGGTGTACGCCTAAATCGGATTATGATAGCAGTCCTTGAAGTTCTAAGGCTCTTGTGTGACTCGATAGCCGAATCCACTAGAGTGTATTCTCAGATATATACAGGTATGCATTGATGCGTATATAATCTACTAAACTTCGAATAGGTGCCATCTTACGAGAGCCCCCTCCCCCCCCCCTCCTATTCTCAGCCCACTCCAGTCCCCCTCAAATACAGTATTACTTAATGATATTGATGTTGTTCTTTGTTTCATAACGTAATGTTCTACCGCTAGTTCTACTCTATTTAAACATGACAACAGTTAACATAATTATATGCCAATTAAATGCATAATACATGTCAACATTAGATTCTCCGAACAAAAACGCCATTATCCACATTATGTCCGTTTCATGAGTATAGCTCTGACATTTCAAACTTTGGCAGATGGCCAATGTATTTGGTTTTCACGTGTTGTGTTCCTTTGAAGTTATTAAGCACCTGATTCACCCAGCCCACACACCGATCTATCATCTGAAACAATAGACTGGTGGGTGATTCTTGTCACTTTATTGCCACATCGCTGAATTACAGTAATACTAGATATATTCACGTGTAAAATCTATTTTGTTAAAAACATTTTTAATGTATTATGAGGACTTTCTCAGTCCTACACAAAGGTAGGGAGCTAGGTTCGTCATTCATGATCATTCCTTAGTATGATGAGTAGCAATATTAAACATGGGTTTAAAAAACAATGAATAAAAGAGACAAAATAAAGAAAACAAACGAACAACAATAAAACAGGGGGGAAAAGGAAAGATAAATGCATAATCCAAAGTCAGAGAAATTTTTCTTAGTCCGACTCTCTTCCTGTGTTGACAATAGTTTGCAACAGAGATTTCAAAGCCCAAATCTGCTCCTCTAGAGTGAGACCCAGGGAAGGTCTGTGGTCGGATTACAGAGATGTTGACTCACCCCGTCCTGCCAGCAGCAGGCGGCCTCCTAGACCGGCTGTCACATTACCCACTCAGGTCGCAGTTGTCAGTTTTTTTGCCCCAGTGTCATCCACCGGCCGCTGCCTTGTGGACACAGAGCAGAGGAATGTAGAGGTGGGCGGCCAAGCCTCTCTGCGCCTAACACCGTGTGAATAGAACTCATCACCTTAGTCTGTTATACTGAATAGCGCCTGCCCGAAACGGTTACAGGTAGACGACGGTACAGGTAGAGATACACAGATTACAGGTAGGAATTACAGGCATGTGGAGTGTACCGATTTATTTTTTAGGGAGATTATCAAAAGCATTCATTTTCATTTCATTTTGAAATTCATGAAAAACAAGAGGAACTAGGGCATGCGATGAATCATCGTTTTAGATAAACACGTTGCGCTGATATATCACAATTTGTTCTTAAAGAAGGTAGATGTTACTTGCGCGAGCGATAAGAGGTAATTGATGTTGAGATATAGATACTTTTCATTGGGTCGGTCTGTTTGTAACCCAAGATGGGCAGTATCGTTACTGTTAGTACACAGCAAACATAGAGGTGTCGTTGTTTAAACGTTTAGTACCTGGTGACCTGGTGATGTGTCCTGGGCCTCTGCCTCCAACTGGGAGACAACACACCTTTCCTCAGTTTGTCTTTTCCCTCTCATCTTTGAGAAAGGTACCTATCGACAGGAAACTCCCACTATATTCTTTCAGTTCTTTTTCCTTTCCTATAATTTGTCATTTAAAATCATTTGTTTCTTTCAGACCCTGCCACATAGGGACGTTGCATAATTTGGACAACCTTATGTTCAAAAGTCCCACTTTGGACATGACACCAAAGGTATGTACTATAACATAGTCTAAAGATTGATGTTTTTTCTGAATTTCCATTACCTGTCTGTTATATGAAATTTAATCGTTACATTTTCTTTAAAGAATTAAGTTGTTGAATGTTTTGTTTTACATCTCACTTATCAGCTTTTCAACGGTTCTTAAGAGTCAGGGGTATGATATTTGACTTTTAAAAAAATGACAATGACATGTTTTTTTACTTCTCTACTATATAGCGGAAACGAAAGCGACACAAAGCTGATGAACCAGATGAGGATACGCTGAGCCTCCAGAGTGTGGATTTGGTAGGTGTATTAATTTTAAGTGTGTAAATAAATTGGAAAATAAAAAGTTACAATATGCCTCAATCACTCAAAATGATATTTAGATATCTTCGGGAACAAAATCAAAAAGTACATTTTAAAATCTGAGCAAACTGTTTCTTGAATGCAAAATAATTCTATGAGAAATTGTGTTTTTGCTTATAGGATACTAAAAAGAGGAGAAGATCATCACTGGCAAAGATGACATCACTATCAAATTTACTCTCACCTATCAATAAGCCAGTCAAGAAAATGGGACAGTCCCTCTCGGTAAGTGTAATGTACTGTAGTACTTCCCTATCCTCCACACAAACTGAGTTCATATCTCAAACAGTGAGTCGCACCTTTCAAACAAACATAATTACGTAGGATGTCGCAGTAGTATCTTTAAGCACACGTATAACACAAATAACGTTCATTTTTGGAACCATCTTTCCTATACATTTGAACCAAACTTCATTTAATACGAAGACAACTTCCAGGATCCAAAATTAACGTCGGAATAAGCACAAAAATGGTATGATGTTGTTGCCCTTTGCAGAAATCACTCAGTTTACGCAGTGTCCTCACTCCAATGAGGAAGTTGTTTTCCCGGGAGATCAAAAGTCATTTGTCTCAGCAGCCGCCTAAGCCGCACGTGCCCACTCCTATGAGGGCGCTGAGGCCTTCCTCCTCCAAAAGTCAAATCCCACAGCAACTACCTCCAAACCAGCCAAAGGTGAAGAGATAACGCCCCGCACGGCGGCATTACCTGGCTTTGATGACCATGGTTGTGGCCTAATTAATGGTTGATTAATTAAGCCAGCACTTCACTCATGCTTCCTGACATTAATGTGGACACTCACTGCCACCCTCCGCCCTAGTTGTTTTAGTTGTCTGTCCAACTCACCGTTACTAGCCTCAGACATGGATTCGTTTGAGTTCTTCTGACAGTCCATTAGCTCGCACCGTCTTTGTCGAATTACATATTAAAGCCATTTTTGTTTTTCCAAACTCGCAGATATTTGACTGCCTTGTCAATTGCTCTTCTGATTCGTTCACTACGCCGCAGCTTCATCAACCCCGCTCCTTACCCATCCCACCTAAAACCTTACCCCTCATTTCCTGAGTATAACGAACAGCTAAAGGACTGGCCGACGACGTCTAGTGTTAAGTCTTACTAAACGGAATGCCTACTTTTAAATATGTCGCATGGATTGACACGCACGTGAAACTAACCCACGTAACCCGAGGAGCGTTGTCATATTCATACCCATTGTCACTGTAGATATATTTATAAGGGTGATGGCGTTGGTATGGTCTCTGAGATAAGTACTCACGTGCACCTTTCTAGACTTACGTGGAAGGTTATACACACATTTTTGAGTGGCGCTCGCGTCATGCCCATCTTAAGTCTTGAAATTTTTGGCTATGAAAAAAGTAAAATGTTAAAGAGATTTTTCGATATTTGGATCACAACAATGTTTTTTCCCTTCATAAACCGTAAATAATGATGTAAGTGATTTCTGGGAGGACTATGCAAATATTTTGATTGCTCTAGGTTTTCGATGTGCATTGGCTCGCAATTAAAGATAATCCATAATGGTTAACACTACCTGTTAGACATAGCCCAAGTTCTGAAAAGCATTTGCTTGTCTCAAGTTCTCAATGTTACCAAGAACCCTAACCTGTTACTTGTTCTAATAACAAAGACAAACCACAGATACCAATGATGCATACTTGAGACAAAACCAAATTTGAAAATTAAAAGAAATGTCTCCCAAAACAGATAAGTTTCTTACTACATGAAATTCCGTATTTGAAAGAAACAGAAACAACATTTTTTGATCAGAGTGCTATGGTTTCATAAAATTGTTAGGCCGCTAAGAATTTTCTTGTCTCACGTTCTCAACCTTACCAAGAACCCTAACCTGTTACTTGTTCTATTTACAAAGACAAACCACAGATGCCCATGGACCATAGGTGCATATTCGAGACGAAACCAAATTTGAAAATTAAAGTAAATGTCTTGCAATAGAGATAATTACTAATTTCGACATTTTTTTCATGGAGTGCTAAGATTTCATAAAAATGGTTGGCCACTAAGAATTTCCTGACTGACACTCCCTCACGTGGTATTTTTGCTATTGCAGAGGACACTGAGCCTGAAGAACCTGCTGTCCCCGTCCCCCAGCAGGAAGAAGGACACCATCAAGTCATACCAGGGCCCGGCCCCAACACCGCCAAAACGCCGACTCAGCACTTTCTGGTGCGAGACTGTTGAGGAGGACACCAAACAGAAATGTACCCACTCCGAGATGGAGAGGCAGGAGGTGAGGCATGCCTTGTCCTATCAATGAAAATAAACATCAGTTTCTTTATCAATGTGTCATGATTTACATGCCTTACCAATCTTACCGCTGTAAGATAGTGGCTAGTCCCTTCTATAAGGCTTTATGATTAGCTGCTGGTTCAGAATTATGTAAGTTAGAACGATTTAGATACAAAGATGTAGACAAAGATAAGATAATACGAATTTTAATGAACGGTAACTGTTTTCTTTTAGACTATATTTGAGCTCTACCAGAACGAAGAGGATCTGATTGAGGACCTTAATATGGTAAAAACGGTAAGTTGATGTTCCTTCCACACATATAAAAGACTTAAAGATGTTGAAAATACACCAAACAGTTTTGATGGACCACGGCAATGAAGCATTCGACCTTAAACATTCTACCTTACTTCTTTACGTCAGATGAAATTGCCTGGAAAAAAAGAACAATTATGAAAGATTACAGGTAGATGAAATACAGACCTCTATACATGTATTTGATATTTTTTTTCATTTACTCTTTACAGACATACCACGACTCTCTATGCAAACTTAAATTGATGACAGATGGGGAGCTCAAACAGATCTTTGGTTCCCTATACGAGCTGATCCCACTCCACCAAGGTAAGGCTACAGTAACACATACATCTCAAGAAAGCTAATAGAATCAGTGCTACTTTTTCGAACTGTGTTCAACTTCAGCGAATAGCTGACAAAAAATATCGAGGTTTAGTTTTGTCAAGAAAAAGATGTATATCCTACAAATTATCAGACTAATTGAAATCATGTGAAAAGGATATTTCGTTAAGAAATAGCTAAGGTTTATGTCCTGGTTCTGCTACATATATACATTTTAATTTCCTGTCGTTAAAATTCTCATCTGACACGTAAATACTTTTCGAAGATTTTACACTAAGATGGCGTTGTCACTGCTTGTTTTGGGGGCGTAAATCATAATCTAATGTTCCTCTTTACCCGACAGATCTGGTGGATCAGCTCAGAGACCAGCGTTTGACTGACGGGACCACTGAGTTCATCGGAGAGGTGCTCCTCAATTGGGTGAGTTTTACTAATGTTCTTAATAATTTCTTATAACGGCTTGATACTCTCCTGGTATTCGGAATTACTTTAATGACGATAGGGTTATGGACTTGCGAGAAGGTATGATTCATGTAGTTTAAACAGATATGTAAGGAGTTACCATTGACAATCATATCCAACAATTTAAAAGGGTCATTGAATACATATTTAACTCAGTCAGTCTATACTACTTGCAATAATACCAAGTTATGTCAACTGTTCTGGGTATGCTCCCAAGAAATGGGATCTTTTAAATTTTATACCACATATTCTTGATACGCTCCAAGGAAATGGGATAATAAAACCCAAATATGTTTTTTCCTCTTCAGATCCCCCGCTTGCAGGTCTATGTGCCATATTGCGCCAACCAGGTTTACGCCCGGGCGCTGCTGGACCAGAAAAAGAAGGATCCTGCCATTGATGACTTTCTGCAGCGGTGTCAAGATTCCCCCTTCAGTCGCCACCTCGACCTATGGTCATTCCTGGACATCCCAAGGAGTAGGCTTGTCAAGTACCCTCTGCTTCTGAAAAACATCCAAAAAAAGGTGAGTAACTATTGAAAATAAGTTTTAACATCAGGTTAATAGAATTATGATAATAAGTTTAATATTTTCCTCATGAATATATTGGTGAATATCACATATATTGTGTGATTAATACACATGTTTCTTTTCTTATTTGACGCTAGTCTGTTTGCATCTAAAAGATATTTTATATTCAATTGTGATATGTTATAAAGAACATTGTGCTTTTTTCACAGACGGACGAGTTCCACACAGATTACGCTTTGCTTAACCGTGCTGTGGAGGCCCTAGAAGGAATTATTAGTGAAGTGGACAAACAGACAGGAGAAGCCAAATGCCGTTTTACGTATGAGAAACTCGAGTTTATTGATGACAAACAGGTGAGCTTTTCAGTGTACTTCTTTTTAAATATAATTTGATCAATCGAATAGCAGAATGTAACTGTTATGTCAGGGTTGTATCCAACAAGTAGAAGTGCTATTGCGTTTTAAAACCTTGATAACGTACTAGTTGCATACCTAAATGAGATTTCGGATAACTTTATGACATTATGTCAAATTAGTTTTGGATGATTCCCGTTACACACATTTTAATCTTGCATTTCATTTTCATTTTAGAAGCACCACTTGATCAAAGATGCTAAAGTAATACACTGCGATGGAATTCTGAAAAACAACCGTGGAACAGTAAGTTTTACCATGCAAATTCATACCAATTTTCCTTACAAGACACACTTTCCTCTTCCCTGATTTCCTGTTCGAAAGGTCTTGGGTCTTTTTCAATTTTCCTTAATTTTTTCTAGAAAATATGAACAGAATAATTCAAGCGTACTTCAGTTGTGTATGCATTATCATACTGATAAAGACGACGAACTATTGTTCCATGAATCTGGATATGTTTAACTCATGACACTTTCCTTACGTTCCTTCAGAAGCTGCATGTATTCCTGTTTGACCGCGTGTTGGTGCTGACTCGGCCGGCGACCCGCGGCCACCAGTTGCGGTACCAGGTTTACCGACAGCCCATCCCCATCGCCGAGCTGGTCCTGGACGACCTGCAGGACGGAGAGTCCAAACGGGGCTCCTTCAGAAGTACATTCTCACAAAACTCAAATGGTGAGTTGGCGCTACTGGGTCTGTTATAGACAATTAGCACTGTTTAGCAAGGAGAACTATTTAAATACTATCAAACCTACGGGAAGAGTTGAGTAGGTGAAAGATGATAAAAAACTATTTAACTGTTCAGTTTGATGCGTACTGTAACGCCACCTGACGGAATGTTTCGGTTGGGCAATAGTTCCAATTTTTGGTGAAATATCGATGGTATGGTTAGAATAATTCCAGTTTTGGTATTATAACAGTTTGATCATGAATTGACCCAATGGTGCATGAAATAAAACGTCAATTTTCAAACACTCATATTAATTTTCATAATCATTTGTATTTTCATTCTCGTTTCTAAGCATGTGTTTCTGTGTTGGATGTAAACATGAATTGCTTGAGAGTCATGCTTTTTTTTTCTCTTTAGGTAAAAACCAGTTCCGAGTTACTGGTGGCACAGCTCAGAAGCCCCAGTCGTACACACTACAGGCCAATGACGAACATGACAAGCGTCAGTGGGTGACTTCCATTCGTGCAATGCTTGCTGCGGAGAGGGAACGCCTAGGCATCGTTGTCACCAGTGATGCCGGCAGAGACTGCGTGGACCAGAACCGACCCCTGACCCGCACCGCCAGCCGCTGCAGCTTCCGCCTCAAGAGGAAGTCAAGTACCGCCAGCCTGACAAGTATGACCAGCATGTCAAGTATCGGCAGCGTGAGCAGTCTGTACAGTGTCATGAGTTACGACACAGATGAGTCGAGTAGTGTTCTCTCCCTCGGTTCCCTCTCCAGTGCCAACGACAGCAGGATGGCCGGGGGCCCAGCCGGTCTGCCGGTATCACCTGCCACCTCAGTGACCAGCGAGTGTTCAGAGACTTCTGAGATCTACCCAGGATCCACTCCTCCCAGTGCTCGGCGTCACAGTCGTCGGCGATCCTCCTACAGCGTTGGCAGCCCCTCCTATTCCCCTGGTGCTTCCCCTAACACCACCGTCATCAGCACGGCGCCGGGCTCCCCACCAGAGGAGATCCACGTGTGATTCCGCGACTCCTCACCCAGGCAGGGAGGGCGCGGGGGGCAGGGACGGACATTGGTGCTGGCTGCAGTAGCCTGTGTACATAGACACTTGTGTATAGTGCACACAGCCCACGTTAACGATAAGCCCGCTGGTAGGCACTCACTTTGTTATATACCAATGGCTTGGACTTGCTTTGGTAGTTTCCCCTTCCCTATACGTCGTGAAGAACACGTCGCCTATGCCTTTTGTACTTCTCGGGAGTACCAGGAAAAGACGGGTGTTATTCAAAAGATGATCATCCCCATTAGTTGAATGTAGTAGCATGATCATATTATATTGGCCAATGTTACTTTTTACCTATATTTCTCTGTACAACATTGTTATTGTTTATAACGTTTTATATTTATTCATATCCTTCATTCAAGAGATTAACTACGACATTCTTTTTATATGCATTTTATTTCACACCGCAAATGAACAAGAAGATAATACACAAAGCCAAGCGAAATCTCATTAGGAGTGAAAATAGTGCAGCTGAGAAAAAGTAATGAAAAACGTCACATTCGACCATTGAACGATACTAATTTGGTACGGATTTAGATTGGATTTAAACCACTATGTGTTCCGAGTTAACAAGAACATGATCTGAGTATTGATTATATTGCGAATACTGTGCAGAAGAATATTTTTTGGCTGTGCACAGCCTTTCTCTTTTATCATTTCTCCTATAAATCATGAATCATTTTAAAGAAAAACTTAATGTCTTTGAAATGTATTAACTAATAGAAAAAATAGATAGATTATTATTTCATTGATTTAAGTTCTTTTAAGGGTTAGTTAGAATTTTATTGAAGGTTTTCTTAAAGGTTAGTAACTTGCTCCAGGCAGCTACATCTGGGTCGTCATGAAGCTAGAAAAAAAGAGTTATAAGAAGACAAGTAGAAAATCGACATTATCATGAAAGTGACTGACACAGAAGTGGATAAATTAGACGATTGATAGAACAGGTTCATGCATTGAAGAAAAGGGCATTCTATAACATTTTGGTCGTAGCTATTGGTATTTCATCATCTTAGTCCTTCGTCACTCATGAGATAAAAACCTGTTTGTAAATGATGGCAGGGCTATGCCAGTTTACTCTGGCGACACGAAATACACGTTAACGCAACGGAAAACACTAACCAAAAAAATGACACTACTAAATAACAAACACCAAAATACCGCCACACACATAAGCTACACACCTAAACATACATTGAGTTGGCGTTTCATTGTTGGACCTCGGGAAAAAAAGACTTGCATAATCAGCCTGTTGATCATTTGTAAAAGGACCAAGGCAGTTGTTAGATGAGGTCGCACTGGTGGTACCAGTCAAAACCCACCGAATAAAATCAAGGTAGTTCGGTCAGGCCTGGCATTTAATCTCAGGCAGCTGTCCAGCAACTGAATCATCATACCAAATATTCTGTTGAGTGACTATGAAACGACAATAAACATTTGCGTAAACTTAAATGCTAATATTGTGTTTTCTCCTAGATTTCCTCCCGTCTCTTTCACACCCTCACTTGCACAGGGGTTTTCTTATGTGTAAAAAGAACAATGGTCTGCCAATTTTTTCTACCTTGAAAGCAGTTCGGTATTATTTCACCATTTAGTTAGAATGCGTTTTAACCAAAATTATTTGATCAGATTCTTCATCTTTCAATCCACAAAAATGTTGTAATGCACTCTGATTTGCATGTCAATGATGTACTTCGCGAGATATCTAAAAATCGCCTCCCACCACGAGGCCTGACATTTAGCTATAAAGCAGATATTCTAGAATTTAGTGGAACTATTCAGCATTGACTACATTCTTTTGACATAAAATTCCGTCTCACCATAGCTTCTCATGGTCTCTGGAAAATGGGGGGGGGGGGGACATGTAATTTGGAAATTTGTCCGAAAAAAAACAGGATATATAGGGAATTCTGTTTGACCAAGGTCAGGATTTTCCTATTCCAGTCTGGAAAGAACCCATACGGGTTAGCCGGATGTTAAATTACCCCAACAATCCTATTTTTAAGATTCAGGAGATTCTGAGAAACAGGCCTATTTTAAATTTCCCGGACGTCATGTCAAACATCAGGGGGTTGACATAAGCATGGGCCCGGGGGCCCGAGGCCCTTTAAAAGCAGGTTGGGCTCCTAGATTTTCTGGCCTAGGGGCCTGACTGGCCCCTAGAAAATCATGGATAACAATAAATGCAGTTTTCTATATATTTTACAATGAAACGTGGTGTTTTTTTTAAAGACAATCTGACTATATGTACATATATGCCAGGGCCCCTAGATTTGGAAAGCTGATGGCCCGAATGGCCCTGGATTTTTGTTTTGGCAGGGTATCACAAGTGTGGACTATAGTACCTTTGAAAGCCCTGCCAAAACAAAGGTATAGGTCTGTTTTTGAATTGGGTCCATTGTAGTAGGGCGGCGGACCATGTAATTGTTTAATTGGTGTGCCCTCTCTGACCCCCAGTGGTGGTGGTCTGTGGGGCCTCCACTCAAGTCTCTTCTCATTGGTCACTGGTGGTAGAGGTAGGAGGGACAAATATCAATGAATATCAGTGATTGACATCCACTCTGCAGACGCAGTTCCCGTTATTGCTGTATTTCATGCACCTGCAGGCTAATTTCGGAGCATTTTGTTGACAAAAATTGAGGAAAATCAATGGGAATTTTATAGTTCTTGGCTAAATAAAAATGTCTAATGAAAAATTATCAAAACTAACACAAGAATTAGTCAGAACATACAGATGCAAAATGAAAATAATCCAAATGCTACCTTTTCAAAACCTTCAACAACAGAAAATACCATAAATAATGAAATGTTATACGCTAAAGGCTTGTAAGAGGAAATGGACTTGTCAACATATTACCCACAATGCACCTTGATTTAGCCTGCAGGTACTCCAAAATACAACAAACCTTAGAAACGCGTCTGGGACACTAGTTCGAGAACAGCTCTGTCTCTCTCCCCCCGACAGTTAGAGTGATTTTATGTACAAGCCCATGCATTCTACTCGACCATTTTGGTTGAGTAGACTTTTCTCAGCAGATAATCCATGTCTTGTCTTGAAACTGAACACATACCTTCTTCAGTATCCTAACATTCAAATCTGATATGTTTTGGTGAATAGTCTTCTCTAAATATCAAGGATTCAACAGCTTGCTTAGCCTCATTGTTCTGATAAACTTGATCCTGGCCACCATCAGGGATGAAAGTCTTCCAGTTTTTCCTGGATTTCCAGTTTTTTACTTTCATGGAGTTATTTTCAAAATATAAGCAGTAATGATCATTTTAGCTTTACTTTACCTGTTACAAGCCAATAATATCAAATTTCATAAACCAAAATATTAAATTGAGTTTGACCAGTTTTGTATCACATGAGGTAGGGTCTGGAACAGTGGCCCCTAGTTCCCTGCCACTCACTCTTTCAGGGCAGGCTGCTGCAGTCCTCTCAGTGATAGCCATTCAGTCTTTTCCAGTTTTTACTGGAACTCTGAGACATACTCCACAGTACCAAACCCCTTTCCAGTAAAAACTGGAAAAAGAGAAAGTGGAGGGTGAGGCTTCATATGGGGAGTCCCATTGCACACATGAATTTATAAAATATTTTGCTTATACTTTATGTCAGAAAAAAAGATTCACATCAGAATACACTGAGCATTTGTATCAAATTTTCATTTTGAGTTTAAACATCAAGATAAATATATGTATAATGTGTTTTTTCACATGAAATAATTGTATTTTCATATTCTGAATTTGTAGTTTATCCCCCCATGGGTAGCCCTGTGGTCATTGGTGTCTGGTGACCAGCTGGTTATCTGATCTGGGGGAAGGATAGGGGTGGGTGGATGATTGACACATCATGTGGTCTCTGCTTGTGGACCATAAAATCATTCCCAGAGTGAAGATATAAAAGAATGCTTTCCATAGAAATATCCAACTTTTGTTTGATATCTCCACACTTTTCTATCAGTGTGAGCAAAATGATATGTTAAATGTCAAAAATGACCAATAATTAAGGGAAATATAAAATTTTGAGAAAATATCAAATATCTATATTGTAATTCTTGAATTTGCATACTTTGAAGCATTGGTTGCTCTGCAATGTAACTTTAAGCTATTTCTCATGCATTTCTTGCTAAAATATAGTTTTAAAAACTCTCTGTATCTGTGTAATTCTGTGCGCGTAAAGTTCCAGTTTTTTTCTCATGGACCACTTTCATCCCTGCACCATGACACTCCGCTGGTACCCAGCCTGAGCATAGGCACCAGCAGGGAACCAGCTAACCTGACTTTCAAAAGCAACTGACAAGGGCTAGATAAAACCGCAAAATCTCATTCAGAATATCAGGAGCATTATTTCTAACTTCATACATAACAAGGATATATTCTTGGTGAGCTGTTTTCACAAATTTGGGGTTATTTATGGAGATAAGATGCATTTTCGAACAGGTTTAAAACTGCTCTATGTAAAGTACCCATAAGTTCTCTCTGACTGTCAGTGGGAATGGCTGACAGTCCGAGCTTTTCTCGGACTACTGGGACACCTGAGGGGTGGGTTCCTAGTCACTATTTTCAGGGCCTGTCATAGTTTTTATTAATGGGGTCTAAACTAAATAATTATATCCCTCTCTTCGGATAGTTCTTTAGAATTCATCCCTAAAAGGCCAACCCGTCCCTATTCCTAGTCACTATTTTCTAAAGTTTGTAATGAGGAGTAAATGTATGGGTTGAACGTGGGGTGGTCCTCTCTAGACGACGGCTACCGCAACAAGGAGTAAATGTATGTTTACCCTCGAGAGCCCCCTCCCAGGGGAGAGAGCATTCCTCGGGGTTTATTCAAAGGCCTCCCGAATAGCGTGCTACTAACTGTGTACGACTTGCATAGCTGGCCAGACAAACTCCATGGGTGGAGCCAGATGCAGAGCTATATAGACCTTGTGAGCCCGGAGGGAGGGGGGGGGGGGGGGCAAACCCCAACCATGATCCCCAAAACACTGGTTTTTCACAGAACTTCCAATTTTTAAAGATGCTAAATTATTCTCACTTGGGTCGGGGGGGGGGGGGGCGGAAAATTGCCCCCTTTACCTCGCCCCCCACCCAACCCCTGATTCACCACTGTACTCTAAAAAGTAACACTGTGACCACGCGTAATCCAGTGTAGTGGAGGGCGGGAAGCATCGCGCCGTGTTATCCGGCGGAAGCACCTGTTGGCGATCAGCCTCGTTTCCGTTGTTGCTGAGGAGAAGTGTACACAACGCCGAGAGAGTAATCTTCCACTAAAGTAAACTGGTACTGGATACTTTTTACGTGGCCAAAAGGTAAGATTATACTTAATCAAAGTTGCCGTGTGTATTATTGTAATCGTGTCACAGTTTAAAAGCTTAAAAGATTCGGATAACTTTGAATATGCAGTGTCTTTCTCCCCTCTGTCACCGGGTTTGTTTTGGTTTGACAACCCCCGCTGGTCCATGTGTTTGGCCGCGCCAAGCTTGAAATCGGTCTGCTGTCGAATCGAGTGATCTATATCGAACTTGATCACTTGGCAATGACTGCAGACCGGTTTCTACTCTTCCATGTAAATAGATTTGTAATCATCTCTCGCCCAATATTATAAATGTAAGAGCCTAGGTGACATCACCTGCACTCATTATGTTGCCTTCATTGACTTTAGTAAATATTTCGACTCCATCAACAGGAAACTACTTTTGTACAAACTTCTAAAATGTGGAATTACAGGGAAGGTCTACAGTCTGCTGAAATCCATGTATGACAACTGCTACTACAGTGTTAAAACTAGTAATGGAATAACTGACAAATTTGTATCTGTAACAGGTGTGAAACAAGGGTGTGCACTGAGCCCAACACTATCAAATATTTTCCAAAATGACATGCATGATATTTTCGATAAAGAATGTGACCCAGTTGAGCTCGATCAAACATACTTCAACTCCCTATCCTGGGCAGACGACCTGGTGCTTATATCACAGAGTAGTGAAGGTTTACAGTCATGCCTTGACAAACTGAACACCTATTGCAACAAGTGGCACTTAAATGTAAATGTCAAAAAAACCAAAGTCATGGTAATGTCAGCAGGTAATGCAAAAGCACCAGATTTCTACCTTAATGGTGAAACTTTAGAACCTGTTAAATCATACAAATATCTAGGTCTTATTATATCCAGTAATGGCAATCTATCACATATGCTAAGTGACAGAGTGACCAAGGCCAAAAGAGCCTCATTTGCAATAAAGCAAGCAATAAGTACCACAACAAACATCTCAACTAAACTGTCAATGTCACTATTTGACAAGCAGATAGATCCCATTTTACTTTACGGAAGCCCAATATGGGCCGTACCCAAAAGCACATGCGCATTAAAACTAAGTTGTGTTGAACTTGACCAAAAGAACACAAGGGCCTATACAGACAAATGCCTGAAGGCAATTGGTGTACCTGATATTGAAATCTTATCGTGCCGATACATTAAAGCCAACAAAAGCATAACTATAACTGTAAAAAATATATCAGACAAGATCTCTGTTGTCACCAACTATATGAAAACCCCATCAACCTTTACTGTGGAAGAAATTCACAATGACAAACCAAATGCTGTAGAACGTGTACACTCAAATTTTTGTAAATTCTCTCTAGGTGTGTCGAAATTTACCAGCACTAAACTCACGCTGAGTGAATTAGGCAGATACCCAATCAAAATAAAATCAACTGTCGCAGCAGTCCTATACTGGCTACGGCTGAATCATGGGACTAATAACACACTACTGAACAAAGCATTTGATGCAATGACACTAGGGAACCACCCATGGCTCCAGGACGTACAATATTTCCTTTGGCAAATTGGTCTAGGCAATATTTGGTACCAACCAGAAAATTGGGAGAAGAAACCATTAAAGTCACTTCTTACAGCCAGACTTAGAGACATATATATCCAAAGTTTTGACGCTTACTGCCTGGAAGAATCAAACTATGATAAATGTAAGGTCACTAACATCTGTCAACAAAACCTGTACGAATCTAAACACTACCTTAATAAAATAAGATCTGCCACTATCAGAAATATGTTCACCAAGTTACGTATAGATGCAAACTGCACCTATGATAGCAGGTACAGGAGCTTCAGGAATAATAAAGTGGAGGAACCAATGTGCAAAGACTGCAACTGTAAACAATCCGTAATGCATGTACTACTTAATTGTAAGAACTCAGACCTAATAGCCAACAAAACCTTGTTCGAGAATAAACTCTGTAAATATGTATCCAACTACCAAACTAGGTCGGACCAGGAGAAATTACAAATGGTCCTGAACCTCAATCCACCATGTAAAAATGAATTCAAGGATGATGTTATTGATTTACTGTGCACATTTGTCAAAAATACTTACCAAATTGTACAGCACCAATCTAAGTGACATGAATGTATTGCTTACATTAGTCCAATAAACTTACTTACTATTAGAAGACACTATGCCTATGGCTATATGCATCTTGATTTAAAAAAAATTAATTTCTCCTATATTTATTTTTTACAGATATATTTATATTATAAAAATTTAGAGTGCCTTTGTGGTTCTCCTTTAATGATTTGTCATAGAATGATAGATCTACTAACGTTATTTCAGCCTTTCACTTTCAGGATGTTTTCAGGACCACCACCCATTCAGGGCCTGTCACACTTTCTAGACCACCAGGGACCAGTCAATATGATGTCACACTTTCTGAAATCCCCCCTCCCCACACACACACCAGCACACTTTTTTTTCTTTCCCACAACCCCACCACTAGGGATTTGGCATCTCTCTTATGCGTACATCTGTTATGGAAATGTATTGCGCAACAATATTATTATTTCAAATAGACAAACAATCGTTTTGACTTTTTAAGAAACAAACAGAAGTACGCATTAGAGAGATGCCAAATCTCTCGGTTACCTGAGTTAAATTTCATTTTAACATTATGAGTTAGAAACTCAGATCTGTGTTAGACCGCACTATTACTTTCTCGCGATATAAAACTTAGCGCTCACGATACTTATGGTATAACAATTTCTTGCAGCTTAGCTGTTAACAGTTATTCTGACCTGAGATCAGCACAAATCCTAAAGAATACCCTGAACCAACTGGAACAGAATAAATCCTAAGATTAATATCCCGAATTTTATCAAAATTTGGGCCCTACTCGCAGCGGGGAGGATTGGCTTGGTGGAAAAACGCTAGCTTCCAAATCAACAGATAGGGTAGACATACTGTCCATAAATGCCCCCATGTGGCCTTTTAGGGTGATGACATCACAACTGAACCATTTATGCTAATTACCCTCTTGCCCCTCCCCCTCCAATTACCTATTCTGGGCAAGATATGAAATGTACCATATTGACCCTGAGTGGCTACTGCTAAACTGAGCTGTATATCGTACATGAGAGTCTCAAAATAGAGCATCGTGCACCCAAATTCCGGGGAAATAGCGATCGGCAATGTTGGGTAGACTACAGGAAGCGAGCCTTTAGCACTGGTGTCTATGGGAGATTCTTGAGAAAATTCAGTAATTTCGTTGTATCTTTTTCAATATTGCTCTAATCTACAAACAGTAGATCTAAGCGAGAAAAAAATCGGCATTGACACCATACAGGCCATAGGAGACCTTAAATTTGTGTGAGCTCTCTGGATATTCCCTTTTCCTCCATAGACTCCAATGCTAAAGGACCCCAGCAAATCCCGTCGCTATTTTCGCAGCGCGATGCGCAAATGGCCGGGAATTCCCCCTGAAACCTCAGACTCTCCTGATCCGTTATGAGTAAAATGTACAAGATGGGCCCTGGGCAGCCAGGCTGAGTGCCCAGGTCATGTGAAATGTACAAGACTAGGTGTCACAATGCAGACTGAGTGACCAGAGTGGGAGAGGGTGGGGGGGGGTGGGGGGGTAGAAGGGGGGGGGGGGGGTAAAGGGGTTATTAAATACATGGTTCACTTGTGTCATCACTCTTAAAGGACACCAAAGGGCATGAGAGCAGAGTATGGTGAGACAGGAAGCTTGGGTTCAGGGTGGTTTGTTCGAATCAATTATACACCCTGCACTATTGTCCTTTCCTTTGCTACTTTGCCTTTTCTGAACGTGAAATATATTGAATTAATTATTCTAATGGAAAATTCTCTTCGATGATCCAGTCATTTGTATACCCTTTTACTTTGCAATGTTGTTCAGTGTGGACGACCCTAAAAGTCTTGTGGACAACCATCCTTTCTATTGGTCATTCTCCCAGGAACGAAAACCAGAAAAGGCAAAATGCTTCTGCTCCTCCCTTTCTTTCTGGCTCTACCACACTGTCGACAGCTGCATTTCTGAACTTTCTGTCTTTATCTAACAGATCTCCGGCTACAACCACTCTCCTCCGGCCCTCCGTATTTTTTTACCCCACAGTTCTAAGTAAAACATGTATTCTCTTTATCTCAGGCCCCCCAAAAATTAGTTGTGTTCATGTAACATAGGTCGAAAAAATTAGGGTAGGTAACTAGAAAGAAATGTTATTTTTTACTTTTTTTTTTTTACTTACCAAGTAAACAAGGGCAGTATTGAAAATTTAAAAAAGTATTCCAAATATCCTCTAAAAACATTTTTATGGGCTGTTTTATGGTTTTCCATGTTTTTAAGTCAATTCTTTTGGATAGAAAAAAAAATTCCTAAATAAATGTTAGGGTAGGGCTAAAAAATGAGGGTAGGTCGGGTTAACTGAACCCGACAAGTTTTTGGGTGGGGGGCCTCAGCCTCCATCTCTATCAGGCTGGTTACTCCTCTCAATAATCCTTAAAGGGAGCCAAAACCAATATAATTATAAATGACAACATTTTCAAAACTCAGATAAGTGTAGAAATGTGTTAGATGAGCCTTATTAAGGTCAGTGGTAAAGTATTAGATGTGAAAACTAGCTCAAACCGAAGTAGAATTCCATGAAAGATGATAATATTTCCATTGTGTGTAAACAAACCCCATTTTTTGCGGATCCACATTAATTGAGTTGAGCAAGGAAAACATGTTTTTATTTATTTTCTACCATATTTTATGGGTTTAGATTTTAACATGGGCCAGAAATAGGCTCAGGGAATGGATTTCCATGATTATTTAGAGGCGAAATGATGTTTCGCCTCTATTCTCTAATAATGACAAAAAAAATTGTTATTTTTGAATTTGACTGGTGCTGTCCACCCTTTTTTCTCAGACATGTGAACTATTACAGAGAAATGGATACATCCTGGTGACAGCTCTAGATCTGGGGAAGAATAGTCCATTCCATTTTTTCCCAAAAACATCATATAAAAGTCACATTTTGAAGTTTGAAAATGATGAGAAATTCCATTTCATGATGCTCTCAAAAACCGCCGGTGCAAATTGAAAAATACCGGCACCCAGCGCCCAGCAACAGCCTAAGTGCATGCGTACTAAAGGTAGGAGATAGTCTTTGGGACTTTGAGGCGGCCGGCAACAGTAACATATATGCATTGAACTTGAACTTTTTCCCGCGAGGCACAAGGTTCTATTCATACTTAACGACAAATTCCTAGGACTATTTCGCCTCTCATGGAAGCTCCGCTTCAGGACAGACATATGACTTGTTTGAGTTTGGAAGATTTTGCTGAATTTATTGGTTTTGGCTCCCTTTAATTAATTTGATTAACGTTCCTCAAACGCATACTTACCATTTTGTTAGATAGATCTTTTCCCAGGAGCATATTCTTTAATTTCTATGATGTACTGTTTTAACTTTAAAATAGCAATTAGCATATGACACATTATTTGTTAACTTTAATCTTGATGTGCCTCAGCCGGGAGCGTCACCATGGAGGAGCTCCCGGAGCGGGTGTGGGTGACGGACAAGGTGCGTGCCATGGAGGACGACCTGAAGGCCGAGCTCAAGGAGCTCACCACCGAAATAGAGGACAACGAGATGATCCACGGCATACACCGCTCCGTCAGGTAAGATACATCCAAATAAGTACAGTTTGGGGCATCAGATTACAGTTGTTATGTAATGTATCATTAAATTTCAAATGTTGCACTTCAGTTTTATTGAAACTTAAGAATGGAAGGAGGGACTATGAAGATAACTGTTACTAGTAACAGATCGTCCTCATTATTGGAAAAAAAAAGGTTTACTTTATTTTGTAAATTCACTCTCGTATAAATTGCTTCAACCAGTCTTCCATTATCCTTTTTTCAGCTCAGTCGCTGTGCCTAAAGATGCAAACCATTTTCAAAGAGAAAGAGAACTTTGCGTCAAACGTGTCCTTGAGGTAAGGCTAAAGGGCTGAATTTGGAAATTAGATCAATTGACGTTTTTTCCCATCTGTCGATGATCCTATATTATCTGTTTATCGCAAAAACTATACTACATGTACTGACAGAATACATTCCGAGGAGGGACTCAGTTATGAAGCTCAGTAACTTCATAGGATTATAAAATCAATCTCGGCAGTTCTGGCTTGGCTAAGAAAATGTTGATACCATACTTATGATAATGATTAACCTCTCCAGTTAATCCGGTGTCATTAAATATGCGATTAACGTGAACAAAGCGGCCCATATGTGAGTCTATGCATAGTCTGTGAGTCCTGATAACATGACGGAAAAGGCCCACACAATGCAACCCCTCTCCAGAACCCAGGGTCACTAACTAACCTTTGCCCTCCCTTATAGGTCTGCGAAGCCCAGCCACTGGTCGCCCAGGCGGACGTTATGCAGGAGGAACTGAACAGCGCCACCAGCGCCGAGTACACGGCCGACAGCCTGCCCCTGCTGCTCCACCAGGTGAGGCCAACAAAAAAGAGTTGTGTTCAGGTTCATAGGCCCCAAAAAATAGTGTAGGAAGGTAGATCTTTGATATTTTTTTTCAAACATCAATTATGTACAGACTCCAATTATTGGCACATGGTTTTGAACATCATTTATTTCCTTCATTTACCTTCTACAATACTTGTAACCCTCTAGAATAAGTATTCGGATGATACATATAATCTTCTGCCCGTAAAGTAATTTTAATTGAATTTTAGTAAAAATTTTCGGAAAAAAGTTAGGGTAGATCAAAATTATTAGGGTCGGTCATGATGCCTTAAACAACCTTTTTTTTTGGCCTAATGCCACCCGCCTAAACACAGCAGTTTAGGATTACACCGGTCACCAGAATCAATATTTATGGGGATTAACACCTGAGTATACATGCTTGGACAGTATGTGCTGCAAGTTACTAGCGCAAACAAAGCTGTTTGGTTACACTGACCCCGAGTACAGAGCCTTTGGGATTTGTTCTAATTAATGAAGCTTGATTGAATGGATAGAATCAAATAAATGTACTTATTTCTAGTTCACTCGGCAAGACTGAGAATATTGGGGCTTCAAGATGATGAAAATTTCAGCTATCGATGTGTGTTCTACTACCCTCATAATTCTCCCTACCACGGATATTTTAAGCACCTGCAGTCTCATTTAGGTTAATTTTGTTGACAAAACCCAATGAAAAACTATAGAAAATAAACAAATAATTGTTATATATACATCCATCATGAATTAATTTTCAAACAACTCAGGAATATTACATGTATTTGGATACTTATTTAAAAAATGATGATGACTTTTTCCCACAAAAAAAAAGTAATTTTTTACAGATAATGATACGTTTTATGAAAATTCCTATAGTAAAGCCTTGATTTTTGTCGACATATTACCCAGCATGCATCCTGTTTGAAGATATCCTGCAGGTAAAAGTCACAAAACTGGCTATCCGTGGTTGGGAGAATTAGAGACAGGTTCTTAAGATTTAGATTTCTCATTATGCGCACATAAAGTCTCGTCTTGTGGTCAGACAAAATTAAAGGCCAATTCTGAATTATTTTATGCATTATTCAAAGGATTACTCAGTAAACACGTCGTGTACCGAGTACAAGGATCAGCCCCTCATAAAGTTGATTTTCACAAAGCCAAAGGGCGTAACATAGTTCTGAGATTGCTACTTTCTGTTTTCATAGAAAAATAGTTATTGGCAAGCCCAATTATGATTTGGTGGTCATCCCACCCTTAATCGATTAACCTTTTTTTTAAAGATATTTTTGGGAAGAAAATGAACCCGTAAAATAATCTCCGTTTTATCTTTGAATGTCGACGACCCCTTCTAGTACTTCACTGGCCGTATTCAGCAGTTGGTACAGTGTAAACACATGCACATGCTGCGCTGGAAGCGGTTCTGTGAACACACAAGCACCATCGAGGCGCTGTACCCGCACTACAGCCGGCGGTTAGCGTGAGTAGCTCTGAGCTCAAAATCCTTATAGTATGCACAATCAAATACACGTTTTGGGTAGGTTTTATAAGAAAGGTGTATAAAAGCGTATGGTAAACTCCAAGGAATTTCACTAGTTGCATCAGTTTATTTTTCGATTCATGAATGCAATTCTTTTAAATATTGAATATATTTTGTACCTTTATGGGGCCTAGGCCTTTATGGTCTTCTTGTCCTTGGTCGAGGCATTCAGATCGGTAGGGTCAACTTATAAGTTACTTAAAAGGTTTATAACTATGCATTAGAAATTTTTGTACACTTTCTATGACTCTGTTTCTCAGGCACATAATGAGTGAGTACAATGACTGCATCGCCCGGGCGCAGCGGCTGGGAGTGGCCCGCGAGGCACACCTGGCGAAGAGTAAGACTGCGGTACAGGCGGTACAACTTGACGACCTACTCATCTACCTGCGCTTCCTGGTCTGTCACCTCCACTCAGTGAAGAGACTGCACCAGTATCTAAAGGTATTGCTTTTTAATCTACACTGGTAACTTAGTGTTTATGGAATAAACTGTTAGCATATTACTTAGCTTTGTGAATATTGCCCTATTCTGTTAATAGACAATGAATACATTTATGAATAATTGAATATTTATCTAACTTGATATGAATCGTATATTTCATTACAGGTGGTGCAATGGCTGCCGGTTACACACAGGATGGACATCATGCCGGACACACAAGAAACAGATGAAGTATGCTCTTAAACTTTCAAGTTCTTGTGTACTTTTATGTGTATTACTGGAATTTCAAAAATTGTAAATCGCATGTTCGACTTCCTGTGTACATGACATGTGTTTGTTCCTATTTCAATGAAAACATTTACAGAGATTTAATTAAGACTTTTTCATTTAAGCCCATTAATATAGTAACCACATTTAATAATTACACAGATATATTCCTTATAATTATTCTAAAGAAATTGTAATAATCAACAATATATTAAATTTTCTGTGATCGCGCAGGATGACCTTTCAACAACCACACGTATCCCAGCGCGTTACCAGGACGAAAGTAGTTTCATAGCGCGGCCGACGTCGGCGTCGTCCAGACCGCCGTCCGCCCAGCGGCCCCTGTCTATGGCCGAGCCGCCCCAACCACCACCACTCAACCCAACACTACTCTCCTCTAACCCTGCTGCCGCCGCCCAGCTCAACTACGCTGCTGCAGCCTCAGGTACGGCGCAGATAGACTTGTATCAAACTAGTCAATGTTCGTTAGGGTGTAATTTGAACAGCTGTTGTAGTCCTACTTAGCTTTATTTTCATATATTTATTCAACAAAGTGAAATTTCTATGGTCCTTCTATAAAAATAAAAAGATGGACGTGTTTCTGGATTTTGTGGAAAAGAGCAAAGCGGTTTAGATTGTTGGTTTTCTAGAAAAAAATAAAGGCGGAGATACAGTTGATTGAGAAAATGGTGTATATAATTGTTCTGGATGTTAAATGCTATTGGTTGCCTTTTGCTACCTACATTGGTTGTATATTGTAACCACTGGTTCGAATTCAATAGCTGGTATCTAAAACACAATGACTTGATGGTGTATAGGCGGAGGTATAGCATCCGATGAGCACTCGCTGGGTCTACCCCTTCACCAGAACGACCTGGACAGTCTGCGCCCACTTCTCAACTTCTTCTGCCATCTCTACGGGATCAGCATAGTGAGTATCCCACTTTTCAGTCACCTTCTTTAAGTCAGACAGCAACAAAGTGCAATTTATTTGAGTTTAATAAACATATGCATGATAACAGATTTGTTAGAATGATAAATCAATAGTTATCTAACATAAGACCTTTATTATATTTTTGAAAAAAATACTATCATAGGAGACACTCATCTTCTAAGAAAGTAATAAAAACTGCCACACGCTACCATATACAAGCAAAATGTCTAAATTGTAGAACCATATAGTCTCCCTTGATTATGTTCTTCAGAACGTCGAGACGTTGGGTACGTCGGCCGATGAGATGGAGATGTACGCGGCGGTGAACCGTAAGTTCCGCCAGATCTACACCCGCCAGGAGCATATGAAGACCTTCAAGACCTACGACAGGATAGAGGTGAGGCAGCTCTTACCACTTGGCTATTTTGGGATAAACTATGATAAAATGCAATAGAATTAAGTATGCAATATTATTAAATGAAAACGAATACAACGCTTGGCTAGATTAGAGCTGTAGTTGATGCTACTGCGGTAACTCAAGATGACATTAATCAATGATATTTGAAAAAAGATTTTTCTACACATCTGAATCCATACAGAAGGCGTTGAAAATGAAACGTTACGCTATTACATATCCAATATTATCTTGAAATGTCATTATTGCTTGCGCTATTCTTATGGCATGAGCAGGAGAAATTAAGTGTGTTTCTACTTATTTTGCTGGCGCTGACTGATTGTAGAAGGTAAGTGGTGGTGCTAAAACTCAGCCTTTGTCAAATGTTTAAAGGATTTTTTCGACGGTATACATGACAATGGAGGAAAATGTTACCGAGTTTTTTTCCAGAGAGAAAAGATTTTTTGTTAATATATTTAGGATGAAAGTAACGTGCTCTCGTATCCTTTCTGTGTTTCCTTATATTTCCTTATATTTCTATGCCAATGATCAGCTATCCGCTATTATATTAAAAGTTCATTGTATTGTCTATATACACTTAGTCGCACTGTAATAAGAATCATGTAGATTTGATCATTTCCATCAACCAGTACAAAAAAAAAACAATAATCACTGTACACAACAAATGTATAGATCTCATATTGATTCAACAAATTAGTTCTATCTTTGTTGTATTTCATACATGTAAATGAAATTCACAGCTGTACAAATTTAACTCAATTCTCACTGCCACGAATACCGTAGTTGATTTATAGTATTTTAAGCACCTGCCGGTTAAATTCCCCATTTTCGTAGGAAAAAAACAACAGTAGAAACCCTACTGCAAATATGCAAATATTTGCTAAATGTCTGTCTGTAATGAAAACTTTCTGGAATCAACTTAACAGATATAAATACAGATACAAACAGAAAAAAATACTCAGCTAGTTTTCCATCATATTAAACTAAAATAATTCATATATTAATGAAAATGTTTATGCTTAAGCCTTGTGACTTATCTACATATTTCACAGCATACATTTTGATCTAGGCTAGTCTACAGATAAAATAAAGGAAATAAGCTATTCGTGGTGAGGAGAAAGTATGCATGCCAAAATCACCAGCACGCTTCAGCCATGTGTTATGAAACAATCAGACGTTATGTAGCTCACACTGTGTAGTCTGTTGTAAGCTTATTGTTAAAAAGTAACTCCCATAAAGATCTCGCTATTAAACTTGTCGCTTTTGCTCATCTTCAGTGTTCCTAAGACTCGTCAGTCTGTGGTTGTTTTTTCTTTGTGTAAACTGTTAAATAAGTATTATTGTGACTACTGTTTACTGGTTTCTGTGTTCTGAATATTTGACAATGTAAGACAAATCCCCGAAATGGCCGTATCATGTCCAAGAAATTTCTAATGAAATTAGATAGAGAATGTAGCAGAGGATGTAAAACTGTGGTAAAGAAAACTAAGCCAAGTTAAACAGATCATTGGTCCCGGAACCAAAATGGAGAGTTGGTTGATATATCTATCTTCAGGAGTGTTATCACATACTTTGAATTTTTAAGGGATGATGTTAGTTAGCCTTTAAAAAGAATCACCCACTTCCATGTCCCTAGATTTTGTCAAAGCCTACTTGTAATTTCAACTAATACTTTTGAATAAAGACTAAAGGTCCACTGGGTGTTTCCGTAGGTGGGCCAGGAGAACTGGGGCGCTGACCACTCGATGCACGCCCTCAAACAGGAGTCCAACTGGCTGCCCTTTGTGGCCCTCCGGCCCCACAAGGACCCCGCCCACGAGCGGAAGATGGTGGAGCTGCGGTCCCGGGACGACGTGGACGAGCTGCTCAGGGTGCAGGCCAAGTTCCTCCACGTCATCGACGCCGAGGTAGGCTGTTGGAAGTTTCTTGACCATCTCTCTCTCTATATATATATATATATTTTTTTTTTTTAAATACTGTCTTCTCTCCTGTTTGACTTCAGTAATCTCATATGGCATCCGGATTGGGCCATTTACTGTCTCTTATCCAGCTCGAATATCACATTTATTATAACATCACAATAAAGTCGCTTACTGTTCCTGGAGTACCTTTGATACAAAGTGTGATCTTGTTAGTTTTGCCGTCTACCTCTAAGTAGAATGGAAGAAATCACAATCCTGAGACTTGGGTTTGCCGTCACCATTAATTTCAATTGCTGGTTTACAAGTGGAATATTTTAAATGATTCGCCTTTGAGGATGGGGAAAAATATATTGCATGACCCATGACCATAAGATTATTCATGAGATATTATGTACCTATTATTTACCTGTATTATGTACCAGGGACGTAATGACATATGAGTCTGATATTAGGGGCTACTCAGAAAGAAGTGTTGAGGGGAATAAAGTATTAATGGTATGCTTTACCCAATGGTTTCTTCCCTATTCAGCGGGTACAGGATGCGCTCCGTGAGCACGCCGTCATGGTCCGTGATCCTCAACCCGTGAACCCCGTACGGGTCACGTCTAACCGCACCAGTTACCATACCTCTCAGATCTGGAAGAAGATTTATACCAACCCGGAACTACATGCCAAGTTAGTTTCTTCTAAACTGCACAATATATTTAGTAAATCACATATATTACTGAAGTAAAATGTTTCTCTTTTGGTGCTAATTGATGTTCATTCCACATAGTTTATTTTGATTTTACAATAACTTTTTTCAGTGTGTTAAGTTTTTACCAAGTATTTATCTATTGTTCATACATAATGATTGGTTCCAACTAATGTGTTATTTTTACTTATTATTCAATCTCAATCGCAAATTAAGAGAGAGGAGCCACATAACACAAACTGCATAGTAAAGTATTCCCTAGATTACAACAAATGACATGTTATTTGATGTGTTAACTTTGACAGGGCTAACGAGGATGATGACATCAACATGGCTGAGTTTGACTTTGATGAGAAAGATGTGGAGAATGTTAGCTTGGCGAGGCCCCGGTCACAAAGTGCACGAAAGCGTAAAGACAGTTACGACTATGTCGACACTGTCCAGTTATTAGGTGAGATACAGTTTTAATAATGGTTAAGATTGAACTGTACTAGACAAGTTTTCTGCTTATGCGACTCAATTTCTCTGCGACAGTTGTTACTGGAAACTTTGAAAAAATAGTTCAATATTTTACACTCTTTATTTCTCTTTTCAGGCCTGGATGAAGGGGGTACTGACAATGATGACCCTGCGTCCCTCCAGGGGGCCTACCTCTCCTTCCTACAGCTTCGACACCTGCGGATCCGGGACCTCCAGAGAACGGTAAGGGAGTTATTCAGGGAAGTGCTCTAATTAAGATTAGCAATTCTCAATTTAAGATCTATCGAATTAAGGTTAATGTTGGATCTAGACTGCTGGTTAATTACTAATAAGGGTTAGATACAAGAGAATGCCAGAAACAAGCAAAATACGATCGGAGCGCCCTCTAGTGAGCGCTCTAGCGCCGGGTAACATACCGGTGATTTGCCGCCACTAGGCACGGACTTTCACTTTTCACAGTTTTTACTTTCCAATTTGACACATTCTTTTACTGATTCTCTTTCTGATTCTACCTTGTTTTTAAGTTTATTGAAAATGCTTGAAAATGGAATCATTTATCGTAACATGTAATGTTTGTTCTATTATGCTTTTGATTTTTACAGACTTTGAGCGTCCTTAACTACTTCCGTTCTGTGGAACGAACTCTGACCATTAACGACGGAGGGCTGTCACTGGAATCAGGAAAACTTAGTCCTTCTAGGTATATTCAGAATTTAAGAAAGAGGTGGCAAAGTTGTGGTTATACAACTTACTGTAGTATGAAAGAATGCCACCATCATTTGATACGCATATCATTCCCATATTTTCCATATATTCTTATATACAAATAGTAAGTACAAAAGTCAGAAGTTGTATAGTGTTCCTGCAGTTCCTAAGAAAACTGAAAAGTTAAATCTTCCTTTATAGTATTCGAATCACGCGTTGATTAAATGATAAATTTGTAAGAAGTGTAGATATCATATGCTATTAAATGTACTATATTGAAATAATAGCCAAAATCATGATAAATCAGATCATGTATCATAAAAGATACTGCAATATAAATCAAATAATTTTGACACTCATTGTTCACATCTGCATGCAATTTTACATCTACATGACATTCAAGGCGAACTATATCTTATGTTTGTTGTTTGTTTTCCCAGTGCCCAGAACCACCGTAAGACTGTGGGTGACGGGAGCATGGCGTCTGGTGGGGCTCTCGGCTCTCACCAGTACATCCACAACACCCCCAAGGACTACAAGTAAGGACAATACTAGTATGACAACCCCGAGCATTTGAATTTTTATGATCCCTGCGACCAGTTCCCTATTTAAAACACACCGAGTAACGTATTATCAAAAAGCGTATAGTAGGATGTAGATCTCAAAAAACTTTCACCCGATAATTTTATTTGTAAATCCGCAAGTGCTTTTCGTGATTGTAATTGTGTATTTCACACCTTGAAATGTTGTTATTGACTATCGGAAAACTATTAAACGGAATGAATTCATGATCATTTGTAACAGGTTGAACGAGTCTGAGTTTATGGAGTTTTCGGACATAGAAAACCACGATGACTTCTACTTACTTGACGAAGGCCGTGTACATGTACAAGACCAGCGCGGGTACTACGTCGTCTATGACGCCGCCGTCGATGACCTGAAGTAAGAAAAAGTGTTGTTATTTTATTTGTGAAGTATAGATATTTTGAAGAACTACAAGGATACCAAAAACAATGCAATATATCTGTGCAATCACTGGTATATAAATATATTCATAGACTTCCTAGGAGTTTGAAGATTTAATGGCAAAACGTGGTGAGTGTAGTCAATATTTCCTATATAAATATAAAACCCCCTTTTCTGCTACAGGAGTCTGGAGAAGGACCTGATGCTGGTAGGCAGTTACTACCTGTCTAAGGACCGCGACCTGCGCACGGCCACCGCCCTGTCCAGGACCATGTCGGCCCGCAGGAAGAACATGGTAGGCTGGAAATTTCAAAATGAAAATCATTTGTAGTTTAACTGTAGGGCTGTCAGTATTCAAGTTTTAAAAAAGTTTATTTTCTTTGTCAGAAGTGTAATAATCCAGAATATTAATGCACGGACATGTACTTTGAAATCAGTATATATAGATATTGGTAAACTTTCACGATTTTTGTTGTTGGCGTCCCTAGTATGACTAAAGCTTTATGAACGCGTTTGTACGATTGATGAAAATAGAATTGTGTAGTTTGTTGAAAATATAAAAATCTTTCCTGGTAGCATCAGACGGCCGGGGACTTTGACATCCCCAGTTACAGCCACCAGGAGGTGGACCGTTTCGCCGTTCTGCTGGACCTGTGGAGTAATGAGACTGCCTTCCTGGAGTGTAAGAAAGAGGTAAGACGCATCACTCTTTAGTTAACGGAAATAAAAGTCTGATTAAAGTGTACAGTATTTCATTGTATGGGTTGTTTAATGTGAAGATTTATAAAAGACCTGCACTCTAGCTGATTTTAAAATATGAAATTTGACCTAAGTTTATACATACTTTTACAGTACTTTGTTTTGGCAGTCTTTTAAATGTTCATCTCTTCTAAAAAAATAAGGAAATAATAGTTATTCCCAAAAGAAAAATCATAGAATTGAGAACATACAGGATTATAGAAATGCAGATTTTTTTTTAGTAAATATACAAACCAAGAAAATGTCCTGTTTCAGCTGTTGGACTGCTATATGGAAGCTTACCAGCACGTGTTTGACCGTGATGAGAAGCGGCGCCTGGCCCAGGTTATGACCGACATCATCCACCAGCGGCCTCGGCTCGACTTTGACAGCCCCTACTTCGTCCGCGCGTACCGCCTTGAGTGCGTCATCCTCCGCCACAAGTCTCAGCTTGTGAAGACCATTCTGGACAGACACGTAGGTTTTTTTCTCTATTTTTTTTATTCCCTTAGTTTTTAATAGTGAAACTCACAGATGAACAAATATCTTTAATTGGTAGGAATACTTTCTCTTTCCCTGATTGATGTTTTTGATTTACATTATTTTATTCAAGTAAATAGTTGTTTTTTTAACAGCTCGCCGTCACAATGACTATCATTTGCTGTCTTTTCTCATTCCAAAACTACTGATATATTTGTTCAGATACCCATTTTGTCTTAACATTTTCCATTTTCTTGATACTCAGTACAGTATATAGAACATTTTTATGAAGTTTATGAAGTCCATTGATGTTTTGTTCTCAGATTGAGGAGCAGAGGGAGTACACCCAGAAGGTGTGCAGGGAGGGCGACGCCGACTTCGGCCTGCCCCACAAGATCATCCCCAAACAACCCATCTCCGTCAACATGAGCAGGTAACACTCGTAGGCTCTGAGAGAAACACGCATTATCACAGAGAAAAATAGATTTGCTTGGTTATTAGCACTGTGACTGACAGAAGTTGAATATATCACAACTGCAAGGAATACATTTCCACCTTTTTTTTGATAGAGTTGAAAGGAGTAATGTGATTTCTACTGTGATTTTTTTTTTTGGTGTAAAGCACAGTGCCTATAGCAAACGAGTTATGTTAGTAATTATATAGGAGTTTTCATCCCCTTTAGATTTGTTGAAATAATATGCCATGATGTTGACGATATCTATAAATATCCGTGTATATTATCACAAGCTGTACACACATGCACCACGATTCTCTCATGGGATCGGACGCACCTATCCCTTTATGTCATTCATCGCACATCTTCATAGCCGACTCATGTACCTCTTCCTATGTAAAAACTATATTAGTGGATTAGTTCGATGTCTGGTTCAAGAAAGCAGCTGTCTATGTTCTTTTGTGTACTTCCATAGATGTTATTTCCCTGTGTGTTCATGTGGCGTAAATCTTTTTCGTCAATGGTTCGTGGAACAATTTTCAAGAAAATATTGGATCCCTGTTTTAAAATTTCCAACTGCGTACAGATGACAATAGAGTGATTTTGGCAAAGTTTAAAATTTGGTCCGTCAATATTCCCTGTTTCTAATTTCAGCAGCGACGATGTGACTCGGTAAATGTTTGTGGCTGATATCTGCTAAATGCCGATTGGAATTTTCCATGTTCTTTCTCTCCAAGTACCAACAACGCTCACGTTTGAGTTATTCTGTCTTGATTTCATTACTCGAAATTAGTAAATGTATCCCTATTTGGTAATGGATGGAAATGAACCTCTTTCTAGCAAATGAGAAAACAAGTACCATGTTGTTGTTGCTTTTTTAAAGAAATTATCGTTGTAATCTGAATGAGAAAGTTCATGTGGATAAGACTTGTGATTCCAGAGCACTGCCACCTGCTGTGGACTTCTTGCAATAATAACATTCACCTTCAACAACTGAAGAGCATACCTAGCACTGCACGGCTTAAGCCCAGCTTTTACTTTGCGATATCCCTTTTTCTGCCTGTGTTTTTAGACTTGCATCCAAGTTTCAACCGATAACCCAGAAAGTTTGTTGCAAATATTCTAAAATACGCAAATCATGTATGACCTATTGATAAAGGGCTTTTAAGAGTTATTCCCTCTTGTCGCTAGTCAGTAATCAAAAGTCAGATAGTCTAATCTAGCCACGTCCCATAAATGTCTTCAGAAACTTGTAACGTTATTTAACTCGAAAGCGTTGTGTCTGATTTGAAGGGAAAATCGCGAAGTATAACAGGGCTCTATATTATACCCATTTCGCTGCTGCTGTTTGAAGCGCTACGTGGGTGAAGACTGATATTGATTAACATCTTGTTCTTTCTTTGAAGTCAACATTTATTTTCACTGCTAACTTCAACATCATCTAACGATAAGTGTGTGTATATAACAGCATGCACACATGTTTTGTTAATTACTAGCAATGGGTTGTGTATTTGTGATTGATGGATACTACGTCATATTTTAATTGTCATTTTTATTTTCCTCTAAACCTAAAAAAGGCGGTGTTTGCGCGTATAATCATGGGATTCACTTCTCCACAGTCACGGAACTACGTTTTGTTTCTTGCTTTTAATTTAAGACATTAAAATGGAGAGGAACTAAATGTACATATGGTATGGAAGCAGAAAACATTAAACCAGACTCTTTCTTGTACAGAGTTTTTACTTGTTTGTTGGGAGTATAGAATAAGCTGTCATTATACAGATCTGTAAACATGTGTCTAAGATTGTAAGTGTAGTCGAAAAAACTATGGGTGAAAACACTGACTTGGGCCTTTGTTTCAGATCTGCCCTGCGCAATGTGTACATGTTGGAGTTCCACCCGTCGCTGGCCGTAGCCAGCCGTCTCCCAGAGGCAGTCAGACATGCTTTCTCCGTGAGTATTATGTCTCTAGTAAGGTCATGAGAGTAACTTCCGCTACGGTGCAAGTAAGCCATTTTATTGAAAGTTTCAATGTATAGTTCGTCGGTGATCTCAGTACTTTATCTCAATTTTTTTTCCACATGAGCTTAAATTTGGGTCCGCCATATATAACACCTGACCTGTTTGTATATGTAGCAAATGTGTCATCCTTTTTTTACACCTTGCCACGCCCCTCAAGGGTCCAGTAGAGGAAAATTGGAAAGGATATGAGAAAGACGCAGTTGCATTGCAAGATTGTTTAATTTATAGGTTTACGGCTTGTATTGAATGTATGTGTATCGTTTTTACAGGAGCTCTATCATATCCACAAACCCCAGACGATTATGGATACATTGGTGCTGGAGAGAAAGCTGGTGGAGCGCTGCCTCACTGAGTGGGAAACTATGCCCGTTATGGGTGCCTCCTTTCCCAACCAGGTCCAGAAAGATGTGAGTACAATGTGACCAGATTGATTTAATACTATCCTTAAAACCACACTTAAACTGTAAGTACCCAAAAGGAATTAGTTTCATGAATCTGGAATGATGACTATAGTAAGAGAAATTATATTGCGTTTGGTGATCACTCAGTTTGTAGTCGGGAAGAAAAATGATAAAATGTTTTTTTTTTTTCTTTTCTATTTGAATTAGTATGCACATAAAATATCATTCCCTGTGATTTGCAGCATATAGGACAATGATTGAGTAGGTAATATGAGAATTGATTATGAATCAAGATACTCATACCTTTTTAACGTAGCTATTCGCGGAGGTATTCGTGGAGGATCCACTATTTATCAATGAGATCGCCCACACCCTGGTAGCACACCTTGAGGCGGCTCAGCAGCGGGCCGCACCCAAAGAAAAGGCCGTCGCCGTCACTAATACAGTCGGCCGGCTCATGGAGGTAAGATTATTTTTTGATGGTGTTAATAATCCTAGATACAACATACCCAAAAAAACAATCCGCAACTCTGATTATAATTCTGTTAGAACCAGCTTATGGATGATTGTATATGAATGTTTAATAGGATACGGATACTTATGTCTGCGGTTACGGAACGTTTGCTATGTTCTTTTCTTAGACCCTGACCACCCGCCACCGTCTGCTTGAAGCGGCTTGGGAGAGTGAGGTCCTGTCCAAGGTGAGTCTCTGCACTGTGTTAAAATTGTAACATCGATTATATGGACATTTGTATTTGTAGGTAGTTGTATTTTATTGCAGGTTTCAAAGGGAATGTCTGAAATGTAGTTGAATGCGTACATGACATGGTATTAAAAAGTTTGTCAGCAGGATACGGTTGATAAAAATAGGGGAGCACATACACGGGAAAAAATAATATGTAAATCGGGATAAGCTTACAATACAAAAAATACATCTTGATTTTTCTTAACAAATACTTATCTGACCCCTAAAAATATCAACAGAAAGCTACTTTTATACAAGTTGGTTGGTTGGTTATTGGTGTTTAACGCCATATCAACATCTATGGTTATGTCACGGTGAGAAGATTTTAGGCAATTTTGTCTTATTGATGATCATATCTATGAAGTGGTTGTATCTATGAAGAGGTAGAGACCATACCCCTACTGATTTACCGAGGCAGGTGTTCTTTAATGTGCCTGGTCCCATAGACAGGGCAAGACACACAACAGCCAGTGGCTCTCTTGGAGCCTTTGATAACCCAGTTGTTACCACAGGGGAGACACGAGTGGTGTGGCACTCCAACTCCAACTCAAACCCCAAGAGGGAGTCAAACCCCAGCCGCCCGCAAGCCAGGCAACTGCACTAACCACCACACCACTACGCCCCCCACTTTTATAAAGGTCTTTCCCTCTTAATCAAATAGTAAAGCCTCTTATCCTCCTGGTGTTCCATTTTGAAATCATGGTAGTTTCATAGAAAAACTTCATGAATTAAATTGTTTAGAAATAAGCATAATGTCACAAGATTTAAATCTATACAAACTTGATACTTATTAAAAGAGAATATATTCCATTCCCCGTAGGTGTACCGCATCCAGGCCAAGGAGATGGGTTACGATGAGTGTCACTTGTTCCTGCGCTTTGTCCAGTTTGAGTTCGCGCCCTTCAAGCACGACGCGGGTCGTCCGCCGCCCATCTTCATCTCCTCCATACAGGAGGACGACTCCGGCGTCGACAGGTCAGTCTCTGAGAGTTAGGACGTTACATTGATAAAGCAATCATACCTGTGTTGTTCCTCAACAACAACAAAATTTCCCTCAATATTTCTAATGATGTCATGTTTTCAATTTGGGAAGACGATTTGGAATATAATGTATTATTTTGTCTTTTAAATGGCATCCCATTGAAATAACGATATCTTTAAATACTGTAATAAACAGTTTTTAATACTATTTTTCTATTGCATTTTTCGTCTCTAGGTATGTCCCAAACTACCTGTACCTGGCCATTCACGAGCTGGACGAGGGACACGTCGGACGATTCAGCTTCAGGAGCCGAGACGGCATTCTCCAGGTAAAACTTAGATTCTCAATTTTCTTTGAAATAGAAGTGGCAAAATATTACTTAAATTTATTTGTAAATCCATGTGAAATAATTAGTGTCACGGTTTTAAATAGACAGTTTTAATCAGACAAATCTGAAGCCCCATTTTTCCAGTCTGGGTGTGGTATAACTTCCAACTTCTTTAATGGTACCGCTAGGTGATGAAGCAGACAGGCCTGGAAAGTCTGCAGGCTGTGCTGGCCATACAGGTCGTCCACAAAAACGCCCTGATCGCTGCCGTAACACTGGCCGACGCCTGCAAACCGACCAGCGCCGATGGCCAACTCACTAAAAGGTAGATCGCAAATCATGAATACCCGTTATTACAGGTAATTTGTCAATGGAATTAAATTATCCGGTTGTTCATATGTGTGCCAAAAAGACTATCTTACCACCCAATAAGCAGTAAAATATATCAGTAACAAAACATATAAAAAATATGGAAAACATGTAGTAAACGAACATTAAACGCCAAAAAAACAAAACAAAAACATATTCAGTCTGGAAAAAAAACCATAAGGGTTGTCCGGACGTTAAACTACCCCCACAAGCCAAAATAATATTCAATTTTAAAACTAACTATCCTTGAAATAACCCAAAATGATTATTCGATTCTTTTTCTATTACAAGAGACGAGATGGGGGTGGGGGGATGGAATTTTTTAAGTAAATTAAATTTTCTTTCTCTTTTTCAGTGGACGACCAGGGAGTGCAGCCGAAACTAAGAGTGAGAAGAGTTCGACCACAGTGGCCACCTCCACGTCGAGCAGTAACGCCATGACGGCCGGAGGGAAGCGTGGTCAGAATCAGAGCCGGACACCAGATGCATTTGTGTCTCTACAAATGGAAAAGGTATCATATTACAATATGAAATCCAGAACTGCATGGAATGTTTTTGAGATTGCAAATTGTTATTGACGTGAGTGAGTTTATCAGAATTTCGGGGATTCGATATATAACAAAAGCTAGAATCATAGAAGCAGGTAACTGCATTGGATCGGAAATTTACGTATTTGGAAGGATTGGTATCAATCGTCAAACAAGATATAGGTGTCAAAGTTCAAAATTATGTAAAGCAAAACTCGAATTCGTGACATCCCATCACCAACGTTCGCTTCTTCCCACAGACTCCAAGCAGAGACTTGATCTTGAACGAGTTTGTCAACAAAAAGGCCGGAATGGCCACAATGCTCAAGAATCCAGAGGAGATGGAGAAACTCAAAAGGTAGGTGACCTTAAGATCATTTAACTTTAAAAAATCTAATGATATTTTCAACGACATCCTTGTAACGTAACTGAAATCAGGGAATCCGCTGAATTTATAAACGGTCGAACGAATTTTTCCTTAATGTATTACCTTAAAAGATCTTTATTTTTCCTAAATGCATTACCTTAAAAAGGTCTTTATTTGTGCTATTTCTGCTAAAACAAGGCATAGCATATCATAAGTTGGAAATGCTTTTAATTTGTGACTTCTATTTAAATTTGTAGATAAAACTGGAGTTTTAGCTTGAAATTAGAAAATGAATATCACTAAAATTGCATTGCAGGAAGCTGATCCTGGAGTACTGTTACCGGTTCAACCAGCGCCTGGCGCAGTACTCTCTGCGCTCACAGATCATCACCTACTACAACTCTATCCTCGGCCTGCTAGAGGACTTCCCCAACATAAGGTAAGTTACACTTTGATGAATGAATTGATGGATGTTCTTTTGTTACATGTTTGTACTTTGATTAACAGTCATTAAATAGAAGTTTGGCCATATCACTTTAGGATTGCTTACTTTTTCAATGATATCAGTTTTTTTTAAATTTTCAATGTAGTCAAGACGTAACAGACATATTATTAAAACGAGTAGATGGGTTTAAGTATTAAAATCTTATTTCAGGGAGACATACTTTTTGATGGGTGAGGCGAATGAAAAGAAGACGGTACAAGATTCGGTGAAAGGACTCGAGTCTGACCCAAGGTAGGACTGTAGCATGTTGCAAAGCTATTTGTTTGTCCCAACTACAAAATAATATAAGATTGGGGTTATCAACATCATCTGAAAATAAGTATTGTTTTTGTGTCTGGTCTTTGTAAAAAGGAAGTATGCTGAAAAGTTTAATAAAAGAAAATTATTATGTCGTCTTATGAAAATATTCTATACAAAGCATTATTCTTCTATCAAGCGAATGGATTATGTTTTCCAAAGATTTCCATTGGTAGTTTGAAAGAAATATTCTGTTCTATAACAGCCTATTTAATACGATAATGTATACTATGTATACACTCCTGTCTATTTCTGGCCCCCCTGCTCTCTATGTTAAGTAAAATGTCGAAGTTACATAAGATGAGTTTAAAAATCCAGCCTTACGAGATATACCAAGTAGGTTAAAGTTTCATCCTGAAAAACTTCACAGATTATGATAGATTTCTGAGATATTCGCCACAAATAATAATTAAGCATGTTTACTGTGCATATCACTCGCATTAGACAATAGCACTATGTCAGCATGCATGATGCTTCGTTTTTGTGAGCTAAGATATGATTTAAACAATGTACGAAGATGCGCTACTTTAAGTATACGTATACTTTCGTATAGTTAAACGATGTGAAATAATGCCTAGATTTAGCGGATAGTAAAGGTGTGCAGAACGGAACGCTGTCATACGCTTATACCCCACATACTTTTGTATAAGAATAGGTTCTTTTCCGAATCACTGATTATTGGTTCAATTAAATATCAACGTGCACATCACATTTTGATTTGAACATCTTATCTGAAAGGAAGTACATGTACGACGATTCTACATCCAGGTAATAAATATTAGGCGATTGATACGCGATAGTTTCTACATTCTTCTTTAATCGTTATTGAAATGTTGAATTTATAACACCCCCCCCCCCCCCCCACCCAGTAATCTGTATCAGCAATATACCCTCCGACACAGCTTCATTCATATTTATGATGAATCAATCTGTCATGTTCACTGAGAAAAAACTCCACGCTAAATTGTTTCTCTTTTAGCACGTAGTACTTAATAGCCAGAGCCCCAATATAAAGGGAATTGATAATAATTAAGCTTAAAAATATAAGATAAAATATGACTTTCTCTCATAGAGACAACAAGAGAGTCTAAACCTTCAACATAGTCCCAAACTTTAATACAAACTCCTACGAAACCTTCAACATAGTCCCAAACTTTAATACCAACTTACATTTTTGCACGCACGCACAGACAGTTGCGGCGCCGCCCGCGCCGCGTGCTGTCCCAGGACGGTCAGCTGGTGCTCAACGTGTGGTTCATCCCGCACCACAGCGAGCTGCTCATCTCCTTCAAGGACCTGGACGACGCCACGTGTCGCCGCGCGCTCCACCACCAGCTGCGCATCGTGTCCTCGCTGCACGACGTCCTCCAGTACCTTTGTGCCCACTCCCGGCTCGGCAGCTCCCACGCGCGACTTGGCTCCAAGAAGGTGGAGTTTGTGTCGGCCGACTGGGGTGGCACTGAAGGCATTGGTGAGGTTTTGAGAGTTTTATGGGTTGTGAGTGGGAAGTTTTAGGTGTGTGGAGTTGCATGGTTTGGGAAAAATGAGATGTTATTTTGATGTATTAGTGATCATGTCAAAAAGGAATCATGTTGGGAAATTTTCTTGATGGGATATTATTTAATAGATTCTTAAACGGAATTCAAAACGTTTTATCTTGCGGTTATGAGGTTGAACTTTTAATGATTGCGTGGTTATATTGATAGAAATCAAGCAGCGCAAACAATATCTCCTGATCACAGGGTTAGCCGCACCAGGATCCACATCAAAAAGATATGAAATGTAATCAACATTCTGACAGATCTACAGATTCCATCTGGCCTATCTGACCCCTCCAGGTGCCGACCTCCGGGAGATCCAGAAGCAGATCGACCACCTTGACGACCGCACCGACCCCGATCAGGTGTGCACCTTCCTGACGTTACGACGTGACGTCATGTTCCTCGAGTTTGACACGGCAGTGCGTCACTCTATGCGGGACACTTTCTTAGCAACCGGCAACGTCCCTGCCTACAACGTGAGTTCTTTTGAGAATATTATGTACAACAATATTTTGTAAGCATTTTTATGCGGTCAGATGTGTGGGCAGAGGATCCACAGATCAGCCTGATTATTTTGCACAGGGATAATCATGATGCATATACAGTATATGGAAATCACATGTAATGTAGGTACCAGGAATGCAATTTTCTTACTTTTGGTGATTTGGGTTTGCATATAGGTTTTTCCCACATCGCCCTAAAAGAAGGAAATTGCTCAATAAACTTGTGAAAAAAAGTATTTACACGCCACCACAAAGTGAATTACAACAATCACGTTTTCTCTGCTACACAGGCCATCACGTCGTGCATGCATTTCGCCCTGGACTTCCTGAGTAACACTCAGAAGGAGGCTCTGAGCGCCCTCTACCTGCCTGTCCCTGAACCAATGGAGGCCCGGGACAACGAGGCCAGGGTCCTCTTCCCCTGGAGGAGCTTCCTCAGCAGGTGAGGCAAACAATGCTGATTTTACAACTGTTGAACTTGCGTTCCTTGCAACAGAGATGCAATTTTCCCCCATGATTTCCTAATGTTTAGTAATTCCGAATAGGACGGAGGATTTTCCCAATATATTCAAGGACATCCTCCATTGATAACACAGGGTTCCCAAATTTAAGGCCTTAAAAAGGTCTTAAATTTGGCAGTTTTGTAGCTAGAGGTCTTAAAAAGGTCTTAAGTTGAATCTTTTGAGAAGTTAAAATGAAGCTTTCATGAAAATTCCAAATCCCACTTTCAAATAATGAAACTAACTTGAAATTTAATTCATACAATATATTATGAATTTTTCTTTGAACGCCATTAATAGGTTTTAATTTGTCCAAATCTTGGTCTTAAATTGGTCTTAAAAAGGTTTAAAATTGATTTTCAAAAATGCGTGGGAACCCTGATAACAATATACGAGGATAGGTGCTTAGTTTTAAGCATCTAAATTGCAAACTTGAGGTTAGGACTTATCCTTAGAAGCTATTCTTCTCCGAATTACCTCGAAAATAAAAGTTGTTAAATTGTTTCCTTTTTTCCTACTTTTACATCTTCCATAAATGTTCGAGTTCAATACGTTTGAAAGCTAGTGTATTTTGAACAATTTATCAAATGATGTCGCATTGCATTACATAGATTCAAATGTGAGAAGGGTGACCAAAGGTATTTGATGGTTTTTGTCTCTAGGTATGGGCCTTTCCCGGTTCACTTCTGGCAGTGGCAGCAGATAGAGAGTTGTCTCCAGCTGTGTATTGCCGGCCTCAAAGACGTCGACAGGTAACCTGATGTTACTTAACATTTCACTAATAATACACAAATATCTTTTGGTTATGAATACGGTGTTTTATGAGGGACCGTGATTCTATTCCCTTGAAAACCCCATAGACAATTTCAGTTAAAAAAAACTATACCTCTTTTTCACAAGTCTGCACATTTTAAGTTCCCTTAAACTCATTTGATCACATCGCCTTTGGCCTGCTCCCATTCGAACACATAACCAAACAGTTTGGCTTCTAGTTGTTGGATTGAAACACTAATTGGTTGAAATTCTATAATATTAGAAAAACCAATATACAAATTTTAACTAATATATTTTCCCTACATGCAATGACTTTACACCTAACAAAACACATGATTTTCAAGGATTAACTGACTAACAATTGCATATAGATCCGATCTTGAATCACCTTTCTCCTACTCAGACATGTGGCTAACGGGGAGATCCTGGGCGTGTCGCTGCTCATGGAGGACGTACTAACCATGGGTCAACACGACCGGGCCATCGTCATGGACGAACGACGTCAGAGTACTGTAGAAGACGTCACGTCGTCCGCCCGCCCGACGTCACAGCTGAGTCGTGCGCCATCCTCCCGCCCGCCCAGCTCACTGGACTTTGGCCGGAGGGAGAGAGGTAACACATTCGTAATCTTGGTGGTGAATTAATTGATATTTTGGGTTGTATAAAAAGAATTCAAAGGATATCTTTGGATGTATGAGAAAATATTCTACAAGGTGTACGTGTATTTAATCGGAGAAATCCTAACAGCTCTGTACCTGAATTTTGGTTTCTTGATTTAAGCCTTTGAAAGTATCTAAAACTAAAATCTCACTCTTAAGTCACTTATACATTTCGGTATTTATATTTTTCAGGCGGCAAGAAGCCACTTTCCCGCACGGAACGGCCCATTGAGTCACATAAGTTGCTGAAGAACTTCCTTCTGTTATGGAAACGTTTGGAGATCCTTAAAACCAACTGGGGATGTCACCGTCTTCAGGTTCCATCGATCAACACTACTGGTCTCTACAGGCAGTTCTGGTAAGTTTTACAGGTATCTACCTATGACTTTAAAATGCCCATGAGAGACAAAGAGTTTTATTTTCACTAGCCACTTTACCTTTCCTATCCGTTTCCTGATATTCATGTATTAAATTGACAAAGTATACAAAGAAACTGGCCAAAATAGTATTTGTCCAACAAAAGTGTCAACCACGGAATGGATCTTTTGACAGATGTTGCTGGACCCGTGATTAGAACCTTTAGCAAATTCGAAGTGTATAAAATACATGAACGTTATGAGGTGGATGACTGTTGACAATACTCTATTGATTACCTGTTGCTTCTTTGAATTTCTAAGTTGATTAGACTTCTTGACGTGAAAATAAAATAATCCTGTTCTTTCCTTCAGTAAGGAGTATAAGAAGGAGATACTCTTCCCGGTGCTGTCGAGCGTGGCCCGGCGGTACGGCCAGGGCGAGCTGTACGAGGGACTCGTGTCTGACGACGAGCCAGTCGTCATTCCCAAAGGGGCTTCAGAGATGGAAATCAAAATGAGACAGGTATGACTGATAACTTTTTTTCTTTTGCTAACTAAACGGCGAGACAGACGCAGGCCCTCTCCAGAGAAAAGAAAATCATCAAAATAAAAGCTTGGGTTATTGTTTTGTTCAGAATAGGATAAAGCGTGATAAAAAAAAATCATGTTTGTAATTTATCGCTGGTTAATGAAGAACAACTTCTGTAAACAGACAGTTTGACATATACAATATTGAGCCAAAACACCATAGATTCTTAAGTATATTTCATTGTTCTCCGTTTTCGAAGAGTGTATAACGTCGATAGTCCGATAAATCGGAGTAATAACTTGGCCCAACTCTCATAGGAATCAATGTTAAAAATCGGGGGGGACACACTGTGCTATTTCTGGAGTAAAGAATCTGCTTGGAGATTGAGAAACGTCTCATAGGAAATGCCTTGAGAGTGTACTAATTAGCATAAATAAGTCTGTGTTCGGAGATTGACGAGATGATGTCATAATGATATTCTAAAAATAGAACGAAAGTAGGTCGGGAATGCCCCCATCACCACTGGGGGCGGCCATATTGAATAAATTTGCATATTACCAATACAATCTCCTCACACAAATGAGCTCAGACTCTTCATCCATGGTGTATGGGGGTAAGGGGGTGAAGAAGGTGAAGGGGTAAAAGGGTAAAGGGGTCATGGGGATGTCATGGGGATGTCATGGGGATGTCATCGGACGTCATGCCGACGTCATGCCGATGTTTGGGTAAGGGGGTGAAGAAGGTAAAGGGGTAAAGGGGTCATGGGGATGTCATCGGAATGTCATGGGGATGTCATGGGGATGTCATGGGGATGTCATGGGGATGTCATGGGGATGTCATGGGGATGTCATGGGGATGTCATCGGACGTCATGCCGACGTCATGCCGATGTTTGGGTAAGGGGGTGAAGAAGGTAAAGGGGTAAAGGGGTCATGGGGATGTCATCGGGATGTCATCGGAATGTCATGGGGATGTCATGGGGATGTCATGGGGATGTCATGGGGATGTCATCAGAATGTCATGGGGATGTCATCAGAATGTCATGGGGATGTCATCGGTCATCATGCCGACGTCATGCCGATGTTTTCTATATCCAAAATATAGTTCTTTCAACAAAATCGAATAACCGAAGCTCTTCGGCTTCTCAAACCGATCGTCAATGCTATCCATCAATCACCTCGATCCAGTTCTCTGTAACTGTCCAGTCAATAACCTTGACACTCGGATAAATCTCTCTCTCTCTCTGTCTCTGTCTCTGTCTCTCTGTACCTGTCTCTCTGTCTTTCTCTGTCTCTCTCTGTCTCCCTCCCTCCCCTCCCTCCCCCCTCTCTCTCCCTTTCACCTATTTAACAAAGTGGATAAGACGGAGCTTTTAGGTTCTTTAGAACCTAACATACTTGATCTTGTGTTTAGATGGTGAAGATCCTAGAGGCTCTTGAGTGTCACATGCTAACGGAGGTGCGAAAGAAGATTGCTAAGGAGATAAGTCTGGTGCTGACGGAGCGTGCGAGGGAAGAGTCGGCCCTGCCTACTGATCTGTGGAAACGACCGGTGAGGATACTATCCTCATCCAAATATTCAATTACAGTCTTGAAAATTGAAAATAAGTAGTAAATTGTTTATATTTCCCTCTAATTTTACCATGCATGTTTATGGGGCTGAAAACAGCTTATCCTGATAAATATTTTGCTGTTTGCAATGGATTACAGTTTCAAGTCACTGTAATGTCAAAGAGTGTTTTCTTGCAATGTCGATATATCTAATAATGTGGTAGGTAAACTCATGATGAATCAAAACAGGCAGACGTATTTCTAATGTCAAAAGACAACCTTAAAGCACAGAATCTGCACTAAAAATGCTATACATCCTCAACACAAACGCCTCAGTTTAAAATACAATAATTGCCAAGATGTCTTAATGGTCATTGGAGACTTTCATATACAGAGCATCAAGGAGAGTTTCACCATTAACAAACCCCACCTGGCGGAGGACTTCATCACTAAACTGATGGGTGAGGCGCAGGTGACAGACGACAAAGTGACGTTTTCCCGCCAACACCTCAACTCGTGCCTCTCGTCACTCGCCTCCGACGTTATGGGGCGTGAGAAGCAGAACTACGAGAGGTACGTGGAGAAAGATCACTGGATTGGTTATCTGGTGAATTCTACAGATTGTCTTCCTCCATTGGGTTGTACTAAGCCATTTAGAGTACTTCAACTGTAGGGTAGCTTGTGTTTGAATCTTCCTGGTGGCATCCTTACTGCAAGCAATGTGGATGTACGGCTACTTCAAAAGCCTTTCCTTTTCATAAATTGTTCTGCATATGTTGCGTGGGAAGTAAAAGAACAATTGCCTCTGTAAAAGAGTGGGAGCATAATGCTACCTTCTCATAGATTTGATCACCATAATGACCCTGCCAGTTGAATATGATGTATGGCAACCAATAAACAACAAACCAACCCACTGAGACTAGGGGCACGGGGTGGTGAAATGGTTAGAGCGTTCGCTTGGCATGCGGGAGAGCCGGGTTCGATTCTCGGCTGGGCCAGGCAGGGCTGCTACACCCCTCTGTGTTTCTCCCAGTGACAACGACTGGGATATCAAAGGCCTTGTGCCACCGGCTGTTGTGTGTCTGGCCCTGTCTATGGGACCAGGCACATTAAAGAACACCTACTTCGGTAAATGTGTAGGGGTATGGTCTCTACCTTCTCATAGATTCGATCACCATCACCGCCCTTGATATGACCCTGGCAGTTGATTACGGCGTAAAGCAACCAATAACCAACCAACCAACCCACTGAGACTTCTCTTTTTTCCCTCCACAGTTACAGCATGTACTACGAGAACCTGCTGAGGGTCCACCACCAGCTGCTCTACAGCCGCCAACAGGTACGTCTTCACTAGATTATTGACCACATTGTACAATAAAACATACATAAAGAATAGGGAGAAGTCTAGTTTCTCTATATCTATGACTAAACCTAGGAATAAATATGAAGGCCGTAATCGGTAGAAAGATGGAGATTTAACTATGAATAATGCTTTGATGTTCATCAAAGTTGGAAGTTGAGTTTGATACAGTTCAACCAATTTCAAGTGAATATTATGTATGTGACTGCAATATCAACCAATCACTTTGTGACAGACACTAGAGGAAAATTCTTTTGAAAATGTATATACATCTTATTGTAGTAAAAGATAATAGTCTAGTTCATGTTTAGATAACATTGCAAGTGTCAGATTATATATTTAAGCCCACACTTTCCATGTGTTCCCAACGCCATATCCATTCACCAGATTATGTAGGACGTAGACAGTATAGAAATATCCACAATCCCGAGCCTTGGTCACTGTAATCCTTTAGAATAGTCATGATTCATCGTGGAAACGAGGAATGTGATCATGACGAAAAATATAGATTTTCAATCAATCAATTTTGTCAAATTTGGAATACGGTAATTTTTTGTATTTTCATAAATAAAGAATAGATGAATGGTAAGCTATTTAATTTGCCTCAATTCATGGCTTCACTCTCAAACCGTAATGCTTCTCAGTTGTCATAGTAACACTGCATGAAAAGCATGGGTTGCACACACTATTTTTATACAAATAAACGAGTTCTTACTCAAATTTTGCATCTGTTTTCTAAATATTTCAAGTTGCGTTTGACTGTATAAGCATTCAATATTTGTAAATGCGAAGTCAAGAATACACTTTTTTGGAGAACCTGTCTGGATATGTTTTGTATGCTATAGGTCAGGTTATGTGCATGTTCGATGTGTGGATGTTGTCTATTTCCTATAAAAGAGTGCACTTATTTAAGTAAGCCAGGAGACCAATATGCACAGCACAAACACATACACGCAATTTGATCAAAGCAATAATTTTTATCGGGGAGCCATAGAAAGGAATGTTTTGGGAGCAGTATACAGCAAACTTAAAATGTAGTAAATTCGCAGTAGTAATAATATTGCACATATTTAAATGTAATGTTGAATTGATAATGAAAAACTACACGTAGTTTGGTAGTAAAAGTTTTTATAAAATGGCAATTTGAGTTTTTTGTTAAGGATACTCTTTTCAAAACAATTTCAGTATTCCACTTACTTTATTTCTCAGCTGCCGTCTTTCATTTGTTGAATGAAGGATTGTTGATTTAGAGACTACACCTCTACAGAAAAACAATAGAAATGCAACACTGTTAAAATCATGTAAAATAAGCGCAGAATCATATCAAACATAATCTCAAATGTCTACCGTCTTAAACTTGACGCCGGTAAAACTAACAGAGAAATACATTTTTATTCCCCCTCCCCCCTCCCAAATCCATTAGGAGATAAAACAACTGATGGACCAGCTCTCGGCGGCCAAGACCAACGTGGAGGTGGAAGTGCAGTGCCAGCTGGCCGACCACTCACAGGACCTTCTGCTGGAGATCACGGCCCTGCGCGCCAAGATCTCCGAGATGCGGGAGAAGGCGCTGAACCAGGAGTGGCAGCTGCGGCAGCGGATCAGCGAGGAGTACCACGGCCTCATCCACAACCTGTTCACCTGCACCTTCGACCTTAGGAAGAAGTTCGACGAGCACAGGTCCGCTCGGCTTAAATTACAGTCATTTATTTATCTAATTTAAAACAAAATTATTTTGCCTCACATGTCATAATTATGTTTCAGTCCAGGATTGTACTTGCATTGTGAAAGTGTACATTGCTTACAGTTACTCAATACATTTATATCATTACTTAATCACATTATAACAGCGGTATCTTTTCCAAACAAGATCCACTTTATTGTCTTAATGTAAATGCTGAAAATATATCAATTTACCGAGGACAGAAATAGAAATATTTTATGGATTCCATATATCGAATTTCAGAATTATACAATGTTATACCAACCAATCACATATAGTAACTTTCTGTATAAATTGTGGTTAACTTTTTCAGGGAAGATCTTCATAAAGATGTCATGGATAAGATTGAGCTCGTTAGGAACAAAGCAGCCGAAGAAATGGGAAGAGTCCAGCAAAAGTCGGGCTCTATAAAAGGTAAGATCAAAAAGAATTATATAAATTCAAGAAACTAGACTGTCTTTATTTGAAATTCAAGAAAATGTAGATCTTGAGAAATGCTATTAGTCGGAAATTTTACGTACAAAATGTTAATCTATAATACATAAACAAAAAAAAACATATTTTCATATTGCAACTATTACAGTAATAATCGCAGTAAAAAGGAATATTTTTGGGGTCTATTTTCATTCTGTAAAAGAAATCTGAAGTTGTTATCCTCATTACCTTCCTACCTTTTTGCAGATGACGAGGAGTCTCAGCGGCTGGCCCGTCATGCTGAGCAGATGCACAACGTGCGTAGCGAGAACCACATGCTCAATGTACTCATGACCAAGATGAAGGTACTGGCCAGCTGGCAGCAGACTCACCATCACATCAGCGGCGCCAAGAAGGTAGGAGCAAAGAGCAAAAAAAAAAATTGATTAAAGAAAAAATGTAACGCTAATTTCAGCCTTTGAAATTCTTTTTTTTTTTCAAATGCATTATCTACCTCAGCGATGTCCTTGCGTTTGACTGACGTGTATATCCTGGCCACATATCAAACTGAAAAATAGAAACGTTTAAAATTGATAAAGACAAGATTAATGATTTCACATATTAGGGAACTCATATTTGCTGTATTTTTGAAACCGAGTAAAGACAAAGCACATGAAGATCAATCTGGTGATTTAAAATATAATGCTTATTCCCAAAATATGTTTTCTATTCTAGGTGGCTGACTTGACCCGGGCGGCGGACCGGGCCAAGAAGCAGCTCATAGAGATGGAGATGGTGTCTAAGGAGAAGATCATCCTGCTCCGGGAACAGTTACTGGCCCTACGGCACGCCCTGCGACTGTCGGAAACGGAGGCCATGCAGATCAAAAAGGACTTGGAGAAAGAGGTAACCAATCTGTCAGATGGTTGTTAAATTCTGATGTGGATACGTGTATTAATTATCTATACACGTATGATATTAAACACAAGCATATAGTATACATATGTATGTACTTAAAACAATGTTTTTTAATAATCACATCTATAGACTATGGACAAGATGGGTAAATAAGATTGTTCTTCTGCAAAATATAGGAACAGGGAAAAGGTGACCATGTAAGTGATACAACTGTTTTTGTTGCAGTTATGTTTTTGTACTGGTTCGATTTTGAATCTTTGTTTACATATTTTCTTTTAAAATGTTCATTGTCATTTATGTTTCACGTATGTATCATGTTAAGTATCGCTGCCAGCTGAATAGGTATGAATGAGGAAGTCGGTATTTTGATATATTGTATTATATTAAACTAATTCCTTTATACTAGCTGAAGGCCAAGAAGGAGAAGTCGCATGCGGCGCAGCAGAAAGCCCAGAGTCAGAGGCAGCTGGATGAAGCCCGCAAGGCCAACATTGAAAAAATGGTAAAGTATTTCTTAATCATCAAAAAGAGAATTGAGAGAAATTATGCAGATTGATATAGTGTGACCATCCACATTCCAAACAGAGGTTCATTCGTTACAAAATAAACCCCTTATTATAACATAAACAAAAGTTACGGTAAGACCAAACATAGGGATTAATTTACTGAAAAGGGATCCCTTTTGTTTCTTTCCATAACTGATTACTTTTGTCCTCCAATATACACCAAATAAAAAGTTGTTCTTGAAAATTGGAAAACCAGAAACGCACATAAGAGAAATTCTGATGAGAAAAAAAGATCTAATTCTTAAAAGTTGGCCTTTAGCAGATTGGCCGATCTTTAAAACCACGTCAAATCGACACAGTGTAAATAAAAAAAATGGGTTTGCACCACCTAAACTATGTTTTAAATAGGGATCATTTTTCTGATGCAATAAATGGCTCATGTGGTATTCTTAGTAATATTAAAACAATAGATGAGATGCCTACATTACCTCGATGGTACCTTGCACTTGCAGGTGGACGAGCTGGAGGACAAGGACCTGAAGCTGCGGGAGCTGGGTGAGGAGCAGGACAAGTCCCGAAAACTTCACCAGCTGATGAACGACAAGGTCAAAAAGGACGTCAGTTGCATTAAGAAACAACTCACCCACGAGCGGACCCTCAAGATGGACGCCTTCCAGCGGGTCGACGAGCTGCAGACTCAGGTGGGCGCCTCGGCAGAAACCACATTCTAACAAATGCTTTGACTCTAGTTTCATTCATTTAAACCTGTATTTTTTTGTATTTTATGAAATTCACATACTATTTTGATATATATACCAGCAAGCATTTTATTACATATGTACAGAGTATGCTGTTTGTAATAATCATTTTAATTCATTCCAGTTACCAAAAATTAGAGACATTTTTTTGCACATAAAGGAAGTGAGTTTCCTTTTATGTGCAATGGTAATATGGAAGAAATCTATATGTAAAATATATAAAAACTTGAGATTTATGGCAATTTTTCCCCTAAAAATGTTCTTAGTGTTGACATATTTTTTTCTTTATATTAGAGTATCCGTTGATGTATTATCTATCAAGTAAACAGTGCCAAGCTTTCGATCAAAGTGTTCTTTTTTCCTTTCTCAAAATACATGCACTTTTCTCTCGATAGCATTGACATATTCGGAGACTGCCATTCTGGGGTAATATAAATTACTGTTTTGTTTTTTTTCCTTTCAGATCTATGACATTGAAACTGGAATATTACCTATAACCAGGCCCCAGACGGCCGTTGGAAGTAAGTACCAATTACAAAATACCCCTCGAAATAACTACTTCTGAAATAATCTGGAGTGAGTTTTGTATAACAATGTGACGATGTGTCTTAGGGAAAAACGTAATGCATGCATCTGCGTGTCATGTTTTATTTGTGTTTATTACCTCTTCGGCAAAAGCAAGCGGGTTAATTGTATCTACAGGCTGCAATGTCCCCCTACGCAGTGTTCACGCTACTGCTGGTATCATGGCCATTGTATTGTGGCATGACCCCCTGCCGGGTGTGTATTGTGGAGAGTCGACCCCCTGTTGGTGTTACAGTGTTATTTGTGTTTGTGCGTGTCACATACATGGTTGTCACACCTCAATCGAAAAAAAAAAGTGTTCAAGGAAAAGCCTAAAATTGTTAAAATCTGCGCAGAATTTTTGAAAAAGGAAATATTTCCTAGAATATTCAAAGCAGTTGTGTAGAATGCAGAACAAATATAAAACACCTTGAATTTATTTTTAATGCAAAAAGCTGTGGAAACAAAAAAGTTCTCAAATCAAATCGGGATAGCCAGAAATGTTGTTCAAATTTCTGATGTAATTAGAATGAACAAATTTGCCGTTTGGTCTTTCTAAAAAATTATAATGAGTTGAATGTCTTAATTCTTGTCAAAGACAATGCTTGTGGGGGGGGGGGGCAAATCACTTAGTGTAAGTGTGTGGCAACCATGTGAAATGTCCTGCCCTGTGTCCGTGCCCGTTGACATTGTGATGTTTCCTTAGATAGAGCAATAGAGTCCAGGACTGAGACCTACACACGACCAAAGACGGCCACGGGCAGTAAGTATGACTCCTCTGGGTGACAGAGTTTGCAGCTAACCGCATGTCGTTGTTGTGTGAAAGCGTCGTACCGTTTGCTTCAGTGTCAGATGTCGTTTTACCTGCCGCTTTACTGCGCTGTTTCAGGCTCCAGCTAGGCTTACGAGGCTGTAATTTCAGTTTTGCGTCACTTTTATTTGTGTTTCATGTGAATAGTTCTATACCTTAAGTGCGAACGAATATTTGTAGTTAATTGTATCTTTTGTTGTTTTTGATGAGAATTTGCTCTCATTGTATTTGGTTGATTATCTTAACTAGATTAAGGACGTGTATCTATGGCTGATAGAATTTAGGAAATATTTCCATTTTGATCCCGAATTTTAAACGTTTTTATGAATTTTGTACAGCATGTTTCTATACCAACCTTGAAATGGGAAATGTTTTGTAGTCGCAGTCAGATTTTAACTCACCAAGGTAGCTAGAGTTAAAGAATTCCATAAATGCCCTGATGCTTCCTTCATTTTTCCGACCACTGAATTAGTGACATTCCTCAAGAAATAACAAACTGCCAAGCTATCACATACTCTTACTGAATAAGTGTCAAACTGTTAGATGTATATTACAACAAACTCAACATGATGCGAATTAAAGTATTAGTTATATCTGACCCAAACTTTACAGTTTTCACTTAGGGCTACATAGAATATCATGTTGACACAAAACACAAAGCAATAACTGCGAATTGATACGAGATTGATCCACATGACAAACCTTTTTAATGAGCTTAAAAACTGGGGTTAAATCAAGCATTATTACCTTTAATATTTTACACCAAAAGAAGGTGTAAACCCATTTGTTTTAGCTGTTATAAAGTGTAAAAATGAGGTGCCTACTTCGCATGTAATTGCAATTTACTCAGTCTCTAGGTTTGTTTAATTTTATTTCATATTATCTAAGCCTCGTGGTATTGTTTCCATGATGAACGAAATACGAAATACGAAATACGAAATGGTTTATTTGACTAACGTACAGGTACATTTGTGTCAACACCAGGTATAGGAATAGACTTTGATAACTACATCTCTAAGGCCCTAGTGGCTGCGTATATATTTTTGATAAATGTACAGACAAGTAAGGTTGACCTTTCTAAGTCATTCTTATGACAGTGGGGGGTGACATTCAAGACCTCTGATATTTTCTGTGGTAAGCTTTTGTCTTTATATTTTTGACAGTAGTTTTGGTAGTTGTTCTCAAATTTTCTTCTAATGGATGTTAACTTAGCATTTTCACAGACAAAGAGAATATGATACACATCTTGTTTCGGGTTACCACAAGTACATGATTGGCTAAAAGTCTTTTTACTTCTAAAGCTTCTAAACCGACTATCAGCTGTACAATTCATATCTATTCTAAGCTTTGTCAATATACTTCTTATTTCTGGTGATACAACCCTTTCTAGATAGTCTCTCTGTTTATAATGGTCTTCGTGACAGTTGTTAATAACTTTACATCTTTCTTCATTTCCCGGGTTCCTAGTATATTCAGTATATTTCTGGATGTATATGTCTTGCAAACGACTTGATATTAATGCTTTCAGTGAATTTTTGTCCCATCGTAAGGGATAAAGCCAAACATCCCCCAGCCCAATTTTCCATAAAGTATCTTGTATATTTTTTATCCACTGGTGGTTCTCGTTTTTCATAGTTTTGAAAGCATTATTTAATAAAATACTATCTGTACCAAATTCTAGGCGCCACCAATATAGAATGCCCAGGATAATAGATTTTGTTTGTATTGGGTATCTCCCCAGTTCACTTAGGGTTAAGACATTGCTTGAATATTTGGAGACTCCTAAAGTAAACTTACAATATTTCATATAAAATTTTTCCATGTCCTTAGTTTTTGTACGTTCCACTTCTTCAATCTCAAAGGTGACCGGGTATTTTCTGAATTTATGCATTATTTCTATTTTGTCTTGAATATTTGACAGTGTTATTGATATCTCTTGTTTAGCCCTTAGATATCTATTACTAATGATCTCCACATCTGTAACGTCAATTGCCCTAAGACACTCATAAGCATATTCTTTCCCTCCTTTGGAACCTACCCCGTTGGTTTTCAGTCTTAATGTGTGATTACTATCCGGCATGCCCCAAATTGGGCAGCCATACAACAGTATAGGTTCGATTTGTCTATCAAACAGAGTCATGGAAAGCTTTACTGAAACATTATGTGAGGTGCTTATTGCCTGTTTGATCGAGAACATTGCTCTCCTCGCCTTTGTTACTCTGTCCATTTCCATCTTCTGTAAGTTACCAGTACTTGTTATTAGTAGACCTAGATATTTGTAGGAATTAACACATTCTAGTTTGTTGTTTTGAAAAGAGAGGTCTTCTACCTTTGCTTTACCTGTTGATAGTAGCATAACTTTTGTCTTTTGAGTGTTAACCTCTAGTTCCCACTTGGAGCAGTACTCTGCTAGTTTGTCTAAACATAGTTGCAGACCCTCCTTGCTCTGAGAGACAATAACCAGATCATCTGCCCATGATAGTGAATTGAATTCTGTGTTTTCTAGTTGTACTGGACAGCAGTCAGTTGTAAATATTTCGTGAATATCATTTTGAAAAATGTTAGAAAGGGTTGGGCTGAGGGTGCATCCCTGTTTGACGCCTGAAGTTGATGGGAAATTGTTTGTGTATCCATATTTCGTCTTAACACAGTATTCATTTCCACTATATGCACTTTTTATGACTCTATAGAGATTTCCTGTTATACCGCATTGTAACATTTTATAAAAAAGAAGCTGGCGGTTGATGGAATCAAAGAACTTTCTAAAATCGACAAAAGCTGTGTATAATTTCTTTTTCTGATTTTTAACATATTTTTCTACCAAAGAGTGTAGTATTATTACATTGTCTTCTGTTCTACGTTTTTCCATAAATCCATTTTGATTTGGTTTCCAGAAATCATTGTCTGTGAGGAAGTTCACTATTCTTCTATTTAGTATTTTACAAAATATTTTGCTCATACAGTCAGCGACTGCCACTCCTCTGTAGTTTTCAGGACTATCAATGTCTGAGCTTTTGTGTATAGGTGTAATGCAGCCGACTTTCCAGTTTTTTGGGTATTCCCCTGATTGAAGAATAGTATTGTATAGGTGGACTAATGCCTTGTGTACTTTTGGTCCCCCATACTTTAACATTTCATTGTTGATAAGATCTGGCCCCGTTGACTTCCCATTCTTTGTTTTCTTAAGAGTGTTCGTGACTAAGACGGCCAAAACACAAACCTTTATAGCAGCCAAAACTGAAATGTGCGGCTGCCAACATGTGTTTATACCATAGTAATTACTATTACGGGAACAGATACATCCTACCTGCCAAAATACTAAAGACAGTTGCCGTCCCACCAGTTTTTATCTAATTATTATTATGGAGAACACCAACCTAATTACTAAAATACCGTATTATACGTTTTTTTTCAAAGCTGTACGCGTGAAGACCAGGCTGAATTCGTCTAAGGGGCGGCAGAGCGTAGCCTCTGGTGGCGTGTGGCCGCCGCCCGTCCAGTGGCCCGCCAACCGGAGCCCAAGTCCAGCACCCGAACGAACCATTATGGACAGGAAGAGCATGCAGCGGCCCAAAACGGTGAGCGAACAAGCTTTTGCTTGCCTGTTAATCGAATCAAGTTAACCTTAGACTCACTAGAACCCAATATCCCTAACTTAGACCTTCATTAATTATAAGCATTTTCATTATATTACTAATGTAGATTTATGACTGGAATGTTTATGGGTTTTTTTTCCTAGTAAAAATAGCGCAAGGTCGAAATTTGATGGGTAAAATATTTAAGAAGTCGCAAAACTAATTCAGTTTTCCTTTATGTCCGATGATTGAGTACATTCATTTCGTTAACTTTGAAATCTTTATGTACGTATTTATAGGATTTTTCTTTGTAGCCTATAGGAAAGCAATATCAGTTAATTCATGGAATAAAACCGCAGACATTTGTATTTCTGGTTATAGCTCGAAACTACGTTTTTCAAATTGGAGATACCCTTCCTTTGTGTTCGTAGGAATTCATAAGAGATTAAGTTGGTAGTTACGTTGAATCCGAGAGTCACCAAACCCTCTGCCCGTCCATGTCACTGAGCACTGCTGACCTTTACTGCTGTTTTTGTAGACACAGAGCCAGGTAGCTAGTCTGCAAGAAGACGAGATACCCACCAAGCTGCCCAGCCTCTTTGATAAACATGTAGATAATACTTCTTAATTTGGGCCTGAGGGTGAACCCCATTTTGTTTGGTGAAGCCCCAGAGTTCGGTGATGCTGCCCGTCTGTACACTGCCCCTTTTTTATTCGCTGCCCGTTTGTGACACTATTGCTCTGGTTTGAGTTGCAACGATTCCTTATTATACGTTGATGTTATAATAGAAAATATCCCCTGGCATTCCGACCTTATTCTAATTGTTTGTAATCAATTATTAATCTTTCGGAATAAAGAATTATACTGGGTACATATTATTTCAAATTTCACCATTAAAATGAATAGTGATATCCATGGCCCAGGATATTTCGTAAAATAATGCAAATTCACATATATGTCTCAAGGTATAGTTTGCATTGAATTCTTTTAGCACATCTGTACTCGGTCGAAAGTAAAGTTTGAAAATGGAATCCAATACCTTGTAAATATATACTCTCTCAGGCCAGAGCAACTCTGTGTGGCAATGTTTTTTTGTTTTTGTTATTCTTGGTTTCATTTAATTTAAAATTTGTTCCTTGTGACTTAATTTTGCCTCCAGATGGAGCACACGCGCATCCCGCCCTTACGTCAACGCACCATCCGAGTGGTACACACCCTGCCTCCTTCTGTGCATTATGATGATTAACACCCTGTAGCCTCACTAACTCCACACATACCTGGCTGATAATAAACCTTATCACTTCGTTCCTTAGATACCTCATATTCAGTATTGAAATTAATTTTAGCTGCCCTATATTACATCTGTGAGCACAGAATGATAAATCTAGCATAGTCCGCATTTCACGACACCCTTTGCTGGATATATTAATTATTGCACTTTACATATTGTAGAAGGACTATAATTGGTTTGAATTTAGTCAATCCCGGAATCACATAGAAATGCTACCAGAGTAGAAGCTATATTATCCAGATGCCTTATATGAATTAACAAAGCTGACGCACTCTCTGCTATCCTGCTCTAGAAACTAGGCACGTTGTGATAAGCACAAAGATGTCCCCATTTAAAATCTAGATATATATTGTAACTGCAAAATCAGAACCAAAATATCAAGTTTATCTTCATTGTTAAAATAACCCCTACTGGATTCAGCCTGAAGCAATTGTCCGAGAAGTGTGTAGAGTTATCTATGTGAAGTGATAGTGTTGTAGAGGTCTGAAATTTAATGATTTGAAGTGCAGTGCAGAATTTGTTAATAAAATAAAAAATATAGTTGAATAAACTGCATGAGGTGTACAGGGTAAATTGGTTTATGGGTCTGTATATCGGTTGTGTGTAAAGTGCCCTGGCTAGCGTATTGTCTTCAGGGCTTGAGTGTTAGGGTGTGTAAAAGTTATGACAAACATTAACGGAAATGTAACTTTAAATTAGAACGATGATTGGGCATGAGTTTACTCGGCCTATGGAGTAGTTGTACTCCAATGGTTCCAGAAATGTTTACTGGCATTGATATTCCAATTTTGCAACTGCAGAGATAATAAATAGAACCATCTAAGGTTGTAAAAGGTTACAGGTGCTTTGGGGATCTAAAGTAGTAGAACGGGCAAAAGGATCGATATGTGCAGGATCATGCCCTGTACAAGAGGTGTAGGTACATATACTAGGGTGTGTAAATAGGTTGAATATAAAGTCTTAGCCGGGATTGTGCACACATACTTTTACTAGATTTTCAACTGGTCTCCTTTATAAATAGCGTGCATTGTTCCTAGATTAAGCCATACTTATCGAGAATTTCTATTATAATTGCAAAGCGGACAACAAAACCAGTAAGATTAACAAGCAATGTAGTCTTTATTAACGCTATAAATAACCCTAACCGACTTCAGAAGAAATAAGTTGATTAACTTGTATTTCCATGGAAATCTTGAAAATAAACCCCATAATTAACGAAGCCAAATGCAACCACATATTGAAAAACCCTAGCCCAAATCGTCCACGTTTTTATGCCCTATTCTTTTCAAGAACCATCCATTAATGTTCTGATGTACTATATAGCTAACCAGGTTTCCCTTTTGCCCTCGTAGAGTATCGGGCGACTCCGCAGCCGGATTGCTGACCAGCTGCTGAATGACCTGGACCCCCCGGACCACCACGAGACGCTGGTTCGACTTCGTGAGCTTCAGGGGTCCAAGGAGAAGATTTTCTGAGAAAAGCGCCGAACAGTATGGCGTCGAAACATCGCGTATTTAGTGGGACAGCATTCCCTACGTCCGACAGTATAGAATGATTCAAATGGGGTCATTCAAATTGAGGAGCACTCAGCTTCTTATAAATGTTGTTGGCTACGCTTATATAATGCTCACGATTTAGGCTAAAATCTTTCCTGATCTAGGAAAGAACGTGATTGTAGAGCGTTTATAATCTATAGTCTCGGAGAATGCTCTCACTTCATGGCTTATGCTAGTTTGCTGGTACATTTGATATGTAAGGTTTGCTTAGCGTATTGCGAATCGAATCAATCCGTCCAGCCATATCTTTAAGTGCGTTTTAAAGGTGAATCTGCCAATGTATTTACACTAATGACATGGCAGGAGAAAACTCACCGTCTAACTTAAGTCTATCTGTAGCCAAGTTATGCATAAGCAGTCTCCAGATAAGATATAAATATATAGAATATAAATGAAACTGATAATTCTGGCCGGTAGCCTAGTCAAAACAAATACCCAGTTACCGGGTAGTGGTAAACGTCCAAATTCTCCCAACCACGGATAGCTTAATCCCTTGATTCTACCTGCAGACTAGCCTTAATCAAGGAACATGCTGGAAAATATGTAGAAAAGTGGCAATGCTGAAGCATATACATTTTCATTTATCATTGCATTATTTGCGGTTTAACATAAAGGACAATAAGCATTGAGTATGTTTTCAGTTTGAATATTTTTAATGTTTTAAGTTAGTTTGAATAATCAGTCATCAGAGATAGATATACAGCAAATATTTGCATATTTTATAGTATTTCCTGTGTTTCTGATGGTAAAAATAGTCTAAATCAACCTGCAGGTGCTTGAAATATTGCAAATCAGCTATCCGTGGTAGGGAGAATTGGTCCATTGTTACATTCAGGAACTAATCATAGGACTTATTTATCGATATATGTACATAATGTGCTAGTGTTTGTTCACCAATCTGTGATAGCGGTTTGACGAGACGGTCAAGATCATATCGGTATGCTTGTAGATTAAAGCACAAAATAAAGTAAATAGTGTCACAGCCTCAGGTGGATTGTATGGACATTTTGTATATGATTTATTATAATTTATTAGGTTAAGGATATATGCCAAGTATAATAAAGGCAAAATATTATTTCACCTTTTCTTATGGAATGATATACTATGGTATAAACACATTCTGGCAGATTAAAAAACATTAAAAAAAGGAAAGGGAAGTACACGTAAATCTAAAAAGGAATGTCGCAGAAGTTATTTTTATTGCTTTCATCTTATATGTCACGCTATTTATCTTGTAAAATCAAATTGTTTATTTGGGTCAGTTATTGCTGATTCGTGTTGATCATTTTGTTACAAGACAATAAAGTACTGATAGAAATTGTGATGTTACATGTATTTTAGTTTACGATATCAATCTCTATATGAACTTTGTCCTAAATAAAATAAGCACAGACGTAGACTGGATGTAATAAGTGATTTTAAAAAGTTTATTCAATCCTTTACATCAACAGTGGGCAATAGGACCGTGATAAAAAGGAGCATACATACACATAGTGGGTTTATATTGTGTTGGCAACGCAGTTCCAGATAGGAATGGGCACAATAAATAACAAATATTGTTTAATTTAAGAATCACGATTAGAACCCTGTATGCTTATCAATTCTGCTCATGATTTAATACTGTCACGTGTCAATTGTAAATATTCTACAGTAAAGAAATCGCGCTTTACATCAGTTATGTATGTACATTGGCATTATTTCATGATATATGCAAATTCCACACAGCTAAGATTACAAAAGCCTATTTCGGGGCACGGGATCCAACCGGAATTATTCAAACTTGGCGGAGTCCTCTATCACAATTTGCTTTGGTACAACCATAAACATGGCTACAGCTAAGACAAAAAATAACGCATTTATATCAGTCTCACGCTCTCGTGTCTACGACAGGGATTCATACTTAATACTACACAAATAAGATTACACATTACATAAGATAAAGAATGCAATCAAGGAAGAAATATTCACTATACCGTGACCGGGTTAATTTGACTAAAAATATGTGGGACATGAAAAGCTTTGGGTGGTTGGCTTTGCCCTCAATGCATTATCCGCTAAAATAGTCACCTGTCAGATTTATGTAGATAGCCATACCGCTTTATCCACTTATAGTAAAAGTAAGTCTGTTGTAGTTTGTTCACGTAATACTAATGGTCTGCAGATCTTTGTTTGGTGATCAATCGCGGAATAGTTTGAGCTTTGTGGGGTGGGGGATCACAACTCACACAGTAACTGGTAACGACATACTTTGTAAGATAAATTTGGTGAATTTAAAACCACAGCAAAAATTGATTTAGAAACATTCTATGATTGTGCTTAGTTCATAGTTAGGTAATAGACGGATTCAAACACTTGATCATGATACAGTAGTTGGTATATCGAGAAAGATAATGTAAAGATTTGAGGTTGTTGAGGAACATGAAGAGTATGGGTAAAATTGATCTATGATGCGAAGAATCCTCCATCGGGTTTCCTGGAGTATCCACCGTTTGTTGTCTGCGTGTGGTGACCCTCTGAAACAAGACAAAAATTAAAGTTTTTAACTGACTTCCTTTTTCAATTAAAGACAAACACATCACTACAACTCATAAACATTTTAACACCTTATCCTAAAGCTAGGCGTGACTGTGAAGCATCAGAACTTCCTTTTATGCTTTTCTGTTAGATACTACCCAACTTGACTATGCTTCTTTGTATTCTATGCCGGTATCGTATTTCGAAAACTGTATTGGGGTATTGTTTTCAGGTTACACAAAAGTAATGTATACAGTATTTAAAATTACATAAGAAAACGGTATAGAAGAACAAGACAATGTAACTTTCAAATCTGTTGGAATGGCATATGCCATAGAATATTTATTCCTTTAGTTTCTTTTTGATTTAATTTCTGTAAGCCAACTTGTGCAGGCGTACCGGGAAAGACTGAAGCTTAAGAATTAAGAGCATGGTTATGCTTTGCCTTGAACAATGAAAGCTAATAAAAGAATGTGCATCTTGGGAAAGTGTGCAGTAGATAAGTAAAAGTGGATTTGGTTTTTTTTTAATGGCCTACGTACTTTAGAAACGTGGAGCAAATTAAGATATGTGGTCGATATCACAATATATACTAACTAGTAATGTTAACATGAAGGAAAAAATAGAATGTAGGAGTAATTTGTTCATATTACATAAATGTAAGATTGTAGGGAATATGAAAATAATGGGCTATAGGCAGACAGCTGCAAACCTCATAGTTCGGCCTCTTTTCTTTTATTTCGGGATAGAAAGAACAATGGATTAAATTCTCACAAAATCAACATGCATTTTTAACGCAATTATTTCCTAGAACCTGGTGGATTATTTCATTCAGCATGTCAGAAATGACTTGTTACATGCCGTTAAGAATTTGAAATGCCAGTAGCTTGTTTCTGTTTCTTTGCACTAAGTGTACTTACCGATGGCAGTTTTGATACTGTTTAAACTTTCCTTCTTCTGTGACTGGCAAATCCTGAGAGGATGGTTTAATGGGTTCTTCTCTGGGGGTACGCTGATCACTCTGTTTTTCAATACACGCCTAAACAGAAAAAACATACATGTTCATGATTGTACTCATATAAGGTATCACCAATACTTTAATCCTGTGCTTAAACCACTGAATTACTGTATTTGTTAATCTTAAAATCTTCAGATGAAGATGCTAAGTTTTTGTGTTTTTCTAAATCAGTATTTAAATGGATGGTTATACTCTCATTTGCCTCTGTTCCTTCTATGATGATTTTACACATTCGGGTAACAGTAAACGCAATACCTTACCCGTGGTCTTGGTTAAGCGTCTCACACTGAACAAGTGTCTCGTTTTGAGCCTTCAGGAACTCGGCATGGTGATCATACTGGGACTTCAGCACAAAGTCTAAGCTGTCCCGGGGTGCCGAAGGGTCATAGTAGGTGACCTCTCGCCGGAAACTGGCCAGGGTTGGGGTGGTGTTCAGACGGTGCCATGGTGCCTCCTTCTGTGCCAAATGAGTTGGGTTGCCGTAGGGCTGCTTCTGCAAACGATAACAATAGTCCAGTTAGTTTTGCTGTTTTAGGCCTAGAATATGGTGCTCATGCTTTCTCAGAAATGAAACAAGAAGCAAATGACTATCAAAGTTCCGATCGTTGGAACGATCGATGTTCGCCCTTAACTAGAAATCAGAAATCTCATCATAGAAGTGGGGGTCACAGTAGTGTCCATTGGGCAGTGCAGCTGTCCCGGGCAGCTGTACACTCATTGGTCAACCTGATTGACCAATAGGATTCCCTCCTATATCACTGTCCATGCGCCCAAGCAACCATGACCCCCCCCCCCCCCCCCCCCCCCCCTCTCCTCCTCCCCCTACCAGGCCTTGCATACACTGACTGCCTAGACCCTGACTGCCTCACCCCCCCCCCCCCCCCCCCACTATGTTGAGTGGACTGTCAATGCCCCGGTCCCCTGCACCCACCCACATGCAGGTGACTGTGGCTCAAGTACTGGTTATGTAACCCACTTCTGGCTTCTCAAACTGCACCCTGCCCCACCCCCACTCCTTGAACTGAGTTCAAGGAGTGGGGGTGGGGGAGGGTGCAAGGGAGAGGCCTGCCCACTAAATTACACTTGATGCACACTAATTGTCCTGCTTACAAATGCATGCCGGTGGACAAAGGCCTGTAGCTACTTGTATGTAAGATTGTGTAACCGGGCAATCAGATCAAAGCCCAAATACCTACAAAAGACATGACTGATTGAGTGAGCCCTTCCCATAAGCTACAATACTAAAAACTATAATTAAGGGCTCACAAAAAAGACCTAAATAAGACCTTTGTAAAAACTATTTCGGTCACCAAAATAAGACCTTTTTATGACATTTAAAAAAATTGTTTTGGACTTTCTTTAAATGTTTACACACCTCTAAATTCGCACAGGGTGGTTATATCGTCACCAGCGGGAGTTAAACACGTTTATAACCCCCGCTGCTGGTGAAAAGGTGAGAAATTACTAAGTAAAAAACATTTTTCAACGAGAGAGGTGAAATAAAACTAGATTTTCAGGTACTGCCGTACCGAAGGAGGCGGGAGGTGACAGGAAATTTCAATGATTGCGCAATAATTATAACAAGTACCATTTCAATAATAAACATGTGCCTGGAGAGTGTGAGGAATTTGACACCTTGAAAGTGAAACCTTCTTTGTCAATCTCCATGCATCCCTATGGTTGCAAAATCAGTAAATATGTACATTCTTATAATACACTCTCAGAACAGGAAAAAATGAGAGTTGTCTTGGACCTCCAACCTGCATGTAAAATAGAAGAACAAGACAATGCAATTGAATCTATTTGTACATTTGTTAGAAATGCATATCAAATTGTACAACGCCTACCTCAGTGACATGAATGTATTGCTTACATTAGTCGAATAAACTTACTTACTTACTTACTTACTTACTACTTACTTACTATGGGAAAAAGATTTGCTGTGCGTGGAGAGTAATGATCTAATTCCTTTACTATAGGAAATTCCTATTTCAATTTTGTGACAAAATACTTATGGCACGCAGGTGGACGGATAATGCGTCTTCCGGAGCCAGCCTCGAGAAAGTGCCTACATCGGCCCCGATAATGCATACTTCGGCCCCTCCCGCATTTTCACGACATAAACAAACAGTTCTTTTTCATAAAATAAAAATATTATCATGTTTTGACCATGCCACGGAATGTACCATTAGTTCTAGATATAGTTTGAGACATTCAATACATTTTTTTGATTGTTATTTCAAAAGAAATGTGTGGGATTCTGCAGTGATTCTTCAGACTCAACTTTTCCCCATTCAAATATTTTGTCCCACACTTTTCCCATGCAAGTAAGTTAATTTTCCTCATAAACATGATAATAATAAAAGGAATACATCCAAAAATATTCCGTGGACATGTTATATTTCATATATATTTGGTATATTGTAAAATAACAGTGAATTTCCGTAGCCGGCTTTCGAAATTCGGCTCCGGAAGTAGCATTATCGGGGCCGAGGTTTGCACTTTCTCAGGGCTGGCTCCGGAATATGCATTATCTGTCCACCAGCGTGTATGGATTCTCTCCAAAATTACAACAAAACAACCAAATATTTCAGAATTTTGGAACCAAACCACCATATACTAGAAACAGAACTACAGAAATACATATAGTTTGAAGATTATAATGCTGGCATTACTGAGAAAAGATGAACGAAAAAATTGGTCACAAAATTGTAACAACTTTTCTGACCCCCATTGAAAATGAAATGCATTGAGTCAACCCGGTCAAGAAAGAGTGTAGAGAAGGTCGGCGGCCTAAGGCCCACCTCCCAATAAAGAACACCTTTCAGGGAGTGATTTGGGAAGTGATATTCCCCATGAAGCCCGTGGCCTATGGCCACTGGCTTCCTGGGGCTCCACATGATATATCACTTCCCAAATAACTCCCTGGTGGGTGTTCCTAGTCTCTGAGTCTGATGAAAAAAAGATAAAGGTAGAAATGACAGAGCAAAAGGTTCTGTATTAAATTTGGATTGATCTAAAATAAGGACTTTTTCACACCTCTGGGCCAAAAATAAGACTTTTAAAATAGTCTGATAAACAGCAAAATAACACCTTTTGATAACGTTACCTGCTAGGGACTAGGTAACGTTATCCTGTAGAAGCTGTTAACACTGTTATTCTAAACTTTATTAATAATAATATATTTTATTGACAACTGAAATTCTACAAAGGCTTATGTGTCATTTCCATATCCATAAACACCTACAACATTAACGTTATTACAGAAAAACTAAAAATCACTAAACTACACTACAGCTACAAATGACTCATGAGTGATGATATATGTTATGGGGAGACATGTACAGGATGTGCAAACATTTAAATAACAGTAAAAACATACACATGGCATTAAAGTTGGGGATCATGCAGCAGAAAATATTAGTTTTGTGCTGCTTACAATCATCCTTTCGAAATTTGTCTTGGGTATAATGGGTTATAGCACCATTCAGATCTATGATTACCCTATTCATTCCTGTGGGAAAAATGCTGTAGGCTGAGCCAGAGCATAGGTAGCACCAATCGCCACCATCTATATCAATTTCAATGTGGATAATCCAGGTGGAGATTAGTACCCAAATCCTAATGCGGGTTGGTTAGCTAACGTAAATATCCAACCACTTTGAGATCACAAGAGATTTGATAGCATCTTAAAATAGGAAAATAATGTTTATCAGACCCCATCTTCTGGATTCTACTCTAGACTAGAGCTAGAACTAGGCCTAGGCCTAGGAAGCTGAGTGGTGCATTGAGAGAGATATGCGGAATAATCATCCGAAATGGCATCTGTTGCTTATAAATTTACGGTAAACAAGGCCATGAACATAGTTTTTTTCTGTTTTTCTGAGACATAAATAAATCTAAATCAAGATCGCTCAACACTGCCCCTGCCCTGGCCTGGGCCTGCCCTGTTTCCGCCTGGTAACCATTATTTTGGTCCACAACTCATCCGTACCGTGGGTTCATCGTCTACCAATTTAGAACGTGGTACATTACCAATGAGCTAATTTATCATTGAACTGTATCTACTAGGAACAAAAGACGTAGAAAAAATAATAAACAAAGAAATGACCATTCAGAATGTTCACTTATCGTGTGGAAACAATCACGCATCAATAACAACATTCAACAAATGTTCACGCTTGCCAAAATCAAAATCAAAAACTTCAACGAAACGGTCTTCTCTCAAATTAAAACCCACTGACCTGTGTAGACCTTGGCCCGATGAAGTCGTCATCGTTTTGCAATTTAGGAAATGGATGAGGGTCCCGTGTAGACATCATGATGAAGATAAACTTAAATAACACAAAATAAAGCTAAGTGCACCGTCCGACTTCCCCGCGACTTGCGTAGCGAATCCCTTTCACGGTGATTGTTGTCATAACTACCTTGACGACGGAACTGCATTATGGGTAAAGTTACGGTCATTTTTTTGATATTATTTTCAATAAAGACTTCATTTATATCATTGATGTAAACCGTAAGTTAGTTGTTTTAAAAGTTTTGGAATTGTACCGATGTTTTGCAAAACAATCCGTTTTTAAAAAGAAAAAGATGAGTACCAGTCTGCCATCTAGCGGGAAAATCATTTACTAAACCGGATAACATGCTGCGCTACTTTCGCGCGCAAATTCTACTTCACAGTAGCAGTGTGAGCGCGGCACTAGGCCAGAGGTCACCCTGCTAGTCACTCAGAACTATTGCATGTGTTTAAAGAGTGTAGAATAGTAGCACAAGGGGGTGCGAGATTCGAGGTTTGTCAACATTTACACCACGCCCCCTAATAGGCCCTATTCTCCAAATTGTCCAATCATTGTCTACAAGCCTAACAAGGGTCAATAAATTGTCACGAACTTCTCATGTCCTTGATATTTTTTAAAAAGGGGACATTTTCTGCACATGTGTCAGCGATTTGGGGAAAAGGGTTAATTTATCCTTAAAAGTGAGAACAAATTGTCATTTTCATATACCAAATGTCCGCGTTAGAGAAAGGAGTGATTATTTTGGACAAAAAAATTCGTGAAAAGTGGGTGCTTTCTGTTTTGATGAACGGTGATATGTCCTCTTTTTTTGGCAGGGCTGGGGGGGGGGGGGGTCATGTGATGCATGATGCCATGTTCAAAAAATTAATTTCAACAATTTCAGAGAAAACTGAAGGTTAGGTGGGGATATTGAATACTGAATACTATTGCAACAAATTGGAGGGCGGGGTTCTCTGGGTATGTCATTTCTAGATGTGGGGGGGGGGGGGGGGGGTCGTTAAGGGTTGCATGTGGATTGAGGGGGGGGGGGGGGGGCTGACGTCGCATGTCGAATTTAAAAAACGCAATGTTACGCGTCGTTGTTGCTTATTTATTTCAATGTCACATGTCCATGTTTTTAACATTTCCTGTCACGTCGTTAGGGTCCCATGTTGCATGTTGATTTTAAGAAATACCTCTGTCGCTGTGTCAATTCTAATGTCAACCCCCATAATTTGGCGCACTACTGAGAGGGTTACAACGTAGCCAACGGTCAATTGACATTCAATATTTTTCAATTATATCATAGTTTTCTAAGTTGGTTTGAAAACAATTTCGTTACCGATAGATATAGAGCAAATAGGATTAAGGGCCACATGAAAACAATATTATCCTTGAAAGTGAAGCACATGCTTTCGGTTTTCTTGGCCTATTTCTTTTCATTATATTGTTACAGGAATTTAGATATATGAGAAATGCGGTGAGGCACCTGGTACGACTCTTGAGCCAATTAGGTTAAATAGTAAAAAGGTAGCGTGTCGTCTTTAATAACTCGGGTCGATAAAAGGAGAACACCTACAAGTGAGCCTCTTCCCTTAGGCTGCCGGTGAAAGCAGGGGGGAAGCAGGGTAGTAGGCTACTCTTAAGATACTGATAAGATAACACAGTACCACCAGTGGGCCCACTAGGTGGTGGTGGTGGCTGTGGCTGCCTTAAGGGCAGGGTAAAGTGGCTACTCAAGAAGGTGAGAGACAAGTGCTCTTCGGTGTTGACGGTCTGAGTTTAATCAGCCAAATGACAAAGAGTGGCTGTTGGACAGTTCCTTCTATAGTGCCCAGCGGTGCACCACCACGTCGACATTGGTCGACGCGTCGATCACGTGGGTCGACGAGTAATAATGAAACAAATTGATAAATCAAGACATTGCATCTAATAACTATTGTCTAGTATTTACCATTTCAAGTCAGTAATATCAACTATTGACATCTTTGTGAGTAAAAATTGCAAGTTTTTCTAATTCTAAAAAATCATTATTAGGTGTTTAAACATGCCTTAAGTTATTTTATATCTATAGTTTTCAATGGGCCCTCCAATAAGAGGTCTGCCACAACAGGAAAGTGTGAACTCAATCACTATATATCAAACGCCTTTTATTTTAAAAGGTACAACTACTAAATATGTTACACGGACGAAGAACATATACACGTTTTTCGTTACAAAAATTTAATGTACAATATACTTTGGACTGACATATCAGTCAACAGAAATATGATAGTTTCCGATGGTACTGGGCATAACGCACTATAATATAAAGCAACATACATTTATCAAGATAAATATAGAACACATGTACAATCATGTTGTCTTGAAACAAACATATCAGCAAAATTGTCTTTATAGAACATAAGATTGATTCTTAGTGCTATATTGAAGAACCTAGTCATGTACAATGTTTATGTACAACTTAAGAGTAATACGCCTTATGAAGGAATAGATGATATCTAAACATAAACACTTATATTACAATCCGCTATCATTGTCACATTCACTCACTCATACAAAATGACGATTCATACATTAAGTGATACAACCTGGGTTAATGTATTTTCTACATGGACACCTTGCCAATTACAAAATCAAGTCCTGTAATTTCCAATGCAGATAGTTAAGAACAGATATTTTCTGTCAATGAAGACGTACAGGTTACTTAATTAATCCTGATTATATTTATGAAAATTGTCATAATGTTGTATTTTCTCATTGCTGAGCACATGGATTTGGTTCTTCTGCCTCCGTCTTGGTCCTTGGGTCCTTTTGGAAAAGGCCCTCTGGTACGTCCTTATCTTCCTCCTCTTCCCCGAGTAGTAACCTGAAATAGTCCACTCCGTCTTGGGGTACGAAGGTCTCGTCACCCACCGGTAGTGCCTTCTTCGTCTTCTGTGAGGGCCTCACTTGACTCGTTCCATTTGACAAGTCTGTTGTAAAATAACGAAAATAAATAGGTGGAGAGAAATAATACTTACTTTGTTATAATAATTACTGTCAAAACTTGAGTGTGATTTACAAAGGTGTCCGTGTTATGCAAGGGATTCAACATTCTGTTATACAATGAGGTATGCTTGGATTATAAGATTTCAGAAATATTCAAAGTTTAAAGTGTTCAAGAAGTACGCGTACCCTCACCCTAAGGAAGAAAGTTTCTTGGAAATATTAAAGCGATCTGTATAACGTAATAGGGACGACTAACTCCTCTTATAGTTTCGCAAATGCCTTTGCGGTTCTTACCTCGGAGCCTTTCATCGGATGCAAAGTTTCGAATTTTCATTTTGTATTCATCCATCATGTGTTGCTGGTCTTTGAGTTTTTTCCTGGAAAAAATTGTACAAAAAATAGAACGAGCACATGGAAGGAAACATATAAATGCAAGGGACTGGATTTTTTTCCTCATAGATATCGACAGACTCTCTTGGAAAGAAAGTGCAATTCAAAAATTTACAAAAACTACAATTTCGGCGGCACTATAAAATGTATAGGGTGTTTTCATTCTAAATTGTCTCTGTTCGAAAATGCCTTTGGTCGAAACATAAAACTTATCTTTATTAAAAAAAAAACACACAACTCGACAGGCTAAAAATCATATATAAAAGTATTTTCAGGTTCTACCAGCATGTTCTATCAAATCCTCTTTTGTACAGCAGAAATAAGATAAAATTCTACTCACACAACTGTTTTGTGTTCCGTCATTATCTTCTCTCGCTCCGACTCCAGGGACTTGACTCTCCTCTGGAGGGCAGCGTTCTCCGACTCCATGGTGAGTACTTTGACTGACCCGATGATCCCCTCACTCGCTCTGCTCGGCGCAGATGATGTCGACTGGGGCCTCTTCGGTGGACACACATCTGTGGAAGAAAAACATATACTTGTGATATTTTCCATAGAGGAACTGATCACGGTGAGGACTTTAAACAGAGATGCCACTCAGGAACGGTGAAAAATCCGGAAAAATAGGAAGGATATTTCCGGATTTTTACTTTTGAGACTAAAATTGTGAAGTTATGCATTAGAAAATATAAATTTAATTTAAAATGCTTAGAATTGGTTGAAGAATATTCTTAAATGTAAAAATTCTGGTTTAGAAAAGAGGAAAGCATATTTTATTTTTATACTGGACTGATAAAAAATCCGGAAATCCGGATAAAGTCGGAAAAATGGCATCACTGTTTAAAACACGCTCTTATTTCTCCCATAACAAGGTCCACTATTAATCCATGGCAGAAATACAAAACATGGCACGTTTGCTTAAAAAGTTCTATCATAATTTTTGTTTTGACGGAATCATGGTAATGGATTTTTGATGGTTTAGCATGCTAAGAAAGGGTTCTTTGTCAGTTAAGTTTATACCTCAATGCATGCAAAATGTTACTTATACTTTCACTTTTTCTGTTTGTTTTATAGTTCATTGTGTCAAAATGGGAGAGAGGAAATCATTCAACAAGAGAACGAAAGTTGTAGACTATTAACTAGTCTTTCATGTTTCTCTGGCACTTATGGGAGCGACTATGTTGAAGGTGTTACAGGTAAGCAAGTAAATTAATGTGCTCATTTTACTAATTAAACCATTGATAAGTTGTATCTATCCTAACGGTCGCTGGCTCATACAGAACTTCTACTGTTCTTGCAAATGGATAACTTTTTCCATAACAATATTATGTAACGATAGAAGCCTATAAACTAGGAAAGTGGTTAGATTTTAAGGATTAGATGGGGAGTAAATCAAATATTAATATGTGAACATCATAAGCGTCAATTTGCAGCTTACTCTAATGTTAAGCACTATTTGAGGGTATTAAGGTAAGTGATTTGCAGATATAGAATGGTTAATGTTAATAATAAGCTTAGCCGTTTACTTTTATCATGCTCACATGAAGTTTCTGAGAGCTGGTTCTGTAGCCTCCTTATTTCAATCTTTTGACTGTTGATTCGCTCCTTTAATGACCTTATTTCCTCCTCGAGTAGCTTCATTCTTATGAGAAATAGAAGGAACAATGGCATTTAGGATATGGTGGTAGAATTACCAAATTAAGAAAAGTATATATAGAGAGATTTCAAGCAATGCATTTACATTTATGAAAAACAAAAGAACTGTTTGAAGATAAAATCGTTCACGGATAGAGAATATATTGGCGTGAAAACGGGAACATCATTTTGTTACTAATGAAATGACTGGTGACACTTTTATTAAATGTAAATAAAGTTGCCACTGTAAGCTTAATCAATTGTAGGGAAAAAATGTCAAAATGTACAATAAGCTCTCTTACTTTTCTTTTTCCGAATCACCCTTCACAAGCTGCATTTCTGCTCTTGCAAGTTTTTGTTGTAGCCTCAGTACCTCTTGAGAACTGCTTCCGCTAGCTGCTACGGCTTCACCTTTGATTGAAAAAGTTAAGGAGTCATTTGATTAAAAAAAAGTATTAGAACAGTCGTAAACACTACGAGACGATTTTTTAAAATAATATCCCATCAGAAATGGAGTAACGGTTCACGAATTTAAGAAATCCATGCTTGGATAACCTTAAGTATGAGGAGAAATTGGGATACCGAACGCAATCTTCTGCACAAATTTGCTATTTATTTTATGCAGAAAGAGCTTTGAAAACTACTTGGCAATTGCGAAAAAAAAAAAGTCAACCGATATACACATACATGTATTGTTATATTTTGGTGGCCATCACTAATCGGTGCCCTGAAAAACTACCTAAATTTGTACTCGATTTTGAAAAGATGACTTGAAACTGGTTTTATTTTCTTCAGTTTCTAACTTAACCTGTCAATTTTTTTGTAAAATTAACTAAGATTAAATCAACAATCCTCTTCATAATTACGGTGCCAATAATTTCGAGTCGTGGATTTCTTTATTCTACTATGTTACAAAAACCACTGACTTACTTAATCATCACTGCCTATTTATTTACTAAATAAAACCTTCATTTTCTAATACATATCGTTATTACCTTTTAAGATCTTTGATCTTTGGGCCCAATCACGTTCTTCCTCCGTTCGTTTGAGTAAGTGCTGCAAAGGGGATATAAAAATTGCTTGTAAAATCCCAAAAGTCGTTGAAAGAAATTAAATCTTATACAGATATGAGTAGCATGTTTCTCAATTAAATGTTAAGTAACAGTAGGCAGAGGAAACATTTGTACGTGAATAAAAATGTTGAAATGATAGAATTTACCTGCAACTTTTTATTTTCGCGTTGAAGAGTTGTGACGTCGTTGTCTTGGCTGCTTTCTCTTGAAGACCTGCTTCTTTTGAGTTCAGCTATATCAAAGTCAAAATCAAAATCTTATTTACTAACAAAGGTATACAGAAGTCATGAGATAAGGGTTTTAGTTTAGGTTTGTCAAATTATGATGTGAACGAAAGATAAAAATTATGTTCACTGGTTTGGAAAAGTTTGAGAAATTTATCTTTTGGTAAGCAATTAGTGAAATTCATTTCCGAGACCATACATGTACTTGTATCATGTCTTTTTCGTGTATGGCTTTCTTTCGAAAGTCTTCATAATTCATTGTATCACGATCATCATCATAAACTAAGTAGCATTCAGTAAAAAAACGTACCTTCTAAATGGGATATCTTTTCAGACATTTGTTTCTCTAATTCGCCCTTCTCTTGTTTTACTTGTTCTATTTCCTCATCCACAGTATCGATGAGGTTTCGCGCCTCGTCACGCTCCTCTCTCATGAACTCTAGCGACTCCTAGACAGAAACATTCACTTGGTCAGAAAAATATTGTGACCACTTGTTTTCTCTGTTAGGTAATTTTTGTTGCCATTTTCCCTATTTTCCACGTGCTGTCGGAACCCTGAATAAATCCACTATTTATCATATGGAAAAGGTACGTTTCCAGTTTACATAAACACATAGATTTTCTTCTCTGCAAAAATGTCAAGGGAAGAATCGAACTGTTCGAGGCGGCCAAGGCCTTAACTATTTGACGCATTACTTCATGTTTAACCTGATTAACGTATCTTTCTTTCAGCTGAAAAGTAGGACCTCACCTTTAGATCTTTAACCTCCATTTCGAAAGCTTCCATATCTTTTCCTCCTGACTGTGATTTGTTGGACTGAGCTTGCTTCAGTTCGGCTGAAAAATGCGAGATATGTTTAGGATTATAAAGTGATAGACAAGGTAACTAATTTAGTAGTTTGCATTTATAATTTAGCAAAATTGGCATCTTATTGGCCCTATTCCTCTATGGTTTGTCTCATTCTCTAAAATGTGAGATTTTGTTGATACTGTTTTGGTGAGGCTTACTTTGAAGGTCAGATATCTTCTTCTCCAAGTCAGTCTTTTCTTGTTTGACTTGTTCGATCTCCTCGTCCACGGCATCAATCAGCTCTCGAGCCTCATCACGCTCCTCTCTCATGAACTTTAGTGATTCCTGAAATAATTCCATCAATTATATCATGATCCCAAGTATAACCATATGAGATTTTAATAGGACTATGTACATCATACCTCAACATTAAATACAATGATGACTATCTATCGAGCTAGGTTTTTCACTTGATAGGTTTTACCGTTCGTTTGGAACTGTTTATATAAAAAAGTGGGTAAAAATATTGCATCCATCAAAACGCATATAATTTAGTACAGATACTATCGATTTTCAAAAGCTATTTGAGAAAAACAAAAAACATAATATAATTGTCAAATGACCATGCTAGTTTGAAAAAGTATATTTATGCGAAGCTTACCTCCAAATCCTTTATTGTTTCTTGTGCGCCTGTATTGTCCTGTGCGGGCTGCGAATCCTCACATTTCACTTGGCTTAGCTCAACTGAAATAAAATAATATTGTATATTTTTCATAACCTCGAAAACCAAATATAGATTAACAGTTACGATAAGTAAAGTGGACATTGATGCTTAATAAAGTCATGTAACGGTAACTGGTTAGACAAACCTTGTAGGTTGGTTATCTTTTCATTCAGTTCCTTTTCTAACTTCTCCCTTTCCTGCTTCATGTTTTCCATTTCATTGTCAAGCGCATCAATGAGATTCCGGGCCTCATTTCGCTCCTCCTCCACAGATTCCAGGAATTCCTGAAAGCGAGTGTACAATACAATTTAAGAGGTTGTAAAGAAAATCAAGATGGGGTTAAGTTACTTTTTGTAGTTTTAATATCAACAGCATAAATTATATCAGATATGCAAGCATTTAGATATGATTACAGAGTGGAACAATGATGAAACCTGATTGAAGTAATATTCTTGTTATATGTTATCAGCACTTGACAATTTTACAAAATAGACAATGTAGATTCATATATTAAGAACTTTTACACTCACCTTTAATTCCTTGATTTTCTTCTGAAGTGGTTCTATGTTATTTTCTGATCGCAGTTCATCCATTTGGACTATAAAAGAAAAGTTTTGATGTAAAGACATTGTCATTTTATATCCATACAAAGTGTGAAATTAATTCGAACTTGAATATAGCTAGACTAACCAAGATTTGTAAATAGAATATCATAAACGTAATAAAGATTCGATGGTTCGGAAAATTCAGTCATGGCATAATATATTAATATATTTATATGGATTATATTTGTCATATATTTTACCTTCGAGTTTCTGTATCTTGTCGGCATATTTGCTTTCAAGAACTTCTTTTTCACTCTGAAGTTTGAGAACCTCTTCTTCAAACTTCCGCAGGTTTTGCGCCTCTTCCTTTTCTTCTTCAGCCTCCTTTAATGCTCTCTGTGATATACATAGAGTAACAGTTGAACAGTGTGCCCTTTTGAGACAGTCGCAGTCAAAGAGTGAAAGTGTTCAAATCATAATGTCAATACATATCCATAGAAAACTACCTAAATCTTAGGCGGTATGTAGAGAGGGATGAAAGTAATTCTAAACGTAAAATTCTAAAATTTTATTCTCTACTTGTTAGTCTTTATCAGAACGTTATTTTTTAATTTTCTACTGTCTATTTATTTTCTACTTGTTAGTCTTTATCAGAACGTTATCTTTTAATAGTCTAACAATAAGAATTACACTTATTGGTTCTAGGTATCTATTGGGACTTCGGCGGTTGGGTATATAGATATAGCACACTTGACCACTAGTTAGCTTAACTTATATGCTTAATTTGATTCTAATTTCTAGCTTTTTAAAGATGTTACCCTTATCTACGTACTTTCAGGTCTGTGACCATGTCCTCGAGAGTGGCGACTTGCTCGTGCTCCTTCTGCAGCTCGGCCTCGTGCTCACCCACACACTCCCGGAGCTGCTCAGCCTCCTCTTTGAGCTGCTCCAGTTCCTGCTTGTTCAGCTCCTCCTGCTGCTTAACGTCCTCCTCCTGTTGCTTAAAGTCCTCCTCCTAGAATAAAGTTACAATATAGGTGATAGTTGTGGCTTTATTGAGTTTTTTTGGGGGGGAAACTGTATCTTAATTTTAATATGCCTGCCTGAAATAGACTTTCCTGCTAAATATATTTACAATATGAAATGATGGTGAAAATGAGAAGTAACTCGGACTGACAGCCAAACCAAAATAAATTAAACAAGCAGACCCTAGTACCAGCACCTCTCTGTAGTTGTCGATTCTTTAAGAATAGCACCTAACTTTCTTACCAGTTTAGTCAGTCTGTCGAGTTCTTCATTCAGCTTTTCTATCGTATTCCAGGCTGCATCCCTCTCCTCCTTGACTCCAGTCACGATCCCCTACAGAGCAGGTCAGAAAGGTCACATATGAAATGTGTGACTGGAAGTACTGATTCAGGAAAATACCTGATTAGATAAGATAATTACAACGGAAACGAAAAATCAATTTTACAGCTAAATACCAAGTATTACAATATCCCTTCATCTTAATGGCATGGGTAGTGTTTTGGGTTAAGTATGACAGTATTATTGTCAGAACAAAAGCTTTGTAGAAAACTATAAAATCTCATACCGCGTGATACTGATAGTAAGCGTCTGTATTTAGACACATTCTAATTATCTTTCACAGAATGGTGACTTCATTATTGTGATAGCGATATCAAAATGTTGACTAAATACTCTACGAGGAAATACGTCTTTGAAAGTATGTTGTTTGTTTAACTGAAAATACCATTTGACAATAGTGACCTAAATAAGATGGACAAAGGAAATGTTTACCAATGTGCCCTTTTGAAGAGTTTCGATCTCTGCATACAATCCGTCAATGGTTTGTTTGTCTTCATCCTGAAAAGATAAAATGTTAAAATATTGTCGCTGATTTTTTAAGAACTCTAGAATCGATATGCAATGTGACAGATTTCATTTCCTGTCTTCTGGACAATCGGCTGAGAGAATATCGACCAATAAAAAAATCATTCTAGGAAAAGTAAGTCCTACATTGTCAGAATCAGGTTATCCAGAATCTGTCAGATTTTTTCTCTCTCCATATTTTCCAGTAGTTTGGGCGGAATTCCAAATTGCCCGTGTTTACCTAGACAGCACACCCCCCCTCACCCCCTCCACCCTTGTAGAAGAAAGTCTAGTGTCATTCAATGGGAAACATCTTTCCAGCGAAAGACATTACATTACAATGAAATGCAAAACTACTCAAGAGAATAAAATCTTTTTCAGATACATACTTTAAGAGTTTCAAGTTTTTTTTCTAGCGTCGACGCCTTCACTTTTCCTAACTGGATTTCACGATCCTTTTCCTTCAAGATGCTGTTCAGTTCCTCTATTTGTAACTTAAGCATCAGTAGCTGCGTCTCCTGATCGACTAGACAAGACTCGTCCTGTTGGAAGACGAACGAAAGACAAATTATAGCGATAAGCCAACGCTGGATAGTTTCTGCTTGTATAATTTATATAACTCTATCTAGCAATCATTTCTATCTTATCCTTCTCAAATTTGTAGCTTATTCATTCAACGATAACAGTTAACTTTAGTCTTTTCCTCTTGAGTTTTACCAGCATGGAAAATATTTGAATTAACTTCTTGTCCTTTTAAGTTTTACATGTAAACCAAAGATCGTTTTCTCCCAAGTACCATAATCATTATCTGAGTTATCCAACTAGATAAAAATAAGAATTCCGTGATAAAATACCAAATGGATGGCAAAACGCATTACTACTCACAGGGTCTGGTTTTTCCAAAGCTGCTTTGGCTTCTTCCAATTTCTGCATGGCCTCTTCCCGGATGGAAGCAATCTGTTCTCTCAGCTCCTTCTCTGCTTCCTCTTTTACCCTCACATGCTCAGCCTCATGCTCTTCTTTTAATTTCGACAAAGCTTCAGTCAGCCTGTTCTCCTTAGCCTCTCGCTGCACGTTGTCCGTCTCCATTTTGAGATTCAGTTGGCTCAGTTCCTCTTCCAAACGTGCGATCTCTTTGTGAGCCTCTTCCAGGGTTTCTAACTCGTGTTTATTTTGTTTTTCCAAGTCGTTTCTAAGATCTTCTTTCTCTTTCTGAATGAGATCTTTCTCCTCGGTCGATTTCTGCAGTTCTACTTGAAGGCATTCGACTTTTTCCTTCAGTGTTGAAATCTCATTTTCCAGTTGAGTTCTTTGTTCAGGGATATCATCAGCAGCTGATTTCTGCAATTCATTCTGGAGACTTTCTACCTGATGTCTTAGAGTGGAATTCTCACCCTCCAGTTGGTTCTGTTGTTCAGAAAGATTACTTTCCTCTGACGATTTCTGTAAATCAATTTGAAGGCATTCTATCTGCTCCTTGAGGGAACAATTCTCCTCTTCTAGTTGAATCTTTTGTTCCGTGAGGTCATTTTCTTCGGTTGACTTTTTCAATTCAACCTGAAGGTTTTCTATCTGATCTTTTAGGCTAGAAATCTCCTCTTCCAATCTCTTCTTCTCCACGGCATATAAACCACTTTGCTCCTCATCCTTTGATACACGTTCTTGTTCGAGCCCATCCTGGAAGAAATAAGCAACCATTGGTACTGTAAGGATAAGGTTATTCCAATAGCCCGTGGTTCAATGTATTTTACTTATCAACTAATTTGGTCTTTTCGCTATTGTATCAAGATTATTAACTACGAAAACTCAACTCAAATACTACAAAAATGGGAGGGGTGCACCCAGCCTTAAAGTCTGAGAGGCCTCCAAGAAGTACTTTTTATACATAATTATGGTGGTTCTCTTATAAGTTGCGAAGGTGTAAACCAAACATTTAGTAATACCCTTGAGACCTCTCGCTAGAAAGACTGCTTATCTAAATAGGGGATATAATTTCACAAATATTTTGGCAGAAACACCGTAGCGGTAACCCCTAATATGTTACTTGCACTCACCATTTCTGGCTTTTGAATTTCGGCCTTGGCTTCTTCCAATTTTTGCATGGCCTCTTCACGGATGATGGCAACTTGCTTAAGTAGATGTTCTTCTGCTTCTTGTTTTTCCTGCAAGCGTTGTCGTTCAAAATCTTCTTGTAAGTTGGTCAAAGCATTTTCTAACCTTTCCTCTTCCTCTGCCGCCCGTGTCTCGTCGTCTTTGGCAATCTTGAGTTGCAGTTGGTTTAATTCTTCTTTCAATCTGACAACTTCTTTACGGGCTTCTTCTAGAGCTTCCAATTCAGCACTCTTTTGTTCTTGTAGCTGTGATTTCACTTTGATGGCCTCATCCTTTTCTTCTTGGAGGAGAGCCTTTTCATCCTCTGCCTTCTCTGACTCAGCAGTGAGGCATTTGATCTGATCATACAACATTGACACCTCCTCTTCAAGTCTCTTTTTCTCTTCAATATGCAGGGCAATTTGCTCGTCTTTCTGAGTAGTAGAAACCTGCTCATCATCCACCTAAAAAGGTAAATTTTTTATGTTTGTGATTACTCGGTATTACCGTTCCAGTTACATAGCTATTTTTCTGTGTATCTAACTTAAGTAAATACTATTCCCATACACATAATGGTTTAAAATAAAAAAACTTTGTCAAGTGTCTATTACAGGTGTAAATCTGTTTATTACAGATGAAACAGATGAAAATATGAAACAGAATTTTGAAAACTTTTAAAAATCATTTACTCACAGAGGCTGACTGTTGAAGTGATGCCTTGGCTTCTTCCAACTTTTGCATGGCTCCTTCCCGGATTGCAACGATCTGTTCATGGAGCTCGCGCTCTGCTGTCTCTTTTTCCTCTGAACGTTGCAGCTCGAATTCTTCTTTTAATGTTGACAAAGCCTCTTCTAATCTCGCCTTCTCCTGTCCATCTCTGTCTTCATTTTCTTTGATTATTTTGTTTTGGAGTAGTTGTAGTTTACTCTCGAGTCGGGACACCTCCTGGCGAGCCTCTTCCAGAGTTTCCAACTCGGCTCCTCGCTGTTCTTCAAAGTGTGATTTTTCTTGCATGAGTTTGTCCTTTTCTTCCTGAATAAGAACCTTCTCATTGTTTGATTTCTCCAATTCAACTTTGAAGCATTCTATATGGTTTTTCAATTCTGAAATTTCCTCTGAAAGCTTCAACCTTAAGTCCTCATCTATCTCTGTTTCTCTTTGTTCTTCCAAATCTGATTTTTCTTGCATGAGTTTCTCCTTTTCTTCTTGAATAAGAACTTTCTCTTCGTTTGATCTCTCCAACTCAACGTTAAGGCATTCTATTTGGTTTTTCAATTCTGAAATTTCCTCTGAAAGCTTCGTCTTTAAGTCCTCATCTATCTCTGTTTCTCTTTGTTCTTCCACATCGGATTTTTCTTGCATGAGTTTGTCCTTCTCTTCCTGAATAAGAACTTTCTGTTCGTTTGATCTCTCCAACTCAACGGTAAGGCATTCTATTTGATTTTTCAAATCAGAAATTTCCTCTACAAACTTCGTCTTTAAGTCTTCATCTACACCAGTTCCTCTTTGCTCTTCCATGTTGGCTTTTTCTTGCATAAGGTTATTCTTTTCTTCCTTGATGATAATCTTTTCTTCGTTTGATATCTCTAATTCAACCTTGATGGATTCTATTTCATTTTTCAAATCGGAAATTTCACCCTCAAGCTTATTCCTTAAGTCTTCGTCCAACTCAGACACATTTTGCTCTTCCAGGTCTGATTTCTCCTGCAGGAGTTTGTCCTTCTCTTCCTGTATAAGAAGTTTTTCCTCGTTTGATTTTTCCAACTCAACCCTCATGCATTCCATTTGCTGTTTTAGATCAGAAATCTCTTCCTCAAGCTTATTTTTCAACTCCATGTGCTCAGAGGTCAGATCTTTGTTGTGTGACATAGCCTCCTGGTTTTCTTCCAGCTATTATAAGGAAATACAAATTTCAGGATGCATGACAGGGGCCAGGTGCAGAAAAGGAGACAAAAGGACCAGAAACGAGAATGCTGGTGAAAACTGTAAAGATCTAATGCATTTTAGAAAAATATATTTCTGGAAAAAAATATATAAGACGGAATCTCACTATGTGAACAACGTCCAATCAGTTAAACCTAACCGTCATCTCATGACAGTGTACTAATATCATTATACCAGCTAACATGGAAATCTCAACCAGAGAAACGATATTGTCCATAAATGTTGATATGAAAATAGATATTTAGGTACCTGTTTTTCAGCAGTTTCTTTGTCAGCTTTGCATAGCTGCATCTCTTCTGTTAACCTATTTGAAGAAACGTAATTTAAAAATTGTTTAAGCAAATCTGATTTTTAAGTCGTCAGTTAATGATTTGAAAACAAACTAGTTGATTAAACAGGGCTCACGAAATTTCAAGATGACTGGGCGTCCACAGGACGCCCAGACTATGGCTCCTGGGTGTCCAACACATAAACTTGGGGTGTCCCATAGGCTATACCTTGGTAATGGGGTACGATTTCCAAGGTGTCCACAGGACACCCAGAGGGTCCTGTCTGGGTGTCCTGGGGCTTTAGGGGGGTGGACAGGACAACCAGGATGCTGCATTTGGTGAGCCCTTTAAAGAGACGTCAAATGATTAATATAAAAAGAAAAGAAGCAAAACGTAATATTGATGATTTTCACAATCAAATCATTGTACATCTCTTGAGAATATCAAATACTCCCTCACAGTTGCTTTCGGATTTTTCTTTGACCTTCATATGGCATAAGAAAATGGGAGAACTCGTAAACACATACCGCTCAATTTGCTCCTGCAGCTCTGTGATTTGGGCATTGAGCTGCTCGACCTGTAGGTTACTGGCTGCCTGCATGGAGGCCTCCAGGTTCCCGCCGCCCATCGGCCCCCCACCAAAGGCGGCCAGGGCGGCCTGCATCGACATGTCCAGGCTGTGGCCCTCCGCTACCGGTCCCCCTGAGGCCCGCAGCTCAGAGTTCTCCCGGTAAGCCTCCTGCAGCTGGGCAGTTAACTCTTCTGCGCGTCGCTTGTGCTTTTCACGCTCCAACTCCAAGCACATGTCAAAGTCACCCTTTTCATTTGTCAGCTGCGCCAGCTCCTTCTCTGTTTGTTTCTGAAACGATTGTGCACGTATGAGTTGCATTTCCAAACGAAAACTTACTTTTAGACAGCCTAGACGTAGATAACGATAAGAAATGTGAATATATGGTTTGGCCACAAATAAGAAAAAAGTAACCTCAACACTTTTCAAAATTCTGCTAACATGTAAGAAGTAAAACTACGAACGGCAGTACAATTCTACAAAAAATGAATTGAACCAATTAAATTAAAATAGGGTGCAGAATGAATCAAATTGATACTTACCAATTTGTTTTTGAGATCTTCCATCTCGATGGAAGAGGTTGAACGAGCCTTGTTCAAATCTTTGATAAGTTGCTGACTGTCAACTGAAGTCCGTTCCAACTCACTCAGCTTTCTTTTGAGGTCACTTACCATATCTTCGCCGATCTGGGGATAGGAGATAAAATACTGTAGGAACATATGTGCCATCTTCACCAAGTTAACGATGTAATGTTTTTTTAATTTTCCTTTGTACGCATTATTGGACTGAGACACTTCCAGTTGTAAATATATGGTCAGAAATATAGATTTCCGTTTATTTTTTGTGGTGTACTATAAACAGATAACACGTTCTAGCGATAAAAGTCATGCCTACCTGTCTTCCCATGATGCTGTCGTTTTTGAAGTCCCTCTCGCAAGTCAGGAATTCTTCGATTTCTTTAAATTCCTCTTCTCTCTTTTCCATTTGGATTTTGGAATCTTCAAGTTGAATTTGACTGGAAGATATACAACAGGAATAGCATTGTAAGGATATAGCTAAAGGCTTTATATGAAAAAAAAAACCACTGTTATTATCAACAATTTAAATCTTTGATTCAAAAGGCAATGAATTGATGTAAAACTGCTTAGATAATAATTGTGACTACCGGTAGTAGAAAATATAGATTGAAAACCATCTTTGAAATGAGATAGTTATCCAATTTGACACAAGGATATTTTGTTTAAGTCTTCCATTGGTTGGGGCGTGGGGAGGTAATTATATACATAACTCACAGAAAGTCACGTTCTTTCTGGACGGCTGTCATTTCATTTTTTAGATTGTTGACATCATCGAGCGCTTCCTCTGCTAACTGGACGGCTTCAGAATGCTTTAGGAAGAGATTAATCAATAGATTAGAATATATGGTATACGTCTAACAAATTACAAGTGACGGAGTACCACTACAAAGGTAAATATTAATCATGAATTTACAATTTTCTTCCAACTATGTTACCTTTACATCATCTGTTCTTTTTTTATAAAGAAGAATTGGATATGAAATCTACGAATTTGAAATCTTAAGAAAAAATGCTGAATCTTCATACTTGTTTATCTTTGGCAATTATTTCCTGTTTTGCCTCCTCTAGCTGTCGCCTGAGTAGATCTAACTGACTGTTGACCAGCTCGAGCCCACCAACCGAAGGACGACTGGTTTTCTGAGTGCTTCGTAAAGCCTCCATCTCCTTTTGGACTGCACACAACTGTTCCAGATGCTCAACCTCATTTGATTCTGAAGCGGCCAGCTTTTCTTTTAACCTATGGAATACATAGCATTAGTTTTAGAATCAAAATCTTTGTAAGTGTCGGTGCGCTTACCGTATCGTTGGCTTGTTCTCTCTAAAATTATTGACTTCATTTGAGTTTTGGCGTGAAATTAAATAAAAGTCAATTTTTTGAGCTTGGAACATATGCTGAGAGTGCCGTGTCCAGTATATTCAGATCTTATTACTCTCAAGGCAGGATAAAAGTACGAGACTGCTAATGACCAGTGGTGATAGGATATACAATTAAACTGAAATACAAATTATTTTTTCGCTACATTCAGGTACCCAGAAGCAAGAGGAATAATCGGACACATTTTCACTTGTAAATCAGTTTGTAGAGCAGTCTAAGATACGTCTAAAATGGTTCTACTTACAGGCGGTTTTCTTCCTTGGCGTCGAACACCTCGAGTTGAAGTTCTCCAACCCGTTTCCCTTCACCCTCCAGGTTGGTGTCCAGGATTTGGTTGAGGGTTGACACCTCATCTCGAGATGCCTGAAGCTGTTGGGTCAACTCTGTATTTGGCAAATTACAGGGAAAACATTAGCGCATTTATGTATCCTGCATACTTTGGCAAAATAAACATTGAAATTATGAAAGGACTAATTTCGCCCTTTGCTCGTATGTTGAAAAGGTCATTATAATTTAACACTCATAACTTTTAATCTAAACCTTTTTCATGTTTTCTTGCAAGCTGTCATTCAGAAATAAATGTCTAGCCTTGGTATAGCATAACTGTAACCGAGCAAACTGTTCACTGCTTAAATGATGAAGGAAAAAAAATAGAGGAAATGTTTACTCTAACTAAGAAACAGAACCTTACCTTGAATCTTCTCTTCCCTTGAGGCCATGACCAAGGGGTCTACACCAGCGCGCTCTTCAACGCAATCTTCGGAAAGCTAGAGATATAGACAAGAAAAAAAACGTCACTGGAAATGTACATAACACAACACATAACACTAGCTGTCAGTAATCCTGGGCGAGAAAATAGTTCGTAGGCCTGATAGAAACCTCAAATGGAAAATACGGATATACGCTGCATATCTAATTACAACATCCATTTTGTTGTCCAAAACTATAATACAAGATCTCCAGACAAGATCTCCAGACAAGAGAGAAGCCATTTAAACAATTTAATGTTAAATAAGACAAAAAAATAAAGTGTTTCTACCTCCGTCTGACAGCCGGTATGGACCATTTCGAGATCTTCATTACTAAACCTGCTCATGTTAACTGTGAGCTCAGGCCTCTCTATCTCAGGAGATTCCTCCATTGGCAGCTTGAACTTCACTTCATGGGGGGCAGGCGACTCTTCCTCTGGAAAAAACAACGAATAAGTGTAGTATTCATGTCCTTAAAATGTAACCTGATCACCTGATTTGGGGAAATATATCAATGGTCGGAATCATGCGCCAATTTGCAAAAATCCTATTGAAGGAAAGCTTGCACATAAATTCATGACGTGCTATTTTTTGTATAATCAATTTCACCTAAGTATTTCAAAAATATATCAAAAGTAAAAAATTGTGTCGAGGTGATAGGGAATTATTGAGGAACGGAATTTAATTTTGGGAATTCCCTGAGTGCTGGACTGCTCAGTACTACTCCCCTTTCTACGTCACACCTATGGGAATTCCTTCTAAAGTTACTTTGGGATTCCCTGATTAATGAATAGTTGTCAATGGATATATATTTCAATTTATTATGAGTTGCATTAGGTCAGATATATATACTTTTTGTTAGAGAAGTTATCTCTATCAAATTCTTCAGGGATGGGGATTCCTTTCTAAGAGAAGAGGGGATTCCCCAAGAACTCCCCTTGCTACGTCACAAATTGGGTGGATTTCCCTTAAAAATGTGATAAAATACAAGTTTATTAATGTCCTATAAATGTGTGTAAACTAAATATTTTCTTTCCATTTTGCTGACATTGATACTGCAAGTTTTAAATAACATACTGAATTCAATTCAATGAAAAATGACTATCCTGCAGTTATGTGCAAGCTTTCCTTTAGATTCATTTTAAAACACATTGCTTAGTGATCAGAGCATATATTTTGATCTGAATTACCTTCGTCAAAAACAGGCAGGGACCTTCCTGCCTTGGCAGGTGGTGGCATGTCAATATCAGAGAAGGAAGCCAAGGGTGCCATTTTGGGTACAGCCAACCGGCCAGTTTTGCCTGGGCACCAAGTCTCGCGGCGCTTCCTTTTGGCATCTCCACTCTTCATGTTAGGCGTTGAAGGCCGTATGCGACTTGACACACAGATAAGGTTAGTGAGGCGCGAGATCATGTCCTCCTTATCTGCCAGTTGCTGCTGGAGGACCTCATTCTCCTCCTGCACTTTGCCATTACGCGTCTATGGAAAAAACAAACTTTTTGTTATATTGATTACGATACCTCTTGGTCAGTGGTCCCTCCGAAGACTACTAGTAGCCTCAAACAGCTATGTAAGCAGTAGAAGAGGTTTGTGCATAATAGAATATTTTCTATGGGTGTGTTTTAGACCAAAAAAAATACACCAATGTGACAAGCCAAAATGAGACCTGTCCTTTTTAAAATTTACTATATATAAATCTGCTTAGGCTTCAGATTAACATGTAAATTGTTTATAATCATGTATATAATGCACTAAACTCACCTTCTGCAGTTTCTTCTTCAAGAGATCAATCTCTTTCTTGTAGCGCTGCAGCATAGCTTCATCAGACAGCACCTCATTCTGAATGGGTTTGTTCTTGATTCGCTTGGCATTCGTTGCAAACTGAAATCAAGACCTCTAAGTCAGTAAAACAACAGACGATGCAGATGTATGCAAGTAGAAAAAGTATATTATCAACTGAAGTACAAAGCTTTGATTACATATGTAGGAAAAGGTGCTTAATGTTTCGCAGTTTACATGTAAGTGGGTAAATGTGATCGCGAGATTGGAAGAAGTTTTTCCAGAACATTTTATCATAACTTAAAGTAAAGTCCGTCATAATCTTATGCCAAATATATCTCACTGGACCCTTTTAAAATTAGACATATTTTTAGAAATGGATTGTAGCCTAAGAAGTACTAATCTGGGATTTATTAAACAATCAGAAATTTCAGACTTAGTTGAATCTGTTGCCCTGTATGGAGACTACTTACCCGGAGGGAGGAGTGAGTTTCCTCTAGGGCTGCTGGCGAGATGTTACAGATGATGGCCGTCTTGGAGTTACCTCCCAAGGAGTTCTGAAGGATTCTTGTCAATCGAGAGTCACGGTAACTTATGAAGCTGGAAAACAACGGGGATAACACAATCACATTTTGACATGATATTAAGATAATAACGAAATGATTGTTGAATTTGTATAACACTAAAAGTATACCAAGTGAAGACATTTAATATGCTCATAGATCAAGTAATTCCACATATCCTACTAATCCACTAGTTGCTGATATCAATCCCAGAACAGATAGAGATAGGCCCAAGTGAGAGACAGGGATGTAAAAAAAACAAAAAAATTTCAAACATGTATAAACATGTAGAAAAAATTATCTCACAGAGACAGGGATGTAAGTTGGGGACAGTGAAAAAATCGGAAATAACATTAAGAATATCTGAAAATGTCCTAAAATGATGTGTAACGTGTTTTAAATATCAAATTTTGAAACCCACTTTTTGAGGTACAGGGGGAAAAATCGGAAACTTACATCCATGTAAAAGGCAGTGGCACCATAATAGAAAATGCGAAATATAAAGTAAGGCAATAGCCGAGTTTGGGCTGCCCGAGCTATGAGTTTGGTTACAGTCTTGCATTGCAGTTGTATATTTAAACATTGATTTCAAGTTTTGGCGGGCATGGCCCGGGCTATGAATCAAACCGACCTAGGGTTTCATATTCCGATGATATTCTGTGGGTTGCTGACATTGCAGCTGTCCTTACCTGACGCCCTCACTCAGCTGGGAGATGACGTTCCCCAGGATGAACAGACTCTTGTTAATGAAGCCTCCCTCCATGAGCCGCTGGCCGGAGGCACCCGTCGCCTTGGCCTTCTCGGACCCTGCCAGGTCAACGAGGTTCTGAAATAACGAGATTAGATTTTAGTACACGAAATAACATCAGGCAATCTTATTTATTGTGACTTCAGTTGGTTCTAATAAAATGGTGTTAATGCAGTGGAATTAACGCGAGTTTGACTTTCGGTTTACTGCGATTTAAGTTGGTTCCAATCTCGATAATGTAACTGGAACGGTTCAGTATGTATGTACGTAAAAGGTGGTATATAAGTGTCGGGCACTTCATAAGCAAAAATCAACTGCGTCTTTATTGTAGATGTTATTTCTCTACTTCTTCTCGACAGAATATTGAGGTAAAGCAGGTGCCGTGACACGTGCAAAACCAGAAACATTGTCCTATTCTTCAGTTTCAATTACTGGCAATTTAATAATTCAAAGCGAAGTTGTCAACGTCGACCTACCAGGTGGGACACCATGACGGCCCCCTCCTGGTCCCTGATCCTGCTCTCTATGATGAGACTGAAGATGGCGTGTGACCGGCTGCTGCGTTCGTTCATATTCGTTGTTCCTACATGACGTAACTCTGAAAAAAAAGCAGCCAGTGATGTATTGGGCCTTGTTTGATTTATTAATGTTTATATTCTTTTTAAAAGGTTACACTAAGCATGAAATGAATAATCTTTGAGTTTTACCATTTTAATTCTACTATAGTGACGTTGCCAAAACTAGACATGGCGGAAGGAATTACGTCTGATTCACTGGAACTGAATATCAAAAAAAAAAGAAGCTTATCTTGACCTTCGTTTAGGTTCGTTTACATGCTGGCACTTGTACAGGAAAGGTATTGTATATATTCTTACCTTCACCACTAGCCATCAATTGAAGGATCTGCGCCATGTTATTTACAGGCTCTTCTTTCAGGTTTGTAACAAACACATTGCCTTTCTGAAAAAGTGAAAGAGAAAAAAACACATTTTATTTGCCAAGACATCAATAACACAAAAACAATGTACATTCAACAAATATTCTGGACGGACGGTTTCCTCTAACGCGTCCCTTCTGAATGCCGTGTAAAAATAGTAAAATGAATATAATCAAAATTGAACTGGGCATTATATATATTTTTTCCATATGAACCTTCATATTGAAATCCCGAAGTTGTTTGCCTTAAATTCTCGTTTTAGATAGCTCATATCATTTCAACATACCGTATCTTCACGAACTTCCAGGGGTTTGTTGTTTCTAGTCAACAGATCGGTGACATTTTCGTTATAGATCTCCAAGTAGCTCACACGAATTAGATACTCGCGGTCTGGGTTCTGTAAGTTAAGGCAAGTATCAAGGTATTTAAAAGACAGTTTCAAGATGTTTCGCCTTAATTTGTTAAATAGCCACGAAGACGTCAAACTCGGTTCAAGGAAAAGAGTAAAAACACTTCGAGCCGTTCTCCAGTTTTTTGTTGTTGACAGAGAAATCTTTAATTCTTAAATTATGGTCTTAATATTTTTTTGTTTTTTTGATTATCATTATTACATAAACCACTTTCACATAAAAGTGTTCTTCCAAGTAGGTACAGTACAATGTGCAAATTTGACTACAGATCATATACAGCATCCTAACGTCCTAATGCCTTACACATATATTATTTTAAAGACCTCACAGACAAATAGTTTCTCGGTAACAGGAAAGTAACTATTTTGATGGACTTACACATTCTATGGTGTCGAAGATTTCCTTCACGACACACGGGATAATACCTGGCTGCCGTTCTGTTCCCATCATGGTAAATGTCTTACCACTAGATGTCTGACCATACGCAAATATGGTTCCTGAATAGGAAATGGGGTGTTTAATAATACTTCAACAAAGCCTATGTGCGATGCGCAGTGGTATCAATGATTAAAGATTCATGTTCAACTAGCACAGAAGAATCATACGTTATATGCTACCTTTGATAAAATGGTATTTCATTTACAATTGTCATATAACGTAATTTTAGTTTTCTTAGATAAAACAAGTTGGCCGATTGAAGGGATTGAAGAGATTGATCATTTGATGAAATGAGAATTTCGCCCATTGGAATTAACGTAGAAAGCTAAGCCTGCTAAGCCTAAGGAGGGGTATCATATATGAATGAAATATTTTGATGGTAGGTAAGAAAAACTGACACTATAGTGACAATTTCGCAGATGACCTGGACGCTGACAGCACCAGAGAACTTAGATCTATTGACAGTGTGACGCCTATGTTTCAACATTGAGAGGTAATGATTCTGACACAGACAGTGCCTTAGGCCTAGATATCTATTATTTTTTAGATAAGATATTTTGATGGTAGATAGGGAAAAATGACACTATAGTGACAAATTCACAAATCATTTAATCTTTGAATCATAAATAAGTGCTTTCGGAGCCTCCATTGACAGTGTTGGAGGGGGCTTAGGCCAGAGTCCAGTCATTTTTTCATACCATCTGTAAAATATTATTGCAAACGTATCTAGGCCTAAATTAATCAAAGCATATGAAATATAGGACTATGAGATATAGGTGAACATTGATATATACATGAATTTCATTTTGATAGGCCTAATAAGGTCTAAATAATTATTTTTCAGATAGCCAAATACCGACCAAATGCCATTGTTGCTTTGACGTGTCTAGCCCTTAGGCCTAATAATACACGATCTGTAAAATATTATTGCAAACGTATCCAGACCTAAAATGATCAAAATAAAAGATATGTGGGAACTAGAGATATAGGAGAACATAGATATATACATGAATTTCATTTTGATAGGCCTAATAAGGTCTAAATAATTATTTTTCAAAGTGCCAGTGTCCTCCTCCTGCCCGATCGATCCAATGGAAACCATCCAATGTGCGTTAGGCCAAGTTTAGGCCTAGATTCCAACGGTATCATTTCAAATGCTGGAAAAAATATATGAACCTACCTTTAGGGCCTGGAGTCCTCAATGCGTTTCAATGCGTATATCCTCCACAATTGATGCGTTTAATGTCATCCTGGTATCCTGATTTCAATGAATCGATGCAGGCGTGCGGGGAGAGAACCCGTTGACGCCATGTTTTTGTTAGGTCTGACAGTGTCAAGACTCCTCGTGTCCGATCGATCCAATGTTTTCCCTTCGATACGAACGCATGGTTCACGCATGAATTGTCAATGCGTTGTATGCGTTTAAGGCAGTCCAGACGTCCAAAATATATATATCGAAAGCATCAGATACCGCGGTAATCCATGTGTCCAGGCTAGAAAGAGAGAGCCCTCCCGGTAACGGTCCGCTCGGGACGACTGCGCCCAGCGGTCTGACAGTGACAGGGTGAGGCGGCCGGGCGGAGGCCGAAGGATTACCCCCAAAAAATAGCGCGATGCATTTACGCGTTTAGACGCGTTATTTCGCAAAATATCTCCTCCTGGACTTTGACTTGTTCATCTATGTATCCAAATCTACCCCTGTATATATATTTTGGCAGAAAGAACGACCGTTTTCATGGTGAAATAGGCCTGCAAATGTGATGAATATTCAGAGATTGACCCAGATACCTTCTTCTCGGATCGAAAACGAGGCTGGTGGGCGTAACTTGACCCGGTTAACACGGCGTCGGGTGACGATCGGATTTCTGGTCTTATTTGCTTAAATATTGATATAAATGATCAAGTTATGGTGTTATGGGACCTCAAACATCATGTACGATCCATATCAGATAGGAAATCGATCAATTCTATCGGATTATATATGTTTTCTGAGGTGAGTACGGCCATCACCTGTCACGTGACGAGCGGGACTGTAGGTTTTTGGCGGTTTTGCGAGGTTATGCAGTCGCATTTTGCCAATGGCGGGTCACGCCACGACCGTTTTACCGGATGTATCGGTAAACAAGAGATGGGGAGCTGGTTGCCGCAATGATAGAAGTATAGAGGAAATCATATGTAAGCTAAGCAGGCACCAGTATTATGGTAATTTTCTGAATGTTCTCGGCGAGTCTGCAAAATCCTATACATTCTAGTTTATTGCTTGTGGTCGTACGCGAAAGTCCAAGCGCTGTCCTTTAGAGAATTCCGCCTGATACGCTTTGATTTGCTTTCATACTCCTTTGATCGCTTTGTTTTCCAATGGCGAAAAATAAATAATGTATAATAATTACTGGTGATAGGTACCCCACACTCTGAAATATTTCGTATTTGCTTTTACACTCCAAGAAATATAAAATGGCAAATAACAAATTATTACTACTTACCGTTGAAGCCTAACATAGCACCTTCAACAATGGGAACTGCAATTTCTGTGAAGACATCGTCAGTGCTCTCCTCCACACCAAAGACGCGATCTGCAGGATGGTACGGAAACAACTGATACAAGAGTGATATATCGAAATCCGATTCAATGAAATAATTATCGCCCCAAATAATGTAACGAATGACCAGGTTTACCAGAACTTTTAAGTTAAAGTGACTTTCACTATATCCTATCACCTAAGTTGAGATAGGTGTTTCTCTTAGTCTTAGATAGTTAAAATATATTGTCTTACCGAAGGAATATGGCGTGCCACACTTTCCGGTTCCACCCTTCTGCTGTAAAGTCTTATCATCATTGTGCCAGCTTATTTTAGATCCAGCATCAGTTTCTCTGAAATTAGGGAAAATTAAATAAGATAAGAAGTTCCAAATGAGAATCACTTGAAAGCAAAGACAGAATATGAAACCTAAATATGCCAAGTGTACCATAAGTAATCTTATATTATAAGGAAAATGTAAACCACAAAAGTCAACAATATTGAACTATCCGAGTATGATTTAGAGGTTCTAATTTAATTGATAATTAAGATTCTCTGCAGACCTGGACATCAAGCATTGCCCGCCTACCCGGAGCAGGTTAAAGTTGAGTAGGGGCAGGTAAATCAAAACATGCACCTGCCCGAAGGACCAAATATCTCCCAGTTTAAGATTTCCATTGTAAATACTAATCCATTAGAAACAGGCAGCAAAGTTGAAACCCTTGATGTTGAGCCCTTCTCTGAATCGTCACATCCAAGTTGGATTAAATAACCTGTCATTATTAAATCTAAACTCAGGATAAGATATAATTCTAACTGTAGTCTGGTAATACCCGTAACTGATATTTCTTTCCGTATAAACAGGAATTTAGAGATTGTACAATGACTTACCTTTGAATAAGGGGCCGTATTCGCACGGCAACCTTGATGCTGTCAGACATGGTTCTTCCATGAAAGAAAATTAAAGATCTATTATTTCATTTATATCATTTTTAATTTTTCACGCCTTTATAATACCTTATCGGGTCAAAAAATCAAGATATTTTTAGGAGGATTTTTTGAACTATTCAAACTTTTATACATTCTAACAAAAATAAGTAAACATTGAAATGACAGGAGGAAAAATTATATCTTATTATAAATTATATAAATTGAGATTGACCAAAAATAAGACCTTTCTAAGACCTCTGGACCAAAAACAAGACCTTTCTAATAGCCTTATAAATAGCAAAACCAAATAAGACCATTTAAGACCTTATAATACCTGCGTGGCACCCTGATTATACACATCAATTTCGATGAGAGTCTTTTCTCCCCTCATCACCGTCTTACATCCTAAACTTATCAGTAATTTTATCATTACTATTCAGATCTACTTAGATTATTGATTCTAGTATTATTTCATTTGTCAGTACACATAGCAGATTGGTGACCGCTTTTCCCCTACCATCTTTGTTAAATAAGTACAAACCTATCACTTTTACCAAAAGCAGAGCTATCTATTTAGAGAAATAAAACTGAGTAGATAGCACCATCTGCTGTCTAAAGGCTAAAATAATGTAAACATACCCGCACTTGCCTGAGATATCTGCCTCAGTGCAGTAGGTATTGTCAATTGAATGTTTCTTTCCCAATTCTCCCTATCACGGATAGCCACTTTCTTATAGTGTACCTGCAGGTTAGTCTAAATCGAGATGCATGATGGGTAATGTGTCGACAAGGCTTAAGTATAGACCTTGTGCAGACGTTGTCACGTGACCACGTTTTGGTGATCACCACGTGCTTTTACTGGTCATGTGGTTATTATATAATTATAAACTCTTAACCTTAGCTTAATAAAACACATGAACCGGACACAAAGGTGTTGGGCAATTCCCAGAGAGGGTTTATTAGTCTCTGACCCACTGGGAAATCTCCGGCAAAGGAAAGAAAAAATTGTAGACTGGTCATGACCGGTGCTGGATCCCAAGTGTCACTCAGGTGTAGCTGCTGACTGGTCAATGAGGGTAGGAGGACTCCTGGTGTTTCACTTGGGGTTGAGTCCAGATGGCAGCACCGCCATGGTTGTAGTTTATAACTCAATAAACCAGTCTATTGAAATCATAAACTCTTAACCTTAGCTTAATAAAACACATGAACCGGACACAAAGGTGTTGGGCAATTCCCAGAGAGGGTTTATTAGTCTCTGACCCACTGGGAAATCTCCGCCAAACGCCCAACACCTCAAGAAAACCGGTTAGTCTCAAAAAGTACCCCAGAGACTTTACGATCTAAGTCTAATCTAGACTGCGGGGTCTTTGAGATGTAAGTCAAAATTGACATGCTATGCCAATCACCAATGTCTTTGATGTCAAGTAAATTAATACCAGCGTCTGACATCGCTGAAGCTCCACCTCTACGAAGTGAATGTGAAGTAAACTTACTGAGCCCCAGCACCTTACAAGATTTGGAAATCCTGGAGGACAACCATTTATAAGTGCCACGTGTTACAGTATCTTTGTGCAAATAAGATATAAGTTGTGCATCAGCAGAATGTCCCACACGAGATAGTAAGTGGAGAACATAAGTAGTAACACAAAAAGGAGAATCAAATACAAAAGAAAAAGGAATTTCTAAAACACGCTCATTAAAACAGATGGTCTTGGAACGTGTTATCTTTAGCAGCATTCCCCAAGAATGGAAACTAACACTTTTGCAAAGCAAGGCCAAACCTTCTGAGACAATATTAGATTTTCGTAACAAACCCCTAAAACAAAGTATCAAAGAACACCAAAAGGCAAGGTCTTCCGTGTTATCCAAATCCAAAGAGTTAAAAATAAGTAACAACTCTCGAATAGTAATCGGACGAGCCTGGTCCCGACAATCACCAATGGTGCGACGTATACCCTTAAGGGTCGAATGGATCTCAAAACATGATGGATCCACATGGGCAACTCCATTCATCCTATGGAGAACCCATAAAGCAGAAAGGTAATTGATGATAGTCACATACTTGAAACGTTTGGACATGTATGCTAGATAGAGGAGAACTGTGTCCAAAGAAGCCGGCAAAGGAATTAAGTCATAGGATTCACAAAATGACATATAATGTTTCCATTGACTCGATCTGGTTGAACGGGTCGAATCAGCCATCCAATTCCCTTGTAATGCTTTCAAATGGATCCTCAACTCGTCCCTCCCTGAAACAACAAAGATCCCACGTTAAGTGTACGGGCAGAGAAGCTTTCCTGCGTGTGTCAAAAAAGCGAGACAAAAAGTCTGGGACAACATTATCAGTAGTAGATATGTAACTTACGACTAATTGGAAATTGTAAATAGCACTTAACCAAAACAACTCACGAAACCAAAACATAGAAAAAACGTTTGAGCTACGACCTGTCTTAATCATTGATACAACCTGAGTATTATCAGTGACAATACGCACCAAACAACCTGTCCAACTATGACCCCATCTTTGGGCAGAAGAAACTACAGGCCAGAGCTCTCTAGTATTAATGTCAATTTCTTCCAGATAATTGACCGGACAAATGTCCCAATGTTCCAAAGGGATCACAGATTGGTAATCTCGAGTCCAACAACCCAAAAACCAATCATTGCCGCAACGGGCACCATAGCCAGTCATAGAAGCATCTGTCTCAATCTCAAAAGAATATTCAGGGCGGGTATCTATAATTTTCGCTGAGCCATTGAAAATGGCACAAAAATTCTTCCACCAGAATAAATCTTCCCGTAACCAGTCTGGTATCACGGTAGTAGTTAGAGAACGGCCCAAATATTTCAAAAAATTAATTAGGCGCCGAGAGAAGGTCCTACCCCCACGCACTACCGTACTCGCGTGTGCTAAATAGCCTGTAAGAACCTGTAGTTCTCTAATAGAACACTTGGTTTTAGCAATAAAGGAATCAACCATATTACCAAGTTTGTCTAATTTCTCTGAAGGTAGACGGAGCTCCATAGAAACACTATCGATGATAATACCAAGGTATTTCACCTGTGTGTAAGGTTTAGTTACTTTGTCCCAGGCTACAAGGAAACCCAATGACTGAAGCAAATCAATCAAAGTCGACATATCTCGCTTACAAGCCTCTTCTGAATCTGCAATCACCAGAAAATCGTCTAAATAACCAAAAATTCTGGAAATACCTTTGCGATTCATGCACCTTACTATAAAATCCGTAATCTTGGTATAAATGTAGGGGGCACAGCGGAGACCAAAGCACAAACAATTATCTTCGTACCAAGAATAATTCCGACCAGATAAGGACCAGATAAATCCCTGACAAGATCTGTGTGGAGGAAAAACATTTACCGAGCGATAGGCCGACTGAATATCCAATACAGATAGATAGTTACCTTCCGAGAGAAGTTCAGTGACATCGTCTAACGAAATGTAAGAAAAATCCTCACAAACAGAGTCCATGAAATTGTTGATACTCTTGCCCAGTGGCCTACGGCAGTCAGTTATAGGACGAATTTTACCATTGCTCTTTTCAATGGCCCCTAATGAATGAATACATTTGGGCTTGACCATAGAGACTGAAACCTTGTCGCAACTAAGTTCATAACTAATTATCTCATCCATTTTACTCCGAGGACCCGGTTTCAGTATGGAATCATAATTGTCACACATGTACGTATCCACAAAAGTATCATCAACTATTCTGAAACCTTCAGATATACCAGAATAGATATACAATGAGTCAATGTCTGTCTCTGTACCACCAAAACATTCGTCAAAAAATATGCAAGGGTTTAACTGCATCCTACAACCTGACAAACAGTGAACCCCATCACAAGTACCGGAGCAAGGTCTAACGAATCTAGTTCCCTCATAGGTATAAGACTGTACGAGACGTACGGGTGGAAGAGCTACATGATCAAACACGTCTTTCTTAATACGAGTGCAACAGAAAACTGGATGTTCCTCAAAGAAATATGACGCTGCGTCAAAATCCACAGATTCTGTAGAACCTTCACCATTAACGGAAACGTTCTCCCCTGTCACGGAACAATCAGTTATTGAACAAGCAACGGAATCAACGGAACCAAGATCTGCATGTGAGTGTTCAAGAAGATCTGGGTGAGACCGAAAAATAAATGAAAGAGGCGCATGCTGCGCCACCCCCACTGGGCTGGAAGGCTGCAGGCCACCAGACTCACTAGAGTCCCCCGCAAGATATGTAGCGCTACCACACTCATTATCCAAACTTGAAACTGAATCCGCAGACAAACCGAAAGTCACCTGACTACCAAGAAGAGAACTCGTAAATCCCTCTGCCTGAGAGGCAGAGGGAGACTCATCCTATTTCTTAACCTTGCAGTCCGTCACCCCATGAGTAGACATACCACAATCCCTGCACTCATGCTTAAACTGACAAATATCACGTTTGCAACCACGAGTTTCATTGAAATGCCAACAAATACCATAGGGACGCTTGGATCTGATAGACTTGCCAGTCGAGGCATTTTTTTGAGGGGGGTTCTTTGGTTTGAGATTCTCAAGGCCAAGATGAGCATGAACAAGATCATGGTCACCATATTCAAAAGAAAATGATCCAGACCATTCCACTTTCTCCCTAACAAATTGGTCATAACGCACGAGAGAGCTACTGGTGTAAACCTTTGACTTGTCTGTAAGAAACCTGATATGTTTGGCAAATGATTGGACAGGAAAACCCAACGACAATAGGCTCTCAAGTAAGGACATGTCTGCTGATATCACGTCTTCAATAGTGGCTTGCTTTATATTATCTATATAAAGGTGGGGCTCAATATCGAATACGACACACTTACGTTTCTTGGCGGAACGAATCCCCGATGCGTCAATCATAACTGTCATAGGAGGGCCACCGAGAGGGTCTGACACACGAACGGTAGGCAGCGGCTCCGCTGGGATGGAGGCATGTAGCGCAGCATTCCGTGACACTGAAGATCCAGAGATCGGAGGTTGTGACAACGTAGCGGCCGGTAGTGATGAGTAAGCCTGTGACAATGTAGGATTTTGCAAAAACGAGGGGTTAGCCTGTGACAAAGTAGGATTTTGCAGAGTGGGTATCGCCTGTGACAATGTTGGGCTAACCATAGCCGGCAGGTGAGAATACATACGATTGAACCACTCCCCATGACCAGGCTGGGGGAGGCCAAATTCTTTCGGACGGACAGAACTTGCTGCCGAATTATTACCAATAAGGTTTGATGTAGGTAACGGCCTGCCAACACCAGCAACAGCAGATGTCACCGGACTTGAAATAGAAGCAGCAGTTGTAGTTGTGGTACAAGTAGTTGTGACAGGTGTGTACGACGCCGTAACTACTGGCGCGGCTTGGGCCAGCGCGGGCTGACTCGGAGTGGTTTGACCCGGTACAGCCTGGCCCAGTACAGGGCTATTTTGGAATAGCAAGGTCAAACGATTTACTTGGTCGACCAAAGAAGTTACTTGTTTGTTTGTCTCCAAAAGCCTAGCTTTGCATTCAGCATTGTCACGCAAAATAGCTAGCACATCATGAGGAGAAAAATGTAATTCTGACCTGTCCACAAACTCCTTGATAACCGGTGACGCAGTCTGTGAAATTTCCGGCTGTTGAAAAATGTCCGACGAGTCGTCCACTTCTGGTAAATACAATTTCCAGTCGTCTCTATTCACTCCAAGTTCAGAACATTTGAGCAAGGCTTGCTTGAAATACACACAGCGAGAATTAATAGGGCGTTCATGCCGCCGGTCGCAGGCATTGCACGCAATAGGTGCCATAATGGCAAAAATCAGACACAGAAAAAATTGTAGACTGGTCATGACCGGTGCTGGATCCCAAGTGTCACTCAGGTGTAGCTGCTGACTGGTCAATGAGGGTAGGAGGACTCCTGGTGTTTCACTTGGGGTTGAGTCCAGATGGCAGCACCGCCATGGTTGTAGTTTATAACTCAATAAACCAGTCTATTGAAATCATAAATCTAGATATCAGCAATCATATCACAATAAAAGTTGTTGATTATGGTAGCATATGATTATTTAAGATATATTCAACATTAATATGTGTTCTACATGTTTATGAAATGTTAATATTAAGGATTCTGAATTGATCACTAAGATGGCGCCCAGTCCCTTTCTGGCTATTGTGACGTCATCTGCACAAGGTCTATAGGAATATACATTAATGTCTATCATTATTTCTTCTTGAACATGGCGAAAACTTAGTTATCATTATTTTTTAAAATTTTGTATACATATCTATATACCATATTTTCCAAGTTGTTTGAAAATTCATTCATTATTGGTTGACATATCACAGTTATTCATTGATTTTCTATAGTTTTTCCAGGGGTTTTGTCGACAAATTTGATCAAAATTAGCCTGCAGGTGCTTGAATAGACCGAGAGGCCCTGTCTGCTACGTTCACTAACCCAGAGTGGCTGAACGTCGGGTCGGGGCCTCTCGGACTAGTTCTTAAAATACTATAAATCAGATATCCGTGGTAGGATGAATTTCTTTTATATTTTGTAAAAACAATTAGACTAAGGCATCCCTGAAAATTCTTAAATCATATAAAGTTAAGACACCTTTCAAAAAAAAGATTCCATGCCTCTGAAGTAGATCTACATCTCTTGACTAAATAGACTATAGATCTAGATAGATCTGTATGCCATTTCCTCTAATCTAAATTAAGGATAGACAACACCTCAGAGTGGATTCATTTGCGAGAATGAGGATTTTGCAGCAACCAGCAAGGCTAAAACAGCATATTAGATATCAAATGAAAGAGCACATTTTTCTCCATCTCGTGGAACACATTTTATTATTAACACTTTGAAATTCTAGAAATTATTTGCAGAAAGCTGATTTTTTCACTTTTATTTTTTGAACATGGATATCTCGGTAACCACTTGATGGATTCTAATGAAATTTTTTGGACAGGTTCATAAAGATCTCCTGGAGGGAAGCGTGTCTCATATTTTTTATTTAGGGCCTAGTTTTCATTTTATGACAAAAAACGGGAAGATTTTGGTTATTTTTGTCAACATTGTTTTCTACATTTCATAAAACAAAAGATAAGACCTTAATCAAAATTCTGAGACACGCTTCCCTCCAAATGGATGTTATCTACATGCTCAAAAGATTTCGTGCATTTATATGCATTAGTTACTGAGATATCTTTGTTCAAAAAATAAAAGTAATAAATGCATTTTCTCACTTCCTGGTCTGGCTACAAAGTTTTAGTTCTTCACATCCTAATATAACTTATATCATAAGGTAGGTTACTGCATTGGCTTTTAAAATATATATGGTATATTCTGATGCTATGAACAGTGAAGAATTAATTCCAAAAGAAAGGGAACGCTGCACATTGGCCGCATAGAGGTGTTGTCTATCCTTAAGTCATGTTTATTGAATATTAGCCTATATTTTTAGAGAAAGTTCCATAAAAAAAAGTCTGGGTAAGTTAGGGTGAAAATGGTAGGGTAGGTGGGGTAGATCTAATACTTGAAGCAAGGAAATGAACATTGATTGTCATTGCTTGAAAGTTAAAGTTAAACAGCCATGTCTTCCTTCAGTCTTGCCCTTACTTAAGTTACTGAGCCTAGGTCTTACTCAAACTTACTCTAAAAATGCATTTTCCTGACATTAATAAAGCAATCCTGTGTAAAAACTCGTCTTTAGAATTGTATGAAAAACTGGGTGATAGTTATTCCGATTTCACCCAACTGACAGTGTGAGTGTGACTTGATCAGTTGATGAGTTTTGTCACTCACTCAGTCTCAGTTTCTCTTGTTTCTTCCCGTTCGAAATAATTATGGAGGTTACAGGTACAGTTCGCGTTTGTTCAAGTATTCAACTATCAACTTATTGGTAAAATCACCTGTTGTTTACGTCAGATTTATAGAAATTACTTACAATGTTTTTGTCCGACAGTCTCGGCCGCCCCTCAAACGTCGTAGTTTGAAACTCGCGACAGATTTTCGTCTCAGCCAATCAGATGGCGAGGCCTTCACAGAGCTGGTTGTCGGCGTTTCGCGTTAACTTCATCATCATGGTGACGAAGAATCAGTAACGTTATACTTCCTGTTCGCCAAAAACAGAAAGTTTGAAAATCATTTTCACGAGAAAGGATAAACACTATTCACTAATACAGTAAACTTAGTGTATCGACAGAAAGAGAACGGTGAAGGGCGTCTCTACGTCTACACCAAAGACCGATCCGTTGCTTTTTAGAGTGTCTGCCGATTCAAGACAGTCATCACTGTTTGATTTTTGCCACTGACACTGTGTCAACGACGTGACGTCTGCTTCCGCCAACATGTCGACAGAAGAGCCTGTCATAAAGAAAGCTAAAACGAGTTTGGGTGGTGAAGGTGAAACAAATGCGGAGTCAGAAAAACATCGTTTCAAGGGGTTTGTCGTAGACCGCGTTCTGAGTGACCGACCACGGGACAAATTGATGACGGTGTGTGGCAAGTTCGCCGGCCGCGACGACGACGCCGTTGTCATCCTGGAAAAAACGCCATTCACCAAACAAAATGCCGAGAAAATGCTCTCTGAAAACAGTACTACAGATCTGACACTACATAACGATATTTACAGCACGTTCCAGTGTATGGCATCACCTGCTGTGAATGGTGAGACTTGTTCACTTGATTTTGATCAATTTGAGACCCTACAGACAGTAGATCTAATGAGATTACAGTACACTATTAGACAGTAACACCAGAGAGATTAAAGTTATAACTTTACTCTCTCTGCTGATACAGCCTAAATCTACAGTAGATCTAGATCTATGGTTTTATTTGCATCTGAATTAAGTACTCATCTTCTCAATATGTTAGGTTGTAGTGAAAATATCATGTATTCTTCTGGGTATAGATCTAAATCTAATATTAGCTTCATCTGGTAGGAGAGGGTGGGGGCCAAGGCCCGTCCGCCCCCCCCCCCCCCCCCGCCCGCCCCTGTCGTCATGTTGTATTCAAGGGTTAAGGGCCGCCTACCAAAGCTATAATGTGCCATGTCAAAAAGAGTTCAGCCTTTTTTTGAAGTATGTTTTCTTGACATTATTAACACATAATTGAAATTCATTTTCAGTTGTAAAAACGACGTTGATTTATCCGGCAACGCAGAAACATATAGAAAAGAACAGCTCTCAAGAAGTGTTCATGATATCCGAGACGCCAACAGACTACAAGAATATCACATTACCCTACATTGAAGGAAGCCAGTTTAGCTTTCAGGTAGTGTAGATATGTTCATAGATCATTCAGGATCAAATGGAGAACAAGACGAATTGAAATTAAAAATTAACGCATATTTAAGACCGAGTTATTTAATGCATTAATAAAATAAGGAAAGTAAATGCGTTGTTGTATTAAGTTCTTTTTCACATGCATTAATTTAATAGATCCTCCATTTAAAAGTAAAAAATAGTTCTTACAAAACAACAATTTTGTTCTGCGGTATTTATCTGAATGCATTTCTATTTTGATTTGTCTCCTTCTCAGTGGGTGTATAATATCTTGGAGAAGAAAAAGGAAGCGGAGCGTATAGTCTTTGAAGATGACGATGCGGAGACGGGCTTCATCCTGCTGCCGGACATGAAGTGGGACGGTAAACAGGTAGAAGACTTGTACCTCGTGGCCATCGTCCACAGACACGGCCTCAGGTCTCTCCGGGACCTCACCGCCGACCACCTGCCGCTGCTGAGAAACATCAGGGATAAGGGCACGGTAGGGCATTTTAATTTTTTTTGTTATGCACTTTTTCTAAAAATGTATATTCTAGATTGATACAACATGATTAGACGGATTATTCCAATATTGCTGACAACCCCCACCACTACTCGAGTTCGATCACACAATCATAGACATAAATATGTATCTCGATGCTACAACTTTGGGAGCCCCTGTTGTTTTTTTGTTGTTTTTTTACCTTAAGTTATTGACCTACGCTCAGTAATCAATTGTCATTTAATTCCCATAGACTTGTTTTAACAGTGACATTTCTACATTTTGCACTTGCAGGCCGCTATCAAAGACAAATACGGCGTGGGCTCGGACAAGCTGCGCGTCTACTTCCACTACCAGCCGTCCTACTACCACCTGCACGTTCACTTCACTCACGTGCGTTTTGACGCGCCAGGGTCCAACGTGGGCCGCGCGGTGGCGCTGCAGGACGTGGTGAACAACCTGGAGGTGGCGTCGGACTACTACAGCAAAGCCACCCTTAACTTCACAGCAGGCCAGAAGACGGCGCTCTATGAACGCTACGCCTCCAAGTCCGACTGATCGTAGACGTTATTGCATTATGCCCCACATTTGAAATGAAGTAATTATGTGCGTGGAATAATAAGAGGGAATCAGATACGACTGGTTAATTGTGTTGATTAATTTGATTAATTAACAGTAGACCAGGTGTGAGAGGTTATTGTAATTGAGGTTGCGTCATGTTGTCAACAAAGTAAATTATGAGAGATGTTGGAAATACATTGTGGTAAAGATGTTTGTTTTCTGTCAGTGGCAGCAGTGTGCATTAATTTTTATTGCGAATCTAGACATTGTTGATTGGAGAGAAAGAATGTAGTGTATCTTGAGCGAGAGAGTGATGTGTATACGAAATTGGGAATAGGAAATTTTGAATGATAAAATTCAGGTAGCAAAGAATGTGTGATAATTCAAATATCGAAATTCTCGGTCACAGAATATATCCTTGCTAGATAGATTTGGAAAAGCAATATAGTGTTACTCGGTATACATGATTGTAATAGCTCCTTTAAAAACTTACCTTTATTTTCTTAAGATAAATGTTCTTTAGATAAATGTTTCGTCTCGTTACAGATTTCTTTTCAGTTAATTACTTTCAAACTAGATTTTGTGTTACTACTAAATAAAGGTATGAATGTTGTTGAAAGCGTTTCTAAAATTTTCATCTTAAACTTAACACGAGGTGCTTACGTAAAGTTTTGTGTTTTGAATGTGTGAGCAAGAAATGCAATTCGAGGCAACTTTATTGTCATAATAAATACCCTCAATGACATGATAGTTTTTCGAGTTGTAACTGTTACGTAACCAAGAGATAGACATTGAACTGGTCTAAATATTTTGATTATCATGGAAAGCTATTTTAAAAAGAAAGAATTTCTGCCTAGTTCTTCAAACGATTATATAATGGCTGTGATCGACCATTCGTTTGTTTCTGCGATTGTTGACAATATTCAACCGTTAATTCAGCGAGAATACTAGTCACAAGTCGATTTATGTAAAGAGTAAAAATGTGGGTAGTTCAATCATAAAATCAGGGGTGCGGCGTATATGAGGTGTTTTCACAAAAAGATGCATGACATGAAGAAATAGTTTCAAAGGACTGCTGTTACATGACATGAGCTCGAGCGAGCTGTTAAGGGGGTACAAGGCAGGTGTGAAAATCATGGTGTCAAAATTGGAGTCCTGATTTCTGACACATTTTCACCTTTTTATAGTGGCCGTTTCTGTACTATAGGCAAGCTTACGTGCATCCGTATTAACGAATTTATCGTCTTTGTCATTGTAAACGTTTACCTCTAGTGTCAGGAGGAAGACTGCCACGCAAAGAATTTGTATACTTTTAAGAAGCGTTAATTTAGATTTAAGGAAGTGAAAATGCCACAATTTTTTTATGATTTTTGCAAGTACATTCAAGGCAATTCGACCTGTTAATTTGAAAAAGAAAATAATGAAACAAAATAGATAAATTTATGTATAGATTTAAGCAGACTTTATTTCAGTAATTAGTATTTAAGTCTAAACTGTCCAAAACCACCCTTCATTCATACCAACACCAGTTGAGCGAGCCATTCAACTCGACTCTTCAGCCTCGTCGGTCCCTTCGAGCTGGCCACGCACTGACCACCCACCACCCCTTTGACCAGTGTCCAGCGGGCAGTGGGCCCGTCCGACCCTGGCTCCCGGCGACGGTCAGTGGACGCGGCCCGTGTTGTGAGTTGGAGTAGTAGGACGGCGGCACGTAACGACGTGAGGTGGTGTAACGCGCCTGTTACGACACCGGGTTAGTGGCAGCAGCACAGTTAGCTCATCCCTGACCACGCCAATTCACACCCGGCTCAGCGCTTTCACACCCCACAAACTCACCCTGAAAACTCCCAAATTTCTTCACTACAACCTCAACCCCTCTGGCAGACGCCCAGAAGCCACTGACACTGCCTGGACAATTTACGTGGACGAGGTTTGGAGCCGCCCGTATCCCAGGTAGGTGCAGCCGACGTTACGTGGTGCTTAGGTTACGTCAGGCAGAACTTACGTCGTCCGCCACACGTGTCTGACCTGTTGGGCTGAGCTTCCCATTCAATTGGTTTATCTGGTGGTGGTTGTGTTTTGGTTGTTCACTGTTATAATAGTAATACTTTACTTTATTTTGTGCAATTTCGATAATGTGTACGACCATATAATATGTATGTATTGTTCGGGCAATGGGATTCAAATATTTATCTATGCTGTTAAGTTTGATATTTGTGTGTGTGTGTGTGTGTGTGTGTGTGTGTGTGTGTGTGTGTCTTGTTCAGTACGCGCAACTGGTGCTTTGATATTCAAGTTAATTCTTTTTTTCCAAATGTCGGTTCTATTAGTGTATGGCATGGTCTATCATGCATTCCATACACTTGACATAATCATAGAGGTACATGTCATGTATGTCTATGATATAATGCATTCATATATACATGAGGATTCAGGAGAAACTATAATAAGATATGTGACAGAGGTAATGTTTTTCTTCTATGAGTATAATTAGGGTGCCTAGGGTTTTCATTTTTTTTAGAAGATAAGGGCGGTCACTGTCCAGAAGTGAAACGCAACTTGTTTACTTGTTGAAATATCTATGTTTAGATATTGAACCTCTCTGTGGCCCCAATGGACTGTCACACACGTTTATTTTGGGGACACTCGTCTGGTACAAACTGTTGCTAGCAATGACAGGACACATGAACTGTTGTCACCAGCGCCAGGGAACAAATGTATATATAAACTGCTGCATAAACTGTTTTGGTGCGATGCAGGTAACCGCGACCCCCCACCTATATCCCAAACACCGACAAACTAACTACCGTGCCACCTTTCACATTTCTTAACAGTTTGTTAAAGGAACAAACCTGACACTTTTGTTGGAGGAACGATAAATCATTCCTTATTCAGTTCAGTGATTTTATGGAAAAAGGTTCAGGCTGACATCCAAATATATTCAGTGGTTTAATGGAAAAAGATTCAGGCTGACATCAAAATATATTCAGTTATCAATGTCCAAAGTGGGACAGATACAGTCCAAGACACCCAATTTATCACAAACGTACTTTCACCTTTTAGAATTTACAATCCGTACACTGATGTTAAAGTTAAATCTAAAGTACATATGAAATTAATTCCAGTGGTTCCGAGGTGCTTCAATACAAAGAAATCCATGAACAAATCAGTGCACCGGGGATTAGAATAGGGGGATTAATTAGTTTAATTTCACCGGTTGAGCCTATAAGCCTGTAGGTGCGCCTAAAAGGGTACACCAGCCATTATGGTTTAAACTTACACCGGCATGTACTGACCACAAGAGACAAGTCACGACTCGTGGCCACTGCTGACCTGCAGGTGGTGGTCAGTACGGCCTCGGACGGATAATGATATAGCAGAGAGGTTGGATTGAGAGCCAACACTACCTGTGGGACCCCTCCCCCCCACCTCCCTCCTCGTGCTACCTGTTTAGGCTTGGTTATTGACCAAGGGAATGGACCTATGGGCCCATGGGGCCCTTTATTGAGAGGGGCTTTACTATAATGTCACGTCGTGTTTTTTTATATATTTAATTATTACGTGGCATGTCTTTGTCATCAGCATGGTAAACATGTTGAATATAGGAACTAAAATGTTATGTTCCCATATTCCTTGTTACATGTCATTAGGTCTCATGTCTCATTAAGAAATGTCCATGTCCTCGGGTCAATTTTAGGGGTCTAGAGCCATATTGATCCTCCTAATTCACCTTGTTGTGTTGAAAGCCGAGCCAGCAGCAGGGACATAAACAGGTCACTTCTCTGAATTCCAAAGTGTGTTATGTAATTTCTTGAGATAAAGGCAGCTATGGACAACGCTCGGTAAACATACAAAAATACAGACTTAGGATCCTAGTTCAATACAAAAAGAAGCTCTATATTTCTGCAGGTGTGCTAACGTTTTTAGCTCTCAAGTATAAATAATCAACTACATGAAAAACTTACATTGTAAGATTTGGCTCTGAAATATATATAAAAAAAATAGTGCTTACCCAATGACTCCCCAGAACATTCATTCTACATTTTATGTTTGGATCCTCAACATCAATTTTAATATTTCATAAATATCATGGACTGCAGAGACTCTAGTTTAGAAGCATTACACTGTTAAGATCCTTAATTGTGTCCCACTGGGGAAGCTATAACTTTAAGTTGACAGTGACTTCAATATGACAAATAAATTTATGGATCTTGTGAATGGCAATAGATAAGCTCATTTCATTAGATCCATTTCATTTCCGGTAACCCTGTTATACACCCCGCGTCTAGCCGGGCTTTGGACGCACGTGCCGCACACACCTGGTGGATCTTGTCCGCTGACGTCAGGCCTTACGTAACGCTACATGACGTAAGGCAGGTGTGGCCAGGTAACGTAAGTGGTCCCGTAAAGACTTACATAAACAGCTGTGACCGCGTCCCGCAGTGCTTACGTAAGGCATATACAGGGCCGAGGTCGGAGTGGACGTCTGACGTAACGCCTAGCGGAAACGTCCACGTGACTTCACGCTGGTTTCAGGCAGGTATACAGGCGTCCACTTATTAGTCCGCTGGGTACGGACCCGCATGGGTCCATGCATGTGTGGTACTTGTTAATGGCACCTGCCGCCAACCTTAGAGTTACGTAGTTTATCGAGCACAAACAAACAGGCCGGTCCCTCTCCCAGAGATAAAGAGGTTCTTTATCACCACATCATTAGGGCCCTTTGGGTGATAAGGTTTTGATGCCGATCAAGTATCACCGTGTCTGGAATTGGGAACGATTCAGGGTAGTATGTAATCCTGATAATCCCAGAAGACTACTATTAGGGCGTTCGATTATGAACAATTTCCGTATCTTTGACTTTGTGACTAATGATCAGATCCTACAGGTAAAAAAGGCATATCAAATGAAAGTTTACCTTTGCTCTCTCCGACTTTATGTGTGAGTTTTTTTTTTTAGTAAGTTGAATCATTATCCTGAATGTTAAAACAAACATATTTAGCAATAATACATCAAAATTAAAGGTATATTGGGCTATGCCCACTAGTGCCACCTGGATAGATAAATACAATTTCTCAAAATTTAAAAACTGACTATCAGGCATTGGCAGGGGCCTAAGTCCACTCAGAGTTTGAAATATCACTCCTCTGGATGAATAATTAACAAGACCATGTTTTATTTCATCGGTAACCTATACTTTTTCTGGTCTCTAAATGTTGGGGAGGTCCCAAGGCACATTCTGACCAGTTTTGGCTGGGCTGTAATAGATATTATGGGTGTAGACCCTTAAAATCGACAGGGCGACATGGTAATTTCTTAAATGCGACATCAAGCTTAGTGACAAGAAGAAAAAAATAAATGACATGACATGGGGTAATAGATATTATGGGTGTAGACCCTTAAAATCGACAGGGCGACATGGTAATTTCTTAATTGCGACATCAAGCTTAGTGACAAGAAGAAAAAAATAAATGACATGACATGGGGTAATAGATATTATGGGTGTAGACCCTTAAAATCGACAGGGCGACATGGTAATTTCTTAATTGCGACATCAAGCTTAGTGACAAGAAGAAAAAAATAAATGACATGACATGGGGTACTTCTAAAATTCGACATGCGACATTAGGATTTCTTAAAATCGACATGAATATCAAAAGTATGGCGACATGCGACATAGCCATTTATTAAATGCGACATGGGGCCCCCCCATCTACCCCCCCGATATTGAGTCTCAGAGACATGTAAGTGTGGCAAATTTGGTAATTCCCATAGTCTTCTATAGTTAAGGCCACTGGCTTCCTCAGGCATTTTCTCAGAAATAAGCACAGTGACATGTGCATTTTCTGGTTTTATTATATTCCCCTTAGTCCATTGTACCCATTTAAACTAAATTCAGAGATCTGTAATGGATTTCTACTTTTGATCAAACACCTCTTAATCCCTTTAATTGAATGGTATGAGAAGCTTGTGCACTCATTCTCAGTTTCTTATTGGTCAAGGAGACACAACGCTTCTTGAATTTGACAACTGAAGCAGTATTGGAAGCATAGTCGCGACAGTATGATAAGAAGGGACGGGGTATTTTTTAAGACACTTTGATCAGTGGCGGATTTAGAGATTTTAGAGGGGGGGGGGGGGCGCCTTGCGCCCCCCCCCCCCCTTTTTTTGTGGCCAAATATTGCATTTTTTAATATAAAATTCAAGGACCTGGAGGTCCAGCGGAAATTCTTTAAATAGGGTGCCCCCCCCCTTTTTTTTTTTGAGTCCCCCCCCCCCCCCTCTCATTTATGGCCAAATATTGAAAAAAAAAACTATTAAATGTTTGTTGCCCATGCACATCCGACTATCGTTTTCTACAAGTAAATTTGGGGAGATGTCTATTTGATACTTGAATCGTTTATTTGCATTACTGAGGTGTTATACCCCGCACATCAACAGGGTGTCGGTGCAGTTTCTTAGAATTGACATGCGACATTGTAATTTTCGTAAATTCGACAAAGGGCACCCCAACCCCCACAATCTAGACCCCTTTGACTGTTAGGTTCGTATATTATAGGCCTATTCCCCAGCAACCCCCCTCCCTTCCTTTATTCATAAATTACAATTAATGAATGGATATGAATCAACGTCAAACTCATGACATCCGTCTCTCTTCTCTCGTGTTTAGTGTAGCAAGTGGCAGGGATTGAGCCGCGATTTTGAAAGGGAGTCCACATAATTATATCTAGAGGCGTTTCAAGATAGTTAATGTTATCAGTTCATTGTACGTTTCAGGTTAAAACTATGGCGTCCGAGCGAGAGCCGCAGGAAAAGGCGGACCCCAACTCGGGGCCGTACCGGGCCCCGCCACCCCCCGACGCCGACCCGCATGAGGACCGCGGCGCCTACTACTACCAGCCGCCGGAGACGCTCCTCCAGCGTCCCACCCCGCGTCGCTCCAAGCGCCACGTGCCCGACGGCGAAAAGGACAACAAGTACTGGGAGAAGCGGAAGCGGAACAACGACGCCGCGCGACGGTCGCGCGAGAACAAACGTCGCATGGACGTGGACGTGCGACAGCGGGTGTTGATACTGGAGGAAGAGATGAGTTTAATGAGGAAAGAGCTCACCGTGATTAAGATTAAGTACCGCCTGCCGCTCGACCAGAGGTTTCTGTCCACCGACGACCGTGGCGATTTGGTGCCGACGCCTATAACGTCACCTATGACGTCTCCCATAGGGTCGTCTGGAATGACGTCAGACGGCATGTCTAATGGAGACAGTTACAGGTGAGTGACTGAGAAAAAGAGTTTATAGTTCCTCTAATAGTGTACTTTTGATTTTCTAAATGGTCTTTCATGTTTTGTGCACGTGTTTGGAAGGGATAAATTACTCCATGGCAGTTTGGGATTACACCCCGAGGAAAGATGTATGGGATCGCCAAGGCCTTTTACCTTACCTCATTCTATGAAATTCAATACATCAATCGAAAGGAATTAATTTCTGAAATGATTACTCATTACCCAAAGCCAATTGCTTCATAACGGTAACCCTAACTTTCTCTCCTATACCTTAATAACCGTATTTAACTGACTTCAGATCGGGCTTGTATAAGATCGGAAAAGAAAATTAAAGCTCTGATCCCGGGAGATCTATATTCTTCCACAAAACTTTGTTGTAGTCTTCTTACACTTTCTTTTTTTTCAGTATGCCATCCGCTGCATCGGTGCCAAGCGAGAATTCAGCACTTCTGCCGCCCCTGCGGCCAGGTGTTACCAGTCCGCGACACCAGGGGGCACCACACATCATCACCCAGCTCCCGCCCCACCTGGGACCCCCGAGTCAAACCAGCCCTAGCGACAACATGCCGGTGAAGAAACGAAAACGGGGACGCAGAGAATGGGAAGATGTGAGCGCAATATATGTCTATTGACATAAGATATAAACAAAAATGTTTTGGCAATAATAATGCAAATGAATTACATTGGGTTGTTTAAAGTTGCCTCAATACGAAAACGCTATATAGGTCTATTTGCCAGGGATGTATCCAGTGCTTAAACGTTTTATTCAGAGTAAACTTTTAACAATGGATTTTCTGTATACTGTGGTGTGTTTTTGTGATCCTATAATAAACAGTTAATCCTCTATTTGATCCGCAATCAAATTAGGAGAAATCACACAACAAAATTAATAACGAATCCGAAGTATTTGTAATGATCTACCATTGGTGCCGATCACTGTCCAGAATCTCTATGATATATTTGGTATATCCATATTTTTAGGCATGATTACGTATAACATCACAATTTCAATGTCCTTGCAGACTGGAGACGAGTCCCCGGAGCTGGCTGAGAGTGGTTCCAACTCTAACGACGCCTACTATGGGCGGATGATGTCGGCCAGTCCCTACCCGGGCCTGTTGTGGCCGTCGACAGCCGCGGCGGCCCAGGCACAGCTGCCCTTCCCCGGCCAGATCCCCATGATGGGGCCGGCCGCCTACCAGGCCCTGATGGACGAACAGCAGAGACTGCCCTCCATCAACGCCTTCAGTAATGTCCCCGTAAAGCTCGAGGAACATCAGCAGCAGAGGCAACAACAGCAGCAGCAGCAGTCCAGCCAACAGCATCAATCTCAACAACAACAACAGCAACAGACACAACAACAGGAACAATCTCAGCAGCAACATCAACAACAACAGCACCAATCTCAACGTAACAGTGGTCCTGTGGAGCCCACGCCTGGCAATGAGAACTTCAACTATTTAGGGTCTCATCCAAACCATGCTGGTTTGCCTCGGTACTACATGCCTTACTCCGACACGGAGGATAGCCCCAGTCACAATGGTAACCTCACACCCGCCGACCTCAGCCTCACCAAGAGTCGCCATCAGACTCTGGACCTTGCTGGAAGTGAAGTCTCAGACCACCCGCCCCGCAGCACCCACCACCAGCAGATCGGAGTGGTCCAACCTATGCAAGGAAACCACCACCATCAACAACAACAACAACAACACCAGCAACAACAACAACAGCAGCACCAACAGCAACATCATCAGACACTTTCATCTGCCAGTGATGAAGATGAACAGCAAGATGGACTGATGGTAAATTCAGACATCCGGAGCCGGTTACAACAGCTTTCAGCTGAGGTGGCCAAGATGAAGAACTATGTGCTGAAGGACAATATCCGCACGCCAGGACAAACAGAAGAGCAATAACAACTACAAGATACATTCTCAAAATCCTCGTTTCTCACAAACACTGCTAGATTAAAATATTCTTGGCATGGCAAATGTATGTTTTGCAATTATGCATAGTTTTCCCTCCATTATAGGGTACCAATAGCGGGTACTGTAATTCAAAGATAGAATAGGCCTACAGTTAACCGTGAGGCTAAATAACTGTTACTCTGACGATCGTCCATTGTCTTTTGACCATATGTACGTATCTTACCATATCCGTTTGGACATAAACCCTACACCTAGTAAGACCAGCTTATCCGTCCTTGATATTGTTCAAGTCGAGTCGGAAAATTTGAAATGCCCAATGGTTAGAGTACGTGACCAGCCCGATAATTCAATGGCCGGCAATGATTTTTAATCCAGAGTAAAAGTCTATTACGAAAAAAGAATGAATTTATTGTGCAGAGGATCGTTTATAATATTGTCCCTTTAAGTCGGAAAACATTGTCAATTTACGTGTGTGTACTAACAGATGTATTTGTGATTAACAAAACGGTCGAAATAGATCAATGGAAAACTTTGGTGTGTGACTCTTTGATAACTCAACGATCTGGTTGTTCGTTCGTACTCACCTTTTACATGGTACGCAAAGTCCTTCTGACCTTAGTTTGTATGGCAGTTTTTTGGTGTTGAAAGACTTGTTTATCTACAGAAGAACTCAGGAAGACAACCGTGCTGTTTTCAGCCCCCAATCGCATATTGCGCCCTCGTTTCCCACTTAAACCGGAAATTGAAATATTATATCGTATTTTTATGTCATATAATTATATTGAACCTCAGGCAACGTGATATTTTGGATTTTCTACCAAATAGATTCAGCTTTCCTGCGTTCATAAAATCGGTTGTTGACCCGATTTTCCCATCATTGTCAGATGATAAGATCCAGACAACTTTCCGAAAATCACTGACTCGAATGATAGCGATGCTTATATTTTGCAAAAACCTTTACTACTGATGTCGGTGTCATTTTTTGTGTGTGGTATAAAAACAAAATATTACGTGTTGATATAAACTTTTATATCTAAAAAATACTTTCTGTCGCTTGGACAATCAACCATTTTGTATTTATTTGTATCAAAATGTTACATTTTCTATCTGTGGTACTTGTGTGTTTTGTATCAATCTTTCATTAGTAACCAACAACACTTGGAGGCAACCTTATTTCAGTGGTCTTTAGTCATTCTCTCTTGTGGGTTAGAATATGTATGAAGAGGTCTTGATATAAAGGACTGCTTCCTCATGACTAAACTTATAGAGAGTCGCCCGTATACCTCATTTTCATTGGGTCTCTCAAATCATTGGAGATGAAGTTGTTATGTAGTATTTGTACTTTTGTTGGAATGTGTGAAAATAAAAAGGAATGACAATTTATAATTCTGGATTCGTGCCCTTTGCCCTGATCCTTTATAATAAAAAAAAAACAGATTAAGAGCATGTTTTAGGTACATTTTAATTATACTTTGTATAATTCACCATTATTTCGATGTGGAGTAAACAACATAATAATTATATTACTTAATGAATTCATTATATTGGGAAGCTGGCACACCTAATGCCCTCATCCAACTGGGAGACTGGCTTACCTAATGGGCTCATCAGACCAGGGGGTCAATGTACCTAATACACTCATCATAATGAGAGGTACCTTAGGCACTCATCATACTTGGATATCAGCGCACCTAATGCTGCCTGGAAGCTGACATTCTTGGGATACCTTCGACTGGTAATTCATCTCATGAACCAGCTTACCTCAGCATGTAAAGCCCCACCTACAGTACACGACTCAATTGAGTTGGGGTCAGTTGTATAGTATGACACAGGTTACAACTAGAGTCCTAGCAGTTTCCTAAGACTCCAGTCGAGTCTGAGATCTTGAGATAGCAAAGATATAAGACTGGATGGTTGGGACTTAGGAAGTTGGGCATTAGATAATTACATAATATTATGCGACGAAGCCTTCCAGCTACGACAGTAGAGTCGCAATCTATGGCATGGTAGAGTTTCTTTGCTAAGACCAGACAGTTATAGACGCAGGCGCCATCAGTAGCTACGACAATTGAGTTGAGTTGAGTTGGTAAGTGTGGCCGGGCCTTAATACAGCTCCATATACTAACGTATTGACAATAATTTGCCCAATTTAAGCTGATATCAATAATCCACGTAGTATACTGTAACCAAACTTCTCACTTTCAAGTCGATAATTTTCATTTAACAAATACTGTTACCCCATATTGAATTTATAAAAAAAACAAGTCAAATTGAAAGATACAAGAAGGGCAGTGTTTATCAGATTTTATTGATCTCATCTTATGGTCATTCAGCAGTGAAAACCCTAAGGCTAATTGTTACTACAATAATGTTAACTGAGTGTTAGAGTGTTGTCATACACCATTCATTAGGAGACTCGGTGTTGGTGGTTTTGTACATTGATGATTCGTGAACTGCCTTTCTATAAACACAGAAAGTGTGCTTTTTATTAATAACAAAAAAACTATAATTGTTTCTTTGAAAGCAACACACGTGATGATTATTTAAACACAGTTTGATAAGTAGACAAAGGCTTCGTTTCTAAACAAAGGTATATGCTTACTGTCAATAAATTGTTATTAACGATATTACTCCTCTTAGAAATGACCAACTGGATCAAAATATGTTATACATATGAACGGCATAACATTATCAAATGTTTGAATCAGTCCATCCACTAGTATGAGCAACCACAGATAATTAGCATGTTTTAACATGCATTATTTCTCTAGAACCAATAAATTGGTTGATTGAATATCACAGTAGGCATCTATGACGAAATAGTGTCATTCTGAGACTGAATTAATCGATGAAAAATAATGGAATATTTTTTAGGATAAAGCTCTAACTATTATAATTGATCTATTAATTCAAGAACTACACCATAAAAATGGTATGCGAAGATGTAACGAAGATTAGGCACTATTTAGTTAAAAGTGGAATGATGCCAAGGGCTATCTATAGGCCTTTAAGGATTACATCGATATGCGAACGACTATAGGCTATTGGTTTGAAAGCTGGCTTTACAGGGTGCCCACGCAGGTCTTACAAGGTCTTAAAAGGTCTTATTTTGGTTTTGCCATTTATAAGGCTATTAGAAAGGTCTTATTTTGCTGTCAGAGAGGTCTTATAAAGGTCTTATTTTTAGGTTAAGCTTACATTTTCAGACTATGAAATTTGTTTGTAGTCCAACAGCATGTTAGAGGTTACCTTTACTTGGAAGTTTTTGCCTGAATATATTTTCCTTAAACTTTTATGAAGCTACACATTGGTATTAAAAGCACCTTTAGTTAGTAAATAGACACAACCAATTATATCTACCTTTTTTGTAGAACTTTTCCGGTGCTTAAAAAGGTCTTATTTTCACTCGGCAGAAGGTATTAAAAAGGTCTTGTTTTGATTTCTGAAAATGCGTGGGCACCCTGCTTTAGAAGTAAATATGCTGGTATATTAGTCTACCCAATAAGAAGAAGTAAGGTATGTAAGTCATTTCCTCTACAAGCAAGACTATCGTGTTCAGCCAATTTGAATCTGCAGCCTGCAGACGACATTCACCATCCTCCCGCGCCCCATCTCAGGACATACCGACCCTCGATTGGGCCGTTTTCGGGCGCTCTCTCCCGGTGGTTGTAGCAGACGACATTTCGCGACTTTTACCGCTGTTTGCCGCCCTTTCTCCCGCCTCAGAGTCCTTGCCCGTGGTTGGCCGGGACCCGTCCTGAGAGTCTTGCCACGCCTGCTTTCGGCCGCTGCGCACACGGTCTTTGGCATTGAGACGCTCCATGTCTGCCTCCGCTTTCTTCTGAGCAGCAACCTTGGATGCGCGCATTTTGAGGTCGCGGAACTCGCGATTGATATTCAATACTTCTCTGCAAATAGTAGAAAGGAGAAAAAGGTAATACAAGATATTATTCTATATCAGGATTTCAGCCCCTATACCTTCACCATTATCCTAGCCTATAGGCCTATAGGACAATCATGTCCTACCCTCTGAGAAACCGTGAATAAAAAATGTGTTGTTGCCCCAGAGGGCAATAATGCCTGTTTGTGAATGCCAATGCTAATTTCAGTGTTGTAAGTTAGAAGAATTTAGATATTTTCGGTGTACTTGATATAGAATCAATCCAGTACAGACTGTGGGCACACTTAGCAAATATTAATGCTCCAGTTTGTCTCGGGCTAATTAAAGCCCTCAATGGTAGTCCTATGTGCAAACCAGGGCAACAACAATTGCGTTGTGCCCCCTTGGTCTGTACTATGTATATATTTCTATATCATAAGAGTAGACCTATTGAGTACATAAAACATTCTTAAACATGTCATAATTACGATATTTTAGTTGTTTCTTTGTTATGTCCTGCCAATTCATGTTAGTTATATCAAAATTTATCTCATAAGGAAATGTATATATAACCATGTATGTAATAAACTTTTATCAATAATTATACATAGATATTTCTTTTTTTCCGCTTGTGACATGGCACAGTAGATATCAGGGACAGATTTTCTCAAATCAGACAAAGCCCCCCCCCCCCCCAGTCAAAAATACCTGGATCCATCCCTTGGTATGAACATAGATTGCTACCTTAAGCCGAACTATGATGGCGCATACCAAGGATCGCGAGGATTTTATTGAAACCTTGTGTTTCCAGTTGTGTAGATGAGGTAATGCTGAAATCGGAGACATTATGTGCATATATGGGGTATTTTGGTGAATCTATGATGACGATATAACAGCATCAATTATAAAACAGTAGGCCTAGATCTATACATCTATGATGGAATTTATTTGACATCTTATTCATATCTTTCTTCTCGTGATTTCGAAAATTGAGGTTTCTTACATTCTCGTCACAGTAACACACTGTGCTCTAATAATGATAATCTGTATTGTTGCTTTCTTTTCTTAACAACTTAAAACAAAAGTTTTTGATAACATTTTATTATATTTGCTGTGCGTGTGTATTAGTACCACTCGGCACATTTCCAACATTAATTAGATAAATGAGCAACATGTTTCCCTCTCAGATAAAACAGATAAAAGAAAATGCTTCAACTACATAATTATTGAGCAGTAATACAATCACTGACATAAGGCACCAGGGCCCTAATGTATGTAAGAAAATGATATACAATACAACTATAGCCACGATGTGCACCCACTTTATATTAGATGCATGAGCTATCATATATAAGGCTTAGTCAATATAAGAATAAATTTTGATTCAGGTCCCCATATCGTATTTCGAAGTCACATGACCAGATTTTGTTGATCACCATGAGATCAAACAACATGACCCTCAACTAGAGAGAGATAGGCACAAAGGATAAATTCATACATGAAGGGGATGAAGTATTATTGCATATACATGGGTGATGCACTGATGCAGCACTACATTGAATCCTGCTGATAAATTAATTTGAGAATTATCATTTTATGCACGTGTTTAACTAATCGCCAATTCAGCCTATTTGCAGGTACTGTAACGTATTCTGCACAGCGTCAAAAACACATTCTGTCTATGTAGACATAATTATCGCTAATAGATGGTGTTGATGCAACTCCATTATGTATAGTTCCATTAAAGTTACTATAAAGTTTTATCGTTGTTCATATTGTACCCCTAACATCTGTTAGAATAAACTGTGGAATGTTATAATGAAAAAGGCACGTTCTGTCCCCATATCCATATAATTATGTTATGCGTCATAGTGAAGCTCGCAAGATTTTATTAGATTTTAGTACAATACAAAAGTTCATCGCTCCTATAATATTTACAATTCCAGCATAAAAGTAATAAAAGATATTGCTATTTATTAGAACAAATAATACACATTGACAACATTATAAATGGGACCACTTTTAGAACGCGGGGCTTCCTTTGTGCTACAAAGGTGGAAGTTTAAGAGTTTCGGCAGATTTTTCTTCTTTGTCCTCGTCTTCATCTTCCCCTCGGTCCGTCACGTCGACCCCCCTCTGATTGTCTGATTTTGAGAAGACGTTCACTAAACTCAGCACGGCGGCCGCCGCCCGGATTTTGGACCGCGCCTTGGCACGTTGCTCTGACACCTGTTGGCGGGCCCGCATCTTGATTTCTCTGAATTCTTTGTTTATGTTGAGAATTTCCCTATACAGAAACAAACACATCGTGAGCCATTTCTTTAGACAGCACAAGCCAATGATCAATTGAGAGTATTGGTGAATCAAAAAGTATAATCCCTACTAATCAGGTGTAAGTACCTATTTATATTGATAGAAATAATGATTATGATATCACAAATAAGTAGGCTATATAATTAATCAAATTGTAATTATGACCACTAAAAGCTTAGGAGTGCACAATAAGGGAATTTATCAGCTATATGTATTAATGTTAAAAACAGGCATTCAAGAGTTAGCAGAATCGAAAGCAAAGTAAATATGTTAATTAGGTCTATGACCTATAGTATTTGATAACACTTACCATAGGCGTCCTTATCATATAATTATGTTAATTCTGGTTAGGTTGTATTCCATCTCCATTCCATTTGTTAGTAATTGTTCTCCAAAATTGAAGACACGCACGCTTTTCGAAAATCCAACGTAGCTCACTGTCCTTTGATTGACTTCTTATCAAATGTACATGTACTGTTAATAAACACGGACTAGGGTGATTCGCTTTTTTAATTATTTTAATGGTGCCGCTGTAGAAAAAGTTAATTCTACCAAAAACAACGTTAGAATATGTTAGAGGATTGATATTTCATCTAATATTTTGTTTAGAAATTCTGAAAAAAACAGACTTACTTGAGGTCGACTTCGCCGTCTCCATCTTTGTCTAACATGTCAATAAGCTGATCCAGTTGGGCCTGGCTTAGAGGTGTATTTACCGTCTGCAAAATGATAAAAAAGAAATAGTATTTTTGGAATCAAAAGTGCGTGGGTGAATAAAGGATAAAGAGCAGCGTTATGTGGAAGACTATAGTAGCTATGAGTGTGAGGTTCCAACTTATCAGGGCTGTGTTGAAACTAACTATTTTGACTGGTTAGTCATCTTCCACAACATGCTGGCTGATCGTTTGTCCTTATGGAAACAAGCATTAACCACTTTGTAAAGTGATTTGTATACTGCAATTTTATAGGCCAATACTTATTTATATAAGATCAATGAAACATTATTGAATAGTTTATGAGAGATCACCGAGTTACATTGAATTGTGCAGGGAAAAGAGGAGTATGATTCTAAACGTAAGACTGTGTGACACTCTGAAATAGAAGCTGTAAACAGTGTAAAGTTATTGAGCATATAAAATAACCACAAATATTTAACCAAAATATTAATTTTGACATAGCAGGCAGAATGGCTTCGCTGGCAAATACCGGATTTCTCTGTAATTGCATTGAAGACACTATATCTTACAAACAACTGGGAATGCCCTTCCAATGTTTTTGACATGTCCACCACTTCTTATTCTCTTTAATTGAATGTATGAAGAATTACTTACGGTAGGCCTATTGATGATATATACATTTTTTATGTGTTTCTACAATAGACTTGGTAGATAGCCTACTTATGATTTTTATAATAATTTTAGAGGACAGTTATGTCATGCTTAAACTTTGGTATGACAGCGTTTTTTTTATCTTTATAATCAAACTGTGAGCTTTCCTCTTTTGTTTATAATTTGCATCAATTTTAAATTTTATGTTTTCCCTTTTCCTTATACTTTTGTGATGAATCTGTAGTAAAAGCTGTTGGAGCCTTATGATTCTATTGGCACGAGTTTTGGGTATCAATTAGGGTATAATACCTATATGCTACAGTCTTGTACAAGTTGTTCAGGATCAATTAGGGTGTTTATTATAATTTTGCTAAAGTCTTGTTCAAGTTGTTCGTTTACCACTAATAGTTGTATATCTGTGATTTTTGGAGTAATTCTATGTAATAATTAAGGTTCTCCTTTTAGAACGTGTGTTGGTGTTATAGTACAAAAGTAAGAGTATAGTAGCATACAAGATAACAAGTAGTTGTGTACAAAAGAAAGGGTACCAGAAGTGATGGAATGGGGAGTCACAACAATCATGTGGCCTGTATTGACCAATCAGAATGAATTGTGTGGGTATAAGAGCCTGAGTTTCTACACAAAATAAATAGTTCCTACTTGGTACTCAATGTATATATACCGCTTTCCTTCTTGAATAGGACTACTTGAGAACTTAGACCATAATTATAGAGATAGCTAAGCACAGGCCATGAGAGACATGCCTACACAATACATTTTGGCTGATTAACATTGATAATCAGACTTAAACGAATTCTGGCTACAAGAATGGTTAAATTGTAGTAATGGTACAGCACGGAATTAGCATGAACACACCTGATGCACGGGGAATGAGATGTCCGGCACAAGGCCAAGATGCTACCAACCTATCAAGATCAGCGGAGACCCATGCAAATATGTTTCCCTCATTAGTGTCCTAGTAGCACATTAGAAGTCTCACATATAGCGACCGCTCTGCCTTTTTTCCTCTCCCTCAAGATACTATGCAGCCGACCCTCATGCACAAGGCACATCCTCTAGAATCCCCCCTTATCCTCATTCACTGTGTGTTCCGGCACCCTGGTATGAAGACATGGCAGCGGCTGATACCCAAAATTGTAAGATTAACAGTCGGTTAACCAAAAAGACATCACACTTTGCATAGGTAGTGTTTCTCTATTAAAATTCTCAAACTGGATGGCTAATATTGATCATATTCGAGATGGAATGGTGTATCACCATCATCATTGTATTATACTGACCTTGAGGCCTTCTATGAACTCCTCCCTCGTGAGACTCATACTCTGATCCTTGTCCAGTGATTTGAACAGATCCACCAAACGCAGGTTCTGTTCTGACATAAAGATGAGTAGGATCTCCAGTGGATTCTTGTCACTGTTAGGAAATAAAGCACATATTGATCGTATATATCCTGGAATTAACTGAAAATTGAACAGGAAACTGTGCATATCATACATTATTGATGGGTAATTAAGGGTGTTGCTATTATGAAGAAATAATGGACATAATACATGTACTCTATACTATGTATGGTTTCCATTATGAGATCTTGGCTATAGGCAACTACCACGTTATACGGAGCAGGAGAGTCTGGGGGCTCAGGGGGGAGTTCCCGGCCATTTGCGCATCGCGCAGTGAAGATGCTAGGGTTCTTTAGCATTGTGGCCTATGGGACAAAAGGAAATCCCCGGGAATTTTGGAATATCCAGGCAGTTCACCTAAATTTGAGGCCCTCTGTGGCCTATATGGTATCAATGTAAAACTTTTTCTCGCTTTATAGGAGGAAGATTTTAATGTCTACAGTGAGATAACTGGTTTTCTCCCCTATATTATGTACAATAGGAAATGACCCCAACATTGCTGATCGCGATTTCTCCGAAAATTAGGTGTACGACGCGCTTTTCTCAGACCCTCATATTCAGTATACCAACAGATATACTATTATGACGATTGCCATATATCCGAATACGAAGGTGAATACTAATATTGACTACTCTACATTAGCTCGTGTTTTAAGAACACTCTGACATGTAGAAAATAGTTTTGCAACGTTAATGAGAGTAAAATTCTGTAGGTGAAATACCAGCTAACTGAGCTATACTATATAGTAGTCTACCCTACGCTTTGCAGATACAGCGTAATTCACAATAAACTCTCAGTGAATACACTTCACAGAAATTGTATAAGCTTCATCTGAAAATAAAGTACAAACCCAGGTCGCATTCGTCGTCTGGAAATATGAATTCAAGTTAGGTTTTCATAGTCATTTAAAAAGGTGTGTTTTGTGTACTTGTTTTAGAGTGGTTTGAGAATATCATATCCTTTGGAATGAGCTTTAAATGCATAGGTTAAAGAGGATGCTGATAGTTCTTGTGGTTGTGCATCCTGAAGCAAGGTTATGATATAGGTTATGAACAGGTATAGGTTTACAGAGGCAATAGGAGAAATGTTCTCCTGAAGCACTTTTATTTTGTTGTTTGATGCTTTGAATTTTTATCAGCCCTTGTGTATAAAGTTTTCAGAGAGTGTGGAGAGTTAGTGAGCGTTCCGATCATTCTAAGCAGGACGGATATGTCTCTTGTTTGATATCATATGTGACCATTGGTGATGTTTAGGCATACTGTGTGATAGTTCACCTTAAATTGAAATGCGATGTCACATTATAATAACTCATACGACATACCTGAACCTAGGGAATCGATAAGTTTTTAAACAAATCAAAATTAAGTTTCGGACAGCATCAGGAAATATAGAAAATTGTAAACAAAACCCGATTAAAAACAATTCAAAATTAAGGTTCACCCATTAAAACACATGCAAACAAGCTGTATTTTCTGGTATATTCGCTACTCCCTACAACGACAATTAGATATTCAAACAATGATATTGGTAGACAGATATATTATCATAAAATAGGGAGTTTATAGAAAGAGAAAATTTCAAAGAATGAAAATTATCAAAAACCTCAAAGTTGCTTTCATATAATGACTTGAATACCCTTGAATTATCTGACATCCATCAAATGGACTGTGGCCTCCATTGGCCAATTTACAGGCTTTAACAATCGGCAGGAAAGTCAAGTCACCGGTTTTTTCTGCCCGTAGCTTCAGTTAATTCCAGTGAATATCCTTTGTATCATTCCATTTTGACATTGACAAAACAAAGGTGATCTTAGATATCCACTTCATAAAAGTTGCATTTGGCTTTGATTGAGGGGAGACCTGCCTGATTTCTTATGCATTCCTGTATGCAACATATGGCCAAGAAAAAACAAGATAAGCAAAATATTATGTCCGTTGTATTTATTATGAAAATCACCATCAACTCAATATAAAACAAATCCAAAAGAAATGACCCATCTGCAATATGATATGCATGGCTTACCTAAACCCAGCGCCGTTTGACTCGAGTTCCTTCCCGGTGGAGACAAATCCGACCTTAACATCAAACGGCCGCTGCTGTTGGATCTCGTTGACTATCTGCATGAACTCATGATGCACCAGCACACCCTAGAAAATAATGTTTTTCTTCATTGTAATTCATTACGCGGGGAGGTGCGGGGCGCACGCCCCCAACTTTTGTGAAATTGTAAAATCTTGAGAAGAAACCTTGGGCGTGTCCCCCCCTTTCTATTAGCGCCCCCCCCCCCCCAACCACCACCTTTTCCAAAAACTGTATCCGCTACTGGCTATGTTAGACCAAGCTTAATACAAAGAGGGTCAGGAAGTATAGGCCTATAGGAGATAAAATATAGGAGATTTTGCAGGACTTCATTTTGACTTCATATTAATCAATTATCTCATTTGGTGACTTTTATTTGTAATATTTCCCCTTAGTCTCACATTTGAACATGACAATGCTACGGTCCGCCAAAGAGAAACCAGACTCCAGTCTCTGAATTGGGAGAGGAATACTATATTGAGGGTTCCAACCAAGTTATTTTTTTGATAATTACAACATACCTGACTAATTTACTCACCATGAGGTCGAGTAGCTCCATCGGGCTATCTTCATTTTGCTCGATCGCTTTCAATAAGGCCATGGCTCCCGTGTAGGTAATGGGATTAAGGCCCAACTGCAGTGAATGTAATTTAAACCCCTTATAATGTGAATATACATGCGATACATGAAGTGACATACATAGAAAATAATCACTACGAAGGCTTAATGAAAAGGGATAACTTAACTAAGCTATAGATTAGTATAGCATACTGATAGGTTTACTATAAGGCTGTTAGTACATTTGATTCAGCCATATGCAGGGATGGATTTAGAGGGGGCGCCCCTTATCTTTTTAAAATTTAGATTTCTTTAATATAAAATTTCTTTTCCCCAACTGGGGCGCCTCATCTTTTTTATATGCCCCCCCCCTTATTGAAATCAATGGATCCATCCCTGATATACAAACGTTTCAATACACTTAACCAGCCCGCGATGACCTTTTCAGGCGTGAAATCCATCTTATTGACACTGACATGTACGTATTTGAGCGTGTCGTTGCGGCCGAGTGCCTTGGCCAGGCTGGCGCAGCCCTCCACGTCCACCCTGTTGTTGGAGAGGTCCAGGTAGACGAGCGTGTTGTTGGCCTCCAGGGCCGTCCCCATTGCCTTCGCCCCGTTCGTCGCGAAGCCGTTCATGGCCAGGTTCAACCGCACCAGTCCATTGTTTCTCTGTACCAATAGCAAATTATAATTATGAGGCCGATATTGATTTTGAACGGAAATCTTTGCGTAATAATTATTAGGTTTACCCCGGGTGTAACGCAATATAGGCTATATATACAGATAATCAGAACGGAGTAAAGTACATATTTAAATGTTAATTCTTACATTAGGAAGCGCCGTATACATTGGACACATTCCTTTACGAGAATATTAAAGTAGATGTAGTAGGAATGATACTTCTTCTATTACTACACCAGAAGAAGGGAAGGTCGGGGAGATCATCGTTACCCGGGGGAAACCCCAATTTCCGTATACTGCTTACTATAACCCCTGGGGCAGAACCCCTTTTATGTATACTACTTCTCATGACAACGCCCTAATTTCCACATACTGTATGTAAGCTTATAATTACTTTCACACATAAGGGGTTAAACTCCGAGGCGTCATATGTCAAGTATCATGATCTCTATATACCTTTCCTATGACCCTGCGCAGTGAATCCTCCCATAGAAGGTCTATACCCAACGATTTCCATTTAAACCCATATCCCAATCGACTGTTCAGGCCTATTCTGCTAGCAGGGCGCCACTCTATTGAAATAGGTCTATAATCTACATGCATGGAATGATCTTCAATTCAACGGTTTTCTTACTGGGAGTTAAATGTACAATACACAGAAACCAACCCTGACTCCACGAGCAATTCCCTCAGCACCGGTCAATCTGATGTGGTTCCAACTCAGATCTAAGGACTCTACCGTGTCATTAGACGCTGAAAAAACACACAGGTTAATTTATTAACGCAAGATTATGTAACCAACATTTGTTGCTTTGATATCATATAAATCATTTAAAAAGTTTACCTACTATATGAGGAACTCGTGGCGTGACCGTATCATTTTCTAAAACAGGTTCCAGTTTAGGTCTGTCATAATTGACGCAGTTTATGCATCCAAATATTTAATCAATAACTTTAGACGAGTCATCCTCGAACTACAGATCAACAGATCAATAGAATTAATTTAGTTTCCAAATACGAATAACTTCATAGCAATTATGCCTATGTATTTTCATATTTATAGACATGGCAAAATCGGTTGATATTCTAATACATACCTATGCCCCGTCCCACAATGACTGCTCCGCTTTCAGAAAAGTCATTGTTACTTAGGTTTAGATCTCGCAGGGTTGTGTTCACCTGTGAAGAGGGTAATACAAACGTAATATTGTGATGATCTGGCACGTCATTATGAAAGTAATGAGATTAGTGTATCTTTATTTCGTATAATTGTTGGAAAGATGCACAGTATTTTCCTACTGGCCTCTAGATAAAATGTGCATGTACGAAATAGAACTACAATTTACGGATGGGCCCGTAAAAGATTGTATGAAAAGAAAAGTATAGTCAATAACTGAATATGCATGTATTTGAATTGTTGAAAACTTGGTCATCTACCTCTAATAATTCTTTGAAAGACTGTGCGTCTTTATCTGCGAATCCGTTACCTGTCCGAGAAAAAGAATAGATATAAGTAGCTGAGTATAGGCCTAAGGTGTACGAATTGGCGCTACTATGCGAGTGCATCGACAGAGGCCAATAGAAAAGGAAAATTTGGAGTGGAACGACAGAATCAGTTGTTGGTTAGCTATAATTACAATCATAAGAATAAACTTCGACTTTTACATTTTTCTATCCATCTACATGTATTAGATTTTTTTCGTCTTATTTCAGTTATACCAGAATACAATATCTAGATAATAGAAAGGCTGTGACTTACCCGAGAGATCTAATTTCTTTATTTGCATATTTTTCTTAAGGGTTTTACAAAGTAGTTGTGCGCCCACACTCTTTAACCTATTGTAGGATAAATTCTGGAACGAAGAGATGCGCATGTATTGAATATAATGTAATATGTAATCATGGTTAATTAAGAAATGTTACAGATATTATGTTCGTTAAAATTTCATGAAGAAGTGTAATCTTATAGAAATATTGAAGAGGTAGTTTGAATAGGCCTAGGCCTAATGATAAAAAACTGCTCAATTTTTGCATCCTAAAAAGAAAGAATTTGTAATAATTCCTTCCTCATTAAGCCTTGTATTGCTATATCAATGACAGGTAACAATGTAGGTAATTTTCTTTGATAATCAATGATTACAAGTTCTGTGATGTAAATATTTTCTCGTAGCATGAAAGCGATATGTCTGGCCCCTTCCGCCTCCATCCAGTTGCCCTCCAGGTCCAGATTGGTGATACAGGTGTTTATCTGAAAAGTATAGATATTGGTTTCCTATTAATGAAATTCTGATATACACCCGTTCATAGCAGGTTGAAAGGAATTAAATAGAATTAGGATATACACAAGGAGGAAGGAGTGCGTAGCTATAGATCTTTGATATACATGTAATTACTCTTAGAGGGTCGCTGATAGATATTTTTCAAAGCCATTTGCTGTCAATTGTGTACGAACCAATGCTTCTCCCCATGCCCTCATTACATGTATGCAAGCAAAATGGAGCTACAAAGTGGAACTTGCGTATTGCAATGTTTTCTTAACACAATGCCCGTTGGCAGTGAGGCGCTGGTATTCCTTTACAGTTTTTTGTTCTATGCGAGCTATTTACGAAAATTTCCCTTTATTCATGGAAGTATGACTTTAAGCTTAAATATTTACCGACTTTTGAGTTTTGTATATGGGACAATTAGGGTCCATTAGAGCAAATGGACAGTATCTTAAAGGTTGTATTGTAAATGTAACGGCACCTGACATTTCCATTACCTGCTATGTTCGTGAAAAGAACCATAAAAAGTAGAACTCTCTTTGAGTGGCAAATGACAAACTTAATGCTACATTGATGGTCTTACCTGCAAGGGGACAGAGAGAGCTTTGGTACCACTAGGTCCGAGACCATGGTAGCGCATGCGTAGGTCGGTTTCCATCATATTGCGGATATAGTAGTTGACGGGTACGACACCGAAGTTCTGACACATCTTCATATAGAGCTGCGTTTCTGTGACGATTCTTAAATCTTCAGCTTCAACTATAAAGATAAGGGAGGCGAGATACTGCCTATGTTATAAAAAATGTATGTTATTGCGGGCATATCGTCATAACCATGTTCATCCAGTGGCGTCATGAAGTATGGCAATTATTAGGGCAATGCTAGTACATGTATGTCTATATTTATATAGTGGCTATAGGGGCATGAACTTTGTATGACAATTCATGTGTTAACATGATAAACTTCAAGACATTATTTTGATAAAAACAAACAAACGTTGTTTCAATGATGAAACATAATGAAGGTACCGATAAACATTTGTTTGATGATTCACTGCGTGGCACATAGAACTATAGCTAAATATTACATTTTCTTTGTCAAAGATTTGAAACTGATTTAGAATCTTGTAATAGTCAGTGCTGTCATCATCTAACATAATGAAGTGTGTCAAGTATCAATATGTGATGTCGCAGTTATGTCATACAAATTATTACAGATATGTGACATCTTCAAGTGAAACATTGCATGGAAGGAATTAGGGACGACAGGTTTGCTGGGATCAAGCCACGCTGCACGTCTGTACATAATCGGGGAAACAACACAGACATGATGTTGGTAATATTGAAAAAAAAAAATCCTTGGAAAGCCATGGGTTAAAAGGTAAGCAATGAATCCTGCAATAGGGGTGCATACTACTAAGTAACATGTCCTATAGGTCCCCTATGTATGTTGTATAACGACACATTACCCATCTCACAGTTTCACCTTAAAAAGTTAGTAAGAACAATGGGGCGGGGGGAGGGAGTGTTAAGGTAGTCTTAAACTATACAATGTACATTACATGATTCGGAAACTAAGGAAAAGAACACTGGCAAACACTGGTTTAAAAAATATCTTGTTCAGGCCTTGATTATAAGAATAGCCCTATTATATGTCTTTCATTTCTAATGACAGAGGCAATGGTATCCATATACTCAACGATTTCAGCTGCACATTCTGTTTGATTACCAAACACCAACATTACCAGCGGCGTATCCAGAGATTCTCAAAAGGGGGCGGGGGCGCCCTATTGTAAGAATTTCGTCCTGACCCTCCAGGTCCGAGGATTTTTACTTTAAAAAAAGTTAAAATTTGGCCATAAACAATGGGGGCCGCACCCCGTCTAAATCTGCCATTGATTATAAACGGGTACAGATGTCATTCTTCACAGAAAAAATTATGATTTCTTACTGGTCCACCCCTAGTGGCCTACCATAATTCCCGGTGCCCTATACATATATATGTTCAAATTAACCCCAATACATCTTGTATGCAATCATGTCTTGTCTAGAAACTAGGCAAAAGTCCTCTATTGCCTTTTTGTGTTTGGATCCCCTCCCATAAAAGAAAACAATTTTTGTTTTTAAAAAACAGTGTATAGTTTGGCCTTTAAGGTTATAATGCTTCTGATTTAACAGACATTTCATGGACGGCTCACCTTGACTGCGCCTGTGAGGTTTGTCATACTTGCTCCTCCACTGAGTGACCCAGGCGCTTTCTGTGATTACCATTCTCCCTTTCTCCTTGTTCTTACACTTCTCCTTTTGCTTCCCTTCTTCCTTTGCCACTCTCCTCTCCCGAGGCATCTGGCAGAGAACGGGACACCCTTTCTCCCTTCTTTTCTCCTCAAACTTAACATGCTAGAATGGGAAAGCTCATTTCAACATACTAGCGCACCAGTCCAAGAAGAAATGGTCCCTTATAAATGCTGCCCAAATATACACATTAAGTATTCCAAAGCCACATGTAAGCAAAGGTGCATGGCCCCTCTCTCGTCTTATTGAACCTGGTGGTGTTTTGATCCCAGTTGAGGAGTCTTTATGTTTCTACTAATCAGTTAATGTTGGTCATTTACCTCTCAATCAGGGCTAGGAGAAAAGTATCAACACCCACTTCACTGTAGTACAAAGCTCGGAACGATGTACTTAAGTAAAATACCAAGAGGTTAATAGCCTAGTGTGTCTCTGCTAAATATAGGCAGAATTTAAGTGTATCTTAAGAGGGAGAGTGTATTTTTCAAGCTAAGCAAGGCTGGTTGAAATCTAGTTTAGAGCTCAATATTCATGTGTCAGGTTACGTAATCGGTGATATGGTCATATATACTGATACATATGTAGGCCTATTATGTTATGTAAATCATACCTTCTTGCGGATATCTACGAAGTTATATGTATTTGGAGATGCTGATATTAAACAAAGAAAGAGTCCAGAGTCATATTGCAGTTATTTCAGTGCTTGCTTAATCAAGTTGGCCTTCATGTACAACTGCTATAGTACATCCAATAACAATCAATATAATACTTTTCACAATCTTTAATGCAGTTGAAGCAATACTTAACTATTTTTAACAGGAAGTTTAGCTATTAATGGGGGCATGAATGGTAGGGTGGGTAAAGGGGATGGATGGGAGAAGGTGATGGGATCAAAACAATTATTACAACAGCCATCAACCTTTCTTTTTCTTTTTCGCACGCCTTCGTCTCCTTCTTCTTCTTCGTCTTCGTCTGTCTGAAAACAATTATACCAGGAAAGAAACATTTTGAACTGGGTTGGTAACAAATGATAATAAACATAATTATACATATCTAATTCTCTCACAGCCACACAAAAAAGATAAAAGTCCCCGAAAAAAAAAAAAAAAAAAGAGAACGCGCACATTCGCTCCTCATTCTGTTATGGAAAAAAATATTGCATAATATTTATGTATTATACCGGTCCAACCCCACGGCATTGACTGAACGTGAAGAAAACATAAACAAACCGCCTACACTTCTTACCTGCATGTACTCTATCCCAGATCCCAGATTCGTAGCCTTATTGAAAGACTGAAACGTTTTATTGCAGACACAGACAGGAAACGCACTGAAGTGATGAAGCTCGGCTCATACAGAACAGGGGCGGATACAGGATTTTCGAAAGGCGGGTCAGCATAAAGGCTGAGTACTAAAACTGGGTGCACACACGTGGCATTTCCCCCTCTTTTGTAGTTTAGGGGACCACCAAAAGGGGTTGGGGCAGGACACCCCCCCCCCCGGGTCCGCCCCTACAGAAGTATAATAGGAAACCTGTAAGAATGAGGCACACGCCTACCCTCTGACTCCAGGTCTGTGTCGTAGTCACTGTCCTCCAGGTCGTGGAGCTGTGTGATGAGCACCTGTTGGTGTTGTTGTTGCTCGGCCTCCTTGCGCGCGCCCCGCCCCGCCCCCTGCTGGCGACCGCCCCGACGTTTCACCTGGTGACTGCTCGGCGTTCGATTAAACTTGATCCGCGACGACCGTGAAGTGACGGCCTCTGACCGCAGGGAGCGCGCCGACATGGGCGGCGAGCTGCTCAGACTTTCTGCGTAGTGCGGCTGGGGAAGAGAAGAGGGTTCTGAATTAGTGCAGAGTAGGGTAAAACTGAAAAGGGTTAAGGAATATGAACAAGAAGGTGATCCGAGGCCGCGACGACCGTGACGTGACGGCCTCTGAGCGCAGGGAGCGCGCCGACATGGGCGGCGAGCTGCTCAGGCTTTCTGCGTAGTGCGGCTGGTGAGGCTAGACTAAGAGGGTTGTAAATCAGTGTACATCACATGAAGGGAAAAATAAAAAAGAGTTAGAAAACGAACCATGGATATGTACATATATATACGGATAAAGTATGCTCTGAGGACATACTGTCGAACCTCTCTATTATTTCGGCACCTTGGTTTCGATCATGCTCTAATGTCCCTTTCTTTACTCCTCCTCCCCTGTTGGTAAGAGAGGGTTCTGAATCAGTACACAGTATAAGGGAAAGATGAAAATGGTTAAGGAATAGAATAAGAACCCGATCGGAGGCCGTGACGACTGCATAGTGTGGCTGGGGAAGCGAAGAGGGTTCCGAATCAGGGCACATAATGATACCTCGGGGACATAATGCGAGGACGGTAGGCCTGTGTGTCCAGGACATGTTTAAGTTGAAGCCAATTTTGCATTTGTGTAGAGGGTGAAACTTCTCAGTATTTTGATGTCTTGATCTGTGGCCATCCACAAATGAGGTCATGCTATTTTTCACACCTCTCTTTGTTGTGTTTGGCGTAGGAATCTATAGGACCCCCCCCCCCCCCACGCCACTGCATGACATTCATAGGTGGCCCTTAATTTTGGGCCTATATTTCACTTTTGAAATTTGCCACTGACATTGTAATTGATATCGTCTTATTATCCCTAGCCTCTATTTCAAATTACTAGTGACAATTCCACTTACATTAACAACCTGCATACACAGAGATTATCATGTTTTATCAACTTTTTTCAATGCTACCATAAAGATGGATTTGTTATTGGCATTGGCAATACAACAACGACTGTTGGCCGAGGCCCCCTTTTCCCTTATTCTCACGTATATTAAGCTTCTTTTGGACATTTAAAAGCTGTATGTCTAATTGCCATCATGGTATTCACAATTCTAGTCCCTCACTTTCAAATGGCTTTTAACGGCATGGATGGGCCCGGCTGCTGCCGAGAAATAAAAGTTTCACTTATTGCTCGAACGGCTGTCGATAATTCGCTAGAAACAGATGAAACCCAACCACAGTGTTGGTATTCACGAGAACGGGGCATACTTTTGCTACTATGGAAATTCATTTTATTGTGATTTCATGGCAATTGATTTAAGCCTCATTTACGTTCTCAACTCGCTATGTCAAAGATACACTACCATGAGGTACTCGGCTTTCTATGCATAATACCTACACACCTAGCTGTAGCCTCATAAAACAATTGATCGCCTACATATCTATCCAAAGTGCCTTTCCTGGTGATATTTTTAGGATAATTTGAAGCCTTTATCTATTACTTTTAGAAAATGATGAGATACTGAGAACTCCACTCTTTCACATGAAGTAGAATGCCACAAATCCTTATCATTTTGTGAGGAAATTTAGATTAAACAGAATGGAAAGAGCTTCTAAAAAACAATGTTCCAAAATGAATTTTAATGATGCAACGTATATATATATAGTTTACAATGAATATTTTCATAATTGCTAGTCAACAGTTTCAACAAAATATGCATAAACATTTTTAGTTGTTGCATTAATTAAGAGACGATGTTTCCATTTCTTGCCTTTGGAATGATAGAAATAGTTAATTCACATAAAGATTGAACAGTGTATGAAAGAAATGATAAAACATAATGGGGCAACTTTTGGCCTCTTGTTCAAATTGCATATATTATTTGGTCACCAGGCTCGAGGTTCCACATTCATAATTATATCTTTAAAAACGTTATTCATTAATCTATTTATTCATTTATAATCAATTCCCCCAAGAAGGAATAAGTTATTTATCATATATGTATTTATATACACACATGATATATACATATAATGTGTTAGAGATATCTGAAGGCCCCGCACAGGCAGATGGAACCTATACCGTTACCAGTTACCTCCTCAGTGTATCTCCTGGCGCGAAGATCGCATGACAGACACAGTGTTTAAATTATAGATGATCATTTACTAATTAAAATCAACACGTGAGGTAGATAGGCGGAGATCGTTTCTTTTGTCTCGCCTCTAAAAAGATGAAAGGTTACTTTTTGAACAATTAAGGTGCACGGAAGATCTCGCATGATTAATGTAGAAAGGATTTTCCGTCTTTAAATAATGATCTATAAAATAAACGTGTTGTCATCCATTATTCTAAATTTACAGGAAAATTATTTTTAGGCAATATTATGTTAATGCCATCTTTTCTATTAGCACAAGTTATTTCTAAATGAATCGGTACTGCCATATACATAAGGCCTATCTCGTCAAACGTGCGCGATCGATTAAGATAATTATAGTCAGCATTTATAACTGCTCAGTGGAAAACAATAGACAGGCCTAGAGGTTGTATCTTTATAGCAGAACACTCCTGAAAGGGCGCCACTACCAGGTAAGGGGTGGAGGTGAACACGGTTGGACACGCGTATATATTCTGGCTTATTAATTCGCCCGGTTCCGCCCACGTTCCGCCTCGTCCGGAGCCATCGATTGTTTGGCCGGCCGTCGGGTAGGTTGGTCCCCGGGGGTGGGGCCGCCAAGGCCGGCGGGGTCCGGCACGCGAACCGGGCATGAAGACGGGTCGCCGCCGCCTCCAACCACGGCCCAGGGTATGAAACAATAATGGGAGTATCGATTTCAAAAAAAAGGAGAGAGGAGGGGCCCGATTCGCAGATTTACATGCGTAGAAATGTCCAAAGGATGTGATTGTCCATCAACGGCGTCGGTGTTTTGGGTGTGAAAGAGAGAGGTTTTCAGTGAAAAGAGGGGGATGGGTTCTGGCAGGAATCCAGCTTGATTGAAGGCTGTGTTAAGAAAACTTAAGTGTGACACCCTTTCGCCCTGTATACACAACTGTTGGACATACGTTTTTGTGAGTGTGGTTTGTGTTGCGTCCCGCAACAGAAGTAATCATACACGGGCAAAATTAAACTGAAAGTTCGAGGCTATTAAGGGAAAGACATATCATTTTTCTTCTTCACATAATTATATATACTATATAACTCATTGCACACGGTAAAAAATACAGGGGATATACAAAAGAAAAATTTTAGCAAATAAAGGGCTAGCGCATACAATGTAAGAACCTAAATCTAATTGACAGAGTAAAGGCACAGGAAGCTCTCATCCTTATCAAACTAATTCCGTTATTATGTCAACATCTCTTCAAATATCCAAACCATCTTCAATGTTGATGCATCAAAAGCAATGACGTGGGTGTACCATGCACTCTTTGTTTCCTCCTTGCCCAGAAACCCATTTGCAAGAGCCAAACAATGACTTTTGCTGATTTCCCTAGCAAACTGTGTGTATAACCAAAATAGCTGCAGGTAGCAGCAGAAAATAAAGGTACAAATTTGTGTGCTTTCAATAATTACATTGGCCATCAAACATGAACAATCAAATGAAGCCCTCATTCTATTTACAAAATATGCTGTCTGTGATGTCACCGACTCAGTTACTGGCAGGATGGCCTTCACAAATCACAAGTCAGAGCTCATGCAGACTGTAAATGTTCGAATTGAAATGAAGCAATATGAAGCAATGGCATGAGCGTCATGGTAAGAGTCATGAGTCTTTTTGGATTTATATAGAACTATACTATCTCCTTAATGAAGGATTATTCCAAAAGTATTCCAAAGGCTGGGGCTGTTAAATAATTTCCTGTATGCTATTCCTATGGTACAATGTTGAACTATAATAGGTTGATTGTCCATTAAAGTTAAGGTCTCTTAAGTTGCAGGTTGGCCTTCGGATAATAGCTAGCTCCTATCGCAGTCTCCTCGCGTTCGACTGCTGTCGTCCAATACATAATAATAGTTCCGGTATTATGTAAGACATAACACTCGCACGAAAGGATGTTCTTTATTTATTTCCTATGTTCCAATGTTCTCATGACAAAATCTCAATGACAGTGAACAGTTCCAAGGATAGAATCCACTCAACCACACTCAGTCAATGCTCCAGCTATCTAAACAGTCTATAACCTTCAATTCCAACTCCAGGATTAAACTTCTAGAACAGAGCCTTTCCAGGATGGTTAACTCACAATGTTCAGCTTCTCTAACTGAGAGCTGTCTTGAACGGCCCTTATGTATGATGGTACAATACACATCACTAACTAGACTCCTCCCTACTCTTCACCTATGACAAAGGGTTATAGCTAAGGCGTGCCCTGGTGTAAACACACTATGCTAAGCTTCTGAGTGTGGACTGACCACCCGCATCGGTACAATGTAATCTACACTGGAAATAAGACAATAAGGTCTGTATTATGTTATGGGCCTATAACAATTAAAACAATATGAATGCATCAGGTTAAAACGTTTTTATTGAATTAGTGACTTCAATTAAAACATTCACATATCATCGTTTCTATGTACTTCAGACTATACACATCTAAAAACCACCTGAATATTCGCAAGAAACAGTGCAACCAAATACCATAAAATCTTATTATCCCCCGATAGAGTTATACGAAAGTATGAAAGTTGATTAACAAATCAACCGCATTACTCACGTATAAACAAATGATTTTACCATTATTGGATTATCCAGCATTTTTAGTAGGGAGTAGAAAACAGGCTCGTCTTCAACCATTGCAGAATAGGGCTGTAAAAATTATTGCGTTGAGAAATGGTTATGTTAGTAGTCTAGAAATGGATAATCTACATGTGGATTTGAACTTGGAAAAGTTGGAGGATAGACGTAAGGTTATTATGTTGAAAATGATGTATAAAATGTCAAAGAGTGGAGTGAATGTGGATAATAGGGATGTAGGGAGAACACCGAGGAATAGTGGTAAAGTGAGGTTAAAACTAGATTTTTCTAGCAAAGAATGGATGTAAAAAAGCCCGTATTATCAAGCCGTGAGGATCTGGGACAATCTGTCGGAATTTGTACAAAAATCGAAAAATATTACTGTATTTAAAAAGAATGTTGAATAATTATATGAGCGATAAGTGAGACAAGTTACTGTAATGTGGGATTGTATCAAAATAATGGGCATCTTATGTTTGTATATTGTTATTCATCTATGTTCATCAATTTGATCATCATAACACCGCATCAGAAGAACTTCATGTATTTGGAGAGATGTTTAAATAAAAAATAAATAAAATAAAACTATGTAAAACAACCCCATTGCATGTATCATAATTATATTGGACCCATTTGAAATATTAATTTTGTTGCTTTGTGAAAGTTTGGATACACCTTGTTGTTCTAAACTAAGTCGAATTCAGTGTGAAGGTTTCTCTAGTTATTAATTAAACGAGCCTCTAATATGTAGGTAAGATTGTAACCTTTGGCCAAGCTACTGTTTTTGTTCGGCTAGTTTACGTTGCACCAGTGCTAGCACGAAGCTAAGAAGTCATGTTAAATGAAGGGAAACTGAGCCTTGCCTATTATGTTGGTAAGATGTGATTAGTAACTATAGCGTGTTTTCCGGCGTGGCGTGCACATACAAATGGCACCGTGAGACATCCTGGCGGTTTATTAGGACTTGGTGAAATCAGAAAGTTGTCATAAATACTAAAGAATATTATCCCAGTTAGGCCTAATAGTAAGAAATTAAACGTTAAATTAGTAATATGCCTACAACGTGTCATGGCCACCGGTGGGCTATCACGCATGCAGGTTTGATTATATACATGAATATATATTGTTCATTCGTTTACGAATGTTTCTAATGTAACTAGAAAAGAAATTCATACTGATAAATGGACAAAACGCTCGTTTGGGGTGCAATATTTTCAAAATGTACCAACCATGCTCTTGACGTTGATGGGAGGCAGTCTAGGAGGCCGTTTCCCTGACATGCCGAATGCTAGGACCGGCACAAAAACGTATGGAAATCCATCAATGAACCTCCGTCAAGCATTGTTTGTTGCTATACTTTTTGCTCTATGTGCAATCCATGGCAAGTTCGGTCCATTAATATCCATCAAACCTCAAGAAAATAATCACATTCCCATCCATGGAGCATATACCGTCCTTATTGCCAAGTCAACAAATATTTATCTTGTTTCCATCGATGTTTTGATAAACAGCATCAGAGATGGGGTACTTTTGGTAGCAGCGGGTCTAGTTCCTGCGCCGCTGTAAGTCTTTGCACCGACTCTGTTCGTAATAAGCTGGTTTAAACTCTCTCCGTGGTAGATCCCGGTTTCAGTGTGTGGGGGCTGGGTGGCAATCAGCTCTCGGAGTGAGAGACGGCCAGATAAAAGGTGCCGGGCCGGCCGTGGCTTCGGTCATTATCGATTGACGGAGGTGAAGTCAGTGTGGGGATAGGAGTGCGGCCGGGTAAGAAGTTAAAGTAATTAAAAGGCCTTTCCGCGGAAAAGATTTCCAATCTTTACACAGAGTACTGACTACTTGTACACTTGCCTGGGCACCAGTTTCCCAAACTAAATAACAAGAGGAATGACAGAGCTACTTGTGCCTAGTACTTTGAAATTGAATTTTGAAATGATGAACGATATGCCAGGCCCGTGCCCAGGGTCTGGTGTGGGGGGGTGGCGAGGTTCCACAAGTGGAACTTTTGCCTATATTTTCAATAAAATGAACTTGAATAGGGGGTGGCGAGCAGTAAAAAGTGGAACTTGTCAATAATTTCTTACCAATTTTAGGGGTTTTTACATTACATTTTGGAGCGGAAGGTGGAACTTTTGGAAAAATTTCCTTTGTGGGGTCGGGGAAGTGGAACTTGTCAATATTTTCCTACTAATTTTAGGGGCTTTTACATTAAATTTTGGAATGGAAGGTGAAACTTTTGTGAAAATGTCCTTTGTGGGGGGGTGGCCCGCCACCCCCACCTCCCCCCCTAGTTACGGGCCTGTATGCCTATCCTTATCAAATATCTAGACCTTTCAAGAATCACTCTTTGTTTTCAGTAAACGTGAATGCTGGGGTGGATGATGGAGATATATTTTCCACTTATGTATTGGTTGTGAAATGAAAATGCAGAAATACTAGGTTTCGAGAGTTTGTTCTGATATAATTCAAAGACATAAACCAACTACTCTTATCCATCTATTATTTTATTTCCATATATTTGTCAGCTTTCTTCTATTCTGTCGGTATTTGTAATGCTCAGTGAAGTAACTGTTTACGCAAGTTTAACAGGCTCTTCTGTCGGTCTTATCATAACGTCATGAACCTGTAAAAATAATGTAAATGTGTTTATAAATATGATTTGTTAGTCTTTTTTTTAGAAGAGGAACAAGTAAAGAAATGAGACAGCTTGAACTTTTAATGCATGACGCATTTGGCCAAATCAGGGAAGAGGGATCAATGTTAATGCCCGTTTTACCAATCGTGATTTGTAACAATAAGAAGTTGTTGCCAAAAACGCTAAAAGTACTAGAAATCTGAAGATTGTCGGCCAGGAACTGGCCGATGTTGCATTGGTGGTTTTTAAATGTTATAAAAGGAACATGTCATACGCTTGATGGTGGTATAGGTGGGAGTCCTATTGGTCAATCAGGTTGACCAATGAGTGTACAGCTGCCCTGCACTGCTGTATTCTCCTCCCCCCACCTTCCCACCCCTACCCCACAGTCCTGTTTGGCAAACCAGTGTGGGGTGTGGATGGCCTTCCCCCCCTCCCCCTCCTCGGGACACCCCCACCCAACAGACGTTTCCACCCCCCACCCACCCTGGGTCCTGTTTGACAAATCAGCTCTCCAAGCAGATCACTGCATCTCATTGAATTACTTTACTCAGTAACCTCTCACCTGGTGGGAGAGTGTGACCAGCCTGACCACTGTGGTATCCCCCCTCTCCCCCTCCCCCTACACCTCCCCACTGCTGTGATCCAGCCAGCCCACTCAACTAACTCCCCCCCTCTCCCCCTCCCCCTACACCTCCCCACTGCTGTGATCCAGCCAGCCCACTCAACTACCCCCCCCCCCCTCTCTCCCCCTCCCCCTACACCTCCCCACTGCTGTGATCCAGCCAGCCCACTCAACTACCCCCCCCCCTCTCTCCCCCTCCCCCTACACCTCCCCACTGCTGTGATCCAGCCAGCCCACTCAACTAACCCCCCCCCCCCCCCCACCATCACCTCTAGCACAAGTCTACTCTGACTACCGACCACTCCTAACAGTGGTGGTGGTGGTGGTGGTGGTGGTGGTGGTGGTGGTGGTGGTGGTGGTGCCCCTATCCCCCCCCCCCCCCCACATCTCACCTCACCAGTCAGGCCAGAGAGGAGCCAGTTAAGGCCAAAAGTAGTTTGGATTTCTGTTTCTTTGTTTGCCCTTATTAAAATTGGAATTAAAATCAATTTGAAATGAAGATATTTTACATAATTAAGTAATGATAAATCAAATGCGTATTGATAAAAATAGTTTGAACATTTATACTTTAAGTATTTGTCAGATATAAATACATGAGTACATTTATTGGAAACAACAAATTAATATTGTTTTCAGAGCAACCTGGGCTTTCCAGTCTGTCAAACTTGACATACCTCTATATATAGGACCCATAGGCAGTGGATGTCAATCACTGATACTTGTCCCTCCTACCTCTACCACCAGTGACCAATGAGAAGACACTGAGTGGAGGCCCCATAGTCTGACCACCACTGGGGGTCAGAGAGGGCACACCAATTAAACAATTACACGGTCCACTGGTCCACAACAATAGACCCACTTCAAAAACAGACCTATACCTTGGTTGCATTGGTAACTTAATACTTATATTTTTTTATTTATTTATTTTTTTATTTCAAAATTCGATTCCCGTTATTACAAGTTCTTCCATCGAATTATACAACGCAATCACAGGTTAATTACACAGTAATAATATATAGTAGTCGAACACCCATTTTGGGTATATACAAAATTATACAGTACATCAAGAAGATTCACGATAGACCAATTAATGCATACTCGTAATCCTGAAATTATACCATAATAAAGCTTTTAGTTTTTATGAGTTTTTTAAAACTCAAACGATCCTGTACCACCTGGGTTTCTGAATCTAAATTATTCCATTCTTTTAGCCCTCTAATATATGGGCTCTTCTGTATTTTAGTATATCTTGTGAAGTTATGCTTCATTTTCACCTTTGAAGTACTTCGCAAGTTCTTCTCATGTTTAGGTTGTATAACATTATCAGCCTCTTTACTTTGTGAAAACATAATTTTTAGCAAATTTCTCTTGCGCCTTGTATAAAGATCTTCAAGCTTATATTTATCAAACAGTAATGTAATCGGATCTCTATTTACGATTAGATCTTTGTACTCTATTAATCTAATAGCACGCTCGTGCAATCTCTCAATTTTCTTAATTTTGTCCGCAGTCCCGGAATCAATTAAAAAATCTCCGTAATCAAAGTGCGGTAAAATCATTGATTTATAAACTTGGAGTGCAATATGTTCGTTTACATATTTTCTAATTTTAGCAAGTATACCCAATTTGCATCTGACTTTTTTCAAAACATGATCTATCTGAACGTTCATATTAAGACAATGATCAATGTAGATACCAAGATATTCATATACCTGTACCTGTTTTAATTTTTGGTCACCAATAAATATATTATTAAGACCAATACATGAATTATTGTTATAAGAAATCAACATATACTTAGTTTTTTCCTTGTTTATGGTCAGTTTGTTTTTTGCACACCAGCCCACCAAAACATCCATTTTCCTTTGTGCATTTGACATGCTTTCGTCAACCGTAACTCCTGTACCAATTAACAAGGTATCATCAGCATACATTACACATGATTCTCCATCCATCACTTTAAGAAGGTCGTTCACATATATTATAAAAATCAAAGGGCCCAAAATTGACCCTTGAGCGGTACCATACGTTAATGGCAATTTAGATGATTCGTAGCCATTTACCCGCGTACACTGGACTCTCCCTGTCACATAACTTTCCATAAATGAAAGTGATTTATCTTTAAAGCCATAGAGTTTTAGTTTTTTTAATAAAATATCTTGATCAATCGAGTCAAATGCGCGGGAAAAATCAATGAAAATACATGTACTTATTTTCCTTAAATTCCAGTTATTATAAAGCTTTTTTAGTAATTCAAAAATAGCTAGTGATGTACTTTTACCAGGTCTAAAACCAAATTGACTATCACTCAAGAGGGATCTTTCTTCAAAGTAACAGAGTATTTGAGTGTGCATCACTCTTTCAAGTAATTTACCCGGCAGACATATTTGGGTTATCGGCCTCCAATCTTTTGGATTTTTACTCTTATTTGTAGTTTTAGGAATCGGACTCACAAATCCTATACACCAAGACTCCGGGAAACAGCATGTTCTTAAGCACTCATTATATAAGAATGTTACAGCTGGTATACAAACTAAAAACGCATCACGCAGTAACCTAGAACTCAAATTACCACAGGCAGACGATTTAGTTATAACAATGCTTTTTACCAGTTTTAATATTTGGCTTTCCGTAACATATTCAAACTCAAATGAACTAGACGAGTTACAATAATTTTCGTCTGCAACCCACACATCATCAAAATGTTTAGCCAAATCTGGCCCAGCGTTTACATAATAATTGTTCATAAACTCTGCAAGATCTCCATCCTTTAGGATCTCACCATTCACTAATGCCTCAGTTAAATTACATGATTTTTTGCCTTTACCAAGGCCCGTTAATTTGTTTATCTCTCGCCAAAACTTTCTGGGATCACCCTCACATGACTCCAGTTTTTCATTCACATAATCCTCTTTAGCACGAAGTAATAATTTCTTAATTTCATTTCGTTTTTTCCTGAATAATTCCCAGGCATCAACATCCCCAGTATGTATAGCAATCTTATATAACTCATCCTTATGATGGAGTTCTTCCAGAATTTCTCTACTAAACCATATCGGACAATCATCTCGTACACGTATCTTAACCATGGGACAGTGCACATTAGCATTTACCATCAGAATAGATAACATGATGTCCCATAATTCAGCAGGGGTACATTGTTCACTCCAATAGCTCACCCATAATGGGTCGTTCATTATCGATTGTTGGAATAACTCACAGTTATAATAACGATAACTTCTACCCTCAATATAGGTATAAGTTTTCTTTATTTTATCCTTTTTCTTTATTAGGAATACTGGTAAGTGATCACTTATACCAAGGCTTAGACAGCCACTGTTTGAAATATTTTCCATATTAGTAAAAATCAGATCGATTCTACTCTTTGAGTGAGGTGTTATCCTCGTGTTACCAGAAATTATTTGTTTTACAAGATATTCGCGCTCAAAATCCTTTAACAGGTCATATGCCTTAGTATGTCTTTTATTATAGTCGATATTAAAATCACCGAGGATCACAGTCTCGTAATTTTGAAAATGTTTAAGTGTATCAACAGAGTTACATAATTCTGACATACAATCTTCAACACAGCCTGATGGCGGTCTATAGATACAACAAATATATTTCCTTCTGATATTTTTAATGTTAATTTCAATCCACAACTGTTCTAAGTTATTACTTATTGTACTTTGCTCGACAACAACAGAAGTGTTATTCGCGATATTGTTCCGGACATATATACATAGTCCACCTCCACGTTTGTTGTTCAAATTATTTAAACAACGGTCCAATCTAAAGACAACAAATCCTGGGATGTTAATCATCTCGTTAGTAATACATATGTTTAGCCACGTTTCACAAAGGCATATCACATCATAATCCGAGAAATTATATTTTACCTCGTCAATATGTTTCCAGAGGCTTCGTACATTTAGCATTACAATTTTAAAGCCCTTCATCATCACTTGATAGGACAAAAATACAGAATTAAAGTATAAGTACAAACAGTAATTATCTACACTTATATATCATAACATATATACAGTTTGATTCAAGCTGCTTTTAACCAAGGAACTTGAATCCCAGACGGTGAAATATTTCCAAAAAAGAAAATATACGCCACCTGACACAATGTCTGTGAACCTGACAAAACAAGCAATAACTTCAGTACTTCAAAATGCATGAAAAAGCTGTGCCGGGCAAACAGCATGTAGTTTCAGCGGCCATACCTAGCATAGGTCATATTACTGACGTTCTAACTCCTCTACAAAGAAACTTCGGACCTTCATCAACAGAACACCCAAGTGATTTGCTCCCTCCCACACCCCTTCCTCAATGGCTATTGACCCCAGTTTGCATCCCGTTCCCCAAAAGTCATCTAAAGTTCCCTCATAAAGGTTATGTGGCCTGGTGTTTATCAATTTGTAATACAACTTTTGATTTTGTCGGAATTTACAATATAATAGTTCTTCCATCACGAACAGTTTGATAGTTTCCCACCTCCTGTCAGTTTGGATTTTTTTACCTATGCGTTTGGCCTCGACAGGGGAGTCTGACTCCATGATTTGTTGTAATAATACCTTGTCATTGTTTTCCTTCGCCTTAATGGCCTGATACCCTTGTTCAACCGATTTATAATGTACACCCCGATGATCAAAATCACATCCATAAAAGTTACTAAGAAAACAAGCGGCCGAAAAAAATACAAGACCTTTCTCTATCTTCTGAAGACCATCTCCCACCATTTTTACATGTACAGATTGCTTTCGTGCCTTTTCCTGGAGGGTCAGTCTACGGATATTCATAGGTGGTAGCTCTCTGCCCACTAAAGGACCCCTTTCCTTAATGAATTCCTCGGGGATGTCGCCTGTCGTACCTAGATTGTATTCAATACCATCTATTCTAATCATTCCTGGTTTAGAAAAGACAGTACAACCTTTTTTCTTTGCAATTTCAAAAGCTTGTCTTAATAATGCTCTATTCTTTCTGGTTTGTTTGGCCTCCTCCCCGCTGATTCTAAGCTCTTTAAAAACATCTGAGTTCCTCAATCTTGACTTAAAATGATAAATCTGGTCTCTAATGATGCTATCTCGAAAAAGTATTTTTACCGGCCTTGGACTTGACCGGTGCGGATTGAAGGATCCTAGTCGATATACGCTCTCAATATCCTCCGGACCCACCCTAACCCCCATGTCATTAATAAAATGGACCGATATGTTCTTTAAATTCTCATGGATATTTTCCCGCATGCAGTCAACTATAATGGTCCTATGGCTGTCTGCAACATTGAATGAATCCTCACTTTCCATACTAACATGAGATGCCGTACTATTACTTACTTCTGAAGAGTGTACATCGTCTTCCCTATAGTTTTTCAACAGTTCAATAGATATTTTTAACGACTCAATTTCCTTTTTGAATAAAGTATGCTGCAAGTCAACACGTGATACAAAATCATCTACACGTTCTGCGTTTTCCTTTACAGTTTCGGAATGTAAACTGAACTCACATTCAATATTCCCCTTTAAACTCTCGATATCTTTTGCTAGTTCACATTCAACTGTTTGAACCTGCTGGGATAAGCCCTCCATGTCCTTTCCCGTAGCTCTCCTGGCAGCTAGGAGCTCATCCTCAATTTCTATAATTTTTCTGTCCAAATCTAAGATGTCAGTACATGTTTTTTCCTGTTGGTCGGAAATTTTGTTCACTCTGTTATCACGCACAGTACTTGCTTCTTGTAACACGTTCATTTCACTTACAAAATTTAGTTTTAGGTCTTTTAGTTTACCATCGATTGAATTAATGACACGTTCATTACTGTCTGATTGTTCATTTTTAACGTTTGTAACGTCTCGTTTAATTTCGAGTAGGATTTCTAGAATGTCACGATTTGCAGTGTTCATCGGCGTTTCTACACTTAAAGCTCGCCGACGCGGCCTACCCCTTCTTGGTGCTTGTTTCTTACCCTCTTCAATTCCTATCAGTCCTTCTTTTACCAGAATGTCTGTTAGGTTTACTCGTGGGGTTGATATAATATCCTCCTCATCACACGTCTTGGCGGGAGCCTTCTCGTCGACACCGCCATTGTTGTTGTTTACACCCGCATCTCCCCCATTTTCGCCCATATCACCGTCAGCCGGCGCGTTTCGATCATCTTCTTGGGCACCTTTACCTTGTTTCTTCTTACGCCTACACTTCTTAGCATCTGGCTTTGCAGACTTGGTTTGGTACAGAGGTGTTTTGACCCCCGTTTCATCATTGGACGGTGGTGTTACGCTGTGCAATCTTTTACGTGACATCGACGGACTATCCGCCATGTTGTCAATCTTCTCCGCATCTACCTCTTGACTTTTCGGCTCCGTACTGTCCATTTTTGATACAGCTACGATTCCTCACGAACTAGGTTTGGTCTCCAAATCTTCATAAAGATACCGAACCTTGTTTAAACGTTTTTGAGGCCCTTTACCGTTTGCCCGGACCGCTTTTCATACGGAGCTCTTACTACGAACGTCCACTACCTGGTGGCGCCATCTATATATGATTTATACTTATATGTACCAATGCAACAAAAATCGAGTAATTTGTATAATCATAAGAATACTCACAGCAACGTGTATGGGAGCCGAGAGGATATAAACGACAGCATCTACGATATCAGCTGACTCCAGACACTGCGATAAAACAATGTAGAATGACTTATAAATGCAACATGCAGTATAAAAGGCCAGCATTCTAGGCGCCCAAACAGAAATCCATGGCACTTCTGTGTAACAATTTGGTTTTACTTCTTCACTATTTGATTAATATATCCCTGTTCAAATCAAGAGAAAAGAGGCAGGAAAATGAATGAAAATGATTTGGAAGAATTTCTCAGAATCTTTGTTCAGACTCAATAGAAAAAATAGGGACAATATGCAGCTAGTGCAATTTTAGTTAAGACGTTAAAACAAGGACGGAGGAGACCTGGGCCTAGGCCTATACGGAATAGAAATACTTGGATAACCTTTGTTTTGATATCATATTAAAATTGTAATGTATAAACTACTAAAATGAGAAACCATTACTAACATCCCCGCAACTAACAACCCCGCTATTAACAGTCTAGAGTCTCTGAATGATCTCCAAAACATCTTTAGGCGTGTGGGGTGGTGTAGTGGTTAGGGCATCCGTCTGCTGCGCGGGCGGCCGGGTTTCAATTCTCGGCTGAGCTGGCAACTGCTCCCCTCTGCATGTCTCCCAGTGGCAACAACTGGGATATCAAAGGTCTCTAGTAGACCACCGGCTGTTGTGTGTGTGGCCCTGTCTATGGGACCATGCACATTAAAGAACACCTGCCTCGGTAAAAGTGTAGGGGTATGGTCTCTACCTTCTCATAGATTCGATCACCATCACCGCCCTTGATATGACCCTGGCTGTTAATTAGGGCGTAAAGCAACCAATAACCAACCAACCAACCAAAACATCTTTAAACTATCTCTAGACTATCTCTGAACTATATCCCAGCTATCTCCAATTTATGTCCAAACCATCTCTAAACTATATGCAAACTATCTCCAATGTATCTTCAAACTATCTCTGAACTATGTCCAAAGTATCTCTGACCTATCTTGAAGTATCTCCGAAATATCTCCAAACTAACCTCACACCCAGACTCGGACACCCAGACCCAGACCCAGGCCCAGTCCAAGACCCACACAAACAGACACACGTTCATTCATACGTACATACACACACACACATACATACATACATACACACACACACATACATACATACATACATACATACATACATACATACATACATACATACATACATACATACATACATATACATGCATACAAACAGTCACAGTGGCGAAACTCTCAAAACTCCCAGAATTCCAACCGCTCGACCCAGTCCTTTCTATGCCCTAGGACAAACGTGGCGAATAATACTATCACTGCAAACTTGGATACAGAATAATATGCAGTCTGCATGTATGCCAACACAGTAGGAAGACCGTTTTACAGTTCATTACCTTGTATCTTGAATAGAATGCTTTCGCTTTTTCATCTCCAGACATTCGGTATGCAAATTCCGTTTCAACAGCTCCAGGAGAAACCGCCTGTAAGAAAGTTCAAAGAAACATTCATTTTTTTACTTTTACAGTGTTCTTACGTTAGCAATGTCTGTATCGTGAATCTATGTAACTTTAGTGTTTAAGTAATTAACCAGAGTTTCCAAACTACTATTGATGAACTTTACAAGTCAATTAAATGGATTTTTATTCACATGTACCAGTTAATTAGGGCATTATCTAAAAAAGCTCTTAATGGTGTTTCAGGAGCGTGGCCAGCCCTGAAGTCAGAGGGGTCCGAAACAAGATAAGCAGTGTAACAGGCAAATGATTTTCCAGAAATTTTCTCATACTTTTTCTATATTTTGGAAAATCAAAGGGGTAATATATACTTACAGTAAATATATGATCTACAGAATTCTACGGAGTAGGTTTCCAGAATGATGATCTTGGTCTCTATTCATCAAAGGAATAATTATTTTCCTTCAATTAGGCCTACATATTAAAGGATAACGGAGACTATTTGGGTGGGGGGGGGGGGGGGGGGAGTCAATGTTCCGAATGCCTTTCTCAGAGAATACAAGAGAAAATATTTTTTTCAGTCCTCTGGACTGAAAATCTTGCTTTGGTGGCAAAAAATAATCATCTATTTTGATTAATTATTTCTGGCACCACTCTTGCTTCCCACTATGATAAGGCCAAAATAAATAAAAAGTTGATTCAGGTAACCCAACCTACCCTTATTCTTTCGGTTGGTTGGGTAAGTAAAAACAAATTGACCTACCTACCCTAACTTTTTTGACCTAGCCTATGTTACCTGAACACAACAATTTTAGTTCTTTGACCTAATGTGTCAGGCTGATGGTCTGGTACATGTGTGTCCACTACAGGGTGGTGGAAGGTGGGGTGGGAGAGGGGGAGGGAAAGAGGGAGGTGGAGGAGTGAGAGCCAGTCAAGGCCAAGGGATATTTGGATTTCTGATTCTTTCTTTGCCCTTATTAAAATTAGGATAAAAATCAATTTGTAATGAAGATATATTATGTAATTAAGTAAAGATAATTCAAATCCTTATCAGTAAAATTAATTAGAACAATTATACTCTAAGGATTTGTCAGATTTGAATGTATGAGTACATTCACTGGAAACAAAAACATTAATATTGCTTTCAGGGCAACCTGGGCTTTCTGGTCTCTCAAAATTGACATATCTCTATATATAGGACCCGTGTGCAGTGGGTGTCAATCACTGACATATGTATCCAATCAGGAACCACCAATACCCAAGCCACACCCTTTTTAGAGAATTAGGTGGGGGCATTGGGAAGGGGAGCTGTAAAGGATAAGGGAGGAAGGTAAAGCTTTAGGGGCACCCTACCAATAATCACTATAGGACGCCCCCAAAGCAAAAAATACAACAATCAGATGTACTATAAATAAAATTGAGAGTATGTCCGCTATGTCATTTTAGAATTCCGATTAAAAAGATACTAAACTGTTGAACTGTTTACTCACTGCAATGCGGATATGAGTATTGGTCTGCCGGATTTCGTTTCGCATCCCTTCTAAAAGGGCCCGCACTGCGAATTTAGTGGCTGAATAGAAATGGGCTTCTTTTCTCGGCTGGACAGCATAACCTGATAAACTGTAAAAACAATACATATCAGGCAAACAGATCCTAGATCTTCTTCGAGTGAAAATAAAGGCAATGAAAATGTGGGTATCAGGGCCCATATCTTCATAAGTGATTTTAGTGATCAGGCTAATCAGGTGAAATTTGATTAGTTTCTCATAATACCTGACTCTGCCTGTCACAAAAAAAAGTGATGTCATTTCAAAATAACTTTCAGAGGGGATTGTTAGGTGTAGTTACTTTGATTGGCAGACAGAATAAATATGAATGGGACACTAATCAAAATTCACCAGATTAGCCTACTCATTGAAATCAGTTATGAAAATATGGCCCCAGATATCCTTGAGCTTTTCTTGATATCCAACTCTCTTACGTTTAATTGTTCATTTCTGGCTCAGTGATGAGTAGCTCATCATCAGTTATTACAAATCAAGTTGACAATAATCATATCCTGTCATCAAAAGGAGTGCCATCAATACCCTGCAGTTTTTGGCATATGGAAGCAAAATTTTTACTAAGAATTTCAGTATTCAACCCAGAGGCATTAATTATTCATACAATAATCAGTTTTTATTTGTATAAACTCATTACATTAATATGGCTTTCTGTATTACCCCATAAAACAGCTTTAATCTTTCTAGAATTTCACATGGTTACCTCTCGAATCATCAAGAGTTTGTTTAATATAGACCTCTTTGCCCATTTAATAAGCTGGATTACATGGTGGCCTTGGCTCTATATATTATTTGATCAAATTTTACATCATTCAGTACATATTTTATGTATATATATATATATATATATATATGTATATTGTACTAATGGCTTAGTACTTTTAATATATTGTCATGTTATATAATCCAACAAGGATCAGGCTTAGCAAGTCTACTTCTAGTCTACTCTTAGAAAGAAATATCTTGCGCTCCTAGCGCCACCTGTTAACCAATATAAAAGGCGTTGCAAGGTAGGGAGCGAGCAGTTAGTTGGTTAGAAGTTAGTAGTCACTTAGTTTAGTGAGAACATCAGCTAAGTAAGTTTAGCCAAGGAGTTATACTTGGAGTAAGTACATCGGCTCCCGTGTAACAGACTGGAGTTTACCAATATCAACTACCTCGGACATAGGATTGTGATAGAGCTGAGTACTAGAATGGTCTAGAGGGTGTTGGAGCAACTCGTGTTCTAAATGTGGTTGATTGCTGATAGGAGATGGGAGGTGGACTGATGAAGACTTATACATGGTGGCTTTGACTCGGGATGAGATGTTTATTGAATAAAAACCCTTTCATATTAAGAAGCTCCCTCATCGTTCATTTCTTTTGAACTATTGGGAAGTGGACGGACAAACTTTAAACGCAGTCTGAATTACTCAGGCATTCTGGATAAACGACTCATGAAGACTTGGATATACACGAACATTACGCAGTCTTAAATCAAACATTAACAATAGTTCATTTGGTGGAGATTACCCGAAACATGACTTGTGCCGTTTTGCTCATCCTTGATGTCAGCCACCGGTGACTTTGAGGCTTCCTCTAACCCCAAGCCTCAATCTTTGCGGCCCGCAGGACACGATGTGTCAACATCATATACAGGGAATGTGGAAAACCGCCACCTGGTAGGTAATCCCTTAGACGGGGAGGCACAGAGACAGGAGGTCGCAGCCAGACCCAAGCAGCTCTGCCCCGAAGGTGCACAAAATTACCAAACCCGTGGCAAAGGTAAACCATTTCCCTGGCACCTAGGGTCCAAAGATAGGCCGGTTCTTGACGAAGGACTTGAAACCCTAACACACTCGGGACGAGTTGAAGGGAAGAACCGTCTCACGGAATATCAGCAATATTGGAACCCAGGGTACGTACCACCTACGGACCACGAAACTGGTACTAGCTCTCGCTCCACCTGTGAATCTGATGTGAACAATCCGTGGTGTAACCAAAGTGTTCCTTATCGTTTACTACCCGCAGCGGGAGGTGAAAGCGAACAGGAAGTTTCCAATGAAGATAACCTATTTTCTTCAGGAAACCTAAAACAACGACAAAACACCGCGGATAACTCCAGCCCATCAGGGGGAAAACGCCCCGAAAATCCGGTGATCCTACCTGATGGGAGCTCTCTCACCTATCCATTACCCCAACGACTTGAGTTTATCAGTCACCCACTGGTAACACCAACTCACCCCAACCCGGGGGCGTCCATTCCTTATTCCACTGTAGCTAAAGGAAAAACAGTAGGAGGGGATAGGGGAGTGGGAAGGGAAGCAGAGGGAAACAGCGAGAAAGTAGGCAATTTACAACCCTATCGATTAACTTACGGTGTAGAAACGAACTTAGACCAAGCTGGTAAAAGAGCGGAGGCTCGGGCCTTTGATCCAGCCGAAATATTAAAGCAGTGGGCAGACTCAAGCCCCGAAAAACACATAGATTTAGAGAGGCTAAGCGATCAGGATAGTGAAGAAAATGTAACGCTTAAAGCACAAGATTTTAACACTCTAACTCATGAATCGTATGAAGAATACGAGAACGAGTACGAGGAAGAAAATAGCGAGACAGAACAAGCTGCCGCAGATGTCAGAGGGGGTAGTCCTGATAGAAAATTAGCTAGAGAAGATAAATCAACCTCGTCTTCATACGAACTTATTACCGAGGATGTTTTAGACACAGGTAAGAAAGCTAAACCAGAAAGTGAGGACGAAATTAGTGTAGAAGAAATACCTGTGAAAGAACAGTGGGACGATCACGATATACAAAACCTCCACGAAAATAATATGGCGGAAGGAGGCGTTCCTTTGATGGATCTAGTAGAAGAAAGAGAGGATAGAGATCAACGCCAGCAACCCGGTGAAGGGGGAGCTGGGGGTGTAGATCTGGGGGCATGGCATCCTAACCGTGGGATAAACCCTGGGGGACCTCAACAAAACAATGGGAACGGCCAGATCCTGATCCAACAACCGGGCCGAGGCGTGCAGGCAGGAGGCGGGATAGACCTTGGGCCCATACAACAAAATATATTGTACCCTTTCATAAGGCAGGCAATGGGAGCCCCTATACAGGCAGGTCAAGGAGGAGGGGGAAACCAACAGAATCAACAGGCCCAAGGAGGCCAAGGTAATCAGGCCAACCCTCCACTTAATCAACAAGTTCAAGGGGGCCAGAACGATCAGGCCAACCCTCAAGGACTTATTCCTCCTCTTAATCAGCAGGTCCAGGGAGGCCAGGATAATCAGGCCAACCCACAAGGGCCTAACCCTCCTCAAAACCTTCTTAACAACCCTCCTCAAAACCTTCTTAACAACCCTCCTCAAAACCTTCTCAACAACCCTCCTCAAAACCTTCTCAACAACCCTCCTCAAAACCTTCTTAATAATCCCCCTCCGAATCAACCCAACCCGCCGGGCCCACAAGGCCAGAATAACCCCCCAAATCCACCGCCCGGCCCACCAGGACCGCCAGGTCAGAACAACCCCCCGAATCCGCCGAATCCTCCACCGCCCGGCCCACCGGGACCGCCAGGTCCGCCGGGCCCACCAGGTCAGAATAATCCTCCAAACCCGCCGAACCAGCCAAATATCTGGGATCTTTTTCCGCAGCTAAGAATGGCATGGGGCCAAGTACCCCCGCCAGTGCGGGAAACGTCCCACAATGGTCATCAAAGGGGACCAAATATTAGATTACCATGGTTTAGTGGGAAGGAGGATGAGCAGATAGAAAAGTATTTCAGGGAACTGAAGCGACTGAAAGCTATCTATGATTGGTCGGACGCCCATCTCCTGAATATGACGCTATTAGGCCTGAAGGGACGGGCAGATGACTGGGCAGGAGCCTTAGCTGAAAGCGAGAAAAATACATTTGAGAAATTAGAAACTCAAATGACAAAGATCTTCGGCGATCGAAGAGCTAAGTGGCAGAAACACGCAGAGTTCTGTGGCCTTAAACAAGGAAAAGACCAGAGCGTGATCGAATTTGCAGGTGTCCTGAAACAAAAACAGGTTAAAGCAGAAGCAAGCGAAAGTATGATGTTAGCTGTGTTTTTAGAGGGATTAAAACAGGGTGTGGCCAGACAAGTAGCTATATTGGACCCTAAGTCGTTCACCGAAGCGGTGGATTGTGCAACGAGACTAGAGTCGTTGGACAAAGGCAAAGGGGGAACCAAAATATCCAATGCAGTGAGCGAACTGGCTGGAAGCCAAGAATCGGAGGAGACCGCGGCCCTAAACTCCATCTCCGAACGGTTTGGAGTGGTGCTGGCCCGACTGGAGGCCGCTCCATGGTTCCAGAAACCAAAACCAGGGCAAAGCGGAGCTCCCCAGAGTAGTGGTAACTATAAACAGCAAGGTTATGAGAGAAAAGATAGGTATGAAAATCAGAAAGGTGAAAGAAATTCAGATCAGAAGGCTAAACCCAATACCACCCCGAACAGAGAGGCAGACAAAGGAAAGAATCCGCCAATTCAGCAGAAAGTGGAAAGACCCAGGCTACCTTTTGATGAAAGTAAGTTTTGTATCATTCACCAACAACACGGTCACTCCACCGAAGGGTGCTTGTGGCTAAAGAATAGATTGAGGGAAAAACCCCCGCGGATGTACAAAGATAGTAAAGCCAGTGGCACAGAACAAAAGAGTCAGGGAAACTAGAGGAGGGGTCCGTTCATTCCACAATAGAATTAGGCGCAGTGGACGGACCGGCTAGGAGAGAGATAGGAGACGAAGCATTTTTCTTAACGTTAAGATTTGATGATCAGAAGGAGGTTAGATCTTTAGTAGACACAGGAGCGAGCGATTGCTTCATGTCCACCCATTGTAAACGGCAGATCCCTAAACAATGCATTTTAGATGAATGGAAGGTATCGAAGGGAAACATCAGTTTGGCAGACAACTCGTCTCAAGTAATACTAGAACAAATTAGATGTAAGTTTTCAATCCAGGGATCGGTGGTCTGCTATGATTTCAACATAGTGGACGATCTATGCCACCTAATAGTAATCGGTAGAAACTTATTAACAGTGCTTCGATCAGATTTATCTCTACCAGGCGCAAAGATAGAAGTGTTTTGTGGAAACCCTATAGTCAGCAAAGAAACAGTGAAAATTCCACCGGGAAATGAATGCATCATACCGGTTACCACCCGAGAGCCGCTGGGATTGGACTCGCCAGTCGCTTACTGCGCACCAGCAGTCACTGCCCCGGTCCTAGTGGAGGGGTGCGTGAATACGGTGGGAAGTCAGTGGTGGATCAAAGTCATGAATCCGCTAGATGAAATGCAAGAAATCACTCCCCAGGAAGTGTTAGCTTTTGCAGAAGAATGCGCAGTACCTGAGGTAAACCAAGATCAGATAGAAGAGTTCCTAGACTTGTGTTATCTAACTAAAACAGAGACCCCAATGTCCATCTGTAGGATTTCTGTAGAAGTAATGAAAGACGCAGTGCAAATGGAAAGCCAAACCTCTGAGGAGAAATCCCGAGGTAAAATGGATGAAAATGTAAGTAAAATAGATCTAACCGAGTCGTGCTTAAACGAAGAACAACAGGTAAGGTTTAGACAAATGCTTAATAACAACAGGAATGCACTAGCGTTCTCAATGGAAGAGTTAGGTCACTGTGAAATAGCGCCGATGAGAATCATTGTGGATGAGTCGCAGGGAGTCATAAGTTCTAGACCATACCGATACTCTCCACAGAAAATGGATATCATCGATGAACAGGTTAGGCAACTCATAGATATAGGTGTCATAGAGCCCAGCGAATCGGCTTGGCGAAGCCCGCTGGTGGTAGTGCAGAAGAAAGATGGCAAACCTAGGCTCTGTACAGACTTTCGCATGCTTAATCAAGTCACTTTTAAAGATAAATTTCCCATGCCCACAGCTCGCTCGCTTTTCCTATATATGGCTTACAAGAAACCCACTATGTGGACAGCTTTAGATCTGTTGAGCGGCTATCATCAGTGTGTAATCGAAGAAGACAGTAGAAAATATACCGCTTTTGAAACCCCGATGGGTGTGTATCAGTATAAGCGTGTACCATTTGGCTTAGTTGGCGCGCCTTGGCAGTTTACCAAGGTAATGGCCATAGCGCTAAAGGGATTGATTCCTAGAACATGCTTAGCATATTTAGACGACGTAATCGTCTACGACACTACATTTGAAGAACACCTGGCGAGCGTTGAGGTGGTTCTCCAAGCTTTGGCGAGAGCTAATCTCAAACTGAAACCGTCAAAGTGTGAGTGGTGCCGCAGTGAAATCAATTTCCTCGGCCACGTAGTAAACGCGGAAGGAGTGGCTACACAAAAGGTAACCACAGAAAAGATTACAGCCTTTAACCGTCCACATAACGTGAAAACTATTAAATCCTTTCTGGGACTGTGTAATTACTACCGATCGTTTGTCCCTAATTTCGCTGATCTAGCAAAGCCTTTAAACCGGCGAGGAAGCGTTTCAACAGTTAAAGAAACTGCTCACCTCGCCACCCTTACTAATTCATCCAGATATAGGAGGGCATTTCTATCTGCTAACTGATGCATCAGACGCCGCGTGCGGTGCAGCGGTTTGTCATAAACTAGATGAAATCTACCGTCCGGTTGCTTTCTGGGGGTGTACCCTCCGTGACGCCGAATTAAATTATTCGGTAACAGAAAAAGAGGCTCTGGCAGTGATTAAAGGCATTAAGAACTATGAGGACATGTTGCAGGGAGCTAAAATCACAATAGTGACTGATCACAAACCATTGATCCCCCTGCTACAGAGTGCCTACAAAGCCCCGTCAGCCCGGCTGAGACGGTGGGCTTTAGCGCTATCAGATTTTGATTTTGAAATCATATATGAGCCAGGAGCGACTCATTTTCTACCGGACTATTTGTCTAGAGTCTATCATGAACATGTCCCAGGTGAAGAATATGAGCCCGCTGTGGGATGTGAGTTATTTGAGGCCGAGGTTCAGGATGAAGAGCTTTCTGTGGCTACGGTAATAAACGCGCAACTCCAAGATGCAGAGTGCGCGCAATTGATAGACTACCTGCAGGACGGAGACCTACCAACAGATCCCCTTGAAGCTAGGCGAATAATGGACCAAGCCGATTTTGTGGGAATGGTAGCACCGGGGGTGCTCTGTAGGTTCAACGTCAAAAGGTATAACAAACACCAAGACCAACTGGTCAGACTAAAACCTCGCATGATAGTTCCGGGTAGGTTAATTCCCAAAGTCCTGAGACTGTTACATAATGATATCTTAGCTGGAGGACATGTGGGTATCAGTAATCTCACTACCAAAATCTCTGACAGATTCTACTGGCGAAACATGAACGCCGACATAGCAGACTATGTGAAGGCCTGTGAAACCTGCTCTCTAAGGAGACGGGCCCCACATTTCAAGGCCTTAGCTAAGTCTTGGGAGAGGCCGACCCGACCCTTTGAGGTGGTACAGTGTGATTTCATCGGGCCACTAAAGAGGGCTAGGGATGGGTCAAAATATATCATGACCTTCATAGACCTACTAACAGGTTGGCCGGAGGCTTTCACCACAAAAGACTCCACTGCGCAAACCGCGGCCAACTGTTTCCTAACCGGGATAGTGTGTCGGTATGGGCGGGTAAACCGTCTGCACACAGACCGGGGGGCGGCCTTCCTATCAGGACTGTTCCGGGAGATTACTACCCGACTAGCGTGCAAACAAACGTTCACTACCGGGCGAATGCCGACTGGCAACGCTCGGGTAGAAAGACTACATAAAACCATTGAAAACCTGATTGCTTATTATATCCCTGACGACCACTGTAACTGGATCGATCTACTTCCCATTGCATTGTGGACAGTTAGATCCACGATCAGTGTACGGTCGGGATACAGCCCGCATACCTTGCTGTTTGGCAGAGATCCAATTAGCATGGGAATGCCTGAGCAGGGAACAATTCCTGAAACGCTGAACGACTGTGAGTTTTTCATGCAAACCAAGGATAATATTGCTATGTTTAGGAATATGGCAGAAAAGGTAGTTCAAAACTATGAAAAGGATCTGAGGTTGCGAATCGATGAACGGGCACGGCCTACTCAAATGTATGAGGGTGATATGGTATACATGTACGACCCTCTAGCTAGCGAGAATAAAGCGTCTAAGTTCTCAAACAGGTATACTGGGCCATTCAGGGTAATTGAAACAAAAGGGGACCACCTTGTTAGACTAGTGTCTTTAAAAACTGGGAAACAGGTACCACATCTAGTAAACATTTCGAAACTCAAACCTGCACATGGGCCTTGGTCTCCCGCCGTCCCTCATAACATTCCCAAAATGGTGAGAGAAGCGAAAATCACTAACTCAAAAGGGGCAGATCCTGACCGAAATCTTGAATTGCATCACACTCCGACGGGTGAAATCGCTGAGGAAGATGGCGAAATAAGGGGTGCTGAGACTGAAAACTCAACGGGAACGACCGGTCCCCGTGAGCATGATGCAGTTCCTATGACCAGGAAGGTACCTACACAAAAACCTGGTCCAAGTCCCACTGATTTAGCAGAAACGGATGGGCAAATCACTGATGGTCAGGGCGCCAGTGCGTACACCGCGCTGTCACCAAACTTATCCTTTGTTCCTAATAAAGCCACCTGTGAACGGGGAACAGCTGGCGCTAATGGACAGAGGAAACGCAAACGAGCTAAACGAAGGGGCAAAAGCCAGCCGTTGGAAGGGAGATCCCCTCCAGGCAACAACAAACCCATAAAACTGCCCTGCGGTGATGTACCGATCTCGGATACATCGGAACAGAGCCCAGAAAAAACAGAAGAGGACCATGTCCCGACGAAAGGTGGCTATAACCTGCGTCGGAACCGTTGGCCTAACTACGCCGCTCTGTTCAACGGCGGGGAAAGCGACGACATGGATGATTAATACAGGAAATCTTGCCGCCCTGTGAAAATAAAGGTTCGGCGGAGCGGCACCGTTAGCATCAACGCTAATGGAACAGGTGGCCTACCTCACGGCCACCTCGCCGCGCCCAGGGGCGTGGCAGAAAGGGAGGGTGCGCACACCAGGGGAGATGCCAGTGGTTTGGCGTCGTCTCCTGGGACCGGATGCAAGCGTTCCCCCCCACCTGAAACAAGATACAGCTCCAAATATGGAGACGGCATGGACAAGCGGATCGGATATAATTTCGTGGGATCCGCGCCAATCCACCAGTCGGTCCGCAACTCTGCTCCTAGGCGGTCACCTCTGCTGCAGGTGATTGTACGCACAACCCAGCCCGGGAGGAAACGGAGATAGACATTGATTCTATCTCTGAACGAAAGTTGGAGATAGAAATTGTTCAACTTTCGACTTCTCCTGGAAGGAGCAGAAAGAGAACTTAGCTGGGACACTGATCCACCGACTCATGGGGAACTGCCTAGCCCTCCGGCCACATAGCAATCCAAAGGGAACCACTACTTTCCCTGCGGACACGGAGGGAAGGATCATCGTCCCCCTGAGAAGGAAACGGATTAGCCGCCCCCACCAGTGGGCGCTACCTACCAAGGGAAGGTTCGTTGGGCCATTCTTTTAGGATTTTACCAAATGAAAGAAAAGGCAGTCGAGAAGGAGAGTACTAAGAAACGACCGGCTCAGACCCTTAGGCGGTGGAGTTGGCCGGGCCGGGGGGGTGTCCGTCCGGACTCAACCGACGCCGGGATTGCCCGGAAGAAACCAAGGACACCAGCCCGGCGGCCCACCAGAACGACCACAGGAGGCGGAGCCAAGAAGTCCGCTAAATCGATTCCAGCCAAAAAGAAGGCAGCAGATAAAGACTTTTACAATTTATCTGAGGTGAGTGACTCGGAGCCCGAGCCAAGGCTAACGGCGTTGGCCAAGCCAGTTCAGAAGGGGGAAGCGGCCAACCGACCGGTGCAGATTCAGGCCGGCTGGTTCTGGGACCTTACGCAACCACTGTTCCAACTATTTGAGACTGTTGACGAAATTAGAAGGACAGTGGGACTGGATGTGCCAAAATCGAACAAACAGTTAACTGAGGTTAAAACTCAGGTAGCTCCTTTCATTCAAAGGACTACACAAAACTCTAAATGCGTCAGGGAAGGTACCAGACTACAAACAACACGAGGCGGCCGGCCTCTGCCCACTCTGGAAAGGCGATCGGGAGGGGAACAGCTAACCGTCGCCGCTCCAGGACTAAAAGTGGAGGTAGCACCCGTTCAACACGCGCCAACCCCACCGGTGGGGAACGGGCCAGCGGGAGCTCCCCTCCTCCACCACTTGCAGCCTGCGGACCCCGCTTGTTTAGACTTGAGCAGCTTGACAACGAGCTGCAGCGCCAATCCCTCACCACTGCTATGGAACCAGCAGCAGTGGACGCCAACCAGCCAGCCGGGGGGCCCACTGTGGCCGAGCCCACTCCCAACGACAAACCCACCACAGGTGCCGAACCAATACCCCTCGAGCCAACCGTCGTACGATCCAACGGGGGCCGTTTCGGACTGGAACCTACTAGGCCAAGACCCCTCAGAGCAATGCGCCCCTCGTCCTGCGAACGTATGAGAGGCTTGAGGATCACGGTCACCAAGGACGAGAGCGGAATCATCAGGCGAGTGGTGAATGACAATGGGCAAAATCTCTATGAGCATGTCCCAAACTAAGTGGACCAGGGGGCCCGAGAGGAGGGCATACTTCGGCGCATGGATGATAGAGGTGCGCAGAAGAGTGAAGGTAACTTTGTTGTGAACATGTTTTAGTTAAACTATAAACTTAACTCTCACGGACTAGCGCTAAAACCAATGACAATGAAGTGGTCGGTGCTGTTCGTTTTCGCCATGATAGGAGGTATTAAGGGGTTGCGGAATGATTCCAGCCCACGTGAAGGGCTAGCCCCTAATGCTGAAGTTATAGCCTTGGAACAATATGGGGTGGTACTGAAACCAGGGAAATTAATGTCCACCGCAGATATTACTCACGTCCGACAAGGTTTCCTGATCACTATTCCCCAAAGGCGCTCCTTCATCAAGGCTACCTTTGGCCAGGTCTGTCATCGGTACCTAAAGGGAGGGGACGCTCTCGACCGAGCATGTTACCACGTCAGGTCGCTAGTGAATTGGATGGATCAGACATCGCAGGCGCTCAAAGTTCGGTACAGGGAAATTCTCAATGAGACCTTAAGTTCGCTAATTAAAAACAACCAACAGCGACCTCAAAATCAAGGGTCAGAATCAGACTCAGGCGGAAGGATCAAAAGGATGAAGAAACTCCCCATCATACTGGACGACCCAGGATGGCCGACCTTCCCTATTCCAACATCATGGAACAAGGGGCTTTCAGCCGATGTCAAGTATAACAGGGAACTAATTAAAGTGTTACAAGAATCCTCCGACCAGATGATCGAAGATCTGGCGCTGATGAACGAGAAACACGACGAGGCAGTAGAAAGGGTTAACCACGTCGTGATAGGTCTGTTGGATAATTTAAGGTCACTAAATAAGGCGCATAATACCACTCGCCGGAGAATGAAACTTGTCCAACATAAGGTAGACTGGATGGAACTGTACCTGAACATGATACCTGTAGCTCTGGAAGACAAACTGGGTGAAATGGTGTATCTCCAGTTGGTGGTAGAGCAAACGCGCGTGTTCAGGAAAGGTGTACAACACCTGACACGGGGCCAACTAACCATGGATTTGGTACCACGCCAGTATATGGTCGGAGCGGTCCTGGAAGTCAACAGGTATCTGAAAGGAATCCATCCCAGGTTCCATGTGGCGTTTTCAGATCCCTCCTTCTATTATGAGAACAGTCAACCCTCATTTAAATTTAATGAAACCACCCAGGAACTTATCGTGTATGTAAGGGTACCAGTTGTGGCCGACGAACATCTGTTTAGAGTCTACGAAGTACTGACTTTTCCTGTACCAGTACCAGTTAGAGGAAGGCAAAAGAAGGACGCTCTCCAAATTGTTAATCTACCAAAAAGTGTGGCTATGTCCATGTCCCGTCAGTACTACGTACCACTGGCTAGCGGCAGTTGGTCAGGCTGTTATGGGCAGACCATCACGCTTTGTAAGGACTTGCCCTACATGAAAAAGATTACGGATAACACCTGCACTGCCGCCCTGTTAAGACGCGATGACATGGCCATACGAGAGAAATGTGAACTGGACTATCTGTTGGAAGCAGACTTTGGAGAAATGGCAGTGTATCTGGACGACGGAGATATGCTTGTGGTCAGCGCTGACACCCGGGGCCAAATGATTTGCAGAAATCAACCCGCGGTGGAGGTGAACATAGAAAACTATGCGCGAGTTCAGGTGGAATGCGATTGTGCCTTCCAGACGCAGGGATCATGGATACCGTATAGTTTACGGAACTGTGACCGACGCACCAGGATCACCACGGTCGTGTATCCACCTAACGACCTGTTGGGAGCAGCGAGTCGTGTGAAAGGATGGAACGCTAATTTCACGAGGCCCGAGAATGAACCCACTATGTTAGAATCGGATCCTATCCCTGAAACGATTAGGAAAGAGCTACTGGAAATCGAGGAAAGCCTAAAGGTCAGAATACCTGTATCCTCTCTAGCCAAGCGAATCCAAAAACACAGGAAAGACTTGGCTAAAGGCATCAAGAAAGCAACTGACCGCTACGAGGTGGACAAACACGCCCCATGGTTTTCTATAGGTAACTTTGGGGGCGGCTTTGGCCTCCTCACAATCTTTTGTATAGTGGTGGCAGTGACCATTATTGGGTGTATCCTCTGGAAGTGTTGGCGGAACCACCAAGGCAAGGCTGCCCTGGCCGGACTAACCATGACTTTACCTCGGGCCATGGCCTTGGAAGCGGCGGACCCGGAGGAGCTGCTGCGCGGTGAAAGGGAACTAACTGGATGCCCGGACACGACCGCCAACCCCACTGCGGTGGCAGTACTTGCTATATTATTGGCAGTACTAGTCATCGCCATAGTGGTCCTCGTATGGCGAAAGTGGAGGTATATCAGAAGGAAGACTGTAGATGGACTGTATGTACAGTTTGCCAACCCACATATGATAGAGACAATCTTTCTGGGGGAACTGGCCATGCCTTCAGACCACACTTATACGGAGGGCTATGTGCTCATTAGGGATCTACTGGTGACCCAGCTGTGTCTGAAATATACTCTGACAGTTACCTGGGGGGCGCAGCTGATGGGAGCAGCGACTAGACCTGGACAACATCCATCTAAGGTACCACTACCAGACACCCTGAGGGTATCTAAGAAACTAGCCCGTCTAATGATGAGTAATTTAAAATACAATACCAGGGCCAGACTACTGAGATATTCCTCAGGGCTAGCCACTCCTGTACCCATGGGAGTACCGCGCCTCATCGACGCAGGCTGGTCCGATGTCGGAGCGGACTGGCCTCAACCGGTGATGGGACATGGAACAATGCCTAACGCTCCTCCTAGATCGACCACGCCCACCTCAACAGCGACCGGAACGGGATCTGCCCGAAAGACAGTAAGGCCAGGGACATCCGAAATAGATCCAGGAACGGTTTATGAAGTTATCATATGACAATGTAACGAGTGTTAAGACTTGACCTAGTGCTGTACAGGTAAAATTGGTGAATTAATAACACAAAGGTACGAGTACTAAAACTGAAATGTTACAGGAAGTTCGCTGGGCAATACCTGTTTGGGTAGGTAGGGTTCTGTTGAATAACCTGATCAATAAGGATTCACCAACCAGGGAAACCTGGATCGGGTAGGCTGGTCCAACCGTCTCTCTATGGACCCATGGGTTATCTAAATTTCTCTCAAGTCGAGTGTCCCATGCCCGGTAGCCTAGCTCAACACTCTCATTGTTATCGATTTGGCAACTCTTTTAAAGTAGGGAACCATTTGGAACCGATCCTAGTGTCGCAAAATTTTAGCATTTAAAAAGATACTCAAAATTCTGTATAAAACCTAAGAGCGCTCAACGGGACCAATGCTCCCAACGAGCGAAGTGAACTTCCCCAAGCAAGTACCATCTACACCTGACCCCTGTGCTGTTGTTACCGCTAGGATCGGGCTGCAGTACAGGAGTCACTTGGGGAACGCCACTGTCTATTCTTTAGCATGCTTACATATATAATCTTCTCAAAGATGAGGGGGCTGCACAAGCAGCAGGGGCCTGCCCACATGCCTGGTGTCAGTGGTGCCTGACAGGAGGCAGGACGTTGGGGTTACGCGTCACTGACGCTGCGAAGGGCACTGGGGTGGACGCCCGACCATGGCAGTCACTATGCCCCGGGTGGATTGGCTCCTGACAAGCGGTCTCTTCATCACAAAAAAAATCGACGAATAGAAAGAAATTTACCTAAAAAAAAAAAAAAAAAAAAAACTAAATATATAAAGCAACCCAATATTTATTTAACTAAGAGCCCTTCCTCAGGGAATTCTGGGCAAGTTGTGAGAAGAACATATGAACGCAGAATTTAGTAACATTCTCGGGGGGAACGCTCCGTGACAGCACACGAGAGTACCTTATACGTGGCTCGTTTGCTTCTGGTATGGGCACGCTGCGACGGGCAAGGATATGTACAATTCCTACCAAGGCGTGCTATATTCAGAAATTATAACGAAGGTCACGAGGAAAGGTAGTTACGGGACAACGGCGAACTGGTGACATTCACAGGGTGCTCGGCTTTCTCTCTTACCATATCGCGACTCCCTCAGACTGGACAAGCCATCCCTGGGGCGGGAGAAGCCGTAGCGAAAACCCACAAGGCGGTGGAGCGAGGTGCTGTCCTTATTAATAGCCCCATCGTCTTGGTTATGTGTAAATGGCCGCCGGATCATCGTATGTCTTAAGTCGAGGGATCCTGACTTTGCCATAAAGTCAGGATCCAACGAAAACAGTATCAAAAAGAAAGAAAATAATGAACAACTGCCCAAAGGTACAAGACTAAGTTATTTAGGCATGTTTAGACCAGTTTTAACCGGGTCTGAGGCAAAACGGCAAGAAGTCAAGTTTCGACCCGGGTTAATTAGAAATAATTAAAATTAATAAAGAAGACGAGCGGCTTCAGAGTTGACCGCCGTCGAGAGAAAAAAAAAAAAAAAAATGAAATACTAGTCTTGGCCGCCGTCGTGGCGCTAAAAAGTAACCGGGTCTCCGCCCAACAGTTGAGCTGAAGAGGGGGGACACGGTCTGCTAATTCCCTAACGAACGGCTGCAAAAACTTAGTTGACACCCAGAGCTAATAGTCTACCCAGTCTATTAGAAAGAAACTAAAATCCTAAGGTTGTCTTTAGTACTAAAATATTCCTGCTCCGCGTGCGCATAGTTAGGATAAGCTGGGGGCGGAGTCTTTTCAGGAGTAGTCTTGACTCTCCACGAGAAAAACGGGCATAGACCTGAACAAAGGACGGGTTTAACCTTGTACTGTACTTCGGTAAAGGCCCGACTTACAAGGTGCTGTCTGGAAGTGAGTGATCTGAGGAGATGCATTTACACATCTCTATAATTTAAAGGGGGTGTAGGCTGCATATTAAAAAAAAAAAATATGCAGTCTGCTCCCGATTATAACAATGGGAAACTCGGTGCTGCCCATTCTGGTCCTATGAATGGGGAGGTACCGACAAACCACGTGTAACTAATGAGGACCGGGAATCAGATCAGAAATGAACCTGAATCTGAGACCCGATCCTCTAGTGATAACTAATGAGGAACGAATAATCTCAACCTCCTTTGTACAGTTAGTACTTAATGTCCTTAATGACATTTATACTTTACGGAATGAAACGCTACCCCCACCGCTTGTCATGTTGGTTTTCCCCATGTGATGTAAAGTATGGGGTAGACAGTAAGGTGTTACTGTTAACATAGGTATAATATCTATTCAGTGAACCGTTTGGAGTTAGGGGCGCACCTGTTTGTCTCGTTAAGAGGGCGCCACTACCCAATATAAAGTGGAACTCGGTCTTCAAACCCCAGATTGAACATAGGGGGTGAACGCCGAGCTACCACCTGTAACTAACAAGGGGGAGAGGGATTTTGTCTTAATATAACCATTCAATGAGAACAAACTCTGGTTGAAGTTGCACTTCACAAAAATGAAGTCGGATATGACTGAACAGCTGTCACCCTTGGGGGGGGTGTTAACTTGTTTACATTTAAACCCTTGGAGTGTATTGGAAAATTATTCTATGACAATGAACATAAAGTGTGTTGTCAAGAGTATTGACTCTTGGAAAACCAAAGTAGCTTCTTAAGTAAACCACAATAGACCCAGTTCCTATCATTATTCTTAACCCCTCATGTGGTCTGTAAGAGAGTCCAAACGTGTGAGTTTTGCATCACATTTCGGACATTCGTGAGATCCTGAAAATGCACATTTTATGGCAATTGAGCCCAGAACGATGTGTGTAACTGTTCCCACCTAACTCGCAAATATAACGCTGTTTGGAATGATGGTAATCTTTGCTGTGGATTTTGGTGCCTTTCTAGTTTTCTTTAACGAGAACACCATTCCTTTCTTGTCAACGACAGCACCGAATCTCTGTCTGGGAGCTCATTCAGTGTCTTGAAGGCTTCGCTCTGGTTTCCTTGCAGTAGTATTGTCTCCTCATCTGGACAACCCAGCACAATAATACTCGCTATAAAACTTATTCTAACACCATGACACTGACGAAGTCTTGTTGTTAGACTCAATATGGGACGGGTATTGGTGGCTCTTGCCACTCCCTCTCAAACTTACCTTGGAGTCGCCAACAGCTCGTTGGACGGCTCCACCTGTGGTGTCGCCTCACGTGGCCGACACGTCAATCTTTCCAGTACTCTGTAAGGGGGACAACTCATCAAAGAATTCTGTCACAGCCAATCTAATGCTGGGCCATCTGGACCAAAATACTTGGTCACCTACAGTTATTCTAAACTTACCAGGGTGAACACCCTAGGAAGTGCTTATTCCCTAGGACGCCCCATGTGAATTGTTTCCAATGTAGACATCTACACTAATGTCCTGTACGAAGAACGACTAAACAAAGAATTCGGTTACAGCAAATTTAGTGTTGTACAACTCAGACCGGAACCCCTGGTCACCCATACCTAAATCCACATGTGTAGTGTCAGTCCCCAACAGTTAATAGTATCAAATAATACCAATACAGTACAAATCACCCACACTCAAAAAAAAAAAAAAAAAAAAACCTACTTAGATCGGTAATGTCAACAAACCTCTAGTCAGGAAAACCCTCTATTATCGCCCAACCACGCGCGAGGTAAAATGCTTGATCATGTTCGCCTAAACAATCCCTCCCACTAAAATCATATAGCCCGACGTCTATCAGTGCCCAACACTACCATCTTACGCCGTTCATATATTATCAATAACCACAGAACCTGGAAAAGATAATGAGTTTAGTACGCAAGGTCCTAGTTTTCGGCCCGCGTCCACCATTTTGGATCCAAAAGTAAACACCAGATGGCCGCCCGTGCTACCCGTTACAAAAAATCACCAGCGAAACACAGTTTCTAGTTCCGGGAGTGACATCAGCTTCCGGAATACAACCACGTGAAGGCGAACCGAAAACCACGAGGAAGAGTTTTGGCCAACAATCCCCTTAAAATCCTACGGGTTAGTAGCCTGCCTAACATGCAACAAACAGTAGAAGGAAGACTAAAACTTACCCGGTCTCGGAGCGGTCGGTCGAGGGGCCGGCTCTACGAGGAGGGCGACTCCCAACAACAGGCGGAGAAAAGGGGGCGACGACTACTAAAAGTTCGGTTCAAAACAGTCTTGTCCTTGCTTCCCATGAGAACGAACTGGCTGATGCCTCCTGGATAAATATCTATTACTAAACTAAGTGTTAATTGGGAATTGAATCACCAGAATCAGTTGATGAGATCACTCAAAATCATTATTTACAAGAAACCGAGTGCCGACGGTTTAGCGTGCCATGACGGGCAGACGGGCAATCAGCCGCCCCAACACCCGCGCCCAACGTCTGATGATCCTGTCGGAAGGTCGGTAGCCGTCCTCCAGCTCCCGGAAATCATTTACCGTGATGTTGCCGTCGACGACTGTCCGTATGGCATGGAGCACCCGCCCCGTGTCCGCTGTGGGCACCCCGAACCATTCATTGGCCCGGCGCACCTCCCGGCTGACCTTGGGTACTAGACGGTTCACCCATTTCTGCAGTGAACCGTCACTGTCCGTAAGGGGCCAACGCTTGACATCGAAGCCGGAGGGGGTGGTTATCACGAAGGTCGACGGGGCCGGGTGGGACTTTATGTTCAAGAAAGCCCGGTTGATGGTCTCGGCGTAGAATTTTGCTGCGGCATCGGAACTAGTGTAGAGTGGGATATACAGTTCTAACTCCTCGTCCCATGTAAGAACGTCCAGCAAATTACACATAACTACCAGGATATCGTCCGGCCACATAACGTGGTGCGCGAACGCATATCCAGAAAGTTCTGCCGTCGAGGCGTCTTGGCAGGAAAACACAACGCAGGTGTGCTCCTCACCCGTGAGGAGAAGATCGGGGTACTCCTGAATTCCACCTTCTCGATCTGAGCAGAATACTGCTACACGGACCATGGTGGGAGTCGAAGAAATAATAAAAAAGGCTAAGCTAGTAAAAAGTACGTCCACACGCGATAAAATAACCGTCGGCACTGATTAAAATGACGTCAAAACGAGGCTAATTTGGGAAACCCCTTTTTGATCCAAGAGATCCAAATTTTGAAATCGGCTAGCATGATCAAACCATCGTATAATTTCTTACAAAATCTGCGCTAAACTAAAGCTTAGGTCCCCAACCAACGTAATCAAGCGACAGAATTAATTCATATCGGCCCAAAATGTCAGGTCGAACCTTCAAATTTGCAAATTTGTTCGAAACAGAAATTTGCCATCCGGGCGCTTCGCGCCTGGAGGAATCAAATCGAGGTCAAACCCTGGAGGGGAACTCCAGTCAAGCGTCCCGCTAAGTACACATGTACTAAGCATAACTGGTGGGCGCGCGACGTGGATGGTAATATTTTCTGGATCCAACTGCTTAATGTTGCTAGATCATATGCAGGGACCTTGTATTTATTGTAAATAATGTTGTTCTAGTTGAAGTTTGATTGAAATTTGACACGCATTGTATAATGAAACTCGTTCATTCAAAATATCCGAATTCTCTGTATTAACTTTTATTGTGTTAACTCGTTCTGAAATTGGATTTATTGTGTGTTTGTTACTCTTAGAAGGTTAAGACAACTTCATACTGTATAAATGTTGAGTTTTGTTGACTTGTGTTTCAAATCGTATAAATCAAAAACTGTACAGGAATGTACTAAGCCAAAACTGAATTGGTCACCTTATGCACGGGTGTCGTTATCCCTAGGCCTTAATATGGGCTGACAATTCTTTGAACTCACCTTGTCACGGGTGTCACAATCTTTAAATCTTAATATAAGCTAACGATGCTGAGAACTTACTTTAATGTACAAGGCACGTACTAAGTGAATACCTAAGATGACGAATACTTCATCCTCTAAAATTGACTTTGTCACTTTGTCACCATGATTATGTCATCATTTACGTTGTTATCCAAATAATCATGTTATCAATTTTTAACACTTACCTTGTCATTTTATGAACGGGTTCTGCTAACCTTGAGCTTCAAGATGTGGATATCAACTCAATGAATAATTTCATTGTGAATTTGTGTTGAAACCGGATCTACCAATCTATTGACACTGTGTTGAATGTACCACGAGAGTCAAGGCCACCCCCACATTGGTTTCTTTATGTTAGGAAACAATAATAACAAATATATCCAATCATCAAAATTGGAAACTTTATCACATTTGATTGAAAATCTCCATTTGGTTTGAGCTATGTCGTCCACCTCCTTAAACTCAAACACCTGACCGCCGTCGAATGTACTAATGGCTTAGTACTTTTAATATATTGTCATGTTATATAATCCAACAAGGATCAGGCTTAGCAAGTCTACTTCTAGTCTACTCTTAGAAAGAAATATCTTGCGCTCCTAGCGCCACCTGTTAACCAATATAAAAGGCGTTGCAAGGTAGGGAGCGAGCAGTTAGTTGGTTAGAAGTTAGTAGTCACTTAGTTTAGTGAGAACATCAGCTAAGTAAGTTTAGCCAAGGAGTTATACTTGGAGTAAGTACATCGGCTCCCGTGTAACAGACTGGAGTTTACCAATATCAACTACCTCGGACATAGGATTGTGATAGAGCTGAGTACTAGAATGGTCTAGAGGGTGTTGGAGCAACTCGTGTTCTAAATGTGGTTGATTGCTGATAGGAGATGGGAGGTGGACTGATGAAGACTTATACATGGTGGCTTTGACTCGGGATGAGATGTTTATTGAATAAAAACCCTTTCATATTAAGAAGCTCCCTCATCGTTCATTTCTTTTGAACTATTGGGAAGTGGACGGACAAACTTTAAACGCAGTCTGAATTACTCAGGCATTCTGGATAAACGACTCATGAAGACTTGGATATACACGAACATTACGCAGTCTTAAATCAAACATTAACAATAGTTCAATATAATTTGATCAAATCTTAAATCATTCAGTATAACCCCCTTGTCATCTGAACGAAAATACATAACGAATTACATATAAACATAATTACAAATACATAATACAAAATTATGATATATTCACGTATCAGATTTCCCTACCTGGAGATGTGAACAATCTGGCCATCATCTACCCCTCTTTCCCTCATCGACTTGAACGCTTCCCGCGAGACAATACACAAGGCCATGACGTTCACCTGCAATATGAGCCGAAGAAGATTTGACTAAATGATACAATAACAGTATTCTTCTTATCAATAACACAAGTGTACGATCATGTCAGGGAAGAAACAAATACCTATTTTGTTTATACGAAGAAATGCGAGGATAATTCGCAATGCATATCCAACATACATAGATAAGTACGTAAAAAAACAACACAAGTGTTCTATTATGTGGTATCATTCTGAGTAAATATTGGGAAGCACTAATTTAAAGTTGAATGTGATACATCGTTCATTATCTCTCTTATCCCAATTTCCATAATCACTGAACAAGCGTCTCGTACATCGTTGACTCCAAGATTTTGTAAAAGGGAGGGGGGACCCCTCTGTAAAAATTTCCGTTGGACTTTCTAGGATTGAGAATTTTACATTAAAAAATCAATATTTGGCCAAAAACAGGGTGGTGGGATGCATACTCTATCCCCTCTCAAGCCGCCACTTTGTATGAACAGCGATTGCATATTACAGGGGCGGATCCAGAAGGGGGGTCCAGGGGGTCCTGACCCCCTCCTTTTTGTGGACCCCTAAGCTATAGGCAAAGAGGGGGAAATGTTGCACTCATGTGTGCGAATACATGCATTTTTAGTAATTAGCATATACAGCTGTATGCCCTCCTTTTGGAAATCCTGGATCTGCCTCTGTATTATGTCACAAAACGAAGAATGGTAAGAATCGCCATTTCGAAAATAGCCTCAACAAGGGGATTATGAGGTGCAAATGTGGGTCCTGAAATGTTAGCCCTATAGATACTTCATCAACTTACATCGAGCATATTCCTCCATTGGTCTGTCGGCCCGCTGAAGAGCGGAGCGGGGTGGGAGAGGCCGGCGTTGTTGATACAGACGTCCACCCCACCATGTTCAGACTTGATGGTCTCAAACATGGCAAGAATCTCCTCCTCCTTGGTCAGGTCACATTTTATGGCAAAAAGTTTTCCCTTCTCACCCGACAACTTCGCAGCTAATTCCTGGTACATAAAAAATGTGTATATGATGTTTAAATATAATCTTGGGCTTAAGGATAGACACCAGTGGTTGAGGTGTGAATGGCACGTCTCTCTTTGATCAAAATCACAAGATTTGTTTCAAATGATATAACTTAAAAGACAACATCATTCAATAGCCAATAAGGAACCATATTTATTGATGTAACTTATGTAAGAATAGGCAGAAAAATGACTCTAAAATATGGGAGAAAACTTGAAAATCATAATTTTCAAATTTATTTTTTGAACATTGATATCTCGCTTAATATTTTACCTAGACCTTTGAAATTTTTGGTACATCTTTTTAACATAAATTATAAAGGGAGGGAAGCGTGTCTCAGAATTTTGAAATATGTCTTAGTTAGGTTTTTATGAAATGTAGAAAATGAAAATGCATAAAAATCTAAAAAAGTTTCCCGTTTTTTGACGTTTTTGGACATAAAATCAAAACTAGGGCCTTAATCAAAAATCTGAGACACGTTTCCCTGCATATGATTGTTGTTAAGGCTCATGTGAAATCTTAGTCCTGTAGGTTAAGTATTAACCAAGATATTGATGTTCAAAAAATAAAAGTGAAAAAATTAGTTTAAAATTGATGAAATCGCAGTTTTTAATTACTTTGTAATCCTTTTGGCATCAATAGATAGGGAAAATATGAACTTTAAAATGATGTAAGGTTTGTTGGGATCAGAGCAATATCAAAGAATCCATTGATGAATTCTTGAAATGGCCGTTGACCACTGGTGTCTATCCTTAATTCCCATAAAACAACAAATGAGTGACTGGTCATTGGATGTATTTTAAATTACTCTTCCCGTGGAACATTAATTGGCCATGGCATGTATTTCCAGACTGCAAATTAAGAATGCTCACATACAATATCAAGCTTCTGAATTGTCTAAAGGCGCATCCCCACGGGGCGATTAGGGCTGATCGATTAGTCGCCGACGATTAGCTGTAATTTGTCAACGACTAGCTGTCAACGTACCTTCATCATTGATGAATTACAGCTAGTCATCAACGATTTACAGCTAATCCTCGGCAAAATATCGAACTTGTCTGATTTCTTTTCACTCTTTTCATCAACGATTAGTATGTCTAATTGCCCACCAATACGGCGCCAGTGGTCTTCAGTTTCGTCATTGGCGACCAAGTGCAACTATTCGCCTCGTGGGGATCCAGTATGATGCTACTGATCCATGACGCATTTTTTTCGCCGATTTTGGTCCGATTTATGAAATCGGTTTGACAAATAAAAATTATTCTTGTAAGATGTAATTCCTCATCAACTATTAATATATTATTGCTATGAAATCAAGTGACTGTTAACACTCAATATATTTCTAGATAATTATGTGAAAAATTGACGTAAGGAAAATCAGTTGGCGTTTTGTCGCAACGCGGATCATCGGCTTGAGCTCAATGACAAAACTATGGGAGAGGCTATTACCTATCATGCAGACACCTACCCCCAAAACTTCAGGGCCTGCATGAGCATGCCTACGCCCAAATTAAAACCACGATTTATGAACAACTAACCCCTTGAACATTATAAACACACTGGACATCTATACCCCTAGAATACTTTATTGAATAACCACTATTATTCATTTTCCCTGGGGCTATATATATGTGTGTCCGGGCGAAGAATTGGAAAGGAATATGTTCTGACCCGACAATAATTAGCTTGACTCCTTTCTCGTCAGTCTGATCCCAATTCAAGATGTCCCTTTATGTCATTTTCCAAAACTGAATCGTATTACAGCCATCACAAGGTCTTGTTTTATTGCTACCAATCCTGTGGAGTGCTGTTCCTGGTAGTTATTTATAGCAGAATACCATACACACCAAAAACATAGATACAACCGGTATTAGGTCACTCTCAGAAAAACACCCTCTCACACCGTAGCTTGACTGTTGGTCCTTTGACCATCACCTACCTGTATGGCCTGGACATTGCGGGCACACCCCACCACGGTAAGGCCGTGCTTGACCAGCCTCTCGACCAGCGCCGCCCCAATACCGGCCGACGCCCCGGTCACCAAAGCCACCCGACCCTGCCAACGCTCCATGGTCCTAGTAATGACTTGGGTCGAAGCTAGCTCCGTCTGAACTGACAGGATAGGAAAATTTCCGTGAACCACACGCCGAATCACCGTTACAGACTGGGGTCCTATATATAGACAGAGTGGACTGCTAACCTAGTTAACAGACGCTCACACTTGTGTTTTTTGATATTTCATATTCTATTTTATTATCACAATACAAGACACTTGTGACCTAACCAGAGAAAACGGTGTTATTAGTATTTATATAAAATGTTGGTGATATCTTGATACATATGTACATGTGCACTTTCACAATATTAGAACTGAAATATGATTCTTATGAAAAGAAGAGTCAGAAACACACTCTAAGTAATTTCTCATTTAGAAATCATTTTCCCATTCTCTTAATGTAAATATCGTGAGAAGCTGTCTATTTCTTTTTGTAATTAGGGCCTTCATGCCGGATACTTATTAATGTGAAAGACAGAGTGAAAGAATAATTATATAATTAGTATTCGGTTCTAGGCGCTCCAGTCCTAGGTCACCGGTAAATGTCTTCTATCAACAGACCTGTTCTTTTTTATTTTATCAAATCAAGAACATGAACATACCTTAAAAAGAGAAAAACACAATGAAGACAAGTTGTAAGGCACCTGTACTTGATGTTTTTGATGCTATTGGTTTTTGCAAATTGCCCCTCTGAGTGTGGCGTATTTTGAGTGGATAACATGCACCTTTTTGGATAGATATATTAATTTTATTTTCGTTGCATTCTATCAAAGCAATATTATATATGCAAGCATATCTGGTGTTGCTCACATTGCATCATAATTATTCGCATTTTTATCGCTGGATGAACAAGATGTCTTTTCATCTCTTTACTTCGAGCCCTTTCCAAATAGCACACAAAGCTAGATTAATAGACCCTTTCTTTGGTTATCCTGTATTTCCGGGTTTACTTTTGATCTAACAGTACCTGCTTGCGTATTACTGACAGTTCCTATCTGTATACAAGTTCCCCCATCCTGTTAAGTAACAAGACATTCTGGGATAGGCCAGGAAGCGTGACATGATGTGATATCATTCTTCCTGGAACTGAAACGCGCCCATTTTAATAGTTACTTCCTGCATGGACATGCCATGCATATACTATCAGCACGGTAAGTATAAACGCATCGTTTATGTTTGACATAGAACTTAAAAGCCTATGTTTTAAACAACGTTCTAAATTTTCCAAAATGTTTTATTTGACCTATACATTTGGACGCAAAATATTTCAAATCTTACTAGTGTTACTTTTTAGAATGTAATTTTACGCAGTGTCGACAAAGCACTGTTGAGTAAAATAAAGAACTTATTTGTTAACTGGTTAATGGATTCAGGTTTTTAGGACTATCTATAATGTGGAGATCAATATGGAGAGTTTCTGTCACATGTAATAAGTAGAGCTAGATCTTACAATGAGATAAGAATGAACCTGCAATCCTTTTATAAGCAATTTGCTCTGGTGTTGCCGGATGTGCCAGTTGCCCGACGATTTCACTGGTGATCCTGCCCGGCAACAATAAAATTGCCTAGTGGGTATGGGGCTTGGATCAAATATACAAGAGATTTTGAAAGTGGCACAGTAGTGCCCCCTGGTGTGAAAAATGAAATCGCTTAAAATAGTTTTTTTGCAGTAATATATGCTAGATTCCAATCAAAAGCAAGCAATTTCAGTTGTCTAGACAGAGATTTAAATTGCCCAGGAGGAAAAGACGTATAATGGAATGTACTGATAACTTCACTTTCCAAGGTGACACATTGATCCAGCAATTCAGTTTCATTGGTGACACTCACTTGTTTTGCTTCAAAAGTTTTGATATAAGTCTAAAGATAAGTGCAACGGTATAATCTCGTTTAAAACTGAAATTGTTATTAAGATAACGAGATTCTTCACCTGTTAATGAAAAAGAAATGAATACATTTTGAATTAGATAATTGTAATTAAATCATATATTTGTATAAAGAAGAGGTTGTTATTGGCAAAGAGGAACTCATGAGGAAAAAAAGAATATCCTATCAAGATACTGTATTAAAGTGAGAACAAGTTTCTTGAGATTTTAAAGATTTGAACTTGTTCTTGTATACTTGCCACATCATAAAAACATAGTCACCATGCTGAATAACATGTTTTTTGATCTTGTCTAAAACTTGAGGGGAAAAAATAGTAAAGATTGAAAATTGAAGGCATTTTTGGACATTTTGCGCATCATAAAAATAAGGTTGCCATGCTGACAAATGTCTGATGGCCTTGTCTAAAACTTGGAAGTGAAAAGAAATTTCTTGAAAATCAAAAATTTTGAAGTCATTTTTGGACACTTAACATATCATGAAAACATGGTTGCCATGTGTAAGACATGGCCATAATGCTGACAAGCATATCTGATGACCTTGTCTCAAACTTGGAAGAAAAAATGTTATAGAAATTCAAAATAGTGAATTTGTTTTTTCTCATTTGGCACACCATAACAACAGAATGTAGGGGATTTCACACGTCTGTTCCGGTCTGCCAGTCAGCTAATAGCAGGAGAGGCAATTGACCTTCAGCTTGGTTCTACTCTCTCCTACTAGAGTTGCCCAAAACTCAAAGATGTATATTATTGTTTTAACTATCTTGGAACTTGTAAATCTTAACCAAATAACATGAATACAAGCAAAATACAATATAAAATTATAATACAATTATGTAAAATACCTTTAAAGGATTTTTTTAAAGAATTATAACAACACAAAATCCATTATAATGTAAGAATTGTCAAAGGCCATAGAACACATCTACATGTAACTAAATGTAACTAAAATCTCCACTCACAAGAAAACTCATGCATCCGCTCTCCAAGCATAGGACAGGAACCAGGAGATTAAATGTGTGATAATAGGGTGAACTGGCTCTTTCACTTGTTTAAAGAAACAGACATCCTATACTTTGCCAATCAAACTTTGTACCATTGGTGAAACTTAATACAATGCGAAGAAAAATTATTATGAGATTTTGAGAGGCTGTAATGGATTTTCAGTACTCTAGAAAAACTTGAATAGGACAAAGTTTTGATGTTCCAATATGCTCCTATAGTTAAGGGAAGGCCTATCTATTTCTCATCACTTACATTGAAAATGAGCATGGTGACCCATACTTTTTTGTTTTATCATGTTCTTATGTTCGAGGGCTAATGAATAAAATATATTTTAGAGGTGTATAATGTAATATTTTGGGGTCCGACACCTTAAAATTTTTATTTCCGGGAGCAGGGCGGTGACGTAACCTCTTCCATTACCGTAGTTATGCGGATCCGTTGACGGGTCACAATATAAACTTGGAGCGTAACTGTTGCTTTTCACACACCCACCTGCTCACATCGTCTGATTCTAATTTCAGGTAACTAGTCAGTAATCCCAATGACAATGAACCAGTAAACAGTTAACTTTAAGAGCTATCCTAAGATCAATATGAAATTGGCCTATATCTTCAAATATTTACTAGTTCATTGTCTTCTCCATTATCTCAGTCTCCATACAATCCTATGGTAAAATGTTTTGCTGTGTGTGGAGAGTGAGGTACCAGTTACTTTATTATAGAAAATGCCTATTCCCAATTTTGGCCAAAAAAATTATTGTTTCTTTTCCAAATTACAGGAAAACTAAGTGGAATTTCACAAGTTTGGAACCAAACTACCATATACTAGAAACAGAACTAACAAACTACATCTAGGTTGATACTTATAATGTATCCATTACTTAGACCAGTGTTATGAAAAATTTGTCACAAAACTCTAACATGCTTTGCTGGTACCCATCATGCTGGTTAAAATATAGTAGTGTTTGCCGGGAACCAGCATGAAAAAAAATGTGTAGAGAAGGGAAGCGGGCCTCTGAAACTAAAGTTTGGGTCAATTATTTATTTTTTTAAAATTGTTTTTATTTCGGCAATCCTTTGACTCAGCATATGGCTGATCTTCTGCCAATACCCACTTTATGACATAAAGATTACAATAATTGTGGGGCGGGAAGATAACCGTTACATACAGCAGATCATAAGTGATACCCAATAATGAAATTAAATAACAAAGCATTACCCCCACTACCATAATCAGATTCTACTTCAAAGCACTGTCCATCTTTATTGAAATCTCTCCAAAAAGAGTTGAACTATAAGGAGGTTAATTATCCATTTAAAGTTAGTGCGTGTAAGTGGTATTTAATTCGATAGATAATAGCTAGCTCCATTCGCAGTCTCCTCCTCGTCGACTGCAGTCGTCCAATACATAATTATAGTTCCCTCATCATGTAAGACGTGAACACTCGTTGTGAAAGGATTTGTTGTTTATTATCCAATGTATAGTCATTCCGTGACAAGAACTCGATTGACCATGATCAGTCCCAAGGTAAGAGTCCCCTCAAACACATTCAATCAACGCTCTGCGCTCTAGCACAATTTCTATATGCCTCTCTCCAGAACCTAGACTGCAGGTTAAAGGTCCAACCTTCACAGGATGTTTACTCACACAGTGCTTGCAGCTACTCTGTCTAGCTAAGAGCGGAACACATTATTATATGGTGGTTCGTCACACCGTGACTCCTCCTTCATTTCACTACTGTCAAAGTGAAACATTGGCTTACACATGCGCTTCTAAGCTCACATTATGCTGCCCAAACATGGACTGGCCACCCACGTCAGTACAGAGTCCTCTAGACCTTTCTTTGAAACAGCAGCTACCCAATGAGGTGTTATGGCAGCCAAACATGTATGACTGTAGGAAATTAACTTTAAAAAGTTGCTTAATTGGGTGTCACTTGGTGGAGACCTTGAAAGTCAACTCTTTGACTATAGGCTTAATTACACTACGCGTCGGTTCGCGTTGGGTGCCAACGCGTGGGCCAACGCGCGCCGCGCGTGCCAGCCGACACGTAGTGTAATATGTCCTTAATTGTGATGTGCAATTGACAGAGGGTTCGTCATGCTCTAAGACAGAGCTTATATTAGAAAGTTAGAGGGATGATGTCTCACTCTAGGTTCGTATCAGTACTTCTTTCTCACTTACTTGATGTGCAAAATTCCTGTTTGATTCATTTTCTCATATCGTGTATATTTATATTTATATGTGTAATTTGTATTAGGCTGTGTACAGAATATGCAATTTATCTGCCCAAATTATCGAACATAAATTATTGTGCATAGCAGCCAAACATTAAATTTTACACAGGATACTGATACGAGGCCTAAAATGTTGGCTTACATAATGCTGCGACCTTAAGTGGTATCTAAGCTATTTCTCTTAGTATGTAAGTGAAGTAATTTCGGTTACAAATCAGAAAAGTGGTTTTTCATATAATGCTAGAGAAGTTCCTGTACATGCATGGTCCAGTCGCAGACTTCTTTCTTTTTTGGAGGGGGGGGGGGGGGGGCGTTGGGGGCGCACGCCCCCTCCCCCCTTTTTTCCCCACCAAAAGTTAGATTGTTTAAAATAAAATAGTCCTGTGCAGGGGGAATTTTCGGAATTGCACGCCCGCCCCCTTTTGAATATTCCTGGATCCGCTCCTGATATTCAATTGACCAGGCCCTATCTCCTAGGCTATGAGGATTAGGATTAACGTTTTTAACAATGGGCCTATATCTAGACAGAGTTAAATCGTATTTTATCAAAGCCCCCCTAGGGGCGCGACAACAAAAACTAGCTGATCTTATTTGATCTTAGCCTCGTATATTAATATCTATTTTATGAACCTTGTGGACAGAAGTAAACCAATATTCTATTTTTGCGGGTTTATAACGTATAGAATGTAATCTGCTATGAGCTATCTAAATTGCCGATTTATATGAATAACAAAATTGATATGTGCATACTGCATTGTATACTTCATAAAAGTATAGACCCTCTATCTCTAATTAACAAACGAAGAATGAGATGTATTGTCGATAATTTGACATTTAGCACGTAAACAATTAACAGAACGCCATCGTTATTCAAAAAATTTATTCAGAGGAAATAGCTCATGATAAAATCGATAACATGAGTGTCAAAGTCCACAATGTGGAAAAAACAAGAAATGAACCCAACCGGAAGTTATCTTTTGTGGGGAGGTGCGGAAATCCTAGTTATACCAGTCACATGACAGGCACGTGACAGTAGGCATGACGTCATCTCACCACAGAAAATTTAGGAGTACAGATCTTACAAAATCTGGCACCATAGAACCACATCGGTACGTATGGAGGAAAAGGCAATACAGTAAAATACGGCGACCATAGAGATGGACTAAGCCATCAATTACCTTGAATCTATTTGAAAAAAAAAATCCTTGTACATAAGACAACTAATTTGTAATAACAGTATCTATAGGTTCACAATTGAAGATTAAGTAGTAAAAACTGTAAGTAAACACCACATCTTGTTTTATCAACGATTGGCCCACCAGGATTCCTTTCTGACTTTGATCATTATTAGCTCTCTAAGAAGGTAAACTGACTGAAAAAGAGAGGACACATACATGCACACAACAACATCAACAAATTGTAACAAAACGTAAACAGCTGTAGATATACCTCGTCATTTTAAATTAATGGTGTATAATATATAAATAGATTACCAAGACGGAAAACCTTGAGGCCGTGATGCTTCAAAGGAAGGTCTTTGTTTTTGTATTTCCCACACAGCCACATGAAGTATTAACAGAAGTGGCATCACATTAGGCGTACGCCCTTCAGCGTCTCAGACAAGGCGAGGCGTTGCCGGCCCCTGGGCAGTTAGTAAAAGATACGCGGATTGGGTCGTTAGGACAGGAACCAAAATACTTCAACACGACCAAGCAGGTTCGGGACTACCACTTAGTTGAGCGTTCCCCCACGAGGTGGCTTGGGACCAATCTCCGACTGAGAACCGTTATCTTTTTCCCAATACGGAACCAACCAGCAATGGTCGCCGCCGACCCTGGAGGAAGCCCCATGCACCCGAAACCTGGGCCGCTGGTGGGCCAATTGTGACGGACGGCTAGATCTACTAGACACACTACAACAATAGCTATAGCATAGAGGATCACAGGCCGGGGAACAGCGTCAACATCTCCTCACCCCGCGGGCCCCAGCGACATGTGCCTCTACTACCGGCTAGCAGCAAGATGGGCCACCGCTTCGCACAACATTTAACACCGAGCAGGGTTAGGTAAACCCCCAACCTGTGCTGGGAAAAGCTAGGGATAGATCTCTGTCATTAAAAAGAGGAACATGTAATATAACATGTATGTCTGCATATCATAGACATATTTATACACACATGTATATGTATGGGGACATACATGCGTATATGCACATATATATTCATATATTCATATAATGATATAATCATAATATAACGACTCCTGTTAAAAAAAGGTTTACTTATCTGCTACATTACAACTTTTTTTTTACCACAACATAAAGGGGAGATTACAACAAGGCCGTTTTAACCGCCCTCCAGTAGCATGGACCAGCTCTGGCGGCACGGGGGTCAACACTGTTGCTAGTATTGTTAACCAAAACTGTATGCAAGAAATATATTGGACTACCACCAATTAAGATAGACAGTGTTGTTTTCTCTCTTTAGTCGCACTGTTATCAGATAACATTTTGTTTCACCATATCCACAAACATTCGCCGGTATCTCGGAAACGTCTCAATACCTATTCCGGTACTGTTTTGGACGAACCAAGAAAATAAGGATCTACACAATACATCTCTACATCCTCCTCCAGGTACAGACTGCTATTGGAGTGGAATTTTTCCCTTGCAGATGGATAGCTAAATGAAAGTTATGCCAATTGCAGTTTCTTGAATCAAGAAGGGCAACAGTAATTTGCATTCTGAATAATAATTACAATAAATCATCCAATCTGCCAGCCATTTTGTCATATGAGCAGTCGCGGTGAGTACATGTAACATATATACAGTTCAGACTAAGTATATAAGATGGGCCGGGCACTCCACGCCATGTGTATAGGGCACACGAGATCACGATAGCATACAACACCTGAGCTCTTGCAAACGACTTTGGTGTTCTGACTAGATTTAGATCCACCGATCCCACCTTTCCAGGGCTTCACAGACACTCCAAACTAGCCAGAATACATTGGTCATGCATAGTCTCAGTTCGCATCCTTGACGCATGGGAAGAGAGAGAGAAAACGCGCGGAAAATGAATGAAAACACAGTTCTCACGGAGCAAAATGGCTGGCATCTGTATATACATGGTTGATGTGCATCCACTGCTCAGTCAAGCTTTCGACACTTGCAGCTCAGCCTCTGTCTATAGTTGGAGTGGGAGCAGCAAAACGTTACAATTCTCACGTTACCACGGCCTGGTGCCGGGCAGCGCCTGGTGCTGGGCAGTACCTGGTGCTGGGCAGCGCCTGGTACCGACTGCCCCGTACTCCCAGGGCCCTACGGTGCATGGTTTTCATTAACACAATACCCAGACGGAGAAGCAGCACGGGCGTCGGTGACACGGGTGTGGCTCACGTTATTCTAAATGTGGATCTTCACTTCCGTGGGATCGAGCGTCAGGAGGCTTCAACAACTCGTCAACCATAAAGTAGACGTAGAAAAGTGACTCGCGCCCTGGCCGGCGGCACTGCATGGGTAGCGGCTGCTGGTGCTGCTTAAGGCGTGATTCTATAGTATTACTTCTATTGTTATTATATATTCTTCTGCTGCTAGATGGCACTGCATTTGCCAGCATACTCACTGAACACCAGAACTGAACCATATGGAAGAAACAGAGGTATCTTGTTACAAAGTCTAAATGGAAGGCAAATTATCCATTCCACACACCACTTGCAGAGGTATTAATCTTCTTAGTTTGATTGTTATCGCTCCAATGGCATACAACTGTCTTTCATCGTGCTAACCGTCCTTTGTAATATAGTGTTGGTTATCCTAACATTCTAGCTTGGAATATTCAATCTAGCGTTGAATTAGCGTAGTAAAACCTGATCAACACTGCTTTGATGAACACCTCAACTCGTGCGCAACCCTTATGTTGTGTAGCATATCTGTCTTCTGTAGCAGTTCCACGCGTTGCCAAAACAGGAATCGACTGACACCCTTATTACACAGTACAATTTTCCGCTTTTCGCTGCATGATTGCATCACTTTGATATCTAAACGGCCGGTGGCGAAAACTAAAGTATATTCTTATGCATAAGCAAATTTGTACGAACTACGTATCCTTTATGTGCACAATATATGTAGCATACTGCAATTTTAGGTAAGATTACAGGAGTCGATTGTAAAAAAAAAAGATAAAAAAAAAAAAAAAAATCAAACCAAGCGAACAGTTCTGTCTGCAGGAACAGGTTGCACCACCGAAAGCCGACGTGAGCTGCCTATGGCATGCTGTGATTGCTTGTCGCTAGAGTCGCTTGACTGGGCAGTAGATGGCACAGTGCATTTTGTCATGGTGAGTGAACATGAGGATGTCGTACGCGCTTCGTGTTATGTAGCTATACATCTACAACCATTTTCTTATGTACATCCATGGTACCGACCACCTGCAAAGGGAATGGAAAAAAAACATCATTTGACATATTCTGCAAAATCCAACACAATTAAGCCTGTGAGAAATATGGCAACAGGCATGGCTCAATACAATAATTTTTCCTACTATTGCTACACCAGAAATTAAAAATTTGAAAAGCGTGCTATGTTGTCAAATCATTAAATTTAATTTGTTTCACTTTATCTCAAATCTAGATACCTACAAGAGTTGGCTTTGTCTACACTGAAACATTTCAACCTTAACAGTAGGGTCCAGCATTGAATAGTCCATTACCATAAAACGACTCAACTTCATCTACTTCAATCTACATGTATATTAGTGTAAAACATGTACATTCGTCAAACATACCGAACAGAATTCCTCAAAGGATATTTTCCCGTCACCGTCAGCATCTGCGTGGATGATAGTTTTGTCGACTATCTGTTGGAGTTGGGCATCTTTAAGGTTACTACCCACCATCATCTTCAACACCTGAAACACGACCACGAATAATTACTTAAAAATCATAAACTTTGATATCTTAATTACTTTAAGACTGTATTGTGACAAGTACAATAATGACTTAAATATATACACTGGTTCATTTTGGTGGAAGACGTAATAATTAAAGAACAGTAGAAGGGTCACCTCATCCAGATATCATTGTACCTTCCTTGAATGGAAGGACAATCGTCAAGGAATTATGGACAAGAAAAACATCCAACAAGTCTACAAAACAAATAATTTGACAAAGCCGTTCTAATAAACGATTCTTTTGAATGTATCTAAAGTTAACAAACCTTTTTGGGGTATTACGCAACTCGGACCTTTTACAAAATTGTATGCCTTTTAGTAGTTACCAGAGGTAGAAAGAATTTCTTACCTGGAAGAGCTCGCCATTGGAAATGTAACCGTCTTTGTCCATGTCGTAGATTTTGAAAGCAACTGAAACAAGGAAGTTTCATAATCAATATACAAAAAGATACTTAACAGGGCAGCGTAACACGCTAAAATTTAGGTTGATTTTTCAGTCTGAGGGCGAAAACAAAACATGGCTTTCTAAGTTAAATTAATCTATTTTAAGAATGGAAACTATATTATAACATTCTTTGTAAAAGGAAATTTCATAGTTGTTAATGGTTTACAGTATAGTAATTGAAGTTAATTGAAATCAATGTGTTTACTTACATCTCAACTTGGACTCCTTATCTCCCTTCACGCTAAACTGCGACATGCCCTCAATGAATTCTGTGAATTAAAAGTAAACATGAGGTAAGTTCCAGGTATGAGGTAAGGCCCCCCACAGGGTATTCCTTCTTTTGGGTAGAGAAAATGATGGACAAAGGGAAATTTGGAGCCTTTCATAATTAATATAAAAGATTATTAGGATCAGAAAGTAGTCTTTTTTTTTCGTAATTGTTACCATCATTTTTAACATATACAAGCAGAGGAACATTGGTTCGTTGTTTTCAGAGAATTTGAAATGACGTAGATAAAACAAAAACCAAAAAAAAGTGTCTGCCATTTCTGGTCCAACTTCATTTGGTTGACGTCTTAAAAGGTTATCGACTTTTACCCAGCCCCTGCCTAGACTTCCCTGACTAAGTCCGAAGAGGGTTAACGCAGTCACAGCGAACCTTGTTACCAAGATTTATTTTTACCACCAACTACCGGTACTTTCCAATTAGCCCTTCTCCAAATGAACCAGGACCGTCAGTGTGACGTACAATGAATACAATGGCAACTTCCATAAATATACGAAAATAGCCACAAACACCACTCTTATCTAGACCCTATGCAGATTGCGACATACACATTTTATCTACCATTCCGGCCTATAAGTGACAGATTCAGCCTATGGTTTCGGACTATACATTGTATTTTTGTTCCGATGCTCAGGATACCAGCCAACGACATGCCTGGGACAAATCGGTTTGTAAGTGAAAGGGACGTTCACTTGACAGGGGTCCTGGCCCGCAAACAGGGGCCAACCAGTGCTACTACATACCGCGGCGGAATAAGTAACGAAGGCTGCAAACTGGTGTTTAGGCGGATAGATGAGCGTGGTCTTAGTCAGTGGGGCGCCGTGTGTTCACCTACTAAATGCGTTTGTTGTGAGAACAGATGTCGTCCCACCGATGCAATAATTACATTCCCTCAGTATTTGGGATAGGTCGGATTAGTTAGCCGACCCTGGGACCACCCGTCATCGTCTCATCAATGAAGTTCTAAATAACTTCTTTTTAATGATATTTCGGAAACATTTTTTGTTTTAAAGAAAAACGAGTCATGTATACATCACATTTTACTTATCAAATGGTTAAAATAGACCTATAAAAGAGTGGAGTTTTTTTTATCTCCTCATTCCTCATTCTGACTGTTAAAAGAGGTAGCCATCAGTAATTCCACCTTTTAAGATCCGCACTATACCGCTAACAGGGATCTTTAATTCGACCTAAAACCTTGCCTCTTGATTAAAGATATCCTGAAGTTGCCGAGCAAAAGATGGAGTATCCCTGACTGAAGCAGTGGCGGCACTAGAACGGACATACTTTTTCTCTCCCTCTCACACAGCACGAGCACGGATTGCGTCTGTAAGCCGGCAGAATTAGCTAGTTGGACTTTGGTGCGGCTAAGTCGAATGTCGTCTGCAGACGTCGCCGCCAGGTTCGGGGGCAGTGGAGGTCCTGTCACCGCCGGCGGTGCTGGTTCTCGGCGACGATCAATAGACAAAGCGCGGCCCGCCCGGCCACCAGCGGACAGCGACGTCCGCTGTAAACCCTCTAACTTATAACTGACACTTAAATCTGGATAAAGGATGGACAATGAAAATAGGGTTCTATTATAATAGGGTAATGCCCTTCTAACTCATAAAATAGATTGTTTTCTCTTTTTTCAAATTCTCTTTTTGGAAAGTAATTGCGTGGACATTGTTTGGCGTGGGTATTACAATTAATGCTACTTCACAGCGGAAAATTAGCATAAATCCAATGATAACGTCTTTACGATGCCACGACAAAACAACCACTTATGCCTCTAACCAATGGGGCGTCGCCTTAGATTGTACCCGTCGTCGTGGCCGCCACCACCATCACTACAGACCCTGACTTGGGTGACTGGGCCGGCGAGGGTTAGCCGACTTTGCAGGCGGCGCGGCATCACACACCCCGCCCGCCACGTCCGGGTCGAAATAAGCAGGATTGGACGAAATCTGGAATCAAGTCCTAAAGTAGTGCTCAAAATAGGCAGGGTTGTCTGCGGGCAGCGGTGACCGGGCTGGCCGAGTAGCGGCGTTATGTGATTGTAGGCTTCCAGTAAGGAGACATTTGCAGTTGTTATTGGGTCTGATCATGGCTCTCTGGTTTAAGTCTGCGGCTGAGCAGGCTCAGAGTTGATCAGTCTGGAGTCAAGACTTACTCCGAGCATAAGGCTTTTGTATGGTGATTGGGTAAGTGGCGGATCAGACAGTCTGGGCTCTGGGCTTTGATAGAAGTGGTCCCAGACTAATGGAAATCGTCACAGACAGTGAAACTAAAAATATAAATTATATCAAACAAAAAGCCTTTCAATGTGGCTTTTGAACAATGTCCGCGACAGCGGTAAAAAGTTGTGGGCCACACTAGATACCCGCTCACCCTATTACACAGAATGCGCCCTCTCCCTCTAACGTGGTCTATCGGCCTCACAGTCACACTACAAACTACCCTATAATCTCTTACCCGCCTATCGACGTTTTATCCCCCACTACCAGTGGACGAAGGGAGAAAAAATATCTTTTCCCCTCCCTAAAGAACCTACCTCATTTTAAAATTGTCGATTTGGGCAGCAATGCCGGGTAGTGCTAAGAGCGTGGTGGGATGGAGTTGGTTGGTGTAAAGGCAACCTGATTAGGGCCTAAATGCGCATTAAAAACCCAGATAAATAGAGCCGTTTCCCCCAAAGTTCCCCCCGGTCCGTGATGATGGAGGGTCTACGTGGACTGAATCCCCGTCGCCGACGACCCTACCCTTTTCCCCTGGCACGACAGCCAAATCTAAATTTAGCCGGCAAAATGAATATGGTAATAACTGCTGGTGATCAGCATTTCTCGGCGGACCGGCGTGCTTGGGTGCCCGTCCCTTCGTACACACACCCCCTCCTCCTCCCCCATGTCCGCTTGTTCAGCCAAATGCTTCAGACCCTCCCCTCATATGAGGCAGATCCCTGGCATCGTGCCTATGGTTTCATATCCGTCCTCTTATAACCATGGCCAGAGAGGCTGATTTTATTTGCTGTCATATTAAAAGTTTTAGTCGGGTTTTTCTATATTCTTTGGTATCTGTTGTGGTTGTTGGAGGAATAACGTACGTGGCATCACGATGTATGTCCCTTCACAGCTTATCCAAGGGAAACCCCATCGCTTTGGAAAGTGGGCGTATGGTAGATGGTTGGCGTCAGAGAATATTTATGACAGGGGAATTCAGCAGTTTGATCATATCACTCTAAGCTGTCAATCACTAGGCCTTACGGTATGTGCTTCCCCTGATAAGGCACATTGTCATGAATGCATACAAAATCTCTTTGGTAACAGATAAGGCAGTATGATAAGTAGATCAGGGAATGATGATATCAGACTCTTGGGGGTTAAACATGCTATTGTCCCTTTTGTTTTCCTGATAAAATAGCTTTTAGAATATCATATAGTACACAAACGGTGTTATAACCTGCCTATGGGTTTACATTAATATTTATCTGTGTGGCTCTATGACACCTCTAGACAACCTGTCAGAATAGATGATCAACGATGGATAACTACCAAATGGCCACTACCCTCCATATTGTGTGAGCCGGGAACATTTACACATAGAAATTCACTTTGAATGGGCGCACTTGTATACTGAAATATACATCAATTTTCGGGGAATTCTATTTCCAAACAAATGTTTGTAGTTACAATTATTATTAATTCGACAACAGATCATTGGTCGACAAAGAACAACTTCCATCAGTGGACTACATTTGTCACAAATATGGAATTTCTTTGTTTACTGGCGCAGTGTACTAAGAAATGCTTAAGAAACCAGCTCTTCTATCCAAACGGGATTGAATATTGAATAAATGTTTGTTTTTGGTATCAATAGTAAAAACCTTGCCACTGATCTAGACCTGTACCTTATACTGAGAGGACGAAATTGCCCAAATGTTTTCTTTCGTTTCCAAGAAATTACAGAAACTGTTTCTGTTAAGACTGCATCAACACTTTCTTCAAAGGACCATAAATCGTAGACCAATGAAAAAAGTGTCATGACCTACTCTTGCCAAACAAAATCTTTACAATATTACCTGTAAAAGAAAAGTAATCTAAGAATTCTGACCCATAATGCACCCTATGAGACTTAGTTGCGTACGTAATAGATTGAAGGCACAACAGACACTATTAACCCAGAATAACAGGGATTCTCGGGCAAGTTATTACGCTATCATATTTGTCAATAGCCAAAGCAGGAACAATTACCTGACCCAATTCTGCGTCTGACCGCTCCTTCCCCTGACCATCCCACAGTCCTGTCCTGGTTGGAGACAGGTGGGTGTGTCAGTGAGGGCGGGGGGCGGGAGGGGTTGACCGGGGGGGTTGGAGGTGGTGAGGAGTGGGGGTGTCGGGTAAAGGGCTGGGGGCTGGGGGCGAGGTTCTGCCGTCTGCAGGCTCCGAGCGCCTCTTCCATTTAACCCACTTCTGAGACGGAGCACACAACAGGTCGCTCCTGTCCGCAGGCAGTATGGCCGAGTAAGAACCGACCAGAACCAGGGTCACCTCGTTCATTTCTCGACTTGTAGACTTGTACATATGAACTGGTTGAAACAAGGCCACCTTCAGAGTCGCCGTTAAGTTGTATATGGAACATTCATTGTATCAAAGCAGAGATTTCAGACACCTTTCTCCGACTTAATCTCAGTACGTTTTGACACCTGAGGGCTTAGTATCAGTGATTTGCAAGGACGAACATATCGAATGCACGCTGCTTGCAATGCATGTATTAACACAGGCATGTGCGTAATGGTCGTAATGGTCTGATAATTTGCATTCTAACAACTTATATACCTTATACTTAGGAATAGTAGAATGTAACACTGGTGCCAGCCGATGGAAGGCCAGGAACAGGAGACTTGGGGGTGCAAGCAGATCACACTTTGACTTTTTGGCGTTGGTGGCTGCCCTCGCCGAGAGGGGGCGCCCTCGTCGAAGGTCAGCCTCGCATCTGCCAAGTCCCACGGGCAGGGCGCATTAAAACACGCTGCCAGGGAGAAAAAGACGCTACTGGAGTAAGCCAACTACTTAAGGGAATCGGGGGCTTCACTTGGTTACTGCTGTGAAGATATGTATGCAATCAGGTGCCGTGTAAAACCTCAGTGCGTAACAAAAAGCACATTCCTGCAAACTGGATCCACTGCGCTGCTGTTTGAGTAATAAACTGCTCCGCTCTGTTTTATGGCATCTGTGTGAGCTACTCACAAGTTTGACACTACGGGTCTCTGCCTTTTTCAGGTAGACTTCTTGTAGATGTGAGTGCATGGAAGTATGAGCTTTACAAATTATAAAATTCAGCCACGCTTTTTTTTCCCTTTTTATTTTTCACAAAGTGTTAATTAGATTTGGTACCAGACATCGAAAAGTGTTTATTTGACTTTTTGTAAGTTACCACATGAAGCATCTTAGATTGTTTATATTATTAAGATTATTAGACCCATCGAGATATGTATGTAAAGGAGCCGTGTAACATCACAGTGCGTAACAAAAAACACATTCCTGCAAACAGGATCCACTGCTCGTGTACTGGAGTAGTGAGCCTACTTCGCTCAGTGCGGTGGCTTTGGTGCGAGCTGCTCACAAGCTTCACCCTATGGGTCACTGCCTTTCCAGACTTTGGGCACGTGGGAGGCACGAACGTGTGAGCATCACACATAACAAAAGTCACTTACGCCTTTTCTTTTCTTTTCCATTTCCCAAAGTGATGTGCATTAGACCTAAGTTATCACGTGAAGTATTTCAGAGTGTGTGTCAACGATTAAGTTATTGGAAACAATCCAATCACAGAAGGTTATCAATGACGGTACACTAATCTTACGTTTTCTTCATCTCAAACCTTCGACATTCAGATTTACACTGACTTGAAGAATACAAAATTAAGTGCCTAAATTTATGTCAATTGACAAAGATACAATTTGAAAATATATCTTTTGTTGTTGTTGCTTACATCTATTTGACTTATAAAAGGAAACAATTAAAGTATTGTATCTGCGTTCATCAGCTACATTTTACTTCAAACTATGCACATTTGACTTTTTGAACCTGATACTTTTGAAATATTGTTCACGTCATATCACGTCACTTCGGCGAGCTCCTCGGCATAAGTGGACAAGGGTGATGTAACTTGTAGAGCACCTGAACCTGTTATGAATAAAGCTGCCATCCCGGGGCGGGAAGCTTTGGCACCGTCTGGAGTGGATCTCACCCTCGGTGTATGATTAATATGCTGTAACTGCTGCTTCCAAGCCGACCTCGTGCGTTAATCAGACGACTCAATTAGCCAAGTACTTGTGGGCGTCTCTCATGAGTTATATTTGTGGGGGGATTGTAAAGCTTTCTTCGGAAGAAGATTTTTCCCCTTGTGAATGTATGGAAGTGCTTTTACTCGATTATTTTCTCAGATAATGATTATTTGCATACATGTACCTCATTCAGTGGTAATGGAACCTTTACAGGTACACTGACCAGTACGATTGAGTTAACGTACACTGACCAGTACGATGGGTTACAGTGCACAGTAGAACCTTTCTTTTCTTTTTGGCAGCTGGCAGGACTATTGATGACACAAAATTGGTATTCGACTGTCCCCTGAAATATAGACAGGGAAGGGGAAAAACTACCAAAAGAAAACCACAAACAACCGACTCTCTTTCTCTTAGTAATCTAGTTTTCAGCACAAAATCGTCAATGTCCTTGAAGAACGTGAGATAGAGGGGGAAGACGGAGAAGGGCGGTCATGATATCATCATCCTTGGAGCAAGGACAGGGGTGCGGGGCGGATCGATAGAAAGGATGGAGGCGGGCAGGGGGGCGACCCGCCAAGTCGGAGCACCCTGGAGGAGAAGGGTAGGCAGGAGGGGAAAGGACGGGAGCAGGAGGAGGAGGCGCCTCCTGGCCGCGGCCCGATAAGGTGATTTACAGCCCCGCCCACCTTCAGAGTCAGCCTCCGTGACCACCACCGCCACCAGCACCACCAAGCACCACCGCCACCACTTCCCCCGCCCGGATCGACTCTCCATGTCCCGGCACCAGAGAACGACTCGCCGACCAAACATCCCGCTCAAAGGCCTCCATTGCCAACCCCGGCCCCCTTATGTGTTCCGGCCCCCGGCGTGTTCCATATTCAGTGGTCAATATCCGTGCTATATTATGATGCCTTTCCTTCCCTTTTTTTTGTGTTCATCAAAAATCAGGGTGTAATCTCGATATTTACTGACATGGATATGGAGCCTGGCTCATGTATACTTAGGAAGGGAAGTCGTCATTCTGTGGTATCTATTTCACGGGGAGGATTCTGTGCAGTTTTAATATACGTAGATGAGGTAATCTGATAACGCATGGATTGGTCCGAATTAAATCAAAGAGAGTTGTTCATATCAGCGCGTGTTGTCAGCGGACGTATGGAGACGGAGGAAGTTCTTCGGGGAGTGGGACAACACTCTGGTGGGCGAGCGACTGCCAGAATCCAGCCTCCTGTCTCATCCATCTCATACCCCCAGCCCACCCAGCCCAAACCAGCCCAACGCGCTCACACAAAAAGGGCCTCTGACGTAAACGTCCAAATAACACTGTCCGTTCGGATCAATACGCCCTTTGGATGCTGAGATAGTGACGCAAGTGGCCGGGGGTCGGGGCCTAACGCCACCAAGACGGGATGACATGATGGGGTTTGACCTGCAGGGTACAGGGCCGGATACAGGGCCGGCAGGGGAACAGGCATTCAGACTTTGTCGTGTGACCCGACCTATTCCCCGGCTGACTGGAGGGATGGACGGGACAAACAGGACGTGGGCTTGGTGGATGTGTTCATAGGATACTGCCGCCTAAATGTGCGGTGTCATAAATGTCGCCTAGAATGTTGGATTTGATATGAGAACAGACCAGGTGATTGGCTCAGAAGCGGTCGTTGGCCTTGTCGGAGGATTAACTCATCAAAATAGTCCTATAAAAATGATGATTTTGGAGTTGTACAAAAGTAGGATTAAATCAAAATGGGTTTGACATCCTCAAACTTGGGACTTTAATGTGTTTCTTTAATCTTAATAGCTCAAGTTTTAACCCGGAAACAACCCTCGTCCCACCTACTTCCAAACCCTGTATAAGAACGGATCAGAAGTTTTACCGATTGCGCCAGTGGAAAACATAGCAAAGAAATATAGACGATGAAATATTCCCACCTGACATTCGGGCATAAACTAATTATGCCAAGAGTCAGGATAGTAGTCGTGAAGAATCAAGGCAGAATAAACTTTTGATAAGCCGTGTTAAAACTGTAATACTTCTGTTATGTACAACGGTCTTTGTTATTTTTAGTTTTATTTGACGTCTAGACCTATGTACGCAGTATGGAAAAATATCCTTCTGCGATTGTTTTACAGAATTTACTCAACATCAACCATCCATTCATAAGCAGACTGGCGTCATAAATTGGTCAATTTATCGTATGGGCCACATATGTCAAAACATTGTCAACATTCAAGCATAACAAAGTGGACCTATTTTGTAACGGTTGCTACAAATAAAGCCTTTTCGCTATTGCAATGCGTCAATGCCGGGGGACGTCTACTGATTGTAAAACAGATTACCAAGCGGTGATTCAATTTATCCCATTCTGACTTGTCCAGTACTATTGGGAAGCCTATTTGTTGCAGTTTTCAGTATCAGCTACTGTATTGGTACAACCCTATCACTAATGTCGTGATATCATGTCAATGTGCTGTTCCAAAAATACAAGTTAATCACAAAATGAACGTGTCTGTCGCTATTTTTAACTTTAAACTTAAAAGGTCGATGTGTTTGAAATCATCCGAGGGGAGCCGCAAACTAGGTATTATGCAAACCCCTCTTGTTTATTTTTATTTTTCTAAAATACATTCTAGTTTCTTTCAATCTTACTAAAAGCAATTGATTTGCATTGTGAAATGATTGCAGTCAAGCAGAACGGTCACCTTTTTAAAACACCTTTCATGTGAATTAAACCTCTGACGTTGGGCAAGTAAACATATTTGGCAATTGCGCAAATGGAAAGCCATAACTCAGGTCGTTGTTTCTATTGTTTTTACAAAACTATTCCGTAAGATAACAAAGTAAGAGACGTACCTTTGAAGTCCACTTCGCCATTCCCGTCCGTGTCAAATATATCAATAACTCTCTGAACAAGTGGATTCTGTTGAAGTTCAGGCAATGTCATGAATTCCTCGACACTCAAAGATCCAGAGTTATCAAGATCTAGCTTCCTAAACCGCTTTCCTAACCTCTTGATTTCATCAGCATCGACTGAAAGAAAAAGAATAAACTTTGTTATTTTCAGAGAAATACCTTTAAAGTGCATATATGTATGCATATCAACATCTAGTTATCATTAAATACAGGGGTAGTCATTTGTAAAGAGGGAAAGGGTAGACAAGAACAGTGAGAAAGACAGGAATAAACAAAGAATAGCCAACTAATTCATATCAGTATAAACTGCTAGCAACTAGCTTTGTCACTGGTGAAGAATTTAAATACAATGTCTGTAAGTAAAACCATATAGTTGGCCTAGCCAAGTGTGAAACGTATAAAAGCAGAATCTGATGATTTGTATAAAATGAGAATTAGTATTGATCAACCAAATCCCCTCTCATGCTGGATGAACATATTTCTCTTGTACCTGTATAATATGCAAAGAAACATCTGCAACCTTTGAAAAGAACAACCCGCCTTGCAGGAGCTACAAGCTATTTCTTTGCTCAAGTTTTAACCCGAAAACGATCCTAATCCTACCTACTTCTGCATCCTGTATTAGAACTGATCGGAAAGAAAAGATATAAAAAATACTATTCTAAAACTGTCCTTTTAAAGAGGAACATGTTTACTGAAGTCTTGGTGGAAACAGTGTAAAGGGTAAGTATTATTAAAGGCCGTAATGGCCATTACATATCAGTCATTGTACATATGCCGACAGATCCAACGTCACGGGGAGTGGCGTATGACCGAGGATCCCACCTAGGCCCTGGAGGTCCACAGGTGTGATACTTGATCTAGATCACCTCTGTAATCCCTGTCTGGATTAGCGTCAGAGCCCTCCCCTCCACTGGCCAGGCATTGACAGGACAATGACCACTCCTGGCATGTCTTTAATGGTATTTTCCCTAGTTGTCTATACATAGTGACCGTGTTTATATATTAATGAATTTCAGACAATATGCCAGGGTTTTGACTACGTGTACAATCACCAATCTTGTCGCGTGATTCAAAGGTATACCTAGCTGTGAATCACCGCTCCTAGAAATAGGTGTTTTTTTTTAAATAGGAATATTTTGATAAATTACTGCAATATCTCGTTGGTCTCAGACAGTCGATTTGCAAGAGACATTATTGTGAACCTTGTGGTATTAGTCACCACGCCAAGAAGTGTTTGACCACTAATGTAACTGTCAATTACAGGCATGGGGTGTGAATCTGCACACTCCAAGGCCAAGGAGCCTAAGGGGATATTGCATTTTGGTTTGTTATCACATGATCCTACTATAGCAGCAGTTTAGTCCTTTAGTCCAGTTCATGAATTATAATCTACATATTGTAACTTTAGGTATCATATGGCATGAAGGAGGATTTTGATAAGACATCCCCACCCACACTCTTCCTTACAAAGTTCTTTCCTTTTCTATAATCAAGGACTTTCAAAAGGATTGTAAAGATTTAATCGTTTTTACAAGTTAACTTTTACTGCTTTTTTCTTCTTAACGCCCACAGGCAATCCACGTGACAGGGATTTACCCTAATTACCCTGATGAAATCTTATTTTCGTTTTTATCACAGTCTGTCAGGGCCCTAAGGAAGGCTCCAGTAGATAAAACTTGTGGCAATCTTAGACATGCCGAATGTTGTTGGCAACTGAGGTATGGAATATATATATACTCGTTGTTTTTAACGCCAACCAGTACATGCATGAATGGATTATGACATCAGAGTTGGACTTCGTCATACTAATGTCACAGAACTGAGCAATCTAAATTTCTACCGCTCAAGGGCAGAATACTAGGCCCACCCTCATCAGATTTCAAACGTAAACCTGCCTAAATAAGCCAACAAGACTTACTGGCTGGTGTGATACTAGCCACAGCCACGCCTCAAACTAAGTGGACTGTTCTGTCAGTAGCTGAGTGCACTTGCCCTCAACGTGCCCTCATATCAGCCCAAACCGAGTATCAACATGTCTGTGCCCTGAGCGGCGCCCTTCCCCCCTCCTGCCCTCCCCCACTCTCTCAGCCCGATGATCAATGCCAACAACCCCTCGCCCTCTCCACGCGCCGGGCGCTGACATTCCCACCATTCGGAGGTCACAACTATACCTGAAGGGAATCAACAAACACCCTCCCCACTGCAGACTGAGTAAAACTCGCACTTTTTGTCTTTGGGAATCTGCTGGTTACTATGTTTAGGTCTTATGGGAAAAGGATGCATTTAGTGCCAAATCACAGAGAACAGTCTGGTTTGGGGGTGAACGGTTTGTTTTGGTCCCTTTGATGGCGTGTTTTGATGTTATGCCGGCGAGTTGCCACCTGACCTTTCCGCAGTTTTCATTGGGAGTTATTGATTGAGACCCCCTCTTAGACAAGGGCACTCACAGGCAAGGTTAAACTCCATTGCATGGGCTAGCGAGTCTATCACATACCTGGCCAGCTATTTTTAACCCCACACTTCAAATGAAGACTTTTTCCCCTCCTAACGGAAGGAGCAAAAAAACGGAGGTTTATATTGGCATTAATCATGAAGTCCAGCGCCTCTGCTGGCCAAGAAAGGCTGGCTTCAAGGCTCCAAGACGACCAGGTGGAAAACCGACCCAGGAATGTAGGTCGGTTGCCAGGTTACGAGGGCTGCAGGCGCGGCAAGGTAGGAGATGGTGGGGCGGGGTTGGGCGGAGTTGGGGTGGGGTGGGCAGGAGCACATGATAACCGAGGCCAACACAACATACGGTGTGGCCCACTTCATTGCAGCAACCAGATTAAGCCCAACGTCAGCCTGCGATGCCTAGGTGAATGACCTATGACGAACAAGTATGAATATCTGCGAATATCTATGACTTATAGTTTTTCTGTTGTCTTTTTTCTGGGGACTGGATAATATGTAGTTTGGACTCACAGGATATAAGATAAAAGATTAATGATGGCAGCTGTATTAATTTGATCTTAATCAATATGTTAATGCATGTAAACCACAGATTAGGAGACTCGTTGTATTCATGTTCATGTTTATTACCATATCTAGATCGAGAGTTGATGAGTCAAGTGATATTCAGGACACTATAACGCCTCTTCGAAAATCATTAAAAGCTGGGCCTTTCATACCAATTACGCCTCATTTCCCTTATTACATCACGCGAAAACCAACTTAATATCCCATATCCTCGTAGGTCTAGAGGAAAATCATCGCTGTTGGTTGAATCAGACTAGCGGCAAAACCATTAACATCAAATGGCGCAGTACACGAAGCGTTCTCTGATAAATCAACCTTAACGAAGCACCTCAAGTGCTTTGTTTACTACGGCTACCCAGGACTTCCTGACTTTAAGAACCAAGCTACAATTGTTCTACTACAAGCTGGCTTGGCCAACTACCCAACTAGTTTGTCATTATTTGAAACGCAGTGTAGCTTGTCTAGTGCTGGTTTTGGTCAAGGGATATGTTCTTAGTCAGCAAAATGCTGAGTGATATTTCTTAGTCTTTTTTTCCTAATGTTAAGGCCTAAGTGGTGAGCGGTAAAACTTCGCTTGCCTCTACATGCGTGGGGCTACCTAAACTAAGGTGTGGTCTTTATGTATTCTTTTAATACATTTTTAACAATAACTAAAGGCTACTTGTCGATACCTTTAATGATATCTCGAGCGAATACATAAGTTAAACTAAGTATATTTATATAAATAAACTTCACCACAATCAAATGTGCCATAATTCTTAATCTAACAAAGTTTGTCAGTTAGGCCTGTCAGGGTAAATTAACAGCTAAGAGGGGTTGCAGACAATGTTGCCTTGGGCAGTGACAACTTATTGCAGCGTATGAAACTTTGGCTTCAGTGACTTTACACTTTTTAATGCATATTCCCCTGTACTACCAGCCTTCAACCATTAGTGTCTGCATGTTCAGGTGAGACCTCTTGTCGGCGGTGACTGCCACCTCTCACCTGACCACTTCTTAGTCAGACCCACCAGGTGAGTTGTCATAGCGACGGCAGAAATCACTTAGGACTACATAGCAAGTCACTTGTCGCCGCTACCGTTTTGACTTTTCTTTCCTACATTTTTTTATGTATTGCTTCTTTTGGTAGAAATAAGAATCTACAGCTACCTGGAAAATAAAAGCGCTTTTGGAGTACATGTAGCACCTTTAATTGGTCGGACATCCCGTAATTGATTGGTGCGTGGCTGAGGGGAAATGTCCTTGATGATTTCTACTCAGCTGGAGATTAGTTCCCGAATGGTGGTGAGGAGGGACCGAAATTAGCCTTGATGCAAGATCACATACCTTCCTTCTATCCTACGTTGTACCACTAGCCACTGTCGGAAGTGGCCTATGGATTGATATCAGGAAAGAAGCGTCCAACCTAAGACTTGCATTAGTTGTATAGAATTGTAACCTTGTAATTTCCTGACAACAGTATTATGCCATTTACAGTATATTGAGGATAGTCTTTGGCTATGGGCGTATAGCTTTATAAAGTAACGGGCAGAATAACTTTTACATGAGGATACCTAAGAGAAACAACTTAACTTTTTCTCTTTTACACTGCATCTGATAACGGATAGGCTGTATATACATTTTTTTTTCTGAATTGATAAACTATCTTTATGATCCATAAAGATAATTATGTATGGTAAGTGAACAATCCCGTGTGCTGTAACAAGAGAGTGACAAACATTTTCATGGAAAATGGAAACGTTTCACTGCTGCCTTACTTTCAATAAACTCTGGAAGCCTTAACGGTAACTTACAGAGAGTTTGCGAGGCGTGGACGGCGATGCGTGGGAGGGGCGGCGTGGCCCGATGGCCGTGGTGGTGGGACGACTGCTGGTGGCCACTGCTACCACCGCTGCCCCGGCCCGCCCCACTCCGCCCCCCGGCTGCCCCTCCGACCCGGCCCCTCCCGCCGGCCGCCCGGCTACGGTCCGAGGACCCCATCATGGAGCTGATTGGCATCGATTGCCACCCGACCACAAAGGTTTTTTTTTCAAACTCCCACTTTTTTTTTTTTTTTTTTTTACAAATAAAGTATCACAGGCTTCAATTCAACAATGTGGAGTAGGATGGGGGCGTATCACAGTAAACGGAGAAAGCCTCCAGTAAGCTTGAATCTGACGGAGAAAGCTCTCAATAAGCTTGAATCTGATGCAGAGTTAGCGTTGAAGCTCCAGCAGTTTGGGATTGGCCACAGCTACTCGCAGGGCGTTGGGGTCACTTTGGGCACGGTGTGGTAGGTAGAAGAGGAAACTGGACTTGGTTCCGTTTGGCAAGGATAACTATGTGAAGGACTGGTCATCAACTGGGTAAAACTTGGTACCGGAGGGTAGTAGTATTGAGTGCTATAGGTCACAACATCCTACACGTCTGCAGTCACCCGCTGGGATCACACAACCAGCAGTTCTCGGAGGACACCAAGTCGGCCTGGCCTCGGGCGGCATTATTATCTCCCAGGACTTGGATCCGAGTTAAGCCGAGTTGCCAGCAGCCCCCGTCCCGGTCACGTCCTACCATAAAGGTCCATGTGGTTCACACAAATCGTGAAATCCGACTGAGGAGGCGTGCAGGTGTGGGTGGAGGGCAGCAGCCTCATATGCTGTAATATGACTCCAGGTGGGATCTGCACGTCAGGAAACAGCATACAGGCACTGGAGGAGGCGTCGGCGGCATGGCGTGCCGACTGCTACTGGCGCTGGACTGTGGCGGGAGCAGGAACAGGGCGGTTGGTCCTGCTGCTTCTGTTACTATTACTGCTGGCGGCGGTGGGGGGAGTGGTGCTGGTGCTGGTGGTAGAAGTGGTGCTGGTGGTGCTGGTTAGAACTAGAAGTGGTGCTGTTGGTGGTGGTGGTGGTGGACGACGCGATCCTGCATGATCCCGTGCCTTGATCCCCCCAGCACGCATTGATGACCCGCTTTATCGATAACCTATCGGATCTGTTATTGGCGGACACTGGTGACCAGCTCCTGCCACCACTGCCCACTGCTGGTAGCGCCGCCCAGCGGCCAGGGGCTGAACGCCAGGAGGGGGGCAAGTAAGACCCTGGAGGAAGAAGACAGACGGCCGGGCCAGGTAAGGATGGGTGAGTGCTGGGCGCTGCCAGGAGAGGGGTGCTGGAGGCTGGGAGCAGGAGGAGTGGAGGGGGCTGGCTGCACCAACTCACCAACTACTCAGCAAGCACATGTGATTCCAATCACGCCTTTAAAGCCGCGCGAGGCCCGCTATAGTTACCCTCCTTGGCTAGGGATAAAAGCAAGGGAGGAGTCAGAGTTGTTTTTTTTATACTCAAAGACTCGCTTGGATTTTCTGCTACTAAGAAGGAGGTTGAGTCACTGCAGGTGACTCAGCCGTCGAAGTGACCGAAAAGAAAGCCCGATCTCTGAACGAAATCAATGTGCACAAACACAGGCGGTCTTTACTTCGTTCCAAATTAAATCAATCCAGATACATTTGTATGATTTCCGCTCAGTGGGATAGCTATGAAAGGGAGCGGCGGTAGGGTTTCTTAGCCGCACAGCAAGCATTCAAGGCTGCCACAGAATGTCTAAAACAGCGGACGGGTAAGTGATTGAGGTATGCCGGGGCGAGTTCCTAATCACTAAAACCCGCCGACCAGCAATATTTGTTATGTTTCTTTTATCCCATTCTGTCCCTGTTTTCTAATCACCGCTGAATGAAGAATTTAATTGGATATCCGCCAGCCAATGGAAAACACCCCCCGCTAGTCCTTGAACCATTCAGCGTGTTTGGGGATGACCTTCCTCCAGGGTGCCAATCTCGGGCGGTGACAGGACGTAATCCAACTTACAAGGGCCCAACTTAACGACCCGCTGAGTGAGTGGCGGCCGCTGAACGAGCAGCTCACACCAATGACCTTGTTGCGCCGAGCAACTCAGGCTGGCTTCCTGAGGGCAATGAGGACGGGATGGCGCTAAGTCAGGGAGTTGACAGTCGGGGAAGGTGGCCCCAAGCAGCTGGTCCCTGCTAGCTCCGGCCACCACTACTACCACTGCTGTGGCTCCTCCTGCTGCCGATGTCCTCTCGCAGGCTGTACAGGGGGCTACAGAGGACGGGCGGGGTGACCTTGGCGGATCAGCTGGCGCCGCCGGCTTGTGAACTAGAGCGGCGGGAGGAGGAGAGGGGTGTGTCCCCCTGTCGCCCGGCTGGTTGGACGGGGGTGAACAACTACAACGTAGCCTGCTGCTGAGGCTGCCAACTGGGGTGCTGCTGCTGCTGCCGTGATGGGCGCGGACCCTCCCATCAGTCAGTGCCGTACTTGGGCGGGGGGCGGCTGGTTAGGGGCCGGGGACGGGGAGTGGGAGGGTAGGAGGGAGGAGGTATACTGATCAGGGGGGTAGTGCCGCCGGCAGCACCACTGCCAGTTGATCAACTTGCTTCGTCAGCAGGACCGGGTTGGTGCCTGGCATGGGGTCTGAAGGAAACTGCGGGGTCCTGCCGGCTGCTGATAATCAGCGAAAACCGCGACAAACACGTCAAACTGAATTGTTTACCAGCTGATTAACTGCTATTTTGACATTCACTTTGACGATAATGAAACCGGCAGTTTTTAAATTCCTTGATATTGTTATCTATTGGTTGTTATAAGGGGAGTGAGTGAGTGATGGATCTTTTACACCGTACCGACAGCCAGGGTTATTTTTCATTGCAAAAAACAAGTTAGGATAAATTCTGACGTTTCAGACACACGCTTTGACTTGGTCAGTCTTTGATTGTATCTATGAGATGAGGGTGACAAGCTGGGCAAACAGCAGGGGATTAAAACCCAGAGTGCATTTTTACTGACACCACTCCTAGTGAACCCAGACACCAACCGGGAATCGAACCCAATGAACCACTTGGTCAGTGCTGGGTCCGCCCTAGTATCACCTTTTACGATCAGCAGCGGCTACTGGGGGCCTCCCAGGAAGGAGCACAAGCCCCACCATGGTACCCTGATGGGGATTAGTTGTTATAATCATCAGTTTATTCTTTGTTCATACTGCGAGTGGCAATAACTACTAATCTTAGAGGAGACTTTATTGTTCTGCATAATAACATTGCAAAATAACATTGTAGCCTGTATGACACACTTCGGTTGCCATCAACATTATCTGCCAGAATGACCATTCACTGGTGATGTTATTGCAGCATCCAGTCCCATTTACTTTTTGCCGTGACGATACTACTGCAGCACCCAGTCCCACGCTTCTATGTACTGGTGTTGCTACTAGATCACCCAGTACCACTTCTCTGTGCACTGGTGATGTTACTGCAGCACCCAGTCCCTGGCCTTCTCTATACACTGGTGGCACCACTATATCATCCTGTCCAACTTACTTTATGCCATGGCGATGCTACTGCAGCACCCAGTCCCAAGTTTCCTATGTACTGGCGATGCTACTGCAGCACCCAATCCCACCTTCTCTATACACAGGGATGTAAGTCAGGGTTAATGAAAAAAATCTGAAACCCCAGAGAGAAAATTTGGAATAATCTTAAAATGCTATAAAACGTCATGTGACGAATTCAGTTTTAAAATTATTATTTGAGGTGATGATGTGAAAAAAATCTGAAATCAGATTAAAATCTGAAAACTTACATCCCTGTATACATTGGCGATGCTACTGCAGCACCTCCACTTTCTCTATGCACTGGTACACTACTGCAGCACCCAGTCCCTCCTACTGTATGTACTGGTAACATTATTGCTATCCTAAGTCAGATGGGCTCGTGCTCTTAGTATACATGGTTAACAGCTAACTGGGGACCGTCTCTGGCCGCTGCGTGGCCCTGCCCGGCCAGGCTCACTCACCTGGTATTAAACGGACCAAGCTGACCACGTCAATACTTAATGGTCCTGTTTCATGTCCAACTAGCGGCTGACCATAGCCGCGAGTAACCATAACGACCAACAGTAGAGCTTATCATAAAAGGCCCCGGCAACAGGCACTGTCCCTTGCGATAAAGAACATTATTAATACCAGACTGGTCCATGTTTTCGACAGGTTGAAGTGAAGTATTTCAGTGATTTCTATATTGGCCAGTTCATCACCAGTAGAAATATTCCTGATAAGATTTTTTGAGAGAACAATATAAGATATCATTCTATATGATAATTTTTCTTTTCCAATAAGACTATGCTTCCATGTATTCGCAAACGCAAACTTAAACGGAAAAAGGTCCATATTTTGCGGACTCAACGCAAAAATGCACCTATCCGAAGACTAATTGGCCGGTGGCGTTTTTGATATGCTGCTCCCATGTGTCCCTATCTGCAAACTTAAATCATTCACATGCCAAACGTCATTTAATGCGAAAACATTCCCTCACTGAGCCAACTTTTGCGTATGCGGATACCTTACATGGCCACTAACATGGGAGGAGGGCGGGTAGTGAGGCATTTGGTACCAGTATTCACCGGGCAGATTTCCAAGGGGGATGGGGGTCTGAGATTTTTGAAAATGTGTGTACGTAATTAATGGAAGGCCTCTAGGATAGATCACCAAATACAAAAGAGCCACCGACAAGTAGATCTTGATCAGTGAAAAATTAATAGGGCATTATTTAGATATTTGTGGAGGCGAAGTATTCCGTGATTCGTCCGAGCTTTCCGTTACCGAATAATAATAGACATAATGGGCTTTTCGCGGGTTTTAAAGCCGCGAGCGAACCCTTTTATGGTCCCTCGTTTATGAACCCTCGTTCAGTGCATGGACGGTGTCCATTAGACACGAGGCCTAACAAGGGGCATCAGTTTGGAAGCCAACAAAACGTGTCATTTTCCTACAGGCTGAAACCCTCAGCGATTTTAGGAGAAGTAGGTGAACGGCATTGGCATTTTGACTGGCTTCCCATTCCAACCAGCCGCGGGGTAGGGAACATACGCCTTGGGCAAATGAGCTACATAGTGGCTGCGAGCAGTTCTGAGCCGTTGGGAGAATTAAGCCAGTGGTTCAGCAGCTGGTGGCTGTTGGAGAGGCTGATGGCTGTTTAAACAGCATCTAGCCAATGACCAGTTTGTGGCGTTTTCAGCAGCTGTGGTTTATATACTGAGCAGCTAGCAGCACTTTTAACAGCTCCTGGCCATTTTCCCCCAAGCGACTGGTAGTTTTTTTCCCCAAAATAGAAGCGGTTGAACATAGCTGGTGACAGATAAAATCTTGCTAACTCAAAAGACCTTCATCGTCATTATATTAAAAGTATTCATTCAGCTGAGCGCATCTCGTAAGTGGAGTATTTTAAAGGCAGTTTTAGTTTCTGTTGGTGTTAAACAGCTAACACAATTCGCTGTTACATTGCTGACAGCATTCGTTGTAACACAACTAACAGCATTCTTAAGGTTGTACCTTTCTCTATTACAATGTAAATGCCTGTTGCTTGTGCTTTCCCTAGTCGTGTCAATGTCAACCCGTTGCCGACACTATAACACTGAAAAGAGCGAGCGGAGGAGGCCAGAGTAGTGAGACTGGTGACTGGAAATGAGGACGGGGCGAGTCCACTGCCCCCTCTGCCCTCTATCGACCCACGTCAAAACTAAAATTGAGTGGGCGGAGACTGTAAGGGATATAGGAGGATGGGGTCAGGGGGTGAGAATGGAAGGCAATGAGCCTTCATCGTATAAGTGATTTGCTTACTAGTGCAAATCTGAGGATTGAGCTCAACTATGTCTAGACGTCGACTCTTTTTAACACCGATTTACCAGATTGGTACTCACTCACGGCACGGGGCTTTTTAGGTCAACTTTGTTGCGACAGGGGGTATTGGTCGTTTAATCTAAGCTTTGAATAAGTAGGTTGCAGAAAACATAACCCATCCTAAGACATCGATGTTTCTCACCTGTTTCCAGTGATATTTAAAACTACAGGTGTGAAATTTGGGGGAAAAAAACTGTTAAATGACCATCAATGTATATGCACAATAATATACAAACAATGACATATTTCTCAAATCAATTTTAAAAACTGAGATAAAAGGAGACATGTCTCATTATCTTGTAAGATCAAGATTGTTTGTAGAGTACCGCGCATCAGAGTTTGGAGGCGGAGGATACATATGAAATATAGGCCAGTTTATCGGCAAAAATAACCCATGTGCACAGGGTGCGGTAGGGAGTATAGAATCCGGGCAAGTCGGGAGCTGTGTCACTCTAGAAACAACGTCAGCAGGGCTCTTCTCCCCAGGGTTACTTCCTCTCTAAGCTACTGGCCTCACGGTGTGGGAGTGTTAGTATGATTACAGGTCTCCTACATTGTTATTCGCTACCCATCCGCCAAACGGGGTCTCTGAGGATGTTACCCACTACCTATCGGTAAAACTAGTGACACTAATCAGATGAATCACAGTCTTAAGTAATGTGGACAGAAACACCATTTCCCGTAATAAGTCGTACACCCTTTGCTTGATTAAATATCTGACCTATCATATGAGTGACACTACTCGTATATCTCGCCGAGCTGATAGATACCGCTTGGATCCTATGGATAAGCGTTTGTGTTCGATTTGGTATTATCATAAAACAACATAATTATAAGACCAATGTTACACGATAATTATGCTGCATGTTACAACATACTGGTTTGCAACACGACGCATTATACCTTTGACTCTGTGATTGCACGTCGAAAGACAGAAAGCTAAAGATAGCTATCTGTAGTATCATATTAGATGCAAATGGCATTCAAGGTTTAAGGCACTGAATATAAACACATACATAATCTAATATAATCATACATATTCACAAACTACATACATATTTACATTGTTTTTACAAATCTATTCATAGTGATCGTCAGTATGTGAAGAAGGAAACCCGTTATATCATCAATAAACGTTCGGCGGAAGCATTTAATAGTTTCTTGAAGTAAGGTATGCAGAATAATAGAATACCAATATATAAGATTTATGGGCATAATAATAGCTTTTCTGGCAATTATTAATGTATATTTATTTGTTTTCACCACATATTACACTGAGGTTATAAGTTCTTGATTTCACTGACACTATATTAAATAGTAACAAAGTTAAATATGTTAGTAATCTTGCATTCATCACAGTGAAGATTTTGGTTAAACTGACATACGAAATTATGAATAAATACTGATTTCACGCCACCATCAAAAAAAGTGTTGTACTTTCAGGAATTTAAACGCACATAAGAATGCATAACTTAAATGTTCATTGACGGTTGTTAAACAAAACTTCACAGAAAAGAATATCATGCTGGATGCAAATCTTGGGTAAATGTTGAATTTTCTGGGATTAATTAATTTCGCACAAGCCATCCAATCACATCGGGAAATTAATGTACCCAATATATAATAATAGTAATTATGCAGTATGGCTGCCGGTCCAAACAAGCGAGACCTTATCAGCCCGCGTGTCATTTGTCCTACGGTTACCACCATACTACAAAGCGTACCGTTCATAAAAGCATGAAAAGTGATGCGTTATATCAAGGCTAACTACGGTTAAGGTATGAACTGTTTAAAATAAATTCTTAAATATTGCAATTGTCTTTGTAAAATGTATCCCAGCAATCATATAGCGAAGTATTAGCATTAACTAATTTTGAATATGGCATCTTCTTCATGACATCTCTGCACATATGTAAAATTGTTAAAGGGTAATATATTTATGTTTATTGCCAAATTAGCATATTTTTGGGTAAAAAACAGATGAAATGTCTAGTCATGTCGTAGAGACTTGTTAACAGTGTTTTATGTTAACACACGCTTACAAACAGATGTCAGGTGGTTGTATACTAAATGGAAGATTTCTTTCGGATTTTTAAGATGTAATTTTGACTGATCTGGCGATATGGTGGTTGAGTGTTTCATTATAAACATGACATTTTTGTTGATCTATTCTCAACATTTATCCCCGCGTCATTTATTTCAAAATCTGAAATGAGATAAAATCCTGTTGTTCCAATTCAAAATTTGAACCACACAATCAATGGTGTAAACCTAGAGGCCTAGCTACTAAGAAACTATATGCTCTAGTCTACAAAACCCTTGAGCTGCTGTTTAATTAACCGAATTCGCAATCCACACATCAGAACAACAACGAGCAAAGTCTACTTGACAGCACGCTTGTCTTGGTCTCATTGAATCAAGGTTAATACAGTGTCTAGAGTGGGGTTCTATTGTAACTGCAGTGAGGTATGGGCGCACACAAAGAAGCCAAGTAAACCAAGATTGAACGCGAAAAACAGAACGTGGTTTGCTCTAGGAACCAAATTCATTAGGTGTTGGATGCGTCCTAGTCAAGTAGGCTACTGGAGGAACTTATGCCAGCAGGGGCCAGCAGGCAGCACAAGGGCGCCCCCGTCGGCAAAAGAGCAAAGTAATCGTGATTACTACAGCGATAAAGTTGCCTCTAGGTGGCGCCACGGAGTGATCAATCTTCAAAGATCAGTTTGGCGGTCGTCTTCTAAGGGTTCTTTCTTCTTGGGTTAATTTGTGTTAGCCAAAAGTCCGTTTTTAGACCTGTCATGGGCAGCAAGTTTCTGAGTCTAAAAGTCGGTTTGTCTATGTCATTTGGGAGTGTTATTTTTATAATGAGTTTTTGGAACATGACTTTTAGATGTTCATGTATGTGTGCATGGGATCATGGAAAAAAGCTGAATATTCGAATGTGCATATGAAGGTAAACAAAAAATCTAATTCATTTACTTGGAGTAAATCACAAAATCATGTATGTAGTCCTGAATTTCTTGCTCTGTTTGCATACGGTAGTTTGATAATTAGGGAAAAATCTTCCTATGTGCAAATAATGTGATTTACAACTGTAATTTGTTTAATCATTATTGGTATGGTCTATGTATCTAGAACTGCAGTTTCATATTTTGGTAGTATTCTGAGAATCAATTTAAGTCAATCTCATTGAAACACACTAATATGAGCAAGCCGCATCCAAAACAACTGGTTACCGTCAAACTAGAGGCACTGGCAATACCATGACGCCGGCAACTACCATCTACAGCCCAGGTGCCAAAAACAATGTAATCATATTCAACACTACAACCTAAACATAATGGCCACTCTCTATACCTGCTGTCAGAATCTGTATGACTAGTCTGAATGCTCAAATAAAGGGAACGGAATGAATTGGTTGGCTTGCTGATCGCGAAAGAAATAACTTACGGTTGTCCGGGACTACTTAAAGAGAAACATACATTCATTTACAGACTGATAAATACAGGAAAGACAGTTTTTAGAGCTACTGCAACTAGAGCATAAACTTTAGACTTGGTCACAGTCCATAGTCACCACCATAGCAGTACGATGAAGAAGCTGGCTCATTGTGTAAGCCCAGCGATGTAGGGCCGTCAATTCCTGCGTTGTATGAATGCTATACATAGATTTCAGCAGCAGGTATTAGCCATGTTTCACATTACCAACTGTTGATTATTGCTTGGGGAAAAAAATTTAAAAAAATCCGAGTTTTGTTGCCTAACATTAAAAGGCATTTGGTATTGAAATTCGGCCTCAGTAAACACATTTTGAGCACACGAACACCTTGCAAGTTGCATCCGAACAGAACCGTGCTGCTCAAAAGGTTTACACTGAATGAACTTTACTGTTATAAAATCACCTGGTAGAAGGATTGTCAACTATACAAGATCTCCCTTTTTTTCCCTAGCCTCCCCCCATGAAGCAAAAAAGTGAGAGGAGATGTAAGAAAAAGAGAGAAGCACGTTATACAAACCAACCAACCATTTCGGTCTCTTGATTATGCTGCAGTCGGATACAGATGCACATAAGTAACATGCGCCTGCATTTTAATTGGTTAGTAAGAAAGCACTTTGTGTTAGTAATTTCAATGTTTGATTTCAATATTTGATAATCACACGACGCAGTCTTTGATGCAATACATTGACAGTTAATTTACAGTATATATACAGATAGGTACCCACCTACCTTTATTGTAACTTGCTTCAAAATTTTGGGTGAAAAGTTGGGCAGTTAATTTCATTTTTCTTTTTTTCAAAGTATCAATTTGAATTTCTAAGACTGCTACGTTTGAAATCAAACAGGCGTCATTTAAGCCAGGCATAAGCTGATTAACTCACAACGACATCAACCTAATTTAGTGCCTAGATCATCATTTTCTAACTGCAGATGTTTCTGAGGGTAAGGTTTTGCATTGTACCATATATCAACAGAACAAAAAAGAAATCACATCATAAGGGAAATTGTTATTTATCAAAATGGTCTTTAAAATTCTATGAGAGGATGCATTTAGATATAGTTAAAAACTAAATCACACTATCCATTATAAAAATGTATTTGGCCTTTTCAATTTTGATTTTGTGATACAATGAATTTCTCATTAGTGTTAAAAAAAATCTTTTCATCGGCAGTAGCCTTGCATACAGAACATTCTTGTTTCTATATACTACTTACACTTTGATTCTTTACGCTACATTGATTTATATACTTATTTGTATCCTATTAATTAGCGCTTGCTGCATATGGATGTGTACTTATATTGAAGTATATCATACAAACATTCTACCCCTACACAAAAGATACATCCTAGTCGTTGACCTAGACTCCTGATTTGCTCCAAATATTGAATCTCTAAACAATGCCAAGTTACGGATGTAGCTAAGGTACCTGTGTATTCATTGTCACTCATGTTAGTATATTCATATAATATGATTGTACTGGTTCACATTAGTTCATGTATTGTTGTCCTTGGCAACTTGAACTTTTCTGCGTGTACTGTTACCAGTGATGCCACATTCAAGTCAATCCAACAGCATAATCACATTTACAACACAAACAATGTCCGTTTGATTTGTGACAGCTTCATTGTATCAATTGATACAATGGTTAGGTAATGGAACAATACTTACATGTGGAGCACAGCTCCATAGGCAATGAGGATTCATTCCCCTGTAAATATGAAAGGAGAAAACATATTAAGAAGTGCAAATGGTGCGGTTTGAAGTACTAGACAAAACAGCATTTTCGAGAAAGAATATATAGTACATACAAGAGCCTGTTAAAATTGCGAGAACAACTTGTCATCTTTTAGATAATATTACGATCGGCTTGGGAGAAGGAGAAACACTGAGAGATTTTGAAAGTTCGAAGATTGATCTGGTGACTATGATGTAAATGAAATCAAAACAAGATGAAGACAATCATTAAGGGCTTGACAAATCGTTTTCAGATCTAGTTGCCCAGCTTGGGATCAGAGGTTCATTCCAAAACATCCTCCTATACAATGAAGTTTAGCTCTGGGCAACCAAGGCCGTCAATCTAGTTGCTGAGTAACATTTTCTGGTGGTCCTGGACCATTGATGCCTGTCCCGATTTGTCAAGCCCTGATTCATTCAAACATATTTTTGTTTTGTTGGAGTGTCCTATACAGGGTACCAACCGAAGTTCCGTTTTCAAATTCCCTGTGTTTTCCCTGAGATTTCCCCTGTGTCATATCCAGCAAGTTGATCAAGATAATCCCTAATAATATCTTGAGAATCATGAATTTCAGAACCTGGCCAAATAAAATTCCCTGTGTTTCGGCAAAATTTCCAAATTCCCTGTGTTTTCCCTGTCAGGGAATTTGTTTTGCAATTTTCCCTGTTTCCCTGTGTGGTTGGTACCCTGTATATTATAAGCTACTTCAGTGAGTGTACCAATTACTGCAGCAGTGCTTGACTATTTTTTTCAGACTTGGTTCGTAACTAGGTAACTAAAACATTTACTTCAATTGCCCACTAGTGTCTCATGGTAGGCTACTAGACACCAAATTTCTCAAGCCCTAACGGCAGACATTGTCTTGTTTGTTACATTACGTTATTTCAAAGCCCTTTATGTAATTTAAAAGTCGCAGACAGTCACCGCTCTTGAGAATTGATGATTAGGACTGAGTGGTGTATGGGTAGCCAATATCTGCTTCATCAGTCATAAAAACAAAGGTTGGCGACGGAAGAAGTCTGTACTTTAATCATGCTAATTAGGGTCCCGTGAACGCTTACCATATTGTTGCCATGTCTTTTACCTTTCTGAACCTCTTATGATACAGCAATGTAGTTTTAAATTGTTGCGCATATTTATCCTAAATTTTACGTACATTTTGCATTTTGCTTAGGCCCCCCAGAAAGAGTAGTGTCCAGGTTTCCCGACCGACCCTATTTTTTCCAGCCCCGTCCATACCGTTTTTTCTTTTTTTAAAGAATATATAGGGAAAATTCATCAAAATGTGGCTAAAATGTGGCTAAAGACAGTCTATCATTGCAGTCAAAAATAAAATTAAACGAAAAATCCCGAACTACTGACCCCATTTATTTTTAGACATGAAACCTGAACGCAACAATATTTTTTGGCCTTATCATAAGTATGTACATTCATAGTCATGATTTGCTAAAGAGGGAAGTAGTTATGACACAAGAATGTTCTATGTCTGCTCCAAGAATGTGGTTACAATTTGCATTATCAGCGATATCGCGTATCTATTTAACTTGTGATGGCCGCCAATACGTACTTATGCAATTCCCACATAGTTAGTGCAAATACAAATTCCACTTTGCTGTATTTGACAATGTGAGAAAGAACAAGCAATATATCTTCATTTGCACCACATATATGCATTTCAGGATGTAACCTTACCAAGGGCAAACTTTTTCTATTGCTAGTCCATTAGGCAATTATTACACTAGCCTTCATCAGATTGCCCTATGCCAGATAAGAATGAAACGTACTTAATTGAAAACATGGCAGGCTAGGAAAATTCTTCCAATTTTCTGGGCGTCAGAGGACGACCAAAAACAGAAATCTGGTCTTCCACATACATTAAGGTTTTCCACATTATTGGGACACATTATTTATTAAAAATTCTTGATTTTTCTACCATTATGTCATTAATGATCGAAAAATCAAGAATTTTTAGAGGAGAATTTAAGGAAAGGCTTCGAAATATCTGGTCGTCATGAGGACGACCAAAATACATTTTCTGGTCGTCAGCACCCTTTTTCTGGCCAACGGATTTAGAGAATATGTCCCCCTACTAGTAAACATTCTGACAGAGTGGGCTTTTGATACCTGAAATATTTGTCTAGGAATATTCCTGAAACAATATATACCGGAAAATCATATGAAAATAGGGAATAAATAATAGGAAAAGTCCTTCGGCATAGCACACTGAACAAGCTTGCAACCCCCCCCCCCCCCAAACGATGCCCTTTTCATAAAAAACACTACGATTTCTGCAAATGTTGCCTTAGTGGTACCAAGTGGTTAAAGGGCGATGTGCATACTGGCGCATCGCGCTCCCATAGACTTAACCTTTGTCATATACAACACTGTTTTGGCAAGGTCAGTACATTACAATGATTACATGTTATCGTCACTGTACTGTTGGCAATTTACAATAGGTCGTATATGCATCACTATCAACTTAACGTTATCACCTCGCGTTGTAAGGGCGGTATCTAGGGTTAGAAAAATGCTTTAAAAAAAAAAAAAGGGGGGGGGGGGGGCTATCTTCGTTGGTACAATGACCAATTCGAAATATAAACCACTTTAAAGGTAAGAAACCACAAGAGCAGACGACAAGGTAATGTTTGACGAGCTAAGTGATTGGGGGGACCGAAAAGCAACAGATAAGTAACTTGGTTTTTACTTGGAAATAACGTGTGGATATTTGAAGTGATTCAGCGTTGGTTTCTATTTATCTTTTTTTTTATTGTAAATTCATAAATGGAAAATTAATCCAAATATATGTCATAATACTCACTTTACACCTAAACGTGAGTGATTCACAAATTCAGGATCAACTTTTGAAACGTGCATTGAATCGGTTATCCTTATCATTTTATTTACATTAGAAACTTTAGAGAGTGAATTTCAATCTTGTGAGTGTGTCTCTAATTTAGTTTCATTGTACATCTACTAAAACATAAAATAATACAATGTACAAGCAAACAAAAGACATCAGGGGAAAAACAAACTAGGCAATGCCTCACTGAAATCAGTAATTGGATTTTTTGCGGCTGCGAAATCAACACTAGGATAAAACACTGTGCCTTCAGGCTAGTTGAACGGAAGTCACTAAGTGAATAACTAGCCAGACCACTTATATCCACTTTCAACAATTAATGTCAACATGAAAGATTTGTCATACTTTCAAGTCAGACAGGCTAAATGGATGGCAATCTGTAATAGCCACCGTCCTAGATAGAATTCATCTGTCTCAGATTAAGATAAGATTTTCTTCTGAATCAATGGATATCACCAGTCAACGAGATTGGAAAGATAAAGGCCAACACGTTGTTGCAAGGTCTTATAATCATTGTTAAGCGAGTGATTTATCAACAAAATTTGAAATGACAAAAGAAAAGAAAAAAGCATAAATGACGGCCATAAATAGCAGAAATGATGGACGAAAAAGTTGTTGGCCATCCTGGCCAATTTAGTCATGTTTTCCCCAGATTTTGTCAGCCCTGATCCAAAATCATTTCCCAATGGCCGACGGGCAGGCGTAGCTGGTTAGTCTCGGACACTGGAGGGGTTCAGGAGCACAGTCCCCAAATTATATCACTTCAGGTATTTTTTATGGGATGTCTCAGGTGCCTATTGCGCCTATATTTTTTTCTTATGAATTTAGATTTTTAATATAAAATTCTAGCCCGCCAGAGGGGATACCTCAAATTTTTACATAAGAGCGCCACCTCCCCATTTTGAAATCTCTGGATCCGTCCCTGTCAGAAAGTCACGCCTACAAATGAAAATACGGGGTAATAACTGTCCAAATAAATGTAACGGTCATGTCAGTTTCCCTCCAAATTTTTCCTGATTTTACCAAATACTTGCTATGCTTACTCTATGGGTAACTGAGCTACTGCAAGCACGGTTTGAGGTGCTACTATGGCATATAACGTTAGATCCCTTCTTTTGCCACATTTCAAAACGGTTTGTAAAGTCCTGATTTAATATTTCGGTCATGAGTTGCTCTTTTGTAGGTTAAGTGCAATGACAATTAAGATCTAGATCTAACTCAAAGCTGCTAATATTTACTGCCATGACTTCTTCTCTCACTATGTTAATTCTTTCCTTCTTTATGTCTAGAGACAATAGTACCTTGCTCTCCAATTTCCATGTTAAGTTCCAATTTCCTTTTTGAGTGCTACACGGGATTTGTTTCTGAGCAGACCCAAGATTCAGGTTATTCATTATTGTTATATGATACAGATAGCAACATACATTGCGCTTCAGATAGAGAACTAAATGTACAATATCGCTGGAGTTAATATTGTATATATCCTGGCAATGTAAATAGTAGCAGTCTCATTGTGGGTTACTGGAAAAAATTGACTATTATGGGATCAATACATGCTTTGGTTTATGATTAAGTCAAGTTTAAGTGAGTTTTTCGTTGAGACCTCACGTCGTATGAGTGAATTTGTTGACCTAAGTGATATACCATAGACATAGGCCTTAGCCTAAGGCTACAGCTAGGCCTAGTTAGACTTAGCCAAACCATCGACGCCACCACTACCGTAGTAGCGTCGAAACGCGGTGCATATGTCCAGCACAAAAATCATTAAAAACTAAGTTTGGCGACACATCTGGACTAATCCACTATTATTTTTCAATACTTCAATATACCCTCCATGGATTGGCATCCTTAGTTCAAAATTGGCACATCCTTTCACCCTTAATAAGGCATTTGATTCTCTGAATCGAAAATTGTTCAAATATGGCGCCTAGTGCTTGGAAGAGCAAAGTTGTAACTGCTTCCGGTTGTTGCAGTGGGTGATTTTCCCCAAATAAGCACTGACCACGCCAGAGCCTTCCCGTACAGTATACAGGGAAGGCACCACAGAGCTAAGTTAGACTTAGAGATCTAGCCTGGGCCCAAGACTAGGGTTTAACTTCTAAGAGAAAAATATTCATGATTAATAATTACGACTGGTCCTTAGTGGAAACAAAGTGGAAATATCCGGTGCGCATAAAATGATCAGGCCCATACAACCACTGGAGTAGCTCAGTGTCAGTCTGTAAACACAAACTGCTTGGGCGTCGGAGCCAGTCCCAAGCCTCACCCTCAGTCACTATCCTGTCGATGTAATCTGCTCTAAGGCCACCAACACCACTGACACAGGGCTCAGCATCCCATCAACTGACGCCAAACCACAAAACCGTCGATGTTGTAGTTTGGTATCTGGGCTGCCCTTCTAAGCAGCATTCCAAATTCATATGATTTTAAGAAATAGCGCAATAAATACGCCATATTTTCAATGAAGAATATTTGACATTTTGACAGCCGACGCAACTTGTCATCTCACCATTGAATGCAACCTGCATGCACTCGGTGGTTACTGAAAACATGGAGCAACCACTGCGCTTGTCGGCCTTAGATGTAGTATCTCATAGTTTTCATGAACATGAACATTGTGACTCTTCATTTCTCAATACAAACAAAAAATAGAGTGCAAAGTACGTACCATTTTGGAATATTTTTCTCACTGTTCTAAACACTATCAAGCTCTACCTTCAGGGCTGGCAACATCCGGGTAGTCGTGGCCTAAATATGGACGGATGCGCGGTAGGGACGACTTTGGGCCCGCACTGCGCAACTTCCTCTTTCTACCGGCGAAATGGCGACTGGCGTAAGCATGAAATTTTGACCCTTACTTTCATCGTTCAAAATCAATTCAATCTCGACTAATTTTCTCAAATGAGTAGAACAAACCTGTTCAGTAATGTTATATTTAGACGTGTATACTAATTTTGTAATATTTGTATTTTCTAGACGCTCTACACGTACCCTGAGAACTTCAGGGCCTACAAGGCTCTCATCGCAGCCAAGTACAGCGGTGCGAAGGTTACCGTTGACGCAGACTTCAAGTTTGGGGAAACCAACAAGAGCGATGCTTTCCTGAAGAAGTTCCCTCTCGGAAAGGTATGTTATTTGATTTGATTTCCAGTTCATTGTTTAAATGCTGCGTCTAACAATGAATGACATGCGAAAATTAAGTCAGCAAGTGCCTGTCAAAGTTTCTGACAGCGACCCAATGAATGGATCTGACAGCTGTGGATTTCTTCCTTGTAAATCTATGCGTAATACTAAAATCGACGATGATTTTGCCCATAGTAATGTTAGCTGTAAAGAAACTTGTACGTGAAATGCATGTTTTCAGTTTTAAGCGTCCATGGTTATCTGTCAACATAAACACTGGTGTCAGTTGTTGAGGGGGGAGGGTGCTGACGTGGTGTCTGTCTGGCTGTTGCAATGCAAGACTTGTAGGTGTAATGTTTTTGGAGAGCAGCTGATGAGGGTAAACTTAAGTGTCTCCAAATGATGTACTCTTGCCTCGTATACTGTACTAAATACGACAGAGTTTAACGTTGCAATGTTCAAGTCCTTTATGTCCCAGAACTAGTATTGTAATGTATGAGCATGACTTGGAAAACTAGTAATAGCAGTCCCAGAGACGCCATAAACACTCAGCACAATAACCTACATTTACATGATGTACTATTGTAGCATCTCTGATTTCTGATGAAACATCTTAAATCGGGTGGCCATATCAGAAGGTCCATTTGTGGTCGAATTTTCCTTTTAGGAACAAATGCTACAGCCACAGACCAAGAATGCCGAGAAAACCACAGATAGTGCTTCGTATGACACGCATATGAAACCAGAATGGAATAGCTTGCACGGGTACACATCCATTTCTGATTGATTTATTGCTTATTTCTGCTTTCAGGTCCCTGCCTTCGAATCCAACGATGGGCTTAAGTTGTGGGATAGCAACACCATTGCTTTCCATGGTAAGTTGATGCAATTATAAGTTAAATTCTTTAAAGAAGAATCAATCATTAAGGAATGTCCTGATTCAGATTTCTAGCGCAACTCTTCCTCCTTCAAAGGCACACATGTGGTTTCTGCCCATATGTGTGTAAGAAGTGGAGGTATATAGAAATGATTTGTTTCTAACTTTGATAATCACCCTAGATTATCACAAAGTTGTTTCAGTCAGACAGAAAACACATATGATATTGCACGAGTCCAAAGAACTACAGCAACCAAAAGTTGTTCTTTTGGATCAGAGACAAATCAACGTAATTCGTTATTCTTTTTGAAATTAGAGATTATACATATAGCCTTCATGGTTGCTTTTAATTTCATATTCTAACTGGTATTGCTTTGTCCATGCATTATGTCGAACGAAATGAAATAACTTTTTGAATACTAAGTACTTGTTTGATTTTACAATAGTCGCCAACGAGGCCCTCCGTGGAGCCAATGCCAGTGACGCCACACAGGTTCAGCAGTGGGTTAACTTCGCAGAAAACGAGATTCTCCCAGCCGCCTGCACATGGGTCTTCCCCTGCCTCGGCATAATCCAGTACAACAAGCAGGTAATAACTCGTGATATGATTGATATTCTGATTATGAGGATTGTTGTCTGTATCTCAGGCTCTTGACGGATAATACCCTTATTTAGTGTCCAATTTATGAATAGGGATTTTACTTTATATTCCTGATAGAGATGAAGCAGTGCTTTGTGTAAATGCACATTTTTACAAGGAGCTCTCGTAAGTACTTGAAGATCCATCCTTCAGAATAAGGCATGCCTGCGTATGCGCAGGGGTGTAAGAGCTGAAGGTACAGTAATTTGGTCAGATTCTTAATGCGGGGCTAGAGCTATTATCACTGGTCCCATGTAGAATCTATCAAATATTATTTACAAAGAAAAACTTGTTCTTTCACAAATAATCCCGTTCTTAATTATTAGGGCTTGACAAATCGTCTTTTCGTTACCAATTTTTAGTAATTCTACACAAAACTGTATAACCACTGGTGGCCTTCAATTGAGTTACAAATAATTTTCTGGTGGTCTGGGAACACTGGACAACCTATTTGTGAAATCCTCTAAGTTGGTGGTCAACAAGTTGGTGGTCAAAAGTATTTGATTGCGTATACAGTGTAAAAATAAAACAACACACAAAACGATAAGCATTTTGCTTCTAACTATCTTTGTGTATACATGCAAGGATTCATCTAAATTTTTACAATATCTTTCATTTGCAGAACACTGACCGGGCAAAGGATGACATCAAGAAGGCCTTGACCATCCTGAACGCCCACCTGGAGACCAAGACATTCCTTGTCGGAGAGCGCGTATCTCTGGCTGACATCGTTGTGGCATGCAACCTCCTCCTGTGCTACCAGCACGTAAGTAAATCTTATTCTAAACTATACATCTGTTATTTAGCATCTCAGACATAACTTCGAAGTTATGTTAATATTTTTTTACAAATAAGAATCTAACCTACCATTTCTTTCAACATTTTCCTGAGTGTCATCACCGATCTCTTAGGTTCAATTCTCTAGTGGTTTCCAGGTTCCTGGTTGCCCTTGGAAAGTGGAACACGATTTCCACTGAGAATAAATTACGCCCTTCTTGCATTGGGAAAGAACATTAGGAAGATTTAGTTTGCTAGCTTAGAACGAATATATCTTTCTTTGCAAATAGTACATTGTAATGTTGTCTAGTTATGTTCACATTTCTTTATGCTTTTCCTATCTTTAATCGCGCAGGTTATGGACGGCGAGTACCGCAAGCCCTTCCTGAACGCCAACAGATGGTTCCTGACCTGCATCAACCAGCCTGAGTTCAAGGCTATTCTCGGAACCTTCAAGCTGTGCGACAAGATGGCCCAGTTTGACTGTAAGTAACCAACTCTTAAAAAAAAAGTCTTCAGTTTCGCTAACTAGGAATATAGTCTTTTGTGTTGGGGTTATACTTCAACTCCAGACACTAACTCGGGGATATTCGTAAGCCTGCGTGGTGCCACTCTTTACAATGACATAACCACATCGGATGACGTTAAAGTTACCGATTCATCCGTCATAAGGCCGTATTTCCCCTCATGAAATTTGGGTAAAAGACTTGAGATATTTACCTAGTGGGCCTCTTCATTCCAGGAAATGTTTACAGAAGTATTCCTCAAACGTAGTTCACTCTTTATATGAACATTTTAGTTTTTGGTCTAACAGTAGGAATAAGCATTACGCCTGTGCATGTCCTCAAATTTAAAGATTCATGCACGTCCATGCTAGAACAAAATGTCAATTAGCGAGTGATCTTTAGTAGCAAGCGACCCATCGCATTATCGTTAATGTTATACGAGGAGTGTGTAAATATTATCTTGCAAGATCAATTGAGAGTTATTCCCTGGATGACCAATGTATTATACCAGGCAGCACCTCTCGTACACTGCATGTCTTAAACTGCATGTACTTCTTGATCATTACATTAGGCCTAAAAAAGATAAATTGTTGTGTTCAGGTAACACGACATACATTTTTTTTTAGGATTTCCTTTTTCAAAATATATAACATTTGGCCAGAAAATGATGGAACAGCATGGAAAAACGAAGATGCTCAGGGCATGTATTTTATATGCTGAAAATGAATTGTTTTAGAGCATATTTAGAATTTGTTTTTTATTTCAACACTGCTTGGGTCTATTTGATAAGTTTAAAAAAAGCTATGGAAAAAAAGTTGTACCTACTTACCCTGTCTTTTTCAACCTATGTTACCTGAACACAGTCATTTTTATTAGGGGGGGTGGGGGGCTTAACAAAAAGCATGGTAGACAAATAAGTCAGAAAATGGGCTAGGATTTCTATAATGCATGATTACCCTCTGAGGTTGATTTCTCCGTGTAAAATACAATTTTTATTTTAAATCACTGAAGCCCGTCTCGGAACAAATTGTTTAACATATAGTAGTTAGACTGGTCTTTCAATTCCATAGCTGTATTAGTAGCCATTGCGTCCTCTGTGTCAGTCTTTTCTGTAATCTGTAAACTTATGTTTTTCGCACGCATGTTACTGGTTTACATCTTTGATACGAGGGCAACCTAAATTCCCCAACTTCCCCCTTCAGAATAAGGCATGCCTGCGTATGCGCAGGGGTGTAAGAGCTGAAGGTACAGTAATTTGGTTATATTCCAAAGAAGGTGTCAGAACTGTTTAGTCTGCTCCCACATGGAATTAATCAAACATCATTCAAATAACTGGATATATTCATCTAATAGAATCTTCAATTAATATACGATATATTTTAATACATCTTGTTGCCTCATTGTTACAAGAATACAATATAAATATTGAGAAAGGAATGTGATAAGTACTGTAGCTTTGCCAGTCTAGCTTATACATGTAAGATGCGAACGTAGAATAGCCAGTCTCTTAAGATTCGTTGATAATGTTCAAATCATGTCCTTCACTTCGTAACACATCCCTAGGCGTTACACCTGATTTTCCCATCTTGACGGCTATCTTTATAGCAATTTCAATAACAGGCAAGCAATACGATCAATCCCACTCTTAACCTTCCTGAGATGTGGGAGAAGGAAAAGCTTGCTAGATTAAAATGGAGGCTAATAACCTGATAATATATCCATGATTTTTCAGGGCAGTCCCTATCAGACATGTATACAAAGTAAAGGTGAAGCTGCTATAGAAATGAGGAAAAAAATAGAACTAACACTCTATCAGTGGGATAAGTTTAAGCTGTCCATGCTTATTTCCCTGCATCGATGAACGGTCCTTTGAGAAATTAATCATACAATAGCTTTTGTGTTCAAAAGTTCAAAAGACATCGCATGATTTGGATTTCTTCTATATTGAAGTGATACATAATAGGCCGAGGGAAAAAAATAGTTGCATTCCGGTAAACCGACCTGCCCCAATCTTAAGCCCCAACTTTAGGCAAAAATATTAGAATTTTGTAAAATTGTTGCATTTCATCACTACAAGACATTGAAGAAATATTTAAGGGGAGAAAAAACCGACCTAACTTCCCTGTTTTATTTGGACTGATGTTACCGGAATTTTTTTTTTTTCCCTTGGCCTTACTTTATGTTTTTTTAAATCGTAATGGCCAATCTTATGAAAGTGCATGATAAGGCAAGTAGTCTGTCAAAATGTCTTGTCTCAAATTAATGACACGGTTTACTGTCACAATTTATATCCCGCCTATTCAAGAAAGTAACTGCAAGTAATCAATAAAATCTTGCATTCTCAGATAAATGAGATGTGTGAGAAAGTGGCTTGCTAGAATAAATTGGGAGTTAATTACTCACGTAGTTGTTTTGTCACTATTCTGGGCAGTCCCTCTTGGACAAGTTCTTATCAATTTATATCTCTTTCCATGTCTTATGTTTACCAATTTTAACTACCACTATAAATATCGTTAATGAAGGCTGCCAATCTCCATTGAACGACTTTTCAAATCCAATTTTTCTTTACAGTTACACTGTCAAGAGGCTGGTAAATTTGATGCGTTAATGTTCCTGGAACTGTTTGTAGAACAGGATGATCCATGAGCTAGTATTTTAAGCATTTAAAAACACAAACTAGTTCCAATTTTATGGGCGTTTTCGCTTTAAGTATGAGCTTTTAGTGGAGAAAATGAAAGAGTGGAGGAATGGATTGTTTATGGTAAGCCAATCGCGGCAGTCATTATATGGGGCCAGTGCCGTCCCTCACAATCCTAGGTACATCCTTACTGAAATTCTAAAGTTTGCCATGATACGTGATCACGCAAGCAAAACGATCAATCCCACTCTCCAATCATCTGGGATGTGGGAGAAGGAAATGCTTGCAAGATGAAACTGAAGGCTAATAACCTGATAATATATCCGTGATTTTTCAGGGCAGTCCCTATCAAACACTCAACTTTTTCCCATAACCATATTTTTGGCTAATGAAATTATGGTTTTGTACTCGAGTCGCCAATTTTCGATGCAGCAGTTTCTACAGGTATGGGTGATACACAGTTGAGTATCTAATGCATCAAACTGAGTGGTGGACCTCTTTACTTTTCACACCAACTGGAGCCTATAATTGGTACAAAATGGGAGAGAAGCCTGTGTCAGGCTCTTCCCTTTTGGGAATAGGGATGAATACAACGCACCCACTCAATGAAGCCTGACCTATTAAAAATTATTGATGTGTTGGCCACTTTATAATGTATTCTTCAAAATGATGTTACTGTCACATTATGTGTTGTATTACTGTTGAATGGTGTTTGATATTATTCACGATCTTCTTTCAGAATAACTTAACTGTAGGCAAGCAATCTATCAATCATTCCCTATTTCTATAAATGAGATCTGGGAGTAAGAGGCTTGCAAGAACAAAATGGGAGTTAATTACCCAGGTAGATGTTTTGTCACTATTCTGGGCAGTCCCTCTTGAACAATCGGAATAGAAATGATTAGATTCCAATGTTTGATACATAATAGGTAAAGTTAATATTCTAGCATCCCTAAGAGGTTCTGTGCGAAGTTGGGTATCTTTCTGGTAAATTATAAAATTTGACCATGTGGCAATTGATCATTTTTCAGCCAAGAAATTCCAAGATCTTCATGGTGCTTCCAAGAAGGATCAACAGAAAAAGGAAAAGAAGGAGAAGCCCAAACAGGAGGCCAAGCCAAAGGTCAGTTTCTACCTACATAAATATTTGTATTGATGCAGCTAGGAAAAACTGTCTGAGTGTTCAGTTGTGCATTCTTCAGTGTTTTTGTATCAATAAGGGAATATACTTAGTTTTTGTCGTCCGATTATTTTGATGGGTAAACGTGGAGATATGTATTAGAAATTCTTCCATTAATCCTTTTCACTATTCTTGGTTAATGCCTCTCACGGACAGAATAAAAACAAGAAGGAGGTAAACAATTTGTATTTTTGTGTAAATTCTTTCTACGTTGCAGATGCGTTCAATGTTTATGCCATGTTTCTCCTTTACTCTTAATTCATGCAACCTCGATACAAGTACCGCATCGATACAAGTACCGTGTCTATGAAAACGTGTATTGTACATAAAATGATCCTCAGAAATGACCATTCCAATTATTCAGTTATAACAGTAAATTGACACATGTAGATTTATCGTGATAAAAAGATAACTTTTAGAAACTTAGGACAGTCTATCAGTATGACTATTTTGTCAATAAAATATAGGAATGTAAGATTTCCGATTTTTGTCAGACTTCCGGTTTTTTCTTTCCATCGCCACCAAAGATCTGTTTCAAAATTTGATGTTTCACTGTCCCTAACTTACATCCCTGAAAATTGTTAACGTTTGTTTGTTTAGGCTGAGAAGAAGCCAGAGCCCGAGGCAGCAGAGGACGCTCTGGTGGAGAAGAAACCCAAGGATCCATTTGCCGCACTCCCCGCAGGGTAAGTCTTCAAGAGAAACAATGTTGATTTGAACTCACCGAAAAAGTTAGTCAAAATTAGCATACAGGTGTTGAAAATACCGTAAATCAGCTGTCCGTGGTAGGGCGAATTGGCTTTGTAATACGCGCAAAAGAAGTCCGCAGTGGAACAAATGTTTGTAAACCTGCATTGAAAACCTAGATATTTTGCACTTTATTTGCACCTAAAGTGCGTTAAAAAAAACAGATCTTGCCTGATGGAACGTAGCTAAGTGTTAGTGGTTTATCGATGTTAGTGGTTTATCAAAGAAGAAGAAAAACAAACAAACAAAAACATCAGATCTTGGAATATAATTTTAGAGTTCGACTGATTTTTTGGCATTCTTAATAGCTCTAGCGCCATTACTGCATAATTGAAAAGAACAGCCAGGCAAAGCAGTGGTTGACACTAACATTTTGGGCCGTCGGTCATTAGGGCAGACGGATCTTGCATTCACATTTAAAGGAGAAAATTTGTCGACCAGTTGGGCCTAATTAATATAATTTCCCCGAAAACTGTCGGCCCTGACACAAAATTGGGGGCATTGGCCCCCGGTCAGGTGTTAATCTCAAACGCTGCAAAGTCATATGGCGAAGAAATACTTTTTTCAGTCAAGTCTGTCCTAGAGAACGGTGCCCATGGCTAACCTGCCCCCAATCACTGGTACCTGAGAGTAATAAAAACTTAACTTAACCAACAGAACCTTCGTCATGGACGACTGGAAGAAGTGCTACTCCAACGAGGACACCGTCAAGACTGCCATTCCTTACTTCTGGGACAAGTTCGACAAGGAGAACTACTCCATCTGGTACTCCGAGTACAAGTATCCCGAGGACCTCAAGCTCGCCTTCATGAGCTGCAACCTTATCGGAGGTAAGGTTCGATACGCGTGGTTTTAGTCAAGAATTGACTTAGTATGATTGAAGCATTTCATTTTGAACTTCAGTTTTCAATTAAGGAAAGGATCTCTTTTGGATTCTTCATTGATTAAAACGCTTCTCTAAGAAGATATAATTTCTTTGGAAAAAAAACTCGTCGAAACCATCTATAGCTGGAGCCGATTTCTTGTTTTTATAAATGTCCTATTTTCGAAGGAATTGGTGATTTGTACAGTTACTGCTTGAATGAAAAAACTTGGTAGATTTCGGGCTAAACCATGGGAACCATCGTTTAATATTGACTTTCTTCCTGCAGGTATGTTCCAGCGACTTGACCGTATGAGGAAACACGCCTTCGGCAGCGTCATCCTCTTCGGCGAGAACAACAACTCCACCATCTCCGGGATCTGGATCTGGAAGGGCCACGATCTTGCCTTCGATGTGAGCATTGTTCTTAAGCCTATCCATTTCAAAGATAGCATTTGGGTTGGGGGGGGGGGGGGGGGCGTTGAAAAATCGCATGAGAAACAAAATTTAACGGATTTGATAACCATTATGGATTAATGCAAATGGTGTGGTAAAAAATAAATCTTTGGAAAACAGTATAGTCATCACTAATGATCGCCAAAATATGCAAAATTCAAATCAGAACCTTCAGAAATCAGATAAGCTGGACACTGATTGCATGTAATAATTTGAAAAATTAATCTGTTTAAATCAGTTTTGCACCTGAATAACCATTACTAATGATCGCAAACCATGCAGAAATCAAAACGAAACTTAAAATCAAATAAACTAAAAATTGACATGCTTACCACTTCCATTCCCTCCTAATTTCAGCTGAGTGACGACCTCAAAATCGACTACGCCTCCTACAGTTGGAAGAAGCTGGACGCCAACTCTGAGGAGACCAAGAAGATGCTCAACGAGTACTGGGCCTGGGAGGGCGACTTCGGCGGCAAGAAGTTCAACCAGGGCAAGATCTTCAAGTAAAGAGCTTAGCCCACCAAACGCCAGACATTTCTCAATTACCTGCCACACTTGTTATTACCCGAGGACGATATAAAACATCAAACAATTGCAACTTTTACTTATTGTGCGGTCACAACAATACGTAGACAATGTATCTCCTTTGCGCTGAAATATTTATTACAAGATCTTAAAAACAAAATAAAATAGTGTCATCAAATCGCCGAGTGACCTAAAAAGCTGTGCTTAAAAGTGAATAAATGAATGAAGAGGAATGTTGTCTTGAACGTTTATTTAATTTTAAAAAGTATTGCGTGTGTATATGAAGGAAACCCGATTCTGTCGAGTTACGGATGTCCAAAAAAAAGTTGGCAAAGTCTGTTTCTAAGGTTCAGCATCTTGGGCTACTTAAGATGTATCTGTTTATCAGTCCATGAGATGCCGCCACACCGACAGTCCTAAACAATGTATCTTTCTAAAATTTCTATTAAAAGGAAAGTACTAGCACCTGGAGGAAAACCGACTTTCGTAAAAGTAGTAGATAGACAAATGCACTAGATGTCAGTTAAGGTCTTTCCATAAGTGAAGGACGGATGACTTAAAATGAATGGAATTAAGGACTCGTGTACCACTGAAATAGATCTTAGTTTGCAATCCTATCCTCTTTCGCATGTCCAGTATCCATTAATTCTAATTTTAATGTCACAATAAACATTCAAAATCGAATAACTGATTTTTACTATAAATGCTGTAATTGTGTGGTTAGCTATCTTAGCTGAGAAAAAGGGTTACCGTAGAAAATCTCGAGGTAATTCTATAAAAAGACTAAAATCACACCAGGTGGCGCTGCAGTGGTCACCTGTATTTACCTTAAACTGGTGAGGTAGGTCTTAATAATATAAGAAGGCCAGCTCTGGACGTCCGAGGGTGGCCATACGGCCCGCAGGGGGCAGGACGGCCCAAAGGCTACAGGCTGTCCTGTCCCCGGAGGGCCGTACGGCTTCCAGAGAATGGCCCCTAAGGGTCATCTATATTATTTTATTACCCAAACAATTGTCCAAACATGTCTAAAATACTGTACATGAGAAGCGGGACGTACAGCCTACTTATACTCACTGGTCTCTGTACGGACCGCTGTCGGCCGTGCGGGTGATAAAAGTCTTTGGCGTGGCCAGTGGAGCAGTGGGGACTGACCTTCCTGCTCATAGTAACCTTCCAGCAAGGGGTTGATATACAGTACCTAACACCAGGGGGTGCCACCAACGCTCCACAGTCTTGGATTTTGTATCTGAATATGGGCTCTGACCATATTCCAGCCTTAAAGGGACAATGTACTGTTCACACTTGGTTTCAAATTTTGTAACAAGAATTGACAACTCGCGTAGAAAATATGAAAGAATAAGATATTTTGTATAAAAAAATTAATGAGAAATAAATGTTCACCAACTCCGGCACACGTGTGCCCCCTAGTGTCAAAAAATCAAATATCTCAAAATTTAACAAATCTCGCATAGGATATGAGTAGGGTTTGAATTTGGAATAAAATTGATGAAATAAAGTGGTACAGAAATTCAATATCATTGGTGACTATGTCTTTTTTTTGGCTTTTAAATAATGCTTTAGGCCTAAGGTACATATTTTTCGGGTGTGGTATAGGTGTAATGGTATTTTAATGTTCCAGGATCAGTTGAATATCACTAAGTTTATTTTTCCCATAGACATCTATGGTTAACCCTTTAGACCCCAAACATTGCTATCATAATCAGCTGGATTTCCCCAGGATTTCCATGGATTTCCCTCAAGATTTCCTTAAATATCTTGTAATTGAGGATGTTCAAAGGTTGTTCCACTTATATAAATTAAAATCATAGAAATCTGAGTTGGAGCATCGATTGGGGAATTTAAACAGCTTTAAAATGATATATTTGCCGTTTCTGTATCTTAAAAATTCTTTTAACTGTTGTCTTCAGGAAAAGTATGGGAAAAATATGGAAAAATCATGTTTTTCCGGGCGGCTATGGCCGGATTGGGGAGTACACCCTCGGGCGGCCACGGCCGGATTGGGGTCTAAAGGGTTAAGAGCATCACCTTTTGCTGGTTTCTCGACCCTGTAATCTATTTTCAATTTTAGTTTAACAGTGCATTATCTCTTTAATAACAGATATTATATTTGTTTGAGTACTTAGCGCCTATTCAGATTTCAAAAGAATTAGATTCAAAGTTCCCCTTTCAATCATCGATAGGTTGCCGTTCCTTTCGCAGGGAACTCCATACTTTTAGAACTTCCCTCTTCCTCACAGACCGGGCCGCCTGGCTTTGGATTTCATACAGAGGTTTCGTACATGGACGTTGATTTCTATAGTTTCTGACCGCCAAATACACCTATAGCTTTCCCACAAACCTGCATATTAAACCCTGCCAGGAAGCTTTGTTCCCAATGAGTCCCATGGGACCTCATATCCCAATTGATTGTTCAAGCCTTTTCCGCTAGCAGGGCGCTACTCTATTGAAATAGGTCTATGTATACAGTTATACACGAAGCTGTCTCTGCTATGTAAGGGGCCATCCGTGAATGATGTCACTCACACTGCCTGAAAACGAGCCTTACTTCTTTGTTTGAAAAAGGGAATTTAGTGTGACACGGGGGTGGGTTGGTCCCAAAAATACCCTGAAAAAGTGTGGAATCATTTTGGACGGTCCCTAATATCTCAATTATTCTAGCATAGATCTAACTTTCAGTTTCAGGAATTCGATACCTTCTCGATGAAATTTTACACATACCCCAAAAATAAACATTTTGAATGGTAGTGGCCAAGAGAGACTCACTTACGTGAATTGGTAGAAATCCGCCATTAGATGAAAATGTTTAAGATTAACCCTTACACTGCCAGAGGCCTCATATGGGGCCTTATAGTAAAATCCCATAGGAACACCATTGAAAGAATGCAAATTATGCTTTCAGAATCTGAAAGAATTTTTCAGATATTCCAATCAGAACCAGAGATACAGGTATTTGAACATCGGGCTATCTAGTCACCCAAAAGTGTTAGAATTGCGATTCGAGAAACCATAAACAATGTACTTACATTTGAATTTGCCATAATAATTTAAAAATCATGAAAAATTGGTGAATTTATGTAAATGACATGATTTTTAATTTGCTCTAACTTTTCTTTCATTTATGATAATCACAAACTGTCTTTTGTACCAAAAAGATAATGTTTTGATAATTATTTTTATAAAGAGTATCATAGTTATTTTATGAATTATAGGTTACCATGGTAACCTGCAAATTACATAGTATAAACAATTACTCCACGCAAGAAATTTGCCTTATTGGCACAGTGCCAACATTTGGAATGTTTTTATCAAAATTATTGAAAAAGGCTTTTCATCTGAATAATCTAAACTAAATTTGAGTTTTAGGGAATTTATGCACTATTTTTTGTATTTTGGGCAATATTTCAGTAAATATGAGTTGCATTGTGATATATCTGGCAGTGAAAGGGTTAATACATGTATACATCTTAAGTCAGTGTGAAGCAGTCTATTTGCTTATAGCCCATGATTCGGGGGTGGGGGTAGGTAGGTTTATTAGGACGTCTGCATAATCCTTTCGCCCCCCCCCCCCTCCACCCCCACCCCCAACCCTGTCCAAGCACATCTGGAGCGAATAACCTTTAATCTATAAGCAAATCTCGGTTATTTTCCCAATTCCTAATGTCTTCCGAGATTTGTCTCATGGTTGCATGGTTGGGGCCCTAGATGGGGGGTACCAATATTGCATGTCAAATTTAAGACATGGCAATGTTGCCCTGTCGAATTTAAGGAATAGCCATGTCACTGATGTTAAAATCCCATGTGGCATGTCATTGAGGCTTAAAAACGGCCATGTCGCCCTGTTGAATTTAAGGGTCTAGGGCCATACGGTTGGGAAAATACATCTAAGCTATGAAACAAACTGTATACTATGATGCTGGGCTTTTTAGTTTCAATGTGTCATGGCTATTATCAGTATGAACCGCACCAATATCCTCGGATATTTTACCGTTTAGGTTGTTAGCGCGAGGGGAAGGAGGAGGTTTGAGTGGGTGCGACCCTCCCGTTTCCAAAATGGTCTCATTGTGACTTAAGACTACCATAATACTACCATATGGAAAAAATGATGGAGGATGGTCAGAAATAATGGGATCTACTATTTTGTCTCTAATCGCACCGACCGGAGTAGTAGTACGGGAGATCCAGTTCGTGTCATCGTGCGAAATTCAAGATCCAGTTCGTGTCATCGTGCGAAATTCAAGATCCAGTTCGTGTCATCGTTCGAAATTCAAGATCCACTCCGTGTCATCGTGCGAAATTCTAGATCCAGTCCGTGTCATCGCACGAAATTCTAGATCCAATACGTGTAATCGTGCGAAATTTTAGATCAAGTTCATGTCATCGTGCGAAATTCTAGATCAAGTTCATGTCATCGTGCTAAATTCTAGATCCACTCCGTGTCATCGTGCGAAAATTTAGATCCAGTTCATGTCATCGTGCTAAATTATAGATCCAGTCCGTGTCACCGTGCGAAATTCTAGATCTAGGGTGTATCATGGTGTGAAAATGGAGTTTCAGTTCTTATAATTTTAGGCTTTATTTATTTTAGTTCGGGGAAATGCATTTGAGATTACCAGGCTCATGAAAATATTAACCTTATAGGAATTTTACCTTTTGCTTATTTTGTAAGTAAAATTTTATTTTCTAAGTTTATGTTTATCTCAGAAGAGTTTCTCCTGCTGCTCATTTTCTAAGTCCAACTTTATCTCAGGGGAGTTTCTCCTGCCGCATATTTTCTAAGTCCGTCTTTATCTCAGGGGAGTTTCTCCTGCTGCTTATTTTCTAAGACCATTTTTATCTCAGGGAATTTCTGTTAGGAGTTTTACGGCGCGCTTCTGCAGACCTAGAAATACCCTTGTGATGAGTAACAGTTCAAAATAGGGAAAGCTTTTCCTGGAGAAGCCTATTCATCATTGACGCAGATTATTATTTGACGAAGCTTTACTTGAGTTCAAGAAATATGAGTGCTCAAGATTTTTGTCTTTTTTCTGATGAAATTTTATATTCTATTGCGGATAAGTTATATTGTGATTGGGAAAAACTAGCAATATATTTAGAATTAGACAGTAAGGAGTTCTTTAGAATTCGCGGTAGAGATAGAGCTTCGTTGTTACTCTCAAATATACTTCATATGTTGAATTTATGGTGGAGCAGAGTTGATAAAGATTATTATTTAAACGATTTACTTTCAGCTCTTACACAAATACATCGTGAAGACCTTAAGGAAATTGTTTTAAGTTTTATACTGGATCATGATAAAAATGTGTTGCTCATATCTAACGAAACTATTCAGATTTTATTTTTAAAGTTATCTGAAAGGCTATGTTCAGACTGGTTAGATTTAGCGGTTCATCTATCTATTTCTTTCACCGAAATAGATAGTATTGTTTATAGCGCAAATCAGCCCAGATTCCATCGCGCTTATGAAGTTTTAAAGGCTATTCAACTAAAATCTGATTCAGATTTAAATAACTTATTAAAAGTTTTAAGACTTATGCATAGATTAGACATGGTTGAGTTTATTTTGAAACAAGAGAGGTCTTCTACTAGTGTTAAGAAATGCGCAGTTCTTGGAATAAGTGAACGCCTCAAGCTCGGAACGTGATGAGAGCAACTCACAAGCGTAGGAGGTAACTTCCCATCTTCGGTGTCCAGATGTCTATGTGTGTTGTGGGGCTGGAAAACTAGAATATTTTGAGAGAGTCCTATTTTTGTAAAACATACTTATATTGAAGGGATTTAGAAATCCATTAATACGGTACTCATTAGGTTTTATTCTTAAAATATATATAACATAATTCTACAAAGAATGAAATCTGCTGAGCAGTTTTCCACATCATTGCAAACATTTCATCAAAATTTCTTACCTATTTTGAGTAAAGTGACAAATTTCACACCTATTTTGCATGAAATTTTCTCACTCATTCCACGCGTTTAGAGCTGAAAACAGATCTATTTCTTTCACTTTTGGGACACACATCCAGACATGGTTGAGACCGAGTTACCCCCTAGGCTCTCAAGTTCCGCCTTAAATTATGAGCGTCCCTGATGTCAACAGCTGCACTTCATCGGTTTACTACTTTGTCCGAACGTGGTGATGTTGCGGTATTTAGGCCGGAAGTAACAGATGAACTGGTTTTTGGTCAGAGTTTCGAGGTTCTTTGTCGTCTATCCAAAAGCAGACGCTAATAAATCAGCTTGTCTTGCTTACTTCACAAAGGACTTTGTCTTTAGACTAAAAGTTTCCAGTTTTTGTAAAATGAAAGTGAATTCGAGATAATTTGAAAGTTTTATTCTTGAAGATAATTTAAATGTTATGCATAGTCTGATTTTGCTCGGAATTGGCAAGTTCAGCACAGTTTTCATTGCTTTATTTGAAATACTACGTTTTTATATTTAGTTTGTAAGAGGGAAATGCTTCATGTTTAATCTTTTTATTTTAATTTTATGCGTATTGGCGAATATGAATGTCTCTGTTTTATTCCTCTGGGTTAAGCAATATATAGAACTTTGACACAGATCTAGATTTTCTAGGTCATCTGTCTGGGACGTGCAGACGATAATGTTCTGGAGTGACATTATTCGCAGGGGAAACACCCAGACACCGGTCCTGAACCCAGGGTACGAGAGTAAAATCCGCAGGCAAACTTTTGAATTTCTTTACTAGTGCGAGCTTAACCGATTGGTTTAATACAAGAGATGTTCATATTTAAAAGCTAATCATTTTCATATTAAGTTGTAACAGATTGAGAAAGTTGAGACCAAATCTGCGCTACTGTTACTATGTCTATCATGCTCAAGTGGGGAAATGTGAAATACGCAATACGGAATATACCGGTGAGCAGAGCGTCCTAGTTAGGGTTAACCTACCCTGGATGGCCAGGGTCCTGCCTGCATGTGTTAGGAGGTGCTTGTTGCATCTTTGTTGGTGTGAGTGTCTTTGTCACATTTGATGGCTTTTCCATATTTGGGATGCATTATGTGCACAAGCATTATTAGCATGAATATCTCTTATGCGATTCGTTCTTTTCTAGGTGACTTCAGTTGACCATTTAAAATATTCATATTAGCATTATTTAGAATAGTTACATGCATATTTTGGGAGGTTCTGAGGGGTGCTTTTTCTTAGTTCGTATGTTCTGATTGTGCTTGTGACAAATATAACCTTTCAGTACCTCTAGGACGCCTTCAGATTAATATGCGCTCTTCTTTAAATGTGTTTTCTTATTGGGCAACAGCTAATTCGGTTCGCACTATTTAAGCTTTGCGGTTTTCATTGTGCGCACACTTTGCCTTCAGCTCATCTACTAAGTTCGCTTTCTAGTGCGGACTTAGAAAATATCTTTCAATCGCGGGCAGCATATTGCAAGGGAGTAAGGATTCAGATTATTTCAAGGTAAATTTTTAAAAATGAATGCAGGAAAATGATTTCTTCCTGAATTTATTATAAGAGCTTGCTTTGGGATTATACACGATACATTTAAATAGTATTTATATAGTTCTAAGTGAGTAAATGATGATCATGTGTTATTTTTAGTTCTGCTGGTCAGTGTTCATATGATAGAGTCTAGTTCCAAGCTTGATATGCTGGTTGTTGTTCGTCTATATATTGGATTATTTTGCATAGAGAGTTTCTTCTTGCGTCGTAAGTAGAGGCAGATGATAGCGATGATAAGCATTATTGAAGTCAAAGCCAGGACTACGATTACAGCGTCTCGCCATGGTTTTTCACTTTCCCTGAAATGAGAAATTCATCTTATTACTTTTAAGTCGAGTGTAGAGGAAATAGAAGAATTTCTGGACGAGGTTTCTTGGTAATTAATTTTAAATGAGACTCTCGACTAAAACTTCTTTTGTTTGAATGGAGTTTATTTTGTATTACAACTTCGTTCAGCTGTGTTCTATTAGTTATTATTTTATGAATTAAATTATTGAGCCTGTTAGTTAAATCGTGAAAAATTAATCTTACTCGTTTTCAGGTTCTGTAGTCAGACTTGAACTTGTTTCTTCCCAGCTAGCAGTAGCGGCTTCTGATGTGAGGAGCTCACCCTCAGTAGTTAAGCTTATGTTTCTTGTGCTGTTTCAAAAGAAACATTAACCCTTTCACTGCCAGATATGTTGTGATGTAACTGATATTTACTGAAATATTGCCCAAAATAAGAAAATTAGTCTAAAAAATGCCTAAAACTCAAATTTAATTTACATTATTCAGGTGGAAAGTTTTTTTCAATAATGTCGATGAAAATGTTCCAAATGTTGGCACTGTGCCAATAAGGCAAATTTCTTATCAGGTGTCATATGCCTACCATATGCTTTTTACCGGTTTCCATGGTAACCGATAATTCATAAAATATCTATTTCACTTTTTATAAGGATAACATGAAAACTTTATCTTTTTCATGCAAAAGAGAGTTTGTAATTACCATAAATGAAAGCAAAGTTATAGCCAATTGAAAATCATGTCATTTACACAAATTTACCTATTTTTCATGATTTTTGACATGTATGGTAAGTTCTAATGTAAGTATGTCATTAATGGTTTCTCTAATTGCAATTCTAATATTTTTTGGTGACTCGACGGTCTGACATTCAAATAGCTGTATCTCTGGTTCTAATCGGAATTTTTGAAAAATTCTTTCAGATTCTGAAAGCTGGATTCACCCTTTTCCAAAGGTGTTCTTATGGGATTTTACTATAGGGCCGCATATGCGGCCTCTGGCAGTGAAAGGGTTAAGAGTTCAGTTACTTTTATTTATTTCAAAGTTTTGGTGAAAGCTTCATGTATTTGAAATTTTCATCGTGTTTATTTTCTGTATTTTCTTTTGGATGTTAGTAGTTAAGCAAATAATAAATTTTAAGTATTTCAGGTACGCACGTGCTTTTTTCTTGTAGCTCAATTATCGTTAGGCTTGTTTCTTCTGCGGGCGTGTTAGTATACTGAGGGGTGTTTTGTGTTGTTTCAATATTTTGTGTTAATGGAGGGTTAGTATTGCTGGCCCCAACAGTTTCTCTTTCGTTTCCAATATAAGGGTTACTAGTTGTGATTTGAGTAGTATGTGCAGATGTTTGGATCGATTTTATTATATTTTCGCTCGAGGTTATGTCAGTGGGTGCGCTGCTTGTAGTAGAGTTTTCATTAACCGTATTTTTATTAGTTTCAGTGCTAACGATAAGCGGAGCTAAGCTAGTTTCTGGTTGCATGGTTGTGCTTTCAGTATTATAGTTTAATTTTCTTTCTGTAGAGTAATTTTTAAGAGGATTTTCAGTCGAGGTTTGTTCAAATGTTAGCTTTGAGGTTGATTCTGGTTCGGTTAGTGTTGACATGTATTTTTCCTTATGATTCAGTTTTTCTGAGGTAAAGTAATCTGTTAGTGTATGTGTTGAAAAGTGTTTATTAGAACTCATATATGTTTGCGTAGTGATGGGATTTGAACTATCAGTACTATCTGTTAGTGTCTGGGTGCTAAAATGTGCCTGCGTAGTGAAGGGATCTGAACTATCACTAGTATCTGTTAGTGTTTGGGTGCTAAAGTGATTACTTGTTAAATGGGTCTGCGTAGTGAAGGGATCTGAACTAATCTTTTGGTAAGCGGAGTATGTGGTTATTTTAATGTACGCCTGTGTTGTTTGTATTGCTGATTTAGCTAACTTTTCTGTTTGGAGATTTCTGTTAGTAAGAAGGCGCCCAGTAGTGACAGTAGACAGCTTCGTTTCATCACTACGTCTTTGGATTTTTATTCTTGATTTCCTAAAATTAAGTTAAGTCAGAGAATTAGGATATGAACACGATCGGATCCAGAAAATCTTAAAATCTATTTTGGAACTGAAAATAGTAGGAGCGCGCGCCTGGGTCGCGCCATCTCAATCTGTCGCTGATGAAGTTGTTTTAACTTTCAATTTTAAGCCGATATAAAACTACAATTTAGATTTAATAAGTTCATATCAAAGTTCAAACTTACCTGCAAATTCCACTTTCACAAAGGAAGACAAAGCTTCCTTTTTCTATCGTCTTCAGATATGGGAATACTCCAATGTTATAGCGAATTTCTGTATCCGGATCAGTATCTGGGACAATTCCAAAAGCGTTCAGGTCTAGGTGAACAGTACTAATAGTCGCCATATCCACGTTTTGTGGGACGCAATCGCATCCCAGTGTTGCTGGTGTCGAGGTTTTTGTACAGTCTTCTTCTACTGTACAGCCAGATGAGAATTGGAGGTGAATAAGCAGGTAAAAGTAAAGTACCATCAGATACATTGTGCTTCGTCTTCCAGACATGACTGAGCTCCCTTCAAGCAATTCTCTGAGTTTCGTTCTTTTTCCCTCTGGGTTTCGTGAAGTGAAATTGATTGGCGTAGTTGTAAACAGAGATTGACTTATCTTCTAATGCTTTCCGCCCGATTAATTTTACACGGTACTACTATCAACTGCAAGATTAGCGAACATGACGCTGTTTCAGTGTTAGGTCTAACTACAAGTTTGCTTATTTTCAGTTATTTTCAGATTCAGATACTCGGTAAGTTTTCAAATGTCAGTAACACTTTATTTTGAGAAAGTTTTAGATTCGCAGCTATATTGTTCTTGTTTTTTTTGTTCAGCAATAAATAGAACTCTCGAGGATACAGTTTCTATGAAATTGTTACGTTCGGCTTGTCCTTCGCGCACTTTTATAACTTTAGAAGAGATTGATAAAGCCGTTTCGTTCGTTCGAGAATTGATTTTAAAATTAGATGAGTTTACTTTAAAAGATTTATGCATAGAGACTATTTTAAATTTAAATAGAAAAATAACAAGTGAAGATATCATCAGTTTAGATATTCCAGAAACTCTGAAAGAGGAAATCTTATCTTTTGAACACGCTCAATATTCTGATTTTACCAAGTCCGCTTTTCTGACTTCTTTTGTTCTGTTGCTTAGACATCATATTGGTTTCTTTGTTATTTATGAGGAGGAGATAGCGAATTTAGATTAGATTGATACAAATCCGATATCTCTTCCTCTAAGTATAAAGAAATATCATATTTCTACTGCACAATGTAAAATGAAAAGGAGATTCTATTTCTATAAGTATTTTAAAGCAAATGGGAATGAAGCTCCTAGGAGGTGGATGTGTAGATGTAGAGATTGCGTAGTTTACCTACCAAAATTTCGCTACAAGAGGGGTTATAGCGTTTTCTTCAAATATGAGCATATGATTACGAGGCGCCAAATACAGAATTTAACTAGAAGGATATTGGATTATTGCGATATTACACCTTGGCAGTTCTTGTCAGAACCAACTGAATTTTTGGCTTCATATGCAGAATTTTTCATAAATGTTTCTCAGATATACCTTATACTAATGAGACACCCTTCTTTCAGATTAGGGGTTATGCGAGCTTAGCATCTTATTTGATTTTGTTTGTCGCTTAAATAGGGTTTGGTGTGATTTTTATATTAACTCATATACTATTATATAAAGTAAATGCAGATCAGTTATAGTGTGAATTTGGCTATTTTTGGTTTGATATATACTCCTAAGATTAATTTCGATTTGAACAAAATTCATGCTTACACAAGAGATTCGGGTTCTTATCTGTATAGAGGATCTTTAACATATAAGAAAGGAGCTTATACTATAAAGTTAACAAGAAATGGTTTTTGTTCGATTTATTTGAGGAGGAATTTTTTTTTTTTTTTCAGAAATCTTACATTATTAGCTGAAGAAGTTTTTGAATTTATAAAACAATTTTGTGTCGAGGATTTGCTTTCAGTTTATATGTTTCCAAAGAATATTCAAATTACTTTTCAAATATTGGTGCAGAAGAAGATCAGTTTTAAAGTATTTAGCTTAAAGATTATAGAAACATTTTCGAACATATACGACTTTGAAATAAAAGAATCAAATTCTTCCGATTCAGTGTGGTTACCTTTTGTGAATTCAGATTTTTATTTTTCTAGTTTGCGTATTAAGATAAAGGGTGAAAGTACTGTTTTCACTTTTTCTCATACTTTTAGAGGAAGTTGCTTGACTAGCAACGTTTCTGACTTTTGCAACTTTTGTGACAATATCAGGTTATGCTATCTTGATAATTTTCAAACATGACTTCTGTGCTAGACAACTTGATTAAAACTATAGTTAGTTTCTTAACAACTGCTCATTCTGAAAACAGCGAGTTTTGGGAGAGTGTTAAGACAAATTTCGAACATCCCTTTCATTTCAGTTATATCTCTCTGAAAGATAGCTCTAAGGATAGCCAATTTACTATTTTCAGAGAGGAGTTGAAGGCCGCTCTTCTTTCAGTTTTGAAAGGAAACTCTTCTACTAGGAATTATGCTTATTTTATTTTGTCAAATGATGATGAGAGATTACGGCTCGATCTTCGATCGCATCAAAGTACTCTATTGCAGAATCTTGTTGATATTCTCAAGATTGGCATTCTAGTTTATACTGGAGATGGGAGATCATGTCATTTTTCTCCTTGTACGAGTCTTTTTAAACACGGTACGCCTTTAGTAATTCAGTGGTCTAAGAGCGAGAATAAGTTTATTGAAACTGACTTGAAATATCACAAATTAACTAAATTTCATGATTCTTATAAAAGTAGTAAGGGAACTAAAACAGTAAGCAGATTTAATGGTACTTTATCTAAGAAAAGAAAATTAGACAGAAAGTTTAAAAGTAATGAAGTTATCACTTCAACCGACTCTTCAGATTCTGAAGCTGAGTTAACAGATTCACGGCGCACATTACCCTCTAAAAGAAAAAAGCGTCCTTCAGTAGTTAAAAAACCATCTGCTAGTAGTGTAAACAGTTCAGTGAAACAGGTTAGTGATTATAGCCTCTCTAGGGATCTCTCTTTATCGGACACAGATGAATATGAGGAAAAAATTGATGAAAATAAAGCAAAGGATAGTAACGATTTTCTAACGGAATTAAATAGGCTAAAGGAAACTCTGAAGGTTTCTTCAGATCACGCATCTGCTTCAAATAAAGGTTCTTTTGTAAATGATGCACATTGTTCATCAAATAAGTCAGAGAAGAACATCGAAGTAAATATTTCAGAAAGTGGTAAAAAACTAAAAGATTTTTCTCCTTACTCGATAAGATATCAGGATCAAACTGATAAAATAGAAGCAAATTTAAAAAAATTTATTGAAATTTCAGATAGATTGAGGAAGCATGCAGAAGTGCTTCAGAATAATCTGCTTCCATCTAATATGGAATCCTGTTCAAGCTGTCCTTTGCATTGTGCACAAGCTCTTTCTAAAGCAACAAAAGACAAAAGAGGACCGAAAGCAAAAAACTAGTTATTTGTTCTTATTGTCGTAAAGGGTTTTCAACTTTAGCTGTTTCACGTTTGCATATTCTGAGAAAACATTCTGATTATGATCCTAAAAGGCACATTTTTATTCCTCCACCTATAAGGTCTTATTCTATCATTTCTAGGAAATATCAAGCTTAGACGACAATAAGAACATGTTCAACTTATTGCATTTCTTTATTAATTTTGTTGAAAAATTATTTATCTTATAGGATTCAATTCGGATCTGTGAGTATTTGAATATTTAGTCGCAGTTAAACCATGATGAAGCTAGATGAGGGTTTTCGCTTGCTTATGATGAGATGTCTCTATTTTTCGGCTATGGTGTCTTTTTATTCTGGAGATATTGAAATTCCTCTTACAATTGAAATTCCTGCACAACCTTATTTGAGTGAAGAAGACGCGCTGAACTTGATAGAACTAATGTCAGATGATGAGAAAACTTCGCACCAAATCAAGAAGGGGTTTAAGACTTATGATTATGGTTCACTTATTTTTTTCGCCTCTTTTTTTCATTGTAATATGATTTTAGAATATATTTTGGAAAATATGTGGAGTGATAGGAAAAGTTTAATGAAAGCTTTAAGAATGGGAGTTTTGTATTTCGGTATTCATGATGTTTTTACAAAGTCTATTATAAGATCAATATCTGATTATATTATTTCTTCTGATCATGATGTAATTAAGTTGGGTAACCTAACAAATTTTCATGAGGGAAGAAGTTTAAGAGCTCTAGCTAAGAAAATTCGCGATGTTTCTCGTTATCGCAATCTGATTTTTTCTGAGTACAATCTGCCTTGTATAGTTTGTCAAACTTCAATAAGGTTTAATTATAAAGGACCCGATACTCCAGTTGTTTATTTGAGATGTTGCGCACGTCCTATTCATGATGAAACATGTTTCAGTGATTTCTTTGCTCGATCTATGCGACGCTATACTCCTTGTCCGCATTGCAAGACTCTTTGGTTTGAAGGAAACCCTTTAATAAACCCTTTGAGTCGAGCAGCATGCAAGAGAGAATTTTTATCACATGCTGAGTATTATAAGAGTCGCAATGGGAGTTTAAATTCTTGAATAATCACCTGCATGAATTAATATTCTTGTGATTGAGTGCTTTTTCACGAGTTGATTTGATTTTGATAAGAATGGCAGCTGACAGAAAGTCAAGCGGTTTTTTATATACGCTAGTTTCTAATGTTCCTCATCCAAATAGAGAAAATTAGACAAGCTCTTTTGTTACCCAACTTCCTATTCCTTTAGAATGCAAAGGTTATTGGGAGGTAGCTTTAGCAGAAGTTGATTTTCCTAAATCGTGGTACAATGTTAATAAGCATCCTGAGCAAGATAGGACTATTGTTTTAGTTAGAGAAATTTTTCGGTTGAAGGATCCTTCTCTTAAACAAATTACTAATGCTTATGAACAGGTTTATCGAGATTCGTATAAAACTGCTACAAGAGTTTTTGTACACAAATTTGGTAATTATAGAATGCAAGATTTAATTAAAGAAATAAACGATCGTTTCAGTGATATAGACCAGGATCTGATTAAGAATTATCCTGGTTATATTAACTATAAAAGATACACTCATATTAAAACAGATGAGCAAAATTTGATATGCACTTTATATCTTGGAGCTGGTGATAGAGTATTTATATCAGAATATTTAGCCAGAGTTCTTCGTTTAAGTAATTGCGAGGGCATTATAAATCATGAAAATAATGTAATTGAATTTCAAGGACCTCGCTTGTTTAAAAAGCAACCTTATGATTCTATTGAAGGTGTTAATGCAGTTTTGAGTTTAAATGATCATGGATCTTATGATAATCTCTTACGACCTCAGTTTGGAATAGAATATATCGGGCATGGAGTTCCAGTTTTTCCAACAGAAACTTCAAATCTGTATATATATTCGAATATTGTAGATTTTGAATACGTAGGCAATATTACAACTAAGCTGCTGCGAACCGTTAGAGCTCGAGGTAAATTTGGAGATTATATAAAGATGACTTATACTAATCCTCTGTATAAGAAATTGGCTTATGATAAGTTACAGGAAATAGAAATTAGTATTAGAACCGATGATGGAAATCTTGTTCGCTTTGAATATGGCGTAGTTATACTTATTTTACATTTCAGGAAGGTTTCTGAGGAATGAAGAAACTTTTTCCAAAGAAACAGAAGGCACTAGGTGATCTAGTTGTCTATTATGATTTGATTCCTGATGACTGTATAGATGCTGAGTTATTCCTGCATTTAAAGTCTAAAGTTTTGATTAGAAAAATAAGTAAAGCGCTTTCTGTTCATGGCGGTATTAAATTTCAATTATCTCTACATGTTTTACTTGGTAAATTTCATATGGAGAGAGAGACCTATTTTGAAACTAAACCTTGGTTTCATAGTCCAATGATTCAAGTTTTAACTTTTCATTCTATTAAGAGAGATTTAGCCCATGCTAAGAGAGTAGTTTTAGCTTTTTTCGATTGTTTTATTCAAATGGGATCAGGTTGGTTTTTGAAAGAGATTATTTCTTTACGTTTATCTATTTTTAAGTGTAATCCTTTTGGGGGCTGCTCTTCTTTAAAACTTCCGATTTCTTTGAAGCATTCTATCTTAAATATACCTTGTAAGGATCAAAGATGCTTTTTATATTCTGTTATGGCTGCTTTTAAGAGATGTTCAAATCCTAGAAGGTTCACTTCTTATCTTGATTTGGTGCAAAGTTTTGATTTGAAAGGTATTTCTTTTCCTACAAAGTTAAGTGAGGTAGTTAAGTTCGAGAAAAATAATGATTTAACTATTAATGTTTTCGGGCTTTTCCAAGATAAGCATGGCAAGTTTTTACCTTACCCTATGTATATTTCTACTAATTTTAATGAAAATCATCATCGCAAACACGTTAATCTTCTTTTATACGAGAGTCATTATATGTTGATAAGAAATCTTGATTCTTTTATTACTCCATTTTTCTGGAAGAGATCGAGGTTTTTTTGTCCTAAATGTCTAGTTTCCTTCAATTCTAAGATTTCACATCAGCTTCATCAGACTCTAAATTGTACTAGTAATATATATACTGGACAGTCTTACCGATTACCTCTCAGAGGATCTAAACTAAAGTTTAATAATATTTCTAAACAAATTAAAAATCATTTTATTATTTATGCTGATTTCGAGACTTACAATGAAACTTTGAATACACCCAAGGGCAAGAGCACATTGAAAACAAAGCATACTTTAAATGCAGTAGGAGCTATCCTACTATCTAAATATAGCGAATATTCAAGACCGCCTTTTCTTTATGTAGGACCATTAGTCATCCAGAGATTTCTAGCTTATATATATAATATGAGAGCTGAAATATCTTATATTTTTGATAATAACAGATCACCTCTTGAGTTAACTTCAAGAGACATAGCTCATCTTAGTTCGCAACATTCATGCTACCTCTGCGGCACCTCATTCAGAGATGTTAATGTGAGAAAAGTTATTGATCATTCGCACTTGGGAAGAGAGGGGAAGGGAAGAGATGTTAACTACTGTTGCAATACATGCAATCTTGTTTATAGTTCAATTGTTTTTTCCAAATTTAAAATACCTATAGTTATGCATAATGCAATGAATTATGATTTGCATTTTATTGTCAAGTTTATACATAGATATCTCAAAGAGTTAGATATTCATGTAATACCAAGAACATCAGAAAAGTTTTTATCGATCTTTCTTGATAACTTCGTGTTTATTGATTCTTTTCAGTTTCTACCAAATTCTTTATCAAATTTAGCTAACTTATTAGCAAAGAAAAATCAAAACGATTTAAAAGAAACTAGAAAGTTTTTCCCAAATAAAGAGCTTTTGCCTTATGTTATTCGGAAAGGCGTTATGTGCTATGATTATATAGATTCTTGGTCAAAACTAAAGGAGAAGAGACTTCCGCCTCGAGAGGATTTTTTTAATTCTATAGCTAATAAGAATATAACTATGTCAGAATATGAACATGCTTTATCAATGTTTTTAAAATTTAACTGTAAAAGTATTAAGGACTATTTGCAACTTTATTTAAAGATAGATGTTTTATTGCTAGCAGATGTGTTCGAATCTTTCAGGGAAAAAGCATTAGAATATTACGGTTTAGATCCTGCAAAATATCTAACAGCTCCTGCTCTCAGTTATGATGCTATGTTGAAACATACTAAAGTTCATCTTGAATTGATCCATGAAATTGATATGTTTAATTTTTTTGAGAATGGTATACGAGGCGGTATGACAAATGTAGTTCATAGATATGCCAAAGTTGAGAATAAAGATCAGCATATAGTTTACTATGACTGTAATAATTTGTACGGTTATGCTATGATTCAGCCCCTACCTTTCAAAGATTTCTGTTGGGTGAACCCACAAGAATATTCATCTTTTGACGTTTCTAAGATTTCTGATGATGCTCCTGTGGGTTATATTTTAGAAGTTACTTTAGATTATCCATCTTACTTGCATGATTATCATGACATGTTTCCTTTAGGTCCCGAGAAAATATCTATACAATACAACCAACTTTCTCCATATGCTAAATTTGTGTTGAGAGAATTTGAGATGAAATATAAAGAAAGTCCACTTAAATTAATTTCAACTGTGACTAGGAAGGAGAAATATATCATCCACTATAGAACTTTAAAACTTTATCTTCAATTAGGTTTAATAATACTCGAGATTCACCGCGTTGTCTCTTTCAAACAGGCTTGTTGGATGAAACCATATATAGAATTCAATAATCAAAAAAGAAAGGAAGCTACTTCTGATTTCGATAAAGAATTCTTTAAGCTTATGAACAACTCTACTTTCGGTAAATGCATGGAAAATGTTAAGAGGCGGATGAAGATGGTTTTGACATCAAGTGAAGCTAGGTGTGCTTCATTAATAAAAAAACCAACTTTTCATTCTTTACACGCTTTTGATCCTAATTTTGTCGGTATACAGTATAAGAACCCTATAGTTGATTTGGATAAACCTGTTTATATAGGCTTTACTATTCTAGATTTATCTAAGATGCACATGTTTAATTTTCATTATAATGTTATGTTGGAAACATTCGACTTGAAATCAATTCAACTTTTATATAGTGATACCGATTCTTTGATTTATTTTATAGATAACAAACGTTTTTCAGATCTCCTTTACAAGATAAGGCATTATTTTGATTTTTCTAATTTAGATGAGAAAAACGAATTTTATTCTTTGGATAATTTGAAAGTTTTAGGAAAATTCAAAGACGAAGCTGCAGGAAATAGAATATTAGAATTTATTGCATTAAGACCTAAAATGTATTCCTTTGTACTGAGTTCAGGAGAAGTTATTAAAAGGGTTAAAGGAATTAAGAGAACAACTGTTCAGAACCTCCATCATGATCAGTTTAAAGAATGCTTATTTCATTGTTCGAGATCTTTTGTAAAATATGATACTATCCGAAGTTTCAAACATCAGGTATATACAGTTAGAGAAAACAAATTGGCTTTATCTCCTTTTGAAGACAAACGCTGGCTTTGTTCTGATGGAATAAGCTCTTTTGCTTATGGAAATTACGAAATAGATAGAATAAATAAAAGAAATAAACGTAAAAGATTATTTCAAGATACCTGACTTAAGCAGACGACTAATTCGAGTTTCACGAAGAAATTAGCCTGTGATTGGATCAGAACTATAAGCTGCTACGATAAGTTCCTGTATTCAGTGATCAGTGTTAACTTAAGATGGAGAAGTTTGCGAAGATGTCTCACCGTCATTATACACTCGCTTTTGGAAGAAGAAAGAGAATTGATATTACAGTTTTCAGAGGTCAGATCTACCTTCATTTTAATGATATGCTAAAGTCTAAGAATTTCACATTGAGTAAACAAGAGTTCACAGAATTATTTTCTATAAAAAACAAACTAGACAGAAGAATTAGGAAGATAGACAGTCAATTAGAAAAGGAAAAAAATACCTCGATTTCAAGTGAGAGTTGTAGTGAAGAAGAATCAAGTAAGAAGAAAAATCCTTCTAAGAATAAGAAAGCTTGTATGGATAAGCGTCTTCTTTCTAGCGATGATGATGATGATACGCAAGAACTTTAATGATTCAAGATTAGGTTGTTAGCTGAAAAATATCTCTGAGATTAGGTTCTTTATCAAGCCCTCGAAGAAGTCGGAATATATAGCTAGCTTAAATATCCATGTGATAAGGATTTATTTAAAATAGTACTGAGCGGGTTTAAATTGAACTAATAATAACCATTTCAATTTTTCTATTATTACTAATGTCACTTCCATGCTGCTGGTGCGGGGGTGTAGATGATCCCCTAGTAGAAGGTAAAAAATACTGTTTACCATGCGGAAAATCAATGTTTCGTGAATGTATTCGATGCCACAAACCATATGAAAAGGCACAAGCTTTTACCGAAGATCAGCTTAGATGTAAATCTTGTCATAAAAAGCATTTAAAGGAGAAAGAGAAATACGCACAGAATAGCATATCTAAATATCTTGCACAGGAAGATAGTTGTAATGATAATAACGCACTTTCTGGGGAAGATGATGATAAGAGTAGTGTTAAGGTAATAACATCTGGGGAGGAAGATATAGTTTCGAGTGATGATAATCTTTTTCTGCAAAAGCCGCCATCTACTTCAGTTCCAAACGTAAATATGGAGGAAGCTAATATTAAGAACTGCAAAGATAATAAGACAGTTCGAAGATCTAGAGCAAAAGTACAGATTAAAGATAAGATTTCCAAGCCAAGAGTTCAAAAAACTAAACAGAAACTGAAACCTGCTACCAGCAGACAGACAAGAAATAGAAATTCAATTAGAGCTAAAAACAAATCTACAAATTCTGAGTTAACTAGTTTAGGTTTGCTTTTACCGCTTAAGTTGATAGCTAATGAGGCAGAGTTAAAGACTTTGTTCATTTCTAACTAGTTTGATTATGACATATTATATTCAATGCGAGAATATTAGTCTACTAATATTTAGGTTTATTTATAAAATAAACTAAGCGTATTGAGAGAAGCGAGAATATTAATCTTTATTTAATTTACTTACTTACTTTATATTTATATTTATTTACTAAGTCGATATTGAGAATTTTATTTCTCTGTATTGCTGCTTCTGGATAACCGAAGTAATTACCTCAAATTCTAGGTTTAATAATATTGAATGCGAGTGTTTATTGCGATTACATGCTACGGATAACCGGTTTGTATGAAGCTTAGATAAGCACTCTATTTCAAGTTGTTGCTTTTTGAATTCGAGTTGTTTATAATGTGCATATATAGATTAGGGATTTAACGCGTTTGTTTCATAGTTACAGCATGGGTTTATTTCATTTGATGTGTGATTGCTTTATTTGCTCGTGTTTGCAGTTTAGTAGTCTTGAATCTAAGTTGTGTTGAGGTTTTCTGTGTGGATCTAGTGTTTCTGTTAACGATATTGTGTGTGTGTGTGTTGTTTTCAAGATTTTCTGTGTGTTGTTTTTATAGTTGAAGTTGATCATTTCTTGTGATTACTAGTATCATGTCTACTCCGAAGAGAAGCATTTATGATCTTTTGATATCTATTTATTTTAATCCTAAACATCCAGCATCTTTTTCTTCTATAAATAAATTATACCAGGCTGCTAAGTTGATCAATGCTAAAACTACTTTGAAGGATGTTAAAACATTTCTCCAGAATAGTAAAATTTACACTTCTTTCAAGCCGGTTCAAAAGAATTTTGTTCGTAGAAAAATAATTGTACGAGGATTAAATGATCAGTGGCAGATAGATCTCATGGTATTACCTCAATTAAGAGATTATAATGAAGGTTATACCAATATTCTAGCTGTAATTGATTGTTTCTCAAGATATGCTTATGTTGAACCTATGAAAACCAAGATGGCTTCTGAAACCATTAAGGCCTTCACTAAGATATTGAAGAGAGCTAAAACAAAACCTAGATTACTTCAGTGTGATTTAGGTTCTGAATTCAAAGGAATATTCGCACAATATTTAAAGAAAAATGGAATTCACCAATTTTCAACTTCACAGGATCCGAAATGCGCCATTGTAGAAAGGTTTATAAGAACTTACAAAAATAAGTTATTTAAGTATATGAAAGCTAGTAATACAAAGAAATATTATAATGTTCTTCAGGACATAGTTTATAGTTATAATCGTTCAAAACATCGCTCATTGGGTTTAAGTCCTTCTGAAGTAAATAAAAGTAACGAGGCTGATTTATGGCAGAAACAATATAAAGATTTCCTTTTCACAAATAAGTTAGATTCAAAATTAAAAGTAGGAGATAAAGTTAGATTAACTAAATATAGAAAAACTTTTAACAGAGGTTTCTTATCCAATTGGAAACAAGAAGTTTTTCAAATAGCTTTTGTGCTCCATACTAAACCATTTACTTACGTTTTGCTGGATAAAGATAATGAAATATTACGTGGCGGAGCTTATGCTAAAGAGTTAGCGAGAGTTATTTCAACTTAGAAATAGTGTTAAGATTCATGATATTTATTTTTGACATGACTTATTTATAGCTAATATAACAGTGCTCAGACATGACAAGCGAAGAACAATTTAAGGTCTTCGATGCTAGACTGAAGACACCTTTTTCCTCTATTATAGCAGGACCTAGTAATTCAGGGAAAACCTCTTTTGTAATTGATCTTTTGAAAAATAGCGATAGAGTAATTGACAATAATTTTGATTATATTCTTTGGTTCTATGGCGAGACTTTTCCTCGCGATCCATTTTTATCAACTAAGAATGTAAAATTTCACCAAGGATTGCCAGAATCCTTCGATGATTTAATCGATCCTAGCAAGTGCGGGCTTGCAGTTTTTGATGATTTAATGCATGAGTGTGGTAATAATAAGTTGATAACTGAATTTTTTACTAAACGCACTCATCATGAAAACATAAGTATTATTTTTATTTCTCAGAATTTATTTCATGAAGGTAAGGAGCGCAAGAATTTTACAAAAAATGCTATTTATCTTTGCATTTTTAATTCTCCTTTAGATCAAACTATAGCTTATACTCTAGGAAGAAGATTAATGCCTAAGAATCAACGTTGTTTTGTGAATATATTTTCGCATGCTGTTGATAGACCTCATGGTTATTTGTTTATTGATGGTCACCAACAAACTCCTAGAAATGCCATGTTCCGCTCAAATTTATTCGGCAATGTTCAACACGTTTTCATACCTCAGAACGTTAAGTAAATTAAGCATTTAAATATTCCTGAGATAAGACTAGTAATCATGGTAATATTATTTTACTAGCGTAAAAATGGAATATAATAAAGAAGTTAACCGGAAAAAAACTCAGAATTCAGGTTCTGAACGAGCTCCTAATAAGAAGAAGAAAATTTCTAAGAAAAAATATGCTCACAGACATAAGCATTTCTTAGCTTTATTGTGCAATTCAAAAAATAATGCTAAGAAACGTAACAGACTTTTGGAATCAGCAAGTCCAGATGAAATATATGCTATTTGCGATTCAGTTTATAATGTATTAAGGGGTAATGTTTCATTAAAGAAAGCTGAATTTGATAAACTGAAGAAATATAAAGATACTTTAAGAAAGATTGTGAAGCCGAAAATAACTGTGAAGGAACGAAAATCAGTTTTGAAGCAGAATGGAGGTTTTCTTCCATTCCTCATCCCAGCATTGGGGGCTATTATTCAGAATTTATTGTAGTGCTGATGTAGTGAAGCTAATTTCTTTAAGATAAACAAGCATTTTCAGTTTGCAGTTAGTTTTTGGAATTAAACGTATTTACTAACATGGCTTCTTTTAAAGAATCGGTTATTATTCCATTATCCATGTTTAAAAGTTGTAATTTCAGCGAGGATGGAGGTAAAGACAATCCTATTCTATCAAGACAGAAAGAATTATTGCAAGAACGCATGTTTAATAAACAACCATACCCAATTTTCAATACCGATGTTCCTCCTCCTCCTCCTCCTTCTCGTTCTTCACTACAAAATTTAGATATTAATTCTACTCATAATGATTCTTAGATGATATCACCAATTTTAAAAAGTATTTCTGTTTCACAGAAACCATATGCTAAGTTTATTTTAGATAAAGTTTTGAAAAATGGAGGTTATTGGGATAATAGAGGACAACTCATATTGAAAGGAAAAACTATTCCAGGTTCTAATATTAAAGATCTTATGATGTTCTTATCAAAATCTAAATCCTATAAAGAAGAACCTCTTGGACTTTATGAGTTCTGGAATTTTTTAAACGATATAAAGATACCTAAAACTTGGATAAAAGGTAAACCGTTCCGACTTCGACGCGATTTTGTTCATCAGAAGTCTTTAGATGAATTTCTGAAACCTAAAAAGTATCCTCTTGAAGACATCGATGCGATGAAGATAAAGGAAGCATTATCTTCATCACCTTTACTTCAACCAGAAAAGCAGAAGGCACACAATTGGATTAAAGAAAAGTTGAAATCTGGTGATGATGTTGATGATGATTGGATTAAAGGTAAGATGAAATCGGATGAAACCAATGATGATGATGATGATGATGAAAATTCAAAATTAGATTTTGCAGGAGCATTTGACGAAGAAAATAAAACTCCTAAATTGGTTAGCCCCTTCAAAAGAGGGAGTATAGATGTGGGTGAAATAGAAGAGAAAACCCCTGTGAAATTCAGCGCCAATGTTGAAGATTCCGAAGATGAGGGAGACATTTTTGGTGACAAACCTAAACCAAAGAAACAAAAGAAAACTCGTCGTAAACCTCGAGAGAGGTCCCCAGAAAGAGAAGAAACTGTTCAGCGACAATCTTCATTTGGAAGGATACTGAAACCTAATCGAAAATGGGATAGTTGGGATCCTTATAAGTAACCTTTTTAATAGACGAAAATTGATGTAAGATAAGCATTGCTTATAATGTTAATTATTTAAATCAAAATTAAAAATGACGAAAGATTGTCAAAGTCAGCATATGAAACTGTATTGCAGCAATGACCATGTTAAGCATTTTCGAGATTTTTTTCAAGAGTCAAGACCTGAGCAGAAAGGGGATGGTTTCTATTATAACCCTTATATCGGAAATCAACACCAGAGAGGTTATGGTATAGGTGCTGTTTTTGGATCACTTTTTAAGGGCTTACTTCGCACTCTACCCCGAATAGTTAAACCTGTTCTTAAGACTGGCTTGAGAAGCGTTAAGCAGCAGGTTATGAAGAGAGGGCTACAAGCAGGAAAAAGCGCAGTGAAGGGTTTGCTAGAAGGAAAAAATCCTCAGCAAGTATTAAAAGATGAGGCCAAGGCGCAAATGAGAGAGATCGGTAAAGACGCATTTAAATTTGCTCAATCTAAACTAGAAGAAATGTCAGATGATAACGAGGATTCAAAGAATGAAAAGAAGCCGAATAAAAGGATTTCAAAATCAACTAGTTCAGGCCCAAAGAGAAAAAGGAGAAGGAGGAATAGACAAAATGTAAAATATAAAGATATTTTTGATGATTAATCTGACATAAGAAATAAGCGTAAGATTACTGTATTTTGAGATTGGATCTATTCGAACTAAGAAGTTTACATCATGGCAATGCATAAAGATTCTTGCCCTTGCGTGGACGGAAGTTTAGATTACTTCACTGTCCCTCCAACAGAAGTTTCTTCACGCGCAAGTTTCTATTCTAAAGAATATCCTATTACAAATTTAAGCCAGGGAGGACCTCTCGAGTTTATTATAAAATCAAATAAAAATGATTTTATTGATTTAAGTAATACTTATCTTCAGTTAACGATGAAAATTTTAAAATCTGATGGTGTACCTCCTGCACCTCCAGTAGCAAATCAAGATGGGGTTTTAGGGGCCATTCACAACGAATCAAAGGTTTTCCCTGTGAATTATTTATCTGGGGCTATGTTTAAAGATGTACAATTATATTTAGGAGGTAATTTTCTAACGAGCAGTAATAACTTGTATGCTTACAAGTCTTACTTGGAAATACTTCTAAATTACGATAGAGCCTTCTTAGATTCTTTTGGTAAAGTCTCCATGTTTTATAGAGATACTGGTAATTTTGAGGCGGTTGATCGGTTTGATGCCGAGACTAATCATGGAAGTATGGAGAGATTTTTAAAGACACAATATGGTTCAAGCTTTCAAATGATTTGCAAGATTCATAATGATATTTTTAATCAAGAAAGGAAGTTTCCTGGAGATGTTGGTTTGAAAATAAGATTTATTAGAAATGAAGAAAATTTTTGTTTAATGTCCGCTCGAGATGTTCAGTATAAAATTGAAATTGAAGAGGCTGTGCTTATGGTGAAAAGATCAACTATGGATGAAGTTTTTGTGAATGAAATGGAGAAAGCGCGTTTACCAGGCAAATTTTTGAAATTTCCTTTTAAACGGATAGGAATGGCTTATTCTACTCACGGACCGAATAAATCAGTTTTACAGGAACAACGTTTGGTTTCAAATACTGAAACACCTAAGAGAATTATAGTTGGTTTAGTAGATTCTCGCGCTTTTGATGGTAGCCATAATTTCAATCCATTCAATTTTCAAAATTTTGGCGTTACTGAAATGAAAATACAAAGGGATAATGAGATTTCTCCTTTTTATGAGATGAAAGTAGATTTTACTACTTCAAAGTACTATGAAGCTTACCTTTCTCTTATATACGGCACTGGAAGGCTTTTCTCTAGTAATTCACTTGCTATAAATCCTATTGAGTTCAGGAATGGTTTTACCCTATATTGCTTTGATTTGAGTAAAAATAGTCCAAATTCGCCCACTTTCGAATTAAGCGAGAGCGGAACTATTAATGTAATAGCTACCTTGAGAGCTCCTCTGGATCATGGAGTTGTTATGATATTTTATTTAGAATATGATAGCATGCTAGCAATTGGAGATACCAATTTACCTGAAGTCGTAAGAACTATTTAAAATGTATGGTTCTGAGATTCAAGAAGTTCTTTTGTCACAGAGTGCATCTTCTAATATTTTCCAGGGCATATTTTCAAGTAACAATTTACCTAAATTAACAAATCAACATTACCCTGCAGCTTTCATTGCAAATACTCATGAAAGTCGAAAACCTGGTGAACACTGGGTTGCGTTTTTCTTTAAGTCGAGAGCAGCTCTGCCAGAGTATTTTGATTCTTTTGGACTCCCTCCTTTGAAAAAAGGTTTTATTAATTTTTTGAAACAGAGCAAAAAATCTGAATTCAGATATTCTTCTAAGACTATTCAAAATTTATTTTCCACATTGTGTGGACAATACACTATATATTATGTTTTAGAGAAATGTAAAGGAAAGTCTTTAACTCAGATACTTTCCGCTTTTTCAAGCAATACTGTAAAGAATGATGAGTTGGTAACCAATTATGTGAAAAAATTAAGAAAGGTTAAACGAATTCATTCTAGAAAAAAGGGGAGAGGGGTTATACATTTTACCCCCATATTAAGATCGCAGTATTCCAAGTCTATGCATGATGTATTATCTAAAGAAAACTACCTTAAGAAAAGCTGCGTGAACTGAAATGTTAATTGTGTTTGTATTAAGTTCGAATACATTGTAATATGAAACATGGATGTTATAAAACCTACACCTACAAAGCTTAGTATAGGCGGTTTATATGTATCATTATTTATAAGCCTTATTGTCATCGGCTTAGAATTAAAGAAGCCAAGCATGTCATCTACTTCACCTCGTGATTATTATTTTAGTTGTCTCCTGAACGGGGTAGGAAGAGACAAAAAAGTGAAGAGGTATTTTTTTAGATGTGAAAATGATCAAAGACTATTCCAGCCAGTTATTGATAAAGATTTTAACGAAAATCAACAGAAGTTACTTAAATCAGATAATGATAAACATATTACTTTTTCAAAAAAACGTGTAAGTTCAACCAACTATACTGCTCGAGCCAGTGCGCGAAGTTTATACAATTATACTATTCAAGATGACCTTCCTTAAATTTCTCCTTGAGTAGAAGTTAACATTTCCTCAGCTGTTCACCATGTATATATTTTAAGAGAAATGATGAAAGCGAGTTTTGTGACATAGGATAAAGAATAACTTTGGTTAGGAAACCGATATTACCATTGTATGTAACAGTCAAGAGATAATAACTTATTTTTCATTAGGGAATAATAATTTGATGTAACAATTAACGCCTCATCTAAGTAGAGCGTTGATTTGTACCAGTTTATTGTAATCCCTATATTTGTAAGTAAGCTCGATGTTTATACACTATGGAGCTAAGCTTCACATTCGGGACAAAGTTTAAAGAAAGCTGACAATTTGTATGCAAATCACAAGTTAAGTTCAGTTATAGAAATTGAATTCAATTTGATGGTTTGTTTAGTATAGAACTAAGCTTCAGAAGGAAGTTTGCGAATTGTCACAATGTTTCTAATATTTATTTTCAAGCTTTCTTTTTTCTTTCTGTCTCGTATTATAAAAGTAACATGTTTCCTTTCTTTCAAGATTTTAACGTGTATTATGATCTTGAATATATTTTCATTGTTACGAATTATATAATGAATACAATCCGGTGGAGAAGCGTTATTATACTACAAAGATGACTCTAGACAATCTACTCGAAGAAGTAAGCGAAAGTGCTCGACTGGAAGAAATAAACCTTCTCGTGATTCCGCTAGGAAGATACTCAGTTCGAGTTGGCACCATCGAGTAGAAGAGGTCCTACGTGGCACTGACATAGAGAGAGTTACTACTGGGAAAAACGAGCTCCTGAAGACCGGTATAAGTGAAGGATGTCCTCCGCGAAGTTATGTTAATAAGTTCGAGCTCGACGTTGATCTACTGCGGGGAAACACGAGCTCCTGGAGACGAGTCTAAGAGAAGAATGTTCTCCAAGAAGTTATGTTAATAAGATCGAGCATGATTTACGCTCTTTAAAGAGTACAATTGTAACACTGTAAGATGAGACCCGACTGAATATGCTCCCCTCATTTTATTAACTTAGTTGTTTACTCTTGACTGTTACTAACCTGATCATGCTGTTTTTCCTGCATATTTAAATTTGTTACTTTCTTAATGTACATCAAGGTCTTGACTGTTACTATCCTATCATGTTGTTTTCCCTGCTTATTTAAATTTGTTACTTTCTTAATGTACATCAAGGAAGTTTTATGAAAATGTATACGAGTTCAGCTGAGGTTGTGTTAACTTTATTGGTTTAGTTAGGTTTAATAAAACATAAGTTAGAAGGTTATTATGCTTCTTGACTCGGAAGAGATGTGTATCTTGATTGAAGCGATTTTAATCAATACTTATAGATGTGTTTTTCCATTGCTTTATTGGTTTAGTTACCACGAGTGACAATGTTTTTAACCAATGCTTTTGGTTTAGTTAACTTTAAAATTGGTTATTATGCTTTCACACTCGGAAGAGATATGTATCATGCGAGAGTTGAATTTATTCAATTTATGTCATTATTTCTAATGAGTGAAAATGTATTTTACCAGTGCTTATTTGTTTAGTTAGATAGAGTGAAAAGTGTTTTACCAGCGCTTTATTGGTTTAGTTAGCTTTAGAACATAAGTCAAAAATGGTTAATATGCTTTCATACTCGCAAGAGATGTGTATCTTGAATGAGGAGAATTTATTCAATAGATCTTATCATTTCTATCGAGTGAAAAATGGCTCACCATCTGTCATATGCGTTTGTAAGAAAATCCGCCAACAAAACCCAAGAAGATTGAAATGTGAACGTATACTGTAATAAAAAGCATTAACCACATTTATTTTGTTTCTTTTCTATAAAAAATTAAACTCGTCTACTGATTTAGATATTGCTTGAATTAATATATATACATAGACTTTACTATAGAAATGAAACTCGTCTACTGAAATAGATCTCGATTGAATTGAATTATATACATAAACTTAAGTCACGACTATTGAAACTATTATACAATTCTGATTTCGAATATGAAATGAAGTTACTATTGGCACACGCGTTGGTATTATGCATAAACATATACCTAGACCATTATTTCGTGAGCTAGGAAAAAACGAAGATTGAGTTCAACTCGTTGGCGCGAAAATGCGTAAACGCCTGACATGCACATTTTCGCGCCACGAGTTGAACTCGATCTTCGTTTTTACTACTGACCGGAAGGGGTTGATTGTAATCAAAGTTGCTGGTAATAATGGGTTTGTTCATTAGGACTACGTTGAAGTGGTAATGTAGATTTTTTTCTTCTAAAATTGATAATGTCTAGGAAAAAAGGCATGTTCTTGGTACATCTTATATTATATGAAAATATATGGTTATTCGCACTCAGGGGCGGATCATGGAATTTTCAAAAGGGGGGAGGGAGGGGGGGGGGGGGACGTGATATAGAAATGTTTTGCCCAGGCCCTCCAGGCCCACGAATTTTACATTAAAAAAAAAAAATTGGGGCAAAAATAGGTGGGGGGGGGAGCGGGGGGCGTGCACCTGGCACGCCCCCCTCTCCCCCCGCTTATTCTGCGCCTGGTACTCTCCCCTTGGAAGGGAAACTCTATGAAGGGAAAGGCAGGACCGAGAGAAAAGGTGAAGGCTATAGACGACTTCTGCGATAGGAAAATTACCTTCAGAATGCGCCATCTTAGGGGGTCTTGGGAAAGGAAGTGGGGGAAGATTTAGACCCATGGTTTCTCAAGCCAAATCAGGAATCCCCTGACTAGGACAGAATTCCCATATTGCCTCTCCCTAAGTCTCCCCCACGCACACCCACTATATTTTATTGCCATTTTATCAGGTCGCCTATATAGGGCAAGCAGCTTCTTTGGTACCGCCACTGCATGTTAAATTTGTTCTCCCCTGATAATGGCCATTTCTTTCATGAGTACCTACTGACATCAACAGATATTCTCTAGCTTATAGCTCTGCATCGGCATCATACCACCCTCCAAAAACATAAAGGAATTTAAAGGATTTTTTTTCCTTAAAAGTAAAGAAATTTGTGGGGATTTCTAAGAAAATAAATGATTTTTAAAGGAATAGTTAGAGACTCTTTGGCGAGTTTAAACATTACATAAGTAAAGAAATACCCATATCTATTTGACTAAAAGTTATTTATAAAAATGTCAAAGCTCATCTAAGGGTTCTTTCTATAATCTCATTACTTTCTGGTGCAATACAGGGATGTTCCTAGGCCTAGAGGATACAGGATTCATGTATTAGGAATTTAATTCATGCACTGACCTTTCTTTGAAGGGGCCATTCCCCCATTAAAATATTCATAAAAAGAAAATAATATAAAATGCCCTGAATTTAGAGAAATAGGCCCAACTGAAATCAGTCTAATGGGCCTTTTGATACTTGAAATATCTTTGGTGTTTTTACCAAAGAGCCTTGCCATCCAAGTATTTTCCAGTTTAAGTTACATTTCTTTATTCAGCGAGTAAAAAAACCTGACAAATGTTGGATATTGTCCTGAATGGGACTCAAGAGCTTCTTTTGAAATTATCTTGTGCCTGTCTCAAACTACCTGACATACACATTTTCTGTTTATTGTTCAGGACTGTACCCTAGTGCCCATACCCACTATAGGTGAATTTGACCAAGTCGGCTGAAGACCAATGCTAAAATCAGCCAATTATACCAGGATAATTATCTGACTTTTGCACTAAATAAAATAGTCAGTATGCTATATTGAAATAGATATGAAATGATAGGAATTGGTGCCAATATTAACCGATTCTCCTGAGGCTGATTTTAGCACTTATGAGTCGGCCTAGATTATCATAATTAAATGGTATACCCAGGTGGCAGTATGACGTCCAAAAGACATCAGCAAATGGTCAGATGATGTAGTCAAGTGGTCAGTAATTTGGTTGGCAGGACTTCCTGAGGATGTTGGCTGCCCATCCAAATGAAGTCTTTTGGACATATTTTCATCCAAATTTGGTCGGAAATGGTTGCATTCAAAAACTGAAAAGATATTTTAGAAAAATGATTAATTTATCGAAATTAAAAAGTTTGAGGGCAACTTTTTTTTAAATATTTTTATGATAGCTCTAAAAGAGTTAAAAATCAGACTTTACATTGACATTACCGCATTGGACTATAAAGAGTTAATTATCCGTTTATGGTAGGTATACTTAATTACAATAATCATAGTTCCACATCATGTAAGACGTAACACTTGCATGAAAGGATGTTCTTTATTTATTTATCTCCTGTGTATTGTCGTTCCATGAAAAGATCTCAATTGACAATGAACAGCTCCAAGGATGGAATCTCCTCAAACACACTCAGTCAACGCTCCTGCCTTTCTATAGACGTTGTGCAGATGACGTCACATTGTCCAAAAAATGCTGGCCGCCATATTGGTGATCAATACATTATGAGTAGTACTTTGAATTCTGAAACATATTGAACACAAATTTTTGCTAAATCTAATTCAAAAACACATAATCAAACTTAAAAATTCATCAAATTTGAATCTATTTCATGGCCATGTGGTCATGATCACCACGTGGTGATCACCAAAAAGTGATCACGTGACCACATGTGCACAAGGTCTAGACAGTCTTTCTGCTTTTATTCCAAATCCCGGACTCAGCTTCTGAGACACCTTTCCAGGATGGTTACTCACAACAACGTTCAGCTTAACTCTGACTGAGCTCGAGCGTTACACACCCCTTTAGTATGATACATCATACATAGATTCCTCCCTTACTCCTATACATTGAGTTATAGCTAAGGCTTGTGCTAGTGTTTACATCCGCGTCAGTGCATTCTCTTAATTTAAGTTGGAGTGGCTGTTTACCATACAAAGACATTAGTTCTTCCACAGGAGTGTTTGAGTAGATACCATTATATATGAACTTCACATCCCCCTCATGTAAATCATCCGTGTCCATTGAACCGTGTAGATGATGCACTCTCCATCATGAAATCAGATTAGATGATTTATGGAAGAATTGCCATTTTATGTACTGTAAATGCAACATTTTTAGTAACAAACAGTCTCAATACCTTTTGACGATTTAGACACTGATTCACCTTTAAATATCTATTTAAACGCAAATTTATTAAATGTCAACTTATCATCTACAGTAACTCCAAGATTAGTTGCGGATTTAGAGGGGGGCGCAGGGCGTGCCCCCCTTTTTTTTTGGTCAATTTTATATTTTTTGTAATGTAAAATTCGGCTAGAAAGTCATTAAAGAAAGTTTTTCCAAAAGCGCCCCCCCCCCCCTCCTTTTGAAAATCCTGGATCCACCACTGAAGATAATTATATTCCTCAGCCATTTCTGAATGATCGTCACCTAATGAGAGTTTACCAACTTTCACCAACAAGTCTATATTATTTTCTCCATTACGTACAACCCTCACAAACTTAGTCTTTTTAACGCTCATACTTAATCCATTTAAGACAAGTTACACCACTTATGTAAGATTTTTAGAGATGTCTGTGATTTCTTTATTGCTGATTCCACATCATTTTCGTAACTATATATACAAAATAGTGTCATCTGCATACAAACCTATAGCTGATTCATGTTGCAACAATGAATAGACAATGCAATATACCACCGTGACTGTCTCAGAACGTCCTCAGCTGCTCTTCTACTGCCCCATCTATACTCGCCTACTATACTGCACTGAATGCCTCACTACGATCCCACTACACCCTCATTATTCTACCCTTCCTATACCACTTGTACTGCAATAACAAAAATGGCACCAGAAATGCAATTTCTACCACAGTGAAATCACAATACATTTCAGTTTTTTCTTGCTTAGGATTTAGGTGCATTTTATTCATTCAAGACCAGTGCCAGTGTTACAGAGATTAACGAGATTATGCCGTCCAAATACACCATGGCCCTTTTTGTCGTGACACATAGTTCGGTATAAAAAAAGGCTTGCATGTATTACATACAATTATATAAAATGATCATAAGACTTAGATGAGCATATATGTCTTTTGTATTATATTAACCAGTTAACAAAAAAGAAACTCGGTCATTTCTAGAGTATCAGCAGTTTTTAATAAGTGCAAGCCTACGTGAAAGCAAGTACACTTATTAAACCAGTGCAAAAGACATTGCTCATGCTTGCCAGTGCGTTAGGTACATATTCTAAATATTACTAGACAATTACTAGACTCATTCTGAATGACAATGCTCTGAACACTGTCTGTACTGTTTGGTGCAGAGCAAGGTTATATTGCTTATTATCTTTAACCCTTATTCTCCCTTTCCAGCCGTCCCAATGGACCGGTGGGCACACACATACATATGGTAAGGTAACACCTCCGCTATTCCCGCTACCGCTCGGCCCGGCCACAGTCCATTAATTTCACAATGAAGCGATTTATTCTGCGGCGGCCTGAGGTGCGGCTGGGAGTTTCGTCAATCTCCTGATCCCAGCACTGGAGGTGGTAGCCCCTGAGCCCGTGGAGTGGCAGAGCGCAGGCCCCTGACCGCCTGGAGTGAGTTGCAGGTGTGCCCACCTCCCCGCCTGGAGCCCCCGGCCGCCGCCCCGCCGACCGTCGGCGAACCCACCGCACCGTCAGCTTGACCTATTCACTTGGTCACCTTGTTGCCTAGAAGAGAAATTTTCAAAACAAATGACTCCTCGAGCGTGGCCATTGATACGGGCGCAGGACCCCATGGTTAATTGATTTTAATAAGCTTTGGAAATACATCGATCCCGTGAAACATCTTTGAATTTATTTTTCCTGCCCTGCTGTTGTCTTACTCGGAATACTTACGAACTTAACCATGGGGGAATTCTTTGACGGCTCCGCAGACCACCGTGTGTGTCGATGAGGGTTTAGCAACCAAAGACATGCTACACAGCGCTGGTACCTTCAGGCCAGGAGCAACAACTAACGGTTTATTCTATGAACGAGCGTCCTTATAATTGTGATCTGGCTACACCGAAAGGTACGTTACATATAGTTTGTATGCAATCCCCATAGATACCTTGATATACTATTATGTCTGTGTATATCAGCCACTAGCAAAACTTATTCCAACCTAATTGGTTCTGGTAAGACCGGATCATATGCTATTAGGCCCAACTAAACTGCTTAGATTACTGTCACGACTCATATGCGAAGCCCTTCACGTTGATGTGTTCCATAGATTCATAAATAAAATTAATGTTTAATGCCTATGTCAAATTTGTCCAAAGAACCTCTATGAAACACTGATATAAGAAAATGCTACCAAATGGTTGCATCACAGTGACAAAGGTGTCAAAGGAAAGGATAACCAATATCCGGATCCAGTGGCCTTTTGGGTATCTATGGAAAACATTCACTTACTCTTATTGATCTGGAGACAATTCTATAGTTATGTAATGTATATCATTATATTTCATTCTTTGCCATTTTTTATAAAATCATATATATGAGCAATATAGGTTGCCGACAGATATATCATTTAGGACAGAATCCAGTTAAAGTAATGTATTCTAAGTACACATTCTGCACTTTCAAGTGCATGTGTACAGAGAAAAATATCCTCAGAAATTCCTCATATTCACAGGTTTTGCATTTTAGAAATGATTATGCATCAACCTGGGTTGGGTTGTCAATTTTTGGAACTTGTGAAGCACTCTTCATATTTTTATCAGGTCAAAAGATGCTACTTTGTTTAGAGGTTCCCTATGTTGTTTTTCACTACTTTTCAGGTCCAAGCATCTCCCACTTTACGTCTATATAATCATGCTCTATTTCCAAATGTCCAATAGAATCCAACAGCAATTGTGTTGAAAGAAGATTGTTTTAGAAAGATCATTTTGACAATCTGTTTTATTACCAATTATGCCATTTGTGAATTATTCATGAAGGGTGCTAAAATATTAGAGGCATTTCTTTGATACTCTTTTCTAAAATTGGTAGGGGATCAGCGGAGGCCTATCTTATGGATATTCTTGCTCCCTGTGACACTTAATTTACAAAAATCACAAGCTTAAAAATTAGTGATGCCTCTAGTATTTATCTCCTATTAAATTGTTTTCAATGTCTCATAAACACTGATAAAAAGTATAGCCTATAGCGCTAGAATTTGGACCAACATACTATCATAGGCCACTCCAACTCAACAGGGTCTTCTTGTATCCCTGCAGTTGCAGAGAACTCGCTATAATTAAAAAACTACTGAGAAGGAGTCGAATGGCTTCTATATTATGCAGCATTATAATGGTTAATGTAATGCTCAAGTGTCTCTCACCGAAGTGCTATAGATACTTCAATTGATAGAAATTCAACTTACGCCCATTTTTATTTGTCCTAATTGATACAATTCCCATTTGGTCTACTTGTAATATCAGAATAGCGGTAAATCTAAAGATGTGAGAGATGGCCGACACAACAAGCATTTAGGATGTACAAATAGCATCTTACTGTCCAACCAGAGGTACTTCTCAGCTAAGAAAAGAAAAGCGTAAGATCAGTTCCAATGGAAAAGAGTAATTTTCAACTGTCTAAAATGTGTTTTTTAATGATATCAATTAATGAAACTGCTCAGCAAAGTGGCAAAGTTCCCCGCCGCCTAAATGCCTGAGAGAAGCTGCCTGTTCTACAGGCAAATCCTCAGTGATACTTTCAACTTAGAGCTTGAAACAATAGGGTGATTAGCGTAACCAGGATGAGGTTAGCGCAGGTAAGGTGCGAGAGCCTCAGAATATTGCTTACAGCTTACTTCCTTTTGTGTGTTTAAGCATAGTCCGAATTGATTAGTCTAAAAAATATTTATAAGACGAAGAAAGATACAGTTATATAAGCCGACTCAGATTGTTGAAGGCATAGGGTTTTAGTGTGGTCTTGGTCTCTCAGAACCACATCATAGCTAATACAAATCACACCCTTTCTATTCTAAATATATATAATGTAATAAGCTATTAGACTTAATGATATGATGAATATTCATTTTTATATATAAACCCATAATTATCAAGTCAAATGAATTAGCGTTAGCTTGATACGATCACTTCTTGTGAGTTCGAATTGAGTTAACTGACACCTCATTTCATTTCTGCAACTGTGATTAGCAGCAGTTGTAATCAAAGTTCAACATTATGATTATATTATATATATCATGTTAACTCATCGATTCAATGGTTATATTTTCATACATTCACATATATATCCAATCTCCTAGACTGTATGTAAAAACTTAGTTCACTAACTTAAAATGACTGTGCATATTTATGGCCCATTAATACTTCGACTTTTTTGAATTGAACAATTCGATCTATAGCTGCAGGGAATGGCGAACAACCATATATGTTCCTCTGAAATACTACTTTATTAGGACAACGGTCAGATCGTAAAATTGTTCAGCTATCGAAGAGACCCTTGAACACGGCACACACAAACTTACTTACCTTTAATGTTGACTTTCTGAGTTCAGTAACTGCTTACATACACGGTGTTTGCAAGGCGTTTTAGAATTTGACCAACACACAAGGAACTCTTTTTAAATCACATGAAGCTTAATCTAAGCATTATACACTGTTTGATAATAAATGAAAACCGTTTTCTAAATCACTTCAAATAAATCTTACAGGAATCGATAACAATTACATTCAAACTTCCCATCTCTTTAATCTTATTTTAAAACTCACACTAGGGGGCCTAATTAGAATCATAATGGAAGTTAGCAATATGCGTTTAGTAGAAGTTATTTTAAATTGCCAGATTACATATAGCTATATATGAAATATGTGTGCCAACTGCCTTTCCCTCCCAAGGTCTCTGCTTTAACATGATAAGTTAGATGTATAGAGAATACTTTATCGCCAGAGCATTGTGTGTAGTCAGCCTGTCGATGACCTTTGGCTAAGAAGGGCATTTGGGGCAATTCCATTTACACTTAAAATGGGTGATTGTAAGCTTGTTTACCCTTAGTCTGGTGTAACAACAGCAAATGCACATTGCCCATGTTTTATCTGAAGCATAATGCACAATCATGCTTCGTGGAACTTTGGATGTGGCCTTAGGGTTGGATCTTACCGGCAATTAGCCATTGTGCGGAGCTGTATATTCAGGCACTGGAAGTCATTTAGAATCTACCACCCACCATTTCTTTAACGCACCATCCAAACCTACATTTTAAAAGTTGATATCCCCGTTTTGATAGACCTATAGGCATCACCTCCTGGCAAAAGTGCACTTGATTCAAATTGTAACCCTGGTTTAACTGAAGACACTGGAGCTTGCTATTAGACCAGAAATCTAATACAGTCGGTCCAATTCGACCGACCACCTGTGAGAACCGGCCGCTAGGTCTAGCACGTATTGTGTATACATGTTTGTGCTGGGCTCAACGCCAACAATGCCAATACATATTTTCGAGAGAGGCTGGTGCAGAACCTCCATGAACTCCTAAGTAAATAGCTTATACTAATAAAGTTTTATATAGGGGCGACCTACAGCTAGAACAACTGTAATAAGCCTCGGCGCCCATCGGAAATGGGCTCAGCCTTATGCCAAGCGGCGATACACGGGGAGCTTTCAAAACATATCGGTACAGCATGAAACCGACTGTGGTTCAAGATATGGGATAATCTTTTATTTTCTAATCTCTTCAAGAGGTCTGATCCGATTCGCTGTCTTTTGTTTTGTTAATTTCCCCAAGTTTGATTTCTCACTTAAAGAATAGCGTTTTGTGTTATCTAAATAAGTGACTTTATGCTGTATGTGCGACACTTGATATGGCAGTGCCACGCTGCAGCCACTAAAGTGTAGACCAAATACAGCTGATTGATTAAAAGATTAGGTATATCACATATAGTCTTGTTGGATAAGCCCTTCCCACCTTCTTGTGAGTAAATTTGGACGTAAAATGTCACATGGCATAACTCAGCATATGGAACGGAACTGATGATAAGAAGAGGCTTGTAATCCACGATGCGTCAAAATGCCAACCCATTGTCTTCTCATTTATTAAGAAAAGATTGTCACTGCGAATCATTATGATCAAATGGATTTTCAACTCTAAAATTTAGCTCTAAAATTTTAAAGTACCTTTTCATAGTTATCAAAAGTTGAACATTGGTGACCAATTTTGGGAATCTGGGGCTTATCAACAGACACTTGGACAGGCCTATCACCAAAAGGCCTAATCACAGAGAAAATGACGAAAAAAAGTCAAATTAGCTCAAATTTGACTAAATTTCAAATTTCATGTAGGTTCAAATGAAATGTAAGAAATTCTGATAATTTTGTACTGTGCTGTCATGGTAACCAGAAATGTTGACAAAAATTTAATGTCAAAACATAAAAATGCTTCTAAGCTGAAGCATTTGGTTTCCAGTCATGTGAGAATTATTTAATAGAAAACCCAAATAGTAGAACTTTCTATCTACATTTATTTTGACAAAAACAGCTTGTAGCTATCTTAAATAGAACAAAACTATAATGATTTATTCAGTTCATGTTTACTATACATCAAAGTATCTATACTTTTGTCAATAGGCCTACCATTTGTAAAGTATTTTTTGTTAGATTAATGGTGCCACACCTTATCATCACGTTCAGAATCCCACAGCTCAGCTTCTACGCGGAATATTTGAGAACTGTTTACATTGTTAAAAAGCCTGAGACCAGTTCTCCATTCATCATCATTGTTCTTATAGATAATGATAATTATTTCTGATTGAACTATTTAAAGGTTTACTCTTGAAACAGATGCAATGCGGCTACATTGATGCTTTGCACTTGGAAGAGGTTACTATGACACTGGATACCATGCATGCCATCATTTATGCTTCTCACCTATTGTGCAGTCCAGTCCTTTTATACGATGAAACCAACTTGTTTGCTTAATGTAAAACCAATTCTTAATTTGTTCATTATGTTATGTTAAGCTCTGTAGTGTAGATCCGGATATTCATGGAGGGAGACCGATGCTACCCCTGAGACCACCAATTTTTAGGGTTTGGCCGTACACTATAATTACCAGCTGAGATTGTTGTTGCACAACTCTCTATTAAGATCAAGTCACATATGTGCTTTCTTCAATATACCAAATCCCCTGACTTGCTCTAATTATTTTAATTCTCCCACTAGCCTAGATCAAGTTACACGCTGTGTATTATGACAAGCCTAAGCATATAAATTTCCGTTTATTTTGTAGTATTTGTGGTTTAGCCTGATGAACAAATTAACAAATAAATGCAATAGGTATCCACTTTTCCGAACCAGCTATGAATAAGAAGAAATACAAGAACAATGAAATAGGATAGAATACTAGGGTCGGGTATACACCAGGAGCGTTAATTATTCACTTTAATTTGATAATTCGTCGTTAACATGGAGTAGGGGGCCTAAGCCACAGGTTTTTAGACACCTTATACAGTATGGACAGGCAAGGACCTATGGATTAAATATGAGCGAATTATAAGTCTAGTCACAGTCATACAACGATTTCTATAGAATCACCCATTGAAGTTTTAGAATTCCACTCCTCCAAGTTCTTCATTATATTCGGCAGTTCTTGCCACCTTCTCTGCATCAAATATTCATGGTAACCAAAAGAATCTGTTGGTGGAGTCTCCAGACCAGCAGCAGGCTTAGTCTCTGGCCAAGCAAGAGCCTGGCTGGATGCCTGCTGTGGGCGAACTGCTGGTGTTGTTGGCTGACTGCATAATAGCGTTACACAACGCCAGCGCCAACAGGGCGAGTGCATGGTGGCTCCCAGCTAACGCCAACGCCGCACTGTATTACAGGTATCCCGCTATTCGCCGCTGTATAGTTGATTCAGGCCTGTGATCCCAATACTATTAGAGGCACAGAGTCTGGCACTTATTGCACGTGAATCTAGGGTTCACGTCTTCGCAACGGATATATGGATATCTTATGTTAGCACAAACGGACTACCTCTGCTCCATATATTGAATAATCTGTGGCTTCTATATGTGACTTACCAATATTGGATCTAAAGTGCTTTATGGATCTCTCGTTTAATATGGGCCTTAGTGGATAATGTTACCAGGAAAGGTAGGTCAAAGTAATACAGTTAATGAATGGATCTTGCACATGCATGCATTGGCAGCGGCGACCCGGTCAAGGTCTACCGGCCGTTGATTGCTTTATTTCCTGCCAAAGTGGGAGGTGAAACATGCCTACTAAATTTCTACAGTGCTATGGTTGCACGTCTCATTTTGAAAACGTTTACAGTGAATACAGTCTCACTGTTCTGCTTTATTATTACCATTTCGATATATTATAACTAATTAGACGGGGGTTAAACCGTTTGAACATGCTTTATATACATGTATTTGTAAGATCTTTACAAATGGTACATGAGCCATGCCATAATTGTTTGCGGTTCGTGACCTTTATTTTCTATATTCTAAGCTAGAATCAGGAAATAAATGTCATTGGACATTAGAGGAACTTGCATTAATGCGGGTGGGTCTGTGAGAAATTCATGACAATTTGCTTCCCAATAAATCTAACGCGAACGCCAGACTAAGCGGGTCCAGAATTCAGGAATAAATACGAAGGTAAATACAACAGAGGTACATACATATATCCTTTATCCACTCTGTTCTACTAAAGACTATGGCTTAAATTTGTTACCTCGAAAAGGATCGCTTTAATTGGTCAGTTCTCTGGGAGTGCAAAGGGACCTCAGGCAGTAGATCAGAGTAGAACCTATACAAACACAGTACTACTTACGACATCCCAAACTATGTGTTTTGTGGCGATCTTACAAGAACTTGTGTCAAGAGTGTGTGCATAGGCTAATCTTTAATGACTTTGGCCAACTCTGTCCAGCACGGAAACATACTTTCCTCGTACGTTGGTATCTCCCCTCGCATTAAGATGTAGTGCATTGGAAGCCCTATACATTAAGCATGCAATGCAGTTGAGTGAGATAAATCGCATGTATATACCCACTTCCCATTGATATACCGACATATTTATGCCTCTGAAATATAACCCTTTTACATAAACATTCATTGTTTTTCTATGATTAATTCTTCTCCATGTACTATATCGTTCGCTGGCTACCAAGATCGCCATCAGATATGACCTAAAGGGTTAATTAGCCATTAGTTAATGCAGCTTTTCACATTAACAATATCATGTACAAGTATACAATGAAGTAATGTACATCGTCCGAAACCTTAATGGAGCCGTGTATGGCACTCAGTGCAATCAATACAAGACTATAGGACCCTGTGTCCACAGCTCCACCAGTTAGACACGGAACAAGTCTAGACAGAAAATCGACTGGCTTACTATTGAAACATTCGCCTCGTGTAACATGCATTCATGTGCACTCAGCACCGGTCCGCCCACTCCCACTGACCACACGATGCACAGTTAAAAAACCCTAATGTCGACAGGGCGACAGTGCGACAAAGTGAGAGTGCGACAATGCGACAATGTGATGCGACTGTACGACAATGCTACAAGCGACATATCTATAGGGTGACATAGGTCTTACCGACAATGAATGTAAATCGTCATGGGACATAGAAATACACTAGCGACAATTAACATTTCTTAAAATATACACCGAAACCTGCCCCCCTTCCCATTTACATTCCCCCGTGTAGGGGGAGCTTGGTAAACAGGTGATGTGCACTGAGAAGCAGCTTAATGCCAAATTGAGAAGGTGAAAGAAGCACACCTGCAGTATTCTTTGTGAAATCGTGATGTGGCAATTAACGCCTGTTAGGAAGACACCAATGACATTTCCTCCAGTAGTTGAGAGAGAGACAGAATGGAACACTTAATTAATTGGTACTGTAAATTTACAGGCACAGAAAAAAACCCTTGCCATTGTTTGAAAGGAGTATAATATTTCATATTGGCAAAGTATTCTGCTTTAACCACAATCAGAATAGTATAGTTCACGAGTTAACAGATAATTAGCAGTACACATACTCTCCCGTGACGTTGATTAAGAAACCTTTCACATAATTAAAAGGTTAATATTTTGCAATGAAATTCTTTGAGCATGTTATATGTATCAAGAAGTAGTAATGCTAAAGATAGTTTAAGACTATTCCTCGTATAGGCATATTTATGAGACTTCAATATTTGGTCTATTTTATGTTTTTTTTAATGGAAATCCCCAAATTTGTGACGTCGAAAGGACACTTACTGGGAATTCCCTACTGTCAGTAAAAGGGTGTCCCCAACTCTAAACAATGCATAGACAGGAAAATCAGCTGTACCATAAGATATTTATTTCAGACCGCATATAAGCTGTAAAATACTTAAATCTTTGACTCACCTTAATTAATTCAATTACCTCAGATTCCTAAATTATTTTGAAAGAGATTTCCCTTCATAGTGAGGTAGCAAGGACAGACCATAACATCTAGAAATTAGGGAATTCCCCAATTTTATTTTCCTTCCTTTATAATTCACTAATACTTAGACATTTTCCTAATTTTTCTTTTGAAATGGTTTTAGAATACCAAAGAGAAGTGAATTAGATAAAAAAATAAAAAGGCTCTTGCAAATTCATGTGCAAGGAATCCTATGTACTGTTGCTTTGACTAAACTATTTTAAAAACCGACTTTAACATTACTGTTCGCCCTACTCGCTAGTCCACGATTGGTAGAACTAGATATAATCTTGATTGAAATTCATAGCAAACACCAAAATGCTTATAGAAAGTGACGAGAAATGTGCCAGTGCATAAAACGCTATATTCAGCATCTCCGGTTGTTTATAAGGCATCCATCATTGGAATTGTTCCCATTACATTTGCTTTAAAAAAAGAAAGACAACCGGAGTATCAGGTTCAAGCGAATACGAATTTTCCTTTAGTTTTGAACATTCTTAACACCTTCTTCATAGCAATCAATAAATGCTCTAACCATGTTCATTATTGATAACCCCATGGGACTCATGAAGGATGGGGAAGGAGGAACTGGAGTGCTTGTATCCAAAGGATACGTCCACCATTCAGAATCCCCATAGACAGCTGATAGATCTATTGGCTTCGGGTGACTAAGGGCAGCAGAGCATGTTTTCAAAACAATTTCTTTTTACGGATTTAGCTGCAAAATACTCTTTTGATACAAACCCGTGCTTGTAAAGGCCCATGCTTACCATATCATAACACGGTTTAATAGACGATTATGCCTCTTTTGATACCATTTTCACCATTATAAAGGCATGAAATGAGAATAGTTTATCCCTGTGTAATTTATATTTTCTTCTTTTAGCATTGGGCCACAGACAGGTATACTAACATCTCATTACAATAAAATAAATCAAGATTTCAATGATAAATTGATAGATATGTATATATGTAAGTGATAGCCATAATTAGGTTCAAGCAGCCTGTACAAAGTAACGAAAATATCCTCTCTTCAAAGGGCAAGCGTGTCATACTTTATGTATTTGGGTGGGAAAGTTTGCAGGTGTCGTGATTGAGGAATATTGTTGCGGATTAGTGGTGACACTTAGGATGCAGATTTGTGATGTTATTGATTTCTGTAAACTATTGCTTCATCAGTTTAATATAGACGTGATCAACGGGTCGCCAGAAGATGGAATTCAATTCAAAAGAAAAAGCATTGCACCCATTAGCTACGAATCGATTTGCTTGCTTGAGGTGAGGTATATAATCCAGCTTCTGTAATCAGATAATTGTTCTTGAGTCTACATGTATAGAGTACTAGGTCAAATTACTTATGAATATCATTATATTCTGCTCAGCCCAGCTAAACCAAAGTAAGAGGAGTCCCAAATGTTTCATCGCACAGTGCCTATATACTCTCTCTTATGCGTTATAGTTCAAAGTCTGATTGAACCCATGAACCTTGTTCGCATTGACCTTAACATAATTATTCTATTGGGCCTCAAATTTATATGCATCGGTAAACTTTTCTATCTTTGGACAAGCCTGGTTTGAGTGCTGCTCAGCCTAACATACAGTACTTATAGTGTTTCTCCACAAACACTTTTCCTAGTATCCTTTCCTGAGTTCGAGATGAACTAGGCTGCAGGCTTACTCATAAATAAATTTCATCAAGCAGCAGTTACTTACCTATAAATCTCTATAATCCAGTAGAGATGAAGTGCTAGCAAATCAAGGATGTAAAGCTCTTTTGTACATTAAAGTATCAAGTCGGGTGTAAATATATTCTGCCAAGCTCACCTTGAGTAATATGACTCAGGATAGAGGTCATGAATAGTGCAGCTTACTGTAAACTAAATCTGTTACTGGAGGTTTTTCGCGGGCTTAGCACCCAATGGGCGCTTACTTCAGGCCGGATTGGGGATTTTTACCCGCCGTTTACACTTGAACCGGATCAATCGCTGCACAATCTGTTTTAAAGATTAGATTCAGGAAATTGTGTATCTCAATTCAGGGTTATTGAACTTATTTATTTCTTAAATAGACCTGCACGATTGAGAACCGATTTTTGAAAAATGCTCGCTATAATATTATATATTTGGAGTTGAAATGTTTCCAATTCATTCATTCTATTATACATTGATAAAATCGCTATTCCTTTTTTTTTTTTTTAGTAATATACCATACTCGACGCCCATGAACTTATAAAGGAAGCTGATTTTAGGCAGGCATATTCCTTTGTCATTTTCTTTTGGAATCATTTCGTTTGTAAAGGGTATAAAAGGGGTCGGTCTGATGTAACTTTTGATCTTTATTGATCAAATGCCCATTGTTGACAAACATTGAATGCAAGAATAAATCAATCTACAGGAAATTAAACATCCTACAAATGCTCGTTTTATATACTTGGTAAAATCGGTCATGCAAAGGGAAATACCACACAATGTGAAGGAAACCGCAGCTTAAAGGTAATCAATTTTTGGATAGTAGGGAATGGTTGGCATTACAAATAAATATACATGTAGTAATTTTTAGTACCTATAGGGCAGGACTTGAGACCCTAAACAGTAGAACGTTACCAGAAATTTAGTGTCTCGATGTAGGCCAAACCAGTTTTGATTGTTTAATATTTATAGTTTGATGCAGTGCGGTTGAAAACAGGTAGATCTATAATTAATGCCGCACCTAAGGAGTTATCTGTCCCTTGCCTCGGGGGCGGCCGACCGTATTTATCACGCAATTAATCCCCTATTGATCCCGCACTCCCCAAACCTTTTTATGACCAATAACATGGCAAAGAGGTATGCATGCTCCACTCCAGCTAACAAGGCATTTTTCTAATTTCAGTCTTAGAACAACACTATTCCTTAAGGATTCTGGGGATGATTGAATGGGTGTAGAAAGATGTGAAGCAATCAAGGGTCTGACTTGAAAAGGCGGCAGGGTGTGTTAGGAGAGAAAGAGTGGGGTGGAAGTTCAGGAGGAGGAGGAGGAGGGGAAGAATGGGGTGGGGTGAATGGAAGCAGGTCAGTTGCTGCAGCTTTGTGTACAGGTAGCTAGGGTTGATACCTGACAAACACTCTTTGATGGGGCGTAGCGCCGTAGTCCACAGCAACGACGGCCGTGTTACCTGAGAACACCCCCGGAGCCTATTGGCGTCTGTCTCAGCCATGTGGTGTATAGCAGTAGGGGTATGTGATACTTAGAGGGAGTCTAATTAGAAATGTCTTCTCATTTTCACCGTCTTCCAGTACAGACCGTATCCAGAACCAAACATAGAGGTAGACGCTACGTTAGGTTACTGTAGGTGAGTCAATCACAGAGCTATGCAGCATATTTTAATTGCAATTGATCCAGTCCATGTTAATGTTCGGTTATGCATATACCAAGGGCATGACTCACTCACTGTTACGCGGGCACTTTCCTTAATTGTTTTGGCCTCAGGAGGTCCAATACACAGTTTTTGTGATAAGTTTTGCTTTTGTACCTTCATCATTTTATCAAAAAGCAGAGGAAACATTGCGGATATTGTTTACAAATAGGGTAAGCCTACATATTGTACTAATCAGTGGCATATATACAAAGGGCTAATACACGCAATCCCTCTTTTGTTGTGTTAACTTTCTACCATGAATTTTCTTTGGAGTATACATGAACACGCCTTCAGTGTGTAACCAGCGTGTAGTTGTGTAATTGATATGTACGGTCTTGACTGCAGCCAACCTTGTTGTGATATGAAACAAAGACACCATTCAACTGCAGAAGAGTGTTTGGTGCTGTGAATGTTATTGAGTCAATTAACAACACCTCATACAAGAATCGCTAAGGTACATGCACACACCACACTCGACTGTGGTGTGGATTTACCATAGACCATGCAGGAGTATGGGCTCTATAGTAAGGTCGTCGATATACCACTGGGACAAACAACTTAACATAAACCTAGATTAGACCCAATGGCAGAAAATCCATCAAAGGTTGTTCACAGGTCGTTGTGTGACGCTAAATATTCAGATTTTTGTTACGTTACTCTTAGGGTATGACCTAATGTCTATTGTGTGCACTGCTTTTCTATTAGTACCAACCTGCGGTGCTCGATAGAATCACAGCACTAAACTGATACAGTTGTAGTCAGGACAAAAGTGCCCATCCCAGCAGTCTTAATTGGTCCTATCTAATTCAGGAAGCATAAACTTAATCTGTTCTTGGCTAGGTCTCAGGATGTTCCTACTGGGGTTATGAATAACATTCTTTACTACTAAATGGTTTATATTAATTATGTGGAATATCAGACATTTCGGACCCACATCGTTTCCCATCCCAAGCCTTTATACAATATTGGTAGCTATAGTCGTTGAATGCTAGCTATACACAACCTATGTGGAAATCTGAAAGGTTCAGATAGGTCGGACCCGATACACTTCCAATTCCCCTGCCTCTGGAAAAGCTCTGACTGCAAAGAAATTAATTCTAAGCCAGTGGAAAACACTTAATACCATTGAATTCACCCTGGTATGATTTGCAGCTCCGCTTCAATGTTCAATAATTATAACTACTAGGCCTATATAACTCCGAGGCCTTTACATTCATGTGTAACTAGAAGTCGCTTTATGTATTCTACAAGGCAATTGCATGAATATAAAACCAACGATATACTAAGAAGTACTTTTACGCTTCACAGATGTTTCTGTGGACAAGAAAAGGGGACTGATCAAGGAGATAAACGTTATTTTGAATACTATTCGAAACGATGGTCAATCTGCTATCGATTCTATCTTATTTGGTGACACTCGTGATCCCCATCTTTCATTTAGTTCCCCAGAAAATGTGATAATTTAACTAATGAACTCAACTCGTATCCCATCCACTTACTGCATGACATACCACCATTGGAGGCGGCTCTTGATGCTATGACTTTCAAATCAATGGATACCTATGTCTAGTACATCGGTCAAAGTCCTTTACTTTCGTGGAGAAAGGTTAATTTGCATCAGTAATGTAGAAGTTGGTATGGACTAATTGTCTAGCACCTTGGTATTTTCAGTGATGTCTTAATGGGTGTTTTGCATGTAGCTACACCACCAATACCTGTAGACCCTCCTCTTTTGACCCAATTTTAGTTTGTTTACTGCAACAACAGCCTTAGATTGAATTATTACAATCGATAGTTGCAGTACATATCACTCAAAGTCTTTTTGTCTCAGAGCCTAGTCTTATATGTTCATTTTAATTTGTCAATTGTTTCATTGGCCTTTCGATATGCATAGTATAGGCCTACAGGGGCAGATCCGGGATTTCTGAAAAGGAGGGTTAGCATAATTATAGGTTAAGTACTAAAACGGTGTGCAGTAAGGTGGGTTGTGGGGGGGGGGGGGGTCCGCCCCCTTAGTTTATTGGTGTCGGACTGTCACCTGTCTCTTTTGATTGTGTTTCGAGATGTAGGTGTATCATTTTGTTGATGTACTGTGAGACATCATATGGTTTTCGTTGGATCAACCAATGCCAAAAATGTAGGCCTATATTGTATGGAACAGCTGCAAAGTAACAACTTAAGTCCCATTGTTAGAAGTAGCTCTAGGTCCCTATAGGTGTAAGCTATCACTTCATTGCAGCCTATAGACGTTTCTGATCCCTTGGTTGTTGAGTATGAACGCCATGACGTCATCCAACAAATACACTACGCGCTATCCTAAGTCAAGAACAATTGCTTGTTTGCGATTCTCATACGCAGGTCCACAGGGACGTAGGTAGATTTTGGCGGAGGCCTTTCCAGAGGAGAGTCATTTTTGAACTATAAATTTGTCCCTGAGGTCTGTTTTTACAATGAGAAAAGAAGACAAAAAGCACTCATTAGAAATGATGTTTAAGGTGTACATAACTAGGCCTATGTGCTTCTCAATCCACTTCTTAAAGAAAATCTGGTCAATTTTGCAGAGAAAAGGGAGTTTTAGAAGATGCAGGAGTGTGCGGACGGCGGCCGAGGGAGTGAGCAACTGATCACGTGATCCAAGCCCCGTGCGCAGGCGCCAACAAGATGTCGTCGCTGACGGCCCAGGACGCGCAGGGCGTCACGCCCATCATGTTGGCATGCCAACAGCAGGATGAGGACAAGGTGGACGCCCTCCTCAAGAAAAAGGTAAGCACTACTTTCAAGACTAGGCCTATATTGCAGTGGCAAATCCCCCCCCCCCCTCCCTAGACCCACGGGACAAAATTTTGGCACCTTAAAATTGGAAGATCTGTGAAAATCTGGTGTTTTTCAGTCTTCATTTTTGTAAAGGGGGTCAGGGTTTGCACCCCCTAGAGGACTTACTCTGGATCCGCCTCTGTATTGTGCCTGGATGGAAGTGCAGGCAGTGGCGGATCCAGGGGGGGGGGGGGCAAAAGGGGCAATTGCCCCCCCTAGACAAAAAATGGACTCTCGTAGTTTTGACAAATCTGATGAGAAATTTTGCAAGCTAAATCATGGGGGGTGGGGGCTGATATATTGCCCCCCCCCCCTAGAAGACAGACTCTGGATCCGCCCCTGGCAGGGGATGTATTAGTGGAGGGAGGGGGAGAGGGTACTCCAAAAGGTTCTGACCCCTCCCTCTTTGTTGGGAACTAGACTATACCGACATAGCTGTAAGATGGGAAAGTACTGCGTGCACCAGTAGGCTCAATGGCATATTGAAGCGACAAACTCTTGGAACAATAGTTGCCATACTATTATGTAATGGAAACGTAACCGGTTCAATTCTATCCATGTAGCATGCAAGGTGTGATTGGCCCTGGGCCCGGGTAGACCCTCTATATCTTGATAATCATATTGCAATACTAGCCGTAGGCCCTATAGGCCTATATCATATGCCCTTTATCTTTATCCTATCATTATTACTTCTTTCTACTTTCGCCATATGCCTATAGGTCATTTTGTTAGATGTTGATCCAATCACATATTTAAATCACTAAGGAGAACGGTTCCAATAAATGCAGTGCTCCTTAAACCACGTCTACAATAATTGACCACAATAATACCTTTGCTTACATTATGTCCGCTGTGAATACAATTTAAAAGATTATGACTATAGGATAAGGGCATTCCACCAATGAAGTACTGCACGTCCTGTCAATATGTATAGCCTCTGAACAGCCAAAGCTGTTGACACCGATCGTGTCTGCCCATTCAATTAACATGAACATGACCTAGGCCTAGGCCCTATTTGGTCGCATTTCTAATCTGCATAGGACCATGGTAATCTTATGATGAAATCAGAATAATTTGCATATCAAAAATCATAAACAAGGCCTATAGGCCTAGAAGTAAAAATATAGGGGTCATATTGTCAATCAATGCAGCATGAGAGCAAACTGCTTAAATATCCTGTATAGGCGATACGCTGTGTAAAGAAAAAATAAAACAATCCAAATTGCATATTGCCTCTCCCCCTTCAGGTACCGTTGACGACGACGGACAACACGGGGAAGACGGCGCTACACTACAGCGTGGAGAATGACTCTCCCGCCATCCTGGAGAAGATCCTGAACGCCGACCGCTCTGTGTTGGAGATCAAGGACAATGATGGCTACACCCCCCTGCAGCTGGCCACCATCGCCGGCAACAGGCCCGTCATCGAGTCGCTCGTCAAGAACAACGCCGACATCAACACCAGGGACAACGAGGGCCACACACCTGCTCACTGGGTCACAGGTGCGACACATAGGCACTACCTTGATCACAGTCTTTTAGCCCACACTTAAAACTTATCATTAATCTTGTTAGTGATACAGTAGACGGAGGGTCTACGACTATTCAGTCGGTATTATGTTACCGTGTCTTATCAATCTATAGAAAATAAAGCGTCCCAGATTATAAAGATAGGCTATGCTCGTCAACCATTCAGTTTTTAATCAGGGTAATAGTAGAAAAATGATCACTTAGTCAATGTCTAAATCACTGCTCTTAAGTTATCAGGCTAATTTACAAGTTATGCCAATGGTTGACGATCCATTGAGGATGGTGGCCAACCTTACATCCATAAGTTAGGTAACATGTACTCTGTTCGAACATTATCACACTGTTCTAGTAAAAGCAATATAAACCACCTGTTGCAGTGTGTGGCCACGCGGGCCTGTTGGACTACCTGGCCGACAACGGGGCCGACCTGAACGCCCAGGACCGGCACCAGGCGCGCCCCATGCACTACGCCGCCCAGATGTCGGGCGCCGCCTCGGCCGAGGACCGCAAGACGGGCACCAATATGCTGAAGAAACTCATCGCCAAAGGCCTGCCCGTGGACGTGGAGGACACGGACCAGCGCTCCCCACTCCTCTGGGCCGCGAGTGCAGGTAGGGAAAAAGTTGGTTTTTGTTATTTGAAGGTTTCCAATTGCCGGCGACCTTTTCTTGTCCGAAGGCATTCATTTGATGACCTAGTACGCCCTATTGTCCGTATACCTGTGTTCTTTTGATGACCTATTGTTGCTCTGAAACATTCATTTGACAACTTTTTATTGTTCTAAGCCTCTATTCGATAACCTTTTTTTGTCCTAAGGTACTCACTTGATGTATATATCCTAACGTATTTATTTGATGACCTTTTAGCATCCTAAGGCACTCAGGTGATAACAATTTGCTGTGCTGAGGTATTCACTTGGTGACCTTTTATTGTCTAAAGGCATTCATTTAATGACCTTTTATTGTACCTCTAAATTGACACCTAAAAAGAGTTCATTACAAAGGCACATGGTCGTAATACCTGCTATGTCCATATTCACTATAAGGATGGTAGGAATGGGAAAACCCTACAATAACTGATCGGAGGTGACCTATTTGCAGTCCTTTTAACAAGGGTAATCTTTTTTGATAAGTACTGATTAAATCTGAAAATGCTGTTAATATTTCGTCTTAAAAAGCCTGCGTTTCTAATGACTTAGTATTGTTACGTTTTCGCTTTCAACTTGTAATTTGCCGTCATACCTACGTAAATATTAGATAACCTCGTCGATTATCTGAGTCGAATTCGTGCACTCCTTAAACACTATGCAGTAATCTTACACCTATAACCAGATACAGGTAGAAAGCAGATAAGCTGGTTTTAGCTGATGTCTTACAGTAATCTTGTACTAAGTATACAAGGTTACCCGTGTATAAACCTAAGTATACACAGGGATGCGTACGTGTTCATTGGTAACTATAAATCCACTCGCACGTCTAATATGTGGTTATTATCACTCAACGTTGAGAAAAAATGTAACTGTCTCGCAGAGCAGTCAGAATTTCCACAAATCAACATAAAACATGCCCCACCCCACCCCACCTCAGCTTATGCATACAAGAGAGGCCAGTGGAGTACAAAAGTTTCTTAAAGAACCGATTCTAACAAAATGATTAAACAAAGTGTGGCGGAATCCTTGGAACGTCATCAACGTTATAGCATATCTTCGAGGATATATATCAAATAACCTCTCCTTATTCACCAAAAAAAACTTTAAAAAAAAGAGTTCTTTGTATTGGCCGCACTCAAGTGGTATAGTCAAACGTGTCCTTATGCGGTAGAATATGTTATATTGGTTATACGTTTTGTAACTTATACCCATTACCGACTAGGCCTCAGAATTTACATTTGGCCCGTAGTTAACAATTATAAGATGCGCACTCCGTGACAGATGTGAAATTGGTTTTATAGTAGGCCTATAAATGATTGATATTTGTGCAGGGAGTACGACGGGCCTGGAGGTGTTGGTGGACGCGGGTGCCCCCGTGGACTCGGTGGACAAGGACGGACTCACCGCCTTACATTGCTGTGCTTCTAAAGGATTTGATCCCTGTGTGGATGTCCTCAAACGTAAAGGTGCTAACGTGGACAGCATGGACAAAAATGGCTGCACGCCAATATTCTATTCTGTGACTCTAGGACATAAAAACTGTACAAAAAAGCTTCTGGATGCCGGAGCCAATCCGGATCACCGTGATACCAGAGGGCGCACGTGAGTATGATAGGCCTATATTCTATAGATTGGTCAAGATGTTATAAAAGTACACATGCCTGTTTGACTCCAAATAGAAAGGGATAGAAACGGATTCTAAGAGTTAAGTGGAATATAAGAGGGGCGGATGAAGGGTTTCTGAAAGTGGGAGGGGGGTTAGCATAGGCCTATAGTAGGCTAAATACTGAAACAAGCCATTGACCCGCCATCTTTAGGGGTCTACGTACCAAAATGGGGGGGGGGGGGATCCCTGGACCCTCCCTGAATCAGCACGTGAACTATATGGATTAATTTAAACGACTTATAATAAGTAGGCACGATTTTTGTAATCTGAACTACCTTTTCTTGTTTCAATGAACAACTAAAAGCGATATATTTTAGAAAACATACTTTTGGACTCTATAATTTCTAAATACATACACAACGAATTACACAGTAAACATACTATGGTGTATGTGGCACTTATGTTATTCTTGATGGTCCAACAATCCTTGCTACTCCATACGTTTGAAGTACCTTTTAAGCTGTGAGTCTTATTCCTATTGCATTTCCAGACCCGCTCACTGTGCTGCAGCGAAAGGCTCTTTAGATCAAGTAAAGTTGCTTCAGGATAAGAACGGTAATGTGTGGCAAAAGAGTAATCGTGGTGAATATCCTATACATGAAGCGTCTCTGGCAAGAAAGACAGGTAAGTGTCTCTCTATGTATCGATCTGACTGATATGTTTGCAAGAAATTCACCTAATTATGCAAATGGATGTCTACATCGTTATTGTAAAGGAACTCTTTAGAATGAAAAAGGATGAAATCTGTCCTGAATGAGGAAGATTGAATTATCAGTTTTAGTATTATATTCAAATACTATCCCTATTTTGTACATGTTTATATTGGACCATTATAATGTTACAATTATCATGTTGAAAATTTAAACCTAATATTACTATGCCTATTTCATACATTTTAGATACCGTTGAATATTTGCTGATAAAGAATGAAGATAAAGTCAATATTCCTAACAACGAGGGTCGAACCTGCTTACATATAGCGGCCCTAACCAATAACCTTGTTTTGTGCAAGAAGTTAGTTGCAAAAGGAGCTACGTTAAATCAAAAGATGAAAGGAAGGGTATGTCGCATTTTATCCCTAAAATATTTTTGTATGGTAGACTAGTTTTCAATCTGTAACCCCAATCTTCCCATTTCTGATTAACTTAGACCAATGTAGAGAGATGAATAACTAAATTGGTTAAACTTAGTCATATCTGGATTTGTAGAATTCAAGTTTTCAAAGAATCCTGTTTCGTATAAATATAATTTGTCCTTGGTGCAACCAAATTGAAATACATATTTTATGACTTGATTGAATATATGATGTATAGACATAGAGAAAATTGTGACTAAATTATGTAATTAGTATAATTATTTCTATTCAAGGACACTGAATTAACGGCCTATGATGCAGCAAAACTGAAGAACTATAATGAAACAGCAGAGTACCTGAAGGAACTTGGTGCTAAACCTGCCAAAGAGATAGAAGATGACAAGCCAGAGCCTGTTCAAGAAGAACCTGAGAAGGAAAAGGAGAGTGAAAAACCTGAGGAAGAGACACCTAAAGAAGAAGAAAAGCCTGAGGAGAAAGAAGATGAAAAACCAAACGAGGCTGGAAACCAAGAAGAAAAGCCAGAAGAGGCCAAGGAACCAGAAAAGGAACCTGAAGAAGCTGAAAAATCAGAAGAAAAATCTAGCGAGGAAAAAACTGAAGATCCCAAAGTACAAGAGGCAGCGGTAGTTGCCGCTGCTAATGCTGCTGTAGCTGATGAAGAGAAGGCCAAAGAGGAAGTTAAAGAAGAAGAAAAGCCAGCAGAACAAAAAGCAGCAGAGGAGAAAGCAGCAGAGGAGAAAGCAACAGAGGAGAAAGCAGCAGAAGAAAAACCAACAGAAGAAAAACCAACAGAAGAAAAACCAACAGAAGAAAAACCAGCAGAGGAAAAAGCTGAGGATCCACAAGTTCAAGAAGCAGCAGTGGTTGCTGCTGCAGCTGCTAGTGAAGAGAAGCCTGAAGATGAAGCCAAAAAAGACGAAACACCAACAGAGGAACCATCTGAAGAACCCAAAGCAACGGAGGAAGCACCAACTGAACCAAAGGCAGAGGAAGTTAAGCAAGAAGATAAATCTGAAGATAAACCAGAGGATTCTACAGTTGAACAGAGCTCAGAGCAAGAACCCCAAGCAGAGAAAGGAAGTGAACAAAAACCTGAGGAGGCAGCTGAAGAAAAACAGGCAGGGAAAGAAACGGTAGTAGATCAGGTTCCCCCAGTAGGTGCAGCCGCAGTGGTAGCTGCTACAGAAAAGGAGAAAAAAGGTACCAAAAAGAAAGATGGGCAGAAGAAAGATGCCAAAAAGACTAAGGATGAGAAAAAATCAAAGAAAGAGAAGACAAAAGATGGGAAGGTAAAGGAACCGAAGGAACCGAAGGAAAAACAGGTGAAAGAAAAAGAGGTCAAGGAAAAGGATGAAGAAGCTGTTACAAAGAAAGAGGAAGAGACCCCTCTTGAAGCAGCCCCTGCAGAAGATGCCCCAGAAGAACAAGCACCAGATGGCACAACTATTGCTGCTGCAGCTGGGGTTGCTGCGGTCGCTGGTGCAGCTGGTGCAGCTGGTATTGCTGCTGCAGCTGCTGTGGCTAAAGACAAAAAACCTAAAGAAACACAACCAGAAGATGAAAGGGTAAAGCTTGGGAAACCAGATCCGGAGGCTAAACCTGATCAAGCAAAGCCTGATGAAGTTGTTGAGAAGGAAGCACCTGAGAAAAAGAAAGGAAAGAAAGTTAAAAAGGCTGCTAAAGAAGAAGAGCCGAAGCAAGCAGAAGCAAAGAAAGAGAAAGAAGCTGCTAAAGAAGGAGAGCCGAAGCAAGCAGAATCTGAAAAACAACCAGACTCACAAGCACCAAAAGATGAGGTTCAAGACATTGATAAAAAGGAACCTGTCAATGCTGCTGATAATGTAACTGCAGTAGCAGCAGGCGCTGCTGTGATAGACAAAGAAACTGAAGCCAGTCCTAAAAAATCTAAAGACCCAAAAAAGAAGGAGAAAGATCCAACCAGTCCAAAGAAGGAAAAGGAGACCCCAAAAAGTCCGGAACCATCAAAGAAATCGAAGAAGGCAAAGGAGGCAGACCCAAAGCCAGATGAACAAAAGAAATCAAAATCAAAGCAAGATCCGACTAAAAAGGGAGCAACAGAAGGAGAGAAAAAGCAAAGACAGAAGGACAACTGGGACTATGATGCTCCTGATGCTGACCACAAAGTGGATGCTTGGAATAAGGGATATAAACCAGGACAATCAGAGTTGGAAAAGGGTCCCGATTACAAAAAGCCAGAGGGCAAAAGCAAAATTGATACCGGTGGAACATATCAGAGACCCAAGAAAGACAAAGACGGAAAAGAAACTGTCCCAAAGAAAAAGAAGAAGGAAGGTGAACAGGGCGAAGATAAAGAAGGAAAGGAGAACTCACCGAAAAAGAAAAAGAAAGAAGGTGAGCAAGGAGACACCAAAGAAGGAAAAGACAGTTCACCAAAAAAGAAAAAGAAGGAATCCGAACAGGGGGAGGACAAAGATGGGAAGGAAAGTTCACCAAAGAAGAAAAAGAAAGATACAGAAGAAGGGAAAGATAACGAAGAGAAGGAAGGTACACCAAAAAAGAAAAAGGATAAAGAAAAGGTTGAAGACAATAAAACAAAAGATAGTACCGAAACTGAAAGCAAAAACGAGGTTGATAGAGATGAAAATGGAGATTTAGTTACTGCAGCGGCAGTAGGTGCTGGTGCAGGGGTTTTAGCAGGAGCAGCAGTAGCCGGAACAGCAGCAGCAATTGCAGCAAAGGACGACAAAGAAAAGAAAGACAATAAAAATAAAGGATCAGATTTAAAAGATGACAAAAAGAAGACCGAAAAAGATACTACTGATCACAAATTGGACAATGAAAAGAACAAGAAAGCTCTTACTGACAAAGATAAGAAAGATGGGAAAAGTAAACAGGAAAAGGAAAAGGAGGCAAAAGGAAAATCTGGTGATGGTGACACAGACACGGCTGATAAAAAGCAAAAGAAAGAAAAAAAGAAGGATAAGGAATCAGGTGATAACAAAGATTCAGCACTGCTAGCAGCGGGTGCAGCCTCAGAGGAATCACCTGCTAAGAAAAAGAAAAAGAAGGAGGGAGACAAAGGCACAAAGGATGAAGGAAGCAAGGTAGAAGGTACAGAAGGTGATTTGAAAAAGAAGAAAACTGCAAAGAAAGACTTGGGAGATAAATCAGAACAGGAACAAAATGAAACAAACAAAAAAGGTGACTCATCAGGAGAGGTAACAGCTGTAGCAGGTACAGAATCGACAGAAAAGAAGAAAAACAAAAAGAAAGAAACAGACAAAGAAGCAGATTCAAAAGATAAGAAAGAGTTAGAGGCAGAAGAAGTCACTGCTACAAAGTCATCATCTGAAGATACAAAAGAAAAAGATGGCACAACAACTGAAAGTGACAAAAAGACAACAAGAGAGGGGGAAGGTGGTGCTTTACTGGCTGCTGGGGCAGTCACAGATGAAGCACAGAAAAAAAAGAAAAAGAAGAAGAAGGAAGAGGAAGGAAAAGGAACAAAAGATGCAGCAGAGGGAATACTTGACGAAAATGATGAGGACACAAAGAAGAAAAAAGGCACAAAAAAAGCAAAGGGTGACAAATCTACAGAGGAAGGCACAGAAGCAGAATCTTTAGAAGTTAAAAAAGAGGATGCCCAAGATATCAAGAAAGAGAAGCTGGAAGAAAGAGAAGCTAAAACCAGTGACGAGTTAGTGGGGGAAGGAGCAATAGATAAATCAGCAGAGGGCAAAGAATCAACACAAGAAGGTAAAGGAGAATTTGAGCAAGGAAAGGAAAGTGAGCAAGCAGGCAAAGGAGATCCTGAAGGAGAGAATGGGGCATTACTGGCTGGTGCAGCTGGTGCAGGTTTAGCTGCTGGAGCAGCTGGAGCAGCTGTGGCAGTTGCTGCAACAACCGATGAGTCAAAGAAGGATGAACCAAAGAAAAAGAAGAAAAAGAAGACAGAGGAGGGAACAGGAACAAAAGACTCTGCAGAAGAAACAACAAACCAAAATGATGAGGAAATAAATAAGAAAAAAGGAACAAAGAAAGCAAAGGGTGACAAATCAACTGAGGAGAGCACAGAACAAGGGTCTTTGGAAGTCAAAAATGAGGATGCTGAGGATATCGAAAAAGGGAAACCAGAAAGTGGCAAACCCAATAACCAGTTAGTAGGGGAAGGGGCAATAGATGAATCAGCAGAGGGCAAAGAATCAGCACAAGAAGGTAAAGGAGGATCTGAACAAGGAAAAGAAAGTGAGCAAGCAGGCAAAGGAGATCCTGATGGAGAGAATGGAGCATTATTAGCTGGTGCAGTTGGTGCAGGTTTAGCAGCTGGGGCAGCTGGGGCAGGTGTGGCAATCGCTGCAACAACAGACAAGTCAAAGAAGGATGACAAAAAGGGTTCAGAAAAGGGTTCAGAAAAGGACAAAGATGAAGATGCATCAAAAGATTCAGAGGAAAGGACATCAAAAACAAATGCTGAAACACAACGGGCTAATGCAGACACTATTATGTCACCCTTAGCAGTAACTGCAGAAGGTAGAGATGGGAAAGACCCACAAAATAGATATGATTCTACGAATAATACAGAAGCAGGAAATGTAGGAACGCTTAGAGAGGCTGAACAAAACTTAGGTGGTTCTGTTCAAGACAAAAATAAAATAGATATAGATACACATCAAAATAATGCAGATGCACAGAACAAAGAGACGGACCCTGTACAAGGCTCAGATGGTGCTACGCCTGGTGATGGGGGACAGGCATCTAATCTACCAAATGGTGAACTTGACTTAGCCGAAGGTGGATCTGGGGAAGGCCAAGATGGCGGCCCTGTGTTGGCCATGGCTGCAGCAGGCATTAGTTCTGCATCAGCTGAGGACCCTGTATCCAGTAGGGACAAGGAGGGCAAAGATGGCAAGGGTCGCACTTCAGACCATACTGATAAAAATGAAAAGACAGATGAAGAAGGGAAAGACACCAAAGATAAGAGGATGGGTAGAGAAAAGAAAAAGTCAGAAAAGCAGGAAAGCAATCTCAACAGAGAACCAACCTTACGAGAAATGGCACAGAGACAAAAGAATAAACCTGTGCAATCTGACGTTAAGCCAGTGAGAAAGGACAAAAAGGAAAAGAAAACAGAACCACCAAAGGTGCCCCCATTGATGCTGCTACCAATGCCTGCACCCCTCAATGAGACGTCAGAGGCCCTGCAGAGGGGAGCAAAGAAGACAGACAGGAAAGACAAAGATGAGGCTAAGGACAAGAACAAGAACAAGTCAGATGCGGCAGATGCTCTAGCAGCTAGACGAAAGAAGAAGGCGAAGAACGCCGATGACCCTGATGCAAAGGATGACCCGAACAAACCCTTAACTAAAAGGGAAACCGAAAGACTCATGCGTAACCAGGATGAGGAGGATATCGCAAACATCGTCCTCCCGCCCAACGCCAGCGAGGGCAAGCCGGGCAAGCCGTCGTTACAAGAACGCCTGGACAAGATCCTGGTACCTCCAGCAAAGCAACGGGAGAAGAAGGCCGTCAAACCAAAGGAGGCATTCTTGTTCGATGACCACGACACCGACGACAACCGCACAGACCGGTCAAGAGGTGCCATCAACAGGAGGGACCGCACCAGGCTGAGCGACGACTACAACCGGCCCGACGGCCGCTCCAAGGTGGACACGTGGAACCGGCTCGGTCCCAGGAGAGGCTGGGAGGGCGGGAATGACCTCAACCACAGCAGGACGAGTAGGAGTCACCACGGGGGCGGGAGAGGCGACGCCGACTCCACGAGGGACTCGGAAGGCCCTGCCGAGCGATGGGCGGACAGGGCCCCTCGCCGGCGTCCCAAAGAACCACCCAAAAAGCCCGAGCTTGACCCAAGACCAACTACCATGGCCTCGGGGAACCCTAGGTTAGAAATAGAAGCCGCAGCCAAAAAGAAGAAAAAGAAGGAATCCAGGCCCAAGTCCGTGCTAGACACGACCAGGGAAGCGAACGAAGACCGGGAGTGGGAAGACGTGAAGCCTCCAAAGAGGAGACGAGATTTGCCCAAGATAGAGCGCAAGACGTTAAAGAATGAGATTCAAGAATTGGTGCGGATCTTTGAGGCTAAGACCACTGCGCTTTCTAGTATCAATAAGTCTCGAAAGTTGACCCTCTACCACAGCTACCGGGGCGGTATGGCAGAGAAGAAACTAGTCGATCACCTTAAATTGGACTACAACAACCAACAGCGTATGAAAACACGAGCGGACTTCTCCAACGTGCAGGACTGGGAACGCTACCTCGCGGGTAAGAGACGCCAAGAATGATAATTTCCAGTGCAATATCGTTGCTCCCCAAACATCAAACCTATCTGACGGAAAATCACAAATATTCATTCCTGAAACTGAAGATCACTTTTTGAAAGGTTTTTCAAAACTCACCTGATCATATCTTAGACCTAGTTTGATTATGTCCAAAAACATAAATCAGTGTTGTTCTTACATGTCATGATAATTGAAGGTCATTTTTCCTTCACTACAATTGGTATATGACATTCTTGATCTTATTTAAGCTTACGTTTATGGATGTTTGATGTACTATTAAGTTTAAGTTATGGATTTTCTTCTCCATATTCAGAGATCGTTGCTCAGGCCGAAGCTGATGAAAAAGCACTGCGATCAGGACGACAGGTCTGTTTGATATTTTATGTACCTTCGATTCTTTGCGGCCAAGCAAATCCCAGGATAACACTGCGCGAAATTAGACCTTTAATGACCTTTGATTTTGTAAAGGGAGCCATTGAGGTTCATTAAAGGCATAGTAAATGTCACATTTCCAATACCTTTGCAAGATATTTAATGAATTTGTAAAGGTCACCTGAAAAAGTTTTGGAAAGGTCTTGTAAAGGTGACCTTCCATTACCTTTAGCACACCTCAATGGCTTCATTTACACAAACTTAAAGGTCCTAAAGTAACGTACAATCATTACATAAATCTTCAAAGCATAAAGGCATGCAATCTCCCTATTGCTTCAATGATGTGGAAAATCTAATTACCATAATTCGAGTTTCTAAAAAATACCTATATTGTGACTGATTATGTTCCCCCAGTGCATATATCTTAATGATTCATGATTTTCAGGCAACTTTTGATATCAAAGACCCCTTTGTAATATCCGTATCAGAGCCATTTACTTTCCATTTACTTTCCAGTAATACTCCTTCACAAATTAACAATGTAATCAGGGTATTTTTTCCTATGGGTTGGAATCGTGCTTACTATGGGTGCCTCTGATCTGTCTTGCACCTTGCAGTTACATTACAAAATGTTTGACAGTTATCCACAGTTATATTTGTGAAGTTGGATTGGTGGACATTGGTCAGAGAGGTGCAGCTAGTTGGGTATAGTGGTATTGTTCACTCAAACTGCACATACAATCTAATTATCTTACGGTTGGTAAAATCCTATAGCTGTTCCTCCCTGGTATGCCTCATACTACCCTATACTTGTGTAATAGGTAGGCCTGTATTATAATAATTATGATGAATACATATATGTGAAGAAGGTCTAAACATTGCAGTAGCTAAACTGATGGGAATGGACTGAGGCTAAACAGTATAACGGAGGAAACCTATAGCCCACTATCTCTTCCACCCAATTCCTTTGGTTCATGACCTTCTGCCTGCAAGGCAATTGAAATTCTGGGTCAGCCACCATCTTTTTCAATTGTAGCACTCAATGATTCATATATGAAACGCCATGTAGACAGCTTAGGCTTGCAGCTTGTTAAACGAGAAGGGTTTGTTGTAAAGTTTCAGGCCTACAAGGAGGGCGAGAGCTCCTTAGGCGTGCCCGAGCCCGGGGTCGCCACTGCCGATTGGTACGTCCATGGCTGCCAACAGCCCAGCCTTGGCGCCATCTGGAGGCGATATAAGCAAGCCATGGTACAGGCCGCCCGCCATCTTTATTCATATACCTCTCTGCATAGCCTGAGTAGTTCTGCGCCAATTGCTATTCTGAAATAATCTCATTATTGTGTGTGCGCCCCGTAGTAGTACTCATACTGAACTTGTAGTGGTGATGGGACAATTGCATTTTGACCCAACTAGAGATTTTCCCTCCCTTGGATATTTCTTTTTAGTATCAGCTAGTATTGTGGTTGATGTCCGTGCATATGATTTATTGGTAAGGTTTTATATTATTGGGATAATTATAAACCATTATACTAAGTTGAGTAACGTATAGGTTTACTCTGAAAGTTGAGGGGAACACCGAAGGGGGCCATAAGAAAGAAGAGGTTGTTCTATATACTCCCCTGCTGCTTTCCGCTTCCAACTTACCTGTAAATATCCCACTGGGATAAACTGATAAATGCCACCCTTGCCAAATTCAATATTCACTCATTGACTTTATCCAGAGTTTTGAGCTGAATTCCTTTGAAAGTTGATTTAGTCTAAAAGTAGTAGGCCTAATACACAGATGATTATGTACTAAAGCCAGACCCTATATATATGAAAAGATATTACCGTCTATTATACCGTTATACATCAAATAAGCTATAATTGCATAATGCAAACGTTATTGACCACCGTCTGCACCACTGAAGTGAAGTCTTACAAACCAAAATCAATAAAGCATTTTCTAATTGCTTTTCTATCATAAAGTCAAGGTTGGGATCTGCAAACGAAATTCGTAATATGCTCTGTAATTACCAAATATCAAATTGATCTAGGCCTAACCCCCAAATTCTAACCATATCGATTGACTGCACATGTCAAAGCGTTATCTCAAAGAGCTAGTTACCTTGGATAGCAAGTATATCATATTTCTGTTATTGAAGACAGTAAAAACTAATAAGATAATACATTATTATAAGGTGCCGAATTCCTAAAACTATAGCGTACCATGGCAATTACCATTTATTCTATCTAAAATACAGGCCTATATTGAAATTTAGTCAGGGAATTGAGATTGATCATTTATGGCAAGTTCTGATGCAGTTATAATGTTTGCAGGCATTTTGAAACAAAACCCTCCATTAGAATTAAGAATAATCATTGCGATATTGCCATACTACAAAACATATGGTAGATAGTTAAGGATGTCTCATTTACCATGCCATGACACAAGGTCCATTGCATTCTACTTGAACGTGGATTCATATAGGAACTAAGAGCAGATTCACCGGTAGAGGACGATCTATACGATGACGAGCTATTCGATGATTTTACTGATTCGGACGTTACGATAAGCGATACGGTATGATAGGAAGAAGCGTATCATCACATTTAATCATAAGTTGTGAGCCATAGGTAGCCTAATACAGCTAATATTCAAGAATTTGATTTAGATAAGGCAACAAGTATTCAAGGTGAATGTTGTGTATTGTTATAAGATGGACCATTCTATCTCAAAATTTGCGCTGCGTTTATCTCAAATTGTAAATTCCAATGCCAAGGCAAAGATAAATACAAAAGGCAAAATAAGAAGTGCATAAACACAGTATGCCGTCTATAACTTTAACGAAGAGGTAAATTGCTGACCAAGCTTCAGGGGGTAAATAAGTATTGCTAATTCTTTCATTATTACCCGATGTATTCAACGCCAATAGAGTTCTTTTGTTGCATTTTAAAAACATATTTTTGCGCGAATTCTTATATTTCAGTCTTTTAGGAACCATGTAATTGGGACTTTGGTGTGGATTTCCACTAATAAGTTTTGCATTCATGATTATCTAACCCTTTATGGAGATACAAATGTGTGACTCGGGAGAGGGAATTGTGAGTTTACCTTTTATTTACCAGAGCGTCCATTGCCTTGATTAAATCCTTGGGGTGGCGTCATGAATTAACCAAGCTAATTACATTGAAGTGACGACCAATTTATACAATCATCAGTAATTTTGTATTTTTCCACAGTATTGACCAATCAATCAGTCCGTTTTCTATTGTGTACATTTCCTTTGGATATCTTTCATTTTATCTTGATTCATTTGCACTCTAAATCCCGCAATCGAACTATGTAGTGTCTTCAAATATCTGAGTTCTTGATGCAGTGTTTTACACATTGACGTTTCTGAGCGTGCAGTGCCGTTATGTCTGTCTATATATATGTGTTATCAGATTTAAGAATCATATATGTTTGATCATAATATCATACATGATTTACCCTATATTACATTGTTTTCCCTCCTTCTTTATCCTAAACACAAACCCCAGTCTCACAACACCTCTCTCTAATTTCTACTTCTAGGAGGACGCCGATAGAAGAGGTAAGTGGGATGAGGAAGATAGCATTGGCTCTACCCCTCGTTTCAACCCCCTGCAAAGTCGGGAAAGTCTCAATTCTTTCTGGACGCAGTCGACGAGGCGGGAGAAGGGGTCCTTAAAGCTGGGGCCCCTTAAGGATGCCCGGCGCCACACCCAGCAGCGGGAGGTGGAGCGGCACGGCAAGCTGACCCACGCCTACGGCCCAGTACTGCCCACCGAACTGGCCAAACTCTCCAATAAGGAGAGGAGCAACACCAGCCTGAATGTCTCCAAGTCCACAGGTATTGGGGGCCCTGGGGGGGTCGACGTGCTGGTCGTCGTCGTGTGGAGTGTGGCGTGTGGCAAGACCTAACCCCCTGTGTAGATGTGTATACTAGGAGGCATAATGGGAGAAGTAGAACCCTATGCAGGTAGATGTATTAATCTGTGAAGCAGTCGGTGTTTTAGGGGCTGTTTAACACCGATCCTAATCTATTTTTCATATAATACATAACCTGTGTCGTTTCTCAATTAATACATGCTCTTCTTGTGTCAGCTGTTCAGTTAAGATCGTATATAGGTCAATGAGCAATGAGAATGGTCATAAGTCGATCCGAAAAGTTACAAAGGTGGGGAACGCTTTCAAGATAACACTGGAGTGGACCTTACCAATATAGTTAGTATAATAGGCTAACCTGCCATCTCTTGAAACCGCCAGTCTGAATGGACACCCCCCCCCCCCCCCCCCGCTGTTAAGTGTTAACACAAAGATATCCTTTTCAATATTGTTACGAAATAGAGTTTGGCATTTATGATGCCAGTTTTTACAAAATTTGGAATAATTCTAGACAAGTATAAAGTAGGTCTTTAAAAGAAACGTTCAAATTTTATCGGAATTACATTGGTTTTCATTACAGGGCGTGCAAAGATCATAATAGGAGGTGACTTTACCTTAAGACATCATGATGGTATCATTCATTATGTGTCAAATCAAGCAATGCATGGTAGAAGAATAAGCTTACTTTTTAAAATGCACACTGTGAATGTATCACTAAAGAATGCTTCATAATTCACATAATAGTTTTCGGCATAAGCATGATATCATCCTCATTGTACCCTTTTAATTTTTCTATTTCCATGATTATGACCATTGCTTTAATTCATATTACATCGATAGGCAATAGAATACCAATAGAAATAAGAAATAATTAATCATGATTGGAGTGTGAATAGTTAAGGAACCATTGCACAGGAGAATGTTCTGAACATCACGTTGAGCACCATGTTAGAAACATCTTCTTAATCCAGAATGATCTAGCCTAATAAAATAGAATTGTGGTAACGCATGGTTAGGGGCTTCTATTACAGTTTAACTGCTCTGCAATATCCAAAGTTTGATTTCATATATAAATATAGTGTGGTAGACTTTCTTGTCCTTCGTTCCCTTAATGTTCGTTTGGTCGCATGTCCTCGAATTATTTGTCTATATGTTTCGCTTTTCAACTATATTTGTATTAACTTATTCCTCCGCTAATAACAATCTATGCACATCTTAAGCTGTATACAATATGCTTCCTGCTCGGAATACACAATAGAAAGTCAAAATGTTTTCTAAACCGTTTTCGCTCATATTTGATAGATGATCTGTTCTTATCCATAATATCTATGCATTTCTGAAACAAAATTAAAATTCTCCAAAAAGTACTAAATCAAATATAATTATGGAAACAAAGAATAAATGAATAGAAATAATTTCTTTTTTTCAATTTCAAAAATATGAAATGGCTCTGGACATATTCACTGTATTGTAAAAACGATAACCGCTATGCATCACATATGAATTGCTCCGCCAATGCACTGACTCCTGGGTGCCCTCCTCCTCCAGGCCTGCCCAAGGCGCGGACGGACCTGTCGCTGCGGCGGGAGGCGGACAGTCGGAACACGGAGAACTCGCTGCCCTACCTGGACGACGCGTCCCAGCAGTACACGGGACGCAGGTCCAAGTCCTACTCAGACTCCAAGCCCCATCGCCCCGGACTTGTCGTCGCCAAACCGGCCAGGTTCCACAATCTCAAGATTGGTGAGTACTTTTGATAATATTGTGATGCACATTCATCTAGATAGCTCTGAAAGGTGTAAACATGTTTCATTAAAAGAGGCATGGGTTTTTTGTTCGAAGGAGCGATTCCTTCTCTATTTTCAGTTAACTACAAGAATAAGCGCCATGGAAAACTCGAAATAAACGTTTGACATAACGTATAGTTTAAGAAAGAACTGCTTGCCTAGACTAGCTCCTCTGTCCGTTGTGAGATGTGTGATAGCGATGGAAAGGGCTTGCAGTAGACGACCTTCTCTGGACAATGACGAAAGGTGGAAGGTTCAGGATCTCCCTTGCACCTTTTTTGCCAACCCATACCCAATGGCATTTGACCAAAGCACGTTCACAGCGCCTAAGTGAAGTTAGCCACTCCACCCGCAATTGCGACATAAGAGTAGTTTTACTTATTTTCCTGGTGGACTTTATGCACTTTGATAGGCCTATACGTGGAGTTGCGGGGCTTTTTCTTCGATTCGGTTTCATAACTCCATGATTGTCTAGAGCTGTATGGTACATGTCTGTTTGTCCTGTAATACCATTCATACCATTAGAACGATGAAGTTATTCACAGTGCAACATCAAAACATCACAGCTTATACGTACCCACTTCTTGCAACATGACATTTTCTTTATGATACAATTTCTAGTTCTACTGCTCACCTGAAGAGTGCAAAAAGAGTCAGGTGAAAGGAGCTATGTATGAACTAAAGTTTAAAGAACTGAAGGGTACACTTTTTTCACGCTATAATCCGTTGTTCACTAGCAACATCTCCCCTTCAGTCAGACCTAGTCTTCCCAACAAATGAATTCTAAACATATTTAAAATGGAATATGTGTTAACCTATATAAACGACAGCCATATACATTTTTTGAAAGGAGGGGGGGGGGGGGGGGGGGCGGCGAAAGTAATTGTTTAACTGCAACTGTTCTACATCTCCATTATCAAAACGTGGATGTTCGGGAGAGAATGGGTCATATGTGACAAAGGAATAACGGGCAATACAAGCTTAGACTAGTCCCTAGAACACTTAAGGTATTAGTGGCCGAGGACTCGTACATTTTTTCTCGTAATTGGTTTGGCTGATTGGTCGCTAATCATTGTGTAATTATTTGGCATTTTCTTATAATTAGTGATTCCATCTGCCACAACAGTAGTAATGCCAAGACCAAAAAGGAATAGTGAAGTGTACTTTTAAGGCAGATAGAATCGCTAATCACAAGACAAGAGTCATTACTTACTGATTAGTGACGGACTGGACTTACAAGTTACGAAAATGTGGGTCAATAGTGTGTACTGTGAGTGCTGTGATGCAGTGATGACGGCAGTGGTGGTGGTATAAGTGAGACGACCTGCAGGGGCTCCTTTTCTTGGAAGCTATGCACCCGCTCTTCTTCTATGACATGCAGTGAAATAGCGTAGGTCTGAAATACTCCAAACTAAATTGATAGCATACAAAACGTAACACAGTATCATAGCAGTAGGTTAATTTGACTAATTGTAATGACATTAACGTAGGAAAGAATTAATGGGCATACTTTCAAAATGAGATCATATATTCTATAGCTGTAAGAAGACCAATTTTATTGTGATAAGAAAATAATGAGAAGGGTGGGGGTATGGTAAAAAGAGAGGGATTATTCGGCTGAATTGCATGGCGTCCCCAGACGTCTGTGGGTCGTTGGCAAGACGCGGGGCACACTCTTTGGGATGCCAGAAACGGCAGTTCTTCCACCTGCACGGAAACAAAAATACTGCAGTCGGCTCTCCTAAAGCAAGCGTGCACCAAGGTTTGTACAGTTTTCACTGTTTGCTGAGCCTAGTCTGGACAGTTGTTGATCCTCTTTCCCTGCTTCTTAAAACATTTTAACCCTCGTGCTGGCCTGTCAGTGAGATGTGGCTGTTGCTGCTGCTGTTGTTGTTGTGGGGAAAACAGCTGAAAAAGTGGCGACATCCGCGTTGACTGTCCTCGTCTGTTTGACTCACTATTTACCTTGTGGTTGTTACACCTCCTTCTCACCACTCTACTAGGAAACGCTACCTAGGCAGGGGAGCAGCACAGCTGCACAGAGCTGCTCTAATGATAAGCATGGGGAACTGTACATACCTGATGAGTCTATGCCTTCTACTAGGTAGTAGAGGTCAACATATAAATAATACTAATCACACTAATTATTGTCGTCGGCCACTATAAAATTGTTTCGTGTAAATGAGGAGTTTGGTTCATGCATTTAGTTTTTATTTGAATGCATTATTTTTCATTTTTGTAACGCGTGAGGATTCCATATTGGATATGAATAGAGAAGGAACCCCATATGGTCCATCCCACCACATCCAAAACGAAAATACATTAAAAAAAACTCTTTCCCCAGGATGAGGAACCCATACACATGTACCGAGAGTGTCTTTTTACAGTTCTAAAATAATCACACTGTCTAATTCATACCTATCCTCGTCACATTAATAATCGTAAAACATATACCTATGTGTGCTGAAATAATAATTCATGATTTTTTTAAACACTTCCAGAAGACAACCAAGTAAGCAAAGAAGCAACCAAATCTGTTTTCTTGAAAATAACTTTTACCGTGGCATGTCCTTTGTATTTGTAAACTTTTATATGACCCACAATTCCAAATACATTTCTTTGCTTACTTCGACGCAATTGTATCCAATTTAACGTCATTTATTTAAACCATGTAAAGGTGTCATATCATTTTTTCTTAAACACAATTTTTGGTGTTTCGTTCATCGTTTTATATTTCACACAGCGGAAAATTACTTGCACCGTACTTTTGTGTGTATTATACATGTGAAATAACTTGTATTGAGTTGATGCAGGTTGCACCGAAAAGCATTAATCACAAATCGTTTGGCAATGGCGAGGTATTGCTAATACTTTCAGAAATGTCTTTGCAATTTGACAATGGGATTCTCCATAATTTTAGAACTATGTAGTTTTAGTACCTTATAAGAAAAGAAATTCCCTTGTAAAGTTAGTTTCGGACCTGTACTACTGTTAACTCTTAAGATAACGGGTAAAAGCTGTTAATTTTTGCATTTTATGCCATTTCCGATTCAAAATTACCGATGTTTTCAAGTAAAATATCAATTATTGCATTTCAGACAGAGCAAAGCAGCCAAAACCCGTGATCGACGTCTCCAAAAACCCTCTGGCAACAGGAACCAGCAGTCGCCGGAAATGGATCGAGACAGTTCGAGCGGACGCCATGAAAAATATTGAAAAAGAGAAGTCGAATTTAGATCGACAAAAGACTAACACAAGCCTAAAGGCCACAAAATCTACAAAGGCTAAAAAGAAATAGGTTGTTTTATTTAATATGCACGGGAGCAGGTGTTCTTCTGAGACATAATTGATGTCTGCATTTGCACGGGAACAGAGCTGCTTGGAGAATTTCTAAAAGTACTGTTTCGTACAGGTCCTTATATATGTTAAGATACATTACTAACGTTTCGAAATTTACAAACGGTAAGGTAATTTTCGCCCATTTCTCGTTAAGGTTTTAACACCCTAAAGCCCAATGTGATGGAAAACTGTTACTCTTTGTTTCCGTTTCACGATGGATGATTAACTTACTTTTCAATGATTAGTCTTTAGATATTTGTGCAATATATATATGTTTGAAAATTGTTGGTAAATAAATTAAAAGGCAATGTTGTCTTATTAAGTGTTATGTAAATAAAAGGCTGTGATGATACTCTTTAGTTTTTTCTAAGTGCCATGCTATTCAATTAATAATTCATAGAAATTTGTAGTAAAGGCATGCCATATTATGAAGTCATAAGATATGCGACATCATGGCTAATTTGCAGTAAATATAGTTGAATCAGGATAACCTGGAAATTGCTCGAATTTTCATTTTATCCTCTTCTTCTTTCTGTGATTGCAATGCATATCAATCTCCTTCAACGATTACTGTTATTCACGTCTTCACAGAATCACTTGTCAAGATTGTCTCCTATGATAACTTGCATTATGAAAATGCATGGTCAAAATGATGTCATGTTTTAATTGAATTGGAGTGCTATTGAGAACCGTCGTTTGAACTATTTTTATGGTGAGGGAGACCTGGTTGCCTACATCTAATGTAATGAAGATACAAAAGTAGGATGACCGTATGCATAGTACAGTGTATGGAACTTCACCTATGGTGATAACAATTGAGACTTAGTGGAATGATAATTCCTTAAAAAATCCCAACAACTTATGCATTTTGTACATTTCAAAAATGCTTGCATTTCATCAATAATTATGGTTCTTGACTTTTAACATATAGTATGTTTTTTTAGGTTTTACTCCATGAAATGGTATATAAATAATATTTACACAATCATTCAAAAATGATCTTTTATGTCTATAATTCACAACAATATAATAAAGTAATGTACATATTGAAACATGTTTCTTACCGGAACATTATTGAGTACGAACAAAGAAATGCAAAACTGGGCAATCGTCAAACGTCCGACTTTATTTTCATAGTATACCTAAAGGCATTGGGGTGAATACTTTCATAGTCAAAGAATCTGTATTTCTGTGATAATGAGATTTCGTATTATGTGTTCCAGCAGTTTATCTTGATTGTTCTAGTATTTCTTTCAAAATAGTTTTCAGCCTATTGTATTTGCATAACTAGACTGAATAATATTACTATCTATGGTATTTCACTTTCAAACTTGATGTATATAGGATTCTCTGAGCGCGTATTGAATAAATAGTACAAAATTAAACTTATTATAAAGATGTATTTGTTACACTTTTGTGTCATGTGATGTTCATTGCCTCGGGAGGATTTCTAGATCTCTTTTTCTCCAAGGTTAGAAGACTGTCAAATTGACATGTAATAAATGCATAGATATAATCCCAACGTACAGCTAGTGTTATTTATTTCCCTGATTTAACTATGATTCGTAATTGGATTTTATAAAATATGATGACAATCTTGTATCTGGTCAATCGTTTATTTCAGCAGACTTCAATAGATTGCCTTCACGTCTGTGCCAGCCCAAAGTTGGTGAATACCATTGTCCATTTATAATGCCCCAGAGTCGGAAAGATTTTGTCTTTGTACTACAAGTAAATGTCTTACAATGACTAAGATGTTTCGAGACATTGATAGAATCAGTGCCAATATTCAGAACACAATGTTCGCACATGTCTTGTGCCTATAAAGTATAAACTTATATTAATCCTGAAATCCACGTACCCATTGGTGGTATGTAGTTTGGGGGAATTATTATCAGTTTTCGTTGTTCATCAATAACAATTACATTGCACTAAAGAACTGAGGTGTAACAGGGAATAGGAGCCATTTTTGTGGCACACTGTATTTTTGAGAAGCCACAAAAGCATGATATGGGATCTTCGATAAAGGACATTCCCCATAGTTTGCTCTGTGTGGATTATTGTGTACAGATACAACTTGGCAACATGATAAAAGAAGAAGGTTATTTAATTAGATTTCAGACAATTATTAGCTAAGTTTTGTGGGACAATGGTGAGTATACCACAAAATAGTCATGGCATTAGTGCTTGCCATGACAAAGACAACAATGAATATACTAATAAAAGAAGTATAAATATAAGAAGAAGAAAAATAAAAGAAGGAAATCTGAAGCACCCAACCCAAGTTGGTGAAATCTTGAGTTTTCTTTATTACAGATACATCAGAAATCCGGCCACGCCACGGTATGTGCTGAGTTCAAGATACTTAGTTGCAGAACTTACTTAGAACTAATGTGTGTGTTTTTAAAATTCATTAAAACCTAATTTCTAATTATTCTATTCAGTTTGAGATTCAGTACTTTTGAATTGTCCCCTAGAGAACGGAGTTAATTTGTGAAAAGTCTTATAACAATGAAACAACAAGATATATAGCCATACTAAATTTCTAGATTTGAAACGAGTTCCTAATTTCCCAGTAGATATTCTTTTAGGATAGAATGACCTGTTGCTTTTTCAAATTGTGGCATCAGAAAATATCTTTTGTCTCACTAATAAAGATATAGAAACGACAACTGTCATAAATGCTTTTTCCCATTATGTATTCCCCAATGTCGATTCCATTATCAAAATACCATGAACTAATAGAACTGCATTAATTTTGTTGTTGCTTTGCATTATGTGATCTATATAAAAAGAATTCTTTAAACCTCTCAACTACAGTGTATTGATTCAAACATTATTCTCAAACGTTTACATATAGATGTACCAGATTTCATAACAATATATCAAATTGTATTACTGAGAAATGTAACAACATATTCTCTTACATTATATCATCTAGCATACAATGACACATCATTGTCTAATTTTGCCTTTTTGTTCATATTCTTGACAACCCGGACATAACCTATAAAAGATGCGGATACAGAAGGTAATACTTTACATATGTATAAGTATTTATAAACAAATTATCTGTTATTAGGATGATAACTATGCACCTAATATCCTCCACATATACCATATATAATATCCATATTCAGTCAATCGAAATATCATAGCATCTGTATCATATATGGATGCAATTATCAAATCGCATATATACAAATATGTACATAAATACATTTATATTAGCGTTTTTCTTCAACCATGCAACATGTGTTTCTCTCTCTTTGGACGCTGTTTGTGCAACTATATACGACAAATCCCTAACCGTAACTGTCGATTTCCTTGGCACTAATACTGGAGTCCACATTAATATTCAGAATATATCCCAACTGAATATTCGGATGCATTCCACACAGGCTATCAAATATCAACGACCAGCTCGACAGATTTTATTTTATGTTTTGAGAATAGGCCTATTTATGAGCTGAGATAAGATCTTTTTGTAAGCTCAAATCCCAAAAAATGCTTAATACCAGATTAGTAGCTTATCGATGATTTCCTATAAATCTAAAAACCATTCAATCAAGATCAAGAGAGGGAAACATATCAGATTTCTAACGTATAGGCTAGATTATTCCGTTTTAACACTCTCACTGCGCAACCAAATATCCTTAAAGGCTATTAAAGCTGATGCCATGCAGACACAATGCCGTCAACAAAATATACCAATCCTTGACATAATGAACTCATTGAATTTCATTTAAACGTATAATTATAATGATAAGAACTAAGATAATCTAATTATTCTTTTTAGGCCATCATGTATCCTACACACAAATAATATAAACAATAGTAGATCTATATTGCCTGAAGGCATGTGGCGTAAAGAGGATGCATGGGCAGGCCTGGACATATTGGCTGTTACACTCATGGCAAGCCTTTGATATGAGGCATCTGGTGAGGGGCCTTCCATTAAGTACGTGCGCACCCAGGGGGGAGGGGGATCTTGATTTTTTTTTTAATTTGCGTACATTCGTGTATAAATCCAATGCGAACTTTGGCTCAAGGGGGCTTGGGGGGGGGGGAGTCTGAAATTTTTGAAAATGTGCGTACATACTTAATGGAAGGCCCCTGATGCGAAATTGTTAAAAACACAAAACACGTTGCAAAAACCAATGTATAAAACTAAGGATCCCACGCTGTAGGTACGTGGAACTGGCAGGCGGCGATGAACAACGCCAAGTCGCGGTCGCCGGCCGGCATGTTCCGGTGGGACAAACAGCGGCGGAGCGAGTGGGAGCAGCTCAGGAACCGACAGCTACACCGGGCCTACATCACACCCGTGGTACCCGGCGACTGGCTCAACCTGGTCAAGACGGAAGGTGAGCAGTGTGTGGGACAGGTTATGGGAGGTGGTTTGATATGAATATGTTCATAACTTTATATAATATATAGTGAGTACTGTCGGAGCTAACTACTACACTAACTGAATAGTAAAATATAGTGTGTGATAACTCTGGTAAAGATGTGTGGCCCGTTTCATAGGAATCTCTGTAGCTAAAGAGATTTCATGCTTTTCTTAAGGAAAAAAAGGTTTGAAAAACACAAATTCATAAGGAAAACCTTCTGTACGTTACAATAAGGAAAAGAATTTCAACGTAATCACGTCTGCAGCGGAAACTTACGTAAAACACTTTTCCATTACTCCATATGAAGCAGGCCACAGTTCTCCATAAACCCTCATGAATCAGGCCACTCTAATCTACCCTAAGGTTAAAGCTCTTAAGTTGGTGTTGGAATGTTGGTGGTGTAGAACGCAGAATGTAATATGACCACAAATTATTTTTTTTAAACGTGTAAACCCAAGATGCGTCACTTCCTGAAGTTCTTCTTGAAACTACAAAATCATATGATAAAATGACTGATGGCTTATGTCAGCTGTTAAAATACAACCAACGAGATTCGCAAAATGCCAGACATACCCAAGACTCATCAGTTCGTGAGTTACAACTAGAATAATGCATATTGCATTCCACGTTTATGGCCACCTTCAGTTTTCTTAACACTTGCTGGGCCCATATCTTCGTAACTGATTTGGCTAATCAGGGTTATTGTGATTAGCATCTCATGTTTAGAAATTCTGTCTATCGTAAATAATTTCTACACCTAATAATCCCTCTTTGAGACGATTTGCAATAACACTATTAATTTTGGTAAAATACAAAGTTGCTGATCTTGAAACCTTAATCAGAATTTCCCTGATAAGCCAAATTAGTTACGAAGATATGGGGCCAGGTGTTTCCGGTCCTTATCTTTTACTAATATTGACAACCAAATCACTTGACGCATGGTTCACTCTGAGTGTCATGGAGGGAGGTAAGGTTACTACATCTTTATTGACAGGTATCCGCTTTGTTTTACGGAACTCGTCTCAGCTTAAAGGGTTCATTGTTCACTCAAGTAGTTAGGTCTAAACTACTCTCTAGACAAGTCTGTCATTGTGCTTATTGGTTTCTCTCGGAAAGGCATAACACTGAGGGAAAGGCTTCAGCCTTAATGAGGAACCTCGAGTGGAAAAAGGCTTTGCATCTGGTGATTGTTCTCTTTGATTGATGATACTCCAAAAACTTTCTTGAATTGCTTTCGCCTGGGAAAACTCCTACTTTTCGTATACTGCTTACTTGATGGATACGCGTGTTACCAGGGAAACGTGACCTTTTTCTTATACTACTTACAGGAGGCTAAGCGTCTAAGCCTAATGCCTGTATTATTTTTAGTTGGAATCATAAATGGTGTTCATCATTGCGTCATGATTTCAATTCGATGATATTTTGGTGTTATAGAGGACAGTAACAGTCTGAAGTTAATATTGAATTTAGATCATAATGAAGTTAAGCCAATCAAAAGAAAAAAGACTGTCAAGATGGCTTTAGTTCAGCTTCCTATGAGATAAAGAGGGGTTTCCACGTTGCAATATCTTAAAAGCATGATATATGCCATATGAGTGCATGACTGACAGGAAATTAACTGTACATAAACAAGCTACATAAAGTATACATTACAATGTATGTTAGCCAGCTGTTAACTGAAATGGAATAGCTATTTCCTCTGGTCAACATGGAGATGTATAAAATAGACGAAGGTCATGGTTAAAGGTTACATAGGCCTATATATAACTTGCAGTGTCATTGGACACAATCTTGCAAACAAATACATGACATCTCCATAATATTATCATATCATATTATAGCTAACGTGCTTATAGACACATGTTGAAGAACTGTAATACAGGTTGATTTCTTTGTCCATACAACGTTACTATTGATCATTGTATAAAGTCTAATCAATATTATATACCTTATCTAATCTATATAGTTCTTAGCATATAATGTTGTTATTTCCTTACACGAACACTTTATTGCACTCTTCATTTATATACATATACAGACACAATGTTTACACTTAGTAATTAATATAACAACATACAGATGGTTAACAAAATAGTAATGTGACCAGCAGAGGGAAAACGGTGATCCACACGGACTACCAGATGGTCTCAATCATGTTGAAATCGGACAATTAGTAAAGAAGTTCCTAACCCATGAATAATGGACTGTTTAGCACCATAACTTTTGATCTAAAATGACATTTCAATTTAGTTTTGACTATGACAACCAAATAGAAGACGTGTATGGCATAGACTATAGGTATATGGTATATGGTTAAGACTCGCATGGCAATTAGGACGTGCATCTAGACAAATGTGCATGGGGCTTACCTTCTCCTCGGCTGGTCACACATAGCCTTGAGCTTGAACAATATATACGTATGTTAAGAGTATGGATTGTCATCAAGATAGATTCATAAGCAAGTGATCATTTCCCGAAACCCTGTACGCAAGAGCAACCATACACAACATGTAATATTGTAACAACATAATCAAAGAAACAACGTGTATCATTTAGTGACATAGTAGAACAACTATATATGAAATTACAATGTCATACACATTATATCCATGCCTTGCATTGAACTCTTAAACCTGCATTCTGGCTTACATCTTATCTTAGATATTCTTAAGTTATAGACGTTGTGCAGATGACATCACAGCTTCCTTAATGGTTAGGCAGCCATTTCGGTAATTGATTTGGAATTATATACAATTTAACTACTTTGAGAACAGATTTTCACACCAAATTTACATATATAACAATTATGAAAAAATATTTTCATCATTCAAAGTGTATAGCCATATATGGTCATCATGAGCCCATTGTGGTCACCAAAACTCTGTGACCAAGTATGCACAAGGTCTATAGTCATTAGGGTGTGACATGCCTGCTAAAATAGACGGCTGTAGTACATCCTTATACCTCTCTGTTGTTGTTGCTCCTGTTCAAAGAGAGAGCGCACCTCGGGGCCGGCCTGGCTTCCATTGCTGAGGCGGACGAGGCCCGAGACGTCCTCGCGGCGCTGTCCTCCATAGGAGACCGTCTAAGGGCCCAGCGCCAGCAGCAGCTGGACCTTACAGGTTCCAGGGTGCCCCAGAATGACCACCACCACCACCAACACCACCACCACCACCCCGCCCCGAGGGCCACGCCCGCTCGGCAGTCACAGCCAAAACCGGCAGTGGTGTCTCTCCAGCTGCATGACCCGAGTTCAGATAAAAGGGCCGACTTGGAGACTTTATACACGCGGCCCAGCACATGGGCCGACGACCAGGAGCATCAGCCGCACTCCTCCCGGTCAAACCCGCGTCCTCCAGTGACTGGGCGCTCCCACGCCTCGGACAGTACCAGTACGGCTAAGGCCACACCCAGGAGGAGGGGCCTCCTGAAGTGGAGCTCTGGTGCGCCCGCCCCCGCCAAAGGCCTCAGCTTGAACGGACTGACAGTCAAGGCTATCCAAAATGACAATGTCCCCGCCAAATCTAAATTTAATTCTAGGGGGATTTACTCAAAACGTAAGTAGAGTTTGCCCTACCTTGAGCTATAGGCAGACTTGTCGCTCGTGTATAGGGGAAATTGCAAGGTGAGTACCTGGAAGGAGTTATCTTCTGTGCATGCCTTAAGTGTATTAAGACGAGCATGCATACTTGTTATCGTTGAGCAGATTGTGAGCAGATGGTGGCGGCAGGAAAATGGTACCCAGACGGATGACCAATTGGTGAACTCATTAAAGGGAGCTTCGGGTTTTTAAAATCTTTTTGAATGTGTACATAGGCCTAGTTCTATCGATGCGATAGCAATTATGCCAAAAGGACATGTTGAGATCGACATTTGCTGAATGACTCACCCACTACATAAAGGAATGGCATTTTGTTTTAATACTGTTTGTCGTGTTATGAAGATGCATGAGTAACGTTGGTGTTCAATATATATCCTCCATTTCCTCAATGAATGCTGCTAAATGTGATATTATCCCAGTTGTCTTTACCGGCCATAGGTCTATTGATAGGCCTAATACTGCACGTATCATATAATTACCAGTATGTGTAATTTCATATGCTGGCGCCATTGAAAGATATTAATGAGGTTTCCAAAGATAGGCCTAGATCTAAAGTAAAGAAGAACTTTTGCATGTAGGTTATGTCTATCCCTATATAAATTCTAGTTTAAGGCAGTATCAAACATACTGAATAGGCCCTGATATAGTCTTAATATTGTAGATTAGGCCTATATTAACAATACTATATTCATTATATCTTTGACAGGCCTACGGCCGCGGTCGCGGACCAGTATGAACTCCATGCTGAGCAGTGCAAGTTTCAACGAGGGACACCGGAACTCCACCCCAAAGGTGGGGTCATCCATGTTACCGGTGCTGGACATGTCCTCGCCGCTCGTCCGCCAGACGCAGTACACGCCCGCCCCCGACGACGGCTGGGAGACGGAACATGAGGACCTCAATGAGTCCGCCATGACCACCACAACCACCGAGCGACGCCGTCGGAGAAAGCGCCGGAAGTCAGCGCGCCAGCGTTCCCGGAAGGAACGCTCGAGGGAGCCGACGGAAATGAGTTTAACAGGAAGTAAGGTGGACTTTGTCGATGCGACAGGCGACAAACTCAGAGATCGCGAGCGCCAACGGAAGACGCGCGAGTATGACTCGTCGCGAGCGACGAGCGCGTTGCCCCCGCCGGAACCGGAAGAGGAGGCGGGCGACGAGTATGCGCCCTTGACGAGCCGGACGCTGACGACGATGTCGTCGATGGACCTGGAGCTGCCGGCGGAGACGCCGAGTCAGGCCACGACGTTGCCATACCAGGGCGACGGCAGCTCGATGCAGGCGGCGTCGACGGTGTACCAGAGGGACCACAAGACGCGGTCATCTGGGTACCGGCCTGAGTCGCCCGAGTGGGAGGACGAGGACCTGGACAGAACCACCGTCTCCAGGGGCACCAGTAGAGGTAAGCAATGCACTCGATGAGACCAAGGTTTCGTGTTTTTTCCTTCGCTAATGTAGATCTATATTTCGGTTCAATATATCGAATTACCTATCTTCATTTGAAAATCACCGCCACGGCCACGGCGGAACCATGGGGGAGGGGTGCGGCGCCCCCTCCCTTTTTAAATGTAGGCCTAACATTATTTTGGCCAAGAAGTAATTAGCCTAAGGGTAAAATAAGCGCGCCCTTTTCAAGCGCGCCCTTTTCAAAATGATGGATCCGCAGGTGTTTGCAGTTTAGATCTACTTTAAACATGAGTTTCGCTGAATAAGTGAGGATGAGCTTTATCAATCTTGTTTATTCATGCTTTTTTACCCATAGTTTACAAATTTGAAAAGGTTTTCTTCCAGTTGTCTCTTTTAAAGACAACATGCAATATCATTATTCGAAAGCCATACGTGCCTAGGCCCTATAGGCCCTATGTAATATGGGGCGTTGCTTGACGGTTTCTTTTATTTCGCTGGGTGATCTGAAAGTTTAGGGTTGACGTAGGCCTATATATGTAGGCTTCAAAGACAGAAAGGGGCATACTATCTACTATAGGTTGTTCTAGTATAAAAATGCGGGTTTTTTTCCCATGAAAAAGAAAGGGGAGGATGGTTTGAAATGTCTCTTCTGATTCCAAATACATGTAGCCTAGATGGAAGTAATATTCTATACAGAAAGAACGTTTGGAGTTTCTGTGCATCTACTTATGATAATCTAATTCTTGTCTTTGCAGACACGTATCGCAATTTGGATCCTGTATCAAAACGTCGCCTAGAAAGCAAGAAAAATAAACTCTATAAGAAACTACAACAGAATATAGTTAAAAAACGATACGACAAGATTCACTGAGAGGAATGTTTATATAATGTTTTAACATGCATGTATATATGTACAATTATGTATTTTGCGTCGTTGGAATCGATGATTTACGCAGACGCGCAGATGATAATATTTGCAAGAAATGACTCCAATGACACAAAAAAACCTGCTTAATAGCATATAGGCTACGTAATTTTCTATTTCATTTCTGTTTTAATCACCTATAATAGAATATACGACGACTTGTTAGTCTTTCTGTTATTTATTGGTATTGGAGCATGAAAGTATTGAAAACTTCAAACAATCTATGTAACCACAATATAAAGGTGGCTAACAACTAAAACACCTGTCAGTCATAGGAGAAGAATTCATGGAAAATCAGTATTGTAGTATAGGTATGGCACCTGTACATTTGTATATACTATTTAGTTAAATGTATCGATGATCGATACAAAATGCTTTGTTAATAAATGTTGACGTTTATTGAGGAGTACGTGTTTAGAAATCATTTCATAGCTATTGTTTATTGAGGAGTACGTGTTTAGAAATCATTTCATAGCTAATGTATTATTTACTAATAAACCTTCACAAATCAGTTGTAATAAAACATAAAGAAACATTTCAAATTTGCTGGAATTATATTATTAAATAGAAATGAACAATGTTTTCTAAATGCATTTTTGTTACAAATTAATTCAATGATTGGCTTATTGGCATTGTAAATCTTTATTAAAGTGCAACCTTACAGAACGGGATGTCTAATGGTACAAATAAAGTGATAGACTTCTCGATGAAAAACTTTCAGTCTGCGTGTTCACTGCTTTATTTTATTCTCCTTTGTGCTTACCATTTAAGATATTGACGACTGCAAATTTTGTCGCACCATCAATCAAAGAAATAGAATATTGGAGCCGACATTCCTTACCAATCTCATGGCATATTCCAACAAGAGAAATATAATTTTTACCTTTATTTAACGTATACCCTGAAATAAAAATAAATAATGCACAAGAAGAACGTTCGAAAATTAAGCTCTTTATTTGCAGGTATTAATGTACACTGATAAAAAAAGGAAAGTACATATTTTAAGATACAATTATCTTGACCCATACTCTCGTACCTTGTTAGGTTAGTAAGTAAATAAGAAGTTTGTAATGATGAGTGTCTTCTGATTAGCGATTCCCCCTAGTAGTCTCTCTTTGAGGCTATGCCACTCCTGCACCATAATAACCGCTTTTATTAAGGACAAAGGTTCCAACCATGAGACACTCATCATAACATTCTGATCGCCCTACTACTTCTAAAATGATGTCCGTTTGCATGTTCCAGTCTACATACTGAACTTACTTCAAGTCATACCATGAACCAGCAAAATATAGGCTGCTACCAGGCTGTCCATCTGGTTGCTGTTTTGTTATACTGCTAAAAAGGACCAGCAAACTACAGGTCATGACACCATCCTTTAGTTCCCCTCTCATCCTCTATGTGGCTTCATAGTGTAAGGGCTAGCAACCCCACTTCCAAACCCAAAGTTTGTAGGTTCAAATCCTGAAAGAGTTTGTCATTGCCAGTGTTTCTCAGCCTGGCGAAGCTACTTGTTGGTGGCTAAAATAACCAATTGACGATGAAAGCCTTTGCTATGGCACAAAACGTGTTCAGTTTCTTATTGTTCTTCATATAATAAAGCATTTTTCTATTTAGACAAAAAATCATCAACAATAGCCTAAGCTTTAACACGTGATATATCAGCTGTCATTCATCTGACCAACGGCCTAATTTTAATGCTGTTGTTTCAGTGTATGGGTGTTTGGGTCATCGGTGCCTCATCCTAATCCCCCTTGGTCAATGTGTGTTCAACTTCTTACCACTGGTCAGTTGCTGTACCCTTTGCCATGATGCACGGACTTTTGCATTCCATGTGTACATACAAACTACATGTATGTTCCCTGGGAAGGGGCCAGTATGCTCCGGAACAGCCCAGGCGCTCAGGGCCGCCCCACAGACCAGTCTGGCCCTGGCTGGGCCCAACTTGGATAACTGCGCCTATACTCGGCCTCTGAGGTGTGCTGGCCAGCCTAGGCCTCTTTCTATGGAAAGGGACCCCTACCCTTTTGATATTCTTAGGATGGAAAGAGCAGATGACTTGTGGTATAAAAGAATCATTTAACCCTTTCACTGCCAGATATATCATAATATAAATTATATTTACTGAAATGTTGCCCAAAATACAAAAGTTAGTGCACAAATTCCCTAAAACTCAAATTTAGTTTAGATTCTTCGGATGAAAAGCTTTTTTCAATAATTTTGATCTAAACATTCCAAATGTTGGCATTGTGCCAATATGGCAAATTTCTTGTGTGGAGTAATTGTTCGTACCAGCGTAATTTGCAGGTTACCATGGACCAGCAAACTACAGGTCATGACACCATCCTTTAGTTCCCCTCTCATCCTCTATGTGGCTTCGTAGTGTAAGGGCTAGCAACCCCACTTATGTTTCCAACGGGAGAGCAATAGAGATCGAGCCTAAAATAATAACTATAGGTGCCTGCATTACATTTATTAATCTAGAATAAAAAGCGAATTGTCTGTAAGTGGGTATCACCCGACGTGCGACCACATGTGACCAGGTAAGAATTGAATTTTCCCTCTCTTACCTCTGTTTGGTACCATGCGGCCCTGTCTCTTAGTAACAATACAAAGGTACCGACCATCAGAGGGCCTTAACTTTTCAGGGAAAGAAATTGATTCATCAATATAAAAACGGATTGTCCCTTGGAATAAAGTATAGGGGGTATAGATATATAGTTACGGTATTGCCACTGGAGCCGCTGGAGCCAGCAGAGCCGCCGGAACCGCCAGAGCCGCCAGACCCAACGGAGCTGCTGGAACCACCAGAGCCGCCGTAACCACCAGAGCAGCCATTACCACAGGAGCTGCTGGAACCACCAGAGCCGCCGTAACCACCAGAGCAGCCATTACCATAGGAGCTGCTGGAACCACCAGAGCCGCTGTAACCACCGGAGCAGCCATTACCACAGGAGCCACCAGAACCACAGGAGCTGCCATAACCACCAGAGCCACTAGAACCACTTGAGTCACTGGAACCACCGGAGCCATCAGAATCACCAGAGCCATCAGAATCACCAGAGCCGCCAGAACCACCGGTGTCACCAGAACCACAGGTGCCGAAAGAACCACCAGAGCCACTGGAACCACTGGTGCTGCTGGAACCACTGGTGGTTCACAGCTCCTTGGAGCTGTTGTTTCAGTCTATGATAAACCTCTGGACAGTTCACAACAAATGCCTTATCACTGAAAAGCCTATCCTGGCTATTGTTAAGCGAGGCCTATAGACGTTGTGCAGATGACGTCATGCCTCTAAAAATAGGCAGGACGCCATATTGGTGGTCAATCAAAAATCCTTTCTAAAACATTTTGAAGATCTATATTTTGAGAAAAATCACTTCACATTATCTCATTGAATCATGGTATACAACTTTAATCATTTAGATGTTATAAATTTCTGTTCTTTTTATAGCCATGTGGTATTGAGAACCACGTGGCGATCACCAAAATCTGGTCACGTGACCACATCTGCACAAGGTCTATACTGGCTATAGTTAAGGCTATTTTTTTTTTTTTTTTTATTCAGGAAAGTTTATACAGTCCGAGCTTCAGCAAATATAAATGCTGATTTTCTAGCTCTGCCTGTCCATCGGCAGTACCTTTTATGTTCAGATTGTTGCTGTACATGTAATCAATTGCTTGTATCTCTACAATCCATACAAATATCAGTGAAATATTCTCATACAATTCTTCCAATTGTAAACATAAGGGAATTTACACAATACATTCAATTATACAATTTTAGGTGCTTCAAGTCCTTATACAATTTCTAGTTTTTGGAGGGATCAATACATTTCCGCTAGTCCTACATTTAAACATTATTATTTAACAAATAGCGGGGGCTTGAAAAGCCCAGCAGCAACATGCTTCTTAACCATATTCTTAAAACATTTCAAAGTATCAATTTTCTGTGTACTCTCAGGCAATTTACTCCATAAAGAACTACCCAAGTAATAAGGGGAGCTAAATGTTTGTGCTAATCTGGGTACCTTTAATTTGAAGTTAATTTTCCTGGAACCCCTCCTATATACCCTATCTTCCTCAATCTGTTCTTCAAAATCTAGTTCCTTCGATCTCTTGTACATAAGGCAAAGCAAGTGAATTATTCTCCTACTTTTTAATTCAGGCAACTGACTCCTAATGTGTAGTTCATCTTTAGACAAATCTTGACCCACATATACTTTTCTTAATGCTTTCACCTGCTGACCTTGCAGCTTTTTAAGTTTGTCTTCAGGTAGTAGGTTCAGGTAGAAGTCATTATAGTCAATAATAGGCAGAATCGTTGATTTATATAAATTGTAAGAGCAGTTCGATCATTTATGTACCCCCTAATCCTACCTAAGGTTCTAATTTTGACTGCCAAGGTGGCCATAAGATGATTATATTTTATGATTATATATGTTACCTAACAATAAACGGTTTTCGTGACATAGTGCATTACCTTTTAGTAGATTGGCTTATCCTTAATTGGCTAGTGGTAATTGGATAACATCTATATTACTAGTATTTAAGCAAACTTTAGGCTAAGTCAACAGGACAACTGCTGAGAAGGGGCCATCCATAAATGACGTCATGCGCCGGGGGGGGGGGGGTCCAGGCCCCTATACATTTCTATAGTAAAAGCATGACGAAGGGGGGGGGGGGGGGGGGGGAGGGGGGGGGGGGGGGGGGGGGGGGGTCAAAAATGGTCAAAAATAGCATGACGTCATTTATGGACGGCCCCGAAGATCTGGCTCACAATACACTGGCAATCAACACTAAAACTGAAATGGCAACTGGTGGCAATACCTCGGTCAAACTTAACAATATATATGGACAGAAATTGGTCTGTAAAAACAATTTTACTAACTGTTAGGCGTAGGACCTATTAGGCCTATAATAAGAACACTTTCTGGGGTTAGGCCCCATGTTCATGAATAGTCAAATGTAGACGTTGCTCCAACTTAGCCTGGTGTATAGTCTCAATTGACATGTGATAGGTCCACGTACCCCACCTTTTTTGGACAAAATTAGCTTTTTTTAATGTAAAATTCTCGAAATTAGGGGGCGACCCCCATCCCTTTCCATTAGCGCCCCAACTCTGTTTTTTCTTCTTTTTTTTTTTTCTATCCTCAACAATGATAGACTAACGTCATTAAATTCCTATGCAGCATCGTGTAATTGTATGCTTGACAAGGTGACCGAGTTTGAAGAGCGCAATGAGCGGGCCGCGGGAAAATTCTGCCGGATAACAACTTCGGGTACCAGCGACGGCACATGACCTATATTTCGTGAGACACCAGAAATCATCATGGCGGCAAACGCAAACGTAAACACGGACGAAGGCTTAAAAGAAAAGCTAAATGAACACCTCTCCTTCTTACCTGAACGTCTTTTAAGGAGATTGATGACTTTCCAGAAGGAGGGTGTATTGTTCGCGCTAAAAAAAGATGGGAGGTAAGAACTGTCAAAGAATAACAAGGGACGCAAGCCTGATGGCGATGCTGATCGTGGTGTGCCAAATGAATATTAGACTACTGGAGAACTCGGTCCGCAGGAGAACTCGGTCCAGGAGAACTCGGTCCACTGGGAATGGCTTAGATTTTATAATGGACAACAAACTAAATATATATCCCTCTCTTCTAATATATCTCTGGGATTCATACCTAATTAGGGGGGGGGGGGGCGCACGTCCCCCTTTTTTTGGCCAAAATTTAGTATTTTTTAATGTATAATGTTCCTGCCCAAAGCCAAGGGCAGAGAAAAATTTTCAGAATAGCACGCCCCCCCTTTTGAAATTTCCTGGATCCGCCCCTGACGGCTAACTCGTCCCTATTCCTAGTGAATGATCATAGACTGCCTCTTCCTTACCTCGTATGAGACAGCTTGGCGTGAGACCCGTGAGAGAAGGGTCCACAGAGCTAGCTGAATCTCATTCTTGAGTCTGAGTCTGGCTGTGACTTTCACAGTCAGTGTTGGCTTTGGCTATGCCTATGCCTATGGCTCATATAAAACTAGTATACATAGTAGGACGAGTATACCCTGGCCACTAACGCTACCAGTTTGAACTCTTGTCAACATGTCTAACTCTAAGCCTCATAACTACACTGTCTACACCATCCAAAACCACCTTTGCTGGCAGTTAAATTTTATGTAACAGAACCACCCTTCTGTTGCTGTAATATGCCCCAGTGTGCCCTTATGTGCCTGAGCATGCCCTTATGTGCCCTGGCATGCCCAAATGTGCCTCAGCGTACTCCGGCATGCACCGTGCTCCAGCATTCTCTAATGTGCCTGAGCTTGCCCTAATGTGCCCCAGCGTGCCCTGGCGTGCCCAGATGTGCTCAAGCATGTCCCAGCATGCACCGTGCTCCAGCGTGCTCTATTGTGCCCGAGCGTGCCCAAGCCTGTCCTGGCGTGCCCAAATGTGCCTCAGCATGCTCCGGCATGCACTGTGCTCTAGCATGCCGGAGCATAATATGCCCGAGTGTGCCCAAGCGTGCTCTAATGTACCCCAGCGTGCCGTAATGTGCCCCAGCTTGCCTTGGTGTGCCCAAATGTGCTCCAGCATGCACCGTGCTCCAGCGTGCTCTAATGTGCCCCAGCGTGTCCTGGCGTGCCCAAATGTGCCTCAGCATGCTCAGACGTGCACTGTGCTCTAGCGTGCCCTAATATGCCCGAGTGTGCCCTGATGTACCTAAGCGTGCTCTAATGTGCCCCAGTGTGCCCTAATATGCCCCGGCATGCCCAGATGTGCTCCAGCGTGCCCCACCGTGCACCGTGCTCCAGCGTGCTCTAATGTGCCCAAGCGTGCCCTAATGTGCCCGAGCGTGCCCTGGCGTTCCAAAATGTGCCTCAGCATGCTCCGGTGTGCACCATGCTCTAGCGTGCTCTAATGTGCCATAGCCTGCCCTAATGTGCCCGAGCATGCCCGGCATGCCCAAATGTGCCTCAGGGTGCTCCGGCGTGCACACTGCTCCAGCGTGTCCTAATGTGCCCGAGTCTAATGTGCCTGGGCATGCCCTAATGTGCCTGAGCGTGCCTTGATGTGCTCCAGTGTGCCCCAACGTGCACTGTGCTCCAGCATGCTCTAATGTGCCCGAACGTGCCCTAATGTGCCCCAGTGTGCCCTGGCATGCTCCAGAGTGCTCTAAGTGCCCGAGCGTACCTTATTGTCCCCGAGTGTGCCCTGATGTGCTCCAGCATGCATGACCGTGCTCCGGCGTGCACCATGCTCAAGCGTGCCCGAGTGTGCCCTGATGTGCCCGTGCGTGCCCCGATGTGCCCGAGCGTGCCCCGATGTGCCCGAGCGTGCACCAATGTGCCCGAGCATGCCCTGATGTGCCCGAGCGTGCGCCAATGTGCCCTGATGTGCCCTGATGTGCCCTTGCGTGCGCCAATGTGCCCTTGCGTGCGCCAATGTGCCCTTGCGTGCGCCAATGTGCCCTTGCGTGCCCCCCTATATAAGTAGCTGCGACACAGCACATGTTTGTCATTTGGCCTAATTAATAACGAGCCTCCAAAATAAACAATTCATGTCGTTTCATTGTGAAAATCGTTGTTAGTGGCGCCCCCTACGAGAGTGACGTCATCTATAAACAAAGAGGTTGTGACGTCACGAAAATGGTAAAAACGACGTCAGGTCGCAGGTAACGTCGCATCTGGTTGCACAGACTCTCGTAGGGGGCGCCCCTATCAACATGGTCACGAAAATCCTGTAAGGCTTGGTCTGAGTTACACATATTTTACATTATTGGCTCAGAGTCGTAACAGGTGCCTCACCGCCGTTCGTATATCTTAAATCCCTGTTATAATTACATTGCGCTCACCGTTGAGGGGTTTAGCCCGAAAATGATGTACATAGATCTTTTTTCAGTGCATATAGGATAAATTAACTGAAAAAATAACAACTCATATTGACAAAATAGTTAACGTATATAATAGTATATATGCGTTCTTCTGAATTTATATTTGCAGGTGCCTTATTGGTGATGAGGTAAGAGCAATTCTTTATTCCCACAGAATAATATGGTCATTAAAGGTGAAAGAACATGGCGTGGGACACAAGCAACATTTTCAAATTTTTGCATTTATTGGTCTGTCCACCTGTTTTATTAGAAAATATGGCTACAACACAATAGTGAAACAAGAATAACAAGAGATGGGCATGGTATATCCGGGAATATTATTTTTTTCTACTTGTTTGTGTATTTGAGGTTGAGTATTCGGAAAATAACATGTTTGCAGGGTTCATGAAAACGAACTAAAATTTAATAAGACCCCATGCGCCAAGACATGCTGGAAACTAACTATCTTGTAACTCTGTGCCACATATGGTCTGTTCTTTTCCTAAGATGGGACTTGGGAAGACGTTACAGGCCTTGTCCATCGCCTATTACTACCGCGACAAATGGCCGCTGCTGATAGTCGTGCCCTCGTCCCTACGGTACCCGTGGATAGATGAGGTGGAGAGGTGGTTCCCTGAGATCGATCCGGCGCACATCAACCTCATACAAGCCGGCACTGACACTGCGTATGGAATAGTTTATAGATTAAAGATACTTAGAAGGTTTACATGTGCTGCTAGAAGGCACTGACTTGAACTGCAGTAGTCAAATTTGAGTAGTCAAACGTGTAGATGATTGTGAAGTTCTGATCATCTTAAAGGTAAATTTGGGTGTTAGGGGTGATTTTTTAAAAACCGTGACAAAATTCTGAAATCCATAGGGTAGTTTGGTGGATGTATAAGGAATATAAAGAAACTTTAAAAATCATATGTCACCATATCAATTTCAGAGATATGAGCATCTGAAAAAATGACTGTATAGTATTCAATTGGAGCCTATGGTAAAATGTAGTTTTTTCAACATTCAAAAATAAATAACTGTGACTTTTACTTTAAATGCTGAAAATGTGTGGGTAGGACCACAATGAGTATTTTAGACCAAAGAAAACCTAAGGTCATCATGGAAATTCTAATTTTATTCCTAAAAATAGGGAAAAAATGTGACGAAAAACTGCTTAATCAACCACATTTGACAACTTATCCTTATATTTTTTATTTTACAAGATCACATTCATCATTCCTAAGTGCTCCATGAAATATAGGTGAAATTTGAAGGAAATCCTGCGATAGAAATAAAATCACACCAGGTGGCCCTGCTGTGGTTACCCATATTTACCTTTAAATTCTAAGTTTATTGCTGATTTTATCTACATATGTACAGTTAGCTGTAGGTAGAGCATTCTGGCAAGCTGCTGTTTATCAACAAAAACCATCCCCTTTGCAGCACTGAGAATAACTGTTGGAAGTATTTGTCCTATTTAAATGATATTCCAAAGGTACTGGGAAATGAAAACAAAACCACATATAGAAATAGATTATTTTTTTGGGGGGTGGGGGGGATATAATATTATATAGAAATAGAATCCTGGTGTTTAGTAACTCAGAGCCGCTGCTTCCCATACAGAGACATCAGTCAGGCCCGTATCACCGTGGTCACGTACGGCCTGCTGCGCTGCCCCTCCAGCACCGTACTGCAGGAGGCGCTTCTCAACCAGCAGTTCAAGGTGGTCATCGCCGACGAGTCGCACAGCCTCAAGAACCGCCGCTCGGCCACCAGCAAGTACCTGGTGCCGCTCGTCCAGCAGTCGGAGCACCGGATCCTCCTCACGGGCACGCCCGCCCTCGCACGACCTGAAGAGGTGGGGGCTTTTTTCAGTTTTGTTCCATTACCTTTGATATTCATAGGCAGGCTGGTACTGTTTGCGGAAACAAAAATAGAAAACGTCCCTAGGTGACGTAAGTGCACTTTGGTTTATTTCTGAATTTCACGTTTTTTTCATGTAATAAAAAAATATAAAATATATACGTTGGTATATCGATGTTTCTTGCAGTTATTCCCCCAAGTGGATTCCATTTGCCCTGGAGAGTTCGGAACGTGGAGTGCCTATGCCAAGCGCTTCTGTGACGCTCGGTGGCAATACTTTGGTCGACAGAGAAAGAAATGGGTAACAGAGTAAGAAAGCTTCGTTCTCATAATGATATTGTTAAGCTCACAAGATTTTACACGGAGTTCTTTGAAAATTTATTATATTTGTTGATAGTATTAAAGCTTATTAAAAAAAATAGCCAAAGATATCGTGTGGCGTTCGTGTTAATGGAATTAATGTGACCTGTCCATCTTAGCGATGCGAAATGACATCTCCAAAACTACCAATCCTAATATTTAATTTATCGGCGAATGTCGAATATAACATGCCAATATTAAGTTCAGGTCTCATGAATCAAATTGATTTCTTTCAGTGGTGCTTGTAATCTCGAGGAATTGCAGTATTTGCTCCGTGATAAATGTATGATCCGCAGACTGAAGAAAGACGTTCTAACACAATTACCACCAAAACAACGACAGCGCATCATGTTTCCATTGAAAGAATCCTTGGTGAAAAAGGTACATTTATATGTAATAAATCTTTGAATTTCAAGAAGCTGCTCATGATACTTAGACATGCAGTATACATGTACACTTTCTTCGCTGAGATATTTCATTTATCTTAAAAGTATAGCTTCTTTTTGTATTGCTTTTCACGAGTCCGAAAAGATTTTTCAAAAATAATTTCTTTCATCACGTCCATAACATTTCAAGATCATTTCAATTTGTTTTTGATGGGTCAGATTTTCTCATAAACTCTGACTTAGATCCATGTTTCTCGAACTGATACTAATAAGTTTTACCTAACAGGACCTGGACCTGTCGTGGCGGGAGTTGGAGACGGCCATGGGTCGTGGGTCTGTGACACTTGGTTCTGTTCTGGCGGGGCAGCAGTCCGAGGAGGATACCATGGGCAGCACCTTCGACATCCACCGCCTTATCTCTACCATCTACCGCAAGACGTCCACCGTCAAGGTACAGAGAGTTTTATTTTTGCTTGCGGTTACTGATAACAGTTTCTGTTAATTATTTTATAAGGAAGAAAATAACCAACTTGATGAAAGTTAAAACTCGTATGGCAGAAATAGCTTGGAATTACATACAGGTCACTTGAAATAGATGTAAGAATGCGTACCAATTTGATAGTCTAGTATATTGCCACTGTGGGCGAAGTTCAAAATAAAAAAGATTACATGTATAAGCCAGTTTATATAGAGATAGTATAAAAGGTGATATGGTAGGTATTGAAAACAAGAAAAGGTAAAAATGTAAATGGCCGCAATCTCCCCTGATCACTTGTCCCTTCGCCAATTTATAATTTGTGGGTTAAAGAAATCTCTGTTGAATATCTATTTTTTTACCTCGTTTCAGATTGGTCCAGTGAAGGACTATGTGAAAATGCTGTGCGATAACCAAGGTCTCAAGTTCATTGTGTTCGCCCATCACCACGTTATGATGGACGGAATCGCGGAACTGCTACATGACGAGAACGTCCCCTACATCCGCATCGACGGCAACACCGACCAACAGGCCAGGCCGGTCAGGGACTGACTTTATTTCTTAAATAACCGAAGTTTCATAATTGATTAAAATGAGTCTAACGTTTAGATGAACTCAAGTCACCAGTACATTGTTTTTATTTAAGGGATGTTTTTAAAGTATATTCTAAATATACATTTTTTTATTCATATTTTGCCATCAAGTGTTGATGTGTTGTCATCAATATTTCAGCAACTAGTCCACGAATTTCAAGCTAACAAGAAGATCCGAGTGGCTTTACTCAGCATTAAGGCTGCTGGCGTGGTGAGTAGTAAATCGTACAGCCTACTTGTATTGCTCGCCGGTTACTTTTGGTGGATTCTTACAATGTGTCAGAGCGTAGCAAAAAAAAAATAATGACATGGGAACGAGAGATCAGTTAAGCGTCCTACTTTGGCAAGAGAGGCTAAATCTGCCAATGTGTGTTGAATCCTTAAGTATTTAGGCAGTCTTAATGGCGTTGATTACTATTCCTAAATATCTAATAATCACTTCCAAATGAAACGAGAACTAAACAATATGTATCATATTGCCAGATAAACTCTGGGATTGCGTTTTTGTATTTTTACACACATATTGATTTTGGTACACTTAGTTTTCAACGTATGCTAATATTGGTACACTTGTAGTTTTTCACGCATATTGAAATCGGTACGCTCATAATTTTCCACTAGTACTCCTATTTGTACAGTTTTCCACACGGATTGGTATCGATACACTAATACTTGTCTGCAGGGCCTGACGCTGACGGCGGCCAAGCTGGTGGTGTTTGCCGAGCTGGACTGGACGCCGGGCACCCTGGAGCAGTGCGAGGACCGCGCCCACCGCATCGGGCAGAAGGAGACGGTGCACGTGCACTACCTGGTGGCCAAGGGCACCCTGGACGAATGGGTCTGGTCCGCCTTAGCCAGAAAGGTGAATAAAGGCTATATTCCACTATGCGGTATTTGCTTGTGGTACCATGAAATGATGTAAGCAAACTGCCGCAACTTGCTTGCAATACGGTACCTGAATAGGTTTTCTATGGATTGCTTGCGGTCGCAGATTCCAACATGGTTGTATCTGAACCAAAAACTTCTTGCAACAGCTAATAAAAGGTACCGCAAATGCTACCTACCGAAAAGTGGAACATGGCCTTAAATAGACGGTGACACCTGGTTGTAAGGGTAGGGAACAAGAAGTCGTGCGATCATCCTTGAAGAATAAGATTGTGGGCAAATGAAATTGTTCAGGTCGTACGAGTTTGCATTTTAAAGTGTCAGAATTTACAGAAGTCTGGTAAGTATTCCATGGTGACAAATTGTCACAAATTATTGGTAAGATTACGAAAATTACCTTGGCCTAGAACAAAGCAAACGTTTGCTAAGGATCCGCTGCTGATCGCCATTGACATTTTGCTTAATTAGAGAACAAAAAGCCGTTGCTCCTCACAATGTTTACAAGGATCTTGGACTATAAGTCGTGTTTAACAAAGGAGAAACAGAAAACAAGTAATTCGACATTTACTCAATTGATCTCCTGAACAATGTATTTTAAGGCGTCATAATATTCGGTCCCTGGTGTCATAATATTCGGTCCCTGGTGCCATAATAATTAAGTCCCTGGTGTCATAATATTTGGTCCCTGGTGTCATAATATTCGGTCCATGGTGTCATAATATTTGGTCCATGGTGTCATAATGCTCGGTCCCTGGTGTCATAATATACAGTCCCTAATGCTCTTTGGCAGACGGCGGTGGTGACGACGACGCTGAACGGTAAGCGGCAGACCCTGAAGATGGACGAGGGTAACCAGGGCCAGGTGGCCTGCCTCGCCAACGCCGACGCCTGGGTGCCCAAGGCCAAGACCGACGACGACGAACAGTCCCTGGCCTCCTTCTTCGAAAGTCAGCAGGTTGTATAGGACTTGGGTTCCTACCTTTCATGTATATGTCTTAGACCGTACTCTTTTGATTAGTGAATGATGGAAACGGCAGTGTTAAGAAAAGAAGGGATTATTGATGTGTCGCCAGTGCGTTGCGTGTTTATGCGGTTATTATTTTGGTTATATTTTTTTGTCAATTTTAACCCTTGGACAAAAATTTCACAGTCGATCAGACATTATGTAATTTAACTTAGACATATAAGATTACAGCAATGAAATCTTCCTTAGTATGTAATAACATGTTGAACCACGGCGGTGGGATGTTTTATCGTCAAGCTAGCTAAATGACAAAAATTGCAATTTAACTTTTCTCTTATTTCAGACAAAGAAACAGCGGAACCTACATGACTTTTTCACGCCGAAAGGGCGCAAGCGGAAAAAGGTTGACGGAGAAGACGAAGGGGACTCAGTTGAAGAGCATTCGCCGAGTAAAAGTGCGCAGAAAAAGAGAAGAGAAACTCCAACAACGTCTGACGCTGGTCGGAGTGGATCTCCAACTGTTATCCTGATCGACTCTGACGACGAGGACGACAAGAACTTCTCAACCCCGAAGTCCTCGTTGGTAAGGGGGAGTCTAAGACAGACTGACAATTCTCCGATTTGCACGCCAAAGTCTGGGAAAGGAGAGAAACTTAAGAAAAAACGCCTTCTTCAAGTAGGAAACCGTAGGGAAGATACTCCCGAGCAAAAACCTGAAACCAGCAGTATTCCCGACCCCGGTGACCAGTGGAGCTGCGAAGCCTGCACCTTTCTGAACCACCAAGCCCTGCGAGCCTGCGAAATCTGCTTCACTCCGAAAAAGAAGGGGGAAAATATTAAAACTAAAGCACCGACTCTAGACTTGCAAAGCCTCGAAGCAGCCAACACGTCCAAGGGAGGTGTGTCGGGAAGAAGTTATGTTAGTGAAGATCGGTTAAACTCAGACTTGGAGGCTCAGAGCCCTTGTGATAGTACAAAAAGAGCAATGATCCAAGATGGTATGCCGGCCGACGAGGGCGACGCCGATTGCGGTGATTTTGAAATATTCGACTTTGATGAAGACCCCGGGACGCCTCCCCGCCACGCTAAAAATAAAAAAGACTCAGGTGAATGTATAAACAGCTACAATTCCCCGAAGTCCCTGCCCTCTCCCATGGGATCCCCTCCCGAGGGGGGCACCCTAGACTCGACTCTGAGTGAGATAGAGGAGGAGGAGGCTGTAGCTGCCGAGCTCTTGTTCTACCAGGAGGAGGGGGAGCAGACCGAGCCCGGAGAAGGCTGGAGGTGTTCGCGCTGTGGGATGATGAACCGGCCGGTCGACTTTCTCTGTGACGGCTGTCTGTCTGATAGGCCCCCGCAGAACCCGCAGGATAAAGAAGGTATCTTATATCATGGTAGTTCTAATATATTTTTAGGCAATTTTATATGATTGCTTGCATATTGTGATCCTTATGTCTTGTATTTTTACTATATGATATATTTTTCTTACATAAGTGGAATGTTATTGAATGTAGAGTATGATAGAGGGTATTTTTGGTTTTGTACTTGATATTTGGCTAACTTAGATTAAAGCTAACATCTAAGCAAAAAAGTGTACATCAAGAGATAAGTTAAGTCATGTAGGTATGCTGAGCCTAAGTTAGTAATACATGTACTGCACAGTCAGACTTGTATATTTCTGTGTATTCTTTAGCAGAGTCCACTAACAAGGCCCCAGCAGGTCCCGAGGTGCGGAACGTGGACCTAGACCAAGTGATGGTGTACGACCGCTTCCAATATAGCTGTAGTAGGAATACGTCTCGAATATACCTCTATGACGAGGTAAGCTGACCTGTGATAAAACCATGGATAAATTGAATGCGTTAATGTTTACAGTCAGACTTGTATAGATGTCTGTGTATTCTTTAGCAGAGTCCACTAACAAGGAGACAGAGTCCACTAACAAGGAGACAAGTTTTGTATGAAACTTATTTTTTGTCTGTCTAAATAAAAGAATAAAAAGAAAAAATGTTACTCCGCCTGTTAACACGATATGTCCAAATAATTCATAACGGATGAAAGGGCATAATCAACACCTCTTTCCTTACAAGATTTAATTTCCTTTTGTCTCTTTTTATACAGTGCGGCGTTTCTCTGGATGTAAATTTCATACCGTTAGACGTAGAAATGGAGAACTTTGCTGCACTCCCGGACCTACTGCTTCACCCAAAGAACCTCCGCCTCGTCAAGCGCTTCCTAAGAGAATGGACCAGGTACAGAAGCTTCATGGAGTGAATTTATATTAGGAAAACTATAAAAACGACCCTTGAAGTGACATCGAAAGCAGATCACATGAACATGATCTACAAGTAAATCTTTTTATCAGCTTTGCTTAGAAAATAGTTCCATGTTGATCGTATTTTATTATTTAGAATATGTTGAATACATGTTCCATTTTGTAAAGTAATGATATATTTTTTGCAGTCTCGCTCCCACAAAACGGCGGGTCGTTGTCCGAGGCGGTAATATCTTTGCCAACCCTATGATGCACTATGAGGACTTGAAGAAGGGCCGGGTGTCTTCCAAACAAAGGTTCACTTCGAAGGTAGGGTTCTTTTAGTTTTGTATTTTGACTACCTGTATTTCAAAAGCCGGGAACCAAATTCCACGGTGGTTTGGTATAATGGATAATGGATATGCGTCATTTTGCCATAGCTGGCTAAGTCAGAGGGACATAATTATTCAGCCCTCCTCCCCTAGCCAGATATGTTTTCACAGAGCTAATATGTGCATATAGATACTAGATATAGTGAACTATTGCTGTTGAAATTTGCCGTAAATATCAGAAAAAATAACCTCTTATCCTCATTAAGCAAATCGTTCTCTTTGTTCGGGAATAGATTCACTATGAATATGTGATATTTGCCAATGGAGTTCGTTTTCATGCCTGGTTATCCAGCGGAACAGCACAGTAATCAAATCTGGTTGGCTAGTCTAAACCATGGTTATTCAGCTATAATTCATCTAGTGGTTGGGTATTTAATCTTACCTATTGTAGTATACCATTGTGCTAATTCTATATAATCTAATTATTGTTAATACCACGCATGGTTATTGATCTCTCTGTTGACTGAAATACAGTGTTTAGTCCCGGGATCAATCACATGATACTGTACTTGGGAAATTTACAAATTTCTAAAAACAAACGAGTCAACAATTTTGATTTTGCACAATATAAACATCCACAATCTTTATCATATTCAGTGTCTAAATCACCATTCATTTTTGTATAGGCTGATGTGGCAGCAGCAGCCGTGAGTCAGGCCGAGTTGGTGAGCGGCTCAGTGAGATCGGTGACCCGGCCGGGAGCTGCTCACCACCCACCCGCCCAGACCGACGTCTCCCCGGCGAGGGGCACAGGAGCTCAGAAGGAAGGGAAGAAAACCCTTGCAGGAGGCAGAGGGGTATCGGTCGGACAAAAGAAGGGCCCTGCGACAAGCCCTTCTCGTGGTGGAAAGAAAGAATGGAAGTCTAATAAAGAACAGAGTTCAGCGACCAACGGTGACAGTGTGGGTATCGGCGTGTTAGGCACCGAGGAGGAGATTGAAAAGACACCTGGAATGATTCAGGTAAAAATTATTACGATAGAAAAGAAATGTGTATGCCTAAACGGTTAAATTCGATACCGGTACATATACAAAACAATTGCGCCCATATGCTATAGCGCAGTCAGGAGTCTAGGTCTGCGCATGCGTAGTCCTTTCCCGCCATAGCTATCGGGGGTCAAGCGCTATCTCCCAGCCAATGAGGAGTGTCTCTTTGTACCACGTGACACAAGATGGCCGCGCCCAGTGCGTAACTCCCGTCCCCCCTATATGTATTTGTCAGTATAGTGTCTCCTTATTTTGAAGGAGTAAACTAACGCAATAACTATTTTCATTTTTCAACGTTGCACACTAGAACTTTATAAATAAATACAAATAACCAGGTAAGAATGTAGACATTTAATGTGTGTGCCTAAGAAAAGAATAAGTTTATTCGCGTCTACCTTTAAAAGAGGCTCAAAAGCACCGAGAAAAAAAAACGTTAATATTGTTTTCACAGGCACTGGCAGCTGATGGAACCCCACTTTGTCTGAACTGTCAGAAACCGTACAAAAACCATCTAGTCAGTGAAGCCACCATCCAACGCAACAAATGGGGAACTCGCTTCTGTTCCTACCGCTGTGCTGATGACCTCTGGGTAAGTTTTTAAAACAAAGTCTCTGATAAAGTATTTAATTCATATATTATATGCATTAAGTGTATATGATTCCATATACAGCAGCACCCAAATACAGTGATCCATCACAGAAATGTGTTTTTTAGGGGCATACCTATATTAAGAGAGACAAATGTTAGCAAAATAAAAGCGCCCCTAGTACTATTTCAGCCACGCTTTTCACAACGTGTTTGGTTTTCGAATTACATGTATGATATTGCTGCAAATTTATTATATTTTCTGCTGACAGATCCGTCGTCACGGGGCGTACGCCAGGCAGGCCCTCTTTGAGCTAGAACGTGGGGTGTGTCAACTCTGTAAGTTCGATACCCTGAAAGTGTTCGAGCACATGAAGTAAGTGAAGTTACTTTGCCATCATCTTATTTGATCCTAAAGCTTATATTCCACTTGCCGATTTTGCTGATGATTGATTTAGAATACAGGCAAGATATTGAGATATTATATATGAATAAGATACGAATGGTACATAAGATGTAGAGGCCCATGCGATATTTTTGAAAGAAAAAACAACAAAAATTATCAGCATCAAAATCAGCCTGCAGAATATAGGCTTAAATTAAGTGATCATTGATATACATTTCAAGGAGCAAACATAGACTATTTCTGTAGCTTTCAATGTTAGAACAACAGCCATCGACGCCGTAACGTTAGCAGATAAAAGGTATTATCCATGTCTTCAAGTAGTTTACCTCTGTCAGAAATGAAGAATGAGTCAATCAAATTTACCTGGCTGCCTTTTGATATTTATGTGTAAATCTGTTATTGTTATCAAAATCCCTTAGTGCGCATCCTACATTTAAAGATAGAGTACAGAAGTATACGCTTATTCCCAGGGTAACTAAGGACGTGATGAGGCGGGCGGAGTTACTACAGCAGAGCAAGTACAGCGTCCTTAGTGCGGAGTCCAAACGGCAGATGGCGAGTGCCCCCAAGATGGGACAGGTGAGTGCATGAATGCTCTATGTCCTGGTGTACTACCGGTCAACCTTATGAATATCCTTGCATTTATCTTCAATAACCCTGATTCTTAAAAATCCGAAAAACTAACCACTTCAATGCTTTCCCGCCAACGGCAGAAATGGGTCCTGATACCAATGCTCTCTTGTCCTGTGTCTAAATATTTAATTTCTTTTGGAAAGTATTTTTATTTTTCATTTCACAAAAAGGCCCTCGATACCCTGTGAACATTTCCGAAACCATGATCTGATGGCGCAGTTTTATAGATTAAGTAAAAACAGCAGGAGTATAAGTTTGCAGATTTGAAAGATTAAATAGGTTCATGCACAAGTCACATTATCTTATCTAATAAGAAATAGTGATGTTAGTTCACAATTTCAGACTTTTTTCTTGGTCCTGACTTGGATCCTTACATCACTGTTTTAGAGACTTACATTAGGCAATCTCCGGTAATTCCGTCTGGCCCCATAGTGACCTATCAGTCCCCGTTACCGTTATCAGGTGACAGAGGGGAAAGGGCGATGTCCGCGATATACGCCGTAATCTTAGGTCATGACTCCGGGATCAAGGTCAAAGATTATCTTGCTAAAAAACTTATTGGGTAGGACAGATAGTCTTATTTATCGACCTCTCCTCAAGAAAGTTAAAAAAAAAACATGAAAATAATATTTTTTATTTTTTTAGTTTCTACAAATGATGTGATAGATATTTACGAGAACACTTACTGAAAAAGGGCTGATCTCTAATAAGCAAATCTTTAAAAGTGGAATAATTTGCAGAATTTGTTAGAAGGGGTTGCAATGTTGTTTATTAACAATGTGGTGTACCAAAAGAAGAAAACACTTTAAAAACAGCCTTAACATTAAAGGTTTCCAGTTACAATGACTGTTGCCGGTAGAAGTTGTTAATCGTTGCTCAGCAGGTCACATGTGGGTTTATTATGAGGTGATGTCGACGCTGCTAGGATGACACATCAGCAGTCGTATGACATGACCGTTTATATGGACTTTCTGATAATATATGACAGTGCGATTAATGTACATAAAGCGTTTGTAAGAAAACATAATTAACATTGTGTTTTTTTGATGCAGAGTCATAAATAATAAGCACGCGATGAAACCATTCCCAAAATGATTATTCGTTCAGTTTGAGTTGTTTGGTGCTTTCGATTATGGTATTGTAAATGTAAAAACTTACTCGTGTTCCATGACTTTGGATGCAGTTTGATACTATTAGATTTAGTGTAAAAAATAGGATGGATACTGAATGAAATTGAAAATAGCAGTGCATGCAAAACGAACTTTTCTTAATGGTTCATCCTCAGTAGAAATGCATCAGTGTTGTTATTTCTTGAACTACTTGTTTTAGGAAATCTATTCATTGCTGCGCTCCTAAATATACTAAAAATACGGTCGATTTTCAAAATGATAATCAATTCAGCATGTGTAAGTTATGGGTATCAAACATGGCTCTAGTAACTTTCTGTATTTATCTTCAAAGATCTGTTACAACATAATAAATGAGACAACAGCGTAATCAGTATTGAATCAGAACAGCACTGTCTTCACTTCAGTGCATTTTGTATTTACAATTTTTCAAAGTTGTGCGTCCAGGGGTGCATCCCCAACCACATCCCAGTACAGGGCCCCCACTAGATGGAAAATGACGAAAGAATTCCCTGTAAGGTAAAACTCACGGAATTTGGAAATTTGACCAAAACTCAGGGAACACAGGGAATCCTTAAAGTTCAAAAGATTCCAATTTTCCAAGAACCCTTTCCCTCCCAGAAACTTCATACATCTATAAAAACATTTTTTAAACCTGATTTTATTTAAAATCAGAACAAATCACCGTAACCATGATAGGGAAAATGAAATGTGGCGCAATATGTCTCTCCATTCTGTTCTCTATCGCATTTCCAAGAGAACACGCCCCTTCTCCACAAAGTAATATCTTATCATCTTACCAGCCTCTAAAACTAAATCGCAGGTTGTCATTATACCAGGAGAAGTCATAGACCTTTACATAATCAGACTTGACCCTGGAGATAGTGCGATAACGCCGTACACCTGTACTTACCGAATAACCTTCACTCTCAAAGATCAATGAGACACTTTCAAGGGTCCATGATTACAACCTTGAGACAAATAAGCAATACAAAATACTCTCCATTTTTAACTTAGGAATGAACTTTAAATGAACCTGTGTCCTTCCTTATCATTGATATAATCTTGTTAGGAGGCAAGTTAAGATACGCAGATCCTTAATGCTCCTCCAGTTGTTTTTGTTTTAGGTGTTGGTCAAAAGACTCTGAACTTATTTTTCTTAATAGAAATTCGTATAGTCTGGGGTCAACAGTAGTTCGATAAAACAAGTTCAAATATATGTGTAGTGAACGAAACGTAATGCGTTAACCTCTTTAATTTTCTTGGAGACTGCCATGAAATACTAAGATTCTTGTAATTCTTTAATTAAGGTAATGATTTTGTTTTCCTTGAGGTAAACTAGTATTTAAAATTATGTGTTCAACGACACATTAGATAATGGTGTTTTTAGGTTAATGAGAGAATTTTATAATTATAATAAAGATCTGAATTTAAAATATGTGATTTTATTTCCCAGTTCTGGCACGCGGATCACATCCAGGCCGTGTACGAGGGCGGCGGGGAGTGTGACCTGGACAACCTGCGCACGCTGTGTACCCCGTGTCACCGACAGGTCACTGCCTCACAGAACCAGCAACGGGCCGCTCAGCGACGCAAGACGCCCTCCACCCGCGACATCAAGGACTTCTTTAAACCTTCATTGTGATGTCACAGAGGCTTAGAAGCAACCTTATGTTAAAAATGCAATCGACATCAGAGGCCTAGAAGGAACATACTGTAAAATAGCAATGTAGCGACATTGGTGTTTTTGAATTTCCCCAAATTGTGTTCACCTAACAAAGTGCCAATAGCACCATCAAATGCTTCTTTGCATCGTCCTAGTCACATCTTTGCAGCTGAATCGAAAGCAGGGATGTTATTTTCCCTGCTATATTTCAAATTTAAATTGATTTCTTATCAATTTGTTATGAGTGAATGCAACTTTTAAATACTGTGAACGTAGATATTTTCGCGCTGTAAATATTTTGGCTTAATTCGCGTTTACTAAAATTCCGCGAAAATATGTACGAAGCGAAAACATCTTTTAGTATACCCTATATTGTGTCTAACTATTGGCAATGTAAGATTAAATCCCCGCGAATTTGCCTTTTAAGGCAAATCCGCGAAAGTTCATACACGCGAAAATATCTTCGTTCACAGTAGTTCCCAAATTGGTCTTTACGCCGACGATAATAGTCCTATATGAAATTAAGGTCTATTCTTCTATGATGTAATTATATAATTCTCATAAAATTGAATGGTCACATCTTTGCCACAGCAGCCGTCAAGCTTAGCTAGCCGTATATTCTAGTTATGCATCTTTAGTGGTGTGGTCGAATACAGCTGTTATCTAAATGCGAGAGGTAGCCATATATACTTGGAAGTTTTGTATGATGAAGTCATATGAATGTAGATATGATTATATATGGAATAAGATGGGGAAAAAAACTATGATTGAATAGAAAAAATGAAGTAGATTAGATCGGTAGACAGCTATAAATTACTAAAGGGATATATATTTTAAAGGATATTATAAGGGGTATAAATATGTCGAGGTAAAACGTCCAATTTTTTGCAATCATATATCATTGATAACACCTAACAGCGGATGAAACAGTTTTTGACGTAACGTCCCTGTGTATGCCTGCCTTTCTTTTTAGGACTATACATATCTAAACATACTATTCTATCTGTACATTAGTCTTAAGGCCGTATTCCACATACCAAAAGTGCTGCCGATGCACTGCCAATGATATATTGCAAGTATCGGCAGAAAAATTTACCAACATGTTGGTAAATTTTTCCTACTGATTTTGTACTTGTTGCCGATATCCCACTTTCAGCAGCCAATATTGCGCTGAAAGTGGGCACCCCCGATATAGAATCTTACCATGCAGATGCACAGTATTGGCAGTGCGTACTTTCGGTATGTAGAATACGGCCTTTAATTGTTAAGAATCAGTACTTGAAATGAATGAATTGGAAGAATGGGAATACTAGTGGTAGATCAAATATAATTATGGCATTTTATCTTCTCTGTTAACCTTTATCGACAGCACAAAATAGGGAAATATTAATGTGATCATACTTGTAAATTGGTTGGTGCTACCGATGTATTGATTGTAATACATAAACTTCAATAGTATTCAGTTGTACTAGTATGTAATTAAACATATTCACTTATTCGGTTCACTTGTCAATTATCAGTTTTTTCTCTCATAAATATATCTTTCTTATAATCACAAAAAGAACCTCATGTGAACACAGAATTATTTTAGAAAATATTTCTTTTATTCCGTAGACCGTCTATGTTGGTAGTGCAAGAAAACAAACGAACATTACAAGGTGCAGGGTCCCTGAACAAGAGGTCCACTACAGGCGGGTAGCTGCAGGTCGGAGGGACCGACGTGCATTAATAATCAAGTCGGATCACGGCGGGGGATCTCTCACAGTAGCTCCAAGGACGGACGCTAGTACACACTACTTCCATTTATTTGTATATTACACAATAAGAAAACAACAGAAAGAACAAACCTTACTAGCGTATTTTCCCTCTCTAGCCAAATCAATCATCGAATGTACATTTTAATATCCGAGGCTCAAATGCCATTGTTCAAGCCTCAGGCATAGCTAGCAATCGCTTCTTTAGTACAAATCGGGGGTAAACAAATACACCCGAGTAGTAACAACAACTAATCAACATTAATTTTTATAATCTACCTAATGATCATCTACTTATCAATCAACTTCAAGCAATATCATTTGGGCATTGTCTATACAATCCGAATATTTATATATCATCGACGGGTGAAACTCAACAGTTATAAAATACCAAAAATAATAGTTATTAAACTAACTTGGATTTCATACAAATTATAACGCATCTCATACACAACCCTGATTAAGTTACATGGAAGTAAGTAACGACATCATCCTATTCTTGATAAACCATTAGATGATAATTCTTCATGTTTTAATCTACTTTTAAAATGGCACCCCACATCTGCTCTTTTCAATGTACCATCCCCATGCTTTGGCAAAATGGACACAAAGATACGGAAACAGATTCCTACGGTTATCCTTATCACTGATGCACTTCATTTCACTGATATGGCTTGACGATTGCAAATAATATAAATATTACAAAGAATGTGCACAAAGCGCTTTCCTTGTCATATAAGAACTTCTGACGACGGGAATCGGCCGAAAGAAAGAAATGTTATTTTGATATTAATGTAGCTTCTTAAGAACTGAAACATTAAGTCCCCATTCTCATTTATTCTACAACCACTCAGATGTAGCCTATCACAGTCCTTACATCCCAGTTAATTTACGCATAGCAATGAGTCGTCTACGCTCATACATTTTCAAGCAAGCGTTTTAAGGCAAGCGGGGGCTAACATTGACATGGTTATCGTAACAAATCCTCTATTACCTTCACTTATGGTCACTTATGCAAGGCAGCCTCACTATCTCGTCTCCCAAGGCACGTTCCTACTACGCAAGCATTCCATATTTTCTACCTTAAACATAACTGTTTTCAACAGTACATTATCACTTTTTAATAAAATTCCAATATTTTCAATAATCATAATTTATTTTGATTTCAATGGACGTATGTTAATATTTACCGGGGACAATCCTCCACGCTATCACACATTTCTTTTTAAGGCTTATCTAATCGAGTAAACACTTTCTTAAAACTTGTGTTTCTAATAGACGGGAAAAAGAAATACGTATGCCTCTATGTGTCTACAAACTTTTTTTTTAAAATTCACCGCGTGATTTATAGTGATTGGTTAAATCTAAAAACACAAGTGATTTGTGTACTTATTCTGTCAATATCTAAAAAAAACAATGCGTTCATCTTGTCAGCACGTACTAGAACACCAGCATTTTCTTAAACACATGCATCGACCTTGATGCTTTAACTACTGGCTTATCTAGAACTCTCATGTTTCTCTATTGACGCCTCGATACATAGGGAGAGGAGCTCGGTGGGGAAACATCGACATAGTAACATTAGTATTCAGTGGAGCTATAATTAACCTAAAGTACTATGGCCACTACTATCAAACAATTTTGGTAAATTTACAATATTAAATAATCTTTTTTATAGGCAGGAATTACGTTTATCTATCGATATAAAAAGATAATGTGAAAACCATCATTCGCATGTGGTTTCTGGGTACTTTTATACAGAGTTGTCTTCCAAATATTGCAGGAACAACAGTCATAAAATAGTAAACAGAGTATTCGAACTAGGTCCCAAAGTTTTAACATAATCATGGTATGGAACCAAGGGGAGAAATCAGTATGTACAATTTATGGTGGGCGGAATTAATTAAGTATAGGGAAAACGCGCATGTACATGCCTTTTCTGATGAACCGAAACCTTAAGGATAACACCTCCGATCATTATGCTGTTGCTTTGCACAACGCATATATGTACAATGTAGCTATCTTCCCTTATCACATGATACAAGTAACTACCGGGATATTTGGCCATGTCACACATATCTCTCAGACTTACTCTCATCCTCTCACTGTCTTCCAAATTCATCACTAGGAAAGAGACCTTTTTTTGATAATTCGTCTGTTTATAAAAGCACGCTATTTATCATAATGCCTTCCTTCTCGGCACAGACTTTGCCCCTTGCTTATACCAATGCGACATTCTGACCCATGCTGAACTAAGTTAAAACCAGTGTGATGCTTCTATGTCACAATATCATGGTGTATATACGGGATAGGGGGGGCGGCGGTTTTATGTGAAATGCTACGCGGTGGAAAAGTGAAATCTAGTACAAATACAATATTCACGTGACGAATATATGTGACGTTTAGATTGAAGAATTGTTAACAATCTGAAATTTTACGGTCAATGCTGCGACAAAGAATATGGCGAATACACATTCCGGAAACATGCGATTACCAGGTACATCTCATTTGAAAGTTGTATTACTATGAGACTAGTTTCAAAATCGTTAATTTCATAAATGATAAAGAGCTCGCAAATGCAATCTAATGAATGGTAGTCATGCTCACTTCAGATCTTTGTACTTTGTTCCAGTCGTGTACTAGCCGACGTTCACAAAGTCATTATTGCGCCCTCGAGAATAGACGGAAATAAAACTGATTTATAAAATAAAACATATGTTAATTTGAATAGTTTCAGTTCCGTAATATATTCTCTCTTGTGAGAGCATCACCGGTGAGTTAAATGATTAAAACATTGCCTTCGTTCATAAAACAAATCAAGATTAATACAAATTTAAAAAAAAACATTTTTGAAATATGAAACTTATTCGAAAACCATTCCATAAATTGAGCATGTATCTACATATTTAGCCCTGATGTATAGATTTGTCAAACAAGCTCTTTTCCTGATATAAATAGAAAGTAATGGTCATTTCTGATCTTGACTTAGGAAGGGCATCTGACTCTAAGCATCTATAATAACCCTTTTAAACTGAGCAACATACGTGTATTCACATAAGGGTAATCAACAAAGGACTGAGCACTTCTAATAGGCCAAGTGCACAAATAGTACCTATTACATCTTGAGGAGAGTGACGTAGCCAATTTTACAAAACTAATGTTAAGCGTTATTACATTAAAGAGAGGCACGGGGATATATATTGAATGTGATTAAAAGGTACAAGAAAGAACACTCTATGAAAATCCCTGAAATAAACACGCGAGTTATGGAGCATACATGTGAATGTCATTCATTTCGCTGTACCACAACACCAGTATGGCACCTCCAGTATAACTCGCGTGGTGAGACATATAATTATTTTTCCAATGATATCTGATTCTAACTCTGGATTGATTAACTGCCCCCTGTCCCCTACTAACTTTCTAATTTATATAGCTGCTACATTACAGTTCCGTGTAAAATGACGTTCTTCCGATGTCCATCCATTTAAACAACATGGGGGTGAGGACCACTACGACTAAGGATAGGGCCACATAGGTGATGAACTTGACGGGCAGCTCAACACACAGGTGTTGCTTGGTGGTGGGGTCCTTGGGGTCGAGATTCCAGTGCGCGCAGCTCGCTCGGTAGGTGAGGGTCTTAAACACTGCCCGTGTGATGAGGGCGATCACTCCGCCAATCAACATGCGCTTGGAGTGATCGGCCACGAGCTGTAAGCTAAGGGCGGGGATGGCGTAGGGCGGGGCCAGGGTCTGTACCCCCATCAGGCCGTACTGGTAGTTGATCCACTGCGACACGGCCACCCCAGCGCCCACCCCAATCACCAGAGTGGTGTCCCCGCGGGCGGTGCTCCACTGCTCCAGGCGCGGGTAGGAGAGGCACATGGCCAGGGGCACCAGGATGGAGAGGTAGGGCGCGGCCGGGTGTGTCATGATGAAGTGGTCCAGGGGGTCCATCACCGAGATCCAGACGGGCAGCAAGATGGTGGAGAAAGCGATGCCCGCTAACACGTCCTAGGAGGAAAATTATACAAAGTACTGTTATTGATTGTATCATTTTGATGTGCCAGGTCCCTCTCTGATATGGTTTATTTAATGTATTCTTGAAAACGTATGTCAATATGTTTTTACAAAGTGTACATCGAGTGGTACCTGTTTGAGGTTGTTCACCAAATACATTCAGGAAAGGTTTTGATCCTTTTCTAAAAAAATTACCAATGTTTTCAAGGCCTCCCTTAAAATTCAAGTGTATTATCTGAGCTCATCTAGTCAGTAGCAGCGGAATTGTGCTATTTAATAGTATTGATAAACTCACAATGGGCAGGAATATACTCTAAATCTAGATTAGAATATCAGACTAATGTATATCTATGTAAAATATCTTTTCTGTGAGAATAAGTGCTGGGATATCACTGGGTTATTATAAAGTTAACTAGGTTACTGGGCTAGTAGTATTATACGCATCTTAGAGAAAGGCAAGGTTCGCACTAGTAAATGGTGCTTTCGTTATTGAACCTACATAGGGATTTTGGATTGCACAATGCGTTTTTCCTATAACACTTAAATATCTGTTGTAGCCTGTTTTTGTACCAGTTTCAAGCTATTCTAATACAAATTCAATTTTAAATCTCTATTCCTAAAGGTTATTTCCTTCCTGGTTTCTTCTAGAAAAAAAAGTAGGAAAAGTGTTTCCTACTTTTCCTACTTTTTCATCAGTCAGGAGTGGCATCTCTATATATCGGTAGAAAGAAGCTAAATTCTCTTTTATATGATATAAGGCCAAACAAAAAAATTGTTGTGTTCAGGTAACATAGGTTGAAAAAAATAGGGTAGGTAGGTCGAAAAAACTTTTTTTTTTTTGCTTTTTTTTTTTTCACTTGCCAAACAGACCTGGCCAGTGTTGGAAATAAAAAAGATATTCCAAATATTCTCAAAAAGCATTTTTAACATCTAAAATACATGCCCTGAGTATCCATGTGCTGTTTTATGGTTTTCCATGGTACTTTAGGTCAATTCTTTGGATTCTGAAAAAAAAATAATTAAAAATTTCCCCAAAAAAAAGTTAGGGTAGGGCCAAAAATTTAGGGTAGGTAGGGTTACCTGAACACAACAATTTTTTTTGTTTGGCCTAATATCATGCGTGAGTTCCAAGAACTATGTGCTATCGTGGTATTTCATAATACTTCCGGTAAAACGCAAAGCATATCTCCATGGTAGTGAATTGATCTATGAATTACTAAGATACAGGCCTTATGCTCTCTTTCTATGGGCCCCTAGCCTGCATACCAACATGCATGCACATAAATATTTACCACCCGCAGTGAAAATGTTAGTGCCGCGCCATGTGCCCTGGGTGCATTAAAACCTAAAATGGCGTATTACTTGTTGAATTAATGCACCCTTGGAACATTAAGGATTTTAAGATGTTAAAACATACCAAAAATGGCGCATTTCTGGGACGATATGTCCCATTCCATTTAAGTAAGAGTGCGCCTTTGTCACATCCCAATTTTTTCTAACATTATCACTGCACCCGCATTTAAGTCTTTATGTAAACATGTTACAAATATCAAGTCGCGCAATCAGACAATAATCATTGAAATGCGGTTTTGAAAATGATATCGCATTCTCGGAATGTGGGAACATTTTTGTAATACGGGAAAAAACATGCCCAACTACTTATTTTTCCATGTTAACTATCTGTAGGCCTATATACCTAAGGCAAACACACAAAAATAGCTGTGTTTAGGTAACTAACACAGGGCGAAAAAATTAGGGTAGGTAGGTCCAATATTTTCCACTTTTTCTCTTTTTTAAACTTACACTAAAGGCCCCGGGCATTTTTCAAAATATGGAGAATACTAAAATTCTATATGAGACTAGATTTTCGGGTACTGCTGTACCGAAGGAGGCGGGTGGTGGGCGAAATTAAAATTTCAATGATTGCGCAATAATTATAATACTGAACATGTGCCTGGAGATTGTCAGAAGTTAAAGAATGAAACCTTCTTTGTCAATCTCCATGCATTCCTATGGGAAAAAGATTTGCTGTGTGTGGAGAGTGATGACCTAGTTCCTTTACTATAGAAATTTCCTATTTCCATTTTCTGACAAAAAACTGATGGGTTCTTTTCCAAATTACAAGAAAACAACAAAACATTTTAGAATTTTGGAACCAAACTACCGTATACTAGAAACAGAACTACTAAAATACATATAGTTTGATGATTATAATGCTGGAATTCCTGAGAATGGTGGAACGAAAAATTTGTCAAAAAATTGTAACAAATTTTCCGGTCCCCATTGAAATGCATTGAATCAGCCAGTGCAAAAAGGAGTGTAGAGAAGGTCGGCTGCCTAAGGCCCGCCTCCCAATAAGACCCAACTATCGAAGCCCTTATATATGGCCATAAAAGGGCACACCCCTCTATTACCCGAAGATCCAGCCGTACATCTTCATCTTCTCAAGATGCACGACCCGACCGAACTGTCGCATGACTCCAGTCATAAACCTATTCCACACTAAGGGACTGAGCCCAACTAAACTCAACTGGACTGTCGAGTTGAGTTGAGGTGGCCAGGGTGGCCGGGCCTTTAAGCACACCACTGAATGTGTATATGCAGTGGAAAGCATCGGTTATAGAACAATGTGCCCTGTCACTGTATTTGACTAATTGACAGCTAACAGCTGGAGGGCGGCCGTGTACACTGTCCTGAGGCTAGAATTTATTTACACTGGAACAAATGCATATATGCTTACAGGTTTTTCGGGGTTTTTTTTTGCATGCGTGGTTAAATCTATACTGGAATAAGACATGTATGTTAACAGTTTTACCCATACATGTACCTTCTCTAACCGACCGTATGTAATTTATTTGTGTCGAATTATACATTTCTTTTCTTTTTTAAACGTTCATGCGGTTTTATTATAGTTCATGCCTTTCTATAGACCTTGTGCATTGGTGATCACCATGTGCCCATCACAAAAGCATGGTGATCTAAAAAGTCTAGAATTCATTAGTTCTAGATGACAAAAATGATTTATTTTGATTGGATTATATCAATAAAGATGCATTTATCATAAATACATGCGGCAGGTGTTGTTGAATTATGAATAAGAAGGATTTTAAATTGATCACCAATATGGCGTCCAAGCCATTTCAGTGCACTATGTCGTCATCTGCACATCGTCTATAATCGCACATGCCTTTGGAACCCAGTGCCATCCCAATATAAATATCTGATTCCACTCCACAGAGCAATTGAGAGATGTTCTATGACCCAGTCCTTGGGAGACTCGAGTGTAATGTAATGACTAGTGTAAAGATGTGGGAAACGTGGCTAGTCTGTGCTCTCAGTTGAGCGACCGCATTCACTGACCACTTGCAGGGACGGATTGGGGGGGGGGGGGGGGGGGGGGCACGCCTCCCTCCCCCCCCCCCCCCTATTTTTGGCCAAATTTAGATTTTTTTTATGTAAAATTCTAGTCCTCGGATGGGGCGCCTCAAATCCCCCCCCCCCCCCCCCCCTCATTTTTGAAATCTCTGGGTCCGTCATCCGTCACTGACTTGTCAGTTTGTCACTTCATTCTACAGTGGCGGATCCAGAGGGGGGATATTTTCGGAAAATTTTGCAATTTTCTAATGTAAAACTCGGCCCAAAAGCAATTAAGGAATTTTTTTTCCAATAACGCCCCCCCCCCCCCCCTTTTTTTTTTTTTCAAAACCATGGATCCGCCAGTGTTCTATGCCAGATCAGGGGTACCCATGGCCACAGGGTGGATTGAGAACCATTTAGATCACTTGCATGGTGTGTCAGATTCCAATACAGTTTGGACAGAAATTTTGGCGAGGCATATTGAAGACTCCTGACCATATATTAAAGTTTAAAATAAGAATTTCTACGTGTAATCTTCAACATATGAACACTTACCAAAACACTATGCATGCCGAGGTATAGTCGACTGAAGCAGACGATTGCACACCAGAACAGGGTTCCCACTAAACCAACGGCCCAGTTGAACTGAAAATAGAGGAAAAATCAAATCAATGCTCCTTCCTAAGAAAATAGGATACATATATACATTTTCATCTTGTACCTTTTCAAAATACCTTACAGGAAGCTGTTAGCGTAGTGTTACTTTTTTTCTTTAATCGTTTTCTTCAGTGTTATCTTTTTTCCCCATTTTTTTTCTTTTAAGAAATGTAGAATACCTATACTATATAGAGTTGGCTCATCTGCCTGCTGTATCATAAAGCGTGTATAATGTGTATGTACAAGTTAGAAACCAATAAATCAACGTTTGTTATATTAAATATTTATTATATTAAATAATATTTGTGATATGCAATCTTTTTTTAATTATTATCTATTATAACTATGCAGTTTTTATTTCATGTATGACAAAAATGATTACCTCATATCTTCCCAGGAAAAGGTAGTAAGTCAGGAACGGCAGTCCTACTCCCACCATGGCATGGGTGGAGGGCATCCCATACTCGAAGGCATATTTTTTCTCCAGGCGAAACACAGGAGGAGCGGCGGGGCGGGGCCATTTGATGAGGTCCTTGGCCGCCTGGCCGGCGTACATAAACAGACACCAGAACCAACACACCCGACGGGCCACCCAGCCGTCGATGTTCCAGAAGAAGTAGGGGTAGAAGAGGATGTAGAAGCTCTCATTTCCCAGCTCAGCACCTAAACTGAACAGTGTGTACAGGAACTTGCCGTCGATCTGAAAGCAGTCGTTTGGTGTCACGCCGTCTTGGTTGATTAAGGGGCGGAGCGTTTGTTTCTTGTGGTCTCCATTCTGACTGGCGACAACATGTCCGTTCGTGGTGGATTCATTCAACACGAGGTTGTGGCCGTTGGCGCTGTGGTGCGCCGTCCCATTTGTGTTTTGATCGTATTGACTGTGTCCGTTTGTCTGCTTGAGTCGGTTCCTTGTTTCTGTGCCGTTTTGCCCTGAGGAGATGCCATTTGTATGTTGACAGGTATTTTCTGAGTCGGCAGGTATCGGGGTTCCGGTCGGTCGGACATCAGGGGCCGGCCGGACGCCACAGGCTCGCTGAATACGAGCCACAAGGTGGGGATCTGCAAGTTTGTTGATGTAGTATTCCATGATCTTTGTTTCTGCTATGTTTTCCTGATAATGCCGACTGAGTTTAGTTACAAATGGCACGACTAGATCGACTCCCCGGACCACCACCCGACTGTTTCCATAACAGATCCGACCGTGGTCTGCGGTCACGGTGTAGCAAAGAATGTTTAACTGGGCGTTTTTACCTGCTTTAGTTGCCTCTGGTTTCCACCAGATGACTCTGATGGACATGTGGATTATTCTCCCGTTCACCACCAGAGGCTCCTCCAGGATCCAGACAGGAAAGTCGATGAAACCACTGCACGCGCTTCCCGCCACGGGCTTTGAGGCGATCACAAGATAAAATAACAACATTCTTAACGACTGTTTCTGTTAGAAATAGAAAGCTTCCTCCTTCTGATTTACCGTCAAATGGGGTAATTTTGGCCAGTTTTAGAAGTTTTTATTGTGCCTTATGCAAAGTTTTCTTTTTCTCAAGATTTATTGTTGCTGTACTATTAGAGCTACTAAATATACTTTGTTCCATAAAAAAACAATTTTTCACATAATTGATTTTCTACTATATATTGAAGAAAATGTAGGCGGCCAAAATTGCCCCACAGATGGGGCAATTTTGGCCACCTGTATATAAAAGTCTTCTAGAGATGCAATCCCGGGAACTGTCATTAATTAATCATTTATTTAGATATCTGTGTATCGATATTTACATAAGAAATAATAGAGACCAGTTTAGAAAAAAAAAAAATGTATACTCCAACAGGGGAGGATCCGGGGGGGGGGGGGGGGGGGTCCAGGGGGTCCTGACCCCCACTTTTGCTGGATCCCTAAATGGCAAAAAGAGGGGGAAATGTCACATGCGTATTCGCAAATGCACGTAGTTTTAGTAATTAACCTTTATGCTGACCCCCCCCCCCCCCCCCACAGACACACACACACTTTTGACAATCCTGTATCTGCCCCTGTCCAATCAGACAGTACACTTCATGAAGTGGAAATACGACTTGAACACAATTTTTGTTTCAGAGGGGGGGGTTCATCTGTGAGCTCTATGTAGATATGAAGGTCCCACCGAAACATGTATAGGTGGGTGTTTGAATTGGGTCCATTGTGGGAGGGCAGTAGACCATGTCATTGTTTAATTGGTGGGCCCCCTCCCACCTCAGCACTGTTCTCATTGGTCCCACCTGCCTGCCACCCACACCATAGCCACACCCCAGCAGGAGTAGTGGAGGGTGGTCCCTATAGTGGCCCTTTGAGACAAATGGGGGGGGGGGGGAGAGAGGCCGCCAACGCGACCACCCGCCCCTGTGGCTGATACGGTGGCCCACTGGTACAATCCACCACCCCCAGAATGACCACCACCCCCCACCCCACTGATCTTGTGCCACTTGGGGACTCTTCCCCCACCCCCACCCCCAATAACCACCACCACCACCACCCTGTTGCTGGCCTAGAGTATCCTCTAGCCCGAGCTAGTGGGTTCTTTGATGTGCCCCCAAAATAGGCTTAAGGGGCATGAGGGGGGGGGGATCTTGACGGTGTCGTAGTGGAATCTTACTGAGGTTCCCTGATATTATTGCATTGTCAAGTTAGAGTTGGGGTAAGGGTAGGCTTGTAAGTGGGTAGGCAGTTTTGGGGTAGTTTAGGAATGAGGAGCCTCTTCATAAAAGTGGACAAGGTCTCTGTATCCTCTAGTGGCCTGATCATTGAGGATAGCAATGGCTACCTCATAGGGTGATTGTGCTTTCACTTCCTCTGAGAAATTTATCTCGCAATTGGACTGTTTGGGGACAGATGGCCAAGCAGTGGATGTTCTGGCGTCTTGGGGTTTCCTGACACTGTGTTTGTTTGTTTGTTTGTGGGATTAGTTTAACGTCCAGCCAACCCTTCAGGGTTCTTTTACCAGACTGCACAAGGTAAAGCCTTTCAGCTCATTTTACACCACAGGGGTGGTGACCGTATAATATGAAATGAGCTGCCTATTTGTAGCAGTGGGACCCAATGCCCTCTTTATAGTGCTGCCACACTGAGATATCATGTCATAGGCCCACACAATACCTCACCCAGTCACATTATACTGACACCAGGCTGACCAGTCTTGTTTCGTGGTTCTTACTTTATACCGAGTGCCAGGCAAGCAGCGACCACTACCATTGTTACAGTCTTTGGTATGACTCGGCCAGGGATAAATCCCAAGACCTACCAGACTCAGAGTGAGCACTCTACCAAAAAGCTACTGAGTCTGGTCTCCCATTTGTCGCCTTCTACGAACAGCAAGGGGCTGCTGGGGACACATTCTTCCCAGGAGGACTGTGGACATGCATAACAACCAAGGATGGCTGCATGATGCACACCATTGAGTCTCATAATCGGGACTTCCTTTTGAATGTGATGGGGAAGTTTGAGGATAGTTCGATGGAACTATTTACTATGGTCCAAAAGGTTGTTTCACTTGAAATGGGAGTCGGGGGCAATTGGATTCTGATGAATGGTATGGTCTTTATCATGTGCTGTTCGGGCAATGTGAGAAAGGACTCATTCAGTACTAGGGGAGAGGGTAATGTCAGCCCCTGGTCTATGGATGGCACTGTCTGCAGCTTCATTACCTGGGATTCCTATATGGCTGGGAATACAGTTTAGGACATGGGACTCTGGGAGGCGGGCTGCTCTGGCCAATATGTCTTCAATCAGCATGGTGTTGCCAAGAACAGTCCTTCTTGCCAGAGCATGTACTGTTGAGAGTCAAGGGTGGACATAACCAGGGGCCCAGGGGCCCGAGACCCTTAAAAAGTATGTCGGGCCCCGACAAGATTGGCTACAAGATTTTCTGGGCTAGGGGCCCCACTGGCCCCTAGAAGATCATGAATAACAAAGACTTGTATATGTGAGGGCCCATATATTTAGGTGAGGACCCCTATATCTAGAAAGTTAGGGGCCTGACTGGCCCTTGGATTTTTAAACTTATGTCCACCACTGGAGAGATAGCATGTACTGTTGAGAGCAGGGGTGGACATAACCAGGGGCCCAGGGGCCCGAGACCCTTAAAAAGTAGGTCAGCCCCTAGATTTCTGGGCTCGGGGCCCCACTGGCCCCTAGAAAATCTTGAATAACAAAGACTTGTATATGTGAGGGCCCCTATATTTAGGTGAGGACCCCTATATTTGGAAAGCTAGGGGCCCGACTTGCCCCTGGATTTTTAAACATGTCCACCACTAGAGAGGGAGTCAGTGTGTATGATTTTGCAACCAGGGCTTTGGTGTAGGGCATGAAGAAGGGCCGCACCAATGGCTACAAGTTCCGCTTGTAGGATAGATTCCCTGTCATTGAGGTGGAGACCTTTACTGTAGGTGCCTGTCACGAATACAGCTGCAGCTCATCCATCACGAACTGAACTATCTGTAGTATACATGGTCACTGACTCTTACAGAGCCACTTAAGTGCCAAAATGGGACCAGATTGCAGACCTCAGAGAAAGCACCCAGGCCTTCTTATCAGTGTCGACATAATGTTCCTGAATGTGTGCTTCTTTAGAAACTAATTTTCCTTGTAGTTTTGTGAAAAATGAACTTAGAAACATGAAATTGGTGCCAAAATTGAGAGTAACTTGTAGACTAAATGAAAACTTTCTTCACAATACATGGTCATCAGCAGATCCTTTTAAAGAATTAAAGTTTTCAAAAAAATTCAATGAGATTTTATAGAAATATTCACAATCATTCTAATCTTACAGCCAAATAATACATCCAAATAATATAAGTGACACAATTAAGTTTATATCATTTAGTTACAGTGATATAAGTCAGAATGCAATTTCTATTGATTTATTGAATATGATTTATGTGATATTGCTGAAAATGGAACACAAATTTTGGTGTAAATAAATTTATTTTTTTACTGTGGGGCAATTTTGGCTGGCCAAAATTGCCCCACGATAATTTTTTTTTCAAAATTTCACGAGAAAGAGCCCTTTATTTCCAAGAAGATGTGAAGATAATGAGTTATAAAGTTATATTCTACATCAAGATGAATATATTGAGGATTTAAAGACAATCTATTCATGTTGACATTTTTCTAAATCAAAGTTTGAAACAGAAGTTTGCAGTAATCTCATTTTTCGTCACATTTTTTGATCATGTGACCCCACAAAAGGGGTCAAATTAGAATATGCAAAATATATAACAATAATTCAAATAACCTTACAATTACAATCTCACATAGGTAGATTTATACTATTTCAATCAAAATAACATTTGATATCTTCTCTTCTTACTCTCAATAGGAAAACTATTGAAAAGAGACATCTATCATTGGAGGGTGGCCAAAATTGCCCCATGTGGCCAAAGTTACCCCATTTGACGGGTACGATAGAATTTTCTCAGTTTCTCATTTCCGTGTCACGACCAAGGTCAATTGGTACCGTAGCCTACCTTTTATACTCAAATTTATAGTGTTCTTGGCGTTATTTCTGGAATGAATCGTGGAGGCGCACTCCTCAGAACCACTTCTGCAAAGCACAAAACCGCGATGAAGACGATGTCCATGGAACCAACTTGGTGACAGTGTCGTCATAGCAGCGACTTTCATGACGCAATCACATATTGTGACGTCACGTCATGAAAGGCAACGTTACGTCATGAATTATGACATGACGTCATGAATTATTACATGACGTCATGAATTAGTGACGTCACGTTTCTGGGTGTCATGGCGACCACTTGTAACCATCGCTACAGTCTCCAAGTGTTTTGTTACATTGTACTTCTTCACCGCGTAACACATCCACATTCACTCGTCGAGCTACGCTAAGTTATTTGATAGATATACTAATTAAATAACAAAGTTAGATATCAATATGGCGAAGTCAAGTAGATCGCAAAATCAAGTGTTTCGCGGTCTTGCTTGCGGACTTTCCTGTGCCAGGAAAGGTTCAGAAGAAGCCGAGGCATCGCCGCCACTGATGGTTGACGATACCTCAGCCCGTCAGCCAACGCCCGTGGAGTTTATTCAAATTGAGGAAATATTCCTGACCACTACTGAAAAGGCTAGCCAGGTGAGGACGAATAGAGAATGTTATAGATGTAGATCGAGTGAAGTTTCCAAAATGTAGAATTTAGAAATCACAAAACGTGGGGGTCTAGATGGGGGGGTACCGTGTCCCGTGTCGAATTTAAAAAACACCCCTGTCGCCTGTCCCTATATCTTGGTTTAGACCAATGTCCCATGTCGAATTTAAGAATTAGCCATGTCGCCTGTCGAATTTAAGAATTAGCCTTGTCCCATGTCGAATTTAAGAAAAGACTGAGGTCATTTTTCCCTAAGTTGTGATGTCGCCTGTCGAATTTAAGAAATGGTGATGTCGCCGTGTCGAATTTAAGAAAGGGCCGTGTCGAATTTAAGAAAGGGCCGTGTCGCCGTGTCGAATTTAAGGGTCTACACCCCCAAACGTGGCAAACACGTCCATTTTAGCCTAACTTATTATTTCAGGCAAATATGAATACAAGTTGAAATATGAGGTGGCAGGGGCGGATGCAGGATTTTCGAAGGGGGGGGGGGGGGGTGTCAGCATAAAGGCTAAGTACTAAAACTTCGTGCAATTGCGTATACGGGAGGGGCATTTTCCCCTCTTTTTGAAGTTTAGGGGTCGACCAAAAAGGGGGGGGGGGGCATATTTACCCCTGCATCGATTGAACCTAAAGTTAAAAAAAAAAATACAGTGATGAAGAATACAAATCATATGAGAAATAATGATTATTGTATATTTGAGCTTATCAATAGAATATTATTTATTTTTTCAAATAAATCATATTTTTCAAATAACTTAATCTTTCTATTTCAGGGAGACGGAGATTCACCTCGCTATGCTAAATTTGACCTCGATGAAGATAGCAATAATTGCCAACAGAACCAGAAAATGAAGAACAAAAAGCCCCTGCAGCATTACTTGACCAGCACCTTCAATGGGAACCGAAAGCCAAAGAATGTTAATAATGTGGCAGATGTTAAAGATGCGAAGTCCACCTGTGATGATAAAGAACTTCAAGAAGATGAGAACGTTTCCGCTGATGGGCGCCTGCGGTTTGGAGTGATGCTCATGGACTTGTCACTCACACAGTTTCTCCTGTACAAGCCACAATATAAAACTGTGCCTCTCCCATTATAAGCTGTTACGCCTCCCGAGGAAGATGACGAAAAAGGCTTTTTGATCTAAGCTTGAATTTGCATAACTTAAACTGGGAAAAGACAGTTACATAATAGATAATTTTGAACGCTGAGTCATATTAACGATGATCATGAAAATTCTTGAATATCATAATTGGATAACCACGAACGATATCCACATGCGTCTATTCTAACTTGATACATACACAGATGAAATTAATGTTGCAATATAAAAGTGTGCCTCTTATATTAATACTTGTTACGCCTCTCGAGGAAGATGCCAACAGAAGCTTAATGATCTAAGATTGAATTTACATATCTGAAACTGGGAAAAGACAGCTACCTATATCATTTTGTACTCGGTTACTGTTTGAAAGATGATCATGAAAAATCTGATTGTATATCATAATGGAATCCCAACAATGATATCCACACACGTCTACTTTAACTAGATACGCAGCAGAAATCAATGTTACATTTATCATAAAATCTGTTCAATACATTCCTATCGAACATCAATGTACATACATGTATTAAACCATTGTTGTGATATAAATATTTACATGATGAAACTTACTTTGTTTGTCTGATTGTGAAATCTTAAAATAGATCGAAAAAATAAGCTATGTAATAATTATGTCAATATAAAGCCCGAAATAAAAATAAACAAACTGGATAGATTATAAAAAGTGCATGCCAACTTTGATCTTTCAAGGCAGCAATTGAGGCCAGTAGAGACTAGTACAAGTATTTTTGTCAACATGGTTATAATTACATGGCCGAATTTCCGAAATGCAATATATGACAAGGGAACAATAATGACTACCTTTTGGTATATATAAGAACAAATAGCGTAATTAAGGGACATTATTATTCTGAATGCTATATAGACCTAACACCTTTTGTTCTTTTCTCTGCATGCAATACCTTTAGAGTATCGTCGTATTTCACATATTTTCACATTTGAATTAAAGCGGCCTAGCGTAGCTGGTTCCAAGAAACCGAGACAATACTACTGTACAACAAATGGTGCTATCTCAGGATGATGTGTGCGCCAAACGTTTTGATTTTCAAGATCCTGGTTACATATGTCAGAGAAAACACATTCAGAGTCCGACACTTTGCCATCACCCTTCAAGGTCAAGGTTCCTTTTTTCCAGGAATTATTAAGATAACCCGACAAGACAAAATCTATACTTATAAGAGCTGGTCAACCTTTCACATAGAAAATAATACTATAGCCTATCAGCTCGACTCAAAACATCCGATCAGATGATTTCTTAGAAACATTAATTAGTTCTTTTGGACAGAAATTACCATAAGATACCATTTCCGGAGAATGCCAGGGCCGCGCGCCTCCACACTACACGACTCATTCTGCCACTGATATGTACCACCCACGGCCCAATAGGCCACGGCCTGGAGGACTGGGTGCGGTGTCCCAGGCAGCCGTTAGAGGGCGGGGCCAGCTGTGCACTGGATGGGTCCTGGATGTGGGGGCGGTCACTTGCCAAGACGGCGGCTGTTGGCAGGGAGCGGCGCCCGCCCTGCTCCAGGCGCCCACACCCACCGGGCCAACAAACCACCTCCTCCAGCATGGAGCGGCCGCCACTCACTCAAAACAGCTGTACCTGGAGGACTAGAACAGGAGGCAGAGGCTGATGGATCCACGCTAAAAGTGCATACAGGATGAAGATATAGGATATCATTTAATGTGATTACATTTGGGTGGTTTGAGAAACCCTCCTCGGTCACAGATCTTCAGTCACAGGAGGAGTGGGTGAGACTGTGACTCAGATGACAACTGCTGCTGGCGGGGGGCTGATGAGCACTGCTCCTCCTGTGTGTGCCATGTGCCGCTCTCCCCGTCAGAGTCTGAACTCTAACCGGGTCTAGCCGTCGCCGCCACACGCGGCCACCCGCGTCAGTCCGCGCCTCTCCCCACCCCTCCCACTGCCATGCGGCGTCGTCGGCTCCTCCTGTGCGCCTTCGTCGGCTGCTGGGTGGTGGGCATCGTTCACTTCGGGGCATCCCTGCTCGGCCCCGACCCGGGGTCTCCGGGGGCGGGCCCTAATCCCGCCGCCGCCTCCTCCAGGGCCGGGCGTGGAGGAGACTGGGACAGAAGCCAGGACTCGGAGTTCCCCCGAAAACAACACCCCGTTCAGACCTACCCCATGCTGAAACTTGTTGGTGATAAATTGATCCAGGTGCACGTGAGCAAGGAAGAACAGGTACAACTTTTGACTTATTGGATATATCATTGTTACCTAAATGGTATGGTAGGTTAGGACGGGGAAATCAGATTTGTTTTCCAGATTCAATTTCATGATGGCAAGGCAGCCTTGTGGAAAACCTGTACCCTCTGTACCCTGCAGCAATCATTGACTTTTCAGTTTTAGTTCACTCAAGTGCAGCTTAAATGCCAGGGATTGGTTTGCCCTTTTTAAAATCTGCCCCAGTCAAAGCTCAACTCATTGGAATCGATAAATCAACACAGAACTGATACGTATGAAAGGTTGGTATGTAAGTGAACTAGGCCTACAGCTGAATTAAAACTTATAGAATCGTTTATTCAAACACTAAAGTGTGGCATATATGATATATGTGAGTCTAGTTTTATTTTGTAGGACTATATACACGTGCACAAGACATTGAAAGTCTTTCAGTTACTATGAAATTTGAACAAAGAAACAATGCCGATGGATACGATGAGGATTTCATTAGTGACTGCATGGTTGTAATGAAATACAGTAGGAAAGGTATTAAAGGACTTGGATTCTCTATATGTAAAAATTGGTATGACAACTCCCTAGGCGTTAAGGATCATACCAATATATTATTTTATAGTCACTGGCTCCTCCCTCATATTGCATTACACATGTATCTAATAAGCCTAGGAAATTACTTATATGAGCTATCAAACAGTCGTGTCAGATGCAATTATCATATCTGGAATATGATACGTGCATCAAAATCTCGTACAAAAAACAGAGCATTCCCCCCTGATTTTGGCCAAATTCCGAATTTTTCAATGTAAAATTCTAGACCCTGTTATAGTAACTAGTTATAGAAACAGACTAAAATAGTTCTATCACTCTCTTGGTCTATAGAATCCACTAAAGATAGACGTGTACTATTCTGTATCGTCCTGTACCAAAAAAACTAAACTTGGTCCTCCATGTAGTTTTATCGAGTCTGTCCCACTGCGGTGCCGTAATCTATAGGCCAAAGCCAAGTATATTATGCCTCTTTATTGATACCATAGCAACATTTCGCAACAGTGTTTAACGCCCCAAGCAGTTTCAACACCCGAGCAGGTTTTTCGTCCATGCGCCCAGTAAAACGTGTTACCCTTCATCAGCTCATGCGAAACGAACCGCCCGGTCAGTCACGAGTAGTATATCAGAAGTTTGTTTTGCATCAGGTATGTGCAAATAGATAACAAGCAAGTTTTTTTTAAAACCAATGTTATAAACACGGCATCGATTCTATGACTAGCGTTTATAACAAGAAATTTAAGGGGCGACATTTTAGATCGAGCTAACTTTTTTTTAATCCTCGAATCGGTCGTTTAAGACTGCATGCATGTGTCATTGTTGATCAAATTTGCACAGAAAATAATCTGATCTAACCACTTCAACACACATCAACAGATAGCCTTGTGGTTTTGTGTGTACCTAAAGTACATCTGTTATAGTGAGGCGCGCACTGTCTACCGGATGTCTGGTGTTTCAGGCACTTTGAGTACAATAGATGAGACGCCCCTGGGAGTATATATGTCCATAGGCTAAACGTATACCCGGGCGTATACCCCTCACTTGAGCTAAGTGGCAAACAGATCTAACTCCAACACATTGCAACTTGCCAGCTGTGGTAAATTCACACTGCTGCGCTCGCCTTACAACCAGTATATCGCACTGCCCTTGAATCAAGAATTTGACAAAGTCCTATTAATTTAATGTAATAATAGTTGTGATTATGATGCGGCACAACTGATTTTCCTAAGCAGACCTTTTCACATTTTCAGAGACAAAAGATAGAAACACATTAAGCAGGTAGGCTATTGTATTTGTCATAGAAAAGGGATGCACAAAAATGTGTGGAGTTTCTTTTTAGTCATAACATTTCATAATATATTATAATAGTAATAACTGTCCTATGCATATATATGAAAGAAATAATTGTTACTTATGCATGTATATTGCATGGCTATATTGCCTACTTTTATTATAAAGATGAAGAGAAAAATATTTCTCATCTCCGGTAAACAGTTCGCCCATTACGTATAACGATGTGTACCATACGCCTTTCTTTGGTTGCTTTTTAAGAACTGCGCAAATAATTGGCCTTCTCCCTCTGAGGGACCTAACGTATACACAGCAGACTCTTTAATCCTTACACCATGCTTTTAATGGCACTGAGGTAAACACAAGGCAGCTGACTCATTGAAGGTTCCCCCCAAGAACTGAGAAGAAGTGGCCCTGAAGTCTGGCATCGGAGCTGGCATGTATGTATACCAGTACAGCGGGCCGGGCCAGCTGGCAGATCGATGGCGATAAGACGGCCCCAGCTCTAAGAACATACTGTCCCCAGTCTGTGGGAGTGAGAGAGGCAGTCAGTGGGTGGGTGCACGGGGCCCTGGAGGAGAGGAATGGTGCTGGCCACGGTGCCTGCTGCTGGGTTCTGGCTGTATAAACAGATCTGAGGGCCCGGCCTGCCTGCCACCTCTCCCCGGCACTGCCCCCCGGCCCTACCCCTCCCCCTCCCCGGGCCCCACCCCGACGCCGGCCGGTGTTTGTTCTCCCCCTGAGCGCCAGTTGGGCCACGTTTTACACCGTCTGAACCACATGGCAGAGGCGAGATGGCAAACACATGAAAAATGCCGAGCATTCAACCCACGTTTGATGATTGGGTAGGGTCTCAAGTAAGCTGTAGGAAGGGAGACGTGTCAAAGAGAAAAATAAAACGTCTTAGGCAGAATCCAATTTCTAAGGGGTTTGTAAGGCTTAAGGTGGATGTTTGCATTACTGTTTTATTGGACTCTGGGGTACTTAGTTTGTCAAGGTTGAATTGTATCATTATTACCTATAATGCTTTTATGTGAATTTGTAACACAATGTTGTAAAACAACGCTGTGGCACAAATTATTGTCGTATAGCTAAGTAACTTTCATCTAACTGTGAAGGCGCATAGAGATTATGCATGGGCCTGTTGGAGGATATCATTTTACTTCAAGCTACTGATTATTGTTACCATATGACTGAGATAGTAATATACCGCTTCCCATATTACATGATCGCACATCACTTACAATTACAAAATTGGTAAGGGCTAGGTTTCCTTACAAGTAATTGCTTTTGGATAGCATTTCAGACTAATTATTGTTCAATCAATCCACGATTTGTAATATGTAACGATGTACGTAGGGACTTAAATCAATAACCTACCCTTGCATTATGACCCATCACATCAGGCAGCTAGCCAACACCGAGGGCCATGGGAAAGTGAGAGTGGAGTGTAGGACACATCGTGACCACATGGACAGTTTCCCACAGACAGACTTTGGGCATATATAATTTGTACTACGTATACTTCTATCCTGCAGCTATATGGTTGCAAATTTTCATCAGTCAATGCAGTCATGTCGTTAGGAAAGGTGCAATGACTTGATCTGGGAATTTAGGGCTTTAATATTAAGTTGATCCATTAAAGGTTTAATGTAGTTTTATAATACGGTTTCCATGAAGAAACTAGTGTTTCTGAGTGATATCAGCTGCCTAAACAGTACTTTCGTACTTGCAATGGATCCCTTCTAGTGTTTTCAATCTCCTTAGATGCATATTGACCGCAAAATCTGCACTCGACGTTAAAATATGCTAGCGAATAGTCAAAATAATATATCTTCATTAATGAAGGGAATCATGCAATGATTTTACTAGTGCCACTATTGTTATATATCATAATTACCTAATGTGACAATAAGCATAATTGATAGTTTTTATTCGACGTGTAGTGTGCACTAGCCTCATGTAAATAATATGCATAGCAATAATGTTCTTATGTTAATTACACATTTATAGACTTTCTCTATCTATTCTATCTATAGGGTGAAGATAATCATTGTCACTCAGAGTTACATGCATATGTTTTGGAATAACATGCACAATCGAGAAATCCTGTGTTGCAAATACATGTCATGAGGTTCATGCTCGTCAATGACAAAATAGCAAATTACAGTGGGTAATTCCAATTAATTATTCATATGGCGTGTATCCAGCAAGCCGAAATACAATGCAGGTCTATAGGCCTGTTTCCACCGAACGATTTTTCGCTAACGACGCCGAACGACACCGAACGACACCGAACGATTTGCAAATCGTTGGTATTTTTGACGAAAAATCGTTCGGTGGAAACAAGAAATCGTTAGTACCGACAATTGTTAACGACACCGAACGACAATTTTGAACGACAGACCGACCGATTCACGAACAACAAAATATTAAACGTGTTTAATATTTCGCACGATTTCTGACATCGTGAACGACAAAATGAGGGCATTTGTCGTTCACAAAAGGCATGTCGTTCGGTGGAAACAACTTTATCGTGATCATTGCGAACGACAAAAATTAAATAAACCGCGGAAAGTAGGTCAGCCAATAGGAAGCGAGTATTCTTTCACGTGATCTCAGCGTGGCCGTAAACAGGACTCGGCAAGATGGCGACGCCCAGGGCAAGCACGTCTGGAAGCAAATCGGGAAAAGCATCGTCAAATACACGTTTCAAATGGCCCAAAGCCAAAGAAGACGACCTAGCTGCGATGTATAAGGCCAAAGAGTATCTCTACAACCCGAATGCCGACGGATATCACGATAGACCTCGTAAACTTCGATGCATTCATGCCTTCGCAAGGAAGTTAGGTATCGACTGTGAGTATACCGGTATTATCGTTCACCCAACACATGTTGAGATCCGACCTACATTAGTATCGTGAAACGTACATGAGTTCACGATTGAATCGTTTAAACCAATATATGTTTCGTAAACTGATTATGTTATTACAAATACACTGAACCTAAATGTCTAAATATCTGTGTGCGAATAATTCGACAAACTGTAAATGTATATACTGATGTCATCAATGGAATTTCTCTGAACTTAGTTCTTTACGGATGCTATAACTATTTTAAATAATGTGTATAAGAAAACAAACAAATTGTTCAATATTAAAATTAACAGTAAATATATATTACTAAAAGATATTTGAGTTTGACATATTAAATCATTAAAGTGAAAAACTTTAGATTTAGTAAATATGTCCCGATTTTTTTTTTAAACAAATCTTTGTACTTGTTCATTGAACAAAATATTTCGAAAGATAAAAAATATAAAAATCGTTAGTCATGATTAAATTATCGTTGGTGTTTCTAAAAAAACAAATACATTCCATAGATAATTATTGTCTTTCAAAATAATCTTTCATCACCAACACTTTCCTTTGCAGTCAAACACGTTCTGAAGAGAGTGACGAGCTTCAGGACGCAGTTTACGAGGGAGAAGAACAAACTCGCAAAAGCCAAAAGTGGAAGTGCTCCTTATAAACAGACCAAACGTAAAAAACAAATGATGAAAATCCTGTCGTTCCTAAACCAGTACACCAGCACAAGGGAAACGAGGTCATCCCTTCCAAGGAAAGCAAAAACCAAGGTTCAATTGAATAATAATTATTTTCAATCTAAAGACAAATGATAATACTAATGTGGAAAAAATATATTTTCAGTAACGTTTAATTCAAAGACATAAATGTTTTAACCCATAAAAAGACAACATGGAGATAGTGTAGAAATAAAGAATTGCATTTAATTAAATTATGTCACAATTTTCGCGATTATTTAAATGTCGTTCATTATAAATAATCTGATACATTATCTTGGGTTTAAATATTACAAAAGTAACTATTCCCAACGACAGAAATTGTTAAAGACAACAAGTAATTCTAGAATGTTTTAATGTAATTCATGCTTCGTAACAAAATGTCGTTCAATGACAACCAAAGATATTTTGTCTCTATTAAGAAAATATTAAATAATATAAACAATTATGTTCTTCAGTACTTTCATCTCTTTTAATTTTATTGAAAGAAATTTTATTTTAAATTTTTTTCAGAAGGCCGGCGACACTTTGACACGTCAACTACAGGAGCAGGAGCCCAGTCCTCCATCCCATGATGACGTTGACGCAGATGACGACTACAATCCCAAAGAAGAGGACAGCGACCAAGGAGACGCATCTTCATCTGAAGATGAATCCGTCGGTGGAGAAGACTCCGAGTCTTCAGAGGCTGACATTGACGATCTACAAAAAGCTGATATCCAGGCACAAAAAAGGGGTCACGACAAGGACGATGAGAAAGACAATGCACAACGGGAACCCGTAGATCTTTCAGTTGAACACGATAATTCTGGGGTTACAGAGTCGGGGCAGGACACCACATTGGATTATGACCTCGCCCAAGTCGTTCAAGAACTTGGCAAAAAACCAATATCAGGTCTCAGCGACACAATTTCTGGAGAAGATGCAAACGTCACATTGGACAGCTCAACAGATCTTCATGAGTTAAATCTACGTCGCGACCTTATTTCCGAGCAACACAGAGTTCCTAGAGTTCATCTTTCTCCCTTGCCAGGAAGGATGGTCAAATATAAATCGGACGAATCCTATGACACGGACCGACAAGATGACGATAGTAGCCGACCAACGGAAAAGACAAAGAAAATGTCGTGTGGTCTATCGTACACTCAAACATCCAAGAATGAGGCAAGTTCATCATCAAAAACAACATTAGATGATGAAGTTCGATCACCAACACCTCCTGCACTTGAGGACGACACACAGGGGTCCCCTTCTCAATCACTGCTTAGTGGAAAAAAGGCAGGTTCGACCAAAAAGAATAAACCTGTCGTTCAAAAGCAGTTTAATCTAAGAAGTCGGCCTACAAGTCCACAAGTCATTACCCAACTAGTATCAGTCGTTAGGTCAGAAGACAGTACACAAAAAGATGACGACCAATCTGGAGCCGGTAGGACCGTTAAAACATCCAGACGTAGTAAATCTCCAGCAGAATTGCATTCCAAACCAGACTCATCTAAAAAACAACCGATGGATCCTCCAAAAAAACTTGTAGGGTCTAAGCAGTCTTCTGCTGCTTCGTCAGCAGCTAGCACGCCGACAGCTAAATCCAAAAGAGAAGGTCGTTTATCGTTAAAAAAAAAAACAACAGAAAGTAAAGAACAAGAAGATCCCAAGAAAAAAGTGACCGACAAAACTGATGAACATTCCCAAGCCGGGGATGACGTTATCGTCGTAACTACAGATGAGGACATTATTGGTCCTTCTCAACCGACCAAAAAAAACTAGAAAAAAAACATTCTAACAGTGAAGATTCCTCCTACAAAAAAAGGGAAAGGACGAGGGAAAGGGTCTTCGGGAAAAACATCGCAGCCAGGAAAGAGTGAGTCAAAAACTCCAGAAGAACAAATTGTTCAAATGCAACAGCAGAAACTAGAGATGATGTCCGAGATGAATGAGGCCTTCAAAGCAAAACAGCAACGACGAGATACCGTTGTATCTTTATGGGGCCAGATGCAGCTCCAAAAAATGGAGCTAATAAAAGACGAAGAAGTGTGCGATCAGTTGATGGAGCATATATCCCACGTCACAAATAAGGCCTTACGCGGAAAATGGCCGGAAAAGGAGGTAGGACAAAAAAACACTAGATCCGATTCTACTGCGACACTTCAAGAAGATGTCGTTGACGATCAGCCGACAAAGATGGTAACGAAGACCAGGAAAAGGAAAGATTCCGCACAATCGTCGACCCTCAGCGACGAGATGAACATATCAATCGGGAACACTTCAGTTTGTCAAAGGACAAAACCGATCGCGGATGAATCTTTTTCAAGTCAACAGGCCAGACAGATGCAACAAGTTGTCCCATCAGAAATGATGCACCAGAATCCAGTAGCATTTTACCCAGGATTCATGACGTCGCCCCAACCCTTAGGACCGACACGTCCTCATTTTGAAATGATGCCACATCGTCCGAATCTCATGAATCCTCATATGCAAAATTTGCCTCGACCGACATTTCCCCCGTTTCAACCCCAAATTCCAGTTAATCCTGGCTGGAACATGCCATCACCGTCTAATCAGATATACTGCCATAATTATAACCAGTACGCAACAGGGAGCGGAAATGTTGAATCGTGGCAACGACAGAACCAGGATCAACCAAATGTCGTACAGCATCCGACACAACCCCAGAGAGCTCAAGATGATATGAACATCTCTACACACGACACCTCCATGTCCAGCGGAGGATTCCAGCATCAACATCAACAACTACAACAACTCCAAGACAATGCCGCTGGAGGATCCACAAGGAGTTCGACACCGACAAACCAAGTCGGTCTTCCAACCTATCAAAACATTGGCTAAAAAACATAGAGACAAGTTTAGTAGTTTAATGTTGTCAAAGACAAACCTAGATAAGAAAAGACTGTTATTATTTGGAGACATTAGATTTGTTCAAATCTTACATTTAATATGAGAGAGCCAAGAAATATGTGACTTTATTTTTCGTTATTATATTAACATTTTAAGTTTATAAAGACACAGCATTCACCATGGACGACAAGTGTTTAAAACATGTGGCCACGATAATTTTTTTTTTTTGGTCGGCACCGTTCATACACAGACGTTAAAGAAACATTCAACAAAAAAGATGATTACTATGGGATCAACATATTTGCATTTTATGTAATTCTTTGATGCCAGATGTTTGTAAAATTGTCTTTTGCATTTAGAATTTGTTAAGTTGTATTTTTTAGATTAATATCTGTGATTGATGGAAGGGAAATATTTTAAGCGAAACTCATATTTCAACGAACGACATTAAATATTACTTGTCGTAAAGTGTCGTTATATGATCGGCGAGACACACTGTTATTTCTCCACGATTAAGGCTGAATATGTGTTTGACATATAATAGTCATACTCTATTGTTCTTTGACCTGCGAGACACACATTTCTATCACTGAAATCAAAGTTTTAAATCAGTTTTAAAGTTTTGTGTAATTGTTAACGATATGAATATTGGATTTCCAAACATACAAAGATTAGAGTATGTATGATCAGACATTTTGTATTATTATTTTTTTTTTCTTTATGATATGTCTAAAATAAATAACAATAATCATGGCATTTTAGGGTTTAACTTCCAAACTACTATTAAAAAACAAAAATGAATATTATTAAGGTTTACTGTTCATTAAGACTATTGTATTTTGAGATTATATTAAGTGACGACATACAGTCACTACTGTTGGACTTAATATTGTCCTAACGATTATTCCATCTTTGAGGTTAAATAAATGTCTTCTTACTTTGCCTTGGTATGAGATGAAGTTGTGATTTCACCGAACGACTGCCTTTGTTTTTTGGCAAACTAAGAGAAATATCGTTAGGAGATTATAATGTTTAATAAATCGTGCCACACATAGTTGAAAGATTTTCTAAAAAAAAAACTACCGACATTGCAAATCTCATTATAAAATATCTTTGTGTTATCCAATGTCGTTTGGTGAAAAGATGCCTTCATCTCAAGGAATTTTGTTTATTTTTTATATATGTAAGTTTTATTTTTCTTAAGTACAGATATCATATTATTTGCAATGATTTGTCAGAGTCACAATGTTTTATTTCATTTATTAATTCTGTAGTTCTTTTCCTTAAGTGACTATCTATTTATAAATCGTATGACACATTATTTCGGTGTTAATATCTTTATAGCATATCATTCTAATTCAAATTGGGTACACAGGATGTTTTGGTTTTAATAACCTAATTCTTGGTAGTTCAATATGGTTGTGGAATTTAAACTAAGAAAAGGATCATTTTCGGTTCTATAGTACACAAACAAGATTAGAGTGTTGGACTTGTTAAAAGACATTGTTTAATATAATAGACGACCAAAAATAAAAAGTTATGGAAGTTTGAAATGTTTATTTATTTCTCGTTGTCATTTTTATAGTAATTTTTTTTTTTAATGGTTTGTAAAGAGTTCATATTCATTATGGATTTTTTATGTGTATGGAAACATATATATTCTTTTTTTTTAGACTTTAAATTTCAAAACTGATTAATTAAGTATTTTAGGAAATGATTGATATCCAAAGTATAGACATTTATATTTTGTGTTTGTCGTAAGTCATAATTTTTTTAACGATTTAAATACCATGTCGTAATTAACGACTGAACTAAAGACATGTCACACGATTAGACTTGCAAGCATTTGTTTTGCCAAGGAACTCGTCCTGCAATACTGAGAAAGTAATCGGCTAGTGTTTCTCGGATTCTTTTGGCGAAGATGGTTGGATTCCTTGCTCCTGCTGGGTAGATGTCGGGAAGTTGATGGGGACTTGTTCTCCAGTCTCCAGGGATTTCGTCGTGATTCAGATCTTCGTAATCAATCATTCCGGGTGGTATATAATTACGACCACAACGACGCCGGAGCATGTTGTGGAGGCAAGAAGCTGCTAGCACTACCGATTCGACTCTGTCTGGTTCAAGATGTATGTCGGTGAGGAAAACACGAAATCTATTTGCGATTATCCCAAACGCATTCTCCGATACGCGTCGTGCCCTGCTAAGACGATAGTTGAATATGGTTTGTCGGTCCGTTAATTCTCGTCGTGAGAAGGGTTTCATCATATGCTCATCAAGTGAGAAAGCATCGTCTCCAACAATGACAAATGGAGTTTCAACATTTGTTCCTGGCAGACATGTGGGACGGGGCAAGTCAACAGTGTCGTGATCGATACCCTCTTTTAAGCTGCATCTTCCCCATATTCCTCCGTCGTTAGCTTTTCCTTCGGTCCCGACATCAACATATATTAGTTCATAATTATGATCTACTAAGGCCATCAATACGATTGATTTCGTTCGTTTGTAGTTATGGTATGTCGAGCCGCTGTTTGCTGGAGTCACAATTCTCACATGTTTCCCGTCGAGCGCTCCCACACAATTAGGAAAATTCCATCGTGCTTGAAATCCAGACGCAATCTCTTGCCATTTCTCCATCTCTTGAGGAGTCTTTGAATGAAACGACAAAAACAAAAAATAGTTACCGACAAAAATTAATAACGACTTTTTGTTTAAACATATTGCATAACTATTATTTAACGTTTTAAAACATTTTTTACTCTCCAATTATTTAAGAAAATCTTTAGTCCATAAAGGAAAAATTGATATATCATTAATTTAGGAAAAATTATAGTGTGTTTTCGATTGCCCATAGAATTTTTTGTTATTTTTATTACCGTAAGATATTCATCTTTCAAAGCACTGTAAATTCCTTCACAGACGAGTGGAATCTTGTTGCAGACTGTGGTTCGCCCTTGTCGAAACTGCCTAGATAGATCTCGTTGCACTCCACCTAGAAATAAATTATTATGCTCAGATATGATAACATAAATTAATAAATAATTTGTTCTTTGAAAGTAATATTCATCAAAATACATATCTTTAACACACATTGATAATGTTGCGTTTACGATTTTTTTGGTCAACTACTGAATTGTCGTTTAAGTTTTAATTTATTAGTTAATTATTTGTCTTTCCTTACCGAAAGCTAAGAACTTAAGAACTGCACTGAGAACTTCTGCTGCTGGTATCGCCTTTCGTGCATTGGTGTTCATCTTTTGTATGAAGGGGGTGACCTTCCCTAGTAGATAATAGAAAGTGTCGGTATCCATCCGTAACATACAACGGAATTCCTCGCGATCATGAAGCTGTAAAGACAAAAGTATAATTTTTATATGTTGTGACATTACATTCAGTGTTCACGATCAAATTATGTCCACTTATACAAGCAACACTAATTAATTAAAATTATTTATAATGACCATACTTCATGCCTCTGTCGAACAACACACATTTGTTTTACGACCAAGAAAGACCATGAAAGATTTATATCACAGTATACATTTGAATATAGGTAGTTAGCCTTTATTGTGCCTTTTCAATAATTTTCTTTAAAGATAACTATTTCGCATTGCAAATCTTACCCTAAGCTCCTCTTGAAGTTTGTACATGGTGTTTGGATGCGGTGAAGAACGCTCCAAGATCCAAGGCTTTACCCATACTGAGTGGATACGTCTCGGTTTTCTTTTTCTAAGTCGGAAGAAACGAAGAATTTCAAGAATCTCGTCATCGTCATCCATAACTTCCCACATATACCTCATGAAATCGTCATCCTCCATTTTTGATCACGTTGTGCACGATAGTTCAAACGAGATAAAACAATAATATTATGATTTCCAAGTTGTCGTTCCATTTTTGTCGTTCTTCTGAACGATAAAATTTGGTCGTTAGAAAAAAATTTTTTTTTGTCGTTCGGTGGAAACACTTTTGTCGTTAGGTCACCAACGATTTTTATGAACGATACTTTCCAACGACAAAAAAAAAATTGTCGTTACCTTTTGTCGGTTGAAAATGTCGTTCAAAAAAATGGAAATCGTTCGGTGGAAACCCGGCTTATATTAGCCACAATGATTGGTCGGTGAAGTTGGTCTAACATTTAGACAAACATGGCTGTCATTTTGGCACTAGTCATTTGGCGGTATAGAGTAGAATGGGTATTGATATAGGGCGGTCATTACTATTTAATCTCTAATCAAATAATCCGTTAATTAGAGTTTATGTCATATGTTAAAGATAAATCTGGAGGACTTTTACAGTCTTGTTAATCACACATCTTCAATTTGTGTTTTGATCTAATCTTAGATAAGAGTATGTCACGCATTCATTAAGCTTTATCTATAATCACCATCTTTTGTTCATTAGTCATACATTTATGCTTATACTATTAGAAGAAGAAAAACTTTGTAAATAAAAAAGCTGGAAAATGTCAACAGATTTTGTTTAAAATCTCTTTTATCAAGATTTTCTGAATTGCTTAAGAATCGATCCATAATTGCATGGTTCATTACCACCTTCTCACTTGTCTGACCCGAAGTAAACCTCTCCTCAAGTTCTTGCCACCCTTCTATATTCCGCCATCTGTACTCCGCTATCCCTGTTTTCTTTCACCAGCCCAATATTACAGAGTGTCCAGGGGTTGATCTTGTTTTCCCCGTCACACACTCTGTCGTATATCTTGTTTTCGCTGCCGTGACGTTAACGGTGATCTTGTTGTTACAATGTTGGGCTGTCTGTTTGTACGTGCTGGGAGCGGGTCACGACAGGGGGTTGTTATAGGACGCCAGCGAAGTACATGGGTTGGAGGTTACCATTGAGCGTACAGTCGGGGGTCCATCGGGGAACAGTGCTTTGTGTTTTTCAGATACACGTATATAAGGCCAAAATAATTGTGTTCAGGTAACATAGGTTGAATAAATTAGGGTAGGTAGGTCGATTTAATTTTTTATTTTACAATTTTTTTTATTGTCACAAATAGACTCAGGAATTCTTGAAACTTCAGAAAACATGCAAAAAAAACCATTGGGAACAATTTTCAGCATCTAAAATACATCAGCTGATCAAATATATGTCAGTTCCTTTAATTTAAGTAAGTTTTATCAAATCTTAATAGATTTAGAAGAAAATGATCAAAAAGAGTTAGGGTAGGGCCAAAATATTAGGGTAGGTCGGGTTACCTGGACACAACATTTTTTAGGCCTAAGGGTGAGGTTACTTTTGGGAACGAATATCAACACTGGGTAATGCCTGAGCTCTTTAGTTCATATTGCTGTGGAGGGAGCTCTGAGTGAATCAAAATGTCATTCGATCGGTTTACCGGATTGTACAGAATAGCATACTGGGTAAACTTATGATTTTCTGGGAATGTTCATAGACCTAAATGTTATATGGTAACATTAACTTTGCTTGCAACTTATATATGATATAGTTAGAGCAATCTTCCTTTTAGATACAAATATTTATGACCATTTGATTGTTCATCAATAACTCTTAAATAGCAATACATGAAGTTGATGCACAATGAGGTTCCGTTCTTTACTTATGAATTATTTTCATATCTACCAGAGATGGGAAGACAATGACTTAACATTTACAGACTAGCTTCAAAATGCGCTTATACTAAGTGTTCAATATACAGGCATGATTCGCATTCTGACGGTTACCTGTTAACTGGTTAAGGGTCCAAAACAACTGAATTTCGCTAAAGGTATAGGTTAAGACAAATATTGCATGGTGCAGTCGTTCTTATTCCAGAATTTAGAGGAAATCATAAATGTGTAATCCAAGTTTATATTATGTTTCTGTAGGTTTATCTCACCGATTTTGGACCGAGTGACCCTTGCCCCCATCCCCTCTCCCACCGCAACGCCCCTCCCCCCACCCAACCACAACGACAGCCCCAATCCGAGAACCAATAAAAAGGTAATTAATTCACATGGACGAGCGATCCATGTGCACTACCCACCATCCCATCAGGATTCCTATATCCAACTTCCATATATTGATATATCCATCCATTATCTAGCTTGTCCCACAGAAAATGCGCGGTAACCACAGTCGCGTATTATGTTGGGGGATAAGTGCGATATGTACATGTATATAGAGAAGAAACGACATTCGAATGTTGTTTTGTATGGTTCAATATGTGCGTGGACAGCATTGGGCTTCGCTATATTCTTTACATCTGCTGTGTTTTCAATTGAGACTTTTGGCCATCACTTTAAGCAATATTTTTTTTTGCGTTTTGCATCACAAATCAAAAGCACTTCTCCTCTTATATATAGACAACCTTTGTAATTGCGATAAAAATCATTAAAGAATTATTGTTAAATCTTATAATAAGGATTCTACTTCCCATCCCCAAAATTATTCGCATTGTCAACATAAAATTAGATTAAGCGATCATCAGATTCATTCTGAACTATATAATTATATAACAATGGGTGTGTGAAAGACATTGGATCTTCTGTATCAGTATTTGGCCCCCAAATCAAATCCATTATCAGGCAATGCGTCCACTCCCAGAACAATA